>JAALGY010000020.1:0-2727500 GCA_032358165.1 Diplosphaera chodatii
AACCCTAAACCCTAAACCCTGAACCCTAAACCCTAAACCCTAAACCCTAAACCCTAAAACTAACCCTGAATCCTAAAACCTAAACCCTAAAGCCTAAAACCTAAACCCTAATGCCGCGGCAATGTGGTGCACGATGCCCAGCCGCTCGGTGAGGAGGAGCTGAAGAAGCAGCGCAAGCAGCAGGCCCTGGATGGCTGGCAGGTGCTCAAGGATGCAGATGGCGTCCAGCTTCAGAACGGGCGGCTCACGCCGCACCAGCAGAGCTATGTGCGGCACCCGGATGGCGGCCCGCAGCTGACCACTGTCACCTGCACCTGCGAGGCCCGGGTCACAAAGGACCCGTGGATATCTGGCAAGCAGATCCACTTCGAGCTGCAGGACTGCAATACCAAGCAGAAGCAGGTGTACGCCCTCCAGCTGGCCATCTGCGGCGAGGTGTGCAGAACGCTGCAGGATGCTGTCTGGCATGACCCTTGCTTCGTCTTACCCTTGCTTCGTTCCTGTGATGGCCGGTTGTGCAAAGCAGCCGACATCGCGCCGCCGCTCAGGTGCAGGTGTGTTGACGTGCAGGTGTGTTGACGTGCAGGTGCTGCTGACGACGATTGGCGAGCTGAACACCGGCTTTAGGGGCCCCAAGGGCGACCGGTTGCCAGAGGCGGCTGCCGACTACGACCTCGAAAACCATCCGTATGTGCAGAGTCTTATATACCTGTCAAACGGCTACGTCTTGGCGCTGTTTTGCCAGGTGCGGCACCACCCCGAATCTGTGTCCTTGTGCATGAGGGCAGAAGCTCCTAACCATCATGCCTGCTCGGTCAGCCCACAGCAGTAGAGCATGTGACGCACCCACGGAGTTGCAGCGCACCACAGGTCGGCCGGCCTGAACGTGCAAACCTCCTTCACTTTTGCAGGCTAACCAGGCGCGCCTGGTGGCGTTGTCTGAGGAGGAGGTGATCTGGCGACTGCCAGACTTCTGCTTCCAGATCGCAAAGTGGTGCGCCTGAAACAGCCACACGATGTTTGCTTGGTAGGGTGTGGGTCGTCATCGTCCTGTTGTGTTGTGTTCTGGCCCCGCCCTGTGTGACACTGTCTGACACAGTTGCCGCCTAGAACGCACGTCACCAACCCGTGGTGCGCCTGGGCTGCAGGGAGCACCGCTTCCGTGAGAGCTACTCCTACAACGAGGCGACGGGCGAGCACAGCCTGACGTTCGAGGTGCGGTCCGAAGCCGAGGTATCCAACCTGCTGGTTGTGGTTGCTGTTGCGAATGGCATTGTTGGTGTTGCTGGGTCTCCTGCTAGCGTCTGCGTCACCGCTCACCGTCATGAACCCACATGCTGCAGCTCACTTAGGATCTGCTGCACTCTGCTGGCTATGCTGCAATCTCCTTTGCTTGCGAGGCTGCTTGTCATCTAGCTGGCTTGCTCTCTCAAGTTGCATGCCCGTGATCCGAGTGTTGTGCTGCCGCTGCTGCCACAGGAGTACGACGTCGGCAAGCGCAAGAAGGTGACCAGGACCGTCAGCAACCTGCAGCTGAAGCCGATCATCCTGTTCTTCCAGAAGGAGATGAGCACCTACTTCGGCCGGAACCACACTCCCAATGTGAGGCAGAACCGTCCACCCTGACAGCCTCGCTGCACGCCCTTCACACCTTTTCACTGCTGCCTGCATTCAGAGTCAGGTGTGTGGTGCGCCTTTGGCCAAGTGCACGTCCAGACACGCACATTGTTAGCGATTTGGGGCAATGCTGTTGTTGCAGGCCCTATTCAATGCGGGCGTGGCCCCTTTCACGCCCGCATCGGAGCTCTTTACCAACATCTGGGTGGCGCGCAAGATGCGGGAGCACTACCTGGTGCATACCGTGCTGGCGCGGGACGGCCTCTGCGACGTGGACGCAGAGCGCAACGAGGTGGTCCAGCGCCTGAGCCCCGTGTTCAACAAGGCCGGCAACCTGGTGGGTCCAATACCTCCAGACCTTTGCACTCTGAGTGTGAGTCCTGCTGTCTGGCTCGCTCCAACTACATATTGTCTTTCACCCAGGCACACTACCCTGACTCCATTGTTGCCATACCCCATGCTCACAGGTGCTCAAGACCCAGAATCAGCCGAAGAAGCCAAAGCAGCCGAAGGAGCCCAAGCTGCGGCGCAACCCCACCCCTCAGCAGCGGGCAGCGCATGAGCGCAAGTACGAGCTGTACAAGAGGGCCAAGAAGAAGTTCGATGCCTGGTTCCCGGTGAGCCCTCCCACATGACATGCAGTTGGCCAGCTTGCATTGCAGGTGCTCGGCAGAGCTGCCACCTGCGCATGACCCCTGCAGATTCCATGCTGTGCTAGCTTCATTTGACGGCTGATATACAAGTCCGGGCTTGGCAGTCCATGTGCAGCTGCTGTCGCAAGGTCACAATGTGGTAACCAGCTCAACCGCAGGCGACAAGCTGTTTCCATATGTGCTCACTGCAGCTCAACGATCACATATGGGTGTCCGCTGGCGGCCCGGAGCAGCTGGGCTCCCTCTACGACCCTGAGGTGTACGGCGTGCCCGTGGAGATGAAGCCAGCCACCTTCAGCGGCGGCCCCTTTGACGGCTTCAAAGTCGAGCTGTACCAGTGCGCCTCCTCCCTTGCTTGCTTGCCATCCCCAGGTTGTCGCATGCAGCCGTGTTGAGGTCTGTGCAACGTCTCAGGGCCCAGCCTGTGAAACGACCACCGCTCCCAACATGTGTGGAGCACGTAAGTCTGCCGAGCACTTGCACACCTCTGTGATGCAGCCCCAAGCTCCTGGGCGAGGTTGCGCCGTTGCAGCTGGGGCCGCACCCGAAGAAGTGGTGGCAGGAGGCGCCTGAGCTGGCGGATGCAGAGGGGGTGCCTGGCGTGCTGAGGGCGCTGACAGCAGGGAAGGGCGGCGTGGGCCAGGTGCTGCCGCCTGCTGCGCTCGGCCGGCCGCGGCTGCTGAAGGCGCAGGGCGGCAACGGGGGCCGGCGTGGCAAGGCCGGACGCCCGATAGCGAGCGCACGATGTGAGTGTTGTCCGGCGTGAGTCCACGTCCTTTCCAGATGCAGGTCCAAATGCAAATAGGTCCTGTGCATGTCCAGCCCCAGTGGTGCTGAGTGCTGAAGCCACAAAGCTGCTGTGTACTTGGCTGCTAGTAGCAGATGCCACGTTGTACAGTGGTTTGCTGTTTTTGCTGACACTCCCGCCAAACGGTCCTCAAGCAGTATAACGGCGGCAAACTCAGGTGCTGCATGTGCGTGTGCCCCTGCAGCTCGTAAGCGCCGGAAGCGAGCGTGAGGAGCGGGGGTGTAGCAATTGCGCCAACTCATGCATGGCGGCGGGGGAGAGCAGGGAGTGGTTTAGTGATAGGGGCTGGGGGCTTGCCATGCACCAATGCATGGAGCCAATGCATCAGGTCAGAGAAGCGCACCATCTCGATGCGGCCACCGTCTTGTATATTATGCAGCCACCTGCTAGCTGCAGTGACAGGTTGCGGCTGGCGTGAGTTTGGGGGCCACGCCAGCTGCCCTGCATTTCTGCGGATGTTTGTCAACAGCTGATCGCTGGGAACCAGTTGCAGCTCAGCTGACTCGTCAACGGCACTGCAAATGTGGTTGAACGGATCCTGCATGCCAAGGTGTTTGAAGCCGTTGCGAGTAAGCAAATTAGTGTGGTGCTACAGTTTGCAAGCTGAGCCAGGATCAAAGCCATGAGCCAGTATGTGCATCAGCAACAGTGGACAACTATGTATTGCACCATGCAAGTCAACTATGTCAACTACTGCAACCGGATGCCCTGTAGCAGCATATGGCACAGCACAGGCAGGGCCCGCCCACATCTCTCAGTGGAGCAGCAGCGGTGATCTTGAGAGCGAGCAAACACCCTCTCAAACAAGTGCCCTGACGCCTGACCGATCAGCTGGCGTTGTGAGCCTGTACAGTCCTGACTGTGCTTCGCAGCATCGACAGATCACCTTCAGGAGCCCAGCGACAGTGTCGCAATGGAGCCCCTCGACGGTGCGCCTGGTGCCAATGACCTTACCAAGGCGTGCCGGACGAAATCCATCCGGACTACCACCTCGTGCCCCAGACATCTGACCGGGTGTCATCATTGAGCCAGGCGGAGGCAGCGACATGGGTTCGTCGGCTCACCCGGCAAGGGCGGCCGTCAACTCTGGCACTGGCCATGCGGGTGCAGGCGGGCCATCCTCGGGATGCCAGAGGCTATCCACAAAGGGAGCCTGTGGCTGGCTGAGGCTGTCCAGCACCAGCTGTGTGTCTCTCGAAACGCCATGTCATCGCTTCTTGTACAGATCTTGCCGTGCAGCTTTGCGATTGTGATTAGAATTCATACACAATCCAACTTCGGGTGTTGTGCAGCAGTTCCTGCAGAGGCTTGCATTACACAGATGTGGCAAGATGGCATACGGTGCATTGGTCACCACCATCGGAGTTGGGCCAACCAACATGCAACACCTGGCGCTTGGCGAGGCTATGCAGTCCAGGCTATGCGGCACGACATCACTCCCCGCTGCATCAGGCCACACACGGGCATGCTCTCTGGTCTCTCGTTCTGCCCACAACTGCCGTCCACAGCTCCGACGCTGCTCCACCCACGCTGTGTCTCACTGGGTCGGCCTCGCTCGCTGCTGTCCTGCCCGCCCTGCGAGCAGCAGGCAGAAGGCTCAGGGCGAGTCATGTAGCAAACATTATGTGTGATTACATTTGCTGGCCTCCTGCACACCGCCCCAGCATCAGCAGTCCCAGCACAGGCGCACACACAAGATCTCAATGTGCTTCAAATCCAGCTGGCCAGGCTGACCAGCATGTAATGAGACTGCACCTCGGAAAAGCAGCACGCCAGGAGGTGGACGCCGCCGGTTGGGAGCGCCAGGTGGACTGGACGATCAAGACCTTCTGGGACCTGGGACATAAGGACACACTTGGATCCAGTGCACAATCAGCACGAACATGACTGCTCCATGCGCGGTCCTCCTCGAGCAAGCGACCAGAGCAAGGCGGGCTTGGCAGATGCTGACCTGAGAATGGGAGCCCAGGGGGCGTGTGCAGTCCATGGCAGTCCATCTTGCTGCTCTGCGGGAGGACCTGCAGTTGAAGGATAGCACATTGATGGTATGCTTAATTCACATGGTCATGACCTGCAGCATGACAGCAGCAGATGCAGCAAGTCCCTGCAGCACTTGCAGCAGCCTACATCCCTGACACGGCACAGGCCCGGAGCATCCAGCACCAAAGCTTGGGTGTGTATAATATCAGGGGTCTCGAATGGCTCACATCGCATTGAGGGTGCATGTGGCTGCCGCCTCCAGACTGTGCAGCAGCTGCACCAAGCGAAGCACGCCCAGTGCTGCAGACAAGACGATCCACTGCTCCGGGGGCGACATGCACCAACCCTGCCAGGTCCTGCAGTGACAGTCCATGAATTCTGAAGCAGCTTTTTCTGGGTCACAGGTCGAACACCTGGGGGCTGTCAGCTGACGCTTTGTGTGATCAGGTGAGTGTTTCACAAGCCACGATCAGCACAGCAGCGCGAGTTGTCTGCAGGAGCACCTGCCCGGCCTCAAGACTCGCCGCCGGCGCAGTGGTAGGGACCATCGTTCATCCGGACTCCCTGGAGCTTTGAACGCAAGCTCGTCCCAACGCTACAAGAGCACCTGCTCCACATGCAGGGAATGCCCATCAGCTCCGATGAGACCAACCTCCACTTCTGCCGCACACCAGGCATGCACATCGAGCTATGAGGTACGCCGGAGCGACTAGCTGGTGGCACTCTGGATTGCCTGCACAGCTAGCAGGCCCGGCAGATTGCTGTAGTGCCAGATCCAGACATGCGCGGCATCAAGCCAGCGACAACTCCAAGTCCATCTGCGCAGCCCGATGCCCACCTGGAGTTGTTGTTTGCATTGGTAACGCTGCGTGCGCATCCTGCTGCTGGTGTTCCGGCGCCCGCGGCCCGCGGCCAGCAAATGGGCGCATCCCCCGGCCGCATGCAGGCTCCCCAATGCCGGCGCCGTCAACCCCAGCAGCTGCTCAAGCACCGCGTGCCCAAAAGAAGAGCCTGACAACGCTGCCCTGACTGATCGCTTACATGGAAGCGGTTGTGAACCATGTGGATGTAGGGCATCACCAGGAGCAAGGCACTCAGGGTACGACTGCCTGCACACCAGGGTGTCTCACAGTCAACTGCAGGCAGGCCAGCGGCGATGCAAGCACATGCAGAAGTCGAATTATCTAATGTTCAATGCAAAGTGACAGCGAGGCTGGATCAGGCTGGCTGGATGAGCTGGTTGATGAGAAAGGTGTGACACACTTTGCAGTGGAAGTTTAATGACGCAGCCAGCATGAAAGTACTCGTAGGCGAGGATGAAATCACCACCTGAATGAAGGGACTGCGTCGCACATGCCACGCCTCGACAGATTGCCCCTGCCTGAGATGCACACAGAAAAGCGACTCAGCCTCAGTGTGTCGATCTCTGGGCGGCAGGGCACACTTGCAGTCAAACCCTGGAGGTGCCCATCCCGCCAGCACATTGGGTTGAGCACCGCCCTGATGACGGACCCGAGTGTGGCATCTGCTCAGTGTGTCATGAAGCTCAGTAAGGCAAGGCTGCCGCAGTGTCTTGCCGTGTTACATAGTCTGCTTTCTACCCGGAGCCTGATCCGATGCCACAAGACTGTTGCAACTCGCGACTGCAGCACCAGAGTAGCCAGCTGAGATGTGATGTCTGGTGCCACACAGGCAAGCGCACCGTCGTGGCGCTCATGTAGTACGTAGCGTGACAGGCTGCAGCAGCAGATTCGGGGCCGGCCTTGACTGTCAGGTGAGCGCACCACTACGGCATCGAACAACAGCTGTGCACAGCAGGCGGTCGGCACAGCCATTGCAACAGCACCGGTGGCTGTAGATGGGCGTGTGCACCTGCATCTTGCAAGGCCCGAACGGCATATTGTCATCTGCGCCTGCTCGTCATTGCACTGAGCAAACTGCTTCATGTTGCAAGGTTGGGCCTGGTTCGCAGCCTCAACATTGCCTGATACGGTTTGATGGTGAGCAGCAGAGCGCCTGCAGCCGATGCAGTGTCTGTGCTGCTGTGCTGAAGGTAGAGTCTGTTGCCCACTGCTCCGTGCGCCTTCCGCCAGAGCAGTGATAGCTCGGAGTCACAACCCTTCCAAAACCGCTCCTCAATACATGCCAGTGCCAAGCCTCGCTTTCGGCACGTTGAGGAGGTGAACCTGCACATGCAGGGGTAGATCGAAAGAGGTCATACTAGTTATCTGCAAAAGTGCACGGCGAGGCTGGCTCGTCGTCGGCGAGGTAGGGTAGTTTTGCTATGGCTCTCAACAGGTGATGGGTGGCAGGGTCTCTCGGCACTGGGCCAGTGTAACATCTCGGTGTCTTTGCATGTGCAGCACATCACCAGGCAGAGGAGGCAATGTTCAAGACTCCCAGCTGGGATAGCAGCTCATCAATGAGGTAGGGTAGCTATGTTGTGGGTAGCTCTCCGTGGATTGGTGGGAGGGATCACACTCATGATTGAGGACAAAGTGTGTGCCCTTGCAGCACATCACTGGGCAGCTGGCCCCAGCTTGTCTTCAGGTGCCAGGCTCCACACTTTGCACTCCTACTTCCAGCTGTGTGCACAAGCCGGCAGGCACCAACTCCAGCTCTTGAGATCATCTGCACGCTGGCATGCAACGAGAGTGCAGCGTGTTGGGGTGTCAACCAGGAGTCGAATGGCCAAGCCAGCATCAGGGTGCAGCACAGCTGAGGCTGTTGAGGAGCAAGTAGGGCAGGCAAGCAGCTGCACATCTGGCACCCAACAGGGTGCATACCATGAAGGTCAGTAACATGATCGAGTCATGTTTTGCACCCTCAGATCATCATGACTGTGCCAGTCTGCATCTGAGTGACGGGCTCGTCTTCTGCTGCTGTGCCTGTGCATGATGCAGGTGTTCTTTGGGCGAGTCTCTAGGCAAGGACACAAAAGTACAGGAGCATCAGGCTACCAGCGGTGCAGGGGGCCTTCAGCACAACAGCTGCAACAGGGCTGCCTCGTACGACCACCATGCAGCTGAGCATGTATAACAGGTTCGTATCACATCTGTGCCTGGTGTCCTCGTGGTCAAATCACCATGATGTTAGTCTGGCTATGAGTCCTGGACTCATACAGCCAGGCAGAGTGTATCCGCTGCTGTATGTGCATGGTGCAGAGGATGTTCTTGCTTCATTCTGCAAGCTGGCACTCAACTGTGTGCAGCTTGCAGCACAAGAATGGGAACCAGCTTGCAGCAGTACCTCGAGGGAAGGAGGAGTCACCAGCAGTAGTGGCAGCTGGCCACAGGCTTTGCAGGTGAGCATGCTCACAAGCTTCCGGTGCCTCTGGTGCACAGCATCCAGCAAGGCTGGCTAAAGAAGGATCCAGGTGAGTAGGTGTGGTCTGGGCCTTTCGAGTGATTTTCTGTGAACCCTCAACATATGTCAAAGACACAGCCCTCAGCATTGTGTGCTTGTCATCAATGGCTACCTGCAGTTGCACCACAATAGCAGGCAGCAATGGGGTTCTGGGTACAAGGCTCCCACCAGGGTGGCTGCATGGATCATGGATATGCCTGCAGGAGATGACGATCATCATGAGGGTGAGAAGCCCTTACATCATGGTGTCCACCACTGGCTGTGCTTGTGTGCAACTGCCGAGTGGAGGTGCAAGCAAAGCAGCTTGTGATGATGTCCTGCTCATGTTGCTTGTCACCAACATGTCTTTGTGATCACTCTCCAGTCCTGGATCGATGCAGCAGCAGCAGGGTGAGGCCAACAACCACAGTCACAAGAAACAGCAGGGCTGGCTGCTTGGGGTTGTCATGAAGGTGAGGATCTCCTGCAGCAATGTACCTTGCAGCAGAAGTTTTTCAAGGCCTCAGGGTGCATATCAGGATCACTATGTGCATCTGGACGACATAGTTCAGTCATGCAAGTGCAGGTTCGAGCCATGAACAGACCATTATTGTGTCACTTTGATCAATTCTCTGCTCCACCCACAGTGCTGGTGGCCGTGAGACTAACCAGCTTCATGCTCTCCTATGCACGGCAGGAGAGGCAGCACAGGGACAACAGGGTGCAACTAGGCCTTCAGGAGGCCTGAGGGAAAGAGGGGCTGCAGATCTGGTATTGCAGGTACCTAGGCCTTCAGATGCATGACTGTGATGTCTTTTGCACTGTGTATATGCCCACAAGATGGGTGGACCATCGGTGTCACTCTGCTCAGAACATTGGTCTCGACCCCTGTGCTGTGATGCATGGTCAGACCCTGATGCACATCGTGTTGTATGGACAGCATGATGTCGGTTGAGCATGGGAATCCCTCAGCCAGATGACCGACTGATGTGCATGGATGCAAAGCTGCTACTGTCTGTACTCTGCAGGCTGTGAGACAGCAGCAAGGAGAGCCAGGGCTCAAGCACAGCTGGGTGTGGGACACAGCTTGCAGCTGGAGGGGAGACAGCAGTGGCAGACATCAGCAAAGGCAGAGGTGAGCAGCTCCACACTTAGTGCTCAGCAAAAGCACAGTGTGCTAGGTTCGAAACACACGAACAGGCCGAGCACAGAGCACCCTCAGCCATAGATCGAGTACCTGTGGGTGGTGTGCATGAAGCACAGCTGCAATTGTTCGTACTCTGCAGGCAGAGACCCAGACAGTATGCAGCACAAGAACGAAGGAGCAGCCAATAGTAGTCACCAGCAGTTGGCATGGCAGGTATGCATTCTCACACATGTAGAGTACTTCTGGGTCAGTGTGGCATTGCAATGATGATGTCCTGTGGCCAGCAGCTTCACATCCAGCTGGGTGCTGAAAGTGAATTTGACAAGATACGTATGTCCCTCGAGCCCATTCGCATCATGTGATAGATGTCCATGATGCAGGGCATGTTCCTACTGCACCTTGCAAGCTGGATTGGAGCACAGCAGCTGCAGGCTGCAGCTGGGCCTGAACAAAGGAGTTCGGGTGGGGAGTGCTGCAGCAATGACATCACAGGTGCCCTGCTCTGAGGCTGCCTCATGATGTCTGCAACACTGTGTTGCATGTCCAGCTCATGTGTACCATCACAGATATTGCATGAGCAGACCATGCATGTGTCGGTCTGGCTGTGAGTGATGGACTGCTTTGACTTGGTGCTGAGCACTCTGCTTGTACCGAGCTGCTGATGCAGACCATTTTCGTGATGTGCTGTGCAGGCCTAGAGCAGTGGAGCCTGCCATGGCTTCGGACTCAGCATGGCAGCAGGGCAGCAGCAGTCTGGTAGGCAGCAGTGGCAAGCTGCTGGAGCAAGTATGACGTGGGACAGGACTCCTACATGTGACTCTGGGTGTCTATGCATCCATCACAACATGATGCAGCTTGAGCAGCCAGCTTTCGGACCTCTCAAGACTGGCAGTGTATCAACAAGGTGAGCCTCAAAGACATGCCAGCTTTGACAGCCTTGCAGGTTGCATTAGTTTCGTTGCCTTATGCCTGGGACCATCATAACACCGTTGACACCGGCTGCTTGCACATGCAGGGTGCATCGATGGGCCAGCCTCGATCAACTGCTGCTGCACAGCTGCAGCATAGGGGCTTGGATGCTTTCTGGTGGGCAGAGGGTCAACCTGGTCAACATGCCAGCTGCACCAGCATTGATGTCATCGAGTGTGCAACATAGATGGAACCGAGGTGCTTTGGGGTCTAGCCCACACTGTTGTGAGCAGACTTGGGAAGCATGCATATGTGCATGATAGCAGCAAGTAAACTACAGGTGGGAGACATTGAGACATGTAGCACTGTCATGAAGGATTTTGACATGCTCAAGTGCTATCATGTCCTCTGTGCTGGGTAACGGCCGCGTTTCCCAAACGTAGCACACTTCATGTGCGAGTCAAGCCGTCGCTTGAACCATGTCAACCACAGTGACCAGCCTGCACCTGCCAATGGTACCAGGCACGTGCCACCAAAAGCCATGTGTAACACCGCATGCACGTCTCCTCTGCTGTCTGGCTGCCACCCAGTTCGACTTCACTGCCAGGTATCACCTTACGAGGCGCGTTGCAGGCATCTCATGTGCTCAGTGGATCTCTGCAGTCCTCCGATGGGAACGCATCCCGTGCAGCCAGCACTGGCAGCACCGCAGATGAAGAGAGCCATTCGGGGCAGGGCCCTGGCTCGTATAGATTGTGAATGACAGTGATGACCGCCACATTGCTGGCAGCTTGTAGCTTGGCAACAGTGTCAGGTTGCAGGACGACACCCACGTGCACTGCTCAGCCTGCATTTCCGGCTCCTTGCAAAACTGCTGCTCACGGTGCAGGACGCTACGCAAACACCTTTGCATGCTTGGCGGAGCCTTCCAGGTGGTGGACGAAGCTCAACATGCATATTTGGCGATCTTTGACATTCCATCGGCACATCTGCACCGACAGCCTGCACCGAGCACAACGCGGCAGGCTCACATCTGAGCTTCCCAGGCTGCCAGAAACGATTGATAGATGCCTCCTGAGCGCGGAGACGTACTGCGGCGTTGTGTGCAGGCGGTGAAGCTACATTAGAGGTTACGCAACGACGCTGCCAAGGGACCCGCCAACCGCAGCAGCTAAATCAGGTCAAGATGCAAGGGATATAACTCTATAATCGTCCCTGCTGGTGAAAGCGCGCCGCGAGGCGCCGCACCACATGCAGTGCATTCCACGCAGTTTACATGACGTTCCTGTCTAAATCGACCACGCTGAGTCGCGCGGCACGTCGCGCTTGCGTCTCAGCGGGCTAGAAACGCTCACACGGGTGTCATCGCGACAACGCTTTGTTTAGGGTTTAGGGTTTAGGCGGCATTATTACTGCTATTTCCCTTGCATCTTGACCTTCTTTAGGAGCCCCGCCCTCCAACATGGAGCTAATGCAGCGTGCACGCATCATTTGACCGAGTGGTAACGCATCATGGTCTCTACAGGATGCTAGACATATGCCATGAGACGTGTGGTTGTGGCCCGTGGGTCAGTTGCACCTGGGACCAGTTTGCGCCATCCCAACCTGAGTGCAGTGCCTTTTGGCCCACAGCGCACGCGGGACGCAAACCAACTTCCTAGTCGATATATATCACTCCTAGGATGCCATGCGTGTGGCGCCCGGGCCTCGCCACCTCCCATGCAGCTGGTGAGGCGGCCTCCAGTGCCATGGTTGTGAAGGACGGTGGCCCGGTGCACTGAGAGCGGCCGCGGCGCCGCTGAACTTCTGAAGCCTCTCTGTTATGCATATGATAGCTACTGTAGGCGGGGCGAGGCGCTGCGGTGTGTGTGGCAGGTGGCTGGCCTCGGGAAGTCGGATCCGCCACCCGCCAGCCCCCCTAAGTAGGCACCAGCAACAAGCAGATGGGTTGTTTATCAGTCAGGCCAGGACTGTGTGTGGCGCTGCAGAAACACAGGCAGTGCCGCCCTCTGCTGCAGCGCAGCCCGTCATCAAGTGCAGCAACGGATGGCGACGCCAGCGGCATATGCGACTGCACAGCGTGGCGCCAGCTGCAAACAGCCAGCTTGCAGACGCAGCCGCTTAACGACCAGCAGAAGCTGCAGGTCAGAAACGGGACCACTTCAGCATGCATCGCTGCCAGGTGTTCGTTGCATTGCTGACACTTTCGAGCTTCAAAGCGTTGCGCCACTCTGATTCAGCGCCAATGTGCCACCTGGTCATGCGTCGGCTGTGTTTCATCGTATCCCACTCGTTCTTGCAGGCGATGTGGAGCCGCAGGCGTCACATTGCACCCTGTGCTGGCCTATGTGGGAAGCCGGGTCTGCGGCCGGCGACCCGTTCGCCGCCAGCGTGGCAAACTCTGGCGGTCTACGAAGCAAAAAGCATCAGCTACGCGGCGTACGGCTACCTGTAGCAGCCATCTGGCAAGCCCATGCGTTGGTGAGGGCTGCATGCCACACCCTTGTACAGCTGCTGGATCAGTTTCCTGATGCGAGACCTCCACGCAGTTTCGGCCGCTGTGCCAGCATATCATTGACAGCAGCCATCACAAGTCCCGCCATCACCAGGGGCCCGCTGCGGCTGTGCCACCAGCGCCGGCTCGGACTCGTGCAACACCGCGCTCTCTGGGGTGCAGGGCGCTGCGTGTGTGGCGGGGCGCCCACCCCCCGGACCAGCGTTGGCACCGCCCTCGACCTGGAAACAGTTCAGCGGGTGCGCAGCTTGCCCTGGGATATACATGCCTATACCTTCCTGCTGCACGTTTTGATTTCCGTCATTGCTCTATCCCAGCAACCCAGACACCATGTGTGCCAGCCTTGCCAGACAAGGCCCCTGGCAGCTTGCAGTACAGTCATACTGCAGAATACGTAGTCCAGTTGTCGACTGTCTACCCTCGTGACCGCAGATCAGTGGCACAGGGCAGCACGACATCGTATCTTCAGGTCGACGGCAAGGTCATCCAGCGCCGCCTGCCGTCATCCGCAGCCGTTCCGAGGCGCCCTGCACTCGCAGGGTATTGTCAGGCACGCACACAGAGCGGCGCTACTCAGCTACTTGTGACCCACAGTCATGTATAGCACGGTCTGGATGCACTACATCATGGATGTATGTGCGAAGCATCTGCAGAGCATCGTGTGCATGGCCTACAGCATCACACTGCTGCTTCGGCTTTTGCAGAACTGTTGCACAACGGCGCCCAGCTGAACGACTGGAAGCGGGAAGGTGCTCAATGGCGCCACCCCGGCATCCTTCACCGCCGCCACGCAGCGCCGCCTAGAGTGAACATGAAGGTAAGCAGCATAATCCGGGTCGCCTTCCATTCGTCTGCACCTGCGACTGGTGTTCAAGCACAGCCGCTCTGCTGACACCATGTGGCACCATACTTCTGCCAAGTATGACAGCCCCTGGTGCTGACTCCCTGTTCTGCTTTGCAGGCGCCGATGGTAGTACTCAGCGCACGCTGTTATTCTGTACGCCGCCAAGGTAGGCTTTGTTTGTACTGTTGAGCTTGCAGCCAGGGTGGCCATGCTGCTCATGTATCTGTTGGTCATAGGAGCTAGCGTGATGCACGTCAGGGTGACGCCCTCGCAACAGACGCTGCCATTGAACTGCAGGCCACCATGTGGACCTGCAGCACCTGGGGGTGCTGCGGGCGCTCTCCTACCAGCAGGTCGCAGAGGCGGCTGCGACGGAGGGGCGGCGGTGAGCGGGGGCAAACGGACCAGCGCACCGTGCGGCTACGACGGCAAGGGCCTCGCTTCAAATGCTGCAGGACAACATGATCAGCAGCGCAGAGATGCTGTCACGCCCAGCTGCAGATGGTGATGACGCGAGGCCAGCGTCCGCCAGGTGAATGTGTTCCTCAAACGTAGATGGTCGTGGGCCTCTGTTGCATGCTGCATAACGGTCCGTTTTTGCCCGTGCGCATCGCAACCTCACAAGATTGGACACGGTTAGTGATATGGTGGACACGCATGACAGAAACCCCATGTGAAATGCATCAATGAGCCGATGTGCTGAGCACATGCCGGTCACCTGCAGGAGCTACATCCTGCTGGACACCAGCCTCGCCTCGGGCAGGCACCCATCCTGCCGCCGCCTGTGCAGCATGGCGGCGCACATCCTGCCGCCCATCCTGTGCAACAAGGTGTCAACGTTTTAGCGCCCGGGTCTGCGCAGCTGTGTGCCCTCAGATGTGGCCTGTTTCATAGCGTGTCCAAAGTCTGCAGCCCGCGCCGCGACGCTGTGCGTGATGTCTGCTTCTGCTGACTCTGCAGGAGCAGGCGCATAGGCTGGCACCACCGGCTGGCAGAATCCCGGCACGGCGGCGGTGCGGTGCAAGGTCTGCAAGGGGGCCATCCCAGCAGCGACGGCCTTGGGGCGGCGGTCTAGAATAGTGTCAATCCGGATGCTCTGCCAGCGACAGCGGCAGACTCCAGCGGATGTTTCGGGAACAGCCGAGTACGCACAAGCAACAGACCTTGCGTGATGGGCATCTGAACCTGTGATCAGTTTGTGTGCTGAAACGGGTGGAATGTGGACACCCTGAAGGGGCTATGACACCGTGCTGACAGCTGGTCTTCACATCGCCGATGCGGAAATGGTGGCATGCTACCAAAGCAACACCCCAGCTTATCACCGAAACAGCTACCAGTAGACTGCCGATCTTTGTGCCACAACATGCTTTGGCGGTCATGACAGGATTGCACCAAAGGCTCCTGTGACTGTTATCTGACAATCAAGTGAAGGCCGCCTGCTAGATGTATCAGCATTGCCATCCATCACTGCTGCCGCTGATTGCTGCGCCACTGCTGCCGGCAGAAGCTAAAGAGCAGGGCTCGTACAAAGCTGGGGCGTGCCTTCCCGGTCTGGCTGCACGCAGGGCGCACAGCAGATGATCTGCACGCACCCTACAAGCACACCAGTACAACACATCACATGACAGGCTTGTACAGGCACAAGAAGTGACGCCGCCGCAAGGCACTGAGCCTGCCTGGATGTGCCCAGGCTGACTGCCACCCCTGCTGAGCCTGTCCGCCGGCAGCCGCCACTCTGGCTGCGCACCATCCACCGCTGCGACCCTGATCCCGCCAGCCAGCCCTGGCGCCTGTGCAGTTGATCAACGACATGGCTGAGAGCCCTGCACTTGCCCCAGGTGTGCAAACACAGCACTGAACAGACGCTACGGGACCCACAGAACAGCCTGATGCCAGGGTTGCAGCTATGCCAGCTCTTTGTAGCTGCGAAAGTGGCACGAAACGGTGCCAGGAACATGGCAAATGCCACTACAGCTCGCGCGATCTTCCTGGCCCGCCGGGCGGACGCCGCCACTAAAATCTGCCCCACAAGCGCACCTGCGGGACCCATAGCATGCCTTGACACCATGGCCCAGTCATTGCCAGCTCTTTGCAGCAGCAAAACTGGCACAAAACACTACTGGAGGCATGGCAGGCAGCAGCACAGTTTGCCTGATCCTACCGAAATCCTCCGAGCGCCGCTGCGGCTGCTCATATGCTGAAAGGCGCCTGTCTGACCCACGCAAACTGCTGACGCACTGCGAGCCATTGGCAATGGCTCACTCTATGCCCAGCTCTTTCCATCCAGCAGCAAACGTGGCATAGAACAGAGCTGGAACGATGGCAAACACATGCACAGCTCGTGCGATCCTCACCAGATCGGCCCACCGCCGCAGCTGCTGCTGTGCATGTGCTGATGAAGGGCGCCTGCGGGACGCACAGAATGCCCTGATGGCGTGGCTGCATCTCTGCCAACTCCTTGCAACAGCAGCAACGGAACCACACCATCGCTGAAACAGGGGCAAGCACAAGCAGGGCCCACGTGATCCTCACCAGACCGGCCCACCGCTGCTGCCGCTGTGCAAGTGCTGATGAAGGGCGCCTGCAAGGCCCGACAGAACGCCTTGATTGAGTGGCTGATTCTATGCTAGCTCTTTGCAGGAGCACGGCTGGCATGAAAGAGTGCCAAGTCGATGGCAGAAGCAGCCATAGCTCTTCTGATCCTCACCAGATCGGCCCGCCGCCGCTGCCGCTATGTGACTGCTGAAACGGCTGCCTGCATGACGCATAAAACTCCCTGATGGCGTGGCTGAATCTACGCCAACTCCTTACAGCAGCAACAGTGGCCCACACCATCGCTGACCCAGGGGCAAGCACAAGCACAGCCCGCCTGATCCTCACCAGACCGGCCCACCGCTGCTGTTGTTGTGCAGGTGCTGATTAAGGGCGCTTGCAAGGCCCGACAGAACGCCTTGATGGCGTGGCTGAATCCACGCCAGCTCCTTACAGCAACAGCAGTGGCCCACTCCATCGCTGAAACAGGGGCAAGCACAAGCACAGCTCGTCTGATCCTCACCAGATCGGCCGTTGCTGCTGTGCAGGTGCTGACGAAAGGTGCCTGCGGGACACGTCAGAACGCCCTTATGCCATTGCCCAAACATTGCCAGCTCGTCGCAACAGCAACAGTGGCACGAAACCATGCTAGGACGATGGTACCTGCCAGCATACCGCGCCTGATCCTCCCGCTATGCCATGTCACACCTGCCGCTGCACAAGCTCCAGACGGGGGCGCCTGCGGACCCACAGAACAGCCCTGATACCATGCCCCACACTATGCCAGCTCTTTGCAGCAGTATTAATGGCACGATACAGTGCTAGGAACATGACAACTGCCACCACAGCTTGCACGATCTTCCCGGGACGCCGGGCGGATGCCGCCACTGAAATCTGCCCAACAATGCGCGCCTGCGGGGCCCATAGCATGTGATCATGCCACGCCCCACACTATGCCACCTCTTTGCAGCTATGAAATTGGCACGAAACGGTGCCAGGAACATGGCAGACACAAGCAGAGCTTACATAAACCTCGGAGCAAGCCGGGCGGACGCCGCCGCTATGCATCTGCCCAAACCCGCGCCTGCGGGACCCACAGCAGTGGAGCAATGCAGTCATGCAGTCATGCAGTGGAGCAAGCTACGCCGCATCTTTCCAATAGCAACAGTGGCCCAGAACAGTGCTGAAACAGGGGCAAGCACAAGCACAGCTCGTACGATCCTCAGGAAACTGGCTCACCGCCGAAACTGCTGTGGAAGTGCTGATGAAGGGCGCCTGCGGGACGCACAGAACACCCTGATGGCGTGGCTGAGTCCATGCCAGCTCCTCGTAGCAGCAACAGTGGCACGAAACAGTGCCAGGACGATGGCAAGCATCAGCAGAGCTCGCATGATCCTCAGGAAACTGGCTCACCGCTGCTGCTGCTATGCATGTGCTGATGAAGGGCGCCTGCGGGTCCCAGAGACTGCCCTCATACCATGCCCCACGCTGTGCCACCTCTTCACAATACCACCAGTGGCCTAGACCATTGCTGAATCAGTGGCAAGCACGAGCATAGCTCGCCTGATCTTCCTAGGATGCCGGGCGGACGCCGCAACTGAGCATCTGCCCAAAACCGTGTCAGCAGGACCCGACAGAACGCCTTGATGGCATGGCTGGATCTGTGCCACCGCTTTCCAGTAGCAACAGTGGCCCACACCATCGCTGAAACAGGGGCAAGCACAAGCAGAGCCTGCCTGATCCTGCCCAGATCAGCGCGCGCCGCCGCTGCTCTGTGGATGCCGATGAAAGGCGCCTGCGGGACCCGACAGAAAGCCTGATGGCGTGGCGCAACGATTGCCAGCTCTTCCCAGCAGCATATATATCCCGAGACAGTGCCGAAAAAGCGGCAGGCACGAGCACAGTTTGCCTGATTCTACCGAAAGCCTCCGAGCGCCGCTGCGGCTGCACATATGCTGAAAAGGCGCCTGTCTGACCCACTAAAACTGCTGACGCAATGGCTCACTCAATGCCCAGCTCCTTGGAGCAGCAGCGGCACCCCACTGCAGTGCTGCAACGATGGCAACTTCCAGCATAGCTCGCATGATCCTGCCCGGGCGGCCGGCCGTCACCGCTGCTATGCATCTGCTCAAATCCGCGCCTGCAGGAGAGGTGACATGTCATGACGATGTGGTGCGGCCATGCCAGCTCTTTGCAGCAGCACAGGTGGCACAAAATGCCAGGACGATGGCAGAAGCAACCACAGCTCTTCTGATCCTCACGTCACCAGATCGACCCGCCGCCGCTGCCGCCATGTGACTGCTGAAACGGCTGCCTGCGGGACCCAACAGAAAGCCCTGATGCCATGGCCCAGCGACGCCGTCTCTTTACAGCAGCAAAGGTACACCACCGCAGCGCTGGAGCCGTGGCAAACACGAGCACAGCCCACATGATCCTCAGGAAACTGGCTCACCGCTGCTGCTGCTTCTGTGCAAGTGCTGATGTATTCTGCAGGGGAACATGCCAGCTCTCTGTTTCCATGTGAGTTGACACAGCAAAGGATTGGTGACACCAAGCGCGCAGACTCATGATCCATCGACCCACCAGAGCTACAATGAATGACGTGTATTGCCGCTGATGAATGTGACTGAGACACACACATACACCGGTACACTTCAACACCAACAGCCAAGAGCAGCTGCGTTGATGCTTCTCAGGATCAGGGCCATGCCATTGGCAGCCAGTATTTGCATGGTGCGACTTGCAGGCCAGCCCACCGCCGCTCTCACGGTGCTGGGCGGCTGAGCCGGCGTATCAATATCGAAAGCACCACGGACCGGTGGCGCCCATCCCCAACCTGCATGCAGCACACCGGCACCCTGGTGTCTTTGATAGTCAAGTCCATGTCATGGGCAGCTAGAATGCACACCAGACAGATGGCAGACCGTCCCACCACCACTCTCATGTCACTCAGCAACTGAGCGCACCTGACCTGGGAGCAGTGCACAATGACACATCCGCGCAAGGCCACCCTGCAGCCACCGCCGCCGCCGTGCCTGTATCAGGACATGAAGACCATCTCTCAGGCCGTGCAGAACCACTGCCACCATGTGCAGAACCATGCACAAGCCATGCTGGCAGCGCATCACCTGACAGCCGGTCACTGGTGGGATGGGGCAGCAAAAGGCACCCCCCACCCCACCCTGCAGCCACCGCAGGCGCAACCCCTGTATCAGCACATGTATAACATCCCCAACGCTGTGCAGAACCACTGCTATCAGGTTCAGAACCTGTCATGAACCAGGATGGCAGCGCACCACCGGAACCCTGTTGAAACTCGGATAGTAGGGCAGCAGAAGCCGCCACCAGCCCACCCTGGAGCCACCGCCGTGGCCGTGCCTGTATTACCAGATATAAAACATCCCCAAAGCTATGCAGAACCATTGCGAACATGCCCAGAACCACGTCCAAAACAGCCGTGGCAGCGCATCATCTGAGACCCGTGCAATGCGGGTAGGGGGGATGGCAGGGAGGCTGGCCCCAGCCCACCCTGCATCCACCGCAGCTGCCATGCCTGTGCCAGGACCTGTAAGACGACTCCAAAGCTGTGCAGAACCACTCGCAGCATGCGCAGAACCAGTCATGAGCCATGCTGACAGCGCACCATCCGAACCCCATCAAATGCTGGAAGGAGGGCTTGCTTGAGATGTCCCCAGGCCCACCCTGGAGCCACCGCCGCCGCCATGCCTGTACCAGGACATGATCACCGACCACAAAGCTGTGCAGAACCACTGCGAGCATGTGCAGAACCACGTTCAAAGCACAATGGCAGCGGCACCACCTGAACCCCGTCACAATGCGGACGACAGGGCAGCAGATGATGCCCCCCAGGCCCACCCTGGAGCCACCGCCGCCGCCGTGCCTGTATCGGAACACGAAGGCCATCTCCCAGACCGTGCAAAACCACTGCGAACATGCGCAGAACCACGTCCAAAAGAATGACAGCGCATCACCCGGAAAATCGCTCAGTGGTGAAAGTTGATCAGCAGACGACGGCGCCCCACAGCCCGCCCTGGGGCCATTGTCATCGCCATTGCTGTGTTAGGACATGAACACCATCCACAAAGCTGTGCAGAACCACTTCGATCATGCGCAGAACCAGTCACAAGCCAAGCCGGCAGCGCACCTCCGGAACCCTGTTGCAACTCGGATAGCAGGGCAGCTGAAGCCCGGTCCCAGCCCACCCCGGAGCCACCGCCGCCGCCGTGCCTGTATCAGGACATGATCACCGTCCACAAAGCCGTGCAGAACCACTGCCACAACGTGCAGAACCACGTCCAAAACACAGTGGCAGCGCACCATCCAACTACCGTTGGGTGTTGAGAAGAGGGCGGCACCTGACCGCCTACAGCTCCCCTCCGAAGCCAGCGCCCACGCCCTGCCTGTATCACAGCATCGAAACCATGTCCCAGGCTGGGCAGAACCACTCGCACAATGTGCTGGACCGCGCGCCAAGCACGCCAGCAGCGCATCACCTGAAACCTGGGCCGACACCGATAGCAGGGCAGCAGATGGTGGGCCCCAAGGCCGCCCTTGGGGACACTGCCGCGACTGTGCCCGTGTCTGGACATGAAAACCATCCCCAGCGCTGCACAGAACCACTGCTATCAGGGTCAGAACCAGGCACGAGCCACGATGGCAGCGCGTCACCTGCACACCGTTTGGTACCGCTCAAAACACAACAGTCTGCTGCCGCCAGACCACCCTGCAGCCACAGCCAGGGCAGTCCGTGTATCAAAAGGACTTCCAGAGGCGTCCCACAGGCTTGCCAAAACCACTGGAAAGCTGAGCAGCGATGGGCTGTCCACATGATTGACAAGCTTCGAACCTGCGAGGAGTCCACCGGCACCAGGTGAGCGCCCTGGGCAGCCACTTCATCCTGAAACCCAGTGTCAGGACGTCAAAGCTGGCCCACAAACAGCATCAAACCACTGTTCACAACTTCTGCACTTGAAGTGCAGAACCGTGCTCTCACCCAAAATGCCGACATGCCACCTGAAGACCGTCCGGCCAAGATGACACTTGAAGACGCCCTCGCCACAGCAACTTGCACGCTGCAAGGCCGCAAGTCAGCGCGAACATCGCGAAGCGTTCAGGGTGCTCAGCAGGCGATGACAGATGTTGTCGATGCAATGTGGGCGCCGCATGATTGAGTACTGCTACTGCAATCTGCGCGCATCATGCATGCGCGACACTGGTGCAACAGGCCATGGTCGTTGCACACCTGCAGCTGCACAGGCGTCCCCAATAGGGCGACTGCACAAGCGTGCTCAATCTTCTCAACGCGCTCCCGCTCTCGAAGCAATGTCGATCTGGGCCAGCGAAGCAATGCACCGCTGGCCAAACAGCCGAACTTGCAGGTGCAAACAGGGATGCTGGATGTGGGGCGAGCTTCTGCATGTGCTGATGCTGTGCTAGATGCTGGTGTACAGCTGAAATGTGGCCCAGTGTATGTGCCATGGTCGAGGTTGGATGCGGGATTGCTTGTCCGAGAGCCTACCCCCTTGAAGGGCCGTAACAATGCAATCACTACTGGCCGCCATCTCATCCATCGGCGGTGGGTTTTGCTGAACCTTACGACAAGATGCAACTCCGCTGCATGCAGGGCCCCTACATCATCGAGTGGGTTACTGCTGATTCCAGAGCTGAAGGTGTTGCAGCTGTTACTCAACACTTCCACTCAACGCTAATACAGGCAGCAAATGAAGTGCACGTCCGCCGCTGGGCAACTGGCCCAGCAGCACATCGCCCCAGCTGATCAGCTGACACAGCTTGCAGCGGGAAACCTGGCTGCCCAGCACGCGGCGGGAAACCCGTTGGGCAGCCGCCGCAGGCCCGTGCACCAGCTCGCGGTGGCGCCTCGCGCCCCAGCAGGTGGGGCTCGCCGCTTGCCCGGGCTGCAAGGAGATCGACCAAAGTGTCACGTCCACATGAAAGGCCACTGCGATCACGATGGCTGCCAGCCAGCAAGCATCATAGCCAACGACCCGCATGTCGCCGCCCTGCCTGCAGCCTTGGCGGCGACCAGCGCGTGCTTCAGCTGCACTGCTGGATCAACCTGGCGCACAGGTCAGGGTCAGGTGGACGGTGACAACAACACCAGCACCTTGAGCTCCCTAAAGCCAGCATGCCACACGCCCGGCAGCGGTCGTCTGCCCGGATAACGCCCGCGGCCCTCAGCCGAGCAGTCCGTCTGTGCAGCAGCTGCGCCACCACAGCGGCTGCTGATGACACTATGCTGCGCTTCTCGCAGCAGCTGTTCCTAATGCACCTGCGTCTCTGACAGGTAGGCTTAGCACATGACTGGTCGACACTGCAGCATGGTGTATGCCGAAATGATGGCCGCGCTGCATCTGGTAGGCAACACGCCGTCATCAGGAGCTGTCATGGGCTGTTGCAAAGGCCGCCAGCAAGCTCCATGCGTCACTGATGCGAAACCCACCTTTGGCAGCTCTTTCACCAAGCATCGAGCATGGTGGACGATGCCAGGCACGCAGGCAGGTGGCTGCCGGAAGGCGCCATGCAGCGCTGCCACGCGGGCTGCACCATTGCCTGCAGCCAGTAGGGCGTCAGGCTCTGCGCCAGATATGCACTGCACAGTCTCGCGCCGTCTGAATATAGCGTCTACAACAACCTCCTCGTTCTCGCAGTGGGCTAGCAGGGAGCCGGTGCACACGGCAACGGCATCTCCACCACTGCCACAGCCCATGTGCACACATACAGAGAGCGGCATGTCCATCAGGCATCATCGTCAACAACATGTGCTGCGAAGCATTCTCAACACCCTGGGCTGCGTGATTCTGAGCCTCACATGGCCGTGTTTGTGCGCGCTGCCAGACCGGAGCTCCAGACCGGAGCTCGAGCTTGTGCTGTCACAGCCGCCTGAAAAGATGCCTGCTCTTAGGTCGCCAGCTGCCACATCTTATCGGCCTGCAAACTCAGCAGCGGCAAGCTGGTGGTCACTGCACATCTCCTTCCAGACTGGTTTGTCTGATTCATTTGAGGGTTGCAACGCACACAGCCAAGGCAAGGTAGGCACACCTTGCTCAGGGGCTGTCACCGCTGCTGCTGAGTGGATTGCTGCTGTCACAGCCACCCAGTGGTGCTGTCCAAGCAGCTCGAGCCGCTGCATGCTTGTGAGCCTCGCCCCTGCAGCCTGGATCATGTGACCGCAGCGTATGGTTCGGCAGCAGGTTGGTTGGCTACGGGCACCCGGCCCGTCACTGGTGAAGTACTGTGGGTTTGTAGCCACGTTGCAATAGCTGCCTCCTCGTAGCTGTGCCCATCACCAGCACACATCACTGGCCGCTGCATCACCACCTGCATGGCAGACAGGCAGAACCCTCGGATGATTGCAGGAGCACGGAATGGAGATACAACAGATGGCTGCTGCAGAGGGGTCTACTGGTGCTGTTGAAGCCCATCTTGCTTGAGATGCCTCGGCATGTGCAAGACTACTGACCTTGGTCGTGCCGTACAACATCCACAGTGGTTGATGTCCTTGGTGATGTCGATGCTGCCGCATACTGAACTCTGGCTGCTGCTGGAGCTCGACTGGCCCTGAACGCTGGGCGCCACGTTGCACTGCTGTTCTGTTGAAGGGCAGGGCAGCTGCTTGCAACACCGCATCGTCCGCGTCGCTCGCATGCTGCATCTCGACCAGTGCGTCTGCTGCGCTGCAGGCGGCGCTGCTGGGCAGCAGTCCCTCTGCTGTGATGCTGAGCTCAGCATGTGCCAGCGGCTCTGCAGCGTGTAGGTGCACAGGAGCAGCCGCTGCAGCTGCAGCCTTCTTGCAAGAGTGCGATAATGTCACCGCGAAGCCTGCAAGCAGACAGCAAGTTGCAAGCCTGCTTCGGAGCCATGAATCAATCTCCACCAACCCCTAACATGGCTGGGTGATGAGTGGTAGCAAGTCGGAGACGAAACATTCTAGCTGCAATAACTGGAAATGGTGCCCGCACAGCTAGCTCACGCGTGCCGCCAAGCTGCCAGCATTTCAACAGCCCTGGCAGCCGGCCGCCAGGTTTTCGATCAGCAGCGCATCTGTTGCTCAAGGATGAGGTACAGCACCACAGTCGACTATTAACAGAAATGCTGCCAGCAATGCTGATGAAGCATGCATTATATGTTCAGTTGCCATCGAAGTCGAGAGTAGCACATAGCGTGCCGGCGGTGTCTGCACAGCCTGATGTTGGATCCATCAATGCTAGAATGCCACCCTCAGTCGTTCTTCTTCGTGAGCTCGAACATGATGTTTGGCTGGCGGTACACTGATATGAGGGCCCTGCAACATATGAAGTGTGTGAGGGTACAGCAGGGTGTCACCATCCGCTACAACAGCAGCAGCTGCAACAGCAGCCGCATCCTCGATCCCGCCAGCAGCACATGCAGTTCGCACCAGTATAGCTGCTCTTCAAGCGCCAGCTCGCCTTCGGCCCGTGCAATGTAGATGTCCTACACAGAAGGGAGCAGGGTGAGCAACATAGCTCACCCTTGCTGCTCGGCACAGGGCAAGCTGGTCAGTCCCACCATGCCCAATACCACCGCATCACCTGACACAACGCAATGAGCCGGGAAGTGTTGGGCAGGTCGTCATATGGGATGCGCATCCGCATGTTGGAGATCGACAGCCTGCAGAATCACACGGAGTGTTGGACATGGGTGTGGGCAGCGCATCGCACAGCATGGACGCAAGGCAGGCATGGTTCCCGTTGGCGCCTCACCTCAGGAATCGGCCGAGAGCATACACAAAGGAGATGTACCTGCGGCAGGCGCGTGCAGCACTGCTTAAAAAGTGCACGACACCCTTGCAGGTGGCAGCAGGACGAGGCTCGTGGCATGCAGGAACTCACAGGCCTGTGATGCCGAAGGCGGACACAGTCTGGCCGAGCAGCCCGGACTGCACGCGCTCCATGATGCCCACCACCCTGCACCGCAAATCTCCTGAACAGTGGCAGACGGCACGCAGCCTACGCAACAGCATGGCAGGCAGCTGAAGCAGCACAAGTGATGGCAGGTGTGTACCTCGGGCCTTGCGTTGCCTTTGGACAGCCCTGCAGCCCGGCCTCGGTGGCATTGATGGGCTGGCCGTGCGCGTCCAGAACGCCGCACGCCAGCCGCCACCAGGCAGTGCCCCTGCCATTGCTCGGCCGGTGCAGTGATGCGTCGCAGCCGACCCACTCCTGGCCCCAGCTTCCAGTCAAACCTGCACGCATCAGCGAGCTGGCTGACTCCTGGCGCAGCACTGCTTGAAGGTCGCTGTTACTGAGGAAAAACAAGACAACAGAGCATCATACCCACCGTGCGCCAAGCTGGCGACGTCAGGCTGCACGACGCAGGCGTCGCCGGCAAAGCGCCAGAACAGGCCGTACAGGCCGCGGTGCCCCGGCGCATCTGGCCTGCTGCCGTGCGGGTCGCTGGCATTGAGCACCATCAGAGCTGCACTGCTGCGGTTGCCCTGACGATCACCAGGAGCGAATGAAAGTCACGCAGCCGCACAGCAAGCTGGCATGATTGCAGCCCTCAAACAAATTGCATACAGGGCAGCAAGTGTGGCAACAGTGAAGGACATTACATGGTCAAAGGACTCACGTCCAGCACGTCCAGCAGCTGGGAGCGCGAGGCGCCCGCCAGGCGCACTGTCACGGCGCCGTTGCAGGCGGGGCCGCCGTGTGCGCTGGGCGGCGGCGCCGTCCGCTCCACGCGCCACCCCAGCCGCAGCTCCGCGTCCTGCGACGCCAGCAGCCGGCGCAGCGCCGCCTCCGCCGGCGGCGTCACCGCCCACAGCTGGTCCGCGTCCTGTAGAGCAAGATGATGGCAAGGAATGCAGACCATCCTGGCATGACACATGCAGAAGGGATGACTGGACCGCCTGCAAGGATAGCTGACGCTCTTCTGTGATGATGCACAAGCAGCATAGGCAGTGACAGCCACATCAACAAGCTGATGCTCACCTCTGCGACACACATCAGCCGGATCTGGTCCGGCGTGTACTGGCCGACCAGGTCGTCCGGCAGCGTGTCGTTGGGCAGGGCGCTGGCCAGCGCGCGGCGGCCGCCGCCCGCCCACAGCGGGAAGGAGGCCGCGCGCCCCCGGTCATCCGCGCCGCTGATGCTGGCGTTGACCGCGAACGTCTGGATGCCCGGCGTCTGGAACGTCGGGTTGCCTGCAGGTTGCAGACGGCAGGACCAGAGCTGCCATGTGCTCCAACTGATGCGGTGCACCAGACCACGTCAAAGCACATTCTGGATACTGCCGACGGGCTCACCAGTGGAGAAGATCAGCAGCGGCACCCACAACAGGACGAGGAGGCCCACAAACAGGAAGGCGCCCTGCATCGCAGGCAGGCAGCATTGCAGGCGGTTTGCGTTCTACAGACGATGCCCTGCAAGGCAGGCCTGAACGCAGGCAGCAGCTTTGCCTCACCTGCACGAGCTTCTGGTAGCGCGGGACGCGCTGCCCCAGGGAGCGCTGGTCGCGGCTCTTCTGGCTGACCGTCACAAAGTACAGCGACATGTTGATGTCCTGCATTGGGCAGAGGCACTCCTTGTTGTGTTTCAGAGGCATTATGGTACAGGCACACTGATTAGCTCAGCTAGTTTGTCAACCGACTGCCCCACCTCGAGCTTGAGCCAGTCGTACAGCCGCAGAGTGGTGGCTGTTGCTGACCAGTCCAGAATCTCACGCAGCTCATACACAAATGGCACTGCTGCAAAAATCTGCAGATTGAAAGCATGACAGGTCACAAGCATGTCCTTCCCCAGCGGCAAACACGAAAACGTTTCACTACAGTTCAACAGCAGCAGATGGAACAAACCTGGAAGCCCAGCCAGCTGATCATGCCGGTGCTCCTTGTGAATACGAAAGAATGGCGACCCCTGCCGCCCCTGCAGGTTGAGGCAGAAGTCTTCATCAATAGCACATCTAAACGGCCGTGCAGGCAAGCAAAAGGCAGACCTACAGTACTGCTGTGAACTGTGTCCGCCGCTGCTCACTGATAGGATGCGGGCGGCGGGTAGCCGGAGCGCAGCTGCAGCGCCGAAAACACAAACACGAGAGACTTGAGGGCGGCAAAGACGCGCAGGTGGCCGCGGGCGACGCTCGACATCTCCAGGGGGCTCCAGAACAGGCTCAGGCAGTACCAGTACACCAGCGCCGCCTGCCCCGCGAGCAGCAGCGCCTGCAGCATGCCAGGCGAAAAGGTCCTCACAATACATGACGTACAGCACAGCACAGCACAGCGAAGCACATACTACAAAGCATTGCACCAGTAGAGCATGGAGTGGAGGGGCTGGAGACCAGGAAAGCTGGTGGGCACATCTGGTCGAAGCAGTGTGCACGCTGCGTGACGCCCCATGACTGCAGGATCAGTGCACCTTGCCCAGGTGGTGGCCCAGGGTGTAGAACACGCGGTCCAGCACCAGGCACAGGAACAGCAGGATGAGGCAGTACAGGTAGTCCGCCGGGATCACGCGCTGCTCCGTCAGATCCGCCAGCGTGCTCGCGCTGGACAGCACGACCTGTCGACAGCAGGAACAAACCGTCAATATCAGCTGCTGCTGTCAACAAGACATGCGCAGGCGTTGGCATTCTGGCATGCGATGTCGCTGAGAGTAGCACATGACCCAGGGCGTCAGACGACACGCTGCTGATCCTGCGCCCTTTCACAGACTGGCGTGCAGGAATTATCCCGAATGGGCACCTGGTAGAAGAGCGATGCATACAGGAAAGCCAGCAGGTCGGCGGCCACGGTCAGCATGTACCAGTCCTGCTCCATCTGCGCGTGCGACTCGGCGCCTACCACCTGGAACAGATGGGCAGCGGTGACGTTTCAGCCGTAATTTGCCGTGTGCTTAAGGACCTGGTATCATTACTATGGTATCAGAACGGCCAGCCTGCATGCTGGTACCTGCAGCTCAACAGAGATCTCTGGTGGCGGCTGCGGCATGCTGCCCTGCCGCTGAACCCGCATGGTGGAGCGCCGCCGCGGCCGTGGCGTGGCTGGCGGAGGAACCTGCGGCTGTCCAGGTTCTGACTTCTCTGCGAGGGCTTTTTTGGTTTCGTCAGGCTTCTGCCCCCCACGCTGGGGCCTCTGCAGCAACTGGCTGCTGGTGGGTAGCAGGCTGCCTGCCGGTGCGGATGGCTGCGGATCCAAGCCGCCTCTCGCGGTGGCCGGTTCGATCTCGGAGCTGGCGGGGTGCTGCTGCTGCTGCTCCTCCTCCCCAGTGCTGTTTGCATGCTGCTGACCGGGTCCATCTGCTGTGTTGAAACGCAGCAGCAGCATCTCGAGCCCGAATTTCTATAACAGGCACTCGGGAACTTGCAGGTGCAGCATGCAATCCGGCAGATGCTGCCTGCTCACCTTCAGGGCTATGGTCTCGTCCAGACCGACTGCCGCCCTGCTGCTGGTCGTGCTGGTGTCGCAGCAGCGTCTCTGCCACATGCTGCGCTGGCCTCAATGACCTGCAGAGGGCCGAAACCACCTGACAGCATCGTTGCTCACCGCACACTGTCACATCATGAAGGCATCGTGTCATACCACCGCCCTGTGTCTGTGCAGCTGCAACAGCATGAAGTCACGCACACCTGAGCGGCCAGCCAGCTGTGCCAGAGTAGCCGCCGGTCGTGTGGGGTGTTGCCTGCACCGCCACCACCTCCAGCAGCGCCACGGCGCTGCCGTCTGACCGGCCATAAACCCTGCTGACTGATGCTGCCAGCGGGGCAACGGAGGCCAGGTCCACGAACCGGCCGCCGCTGGGATGCTGCGGATATCGCAGGGAGGTTCGCATCAGCAGACAGCAGAACAGACTGCCGTGGTGTCACTGGCTGTGGCTGTGCTGTATGCACCAACCCTTGTGCTGAAGCATCGCAGGGGCGGCAAACCTGGTGGGCAGTGCCGGGCATGTCGATCAAGCCAGCGCCCTCGCCGCTGACATCCCCCCGCTCGGCCAGCTCCAGCTGCCGCCGCTTCTGCAGCGTGCGGGCTGCCGCCACGTCCGCCGCCCTGTAGCCGTCCATGATTGAGCTGACCTGCGCCTGCAGCGCCCGCTGCCCATCGCCGCTCGTCCAGTCGCCATCTGCAGTAGCAGGGCCCACGCACCAGCCTCAAACTCCTGCCAGTGTGATACCACAATAGCCAGGGGGGGAGCAACAGCGTGCAGCACGCAGTGTTCTGGCAAGGTGTCTCAGACAGCACACCTTTGCGAGGCGCAGCCTCCAGCAGCACAAAGTAGAGCGGCCGTTCTGAGGTGGTCGTCACACGCGCAAAGAACTCGAAGACGGCCAGCGCCGCTGAAGCTGTGGTGTCGATTGTCCGGTGCAGCCAGTTTGTCTGCCCCTGCGCAACGGCAGGATGGCAGCACCTGCATTCTGCTGGATATTACATGGACTTGCTTCTTGGTACAAGCTGCTCCTGACAAGGCAGTAGCCAACGTAAAATGCAGACACCAGCACACCTGCCCCATTTGCAGGGCGGCGGAGTCTGTTCGGCGGCGCCCAGCGCGGGCGACTCCGCGGCTGCCTTCTCCATCTGTATCGCCATCCTGCTGCTTATGGCCTGTCTCCAGGTCTGCCTCGGCTGGCTTGTCCACCGCCGCTGCGCCAGCCTGCAGACATCGGCAGGCACAGCATCGCAATATGACACCTTTGAGCGCACTCGAACTTGAAGTTCCTGGCTTGCACAGTCAGAAAAACACTGCAGCAGTAGGAGCCCCAGTGGATACACCTAATACCCATACTGCAGATACACACCTGGAGGTAGGCCAACGAGTAGGTGTGCATGAGCGTGCCCAGGTACAGCAGGAACAGCGGGAGGCACCGCAGCGCTGCCTGGTGCAGCCCCACCTGCAGTGACGTCACAGCTGGGTACAAAGCCACCAGCACACAAACGCCAGAGCGAACTCCTGCTGAGGCAGATTGCCTGGATGTGCCTGAGCAGGACTCTGCTGTGATGTAGCCAGCACGGCAGCTCGTCATTTCACTGCAACCCACTGTGAACGGACACACCTGCTCCATGCGGGTGCGCAGCAGCGGTGTGACCCAAGGGCAGTTCAGGCGAGTGGGGATTTGCCACATGTACTGCGCAATCAGCACCAGCTCCGTGTACATCAGCACACCCTGCAGCGAGGAACACAGCCCATGAAGATCTTTGGCGGCTGCCATCATGAGAGGCCTTTGCAACACCATCGGAGTACAGGAAAGTCGTATCACTGAACGATTTGCTGCAGCAGTTGCATATCATGCACCTGCCAGTATTGGCGCCTGGGCCTCTGGGACAGCAGCGCGTAGGCCAGCAGGCTGACGGGGTACGCGAGCGCGAGCAGGCTGTAGTCCGCCACGAAGACCGCGAAGAACAGCGCATACACCACGTGCGCCTGCCGCTCGCTGCCGCGCAGCGCCGAGCCCAGCTGCGACAGCCAGGTGCGTGGCCGCTGGCGGGCCTGCTGCTGGCGCTGCTGCCCGCCATCCTGCTGCCCTGGGGTGACCAGCGCGGCCGCGGCGTCTGCCACTTGCTCCACGCCTGTGAATGCACACACACCAGGGCCTTGTCACCAATTTGATGCTTGCTTGCTTAGCCACCAGTGGCCGATGCAAGGGGGGTTAATTGCACACACCCTTGTCGAGAGCTGAGGACGAGGGGAAGGTGCCGTGCAGCTTGGCCTCGCGCGCCACAGGGCTGCCATCGCCGTCTGTCATGCCGCTGTCGCGCACACTTTCTTCAGGCAGGTCATCATCCACCTCTGCACAGAAAGAAGCAGACGGCCTTCATGGCAGTGTCTACATAGAGCACTCCAATCATGCATTGCCCGAAAGCAAGCTGCTCTGCCATTGACATGCGCACTGCAAGTGAGCTCACCAGGCGCAAAATCCAGCAGCATGGGGTCCACGTTGTACACCCCGCCCTTCCGCCGGGACACGCCCGCCTACAAGATGTTACGTGCTCAGCCACGCCGAACTCAGAAGCAGGATGCACAAGGTGTTGTCACAGCTCACGCTGCACAGGACTGCGTTGCCTGGTACCATCGCTGTGGCCATTACAGGGTGGGCACCTTCAGGCGGCGGACTCGCTGGGCCCGCATGCGCCGCAGCCGCGAGGCCGCCAGCGCCGCAGCCTCCTGCAACCTCTGCAGCTCCAGGGTGTGCTCCTGCTCCGCCGCCGCATCCGCTGCAGCCTCCGCTGCCACCACGTCCATAGCCCTGCGCCGCCAGGGCCCAATGCTCAGCAGTAGCCTCCTCGGCATTGCCTAAAGCACCGTTGATTCGCTGACCATCCTACCATCACTTCACGCTGGACGAGAGCGTGAAAGCCACGCACTTGCGGTAGGAGGCGGACGCAAAGACGCGCGTCTGCAGGCGGGCGATGGCCCACAGCAGCATGTCCGCCACGGCGCCGCGCGCCGACAGCCCCACCAGCCGCCCGGCCGCGCCCACCATCTTGTACAGCCCCGCCAGGTGCGGCAGGTTGCACAGGTGCGACTGCATGGTCGGCAGCACATGATCTGAGTTCTATCTTCTCAACACATAAGAAGCCTGGCGGTAGTGTTGATGTGGAAGCATGCGGCGAAGCATCAACTGCTGCAGCACAGCAGTGCTGTTCCCGCAAGGCAGCCAGCAGCACTTACGACAGCCACCTTTTCGTCGGGGTGGATGAAGCGGCCGAACAGCCGCTCAAAGGGCGCCTGGTACGCCAGGGCGACGAACATGACCAGGAAGTTGTACACCGGCAGCCACTTGAACATCCTGAGCAGAGTGGGAAAGGAGCGTTTCTGTTATGCCACATATCAGTCGCCGCAATGCAGGAGTGTGTTCGGAAGACAGTAAGCGAATTACGAAATATAACACCTGTTGCGCTGCATGCGCAGCTCGTCGCGACGGCGGAAGAACAGCAGCGCCAACGCCAGGTAGCCGGCGTGGATGACATCATTCTCCAGCGTACACAGCGCCACCACGGCGATCAGCACCACATCTGTGTAGTGCCTGCAGTAGGAGCGCACCAGCCTTGGGGCATGATGTTTGACAGCGCTCACCATGCCTCAGCAGCGGTGTGTCTGTGCCGGTGTTGAGATGAGAGCTGCCGACCTGTAGAACAGGTACCGGCACCAGTCGACCCAGCGCCAGCGGGGCATGGCCTCGTACTCCAAGGGCGCCCACAGCTGCGGGCCGCGGCCAGTACTGGCAACCGCACCGCTGCTACCGCCACTACCCTGCCGGCCGCCATCTGGTGCTGATGGCGCTGCATTGTCATCCGCATTGCCGTCTAGCAGTGGCGCCCGCATGCCGGCGTCCGATGGCGGCTGGTACATACCTGTGAGCCGGACAACATGACATCCAGCGGTTTACTAGCAAGCTGACTGTTACCCTGCACAGTAGTTCATCAAAAGGCTGCAAGGGGCTCACCAGGCAGTGCATCGTCAGTGACCGGCCCCTGCTGGAGAGGTGGGTGCGATGCCGACCAGTGTACCTGAGCATCATCAGCCCGCAGGGTCTCAGCAGAGAGCCTTGCGAATGATGGGGGACAATTTGTTGTACACAGCGCACTTGAGTCCCATAGAATGTTCACAAGTGAACAGAAGTAGTGCAGGCATGCAGGACATGTGTTGTGGAAAAAACCCACAAAAGGAATACCTGTATGACGGAGATGCCCCAGGCGAAGAACAGCGCCCACAGAGCCGCTCGATCCACTCTCTCCAGCCCAAGCCAGCTCTGTAGCAGCATTTGAGTCGAGTGTCAAATGCCAGCGGACGGTGCTACATGGGTCATGCTCTGGGGTGGGGAATATGATGGTAGCAGCAGAGTGTGGAGGACAGGGGCCTACCTTGAGGAGCAGCGATGTTGATGGTGCATCTGGCGGCCTGGGGTGATGGTGCGCCTGAATATCACTCAGCGCAGGCACCCCAAGGGGCTGCACAGCAAACAGGTGGCGCAGCGAGCCCCAGTGCAGGCCTGGAGGCAGGCCGATCAGGACGCTGTACTGGTACAGCAGCAGCCCACCAAGCAGTGGCAACACCACCTGTCCAATGCGTGACGCCACGGCGTCAGGGCGCGATGCCATGGAGCTACGTTCAGTTGGTGCAGCTGATGGCTTCATGCGACGGTGCAATGCTGCAGCAGAATAGTGGTAAATTAGGAATCTAACAACCCTCACCATGGCCCAGGTGCGGCGGCGCGCCCCCTCGGGCATCGCCATGCCAGCGCCGATGCACAGGAAGAAGATGAGCGACAGTGCATTCAAGTACAGGAACGCTGACAGCAGCAGCGTCAACATGCAGATCTCCATGCCCCAGTCCTGCGAGCACATTGCAGGAAAAGCAGATCACCCTGCATGGCCGGAGGCGCCACAGTCACACCCCTTGTCACGGAGACGCAGTCACAAATGAACTTGTTGTTTCGCCGTAGCATGGCAGCTAGTCATTGCCACCAGCAGCACTGCACCTGCCACAGGCGCTCAGTCCAGTCCTGCATCGCGAAGCGGAACATGGAAAGCTGCCGGGCCCAGCGCGCGATCCACTGCTCTGTCTCGACGCTGCCGCTGTCACCTGAATGCGCGTGGGCTATGGCATCGCCTTCTGCGCTTGCTGTGGGCTGCTCATCAGCCTGAGAGTCTGTGCCGGCGCCTAGCCTGTCGCTTGTGACTGCCTTTGCCGCTGCCCCACTGCCAGCAGGCTGCTGAGCTGCAGGCGGCGGCCAGTCCACTGCTGTCAGGACCCGGTTGGCGCTGGTCTGCAACCGCCCCGTCACATCCTGCAAACATGGAAGCACGGCATGAGCAGACGAACGCTGTGCAGACGTCATTTGTGCACACAAGGCATGGCAGTAGTGGCCATGTTTGGCAAAGGTAACAGCAGCCATGCACCTGGAAAGCCAGGCGCAAGGTCGTGGCAGCCGGCGAGGCGCGCAGCCGGGCGATGAAGCCGCCCCAGGGCGCGGTGGCGGCGGCGCGGGCGCCCTCCTGAGCCGACGGCCAGAACAGCGGGATCGGCTCCCCGGGGCCCGCAGCATCCTTCAGCGCCTGCGGCATGCGCTGGAGCCACCTGCAGGCACAAGCAGTTCCAAAAATTAGCAGGCAAGGTGGACGCACATGCAGATATGGGTAGCCATTCATCTCGTAGGGAGAGCACCATGCTATGAGCTGCACGAGCCAAATCAGCAGGACCGGTGCAGAAAACAGCTGCAGCTGGGTTTCCTGGTGCACTGATAGCTGGTTTCCTGGTGTACTGATAGCTGAAAGGTAGGACGGTGGGTGTGAAGCTGTCAATGAGCAACCCAGAGGACGCCTACAGAAGCCTGCGACAGTGCTCCAGGGCAGACCCTGCTGGATATTCAGGTGAAGCAGGTTTCTGCTCAGGGATGTAGCAGCCAACCTGAAGGAGCGGCGCTGGAGCGTGACGGCGAACAGCAGCAGGAACTTCATGCGGAGGACAGACTCCAGGGCGGAGGCGCGGCTGGGCACAACCCGCAGCCCGCCCCACACCAGCCACGCCACCACCTCCTTGCCCAGGAAGTGCCGCAGCCACGTCACCTGCAGCAAGGAGACGAGCCTTGCTGATCAAATTATTCAGCCTTCAGGCACTACATGCTGTTGTGTGTTGTGTTGTTATGGCCGCAGATGCAGGTGCAGCAGGTGATGCCCTGTGTCACCAGCAGGATGCAGTGCGTGTGCGTCATCAGACGAGGGCAACCAGGGTCAGCACTCTGGCCTGCAGCAAAGCATTCGCACCTGGAAGGCGTACTGGCTGAGCAGCCAGGCCATGGTGAGCGCGTCGGTGGCGGCCAGGACGGTCCGGAACAGCGCGCGGCTGGCTTTGGAGTTGGAGCGCGGCCCGCCGAACAGGGGCGCCGCCGCCACAAGCCCAGCTGCAGCATCGCAAGACCAGTAGTTCACTCAATCACAAGCGCATAAACTTGCCAAAGTTCAGTTACATGAGGATCAGAGGGCATACACTCGACCAAGTAGATGACGGTCTGGCCAACAGCAGGCTGCCTCATGATAACCGTAATGTACAAGGATTGCCTTTGCATGCCCACCTGCATACACCCAGCCGATGGCGCCGGGTCGCTGGGCGGCCGCCCACCAAGCGGCCAGCGCGACCAGCTTGCCGCCGTGCAGCACGATGGCGCGCTTGATGAAGGCGCCGAGGTGGCTCTGCCGTGCCAGCCGCCGTGCTTCGGTCGCTGCCTCGTCCTCCCGGCCATGAGCTGCCTGATCCTGGAGTGAAGGATGTTCACAGGATCATCAAAGTCCCGTGAAGCTGCTGGGCTTGAGTTGTATCCATTGACGTGCGTCTGGCACTCACCTGACAGTCGAGCAAGCAAATCGGCAGGTAGGATATCAGGTGGTTTACAGAGCTGCAGCCAGGCGCACCACGAGGCAGCCGACAACAAAGCAGAAGCGGTACAGGTGCAGCGCCCCCAGCAGCAGCGCCGCGCGGGCCAGCTGCAGCTGCAGCGGCGGCTGCGACCGCACAACCCCCAGCCCCACCACCTCCTGCGTCGTGCAAACCATGAACCGTTGCCATGGTTGCAAAGCGAATGATGGTGTTGCAGTTGTGCAGCCTTGTGAAGGTAGGACAGCCTGCAGCAGGGTGCAGCATCCCAGATTGCATGTACACTACCTGCAGGAACCTGGTCACGCTCTCCGACATGGGCAGCCGAGACGGCAGGGGCGTGGCCGCGGCCAGGTACTGCGCCAGCCCGTCGCAGAAGGCGTACGCCGCCAGCACCGCCACTATCACCCACCGGCCGGCGCCGCTGCTGAGCATCACCAGCCGGTGGCCGCGAGCTACAGGCCACAGGCACATGGTCAACCAAGGGTGCAAGCTGTAGCAGTGTGCACCAGGTGTCGTTGCAAGCAAATGTTTGACATTATATGATATCTCAAGATTTCATGTGAGGAAGTGTTCAGGAGACATCGCTCAAACAACAGAGGACAATGGTCGGCAACAGCGAAGTTGCTGGAGCGGAAAGCACGGCACGCACGGAGGTCCAGGCGCTGGTGGTGCAGCAGGGTGCGGGCGGCGGCAGGGGACGGGCCCAGGTAGTGGCCGCCGGCGTCGCGCTCGCAGAAGCGGCCCCGCAGCGGCCGCGCCACAAACATCGCCGCCAGCAGCAGCAGGTAGCCCAGCCCAATGAGGCTGATTGGCGTGTCCCACAGCAGCAGGAAGTAGCCCTGTGCACCACCAGCAGTGTTGCATGTTGCTTCTTGTTACCTGACGCAATGGAAGGTCCTACAATCGCAGGTTGCACATGCAGAGCATGTGCTGCATCAACGGCTCAGATGCTTTCCAGTGTGGTCAGCATGGCCACAGCCTCAGCAAAAGCGGCCTCAGCAATGCACCTCTCAATATCGCTCATTAGCAGAGGCGGAGCATGTGTGGTGCTTCAACCGCTCGGTCTCATGTACCACAGGGATCAGGTAATCATCAGAAATGAACTCACCAGCAGCACAACGACCAGTGAGCCAAAGGCGACAGCCATGCGGCCGCACCACAGCACAGGCGCCGGCAGGGCCGTGGCGGCGGGCGCCTCTTCCCCTATGTCCGGCTGCTGCCGCCGCTCCGCATCCGCCACAGCACGCAGCCATGCCCCCAGACCCGCATGCAGCAGCGCCTGCGATGAGCCACAGGTTGCATCAACCTCAGCGGATGCTGCATGATTGACGACGCAGCACACTGCTGGGCATAGCAGCAACCCTGCTGCAGTCTTGCAGCTGGCTGCACTGTCGGCCAGCCAGAAGAAGGTTGCGTATGCACATCAACGTGCCAGAAGGCCACCGCAGCAGCCCTGTGCCTCAACCCACCAGCAGCATCGCCACGAGCACGGGCAGCATGGCGGCGGGGCGCGGCGCCCACAGCCCCAGCAGCCGCAGCGCGTGCTTCGCGCCGTGGGGCAGGTACCGGTGCACGGGTAGCCCCGGCAGGCCCGCCACCACACCCAGGTACATGAACAGCAGGTGCAGCGCTGCAAAGCCGCGCATGACGCCCCAGTGCCTTCGCGGCAGGATGGCCAGGCTGGCCTGCAATACAACATAGCAAAGTGACAAGGTGATCTCGAGGAGCACGGACTGCTTGCGCATTCAAGTGCTGTTCGCTGCAAGGATCCACGGGTGGCAGATGGTCAGGCGTGCGCTAAAACCTGGGGCTGCAGCCGCAGGGTCTGCCACAGGGCGGGCAGCGCCGCCAGCAGCAGGTAGGCGCCGTGCAGCGGGTCCCACGCGGCGACGCCCGCCCAGAAGAAGGCGGCGGGCACCACGATGAAGCCCACCACCCACAGCGTCCGCCCCAGGCCCAGCAGCAGCGCCGCCAACGCGCCCTCATCCTGGGCGCCGGCTTCTGAGGGTGCCGCCTGCAAACCAGAAGAGCAAGCCGACAGTTCCAACACAAGCTGCAGCTGGACCATGGCTTGATGCAGCGAGGGAGCCTTGACTGATGACGCACAAATTGGTCTATCTCTTCATCTATCGTCAACGTCACGAATGCCAGCTGAGGCTCCTCAGGTGTCAGCCGCTGCTATGACCAGGGACAACGTCATGCCAGCGCGTCTCATGCACATCAACGGGCGCGCAGCTGGCGTGGCACCTCGTCCTCTGGGACGCCGTCCGCCGAGCTGCCGCGCAGCAGCGGCTGCCAGGCGGCGCCGCCTGTGACGCTGGCCCGGGGCGAGGCGCCCGCCACGCCGCCGGCGGCTGGCGACGCCACCAGCTGGATGGCCGCCTGCAGCCGGTCCCACTGGCTGCTGCCCTGCACCGACGGCCGCCGGTGCGAGGGCGACAGGCCCTGTGATCGCCGCTGCTCCGCCGCCACGTCGCCGTCCCCACTGCAGGAACGCACAGCTCCACTCGGGCCTACACTTTGTCCCAGGGTGCACTGCATGATGACATGCACCTGAAGTAATGTGCTCCACCACCGCAGGGCACTTGACACCACAGTGCATGTGGCGCAACTCACCTGTGGGTGTGAGGCTTCAAGCGGCTGCGCTGCAGGGCTGCCAGAGCGACCGCCGCCAGCAGCATGCCAAGGAGCGGCCCCAGCGGCGGGCCATGCCGCCCAAATGCATACAGGCCCAGCGAGTGCGCCACCTGGTTCGTTGTATTAGTCTTCAAAATACATGAAAACAGTCTTGCAGATGTAGAATATTCTTCAACAAGGGCAAGGGCAAGGGCTTGCATGTACGCAGGTAACCAACAGTGCAGCCATACCGGGGATAGCTGCCTGACGGGTGCAAGGGCCGTGGCGCCGTACGCCGCCAGCAGCCAGACCAGCAGCAGCGCCGCCCAGAAGGGCGATGCGAGCGCCAGCAGCCGCGCCCCCAGCCGTGTCGGCATCAGCAGCACCCACAGCGCTGCCAGCAGCAGCACTGCAATGCAGCAGCGCGCTGTGATGAATGCATATTCATGTGCAACCTCCTTTTTCCAGCAGACCATGATAGCACAGTTGCTGGCAGTTCCGGTGCTTTTGATGGTGTGGAAGCTGCTCATGGTAGCTATTCCAGGCTATAAACTGAGACTACATGCTGACGTCTGCCTCCATGTGCTCATGCACCCACCCATGATGCTGCACTGTCAGCAGCGGCTGGCATGCAGTGCAGCAGAGGACCGACGGGGGCAAGCATATTGGGCTATCTCATCAGCGTAACGGTCGATCTAATGTTAAGAGCACAGACGACGGGCATCATGCACCTGCCGCCAGGACGGAGGGCGCGGCCAGGGCAAAGGCGGCCAAGGCGGCAGCGGCCACGGTGGGGCGCGCCCCCAGCGCCTCCGCCGCCTGCACCAGGGTGCCAGCCAGCCCCGGCAGCAGCACGCGCATGTACTGGCTCAGGCGCTGGCCCCACGAGCCTGTTTAGGTTAATCAAAAGTGTTAGCACGGGTTTAGCAGTCAGAGTTTAGGGGTGTGAGGTGCACAATGGTGCTCTTCAGTTGCAAATGCCAGCAGGCACAACAAGTCTGCATGAAGAAAGTGCAGCCAATGCAAGGACTTAACATGAAGTCAAGGCAGAATGCATCAACATGTACAGTGTCGATCACTGTAATCAAAAGCATACTTGGCGGTGTTGCTGCATAGTCTGGCCAAGTCCTGCCCACCTGTTTGCGGAGCCTCATCTTCCCAGTCGTCCTCATCCTCGTCGTCCACGCCAGCTGGCTGTCCTCGCTGTGGCACGCGGAATGCCCCATCATCATCATCGTCCGGCTGCTGCTGCTCGGCCGAGTGGTCGGCGATGGTCTGCAGCGGCGCCCCGCCGGGCGTGGGCATCTCCAGCGGCCCGCCCCACCACAGGCCCACATCCGAGTCTGGCGACCCCACCTCCCGCTGCCGCTGCAGTGCAGGAGCTGACAGCCAGCTCAAGCCATGCATGGATGCCACTGTCCAGCAGTGACAAACTGCCATATAGCCAGCGTAACCCCTACAGAATACTGCCTCACGAAATGCAAATGATTCAAGGTGTGACAGACCTGTGAGCGGGCGCGGGCGGGCGTCGCCTGGGAGGTCGCCGGGGGAACCATGTACGACAGCCGGGCCCGGACGCGCACAGACGGGTCGTCCGCCGACGCCGCAGCGGGGTCACGGCCGGCGTGGCAGCCGAGGGCACCAAACAGCAGCACCAGCGCGCCGATGTGCAGCAGCTGCGGCCCCAGCACGGGGGGCGCCTCGCCGGACGACAGGATGTACAGCCCCAGCCAGGAGGCGGCGCGGTGCACAACATGCGGCCGCAGCAGCGCGATCTGCCACAGGTACAGCAGCACAATGTGCGCCGCTGCAAGAGCAAGCATAGCACAATCAGCAGCAGCAGTAGTGCCAAGGGTGCTGGGTTGGTGCTGCTGTGCTGTCAAGCAAGACAGCGGCCAGCTGAACAATGGCTATTCAGCGTTCTGCATGGGTTGCGCCATGACCTCACCAGCGTAGACCTGCCCAGCCAGCAGCACCGCGCGGGCCGGCGTGCTGCTCTGGCGGCGGCCCCAGCGCCACACCGCCATGGCGGTCGCCAGTACGTAGGGCAGCCCCAGCAGGGAGGGCTGCGCCAGGCCCGCCAGCACGCACGCCACCGCCGCCGCCACGCCAGCATTGGTGTAGCCTGCGCACATGCACAGAGCATACACTTGACAGCACTGCGCCGTTTCTGAAGCCAGCCAGAAGCTGTTCAGCCTCTTCTCTACTGCAGCACAGTGACAAAAGAGCCCCAGGCGCTGGCAACACCGCAGCCGACGCACTGGCAACGGCGAACGGCGCCCTGCGTTCCAGTCGCGCACCTGCGGCCCAGACCAGGGCGTAGGTGGCGCGCAGCGAGTCGTCCAGGTGGGCCAGGTGCGGCTCGGAGCCGGGGCGCCCCAGGCCGGCGCGCGCTGCGTGCGCCTCCGCCGCCGCCGCCACCGAGCACAGCAGCGGCGGCAGCACCGCCTGCGCACCAGCAGCAGCGGTTGCACAGGTGTTTGCACCAGTGCTGTGTTCACATCCAGCTGCTGAGGATTGGCCACAGGGCATTGACAGCGCTGCCTCAAGTCAGGCGTTGCAAGCATGCCCGCGATGGGCATCCTGGGTTTGCTGATCGGCTCAGCAACTCACTTTGAGGCCGGCTGCGACATGCGACTGCACAGCCCTTGCGCCAGAGGTCGAGAGCTTACCAAGGTAAGGTCCCAGGCACCGCGCACTTTGGGGAAGCCCAGCAGCTGCAGGATGAGGCGCGCTCTGTCTGACTCTGCCCAATGCATGTTGCCCAGGAAGTACGCCGCCTGCAGCGCCACCTGCAGCGACATCCCAGTCCTGCTCACAAAGAGACACTGCTTGTAGCTTCTGCACTGTCACCATAGATGGGGCTGAACCTGGATCGATAAATGAAGTGGTCGGTGCTGCACCTGAGCCGCGAGGACGATGCCGGCCAGTGCAGCCACAAAGCTCCACAGCCCCGCAGCCACTCTGTGATGGAGCGGCACCCCGCCATTGCCGCCACTGCTGTTCCGCAGCGAGTTGTTCGCAGCACATACGGCGCCCCACACGCCAAAGGCGGCCAGAAACACCAGCCCTGTCAAGCTGCAGTTGGTGAAGGCGGCCAGCAGCAGGCAGGCGCACGCGAGCAGCGCCAGGCCGTGCTGCTGCGGCATGATCGCCTGTGGAGCTGGGTCCGGTTCCTCATCTGCCGAGGCTGTCATTGCTGCAGCCTGAAAGAGGCAGGGTGAAGCTACACGCCTGAGCAGCACATATGAAGTCTTGACACACCGAGTATGCACCGGAACAGCGGCGCAATGCGAAACCTATGGTGCTGCACATTGACATGCCTGGGATGCTTGCGTACCAACAAGCACATCTGCTACATTCACTGTGTCCCTCAGTGTGTTAATCACCTGCTGACTACCGGTGCAACATGTTATGCTCAGAGGCTCGGCAGCCTGCTGTGTATTGCCTGGAGGTTACGCCCTCTAGTAGATCTCGCCGCGCCGTGAAGTCAGGCTAATTAGACTCGGAAGAGAGCATCAGAAGCGATGTATGCGTCGCCCAGGCTGCCGCTGCAAGTCACATGGTTTCGATCTGCATCAGCATGCATGTGGCAATCGTGCAACATGCTGCTTTGGCAATGTCGCGATGTAATGCATATCACAACTGCTGCTTGAAACCACTTGCAACCTGCAAAGGCGGCTCTGTCGCCGCAGTCCACCGTCAGCGCCAGCTTCTGGCCAGGGGTGTGAAAAGCCCTAAACTTCCTCGGCCTGACTGCAGTCTGGCCGCGAGGATCACGGCTACCGCATGATGCCGCGACATCTCGGTCGCTATACCTAGAGAATTAATTGCCGATTTGTGACCCACTGTGTGACTGCTCTCGCGGAAGGTGCTTTGGCAAAAGGTGTCGGCATTTCGGCGCGCGCTGTTGTCACGGCGTGCAGCCGCCCGATCGGTACCCTCTGTCAGGCGCAAGGCGAGTAGTATTGCTTTGAATCAATACGCTAGCTGAGTCATGTCATGCAGCCGAGATTTCATACTGCTGTCGTGAGGATCCGCACCCCGAACATCGACCTGCTGATGCCGCTTGTCAGCTATGCTGGCGAAGACAGTGACAGGTTCACTAGTCCTACCAGCACAGATATGGCAGAAAATCATTTTGCAGGGTCCTCATCTTCCTTTCGCATAATTGCCATGATCGCAGGAGAACTGCCATATCACGACACCTGTTAAGCGGGAGCAGCACAGCACTGCGCAAGAGTGGCAGCCCAGAGGATCCAGTATGAGAGCTGAACAGGCGGCTCTGCTGATGGTCGCCGCGGCGCTGTGCCTGAGCTGCAGCCGGGCGGATGCGCAGGGCGCCGTCATCAGCGGCGACGTCTCAGGGTCCAAAGCCCTCGATGAGACCAGCTTCAACTTCGACAACTCGGTGCTCATGATCAGCTCGTCATAGCAAACGACTGTCGTGTATACACCACAGTGCAGATTCGCGCTCTCTAGCAGCGTACGGCTGCAGCAGAAAATAGCATTGTATGTGTGCACCGCAAGGCAATCTCCTGGTCGGAAGTGTCTGTGCCACTGATGTGCAGGGTCTCGGGGATGTGTCCACGGAAGGGGAGTTCAGCGCAGCGCCGCCGCAGGAATCCGGTTCCAGCGCCGAGTCGCGGGGCGCCGACAGCCTGGGCACTGTGGTGCAGCTGCGGGCTCCCCCTACAGGGCCGCCGCCGCCTGTGCAGCCGCCCGCGCCCCCCTACCTGGCCGGACTGGGCAGCTACGGCGACGTCAGCGCTTCTGACGTTGGCGCATACCCGGTTTGAGCTCGCTGGTTGACATCTGTGGTGCTACCACACGCACTTCGCATTGCCTCAGGAACAGCTGGTTGACATCCCTACTAAACTCCCCAGGCCAGGGAGACGCGTGATGAGCTGATTGGTCTGCATGCATTGCGCAGGGGGTGCTGAACATTGCGGCGCGGGCGGCGGCGCTGGCGCTGCCGCAGGTGGGGCCGCCCTTCATCCAGGCCGCGTTGGCTGCAACCGCCCAGCAGGCAACCAGTTCCTCCCTGGCTTGTGACCAGCACTGCAGCAACTGGCGCTAATGTCTCTTGATGTGTCTCTTGATGTTGCAGTGCCAAGCTTCCCCTGAATGCTGGCTGACACCCACCTGTCAGTTCTTGATGTTCAGCTGTCACACAGCTGTACTCCAGAAGATGCAACTGACGTAGAGCAGGTGCTGGCTATGGTCAACCAAGGCCGCGTCAGCGGCAACACAACCGCGGCTGCGACGAATGCCACTGCCTCCAGCACGGACGCCCCAGCCCCAGACAGCCAGAGAACCGCAGGCACCGAGGGCAGCATCAGCAGCCCGATCAACGAGCCATTGTCTGACGCGGACACACGGCCCGACTTCCCGCCCGGCAGGGCCACCGGCGCCGGCACGACTGAGCCGAGCGAGGGCACCACCACGGTGCAGCTGGGCGTCAGCTCGGGCGGCAACGCTGCGGGGCGGCGGTCGGCTCTGCAGGCCGCCGCAGTGATGGGTGCTGCTGCGGCAGCTGCTGCGGCGCTGCTGCTGTGCGTGGTGTAATGGCAACACTCAAGCCCCAAGGTCGACTGGAATGCTGCACCGCTGCATGATGTGTTGAGCACGACGCACCGACGTGTTCCTTCGCACTGGGATCACGTATCGATATTTACGAAATTTCAGCCTGTGAAGTAGTTGCAATGTCCAGCTGTCGCCCGGACGCCCGCCGATTACCGCCGTTGGTACAGATTCTGGCCGAGCAGCGCCACTCCACAAATGCTTCCGCGTGCGTTGACACTTTGGGATGCTTCGAGGTTCACCACAGTGCATGTGGAGCAAGGCGGGCTGCAAGATCCGGCGTGAGCAAGCGGCCTCTGCTGCTGCAACGGTCGCATCAGGTGAGCGTGCATGGTCGAAACGCCCGGTTTCAAGGGCAGCCCATGCGGTGGCTTCCTGAGACGGTCCTGTGGAGCAGTAATGTATATCACGCGTCTGCTTGGCGACCACTTAGTCTTTGCGCTGACGGGCTGAGTCCACTGGGAATTTGCTGAGCTCACAGAAGCAAAGTTGGTCGCAACGACGGGCGCCAGTCACCACCGCGGCTGCCGTTCAGTAGTCTATGAATGAACACTCTTGTGCTGCTGGGACGCGCCCGCCGTATGCCAGTGTCTGTGTTGGCTGCACCACGAATCTGTCTTGCACGTCCCTTGCGCAACCGCCCGAGCCTGTTCGGCCGCAGCCTAAGCAACAGCAGCTTGGCAGCCCGTATGTGGCCTCTGGTGCCATACTAGGCTGCCATGACGACATGGCACACGCGGAGTAGTCGCAACACAGGCCTGGCGTGTCGCGTAGTCGGGCGGGGTCTGGGCGTCATGCTGCCGATCCTCATAACAGCAACCGTGACCGTGCCTCTGACCAAGTGCCATGTTGCTACCGCTTTGACCTGTTGCAGGCTGAGCTTGGCGGCAGCGCAAAAGATGGGCTTGTCACCGCGGGAGGCTGGGGCCGTTAGCGGGCGGCAGGCCATGCCGCCGTCGCTGCTGCTGCTGCTCGCTGCTGTGGTGCTGGGCAGCCGGACCCTTCCAGAGGCGGCTGCGGCAACAGAGCCAGTACCACTGTCGGACACATTCACGTCAACACAGCAGGTGAGTCCCGGGCAGACGTGCACAGAAGGTTACCATGCTGGAACGACAGGCACTCTGCGGGTCGGAGAGCTTCAGCTATGCTGTCTGGAGCACTGGTGTGCAGTTGTGCATTCCAGCGGCTGCTGAGATGCTGCATCAGGTAGCGTATCACGGCAGTGGGCGCTGCCGATGGTACAGTGACGCCTCATGCGGTGCAGGCGGAGTCGGCGGCGGCGTTCTCGCTGCTGCTGACGCACCAGCGCCTGTCCGCCTCCGACCTGTCGGGCAGCGGGCAGCGGCTGGGCCCCGACACCGGGGCGGCGCCCGACGACGGCGACACTGACCGCCGCCTGCTGCCGCGCCGTATCGCCTCCAACAGATACCGGCCCAAGACCCTGTGCGGCAATGGCAGGTGATTCTCTGAAGCGACGCCGGTCCCGCAGCACAGCTGGACAACCCAAATCAGAAGTGTGTCTGGCGCAGCGTGTGGATCAGATAGATTCATCATGCTTCTGCCAGCTGCGCGGCTCACTGTAGCATGTGGCACCGTGCTGCAGGTGCGACAGGGGCGAGGACTGCTCGAGCTGCGCCCGCGACTGCATGCAGGCCGGCGGCCAGCCCTGCCCTCGCGTCGGCATCCACTACTCTGTGTGGCACTGGTGCGGCAGTAGCTGTGAGCGATCATGCCGTGTGATCCTGTTGCCAGACGCTACGCATGGCATGTACAGGCAGCGTGTGACGGCCTGCTCGTGAGGCTGCCAAGTGGATCGTTGTGCAGGCCGGCATGGAATGCGATGCGGGCGCGGTGGGCAAAGGGCCTGCGGGGAGCGGTCTCGGTCGAGCAGGTCATCAGGAGTCAGGTGAACTGGCACGCCTGCTGATGCTCTGAAGATGGCCAAGGTGGCAGCTGCTGTTCCTACATTGCACAGCGTCTCGGCAACCGTCGCCTGCAGGTGCCCGGCGGCACCAACACGAAGTTTGGGCACCTGCTGCGGGAGCCGGGGCTGACCGACTTGGCGATGAACTTCCATTGGATGGCGGTGCCCGCGGCCAGCAAGGGGCCCTACTGCATCTACCACCGCCGCCGCCCCGGCGGTGGGCACTCCAGCTGCACGCTGTCATGCATGCGCAAGCGGACCTGGGTCACTGCAGACTGAAGATGTACATTGTGCTGCCTTCGTCTTGTGTGTGTCCACGGCATGGTAGGTGTCAGCCACGTCGACTTTGGTGCAGTGGTGAACTACAACGCCAAGCACGAGGGCTCCTACCAGGACTATCAGGACCAGCCAGACTGCCCCAACTACCGCGCGACACTCGCGCGCCACGCAAGGCAGCTGACTGACGCCGGCGTCGACCATGTGGTATGCTCAAGACCCCCGAATGTCAAGTCACCATTACTGCCATTCAAGCAGCCACGACACGGCGTCAGCTGGGTGGCTGGGCTCTTGCAGCGGCGACAGCGGACTGGACAGTCCTACGAGAGCCAGCTGATAGCTTTCGCCTGCTGTTGCCCTGCAGATTGTGGACGCCACCAACATGGCGTTCCTGACGCCCACGTCTGACGCGATCCAGCTGCGGCCGCTGGAGGTGCTGGTGGAGGAGTGGGCGCTGCTGCGCGCCCGGGTGCGTGCGCCCCATCAGGAGACAATACTGCTGATCCCCACCTGTCAACCTGCCCATACCATTGACATGTGCACGTAAAGCAGCCTGCACGTGTTGTCTGCATGCAGCTGCGGCCGCCAGCGGCTGATCACCCAGAGCACTCGGTGCCTTGAGACTTGTGGCTTGATGCCCGGTTCCTTTGGTGCTACAGGGCATCAAGACGCCGGACATCGCCGCCTGGCAGCGCCTGCCGGATGCCAGCGTGCAGCTGAGACAAGCAGAGGAGTCCAACGTCATGTGGAAGGTAGTCCCTGTCGTTGTCTTCAACGTGCCACGACTGTGTGGAGCGTGAGGCGCGCACGCACCTGCGCAGATCATCACCTCTGCCCATGTGTACCATTCACTGACAACCCGCTCTGCACATGCAGTATGTGCTGCGGCTGTACAACCGGAAGGACTGGTACCACATGTGGCTCAAGGACCCCGACACCGGCAAAAAGATCTTCCTGTACCCAGACCTGCCGGGCACCAACGCCGGCTTCGTGAATGTGAGCGGTTACATACAGATGCATATCTGCTTCTGCTGCCTGGCTGAGAACGACCGTGTCGGTCATGACTGCGGCAGTGCTGTGCTGTGAGCTGAGCAAGGTAGCACCTGTCCTCCACAGCTATGACCAGCGAGTCTGGAGCTGATGCTGCATCGTGCTGCTGTCGTTCGCAGGAAGTTGAGGCCAACTTGGGGCGCCATGACATTGTGGCGCAGCCGCTGTGGATTGGGCGGGAGCAGGACTGGAGCTTCATGTCACTGTGCAAAGACCTGGCGTTTGTGTCCAACAGAGCATGCCGGCAGGTGGGCTGTGTATCTGGCAGGGAGCACAGCTCAAATCTACTCACAGTTGCCACCTCATCTGTGTCACACACTGCACCAACTCCTGAGATTGTGCATGAACAAGCTCCAGCCTGACTCTCGACTTCGCCTTGCTGGCCTGCAGGCAGCCTCGCAGCCCAACAGCCGGCAGGGGGTTCGCGGGACGCAGCTAGCGGTGTCGCCGTCATATCAGCTGACATACAGCAGCTCGCCCTTTGCAGCTTCTGGCAAGTGGCTGGGGCAAACGTTCCGCAAGCAGTTCCAGACTGCCCTGCAGGTGTGCAACATTCTGCAGTGCGTTATCAGACTGCCAACACTGACACTATATATGTAATTAAAAGAACATTGGTAGGCAATGGGGTCGAGCATGTTGCCGACTGTGCTGCAGGTGCAGCCTCGATGGTTGTTCATCAGCAGCTGGAACGAGATGATCGCGCAGCCGCAGGCAGGGGCAGATGTTTTTGGCCGAGCAATGGGTCTTGCTGCAGACCCGACCCTCGGCAGCTCCGGCTTTGTGGGTGAGTTACTGGTCTGCTGCTGTTGCTCCACCTGGTCGCTACCACAGCGTAGCCCGCAAGCCCGCTGAAGCAGAGTGGGAGCCACCCTTCTCACGAAACAAGCTGGCTTGCTGTGCAGACATCTATGCGTCGGCCTTCGGCCGCGACATCGAGCCCACCCTGGAGGGCGGCAGCCTCAGCTACGACATCATGAAGTCGTGCGTGCGCGTGTTCCGCAGCGGTGCCAGCACCTGCAACCAGCCGAGGGAGCTGTGCTGCAGCGGTGAGCCCTGCGCCCCACGGTCTGCTGCAACACCGTACACGGCTTGTCACCAGCCATGCAGTCAGCCGCTTGTTAGCAGCTGGCACCTGATCTGCAGAACTGTGAGATTGCTGACGCGCTTCACCGTGCAGGCGGGCGCTGGGGCGACAGCTTTGCATACCTGACGCTGAACGGCCAGACATTGGGGCTGTTCTCCAAGAAAGTGAAGCCTGACGGGGTGAGGCGCCTGCCGGCTGTTCCTTGCCAGTAGAGTGCTGGAGCTTTCATTCAGTGCTGTTCAACTCGAAGCGCCACATGTGTCCATTTTCTGGTACGGGATGGCTGGCACACGTCGCCCCCAGGAGGCAGCAGCGTGCTGACCGCATGCCCCTGGTACAAAGTGCAGGGGCGGACACCGCTGTTCAGATGCGCTGGCGGCGGGGCTTTCCAGCGGCGTCGCCTGGCTAGCCGTCTCAGCTCCCCGGCAGCGGCGGCCCAGAGCGGCGGCGGCACCTTTGGATACTCTGCACTGGGGGTACTGCGGCGCTATGGTAACAGGAGGCTCGCCGCAAAGCGGGGCACGACAGCATGGTTCCTATCGGCGCACAAGGGCTGCGAGGGCCTCGGCGTGCGGCCGCGGCTTCTTGGCTACGTCAGCACCTGGAAGGTGTGTGCTTGGGCGGTTGTAGGAGGGCAGCTTAATGAGTTGTGGCATCGTGGTCTTGATGTGGTGCAGTTCATCGTCCCACTGCATGGGCAGCAGCTGGCTCACTTGACGTTGCAAGGCATCTGCGGCGGACGTGATATTTGCCTGTAGACGTGTGGTGCTGTTGCTTATCCAACTGTGATGGTGCGCGCAGGGTGGGGACATGCTGCGCACCCTGACACGCTGCATTGGGCCCAACGGAGACCGTACTGTCTACACGCTGGACGTCAGCTGTGGCAGCGCTGGTTACAAGCCAGACAGGGCACTTGGATACGTCCGATGATCACAATTTATATTGCACAACTGCAGCGCTGCAACAGCGTCGTGTGCTGCTTTCCTTGCCGTGGTGCTGCAAAGCTCATGGACAGGCTCAATTTTCCATGTCAGCTCAGATGTTTTGCTTAATTTCGTGGATTACTTTCCTCAATTCCTGTGCTTTCATCAAGAGCACCAAATCCAAGATGCGAACGAAGGTCAGCAAGATTGCACATATCAGGTCAAATCCGTCGCATTCCACCACGCTGCAGCATACCACAGATGCACTAACTGAGCTGCATGCAATAACGACTTCAGCTATCAGCGCTGAACTAGCAATGTTTCCCATTTGCGAATGAAGTGCTGACAGAAAGCCAGCCTGCCATGTGCCCCAAATTGATGAAGCAAAATGCACGTGCGGTTTGCATACACTTGTACTGAAGCTGCATCCTACCTAAAGTGCGTTCATTGCATACCAGCAAGCGGTTCATGAACGTGGGCGAGGCGCCTGCAGTGCCTCCCATTGTGCCACGAGTGTTAGCTGAGGAGTGCAGCATTTTGTCGGCGCGTTTGCCAGTTTGATAGCATGCCATCAACAATGCCCGCTGCTGCCAATGCCGGCAGCTGCTGCTACCATGATTCTCTGCATTGAAGCGCGCAGCTGGCCACCTATTCATCGTAACATTGCATCAGACCGCTCGCTGCCAAGGACAGGCTCTGCTGCCTTACTAACCAGTCTTGCGGCCTGCAGCACAGAGGAACGCCCGTCAGATATTGTCTCGACACATGTTCGTGACAGGGTAATCCTGCAGACTTGGACGCTGGTACACAGCCATAACACAGGTGTCACTGCTGGCCTGAGAGCAGGCCCAGCAGGGGTCGCCAAACACAACAAAACCAACAAGAATTATCCGAGGCAGTCAGGACATCGATAGGAAGACGCACAGGCTCTGATGTTGTTGACGGACTTCTTGGTGGGGCGCGCGCCGGGGTGCGACCAGCCCAGGTTCAGCCCGCAGTCATTCTGCTTGGTCTGCTTGTTGGAGTAGTATTCGGCCAGGGCGGCGTAGGCGCCCGTCACCGCAGCGTTGCCGTCTGCGCCACAGGACCAAGATGCATCAGCAGCAAACGCTTTCCAGACGGTACCACGGTCGACCTGTTGCAAGGGGAGTGTGCACACCCAGGCAGTAGGAAGCCGTCGGTCTGCATCAGCGGCAACTGCTGCTGGGAAGCAATGCCAACCCTACACCCGCTGCACCAGCCGCGCACCGGCGGTGGGCTCGGTGTAGGAGAAGTCCTTGCGGCCCCACACCACGCCGTCGTCCTGCAGCGGGGCGCCGTACAGCGCGCCGTACGGGGTGAAGCGCTGCGGCGCGGTGGAGGCTGCGGGGTGCACACAAGCTCATTTGGATCAATCTCTCCTGTGACTCACCAGCGGGGTTGGACCCTCTCACCCTCCGACGCTGCACCCTTGAGTTGTACATGGAGCGTCGGACGTGGACGCAATGAGGCAGGGCGGCAGCAGCAGCAGCAGCAGCCGCCACAGCACACGCCTCACAGCCTGACAGGGCGGCGGCAGCAGAACGGGTGCTGAATTGTTTGAAAAGGCCCACCCTCCATGTCGAACTTGGCGGCCCACACGAAGGTGCGGCGCTCGATGCGGTTGTCGGTCTTCTGGGAGGTCAGCCCCGCATACACCTTGACGCCCCGCAGCGTGTCCGTGATGTACGAGTTGTAGCTCTGCAGGGGGGGAACACGGTGCTTGGACATAGTGCTGAGGCCCATGAAGAGGGTCTCCAGAGTACAGGGAGGTTCTGCCAATGGCGGCCACACGCACCATCTTGTGCCAGTAGTACTTGATGTCGGACTTGCTGTAGCCGGCGAGGTAGGTGCGGCCGCCGTCGCCCAGCACATAGTTCAGTTGGAAGGTGGCGTAGCTGTACAGTCCAAAAGGAGTACGTCAACGCAAGCTCGTGGGGCTTTCAGGTGGCCGCAGGCTTTTCAGGTGCGTGGTCTTCAGGGAGGGGGACAAGACCAACAGCCTGCTCAGGACAACCGCGAGAGTGGGGTGGGAAGCCTGGGCCGCAAGAGAATTGCGAGGCGCACTTAAACAGGCGGGCGGCGTAGCCGAGGTTGGAGCGGCGGCTGCGCGACAGCTTGGCCTGGCGCAGCGCCAGGTATGCCATCTGCACCACAGGGTGAACAGCTCAATATCAGCACCAGCAGATGAATGTTGTCTACGCAATATTGCCGATCTACAAATGTGGGTGCAACGCCGCTTCTGGCGGGCCAAAGGTGAGGGCGTCCGACCTATCAGGGGCCAAGCAGGTGCAGCGAGATTGCACCTGGGTGGTGGGGCGCAGGGCGCCAAAGTGGTAGGGGTAGGCCAGGCCGTTGGGGGTGTGCGGGATCTGCTGGTTCAGGTACTGGTCGAAGAAGCGCTGGGCGTTGCTGAAGTACCTGCCCGCGTTGCTGGGGTCGATCTGCGCAGCGCAGGCGAGACATCTTCTGCTGTGGTCACATGCATGTCCTGCAAGTCTTAGGAACCTAAATCAACAGCATGGCAGCACATCGCACATCAAGCGCAACAGACACGGTGCAGGCACCGTAGCACAGGATGGTGAGGGCCCACCTCCTGCATCAGCACGTTCAGCGCCGGCGTCTTGTTGCCGACCTCGAAGGCGTACGCCGGCTGCTTCAGCTGCAGGGCGGGCAAAACACAGCGTGACCACCAGGCACGCCCTCTTCAACTGGCTGCCGTGCAGGCACTCTGGGGGTTCTGGCGCCACGCCAGGGTCAGCAGCATGTGCGGGTGGCCGATGCCGCATCAGCCCCAACAGCTCACCCGGCCGTAGAAGTTGCGGGCGTCCCTCAGGTAGCGGCCCTCCTTCGTCGCACGGTAGATGTTGGCGGCCGCCCACGCGAGCTCGTCGCCGTAGCCCGCAAAGCCGCTGGTTGAGGAATACAGGCGCTGCAAGTTTGGCGAGCGCAATGTGGGTCAGATTCAGCAGCACGAACACACGCTGATGTGGACTACACATGCACGTCATCAAGGGAGGTCCGCAGGGGTCACAGGGCTAGTGCAGCCACCGTCACATGACGGCAGCAGCAGCAGCAGCAGCAGCAATTGCTGGTGCACTGGGGAGACCTTTCACAACGGGACAAAGCGCCAGCAACACTCGGCAACTGTGGCACCTTGTGGATGCCCAGGCAGGAGCGGGAGTTGGCGTCGGCATAGGAGCCCTGCGCCCCCACGGCCAGGGCGTACAGCTGCTTGGCGTGCGTGATGTAGGAGGCGGTGCTGCGCTTGACGCCCAGCCGGCGGTACATCAGCGCGGCCGATGCCAGCGCGGCCGCGGCCTCGCCCGCAATCTCGGAGCCTGCAGACAGCAGGCAGGTCGACATACAGTCAACGTCTTGAGGCAGGTTGGCCTTGTGCAATGGTGTACAGCAGCACAGCATTGTTGGCGACATGGCATGAGGCCGCAGTGCCTCGGCTGAATGTGGTGTGGGCGTTGCAGTCGGATGGCAGTATCCAACGGATTCAGTGCCAGCTGCCACATTCGCCATAGGCAGCTAAGCAGCACTTGGATCGGTGGAGCATATAGCAGATGCGACTGGGCGGTTAGCGGCGCACCCCGGTTGCGGCGGTCGATGTAGCAGGTGGTGCGCCTCGGCACGTACTGGTCGTACCGCTCCACCGAGTTGTAGTAGTCGAAGTCCAGGGTGTCGTTGCCCAGCACTGCATCCAGGGTGCAGAGTGATCTGCACTTGGAGGTACCTTCAGGCACACCATTGGACAAAACAAAGCGGTCGCCATGTGCTGCTTCAGAGCAGCCCCAATAGGTGAGGCATGCGCGGAACTGCCAGCCATTGCAGGTGGCCACTGCATGAAAAGCCATATCTCACCTGCCACAAAGCGGTCAGGGCGCGAGTGGGCCTTCACCAGGTATGCCACACCCCAGTCCACAGCCCTGACGACTGCAAAACACAGCAGAAGCATGCAGGCCCCAAGCTGCCTGCCATCATGTAGACCACTGCAGGACGCGGTGGCAGGCGCGGGGCCACAGCCGCACAGGAAGCTTGACGCAGCAAACACCCAGAGTCGTGGGATCCGACTGAGCGGCGTGTCCACAAGCAGCCTCAAAGCAGCTGCCCCAGAGCAGCAAGGAATGCAGGGGGGGTGGCAACAGGCGCACGGTTGCCGAGGTCGTTCGCCTTGCGGTAGCCGGCGGCGAAGTTGATGCCGCTGTCGGCCAGAATGGTCACCTGCGAACACAAGTCACCCTCAGTGCTGACACCGCAGCACTAAAATCACTGTTGGAAGAGAGAACCCCTTGTTTCACCGTTACACAGTGTGAAAGTGGCTGGGAATCTCGTTGCGCTGCAGGGTGGCACACGCGGCGCACCAGGAACGCCTCAACGAGGCCCAACTTGAGGAAGGAGCCGCCAGCCTCGTAGTAGCCCTGCGACAGGTTCTCGCCGGACGGGCCGCGGCACCTCGCGCAGCTGTCGCTGCGCCTGCATTGGCAGGCAGGAGGTGCAGGTGAACTACATGCTGGGAAGGAATGGCTGGACATATCTGCCTGTCGTCGACAGGCAGCCTGCCGGCTGTATGCTGCGTGCAACAGCGCCGTATAGGGCTCTGCTTCCAGGTTACCCACCCAAGCTGCTGCAGCAGCAGCTTGAAACCGGACGGACAACAGCGCACCAGGCGAGGCGCTGGCGGTCCAATTTCCCAGAGCGCATCGACTCGAAGAAGATGAGGCCCAGGTGCACGGCGCGCGTGTAGCTGTAGCGAGCGGACTTGGAGGACGGGAACCTGCTGTTGCCTGCGGCGGCGCTCACGCCTGCAAGCAGCAACCGTACTGAGCTGAGCACTGGGTCAGCAGGTGCCCCCATGAGACATGTGCACACACAGCAGATTGGGGTGATGCAGCAAGGAGCTTCAACTAGCTTCGTGTTGAACAAGATTGAGATGCGCACTGCGGCCGGTGCGCCTGGTGCTGAGCTTGGAGCCCCTGGGACTGTACCTGTTGACCGCAAGAGGAGCCGGCAAATCTCAGCTGGAATCGCAGCTCAACACGAGGCGCCACAGCCACACGCAGAAGCCGTGCATTCAACGGGATGCTGCACAGCCTACCAGTCACTGGTAGCAATATCCGTATGGCATTTTGAACAGATATCCGCCTTTCGGAGGCAGCGCAGCGCACCGGCAGACGCCGCTGTCCATGGGGCACGCGTAGCCGCCGCACAGCGCGTCGCAGGAGTTGCTGAAGGTGAGGCCGAAGCTGCACACGGGGCGGTAGCCCAGCGGGTTGCAGATGCAGTTGCCGGTGCGGATCCTGCAGGTGGGGCACCTGCCGTTGCTGCGGATCAGCACGTTGGCGCACTTGGCGACGCACTCGTTGCCTGCATTGCAGATGCAGTCTCGTCGACATGCGTCACACATACGTTGCACTGCAGCAGTTCAAGGCAGATGAGCACCCTGTTCAATCGGATTGATAGCAATGAATGGCATGCTGTGCACTGTTCGACAACCTAGCAGCTGTCCAGCCGACAGCGCGATGCTGTAGCTGCAAACGACACAACTGCAGCGCACCGTAGGTGACCAGGTCGTTGCCGCACACGGGCCTGTACACCTGCGGCACGCCCGTCCGCCTGCGGCAGTTGCACGCTGCGAGCGGGTGCACAGCGAGGGGTTGTCAGCCAGTGCGTCACATGCCAGGAACACACTGCAGCTGCGCAGCGGTCTCTGGGCACAGCAGCAGAGATTGCAGTAGAGGATCTGTGTTGTCCGCAGGCTAGCATGAGGCGCAAACATATGCCCTGGAGGCTGCAAAGGACGCCAGGCGCTTACTTCCGCTCGGCCGGGGCGCGCGCAGCGCCTCGGCGGAGGGCGCCGCTACCGCCGCCAGCAGCAGGAGCGCCGCCACGGCCGCAACCGGCGACTTCATGACGTCCGACTCAAGTCAGATCCCTGCTGCCCGCCTGCAGAGACGCACAAGATGTCGATCAGCTATTGACAGAGGTGGTGCGCACATGGTGCAGCGTGTTGTGGTTCCAACGCTGCGCACTCGGCGGTTGATTCAGCCCGTCTGATACCATTTGCACGTATGCGCCTGGTGCATAGTTGTGTACGCAGCACAAGCTGTGGGCTAGGTGCACATCACGGTTACCAATACCATCGGTGGTGCCTGCATGGCAGGTTGCAGGAGTGATGGTTCTGCAGACGGGTTGACTGGCTTCAGCCCACGGAACTGAATACCCTGAGACTCTCTGACAGCCAGCCGGCCTCACAGCGGTCTGGACCTACAAACGTGTCGTGCACTGGGATGGGGTGCATGCAGGGCGGTAGTGTATCACACGAGAGGCCTGGATCACGGTGCTGTGAGTTACCCTGACGTCGAAGAGGATGATAGTACGCGTGTAGGAAGGCCGTTGTGGCCTCAAACCCACGCTGCAGGGATAATGGGTGCCGAGACCACACACAGAACTTGACTGCAGATCAACGCTTGTGCTGTATTGGCAGCCCTGCCAATGCGTGGCGCTTGCACTGAAGTGCTCAGCAACACACAGGCATTGGGGCTGCTGGAGACAACGCCCAATTTCCGGCCAAAAGATCAGCCAAACGCGGTCGCAGTCGCTCGGCGGCCTGCCCGATGCGCTATGGCAATGCTTACCGCCGCCGCTCCGCTGGTGCTAATATTTGTGACGTCTCCCTCAGTAAACACCGCCTGTCAACATGCGCGACCGCGTCTACACTATACGAGCCCGGACATGCACCCGGATGCCGGCGCCATTTGGTTGCAACTACTGCTTACCGTGTGCAGCAGCGCCAATCGACACGCCACGTGTACAGGCGCGGTCTCCTCACCCTGTCTCGCCGTCGGCTGTTGCTGCGGGCGCGGCGCGGCTAGTCTAGCGTTCGAAGACGCTACAATAGCTCCAGACTGTAGGGACTCAAATGGTCATCTGCGAGACCGTGGTGGTAATCCCGCTCCCAGGTCCGACTGCAGCTGCAGATCAAGCAGCCGACTGGCAGCTGCCATTGCAGGACAGTGCCCTTCAGGCCCTCAACAGGGGACTGGGTCAGTAGCCCTGGCAGGGGATGATGTCACCCCTGAGCTGCGACCAAAGTGGGAAGGGGTGGGCTGCCTGATGTCACAGTCCGTTCATCGCCTGGTGACCGTCGCTCGCTGATGAAAATGTTAACTGCTGTCTGGCGTGGCGTGCCGCTGCTACCGACCATGCATGGAAGATGGACGCGTCTTGCGGATGCCCTCTGGCATGTACCGCATGTCCGTCTTACACAGGGAGCTTGCTTCTCCACGAACACAGCTTCGACTGTTGGCTGAACATTCTGAACCCCAAACACCCCAGAATATGTGCCAGGCAAACTGCTGGGGCCCATATCACGTACCACAAAAGGTTGGGCACCCCATAAATATATTGATTGCAGCACAGGGAGTCACCCAATGCGGCAACCAGCATTGGTTACCACCCACATCACCACAAATAGCTACTCATCGCAGTGGCCAAACAGCATATCCGCCCTTGCATGCAGCTAGCTGTCACTTCGTCCTGACCTGTGTCTACTGATGTACACTGCTGCCATTCGACACTTCCCCAGGTTTCAGCCACCGCGCAGCAAAGCACAGAGCAGCCTGCCGCTGCACCACCATATGCCCACCACCACCTGCGCAGTTGCAGATAGCAGCCTTAGCACGTGCCTTCTGTTCATTGGAAAGCGTGAGCAGCCGAGCAACATACTGTGGTTCAAACTGGCGGCACACAAGAAGGGGAGCAGTGCAAAATGCACTCGCAGTACATGCCGTACGCCATGACGAGAAGGTGATGCTGCTCACCTGCCAAACATGCATCGTCAGGCATTGCCAGACAGGGTGCGACCAACGCGCACGGGAGCATAAGCGGAGCCGCTTGGCCGCAGCAGCGGCGTGACTGCTGGTAAATTCAGCATTGAGGGGCTGAAGCCACTGGCAGCACTGTGGGCAGAAGGGGATCCGCTGCCGCTGGCTGCTGCAGGGGACCCTGGGGCGGTGTTGACGGCTGGCAGGCTGCGGGAAGACAGCGGGCGGTGCGTGAACGGGGCCCCGCAGCCGGCGGCGGCGGCGGTGGTGGGGGAGCCGGGGGCGCGGTGGTGGGCGGTGCCGGCTACACGGCCCCCCTGCAGCGAGGCGCCCCACAGCTGGTACTGCGCCGCGGCGGCGGCGGCCGGGGTGAGCGCTTTTGGGGACACCGGCGCTGGACCCTGCTGCACGGCGGCCGCAGCCGAGGGGAGCACAAGCCGTGGTTGAGCAGCGGGGGAGGACACAGCAGCGCCGGCGGCGGCAGTGGAGGACGCCATGGCGGCGGCGGCCAGCACCGCTTCCCGCAGCCCCCGCTGCGCGGCGTACTGTGCGGCGGCGGCCGTCTGCAGCGCCGCCACGCCGGACGAAGAGTGCAGGCAGCCGCCCGCAGGGGCGGCGGCGGGTGCCGGGGGGTAGAAGGGGTCGATGGCAGCTGGAAGCTGGAAGCGGTCCCCCAGCCGGGCGCGCATGCCGGGGGCATCGGCCCGCGCCGGTGGCCATGGCTCGTGCTGCAGCAGGCCAGACAGGCGGGGCTGCGCCTGCTGCAATGACGGCGGCAGCGTCACGTCAGCGGCGCCATGAACGCTGCCACTGTCGGGGGACGCACCCTCCTGGGATGCGCTGCCCAGGGAGCTGAGCAGGTCATCCGACAGGTCCGCCGGCAGCAGCACCCCCAGCGAGTCGGCGCGCCGCAGCTCCGGCACACTCGCGCCAGGCTGCAGCAGGGTTTGGCAGGCAACAGCGGCGGCGGCCACGGCGGGGAACGCCCCAGCAGCGGCACCAGCATCGAGCGGTAGCGCAGGCGAGGTGGCGCCAGAGCAGCGGCCATCCCAGCCCAACCCGTGCGGGCTGGGTTGTGGACCGCCGGCGGGCAGCTGCTGCGGGGAGAAGGCGCTGCTGTGGCCAGCCGCAGAGCCGCCGCCAGCAGAGCTGCTGCGGCTGCTGCGGCGTGCGAGGCGGCTGACAGCAGCAGGATCCGATGCAGCGGCGCTGCAGGGTGCAGCATCATCGGCGTGCCAGGTGCCCACAGGGTGGGCCCCCAGCCCGGGGTTCAGCGGCAGCGAGGCGGCGGTGGCGTCCGAGGACGCACTGCTGATGGTGCGGCTGAGGGAGCGCAGGCTCGGCGGCAGCGCCAGCGGCTGGTGCTGGTGCTGGTGGGAGGGGGGCGAAGCGAAGGGCTGCTGGTGGGGGATGGGCGCACCCGCAGCGAAGCACGGCTCGATGCTGGGGCTGTGCTGCGGCAGCGGCGGCCGCTGCGGCGGCGCCGACCCATTGGTGAAAGCCCAGGCGTCGGCCAGAATGTCGTCGATGTCGTCCAGGGACGCCGCCGTGGCCATTGGCGCCTGCTGCGCCTGCTGCGCCGGCGGCTGCGATAGGCTGGGGTGATGGTGCTGCGCTGCGGGGTGGCCGCACTGCACCGGCGGAGCCAGCGGCAGCTCCTGGGCACCCTGCAGCGGCGGCGTGCCGAGGGGGCTGCAGGCGCGGGGCTGGAAGGGCGCCGCCGTGGGCTGCAGGGGACGCGACGGCGATCTGGAAGGGGACACCCTGCCCGAGGCAGCGTTGGGATGGGGCGCCGCAGCAGCGGTGGCGGCAGCCTCGGCGCCGGCCGTTGCTGTAGGAGTGGGCACTTGCTGCTGCGGCGGCGGCGGCCGAGAGAGGCGGCTGCTGCGTTCCAGGGGGCGGTCCGCTGCGGGGAGGCCCGCGGTGCGCGACACGGCAGGCTGGGTGGCTCCAGGGGGGCCCGGCGAGGCCCTGGCCGCCCTGGACGCCGAGCTCGACCGGCTGAAGCCCGCGCCGCCGCCGACTGCAGGCGCTGAGCCCCTGGCGCGCTTCTGCGCATGCTGCTGCTGCTGCTGCTGCTGCTGTTGCTGGGGCGGTGGCGGGGCGGCTGGTGAGGTGAAGGGGGTGCGCAGCGTGCCGCCGCCGCTGGCGCTGGAGCGAGGGGAGTCGTCCGGCGAGGAGTCCTCCCGGGAATGGCGTGCCGGCGGGCGGCGGCCCTGCAGTGTACGATTGCCCACCACTCAGCTGTGATGGCAGGTGGCAGGATATGCTTGCACGGCTGACAGCCCACCTGGGCTTCCAGTGCAAATGGGTCCCGAAGCGAACAGATGTTGGCCTTGGAAACGGCAGTCTGCGCCGTGTGCCACCTGCTGCTGGCACAAGTGTTGCCCTGTCGACATCGGCGCCGAGAACCACCCTGCAGGAGTCCTGCGACTGCATAGCATGCTCATGAGGCAGCTGACCTGAGAGGGCGTGTCGGGGGGCAGGCCGCCGATGCTGGAGGCGGCGGACCCGGCGTCGCCCTCGGTGCTAGAGTCCCCCCGCCCACGGGAGCGCTGCTTGCGGATCGGCGGCGGCGGCGGCGGCGGCGTGGCAGGGCCCTCCGACTTGCCCTGCTTGGCCCCCTGCGCCGCAGGGGCTGCGCCTTCGTCCGTCGGCCCGGCATCGGGCGTCTGGCTGCCGGCGTTCTTGCTGCTGGTCCTGCGGGGCTTGCCGCGGCGGCTGCCGCTGCCGGCGGCGCCGCCAGCACTGCCATTCGGCCCCGCTGACGCCAGCCGCCGCTGCTCGGCTTGTTTGCTCTGCAGCAGCTGCCTGCAGGACAAAGAGAGCCTGCTGTGAGAAGAGCAGCCCAGCATGGCTCGAGGGCGACATATGTACAGGGGCAAACAATGTAGGTGTAGGCGAAAACAGCGTGCTGTGCCATGATGGAGCAGCACGCCACTTTTGAAGGACATCCTCACCTTAGATCCACAGGCGGCAGTCTCCCCTGCACCCGCGGCGACGCCTGTATCACCATGAACCCCGCCGCCGGCAGCACCAGCAGCAGCACCAGCGCCCAGGAAGTGGCTGCTAAATGACCCCCTGGCGGCGGCGGTTGCACAGACGTATTGCTGCTCTCAGCCGCCCTGGCTGCCTCCTGAACAGGTTACAATGAGAAATCTTTTCTGCATGGTTGTCGCGCATGTGCTGGATCTGCTGGAAAAAGCTGATATATACTTCAGCACCCAGCCCGTGAGCTCGGCAGAAGTCAGAGGTCGGTGATGCAGGAGTCAATGGCGATATGAAGTGCAGGCCCAGCGTGTGCCTTTCGTTGTACCAGAGGCTGTCAGCAGGCATGCCAGCTACAGCAAGCAGGTTCACATGTGACCTGCAAGCACCTGCCGCTGCTCCATCGTATCCCTAGATGGTGCAATCTGAAAGGATCAAGAACGCTGTTGCTGACCACAGCGTGCCCACCTCAGCAGCGAACTGCGCGGCGCGGCGGGCGCTAATGTCGGCGGCGCTGCCGGTGGGGCCCACCGGCCGCCGGCGCAGCCGCGGCTTGGCCTCCGCCGCCCCCTGCTGCTGCTCCTCCTGCAGCGGGTCCGGCGGCTGCGGGGCGCGCTGCAGGGGCCGGGCGGCCTTCGAGTTCAGCATCTGCACCTGCGACGAGCGCCAGGCGTGACGGTCAGCAGGAGCCTCTCGTTGTACCATGACCCAGCAGCTCCTGCAGCATCACTGGCCACGCAGCACTCATCCCCCCCGAGCTCAGCCACTTGATATACACCAGGCATAGAAGCAACAGTAGGAGGCACAAAGCATGAAGCAGTACAACACAGACATTCTGAGCGGGTTGTCTCACCAGGAGGGGGTCGTTCAGGTCGGCGTCGATCAGCGGCAGCAGGTGGCGCTCGCAGCCGCCGTACCGCAGGTCCGCCGTCAGCCACTGCTCCCGGCGCAGCGCATTGGGCGTTGTCTCCGCTCGCACCCCCGCCAGCGCCTGAGGATATGTTTTATTATTTATTATTTTTATACATTACTATTATTATTATTTAATGCAACGGTCAGCAATCTGAATCCCTAAACCCTGCTGCGGCACACTGCTCCCGTGCACTGCATCGCTGCGGGGTCGAAGGGACAGCCACTGATGGCGAGGAGGTACTGCCCCCAGGTCAATCGTGAGCAAGGCCTTGAGCGCCCTTGTGAGGTGTGCCCTGTCAGCACAGGGTTGTCCAACACGATGGGCTGTCAAGTGCAGACCACTTGCTGAACGCGCATTTGAAGTTGAGCCCCCTGGTGCCCGGTGCAGGGCCCGCCTGCCTGCATCCAGCCACCTGAACTTCGTCCCACACGAGGTCGGCTGCGGCCTCCACATCGGAGTAGCTGTCCAGCAGGCGCCCACGCGCCAGCAGCAGCGCCCGCTCGGCGTCGCGCAGCACGTCGCCCTCGCTCTTCAGCAGATCCGCATCCAGATACACCTGCAAAAGCGGAGGCACCCTCCTGATGATGCATTGATCCGACTCCACACCGAAGATGGCACCTCATCTTGAGATGATTCTTTGTCTGTTTGCTGGCAGCCTGCACACGGTGCACATTGCTTGGTATGCAGAGCACATGCTGAGCAGCGGCACAGTTGACTGAAAACAGGAACCTGCCAACTGCCTGTGATTATGACTGGGCACCTGGCGCATGGCGTGGTACAGGCGGGCGCGGTGCCAGCGGCCGCGCCCCCGCCGCAGGTGCTCGGCCTCGGGGCCCGGGCGCGCCGCCAGCGCCACGGCGCGGCCCATCGCCGCCTTGGCGCCCGCCGCCAGCGCCTCGCACCGCAGGGCCCCGCCCTCCGGCCCGAACGCCCGCTCGAAGTGCACCGCCCGGTCCTGTGGCGAAATGCACGTTGATGCTCGGGTTCGCAACTCAAGTTTGCAGCGTAATGGAGCCGCGGTGGGCCATCTTTGATGCTGAGGCGCTTGTCGGCAGAAAGCATGCAAAGGAAGCTTGGCAAGGCTGTGGTCATTGCCACACCATGCTGAGGCAGATACAGGGCGCCTCACTGTATTGCAGCAGCTGGCCGGAGTCGAAGCACATGATGTATGATGGCCAGATCGACACTGCCAACTGGCATCAAAAGGAGATAGCACTGCACCTGGGCGTTGACGGCGGCGGTCAGCGCCTGGCACATCTCCGCGCTGGGCGGCTCGTCCAGAATGGCACCACCCGCCTCGCCGCCGGCTGCCGCCGGCTGCTGAAGCGTCGTCGACGGCGGTGGGTCTGCGGGCAGCGGCACAGCCTCACTGTGTTTCCAGCCGCCACTGGCAGCGCTGCAGCTCTGTAGGGCAGCCGCGCCGGCAGCGACGAGCGGGACGGAGCTGCCGCACATCGGGCAGCCGTGGCTGGCCTCATCGTCTGCGCCGGCGCCTGCTGCCAGCAGCACAGCCAGCAGCAACGCGGCCGCCGCTGCGGTGCGGGTGCAGCTGCGCCGTGGCATGCTCAGTTGCTGCCCATCTGCTGCGCTGCAACACCGGCGGCTTCCTCGTGGCTGGTAGCAAACTCTTTGTTGTCAGAAGGGGGACAGCTGATCGCGTTCACGGATTGTTTACCACCCGCTGCCGCCTGCAGTCACACCGCACACTTGCTTTGACCACAGCGATTTGGCAGAGCAGCCTGCAGCGTACAACGTCAGCGCAGAGTGACCGTGCTATCGCTTGTGACGCTCGAGCTGGCGTTGAGTGAAGAAGGCACTCCTTCAAAGGGTCAAGGACCCCAGAAGGACAGCAAAAAGTACGCCTGTCGGCTCCCAACGCTGGCGCCAAATGCGGCCGGCAAACAGACGCAAAGTATGCAAGCTACCGGAGCTTGCACGAAGGAACGCCGTTGCTGCACACGGTGGCACATGCATTCGGCTCCGCTCAGCTTCCCATCCCCAGCCCGCCGGGACCGCCGCCGGTGTCCGTTCAAGATGACACCGCGACCCGCATGCTGAGCACATGTGAAGGTTGTCTGGAGTGCTGCTATGCAGCATATGTGCACGATAGCACGCAGCAGCTCGAGCTCCTGAAGTTGCCTTGCCCTGACTAAGGCGAGCTGGCCCCGCAGCCAACACGGCCGCAGATGATATATGGAGCACTGCGCAAGTGCTCAGCACAAAGCCTACTCCGCATACCAATTGCACGCGGGCGCGGCGGCTGCCACGATCGGCCTCAACGGCCCAGCCTTTGCATGGCACGTGGGAGATGGTGGCCTTCCAAATCCAGCGGCGGGACGGCTGCATGTCTGATAGTGGGCCACTCGCAATGTATCGTACTATGCGGAGGCGCAACTGCTGTGCTAAATGAAGATTGAACGCAAACCACCCGCGTCCCAGCGGCCAACGAAACCTCCGAGCCCTGGTGCTGGCGGCAAGATAGGCCGCCAGCATCGACGCTGCTGACATGCATGCGATTGAGTAGCGCATCGCTGAGGTTTGCCGGTGGGTCGAAGCTCCAAGCACCACGCGCCACGCATTCGTGCAGGGCGTGGCAACAGGGATGCTACGGTGTGCGACAAAATCTGCCTTTTCTCGATCAGACTGGTGGCGCTGAGCATCGCAAACCCCACCTGGATGTTAAGAATGATGCAGCAGGCTGCAGCATGCGGCAGGCGTTGGATACCGCCCCCGGCAGCGTCATCTGATGCGGTGCCGCACTTGCTCACTGGCTGAAGTGTGTCCAAGGGGAGTAACAATGGTCTGTCCCTTATTTCACTTTGTGTGACGTGTCACGTGTGAACTTTCCGAAGCCAGCATCGACATTGTACTGCAGTTTCCAGCACAAGGTGGCAGGGCTGCATGTGTGGAACGCACACTGCGCTGGCCACTAAGGTTCACTTGCTGGAAGCACAAGCGCTCTGAGCTAGCATCGTGCTGTGCATCCGGCCGCGCTCACGCCAAGCCATCCTGAGGAGGCTGGCATTGACATCACAGTAAGCGCGCAGCGCGTGCAGGCGGGCCTGTCTGGCACTGGCGAAGTCTCGTCAGCAGACCCAGCTCATCTTCATGCCCCTAAGAGCAAGTCACACTGATCAGAACATGCCATCACCAAGGTGCACCTGCACCGCCGGTGTGGCCATCCCCGTGACAAAACAGCGCCTCAGACGCTGTGCGGACGATGCATGCGTCTAGGCGCGGAGCGATATCTTTGCTTGTTCTTCTTGGGGTTCGTGAATGATCACCAGGTCCCGCCTGCTTGCGACTCCGGCCGTGGCTGGGGCTGTCGCTGTAGTCGCTGTGCCTGGCCCCATCAACATGTGTCACAAACTTTTACGGCGCTGAACACCTGCTATGAGGAGCTTACGATGATGGGACTGTCCTTCAGGAGGTATCACCAGCAGACGCGAACAACATTGCCGTGTCGCATGCAGGGAGAGCACATGCACGTGTGTGCACAGCAGCAACCCTCTGTTTGCAACGACCGCAGGTGGCCTCTGCAGGATGCAGCGCATCTGAGGTGAGGTCGACCCAGCCCGTCTGCAGTGGCGAAGGCTTGCCAGCGCATCCTACCTGCCGTGGGAAACTTGAGGGCGGGCGCTGTGGCGCGGTGGCCCCGCCCTGCAACCGCCGTGCCATGGGCTGCGGCAGCTCCCAGCACGCGGTGCTGGACCCGGAAAACCCCAAGGTATGGCGTCGTTACAGCTTCTGGTGTTACATTGCGTCTATGCCGTATCGTTAGAAAACCCAGCTAACCTGTCGCCCCGGCCATGGCGCCTGAAGCCAGCAGCCCTCATGCGAGATCCATATGCCAGTTTTCTTTCCGTAGCTTACGACTACCAAATTGAACAGCAATGTATTTGATCCAGTATTACTTGACATTTGTTGTGTACATCATCGTGCAGCTGCCGCCGCACCTGGTCGCCAGGCGCGTCGCCTCGCTGAATGGGGCGCACCTGCAGCACGCGGCGCGGCACGGCCTGCTGCCGGGCGGCAGCCTGCCGCCCTCCCGCAAGGGCAGCGGCTTCAGCCGCGTGGGCTCAGACGGCACCTCGGACGCCTTCATCAGCGGGCCCAGCACCCCGGCAGCAGCCCTGGAGCAGGTGGGCTGCAGGCCCCTGCTGCAGGCTGTGTGCTGCAGGCTCTGCAAGTCGGTGCGGGGATGCGCACGAACAGCCGCATCAAAGCCAAACGCTGGTCCCTGCGACAACATGAGGTCCAATCGACACTGAAGACACGACCTTTAGCATCGGACGGCTGTCTTGCCTCACCATAGGCGTCCCGGGCGGCGGCGGCGGCGGCGGTGAAGCAGGCCAAGCGCGAGAACGCGACGCTGTCGGCGCGCCTCGCCACGACACAGGAGCGGCTTGCTGAGGCCGACGGCGGCAGGGCTCAGGTTGCGTCGGGCCTGCACTGCAGCTGCTCCCATTTCTGCAGCCTCGCCATTACCTGCTGTGCCGTCATCGGTGGGACTGGCTCCAGTCTCAGGGCCGCTGTTTGTCACGATCCCCCTAATTCTCGAGGCCATCCCACTTTGCCGTCCAGTGATGCACTGACAGTCTGCTCCTGCCTGGTTTTGACGTGACCTGACGGCGGATGTGGGGCGCAGGCGCTCAAGGCGGTGCAGGAGGCGTGGAAGCGGATAGATGACCTGGAGCAGAGGTGCGCGGCGGCACGCGCTGAGGGCGCCTCCGCCACGGGACTCACCGAGCGGGCGCGGCGGGAGTCCCAGGCCCGAGTCGACCGCCTGCAGGCGAGGGACCAACACACATGTGACAATGGTTGTACTACTCAAGCAAAAAGCTTTTTTTAGGCTGTTTATGGGGATGTGAGGAACAGTCAGCTGCAGGTTTGCATATGTACATACAGAGAGGGCGATGCTGGCAGATGGACAGCGTGGGCTCTGCTGCCACGAGCTGACCATGCCTGCTGCAGCTGCTCTCGCACCGCCCTAGACCGCTACACCCTACATGTCCGCAGGCGCAGCTAGAGGGCATGAAGGCGGAGCGGGACACTCTGAACGCCTCACGAAAGGCGGAAGCAGCGGAGGCGCGCAAGGCGCTGGCGGAGATCGATTACCTGCAGGTGCACAACTGACTGTAGGGCTTACTGTACGTTTACTGAGTAAGTGGCGTCTACGCCCTGCTACTGTGCTCAGCAAGTACAGGAGTGGTGCTGTTTTGACGCGTGTTTTCGTGATTGTGTGAAACTGCAGCCGGTCTCAGCTTGAGCTGAGTGCTGCCGTCCTGCAGGCGCAGCTGGCCAATGCTCAGGAGGAGGTGGTCGCGGGCGACACAGGGCGCACCGCGTCCTCCCTGCGGGACGCCCGCAGTCAGGTACCTCCTTCAGCTGCCGGCACGTGCAGCGCTTGCCCGAGGACCACCGTGTGCCTGGCGCAGGCCGTACATAGGAGGTGCTCATGCACGGCCAGCTGCTGCGATGATGTCCGGACCATCATCCAGCAGCCAGTACACTGTACTTTCTTCAACAGGGCAGGCTTTCGCCATCCTAGCTTATGTTGCATGCGCAGATCACGGCGCTGAAGGGCCAGCTGGCGGCGGCGCACGCGGAGATCGACGCCGCCGCCGCCAAGGTGGCCGACGCGGCCAGCGTGCACACCCAGATCGACTGGCTGCACAAGCGGCTGCAGAGCAGCATGGAGGAGATCCAGGCGAGCATCAGGGCTTGCCAAGGCGCTGCTGACCTCTACTGCATAATGTTGTGAAGCGTCATGCAGCTGGTCCAGTGGCTTGGTACCAAAGGCGACCTTGCTTGCCCTGTCTGTTGCAACAACTGACGCTCTGCACTCGAGCGGCGTGCTGTGGAGTCCCATGCAATTTCGTTTCGTAGTTAGCATCGGACAGGACCCCTCTCGAAGGTTGTTCCAACGTCTGATCTGCCTGCGCCGGGGCAGGTGGGTGACGAGGCGCTGCAGCAGGCGCTGGCCGAGAGCCAGGAGCAGGTGGCCGCGGCGCAAGGTGTGACCCCCCTGCCCGAGCTCCCTCTCGTCTGGCATCGTGCCTTGGCAGTCGCCATCTTGCTGCAGCTGTGCTCGGTATCGTGCTGGGGCGCACTGGCGGGCCGCACCTGCAGGCCTGTCACCCAACAGCAACCATCCAACCGAAGAACAGGTCAGCATGCAGGCTGTCATGGGATCCCGCTCTGCCTGTAGGCGCGCTGGCGGCTGCGCAGCAAGATGCAGCTCAGAAGGATGCAGCCCACCAGAAGGCGCTGGACGACATGCAGGTGGGCGCGTCTGTGTGCGCTGACTTGCCCATTGCAGGTTGTGGGGCTGCCTGTGGCGGTGCTGCTAGCTGTAGCCTGACATCGCTGGTGTGGACACATACCCACAGCAACCTCACTCGGCGACCACTGTTTTCCAGGCCACCGTGCCGCATCCGTCGTGTGCCTGCCTCTCCAACAGGACCAGCTGGAGCATTTTCAGGAGCTGGCGCACGCGGAGCAGATGGAGGCGTACGCGGCGGTGCAGCGGTGGGCCGCCACCGCGCAGGCCGCGCAGCAGGTGCGCCCATCGCATATTCAAGTGTAATCTATCAAAATACCGTAAGACTGAGATTGTCTGCATTACTTTCATTGGGTAGCCATGTATGCGCGAGGCTGAGGGTCAGTACCAGCCGCGGTGCCGGCATGCTGGGCCAGCTTGGGTTGTAGCTAAGATGCCCAGCTTGAGCTGCAGCGCCCGCCTGTTGGTCGCCTGCCCGGTTCCACGAGCAGGCCGAGGCGGGGCTGTGCTGATGCCGCACCTCGCTGCAACGGAAAACGGCACGGCGCTGCTGAGGCTGACACCCCGTGGCCCGCTGTGCTGCAGGCGCTCAAGGCAGCAGGGCTGCCCGTTCCATCGGCGCCAGCGCCGAGGTCACCGAGGCCCGCAAATGGCGACGCGGCGACAGCCACGTTTTAGACTCGCGGCTAGCTGTGGAAAGAGCATGCAACGCGCAAGTTCTAGTGGGACCCCGTTTCCTTGGGACACACAAGCGCGCTCTAGAGCATCTGCAGAGGTCTGCGAGCGGCGGGCCCAATGGCAAGGATCCAGCCTGTACTACTATCAGGAAGCTGTGCAGTGCTGTCATGCCTCCTACCAGAGCAGCAGAGCATAGCGGCACAGGCTCGCTGCTGTCATCCTTGCAATGCACAGCACGACAGCACAGCATGCAGAGCAAGTTGGTGCTGTGTGGTCAGAATGCAGAGAGCACCCCATGTCTGGTACGCATACGCAGTACAGTAGTCAGACCCAAGGACATGCGAAGCGGTGATACCCTACCTACACCACTGGCCAAGCATGTGGGAGAGATGTTGACAGCCCTGCTTTTGTCTGGTCTGCTGTGCAGCAAGTATGTCTGCAGGTGGTGTGCACAGCATGTGCGCATGGTGTGCGTACAAACTATCTTTGTCGATACCATACTTACATCAAGTTCATGAAACAATGACGGTGCCAGCAAAAAACCACATCCGATGTTGTTGGGCAGCACAACCCCGAGTCACACGCCGAACTGGCGCATGCCTTGCTTCACGCTCGACATGGCAGCAGGGCGCTGTTCGCCAGCTGCAGCACAGCGTGCAGTTGGACCCCCAAGCCCTGCAGAGCGCCCTGGGCCTTGGCCGTCAACGCACAAGGTTCTCCTGGCTCTGTAGAGGCAGCCGGTCGACCGTCCGGGCGGCGCCCTTCGCCGCGGCCTCTGCCTGCTCCTGTGGCGATCTGCGGCACACGACAAACGCTGTTCGATTCCAAGCTGCTCCCAATGCCGATGACATTGACTGGCAGCACGGCAGCAAGTGCAGCGCTGCGATTGAGACTGACACCGTAGGCGGTGCCACAGATGCACTGCCCAAGCCTTGACATGCAGGCGTCCACAGCGAGACCTGTTGGACAGCACATGTCCAAAGTCGTCCGTTTGTTAGTACTGGCCGGTACAGCATTGCCATGTTGTTTCTATATATAGCATAATGTACTATGTGTGTATATATTCACCTGCGGGTGGCGGTGCGGGTGACGGTGGACACGCCGTCGACGAACTTGGTGCGGAACAGCACGTTGGCGTTGTTGAACATGCCCTCCTTCAGCGACACCACGATGAACTGGGACTGGGGGAAGTGCGCCTTGATCATGCGCCCAATGTTCTGCGTGTGGCTCAGGTCCAGCGCTGCGTCCACCTGTATGGGGAAAAAGATCGAACCCTGAGCACACAGGAATGGGGGTTGCGCCTCTCGCCGGGAAGCAGCAGCACGGCTGTCACGATGCGGCGCAGACACCATGACTCAGCACAGCTCTGGGGTGCCCCCGAGGCTGGCGCAAACCCCACTTGAGCTAGGAGGCGTCACATACGCGGGGTTTCATGACGGTTACTGACAGCAGCGTTGCAGCGTCTGTCGGGGCTCACCTCGTCTAGGATGTAGATGGGCGCGGGCTTGAACAGCAGCATCGCCAGCACCAGCGCAAGCGCCAGCAGCGAGCGTTGGCCGCCGGACAGCTCGGTGAGGCTGTGCTTCCACACGCCGCCAAACGCCACCCGCACCTCCAGCCCTGCAGCGGATCGGGTGAGGCAGGGCTTGTTGTTGTGTGCGCACAGCATGTCGCAGGGAGGCTGCCTTCGGTGAGGCCCCTCGGCCCTGCGCGGCGCTGCCAGCCTATGTGGTGACAGTAATGCTGGCGCTGCAGCGAACCACTCGACGGCAAGGCATCAGTCGGCTCGTTTGCTGACAGGTTTCAGGGGTGATGGTAGGGCAAGGACCCACCCTGCAGGAAGGAGGCGCCCTCCGGCGGCTCCAGCTTGGCGGTCGTGCCCGGCAGCAGCATCGAGAAGATGGAGCCAAAATCCGTGTTGACCTGCATCGGCATCAGGGGCAACATCAGTTATACGTCCAGAGCATCTGCCAATGATCGGGCCGCTGACGTGCTACACCACCGGCAATCAGTGCACCGGACACAGGAGCTCCGTCGGTGACGACGGAGTGTCATGCATCGCACCCGCTCCCATGTGAGGCGCAGCGCCTCCTTCTTCTTCTCGTCCAGGTCGTCGATCACCTGCACATGACGCAGCGCATCTCGGCGCTCGGTGCCAGCTTGAAGCCGGTGTGCCACTCTGACGCCTGGCGCCTTGCAACCACGGCTGCCTGCCCCTGCGTATGCTCACGTGATGCACTGCTCACGCTGCGCTCAGGCAGCTGCTGCCCATCCCGATCCACACTGACTTGCATGACCAACCCACCTCCAGGATCTTCGCCTTGTCCTCCTCGACGACGCGCTTCTTCTCTGCAAGCGCCATCTGCTCCTCCTGTGCTTTGTCGAACATGTTCACTGCCTGCAGCAGGAGGAAAATAGCCTCATGTTTCGCCCAGGTGACGCAGTCGACGCACCGCGCTGCTTGTCAAGCTTCGGCTGCAGCTCTAGCGCCATGCAGATGGGTTGCCGGCTTTGCACAGTTCCTGTGCAGATGGCGGCACGCTTGGCCGCAGACTGCCGCAGCTGCTGTGGCAAAGACTTACGGCAGCGGTGGCTGCCCAGCCGGGGCACTGGCTGACGCACCTTGCGGTTGACGCGCTTGCCCGCCGCCTCCAGCCGCTGCTGCAGGGCATCCAGCCGCTGCCACTCTGCTGTGAAGGCGTCCTCCTCCATCAGCGGCTGCGCCAGGATCGCCGCCCGCTCCGCCTCCGTCCACCGATATTCCTGCGATGGCGCGTCACAGCTTTGTGACTGTGACTCAGGTGTAGTGCCAAGTCCTAGTACCCTTAGGTACTGTACGCGGGTTTGAGGTGCGGTGGCGAGTGCAGACTGCCGGCAGCACAAACTGCAGGCTGCAGGCAATACGGTCATGTGAATAGCGCACCTTCTCGAGGTCTGATGAGCCCGTTGTCGCGGATCCCAGCTGCTGCTTCGCCGCCTTGAGCCTGCACGGTGCAACAGGGGTGCATGAATATATGTGCTACCACGCGCTTGAACTCCACAGCCGTCACAGCTGCTGGATGAGCTGCTGAATCATCTGCTGATCATCACAGCTGCTGAACCATCAGCTCAACAGCAAGATGCACCAGCCAGCAGCAGTGACAGGCTTGCAGCCATGCAGCTCAAGCTCGCCAGCGCAGGCGTGTACTTGGGTGCTGCTGTCTGTACAGTCTGCCTGTCACACACTGCAGATAAGCCCCCAAGACAGTGCCAGCCAGCTCACTCGGACTCGAGCTTGCTCTTCGCGCGGGCGGCGTCGGCGGCTCGCTGCTCTGCCCGCCTGCGCGCGTCCCGCAGCTGCCGCTCCTCCTCGTCGCCGGCCGCCTCCGCTGCTCGCGCCCCCTTGAGGGCCTCCTCCGCCCCCTCGGCCGCGCCCTGCGCCGCGACCGCCTCGCCCTCCAGCGCCGCCACCTTCCGCTGCACGCCTGCAAATGTGCGACACTGGACAAAACTTTGTTTTGCCTTTCTGCAGGTTTATCACTTACAGTTTCTATTCAATCATACTATGATAAGTTGCAAGCGCCGCTGGAGACTAGCGTGTTGGTACACTGAGGCATGCAGTGGGCGGCCGCTGGAGCTGTGACCACGAGCCCAGCTGCTGCAGGGCAGCCCACTGCAGAGGCCCCTCCCCTCAACACACGCTGCAGCCCAGGCTCCCGCCCAGCTGTGACGCCTGCAGCACAGGCAGGGGGCCCACCCTGCAGCGCCCCCTGCGCCAGCGTGAGCTCGGCGGCCAGCTCGCGCCGCCGCTCGTCCGCCGCCTCGGCCTCCGCCTTTGCCGCCGTCAGCGCGGCGTCCGCCGCCCTCAGCGCCGCCTTGGCCTCCGTGACCTGCAGTAGTTGTCAGTCCTCTCACCCGGGGCTGCGCACTGCGAAGCGGCACCTCCGACACACGCCTCCCGACACAGTGGGCAAGGGCTTCCAGCACAGCATGTTGTCAGCTGCTGTTGGGGCTGCCCACGGGCTGCCAGCCAGTACAGACTGCTAGCGGCGCCCTTGGGCAGCAGGTGTATGTCACACTGCACACCTGCCGCTTGGCGGCTTCCAGCTTGGCCTGCGCCGCCTTGACTCGACCGCCGCTCTCCTTTGCAAAGCTCGACTCCTCGCGCCTCAGCTCCTGCATTGCACAACATGAAGCTTTGCTGCCGTTGCACAGCGGCAAGACCGCTGGCAGGCGCTTCGCAGGTGGTGCTTGCACTCGCACATGCAGCTCAGGTATCACAGTTTGTGATGCGAATTCTGTGTGCACGGCACCTCTGCGGCCTGCTGCATGTCCTCCAGGCGGGCCTGCGCGGCTGCCGCGTCCGCCTGCGCCGCCTCCAGCGCCTCCTGGGCGGCCTCGGCGGCGCCCCGCAGCTGCGACGCCTGCGAGAGGCCCTCGCGCTCGGCCAGCAGCCCCAGCGCGTGCTGCCTCATCTCCAGGTCCTTGACGAGCCTGCAGAGTATGTAAATGGCGACATCAGCATGGTTGGTCTGGGTGAGACTGACGATGCGCAGGCGGGCTTGCAGCCACGGAGTGCAGACATGGTGTCGAAACTCCAATAGGCAGCACAAGGGCACGTCCTGCTGATGGCGCAGGGACTTTTGCGGGCTACATGCGGCGCAGTCCTTGGGTCCAGGGGCGCACCTGGCGTGCTGGTCGGCGGCCGGCTTGAGTGCTTCCAGCTGCCGGCGCACCGCGTGCAGCGCCAGCCGGTGCTGCTCCAGCTCGCCCAGCCGCTGCTTCCAGGCGAACACCCGCTCCAGGGTGGACCCTGCGCAGGGTTTGTGTTCGTGTGGGCCAGGCCACTGTTGGCAGGTTTGCGTCCTGCATGTTGACTGTGAAGTGGCAGCAGTCATGCTACAGCCCTCAGAAGTCACCTGCCAAGTGCGCGCAAGCACTAAGCCTGAAATGCGGCACAGTGATCGCCAAGCAACACGCTCACATTCCAAGTGTTCCAGTTCGCAATGGTGCAGCACTGCGAATCACAACCAATGCAGCCGTTTCACGCACCGCCGGCGCGCCGCGAGCCGCCGGTCAGCGTGCCGCCCGGGTTGAAGTCGTCGCCCTCCAGCGTGACGCACCGGTACCCTGTCTCCCGCACCAGCTTCGCCGCAGCCTCCTGGTCCTGCACCGCAGAGCTGACCATTGGGCCCAGGGTTTCGCGCCACATTCCAGTCCCGATGCCAACCTTCGAGTTCCTTGCTCGGCTGAGAAGGCAGTGTGCAAGCCGCTGCATGGGACCTGGAAACAGTCTGACAGGAAGGGTGACACAGCAGGCGAGGCCACTGACTGGCGGCACCAGGACTGGCAGGCCCACCCTGCAGATGAAGGTGCGGCCGAACGCGTGCTCCATGGCGGGTGACACAGCGCGGTCGAAGTCCAGCAGGTCCAGCGCCAGCACGGCGTCGCGCCGCGCGGCCTGCGCCTTTGTCTGCGCCGACACCGGCTGCACACGCCTCACCTGCACTCATATCAGCAGACACGTTCTGCACCCGTCAACATCAGCAAGCAGCGTCGCGACTGCCTCGAGGCCGCGAGTGTCCTCGTGCACTTGGTGTTCAGTTGGCCACACACCAGTGTGGCTTCAAGGTGGGCCTGCAGAGCTGGATAGCTGCCCTTCAGGGGCGTGAGCATGGCCGCACCTTGTCCAGGGGGATGAGGGTGACTCGGCTGCGCAGCTTGCCGCGCGCCAGCAGCGCCTTCCCCGCCTCGGCAGTGTCCACCACCACCTGAACACAAGGTGGGCTCAGGGCTTCTCCAACACTATAATCAGAATACCAGCTTCAGCACGCCTCAACAGAATGGATGGCCCAAGCCGTGCGCACATCGACATGCTGCATGTCTGCAGCTGCTCCACAACTCTGGTAGCTGCCCAGGACACAGACGCACAGGGTGCTGGCGCAAAGTTAGCAGTGCCGAGGCGCACCTGGTACAGGGCGCCGCCGGCCGCGACCTCCACGGCGGTCTGGGCAGACGCGCCGCCCAGGTCCCTCACCCCGTCAATCAGCTTGCCGACGGTGCCGCGCACGCACCGCATGTCGAAGCCCTGCCCCGGGTTGCTGAACTGGAACTCGATGCCTGCAGGAAGAACATTTTTGGGAGGTTGGCGATGCTCTTACCAGAACATGGCAGCACAGGCAGCAGGGTGGGCAGCAGGAGAAACCACGAAACCGGAGAGGCTAACACATGTCGTACAAGTTGCAACATGTGACCGGAAGCTACGCAGGGCAGGCTCCAGGTTCTGGCAGTACCGCAGCACCCACCGCCCAGCTGGCTGGCCATCTCGTCGGCGGCGGCCCTGCAGCGGTCCACCGCCGCGGCCTCTGTCTCCACCTGTGTCTCCAGCTCCCGCACCGCCTCGGCATCGTGCCCGCAGCCGGCGAGCCGCTGCTGCAGGGTGTCCACTGCTGACGTCGCCGACGCCAGCTCCTGCGGGCGTCGCAGCATGCTGACTCGGGTTTGCGGACTTTGCGGAGTCACATATGGCTCCAGGCCCATAGGGCTGTCACTGTTGACGACAGATGAGTTTGTGCACTGGGCCAGCACACCTGCTCGAGCTTGGCAGACGCAGAGTCCTGCTTCGCAGCGTCCTTCCGCAGCCGTGCCAGCTCCACAGCCGCATGCTTCTCCCGCACGCCGGCTGCCTTCAGGTCGGCCTGGGCCGCAGTCTGCACAGCAACATGTGGGAAGGTTCAGGCTGCTTTGGCACCTGCTGGCTTGCACCGCACATCAGCAGTGCAGTCATTTAGGAAGGTCCTGCAAGCTTGCTGCTGCACTGTAGCACTGTGGCTACTGCACAGTTGATGGACGGGGCGGGCCTTGAGCAGCAAGGCCAGTGCTTCCATGTTTACAAACACATTGTGTGTGGCATTGTCAGCACAAAAGTGCACGAACCTGCGCCTGCTTGGCATCCTCCAGGCGCTGCTTGAGGGAGCGGCCGCTGCCGTCGCGGCCGTCGCCCAGCCGCGCGCCCTCCATCTCTGCTGCCGCCGCCTCCACCGCAGCCTTGGCCCTACAAGGAGTCATTCGGGGCGTTGAGCTCTCTGTTCTCCGGCTAGGTAGCTTGGTTTGCCTTTTGAAGCATGTAGGCACAACACGCTGATACTGCAGGGCTCACCCTTCCCGGGCGTGCTTTCAACAGCACCACACAGGTGTGATGGCAGCCACTCCCCAAGATCAGCAGCTCATCAGGTGCTCACTGCTCGTGCGCGGCGTGCGCGGCCTCACGGGCCGCAGCAGCTGCTTCCAGCTTCTGTGCCAGGCCGGCGGCGTCCAGCTCGGCGCGCTGCGCCTGCAGCTGCTCCAGGGCCTCCTGCTCCGCGTCCAGCTCCTTCCGGCTGTGCTGGTACGCCTCGTTGCTGCGCACCGCCCTGCAGTTGTGTATGCAGCATCAAAGCCAGAGGCCTACTACCTATCGTGGCATCGGGTGGCCACTGAACTGCGCTGCAAGTGCCATGGTGGCACTGCAGCAGGTGCTCATCACATCGACTGCATCCTGCAAGGGCGCCTGCCGAGATGCCAAGCTTTCAATTTGGGATCCGCACTCTGTCACGAGCTTTGCCACGTGCGATTGCAGGTCGCGGATCTTGCCGCCAGACTGCTGCTCCCTATTCTTGGACAGCACCTGCGTAGAACACCAGGGCTGGTGTTCTGATATACCACTGTGCAGGTACCGCTCTTTACTGTTGTACAACCCCGTGATGGCCCGACTCCACATCGCAGGTCAGCCAGACAATCAGCTCTAGGCAGGGGAACATTGGCAGTGCTGCTGCACAGGAACGCAGCCTCGACGTGACAGACACATCGCTGCAGCGGGAAGAGCGAAGATCGCTTTGAGCCAGCTGCAAAGCCAGGCCCCACCTGCAGCTGCTCCTCGGCTGCGCTGGCCTGGCTGCTGGCCGTCTCGCACGCCCGCGCCTCCTCAGCCACCCGCTGGCCCAGCTGCTCCACCCGCTGCGCCGCATCGGCCCTCGACCTGCGCAGCAGGAAGCGCGACGAGCCGATCAGGAGTTGTGTGGCAAGGCTTCAGTAAGGTTTCAGGGCCGATTGAGGCTGTGACGGGGGCATGCCAATGGAGATGGGCGTTGACACAGGGAAGCTCCCCGCGCCGGCAGTGCCATGCAAATTCCCCCCGCCACTGCCAGCTCATGCAGATAATCCTGCGCAATGGGTGAGCAGACCGCCGCAACCCAGCGCACAGGACAGCCAGGGGCCCACCGCTGGTCGCGCGCCCAGGTCTGCTCGGCGACGCAGCGCTTGAGCTCCGCGGCCTCCACCCGGGCCTGGTTGTGGTCCGACGCCTCCTGCTTCTCCTGCCGCAGCTTGTTCAGCGCCGGCACGATGTCCTCCGCCAGCACCTGCCCGGGCGCAGGGGCATGGTCAAGTGTGCACAGTTTGCGCGTCATGCCTCTTGCATTGGGGCAGTTGGAGTATGGGTAAGCAAAGCTCTCGAAGTACCCCTGGTTGGAGTATGGAGACAGGCATATGGGGCCTGGCTTGCGGTGGCAGCATGAGCTGATTCAGTGGGCAGACACAGAGTGTGCAGCGTGACATGGCTTGATGTCCTTGGCGCCCTGCACCGCCATCTGGACTTCACGAACAGGAGCCGGCCGCTTGCGGGGTGCGCAGCTCAGCCTGGGCGCCCACCTTGTTGATCTCGTCCACCTTGACCTGCTTCTTCTCCAGCGTGCGCAGCGCGGCCTCCTTCTTGTTCTCGTACATGCGCGTCCCCGCCGCCTCCTCCAGCATGCCCAGCACCTCTGCTGGCTTCATGTTGAGCACCTGTAAACATATGATGGGTTTGAGGTGACAGGCAGCCGTAGCTGTCTCCGGCAGGAGGTGGCCACGCGGCGTCCAGGCCGTGCTGATGCCGTGTGCTTCGTGCCGAAGCTGACTAGAGCGCTGGGCGGAGAAACGTTCACAAGGTGCCAAGTGCTGGCGGTGCCGCCTGTCAGGCTGGCACCTTGGTGATGCGGCCCTGCATGATGAGGAAGTGCGGGTTGTTGACGTTCAGCTGCACGCTGTGGAACATGGTCTGCACGCGGCTCGGTTGCGCGACGTGGCCGTTGATTAGGTACTTGTTCCGGCCGCCGATCACAATCTGCAACATGGAGATCGCATCTGCAGCACTTCTTGAGCATCGCTGTACCTTAGTACTGCACATCAGCACACCTATTGAGACGTTCAGCTGAAACGCCGTGCCTGTGCTTGCTTTGCAATCAGTACCTGCCGCGTGACTGTGATCTGGTCATAGTGCTGGTAGCCGCCGGGGCTGTTGGCCTTGTCCTCATTGTTAAAGACGATTGAGACCGAGGCCTTGGTCACGCCCGCCTGCCCGTTCTTGTACACCAGCTCTTGCAAGCTGCCCACACGAACCTGCAGCATTGTTTTCTGACCCTTGAACCACGATGTCACCTACTCAGCAGAGCCTTCTCTGCTGACGCTGCATGGTAGCAGTCTGCCGCAGGTCCGTCCGCCGCACTGCGACAAAACACAAGTACCCGCAGCCACTCTCCTGCAGCTGACTGCTGCTCACCTGCTGCATGTTGGTGATGCCCAGCACGAAGCAGATCGAGTCCAGGATGTTGGACTTGCCGCTACCATTGAGCCCAGTGATGGCATTGAACTGCGGGTCCATGCCCGGCACCGTTGTGCGGCGCGCGAAGCTCTTGAAGCCATCTATGGTGATCTCTTCGACCCACATGGCGCTGTCCTGCTGCGCCTGCCGGCCGCTGCCGGCAGGCTTGTTAGGATGTAAACAACAGCTGCAAGGCTGTCAGCCCCGCTTTGCTCCCAGGGCTGTTGTCATCTGTGTACCGCGACGTGCAAGATGGAAGGTGCAGAGCAAACCCAGGGCGCGCTGGAGCAGCTGTGATGTCACTGACAGCAATCAAGGGCAGGACAGCGGGATGGCACAGCTGGTTAGGTGCAGCAGCTGCTACTGATAGAGAAACGACCGCCACGGTGCGCTGACAGCAGTCGCAGACTCCAGCTTTGCTTCTGCGATGCGTGATTGTGACAGGCCGCTGCGAAGCGTGTCCAGCCGGTACAAAGATGGAGACAGTTGTATTTTCGAACGCTGGGCCAGGGTTCAGATGAGTCATCACTTTTCAGCACCTTCTGCCCCTGGCTTTCTAATGCGGTGCGGTGCTCCCGCGGGCCTGCCTGCGGGCACATCAGCCTTGTATATACGTCCGGAACTCACTCACTATCTAAAGCCAGCTGTGTGTGGCCGATCTGGCCACCAGCGCTATCGCGCACGGGCTGCGCAACCCGTCAGCTGAATGGCATCCAGACTGGGCAGCTGCAACTTCAGTTGGCCACATGCATTCGCCTCGTACACGGGTGTCAGCATATAGGCATTGCACCTCCCTGGCTGACGGGCCATCCGTGACGCCGAGACGCACCCTCCTGCCGTTCTACCAACCGGAACTGCCCCTCGACACATCCGGTGAGTTCCCACTCAACAATCTCAAAAGTTGTTCATGTAGTACGCGCCCCGCTGCCCTTGCCCTGATCCTGCTCACCGCAAAGCTCGCAGATTGCGGCGTTTGCTCCCATCGCACCACCAAGGACTCATGTTACCCTCTTGTTGCTGTTTTCAGCAGCCTGAGGTTTGCGCACATGCATCAGACTGACCAGTCAGTCTGCTGCAGAAAGCAACCATTGCAGAAGCATCCTGGCATGCTCAGGGCAGAGATTCATGGTTGCGCCATGTGGCATTGCATTTCTGCTGCTGCGGCTTTGGCGGTGTAGGCTTTGAGTGCATTGTCACTGCGACACACATGCAGCACATTTATAGTAGCGTAGTCAGCGTCCAATGACATTGCGCTGCGGCCACTGTGGTGACAACCATTCCGCATGGCTGCTGTAGGCGCTGCAGCGTCTGGCGAACAGGGCGGCCAGGGCAGCAGGATCTGACCAGCAAGCCACAGCGGTGAACACCTTGGCGTTTCCTAGCGGGGCAGCAGAGCGTTCTGCAGCCAGCGCCACTGCTGACAGAGGGCGCCGCAGCCCTGCAGCGGGGCGTCTGCTGCCGCCACAGCTGACAGCAGCTGGGCAGCATGGCGGCGTCAATACCAGACGAGTTTGTGTGCCCGATCTCGGGGGATGTGATGCGCGATCCGGTGTGGCTGTCGACTGGGATCGCAGTGGATCGCACCTATGCAGAGTACTATCTGCAGGCGGGCTTTCGGCAGTGCCCAGTCACCGGCGAGACCATCGCCGACACCAAGCTTGTTCCGGTGAGGCAACCGGCAAAAGGTCAGCCTGTCCATGCTATGGCAGGCCTGCACGTGAGTGTATATGCAGAACAAGGGTGGCTGCAGCGACCTTGCACACTGGCGCTGTCGTTGCAATGCACAGGTGCCGAACATGCAGCTGTACATCCAGAAGTGGGGCCGCCGCGTGGGCTTCGACCTGAACGCTCAGCCCTCTGATGAGGCGTTAACGCACGCCATTATCCAGGTTACCGCCGTAAACATGGTCACTCTGACTGTGCAGCAGGTCCAGATGCATCAGAGCTACAATCAGCCATGGCCTGATGTCTTGGACGCCACCCATCAGGACCAGCAGAGGCAAGGCTGTTGGCTGAGGGTTTCCTCACATCAAAATGCTCAGCCATCTGCCTTAATTCCCAGGCTGCGGAGCACGCTGGCAGCCAGCGGCGGGTGTCGTGCCTGCCGCGCGCCACCCCAGAGGAGATAGCCGAGGCGCGGCGGGCAGCTGGCGACATCTCGGAGCCCACCTCGCCGATCTCCCCGGCGTCGCTGGCGGCGGCGGACGCAGAGAAGCGGGCGGAACAGGAGCACCGGCAGGCGGAAGCGGAAGCGGATGCGGCAGCGGCGGCAGCCGCGACCGCCGGGGACCAGCAGCCCAGCCCCCGCAAGCCCAGCGACATCTCGCTGACGCTCAAGGGCTGGGCCGCCGCCAACGCGGTGAGGGCCTTGCTGTGATCATCACCCAAGCACGTGTATGTGCAGCTGGCAATATGGAACAGAGCGCCATTTTGTTCTGACACTATGCAGCCTGCGCCCCTGCACGAGTGCTGTCGTTGACGACCGCCTGCTGCTGGCTGGGCATGTCGACAGGTGCAGACGCCTGACGAGGAGGATGTGTCCACTCCGCCCGCCAACAGTCCCAGGCTCTCTCCACGTCTCGAGGTGTGCTGCTCAGGAATCCAGGCTTGCGGCAATGATCATGTCGCCCAGCTGACCAGCACGGCATGCACTATTTGCGCACCAGTGTGAGTTGGGAGTGCAAGCTCACCCGGGATGTGCGCCCCTGCTGCAGGGTGCAGACAGCGGCATCCGCATCATCAAGGGCCCTGGCGGCGTGCCGCCCGGGCACGATGGCACCAAGAAGGCAGCAAGCGGCGGCGGCGGCCTGTTTGGCAAGGTGCACATCGCCTCGTTTAGCTCGCAGAAACTCGCTGTAATCCAAGAAGCGTGCTGGTGCTCTGGTGCTCACAGCGGGTCCACCTCGTTTGCCACTGGTTAGCCTGCTGTACCCGTCAGCACACCAGGCGTGAACCCTTCAGGCCCTGATGTGCTGAGCACCGTGTGCAGGTGTTTGGCAGCCGCAGCACTGCGCAGCGCACGACGCCGTCTGCAGTCTCCCGCATGGTTGGCAGCAAGTCCCCCAGGGTGTGCATGACCACCCCGCCAGCTGCAGACCGTCACATCGCCTGTTTCACAAGTCCCATCTGGATGCAGCCTCATCTTGCAGTCGCTATTGCGGTATTGAGGCACCCTGAAACCCTGGGACTATGCAGGCGTCGCCGCGCGGGTCCCGCACCCCCAGCCCAGCGCCCTCGCCCCAGAACAGCCCCCGCGGCCGCGCCCCCAGCCCGCTGCCCAGCCCGCGCGCCGCCGCCGCAGCACCCAACAACGTCCTGAACAGCAACCACCTCGCCCGCGAGGAGCCGCGGCCCCGGACCCAGTCAACGCCAGAGGTATCTCTTTTCTTCCTCTTCTTTTTTTGGGTTTGAATCCAACTACATCCTGGCTGCATGCTGCGACTCCTGCTGCTCCTGCTGCTCTGGTGGCCCCAACCAGCTGTGCAGGGCAGCCCGTGCACCCAGCACCAAGGCTCGAGCAGTGCGCCGCTCTGGCCATAAGCCCGTAACATTTGCACATTTCCGGTGCAGGGGGAGTCCCCAACTAAGGCGGCCGAAAGGGCAGCCGCCGCGTGGACCCCTCCGCCGCCCTCCGTCGCCACAAAGTCAGTGGACCACGTCAGGGCGCGGCCGCGGCGCTCCGCGAGCTCGTACGCCGCCTACACCGCGGCTGACACCGCGGCGTTCGAGGCGGCCTTTGGCGCGCATCTGGTGCCCGCCAAGGACATCACATCCCCCGTGCCGTCGCCCCAGCCCAAGGTGGCCACATCAGAAAGCCTCAAGTTGTCTTTTCCGCCTGCAGTTGCTCACCTTGGCGAGAAGCTTGCCGTTTGCCGGATGACTGTCGACTTCGCTGTGCAGCACATGCATCGGGAACCCTGCTTCTCTGCATCCCAGCGCACAGCAGATGCAGCCACCATGTGGCTTCATGTGGCTTGAAGCAGCATCTGCAGGTGCGTGCTCACGTCGCCGCAGCAGCTGCACCCTCGAACCCTGTCGCATGTTCTGCAGGTGGATCCCGGCGAAAGCGGCGACAGCGCTGACATCGTGGCCGCCGCAATGGCGTCGCCGCAGCAGCCAGCCGGCAACAACCTGCGCACCCGGTCAAACGAGGTGCAGCGCCGGCGCTCGTACTCGCCCTACGCTCCAGGGGGCCTGTTCGCCCGGCGGCCCGACCCCAGCCCCCAGGTCAGAACTGCAACAGTTCTGGTCCCCATTCTGGAGCACCCGGGGTGTTTGATGTCAGCTGTGGCGCGTTCGCTGCAAGAAGATGGATGTCGCCGTCACAGTGCTCTCATCGGATCAAATGCCAGAAGCCGCCCAGCCGTCAAGTAAGAAACCGCTGGCCCCTCTCCTGCTGCAGGCCGTCGACCGCCTGGGGCCAACGCCTGCTGAGCCAGACATCGCGGGCCTGCAGGTGCAGTCGCCAACTGCAGCTCCAGGCTCCTTGTTGGAGGAGGTGAGGGTCGTGCAAAGATGAATTCAGGCCCTATTCTCAGCTGGTTGCCGGTTGCCACATGTTGCGTTGGTCAGGTGTGTCCAGGCTACCAACTCTTTCCAGAGATGCTTGCAGCTGCACAGTGTTGGTTGATAAGCCGCGTCAGGTCTTCCGACCTGTGTACCACACAGCTGTTGTCCCTTTGACACCTGCAGTTCCAGGCGAGCAGCGATGCGCGCCAGGCGTCCAGCTCGTCTCCACGCAAGCCGAGCGTGCCGCTGTCGATGGTCGCGCCCACGCCGCCAGACGATGACGAAATCGGAGCGCCGCCGCCGCCGCCGCCGCCTGTGGTCTCCAACGCGCTGCCGGTGCACAACGAGTTCGAGGAGCCGGACGTCGCAATCCCCGAAGCGGCGCCCGCGCAGCCGGCCGCCACGCTGAAGCCGGCGGCGGCGATTGCAGCAGTGGCGGTGCCGGTCGCCGCTGCCGCGGGGCGGCAGGAAGGCGGAAGCAGCAGGACGGCGCGCCCGACCAGCTTCACGTCCTGGATCCGCGGCCGCGGCGGCAGCTCCCAGGACGCCGAGCCCCAGGCGCAGGTGCTGCACCACCTCAGTGTTGTTCGGCTTCGAGTACCTCTGAACCACATGCTGCTGTAGCAGCGAGGCTGCCTGATGAACGGCGAAACTTGAGGACCTCCAAACTGCACCTCCCAAGCAGCAGCCACTGTTCAGCTGTGTCGTCTGACATCCAGGCTGCGCAGCAGGCGCCGCAGACCGCCCTCGCGCCGCCGCAGCGCTCCGACAGCCTGTCGTCCGACGAGCTGGCGGCGGCGGCGGCGGCGGTGGACCACCAGCTGGGCGAGCCCTTGGCGGCGGGCGCCACCCCCCAGCGCGCGGCGGTCGGCCCCCTGAACGGTCCCACTGCCGGCAGCCAGCAGGCCGCGCTCCAGGGCACGCGGGACCCTGGCGCCCGGGACTCTAGGCCGAGCAACGGCGCAATTCAGGGCGGCGCGGCGCTGGTCGGCGCCGCGGCGGCTGCCACTGTGGGTGCGGTGGCGGCGGGGCAAGACGCAGGGGCGGACCCCAGCTTCCAGAGCCCAGGCGGCATGTCCGCGGCCGACTCGCAGGGCTCCTTCCGCATCCGCCGCGCAGGTGGGACCCAAGCAGGCGGTCTTTCTGCCAGGGTTGCAACCAAGGTTTGCCAGAGGCTCTATGTGGCCACCCTGAAAGACTGTCAGTGAAGAATGAAGGCGCCTGTTGTTGAAAGTTGGCACCTGACCCCTTTGCCACTGGGTGAAGTGTTGGTGTTTCACGTCGGGAGCCTGCACCTCTTGGGACCAATGCCTTACCAAACTGAAAGGGGATTGGCTCCAACACGGAGAAGGTTCTTGATGCAGTCTCCACTTCGAGCGGTGCAGCAGGACGCAGGCAGCGTTGCTGTGAACCATGCTCAAGGCAGCCTTCCTTGCATGGTACACAACGCTGCTGTGCTGGCGACGCAGGTGCTGGTCCAGATGACACAGGCAGCCTGGCAGACGTGGCCTCGCCAGAGTCACTGCGGGGCACCTCGACGCCTGGCGGGCCGATGCAAGCCCTGAGCCCCAACGATGCAGCCGCCAGTCCTGCGACGCCGGCGTACATGCACGTGCGCAGCGGCAGCGCCAGCTCGCTTGGCAGCGGCGTGCACGGCGACGCCTCAGGCGGCAAGACGGCCGAGTATGCGCAGCTGACCCAGGTGCGTGCAGGCCACTGGCTTATACACTCATCTTCCTTGAACGTTCAGACTGTGACATGGCTCCAGGGCTGCTCACTGGATGGATGAGCCTTTAAACCCAGCTCAGCAGTTCTCACCACTGAACGTCACGAGGGCCATCCTCCTATTAGTCAGACGTAACCTGTGGCGCCTCTGAACCCCGAGTCTCACACCTGCAGAGCATCCGGCGGCAGCGCTCCAGCCGCAACCCCAGCGACACGCACTCCACCGACAGCGGCGGCGACGGCGGCGGGCCCGGCCGCCTGCTGGGCGCGGCCGCCGCCGAGTATACTGCTGGCCTGCGCGCCCGCCGCTCCAACTCCATCAGCTCCGAGACCGAGGTGGGCTACATCATTGCCTGCTTCGCACAATCCACAGTTCCCAAGCCGAAAATCCGGGCCAGCCTGCGTGTCTGGCACTTCACCCCGTCTCCTCTGAGACCCGGCTGACACATGCGCCATGAGGCTGTTGGAACAGCAGGCTACCTTCGAAGGTGACCAGGATGGTCAGGAGCCTGCACTGCTGACGCTGTTCATGTCCACATCCAAACCCAGCATGCTGCTCCAGGCTTGACGCACGCCCTGCTATGCCAAGCCGCAGGGCCACGGCACGCCGGTGCAGGCCGCCACGCCGGCCACCCCGGAGCACTCCACTCGCAGCGGCATCTTCAGCCGTGTCGGCCGCCACCGCCGCAACAGCAGCAGCCAGGCGTCGCTGGTCAGCCTCGCCAGCATCGGCCGCAACGAGAGCTTCGGCGGCCCCGAGACCCCGCTCCGCCGTGAGTCTTCCTTGTACACATAGGCGGTTCAAAGATATCTGCAGCCCATGCAGGTAAAGTCACATGGCACAGACAACTTCTCAGTGCCCATGATCACATGCTGTGGGATTTAACGTCTGCAGAATGGCCAGTTGATAGGAGCTGAGGATTACGATATGATTGCTACATAACCAACTGGTGCCACATAATTTTTCCTGCTCTGGCTGCTGACCGCCAGCAACTGTAGCCCTGCAACGAAGTGCGGATCACATCACAAAAGAGTGGTCCGTTTGGAAGTCTGAGCGCACGTCTTGCTGTGGTCTGTGCTGCAGGGTCGCCGTCGGGCGCCAACCAGCGCATGCAGGACCAGGCGGAGGTGGTCGCCATCATCGCCAAGGTACGGCATTCCCTAAAGTCACCCTGTGTTGCTGCAGAGCCGCTCAGTCTGTGTCTTCCATGTGGCTGGCTGTGCGCGCCTGCAGCTGCTGCGCAGCCGGGGGGGCCCGTCATCGAACAGCTGCGTGCACCAGCCGCGCAGGCTGGCTGGCTTTGCATGCGTGGGTCGGCAACAGAGTGGGGTTGTTAGGTGTCCGTGTTTGCGTTGCTCAGCCACATTCTGCTGGCGTGCAAAATCAGTTGCCACCCAGACATCGGCGCAACTCAGATGGCTCACGGCCTTCCATGCTCGTGGCCCCCAGATGCGGGAGGTGCGGGACCCGAAGCAGGCGGCGCTGCCGGTGCTGGGGCGGCTGGCGGCGCTGGTGGAGGACAACGACGAGATGCGGTCGTACTTCATCGCGGCGGGCGGCGCGCCGCGGCTGTCCCAGCTGGCCGCCGCGGACCACCCACCGCTCAAGGGTGGGGCCTTTAAACCCTCGCACTGAACGATGCTGCGCTGTGTGGGTGGACTGGTAGTGTCGCGCAGTTTGCTAAAGGCACACAGCTTTGTTGCAAAGAGCAGCTGTTACGTCTTGCTACGCCATTCAGCGCGTGAGGTTGTTTTGGACATCAGCTGTCATGCCTTGCTATGCCTTCTGTCGCACTTGACTGTTCTCAAGCCCCATTCTGCGGTGCAGTGGCGGCGGGGCGGGTGGTGTGGTACCTGGCCCGCAACCCCGCGGTGGCGATGGAGCTGATGCGGTGCAACCTGGTGCCGGTGCTGTACCACGGCCTCGCCAAGCAGGACGTGTCCGACCAGCTGCCGCTCATCGGTGCGCTATCACATCGCATTGGGACCTGAGTCAGCATCTGTCGTGCCTTCCACGATGTGCCTGATGGCACTGTCGGTGGCTGCGAAAGCCAGACTGCAGCCTTTTGCTGGATCGCTGCTGGAATGTCTCAGGCTGATTCCTCGGTGTACTAGGTCTCGGCACCATCTACTAACCCCGCCGCCACTGCAGGGGTCGCGTCGCGCTTCCATTGCCAGCTCAGAGTCTAGTGGCTGCTCTCCCGCCCAAGTTCCCACATTAACCCTGCGTCCTAGGACCTAAGATCAAGTTGGTGCCGCTGCAGGCGCGCTGGTGCACTTCAACTGCCACAACCAGGAGCTGGTGCCCTTCGGCCCGGCGGGTGTGCGCACCTTCATCGAGGCGCTCCTCATCGCGGGCGCCTCCGCCGAGGACGCGCTCGCCGCCTCCTTCTGCCTGTGCCGGTGAACTAGCTGCTTGAGCAGAAAGACAGTGCTTGAGCGCGATTGTTCACGGGACTGTTGTCCATGGACTGGTGATATACGCAGGCCAATCAGATGTTTGAACGAGCTCTGACAAGGCGACTACGCTGCATGAAACGGCTACCGGGCAGGCGCATGTCATCGACACCACACCCCCAAGCTGCCGACCCCCCTGCTCTGCAGGATCTACGAGAGCGGCAAGCCGCCGGCGGGCGACGTGCTGAAGCTGCTGGGCGGGGCGGCGGGCGGGGTGCAGGCCCTGGTCGCCATGCTGGGGCTGCCCTTCTGCTCGGGCTCTGAGGCGGCCGCCAAGCTGCTGGGGGCGCTGGCGCAGAACATCGCGGGCCTGGCCGCCAAGATCTCGCACCACGGTGCGCCCTGACAGGTTCAGAGGGGTCAAAGGCCGCGTGTTCATGTGACACACCAGGTAGGGTTTGGCTGGACGCTGCGTGGAGCGGTGCATCTGAACAGGGCATGCAGTGGGTCCGGCGTGTAGGGCATTGGGCGTGTAGGGCAATGCAGGTCGTTCCGGACCTGCCTTTATACTATGGTTACGTTGGTCTTGTGCACTCATGTGCAGCTTGCATTGCCCTGGCAGCGTGACATGTCACCCAAGGGTGGACTCTGGATGAGCATGGCAGAATTTATGCGCTGCTGCCAGGAGCCACATGCTATGTGCAAGTCTAACGGAATTTAAACTGCACACTGACAGCACGCTTGCATGTTGACAGATAGGATTTCCTTGGATGTTTGGCCTGCTGACATATCCTGCACCAGACCGGCCCAGATGTTTACCGCACTCCTACAGCAAGCCGACCCACAGGATGACACCCTGTTGCAGGCGGCGTGTCGGCACTGGTGCAGTTGCTGGAGTGCCCTGTCGCTAGCGGGCGCACCGCCGCAGCGCAGTCGCTCGCCAAGATCATCGCTGCCGCCCCAGCCTCCAGGTATAGCTGCACAACCCAAAAGGAAGATCGATTGCACGGTAGCATGCAGGCCATGTTAGTGGCAGGACCTGGCACACAGGATGCATCTTGCATTCTGGCTGCTATCATGAAGTCTGGGTACAAGCCCTGGTTTCGCAAGTTTCACTGCTTTGCCGATGTCGCAGGTCAAAGGTGCCGATCAACGAAGTCGCTGGGCCGCTGTTCGACATGCTGCGGGCCGGCGATGCAGCAGGTAGGCGTAAGGGTGGCGCGATACCTGTGCAGCAAAGCCCACTGCATGTTGCAGTCCTGGGACCTGGTTGAAAAGAGTGCTGCAGCAGCAGCAGCAGCAGCAGCAGCAGCTTCTTCGTACTGTGCGCTTGTCGCTGCCAGCAGTTGTGATCCAGCAGCAGCGGCGGATGGCAATGCATATTTCCAATCAGCAGTGTGCACGACTGCTACAAATACGTGTGCAGCTCACTTCTCTGGGTGCTGATCCTAATGTGACAATGCACGATGATGTGCAGGCGCTGAGGCAGCGGCGTGGCTGCTGGGCTACTGCGCCACAGAGGCCGTCGCACGGCGCACGCTGTCGGAAGCCGGCGCAGCATCAGCGCTCATGCCGGTGAGCCAAAATCCAGATGTTGCATGCCCTCGCTTTGCAGTCCTATTGGCCAACAGCACCATCAGTCAGTTAAAGCTACGATACTGGCTGCTGCCCTCTTGCTTGGGAGGGGCGGACAGCTACACACGCAGCAGCAGCCATATACATCAGTGGGGGAATGCGCCTCAACGCAACAGCAGCGTCGTACACTGATTGTGTTCTCCCCGTGTCCAGGTGCTGGCGGGTTCCGCGGGGCCGGGGGCGCGAGAGGGCGCGGCCTGGGCGGCAGACCAGATCAGCAGCGAGGCGGGCGGCGTCGAGCCCTTCGCCGCCACGGGCGCCTGCCCCGCGCTGCTGGGCCTCGTGCGGACAGGTCAGCATGCTCGGGGCTGCAATGATCCTAACTTGCTTTCCTCATGGCTGCGGTAGTTTGTTCGTGCCAACCGCTGGTGTGTGCTCCAGCACCATTCTTGACAGGCCCCACAGCCTATCCAATGGACTGGAACGACATACTTTCCTAAGTCTCAGCGTAGTAGTCGTGAGTTGCACAGTGTAGAAGCAGCTGTCCAGGCGTCTGTCTGCGGTCCGTGCTGGAGGACTGGCTGCCGTAGCACTCTGTCACTGACATGCTGTCCAGGTGTGCAGTTCTTGATTTGGGACCATTACAACAGCTATGCCCTGACCATCTGCTGACCGCCTGCAGGCAAGACGCTGGGGCGGGACAGTGCGCTGCGCATGCTGGCGTCCATCGCGCGGTCGCAGCTGACGGACGGCGTCACGCTCGTCGGCTCCGGCGGCCTGCGCGCCGTGCTGCCGCTGCTCACCATGAAGGTGTGCTGCAGACGCCTCTTCCTTTTGCAGTGGGTTACAGGGTTGTGGACCCCTCCTGGTTCCTGTTCAATGGCATGTTAGCTAGTGATACATGCAGACCAACATTTGTGCCTTTTTTCCAATGCTGTCCTGCAAGCCTGTCAGTTTGATGGCAATCCACATGCAGTGGCTGTGGCAGTCGAGCAGAGGGCACTGAAACACAGGGCTTGGCACGTTGTGGACCCTGGGGATCCTACACCTGAAGCCCTGCTGTCGCTGCTGCAGGCGACGCAGGAGAATGCGTCCACGCGGGAGGCGGCCATGGAGGTGGTCCGCGCCATGGTCACGCAGAACGGCGTCACCCGCCGCGGCCACCTGGTGACCCATTGCTCGTGCAGAACGCGTCTCGTTGAGGGTCCTGGGTATCACTGGAGCCACCAGAGCTGTCCTGTCGCATGCAGCCCTCAATTTACACTTGCCATCGAAGCACATGGAAGACATCACGCTGTGCAGAGCAGCTCTGCTGCCCTCGGCGCTGCCTGCTGCAGCGTGTGACGAGCTGCCTGCTTGTGCGTATATGACATGCTGCAGACCCAGTGTATGCTGTCATGAGCCGGTCCACAGCTTCGGTCAGAACCTCATACGAAGCAAAGCTGATCGCATCCATCTGCTGCTGCAGGACATCGCCGTGACGGGCGGCGCGGTGAAGGCGATCGTCAACGTCGCGCGCACCGGCACGCTGCCAGGCCGGGACTCGGCGGCCGCCGCGCTGGCGGAGCTGTCGGCCGCCAACTCCAAGACCGCCACGGTGCGAGCCAGGACCCAGGGTCCCATCAAACATATTTTACCAGCAATCAGGGGTCCCGCTGCTGGCATTCAGCTCTGTCTAGGGTTCTCAGTACCATTGAATTGGCAGTGATATACTGTCACGCCTCGGAGGTGCATCCGCCTCAGCCCCTCAGCAGGTGCATGGTCTGTCTGGCACTGATGGCGTTGATTGTGCATGGGCTGTCTGGCATTGTTTGTGCATGGGTCCGGCATCCCCCGCTGTGCATGCAACCCTCTGTGCATGGGGGGATCTGTGCATGGGTCTGGCAGTGATTGTGCATGGGCTGTCTGCCATGGACACACCGGCCAGCATCGAGCTGTACTACCAAGCCATGGGCCATGGCGACCCATGGCCCATGTCCTGGAATACCGCCTTGGATGCTGGATGCTTGTGAACATACTCAGATGTAGCAATGCAGGCGTCACGGCGTGCATCCTGCTCTTCCTAAAGAAGTACCACGCACCGCGCTCCTCTTCTACAGGTGTCACAGCAAAGGCATCACTGATATGGGTCACGTGCAGTGCTGATTTGCATGGGGTGATTTATGCAGGCGGCCCTGAAGAAGGAGAAGGCGGTGGGCGCCCTGGTGGCGATACTGGTCGGCGGGCAGGCAGCAGGCAAGGAGGCGGCGGCGGTGGCGCTCGCCAACATGGCCGTTGGCAGCAAAGACGTGGCGGTGCGCCAGTGCTTGGGTGTAAACGTCGGGCAGTAGCTTGTGGCAGGGGTGTCGTGAGGGTGAAGTAGGCAGATCTGTGTGGATTTGTGAGTTCAGCAGCTCTGGCCTGTCATACCTGAGGGCAGCACGCAGGGCTTCAGCAGCTGCAGCACCCGACCAACATGGCGAGCGTAGGAGCTCGCACATATCTGTGCTGTTGCCATGAAAGTCAAGGCAACGCTCAATAGAACTTCGAGCAAATGCATTTGCTGTCTTGGCAAGCATGTGCCTGTAGTGGCAGAGCTTGCAGCCGCAAGTGTGCGGCATGCCAGCGGCGCCATCAATGGTTGCACAGCCCTCCGGCCTGTGCATTTGCCACCCTTCTGCCCCTGTCACTCCTCATTTTAGGCACGTGAAGCCTGCACCCTCATGTACATCCCTGCCTCCCTCACAGGCGGAGGCGGTGAAGGCGCACGCGCTGGTGGGCCTCAATCAGCTGCTGCTGGGTGGGACGCCCAGCGGGCGCGCCGCCGGCGCCGCCCTCGCCCAGCGCCTCGCGCCCTCGCCCGCCTTCCAGAAGTCCGAGCACCGCACCGGCCTGGTGGTGAACCTCGCCAATCTGCTGGGGCAGCCCGCGGCCACCACGCGCGTCGCCGCAGCAGGTGTGCTGTCCTCCCTTATGACCACCCCTGCGGCATGGACGGCGCTTCTAAATTTTTGTCAAACAGGTTGACAGCCTGCGCTAGAGACACGTGAGCGCTGCAGAGGGCTGCCAGCGACGGGGCCAGACCTGCATGTTGTCGTTGAAAGCTGCCAGAATGGTCACACCTCGTGCATCACTGCATGAAGGCAGTTCACGGCAAGGCCTATCAACATCACGGGGCGCCAACACATGACAGTAAGCTCCTAGCATCTAGCCCGGTTAGATAAGTCAGTCGTGCAAACAGAAAGACCCTGATTGCACAATTCCCGCTCCCGCTGTGCTGCAGAGGCGCTGGCGGCAATGGGCGACAGCAACGCGGCCAACTGGGCGGTGGCGCAGAAGGCGGTGCCCCACCTCATCCAGATGCTGCGCGCGCCCGACCTGGACCAAGTGGAGGCAGGGGTACGTGCTGCAGTTTACAATGGGTGTCACCACCAACTCAAATTGCAGATGTTACAGTGCTAGCAGCGGCTTGCTCAGCTAAAGATTTCAGTCACAGCAGATGCAAAATGCCTTTCAGCACTGGTTTTGCTCGTGGTTCTATAGTTGCTGATGCTGTGTATGCTCTAGCTAGCCACACCAAGGGCCTCGCAGGAACAGCGCTCTGACCACTTGCCCCAACATGCCAGTACTATGAAGGTCCCCCGTACTTCCCGCTCCCTAAACCCCGCCCTGGTCCTGCACCGCAGGCCGCGGCGCTGGCGACGCTGGCGGCGTCGCCGCACATCAGCCCCGAGTCGCGCGCGGCGATGGCGTCATCAGCGGCGCGCGTGAAGCAGGCCGGCGTGGCGGGCCCCGCCACTGCGCAGCACCTGGCCACCATACTGAGCGCCTGCCGCTCCCGCGGCGTCGACCGCCGCTCCATGCAGGTGCTGAAGTATGCCTATGAAAGTTCCAGACATCTAGTTTACCTTTTGTTCAACCCATCATACTGCACCTACCAGAGCAGTGCTGGGTGTCCTTTTGTTGTCACCCCTCAGTCCAGGGCCTCAGAAATGTGGGCTGCAGTGCACTGTCTTGCTTGGTTGGAGAACGTTTGAGACTGTGCAACCTCCACAGTTCATGCCAATGCCTATCCACTCTGTTTGACGGTAATTATACCCACCGGCTCACCCCTAGAAGCCTGCATTACAGGGCGGTGCAGAGCCGGATGCGTACTCCCGGCTGGCGGGCGCGCAGGAGGACGCATTTCCGGCCGCGCCGCTGTCGCAGCCGCCGCCGGCGTCTTCTTCCAGCTTCCGCAGCCGCCGCTCCACAGCCGCCGCCTACGGCGCCAAGTGAGGGCATTCATAGCTACATCACCCGTGCTCACTCGCAATCATAAGGGGGTCCTCGCACGTGGGGCCAGCTGATTCTGCCTGTGACCTGGGCATGCAAAGAAGGCTGACTGTTGCAAGCAGCTTGGTGATAGAGCTTGGCGGCACATCATGCTATGCTGTCAGCTGTGCATTGTTGCAATGTCTGGCTGGGGGAGGGGCAGGGAGATGCACGGAGAACCAGCCCCGGTCAGCTGGGCTGGCTGCGGGGTCACTGGTGTAGCCCTGCCTTCAGGCGAATGTAACAACGTGTGACAACGAGCTGTGCGTCTGAAAGGCCGAGATGTACTGACGAGTTCTGGTGTGGCTGTCCTGCGCTCCGCAATGGGCGCTGCGGCATATCCTTGCCTGGTGTGGGCCGAGCGCACATGTGTGCCTGCCATTCGCGCCACCCCAGCGTCTGGCAACCCTGGTTGCTGCTGTGCCGCCGCTGAACCCTGATCCTGGTGTCGTCTGCCTGTGCAGCGGCGGCGTGCCTGGGTCGCCCAGCGGCCGCAGTCCCAGCGGCTACGTGTTGCCGGGCGAAGTCGGCGGCCCACCCTGGTGCGAACGCATGAACCATTCACCGCCATGTGGACCTTCAGCTTGTGCACTGGCAGGGCCATCTTATTGTGCAGCAGCGAACCATTTGCAAGCCGGTGACAGCAGCGTGCTGAAGTCGCTGCGTAGCTGGCGCCAGTGCATCACTCAAGGCATGCACTGCCCGATGCTACAGGGCCTCCGCGGCGCGCGGCGAGGACGGCGACGGTCCCGCGCTGCCGCGCTCGATGTCGCTGGGCAGCGACGCGGGGTTCAACGCGGACTCCAAGTACGAGTACCGCCCGCAGCCGCTGGCCGGCGCGCAGAACCTCAGGTGCGCGCGCCTGCAGGCTGATGCTGCTGCCGCTGCTGGTGCATCAGTGGGCCTGCAAGAGCTGGCACACAAGAAGCTCGGGTGTGCACACCTGCAGGCCGATGAATGCTGCTGCTGCTGCGCCATCTGGAGTGAACAAAGACATGCCTGTTGTTGCCACCTCGAACACTCTGCTGCGCCTGGTGGCGCTCAACCGCATGCCAGTCGCAGCACGGGGTCGTGGCGCCAGCAGTCGTCGTCACAGATGCTGATTTGTATGTTCTGTGCATGCAGGTCGGGGCGGTATGCAGCCAACAACGGCAGCTTTGGTAGCGAGGACGATGATGGGGCGCCCGCCTGGAGTCGCCGCTGATGCGTTGCTGCCCCTGTTGGCGCTGGCAGAAACAGTTGGCAGAAAAAGGTGCTGCACATGGTAGTGACGCCTAGGGTAACATTACCAGATGGGCTGGCGGGGGATGGCAAGCATGGCCGCCGTGTCTGTCAATTGCCGTTAGTGGGTACTTATGTTTGTGCCCCGCGACTGTGTTTGAATAAAACAATCTGCGGCATTTGGAACAAACAATAGTGCCTGCTGCTCAGATGCCGAGGGGCTGAACAATCAGGGTTTCTTGCAATGAGCTGCGGTTGCATGCCACCGGATGATCAGTTACATTGAGACACTAGTCTTCGGGAAAGCTGTAAAGACTCAGGGCAGGCAGGTGAACTAGGTGCGTGTGCTGCCACAATACAACACGCCTATGCACAGGCCCCCATATGGTCTTGTGTGAATGTGTGTGACGGCTTTGCCTGCTGTCACGTTTGAACTCAACAGGGGTAGTCAACGGGTGCATCTTGCGCGCTGCCGCGAAGCTGGGGCCTCAAGATGCGATGCCGACATGAGAAATGTACATACGCATTTTGGTGCTGACCGATAGCTAAAACCGCCGATCTTGAACTGTAGTCTTGCAAGCGGTGCTGTCAGGAGGGATACCAGCTTGCGGATCGGCGTTGCAAACCAAGAGTGAGCCCATCGCATGCCCCTCCAACTTCGAGATCGTGCCGATCCGTGTGCACGCGCTGGTTCATAGCCTATTGAAAAAAATCATCACGATCTGCTGGACCTGTGCACTGCATCGGGCGAGCAATGAACCATGGTTAACTGCAATACAGTGTGCTGTTGCGCCACATCGTGGTTTGAGTCACGATACTTCGACACCCTTCAAGAATAACTGCGCTGATTGCGCACTCAGCGGTGGCATCTCGAGGGCCTGAGACACTCATCGCACTCATCGGTGTGTCTGTCACCAACACCCCTGTAACAACAAAGCATGCTCTCTGCGCAGTGGGCTGCACCGACAGCAGGCACATGGCGGCTGACGGCGAGACGACAACAGCAAAGGTGCTTTGCATGAGAACGGATGTCACCCTGTGCCTTGCAGTGGAAGCGTTGAGTGATGACTGCCAACACCCGCTGCTGCGCCATCCTAGTTTATTTTGATTTTGGAGGATGTTAATCGTGTGCGTTGCCGTTAAAGGCTGGCCAGGGCGGCACATCGGCCGCCGGCGCCAAGCCCGGTGGCACTGGGGTGACAAGCTCCGGTACGGGCGGCACCAAGACCAGCGCCCCGTCGGGGGTAGTGGATGGCACCGGCGGCGCCGGCGGCGGTGGTGGCGGTGCTGCGCGGAAGGCGGAGCTGGGCGCTGAGGAGCTGGCGGCCAAGGCCGGCGCCGGCACTGGTGAGGATGACGACTCATGGGCCGCTCATGGCTGATGCAAGTCCGCAGGTCCTGGTCGCCGGGTTGTCACTGTGCAGCTGGATCCATCTGGGGATGCTGGTCAGTGAAGCAATGGGTGCCTACTGACAGCACAGCACCGTGACATGCACATGACTGGCTGGCTTTGCGATGGCAGGTGCCCACCAGCACGGCTCGACCGCAGGCGCCGGCAATGGTGGCATCGGCAGCGGGAGCGGCCTGACATCTGGCACCGGCACTGGCACCGGCGTCGACAATGGGACTGGCATGAGCAGCGGTACTACCACAAGCGCTGGCACCGGCATGGGCGGTGGCACAGGCACCGGCGGCGCAATGATGGCGCCGCAGTTGGCTGACCGTGGTGGCGGCCTCAGCGGTGGCGGCGGCGGCGTCAGTACTGGAGGTGCGCCTCGCTGCGGGGTCGGACAAACGAGCCACCCGACAAATTATGCAGTGTTGTTGTAGTCACTATATCTGCAGCCCCACATCAAGGACAAAGTTGATCTGCACCCTTAAGGGGCGCCCTTTGCTGCTGTGGGTACTGCTGCTCTGCCGGCGGCACACGCAGCATCATCCACTGGCCTGGTGGGTCTTGCATGCAAGCTCACATGTCTGCAGCACTGTATTACAGGGGTTGTCGGGAGCAGCTCAACTGGTGTTGGGTCCACTGGCGTTGGGTCTACGGGCATCGGTGATGAGGGCGACATCGGCGGCACCAGCCCAAGCAGCGGCGGCTACGGCGGCCCTGCAGCAGCTGGTGAGCCCCTTTGTGCGACTGCTGCTGCGCCAACTCTCACAGCAACCCCTGCTGGGATGTGCCAGTGCTGTTCTTGACAACGATGCAGCATATGACATTTGATTTGGTGAACCTGGGTGAGAGTTGAACAGCCGAGGCTCCTAGCCAGACTGGCCGGTGCACCTGCTTACAAATGCGCTGTCAACAACCCCACCGCATGTGCACGGTGCGGCTGCAGGTGCTGCAGGGCTGGCGGCCGGCGCCCTGGCAGGCTCCCAGGCCGGCGGCAACCACGGCTTCGACAACACGGCCGGCACCGGCACCAGCTCTGGGCCCCGCCCCACAGCCAGCGCCGGCACCGGCACAGGTACCGGCAGTGGCTCTCACCCAGGGTGGGCGGTCGTTGATGGCAACACAACCGGCAGCGGCAGCGGCAACGGCGCAGGCACTGGCGGGGGACCCCACCCGGGGTGGGCGCTCGTTGATGGTGGGCAGGGCGGCCAGCCAGACAGCGGCGGCGCGACCACTGGCGTGGGGGCAACGGATGGTGTGCTCACTGCTGAGCCTTCTGGCTGGATGTTGCCATTCGACATCAACAGGCCAGCCATCATGTGTGCAGAGCACATTTTGCACTCGGTGTGTGATGTGCGAGACTTCAGTGCCCAAGGTCTACCTTGGTGACTGACCACCACGTGCCAACCCCAGACCCTCCCAACTCAGGTGCCAGGGGGTATACGGAGACCAACAGCAATGCTCCGGTGTCGAATGACGGCAGCGCGCCGCTGTCGGGCCGTGGGCTGAGTGATGTGCCGCGCATCCCGGCCAGCCTGAGCTCAAATGCACGAGGCGGTGAGCTGTCAAGGGGCTGTGTCCAGGCGAGCGGGCGGGCGCATGGTGTCTTGCAAGTGGGCATTGGAAGTCAGGATGACAACGTATCAGCACAGCTGGGTGGGGACCACAGCAAGCATGTGCAGATGCTGCCCACTCTCAGCACAGGTTGGTGTTTGCAGGTGGGGTTGGCTATGGCGCGGCAGGCGACGGCGTGCCGGGCAGCATGGGCACCCCGGCAGGCCAGGGGCAGGGGTTTGTCGCCGGCGGCGGCTACGGCGTGCCTGCCCAAGGCGGCGCCCCGACATCGGGCTACTCTGGTGCGTCCTCTGGCGTTCTTGCCTGTGCTACTTTGTGACATGGTTCCCACATCAGGACTGTGTGCGCCTTCAGTCTGATACCTTTTATGGCACGGGGTTGCAGGGGTACTGTCTGGCAACCTGCAGGGTCGCATGGCTACTGGCACACCAGCTGTTATGCTGTGACAGCATACATGCCTGCTGCGTGCTGCAGGGCTGGCGGGCGGCAATGCCGGGCAGAAGGACGGCCTGGTCCGCGACTTCGAGGCCAAGGGCTCCAACCACCAGGGCCGCATCGAGGTGCCCGATGCAGCCTGCATCCTATGATGGCCAGTGCCACGAAAATTGCTGCATCAGGTCCAATCGCAGTCGTGGCCTCCTACAAAGTGCTAAGATGGTACAGCATGCCTTCATGTGCACCAGTAGGAATGCTGCGCTTTGTGCAGGCCATCAATGACCTGGCGGTGGCGGTGTTCGCCCACAGCGGCCATACTGAGGATCAGACGTGAGCGTCCCACGGACTGAAAGAGTGCCTTGAAAGCTTGCAGCACTCTCTGGGCCAGCGCAGGCTGCACACTATCCTGACCATTATGCATATGTGCTGCAGGTACCTTGTGTCCTTCATGCGAGCGACGGACAACTTCTCCGAGGCAGATGCGCAGCACAAGTTCAACCAGGTACCACTGTGGCGGCGCACCAGTGCTTCGCAAGCATGCACGATGGCAAACAGCACTGCGCAACGTTGATTATGCTGCTTGCCGTCCCTGCTGATTACCTACATCGTTGAACTGCAGATGCGCCGCCTTCTGACAAGCAGCGGTGACAACTGGGTAAGCATTGTCAGATGCCTTACCTCCTCTGCACCCAATGCATGTCGCATGACCTGCTGGCCTGCTGCGTTGTTGATAAGATGTATGGAGTGCATGGCAGTGACGGCGTTTGGCTGCGATGCTGCTGCAGAAGCAGGTGCTCCGCACATACCTGCTGCCATAGATCACGCTGATGTGAGCTCAGACCTGCGAACAATCAAGACCGGGGCGAACAGGCTGCCACTCGGTTGAGGCCATCAGTCAGTGGTCCGGCAGCACCGGATGAGGTCAAGAGCACAGGGAAGCTCAGGTGTTGTTTTGTATTGTTCTTTCAGTCAGCTGCAAGCGAGCTAGCGCTAAAACACACTGCAATGACCACTGCATCAGGGCTTCAGGCAATGCGTGTTTTCATGGCTTATCTGGCATATGGGCATGTGTGCCAATAATGCGTGCGAACAATTGACTACTGCTATTGGTCGACTCGGGGAGTGTATTTTGTTTGTTTGGAAGTCTGCTCTGCAACTCAGGAGGATCGCAACATCACAAGCATACTCTAGACCCCGCCTCGCCGCCTGCCAGACAAACTAAAACCATTGCACACAGGACAGCAGGCCGGATGGCACTATCGGTTGCTTATCAAAAGTCAGCCAAGCAGGGCTTGCGTATCACCAGAACTATCAGTTTCCATCTGCTCAGCGAGGCTGATGTCACCCTGCTGATCCACGTGCGTACAAGACAACCTGAAATGCCGCCAGGTCTGGCATTGCCAGCCGCCACACCCAAGGCAGCACTGGCGTGGCACTGCAGCGCCGCGTCAAAAGTCGGCCAGCACGGTGAAGTCTTTGTCCGCCATCTCCCGGACGCCATGCGCCCCCGGGATGTGCTGCAGCAGCGGCTGCAGCAGCTCCACCCCCCGCCGCCGCTGCTCAGCACTCAGCGGCACATACGGCAGCCGGAACACCGGCTTCACCAGCCCGCACATCGCGAGCGCGGTGTTTACGGCGATGGGGTTGGGCTCCACAAACATCCAGCCCATGAGATCCTGCAGAATCGAACAAGTGCCGCTGGTTTGCTGGGTGTGGAGTCTGTTGTGCAGCCCCTGTGTGGGAGGTGACACCAGATGTTACAGCATACCACTGCAACAGGCACTCGGGGGTGTGCTGCTGACATTTTGGATCCGACACCGTCAGTGCAAGGGCGGCAACCAGAGCAGCGCTACCAAGCGGCACCGCTGCAGTGGGATGGCAGACGGTCTGTACAACGCTGCTAGCGCGGGGGCAGATGCTAGGGCGAGGCAGACGCCGCTTCTTGTGATACGAGTTTTGCAATCAACAGCGCCGGCGGCCCCACCTGTAGCGCCTCGTTCTGCGCGTCGTCCCGCTGCCGCATGAGGCCCGAAAACAGCCCGGGGACCATGTTGCTGGTCACGCTGATGACGCCCGCTGCGCCGTGGTCGTGCACCGCCGCGTGCGCCTCGTCATCGTTGCCGCTCCACGACGCGATCCCCGCGTCCGTGTAGCCCTGAAGGACAAACAGCGAGGTCAGAAAGTCACACCAGCTGAGGCTAAGTGTGCCTGCTGTACCTCAGCACGGCTCTTCTCGTGCGATGGTGCTGTGGGACGCGCGCTGCACGCTGCACACCTAAGCTCCATCGCCTGCCCAGCTGTTAAAGGGTTGAGCTGCTTTATGTCACGTCTGCTGTATGCTGTGGCTGCCGATTGACCTAGTCACGCCCGGGTTACCGCCATGGATGCGTGCAGCTGCGGCAATGTCGACGGCTGTGCCGCAGCCTGCTGGACATCTGAACCCGCTCCTTGCCTGTCAGCACGTCGGCTGGCGGGTCTGCTGCAAACACTATTGTGACTTTCATGCTGTTCGAATGCGAACTCGACGCTGAGTGATGCACCTGTATCCGCTGGGTACCGGGTGCACTCCCTGACGCCCAGGAAAACTGCCAGTGCCTCTGCTACATACCTACATTCTGGAATTGGAATGCTAACAAGCCCGGGCTGCACCTGTATCCGCTGGTTACCGGTGCACTCCTTGACGCCCAGGAAGTTGGGGTGGCCCGCCAGCTCAGCGATCACGTCGTTGGGGATGTCCTGCGCCGTGCGCGCCGGCACGTTGTAGACGATCGCTGGGCCCAGATCCAAGCACTCCTGCAGATGCGTATCAGCTGAAATTGTTCACCTTCCAGCCTCCAGCAACACGTTCTAGGACTGCGTCCTATCGAGCAGGTGAGAGGGAGCTGGGAGCGCAGGCAGGAGCTGCTGTCGATTCTGGTGCACAAAATGTGGCGGGCGCAAGTGCACAGCATGTCACGGACGTTGTTCGAGGCCCAGCGCAGCAGCTGCTGCGCACCTGGAAATGCCTGCGCAGGCCGGTCGCGCTGGTCTTGCCGTAGTACGGGTTGATCTGCAGCGCGGCGTGCATGCCGACGGCAAAGCCCTGGCTGGTCGCGTGCACCGCCTCCCGTGTGCTGTTGGAGCCCGTGTTGCCGATGACGCGCACCTCGTCCCCGAACCTGCGGACGCAGGGGTTATCGAGAGATTTACATCAAGAAATTTGAAGCGTTTGGGGGCCTGATGAAGCCCGGGAGTGGGTTGGGCAGCGGCATGCTGGCGCTGTCAAGTCGTAAGGCATGTCAGTGTAGCTGACCAGCAGAACGGCGTGCACACACGGGCACACATGCTTGGTTCGACGCGAGGCTTCTGTGCTGTTCGTCACGCAGACAGCTGGAATCAGGCAACAGCCAATGCCGCCAGCACTGTCGCATCTGCAGTGCCCCCACCTGTGCATGGTGTGCGCGATGAGCATGATGTGCTCGTCCCAGGACATGAGCTGCCCCTCCCCCGTGGTGCCGCCGATGATGAGGCCCTGCACGCCGTTCGCGATCTGCAGGTGGCAGCAGTTGCCCACCGTTTCAGGGCAGCCGCTGACCGCCATGTTGCCGCTGCTGCTGGCCATGACATGCAGGCACGGTGCAGGATCGCCGCCCACTGCGGTGTAGCAAAACAACCAGCAGCTACGAGATGACCAGGCAACATCACAGCATGCATTACCTGGTGCTCGACCATACGGTCGAATGTGGGCAGATCGAACTTGCCATTGTCCAGGTACGGCGTCTTGATGGCCGTTATGAGCCGCGTCTGCTTCAACTGGTCTGTAGTGACCTGCTCCACCAGCCTGGCCTGTGTTTTGAATGCTGCACGTCGCCTATGCCTGTGCTGCCTGTGACTGATGTGACTGGTGTGCATGTAGGCGGCATGTCGGCGGCTGCCTGAACTCTGCCCAGCGCTGTTGCAACCCAGCCGAGAGCCCTCCAACAGGTGCGACATGCTGATGCCTGCCTGTGCTGGCGGCACCGCCGTTGTCAGTCCTGTGCCAAGTAGCAGCTTCAGGTGTCGGCGAGTTCAGTGTAACCACCGCTGCAACCGTCGATCCGGTGCACACTCTATTGCGAGCCTCTGCACCAACGTCTTAGCTGTAACAGAATGTTGCCATTTTGAGCAGCTGCACCTCTGGCAAGATGCGCACGTGCCTGCAGTAATTGGTGCTTCCTGAGGTGCATCCTGGAACGCTCCGTCGAGACGCTTTGCAGGTATAGATCTGTGCATTGTCCACAATGCCGCTTGTTCACGCCTATGCCTGATTGGATCGTGGACATCGATTGTGATCAGCATGCTCGCTAGCATGCTGGGGCGCTTGACCCGACTGACTCAGCAGCAGCGCATAGTGAGCAAGAGCTGGCTCATCAGGCAGGCAGCGCCTCAGAGACCAGCCTGCACCAGCCCTGATGATAGCGTAGTCTCATTTGCTGGCCAGATGAATGGGCAGCGCGAGGTCGAGCAGAAGGTGGGACTCTGCAGGGTGCAGGATGCGGTACATGCTTCTCATGCGCAACAGATTTAGTTCACCCCTCTGGAACTGCTGCAATGCCTACTGCGCTCATGAATGCTGGCAAGATGGCGTTTTTACGCTGCAGCCCAAGCAGAACAACTTTCTCAAGCAGGCAGCGGCAGCACGCAAGGCGGGGCGGGATTTTCATGCAGACACAATGATTGACATGATGCTTGAGCTGAACAGGAAAGACGCAACGGTACGCGTACCTCGTAGAGAGAACGGCAGATCGAGATTTACTGCTCTCCTCTGCAAATTTGCCGCCAATGCATGTCACCCATCATGCAGCGCCTGCCTCATGCCGTCACTACTGATGATAGATGCATGCCCTGCGGTTGCCTGGGTGCAGATTGCAGAGCTCAAGGAAGAGGTGGGTCGCTACCACAGCACCTGCCCAGCTGTGCTGCGTAGCACTCAGCCGAACCCATGGCCTGCTGTGCTGATTGTTTAAAGATGGTCATGCATGTGCCTTACGTGCTGAGCAAATGAAGCTGCACATCTGGCGTGAGGTACAGTTGCGTGCAGGTTGAACAGGCGCGACAAAGCCTGGCACAGAGGAGCCGCGCACTTCTAATGCCTGATCCAAGCAGTCTGAGCATTGCCCACAGTTTCTATCCTTTAATGGCGGCAGAGCTACGAGGCGCCAGCAGATTCCATGCTCTCGGCTTGCTTGGTATGCTACACTGCATGACGTTCGTGCTGTCATTGTCTGTACCGCGCTGCACTCCTACTATGTACGTACCTCTTCACATGCTGTTGCTTTGCACCTTTCTGTCCTCCATGCACGCCATCTCCATGCATTGCCCCATAGAATAAGTTGCAACGGGTGCACACATGCAGAGATGGTGGAGGCACAGGAATATGCTTGCTTCATGAAGGACGATGCGTCAAGGGAGGACATATTTGAGAATTGCGAGCCAGATTTTGAACCGCAAAGCGCGGACGATGTGCGGTCCTTCCTATGGGAGTACATCCTACTAAAATATGACAGGCTCTTCCAGCGGGTTGAAGACGTCAGCGGCTACGACATGTCGCAGGGTGACGCATCAGAATTGTGAGGGAGTGTACAACATCACGCATGCTTTTCAGCTTGTAGCCTTTCCCACGTCTACCTTGTCATGCTTGTGCAGTGTACCAACGCATGCAGGTGCATGTGGAATAGAGTTACGGTTGGGGGTTCCAACACCAGTAATTTGTTGTGGTGCACGCAGGCTATACAGTGTACACCAGCAATTGTCTTCAAAGGGAGCCATGCTCAGCCTCCCGCAAGCTGACAATTCTACCGACATAGTTGTTGGCGTTCCCTACTTTCTCGGCCAGCAGGATGCCGGGCTAATGGAGGCCGTCAGCGAGGAGCTATGTGCCATTAAGGTCAACATTGTGCCATACACTCGGGAGCAATTTATAGAAGACGCTGCAAAGCAACTTGCTGACATTCAGGCCAAGTTCGGTGGTGCAGCTCCTTGAGAGCCTTGATGAGGCTGTCCCATATAGCAGCTCAGGCTACATGGTTATGTGCAGACATATAGACACAACATGCTTCGACAGTCAGTGAGTCTGTGAAGTGTAGATGGTACGGTTGACCCAACCTACATACAATGCCTATGTGAGCTAAGCGGTGCGCCGTGCCCACATCAGCCCCGCCGCGAGTGCTAGCCCAAAAGGCGTGTGCCACTTGATGGCGTACTTCTTGAGTGGCCTGCACCAATGGAATAGCAGTCATTACCTCCATTGCTCTCATCCATTGCTCTCATCTCAACTTTGTCAATGCTCCATAGAGTGACCAGAGTGGACACACCCCACATTCGAGACAGCTGGCCCTGAAACCATGCACACTGTGCACCACCCACTCACAAGCTGGACCGCATTTTTAAGCAGCATGTCCCGGCTAACAACCTACATGATGGCAGCTAGTGTCCCCACCTAATGGCTTCTGGCACCAGGCGGTGCCGCGCGCAGAAGCGCAGCAGCTGCGTCGCGCCCGGCAGCGACGCCACTGCTGCGGCCAGGCAGGCGGCCGGCAGCCACCCCGAAGCGACGGAAGCTGCCAGCAGCAGGTATGGTGCGGCCACAATGGCTTGCAGCGCCTGCAATATCCAGGAACACATCTCAACGGTCACTGATCAACCCCTGGCAGATCACTGGGAATGCTCTCGCATTCGTGAGAGGAGCGCCGCATCAAATTGTAGGTTGTTGCAATGACAGACACAGCCAGGTGCACTGGTCAACCGTCCCTCTGTCAAAGCCATGCAAACCCAAACCCAGCAGCACCAGGCTCCACCTGCAGCCCGCGCTCGGGCCCCAGCCGCACGAGCGGCGACAGCTTGCCGGCCGCCGCGTCGCCCTCGATCTGGTGAAAGTGGCTGCAGAACAGCACGCTGGCGACGGTGGTGCCGACCAGTGCCGACGCCGCCCACACTGCCACCGGCACCGCCCGGTTAGCAGCGGCCTGCCCCGCCTGCAGTGGGGCATGCAGTGAGCTGACTCAGGTATGGCAGCACTGCGTTCTGCATGCTAGTGCTTGCAGGCGCTGCATTCTGAGGCACGAACCCAACTGCGACAAGAGAGCCCACATTAATGCACAATGCACAGGGCCGCTGGTCAGCACCGCATGCTGTGCTGCAGCCACTCTGCAGGACAGATGTCTAGCATGCTGCGTGTCGAGAGCAGAGCTGCACATGACCGGGAACGATGACAGCAGGATGCACAGGCTCGCTCACATGCGCAAGGTAGAAGGCGGTGGTTGACAGCGGGCCGAAGGCGACGAAGCAGATGGGCTCCCCTAGTCCCTTGTAGCTCAGCCTGCAGTTGCAGCACAATATACTAGGCAACCACCAGGACGGGCATGCACAGCCTGAAATATGCATTGACCAACACCATAAACGGTGCTGGGATGAGGGATTTCCCGATTCTACCAGGCACACTGACCTGAAAGGCGGCCCCTGGTACATGTAGCCCATCGCCAGCGCCAATCCCAGCAGCTGCAGCGGCCGCGCATCCCCCTGCAAGCCGACAGCCGTCACCATACTGCCACCCACTGCAGCACACGCAGCCCGGCACAAGGCGCTGCGGCACACCCGTTGGTGCAGAGCGCGCACAGGGCGCCTGCAAATGTGCGTCTCAGCACAGCGATGCTGGGCAGGCTGCCAGCAGCCTCCAACCCCAAACCCCGTCTCCACTGAACGGCTCAGCGGCTGAGCAGTGAGTATCCGCAGTCTGAAAATCACCGCGACAGGGAGGCTGCGGGCGAAGATGGCAAGCGCTGCCGCCAAGAACGCATTGGCGACCCACAGCACGGCATTCTTGTTGCCCGTCAGGTTCACCACGCTCTCTGGCTTGGCGGCGTCCACGCCCATCGCAGCATCGAATGCGTCGTTGCTGCAGAGTGACATCGAATCGAGATTGATCTTCCCGGGCACACGCCTGCAGCAGCTGCAACGATGCGCAGCCGAGAGCAGGCGGAAGGCTCTGGATGTCAGGGGCGCCACTTGCCCTCTTCTTTGGCGGCCAGTTACTTCCAGCCGGTGTGTCTAGATGATATGGGGGCGCCAGCGAAGCAGGCGATACAGCTCGTGCAGTGACGCCCAGGTTCCCGGGCCACTGTGCAGCCGCACCTGAGGTTGAGCCAGGCGATGGTGCAGACGGAGGCCGCGGTCAGCGCCCAGTACCGCCCCGCCGCAAACACGCCCGTCTGGTGGTACGCCAGCGCCGCGCCCACCTGCAGACAGCGCGCACGTGTGCTCACGGCTGTCTGAGTCCGGTACATGCCACCAGAGTCTTCCAGGGCCAGTGCTTCATGCTGCACAATATGGAGGCACCTGTGCACAGAGCTACAGGGTGATCTCGTGGTGCAGGTTTGATGCACATAGAGAAAGCAGCTTGCGACGAGCCTCACCAGCACGGGGATGATACACACGGTGTACATGGGCGGCTTGACCGCTGCAAACCACAGCTGCCGGCGGGTCAGCCCTGTAGCGTCCATGGCCGCCTGCTGCGCCTCCTCCGGATCTGGCGCGACCACCACGCCGTCGCCGCCGGGGGCTGCTGAATTTGCATCTGCCGCCGCGCTGCAGTGGCCGTTCTGCTGGAGGCGCGCATGCCGAGCTCGCGGTCTTGCTGCCACTGCATTTTCAAGCCGCTGTTCCTGCCTGCAAAACTGCGCTGTGGCTGCTGAGGCGCTGATGCCGTTGCGGAAGGGCTGGTCGACGTGCCGGCAGTGTTGCCTGCTTATGGAGACGCTGCATGGTCCGCGGCACCCGCCGCTGGGCGACATGTATGCAGGGTGCTGCATGCTGCTCAGCGAGTGCCGCATGACGTGCAACATGCAGGCCAGTCAGGAAAAGCAGTACTGTGTGAAGAACGTGCATTCACTCATCATTCAGCACTGCCAAATGATGGTCAAGATCCTGCGCTGGGCATGCAAACTTCCAGTACAAGTTGCAGCGGGTGTCATCGGTGTGTGCAGTTTTCACCGCAGCTTGAGGTGGCGAGTCGACGCAGGTGTGTTGCAAAGTTGTTGCGCATGCTATATCGCATAATGGCAAGGCTGAGCTGCACTCCTGCACAACGCAATCAAATCTGATTAGTCATCCTGAGTCGGCCACATGCATAAGTGCGACATCCTTCCGTGCAGTGTGCCACAGATCGATGCCTCTGCTACTGACATGATCATGAGGCGGCAAGACTGAGATCCGTCACTGTGAATGTTGCCTGCAAGCCCTTGAGGACCGCTATTGAAGCAGTCGTCAGCGCAGCGCAGCAACATCTGGCAGTAGGTGCGCAGTGCCAGTATTGATCTACGTCCGTCAGTGCACATCGAATAGTCTGCAGGTCATCTGCTGGTGCTCACTTCCCAGTCATCAGTGCCATCTACACCAATTGTGCCTGCACAAGTGGCCCATCTGCGGTGTGCTGACGCCACAGGCGACATGCATGCACACAGCACCTGAGCAAACGCAGCCACGCTGCTTACCCGATGTGCAAACTCTCTCAGGCAGCACTCATGCTGATGTCAGCTTTTCGTGGTCTGCACCACCGCACCACTTTTGCATTGCACAGCCGCCAGCTGGCAAGGCTGTGCTGATGAGCAGTGCCCACTGAAGCTGACGGGGCATCTGCCAGCACAATCGCGCTGCTAGCCCGACAGCTGACGACTTACGGTGGCTCCTGCAGCAAGGCGCGTCATGGCGGAGGCCCAGCAGCCGCTGCTGCCCGGGAACGGCGACGCAGATGGCAATGCCCGTGAGGCCTCCGGCGCCGCCGCCGTCGAAGCTCGCCTCGAGGCAAGCATTTGCAGTGTGCTCAAAACCTGCTGCCGCTTGCTCTGCCGATGAAGCAGGATACTGGACGTGTACGAAGGCCGGCTGTCACGGCGCTTGTGGCGCCAATGCCATGCACCATGCACCTGCCGGTCTGATTGTGCAGGAAGCGCACGTTGCTGACGGCTGATGCAACTGCATGCCAGGCTGGATTTCGGTGATAGGCTGCTGCATCACACATGCTGAACACCACATGTCAACGTATGCTGGCCTTGCCGAATTGGCGGCACCGTCACCCAAAAAAGGGGGCAAGGGAAACTCAATGCTGCTGTCCAAAGACTTGGACCAATCGAACAGCAACACGTGGGGTCACTTGATGTGCGCAGGCAGGATCTCAACGGGGGAGGGCGCGGGTGGAACTTCAGACGCTGCTGCGGGACGACCCAAAAGGATGGTGTTCAACACGTTGCGTCATTTGAATCTGTACAGGCGGGACTCTCAGCGGAGGAGGGCGCGGTGGACTTTGAGACGCTGCTGCGGGACGCCCCGGACCACGTGATCGAGTACCTGGCCAACCGGGGCACCAAGCTGCTGGGCACCTTTGTCACAGAGGTGGGTGGCAGCCGGTCACCTGCATGGTGTTGCAGCAAGCGAGATGAGAGCACGCAACTGCTTGGTCGCCTGCCAGGCAGTCGCACAGCCCATGCGGACAGCAGCACGACAGCGCCTGCATTGTGGGCCTGGTGCCGGCTTCGGCTGCTGCTCCTCCTCCCCCTCCTCCAGCAAGCAGCAGAGCCCACCGCAGACGGGGACGTCTGCAGCTGCAGAGGCGGCTGCTTGGCTGAGCGGCAATCCAGAACACTTCGGGACCTCACCGAAATCCTTGCAGGATACAGAGGTGCTGCCGCTGCTGCGGGACGGCACCATCTGGACGCTGGGCGCTGACAGCATGGACGCAGACTACGAGCGCATGTGGCGCAGCTACCTGGCGCACGACTCCTACAAAGCCAAGGGTGCGCATTGACAGGATCTCCTGTGGTCACGGTCACTGGTAGCTTTCTTTGTGAGGGGCGTTTCTGTAGGGTGGAGCCAGCTTGAGGCATCAGTATATGGGATGCAGTCCAAAGACAGCGCACACAGTGCAGCCGAGACACCCGGCAGGGCATTGCAAGTGTTGCAAACACGCCAGTTGCATTGCAGGCTTCAGCAGCAAGGTGGAGGTGGAGGCGCATGTGGTGACCATCCGGAACGCGGCGCTGCCGGACGACCGCGGCATCCTCAACCCGCTGGTGGAGAAGTGGCAGGACGGGTGCGGGTCCTGTGATTCCCGGTGCTGGTACCCGCTGCCGTGCTGACGAAACCATGGCGGCTGCGGCGGCGCATGGGCACGGCTTGACGTCCCCGCTGCTTGCCGACAGCTGCGCTCCGCATCTACGTGCACATGCCTCACAGCGAGCTGAGGCTTCACCAGACGCCACGCGCCATGGGCAAACGAACGCTGGTGGGCACGCGGCTGCTGACGGGCGGCGTTTTTATATTGTAAACCCTACAGGACGCTGAGCACCAAGGCGTTCGGGCTGCCGGCGGTGCAGGCGGTGATAACGCACAAGTGGGACACCTGGGCGCGGCGCGTGCTGGTCTGGGAGTTCGCGCTGTACCTCATCTGGCTGCTCGGCTTCCAGGCCTTCATCATCCTGTTCCAGGTTCATAGTGGTGCAATTTGCCTGGCGAACACAACCCCCTTCAGACTTGCGATGCACGTCAACAGGCTGCTGGGCTTCCAAGCAGACATCATTCAATCAACCACTGGATCTTTGGACCAACGTCTCCATTGCGGGTGGCACTGGCCTTTGGTCAGCTGTTAGGTTCAGGGCGCACGGCTCGGATGCCCGACCGGCCGCATGCTTGATTCCTGCCTGCCATCATCTGTGTGCATGCATTCGTGCTACACGGCAGGCAGCCCGGCTGCGACCGTGAGTCACGGTTGCCGCCACACACCGCCTACTGTGCGTGCAACGATGGCGGCGCTGACTGGTGCAGCTGCATTTTTGCAGGATGAGAACCTGCACCTGAGCATCGGGCAGCTGGCGGGCACCACGCGGGGCCTCGCCACCATCATCTCGCTGGTGGTGTCGCTGCTCGGCTTCGCGCCCTTCCTATACATCGAGGTGACTCTGCACTGCAAAGTGCAGTCCATCAACCCCAAATCCACCAAGCACGGGGAACTTACTGCTGCAGGACCGGAACTGACACCAGAAGCGCATCAAAAGTGCACTGCATGACGCTGCTGGCAGTCACTGCCCAGCCAAGTCTACTGCCTAGCCAGATGCACAGCTGTATGGTGTGGCCTCATGTGTCATTGACGCACATACTCACGAGCGGGCGTCATGAGTGACGCCTGATGCCATGCAGGTCTGCACGCTGGCGGAGTACGGCATCGGCCGCTGGGTCAACATCTGGAACCTGCAGGACACGCTGGCCTTCGTGCTCCAGGTGGTTCTTCTTCCTCCCCTGCTCTGTTGCTGTTCCTTTTTGCATGGCGCTCTGCAGAATTGCTTTGTGCGAGCACCACACAAGGAAGGTGTCCCGTGGTGCTACTCCAGCCTGCCGTTCGGCAGCACTTTTTGCTGCTCACCTGCTGGGTAGAAGCGCCGACACTACGCTCATGTTGCCCTGCGCCTCGTGCAGATCGTCATTGCGGTGATGTACTTCACCAGGTGGCACGTCTCCAGCGAGTTCCTGTCGGTCGCCATCGCGTCCCAGGTGACTGTGTGCATGCACAAGTGGCTGCGCTCTGCCGAAAAGGGGCAGTCTGGCTGTCTGCATGCACCCTGTTTGATTCACTGTTGCAGTGCATGCTGCTGCGCCTTCCGGTCAGTGTTGGGGATGCCGTGCCTTGGCCCAGCCATAGTGTCTTGTCCAAATGCTGAAACTGGTGTCAGCCTGACAGGTGCTGCTCCTGTACTGGCGCATCCAGTACTGGGCACGAGCCTTCCAGCCGCTGAACAACAGGTGCGCTGGAACGCCTTCGCTGCGCCACTTGGGGCTTCGGCACGCAACCAGCCTGATGGGAGACAGCTGCAAAATAGACAGTTGCATTCAGGCCGGTGCTACGCATGCATTTCAAGCTCTGAGGGCATCCCAGGGTTCAAGCCGAGATATCTCGTCTCATGCGCTATGCCTGCCGTGCTGTGCAGCTTTGTCGACACGCTGCGAGCGGTGATCATCGACGTGCGGTGGTTCCTGATGCTTCTGCTTATCACGCTCTTCGGCTTCGCCGGTGCGTCTGCAGCAGCAACTTTGCAAATCCAGCTGTATACAATATCTGTTGAATGCTGCCCCTGGCAAGGCTGCTGTTGTAACACAAGGTCATTCTCGCAATCAGAGCTCGTGCTACCATGCTCACTGCGAATGCAGGTGCCTTCTACATTCTGTTTCGTGCTGATGAGGGCAGCATGTTCGAGAGTTACTGGTGAGCTCACTGCTATGGTACTATCGAAACCCACCGTTGTCCAGGTGGTTCAAACTGCCCCACTTACCAATACGCAGCAGCAGACGCAGGCAGCACATGGCGGGAATTTGCGTTTGCAGGCATGCTGTGCTTACGCTGGTTGGCGCTTTGTTTGGCATTGGTGGCTTCGACTGGTGGGCAGCACATGCACTACGAACCCAGCAGTCCTCCATTCTGACTGTCCTTGGCAGCTAGGCCGACTGTCTGTGACAGACTGTCTGCTGTGGTGGCGTCAACATCTTGCACCGTGTGCAAACCCCTGTGCATCCTGTGGAATATGAGATCCCTGGGCTGCGTGCCCTGCAGGGACTTTTTCTACAAGTCCAGCAACCCGACGGTCGGCATTATCTTGCTGCTCTTGTTTGTGTTCACAATGAGCATGGTGCTGCTAAACTGCCTCATCGGTGAGGGCCCCAAAAATCTGAAAAATCTGAAAAATCGCACCCTTTTTTTTTTCGATTTTCGATTTTCGATCAGTCGATCAGCGGTCGATCAGCGGTTTTGAAGCTAACGAAGTATGCACATCCTTGCAGGTCTCATGTCAGATGCTGCCACGAAGGTGTGTCTGCTCCTAGCAGCGCCTGCCGGTGGCCACCAACGGTTCCAGATTGCATTGTTTTGGGTGTCGAGTATGTCAACCGCAGGCACTTGCCACCATGCAGCGCTCACAACAGAGTGGTAGTGTCGGATGTTCCTCGCGCTGCAGGCCAACGACGACGACGGGACGAAGTACCTGTGCTCCAAGGCGCAGCTGATCGACGAGCTGGAGGCGTCGCTGCCGGGGTGGGTCCGCCGACCGTCATGGTACCCCCAGTTCGTGCACCTGCTGAAGGTGTGGTCATGCCGTGGGATGCAAGCTCCCAGGATTTGCTGCTGGTTCTGCACCCTGCTCATCAAGAGCACATCTGGATACCGTTGCATGGCACTCATGCTGCCCCGCAATGTACTGCATATATCTCAGCCATGGTTCAGCCAGTGACTGAATCATGCCCCATGTGTGCGTGTCGTATACAGGTATGCAGTGGTGCACCCAGTTGTTGACAGCTGCCTTTGCGAACCTGGAGCTGGCGCAGCAGGTGGAGGGCAGCCAGCTGTGGACACCCAATCAAGCACCTTGGTGGAAGCGCCTTCCTGCTTCCAACCCTGATGCCCCAATCTGTGCAGGTGAACCCGGAGTCCGCGCAGCAGGTGGAGGGCAGCCAGCTGTGGGCGCTGTCCACCAGCAACGAGGGCGGCTCCGGGCTGCAAGGCGGCGGCGGCGGCGGCGGCAGCGGCGGCGACGAAGGCGGGGACGGCGGCGGCGGCGGCAGCGATCAGGTGTGCATTGTACTATGCCTTCTTGAATGAAACGAAAGCGCGGCAATTGCAAAGCTGCCCTGTGCGAGTGGGCGGTTTCATCGACACCGGCACTTTCAGATGTGTCGTCAGTCAACACTGGGAGGGCCTCATGTTGTGCGATGGACGGAGTTCTGGCACCTCATCCGTAATGCATTTGTGACGGCCGCAGGAGATCAAGCAGCAGCTGGCAGACCTCAAGGCGCAAGTTGATCGGCTAGAGGAGCTGCTGCGAAAGGCCCTTGAAGACAAATCGCACACGAAGTGACGCAGTAGCCGCCGGCAGTGCGACAGCTGTCCAGCACTTGGCAGCCCAGTAGACAGGTGCAGCGGCGCCAGACTTGGGAGCTGCAAATTAAATGCAACTGTGTTATACGAAAACACACAGGGAGCCCACTACCAACCTGCTGGCAGCCTGCAGCAGCTGAACAGAAGAGCTGTGCACCTTCAGTTGCAGACCGTAGCTCGAACCCTCAGAGGGTCTGGTAGGTAGACAGTCTGCAGGTGTGCATCCTGCAACAGCACCAGAGCGCAGGAGCTGACCTTGCGCCAGCGCAGTGCAGGAACGAAGTCGGAAGTTGTGAAGCGTTCACATTCAGTCATGCGTAGTACAGGAGAGATTTCATACACTGGCCAGATGGCTGCCGCCTCTCAGTGTGCGGAACATGCTGAGTGTTTCAATCTTGATCCTGATCAGAGCAGTATAAACAAATGGTGGTTGGCACCACACATGCGCAAGTAAGCGGTGCTGTGCTGAAGCGACATTTGTCCTGCACACCGCCAAGCCCTTTCCGCAGACCAACTGAACATGCACCACTGAAACGCTTCTGTACCCTACACTCCCACTGCATCTTGCAACCCCCAAAGCCTACACAGCTACTCTTTTTGTCCCTGCCAGCACACGCTGACCTGCAGGTCTGGCCCGCGAGGCCATCTGCCGCACTAGGGTTCAGCATTACAATTGTCAGCTCAGAAACGCAGCGCCTGCGACAGGCGATCCAGAGCGTCTGCCGAGCTGGCCTGCGGTGATGGCGGCGGCGGCGCCGCTTCCACTGCTTCCACCACTTCCGGTGCTGCCGCCTCTGGCGTGCTGGGCACCGAGGAATCTGCGGCCGTGTCTCCTGCACCGGCTCCCGACGCCACGGCATGTGAAGCCTCCGGCTGTCTCTGCGCCCACCCTGCAGCGGCTCCGCCCCCGGCCGCATCCCTGCCTGGGCTGTGCGGCTGTGAAGCGAACACCATCTGCGATGTCGGGCTGTCAGTGAGCTCTGCCTCCCGCGCAGCGTCCAGTGCATCCGACAGCGTCTCGCGCAACGGCGGCAGCGGCGCAGGAGCAAAGGCGGCAGGCTGCCCCCGCCTGGGCACAAAGCACACATCATGCCAAAACTCGAACTCGGCATTCTGCACATCATGTGCTCAGAAGATGCAGTGGGTGCACAAACATGCCAAGTCAGTGACGGTGCAGGCAGCACGTGAGATGCAGCGCTCGTGCATGCCTCTCAAGCTGCAGTCCCTACAGATATGCAGCTTGGAGCTGAGGAGCTGGTGCACTGCAGGCCACATGCACAGCCCACCTGTCTGCAGCCAGCGGGGATGCAGCTACCGATGACGCTGCAGACGGCGTGGGCGGCAGGCTGCTGATGCTGCCAGCTGCGAGGCTGCCGTTGCCGATGCTGGTGGCAGAGCGCAAGTCCCTAAAGGCACGCCAAGGATAGTACATAAAGGCATGATCTGAGCGCAGAATTATGTCGACTGAGCCAGGGAGACTTGCAATGACAAATGTGCATCACAGAGCTGTGCCACGTGGTGTCACCTGGCACTGGAGGTTCTGCCCATGCCGTCAGACAAGCTAGTGGACCGGGCAGGCGGCAGGAAGCCGGAAGTGGACCTCCTGCTCAACGCCCGGCTCAGGTCTGTGGACGAAGCTGTGCGGGAGGGCGGCCCGGGAGCCAGCGGCTGCAGGAAGCAGGGACAGGTCAGCGCATTCTGGCGAGCAGGTGTGCCTGCACTAATGTACCTCAACAACAGGCAATGGCAGGATGGCCAGCAGCACAGCAGGAGTCGCCGGAGCATCCCACGATCACATGTGTATAGAGTCCACACTGCAATCACCAGCTCAACTTTGTGCTACAGCCATGTGACTTCCGCTTTAAACCCTTCACCAAGTGTGCATGCACCTGCAGGCGGTCGGTCAGGATGGCGGCCAGGCCTGAGTGCAGCACGTCCGGGAAGTCGGCCGCCAGCGCCGCTAGAGTCCCATCCGCGTGCAGCTGCCCCAGCCGTCGTGCCACATACAGCAGCGCAGCCTGCGCTAGCTGCGCCCCTGCAGACGCCAGCAGCGATCACGTTTGACAGCTCACACACGCGCTTCGTGTATCAAAGCAGCTCTTTGACCCCCAGCCAAGCGCAAAATAATGATGCAAGCCAGTCCCTGCCTTCACAAGCTCGGGGTCATCGGGCACCAGACCGTCCCAGTCCCAGGTGACACCACCACAGATGCAGTCATGAATGCAATAGTCGTCGTTCCGACCTGGGGCGCGGGCGGCTGCGGCGGCGCTCAGCGCTGCTGGCAGAACGTCGGGGTCGGCCGCCAGCGCGGCAGGCAGCGCAGCCTCTGCCGCTGCTTTTGCCGCCTCCAGCTGCAGCGCCGCCCCCAGCCGCCATAGGTCCAGCGCCTGGCCCGGCTGCAGCGGCGGCGTCGGCCTGCAGGTACCAGGATGTTGAGGGACCATATTGACTGTTTGTTGTCATACCAGTAGAGTGTCATGCCAGCTGAAGGGTGCTGCACGGTCCTTGCGTCTCAACAGCGACCGGCGCCGCAGCTCGCACGAGTTGATGCACGATGCACTGAGGTCTTCATGTCTGGCACGCACCCTGCCAGGCAGTCGAGCGCCAGGCGAAAGACTGCAGGCATGCGGCTGGTGTCGATGGCTGGGATGGGCGGCACCACCACCTGCATCAGAAACACAGTTTGTGTGTGAATCTGCTTAGGTAGGTCAATGCAGGTCATGCTGTTTGTAGTGGCCAGCGCTGCCGGATGGTGTCACCCATTTGCCAGCTTGCAGAAGGGGCAGGTCGAAGTGATGATACATACACTGCGCCAGGCCCTGCGGTTGAGACATCATCACATGGGCATACACACTGCTACAGGGGCCCACCTTGGTTTCAGAGCCGACCTCCTCTCGTGCGAGCGCCGCGGCCACCACGGGTGAGGCGGCAGCAATGGCGGCGCGCGACGCCTGCACTTCCTCCCCTGCAGCAGCATTATTGCACCGGTGTGACGCTGGTCAAAGGCTTGGCGACCAGAATCAGCAGATACGTCTTTACACATCCTGGCAACCACAGTGCCCGCAATGTGATTAGATGTTGACCACCATCAGCGCGGGAAGGGTTCACAGCAGCTTGGCTGATGCTTCATGCAGGGCTTAACCACATACATGTTGTGCTTCTGTCCGTTGATGTGCACAGCCGCAACGACCTACCCGCAACAACGAAGGTGATCTCTTCGGGGTCTGTGCCGTTCGGCAGCCGGTGCTCCGCTGACGATGCGCTGTGCAACCGCGATGGCGGCGACGGCGGGGCAGCGTCGGCAGGGTATTGGGACCCCAGGAGGTACTCCAGGGCATCCGCCAGCGCCCGGATGCAGTCGGCGCCTGCAATGTGGGACACGATGCAACTGAGTTTCCACCCAACGCGGCGAGGCAGCTGAGTAGGAGTGCATGGGGGCTGCGCCAGATTTCGATCGACCCTGCTGCCCTGGCCTGGGAGCAACTGCACTGGCGGCAACGGACAGTCTGTTGTCTTCGAGCAAGCGGTCTCAGAATTGTCCTCAATCACATTCCAACATGCGCAGCAACCCTCGTTGATGTACCGGTGGAAGGGCCAGCGCACCGTCGCCTGTGCGCAGGCTGCCATCTGCTTCCAGCGCCCCTGGCAGCGGCTCGCCGGACACTTCGGCGAGCGCCGCCGTCACCAGTGTGCTGACGCGCCCCCCTGCAGCAGATGATCAGAGGTTTGGAGGGCGGGACTTGACAAGTTGACAGAGCTCTTTGGCCATGACCCATTCGGTTGCTGCTGGTGCAACAGCAGGTCCGGTATGTCAGACGATACAAAGGGTACACCTCGCAGCAGGGCCGCAGCTGCGGCCGGCGGCCGGTGTGGAAGCAGCTCGGCAGCCGCCAGCGCCGCCTCCACAGGGTGGGACGCCCCGACGCTGGCCAGCAGCAGCGCGCCTGCAGTGTGCACACATAACCTTTAGTTTATGCTAGTGCACTGGCGAAGCTACTGAGCTTTGCAGCAGGCAGCCCACCAGGGGTGTTTGCATACACTGTACACAGCTTCGCTCCCTTCATCAGTAGCGTTCAACAGTGCTCATCAGCAGCATGGGTCCAGACAACACGGAGCATCGTCTGGTACGCACTTCTGCGGTCAGTGAGTGTTATGTACATCATCGATGCTTTCTGATGACTACAATGTCACCTTTGCCGGAGGCGAGGCGCTCTGCCAGCTGCTCCGCGACGCCGGGCATCGACAGGCACGGCCCGCAGTCCCGCGCCAGCAGCAGCCCGCGCACCACCGCCAGGCTGTCCCCGCCGGCGACCAGCACCTCCAGCAGCTGACGACACGCCTCCGCGTCCTGCAACGGCAGTTTGCAGAGGCTCTCAATGGGATGACGCCAGCTGCAGCTGACTCTGGACCAGTACAGGAGGTCGCAAAGATGGCGTGATGCGCTGCTTGATCCAAGCAAGTATCCTAGATCGTTCAAGCATGCTGCGGGACGGCATGTACTGACAGCAGGCAGCTGCCACGCCCGAAAGCGGAACACACAGGGCTCTACTTGCTCACTGCGCATACAGCCCGATGGCAGTAGCAGAAGTGTTACAACCGCCAGGCTTGCAGTGCGCTGCATGAATCAGTGATGCAGTCTGACTGCACCAACAACTATAACCACGTGCTCTGGTCAAGCTACTGCTCTGAACCCTGAGCCCTATCCCAATCGCACCAGGTCCTGCGCGTGCGACGCCAGCAGCGCGACGTGCACCAGCGCCGCCAGGTCGGCCGGCTGCAGCAGCGCACGCAGCGCGGCGGCAGAGTCCGCCCCAGGGCCGCCCGCCAGCGCCGCCAGCAGCAGCGCCGCCTTGCCGCCCAGGCCCCCCATCGACAGCAGCCGCACCTGCAGGATGTCAGGGCCCCAGGTTTGCAGGACCAGGATTCACCGGTTCAGCAAGCGCTGCACATCAAGCATGGAAGCGTCTGGACAACAGCACAATGATTCCATGGCAACTGATCACCGTTGACGGGTGTGATAAGGCCAGCTGGTCTCTGCGGGCTGCTGCCATTATGGCTTCGAAGTTACTATACATGCTGGCTATCCAGCTATTGGAATTGGAAGCAAATACTGAAGACTTGAATCTGACCCGGTGGTCTTTCTGTGCGGAAGTGGCACCCACATCAACGCAACTTAACCGATGAGGCTCACCAGGGGCGCAAGGCCGCCCTCGGCAGTGATCGCAGCACGTGCGCGGCTGCCCAGCGCCGAGATCAGCTCCTCAAAAACGTCAAGGCCTGCAGCAGAGCCACAACAGCACAGGGTTAGGGGTGCAAATCACATCACTGTCTAGAAGTCGAGACGGGTCTCAGCCCATCAGCGACCTTGCTGTCTAGCCGCACATCGGTTGAACAACCCACTATCGCCAGTGCAGCGGGTTCATCGGGTGACGGGAGCAACAGGGTGAATGAGCAGGGTGCACCCAGCGACAGCGTGAGGGGGTCGCCCAGGGTGCTGAGCAGGCGCACGAACACCGGCAGCTCCTGCAGCAGGCACAACAGCAGCACATCAAGCACTTGCCACATCATGGCTGCCGGTGGAAGAAGAACGAGGAATGAAACAACCATGTCCTGTCAGTGGGCCCTCATTCAAAGCTTGCAGCGCTGCATTGCAGTGCTTGGTAACTGTGCCAGCAGCCACAGGCACCAGCGGTGGCCGTCATGCCGTTTTGGCACAATCCGGCAGTGGCTCCACCCCTAGCCTCTGGTGCCCAGCACCCTGGCCCACCTGCAGCAGCAGCGCCGCCACGATGCGGGAGCGGGCCGCCAGCGGGTACAGCAGCTCCATGAGCTCGCGCGCCCACACGCGGCACTTCAGGTTGCCGGGCTCGTCCACCACCGCGCCCAGCAGCTGCACCTGCGTCAATTTCAATTGGGGTTGGAGGGGGTCGGCATTTCAGGTTCCCGGGCGCCCAGCAGCTGCACCTGCGCCATGTGGCGACCACGATGGTGCAGCGAGCGCACATGGTACTGAGCTCCCAGTGAACGACTGCTGGCAGCTGACGGGCAGGGCAAGGGGGCATGGGAATACACCCCTGTCTGATCCCCTGTCTGATGGCGATCTGCCTGCTGAGCAGCAGACAACACAGGCGAGATGCACTGCAGGCTCTGCAACATGGATGTGGCTGCGTGGTGCCGAAGGCCAGCTGTCTGGTCATCGCACCAGAGAGTGGATGCCGCCAGAGGCAAACAGCTCCGCCGCAGAGTGTCCGGAAGCATCTGCCGCCGCCAGCGCATACAGTGCCTACAGAACAACATGCCTTGATGAGAGTTACGCGCTGCCAGTAGTATAGTGCTTGCATGTGCGGAGAACCCAGCGCGTGTCATGCATGATGAGCATCCGCCCATGAACTGTGCCACGCGCCGCTGTTGAGTGGTGATACAAAGCGCCAGATGCAACCACCCTCGCCTTCAGCACGTCGTCCAGCGCAATTGGCACCGAACGCGCCGTGCCCGCCTGCAGGATGCTGCACAGCGCCGGCACCGCCCCCGCCTGTATGGCCGCAGCCCTGCATTGCAGTACACGGTTTTTCTGGGTCAGAACCCTGTAACCACTCACGCTGGGCAAGCACCTGCATTGCAGCGGCAACTTCGCAGCCGGCACACTGCTCATGCCCCATGTTGGCCACCTGTTCTTGGTGTTGTTGCGCGCCAGCATGGTGAGGGCCTCGACAGCTGGCGCAATGCGCAGCGCGCCCTGGCCTGCGGCCCACTCGCCAGCCTGCTTCCTGCTGTCGCAAGTCTGCTTCCTGTGTTCGTCACGTTGTCCACCGCCATCGCCGCCATTGCTGTCTGCTGATCCGCCGCCAGCGCCGCCATTGCTACCGCCGCTGCCTTGGCTGCAGCTCTCAGGTGCGAAATCAGCAGCGCTTGCCTCTGTCGCGGCTGCATCATCTGCACGCTGCTGTGCTGGGAGCAACGCCGGCCGCCGCCGTGGCGGCGCCGGCATTGCGGTCTCCAGCAGCTTCACCTGACATGACGAGGAAGGCACAGAGGTATGCACTAGCGATGTGCCGCGTAACAGCAGAATGTCGTGATCATGGTCCGGTGCATAGGTCACGAATGGACAGTGAAGCAAGCAGCTTGGGGAGGCTGCTTACCAGCAGTGGGAAGCCACCGGCCTCGCGAAAAGCCGCCTGCAGGGGCAGAAACATGGCCGCATTGCGTGCCAGCCCCTGCAGCGCCTTGAGCCCCTGCAGCTGCTGCGCTTCATCGGCTGCCTGCGGCGGTCAGGCAGCACACAGTGTCAGAGCGATGAACCGCAGGGCTTTGTGTGATCATGCCGATTACTGCTAGATGCTGCACATTTGCAAGACCGCAGCCACCAGGTTGCACACAAGCATCACTTTGCCAGACTGCAGGCATGCAATATGTCTGGCTACAGCCCTGTTGCATGTTGCCACAAACTGCCGCTTATGTCATGCTTGTTTGGCATGCATGCCTGGATGTCGGTCAGAATGGTGGACAGCATCGCCTTGACGCCCTGCGCCACCATCTCCTCGTGCTGTCGCTGCGCCATTTTTGCAGGATCCACCAGCCGCTGCTGCTGCCGCTGATACTACCGCCTCAGCTAAGCGCTGTGCCGCTTGCTGGTGGCATGTTGCTGCAGAGGCTTGTGCGGGCGCCTGCCGTGCTGCACTGCGTCCTCAGATCACGGATCGCTTGCAACTCTCGGTCAGATGGGTTCCACAGGCGCAGGTAGTACGCTGCCAGCACCGTCGATTACGGCTGCAATGGCGCCTGTTTCAGCCATCGAGGGACGTCTGCATGCAGAAATAAGCTGAACGTGAGCACTGAAGCTCGAGCATCACACATGCTGTCTGGCGCAGCGCACACAACTGCTGCATGCGCTGCTGAATGCGAGCAGCGGGCGCGCAATTGCATGCATTCTCGCGCTCGCGCAATGTACTGCAACCTGCTGATCCATGCTACATGTACACTGCAATGCAATGCTTCCATATTCACAAGCTGGGCTGCAACCTGCGAAGTATGTACGGACACGGTCGATCGTCCCGGCAGGTCGCAGATGATGGGGAGCTGCAACGGCCGCCCCGGCCGTGCGACACCTCGTCTGACTTTCGTATTGGAGGCTTGAAGCTATGAGACGGGTGGAACGATGCGGGAAACTTCAGCAGGGCGCGACCCAACGCTGGATCTTGGGGTGCAGGAGCCCACGGCCCCCCAGAAACAGATACGTCAACTGATATGGCTGTGACGGAATGCTGCAGATAGGCACAAGACGGGTGGTATCGCACATGTGCGGACAGTGAATGTGGGCACTGAGATGTTGGGACCATGGTCATGCAACCTAGGTACCTAGCAGTCCTCACAGCAAATGTCATGTGAGTCTGTGTAGCGAACAGTATGTAAACTTTCACATTACATACACGTATCATCATCTACACGCTGGAAATTCGACGTTTCACATGGGCTCGCCAATGCGCGGCAGGGCAAGAGTATCGTGCAATGCCGCAGCATTGCATGCCGCCACCCGGCACACCACACTCAACAGCCGGATAGTTGACTGGCTGCAGCATCAAAGCGCCCGTAGCGGTGTTGCTTCAGCGTCAGTCCCAGAGACACCCGTCCGTCTGGACAGATAAGACCAGCCCTGCCGCTTGCTGAAGCGGGTGCCGCTGCTGCAGCATGTTCAAGAAAAAGGCGGATGTGGCACTGGCGCCCAGTCACCTGGTGTCCGGCGCCGACCGCAAGCGGTGAGAGTCGTCTGTGTCACTATCGCACCAGCAGCGTTGGGATGCATGGCGGAAACTGCTCGTGCCGTCCCCTGCTGCAGCACCCCGCAGCGCCGTGCCAGGTGCCCCTATGTTTGGGCATGCCGCAGGACAGACATGCACGTACGTTTCAGTGGGAGGGAAACAAATGCGGTGCCCCATCCTGTAGGCTGCTGCGCCGCGTCGCCGAGGCCTTCAAGCTGGATGCGGAGGAAGCGGCGGAGCTGCTGCCGCCCAAGGCGCAGCTCGCCCTCGCACGCTTCTCGCCCCCAAGCCGCGCTGGTCAGCCCCTGCGCTGATGTTGCCTGGCCCTTCCAGTGCACACAGTCCGCCGTCAGCAGCACCGATCACAGCGGCATTGGTGGCGTTGGTAGCACGAGCTGGATTTGCAGGAAGCCGGTGTGCACGGGCTGAGGTTCTGGCTTATACGTCCGCAGCCCTGTACACCCTGGACGGCGAGCCGTGGCTGCTGGACGCGCGCACCGGGCGGCCCGACGACCTGGTGCCCACGGTGCTGGCGCTGTGGCGGCTGCCGGCGCTGCTGCCGGCGGTGCTGCTGCGCCACGCCGCCGTGTCCCACTTCATCCTGAGTGAGCCTGGCAGCTGGAGATATAGGGTCATAGCTCATGCCAAGCTGCTGGCGGCAGTGCTACTGCGCCATGCCGCCGCGCCGCACTTCATCCTGGAGGAGTAGCGGCCCTCTGCTACTAGCAGTGTGGGCCTGAGGGTGTTGGACATGCCACACATCACCCGGCGATGCTGCACGCGCCGCTGACTGTGTGACCTTGCTGTCAGCTGTCCCACCGACCCATGCATCCCGTTCAGCACACAGAGAGTGATCTCATGCTGGCAAGGATCAAACATCGCCTGGCCATTGGACATGCCGCAGATGGCGCGGACCTGATGCTGCCGGGCATCCGGCCGGAGGCGCTGCCGCCGCTGCCGGCGGGCGCCGTGTGCAGCGTGGCCGTCCCCGGCAACCCCGCCCCCCTCGCGGTGCGCTGCTCCCCGGCTGATGCGCCACCCTGGAGCACGCGCCTGCACCTTAGCAGCCTGCTGTGCAGCGCTGGCTGCGCACCAACATGTGCTCCCTCCAGCTGGGCGGCGTCTGCACCACGACGCGGGAGGCGATGATGCACAACACACAGGGCTGTCCTCACGATGCGGCGGACTGCTGCGCTGCCGTCTGTGCCACTGTGCAGGTCGCTGGTGTCATGTTGGATGGATCATAGCTCTAACCTGATCGAGGTGTCTCAGGTGGGCCGCACGCTGATGAGCACGGACCAGATGCGGGAGCGGGCCGGCGGCAAGGGCCGCTGCGTCGAGCTGCTGCACGCCTTTGGCGACATGCTGTGAGCACATGCTGATCCTAGAAAGAAGTGCAGCCCCATGTGGTAGCTGAGAGTGGTGACACTGTGGAATGTGCACATGCAGTGCCCAGCTTACCCTGACGCATGGCACACAAAGGGAGGGAAGGGCTGCCCCCCCTAATATGACTGGCTCTGGTTGCTGGTGGCTTAGCAGCTGGTGGGGGGCCGATACAACACACATGGCCATGCTTCACTGGGTGTATCCAGCATGAGTACTACAGCAAGCTATCACTGTATCAATACCATTGCAGGTGGGGCTTGTCGCCCAGCAGAGCGACGCCAAATGACGGCTTCACAGCCGATGGCGTGCTGCCGGTTGAGGCAGCAACTAGCAGTGAGCAGGCGCAGCCAGACATGCTTGCCGGTGGGTGCTGCTGCCACACAACATATACCAGTGATTCTGTTTGTGCTCCAAATGCATAGCCAGGTTGTGAGCATCACGCTTGGCCAGCGGCAGATACAGGCAGCATGGGTCATTGCTTTGATGTCGCTGGAAGCAGGGGCCGACGACTCAGCGGAGCAGCTGGAAGGGCTGTGGTTGCGAGATGATGGCAGCTCCACAGCGGCAGCGGGTACAGCAGCACATGATCAGCAGAGCCAACCCAACGGCGGAACAGCAGCAGCAGCGGCGGCGCCAGCAGCAGCTGCGCCGCCGGCAGCCGGGCAGCAGGAAGCAGCGGCGCCCGCCACGTCGCCAGACGAGATGGACGCCCTGCTGCAGGTGCCAGCATCCGCCCTTTATCGGCAGACAACAGCAACACCTACACCTGATAGGTTGCTGTGCCCTTCCTGTGCAACCCCGAGCAGGTGCATTCCGCACAGTGCACCAGGCACTGCACCACGATAGGGCCAGTTGGCCAGCAGCATCCGGTGGGCGAAATCAGGACTAGAAATCTCTGTTCATAGGAATCGAAGTAATAGGGAAAGGAAGTATGAGAAGGAATACGGTTTCTCAGCACGGATCTCAGCAACCTGATGAATGGCTTGCATCAGATCAAGCGCTGCTGACGCGGGGTCATCGCCCTCTAATTTGCAGGAGGCGCTGCTGCAGGCGCTGCACAGCATGAAGGATGGGCAGCTGCCGCTGGCGGGCGGGCAGCTGTGGAACACCTTCCTGCTTCCTGGGCGCCGCGCCGGCACCCACCTGGACCTGAAGGCCTCCTCCCACAAGAAGCTGTCCAAGCTGCTGCAGGTGCGCTGCACACCAGGGGCATGGGTGGTCACGGTACAAGGATCGAAGCACGAGGGCTTGCTGCCTGGCACCACTATGGTGGAGGTGCCGTGCTGTTTGGGGCTCTGCCTGCACGCGGACCCAGCGACGTATGCACCAGATGGCGTTCAGCTGTGCGGAGTGACTTATGTGCCATCTGCCACTGCAGGCGCATGGGCAGGCGGGCAGCAAGCTGCTGACGCTGCGTGAGGACAAGGCGTCGGGGGAGGCGCACGTCACCGGCATCGATCGCCGCCACCAGCTGTACCGCTCGCACTGCAGGTGGGCAGACGCTGAGACGGCGGCCGCGGCGGCTGCGTCTGAGGCGGCAGCGAACGATGCCTCGGGTGACACATGACGCCCGTGTGATGCTGAGCTGGAAGTGGTGTGATGCTGAGTGCGCTGCATGTGTGGCATGCATAGTCCAATGCTGCCCTTCGCCTTGGAGGCTGTTCACACACAAGTCCTCCATCATTGTGTGGATCGATGTCCGCGGATAGCCGTGTACGGAACGTGTGCTGTCGCTGCAGGGCTGCGCATCGAGGAGCTGTTCCGGCCGCACGTCAACACGGTGCCGATCTTCGAGGCGGTGGGCGCCGACCCCAAAGCCCTGTACACGCAGCAGCAGGCCTCAGAGGTGTGTCACATGGGCACCTGGCCCCCCTGCTCACATCGTGCGCTTCTGCAGCCTGCTCCTGCAGACAGCAGCAGGCTTGCAGGTATAGCTTGCCTGCTCCTCCGGGCTCGTGCCAGTTAACACATGCCAGTTTGATCAGTCCAGCATCCAGCCGTGGTTAGGCCTGGCAGCATGGCGTGTGCTGTGTCAAGAGCGGGCATTATGAGTCATTGTCTCTCTGCGTCTCCGCATGACTAGCTCCATGCTCATGTCGTCATGTGGTGCGGACGCCAGGTGGCAGTGGCGTACGCCCAGCGGGCGCAGCTGGAGCGCGGCGCACACGCCGCATCACACATCCTGCTGGACGCGGCGCTGTGCGACGCGCTGTTCAAGGTGCGGCGGTGGCGCCGTGCCAGGGCGTAGCCTGCTGCTGCGGTGACCGCTGGGCGCTGGGTAGCTAGCCGCACAGTGCTGAGAATGGTGATGAGTGAACAGACCACTTCCAGCAGATGGTCATGCATGTCGGCAGGAACGCAGCCCAAGGATGGAAGCCTCTGTCCGAGTCCTGATAGGGTGCTGTCGTCTTCATCCGAAGGTGTCCTCCCCTGCAGGGCGTGCTGAAGAAGGGGGAGCACTTCCCCACGGAGCTGCCCAAGGCGCAGCTGCGGGGCGCCTTCACGGCCCGTCTGCTGCCGCAGCTGCGCCTGACGCGCGGTAAACCCAAAACCCTTCCTATGGACACCCGGTTGACAAGTATGAGATCTGACAGGGTCTCAGGTCCGGGTGCTCCATCAGGGTTTCAGGCGCACGTAGACCTGGTGGCGGCCCCGAGCCGTGCTGCACCTGAGGGCCGGGGTGGCGGCGACCCCGGTGCTGCTTCCTGCTTGCAGGGGGCCTGAGCGCGGCGAAGAAAGGGGCGCTGCCGCCGGTGCAGATCACCACCGAGAAGCGCCGCGACAAGGTAAGCCAGCATATTTTGCAAGGAACAGCAGTAGTACTGCTTGGTTTCGTCTGCATCCGCGGTCAGCGTGTGTACCTTTGTAGCGTCAGCTGGCTGACATGATCACATCTGAATCCTGTTGCACCAGCGAAGCCACATTGCCCAGCCTCTGCTGACGTGCCTGCAGAAAGTGACGCGCGTCGTCGGCGTCGAGACCTTTCTGCTGGAGGCGCATGAGGTGGCGGCAGACCTGCAGCGGCGCTTTGCCGCTGCGGCGACGGTGGCGGAGCTGCTGGGCGAACGGTCAAAGGGGCACCACGAGATCGTGCTGCAGGTGCGCTTTCGTCAGCGCACCGTTTATCATACAATGTGCCGCGTCCTGATGGAAGCTGTGCGAGTGGCAGCTGCAGTGCAGTGCATAGGACGCTGCGCAAGCACCTGCGTCGTCGGCCTGACATGCGATGGTGAACCGCTGCCTGGGTCTGTCGGCTTCGTACACAGGCATCGCCAGACAAGCCGTGATGTATCCTTTCTGCACTGCTACATCCAGCTTGCTGCTCTGGAAGAACAATCGGGTCTGGTTTCGTGCGATCACGCACCGAGTCACAGCATTGGCTGCACATCTGTACACATGTAAAAGCATAACCCAGCTGCTGGTGCTACAGGGCGAGGTGGTGGACAAGCTGGGGGCGTATCTGAAGTCCGCCTACGGCATCCCAGACAAGTATGTGCAGGTTAAAGGACCCGCCAAGAAGAGTGGCGGCAAGAAGTGATGCTGCGGGAAGTTCTGCAGCCCACTTTAGTGATGGCTGGTTTAGGGTTGGTGACTGTTTGTTGAAAGTGGGTTGTGGCTTCAGTGTGCCGGGCCTGTCAAACAGGCTGATCAATGCTGAGTGTAGAGACAGAACCGCAAGTTCAGCTGGTATGAGTACTGCCCAGCATGAGGTTGCCATGGCCAATGCCGCTCAGGTGCAGGTGCACATGCATATGCCTGGGCATTTCGACTGGGTTCCCATGTGAACTCAAACGGCGGCCTTTCGGCGACTCTCAAGTCAAGCCGCTCATCATCGAATCTGGCTTATCCTGGCAGCTCGCCGCCCACCTGCAGACCGCCAGCGCCGTGCAGCCACCGTCTCATTCGCCGCGTCGGGGACAGATAAGGCCAACAGCCATGGCGTGCCTCACAGCCACCAGCAGCGCGCTCGCTGGCACGCGGCTCGCGGTGCCACACCGCGGCCGCGTTGCAGCCCGCCGCCCAATGGTGGCGGTCCGTGCAGAGGATGGCGATAAGGGGGAGAAGAAGGAGAAGAAGCCAGAGGTCGGCCCCAAGCGCGGCTCAAACGTGCGCATTCTGCGGCCAGAGTCCTTCTGGTACCGGGAGGTCGGCAAGGTGGTCTCCGTGGATCAGAGCGGCATCCTGTACCCAGTGGTGGTGCGGTTCGGCAGCGTCAACTACGCTGGCGTGTCGACCAACAACTACGGGCTGAACGAGGTGGAGCCCGCCTGAGCAAGGCGGCAGCCGGAAGCAGCAGCAGTGGCAGCAGCGGGCGCAGCAGCGGCTGCAGGCAGCCGCTAACTACAGCGGCAGGCGTGACGGCAGGGTCTGCAGGGGCTGCAACCCTGCTGCAAGCGCCGAGCTAGGGCCAGAGATTTCCTGCAGCAGCAGCAGCCGTAGCGCGCAGTTTCGCCGCGGCCCCCAGTCGGTGGGGCACACTGTTGAAAACAAACACTGTTTGGCAGCTAGATTTGATGCTTCTGAGAGGGAGGTCCAGCGCATGCTGGGGCCGAGCTGCTTGGCATCTGGGAGGACGGCGGGGAAAGAGAAGCCAAATGCAGCAGGTTCCCCAGCCGTCTCAGCAGTACATCACCCCACTTGTACCTGCGCCTGTGTCCCGCATTGGGGACGTGCAAACTTTTTCAGTTGTTTTGCAGATCGGTCTGTAATGCGGTTCAGGCGCATGCCCGCAGAAGCACACAATGTCCTGCCGCCGTTTCTGCCCGAACGCTCCCCCTGTGCCTCACAAACCACAAGCCCAAGACAACCAGTGTGCATACCGTATGCGGTATAGCCAAAGTCTCCAACGGTCTACTATAGTCCAACCATGATGTTGAACATGCTTCAGCAGTTGTAGGGCTGCAAGCCGCTTTGATATCATACAGAGTACCCAACGAGCGCTGGCCTCGCATGCGTTTCAGCTGATGCCTCATGTCAGGCCGGCTGCAGGTGGAGCATCCAGCACCGTTGCCGAGGCATGCCTGCCGTCCGTATCTGCAGGCATGCGTCCGACGTGTCCTGAGTGGTTGTGTGCCATCTTCACAAGGTCACAGCATGCCCCATGTGGCAAACTATGATGGCGTCGCCAATGCAACAAATGAGCAAGTCAGTGGCGACGGCAGGGCGCTGCACCATCGTTGCAACTGTGCGCTGGTGGCTACATGTCATTCTTTACACATTACTTGTCACGTTACTCTACACAGCACATCACAACTGATCAAGCGCCAGGCCATGGTTGGCTCACCGGCCAGGTCGCGCCACCGCCAGAAGCCTGCGATGGCGCTGCCCATGAGGCTGTGGGTGCAGGCGGAGATGGCGCAGGGCACCGCCGTCAGGGGGTCCGGGAAGTGCGCCAGCGCCAGGTACGCGCCCAGCGCGCTGTTCTGCATGCCCACCTGCGTTGGGACCGAACCGCTCAGGCCTCAGGGTTTAGGGCACGCCGACCTGCGACCGCACCAGCCAGGCTGACGGTGTTGTGGTGCTTCCACCCCAGTGGACTGATGGCGGCCTCCGCAGGTTTGCACCCCCCCGCAACACTCGGGGAGGTGCGCGAAAGTAGGCAGCCGGCCGCCCCGGTGGCGCCATTCGGGCAGCTCACTGGTGCACGAGTATTTAGGGTTTGGAGCCGCACCTCTATGGAGTTTGTGCGCGCCGAGCGCTCTGGGGCGCCGGCGGCCTTTGACAGCACGTAGCCAAACCCGAAGCCGCCTGCACGACGCGGATGTCAGACGAGTAAGCCGTGCGTGGTCAGGTGTACTGAAAATGTCCCTTACAGAGCCTGCTGTGGGGCATGTGCTGCCTGACACGCAGCAACCCGGCCTCTTGCCGCACCCAAGTGCAGCGCAGCCAGCAGCTGGCGTGTACCTAAGAAGTGTTTCTACGCCATGGGTTACAGAGTACACCATGAGCATGGTGCCGCCGCACCCGCATGCAGCGCCGCCACGGCGGCCAGCAGCCGCCAGCCGGCCTGCCGCACCGACGCCGCCTGCCCCGCCATGATGCTGCCCACCAGCAGCGCCACCGTCGCCACGCACACCTGCATGCGGACAGCTGGCGGTTAGGGTTTAGTGGACGTAAAAGTACTGCCCACCAGCAGCGCCACCGTCGCCACGCACACCTGCACACGACAGCTGGTGCTTGGGGTTGGGATCGCATACAGATGATGCTGCACAGTCTTCGATGTGGTTGCAGGTCGCAGCAGGAACCTGATGCTGCGCAGGCTGGCACAGGAACAGGTGGGTGCAGCGGCCAGTGTTTGGCTGTGGGCATCCTTGCATACAGCACAGACACCACTGCTGTGTCAGCTGGTCGGCCGGCTGCCAGCCACACTGAAGCACCCCAGGGCAGGCCCGCAGGCTGGCGGCGCACCAGGGGGGCGAAGGGGGCGGTGCGGCGCACGGCCCGCGGGAACCACTGGTTCAGCGCCGCGCCCAGCGCCACCGGCGCCAGCACCACCTTCGGCACTCAGGGTTTAGGTTGACCTTTAGGTAGTTGGATCTCATGTCAATCTCCTGCCACATGAGATCCAATTCATGCTGGCGTGGTTGTCAGGATACACGTGGGTGCCCCGATGAAGGATTCAAGGAGTGAAACGCCCAAGCCTGGCCGTGCGAAGTCTAGTGCCCGTGCACCATTTGCACATGTAGATGATCAAGTTGGGCTCAGGTCGATGGAGTCTGATGCAGCACGCACCTGCAGCGTTGACACCAGCAGGCCGCGCACGGACACGGGGATGAGCGCCCCCACCAGCGCCTTGGTCAGCAGCGGCGTCGCCACCACCGCCAGCAGCCTGCGAGGGCAGCGGCGGCGGCTGCTGAGCGAGTGTGCTACGGACGTCTTGGTCCCATGCTGTGCATTTAGCATGCAGTGCAGCAATGGAGTTTTGCAGCACTACAGCAATGAAAGCTGCGATCCGTTTCTGTGCAAGACAGCTTGCTGCAAAGCGAAGCAGACACCTGGCTCCCCCCAAGCCTGTGCAGGTGCACATCTGCTCACGTGGAGACGGTGGTCATGGTGACGGATAGCGCCACGTCAGCGCGCGCCAGGTACGTCACCAGGTTCGACGCGGTGCCGCCCGGGCAGCTGGCCACGATGCAGATCCTGCAGTCAAGCATAACAAGGTAAGACGCCAGACGCCTGTCACAGTGACAGCATCGTCCCTGTGAAGAGACACACATAGCTGAAGTTGCATTCAAGCTCAGCGCTGTGGATGTCAGCCAGCCAACAAGCAAAAGGCAGGCCTGTACACCCACGATGCAGCTGGATGCCACAGCGCTCTGACAGAGCACATACCAGCGTTGCAAGCAGTGCTGCCAAGGGTCAGCTGCATGCTTGCACCGTCGACAAGAGAGCTCCCGTGCCTCTCTGCAACGCTCACCCGATGGCGAGGGGCGCCGCGAGCCCCGCCAGCCGCGACACCGTCAGCCCCATCAGCGGCATGACGGTGTACTGCAGCCCCGCGCCCAGCACCACCAGCCGCGGCCGCGCCAGCACCTCCGCAAAGTCCTGCAACATGCAATTCGATCTGGGTTCGGTCATTGGAATGCGGCGTCTGTCCTTCAGCCCGGCGCCAGCACCACCAGCCACGGCCACACCAGCAACTCTGCAAGGCCCTGGAACAGTGACTGGTAGAATTGAGTGTGCTTGACTTTGATTGGGTGCTTGACATAACTAGGGTCGTCGAGCAGGAGCCAACAGCACTTGCTCCGTCGCTTCCGCCCTGGCTGGCAGCTATGCGGACTTCCTGAGGCCTGCTGTCCAGCCTCCACAAATCTGCACATCGCTCGTTGGTCTCCTGGCTAACAGGGGAAACCTGCACTGGTGTCGTTGCTACCCACCTGGAAGGTGAGGCTGGTGCCCATGGCCAGCATGGTGAGCGCCAGCGCGGCGGTGGTGAACTCCGCGCGGAACCAGGCCAGCGCGGGGGGGGTGCGCCAGCCCCAGGCCTACAGGGGGGGCACAGCACATGGCGACTCAGCGCCAAGCCGATGAGCTGAGATGGCAGTAGCGCGGACCGCTGACAGCGGTGTGCAGCACGCGCTTGCCGGCTGCGCATGCAAAGCTCGCCTGCCATCCACACTTCTTGCAGAGAAGACCTACTCCGCAGGCACGGATTGGGTACAACACACCTGGTGTGCCCCTGGTCTGGTCAGACGCAAGGCCTTGAAGAGCAGCACTCAAGATGGATGCCATTACTGCTCCCACCATGCAGGGGCCACCAGTGTCGCACCGCTTGCGAGCGCCACCCACAGCGGGAACAGGTTGCTGAGCCGCTGCGCTATGCGCCCGGCTTCTGCCTCCCAGCCGGTGGGGCGGTGCTCCGCCGCTGCTGCGTCCGGCGGATCCGTCGCCTGCGCCCGCGGGTCCACTCCAGCTGCATCGCCAGGTGCCGTACAGCCTGCACAAGAGCACTGGCTGGCATGCGGTGATACAGAGACAGGTGCGCCTTGCACATCGCCGAGAGCCTGGGCGACAGATTCTTTCTGTTGAGGTGCTTCCCTGAAGCACCAGAAGCAGAAGCACATCTGCCCTGCAAATGCACGCCCGCTTTCAAGGTCTGCAGCATTCCAGGGCGCCAGTGGCACGTCCCGCTGTCAAGGCCCCACACCTGGGCTGATGATCCTTCTACTGGGCGCGCCTACAAGGCGCTGCCTGTGAACTGAGTCTGGCGAGCGTGATCGATGATCCAATGCCGCATGTCTCTGTAGCTTGGCAGAGCGTCGTCGTGGAGCAGCTGATGGGAGGTGTGCAGACGAAGTGTGGCACGTCTGGCTGCGCGAGGGCAGCCTCATGCACCGCATCTGCACGCAGTCGCAGCCTGGCGTGGAACTCTGTTCGGAAAGGCGCTCACAGCAGCAACATTTTCGACTTGCTGCACCGACAGTTGAGGCTGAAATGGCGCGATGCTTCACAATGATCGCAGTCGACCGACGCAGTGATGCACCATGATCGCCTTAGTTACTGCACAGCATTTGTGTCAGGTTGCCAGTGAGTCAAGGTGACAACGCAAATGCTGAAATGCTGCTGCGCTGCCGCATGCGGCCACTTGGGCAGGGCAGGATGCTGTTGCAGGGTATATCAAGGGTTGCAGGGTAAAGCCTCTGTATGCATATGACAGCACGCAGATGCACCTGCTGCAGGCGCCAACCACAAACAATCAGCAATCACAAAACAATACAGTGTCTGATCTGCGGCGGACCCGCTGTATACACAAGGCTCGCTGCCACTCAAAGCCCGGTCAAGCGCCGACCGCCTCGCTCATATTGCCGGTGGCCTTCGTGAAGTCATGGACATACTTCGTCCTTGACGGATGCTCCTCCTGCGGAGCAGTGAGCCCACGACAGTTGGCCGGTGCACTAAGCGTCGATGACACCTGATGTTGCGCTCCTCAAGGCATATTTGCGACCATCAACCCGACCATGCGCGATGGAGTCGTGAGACCTTCATCTAAGTACAGTCATCAGCAGCACCTGGGGCCGGTTCAGGGGCGTTCACACGGGCTCGCCCACAAACAGGCGCATCGCCTTGGCGTAGTTGTTGCTGTCCAGCGTGAAACGGTGGTAGATGCCTGGGCAGCAGGAAGTCGACAGGGAGCGGCACGTCAAGCAGATGGTCTTCAGGGTAGCCAGTGTGGTGCACGTTGCCGACGCTAGCACGCTGGTGACGCAGCATGTTCGATGCCGTGATGCGGAAGTGCAGGCACGGCGGTTGCTCACCCTCTGGCAGCAGAATCATCGTGCCCTTCTTGCAGGCAATGCGCACCCACTGCTCATCGAAGTCCCGCACGTCAAAGTAGCCTGCATGCCTCAGCCCCAGCGTCGAGTGCATACAAGGAGCACAATCACCTGACGCAGGACAGTTGACAACATGCAAAGTGTCTCAAAGAGGTCAGGGCGCCGCACCGCTGCCATCGAGCAGGAACCTGATCTCCTCATCTGTGTGCATGTGCTCCTGTGGTGTCACTGAAGCATACTGTGCTGCTGAAAGGGTACTCAGTCGGTTCAAGCAATTTCAAGCAATTTGAAGCAGTTGATATCATGTGCACAAGTTATCTTCGGCTGACATGCAAGGCCTCACCTCGTAGAAGCTCTTGATCTTCTTCTCGTACTCCGGCAAGGTGTCCGGTGACACCGTGATGATGTCCTGTCGACATGCAGGATCAGGCCTACTCAAATGAGGGATCTGTGGTAACTGATGCTCAGGCTGCAATGCTGGTCACGTCTGCCACAGCTGCCGTCGCCAGTTCCCACACCCCGCACCAACAGAGTATGACCATGATGCCAATGGCCTGAAACGCCTGCTAGAATTTGCAACTGATGCGCTCTATCACGACTGATCACGTCCAGACCTGACAGTGATAGCACCTGGTAGGAGTAGCCGCGGGCCTTGCGGATGGCGGCCAGCTGTGGGTCATTCTCAAGATCGTCGCAGCGCAGGTGCCACGACAGCACGCCCAGCCGCCGCAGGTCGTCCACTGACACGGGCTGGTTCGGCGTGCGCCTGTTGCAGGGCAAGCGCAGGAGGATCCCTGGAGGCTGGTGTTGCAAGGACGCAGCGATGCAGCATGCTGCTGCGGTGTTGCTGCTGTCAGCGGTCTGTAGGCCAGTGTCGCAGAGACAGGCAGCAACTGCTGAAAGCGTGAAAGACCCAGGCAGTTGCCGTGATGCATGCCTGTGCTCGCAGCGCTGATCTGCGTCAGAGTCGTCCATGCGCCATGCCTCCAGCTGGCTCTCTGCCGACGGCTCGGGCTGCATCATACAGGTCAAATTCGTTGACAAGTCACCCAGCGCCGGTTTGCAGGCAAGTACGACGGGTGTGCACCCGGCAGCTCACCTCTGCAAGGCGCGCCTCCTCCTGTGATAACATGCCTGTTTGATCGTGACGGGCAGGCCTCAGTGCTTCAAACCCCGTTCACGGTGTAATTTTGCAAACGCAAGTTGTTGAGTGGCGAAGCGGGTGCACATCATGTGATATTGATGCCATGCTCACGTGACACCTGCATGTGGCTTCCATTGGGTAGGAATACATGATATTGGCGCTCAAGTACTGCCAAGTCTTGGCCTCATCAACCAGGTTACACATCGGATGTTGCGCCACCGGCGGCAGCCTGAACACCCAGAAGTCAGCCTGCAGCACGTCTTTGGCTTCTAGCAACTTCACGCACGATGATGGCTGCACCGAATGTGGTGAGTTTTACAACCGTACCACAGTGACCCAGCTGGATCTTGAGCCAGATAGGCCTGCGCCATGGCGATACCATAAACGGATCATGGTGCCGCAAGGGTGCAGCATCCAGTCGCTACCAGCTGATTTACTGCTCGACATTTTCAGCCTTCTGCCCTTCCATGAGCGGTGCGCATGCATGGCATGATCACCATGCGGCGCCAGCTTGCCCGTGTTGCGGCTGAAGACTGACTCGCATTTGCACTGCACCGTTGTTTCTTGCATGGTGTTTTCCGCTTGCTGCTGTCGTGAGAAACAGTGGCCGCGTTGCATTGCAGCGTTACCTGCACATATATACATTTGCATACCTAGCTTTGCACGGCCCTTCGTAGCTTGCAAGCAAAAGCACCGACACAGCATGCAGACGAACCGGTCACTGATGTCGTCCACTCCACCAGGCACCGCACACTGCCGCTGGTGTGCCGCGCCTGGGCAAAGGCCTGCTCGGGGCCGTCGCCCCTGTGGGCGGCCGTGGACGCTGACGTGCGGGAGTACTCGGCGCAGCACGGTTGCACGGTGGACGCGGAGCTGCTGCGCGGCTGGCTGGCGGCGCGGGCTGCCGCCGTGGAGGCGCTGAACGTCAGGCGAGGCCTCGCTGCACCGGCAGCACTGCTGCTGTCTGCGTCGCTGCGGGCCAGAATACCAAATGGCGTCAGTTGCATGTGGCACCTCAGTGCTCTGATCAACCAAGGTGAAAGTGCGGACCCAGAAAATGCTGTTGCACATCCGTCATATGGTCCACAGCACCGCTGCAGGGTGTCCTGGGTGCCTGCGCCGATCCGCTGCCTCAACTCCCCGGACGAGGCGGCCACCGCCAGCATTATCCTGGGGCCCCTGCTGCAGGTACCGCAATGTATGACCCGAGTCACGAAGCATGCGTCTAAGTCCAGGCATCTCCGTAGTCTGCGATAGCATGCACCAGCAGCATCCAGCAGCACATCATTGCTCCAGGGTGGCTCCGCGCTGTCGAGCCTGCGGCTGATGCTGCCCGACCGCACGCCGCTGCGGGGCGCCGACTGCGCTGCCATCAGCACCGCGCGCGACCTGACACGCCTGGAGCTGCTGGGGCACGCGTCCGCTGACGCCGTCGAAGAGGTGAGCACCACAGTGCTATGCATTCCGCTTACGGCTCAGACTGCCACTTGCTTGGTGCCGAGCTGCTGTTCCTGCATCATGGCTGGTGCGCTTCGACCATTGGACACAGATGGCATGATTCTGAGTGGTTGGTCATACTGATTGGTGCATGCGCTGCAGGGCATGGGGGCGCTGTGCCTGCTGGGCGGGCTGCGGGAGCTGCGCCTCGGCTTCCGCTGCCGCTTCGCGCCGCGGCGGCCCTCGCAGCTGGGCGCCGGCCTGTCAGCCCTCGGCAGCCTCACCCACCTTGAGGTACACCACTTCTACGGGTTTCCCCTCCATGGTGGGATCACTGTTTTCAAGGAACGTTGCTCGCAGTGTGATGTGCAAGTTGTGACGCCGCTTGCACGTGCTGCCTTGACATAGGGGTCAGAGGCGGTCACAGTCACATCCTTAATGAGCCCAAAGGATTGGCTGCGCAGGTGGCATGTCCAGGAGCGGACTTGGGACCCGTGCCCGGGACTCTCACGCTGCTGACGGCGCTGCGCCACCTGCGCCTCCAGGTACACATCTTGTGCACAGACACAGACAGCATCCCTGTACTTCAGCACCTCAGCATGAGTGTCGACGCGCTCAACAGCATCAGCCGCACTGATCTTCAAGGTGCACCCAGGCAGCTGCAAGGGGGTCGTCTGCAAGTCCCGCACGCCCTGCAACAATGGCGCCTGAACCCCGCTGACACCCCGCCCCTTGGCGTTTCCCTACAGGAGGGCTTCCGCCCGCTGTGGCCGCTGCCGGCGGGGCTGGGCGCCCTGCCGCTGGCGCACCTGTCCCTGGGCGGCCTGGAGCCCATACCCTCCAGCGCCGCGCGCGCCGGCATGTGGGACGAGGTGAGGCGGCCTCCATACCACCCCCTTGCTGGGAGTCTTTGGAGCTTGCTGTGACACTGTATGTCTATCAAACAGCTGCACGGCATCGTGGTAGCCCCAGTGTGCTGCAGCCCAAATGTGTCCAGCAGCTCAATCAAAATCCAAGGCAGTGGATCTGCACAAGTTGGCCATGGCCAATAACCAAAAGGGGGCGAAAAGCCTGCTGCTACCAGCTGATGTACCATAGTACCCGATCCGCGGTGCAGGTGCAGAGGATGGCGGGGCTGCGCACGCTGGACCTGCGGGGGCTGGACGTGGTGAGCTTCCCCCCGGTGGAGCACCTGCCCCACCTGCAGGTGCGCGCTGCAGGGGCCCGAGAGCCTCTCATGCTACCCCTGCTGTGCAGTGACGCGATGTGGCAGTGAGGCATGGCCCCGATGCACCTGCTGAACGCAACCCTGAACAGCACGGCGCGCCGTCCACATCTGCATTGCAACACTGCAGCTGGTCGGAGTCGTAGCTCTTCCTCGCACCACTGCACAGCTGCCCGGCCACCACCCTGCTGTTGTGGCAAGCCCCTTGCACATCAGAGCTCCAGACTGAGGGGCCCTCTGCACGTGCAGGAGCTGGTGCTGCAGTCATGCTACGTGGTGGGGCTGCAGGCGCTGCCGGCGCACCTGCTGCAGGGCTGCCCCGCGCTGACCTCGCTGGCGCTTAGTAATTGTGAGCTGGACGCGGTGCCCGCCTTCATCACTGGCGCCCCTGCTATGTCAGTCCTCAACCTAGCAGGTGCGCTGCTTGCATCCCCGAAATCTAAAGCCTGCTTAGCTGTCCCCCTCCCTGAAGGGCATGTTGATCAGGAGCAGCGTGGGTACCAAAAGCAAGAGCAGCAGACATTCCTTGGAAGTGCTGCCTCGGCAGGCAGCTGCCAGCTGGGGTACTGTGCCTGGGGTTGCCGCCACCCCATGCTGCTTCGCGTCCACGACATGTTGCACCTTCGGCACGCCTGACAACTGGACGTGCAGCACGGCCTTCCCCGGCATGACTGCACCGAGTGATGCTAAGCTGCAGCTGTAACCTGTCGCAAAGCCTGTAACCATACCCTGGTTTCACGCTTGGTGCAGCAAATGACTTGGCGGGGGGGCTGCCGGGCGGGCGGTACCTGGCCGGCCTCACGGAACTGGACCTGTCGGGCAATAACTTCGGGCCCGGGCTGATGCTGTCGCTGGCGGCGGCGTCCGGGCTGCGCAAGCTCAGCCTGGACGGCAACCACGCCGTGATGGCGGACGCCAAGGTGCGGCCGCCGCCGGGCTCACATTGGCTCTGGTGACCAGATCAGCGTCGCCACACATTCACACCAACCCCACATTCATATAGCACAGCACTGCTTCGGAACATGCACGCATGCGGTGCCAGCTGTGCACACGCTTTACACCTGTAGGTTCAAGCAAGTAAACCGTCATGACCAATGCGCAGGCAGCGCTCCTGGCAATGCTGCCGTCGCTGCGGCCGGAGCTGCTGACGCTACCAGCATCCTGCGGCCCGGGGCACGCAAGCGCATGATGTACACGGGCGATGCGGGAAAGTCATGCTTCCCCATGCTTGACATCCAGCGGTGGCAGCATGGCGGTGATCGGCTCACGGCAGCTGGCAGCGGCATGGCAGCTGCCGGCAAGGGTGTGAGGTGGGGCTGTGGCGGGTGCGGTAGCTTTACAATGCTGCGGCTGTGCAATTGAAGTAGTTTGGGTCATAGGTCTAGCTGCTGCTTCTTGGCAGGGTGGTAAGGCTGGACAAAGTGGCTGCAGCAAGAGGGTGTGCTTCAGCCTGACACTTGGAAGTGTGGGAAGGTCGTGGGAAGTGACGGGTGTCTGCAATCGCACGTCGCATGCAGCCACATCCAATATGATGTGCAACAGCGCAGCTGCTGGAAACAGATAGCTTGCGCGATGTCAGTGGTGGCATCTTACCGGCAGCGACAACTAATACTGGAGGCCAAGCATGGCGAAGCACAGGAAGTCTGCCAACAGGCGGGACCAATGCTCAAGAAACCAATGGGTCAATTGTAAAGCAGTGAAGCGAATGCGATGAAAGGGCAGCGAACCACAAGTGCCTGCACTCAAGCCTACAACCTGGACTTATCAATTCGATAGGACAAAACAGTGCCAAGCACATCATGTTGATGAAGGCCACTGGGGAATTGCGCAGCATCTACGCCACGCCACGGTAGCAGTAACAGCCCAATGATAGCGATGTGCTTCTGAAAGTGAAAACCACACAGTGCATGGCGGCAAACCAAGATGTAATTTCGATGCTGTAGCAGAGTTGCTCACGCCGTCACAGCGGCAGCGTCCACAGCTGCAACGGCGGCGTCCACGGCCGCCGTGAACTCCTCGGCCGGCGAGTGCGGCAGCTGGAACACCGTCTCGCGGCTGCCGCGCGCCGTGGTGAAGACTTCCTCCAGCACATGCACAACCTGCATACCCAAGAGGCAACTTCTTCAGCTGGGATCATGCAGCGCAGTGTATCAACACTGCCCAGCCGCAGGCATTGAAGCAAAAGTTATAGGGCGTAGCTATCGAACGGAGCTCTGAAACGGAGGGCACATGCGAGAGGTCACCTGGTCAACCATGAAGGTCATGCCGTGCAACTGCTTGCTCCACTCGTCGCACACCGCCTACACGCAGCGTGGCCAGACTCGGCCACCGTCATGTGTGCAGCAAGCTGAACTGTGCGCGGCGAGAGCAGCTGAGCAGCACAGGCCTTCTGTGCTGACCATCGGCCCACGCCGCTGAGCCTGCTGCTGATCCCGCTGCAAGGCTGTCGTGGCACAGACAGAGGCAGCGAGATGGGCCATCCCTTGCCGGACCTCCGCCAGCTGTGTGTACCGGCCTTAAACCCTACCTGTACTTTGCGCCGCGCCGCGGGGTCCGCCAGCGCAGCGGCGCCGCCCGCGAGCCGCACCAGCGACACGTGCAGCGTGGCGGTCTGGCGGGCCGGGGCCCCCGGCAGAGCGCGCACCAATGCCCCCCGCATCTGGGCCACCTGCAGGACAGGGTGACAGCATGATTCCTTGGAGTGTGCAGTAAAGCAGCAACCACCTGCAGCTCCCGCCGCTGTGGCCCCTGCATATGGTCGCACCTGCAAATGCATGCGGGCGATGAGGCAGCAGCCCTGTGAGCGATACAGCAGCATTTGCCCTGGCCCTCCTCTTTAGCGCAGAGCCATCGCACCTGAGAGGACACGTCCAGGCAGCACAGCAGCAGCACGCCGCTGTCTGCCATCACCAGGCGGTACACCTGGCGGCAGACTACACACGAATCAGGCTGTTGACACGCCCGAACAGACATGCGGCGTGCACCCTCTCAAGCCAACTGCAAGGGTCCCAGAATCTGGGCGTCTGCAGACCATGCGCAACCCTCCATAGTAGACATGTGGCCATCGCTTACTCTGCACAATTCCTACAGTTGCTCACCTGCAGCGTGAAGGGCGAGAACTTGAGGACCTGCGCCCTGAAGGCTGCGACCTCCCGCGTCAGCTGCTCGTCTGTAGGCGGCCGCTGCTCCTGCACAAAAGGCTATGCAACATTCAAAGGGGCCAGTCAAAGGCAGCATAAATGCCCTGAGGGCAGCCACCTCCCGCGTCAGCTGCTCCTGCACACGGATTGGCAGAGTATCAAGGTTGGCCAGCGGCAGGCGCGCTGGCTCCCCTGCCGACGACGGCCTGGTGCTACACTCAGATGCAGCTGACAACGTCAATGAGCCTGTGTCAGGTGTAGCCTGCAGACACAGTACCGTGCATGGGATGCAGTCAGTCTCATACATGTCGGCCGTGCCCGCTGCTGAGGTTCCCGAGGCTTCACGGGCCATAACTGGGCTACACGGAGAAGTCCTCACCGAGGGGCACTTCAGGCTGCCGTCGACGCCGCCGCCTGGGGCGAAGGCGTCCGGCCGCGCGTCCCCCAGCCGTGCGGTGTGGAACAGCGTGACGTGCCAGAACTGCGGGTGGCTGGTCAGCGCCGCGAAGTCGTCGCCTGTCGCCAGGTTGCATGAGCCGTCTCAGCCGAAGCCGTGGCGGGGCATCCGTGCATGCGTCCACGAAGCAGCAGCTGCGGCATCATGTGCGCCAAGTTGCGGTGCTCATGCATGCAAAGGGGGCTTATTGATCGCACCTTGCGGCAGCGCCGCCGTGACGGCCGCCGTGGCCGCCTGCACCGCTTCCTGCTGCTCTGCCGATGGCGCCACCGGCATGATCAGCAGCCGCACCGCCCCGCAGGGGTACGCCGGCGCCATCGCGTCATACCGCAGCGGCTGCGCGTCATTGCCGTCGATGTGGCACTGGCCCCTGGTTCAGTTAGAGAGCGCTGATAGGCGGCGGGTGAGAGGTCTGTTCCGGCATGCGACGCTGTTGGGCGTGCCAGGTTGCATGTCGCACCCTAGCGGCAATAGCGTGACTGTCACGAGTGACAGCTCACGGTGGAGACAGGGACTGCTCAATTATATCAGGACTGCCAAAGGGATGTGTATATCATGGTCACGCATCCGGGCTATTGGAGCCCATGAGCCTGATTGCACCTCGGCAGAAACAGTCGGGCCTGGATCCTTACCTGAAGGTTGCAAGGTCTGCCTCGCGCACGCCATTGCGCTGGAAGCGGTCGGCTATGGCATCGTAGACCGTCCTGAGCGTCGCCCGCGGCACGCCGCCCGACAGCAGCGGCGAATCCAAGCTCATTCCCTTCTGACCGTCTGCTGGCAACTCATTGTCTGGCGCATCTGCAGCGCCGCCATTGCTGCTTACATGTTTCCGATTGACACGCCTGTCGATCGCCATGTCCCTCGTCGACGGCTGCACGTGCCGGTGCCAGCTAGCGATCCAGTACCTGGGCTGCAACTGCTCAACTGGCTTGCATGATGCCCAGAATCCGTTCCCAGATGTGTGCGCGTCACGAAACTTGATGTGTCTCAGTTTGATCACATCATGCATGTGCTGTGCAGTTGCGTCTGACCAACAAGATGGCGTTGGACGTGACTCGCGGCCAGGCACACCAGTGTCAGACCAGATTGCGTAAACGGTTACGTACAGCAAGACAATGGCTTCCAGCGCTTCCTGCCTTCGATTGTTCCGGGACCGCTTGCCGCAGGCAGCCTTGCATGCTCTGCTTTCGCGACTGCAACGGCGCATCACACGACACCATTGTAAGTTGGTCAGTTGAGCGGGGCGTCGGAAGTCTGCTGGTAACATCTCGGTGCACAGTGGTGTAGTGCCTGTGCCACGCACTGGGCAAAACCTCCATTAGCTATTGAGCCCTGCTGTGTTGCAACTGTGCTGTGCCGGCTCACAAGCCAACCTTCAGATACTTTGCCAGACCCTGCATCAGAAAGTGTTGCGGTGCCCACAGAAGTCTCTCCGGTGGACCATACGCAGACGCCGGATGTCATAATAGCAGACCAGCGTATGCAAGACTTGTGACAAAGCATCATGTGAACATCAGTGAGCAGCGGCTGGGTCTTCAAGGTTGTGCGGAATGGCGGATCCAGCCGAGCCCGCCCTGCACCTGGTGCCGCTCCTGGACGGCTTTGGTGCCGCCGGCGCCAGCTGCGTCGCCGCCGACGACCGCAGCGGGCGGCTGGCGGTCGTGCGGGGCGCTGGCATCGAGCTGCGCGCGCTCGACGGCAGCAACGGCGCTACTCAGGTCACCTCAAGCAGCATGCCGTTCGTACATATTACTGCACGCCCGCCTTGCTGCTCCTCTTACCACCGAGGAGGAATGCCAGAGACTATAGTTTCCATGAAACATCCGGGCTTTGCAGTGGATGCTTCTTGACGTTGCTCCATTTGCTCTAGCTTTGGCTGTCGCAGACGGTGCAGCTGCATGCGGGCCCAGAGGTGGCGTCGGTGCGGGTCGCGCCCGACGGGTGGCTGGCGGTGCAGCGGTCAGCCGGCAACGTGGAAATCGTGGACCCTGCCAGCGGGCGCACCATCATGCAGGCGCGCCTTCCTGCGCGCTGTGCAGCGCCAGTGCCGTGACGCTGCACAACCCACGTCACGATGAACATGCTGCACCTCGGTAAGCACCCAGCCTCCAGGGTGCCCAGGTAATTCGACGGTCAGTGCCAGCAATACAGGGCGACCTCGGTTACTCAGCAGCACCGGCATCAGTGCAGAGTGGCATAGTCCCAATTCGGAATGTGAGTGATGAACTTTCCTAATTATGCAGGCGGCGCGCAGCAGGGCGCCCATCCGGGCCGCCTTCTGGACGGACTCGGCCGCCGGGGACCTGGCGCTGGCCACCGCCGCGGGGCTCGAGCTCTACAGGTGGGCGCGGACGTTGCAGTCCGCTCGTTCCACGCCGACCTGCTGCACGGCCGCCATGCACAGCTGCGGCGGCGCTGCATGAAACTACGGCCATGGCGCCCCTCCCTTGGAGCTGGCTTCCCACCTCAGAGTGGGCGCGACCGTGGCGTGTGCATGTGAGACTGCAGCACCCGGGGCGGCGACGGCACGCCGGCGCACCTGGAGACGCGGCGGCACGAGGTGGCCTGGGCGGCCTGGTCCGCCGACACCCGCGTGGTGCTGCTGGCCACGGGCGGCGCCTGGTTCCAGGTACGCTAAAACCCTAAACTGTAGACTCGGTTGCACGCATCACCCCACTTCCAATGCAAAGCCATCCCTGCAAGAAGTTTCAGGGTGTTGTGCCCTGCTTTGTCGTTCCAGCATCTCTGCAGCATTCCTGGTCGGTGTTGAAAGCTGAAGAACGTGATGTCAGACTGATGGATGCCATGGATCCCTGATACACAGCGTGAGCAGCTGCTGACGGAAGTGCACATGGCTGCAGGCGTACCAGATCGGGGCGTCGACAGTGGTGAAGCTTCCGCCCTTCCAGCTGCCGGGGGCCGCTGCTGCGGCGCCAGACAGCGTCGGCCTGGTGGCGCTGTATGGGCGCGTGTACTGCTGGCTGCACGACCGCGGCGGCAAGCGCGTCACGATGCACCGCTTCTACAAGTGCGCAGCCGCTGCGGCACAACCGCCTTAATGCTGCGCAGTGCCATGATCTGAATGGGAATCAAACGGAGGCCCAACGCCAATCAATGAGAGCTATGACCAATCAATGACAGCAACCAGGTCTACGCTGCGCCATCAGCGCACTCCGATATGGCACGAACACCCTGGGGAGAGTGCCTGCCTTTGGTTGGTGCAGGCAATTGGTGCTGCTCCAGGTGCAAAACCCTCAATCCCTTACACCAACAAATGCAGGGACGCTGTGCTGCTGCGGCACACCCTGGCGGTGGCGGCGGCCGCCGACGTCCGCATGGCGGCCGACGACAACGTGCTGCTGGTCTGCGACGTGGTCGCCGGCAGCGCCTCGGCTTTCGACGTCGGGGACGATGTGGCACCCGGGGAGCTGCTGCAGCCGCTGGCGACTGTGCAGCTCAGACCAGAGCTGGTAAGGCCTGGACCCTGAATGGTATGCATGATTGCTGCTGAGGATACCCTCACATTTGCACAATGCTTTGGTGTGCAGGCGTTTCAGCATGGTAATCAGGCGTCCCGTTGCTGTAGCTGCCATGTGCCCTCTCGCACGGAGCTTGCAGCAGCCAGTGATGGATGAACTCACTGAAGCAGCAGACCCTGTACAGTGTCCAAGCTTACATGTGTGATACCATGGTCATGTGGATGCCCTGTAGGACCAGAGTACCAGCGCCGGCTGGAGTGTGCACCCCCGCAACCTGGTGCTGGACCGCCGGCGGGGCAGCGTGGCGCGGCTGCGGGTGCGGCCGGGGGCGCTGGCGGCGGCGGCGGCAGCAGGAAGCCGTTCCGGAGCCGCCTCAACGCCAACAGCCGCCGGTCCGGCGGGCGCCGGGGGCGGTGGCGGCGGCACCCCACCGGCAGCAGGAAGCAGCAGCAGCAGCCCGGCAGCGGCGCTGCGGCTGCTGCTGCGGCGGCGCGCTGCGCAGTTGCCCGAAGTGAACCTGCAGAGCGTGGCGGTTCAGGTCGTCAAGGTGAGCTGCAGCAGTCTCTGCAACATGATCGTACTGCCAAAATGGCCAGGTGGCTCGAAACCAGCCTGAACACACGATCCATGCGCAGCAGGCACAAGCAGGATTGGAATCTCTACGCAACTACATCGGCTGCCAAATGCACGTTCACACCTGACGGCCACAGTTTGCCGTTCCTGCAGGACGCGCTCCAGGAGCGGAGTCCCATGACGGCGATCGCCGCCGTCTTCAGTGCGGTGGCGGCAGCGGTGGCCACCGCTACCGCGCCGCCCGACCCCGACTACTACGTGGCCGCCCCGCTGCTGCTCGGGCCCGAGGTGAGCAGTACACATGTGTTGACTCTCTATTCTATGGTCAGCACCTGATGTGAGCTGCTGACGATGTTTAGCAGTAGCGTGGCAGGCTTGGCAGCTGCTGTGACGTGCCTCCAGCTGATGTCCTTTGTATCGCATACATGGCAGGGGTTGGTGCACATTCTGCGGTGGCTGAATGACGAGGAGGTGGTCGACGTGCAGTACCTGCAGGCAAGCATTTGCTGCTTGCAGAGGTGCAATGGCTTGGAGCGCTTGCCCTTGCATATATCAATGTTGCATACAGCCGCAGCCGCAGCTGCGGCCACTGCCAGAACTCGATCGGCGTCCAAAGGCCGCCAATTTGTTAGCTGCAGAGTGTGAGGTACCGCCAGACAAAACCATGCAAGACTCGTGTCAACAGGCGAACGTGGCCTGCAGGCTGCGCTGGCGGCTTTTGAGCATGCATGCTGCCAGTACGGGCTGCGTGTGCCGGATGGCGCTGTCACCCTGTCGATTGATGCAGCCCTGCAGCAGGTGTGCCCGTCAGTTGCTGCGCACGTGTTGCGCTTCAAGTTTACCGAGACTATCATGTGCTTCAAGTTTACCGAGACTATCATGTGGAGCAGATGCAGCCACAGCAATGTCCCTTGCTGACCTGCTGGAACTGTTGCCGCCCACAGGGTCGAGCCGCGGCGGTTGCACAGCGCTTCACTCTGGGCGCCGCCGCCTTGAGCGAGGCGGTCGCAACGCATCTGGTGGCCCTTGCAGACGCCGGTCGGCTGCCGCAGGTACCCACCTAAGCCGCTGCCATCAACCACTGGTTGCTGCCCTGCATGTTCAGACGCCGATTTCTGCACCCTGCTGTGCCATTGGCTTGACACGTCGCCATGCACAGCGGCGGCGGGCCTGCTGTGAGCTGTGTGCTGCGACGTGGCCTGATGTGTGTCTGCTGCAGGGCAGGCAGCTGGGGTGCGACGTGTTCGCGCGGCTGGGGCAGCACGAGCGGGTGCGGGAGGCGCTGGTGACAGGGGGCCTGAGCAGGCGCGCGGCGAGGTACGCGGCGGCGCACGGGCTGCAGGCCGCGCCGCCGGAACCCCTGCCCGTGCTGCACCCGCTGGCGGTGTGATGTCGAAGTCGAGCACTTCAGTGAAGCCCGTGCACTTTGGGACATCTGGTAGCTGTCAGAGCTGCAGGGCATCTGTCAGCTAATATCACTGATGCAGTGCTGCCCTAACTGAGCGGGTGAAGGCGGTTAGGTTGTTGTCTGGCTTGTGTGACGTGTGGTATCATATGGAGGTGTGCACGTTGCACGGCATCACAGCTTGTTCAGGCAATGCGGTTGTCGATGGTGTTGTTGTTTGTTCAGCACGCTGCCACATTCAATTACGGTCAGCAGTGTCAGCACATACCTATTTTTGCCATGCTGCAGAGGATGGTGCACATACAGAACAAAGGCTGCAGAGCACGTCCACTTGCAATGATCCTGACTCAAAACGATTCGACAATCAGCGGTTGCCCGTCTCCGATTGCGGGTGCAGCCAGGCTCCTCAGCACATCCACCTCAGTCTCCGGCTGCAGGCGCCTGCACCATCGATATGTGCTTGCTTCTGGACCCAACCACAATAATGCTGTTAAACGTTTGACCAGCTGGCTCTGCAGCTAGACATCAACTATACAAGTACCGTGGAGGCCCACACTTGTGTCCTGTCACAAACCGTCATTCCCAGCTCATCAGCGAGAGATCCTGTTCTCACCGATACAGGAAGCAGCCAATCGAGTGCTGCATCGAAGTCGCACCCCTGCAGCGCTTCGATCGTGCAATCACAGGAGGCGCCCGTAATCCCCTTGCATAGCCCCATGTCCCACATTCGTGAGCAGGCAATCCTCACCCGGTCAGCCAGCGCTTTCTGCAGCGTAGCAGGAGTTTTTCAAAGGTTCCGCTTTGTGTGCTGATGAGTTCGGAGCGATGCTGCAATGCAGGCAAGAGCTGTGCGCCGGCATTGCACCTGTTGATGCTCAGCTGCGGCTGAGCGTCGGTACACACATGCACGTGCACAAGCAGTGAACTCCACGAAAGACTTACACGCAGCCGGGCACGCCAGGTTCCAGCGTCCCAGCCGCGGCATGTCGGCAGCGTGATCGCCAGCACGTGCAGCAGCGTGATGACGTACATATCTCTGGCCACGGCGGGCGACTGAGGCCACCTCTCTAGACTGGCGCGATTGGTGCTATGGACCAGCTGCAGGCACACGTCACCCACCGATCACACACTGATCACCCCATACATGTGCAAATGGTGCATGGCGTCCTCACGCAATGATGGTGCATGATGCAAAGCAGTTGCTGCGCTTTCCCGGCAACCGCACCTTGTATGTGCCCCGCACGTCCTCTCGTGACACCTTCCCTGGCTCGCCCTCTAACTTCTGGAAGATCTCCTGCACATAGTCAGGATGCAGCCAAATAGCCACGATCACCTGCATGCAGCATGGAAGACAGCGTTTGCCGGTTGAAGCGCTGCTACACTGTCTTAGATCGATGTTGCCTGCTGACATGCCAGCAGTGCATCAGCAGGCATGCAACATGCCCATATCGTGTACGTATGACCTATGTACACGCTAGGTACATCTGCAAAGGATTGATGCAATGGCGGTCCTTGACTCACCACCACCGCGGAGTCCATCAGCACAAAGTGCACCGGCTGGTCGCACCCGTAGCCGCACGCGTTGAACACCAGCACCATGACCGTGTGCATAAAGGCCTGCACCATGGCTGCCTTGAACTCCTGCACGCACCCCGGCACTGCCAGTGTTTGGGCACAACATACAAAGCACGCACAGACTGCGCAGCATGACAGCCAGCTGCCGCTCTTGCTATCATCAAATGAGATGCATGTTGACAGAGTGGCTCGAGCTTCCTCACCTTGTCGCTGTGCATCGCCAGTCCGGTTTCGTATACCACATGGCAATAGCTATAGCTCTTGTGCTGATTCAGCATGCGAGCCGTCAGGGCTGGCGGGCGGCTGCACCGCAGGTCGGCAAGCTGCATGCACGGTGTCCAGCCTCGAACTGTTTGGTGTATGAATCTCAGAGGATCGTGGTCTGCACATGGGTCACTCACAGCGTCGGTTTACCTGCCACTCGTCGTTGCTGCTCGCCGGGCAGCATGCATACTCCAGACGCTCGGGCTCGCCCAGCATGCTCAGGGTCGTGAGCGTGGCAACTACCAGCTGATCATAGTCTGACTGCCAGGTGCGGTCCCTACTGCGAGTTGCAAGGCTCAGCTGGACGACCGGCAGCCGCAACAGCGCGCATGCTGCATCCTCTGCCACAATGCCGTGGGCGCGTGTCCAACGGCGGTCGGCGTCGGCCCGGCGGGCGGGCAGCTGGTTCGACGACTTCTTCTTTGTGAGCTGGCTGAAGACGCAATGTGGATGTGTGAAGTCGCTTGCTTCTTTCTTGTGTTTTCTTGTCGCAGCACCACCCCGCGATGCACCTTCACCATCAGCAGGCTTTGTTGCCTCGTCAAGTTTGGCAGTCTTCTGTTTCTTGGGCTGGTCCGGGCATCTTCGCTGCGTTTTACAAATAGCAGGCTACCTATGTAACGATGCTGGAGTCTCGATGACTCGTCTGCACCAACGAGGGAAGGAGTTGGGCACATGTAGACTCCTGCTGCTCGATGCACGCCGGGATAGTCGGACAGAGCACATATGTTTTTATCCTGTTCCAAACGGTTATCCGAGAGTCAGCAAGGCGTGGAGTCAAGTCCAGCTGCGTGGTTATAGCTGCGGTATGGTTGCATGCCACTGTGATGCCTTCCCAAATGCTGACAAGATCAGATCGCGTGCAAAAGTCTCCAATCACAGCAGCAGCTCCCTTTTGATCAGCATCAGTTAGCGGGCGTGTGTAGCCCCATGGCGCTGCCCGGCAGGGAGCTGCTGGACGACCTGTGCACGCGCTTCATCCTCAACAGCCCGCCTGAAGAGCTTGCGTGAGCCTATCACCTCTCGATCTGCACAGCGTACCGCTGGCGAATGTTGCTGTCCCGTCGTTGTGCAGCAGCCATCCCGTGGAGGCCCCTTTCTGCACGTCAAGCCGCATGCTGCGGCAGTGTTGACATGTGGCAGCATGTGGCAACTCTTACCTGCAGGTCCTTCGAGAGGCTGCTGTTCCTCATTGAGCAAGCGCACTGGTTTTATGAGGTGCGACGGCATTGGGGTCCTTGTGAGAGAGTGCAGACCACAGTGCCCAGATGGTGCATGCGGGCATCCGCTCCTTGGCAATGCTACCACATCAAATCCGTCATCCTGATGGCTGCACACCCTGCTGCCTGGCAGGACTTTGCGCGCGAGGCTGATCCCGACGCGCGGCTGGCCAGCTTGTCGCTGAAGCGCTTTGCGACGCTCATCTTCAACACCTGCCCCGGGCTGCAGCCGTACTCGAGCGTGCTCAATGCCATCTACAAGCAGTTTAGCGACTACAAGCAGGTGAGGTTCAGTCTGTCGATGTGCGGCGCACCTACAGGTGGATGCAGAATGCTGTTAATTGGCAGACATCATGCTGTGCTGCGAGTCTGGTAGGGGCCTGCATGTGCGTCTATGCCATGGCACCTGCATGCTCATAGTACACGCGGACGCCCTGTAACATGCCCCTATATCAGCTTGGTGTCAGCGCTGGCGCCAGCATGCCGAGCATGAGCATGGCCGCCTTTCCTGCTGGCCATGCTGACCTCGGCGCTTTCTCTCGCAAAGCCAGTGCAGAACTCAGTAATGACCGGGGGCTGACCTTCCTGCAGTCGGTGCCGGTGATGGGGGCGATCATGCTGAACGCCGCCATGGACAAGTGCCTGCTGGTCAAGTCGTGGGGCTCCAACGGTGCGTGGGGCTTCCCACGCGGCAAGATCTCCACCGGCGAGGCCGACATCGACTGCGCACGCCGAGAGGTGCACGCTTGCTCAGCGTCACCTCAAAGCAGAGATACAGTTGATTGGCCAGTTGCATGGCCCCATCGGTTGCTGCCCTTTCCATGAGGATGCAGCCCTCATGTGCAGCAGGCTTCAAGAGGCCGGCTCCCCTATGTGTGCTGTGCACCTCGTGTGTGGAAGCAGCTGCCACGGTGCCATGCTGCAAGCAGCCTGCCCCCAGTATGTTCAGGTGCTGGAGGAGACAGGGTACGATTTGGGGGATGCGCTGCGGGAGGAGGATTCGATTGAGGTGCACATCGGCCAGAAGCGCACCAGGCTGTACATCGTGGCAGGCGTACCCGAGGACACCCACTTTGCGCCCCAAGTCCGGAAGGTGCAAACCCTAAACCCTGCGAATGTCAGGCAGTTGCTTGGCCTGCTGGGGTGCCGCATGACCTCACACCTGCAGCTGAACGTATGTACATGCGATCTGCAGCAAAGCAGGCTCTCCATGTATGTGCTGGGAAGCTGCAAAGCAGAGGCTGCGAGGCTGCCGCCCCGCAACTGCACAGCCTCCTCTAACATCTCCTGTCTGCCTTGATCTGCCTCAAACTTGCAAGGAACCATGTGCAGGAGATCAGCGCCCTCGCATGGCATGCCGTCGCGCACCTCCCAGCCTCCAGGGACCAGGACTCTCAGGTGGGTTCAGTGACGCAGCGTGCTCTGCAAGGCACATGCACTTCACCTTGAACCATCTTCTAGTCACATGCCCTGCCGCGGTCCATCCATCTGCGCCCTTTGTGCAAGCTCGTTTCCAGGGAGAGGCTTCCCAGCAAAGGCAACAGGTAGCGGAGGCCGCAGAGTGTGAGACTTGATCACGCGCCGCTGCTGCAGGTGTTCACCAACGACGCCGGCAGCCGCCACAAGTTCTTCATGGTGTGGAACTACGTGCGGCAGCTGCGGCGGTGGATCAAGGCCCGCCAGCGTGCGGCAGCCTCAGCGCAGGTGGGCAATTAGATTTTGTGTCTCAATGTGTCATGGCACTCTTTGAGGAGACGACGACAAGTGCTCCATGTTGGCTACCTTGTGTAGCCGACTGGCGCTGCTGAGATCGCTGCCTATCTTGGGTGGTAAATCAGCAGTTTCTCCTCAGTACAGAACTGCGTATAGCCAGCAGTTTGCGCGCTGCTGCCCTGGCCTTCCCTAGCAGTGCGGAGGAGGCCTGACATGCTAGAAGCATTTGTATGACAGAGTGCGGTCTGACACACGGAGTCACTCGCTGCAATACTCTGCAGGCGGCGTCTGGCAAGGCGCAGCGAGCCGGAAAGCGTGTGCGCGGCATTGCTGCAGCTAGGTCGCAGTCTACCGCAGCAGCGGCGGTGCTGCCACCGCCGCCGCCGCCATTGCCAACGGCAGCATCAGCAGGTCCACCGGCAGCGTCCGCGGCCGCCGTGGCAGCAGCCGCAGCGGCGCAGGCGGCGCTGCGGGGGGTCTCCGGGGCAGGAGCGGCCCACCCCGCAGCGCAGCAGCAGCCGCACATGGCCCACCCTGGGGCGCCGCCCAGGCGGCCGCCGCAGCAGGCGCTGCAGCTGCAGCCAGCAGCGGAGCTGGCGGCAGCAGAAATGTTGGCAGCGGCGGCGGCACCCACTGCTGCAGGGGGGGACAGCGAGGATGGCAGCGGCGAGCCGCTGGGGGTCCTGCTGTCCCGGGCGGCCGCTGCTGCGCATGCATCACCAGCCACAGGCCTGCAGGTATGTACACGTTTGTACAGTACGCTCTGCCCTGCAGTGCAGATGCTGCCTCACATACTGGATGTGCTCAGTCAAGCACAGGCCGCCGCACGCGGGCTGTTAATGAGTGCAGGCTGAGGAGCGCGCTTGCCAGATCAGACAGCAGGACAACTAACCGTATCCTATCTGCATGCAGGGGCCGCCAGCGACGGCCGCATCGCACGGTGAGACGCCTGCAGCAGGACATGCAGCAGCTGGCCCTGCGCATGACCAGCAGCAGCCCAGCCTCAGGCAGCTGTCCGCAGACCCAGCTGCAGCGCTGGCACCCAGTCTGGATGGTCCACCCAGTGGGGACTTCTCTAGCAATGCGCTGTCAGGCTTCCGCTTTGATACTGCTGCTATATTGAGACACCTCGTGTTTTGAGTGCTTTCTGATCGTTGGCAAGTGGCAAGCATCTGCTTAGGTGCAGGCTTGTGAGCCAGGAGGGTCACATTCAGTTACAGTGCCCTTGGGTGGACAGGTTGGGATATGCACTTGTGTGCTGAAAGGCACTTGTCCGCATGTCGACACACTGCCCCTTCACAAGCCTGCCAAGCAGCATGTGCACCTCTGACACAGGCCTGACTCGGGCAAGATACAGTTGTTGCAAACAAAATCCCGTTGCCGGAGTATTGAAACGCCATGCCATTGCGCCTTGAGGCCAGGTGCAAACACTGCAGGGTAGGTATTGTGTGAACGCCCTGCAGTTGTCAGTGGTTTACCGCCTGCTCCGCGGTGTGAGAATAAGCACACGATAGCAGTGCCTGCCACGCAATTCAGCTCACGGTGTACAACCGGCATTCTAGCACGCAATCCCTTGATACAGGCACTTTGCAGCGTTGCAACATCAGCGTGTATCAACAGTAGCGGGACCCATCGCTCATTGCTGAAAGCAGCCACAGAGTAAAAGACAGGCTGCAGTGCTCGCAGTCGTCGGCTGTACGCAAGCATCTGGGCCAGTTTCGCAGACAGAAAACGGTGCTGTGGTCGACAATTAGCCACTCAATGGCCTACACGGCGCCCATGGCGGCGGCCGGGGGCTCGATGGGCCTGTTGCACACGCATGCACAATGCAGTCAGACGCACAGGGTTCGGCCAGCGTGGCGTGTGCATCTGCAGCCGTTCCAGTGCACAGGCAGGAGCCGTTGCGCCGCAGCAGGCCGCTCCACCCTGCAGGTGTGCAGTCTTTGCTGCATGCACCTCAACGCAAGTCAACGGTCGCGGCGGGCCATACATGCAAATGCCCATGGACACCTGGTAGCTGATCATCTGCAGAAGTGTCAAGCTGGTTGGCACCACTATCATGGTCTCCCTACTTACAGGTCCGGTGTGACGACTTTCCGAGGCCAGAGTTCGACAACACATCCGGGTTCCTGGATGCGGCAGCCCTCTCGGCAGGCGCGCACCCGCATTCTTCAGTTGCTGTATGGCCAAAGGAATAGCATCAACTGCACAAGCTCCTTCTGCGCCTTGCAGACATGGTTTTGTCATTGTTTTTGACTCATTAGTTTCCACATGGGCTGCAGAGCTGAAAGGTGCACCTCGGCCCGAGCGACCGCTGCGGGTGGTGATTGCCGGCGGCGGCCTTGCGGGGCTGTCGACAGCAAAGTACGTGGCGGACGCGGGCCACATACCCGTGGTGCTGGAGGCGCGGGACGTGCTGGGCGGCAAGGTCGCCGCCTGGAAGGTGAGAGGGTGCAGAATGTCGTCCCTTTCTGCGGAATCTGGAGGATGCGCAACACGCTCGCACAAAGGGATGGCGGCTGCTGCTGCTTGGTGCCTGGCCTGTCGATGCCTGTGGTCTGCTGGCTGCCAGGGGGCACAGGCCTATCCGGGCGCAGCAGCAGGCTCGTGAACCAAAGCAACATGCGTCAGCTAAGGTGCTGCTGGTGTGTCTTTGACAGGACGAGGATGGCGACTGGTACGAGACCGGGCTGCACATCTTCTTTGGGGCGTACCCCAACATGATGAACGTCTTCAGGTGCAGCTGACTGCTGCATGCAACGCAGTCGTGTCGCTCAAGTGGATGTGCGACCTCACACCATCTTCGCGGCTGTCCTCACAGATTGGCATCTAGCAAGTCTTTATTTGCCTAAACCCTATATGAACAGGGAGCTCGGCATCGAGGACCGGTTGCAGTGGAAGCAGCACAGCATGATCTTTGCCATGCCCGATTCGCCAGGCGAGTTCAGCCGCTTTGACTTCCCGGACCTCCCGGCGCCGCTCAATGGCGTGGTCGCAATCCTCAGGTGCAGAACAAATCTTGTCTGCCGTTGCTTGCGTCAAGGTAACACCATGTTTAGCATATCCCCATGGCGATCCCCAGTGTGAGAGCTGGCAGCATTTTCTTGAGCATCCCCGTCGCATGATGTTGAGCCCCAGGTACTTCCGGAGGGCGAACCTTTCTTTGACGGCGATGCAGGAACAACCAAATGCTGACGTGGGAGGAGAAGATCCGGTTTGCGATCGGGCTGCTGCCGGCGATTGTGGGCGGCCAGGATTATGTTGAGTCGCAGGACCACCTGACTGTGAAAGCGTGGATGAAGCAGCAGGTGGGTTCAGTGCGGGGTCACGACAGCACTGTCAGCAGCCAGCAGCATGATGCAAGTGCCGACAGCAGCTTGCGAGGCGGCCACGGCGCTGGCCACTTGCCCGAACATCTGGATGACCGCAAGATGAGCAGCTCGTGTGAGGACGAGCAGCAGGCTGTGCCGATGCCGACGGCTATGCGCTCTCTAAACCCTGCATGTGCTGCATGTGCTGCAACTCTCTTGCGTCAGCTCAGTCGGCAAGCAGGCGGGTGCCAGGCGTGGAAGTGCGCGTGCGAGGCATACGCCCTGTGCTGCAGGGTGTGCCGAGGCGCGTGAACGACGAGGTCTTCATCGCCATGGCCAAGGCGCTGAACTTCTGCAACCCCGACGAGCTGTCCATGGTGTGCGTGCTCATCGCGCTCAACCGCTTCCTGCAAGAGCGCCACGGCTCCAAGATGGCCTTCCTGGACGGTGCGCCCCACATCTGCTGCAGCGTCTCTGCTGTCCGCGCTGCAGGGTGCCCATGTGCAGCATGTCTGATTCTGTTGTGGGAAGCAGCAAATGTGCTTGCCCCGGAGCTGCCTGCTTCGTGGCCTGCTGCAGTGACAGTGCCTGAAATGCACACAGTTGGTACGCGCGCAGCACGCTGGCACTGGCATCGGCATCGGCCCCTACTTGTGCCCGAAGTACACAGACTCACAGCTTCCATGTGTCTGTAGGTGCCCCTCCAGAGCGGCTGTGCAAGCCGCTGCTCGAGTCTGCGCAGTCACGTGGCGGCGAGCTCCACTTCAACTCCCGCCTGAAGCGCTTCCTCACAGGTACCCTGCTTCCAGCCTCCTCGTAAAGCACACCTGGTGTCAGAGGCGCCAGGCATCCGCTGCTATGTGCACACATGCCTGTGACATCCTTCAGCGCAAGTGGGACTGATCTTCTCGGGGGGCATGGATCCTGGGAAGTTGATCATCTGCACAAGCGTTTGTGCTCGCCTTCTGGCTGCATCCTGCCGCTTCGTTGCAGAGGGTCACTTTGTGCTCAGCCATGTACTCGGGTGCATGCTGAGATGTTGTGAAGACTGTACAGCTAGTGCTGATGCTGTGATCCTGGGACGAAGCTGTACACCTGTCTATACAGGTGAGGATGGCGGCGTCGAGGGTCTGGAGATGACAGACGGCCGCGTGGTTGAGGGCGACCTGTACGTGTCCGCCATGCCAGTGGACGTTCTGAAGCGGCTGATCCGGGACGAGTGGCGGGACATCCCCTACTTCTCCAAGCTCGACAAGCTGGTCGGCCTGCCCGTCATCAACGTCCACATCTGGTTCGACCGCAAGCTGTCAACGGTAGACCACCTGCTGTTCAGCCGTTCCGACCTGCTGTCCGTGTACGCCGACATGTCCGTCACCTGCAAGGAGTACTATGACCCGGAGAAGTCGATGCTGGAGCTGGTGTTCGCGCCCGCTGACGAGTGGATTGGCCGCTCGGACGATGACATCGTGCAGGCCACCATGGTGGAGCTGGAGCGCCTGTTCCCGGGCGAGGTCAAGGCGGACCAATCGCTGGCCAAGATCTTGAAGACGCACGTGGTGAAGACGCCCCAGTCCGTGTACCGCACCGTGCCCGGCTGCGAGGCGGCGCGGCCGCTGCAGAAGAGCCCCATCCCGCGGCTGTACCTGGCAGGCGACTTCACGAAGCAGAAGTACCTGGCGTCGATGGAGGGCGCCATCCTGTCCGGCAAGCTGGCCACGCAGGCCATCGTCAAGGACTGGAACTCGGCCCCAGCGCCCAAGCAGAAGGGCGGCCAGCACCAGGGGCAGAAGCAGGAGCAGGAGGCCCCGCAGCTTGCCGGCGCTGCGTAGGGTCAAGAATTTGATTGGGGGGACTGGGTGCCGGACCCCATGCAGCGTATTTCATGGGGTGTATCATCGCCGAAGCTCGCTCTAGGGCAAGCTGGCCTGATGCTGTAAAATGTACAGGGGAAGGGGAGACAGACCTTAGCATTAGTGATGCAGGATCTTCAGCACGCCAGACTGTAGAAGCTGCGTTGGTGTGTCAACTGGCCCTTTGTGCCGACCGTGCATTGAGTTGTTCTGCAAATGCGTCATGCATGACACTATGCTGAGAGCCTCGACAGCCTGCAACTGCATTGCAGTGCCTGATCTGTGACAGTAAGCACAACATGCAAACCGCATTCAGGTGCACGAGTCTGCTGCCGGCAGCTGCCACTCCTGGGCATACTGCTCAATCAACCATCGGCTGGCTTTTGCCTGCCTCAATAAGCACAAACAGCGACCTCTGCTTCACCCCAAAGCTTACTAACATCCCTTGGCAACATACAGATGCACATCTCTGCTGCGTCCCCATGCCGACGTGCCAGCCTGCTCCCATGCTCACTGCCGCAGCTGACCCAAGAATCAGAGCAGCTCCATATAGGGCATGTCGTAATCGGCGTCCTCGCTCAGCAGCGGCCGCAAGCGCCATGCGACGTCCTCAACATCACAGACCTTCAGGTACGGGTGCGCCTCGAAGGGGGCTGTGTCGATGGTGTACGGGCCCAGCCTTAGCACCCGCAGCGACCACATGGCACGCAGCGGCTTCAGCTGCCTGCGGTTAGGGTTGAGGGTTCAGGACCGCAGTGCCACTCAGCTGGTGGGGTCTGGCCCCCTACACTATCACACAACACCTGCACAGCACCACGCCAGCAGGGGCACAGGCGGCCTTCATGTCGAACATGCGCACCCGCCAAGCAGGGTAGTGCACGTGTTGAGGCTCAGCAATCGCAGGGCTGGCGCCGCTGAAACCGCCGCCAGCAGCGCTGACCATGCACCCTCGTTCCCTATGTACTGGTCCTCCAAGTGCAGCGCTGTGAGCTGAGCCAGGCCGCTCAGGCCTGCAGTTTTGACATCAGGCACAATGTGAGAAAGCACAGCGCAGGGCGGCCACCAAGCCTCGCACATGCATGCATTTGGATCAGAGCCATGCGCATGCACTTGCATCACATGTGTCATGTGCACCTGCAAGCATGGCCGTCATGATGTGGGTGATGTTCATGTGGACGTCGCGCCAGCCATTGATGCGAAGCTCTCGCAGCTTTGGACAGCACGTGGCCGGAGCTGCGCCCTGAGATACACTTCACCAGCAGGTGACTATCGCACGACCACAGATGAACCAACACACACGACGATTGCATGCAGACGGACAAGCAAGTCAGCAATGGCCAAGCAGGTGCAAGACGGCACGGTGATCGCATCCTCCTGAGGGCTTCAGCCGTGCGCTGGGCAGCACCTCAAGCATGATGCCCGGTTGTGACATGTCGAGGGCGGTCAGCTGGGGCATGCGGCAGCTGGCTGGCAGGCTGTTGGAAGGTCCTCGACATGTCCAGCTGCTGCAGGGCAGGCATGGCTGCCAGGTGCTGGAGGCCGCTGTGCCCTGCGGCAGCGCACGCATGTTTGACGACATGAAAACCGTTGTTTTGGCACCAGCAGCCCAACAAGATAACAATGCCCATTGGTGTACCAATGTACCAGGTGTGCTTCATGTACCACAGTACAATGCAAGCACACCTATTGCCTGGCAGAATGCGATGCCCAATTGACGCAGCTGGGTGAGCGACTCGCTCAACATTTGGCACTGTCTGTGCCAACACGAGAGCCGCTCACTATGACAGGAGAGAGCATGGTGCAGGACGGCGGCTGCCTCATGTCTGGTCGGTAAAGGATGCTCATTCCGTATAGGATGAGCAGCTCGACAGCACCAGTTGTGACAGGAGTGCAGCCGCAGGACAAGACTGACCTTGTGGAACCCAGCACATTGCTGTGTCCCAGCTGCAGGCACTGCAGTGCTGTCAGCTGACAAATCTGCTCAACGGCTGCCAGCCCGCCCGAACACGGCAGCCTCAGGCGCTGCAGATGCAGCCTTGTCAGCTGCAGCAGGTGCGCCTCAGCGGGGAACAGCAGACCCTGGACGGCGAGACAAGAGCTTGCCGGGAAGTACACGCCACAATAAATTTGGGCATGAACTGGTGAGATCTGACCGCAGGGGCATCTTTCCGCCTTGCCTCGCTAAGCGTGTTCACATGCAGCCGAGGAGAGCACTGCCACTCGTCATCTTGCATGCGTACCCTGCATGCAAACTCACCGGCACCTCGGTGTTGTACATCGCGAGGCTGCATTCCACAGAGAGCTGGCTCAGCTGGCTCAGCTTCCGAGCCAAACTGCCCGCCACGCAGCCGTGTATGGATAAGGCAGTGAGCCCTGCCAGGGGCGTGAGCATAGCTGCAAGCTCCTCATCTGCGTGCGCCAATCCAGCCTCCTTCAGCTTTCATGTGCAGCAACATCATGGGTGCCAGCTTGCGTACCCACAGCAGGGTGTGCACTGCGCCGGACCTGCAGCTGTCTCAAATAGCCGGGGAAGTTCTCACTGGCGAGCGACAGCCGCCGCAGCCCAGTGAGGCATGCGATGGGGGGCCAAGCGTCTGGGCGCAGCCTATTCGATGGTGCATTTAGGGCAAGCGCAGTCAGGGACGTCAATGAGCCCAGTGCCGTGAGTGGCCTGGCGTAGGGCCACCACCCGCACAGCTGCAAGTGCTGCAAAGTCCCGGCAAGCGGCGTCAGAACTATAGGGCCTGCGAGCATAGCACTGACCCGCTGTTCGTGTCAGCGGTCACCAGCAGCGCTTGCATGGTAGGCAGCAATGCCAGCATAGTATTGACCCGTGCACATAGTGATGCACTCGCCAGGATGGATGTCGATACCGAGGATCAGTGTGTGTAGCCTGCATCAAAGTACATGACAGCCTTACACATGCGCATCATGTCTTGCGTACCGTGACAGTAGGAAAGGGTGCAGGTATCACTGCGACACAGGGCTGGTGTGTGGGGTGTCGTATCGGGACAGCTGCGATATGGCTGGCGGCAGCTCAAACGTACGCATGGTGATGCGCTTGCCGTGCCAGTGCTCGTAATCTGACAGGTCCAGAAAGGTGAGTGTGGGTGCCAGCGGCGCCAGCAGCGGCAGCTGCTTCTCCAGCTGGGGACATGGCAGATACACGATGTTATGGGCAGTGTCACAAGTGGGCAGTTCCCTGTGGGACAGCGGTTGAAGGTGCAGCACAGCCGCCGCTGCACACCTGCTCCGGTCGACAGCCTGCCAGCGACAGGCGTGCAAGGTATGGCAGCTGTGCAACTGCCTGCAGCGCGCCAGGAGAACCCAGCCTGCGAACATCGTGATGAGCCGTCGATCAAACATGCAGGAGAGATGGAGTACGTCACCATCTAGTATTCATTTCATGGCCAAGCCAGGGAGTCTGGAATGACACTGACTACACCTGCTCACCTTAGCCCGTTCAGTCGCAGTGACGTCAGACCCGGGAGCACGGTCGGCAGCTTCTGCAGCTGCTTGGCAACCTCCTCATCTGACCTCCAGTGCAGGCGGTACAGATCGAGGTCCTTCACGGCTGGGAACGCTGCCGCCACAGCGGCGCAAGGCGCACGTGCAGGCCGCCAGGTGCCATGCAGAGCCCTGCCGATGACACGCCGCCATGCATGGCACACAAGACGCGCTGCAGCTCGATCCGCAACGTCATCAAGCCTGCGCAGTGACTTCGACCTTGATACATGCTGTTATGTGGGAGTAAGGACCAAACAGATTTGTGAATTTGGATGCCTGTCATCACGCGAATCACCCGCCACTGCCACGCAGGATCAGCTCCAAAACGTCGTCTGGCAGCTGCGGAATGCGCTGCGCTGACATACTCAAAGACATGTCGAGCATGCTTGGACGCTGCATGGTACAGATGCCTTCCAGATAGAACTTGATCCTCAGGCCCAACGCTGCAGAGAGGCCTTATTTGCATTACATGCATGTTGTGACGCATTTGATGACATCGTGTGGCACACACAAAGTTGAAGCCGTCAACCTGCTTCAGGGTGTGTCAAGACCAAGGCTTGCACACGTCAGAAGGTCTGCAGCAGGTAGCAACGTGATTGACAGGAAGACGGCCTCTTCGCACTACTTGACAGCCTTCATTGGCCGGGTCTGTCCAATAAATGGATCTTGCCCACAATGCCCATGTCTGCAGTTCGTCATAGGCCGGTTTCAGTGCAGAAACGCGAATCATCGCGCCGGTACTGGTGTGTGACAAACGTAGTTCGGCGATTGCGCAGTGTGCCAGCTTAAGAGCATCTGATCATAGTTCTGGTGCAAGTATTCAAAAGCACAACACAGGTCGTTGTGATCCCAACTTCAGTCAGTGCCAACCGTACGATCAGTCCGATGCGCTTGCAGGTTTCACGCTAGCCTGACAGTTCTGATGCAGTGCCTCTGCGTACGAGCTGCAGCAAACTGACAGGACACAACGCCGCACCCTGTGCCCTTTGATCTGATTGCGTCAGAAGACATTGTCAACGGCAGGCCGCCAGCTGAGCACGGGATTGAACTTCCACGGAAGGCCTGCTGCCAGCCCATCGAGTCCTCGCAATCGGTGACGCCCCTTCGGAGCGCATCCGTCCACACCATGGAGTGGCGCCGCTGCGAGCCAGGTGCTGCACATCAGCGAGCCTCCCGAACGCTATTCCGCATGTTTGTCATACAGCGTACCTGTGAGTGTCCAATCATCAGGCTCCACAGCAACACACTGGCGTCTACAACGCTAGGCTGATGATCCTGGTCAGCAGGCACTGCGGGAGATCCACCGCCCGCAGCGCGCATTGGCCATGTGGCGGCGGCCATCGACGCGACCGCCACCTGGGGCACGGAGCTGGTCGTGGTGCACGGCGGCATCGGCGAGGACAAGCACGCGCTCAGGTGACCACCAGCAGCGGGACCACTGCACCACAGTCGCTTCAGTCGAGAGCAGATCACAATCCCACCTTCCAGGGCAACGGGCTGCTGCCAGGGCGTGGCAGTCAGCCCCATCAGATGAGATGACAGCTGAGCATGTCTTGGTGTCCGACACTCCGACGTTTGATGAGGCAGCTGTCGTCTCGCTGGTCGCAGCACAGGCTACCACTGCGCAGCACAGCGCCACCCACTGTGTACAGCTGCAGAGGGTACACACGTGTGCCAGCTCTCGCTGATGGCACCTGTACTGATTGGCGTGCAGGGACGTGTGCGTCATGGAGGCGAGCGACGCGCACTGGTTCCGGCCGGAGCCCGCATCGGGCAGCGGCCCCGCAGCGAGAGCGTTTCACGCCGCCGCAGCACTCGGCACCACGCTGTTCCTGCACGGCGGCCACGTGTACGTGAAGGAGAAGAAGGGGCTGCACAAGTTCGATGACCTGTGGGCGCTGGAGACGGTGGGTGCAGACACATGAGTCGCAACCTGTAGGTGTCTGCATCTACCTGGATATGCTCAAGGAGCGAGGCCTTGCATCACCGACTAGATGAAGGTCATGTGCAGCCCAGACAGCCTTGCAACCATCTGGTGGATAGTCACAATGTACAGCAGCAGCGGTTAGGTATCCCTTGCTGTGATGCAAGTTTTCACATGCTGAGCATCCTGCATCATATGCGTCATGTCAGTGACCTTCCAGGACACCTGGGAGTGGCAGCTGGTTGAATTGGGCGCGGCGGGTGCGGCCCTCAGCGCACAACCACTGAAGCGTACATGACACTAAAGTACAGGCGTGTCATGATCTCAGGACACATGGGAGTGGCGGCTGGTGGAGCTGGGCGGCGGCGGGGTGCGGCCCTTGGCGCATGACACAGTACACTTTATGCAATACCAAACTACAGACATGTCATAATCTCAGGACACCTGGGAGTGGCGGCTGGTGGAGCTGGGGGGCGGCGGGGTGCGGCCCTCGGCGCATGACACAGTAAACTTTGTGCAATACCAAACTACAGACGTGTCATAATCTCAGGACACCTGGGAGTGGCGGCTGGTGGAGCTGGGGGGCGGCGGGGTGCGGCTCTTGGCATATGACACAGTAAACTTTGTGCAATACCAAACTACAGACGTGTCATAATCTCAGGACACATGGGAGTGGCGGCTGGTGGAGCTGGGCGGCGGCGGGGTGCGGCCCTCGGCGCGCGACTTCGCCAAGCTGGCGCCGCTGCCGGGCGGCCGCCTGCTGCTGTTCGGCGGCCTGGACGCCGCCGAGAAGCGGCTGGACGATGCCTGGCTGTTCGACGCCGCCACGTGCGCTGCGCTGTTGGGCCCTTGTGTCAGTGTGATGTCCACTAGTGGTATCGTATCCGCCATGTTTGGTGCCTCCTGCAACCTTGATGTCACAAGTATAACAGTATTCACCATGTCTGCTGGTCTTCTACAACCCTCAGCAACATCAGGAATGTGCAGTGCTGATCACCGCAAGTGTTTCCGTGCTCTCACACTCCTGGACGTCACGCACGCTGGGTGTCTCGTAGGCACACCTGGAGCGAGGTGCGGGCGGGGGGCGTGAGGCCCAAGCCGCGCTATGGCCATGGCCTGGCGCTGCTGGCCGGCCCCGGGGCGGATGCTGGCGCCGATCCCAGGGCCCTGGTGTTTGCTGGGGAGACCGCGTCAGGTTGGATTGCCAGTGGAATCGCTCTGCACAGCACCATGTTGCCAGAGCGCATCCTCAGCTTTGGCAGGAGTCATCGTTTTGCGCTCGAACACACATCTGTGAGGCTGCGCCTGTTTACTCGCACTGTACTGAGGGCAAGGACTAGAGAGCAACCCATATTGCAGCAGTTTCCTGCTCTACTGTGCAGCATTAGCGACAGCAAGACAATAGAGATACCTAGGAGCCTAACCTGCCCCTTCGGCCTGTGGCTGCAGGTGCGGTGGCGGACATGTTTGTGCTCCGGGGCCTGGCAGCGCCTGCTGCAGCCGCTGGAGGCGGCGAGCCAAAGAGCCTCCAGCCGATGTGGACGCCGCTCGAGGCGTCAGGCGCTGCCCCGTCGCCCCGCAAGGGCCACACGATCGCAGGTTCGCCGCTTTGCCAGGGAGAGCTAGTCCATTGAAGTTGCACTGATGTTGCATCAGAGTTGCAGGTGCAATAACGTCGCTGGGAATGAGTGAAGCATTGCATGTGCCTCGCTGGACTGTCCTCCAGCCCCTGGTGTCACCAGCCGTTGACCAGGGGCCCAGGCTGCAGAGCAGCGCTGCACTCCAGCCGTGCCCTTTTGACTGTGTTGGCACCCTGCACGAGTGCGCAAATAGGGAAGAGGCGGCCGCCATCGGTTATGGGGCCAACAATGAGTGCAACTCGGGCCTCTGCTCGTGGTGCAGCGACGGCGCGCGGCGTCGTGGTCGCCTGCGGCCACACGGCCACGGTGGGCTGGCTGCGCAGCCGCACCGACACCTTCCACTCGGACGTGCACCTGCTGGAGGCGGTGGCCCCCGCGGCGGCGGCGCCCGGGTCTGCTGGTGGCCTGCGCTGGGTCACGCTGTCAATAGGTGAACCCTGGTGTATACTGGAGCCTCAAGCCTGCTGCGCATGACATGTATGTGCTGTGGAACTGCGAAGGAGCTGCAACAAGACCGCACAGCAGCACAGGGCGGCCGGTTGGACTCTGTATGTGGCGGCTTGTGTGGGCCAGTGTCAGCCCCTGCTGGCAGACCACCGTCCATGCTGCGTGTGGTTGAGCACGTAGTGCTGTGTGGGTGCGCAGGCAGCAGTGCGGAGGCGACGGCGGCGGTGGCTGCCGGCAGCGCTACAGGGCCGGCGCCGCGGGAGTACCACACGCTGACGGCGTTCGCGGACGGGCGCCTGCTGCTGTTCGGCGGTGCGCTGCTTGATGGTTGCATCCTGCACTGTTTGCGCATGCTTGACACAGGAGCTGTGCACCATTGACCTGTGATATATCTCTTGTGCTGGGGCATGCACAGCAGCCTTCATCTCATCGATACCCACAGACCCCGCAGCACCCAATTCCCTGTGTTAGGTCTAGCATAGATGGCACAAGCTTGATGATGATGATGACACACACGGGGGATCCCATAGCTCGAGTACATATATCTTCATGGTCATGTTCCACAGGCGGCAATGGCAAGGAGATGTACGGCGACGCCTGGTGGCTGGTGCTGCACAGCCCTGGCAGCCAGCAGCGCGCCCCGCAGCAGGCCGCGCCGCAGCCGCCAGCAGCAGCAGCGTCAGCGCAGCAGGCGTCCCCGCAGCGGCCTGCGCTGCCGGCGGCGGGAGCCGCGCCCGCCGCGCCCAGCCACGCCAGCAGCCCTGGCGTCGACCCCGCGGCCGGCACCTGGCAGCCGCAGCCGCAACACCCACAGCCGCAGCACCAGCCAAACCCGCAGCAGGTAATTTTGCGCAACATGCAGCACACCGCCGGCTCCCTGTGCAGAGTCGGAGCGTCACGGGAGCAGCCTTGCCTTGCCTATTGGCTGCCACCCCGCCTGTCGTCAGCCCCGTGCTGCTTGTCGCAGGCAAACTTCCAATGCATCTGTCGGGGCCCCTGAGCTTCCAAATGCACACGCAGTCACCTGGACCAAGGCCCGCTGCCGTGACGCCCCACAAGCCGGCGGCGGCGGCGCCGGCGTGGTGGGAGTCCATCGCGTCCACCGCCCGCTCCTGGACGCCTGGCGGCAGCGGCAGCTCCCCCGCCGCGGGGCCCCCCGCCGGTGCTGCGGGGCCTCCGGGCGGCGCCGTCGCTCCAGGGCCGCCCGAGCGGCACTCGGGCACCGGCGGCCTCAGCCTCCTGGACCAGGATTCTGGTGAGTTTCGGCTCTGTATACTAGCTGTAGTGTCCAATGGCCAGGGTTGTAACGGCTTGTGCACCGTTTTCTTGTCCTGCAACCCAGCACTCGGCCTAGCATGTTTGACCGCCCTGAGCAGCTGCTCTCGAGTGTGAGCAAGGCTGGGTGGCTGTGGGCTGATGCTTCTTCGGCTCACTGAATATGCTGGATCTGCACTGCAGGTGTGCTCATGGACACGGCGACCGCCGAGGCTGTGGCGGCAGCGGCTGCGGCGGCCGAGCTGGAGACGCTGCGGGAGCAGCTGGGCCTGCCGCCAGTCGCGCCGCCGCTGCCGCCGCCACCGCCGCCGGCCGAAAAGGTGCAGCCGCCTGTTCATGTTGAAAGCAGTCAGAGCGTAAGCGCTGTTTCATGATTTATAATCAACCAGTAGCCACCCCACCGAGGTCCGGTCGTGACACCAGCGATACTTGGCTGCTTGGGTCTCGAGCCCCGTGCAGCATGCTCTCCGAAGCAAGCTGGCTGGCTGGCAACACCATTGCTGGCTGCGCAGGACGCGGAGCTTCTGGAGCTGGGCTCCAGGGCGCTGGCGGCTGCGCAGGGCGGCGGCGGCGGGCCTGCGCCCTACGCCCCAAAGCCGCCCGCCGCCGCGCGCGTCGCCGCGGCCCGAGCCGCCCTCAGCCAGACAGGTGACGCCGGTAAACCCTACCCCTGAAACCCTCACAGCGAACATGGCGGTCGTAACACTGCGTGCACACGGTGCTGAGACGCATACGAAACTGTGCGCAGGGTCGGAGGCCCTGCCGTTGGCGGACCTGCCGACGCTGGTGGCGGACTACCGGCGGCTCGCGGCGACTGTGCCGCTTCCTGCTTCCGCCTCGCCGGCCGGCTGGCGGGATGGCAGCGCCGCCTCAGCAGCGCGCTTCGCGCATCTGGCAGTCCAGGATCTGAGGCTGAGCGAGCTGCCGCAGCTCGTCGCCTCCTACCGGCAGCTGCTGCAGCCGGCGCTCGCCTGATATATGCAGGAAGCTCTGCAGCAGGTGATCAGCTCTTGGACTGTAGATCAGGTGCCACTGTCAGCGTGCGCTTGCATAGCTGCCTGAGTCCGCGGAGCAGCCAGATGCTTTTGTTCAGATCTCGAAGATTAGGGCCGCTCAGGTTGGGCACAAATGGGCATTGGCTGGAGGCAGGGCTGTTGACTGTGTATGGCAATGCCATTGACATTGCCTATCCAAATGTGCATGTACAGTAACTTCAAAGAAATGCAGCGGGGCGGTCCTTCTGCACACCAGTGCAGTGATGACGAGCAAAGCAGGATAAGTCGGCAACAGTCAAGGGCAGTGAGCGAACCAGACCACGAGTTCGCTGTGCGGTCCTACACCCTTGGTTTCCATCTTCCCCGTTGCAAGTCATTGAGTGCTCCATATCCCGCATCATATCACGCATCCGTTGCCTCAGGTGCTCGTACCTCTGCATCGGTGATGCCAGCTGCACACCTGAAAGAATGAGCTACCTACATACGTAAACAAGCTGTTGCCCAAGGGAGCTCTCATCTCCGTACTTCACCTCCACGTACATGATTGTGATCTCAGTCACTGGCGGCCATGACCCTCTACAAGGAAATCCCTGCTGCTGAGAGTGCGGCTGTTTGCAAAATTGGCTTGTTGCGCTACCTCTAGCCCCAGACTTCGTACAGTGTTCCGGCATGGCCTGCTGCGACTGCCTACTGTTCGTTCATGCTGACCCCCAGACCTGCATCTGTCGCTGAGTATGATCTGCACCACCCGTGCTTCGCCTGCTCTGCTACCAATGAGTTGTGAAAGTGTCGCTCACATAGCAGCCAAACCTGGTGCATTAAGTCTGCACGGTTGCGCCCTGCAGGTATCCTGGGCGCGCCCTGCCAGCTGATGCTGCTGTCGCGGGTCTCGCCGAAGTGCAGGGCGCTGCCATCACGGCTGCCCTGGACCCTGAGGAGGGGGCGGCTGAAAACCCTGGGCTCTGTGCCGACGCTGCTGGGCTCCACTCACAGCGAGGATGCCGAGAGCTGTGCCATTATAGATTACACCACATTGCTGCGCGTGTGCAGCGCCGGCAGCTTCTGCAGCAGGCTGCGCCGCTCGGTCGTGTTCTCGTCCAAGGGCCGCGGCCGGCCGAAGCTGGGCAGCGTGTACTTTGCGCCCAGCTCGTTCAGGGTTTTGGCGATCTGCAGAGGTAGAAGAAGAAGAAGTTGTAGGATCAGCATAGTATCACCTCAAGGACTCCACTCTGGTGCTTTCCAAGATTCCATTATGATGCTGCCACAGCTGAGTCCGTGAACCAAGCCTCTCGCGGCGGTGCTGGCATGCAGGCTATCATGGAACACACGGTAGATAGTCCGCACCAGCATGTACAGTTCGTGGCGCGTGGGCCCCGCCCTGTCGCCATCCTCAAACGCTGCAGCACAAAGAGCACGGCATGTCACAGTACAGGACCGTTGTCAATGCAGCCGGACTGTTGCGCAGTGCGCACTGTGTGATTTGAGCCTTTCCGTTTGAAAGGATACTTCTCATGCGCAGAGTGGCGTGCACACCATTAAATGCGAAGTTGAAGTAGACTGCGATGGCAATCTTCATGGGGTCTGTGCTCGGCCCGTAGAACAGCACCTGCAGCTTGGAAGGGTGACAATGCCTTGGGTTCACGCATGGCACACTACACAGCGGCGCGATGCAGCCCGGGCCACGACACAGATGGCATGCGGGAGGGAGTCAGCTCTGCATCACGAGGCCTGTCGGCCACTGCTGCACCCTGGACTCTGGAGGATGCAGATTCTGGCAGGGGTGCCGTGTGCTGCATCATCACCGGCTGATGCTGGCCAGCATGAACAGCAGCCCACACCTCACCGTGGGGTCGCGCTTTAGCTCATTCACAGCGTGTACTTGAGTAGCTTCTTATGGACGGCTTATCCAGGGTTCTCAATATGCAGGGTTCTCCGTGAGCTCCCACCGTGGGGTCGGGCTTCAGCTCGGTGGGCCGCGCCTCGAACCAGGGGTCCAGCACCTCCTTCAGCGCGGTGACAATGCTCGCGGGCGTGTCCGTGTCCACCAGCACCTGTGATGGAGTTGTCCAGGTCACTGAAGTTAGAACCTCTACACCTGCAACAGGAACATGGGGTGCACACCTGCACCTGTGGGGTGGCGCTCAAATGATGCATCGCCCAGCCAGCTCGGTGCAAGGTTGGCCATGCAGGACATGGCAAAGCTGCTGCAAGCTGTCGTCGGAGGGCCATTGCAGGGTGACAATGTGTGTCCTTCTCCTGTTGCTGAGCGTGCATCATCGCAAGTGCACTTGCACACCAGCGGGATCGGCAGCAGGGCAGCATTGGTCAGCTGGTGATCCAGACCAGGGCCTGCTGGAATGCCAGCAGTTCCGGCACGATGAAGGGCACCCACTGCTGTGCATCTGATGCAGAGTGGCGCTTGGCAGCGCACCCGGAAGCTCTGGCACCGGGTGTCGGTGCGTGTGACGTTGGTGATGGCGGCGGCGTTGATCTTCTCGTTGGGGTACCACACTCGCGCGCCGTCCCACCGCTTGAACACCACCTGTGCACATGAGGGTCCCAGTAATAATCGCAGCGCTTGAGTCAAACCTAATCTCGTCAGGTAGGCGCTCACGCTGTCATTGTTGTGCTGGATCCCCTTAGGAGCACGATCGCAGTAGCTTTTGTAGACAGTAGCGGAGCACCTTGCCAAATGGCGCATTAGGCTGGCCGCTGCCGTCGGGTCACTTGCATGTGAGCTCTACATGCGTTGTGCGTTGCTTCTGGTTGAACGACCCGCTCAATTGTGGGCCCGCCGCACCTTGTTCAAAGACGCCTCCTCCACGACGTGGAAGCTGCCCTCGATAAGGATGGTGTCGCCGACGTCGAAGGGGTGGATGACGAACAGCAGGAGGCAGGACTCGAAGACGGTGCGGATGGAGTTGCCGAAGATGAAGGAGAAGCCCAGGATGCCGCTGCTGATGGTGATCCACATGTTGTCCAGCGAAAACTGCGGGCGTGCAAACACGTTTTGTGGCGGCACTCAAGACTGTCAGCGGTCAGCGGTCAGTTCCATCAACCCATTTGTGGCAACAAAGCATGAGGCTGCATCCGGTGTGACATGTCTCCTGCAACGGCACGGGCGTGCATGCAAGGGCGCGGCCAGGACGTTTTCGATTGCTGGTTGACACTCAAGTTGACGGGGCCGCTGCGCAGCTGCTCAGCTATGAAATGGCGAGAAAAATTCAATTTTAGCTTGATTATCTAAAAATGTTTTATACGGAATTTTATTTTTTTATGACGCACCCGCAGGACCAGCGTGTACATGAAGAAGAAGAAGATGTGGACGACGATGCCCACGATCGTCTGCAGCGTGCCGATCACCGAGCGCGTGTCCTTCAGCGCGACCGCCAGGTTGCGCCTGTCCCTGCAGTGTCATTGTGCTTCTCCTGTCAGCCTCCCATCACTATGCCCTATCCTTGGACACTCAGGCATCCCTTTGGACGACTGCATGACAGGGTTGGCTGTCAAAGCAAAGCCGCACCTGAAGATCTGCACGACTGCGTTCAGCAGCTCCGACTGGGCGACGCGGCCCGAGTCGTTATCGTCGATGTGGTGGAAGGCCTCCCTCGCCTTCTCCGGCGACAGGAAGCCGCGGAAGTCCTCCGGCACCAGGTAGTTCCTGCAAGGACGACTCAGCTGCGTCGCAAAGCGCTTTGAATCAGCCTCAACATGTACAAAACCGAAGCAGCATCATCGTCAACAGACTGTTGCAGGGCACAGAGCTCGTCATGCTGCCGTCTGACAGCTCTGCTGAGCTGAGAGTCGAGCCAGGCTGGCATTCCGATGGGACATCAGTTTCGCTGGGGTGGACAGACAATGCTCTGAACGAGGGTGCTCTGGGCAGGGCCGCTCGTCAGCACCTGTCGAAGTCGCGCTTGACATTCCAGAAGATGTAGAACGCCAGGCGCTTGGCCTCCCTGTCGGACGCCTCGCTCTTCTGCCGCTTTGCATTGGCGAGCTGTGTGTCGAATGTGACGCCCATCTCCTTGTACCGAATCCCACTCTCCACCTACGGGTCACATCAACTCAGTGCCGAGAAGCTGCCATGTGCATGCTTACACGATTGTGTCGGATGACACAAACAATGGTGTTTCATGAGACCTTGGCTGTCCGCAAATGCGGTGCCACTGCGCCTCCACTATGCATCATACCCTCTGAGGGCACAACGCCTGGTTTCGTGACCTCATGTGGCACTCAGCACGCTACATGTGCGGGCATGAGCTGCAAGGGGCATGCAGCAGATGAGTCTTCCAGCCAGAGCGTCTCGGACACACTGGCTGCCAAAGACCCCGCGTGGCAGCAGCAGCTGCCAGCCATGATTCGGTTCCCGAGCTGCCAGCGGTGCGCGGGGCGGCAGGGACAGCGCGCACCTTCCGCATGCGGGCGAGCAGCTTGTCCTCAGCCAGATCCGGCTTCCGCAGGATCTCCTCCTCTAGCATACCCTCCTCCCCCTGCAACATTAGACAACGAGATTCAACCCCAATGTCTAGAAGCAAGCCATGCGCGCAACATGTAAGTGACGTGGAACCTGTACCTGAGCTTTACTAGTACATGTGTACACAGAGCCCATGCCAGTGAGTGATGTTGGCCCTGTAGCGGAGGCACAGCAGTCACCTGGGTGCTGTGCTGCTTGCTGCGGTTGGGGGAGCCGCGCTGCAGCCGCGCCATGACCCGGTCACGGCGTGCCCTGTAGCGCTTTGCCACCACGCCGGCCCTGGGCTGGTAGTCCCCAAGCTGCCCGGTGCCTGCAGTGGGGTCAGGGGAGCTGATCAGCTGGACCTCAGTGCATCCAGGGTGCAGAGCTGCATGAACATGGCCTATAAGCTGCTCTCCTTGCTCTGCAGACCGTGGGCAGCATTGATACGACTTCCTGGGGAGGAGCAAACTGGTGCTTCGAACCTAGAGCCGCTAGATCGCAGAGCTGTCGTCAGGTGTGGGCGGCCGCACCTGAGCCGTGCTGCCGGTCGATGCTGCTGACGAGTGAGGCGGCGCCGCTGCCGTGCAGCTCGCTCTGCCGCAGCACGCTGACTGCCTTGGTCGCACCAGTCCGGGGTGTGCGCCCTGCACACGCCAACATGGATTGCTGCTGTTAGAATCTGATGTCATTACTGTGATGTGGTCAGGCGGTGTGTGGCATTGTAACGGTTTGCTGTGATGCAGCGCTGCCGACTGCCACGACTGCATTAGAGCGGAGAAGGACTGCGTGATTGCGTGTGTATTGCGCACAGTAGCTAAGAATCGCAGGCCTGTGCGCACCGGGCTGCGAAACCGATGACTCTGGCCGGGGCGAAACGGCTGAGACCGGTCGCGCTGGAGACGCCGCGGCGGACGGCGGCAACGACACTGGCTGCGTGCTGCGGGGCGTGACGGCTGCAGGGCCAGGGGAGGAGGGGTGCGCCGGCAACGGGGCCTGCGTGATGGCAGGCAGGGGCGGCAGGGCATCGCCGTTGGGCAGCGGCGCGTCAGCCCTGCCACGAGGAAAGCGAACAGTGTGCTCAGCAGCAGTAGAGAGGAGGCCACATCTGGATGCTGATGGGTGCTGTGGCCAACTGTGTTTGCAACAGGCTACCGGCTGACGCCCTGCATGTTGTGTTTATCATGCCAATCAACAGCCAAGCTGAGCTGTTCTTTCAGAGCTTTACTTCACATGCTTTCAAGCCAGGTGCCGGACGTACCTGACAGAGATGCGTGGCTGCAGCGGCAGCAGGTCGCTCGCTGCTTTGGATGCTGGGAATGCCGGCGGCGGCGTGATGCCAGACTTGCTGGACACCCTGAAAGAAAGTATTGACATCATGAACAAGGTGCCGACAGACCCGACAGATGCAGGGACGCTACGACCCGCCCAGTTGCGGCAATAGCAGGCTAGCTGCCAATCAGTCAGGTCTAAACTTCACCTTCGGCACTCATTTGCCGCCGTTAGAGCACTCAGCCTCGTAACAACAAGTGCACCTGCTCGCGGGCACTCCGTCCTCTGCTGTGGGTTTGGCAGTCATTTGCACGCCGCCTGCATCCCTGAACTCATCGTCCTCATCTTTGCCGTCGCCTGCCTGACAGGCATCCGCCTTCAGAGAGTCACGCGGCCTCGACAGCGCCCACAGGAAATGCTCCTGTGCAGGCGAGGGCAGGAATTCAGCTGCTCTGACTGCTGGTGTCCGTGTGTGGATACATAGAACCAAGATGACAGAGTCTGCAGTCTAGTGTCTCCTTGAGGCAAGGCGTCTGCTGCAACATGTCGGACTGCACAGCAGCAGCCGTCAGCCATGCTGCGAGCTGCAGCGCTGCAGCGCTGCAGCGCACCTGCTTGAGCGTCTCCTGCATCTTGTCGAAGAACGCCTGCTTGTGGAAGTAGGACGCCAGCAGCTTGGCAATGACGGTGGTGATGAACAGCGCCACCGAGAACAGGAAGATGCACAGCAGCACCTGCAAGGACATTGACACAGAGGAGGTACATCTAGGGTTTAGGGTTTAGATATTAGGTGCCTGATGGCTAGGCAGCCATGAGGCAACCAGGGGATGCTGGCCCTCCGCTGCGGCTGATAGCTGGGGCCATCAAAGCCTTCCCCGCGTGACAGTTGCTGCAGCAAAGACCCTGGGCAGGAGGCCTGTTCACCGAACTTCAGAGCTATGACGGCCACAAAGGGACCATTGACAAATAGGCCGTTCTGGCTCTCGCAGCGCACCCGCAGGGTCCACTTGTACACCTCCTGCCAGGTGTAGCTGGCGTCGCGCTGGTCCCGGAAGATGCACACCCACAGCACCGGCAGGAACGCCGTCTTGAACATGCGCGCCAGCGGCCGCTGCATGGACAAGCGCAAACTGCTGAAATTTCCTGAAGATCTCGGTAGCAGAAGTGACTATCTGCCACGCCAAGCTCTTGTGAGGCACCAGCAGCAACCTTGCACTCTTACAACTGAAATATGCTGTGTGTCTGCTCTATGTCTGCGGCGGCAGCTGCCACTGGACGCGCCACCAACCTACCGTGGTGCCGATGAAGTAGTAGAGCACGCGCCGGTTCTCGAAGAAGTTCCACTCGATGATGGCCTCGATCAGCTGCGCAATGCCCTCGCCAATCCAGTATGACGGCACCAGCAGCCCGATCAACATGAGCCAGCGCCACACCACGATGTTGCCGCGTGCATACTGCACGACACACATGGCATGTGCTCTGACAAGACCACAACACCGCACAGACCTGACCACAGGCTGTTCTCAGAGCTCTGAAAGCCGTGGCACATGCATGCAAGGGTCCAGTGGTGGTCTTGCATGTCCAGCTTGTTACTTGTTGGTATACTGGACCAAGAGACAGCTTCCAATCGCGTGATGCTCACGGCTTCCTATGGCCTCTGCAGTAGGCCATCGCAGCGCCACTTGAATGCATGCTGGCGGAGTGCATGCGAGCAAGACACTGGAAAGCAATGGCTGGGACTACGGGAAGAACAGCTGACCGTGTCGTTGGCGGTGAAGCGCAACACGACGCCACCACAGAAGATGAGGAGCGAGACGGATATTGCAATGAGGTGCCACCACCACGCCTGCCACCACCGCTTAGGCTGCTTCGGCTGCAGCTCCTCGATCTCATCGTCCGACAGCTGCAGGCGGCAGCAGCGCCGCTCAGGCAGCATCATTGTGGAGCAGCAACATGCAGCATGCTGTGTTCCACTGCCAACATTTGGAACGAAAGAGCCCCAGTCACATCCGATACCTCTTCTGCATGCTGTTCTGCACAGACCGTGCGGCCGCACATGGCCCGCATGGCGGAACGCACATATGTCTGGAAATACAATGACAGCTTTCAGTCGTTTCATGCACGAGCCTACCTCAAGCTCGCTCTCCAACAGCGTGCCGTCAGACTGTGAGTCCCTGACATCATCTGGTCCAGCCTCTGCCGCTGCAGCGATGTCAAATGCAGATGGACGTGCTGACTCTGCAGAGGCTCTGCTGCCTGTGTGAAGGTCTCCAGCCACCTGCAACCCCACAACTTGTATCAGGTGACTGGCCGACGTGACTCGTGCACCATCTCGCTGCTGACTATCCACTGCATGAGCCCCGTAGGCTGCTGCGCCATGGCAGAAGGGTGCGCAAAACACCCACGGCACATCCAGGGCGTAAATACTGTTGCCATCAGCACTGAGGCTGTCGAGCACCTCATGGTGATGGTCCCCAGTGATCGACGGCCGCCCCAGGGCGGGCCGCCCGCCGCCGCCGGCTGCAGGGGAAGCAGGAAGCTGCCCGGGGTCCAGGGTGCGCGAGGAAGCTGGCCACCCCCGCGGCGTCGCGGGCTCGTCCTCGCTGGCATGCGTCACGCGCGAATGCACTGAAAAGTCGCCTGCAATGACTGACCATCAGTCACAGGTTCATTGGCAACCCCCAGCCCTAGTCCATGCTGAATAATGATGCAGCTTGCACACACACATATCTTTGGTGTCTGGGCTGTGCTGCGACGCTGTGATGGTAACACCCCTGCAGCAGCACCTGCTGCCACCGGTTGTCAATCCTTCCCATACTCGCAGTGCAGTGCCCACCGTGAGATGACTCCTCAGTCTCGTCTCTCGATGCACCCTTTGCACTTTGTCCGCTCGTCCACCCCAGGGTGTCCCGCTGCCGCGCACCCAGCGGCCCCGGCTGCGCCGGCGACAGCGTTACACTGCACAGACAGCAGAGCCACAGCCCGTCACTGCCCAATCAGAAAGGAATTTGACTGTCAATCGGCATGCCATGACAGCTGCCTTTCAGCATGCACACAGATATTGAGATCAGCAATCAGCCCTGGAGTCATTTCGGAGCCCTAATGCACGCCACTGGCAGCTGCGCGGGCAGGGCAAGTCACCTGCCGCCGCTGTTGCTGCCCTGCTCTCGCTCCAGGGCCAGCAGCGCCTCTGACGAGGGGATGGTCGGCATTGGTGGCCGGCGCTCTGTGCTGGCCCCGCTTCCCTGTGGTGACCGTCGTGTAATGTCATGGTTTAAAATGGTTACATCATGGACGATATGTTTACTTGGGTGGACTTCGCACAAGCTCCAGCATTAACAGGGCGAGCAGCATGGGCACAGACCGAGTGTGCATGGCCCTGCAGCCCAGCGGCACGAGGCTGCCCGCCAAAGTTGGGGTGCTGTGTCACCTGCACACGTGGCGCTGCATCCCGGCTGCCGCTCCTGCTGCGCCTGAGGAAGCCACCTCGACTGAGTAGCAGCGGCGGCCGGGCCAGCGAGCCGAAGGACAGCTCGGTGGCAGCGTCCGCCGCACTGCACGAGCCATGTCGCAGCATCAAAGCGCTGACCCTCTCTGATCATGAGATGATGCAGCCAGGCATGCATCATGACTGATGGCAAGGGTAGGTGGCTGGATGTGTAAACGATGGGGTGAACTGACGCCACCTGTCTGGCTGCTGTTGTTGCAAATGATCGCCGCTGCCATGGTGGGGGCTGGCATCCCCACCGGCACCTGCTGTCGCTGCCTGTGCAGCGACCTGCAAGCAGCAGCAGCTAGACCATCGTGCATACATACGTTCATGACACGATGCAAAGCGCAGGCACATGCAATTGCCGCTTACACGTGTGTCCAGGGAGAGACGAATGTGCACACCGCTGACAGCTCTGGGCTGCGGCTGGCAACGTCTATCAGGACCTCCTGCAGCGCTACATCGTCGCCAGCCGGTCGTCGCTGCGGCAGCATGCCCCTGCTGCGCTGCGCTCAGCCGCCGTCTGCTTGACCGCAGCTCCAGGGTGTGGAGGTTACAGAAGCGCGCGTGCCACGGCGCCAGCGCCAGTGCAGATGCTGCTGGCGTCACCGTGCCGGTTGCCTGCTGTGCAAACGGATGAAACCTGAGTCATGAGGCTGGTCCCTTTATCCTGGCTGCAGATGATTTCAACCGTGCGCATGAGTAGTTATGCTGCGTGCGTATGCATCGGTGGATGCGGTTGCACGGGAGGACGACAAGCTGTACGCACCACGAACGACGGAGATAACGTGAGGCGTCCTCCAGCTTCGCGATCAGCTGAGACTAGTTACAAACATGAGCAATTGCCTTCACTGCGCAAAGGGTTCAAAGGGGGTGATCGTGCAACTACTGCGACATAAGGCAAAGCCACAACACTATGTGTGATAAGGACCGTGAGATACAATCTGTTCAACACGGTCACTTTGCGGACTGAATGACATGCATGAACTTGAGTCAGTGAGATCCTCCCTCGGAGGCAGCGATTTCTGGACACTTTGAACGCTGCAGATCATGTGCAGTTGCACTGCCACGGAGCAGCATGTGCTAGCAGCTGCACAGAGCAAACGCCAGCAAGCTATTTGATTGTTGCGGCGCGTTGCCGAGACCTGGTCCGCAGCCAGACCAGCAAACTCATGGCTGGACTTCGTTGGCAATTTGTATGGCCCTCGAACGGCTAACGTCCCATGCTCCCAATCGGGCTGTTCGGCTGCACCCGCCAAGCGGTTGAACAGGTGGATGCTCGGCAGCTGTTGGAACCAGTGAACACTTGCATCGTTGCATATCAGAACGATTTTGACAAACCTGTCAAATTGCCGCATTGTCATAAATCAGCCCTCGTCTTCACGCAACCTTCAGGGACACGTCAATGATCACGCTGCCTCTGGCTCAGCAACGAATGAACTCCCAGGTACGTCTGTCCAACCGGTACTGGAAATGCCACAAGGTTTGCTCTCAGCAGGACTGCGGCTTGCTCAACTGTGAAGCCTGCTGCAAACACCCGGTCAGGCTTCCCATGCCTTCGAAAGTGGGCCTCCAGAACTTCTGATGCAACTAGGGCACCCACACTTCGACGCTGCCACTGCCTCAGCTTGGCGGCGGTGTTTTAAATTCGACCCATGCGCCAGTGAGATCACATCTGCCACGTGTCCACGTGCACATGCATGCGCGGTCCGTCAGAGGAGATGCCTCGCGCTGTATGCGCCACCTCAAGCCGCACGGAGTTGATCATCGCTTGCGGCCCTGTAGTGCCAATGGCCGCACCTCAGCAGCCTGGCGAGTGGTGTGCTTCTGATCTACTGCACTTTCGAGCGCAGCAGCAGGGGATGTCGATTGGCTGACGGCGGCAGCAGCGGCGACATTGCAGCTACAACCATATGAACACACATGAAATCAGGCTCAGGAGGACGGCATCACCTCCAACGAAAACGCCGACGCTGGTCTTGCGCCCCAGCGCCGAGGCCACTTGCAGCGTGTCGGCCAGAATCTGCGGCACATCGGGCCGTCCAGCGGTGATGTCCAGCAGCAGCCCCGCCTCCTCAATGCCCACCTTGGCGCCCACCTGTGCATGTCAGCACACGGACCGTGCGCCAGGGCATTAGGGCTGAGATTACTTGCTAGCGTGCCGTGTGGATAACAAGCCTGCGGCTCTGGTGTCTGGCGACCGCACCGCCTCCTTGATCCTTGTGTGCTCGTCAACCTGTAGCCCAGACCAGGCAGGTGCACAGTCCGACAGCGCAGTCATATCACTGTCAAGGTGCACAGCATATTCTTGCCGCCTGACGATGGCACACAGCTACGTTGATGCCCGACTGGCAAGGTACCGCCGAACAGTGAATACCCACTTTTACATATTCAGGACCCCCAGCCCAAGAATTGATGAGACATGATGGACGGAATGAGCTGATGTCTTGCAAAATATGTCATGCTGTCATGGTTGAAAGCTGTACGAGAAGTGCAGTATGTTGCACATGGTGCGACGAAGCACAGCCGCATACCAGGGTGCTGGCATTGCTGGTTACGACGGTGCGCTCCAGGGCCGTGTCTGAGGCGCCGCTGCTGTCAGGATTATGTGCGGCGCGGCGCGCAGCGATGTAGGACCAGATCGACACCGGGTGAATGATGAAAGCCGGCAGCCCAATGCCGCCCACCATTGCTGCTAACAGGACCAATACGCCAAACTGCAACATAGTGCAATGAGCACGCATGTCAGTGCACACTTTGGGAAATGGGTAACATTGTTGCCACATGCTTCTTTGGAGCGCTGCACAGCTCTGCATGGCAATGAAGTGCCATGGCTGATGGGTTGCTGTTGCGGTTTGTGCCCCGGCTGCAGGACCGCCGACAGCACCTGTCGCTCACCTTCCAGTACATGAAGTCAGCGCCAGTGTCGTCGCCGAACTGGCCCAGGGTCGCTGGTTCAGCATAGTACGCATTAGCGAGGAGGTACGCAAAGAAAGCGCCGATGTTGGCCAGTAGCAGCGCTGCAGCTGCATGCAGCAGCCCGCGGCTCTTCGCCTGGATCGGCCTGTGCCCATGTCAGCCAGTCAGCATTCTGTTGCTAGAGGTGGCCGAAATGTCTCGCTGTTGTCACAGCCTACTGTGAGAGTCTACATTTTGAGGCTTGGGCCGTCCGCACCGTGCATGTGAGAGTCCAAAGGGCGATGCCCACGGGAAGTTCATGCCACCGTTCGTCGCCACCACCGGACCAGCCTGCACGCGTGCAGACTGTCACGCCTTGCGCGCTGCTGGCTTTAGGCAAAGGATGCATACAGCGCACGGAGTGTCTGCAATTGTTGTTGTCAACAGATACCAGGTGGCGCAGATACAGCATGAGGATGCATTTAAGTGGAGCCGCTGCGGGAACCCTTGTAGTCGATGACCTGATTGCAGAGCTGCAGAACCTTGCCAAACCCTGCAGTTGCATGGGTACATAGAAACAGACGCACCTTCAAATCCGCAGTCTCCTCTGTAGATGCGCCAGAGTCGCTGCCTGAAGATGGGGTGCCATCGGTCGCAACGGCCTTTGGCGTGACCATTCTGCAAGACCCCATAAAAGCGACTGACCACGGGCACTGCATCGTTGGCCATGCAGGGGCGGCTAGCTGCTGGTGCTGCAGTATGCGAGCAGCGCCTGTGTACGCGAAGGCTGCAAGGGTGAAACAAGACTGCATGCGTGCCAACATGCTGGTTTTGATGAAGAGATGGACGCCGCGTACTTGGTAGGTCGAGTTGAGGTTGCTTCCTGCAGATGCAGGCCAGTGTAGTGCAGGTCGATGGTCAGCCACCCGTCACTGCCTCTGCAGCAGCATTGCCATACTGAGTTTGCGCGATTCCCGGTGCAGCTACGATGCAATCGAGGTGCGATATGCTCATCATGCACGTTGAAAACCCTAACTGGCATCACCCTGTAGATGCCTAGTCCGTCGGACGGTCGCCAGATATGGCCTCATGCAGTCAGCCTCACATGCCAGCTGCAACATCTGAGCCAACAGAAGGATTTCTCACCCTGCTGCTGCGAGCACAGCCTGGTCGAGGATGGTGAACTCGGACTTGTGGCGCACGGTCCACACCAGCCGCACCCGCTGCGGCAGCCCTGCAGCGACTTCACCGCCGGCCTGCTCCTTTCGGGCTGCCATGGACCGGATGGCGCTCAGCATTGGCGCCACCTGCGCACAACCGGCCAAAGCCGCAGCGTCGTTTCGGATTCATTCGAGGGTGGCCGTCCGCAGCACAGCAGCACGCAGCAGAGGTGTTGGTCGCATTAGTGTTTCAAGTCCCCATACGGTGCGCCATCTTTGGCACTTGCCAGCATCCTTTTTACGGTTGCACACTGGCATGCAGCATTGTTTGTCCGCATGCACGTTTCAGATCAGAGCAATGCACGTGTCAGCAGACGGTGCAAAGGACTCACGCCGACGCCGCCGGCAAACATCAGCAGCACGGGATGCTCCAGGGTGCGGTCCGTCAGGCGCCCGACCGGACCCGTGACGCGCACTGGCATTGCCACACCCGCCGCCAGCTGCTGCGTCACTCTCTGCATGCATGCACACCCTGACTCACAGCTGGCCCGTCAGCTGGCGCTGCATACAGTGCACTGCTGAACAGCTGGCGGCGTGCCCAGCTCATGCTGCAGCACAGTACAGCTAAGCTGCATGCATGCACGTGGTCTAACAAGCTGCAAGCAGGGCAGCATCGTAGTGCCTATTACAGCTGAGCATGCAGGTGCAGCACATGGCATACTGACCCTGGTGAAGCTGCCATAGTTCTTCATGTGGAAGACGACCGAGTTCCCCGTATGGCGAGCAACCTGCAGGCAGCAGCTCCCCATGTAGGTATACACATGATTCTTGTAACTGCAGCAATGACTGATGACTGCCTGAAGCAATAGGCCTGCTTTCCTGCCCCGATTGCTGCCTTGACAGCATGCCTGAGGTGCCCACAGCATCTGGTAGTGTACTACACTTCTATAGGCCTCAGGCAAGCTCGATACGATGGACGACACTGCCGCACCGTGAACGGGTGCCACTGGAACAGGCTGATGGTGGGGAAGTTCAGGAAAAACTCGGCGGCCGGGCAGATGTGCACCCGCTGCATGCACAGACCATCACAGATCAGCACATCGGAGATGCTCCTGTGTGTATCAGCCGCAAGCCCGATCTGCATGCTCCAATACTGAGCATGACCTGAGCAGGCGCCCTGCACCATGCTCGCATTGCAAACCCTATTGGCCACTCGACCACTGGCACCAGCACTGGCACCCGTTGTGTGCCCGCCCAAACAAACCTGCCAAAGCACTTTCAGCCACGGCAGGCTGAGCATGGCGGTGCTGGCTTTGAAATGTCAGGTATGGGCTGCTGTCCCTGGAGAAACCCCACGTCCAGGCTGGATGTGCTTCGTTACCTGTTGCGAGCATGGCATGGTAAGAAGCACAATGTCTGACAAACGCCACCTTGTCAATGGCCAGCTCCAGGGTGGCAATGCTGTCGTCCTCGGACAGGCCGCCGCGCACCACCGTAGTAACATTTGCTCCCTGTGAGTTGCGGAATGCCAGGTCCACCATCCACGGCAGCAGTCCTGCCAGGAGGCAAGGCATCGTCATGACGGAGAAACCCAAGCTAACGGCACGCAAACTGCAGCTGTGCAGATATGTTTTACGGTCCACCACCCAGAGCGGCTGGGTTCGGCGGCAAACCCGCATGCGACAGCATTGTTGCCCTTTGCAACTAGTTTGGGTGGCAGCGATGGCGCAGGACTGACAAGTAGAGCAGGAGCCTGCATGGCAAGACTGCAAGACGACCCCAAATGTGCTATGCTGGACACACCTGGAATGACAAAAACCGTGAAGCCGCTGTAATGAATGGCCGAAAAGACCATGATGCCGAGGAAGCACACGATGTGCACCTTGTAAAAGACCTGCAGGTCAACATCAGCACTATTGCAGCAAGAGAATTACCGTGCGTTGAGTGGAGTGATCTTTGTTCTCCGCATGTCCAGGGGGCCCGTGTGGAAACTTTTCCGGTTAACCTGTTTTCAGCTGGCCTGGTGCAAGCGCAGCTTGGATGTACAGCACAGGATAGCGAACAGCATGACACAGAGGAAACAAATGTAACAAGTTGGGGCAGGATTGATGGCGCTGGCACCTCAAAGAACTTGCGGCGCAGCACATACAGGGATGTGACCCACAGCGGGATGCCGAACAGGAGGGCGAGGGTACCAGGGAAGAATGGGATGCTGTCCTTCCAGGATGAAAACTGTACCCAGAAGCTGCAGAAGCACAGCAGCCCGTGTCAGCCTGTTTCAGATTTACTGCGGCAGGGACTTTGCCACCGTCAGGCTGTCTCTGCACACTCGGAGCATCGTGAAAGACGTACAAAGTGTCCAGGGCACTCACTTCACGCCAGGCTCAAATGCCCACAAGATGTAGTAGAGCACTCCATGCAGCGTCACCGCCCACATGGTGAAGTGCCCAATCCACCTGCAGTGTCACAGCCACACCGAAGTACCATTTCAAATCTGTAAGTGCAACACACTACTATTGTTGTTGAGGTGTACACCTTGCCTCACCGCCCAACAAAGCATGCACCAGCACAGGGTGCTGTGGCCGCTCACCGATGGTATTTAATGACATGTGACCAGGGCAGGCCGAGCGCCATATTCAGCTGCATAGCACATAGTTTGCTCAGGGCTCATCGAAAAATTTTCGGACACCAGCACTAGACATACAGTTCCCTCTGCCGGTGACATGCAATCTGAGCACCAAACGCTCACAGATTGCCGCAAATGATCAGCTCACCCACGAGTTGTGGGCGCATGGCCAGAAGAGCAGCCTGCGCACGCAGGTGGGGGCAGCATGTAAGTCTGCATACTTGGCCTCAACCTGCATCAAGCCCTTTCAACATCCAATGTGATTCACATACAGGCAGGTGCAGGTAGGTGAATAAAGGCCCCAACCCGAAGAGGGGCAGGCAAATAAGCCCCCAGGTGAGACCCCAGCTGCAGGCACCACGCGAAACTCAGTCATCGGCAGGATGTTTGTTAAGCACCTTGCATCATTGGGTGCACCCTGTTCAGCTGCATCCCAGCTCCTGGCACCGTGTGCCACATGCCCAGGATACACCCATTGACATGAGGTGTACCACCCGCGCACCAGGAGTGCATGTGCAATGCAGCACAATGTATGAATCAGGCAGAGGCCCAAAGAAGAGGTGCATGCACAAAGGAGCGCACTATTCCAGGTTCCGCCAAGCGCGAGAGTCGTCCAGGTCGATGACAATCTCAACTGCAATCATGGCATTATACAACATCAGCGGCAAGCAGCCGCCTGCGCACTCTGCAATGTCCGCAAGCCAGCCGTCCCTCTGACCGCAATGAACGCAGCGGAAGGCAACGTGCTGCAATGCTGCTGCTTACCGGCACATCTACCTTGTGTATCAATAAGGCGATCCAAGTGCGTGACGAAAGCTAAAGTTTACCGCTGTCATAGTACTTGTAGCCGCCGTACAGGCCGTAGCGCAGCCAGCAGACGACGACCGCAAGCAGGAAGGTGAAGAAGGCAGCCTCCGCGAGGTTGATGCCCCCGCACCACGCCAGCCACAGCCGCTGCCCCGGCAGCGGCCACATCAGCACACGCACCACCTATCAGCATGCCCGACGACAAGTTGCTTGCATGCACGCGTGAAACCTGCCATCTCTATGATGCCGGGCGACGCCACTGCTGACAGCAGGTGTTGCTTGATACCGACTGTGTAGTGGAGCAGCATACAGGGAAATCATCTCTGCAGAATGTTAATAGGCATGCCAACTCTATCGTGGACTGCAGATGCCCGCTGCAGGCAGCATGCGCAGCGAAGGTGGAACGGCAGCCCGCGCACGCAGGCACACATGGTGCCGACTAAACATAGGCGGCACCCACCCCATCTCTGAACCGGCGTCCAGCAACCTCAAAGCGGTTCTTGCCGCTGGGCAGCGCCCAGTAGGCGTAGGTGGCGAGGCCGCAGACCAGCGCCGGCAGAAAGAAGAACAGAATCTGCCACGTGTAATACTCTTCGAGCTGCGCGGCAGCAACGAGAACACACTTTTAATGGTTTCCATACATGTTTGCTTCCTGCCTTGCAACAATTCCGTGCTGCGTGGTGCGCACAGGTACATGCGACAGCACGGTTATGGTGGCGGACTTGCCTGTGCGCATGGCATTTCAAGGACATGTTTACATGTCACACAGACCATTCACGCAAAGCGCACACACTATGATGGCCTACAATTGGGAGCAGCATGGATGCTGCGCAGCACTGAAAACTCAACCACAGGCGCACCAGGTAGGTGCTGGGCATGGTGGCGCCCGTCTCGCCGTTCATGTACTTCACGTACACCCCGTGCATGGTCATCAGTTCCGTAACAGCGATGTACTGGGTGTCCATGATCCACTGCGCACACGCACACCCAAACTGAATGTTTTACTGATGGGCTATAAACTGGGAATGCACCGGCAACATGCGATGCCGGAGGCCATCAGCAGCCACGTCGCGAAGAAAAGTTCGGAAGGCGCAGACCCGTGCACAGGCGCCGGCAGTGCGGCATGATCGATGTTAAGCTGGGCCAGCTCAAGCCTTGTTGCGCAGGGCCTTCTGGTTGAAACACCCATGAGGCATGGCATGCCTGTCTAGGAGCTCTAGGCAGGTCAGTCGCAGCTGAAATGACTGTTTACACTTCTTAGCCCAGCCACTGGGCAGCAGAGCAGCCTGACGACAGGATGACGATCTGTGCATTCATACTACAACGCAGCGTACGAGCGCGTGTCGATGCGGAGCGGCTGGTGGGATCTTCGTGACTTAGCAACGGCTTGTGAAGCCTGCTGCAGAGGTCTTTCTGCCCGCGCGGCTACGATATGCAGAATCGCAGTCATCTGCAGAACGAACCCGCTTCTGGGAAGGTCCACTCGTGGCGGAGACTACACGCCAATGCAGCCGTTTGATTCTATCAATATGAGTTTACAACGCCACTGTAGTACTGAAGATGCTAGCTGACAGATGCAGACCCTGCATGCATGCATGAGCGGGCAAAGATTCGGAAACACGTCCGGATGTGTGACCTGGCAGATCCGGCCTGGTGTGCCACCTGCTCATTGCCTGGGGCTAGAAAAGGGGCTGTCACTCACAAACTCCAGCAGGAAGAAGCAGCTCCAGGCGAGTGTGACGGCTGCCAGCAGCCACAGGGCAGCGCGCGCCGCCGTGCACGCCGCCCCCCTCGCCACCACACCACCAGACGCCATGCTGGCGGCCAACCGACTCACAAGATCAAAAGGAACGCGGGTCAAGTCTGGGATTTCAGAGCACTCGCACAATATATCTGTGTTGCACCTCGTAGACACGTCTATCTGGTCTCCAGCCCGGGCCGGAGTATGGCAAGTCGCTAACGTGCGTGTGATCGCCACGCGCCGTCGTGCGCCAGCACATTCCGCTGCCGCCAATCCGTGCGTCCCACTGCACACGCGTTGGACAGGCTACTCCTTTCAGCTGCGTGCCAGAAGCAGCATGCTGCAGGTATACATACAAAAATTATAGGCCAGCACCTGCGGCAGTCGCCATGGCCAGCCGGAGGCCACCGCGTTTCTTGGAAGCCTCGCGCTCACAGCTGCCGAAGTATCTGCTCGTGCTGATGTGCGCCACCGCTGTGCTCGCCCAGCCAGAAGACCTGATCCAAGTGAAACTGCCGACGGATGCTGCTACGGCATGCAGCCCGGCGCAGCAACGCAAGGCGACCAAGTGCCCAGCCAGATTCGACTTTTTCGTGCACCAGCATGACTACAGTGCGCGTATACTGGTCCTTTTGCGCACTGCTCTGCATGGATAAGCGTCAGCTCTGATGCTGCATGCTTCCTCAGAGGATCTGGCTGGGCTGCCAGATTCGAGTGGCACCGCGCTGCCGTGCAGCCAGCAGACCATGCACGCAAGAATAAACACCCACGCGACGCTCCATAATGCATGAGTACGCTCAGGATCCTGACTAACGTATCCCGCCTACAGGCGATGAAGACCAGAAGGAGTGCTGCAGGCTCATGGCGTCCTACTTTGGCCCGAACGCCACGGTTGGCGCCGGCGCCAACTGCTTCTGCGACTCGGGCGTGTGGGCGGAGACCCTGGAGCGGGAGAAGTCCAGCTACATCTCCTACGCCACCGTGTTCGCCGGCTGCGCGTGAGGGCGTTGGCCACACCCCACTGTCCTCCGGCACTGCACACGCTGTACCAGGCCCACGCGTGGCCGCCGGCGCCTTGTACTGCCAGCCGCTGAGCATGCGAAAAGTCCGTGGCTGTCTGCCCTGCAGCGGCGTGGGGTACCCCATCTACTACTACCAGGATGGCGCCGGGCCGTGCAATGCATCCGCTGTGGCGGCGCCGGCGCCAGCGCCGGCGCCGGTCGTCGAGCCGCATGCCCGCTCTTTCGGAGCCTGGATGCGCAGCCTGACCAGCAACCCGGTCCTAATCGTGGCTTGGATCGTCACCATTCCTTCAGGTAAACATCTGCCAACCCCTCAGCTACCGCTGCATTGCCTCACTCGCGCCACAGCACACGATGATGGTGCCTGGCTGTCCCCCGAGGCGCCAGCCGCTGCTGATGTTGACGGGGGTATAGCGCAGTGAGCAGGTAGAGCGGATAACATGGTATGCGGCGCTAGTGCTGGGCTGCTGACTACCATGTATTGTTGCCTGGCGTGCAGTCATCGGCTTCACCTCGATCGTCATCTGGCCGTTGGCCTTCTACAGCGCCCTGGAGGCGTCGCGCCTGGTGCAGCTTGCGCGCCTGCGCTCCTACCACACGAAGATGGCAAAGCGCTAGCACTTCACGCACTGAGCTGCTGTGCAGCTCGGTGCGACAGGGTTGGCAGCCCTGCATGTCGGGCGCCCAGTGATTTAAAGGACTCAAGTGCTGGGATGGAAGGCGCTCCTGGTGACACTCACAACTGACCTTTTGGGCTGCCGCCGAAGTCACCGAAGTCTCCATTCAGCTTCTTGCAAGTGTGAACAGTGTGAACATCATGTCGAACTACCGAGCAGGAGACACAAGATATGAACATGACATTGGGGTATTGGTCACCTTGGCTATGGCTATGAGGAGGTGGTGCAGGGAGTGAAACACGTGGAGCAATTGAGTTTGTAGTGAAGGGCGCGCAGCCTGAAGTATGGTATTCCAGGACAGCAAAGGGGAGGTAAAGATGAAGTGCTGGCCTGCAGTCATTTGCAGAGCGCCCTGCGACTGACACCACACGCGACTGCGCAGCGCCCACACGACGCATGGCCCTTCAGCCAATACAGCAGGTACTTACTGTATGGGCACTTGCTGGTCACAGCAAGCAGGCAACAGCACAGACTGGCTCTACACGAGAGCATCCTAACTGTACTTCTTTCACCATGGGGCTGACTGAGTGTCACGGGAGCCGATGCACGCTGCCAGACAGTTGCAGCGCTATGCAACAGGGTACTGGCTGCCAGCAAGCAGGTGCGGCACCACGTGCTGCCCCCGCCCATGTCTGCCAGGCGCTCCCATGGCACCGTCGCCGCTCCTCCATCCACATGCTGACCCCTGGCTTCTATGCCGCTGCCGCCGGCGCTCACGGGAGGGGCGTGCCCTATCCCAACCCCGCCGCTGCGCCATGCCGCAGGCTGCCTGTGCCGAGCCCGGGCTGCCGCCGCCGCTCAGGGGATGAACTTGCCCTCGCTGATCTCGGCGTGCAGGCGCTTGCCCAGCTCCGGGTCGCTCTCCAGCACCTCGTCGATCGTCAGCGTCTTCACCTTTTCCTGGAGACGCAGGCACAAGGAACTCAGGTCATGCACGCGACGTGTGGCCGGGGGCCTCCAGACCCTTGCAGCTGACGGACGAAACCCCAAGCATGTGAGCGGTTCCAGGGGCTCCAGCAGAGGGGCCCAGAGTTGACCGATGCAAGCTTGCGACAGAGGGGTCAGCGGGATCGGTGCAGGATCTGCTGCAGGGAAGGCGCACCAGCTCCTTGTCAATGTCGGCGACCTCCTGCTGGATCTCCTTCATGCGGGTTTCTGAATGTGCCGCCAGCTCCCCAGCCTGCGGTGTCCAAATATTGAAGCTGTTCGCAAGTTTGGAGAACGAGCAAAAGGACTCGAAATAGGACAACAGTGTGCAGCAGGAGCGCCTGACACTGCGCCGTGCCCCGTGCTGCCGAGGTTACAGGCTAAGCAGGCCGTGCAGTGGAGCATGTCAGCCCGCTGGGAGCAGGGTGTGCGAGGCGGGCGCGGCCACTGCGGCTGTGCACAGGAGCAACAAAGGGCGGGTACCACCTGCTTCAGCAGGTCCTCGAACGTCTGGTTGAGGTCGCCCAGGCCCGTGTCCTCGTACTTCGGGAGGGGCATGCCTGCAGGGTGGGAGCCGGGGCACAGCACTGTCGGCACATAACTTGGATGTGCAGATTGGTCCAAAGATCGCTCCATGTTGGCGTGGGGTGGGTGGGTATCACAATGCTGCAGATGGCCATCTTCATGAGGGTCTTGGCTGCACGAATTGGTGAAAGCAGTCCAGAATATGTGCGGCATCTGTGTGGCAGTCTGTGATTGGGGATGCATCCTTTCTGATGACGGGGATGCGCACTGTCGTAGGCCTTCTGGAAGGCATCCACCAGCTGCGGGTCGACGCCCTCCTCCTTCCACTGCTTCCAGTTGATGGCCTCTGGCTCCTGCAGGCCGATGCATGGGCGAGCTAAGCCCATTATCGACCAACCCCATGGTTGGGGGATCCCGCAGATCAACATGATGCAGCGGTAGAGTGATGCTGCGCCAGAACGCAGCCACCTTCGTCATGTCGGTGATCTTCTGCTGCACGTCCAGGAAGGTGCTGCGCAGCAGCTGCAGCTCCCGCTTGCCGTTTTCTGACGCCGCGGACTCCTCGAGCTGGTCCCAGTCGAAGTCAGACTTGGCAGCTGGTGCCGAGGCTGCCTTGGCAGCTGGTGCCGGCGCGCCTGTGGCGAAGCTGCGGGCCGGGGCCGACGCCAGCGCCGCGCTGTGCTGCACCTGCGGCGTTCATGTAGCTGGTCAGGCTGCGTAATGGGGACCACTGTGAGCTTGGCAGCACCCCACACCAAGGAGTGCGCTTGCGATGCCTTGTCCCGCTCATCACCGGCAGCATGCTGAAACTAATAAGCTGGTCAATAGCACGCATAGTCGGGTGGTACATGGACAGCCTTGACAGCACCTGCTAACCCTGTGATCTACTCGGCATACAAGGTCACCAGGATGGCATGAGGATCAAGATCCCACAGAGGAGGCGTGGGCACTGCAGGGGCTCACATGGCTAGCGACCCGCCGTGCCACAGTCCTCAGCATGGTGCCGTGCGCGCCGCCCGGCACAGAGGCAGCAGGACCGAGGTGCGGTGCCCACTGATGGCCACAGCCAGTAGCAACCCCTGGCAACTGCTCGATGGCAGTGCCACCCTTCTGCACAGCACACCAGGGTACACTGACACTCGCTGCAGGGAATAAGCTTCTGAGCTGCGATCAGCGTTGGGCTGGGTTGAGATGCCCGACGCAGTCTACAAGCTGGTCTTCATGGCCTGGGATGTCAGCCCTGTTGGATGCTCTAAGCAGTTGCAGCCGCGGTCGAGGTGCAGCCCGTCGATGCGCCGATACGCACCGGGGAAGTGCAACATATCAGGCTGTTAGATCCTTCTCGACACGTGTTAGTAGTATCAGCGTATATGATCCGTTGCCGGCAGTATCACTTGGTATAAGACCATGTGCCATAACAACAGCTTCGATACACGCCGGACTGTTATTCGTCATAGCCCGTAAACATGATGCAGCAGAGGACACAGTCGCTTCCAGGGGCGCCCAACCGTCTCGGCACCTACGGCTGCCAGCCGTATGATCAGGTGCTGCAGCGCTTGCGCACATGACCAGCGATTGTGCAGGGGCACACAAGCGATATATGAACAACTCATAAATCCACGCAGACAAAGCGTGGTTGGACGTTGTTCCGCGGCAGGAAGCCGCGCAGCAGGAACTCAGGTGCCTGGTGAACGTAATGGTGGACGACTGCACCTGCCTGCTGACGAACTTGCCCACACACAGCACCGCAAACGAATACAGACAATATATGTGGCTGTGGATTGCAGATGAGGTGCTGATAAGCTACCAGCAGCAGGAGATGGCGGCCATGCGCCAGAGACTGGATCAGCAGGTGCGCTTGCTGACAGTACTACACCCAGAAGCCTGCGCCACCACCTGCGGAAGTGTCAGTTTCAGGCCATGAGCATATTTGCACATGAAAGGTCTGTTGCGGCTCATCGTGACCACAGCTTGGGCACCGAGTGCACTCCGTTTGTGTGGCAACCCCCCAGGACGGCGAAATCCAGCAGCTGCTGGCGGCGCGGGAGCAGGGGGCTGGAGCCGAGGGGCACCTGCACGAGCGCCTCAACTTCGTGGCCTTCAAGTACCAGCTGCTGATCGACATGGTGCGTGGCAGCCGCCACAGCCTGGGCCAAGATGCAGATCGTGCCAGATGCGCTGCTCACACATGTGGCATGGGCTAGCAGCTCTTCCTGAGTTTGCATCGATCCTTTCTAGAGACAATCACATCTGTTTCAGCGTATCATATCGTGAGGTGCAGTGGGCGCTGCGGGTGCTGGACAATGAGGAGCTGGGGGCACGGCGTGTGGTCGCATCCGCCGGCACATCCGACCACCTGGTGGACTTGCGACCATCCTCCGGCATCTAAGTTCCAGCCGGAGAATGCTGCACACCGCATCGTGCCAGTCACGAAGGCGGTCTTCTATACGCATACACCAGGGCACTAAAATCCTGACAGTGGGTTGAGGAAGGATCGATCCTACAGCCAGTGCCCTTTCTGACGCCGATTTGTGCAGGATCCCTTTGCATCCGCTAATCTCTTTCACTCGAGGTGCTCAAACCATCCTTAGATATGATCGGTGTCACGCCAGAACCCCCAAACCAACAGTCAGAACAAACCAAATCTACATGTTGTCACAGCACCGAACATCAGTCATCCTCATCAGTAGGTGCCTGATGTACATATACAAGCCTCGGGTGAGGAGCATACAGGGCGGTCCTACGCCGCTGCATATGGTCTGAAGCGCTCCATGATCTACACCTCCATGCTAGCTGCGCCTTCACCGGCTGGAGCAGGCCGGTCAACCTCCCAGGCACCCTGCAGTGCCTCGATGCAGGGCGGCTCCTTGTGAACCCGGCCGCCGCTTGCGCCGGCGCGCAGGTGGTCCGTCAGCCGCTGCCGCCAGCTGCCGCTGCTGCTGTGGCCATCGGCGGCGGGGCCCTCGTAGTGCCGTATGCGCTCGCCTGCCATGTGGGACAACACTGCTCGCAGCAGCGCCTCGGCAGGATGTGCCGTCAGCGTGGGTCATCAGCATGTCAGGCAAGTGCAATGCCGCCATGTGCAGAACCGTCCCGCGCACCACTGAAGTTGAGCAGCGAGCGCAGGCCGGCGCCCAGCGCCCACCCCGCAGCACGCAGCGCCGCCAGCTCGCCGCCCGACAGGCTGGCCACGTCCAGCGGCACGTCCGACAGCAGCGCGCCCTTCGTGACGCCGCGTGCGCTCAGCACTGCCACCAGGCGCTGCACCTGCAAAAGATCTTTTGTGTGATCCAATTGCTTCCCGTACCGATTGCGCGACTCAGCTGCACCACTGTGCATGGGGCCGTCCACTTTCGACATGCAGGATGGAGGAGGCGCCGGCTGTGTTGGCCTAGAAAGGATGCTTCCTGCAGGCACGTGCACCCATACATTGCACCCTTCAATGACCGTGTCAATGGTGTAGCCGATGCGCAGCTATGGACAGGCCGCACCTGGGCGGCCACGGGCATGGGGCTCTCCAGCTCGAAGAAGTAGGTGGCGTGGCCGTACTCGGGGACCTCCACCACGATGCGGTGCGCCGCCTCGAACACAAACACAAACGCGCGCAGCGCCCTGCAGCAGGCAAAGCTGGCCGTCGTCACGCGAGCACAGCAAGCATTTGTGGCCGCTGACAGGGCGCCGCCAACTCGTGTGAGGAGTGTGCCGCCTCAAAGCCCCGGCGCAACAGCGCCCGCATCATTCCCGGCCATGGCCACTTGATGTCGAGATGCAGGTCATCTTTCACAACAGCAACATGACGGTAGCTCGCCTGCACCAGCCCCACAGCAGCGGCTCGCCCCGTGATGCCGCCTCCTCGGCCAAGTCTACAAGCGTCTCCAGCGCCGCCAGCGGCCGCTGTCCCGCCCTGTGGCTGCTGCCGCCCTCGGGACAACCGCCACCGCCGCCGCTGCCGTGGTCTGCTGCATCTGAAGGCGTGCTGCTGGCGTCGGCGGCGCCGCGGCTGCGCTGCTCGTCAAGAGAGGCCCGCAGCGCGCACCAGAAGGAGGCCGGCCCCTGCGCCGCCGCCGCCGCCGGAAACAGCCGCTCGAGCGCCCGGGTGACCCCCGAGAAGGCGTCGCCTGTGGCCCCCAGCGCAGGAGCTGTGCTGCTGACGCCTTGGCCGGTGTGGCGCGATGCTGTTGTGCTGGCGCCGCTCACCCGCTGCGGCGGCGGCACCTGCAGCACCGCCAGCCGCGGCATGAGCTGGTGCGACCGCAGGTCGGCCAGCAGCTCCGGCGCATCATCCTGCAGAGGCAACAGAAAGCTCGCACCACGGTCATGTCAAGCAGCAGGGGCAGCAGCCTGCGCTGCCGATCAGACAGCCGGAACCGCTGCCGCAGATCCCTGCACGGATCCAGGGTAGCTGCGACCAAGTGTTCTCACCTTGAGCGCCGTCAGCGCTGCCTGGCAGCTGTCCTGCGGTGCCCGCCATCGCTGCCGGTTGGGTGATGACGCGCCTGCTGATGGGCCCCCCAGAGGGTGCATGGGTGCCGCCCCACCCTCTGTGGCCGTGCTGCCGTCGCCTGCCTCGGCAGCCTTGGGCCCAGCACGCCGCTCATCCTGCTGCTGTGGCGGCGACTGCGCAGCACGCAGCGCTGAAACGATGTCGTCCAACCCGCCCTCCTCATCTGCCCACCATTAGGAGCCAGTGAATGCCACTCGACGCGCAACATGGGCTCTTCAATTGGGGCGACATTGTGGAAGTCGACTTTGCCATCATACCTCTACAGGCGTCATGACAGTGACGACTCACAGCACGACCGTGACAATGTTGTGGTACAGTGGCAATCAGCATCAGCTGGCAGAAACCCTCAGGAAATGCAGCAGCACCAGATGCAGGTTCCTGTGTTGCCTGACGATGATTCCCTGCTGGTGCTGACACACAGCAGCAGCAGCTGATACATGAATCCAGGTGCGGAGGGAGATGCACAATGGACCCACCAACTTCCACCAGTGGACGCTTGACGCTGGCTGCATTCTGGCTGCGTGTGTGATCCCTGCTGGCAGTGTGGTGCTGCGCGTGGCCGCGCCCCTGACTGCCTCCCGCAGCCGCTGCCGCTGCCGCAGCTGCAGGCGCGTCCTGGGCGCCAGCCTGAGGCGCAGCGCGCTTGCCCTTCTTGCGCTTGCCTTTCGGGTCGTGCCTTTCGGCGCCGCCCTTCGCCGGCCCCGCGCACTCGCGCTCCCAGTGCCCCCGCTGCCGGCAGCGGCCGCAGGTGTGCCGCAGCCGGCGCACGGCCTTGCACGCCTTCTTGGTGTGGCCCCCCTGCAGCGGCGCCCTGCACCTCGGGCACGTCGGGCACGCCTGCCGCCGCTGCTGCTGCTGCTGCTGCTGCTGCTGCTGGCACTGCGGCAGCTGTGGCTGCTGGCCGGGGTGCCTCTGTGGGTGCTTTGCCTGTGCACGCTGTTGCACCGTGTGCACATGGCTCTGCCACTGCTGCTGCGAGCTGCTGTGCTGGGGTGGCACCCGCTGCCCATTGCCGCAGGCAGCAGGCAACACACCGCAGCCAGAGGCAGCATGCGACCCTGGGGCAGCGCCTGGCAGCGGAGTCGGCTGCGGCAGTGCTGCTGGCATGGGCGGCGGCGGCGCTGGCAGCTGACGCCCTGCAGATGGGGACTCCCCAGCCATGCTGCAGGGTGGGGCTGGCGGCGCAGCCGCCGCCAGTTTTGCACCAGGCGAGGCATTTGTGGCCAGTGCCCCCTGGTGCTCGGCCGGGGAGCGAGTTGGAGTACCGGAGCTGGGCCTAGCATGCGTCAGTCCTGTGCGCTGGCCGCCCGCGGCAGCTGCGCCATCCGCGCCTGCTGCATGACGAAGCGCTGTGCAGGTGGCGTGAAGGGAGGCCGCTGCTTTGGCTGAAATCGGGGCCACGTGCGCTGGTTCGAGGGCTGGCCGCTTGGCAGCAGTGGCTGCATCCGCAGCGCCCGCTGCAGCGGCCTCGGGCTTGCGCTTCGTCCCCTGCCGCACCTCTGCTGACGGATGCGCCACTTTGCCCGCCAGGGCAGGTTGGCGCTCTGCATGTTGCTGCCAGCTCGCCGGCTGCGCTACAACCTGAGGGGCTGGAGGCTCGGCTGCCGATGGCACCTCCGGCTGTGCAGTCCCTTGCTGCTGCAGGGTGGGGCTGGCCGTCCCCGCCGGTTCCGCCTGCTGCGAGGGCAGCTCCGCCTGCTGCGCAACCATCATCTGAGGAGGCGCCGGCGCGCCACAGTCGGCTGCTGGTGCCGCGGCTGCGCCTGCGGCCGGGGCGGCGGCTGCAGCGGCCGCCTGCGCCGCCCGCAGATCCGCGATGAGCTGCTGCGCATGCTGCACCCTGCGCGGAAACATCGCCCCTGGACTCAACAGATGATCGGCATGCTGAACAACTAGCACAACACACTGACCAGAACTTCGTCTCGGACCTATAACCTCAGAATGGGCCGCTGGCTGTTGGGAGGAGCGTCTCCGCACCTGGTGTCCAGCGCGGCCTTGGCCGCACTGGCAGCCGAGCGAGCTGCCTCCAGCGATGCGCGCACCCCCAGATTGCGACTGCGCAGCAGCACAACCTGGGTTGAGCATTGCGAAGGGGGTAAGCACCCCACGAGCAATACAGAGCTGCTACTGCAGCCTGCCACAGGCACAGAACTGCAGGCTTGGTGCCAGAGATTCTCCCACAGCAATATGTAGTCCCTGCAGATGCAGCGCTGGCCACCTGTGGAGCGCCTGGGCCTCTGCCAGTTGCCGCTGGATCGCCTTCTCCTGCTTTGCCAGCGCCTCCTCCCTGCGGCAATATTCAGCAGTGATGTCACCGCAGTGGTAGCAGCAAAGACTGCCGTGGGAGCAGCTTCGCACTCTAGAAAACTCAAGCCAGAGTGCAGCGCCATGCATGCAGCTGCGGCCTGCGGCAGCACCGAAGCCGTGTGCCACACGCCTGACTGTGAGCGCCAGCTCGCGGGCCTGCAGCTGCCGTTGCAGCTCCTGAACGAAGGCTGGCAGCAGCGGCATGGGTGCTGGCTGCGTGCTGCTCAGCGCGCCATGCTGTCCGCTCACTGCCGCAATCGCAGCTGTGCGTGCAGAAGCACAGCTTCAGTGCCTCACCTCAGGAGCGTGTGCTTGTGCATGCATGCGCAAATGCGGTTGATAGCGAAGGACCAGCGCTGCCGGCGACAGGGGACCCAGTGTGACGCACCCTTTCACTGCCGCGTCAGCAGGCGCCAACGATCGGCGAGACGCAGCGCGCCAGGTCGAAGAGCTGACATCACGGCCTGTAGCGGTGCAGCGTGTGCACTCCTGACGTCGTAGGACCCTCAACTGCACACGTCCGAGCTGGCACCCCCAGATTGCTGAGCTCAGGTATACATGTTTGCAATTTTCAGGCAGCCCGCCCTGCCGTTTGGCAGGAAATGTACTTCATACAGGGACGGTGTTGCTCAATGATTGTGAGCGCGATCAAGTGCCAAACTCTGAAAGGTGCAGATGCTGGAGGTTGCGAACAATAAGCTTGCCATCAAAGGCAGCACCGCGGCATCAACACCCCTAACAGATAGCCAGCTGCCGGAAACAATGGCTGAAACACTGTGCGTGCAGAACATCGGACGTAACAGCTGACCAACTGAGATGTGCACGTGCTGCTTCTTTTCGAGATGCCAGAAAGCTGTGGTCCCGTGCGAGTGCAGAACCACAGTGCACGTGATTGCATCATACGATGCAGTATTACTGCAGGTTGCCTCACTTTGGAGGTGCAGCTGCCTCAACGTCGTGGGGTGAGGAGGGGAGACTGTCAGTGCGTGCAAGTGCGCTGGGAAGCATCTGTCTCAACTGCTTACAGCGACATTTATACTAGCGAGCAGCCCGAGCGATGGGTCAGAGGAGCCATCGAAAGCTTGCTGGGTGAGGCAGCAATACAGCAGCCACCTGGGTGACTGAGCGCCAATCGTACGCATGTGCGAATCAAACACCAGATTTGGTGCACCAAGGGCAATGCGGATGTCCGACAAACATGAGCCAAGTTTGGCAGGTCTGACTGAAGTTCAGAGCGGGCAGTAAAAGGAAGCTGTCTACTGCTGGCGCACCGCACGGAACAGACGCGTGCGGCGTGCAAAGCAACCGAGATGTCTCACATCCGACAAGCAACTTGTGTCCTCACAACTACGTCTATCCACTACCTCTGCGACTGGCGCCATCTAGCCGTTCCGCTGCCCCCGGGCCTCTGCATGCGCAGTGCCCGCTGCCTTCTGGTGGTCGCAGCACCTGTGGTAGCTGCTGCCTGCTGCCGCCGCTCAGACGCACAGCACCGGCAGCAGCGTCTTGCAGCCGGTGGGCACCTCCTGGGTCAGCAGCACCTGCGCCGCCGCCGACAGCTTGCGGCCGGTGGCAGCGCCCGCGTCCGAGGGGGACCCCACGGCGACGAACGCGTTGCAGGCGGGCGCTGCCAGGGAGGTGTCGAACCACACGGCCTTGTTGGCGCCCACGCACTTGTTCACGGTCGCGAGCGCTGCGCTGCCGATGGCGGCGCCCTTGGAGCCGGCGAAGATGAGGTCGATGTCGGACAGCTTGAGGCCGGCGGCCTTGCAGGCGGCGGCGGCCTGGGCGAAGGGGTACAGCTTGGGCAGCACCGTGAACTTCAGGCCGTTGGTGGCGGTGCCCTTGCAGGCGGCCTTGAGCGCGGCGGCGGCCTTCAGCTTGGGGTCGGCGATGTTGGCCTGGCTGGGGGGCGCGGTCACAACCGGCTTCACCGGCTTCTTCGTGGGCTTCTTGGTGGGCTTGGGCTTGGAGGCGACCGGCTTGGCGTTGACGGCCGGCTGCGGCTTCACGACGCACGTGCCCTTGCCCTTGACCATGATGTAGCCGGTCTTGCACACGCACTTGGTGCCGGACTTCATGTAGGTGTTGCCGCAGGTGACGCAGGAGGTGGCTGTGCACAGGGAGCACCCCAGGCCGTACTGCCCGAACTTGGCGCACGCCTTGCCGGTGAAGGTCTTGACCGCCACCTTCTTCGGCTTGGGCGTCGGCTTCGGCTTCAGCTTGGGCACGTTCTTGAGGTTGACCTTGGCCGTGGGCTTGGGCTTGGCCACCAGCAGCGACCGGCCGGTGTCCTCGGCCTGCGCCGCCGCCGCCGCCACGAACGCGAATGCGAAGACCGCCAGGAAGGCTGCTGCGCCGCGGGCCATTGCGCTGAGTGCTGCTGGACTGTGCTGCGTTGGTGCGCCTGCTGTCGAGGGTCACAGTGCGGGCGAAGGGCCGCTTGATGGAAAGACTCGCGCTGCGACCGTGCAGATGTTGATCGTAGGACAACTGTGCGAGCTTGTGTGGCAGCTGCTGCGCGTCGGCGGGCGACGGCTGGGTGTGCGGGCTGGTGCGTTGGTGTGGCGTGAGCAAGGGGGCAGCTGCTGCAAAGGTGTGGGGGAGGCTTGAGGCTTTGGAGAGTTAGGTGTGAGTGAGAGAAGAGAGTTGTGAGGCTGGGGCACCAGTGCGGCCGCTTATCACTGGCTGCAGTAGTCTGATGTATTTGGTACAGGCCATCGTAGCGTTCGTCATCAAGTAACCTGCCGCGCAGGACGCACCCCGGCCGTATGATCAGTACGGGGTGACGTCCGCATCACGTGGCGCCAGCTAGCAACCTAAGAATCTGAGTCCTGCAGCTGCTTGGCACCAATGTAGGCGCAGAGCGGCGCAACTGTGCCGTGTGTAGCCATACTGCGAACATCTGTGGCGTGCCTGCTGTCCGCAACGGCAAGTGCAGATGAGATGCAAGTACGTTTGGTGGTACAAAAGGGGATTGGCAGGACAAAAGTGCAGGTGCGCCTGCCAGCTTGCGGGGCGCCTGGGGGACGTCTACGGACGGCATGACATGCTTGCGGGTATCATACACCGCTCGATCTGCGCGCGTTTCCGGTGCGGGCGTGTCAGCTGTTGGCTGCTGGCGCGTCCATGCCCCAGCAGGCCCCTTTCGCTTAGAAAAACCGGGGCCGTTGGTGTGCAGGACCGATGCAAGTGCCGTACGTACACGATCTTTGCAGATTCGTCCGGAAAGGTCTGGAATGATACAGATGTCCGGAAAGTTGCCAAGCAGACAAGATCGATCGCGAGCTACCAATGCCAATGCATCTAAACAAATGTGGCAACAGCAAACCCCTAGCGCTGCCGCTGTGCGTACCAATCAAAGCCAAAAGCCGCTATACATTCACAGATATTCCATGTTCCGTTCTGCGCGATGTCAACCGCATGAACCCACACGACATGGCGAGACGAAAAATCGTCGCATCACACGCCAGCCAGCCAGCGCTGCGCCGTTGTTGACCGGCCTGCGGTTATGACCATGTCACCCTGCAGCACCGCTGCCTTGCATGCCGATGCTGCGGGACCTGTGGCCGGCGGTGCGCAGTGCCACGTCTTGCCGGCCTGCATGCGCCCAGTGCCCTGCCATCTGGCAGCTCCAGCGAGCGCAGCAGCACCGCATGACCGGGTGCTCCAGTACGCTGCACCGCCAAGGCCAAGAAGGATTGCCACGGCGCATCACCTCCTGGCAGCCGGCGGGTAGCCGCTGGGCTGCCCGTGCACGTCTGCCGGGTACGCGTTACCGCTGGTGCCGTACCCGTTGTAGAACCTGCACACAACGAACCCCTTCCGTCATCCACATGCTGCAGCTGTCTGCTTGCTGATCAAGCTTTTCTGACAAGCCCATAATCGCCTAGCTGCCTTCCACCAGGCCGCATTGTCACAACAAGGCAGCAGTATTTGCCAGAAGACGCAGTTCAACACACGGGTTTTGGGAATTACGCAGCACAGGAATGCACAAAAACAGAACGCGCCACACACGCACCCGGGGCCGTAGCGCTCCCAGTTGCTCTGGCCCTGCGGGTTGGGCGCCCAGGCCTGCTGCTGCGGCTGCGGCGGCGGGGCGCCCTGCGGCGCGCCCTGCCCATAGCCGCCGTAGTACTGCTGCACATGCACAAAGACCCAGCACGTCGGTACAGTGCAGGCTTATGGAGCGGTCCGCAGCGTCAGCGGCAGACACAGACAGTCGGCATGAGCGTACCAAACCCTAAACCCCGTTGCGGCAGAGGAGCAACAGGATTCAAGGCTGTGGGGTGCACCTGGTTGGGGTAGGCGGCGCCGGTGGGCGGCGGGTAGGTCGCGCCGACGATGGGGCGGGAGGGCTTGCGGCGCACCCCGCAGCAGCCGCCGCGCCGCAGGCACCCCACGATCACCGCCAGCAGCGCCAGGCCCAGCACCACCGCCACCGGCAGCACCACCCACCACCTGCAGAAGCAGCAGGGCGCCTTGCTTTTGTGACTCTTTGCTTTTTTGACTCTTGCGGACAGCCTTGTGAGGGGGCAAAGGCATCCATAAACGTGGCAGCCAAATTAGAGACATGTGCGATGGCCACCTGCAACTCCATGGACCAGAAGCAGCACCAGTTGCAGGGGGGTAACAAAGGTCCACGGAAAGGGAAAGCAGGAGGAAGGGGAAGGGACAGGCAAAGGGAAGGGACAGCCAGCGAAGAGTGTCATCAAGGGGAACAGGAGTCAGAGGGGCGGTGCCCAGCGTCGCGAGGCCATGGCCGCTGTTGGCTCACAGAGGGCAAAGGAAAGCAGCTTCAAAAGGGACGTTCGGAAAGCACATTCGAAAGGGAGTATCGAAGGGGAGCAGGCGCACCAGTGGGCGCGCCACCAGGAGGTGTCGCCCAGCGTCACAAAGTCGTTGCCGTTGTTAGAAGGGGAGCTGCTGGCGGGCGGGGCGGGCGGCGCGAGTGTCAGGCCGTCCGTCACATCCTCATTGTACCTGCGCACCATGCATAACCAGCGCTTCAGGGCTGGGGAACCACAACAGGGGCCCGGCTTGGTCCGTGTTGGGTTGCTTGCTGTTTGGTGTTTGATGACCACCCAGCACTGCTACCGGCGGTTCGTGTATTGAGCGGCAAGTGGTACATGCTGTTCACGGTACGTGCTGTGCATGCCAGCTAGAAGGAAGGCCAGAGCGGCGCACCAGCCGACGACGGTGTTGTAGACGAAGGCGTTCATCTGGGTGGCCACGTTGTAGGTGGTGCCGTCGGACTCCTGCAGCGCGCCCGTCAGCACGGCGCGCACCGTGCGATTGTTGCCCTCCTGCACATCCACATCAAATGCTGCTATACACTTTCCGCAATGGCCGTGCACCGCTATCCTCGTCACAAAGTCTCCCTGATAGCCGCGGCTGAGGCCGCGCTGGAGGCTGCTGCCGCAGCATAGACCCACCGCGTGCAATCAACCGCTCAACAACACAACAGGTGGCTCCTCACCGGGGTCAAATCACTGTGGTGGGTAGATGATAGGGACAGATTCGAAAGGGCAGAAATCGAAAGGCACGCACCGTGGACCAGATGGCGGAGCCCGACTGCCCCTCGTACGACAGGCAGTCGTGCACCACGATGTTGGAGCACTGGCTGCCGCAGCCCAGCACGCCCGGGCCGTTGGTGAAGTCGAACTGCACGTTGCTGCAGTTCACCTGCGGGTGCCGCCAGACGGGTCAGCATCAGCGCCTGCCCAAGTGCGCCCAGGGCAGCTGGGCTGTAGCTGCTGCGCAGACGCACTTGACGGTTTCACCGCCATGCCAGCGCCTGCTGGTGCAACGGGGCAGGCTTGCCCTCTGCTCGCAAGCCCCACTTTCGGATCAGGTGCTGCCCTGGCTGGGATCTGCTGCGGACTGCAAGTGCTCCCAGTCATCGGCCAGCAACGGTGGTTGTTCACATGAGAGTCGCGAAAGGCGCACCGCCCACATGTCCTGGCCGGCCTTGTCGGCGGGGTAGCCGGCGGTCGTCAGGTCGTAGCGCGTGGTGCCATCCCCCGCCGCGATGTCCAGATACGTCGTCCCCTTGGGCGCGCCCGCCGACAGCGTGATCAGCGCGAAGTCGTAGTTCAGCGCCAGCGGCGTGATGGACCGCTCCTCCACGTACTGCTGCAGCACGCGCGCCTGCAAGCAGCATCAGCACGAACATATGAAGATATGCAGGGGGAATTGCAGGAACATCTGCAGGGAAGAACGGCAGGTAGATGAGCAAAAGGTGGGTGTTCCCCGCGCAAGACAGGTCGTCCTCAGACGAAGCAGCGGCCGATGACAGGCGGCTGCCCCGATGATGCACTAGTCACTGACTTTCCGGCATGTGGCTGCGTACACAAAGCACAGGTGACCTCCCCCTTTTGGCAGTGGCACTCTGCACATCGCAGTGGTTGCGCACCTTGACAGCTGACAGGGTGCCGAAGGGCAGGTCGCTGCCGCTGAGCCCAGGGTAGAAGGTGATCTTGTCCACGTTGTCCTGCAGGGGGCAAACAGGTAGGTTTTGTTGTTCAGCATGGGCTGAAACTTGCCAGAGACTGGCTGTACGGCCAAATTTAGAGTGTGATGCAGGTTGAACCGGCTGGCCACCGGCCACTGCTGCACATCGGCCATGGCGCCGCGTCACAGGGACATCAGCAGCTGCTGGTGACCGTGCTGCACCCTGTACTGCTCCTGCTGGCTGCCAGCTGCCAGCCGCGCAGGGTGCCGCAGCAAAACCCTGACATGACCGCGGCGCCGCACCTGCGAGGTGGAGCTGTCGACCAGGCAGTGCCCCGCCGTCAGCACGTGCTGCCGCTGCACGCCGATCAGCGCGCCGCTGCACTGCGCGATGCCGCTGCAGCGCAGGGACAGAGTGTTTCAGTCACAACCTTGGTAGTCGGGCGACCAATCTCGAAGGAGCTTGTTGCTGTGCAGCCTTCACACAGCATGCAGGACATGCACGGGATGCCATGGAAGAAGCTGCCATTTTGGGAGGGGCCTGCCAATCTGGACGAGGCGAACTCTCACTTGGAGATGCTGTTGGCGTTCTGGCGCGCCAGCAGACCGACAGAGTCCCAGGGCGTGATCTCCGTGTCGTTCACCTGCACGCAGAAGACGCATCTCAGCTGCTGCACCCACCCAGCTGAGTTGCATGGGTCGTCTTGGGTGCCAAGCCCCCGACGTGGGTCCAGACCCATAGCATGATGCATGCCTGACATTCAGGCACGCATTGGAGGGTCGCAGCAGAGTGCAGGCAGTATTCAGACCGTGAGAGCACACCTGCACGCGGGTGTCGGTGGTGGGGCAGCCCTGGCACGCGAGGTCAGGGTTTAAAGATGCCGAGGCGCCCGACTGCAGCAGCCGACGCGCGGCCTGCCCGTCCGTCTGGATCTCCGACAGCCGCCGCGGCAAGTGGCTCGTGTCACCCAGCCTGGAAGCAGGAAGCGGAGGTGTGTCCTACAGGGCGGCATGAGGTGGGCCGGCGGTGCACTGCTGACATTCCTGCCACGCTGGCTGCTGCCGCCTCTGGCGCCAGAGCCTGCCGCGACAGCAGCAACGACAACGCATGTGACATTAGGATGCACATCTATGAGGTTGTGGGAACGCACTTCTTGCGGTACACGCTGCCCTCTGCTGTGAACATGACGGTGTGGTGCTCTGCCGCTGCGCCGCTGCTGTGCTGCCGCGTGACGTTCCAGCCGCTCTCCCGGTGCCCCATGCGCTGGTAGTCCCCCGGGATGCGTGTGATGCCTGCAGAGGGATGCAGCAGGCACACTTGCGGCGTCTCGAACATGGACCAACACGCGCGTCTGAATGCATGTGCATGTGTAAAGCATGCCAACTCATGCTAGAGTAGGCATGTGCAGCAGGCATGCATGTTATGGCAAGCCGCAGTAGGACATGTTCATGCCCAAGCACTGTGCACAGCCATGCTGTGAGCACTCTGCCAAGCGTCTGAACATACTGGGTGATACCGGCGGAGGCCATAACGACAGCCACGTGCTACTGCACTCACTGGTCTGGACCATCTCCTCCAGGGTGGCCCGCCGGCGCACGTGCCGCCCCGAGCACTGCGCGGGCTGGCCAAGCAGCAGCAGGCATGCCGCCGCCGCGAGTGCCAGCGTGTGCACCGTGAATCTTTGTGCGCCGCGGCTGCGGATGCAGCCTGCAGCCTCGGCTGCACGCCGGGACTGCATCGAAGCGCGGCGCCTGCTGCTGCTTGCAGCGGCGGCCAGTGCGGGCGTGGCCTTCAGGTTGATGGCGCTGGCGGCCCTGCCGAGGGGCGGTGTCGGGTGTGCTGGCTGCTGGGGCAGCACTGCCTGGCCGAGGTGAGACTTGCCGCCTCGGCAGTTCAGCGGGCTCCGCTGTGCTCAGCAGGCGGCTGCCACGTCGACCGTCAAGGCGCTAAGCAGGCGGCTGCCACGTCGACCGTCAAGGCGCTAAGCAGAGTTGGACAGTGGTGCGCCACAGCACCTGCGCATGAGCGGCTCCAGACCGTCAGCAGCTGCAGCTGCAGGGCTGCAATGGCAGGTTACGGCCTTGACCTCGCTAGCCCTGAGCAATACCAGGAAGCGCTTGAGTATATCAAAGTCACAGTCGTGCAGAAGCAACACCAGCAGAAGGTTATGCCATCCTGCTGACATATACATTGGCGAAGCAACATCACGCAGCAAAGGCAGTTACCAATCAGCATGACATCTATGAGCCTGAGAGCTGCTGTCATGCCTGCGTCAGCATACAAGGGCGGCTCCCGGCCCTGCTGCCACAGCAGCAGAGTTGGCATCTGGCAGGGGTGACCCAGCGGACGCGTCGCAGGTAGCGTGCAAGCACCCGTGCGTGATATGAGTGCAATTGGCACAAGGCTCTTGAAGGGCCTACCTGGTTCCCGGCGCTGAGTGCACAGCAGCCCGTCCCACACGTCAACTACGCCTTTGGAGCCTGTGTAGTTCCTTAGAAACCCCTTCGCAGGTCGTGCACAGAGCAGTTGCGGCAGTAGCACACAGAAGTAGGTTGGCGCAGCGCTGTGTATATCGAGGGTTGAGTTGTAACACCTGGCGCCTTGAGTAGACCCGAGGTGGCGCACTGGCGCTCACGCGAGGCGTCATGCGCTGTGTCCACGTCATCGTCCACGTGTCATCGTGACTGCCTGCTTCCGCGCATGCTGCCACACTGCCAAGCCTGCGCTGGTGCTGGTGATGCTCTGGAAGCTTACTTTTCCTGTTTAGGAACGGCTGCAGCGCTTTTGAGCGCGTTCTGTGCAAAAAGTGGTGGCATCCAGAAGAGGAAGCTACGCGGTTAGCTGACGTAACTGCAGGGCGGCTGTCTGACAGCTGTATTAGTCACCAGTCGGGCAGCCTGCCTGGCACCAGGGCACGACTGCCAGGGCACGACTGGGCATTATATGTTGGCTACACGATCCGAGCACCATGCGCTGAAAGACTTCCTGAAAGACGTCCTGTCTGCTACATACTGTGCCGGCCTACCGACATAGCCATCCTGCGTAAATGTTGCACAGCTACGGACGCTACTGCCAGAACGGCACACCCTGTACTGGCCCCCTTCAACATTGTGGACCACACAGAGAGCTAATGCGGCATTGGCCTGAATGCATCCAGCTGACAGCATGCTGAACCTGTCACTCCGCTGCTGGCACTTGCTGCCTGCCGCCCTGTCAGCTGGTGAAATTGCCTGCTATGGCGCACCCACGCAATGCTGTTGCCGTGTGCAACCACTGTTGTGCGGGCACAGCCGTGGCAAGCTCCACTTTCGGAGCAGCTCCATCAGAAGCCCAGGTGCAGGCGTGCGGTGTCCATCAGCCCCGTGTCGAAGGCGCCGCTGGCGGCCACCCTGGACCAGAGCTCCGGCTCGCCAATGCATGCCGCCTCCACCACCTTCGAAACAGGCAGCACACACCCCAATGGCCGCACATCTGGGATCGGCTCATCGCGTAGCACCGCGTAATGCCTGGGCTTGGTGCAAGTGCGAAGCAGAGCCGCAGAACCAAATGGCCTGCCGCCAAACTTCCCTTGCTGACAGCGGCAGCGTGTGACAGGCTGACAGCACCATCACGCACCTGGCGCCGCTGGTGCAGCTCGTGGTCTGGCACGTCCGCGACGCAACGGCGCCAGGGTCGGGGCCCCTGCTGCAGGGTGGCCGCAGTGGGGCCAGGGCATACCGGCTGCTGCACCCAGGAGGTGCTGCGGCGCAGCATTGCGTGCAGCGCCGGCGCCGGCTGCCGCCGCAGGATGCCCCGCAGCGCCGCCTGCCGCTGAAGGGTGCTGACTTCCGGCTCGCCTGCGGGTCCAGGCACTATTGCTTCCAACTAGGCTGCTGCACTGCAGCCAGCTCTGCTATGACTTGCAGTCATGACTTGCCCTGTGCTGCCGCCTGCATCAGGTCCAAATGCTTCGCCGTAGCACATAGCCAGCTTGCCTGCCGCGGGCGGCTGCAGCAGCGGCAGCAGCACGTGCTGCAGCGCCATGTCGTGCAGCATGCCGGGCTCGGCCATGCCCGCCGCCGAGACTGCTGTGCTGCTGCGGGGTGGGTCGCAGGGCGGTGCTGAGGTGGCGTCCAGCTCGCCATCTGTCAGCAGCGCCGCCAGCTGCTCCAGGACCCGCGGCGGCAGTCGCTGCGTTGCCCCTATGGTCCCAGCACACTACTTGCAGTATGTGACCCATGGAAATTTCAGGTTGAACCTCAGCAAACACAAAAGGGCACTGGAAGTCCATCAGCAGGCCGACTGTGGTTGAGCACACCGTCTGCAGCCATGCCGCCACTACCGCCGCAACTCAAGCCTGCGTTCGACGATGGGTGCCGGCCGCTGGCTGCAGGGAGGCTACGAGGGCCGGCGGGAAGGTACGCTGCGGGTCCGTCCGGGGCGCAAGACAGTGGCGGCAGCAGGCGCGCCACCCCCGCCGCCGCCAGCGCCGCTAGAGCCTCCTCCTGTGCACCAGCATCGCATGGCCAACATATCAGGTGGTACCTGATGCTGCAGGGGTACACAGGAGTTCAAACAGAGGTTCAAAAGAGCGGAGGAGGCATCGGCAGGCCCTGCCTCCAAATCCTGAACCCCGGCCGTATATTCCCAATGTGCACACCTCATGATGCCTGGTTTTCGCCATGATTACCACGACGTGCAACACGTGATCAGTCTCACACCCCTGTAGCACACCTGGACGGCCGGCGGCGCGTCGGGCCGCAGCAGCAGCGCCAGCGCCGCCCCAAGCAGCGCATCCCCGTAGCTGTCCGCCGCCCAGTGCTCCGCCCATGCGGCCGCGGCGCTGGGGCTGACTTCGGCGCCGACCCCGGCGTGCGCATACCTGTGCAACATAGAAAGGGGATTGCAGTGCTGCAGCCGTCCTGTTTGGCTACTGTGAGGGTGCTTGGTGCATTCTGCCATTCTGCGATGGGTGGGTCTACGTGCGAGGGCTGCTGTGCTTGTGGCTGTGCAGTGGCACTGCTGCAGCGCTGTTGCATGCATGCCTGTCTGAACACGTAAGGCTCGAACATTCGACAGTCATGATCAGCATACATGCACATAGTGTAGCCCAACACACGGCCACTTAAACGTGCCTGTGGAGCAGCGCCGCAGCCGGCCACCGCACGCCCGGGGCCGCCCACAGCGGCGCCCCGCCCTCATCGCAGGGTGCGTCCGGCGCCAGCAGCAGCGCCAGCACTGCGCGCAGCTTGGCGCCTGCGCACCGGCTGTGTCTATCAGCGCTCGGTTCATGTGGAGCACCCAAGCAGCCTGCAGAGGACGACCGAAGTGCCAGCAGCAGCAGCAGCAGCAGCAGCAGCAGCAACCGCACACAGTTTGCGCCTTTACGATGTGTTTGATCCCTGCAACACCCAAAACCATGGCTGACACGCAGCAGGCACAGGGCAGTAGTACCAGCGAGGCTGTACATTCGGTGATGCATGTGCACAAAAGTGTGCATGGAGCGGCTCTCGAGCTTCTGGTTTGGGTTTGGGTGTGGGTGGGGTGACAAGTGCTGCCGCCGCCACAAACGCCCCGTAGCACCAGCCTAGGTGACATCCATCATTGTCAAAACCCCAAAGTCCTTAAATCTAAACAGCGTGAAAACGTCCGCACCGGCAGGGATTGCGGCCAGGTACCCCGAGCCAGCCGCCTCAAGGCCCAGCAGCCACGTCAGCGCCGCGCCCACCGTCGCAGCGGCGGCGCCGTCGGCTTCCGCTGCGTCCGTGCTGCTGCCATTGCCCTCCTCGCTGACGGCTGCCAACCGGGGTGTGTGTTTGCTTTCGCTGCCGGGGTGCCATGTCTCCAGCAGCGGCCACGCCAGCGGCGCCGGCAGCCGCGAGCCTGCGGTTGGGCAACTGTTACTTCAGGTGTGGTACCTTGCAGCCTTGGCGAAGCTGAAAACTCCCGGATGGTGTCTGCGGCAGCCAGGGCCAGAGAGAGCAGCCCGGCTGTCAGGCGCCCGCTGATGGCGGGGTGGCTGCCGCAAAGCGGTAGCTCACTGCAATCTGCAGAACGTTACCTGCAGGCTGCAGCACGAGGGCATCAAGCGCGCGGCTGCTGCTTCCTGCCGCCATGCTGCCGCCGCCCTCAGCGGGCTCGAGTCCCAGCCACGCTGCGGCATAGCTGCAGCGCAGGGAAACCTGCCTAAATTGTGTGAACACCACCTCAGCGAGAGTGTGGATTAGCCCGCATATTTTTCGATCTCATGAGGAGGACCTGCCTGCGGAGCATCGCCTGCCGTGCCGCCGCTGCGGCCGGCGGCGCCTGGGGAAGCGGGAAGGCGGAAGCGGACCGCCCGCCGGCGGCGGCCCACGCCGCCCAGCCCCCTGCGGCCTGCATTGGGTCGCGTGCAAACCTGTGACATATCGTCTGGCTCATACATTCAGCCAGGATGTGTATGCACTGGCTAGACCCCCTGGGAGGTGCAAGCGGGAACCATCTGACTGTGTTGGGGCTTTATGCATTGTTGCTGACTATGTACAACCTGCAGCCAGCAGAGGCAATGCCCACTGGCTTTGCTGGCGTCAGAGGTTGCGGCGCAGTCGACACAGCATTATGCAGGGGCGCCAGCCGCACATGCGTAGGTGCATCTTGAGGTCTTGTGCGCGTGCACAGAGTGTGGCTCTTGCACAGCTGGCCCCGTGTGCACAATGACATGGCCATGTACCAAAAAAGCCACAGCAGCTAAGAGGCAAGTGGACCCCGCCTGCATGGCGCGCAGGTCGCGCTGCGCGGCGGCCAGCAGCGGCGCCACGTGCCGCTCGGCCAGGGCAGAGTCCAGGGCCGACAGCGCCGCCGCCTCGGCGCCCGGCGGCAGCAGCGCCAGCGAAGCCAGCGCCGCATCGACCTGCAGGCCAGCACACTGTAAAGTCGATGATGGCAGGTTACGGTCGTTGCCAGGGATGAGGCGGGCCGTGTGCCACGTCATCATGACCTGAGTTGCCAGGTGCTGTGCAGCCCACGGCTCAGGCCGGCGCAGCTCCAGCTGCTGCTGCTGGTGCAGCTGTGTCTCAGCCAACCTTAGCTGCTGCTGCTGACTCAGGACGGAACGCATCACCTGGGTCAGCAGGTTTCCGGTGCGGCAGGCCGCGGACAGGCGCAGGACGCCCAGCTGCCGGTGCTGCGCGGCTGCTGCTGCGGGACTGAGCTCGGTGGCAGGTTCGTGCCGTGCGGCTAGCCGCAGCACCTGCAGAGTGCGCACGGCACTCGACACGTGGCAACGTGCACTGCAAATGCGGCATGCTGCGCACCGACACAGGCACACGTTGGAGTGGTATTGTCAGCTTCTCGACCCGATTGCTGGCAAGTGCCTGCATGAGCGCTGTGGGCACAGCCCAAAGCGCCACAATCCCAAGTGCACCAGCCTTGGGAACAAGACCCACCATTGCATCGATGGGACCTGCCAGCGAGCGCAGCTCCAGTTCGGCGCTGTTGGCCGCCTCAGTGCCCGTCGAGCTCCGTCGCTTGCGCGACACCCAGGCAGCCGCGACGGCAGCCATGCCGTGCAGCGCCTCCGCAGCCGCCGCAGTGGTGCCAGCGCCTGGCGACTCCACCTCAGGGTTTACATACAGGTGCAGAGTGGCCCCCAGGGCCGAACACAGCGGGGTACTCCCGCCTGTGCTGCCACTGGTTTCGTGCAACCCGGCCGCTGCAAACGCCCCAAGGGGGTCGGGCAGCAGCGCCGGCGGCGGGATTGCCAGGGCGGCGGGGCTCTGCTGCACGGCCGCATCATACGCTGCTGCGAAGTGCGCCGCTGATGCGAGGGCCCCCAAGCGGGCTGCTGATTCGACCGCTTTCGCGGCACGCTCCGCCGCTATGGAACCTTCCGTACAGCCGGCGCCCCACGAGCTGTCTGTTGTCATATCTTCGGGGCCACAGGTGGGAACCTGCAGTGCCCATGCAGCGGCGGCTGAGGCAGCCGCGGCGGCGCACTGTGCAGATACCATCGCCTGTTGGGGGCACCTGAACAAGCGCAGCACCCTGTGAGCTCCATGTGTTTGACACTGTCAAATGCATGCCCATGCTTTGCTCGATGCAAGCTGTCTGGTCAGAGATGGCAGGTCATTCAGCAACTCACTGTTGGTTACCAGTGTGTGCCACCGAACATTGCCATCTGTGCCCATCTGTTACCTGGCGGCATGACAGACGAGTGCCGCCGCCGTCAGCAGCGCCTCGCGTGCCAGCACACACTGCACGACGTCCCCCCGCGGCATATGGCTGGTGTGCGGTGGAGCCGGCGCATCTGCTGCAGGGGGCCCTGCGAAGCGCGCCGCCAGCAGCGGCCACAGCGCGTCCAGCGATGCAATGGGCAGGTCGTAGGCTGCGGTTACGCGCCACAGCCGCAGCCCCTCGACCTGCATATCGAGTGTGGGGTCCTGCTATCAGTCAATGCGCCAGGGTTTTGGACGCGCGCAATTGCACAAGCGCCGTACCAACAGCAGTGGCTGATTGAACAGGTTGTTAGCGGCCGTTATAAGGACAGGTGTGCTTTGTCAAAGCATTGAGCCACAGCATATACAGCAGTATACAGGAATAATTTTCAGCACGAGTTTCATTGAGCGGTACAGCTCAGAGTTGCCTCTGGGATGCACCATTGCAACGAGGTCGTGGTGAAACTACTCAAAATCTACTCCAGCGTGCAATCAATGCCCGGCTTGCTCATGTTGGCATGTTGTGGGTGTCGGACCCTTCAAAAAATACACCTTGACCCGATGTAGCTGTATGACAGCCCTGGCACACACACCTGCAGAGCAACAGCGACTCGGCTTGGAGGCGGTGCCTGCTGCGGGGTGGGCTGCCCGGCGCTGCTCCCAGACGCCAGCAGCTCGTGCACGATGCTCAACAGGCCTGCGCATCCACAGGCACTGCCGGTCAGGCGGGCATCCTACACGATGAGGTTGGTTTGAGTCGGAATTCCAAACCTTCAGAGGCCCACAGAGCGCATTGGATACATTTGCTTTGAATGTGAAAATCTTTAAAATTACCATTTGATAGCAAACTAGGTTGATTGCAATTTCGTGATAAATCGTTCCAGTTTCATATTTCACATGTAAACATAAGTTGTCATTCACAGCAGGTGAGGCACATCCGCAATGGTGTGTCGTGAAGCAGCTGCGACCTTGACAGCAGCCGCACCAGCACTATGGTCACATTGGCAGCATCTGCGACTCACATGTAACAATTAGCAAGTGGTCAGAGAGGTGTATGCTGAAGTCAGAGTGGCACCAGCGCTGTGGGCGGCGCGCGCGGCAGCCGGAGAGCTCTGCACCAGCACCCGCAGCAGGTTTGCCGCGTCCGGCCGCGCAGCGTGCAGCGCAGCCGCCGTGGCGTCGCCGCTGACGGTGAAGGCTCTGCCCCCGGCGGCGGCGGCGGCGGCAGCGGACGTCAGCAGCGCCGGCGGCGCCCGCAGGATGCCCTGTAGCGCGATTGCCATGCGCTCGCAGCGCAGCACCGCCATCGCCACCTCGCCGCCTGCGCGGGCATAGCTGCAGCAACCAGCGGTAGCTTTTTAGTATCTTGATGCCTGTCTTGGTGAAATCAAGTGGTCACAGCACGGAGCATTTGGCCAGCTGCCGTCGCAGTTTACTCTTTGGTTTGTGCAGGCAAGCACGGCCCTGAATGAGTAGGCTCAGCGCGAGCCTGCTGCGCTGCATGCGTGGGTAAGAAAAAGCATGTTTCGCGCGGGACAGCATGCCTGGTGAGAATGGCCAGCAGCGGCGGGATGGCGGCGGGGGGCCGCGCCACCTCCAGCAGGTACCGGACGCGCTCCAGCAGCTGCACAGACGGCATGCCACAAGCTTTGAGTTTAACACCCAGCACGATTCACAACACATGCGTGATGCTGTGCACGTGTGCAGTGCTGGGGATCATGCGCCTCTAGCAGCACGCACTCCAAAAATGAATCTGGCATGTCTCTGAGGTACCTGCATGCGGAGGAGGCCCGTGAGGGGGTCCTCCGCAGCCAGCGCCGCGTCGTCGGCAGCGGCTGCCGGCGGCGCCACCAGCTCCATGCCCTGCAGCACCACGCAACACAAGGCTGTGGACTCGCGCAAGCAGGCAGGACAAGCACCATTGCCTTCACAAATGAACGTTGGCGGACGTGGCAGAGGCGACCCGCGATGAGACGCTGCAGAGTGCTGCGGGTCCACGCTGCACGTCCTGGCCCTGAAAACTGCTCAAGGGCAGCATGTTCGTGCCTGCGGCGGCGCAGGCGGCTGCTGGTCGTCGGGCGGAGGCGTCAGTGGCGCGGCCACCCAGGCGCCCAGCGGGTGCGGCCGCCTGAGGTAGGCGTACGCCGGCGCGGGCCACCCTGCAGCGACTGGACGCAGAACTTTGGCAGTTTGACCATTTCAGGGCGCCGCGGGAGCAGGTGCTGGCTTGGCACAAGACTCAGTGCGATGGGTTCCACAAAAGACGGCACCATTGACACGCCATTTGAGAACGGCAGCATGCAGACATAATGGGCAGGCAGGCTGGGGGGCCAGGGGGCGGAGGCGGCCGCGCCTGTGGCGGGGTGCGCGTCCACGGCCTCCTGCGTCGCTGACACCTCGGCGTCCTTCGCCCCCAGCAGCGCCGCCAGCGCCGCCGCGGCCGCCGCGATGACGGCATGATGCGAGTCGTCCAGCCCGCGCCGCGCCACCACCGCCGCCTGCGCAGCACCCGCAACATGACAGTCGGCACGCTGATGACATCATGCTGGAACTGCTGGAAGTGACGCTGATTACCAGGCTGGGCTTGACTGAGGTGGCTGGGCGTGAGCTGCTTGGATGCTGCGCATTTGCAGCAAGTACTGAGCCGTCAGCAACACGCCTGCAACACAGGCCCGATTTGTCTGAGGTCGGTCAGCCTGAGGTCAATGGACAGATGGGCCCCGCCGCAGTTGCGGCACAGCACACCTTGAGGAAATGCAGTGCCGGATCCCATCCAGTCACGAGCCTCACCTCGACGTCCGTCAGTGCGTGGCGCCACACATCGGCCCAGTCGACCGGCGCCGCCGCCGCAGCACCACCGCCGCCGCCGCCCCCGCCGGCGGGCAGCGCCACCGGGCGCGGCGGCGTTACGCCGCTTCCTGCCGCCAGCTCCCGCACCCTGGGGCGCGCCTGCAGCCCGTGACACCAGCGTCAGCATCCCTTCCTTGACAAGCTGTCACGCCCAGCTACTGTGTCCCTATTTTTGCGCCGTGCGGCTCTCATCTCGCATATCCATGTGAGCGCTCGCGACCGAGTCGGCCTGTCTACCCCTGCAGACCCCGGCTGTTCAGGTCTGATCACCAGGTGCACCTGCTCCAGCACGGCCGCCAGGAGGCGCAGCCCGGCGGCCCGCTGCGCCGCCACGCTGCTGCGCGCCAGCACCGCCGCCTCAAGCAGCGTGTACGCGCCGCCCGACCGCCCACCCGCCTCGTCCTGCCTGCAAGTGGAGCAACAGGAAACGCTAAAGCGGGGTTCCAGCACGCTGTCACGGGTGCCACATGCAGCTGTGGGTGCATGGCCTCGACACCTGCCCATTATGGCGGTCATGACGCGGGCATGAGCACATGGCATGCAAGGAGGCAAGCTCGATTCTGAATGTCTTAAGGCCGCGCCTCAGGGGATCCCGCTGCAGGACGTCTGCCGCTGCGGGCGCCGCCGACGCCAAGAGCGGCATGTACTCCAGGGCATGCCCTTCCACATCGAACCGCAGCCGCGCCGCCACATTCGGCATGCCCCCTGCAGCAGCGTTGCCGCCACCGCCAGCGCCGGCGCTTTGATCTCTGACCGGGGGCTGCTGCGCAGCTGCTGCCGGTTGCAGCCGCCCCTGGCCGTCTGCGGCGGCTGCGCCCTGCGAGTGTCCCGGAGATGCGACTGTGGCCGCGGCTGAGCTGGGCATTGGCGGCTGCTTCCTGCTTCCGCCGTCCGACGCCGGCCCTGCAGCGCCTGCTGCCGTGGACCCTGCCAGGGCTGGTGTCTGGCCGCCAAAACCTGGACTTCCTGCTTTCGGCCTCCGCCCCCGCCGCCGCAGGAACTCGGCTGCTCCGGGCGGCAGCCGCGACAGCGCCTCTGCTTGCGCCTCATCCACCTGTCGGACAGGACATCAGGCTCAGGCATTTGCGTGATCACAATCATGCCAAGGTGGGCGCCATTCAGTCCAGGTCATGCGCTTCATTGCAGTCCAGTAATATTCAGTCGCTTCAGGTAAATGCACCATGGCATAGCTCATCAAAAACACGGTTCAATTCGTTGGCTTGAAATCGTTCTAGTGCAATCGCAGCTCAGTGATGAGGTGCAATGACCAATGGCCTCCTCATGCACCATCTGTGAGCCTGAGTGCCAACTCCGCAGCAAAGGCGCTGTCTTTCCTGCCACCTAGTGAGCAGGCTGGTAAGTATGCACCTGTTCCGGGGTCATCGCTGCCAGAGTGGCGGTGTTCTCCGCGTCAATGGCAGCAACCTCGCCGGTCCTTACGATACCGCTGTCTGGCAGCCCTGTCGCGGCGCTCGGCTGTGGCATGCTGCTGCTTCCCGCCGCCGGCCGCTGCACTGCTGCTGCCATGCGTGCTCCCCGTGCCCGAGCAAACTGCAGTGTATGCATTCACCTCTCTGCACAGGAGGTGGTGGTCAGAAGATTGACACTGACATTGACACTGATCACTCCCCAGACCGTGGGCATGGTGAACACAAAGGGAAACGTCAGAAGATGTGTGATTACTAAAAAACAGCTTTCGGATACGAATCAGCTGGGTTTGACACTGGAGTTTAATGCTCAAAGACTTTACAGACACAGGGCCCTGCAGTGGCTTCGACATCACCGTCCATCAATAGCACTCGCGATAGCGGTGACACACCCTGAATTTGGGCACATGATCGGCAAAAAGCGGCAGCCACTGCAGAGCCCAGCTCACAGAATGACTTGGTCTTGTGAGCAACGCCCATGCACTGTACACCAAGGAGCAAGTCTGCCAGCTGCTGTTGTCAATGTCAGTGCTCATGAAACAAGGTAGGGTTTCAAGTCTGGCCGGATTGCGGCAGCACTCTGTCTGTGACTGCCAGCAGATGATCCACACTGCAATCGGTGCCACACCTTGGACTTGCTGCGGTGCATCGCGACAGGGAACGCTGCGCCTGCTACAGGGCCGGCCGGCGGCCGCGGCGCGCCATCTGCCATGGGCTGCCGCTCGCGCACGAGGCCGACGACGCCCGGCAGCAGGAAGCCGCTGCCGCTTCCGTCGGCACCAAAACCGCTCCCTGTGTGATGACCCGATCATGGTCAGTGACGTTGTGGAAAACCTAATGATCAGCGAATGGTGCGGGACTGCACTGGGCTCTGTCATGATGCCGTGCTGCACGTGCGAGAAGCATTTGTGTGCTGACAGACCCACATGTCCAGCAAAATCTGACAGGACTCCCCAGGAATGCAGCAGCGAGAAAATCTCAGCAGCACCTTCGGTGCCGGAGTCCCCTGGATCATCCTCAGGCGGGGCGGCAGGCGTCGCCTTTGGCAGTGCTACCTCTGCATTGCCGGCCACGGCGGCACTGCCAGTTATCGCGGCTGGGTCGCGCCTGCGTGCCACCCGCGTGGCCTTGGCGGCCGGCTGCTCGTCGCGCGACAGGAACTCGGCCTGAAATGATGAACCCGAAGTGCTGACTGCCTCGGGCGCATGGCGGCACCGGACACACCACATAGTGCACCTCACACCGGCACAAATGCAGGGCATGAAGTACTGTGCAGGCTGCAAAAACATGTCGAGACAGACTATCGCAGGTGTTATCGAGCATGCACGCCATGGCACTGTTTCGGAAGTGCATTGGCATCCCTGCGGGCAGCGCACCTGCAGGCGCTCAAGATCATCGTCATCCTCCGCCGTCAGTGCTTCCCGACGCATTCGGCCCGCCATTATGGTTGAGTCCTGCTGTCATTGCCTAAGAGTGCAGGCATGCAATTTACACTCTGCCAGATTGCTGCAGCTGTACCGGCAAAGTGAGACTGTACGGGTGACATCTCAGTGGCAAGATGAACACGGCTTCCATGAGGTGATACGCTCCCATTCGGCTCTCTTTACGTCTCAGAAATGGTCACGAATCCCCACGAGTCAGCAATTTCAGGTTGCGTGTATAGCTAGCTGCAGAGCATCATGTGTGCGCCAGACTCGGGGAACAGTAACCCATGGCAATGCTGTAGTATCCATGCGCTACCCACTGCTGCGGTGACTGCAGCATTCGTCTGAGTCGTCTGAGTCTAATCCTCCCAGTCCGTGCTAATACATCTGCGAGCCCCCTCTTCAGGGGTGTTTGTCACGCTGCAGATGTGCGGCCCGCTGTCAGCTAGATCTGCCTTCAGAGCATTGCCACCAGCATAACCACGAAGCCCCCTGCCAGCACAGCGGCCAGTGGCTGCGCAGTCCGAGCTGCGCCCTGTGGAGCCGGCGCTGCAAAAGCAGCCGAACGCGTCATCAGCTAGTGCCCAACACACTCATAACCAGAGCACCTGCTTGCCATTGATGACTGAAAGTTTACCATACCCTGCTGGGCCATAGAATAAGTTGCTACATGCCACACACTCACAGTGATTAACATCTGCAATGCCGATGAACACTAGGTGCAACTTGTTTGTAGCAGGTGCCACACCTTCCCGCGGCGCGAGCGCGCCCCCCTGCAGCACGATCGGCGCCGGCGCCGGGGCGTCGGCGGCGGCGGCGGCGGCGGCGGCGGCGGCCGCTGCTTCGGGCGGCGGCCGGCTGCGGGTGGGCGCCGCCGTTGGCGCTGCAGTACTGGGTGCGGGAGCTGGGGCGGGAACCTCAGCTGGCGCCGGCACGGGGGTTGCGAGCGGCGCTGGGACAGGAACGGGCACTGGTGCTGGGGCGGGAACCTCAGCTGGCGGCGGCACGGGGATCGCGACCAATGCCGGGACGGGAACGGGCGCCAGTGCTGGAGCGGGCACCTCCAGCGGCGCAGGGGCGGGAGTCGGCGCTGGCGCCGGGGCGGGGATCTCAGCTGGCGCTGGGGCGGGGAGCAGCGCGGGCGCCAGCGGCGGCGCGGCCTCCGGCGCGGCGGCCAGGGGCGCGCCCGCGGGGGCCGCCGCGGCTGTCTGGACGGCCTGCGGCGGCGCCGCGCTGGGTGCTGCGGCGGGCGCTGCTGCAGTTGGCGCTGTGTTGGTGGCCTGACCCACACCTGCACCTACTGTTGCAGGGGTTAGATGCCATCAGCGTGGGTCTGTATCTGCAGGTCCCGAGCCGTCCCACCGTGCTTGGTTGATCAGGGATTGTTGCAGTGTCATCCAGCCGTCATGCGCATTGGCAAAGCGGCAGCGCTACAGCACCAGCGACGTGCCCCCAGGCGGCTTGCCATCATCCCCTGTGTCTGTCCGGCTGGCAACACCGCTGCAGCTGCCGGGTACGACTGGCAAGACAGGTGCCCGTAGCTTGGTCACACGCCAGCAGTCAGCCCATGCCAATGGCGGTCCAGCTGCACACCTGGGGGGCTCGCTGTGGAGTTGGCGGCCTGCGGCGCAGTGGCCGCGGGCGGGCTGGCATCCCCGGGCGCAGCCGCCGCCAGGCAGTTCACGGGGCACACCGAGGTGGCGCAGTCCACGCCGCTGGGCGAAAATGATGCGATCGGCGCTTGGCCGTCTGCCGACGACCCCACCCCGGCCTGTAACAGCGCGACAGCAGAGTGTGCAGCAGAGTGTGTCAGCAGGGTGCAACAATGCATTGAACGATTTCCAATGACAACGGAGGTGCGGGGCCTTCATGCACGACATGCATTGCACCTTGTTCAGGCGGAAGCCCTGGGGACAAGATGTACAGCCTGCACGTTCACGAGAAGGTCGTGTTGCAAGTCAATGCTCAAGTTTGAATATTCCTGTACAGCAGTGTCGCACTCACTTGCTCAGTTGTTGACGCCCATGATTGCTGTGCCGAGCATGGTTGCACGTCACAGTGCTGACGCACCAATATTGTTGGTGCAGCCGCCTGGCGCGCAGTTCAGCTGCTGACAATTGAAGCAGTTTGCGAATGTACTAGGCGCGCCAAAATTCAGGAAGGTGTAGTATCCGTCGTTGCATTGCTGGCAGTTCAGCGCATTGCTGCATTGTGCGCAGTTCGCCACAGTGCAGGAGTCGTTTCCTGCGCATGCAAACATGCTATTGGTACACAGCAGACACGAGAGATCATTCGCATGCAGGATGCCAAGTGCATGCGGGAACTGCTTTGCATGCATGCAGGCTGCTGGCGTGCGCCATGCGCATCACAACAGACTCTTCAGCTTGCAGCGACCAGCATGCATGCACAACATGCGTGACCAAAGCGCACCTGCTTGGGCGTTCACAAGCCCGGCGGCGGCCAACATGAAGCTCAGGGCCACAGCACCATGGATCAGCTGCATGGCGCCCCCCGCCATTCACCTCCAGCCAACCGCTGGCAGAATCCAGCCCGTTTATGCTGTCAACGCCACCGCTCTGGTATATTTTTGAATTGAATTTTGGATTTCAAGCAAGTGCAGCCCTGGTCTACAACGTCAATCGGATCCAGGATCTACTGCTTGCCTTCACCAGTGATCTGGGCTTGCAATGCCCTCAAAAAGGTGTAGCTGAACGCTCGCTGGCTGCGAGTACAGGTGGAGGTCTGATCAATGGGTCAAAAGTATAGGATCGAACATGTAAGCAGGTGTGGTTGCCCTCGCGGAGCATACTGACAACCCACATTGAAACAGCTATACAGCTTGGCTGCGGGGCGGGACTTCCTGCTGCCGCTTCCATGCGCGACTGACACCTCAGTGGTGCATGAGCCTCATACAGCCAGCAGATGCTGTGCGACACCCTCCTTAGACCGTAGACCATCCTGAAAATCGATTTGCAGGCATGGGCGCTGGCATGAAGGCGGTGCTGTTCGCGGCGGTCGCACTGTGCGTCATAGGCCCGGTGAGTCAGAGCCCGGTCGCATCATATGCATGCATGCCGTCAGCTGCTGTGCTCATTGCTGTCAGCAACTAGATTTGAAATGAATTTGCTGCTTGCAATGTGCCGAATACCGTGCAATGGCGCAGCGCCTGCGAAGCACATCGGAACCACACGCTCTGACTCAGCACCGTCGCGACGCTCCTGCTGCCGCCGAGGACGCTCGGCCTCTGCGGTGATAAATTTATATCATGCATGACATTCATTTTGCAGGCAGCGGCGCAGGGGCCGGGCCAGACGACGCTGGACCTGGACAACTGCGGCGCCACCATCGCGGGGACCGTGGAAGTGACGGGCGGTCTCAGCGAGCTTGCGGCCCTGCTCGGTGCTCGCAGAAACTTCTTTTTGGGTCGTTTAAATAGCAGCACTTTTCGGTGTTTGACACGTCTGCTGCCTCCTCTGTCACACTCCATGACATGGCCGTTACAGGCTCTACTCATTAATCACGATTCTAGGGAAGCAGTATACACACGTGAGAATTCTTAGTGGTATAAATTGATGTGCATATGCCGATGCCTGCCCAGGCAACGTCAGCGCGCAGATACCGACGCTGACGGCGAGCGGCAGGGCGGTCACGATCTTTGCGCCCTCCAACTCGGCAATTGGCGCCTTTCAGGCCGCGCTCAGCGGCGCGCAGCCCACCATGTCGCAGGAGGAGATGCGGTACGTTAATCCCGCGAAGTCCTGCATGCACGTCTGGCTGCCCCAATCCTTGAGCGGCATGTTACAGGCTGGGCTGCCATGCATGGTGCACACACACCAGGATCTGCACTGGACATTTGAAAAGCATCCTATTGGTTTTGTCATGTCATAAGACATATGAAGCCGCTGATGCTGAAACAGCTGCGCTGCAGGGTGGTGCTGGCGCAGATGGTGCGGTACCACATGCTGCCGGTGCCGATGAAGACGGAGAACATGACTGCGGGCCAGGTGCTCAAGACCAGCCTGGCCGGCCACAGCCTCAAGGTCACCGCCACCTCGCCCCAGGTAATGAAAACTGCCCTGTTGATACCATATGCATGGCGCGATGTATAAAGTATGGTTCATCTAGCTGTCGGCTTCTGTATTTGGTTGGCCGTGCCGCAACATCGTCTTGCTCTCTAGCAGTCTATGTAGGCCCAGTTTCTGTTTCCAGCAGGGCTCAGCTGGTAGACATCGGCAATCGTGCTTGACATGTGTGAACATGACGCTGAATGTTCACTGCATAAAAGGCACTTGATACCATCTATCTGCCCATCATACGGTGTTAGGTCAAGCTGGAGGGCGGCGCGGCCGGGTCCGAGGCGCGCATCGGGCAGCCGAACATCGTCATCTGCAAGTCCGTGATGCACATCGTCGACGCCGTGCTGCTGCCCGCACCCATTGCTGACATCGCCAACGGCAAGCTCGAGGTGAGCAGTGCCTTCCGCACGTTGACTCCTGAACACAGTCTCGGCAGAGGTTCAGCTGCTGGGGTGTATAGGCTGCATGTACAGGTGCTTTCTCAACACGGTCAAACATTCCACCATCACCAAGTGTATCGATGCAAGAGTGGCCCATCGACTGTGTATGCAGGTTGCATCTCCCACTTCGGCTGCTGCTGCCGCCTCCGCTGCCAAGTCCCCTCCAAAGCCTACAACCCCCGCCAAGGCAGCCAAGACATCCACCGCCAAGCCCACCCAGGGTAATGCATCCACTTGCCTGCTGGTTCACAACCCCCGAGTTCTGCCCACAGTGCCGGCCAGATGCACCCTGCTGTGCATTGTGCAAGACTCTGCAGGCTGCCAGCAGCAGAAGCATTGCCCTCGCTACCACAGCATAGCACAGCTGAGGCGCTGCATGGCTGCGTGTTTCTGCAGCGACGCGCCCCCCCACCAAGAAGATGGCGGCTCCCACCAAGGGCACGACGACTGCCACCAAGAAGACGGCAGCCCCAACTGCCGGTGCGCACTGCTCAAACTCTTACGGGGCGGCCTGTCTAGCGCCCTACGCTATGTGCCCGCCGATATGCTTGTTTACACGGCCCCCCATACCAGCACTGCGTGACAGCCGTTGCACATGTTTGGGAAGGGCGTTGTTTTGACCTAGCATCCTGCTGGTCTCCTCTTGCAGCTGCTGTCGTCAAGCCGGGGCTGACCCCCGCCCAGGCCCGCAAGTCCAAGACTGACGCCTCCGCCGCCAAGGCCACCACCAACACTACCGCCGACGCCACTGCCGCCGACGTCGCCCCCGCCCCCGCACCAGGCGCGCGCACCTCACTTCCACAGACGCCGCAGAAAGAAGCCTTTTGCCGTGCCGTTGCAATTCATGGGGCTTTGCGGAGGGCAGGCGCAGCACTGCTGCTGCCAGCATGCTCTGCTGATGCAACGGCACCCTGCACACTTACCGGCCTTAGCGGCTGCAGTTTTGGTCACACTGTTACCCCTTGGTTTTCCTCTTACCTAGGTGTGCACCTGGGTGCACACCCTATGCCTGATATGCACACCGCCAAGAATGGCTGCTTTCTTGACGTCCTCCGTTGCTGGACTGCAGGCGCCGCATCTCGTGGCTCCACTGCCGGCGCGCTCTGCCTGATGGTCGCAGCCGTTGCGGCGACGCTGATGCTGGGGTGACCGTGATGCTTTCATGCATGCCAGAGCCGGCGGAAGTGAGTTTGCCACCTGCAAAAGAGCAGATGCGAGGCAACCAAAGCATTGCATGGGATCCTTGACGATCATTGACGGCATGGTAAAGATGTTTTGCCGTCCTGTCCTGCGCCAAGCTCGCTGCGGGGGTGCATGCAGCGACCGGTTGCTTCTTATGCCCACAAGTGGTGACGCTGCCAGCACTGAGCATTGAGTGCTGCTGATGGCTGCAATCGTATGCTGAGCGGGGAGACTGTGCATGGCACTGCTGTACTTGGCTGATCTTGCTTGTTCGGCGAGCAAGCAGTTGCAAATGGTCAAATTTTACAGCGACTGCATTGCATGAAGGGTTTGGAACTATCAACAAATACCTGCAAAAAGGCTGGTACCAATGTCCGCGCACGTAATCATGCACCAACATGTGAAGAACAAAGACAGCAGGCAGCAAGCAAGCAAGACAGCTGCAAAATTGTCATACAATGTCGTTCCTAGCCTGTCAGATCACCGAGTCATGATACCTCTGAAAACTATAATCTGCAGCAGAGCGGCTGGAAGCAGCCAGCACCCTGGCACTACAAGCCTTGATTAAATGTGTCAGATCATGTCACCACTCGTCTTGAAAAAGAAGCGGATATCGGTGATACAAGGCCAGTGACACCTTCCGTGCACTGGCCTTGGTCCACAACATTGCAGGCTGAATGTCTTCACCGAGCTGCACCGCGCAGTAGCGGCCTTGGTCCACGTCATGGTCCCAAGAACCTGCTGACGTCCCGATGCCGCCGAGCTGGCGGCTGCTGGAGGCACGTCTGCTTCGAAGCCTATGCCAACAGCAGCGCTGAAGCGGCGGCTGCGGCCGCTGCAGCCAGTGCTGCTGACACGCCAGCTCCTTTGCCGGCCGCACCTGCATCTGCATAGCGGTTGAGGTGCTCACAGCAAATATTGAGAGACAGCGCATGTGACCCGCTGTCGTGCCTATCATCCAACTTATGTTAATCGCAGGGCATCAGCACGAGGCGAACAGCCTGCCGTGCTGCATACATGTCATCTGAGCCAGCATTACTGGGCGGGCGGGCAGTCACATGGATTTGCATCCCATAGGATCAGGGTGTGCATGCAAACACGAACACATGCTGCACGTCCGGGGTAGAACTACTCTACCACGCACTGGGCGGCGGCGGGCTGGGCAGCGCCGCGGCTGTCGGCGCTCCTGTCGGCGCTCTGGTCGGAGCTGCCGTCGGCGCGTCTGTTGCGGCCACCGCGGCGGTGGCGACCGCCCGAACCGGTGCCTGCACAGGATGCAGCAAGCAGCTATCGCGCCCACGCTCATGCTCAGGTGGGACCACGAGCCCTGCCAGCTGGCTGATCTCCCAGTCAGCTTACAACAAGCAAAACGCCAATTCAACACGCACTGTGGTGCTCGGAGTGGGCGCCGCAGTGGGAGCCACACTGGGGCCTGCAGTCGTGGCCCCAGCTGGGGCCACAGTGGGGCCGATAGTTGGGGTCCCAGATAGCGCTCCAGTCGGGGCAGAGGTGGGAGCTACCATGGGGGACGCCGTCGGCGCTGTAGTTGGCGCTGCCGTTGGCGCTGCGTTTGGCTGCAGGGTGGGCGCCGAGGTAGGCGCCGCACTCGGCTGCAGGGTAGGCGCCGAGGTAGGCGCTGCTGTCGGCTGTGAAGTGGGCGACGGCGTCGGGGACGAGCTGGGGACCTGCGTCGGGGCGTTTGCGGGGGCGGCTGTTGGAGTGGCGGTCGGCTGCGGGGATGGTGAAGCTGTAGGGGCGTTGGTCGCAGTCTGCGTGGGCGCGGCGCTGGGGGCTGGTGTGTCTGAAGCTGCCGCCACAACAGACGTTGGGGCCTGTACACACGATCAAAGCGCAGCGCCTCAGAGTGCTTCTTGCAAATCAGTGCAAGTCAGTGCCAGAAATCCAGATGCCACAGTCGTACATACGGCTACAAACTGCACTGGTCCCTCGCTGGCGCCAAACAACTGTCAGGGTTTGGTTTGCGCGGGTGGTACACACCGGGGTTGGCGAGGGAGTCGGCGAGGGCGTTGGCGCAGGCGTCGGAGCAGGCGTGGGGCTGCTGCCTTCGGCGCTGCCGTTGTTGTCGCCGCTGCCGCTGTTGGGGTCGCCCAGCCCGGTGGGCGCCAGGCAGGCGGAGCCGCTGGCCGTGTTCACGTTCGTGTAGCCCTGCGCAGTGCACGGGCAGCTGGCGGTGAGAAATCAAATGGTGCACCAGCATCTGCACGGGGGACACTATCTGAGTGGCTGCTGCCGCCGCGCTGTGCGGTGCTGACTGTCGGCAGCACCAAGCAATTGGCAGCGGCCATGGTATGCATCGCAGCTGTCGGGGCACGACCGATGGCCTGCTGCGCCTGAGGACACATGTCGTGGACATGAGAATGGCGCACATGGTTCATTCAGCCACAGCTTATGGTGCTCCCTGTGCAGCAAGCTGAAGCTGACTGGAAACCAGTTGGAAGGCTGTGCAAGTGGCCGCCAGCTGTGCAGATGGGAGGTCATATCAACCAGCAGATCAAATGTCTCCACGTCACGTTGGACCCCGCACGCACCCAGCAATGCCACTCAGACGGGGGCGCCGCAGCAGCTTAGATATCTGCACCCTCAGCTGGTGATTCTGATCAGTGAAGTGAAATGAACGAGAAGCAGGGGCTAACTTCACTCACGTCCCTGCACAGGTAGCAGTTGGTGGGGGCGCCGCGGCAGGCCGCGCAGTTGGGCACGCTGCACCCGGACCCGACAGGCGTTGGGGCCTGTACACTCGACAATTGACTATCTGACTGCCGGGCTCACGCTGCAATGCGATCAACGAGCAGCGCCTCAGAGTGCTTCTGCAAGTCTTTGCCAGACATCAAGATGCCAGAGTCGTGCACATGGCTACAAATTGCACTGGTCTCTGGCTGGCGCCAAACAACTGTCAGGGTTTGGTTTGTGCGAGTGGTACCCACCGGGGTTGGCGAGGGAGTTGGCGAGGGCGTTGGTGCAGATGTCGGAGCAGGCGTCGGGCTGCTGCCTTCAGCGCTTGCGTTGTTGTTATTGCTGCCATTGTTGAGGTCGCCCAGCCCGGTGGGCGCCAGGCAGGCGGAGCCGCTGGCCGTGTTCACGTTCGTGTAGCCCTGCGCAGTGGCACAGGCAGCCGGGGGTGACGAACGAGATGGTGCAGCAGCATGTGCACGGGGACGGTTGTGCAGCGTGCGGCTGCTGTCGTCGTACTGTGCGGTGCTGACTGCCGGCAGGAACGGGCATTCGGCAGCAGCCCTGCTTTGCATCGCAGCTGTTCGGGGCACCAGCACCTGCGGGTCTGCTGTGCCGAGGACACACATCGTGGGCATGTCCGCCAAGAGAGCTGCGTGTTTCACGCAGCTGCAGCTTGTTGTGCTGGCTGTGTCGCAAGCTGATGGCTGACTGGAACCTAGTGAAAAGCCTGTGCGATTGGCCCCAGCTGAGACTATGCTCATGTGCTGTAAAGGCAGGAGGCCTTCCAGATCAGCAGATCAAGAGTCTCCACGTTGGTTCAGACCCCGCAGCTTCTCAGCAATGCCACTCAGACGAGGGCGCTGCAGCAGCTTAAATATCTGCACACTCAGCTGGTGAGGCAGACCAGTGAAGTGAAGTGAACGAGCAGGGCTAACTTCACTCACGTCTCTGCACAGGTAGCAGTTGGTGGGGGCGCCGCGGCAGGCCGCGCAGTTGGGCACGCTGCACCCGGACCCGACAGGCGTCACCACCGGGAAGGGCGCGGGCGTGGCCTCTGCTGCCGCCGAGGCTGCAGACACAGTGGGCGCTGAGTCAGCACGGCAGTGGTACACGAGGGTGCTGTTGCGTGATGCTGTGCCGGGTGTGTGCAGAGCAGGCCAGAGGTCGCACACGAGTCGCAATGGCCCAGTCGCAGGCGCAGATCGCGACCACAGCACAGCCATATGACGCCTTCTGTCGCTTGTCGCATTGGGGACACACACCTGGCCTGGCGCAGCTCGTGCCGTTTGCCGACTGCCTGAGATCGAAGCCCTGTAACAGGAGCACATGTCCTTCGAACAGGGCACAAATGGCCACCATCAGATGCAGATGCAAACAGGCACACCTTCTGCAATGCTACCATGTGCATGTTCAGGTGCGAAGTTCCAGCCACAGCAGCTGTCACGGTTTGGCGCGCAAGTGGCAGCTGCGCACCGAGTTGCAGCTGACGCAGTTGAAGCTTGAGGCGTGGCACTGTGCACAGTTCGCCACCTGGCAGCCGGGGACCACCACTGCATTGCAGGCAGAAACTAGGCGCTTCAGGAGACAGGCCATTCAGATGCACGCTCTTCGTGACTATGTTCGATGAGTTCACATTGTTCTGCAGACGACTGGCAGATGGCTGGACGGGAAGACACGGATACTCTGCGCTGCCTCACATTGTCCGGAGAACGCAGGCGCTGCCTGCAGCAGCAGGCAGGCCGCTGCCGCCGCCGCCGCTGCTGCTGAAGCCCGCATTTCTGACGCACGGCTGCTCACGATCCTGAGGCTTGCGCTTCAGCGCTTTCAGTGAACGCCTGCAGAGTGAGGACAGCAGGTGCCATGCCATTCTCGCATCTAGAACCCTGTCTGCTGGTGCAGCTAGCATGTCATCTGGTGAGTATCAGCCTGAGAACGCGAATCAGCGGCCATATAGATGTGTTTGGATATGTGGCGTTCTCAAGGCATGGCAGTGGCTGCATGAACGTGTGTGCGAGCGGGTGCGAACAGATCTCTAGGATTTTGAAACGGATGGCACAGCGACTTTTGCGCAGCAGCATCGCAGGCGATCGTCATGATACGTATGAGTTCGTGAAGTAAGGTATCAAATTGCGCTGCAGGTGCTGAGCTGTGATCCACGGTGCTGCACACAGGATGATAGCCAGAGCACCGGCATGCAGACTCGTTGGAAGGGCTGTCGACGCTCTGCGTTACTATCTATGATGACATGACATCTCCGGCACCCTTGACTGTACACGCACGCAGTCACAGCTCAAGCCTAGATGCACCTCAGCAGGCCACCTCCCCAAATGTGACGCCACGTGCAAGGCAGCTTGCGACGGCTGCTATGCGCAGGATCTGGATCGGTGTCACAAATCAAAACACATCCGCGACCGTGGAAGGCGTCAGGAACGCAGGCAACCCGCTGCACCTGATTTGAAGTTCAAAGCTTTGCCGTCGACGAAACCGTAAACGATGCGCCGGATGTAGACGCGTGATTTGCCGCTTCGCTTGCCCGGATAGCTTGCAATGTTTGAATTTCAGGAACACAGCAAGCACACCGCGGCTTGCAGAGGATGCTGTGAGGCTGCGCGAGGCCGCGGGCTGGTGCAATCAGCAGATGTGTCAGCAGATTCGGGATGTCCCGGTCAAACCTTGGCAGTGCTGAAAGGGATGTGCGAAAGGGGTGATGTCTGCCTACCCTCAACTGTGGAGCAGCACGAGCTGCCCAGAGCTAAAGGTTGCACCTACAACTGAGTCTAAGCCTGCTAGGCGTTGTACCACCAGGTGCAGGCACGGGAACATCACTGCAGGGCCAGCTCCTCGGTGTTTTCCCGCTCGCCCGAGCGCAGCTTGTTCCAGAACCCATGCGTCTCAATCACCCCCAGCGTGAACTCCTTGTTCAGGCACTCGTCGTTGTAGCCGTAACTGTTCTGCGGCTTGCCGTCCGGGGTCTGCGACAAGTGGTTTACGGTTCAGGGCAGCAACATAGAGTCGTCGCAGGGTTGAGACATGGGTATTGCACTGATGCCCAATGGGAAGGGGACGGGTGAGAGGGGCACCTTGTAGTCCCGGAACCACACGCGGATCTTCTCCAGCTCCCCTGGCATCTCCCTGCGTCGGAGCACCAAGAAGATGTGAGCGTGCGTTGCAGGGTATGTTTGTACGTCTCTGATTTGCTGTGTGAGCAGCTTTACGCCGCAGAATCTCAGCGCCGAACTTTGGTGACTGCTGCCAGACCAGCCGCACCTCTCGACGTCCTCAACGTCGTTCAGCGACGCTGCCTTCGGGTCGTCCGCCGCGATCGCGATGATCTGCAGCAGGCGCTGGATACGTTCAACCTCTGCAAAACATGCCGCCGCTCCTCACATCTATGTGAACATGCAGCATGCCGTCCCAAATTAAATCTTATATCTGCCGCCACTGGGGGACAGTGCACGGTGCCGCGATATGACTGTGCTGCTTCCTGCTGCACCTTCCAGTCCAGCTCGCCGTCGTCGATCATGGCGTACACGCCCAGCGGCTTGACCGGGTACACGCCGCCCTGCTCCAGGGCGCGGCTCCCGATCTCCACCACATCCACCGGGTCGTTGTCGCCCTGCAGCGGTAAGGTTTCACCGGTGGATTTGTTAGTTTCCCTGTTTCCCCTTTTCTCTGCTCAGCGGCTCCCGTGCCAGCATGCAGAAGCTGCCTTCCGCCGCTGGGGGGATTGCACCCTCCGTCGCACCGATGCAAATGCCGCCAATGGGGAGCCGGCGCGTGACAGCAGCAGGGGCAGCTGTGCTTCGGCAGGGTGGCGGCTGTGGTGTGCCGTTGACATGCAGCAATATGACGTTCAGCAACAGCAACAAAGAAAGGGGACTCACGAAGACGCCGCCGGCATCCTCGTTCTTGTGCGCCGGATCCTCCCACGTCTGCGGCAGCAGCCCGTAGTTCCTGCAAGGCCATGTGAACCGAGCCTGGCGATCGAGGATGTGCATTCCCATGTCCATAAATGCATTGCAGATGAAGGTGCGCGCCTAGCGCCGGCATGGCGTGCCCGCTGGAATCGTGCACAACGTGCGCACCAGTTGATGTTGTAGGGGTAGAACCGCAGCTTCCCCTTCTTGATGTCCTGCTTGATGGGAGTCTTCTCCTCATCCTGTGAACCAACACAGGCGTTGAGGCGCCCCTCCGCACTTACGACCCAGCAGGGGAGACACAGCAGAGTGCTCCTCTTGTCCGACTGGCCGCTCCGCAGGCAGGCCGTGCTGCCAAGGGATGCCCCCAGATCAGGTGGATAGGAGGCGTCCGTTCTGCAAAGGTCCCAATGACCCACAGGCCCTCACCGTCGCCACCTCCATCTTGGCGGACGTCTCCTTGGGGATCTCGCACACAAAGTTGTAGGTGCCGTCCTTGCCCTGGAGCGGGATGTCGTGCCACGGGGAGATGTCCGCGCCTGCAGCACTCACACCCAGCCCTTGGAAACTGGCGCCCAGCAGACCAGCGGCAACAGCAGAGACAGCACAGGCAGGCGCAGGTGTGAGTCAGCGGCGGCGCGGGCTTTGGTCAAGTGCCGCCAGCTCACCCTTCTGCTTGAAGAAGAGCCGGTACTCCAGGGATTCCGGGGCACCCTGCAGCACCAGATATGGCCTTCAGCCCAGCAGGTGCGCATTCTGCAACATGCACGTTGTTGTGTGCCACTCGCGAGCGCTCGATCCCGCTTGCAGATGCGGCTGACGCGGGCCGGTGGGCACAGAAACTCCACAGCCTGTGAGGGCGTTCAGGTGTCAAATGCCAAATTCGATGTCCGGCCTCACCTGGACTGTGGTGGCATACTCAGTCTCAGTCTTCATGGCGTCCGCCGCCACCGCCAGCCGCTGCCGCTGCTGCGCGCGGGCCGCCACTGCAGGGCGGACCGCCAGCGCGGTGCCCCGGAACGCCTGCGCCGGCAGGGCAGCCGCTCGGATCCGGCTCATGCATGCCTGCCCCTTTTTGTGAGTGATCAGGACACCTCGCTGCTTGCGCACATGTGCCCGTGCCATACTCAACAATATGGCGCGTCGATGTTCTTGATGTGGCCTGAAATGTTCTCCTGTGCGATATGCAAACCGGCTGCCGGCGCCGGCCATGCTACTTCCCCATTAGCAATCTGACTGCCACACGTTCACGCTGTCGCAGCGATGGAAGGGCAAAAATACGACGCAAGGCACTCCTGAGCAGCCTGACAGCCGGCAGCACTGCTGTATCGATGCAGCGCTGCCGTGCAACATGCTGCATGTCACAGCAGCATCGTCGCATGCAGCGGGAGCCGCATGCCTGTTGCAAGCAAGTGATCCCATACAGCACACGTCATTCCTGCGGCTCCTCTCACATTTCGCCTGCTGCAGGCATGTGCCCCAAGATGCGGCTGTGTGGCTGATGCCTCACCTGGCGCCCTGTGCTGGTGACGGCGCGCATCGCGGGGCAGCGTAGCATGGTGGCCATGATGAGTAGGTGACGGATCCAGAAAGCAGTGCGGGTGCAACAGGGAGGTGTCAGTCTGCAACTTGAGTGGGCGCAAGCTTGTGGCACCTGTGGCACGTGCCACTGGATCTGCAGTGCAGCATCAGAGCAACTCTGCTATTGCTGTTCAAGAGCACACAGATTGTTTCTATGTTACAACCTCTTACTGCTGTCGGCGTGCCGACGCTGTAAACGCAAGTTTTCTGTTGTCCATGAACAGCTCTGAAGTCAGATCATTGTCCTATCACTATGACAATGGCATGACACTCTGACGATGGCCGTACGCCTCCGATCAGTGCGTGCTGAGTGCATAACCGTGCATTGCATCGCCTGCAACGTTGTAAACACGCGGCCTGTAATACGCGCCTCTGCTGGCTGGCGTGTCTGCGTCAGCGATGGCGCCAATCAACAGCCATGTAGCGAGTGCGGCCGTTGACGCCACAGCATGAACAGGCAGACGGCCTCAGTGCTGAAATGGGCGGGCATCCTGCTCATCTTCGCCAACATTCTTGCATGGGAAGGTCCGCTTGCAGCTTATGCAACGCTCTGATGAAAGGCGTCAGCTCGGCACACTGCTGTGGTGTATACGTATGATGCGGGAGGTGCTGTCAGGCATGAATGAAGCTCGGACGGAGGGTGTGTCCTTTGCAGCCATGTACCTTGCCAGAAGGTGGCGGACCCCTGGCGTTCCTGCGCAGCCAAGGAACCTATTGGAGAAGTACTCGGGTGCACTTCACTCCCGCAGTGCTTGTTCCATGATACTGTACACTGCGCACAGCATGAGTCTACTTATGCTGCAGCAGCACTGACGTGCACATTGCTGTCCGTCGCTGCTAGACACAGTGTGCCCAGAGCAGAAGGTCATCCACACCACCTGCCCCACCTGCGAGTGCCGTATCAAGGATAAGGTGCGGGGCCACGCGACTTTGCAAGGAGATCGACAACAGCATGGGCCCCAGATGTGCAGCAGCTCAGGGTGCATGCACTTACGAAGGAGGCAATACAAATGCAGTGCACGTGCAGCGCAATGGTGAGAATGTACCTCGTGCAAGACACGCTGCAGAGGCAGCTGGGGGAGAGCCTGGGCGCACGCATGCAACAGCAGAATGGTTGAGAGCGCAGCCTCTTGGGCCAACGTGCTGTCAGCGCCAAAGCCAGCCGTCGACTCCGGCACCTACGCTGCAGAGGAAGCTGGAAGCGGACCTGGGGCAGGCGGTGCAGCAGCGGGACGTGTACGAGCGCAGCCTCATGGGGCAGCGCGAGGAGCTCGCGTCGCTGCGGGGGGCCGCCAAGGAGCGGGACAGCACCTTCCGGATCGCAAACCCGGAGGTGCAACCCAACATTCTGAATTTTGAATGTTGGATTTTCTGATGCCCCTTGTCCGTCCTCGCTTGCCTGACGCCCGGTCATGCTGGAGAGGAGGGCGCCTTGCGCGGCCGCCATGTACATCGCCTCCGCACCCTCTGCAGCGTTGGCGGTGCCGTCGCGACCGCTGTGCGTGCGACCTCTGCAGGTGGTGGAGAAGGCGGTGCTGGTCGCCACGCCGGTGAAGAATGCGAAAGACCACATCGAGAAGTACTTCACCAACCTGGCGGCCATGACGTACCCAAAGTGCGTCCCTGCTCGTGCACCGCATGCACACACCTCCTCCTTGGCCACCAGGAGCTTTGCTGCGCATCTGCAGACTGCAGAGGTTGCCTGCACATGGCGGCAGCACCCAAAGCATGCGCCTGCTGCCTCAAGGGGCGTCCAGGAGGCCGGGGCAGCAGCGCGTGTCGAGCCAAAACAGCTGCTCCCTGGCCTGAGCACTAGCCCTAAACCCTGCGCAGGGAGCTGACGTCCCTGGCGCTCATCGTCAGCGACAGCCTGGACGGCAGCCGGGCCGCGGTGCGCAACCGTGTGACCGGCCTGCGCGGCACCTACCGCCGCGCCACCGTGCTGGGCCGCGACTTCGGCTACAACCAGGTGCCCTGACCCCCGAGCCCTGCCGTTTCTTGTGCCGGGATTGCAGCCCTGCAGTACTGCCAGGGTTTTGCGGCCGAACAGCCAGGCCAGGGCCAGATTGTAGGCGCTGTTCCTGCAGCACCGACCCTCTGTCATGTGTTGCAAGCGCTACCAGCAGCAGCCAGCCAGAGTGCAGCAGCAGAGCACAGGCTGGACGCCCTGTTCCGATGGTGCCATCGAGGCCCCGCCTCCGTCCGCAGGCGCCGGACCCCAATGCGAATGTGACGGCGGACGACGAGGCGTACCGGCGGGGGGTGCTCGCCCGCAGCCGCAACTTCCTGCTGTTTGAGGCGCTGCACGACGAGGGCTGGGTGCTGTGGCTGGACGTCGACATCGTGCAGGTGGGCCACTGCCATCACTTCTTGAACTCCCAACCCGGCAAGGGTGCAGTACAAGCCTGACTTTCTGTATCCTGCTCCAGCGTTCGGGTGGGTTTGACCCTGCACCCATCAGCTGTTCTCTCATCATGACAGCAACCGTGAGGATCGTCCCATCGCAGCTCATGCTCACACAAGTTCGCATGCATTTTGCGAACCTCATGCTTGCATGCTGGCCTGCAGTACCCCAGGGACCTCATACAGCAGCTGATGGCGCCCGGGGCTGACATCGTGGCCGCCAACTGCGTGTACCTGGATGATGGCGGCCAGCCGACAGAGCGCAAGTGCGACGAGGGCGCCTGGGCAGAGACGCCAGAGTCGAGGGCGTACATCGCCAAGCTCGCGCCAGAAGTGCCGCTCTTTGAAGCATATCCATGTAAGTCAGGGTTTTCAACTCAGCATGCATACCAGCAACCGGTCATCCAGCTCATACACTGGCCTTGCCGAGAAAGAGCACTGCTGGCGTTGGGCCACGCTCATACTTATATCGGTGCTGCACGCAGACGTGCATCAACTAGATGCATTGAGCAATCACACAATGCCCGACAGCTGGTCTGTGCAGTGATGTGCACGTGCATCAAGCTGTGCTGCTGCTGCTGCCGGCTGCAGTGGCAGAGGCGTATGTGGGGCTGCGGCGGCGCCTGGGCAGCGAGGCTTTCGCAGCGAACAATACGGTGTTGCTGGATGCGGTTGGCGCTGCAGCCACTCTGGTGAGGTTTGCTGTACACAGCATACCATCATGCAGATCCTGCTCAGTCAAAAACGCTTCTGGGGCTCCATTGCATGCACAATGTTGCTCACCTGCTCATGAGCAGTAAGGAGCCCTCGTAGTTTGCACGGTAAGTGATGCCGTGTGACCTGCTATCTGCTGCGGCAGGTGCGGGCCGACCTGCATCGGGATGGGCTGCTGTTCCCGCATGTGCTGTACAATCATCAGGTGCGGACCGCATTCAAGGTCCACAGGTGTTTTGAGTGATGCAGGCGCCATGCATGTGATGGCCGTCATGTGCCCTTCTGTGTGAGCCCTTGCAATATGTGAACATGCAGATCGAGGCAGAGGGCTTGGGCAAGATGGCAGTGGCAGCAGGGTATCAGCCGATGGGTCTGCCGCAGCTGGTGGTGCAACATGCAAAGGTGCACATACCACCGCAGCCTACATGGTAGCACCAGAGCCTTCATGTGAAAACGCACTTTTGGCTACAGCATGACTTTCAATCCGTCAGTCGTGCCCCAATTACAATCGCTCACAGCACTCATTGCTAAAGGTACCGCTGCATCTACCACAAGACAGTCGAGTACTCTCCTCCACACTGCTACACTACAACTATTTGATCTGCCCAGTCCGCTTCAGCTCTGCGCACTCGTGGCAGTACCAGCTGGCATTCGACTTGAGGGTCCCCGGCTTCACTCCCACGCAGACCTGCATGCACTTAGATGGTAACAGCGGTCAGCGACGCTGCTGGCACAGGGCCCCATCTCAGCTGACAATGCAGTGCTTTGCCCATGTTACCGTACCCAAGCATGCTCAGCAGCAGACACCAACGTCCAGCAGGTTCAGCCACACATCTGGCAGATGACACACCAAAGACACTGCTCAGGCAAAGGTCGGGGCGCAGCAGTGTAAGAGGGCGCACATCGTGGAACCACTCAATGGGACAGTCTGGGTTGTCACATCCTATCATGTCGCCATATGACGCCTGCAAAACAGTGTCTCTTCAGTGACCAGTTTCAAGCACGACAGGTGCACGCAGTAGAAACACAGCAAGTGCAGCATGTCACCATGACAGAAAACGATGACGGCACTCGTTCGGCAAACGTATTGGCAGCAGGCACCTTGCCGCAGTAGCAGTACGCGGGCTCGCCGTTGGTGGCCTCTGGGATGTGTGCGCTGGGGTTCTCGGGGTCAAATGGCTGGTCATCTGCACAGAGCAGCCACATCCATTGCATTCTCCAGCCCAAGGAACCGGAAGACTGCACCTCTTACACCCACGTGAACCCTTTTCCCCGAAGCAGCTGCACGGGTGCTAGGCAAGCTCGCGGCGAGAAGCCCTGATGCCCAGCAAGGTCTCTGCAGGTGTGCAGTGGCCAGCCGGGGCGCCGGCCAGCTGCTCAGGCGACCAGGTGCCCTCGTGTGCGAGGTCTCAAGAGGCCAGTAGGGTGTCGGCGCATTGCAACGCTGGGGACGGCCTCCAGCCCTGGACGCAGCTGCTCACCTACAGCGGGCGCTTCCTCAGCGGGCGCCGGGCTTCCGGCCGCGTCCGGCGGCGCCGCCGCTGCAGTCGCTGCCGCCGCCGCCGCCTCCTCCCATTTCCGCTTCCGCTTCATCTTCCCCTGCTTCCTGCTCGGGCCCTCGTCCCCGCTCCCTCCCCGCTCCTGCATGGTGGCATGCCGTCAAGGACACAGGCAAACAGGCTGAGGGTTGATTGGACAACAGACGGTATGATTACACTCTGCGCCCTTGATGGGCCTGAGCTGCTGGTCTGTAGACGTCTGTCAACCCGCGTGTGCACTCCTCACTACACGTTGCCGGAGTGTGGGCAACCTTCGGGCAGACACCCCACAAGGGCTAGGAGCATCGGAGTGCGACAGAGATTGCTGTCGCACCTTGCTGGTCTGCAGGCCGTACTTCTTGCGCTCCCGGTCCAGCTCGGCCTCGAAGCGCCGAATGTCGGCGTCGGTCTGGATGATGCGACGGTCCACCGCCTCGTAGATGTTCTTCGCCAGCGAGGACTGCAGATCCGCACATGTGCAAAGCATCGCCGCTGCCATGCATGCCAGAGCTAAGTTGTTCGCCTGTCGGCGGCATGTCACTGTCACTCGTGTCTGCCCATAAATCATAACCCATGAACCACCTGCCTCGGCATTGCAAGCCACAAACAAATGGTCTCCTGCCTTTTGTAAGCTGGTGCCAACCCCAGTCCAGCTGAAGTCGGCACCTGCTGTCCAGATCAGGCGTGCAGACCTCACAGTGTACAACTCGGCCTCCGTGGCAGATGGAGCGGGCGCCTCCCCACCTTTTTCGAGGCCACCGACAGCAGCTGCTTGCACTCGTCCTGCAGCCGGTCGTCCATCTTGACCGGCGCCATGGGCCGGGGCGCCGCTTTGGTGCGCTTCGACCGGTGGGCCGCCGCCGTGGACGCCTGGAGACGATGCCACGTGTAAAATCCATCATGCCGTCATCTATTGGATGCAACCACCGGGGAACTCGCTCTGCCTGACACGTCCCAGGCTGCATGCTGCGGTGGCCACTGCTGTAAATGCGCATGGCGCCTTTTGTCTGCGGTGTGGTGCAATGCCAGCGCCACCCCAGCGCAGGACGGTCATGCTCGGAATCAGCCCACGCCTGCGTTCTGTATCTGCACGTGCTTGACTCTGCAACGCTGCAAAGCGACTCTGCAAACCCTAAAAGGCAACCTGCACCTTCTGGGCGGCTGCCTCCACTTTGCTCCGCACAGCCGCGTGGATGTCGCCCTGCAGCCTGACGGCGGACTCGTCCAGCTCCCGCATGTGCGTCAGCACCCGCGCCAGCTCGTCCGGCAAAGTACTGGAGTCTGCGCATGCATGCAATTTACTGCTGCTTATCTGTGGTGGGTGTCTCTTCTTGTGGCTTTGTGTCGAAACGCACTGCCATGCGGCAGCAGATCCGCAGTGCACAAGTCCGTCACAGCCGCGCTGCGCAGGCACAGGCTGGCGAGCAGCGCGCACCGTTGACAAACTTCTCGAGGAAGGAGGGCTGCATGGCCGCTGCCGCGCTGCGCATGTTGCAGGCGGTCAGTGGCGGCTTGGACACCAAGCGCTGGATGCAGCTGAGGCGCTGTGGCTGCCTGTCCGTGTGGCAGGTCAGCAGAGCCCGTCACAGCTGCCAGTCGAGCAATTGTACAATTGTTGCCCGTGGCTCTGCTGGACACACTAGCCTATATATCAGGTTGCTGTCGCCGCTTTGATCTGCACTGCCACAGACTCCACACTGCCGCAGCATGCGCACATGCCTCATGCCCAGAATGCCATGGCCAATACGATCAGTCAGCGAGATCAGCCGATAGTATCATACAGGACACGTTCTGCCGCAGGTAATGATGACTCACACTGCCTGATAAAGGCTCATGCGCCGCTTTAACTCTGTGGTGGGTATGGCCGCTTCTGCCTGAGCTTTACACAATCTGTTGACATGTGATCTGTCAGCGACGTTCTGCAATCTGTGATATCTTCATGATTTCTGGAGGTGCTTGATGTGGTGTAGCGTATTGCGAAGTCCTGATGACTTCGAGGCAGACTCAGCATTTGAGCTGCTGAATTGCAGCAGCTGGCAGGCAGCAGTGTTCGATTGCCATTTGCAAGATACGTAACATCGGCGCATCTCAGGCGTTAGCAAATGCAGATGAAGTGCGTCCGTTTGCTGACTGCTTGAGGTCTCCTTTGGATAGACTTGCAAAGTGCAGAAGACTGGGCACTGGGCATCAGTCAACATCGCAATGGTCCTCTTCGCCTCTTCGCATCCACGTGCAGAGGCCTGGCAGCCAATCAACAGTGTGGTTTGTCTGAAGTAATCGAAGACAGTGCGCAGTAACATGGGCGACATCAGTGTGAATGAAGTGTGGGAGAACCAGCGCTTCTACGGCGTTGGATGGTGCGCTGCCAGACGCTCCTTTTGTTGGAACAGCAGTCAGATGAGCCTTGCGTGAGATCGCGTGCTGATGCGTACAATGCAAAGTGGCTAGCCTGCTCAAGACTTCGCTCTGACCATGTGCAGGGCTGCGCCTGGGCTGCTGGAGCGGCCGGCGTGGAGCGATGAGGACGGCAACCCTGTAGCGCTCGGGCGACCGCCCAGCGAAGCTCGGCACCTGGGCTGGGAGCTGGCGGTGTCGACTGCAACATCTGCTGATGGCTGGCAGTATGCCAGTGTGTTCAAGTGCGTGGCCCAGTCGAGACCCAAGACTCAGGCTCATCAATCATGTGGCAATGCCATCACCATTACAGCGGATCATGAAATCCACATATGCCAGCAGCTCATACTGCGACAGACGACGTACGGGATGCCTGGCCTTGTTTGCACATGCCTATCATCTGCATGCAGTCCCAGAAGGGTCTTATTTGCTGGCAGGCACTTCGAGTACATGCGGCCTGGCGGGCGGGCGTCGGCACGGGCAACGGATCTGGTGCGCCGCCGCTGCTGGCGGTGCTCCAGGGCGCCCTCGGGCATGCTGTCGGCAGCGGCAGCTCGTGCCGCCGGCCGCCCCGGCACGTAAGTGTATGAAGTGACACTGCCTGCCATGCCATGCGCCTTGCAGTGCATGCACCCTACAGGCACATCGCATTTCGGCAGATGCAGGGGGCCTGCGAAGGCAAAGATATATAGCCGGTGAGTGGGTGCGAATGCAGCAAAGTAACAAAGTCAGTTTACATCAGTGTGCCTCCTTATGTGGGCTGCAGCGGTGAGAGCCCACGTCCGCCGAAGTATGAGACGGGCGATCAGCCGACTGACGCTGGTGCCACCAGCACCGCTGCAGCTGACGCGAGCACAGACGCAGCAGCGGCCTCCAGCGAAGCAGCTGTTGCAACGATGCTCAGCCCTGCCACCCAGATGAACGGACACAGGTATGGGTGCACGCACCGCGACTGCAGGCATCGCTGATGGCCTGCTGGTCATTGCAGTGCCTGCCGGGCAGGTTTGTCTTGCATGCAGGTCATGCAGCTTCCATCGGCTGGTGCACGTAAACGCAAGGGGTTGTTTCTCGTGGTGTGCAGAGTCAGGAAGGAGACGGAGTATGAACGCCGGCGCACGGTGCTGAAGCTGTTTGTGGGCATGATTGGGGCCACCATCAAGCGCTGGCAGGTCTGCACCAGTGCTGCCTAGCACATTGCTTATGGCTCCGTCAGTGTTCAGGCGCTGCATCCTCCTTTGTTCCTACTGAACAATTTTTTTGGGTATCTGCATGAGCGCGGCATGATGCCAAAGCTCACAAGCTTGCTGCCACTTTTCCCTGTTCATGACACATAGCTGTTCAGGAGCCGTCCACTTGCCCCCATTGCTTGACACCGCCCTGCTCCTCTCCATGCTGCCATGACAGCACAGGACGCGTAAGTCCTGATGCGCAGGTGTGGAACCTCATGCCCCTGGACCCAGTGGCCTGGCTGGTCATGTACGGCGAGCACCAGGCGGCGCTGGCAGACCTCATTGCCTCCAACATGCGGCACCGGCTGCCGCTGGAGGCCGTGCATGACGTGCAGCCGCCGCAGCAGCAGGTCCGGCGGCACGTACCTTGCCTCCCACCTTGATGCCGGTGCTCAGACCACCGTCCGGCCTGTGCATGAAGGGTGCTACATAGCATGTCAGATGCTGACTGTAACGCATTTGAAAATTGCAGGCGGAGCAGCAGCGGCAGGGGGTGGAGAAGGATGCGGGGTTGGTGCGTGAGCTGCTGGCGGCCGCGATGCACTCGCGCGCTGCGTACGGCTATGCAATGCAGGTGTGCTCCAGCAACATCTGCGAACAGGAGTTGGCTAGTGTGCATCGACATCACTGCATGTTGGCTGAGCCTCATCACCACCCACGAGCGCTCATGACTTGCATGCAGGCGGGGCATCTCACGTCCGTCATGAACTTTGCGCTGCTGCACACGGTGCACTCCCTCAGGTGCCGCCCGGCCTGCTACTCCTGTCACCCCTTTGCATCCTGCACAGCTGCAGCTTGAGCGGTCTGTCTGGGAGACAGGAGTGAACGCGACGTCGGTCGCAGCTCAAGTGCTGAACCCTAGTCCGAGGATTTGCTTGGCTGAAATGAGTGAGTTGAAGCGAGGTGAAGTGAAGTGAACTTGCAGCTGCTGCCTGCAGCTTTGATGCCGCCGGCGGCGCGTCGGGCGACGCCAACAATGAGGCGGTGGCAGCGCTGGCGGGGGTGCGCGCGCAGGACATCGTCGTGGCCGAGTGGCACACCAGCATCATGCGGCCGTGCCACTACGTCGCCGTCGACCGCGCCAACCACAGCATCGTGCTGTCCATACGGTGGGCCAGTCGTGTGGGTGCCTGGGCGCACGGCGGCGCGCTCGCTGCAGCCTCAGACGGCGGTGCAGCCGAGTGTGCACGCCCTGCACAGAATGCACGAGCAGGATGGCAGACAGATGGTCAGCGATGCACTATGTAGAACCTAGACGCAGTACTTGTACTCAATGTGCTGCAGGGGGTCCCTGGAGGTCAACGATGTGTTCTCGGACATCAGCGCCTCGCCCCTGGAGATGGAGTTTCTGGGCACCACTGGCAGCGTGCATGAAGGTGTGCATTACACCTGCAAATCGCTGTTACGGTACTACAGGACGCAACATAGCTCTGAAGGGGCTAGGCGCTCCTGATGTGCTCCTCAGCAGGATCAGCATGCAGTTGACGCCGCCTGCATCGCTGCTGCACGCCTGCAGGCCTCATGGCGGCCGCGACCTACGTGCACTCCAACACCGCGGGCGCGCTGGCAGCCGCCGGGCGCGACTTCCCCGGCTGGCCGCTGTTCCTGACCGGCCACTCCATGGGAGGTGCGCACCCCGCAAGAAACTGAACCAGGCAGTGCCGGCATCGGAACGTCGTGTGGCTGCGCTGCAACCCGTCCCTGTGGCAGGCAGGTGCGCCTGCACTGCTCAATCAAAGATCAGGAAACTTCCGACGGCTGCATGACCTCCATACTGGTGCTGCAAACCGCAGGCGCGGTCGCGTCGCTGGTGACGCTGCTGCTGCACGAGCACGGGCTGCCGAAGGGCCTGGGGCCGCCCCGCTGCGTGGCGATTGGCCCTGCGGCGGTGATGTCGGCAGACCTTGCAGACGCCTCTCAGCCACTCATCACCTCCGTCTGCCTGAGGCACATGCCTTGCTTTCCCTCTCACCAGTTGCCGAGTCATCATCATCAAGGTGCAGTGTGATTTGCGTCTTTGACTTTCTTTCAGATGCAAGTGTGCTGGATCAGTGGGTTTGGTTGTTGCCAGGTCCGATTTCGTGCCGCGGCTGACGTACGCGGGGGTGGAGGGTCTGCTGCTGGAGCTGGCCGACTCGAGCCCAGTGCGCAGGTAGGCAGCAGGGCCTGGCAATTCAGTTCCAAACCCTAATTCTCAGCAGATGGGCACACAGGGCAGCCAGCCTGGTGCCCCATCGTCCTGAAGGTTCCTAGGCTACGGTCGGTGCACGGCTTGAGGTGTGGAGCGTGAGGGAGCACAGTTCCAATGGCTGCACCTATGCATGTGCGGAATGAACCGCATGGGCACCTCGGTAGTCATCCTTGAGGTTGCTCAAGGTCAAGTGTTGTGGACGGGCAATGCCATGCTGCACTGTGCAGCCCCGCTTTAAACGCCCGACAATCCTGCAGGGCTGCCAAGGGCGTCGGGAAGAAGATGACGGCGGCGCTGGAGAGCCTGAAGGTGGGGTGGGGCGGCGGCAGCGGCGGCGGCTCCCCATCTGGCAGCGGCCCCGCCACCCCCAAAGGTACACCAGAGTGGACTTGTGGTACTACCACTGTGATATCACCAGGGGCTGCATGTTGCCCATACAGTCAACACCCTCGGGACGAGAGTCGTCTCATCTTTCGGGTACAGGCTTGGAAGGGGTGGCCGAGCTGGCCGAGGGGTCCAGGGGCATTGCCGAGGCGGCGGCGCAGCAGGCCACGCAGAAGCTGCGGCGCTCCGTCGCAGCGGCGGCGGAATCGGCGGGCGCCAAACTGCCAGCAGAGTCGTCCGATGCCGTCAGCGCCAATGAAGCTGGCGGCGTCACCGTAGGGGAAGTCAGCAGTAGGGCCACATCACCAGCGACGGCGGCAGCAGATGCGCAGGACACGGTTCGCAGCGCGGCAGCCAGCGCGCCGCAGCAGCAGGCGCAGCGCCAGCACAGCGGCGACTGCAGCCGCCCGAGCACCAGCCCCGCCGAAGCGGGTGACAACTCCGCGGCCGCGTCTGGGCGGCCGGGAAACTGCAGGACAGCGGCGGGCGGCGGCGAGCTCGCAGGGGTGGATGACAAGCGCCCGGTGACGACGAGGAAGGACAGGGGGCATGTGGAGTCGCCCAAGGCCGCGAAGCTGCCGCGGGTGGAGTGTGCTGCAGAGTACGTGCTGGCGCACGGCATCCAAGTGAGCTCATCGACTTGCCTGGCCAGCTGCGCTGACACGGTGTCGAGCGCTGCGCACAATGTATGGCGCGTGCTCTGGTGGTATGGTTATGCGGATGACAATCCGTAATGTATTTCCAGCAGGTCGACAGTGCGATGGGTGGTAGAGGTGACGAGGCCAACAGCATCGCGCACCCGCACAGCAGCCTCGCCTATGCAGACAGCCCAGCAGGCAGCAGCAGGGCGCCCAGCGCTGCTGAGCCACAAGCAAGCCACAGCAGTGATCAGCCCAGCAGCGAACAGCGGGGCGGCGATGCCGGGGGCCGACTGCCCGACGCAGCTGCGGCCCCTGACGAGATCCAAGGTGACTTGTCTTGGCTGCTCTGCCAGTTCCGCCAGCGTTGTACACCAACAGAACTACAGTCCCTCATTAGCTCTTTCCATAGCCTGCAGCTTGGGTCATCACGCGAACGTTCCGGTCATGCTTTCTGACATGCAACACAACACCGAGCTGTCAGGTGGATGCCTTCGTGTTGGACGGAGTAGCTTGTCGCAGGTGCTGCCGAGGGCGGTGCGCGCAGAGCGCAGCGTGCGAGCACCGAGGAGCGGCGCACGGCAGCGGAGGTGCTGCCCGGCGGCAGGGACGGCGTGGAACGGCCTGAAATGCTGTACCCAGCAGGTCACTGTGACCCGCCAACTGTTCAACCCCCTCAGTTTGTGGTGATGATGGACGTATGGTTTCCCGCTGATGTGCAGCGGGCAGGTGGCGCACCATTCCTGTTGGCATGCCATACCTGTGGGTGTGCAGCAGCTCTGGTTGCCGACGTATTCTTTTGACGATTCTGCCGCAGGGCGGGTGCTGTGGCTCATACCCCAGGACGAGCCAGCGGTGGTTGCTGATGACGTGGCAGCAGACGCTGCAGCTGAGGAGGTACGCCACTATTACTATCGCAATTGCCAGCCTTGACTTGCTTGCATCGCTGCTGACATATATCCTGCAGCCTGCAGCCTGGAAGGGGGAGAGCAAGGCAGCAGCAGCGGATGCATGATAAATGTTGCCACCGTGAGCAGGAGGGGCTGTTTGAGTCGGGTGGGGCGATGCCACGGGCGCCCCGCAGCCCTACAAGCGGCAGCGCCAGCGGCAGCCCGACAAGCAACCCTGTAGCCAGCAGCCCTGCAGCGGCGGTGCGCCTGCGGCTTGCTGTCGCCACGTCGTGCAGCTTGCCCTGCTGTGTATGGAGTCGACAGTCAGACAGCTCTGGGACAAGCGTGCTTGGCAGCAGCACCCTAGCGTCCTCACCAGTTGGCAAAGTCTCCAACTGGCTGCGCCACTACAGCTGGGGGCGCGCAGCATTATTTCCAGGTCAGCACTGCCAGCAGTTGGAGGCCAGGTCTTTCTACTCACCGTGATATTTGAGCTCTCCTGTAGGTGGCGGGCATAGCGGCCAGCGTAACTGGTGTGTCAACAGCCGTTCCGGCAAAGGCGCCGCCGGGCCGCATCACTGGCTTCGGCGGCGGCGGCGGCGGTGGCTTCGGGCCCGAGACGCTCAGCCCCGACAGGCAGCAGGTGACCTCCATGCACTTGAGCCAAGCGGCTGGGCACTCCGCATGTTTCGAGGCAGTGCAATTTCGCCTGGGAGGTGATGCAAGCCACAGAACGACATCACGACAAGCGCTGCAGGCGGCACCACATACAGTGTATGCACGCAGTGTATGCATGTGAGACTAAGAATATAGCCATAGAGCTGGTCATTGAGCCACACCTCAAATTTTTCCAATACAGGGCAAAGCCACCAGCCCCGGCAAGGCGCCGCCGCCCGCAGTTTTGGACGTTGACCGGCGCGTGTTCTCGCGCATCCTGGTCTCGCCTGACGTCATGGCGGACCACCTACCCGACACCTACCTGGCATACATCCAGCAGCTGTAGCGGCGGGATGAATTTTGGAGTAGGACCTCAGCTGATCATGCTACCATTTTCTTGTGCCATCATGTGCGGACGATGCTAATGTGCGTTAGCAACTTCTCAATTCTGGCTTCAGCAGTATCAACAGCATTTTGCATGCATAGCTTGCTTGGAGGAGCTTTGCGGTTCCAGGGTGCTGATGCCTCGTAGCAAATTGCAAAGAATTTTGACAGCCTTCAAGGAGGGCAGCTGCAAGGGCAGCTGAGCATTTGTTTCGAAAACAGCATCACAGCAACAAAACAGCATCACAGCAACATCAACGGTGTTCGAGCGTGCGTCTGTGATGACGTGTTTGTAAAATGTTGCTCATTATTGCAAGTTTCACACAATGGTATGACCACATCTGTGCGCTCTTTGAGAAGTGCGGCAACATCATGTGCACACTCTCGAAACCCAGTTGCTGCTGGTCAACTCGAAAAAGGTACCACATGGTGCCAGCCCTGATACAGGCGTTGGTGAGTTCCTGCATTTCAACAGATATGCTGGGCATGATTGTACTTGTTTTCTTTCCTGTGTCAGTTGCAGCCGCCTGTGAGTGTCCCAATCAGCACATACTTTCGACTGCTGCCGCTGAGGCACATCAGTCAGTGCCCCTGAGGATGCGGTCAAATGTGGTGCCCTTCCAGCCCCAGTTTGATGCGCCTATGTCGTGGAACTGCGACAGAACGCTTAACACATATCAAGCTATGACACTCTGCACGGCGCAAACGGCTGGTACCCATGCCAAATAGGTGGTGCTGATGGATATCGGCGCCGACAGGAGTGCCTGACATGGCGCTCATGGTTGCCGTCATGGCTGCTTGCTTGCACACTGGCTAGGACGGACACACTTACAGTGACATGGCAGCGGTCGGGTGGCACGTTCAGGCGCTGCTTGAGGATGACCGTCAATGCTTCCACAATGTCGGCGTTTGATTCGCCGACAACGTTTCCAACGGATGACACCTGCATAGGGCAAGCCAAGTCTGCAACAGATGCCAGACCAGATGTGCCGCAGGACCTGAAAGGGCGTAGAACTAGTGCAGACGCATGTCTCTTGCTATCGACCCAAGTTTATTCGACCCAAATTTGAGCATGCAGAGACATGACTGAGCATGAGTCTGCACACTACCAAAGGGATCCAAACTGTCTGCAGGGATACAGCGTTGCGACGTGCTGAGGGCTCTGGCGTCGACCACCGATGTGAAGCAGTGCAGCCGGGTATTTCATCATCGGTAAACAAATGAAATCAACTGTCGATCCTGCTGGACATGCACTTCCATGCTGATTGACTGCGATGACAACGTTGGACGCACACCTCAGTGTATGCCACTGGCGTTTCGCTGTCGCCGCCACAGGCCAGTGGTGACGATGGCGACAGAGTACTGCAGGGTGTGCAGTACCATGTCAGTGACAGCAGAGGGTTCGCGGTGCAAACCTTTCACGCTGCACCAGACGGGGTGGGCTGTCACGTATCGTTGCTGCTACGGGGCAAGCACCTGTACAACGGAGCGACCAATGAGGCGGACAAATGCGGAGAATCAGCTGCTGTGGCTTCAGCACGATATGATATGCACCCCACTTTGCAGTGCTTGCCTTGCATGCCGTGCCACCAGATGCAGTGTGCGCAACTCTGCGGACTTGCACACAATTAATTGCTTTACCTGCCCAGGCTTGCGCATGGTTTCTGAGCCCGCTGTGGTCAGATCCTGCAGCAGGCCGTCGGGGTCTGTACCATGTCGCATGCTGGACTTCCGCACTGCGCAAGAAGGGCATGAAAGGAGTGAAAATGTCTAGCAAGCCCTGAGGCAATGCTCAGCAAGACGGATTCTATTTGGGTTATCTACGCCATTGTAGCCAGATGTGGGGTGCAGCAGTAGTCCGGTGCACACGGCCTTCATGCAACACGGTCCATGCTATGAGTCGTCCAGCACTGCGGCTGCGTGTTCGATCGTTGCAGACGCAACCATCAGGGTGATGAAATGCTGCACTAGCGCTGTCTGTTCCTGAAGCATCGCGCACCATTTGTCGTCACATGTATGGTAGGCATGATTCTCCGGGTGTGTTAAGCGGATCAAGCTGTATTTCAAAGGTATGTGCGCCGCACAACTGCAGACGAGGCAGCCTGCGCATGCATGTTGCGGTTGGTGTCGTGAAATCCGAGACTGGGCACGTGCCCCACTTGGAGATGTGCACCGCCATGCAAGGATGTTTTGAGCTCTTTGCTCCCTTGACGATCGACGTTGTCGCGTGACCATCTCACAACACGAAACGGTAGCCGCTGGCGCGGTTGCCGCACGTTGTGCAACCTGCCTGGTGCAGCAGCGCTGCGCAACATGCGAGGATGATCTGCCTTGCGTATCGTGCAGCACAGCATAAGGCAGTAGCTGAGCTGCTACCTAGTGCAGCGGCACTCAACGTAGCTCGTCGCACACATACCACCGCGCATAAGTTGCAGCGAGGGCAGCAGTGTGCATCGCTGCATCGATGGCAGCCGCCCACCCGCAGCAAGCATCGCAGTGCAAGCGTCGCAGCGGCAAGAGGCGGAGCACACGCAGAGGCGTCTGCAGCGCCCATCGAGGCAGTCGACCCCGCTAACAGGGTCAGGTGGCGGTGCCCTACCTGCGGCCGCCCGCTGCTCCCGGCAGTTGCCGCCCATGGCGCTCCCGGGCCCGCCATGCTGTGGTGCGGCGGCGGCCACACCGTGTCGGTAGCCAGGCAGGGCCACGTCAACCTGCTACCTGCCGGGCGGCTGCAGCCGATGCGTGCCGCCGCCTCAGGGGACGATGAGGCGATGGTGTGCGCTACACAGATGTGACGTCAGCACCATCACACTTTCAGCAATATGTTACACGGTGCAGCATCAGAGTTGTTTGCGCACTGCAGCTGGCTGCTGCTAGCGTGCTATTGGTGCATGGCCCTGCTGATCGCCAGCGCCTCAGGGTAGCAACATCCAGAGTCCGCATTCTGTGTGCAGGTGCGTGCTCGCAGAGCCTTCCTGGACACAGGACACTACCGTCCCGTGGCGGAGGCGGTCGCTGCAGCCGTTGTGGCGGGCATTCCTGGCCATCCAGGCGTTGCAGCAGCGGGAGCCGCGCCAGCTGACGGAGCTGCAATGTGTGCCGGCTGCAGCCCTGTAGCAGCGGCATCACACCAACAGTCCAGGCCTCTGCACGTCCTGGACGCTGGCTGCGGTGCGTCTTGTTCTGAGCTATATCGAAAAATTCTGAAGGTTTAAGAGATGGAGGCACGCTGTAGACATTGGTTACCCGATGGGCTGCAAGCCCACAGCCTCACACTGGTGGGGGCAGCAGGAGAACCCCAGCTGCTGCCCACTGCCATCTCCATCGTGAAGCAAACATTGCGACCCTGCAGCGTGCTACACCCAAGGCAGCCCTGCTGCAGACGCTGAGCAGGAGCTCTATCAGAAGTACACCCATTGATGATGCGCACCCGCTGGGGTATTGGCCCACATCCCCGACAGTCTGTTTTTGATGCCACAACCCTACAGACTCTGCCATGCTCACGCAGGGGAGGGCCACTACCTGGGGCACCTGCTGCGGCACCTGCAGCATCACGGCCACGCAGCATCCGGCTACGGGGTGGACGTGTCGAAGCTGGCGGTGCGGCTGGCGGCGGCGCGGCACAAGGCGGCCGCCTTTGCAGTCGCCAGCTCATACCGCATGCCCTTTGAGGATCAGGTAAGCGACACACAGTCAGCCACACCGGCTGTGCGCCGACACTCATGCGCCCCGCTGCATCTGTGACGGCCGCCCTGCGTCTGCAGCCTGAGCCACAACGAAAGCCACGTCCATTTGCAACATGTGCTGGGGAACCGCCTGCAGGCATTTGACACGGTGGTGAGCGTGTTTGCGCCCTGCCCGGCGGCTGAGCTGCGGCGCGTGCTGCGCCCCGGCGGGGCTCTGGTACGTCCTACCACCCAGACCCTGTTTCATCCGAATGGCCTCCTCCAGGACGCATATACCCATGCTGCCATGGCACGTGCTGTCGTGCTTAGATGCATTGCTCGGAGCGTTCTGCCATGTGGTACTTGACTACTTCAGCGTCTCATGGCGGGCTGCTGCACTGCAGGTGGTCGCGTCCCCCGGAGCCAGCCACCTGCAGGAGTTCCGGGCGATGCTGTACGACGCGCCGCAGCCGCTGCCGGCGCGGGCAACCACAGACCCCGACATGCAGGCAGGGTCATGTTGAGCAAACCATCGACAGGTCTGCAGCAATGCCAATGCCATGGCCACCACCCACTCCCCCTAGTCAGTGGCGTCAGCTGTGTTGCATCGTTTCATGCTGCAGGGCCTCCCCGATCCTGCGGGCGAGACTCGGGTCACCTACACGCTGCAGCTGCCGGGCGGCGCCGCCGCGGACCTGCTGGCGATGACGCCGTACGCGCACCACAGGGGGGCGAAAGAGCGGCAGGAGACGATGCGCGGCAGCGGTGCAACAGTCAGCGTGACGGTGGACATCGTGGTGGCACGCTTCGAGTGGGCGTGAGGCTGCAGAGAAGCACTCTCTGGGCAGAAGCCATGCAGTGAGTACGGCTGCAGCTTGGACGCCGGGGGCCAGGCAGCAGGAAGCAGTAGCCGCCTCGCATCAGTGCCGCCAGCTTGGCGGCGACTGCCCAGCATCCAGGCAGAGCTCGCAGAGCGGCTTGCCGTGCAGCTCGCCGTGCAGCCCGCCGCACTGCAGGTCGACACCCCACGCAGCATGCAAGCTGGGTGGACCAAGCGGCGGAGCCTGTGCATGGGCACCGCCATGCATCCCGCCTGCTGAAGGCGTGAGCTGCCATGCGGAAGATGCAGACAGCGCTGCCGCATGCACAGGTGGGATGGAATCTGAGCATGTGTTGATGCATTGCAACTAATTTCTGATGGTGCATCCTGGAACATTACATGATACCAGCTATTCAGCAGCATTGGCAGTCTCATATCAGCATGGTGCTCTGCAGGTTTTGAAACGCTTACTTGCCACACTTGCGCAGGCCGAAGAATAAAGCTGTCGGGAAAGCTAGGCAATGCTGGTTTCGCAGACTGTCTGAGGCGGCAAGATCGGAGCACTAACGAACTGTACAAACGCTCCACCGCAAACTTGGTTCAACTGAGCTTTTGCCCTACGCCTTGGTCAACGCAGCATTGGTGGTGCCTGCAATACGCACAGCTGTGGTCGGCAACACTCAATGCACAATAAGCAAGTGCAGAACAGATGCATCTCCCCAAGCATTGCCTGGACACGGCATCTCCTGCAAGAGACCCACCTTGCACTCCCCAGTCTGTAGGCTGAATGTCGAAGAACTGCACGCATACGGCCAGATGTCACACTTTGCAGGGCGAAACATGCTGCTCTCGCTTGAGCGTCTGCTGATCTCAGGATAGTCTGGGTGCATACCCTGCTCAATAAGATGCACAGTTGCTCTGCTGCAAGGTGTATAATGCAGGCCAATGCTGAGGAGACACGGGCCAGCCTCACGTTCACATACACGCGCGCTGGCGGGATGCTGAGGTGCTGCTCCACCACCGCGGCCAGCTGCTGGGTGATGCTGATGTTCTTGTCACCGCCAATGTACCCAATCGAGCTCACCTGCAACTCGATAAACAAAACTGTCCGCATGCCACTCACGGCCGCACGGCTAGTACTGGATGTTGGCATTGCTGCAAGTCGCATTGTCAGCACGACGATGTGCTCAGTCAGGTGGTCTCGCATGCATGCGAGGGCAGGTGCGCAGGTGTCGAGGGAAGACCGCCGCATCTTCATGCAGGCCAGCACTGCGAACAGCCATGTGCCAGCAATTGATTGCCGACACAGTAGGATGCGTGACATGCAGGGGCATCTGCATGTGCCCACCTCCAGGAAGGCCGCGGGCGCCTCGCTGCCCGCGAACATGATGGGCGTGTCGGCGTGGACGAGGTTCATGAACCTCTGAGGGCACCCGCGATCGACCTTGTCAGCGTATGTGTAGCGTTCATGTTCTTTGTTGCATGCAGCTGATGTTCGTGCGAGAACAATGTGACCGCATGCATGCAACTTGGCACGGCCAGCTCTCGTCAAGCATGGCATTGGCCGGTATGCGCAATGCTTTGCATCACATCCAGGTGCTAGCTAGCACGACTTCAAACGCTGAAGCTGAGGATAATTGCGCACCGCCTCATCTTTGCCAATAGATGCTGCCGCAGCTGCCGTCAGGTCCTTCAGCAGCGCAGATGCATTGAACTTCCCCGCCGCAACTGCGTTGCAAAACTGCAATGATGTAGCAGATTAGCTCGATGTTGCATGCACGACCGGTGGAGATATTCAATCTAGGCAATGGTATGCCAAAGTAGGATGGTTGCAGCATGCATGGCGCGGCCACCGTTTGTAAACAGCGACACGCGTGGCATCTTGACTCTTTGTCCTGACACTTCCGGCAGCGGTTGGTTGCAGCATGCATATGCGCGAACGCGATGGTCGAGATGTCAGTTTGCAGGAGCAGTCGTAAGCATTGCCACCCTGGATGACATAATTCTGCCAAATTGGCAAGACGAGCCTTTGGGCAGAGTCTCCCAAAAATACATTTAAGCACATACGTGTTGTACCAGAAGGCACTATTGTACAGCAACTTCGTTCGTCTTCTTGGTTGGGGGTTGCACGAGATGAATCAGCAGTGGTTCATGTAAGGCTGTGCCCTGGCTGCGGCGGGAACAGCATCGGGTGTGCGCAGTTTGCGTTGTGGCACCCCCGCCCCGGGCACGCCTGGTCGCAGTCCTCAAACTCCAGCCTCTCGTTCACGCACATCCAGATCTGCAGTCAGCAATCACCTCCCTCAGCATGCTCAGAGACATCAAGGTGCCGACATCAGCGGCGGACGCTGATCACATGAGCCTCCAGTTGAGACCCATGTGTCAAACGGTTGGCTTTGCCTGCCAGCCATCCACAGACTACGGCGTACATGTGGCTGCGTAGGGATGTGGCCGACCAGTGGTAAGTTCTTCAGCCAGGGCGCACCTCAGTCAGCCGCCCCTTCACGCAATGCACCAGCGGCTGCGCCCCGAGCTGCTCCTCGACGGCGGCCACAAAGGCGGAGGACGGGTACATTATGTGCTCGTCCGGTTGTATGCCCGCCCGCACCAGCGCATCCTGTACAGCCAGTTCCACATGCTTGCCTTGCAGTTGGAATGTCAAGACGATAGGGCACCCTGTGTGCAAGCGTGCCCGACCTCAGCGGCAAGCATGCGAAGCTGCAGTGCCGTGTGAGTATGCTGCATATCATTTCGGAGCGATAATACACCATGTGACGATGCCTCACATTTTCAGCTCATCAGGCACACGCGAGTACCTGGCCCGGCAGCAGACAGGGTTACCCACCTCTAGGTTGGCTGCAGCATTCAGGCGCAGCGTCGCATTGAAGAAGTCGGCCTCCCGCGCAAACAGCTCCTCCGCGCAGGTGCCGTGCTTCTCCCACTCATGCGCCTGCAGCGCAGCAAGCGCAGATGTGCACATGGTTCAGTGGTGCCAGGCGTCCTGTGCTGCTGGGGTGACATCTCACCACCGCTCACCTGTGTGATCCTCTGCAGTCATGTGGCAGGAAAGCAAGTTGACGCACATGCAGATGCGGCGGTTGCCCTGGAACAGCGCAGCAGCGCCCAGGTGGCATGCTGCTCCCTGCGGCGCTGCAAGTGCTGCGTGTCCAAGCACCCATGGTGGGGGTCTCCAAAAGTGAGTGCGACAGGGCGCACCCAGAACTTCTCGTTGGGGCCGTAGTACGAGGGCCAGGTGGCGTCGAGCTGCGGCCGCAGCGGCGCGAGCGCCGACGCTTCGAAGCGCTCGTGGTGGCAGAACTGCGGCCAGCGCCCCGAGTCGAAGTTCTTCCACAGCCCGTGGATCGTGAAGCGCGGCCTGCACACGCCGACGTGGCTGGACTCATACAAGGCGATTCAGCCAGTGGATGCTACTGTTGACCACAAAGATGACTGCCGTGCGATGTGCTTGCACCATCAGAGGAAGTGCCACACCAGAACTGGTGTGACGCCGGCGCCACCGACCACGGCTGTGCACGCAGCGCAAACGTGCTCAAGGGCTGCATGCGATACTACTGGTCAGGGATGCGGTCAGCACGCACCGCGTGGGCGTGAAGTAGCAGGTGCCGGGTATGCCGCACGGTGTGAAGGGCCACTGCCTGCATGACGTGAGGGTGACACTCCAGTCACGCACATATCAGTCCAGTCACGCACAGAGCAGGAGACCTTGCCGTCGTGGGCTGGCCGTGGTCCCAACTGAATCGCCTTGCAACATGCCTGCAGTGTGAATGTGGTGTGGTGGCATGACGCACCGCACAAGGTAGAAGAACGTGTCAGCGCGGGCAGCTGGCAGGGCGAGTAGCAGCGCCAGAAGGGCAGCGACCGGGTGTCTCAACATGATACCGCTACACTGCTACATCAGATTGCAGCAGTGCTGTTGGCCGTATGGTGCCAGCAACAACTAGAATACATTCACCGTCGGATGTTGACCAGCAACAGTCAGGCGATACGAGCCACAAACGGTACTGACGGGTCTGATCGCACAATGCAGAACAGCTGCTATGCCTGTGCACAAGTGGAACGGGCATCTGCGAGACAGTACACGAGCACAGCGCGTCACATGTGTTAAATTTGAAGCCGTCGATTGGTCCTAGTAAATAGTGCTGATGGACACTTTCGGCCTGGCAGGGAGGGCAAGAGGATGCTTTGCATGAGCCAATATGCTCAGTGTATGTGCAAGGATAGACATGGCATCCTTGAGCAGACAATTGTGTTTGTATCCACGTGTTTACACAGCAGGAGCACTGTATTGGTATTGTACATCAGCACACAAGGGGCATGTGCGCGGTGGGAAAAATGGGTAGCATCTAACCTAGCAGGCGTCCAAAACGACGGAGACGAGCTGCTGAGGAGACTGTCTACGTTCGAGCGGGGGTGCCCAGGCGCCGGCGGTTCTGAGGGCCGGCCCTGTAGCATCCCCCACACGCTGCCGAGGCGCACCAGCAGCACCGCTGCTGGTGCTGGACCATAAATCGAAGGTGAGAAACGACATGAGCAGAAGCAGAAGCTGCGGCGGCGAGGGTTTGGCGGCGGCGGCGGCGAGGGTTTGGCTGCCAGCTGGCGCTTTGCAAGCGCCCAAAATGCCGAGCAGCTGGCCCCCGCCTCCAAAGGAATTTGGTACGACACCAGGGTGGTCTATCTACTGCGGGGACACTTGCCAACCCCCGCGCTGTTACTATTGCTGCAGCTGCAGCTGCAGCTGCTGTGCTAAACCAGAGAAAAGTTGCCTGCTGATGCACAGAAGGGCCGCCAATGCGGCGGCCCCGTTACTGCTTGCTGGCTGGTGAGCTGCGCTGCACCCAAAATCGCGCCCCATGTCCATACCAGGCGCACTGCTTCCAGCGCTCTGCTTCCAGCGCTCTGCCCCTCGTGTCTCTGTTCCCTGCTGCTACGTGTGCAAAGTTCCTACTGCTGCTGTGTTCTGTGCTCCTGCTGCGCCGTGCTGACGATGAAATGGTGTCTTGCCTGCCACTCCAGTCAGCACGGTTCGTGATTGAATCAGCGTCACCAATGTTCGATGCCACCACCGCTGCCTGCTGCCAACAGCGGATGATGCTGTCATGCCGCGATGGCCTGTTGCGGGACAGCCTAGGTGCGGGGAGGACGGGCACGCGGTGGCTGCGGGTGGGTGCCGCCGCCGCCACCACCACGCATCTTGACGGTGCGGATGCGCGGCTCGCCCTGCAGTAACAGGCGCACTTGAATGTCAGCTGACCGGCCAGATCATTGTCAGAACACACATTCGCAGCGCAGAGCGGAAACACTGAGGGGAGTGATGATTGAGTGATGGTTGTACCATCACTCCCCCGCTAGTTTCAGATTATGAGCCATGCTGCATTCATGAAGGTGTCTCAATCTCTAGACCCTGGACCCCACCTGCATGCCGCCGCCGGCTGCGGTGCTGGTGCGGATGGTGGGCAGGGGGCGCTGGGCGGCGATGAAGTCGCGGATCAGCGGCTGGTCCCAGAAGGGCGCCTCCACCGACGGCTCCCGGGACGTCGGCTTGGGCTTCGGCTCTGCATGTACAGGGCAAGGTGAGCTCCTATCTTTACGACACAAGCTTTGCAACGGAACGTTGGACTGTATGCATGTTGGAAAAAAGAGCGCCAACCGGCATGTGCAGTGGGTATTGCTGCTTTGTCAGAGCAATTGTGCTTTGCCTCTCTCCTTGAACAACACACCTGCAGCTGTGTCGGGCGCAGGGCCCTCCGGCGATGTAGGCAGGCGGCCAGCAGCAGGCAGCGTGCCGGTGCTGCCGCGGGCGGCCGGCAGCCCGCTGTTGCTGGCGGTGCGCCGGGCCTGCACCGCCGGCGCAGCCGCCGGCTTCTGCGGCGCGGCAGGCGCGGCGGCCGCACGCTTGCTGATGAAGCCCACGGACGCCAGCTTCGTGGAAAGCGCCGAGGTGGAGTTGGAGCGCAGCTGGGGGACAGCATCCTGCAAGCAGATGGCCAGGTCCTGAATGGTCATGTCTCCAAGCAACATGATCAGGGGCGATGAACTCTACTCTCCACACTGCAGGTACCCGGCACATTCTTGCACAAGCCGTTACGAGCGCATGGCAAGCACACAACCTGCAGCCGGAGCAATGCTTGGAGGCGGCTAGTGTGTTGCAGCCACAAAGAATGCTGCTGCGCACCTTGGTGGCAGCGGCGGTGTCCGACATGCTGCCGCTGTTCTTGCGCACGGGCGTTTCGCCGCCGCTGCTGTCGCCGCCGGGGGACACGCTGGGTTCGCTGCGCTGACGTGGCGGCGCCTGCGCATGGGCAGGGTACTGGCTGCCCTCGGCCCAGACCCTGGACTGCGCTGCGGCCGCCGGCTGGGCCGCCGCAGCGGGGGCGGCTGCTGTGGGGTCTGCTGCGGGGTGGCCGCCGCTGGCGCTGCGCAGCTTGGGGATGCGGGCGGGGGCCTTGGCCGCCTGTGGCGCTCCTGCAGCGGCACCGGCAGCTGCCGGGGGGCTGCGGCCGCCAGATCCCGCGAGCAGCTCCTCGCGGGACATGGTGCGATGCAGGCGCTGCTCCGGGGTGGGCAGCGGCTGGTTGGGCGCCGTGGACGCAGCACCACCCCGCAAGGCCATTGCTGGCGCTGCCTCTGTCGCGCCGGCTGCCGACGCGTTAGGATGGGTCGAGTCGGCGGCGGTCGGGCTGGCGTGCTTTGCGGCGGCGGCTTTGCGGCCGCCGGGCAGGCGCCAGCCGAGCGTGGTGTCCGGGGACGACAGGTGGTCGTCCTCAGAGTCTGAGCGGCCCTCTGGCGGCGGCAGTGTCCGCGCCTGCTGCTGCGGTGCCACCGCACCCAGATCTGGCTTGGCTGCCTCAGCCGCCTGGGCCTGCGCGGCGAAAGCTGATGCTGACGCCATGCGCTGCTGGCCGCCTGCCGCTGTTTGCTGGCTGGCATCGCCACCAGCACAATCCACGCCACCGTCACCAGGCGCTGCCAGCGGCGCAGACGTCGTGCGCAGCTCGGCGCCGGCATTGGCGAACGTCAGCTTCGGCTGCTGCGGCGCGGCCACCTCACGGCTGCGGGCGCCGGCGACCTGGGAGCCACCAAAGGCGCCGCCGCCGAGGTTTGCAGCGACCGGCAGCGAGGCGCTGGGCTGCTGGCGGGCCTGCTCGGCGTCAGGGGAGCCGGGCACGCTGCTGAGGGAGGGGTCGCCCACGTGCATGTCGCGCGCCTTGGCCGGCAGCCACTTGCTGAGCAGCGCGCCTGCCAGTTGATGTCAACATATTATGAGCAGGACCCAGTCGCATATGTCAAATATGCACTTGTGGTAAGCTTTGCATACTGTGCCGACTCGAGCGCCATTCAACCTCAAAAGCACAAGCTTGCATATGATGGCATGTTTCTAAACCGTCACCTGCGGAGCGCCAAGGGGGCGTGACGGCGCCGGCAGCAGCGAAGGCGGTTGCCATTTCGCCAGACAGCAGGCGCACGAGGGTGCGCAGGCGGGCGGGGGGCCCCGTGTACGCCTCCGGCACGCTCAGCAGCAGCTCATCATACCACGCCACCGTCTGCAGTCAGGATTGGCGGCACCTTGATGCTCTGCTCGTTGTTTGGAAAAGAAAAGTTTGCCGGCACACGACCCTCTCATTCTAGGGGCAGGCGGACACTCGAGGGAATATTCTATCATACCGCAGGCACTACAGCGTCACACACATGCTGGCCCTATGCCATCGCACTAGGCAGGCACATGCATGCAGCAGCGCTGCTGCTCACCTGTGGGATGTCGAACTGCTCCCGGAAGCGGGGGTCGACGATGTACTCGGTGCGGCCGCCATGGGCAAAACCGTCAGACGGCCCCGACACAATCAGGAACTCGTGGCTCAGATGCTTGAACGCGGACACGCCAGAGCCACCACCTGTGGCACAATCCGAATCACTAATTGCAACAGCGCCATGCAGGGTTTGTAGGCGACACAGCCGCTGGAAGCTGGAAGCACGCTGACATTTGTTCAGGTGCCGGTGGGACCAAGCCGCTCACCCAGTGCTGTGCGAAGGGTGACATCGTAGCCCACGCCAGCCAGGCGGCTGGCCAGGATGACCACATCAGCGCGCCCCTCCTCCTCCAGGGTGGCCGCATGGTAGTAGCGCGCATCGCGGGCAAGCTGCAGTCAAGACAAGCACACCATGAAGACATGCTGTTAGCTGCAAACTACCCTGCACTCTAGCGAAGAATCATGCTTGTTGTCGGGCACTGTACAGCCTGATATCTGAGGTCAGGTATCAGCAGTGACCAAGGCCCCGCGGGCTACAACCTGGCGTGAGCATGGTACGCCTCTGATGCTACTGCTGCCGCTACAGCAGCTGCATCCATGCCAGCAGGCAGACAGCTGGATGCAATCGTGATGCTCGGTGAGCAAGCGGCCGCACCCTGGCCTCGAAGCTGGTCTCCGGCCGCGTCAGGGCGTCCAGGCGGTTCAGCGTCGCGTGCAGGTCGCGCTGCGGCGGCGGCGCCTTGGGCCGCAGCACGTCCCGCCCGTCAATCTACACCGCGGCACAGATAACTGCTGAGTAGGCTGGTCGACATCAGCCTGTTGAGGAGCATACCAGCCCGTTGTGAGTAGGCTTTGACCCGAGTGGGGTCTGACTGGGGGTTGGACAAGCTACGATGATCGGAAGATGCGGGGCCCAGGATGATAGGAGGTTTCATACGTGTCCCCGGGCGCTTCTGGAGCCCCGGCAGCCGGCCGAGCGACGGCGGCGGGATCAGGACGGCCTCGCAGCCGTTGATCATCGACGATCACGAGGCTGCCTCGCAAACAGGTGGCCAGTACGAAACTGCGGTGAATTCGATAAGGCAGTGATGCGGTCACAGCTTCGCTCCACTGCGGGCGGCTGACTGGGAGAGCTACAGATTGCTCCCGAGACGCAGTCGGAGGTGCAAGCTGACAAGAAGCGACTGGGATGTAGTCACAATGCGCTGTTAAGGGGTGTTGTGATGCTCTACGGTCCTGGTAAGGCCCGTGGCGCTGCGGAAGTTGAATAACCGACACGTGCGACGGCTGGAAAAGCGTGACGAGGCCAGCTTGCTATAGCAGTTGAGCGGCTGCGTGCCCACACCAGACGGATGATCACCTGACCAGTAGCACGAGAGCGTGCCAGTGGCACATGCAGCAGCACACGCCCCAGAATGGTATTTGAAGACGTCACGGGTCGGGCCCGTGTCATTCACGCTACCGATGTTATGAGGACCCCAAACCGGCTCTGGATCATGCAACGTTACCGAGGAGTGCAATATGCTTAGTTGTACCCATGCCGAGGCACGGCAGCCGGCAGTAGTAGCACGGCATATGCACGGTGCCCGAATTTGATACTATGCGCATCTGGCAGGATCCCAGGAAAGTAAGGCTGCAGTCGCGTGCCTCACCTCCAGCTGGAATAGCAGAGACTGCGACGCCGCCATGGGCGTGGCTGAAACAGCGTGGGCCACAGCCGTTGTCATTTGACTACTGCGGTGGCTGCTGTTAGGCTGCGGGCTGCTGGCGCGGCGGGCTGCACGGGATGCTACCGAGGCGGGAGGCCGGCACAGGCTGCGAAATGCCATGCCCAGGCGCAGGGACCGTGCCCTGGGTGTTCCGAAGTCAACGCATTGGACTGCAGTTGGCTGCCCGGGCTCACAATGGTGTCTGCCTGCACACTAGTCAACGCTGCACTGAAAAGATGGTGTACGGAGTGGTTCGAGGACGGCTCAGGGTCTCAAGCTTCGGGGAAGTGCTGGGCAATGGCATGTCTGTCTGCCCTGTCACGGCGGGAAGCTCTGCATGCTGGCTGCGGCACGTGCTGGGACATAAATCTATATGTCCCCAAGTACTGCACTGAGTAGTCCAGACGGTTGTTGAATAAAAACCTGGCTACGCATTGGCTAGTAGCTGAAGACCAGTAGGATTACCTCATCCGTGCCGATCGGGCGCGAACAACTTCCGAAACAAGGTGTGGGCCTGCAAGTCACGCCAATGTACCTCAGCTTGTGTGCGATCAGTCGCCAGCAGCAGTCCCGATCGGCTGCGGTGGCATGCGCCAGCGTACTGAGCGGCAAACGCCACAGATCGCACAGGACTGCGGCGGCCTGCGCCTGACGGTTGCACAACACGACAGCCACACCGTGGTGTTCAGCATTCGCGTGAACAGACGAGCATCGTGTTGCGTCGCGATCAGCGTAGTACTTCTGCTAGCCCTGCTGGTGGGCTGCATGCACATTCTGAGCAGCTTTGGATTCACATCTCTCTGCAACCCGTCGGGCACTTGTCAGAGCTCACAGATCAGGACAGCAACCACAGTTCCGCTGCAATGATTGGTGAACATCTGCGTTGCAGGGTTCCGCCTGCCTGCATGCACCCATATTCATACAGGTACAGCCTGGGCAGTCTGTGCATGTCACGTCTGCGCGTACCCTGCAGGCTGAAAGCCCACGCCGCGAACCTTGCTTGCAGGCTCCTCTCGATGCAACACACGCTGCTGTTCAAACGTGCACGTGCAGGTCCTTCTGGCAGCGGCGGCAGCTGCTGGCCTCGCGCTGTGGTCTGCAAAAGTCGTCGAGGAGGTCCTGACCGTCGTGCACGGCCTGGGCGTTGTGCTGAGCGCCCGGCGGCGGTGCTGGTGGCGGCCGGCCGGCACGTTTGTGCCTGCCGAGCGCATCCGCCACGTCATCATCAATGAGGTGCTGTGCTGCATGCACCTTTCTGTTGTGAGCGACGCAACCTCTGAGCGAGATGGCACGAAGCGCAACTGACGGCAGTTGTCGACGTACGGGCATCTGGCGAAAAGTAGCCGTCAGGCTGGACACGCTGCCGCTGGGCATGCCGCCAGGGCATCGTGCACTTGGCAGCTAAGGCCCTCAGGCGCGGGGGAGACCCAGCCCTGGATGCTGCAGCGCTGATGGGCGGCTGCCGTGCGGCGCAGGGCGTGGGCGCGTCGAGGGTGACGTGCTACCTGGCGTTCATGGTGGAGGGCAGCGACCGGCTGGAGGTTGCGTTCCCGCGCCTGCTGCCCCGGCTGCCGCTGCTGACGCCGGTGGGTTGACCAGCTGTTGGCGTCAACACGTGGCACCGGTTGCATGGTCACATGTCGCAGTGCCGCTGCTGACGCTGGTGGGCAGACCGCCTGTTGGTATCCAAGGCTGGCGCTACCATGGGATTCTATGTTGTAGCTGGACATCAGCGGCGACCGATCGGCCTTGGCATGGTTTGCATGTCCTGCAGGTGTATCAGCAGCTGCATGCGAGGCTGGGTGGTGGCAGCAGTGCTCAGGTAAAGGTTGCAAGATGATGCACAAGCAGCAGGTTTCGTGTTTTGCTTCTGTCATACCGTACACCGGATTACATGCTGAGATAGCTGCTCAGAAATGAACCTTGGCAGCTATTGTAGAAAAGACCGTCTGCAGGTTTTGGTACAGTCCAGATCGGTTATGCTCGTGACATGTGCTACCTGATCTTCCCTAGCCCCCGCCGCCAGGAGGGCAGTACAGCACAGCTGCAGGCACTCGACTCTTCTCACATGCCAATGAAGCAAACGAGGGCACGGGCTGCTCAGACCGTGAGGCGACTGAACACAAGCGCACTGCCCACCCTGTCAGCAGCGCATGCATGACCACCCGGCAACCTCAAAACCCAACCGGTTGCATCCGCGCCTCTCAGCCGCCGCCCACATCAGGCGCGGAGCTGCATTCGCCCACATCAGGTGTACAGCGAAGATGTGGAGGCTGCCCTGTAGGCCCTGTCCGCCCTGAGCCCCGCCGCCCGCAGCGCAGCCGCATCGGCGCGCCATAACCCTGTGCTGCCTGAACATGCAAATGCACATTCACACCTCATCACAGCTTGAAAGCTTTTTATGTCCTCTTGTGATGGGACCCCTGGGAGGAGGAACTCGGGCAGGGTCCCGAAAGCATGGGCAATGTGCTGCTGACTGTCGAGCGGCATCATCAGGCAGCGTCAGTCGTCAGGGGGTGCTCACCTTCTGCCGAGCTGCCCCGCAGCAGCTGCTCCACGGCGCTCGCTAGACCCTGGAGGAAGGGCGCGTCCGGCACCGCGCCCATCTGCACGCCGACCAGCGCCGTCGCGGGCTGCTGCCGCACCTGCGGGGAAGCAGGATGCAGCTGAGGGCCGCGTGCCAGATCCTGCTGTCGCTGCTGCAGCCACCGCTGCAGAAGTGTGCTCCCTGCGGCCTGGCGTTGCGGTTGCATCCAAGCACCGGACATAGCAACATTTGGCCGCTGCCACCCCAGCTGCTGCTCCTGCTGAGATGTACTGTTCTGCATCGTGCTAGCTGCCGGGGGCCACGCTGTCAAGAGCAAATCAAGTCTATGTTTGAGTCGACACACACCACGGACACTTGCCTGGCAATGGCTGACGACGGCGGCTGCCAGGCCCGACAGCAGGTTGCCTGACGGCAGCGACGGCGGCATGCCTCTGCCCCCTGCGGACACCCTACTGCTTCCTGCTGCGCCGTCTGCCGCAGCAGGCTGGCCAGCATGCTGCGCTGACGCCGCTGACGTCGGGACTGTGAACACGAGCACATCGTTGGCGGCATCGCCACCGCCGCGGTACTGATTCGCCTGTACAGCACACAGAGTCGTAAGGCGTCCAGCAGCCATGGCATGAGGCATCAAGCAAGTTGCACGAACTTCCAGCTCGCTCAATGTCTGCATGCACTGTGCGCCACCGTAGCAGACAGCAGACAGTGGTTTGGTGTGATTCGTGCACGTTTCAGCAGCTGAGAGGTGTCAATTTGGTTTGGTTCTGACCGGCATGGTGGAGACGACAAGGGCCTGGCTCGGATGCAGCGCTTCAAGTAACCCGTGCGTCCAGGCCCATGCGCGCTCAGGGTGCACCGCACGGCTGCAGCTGACCAGCAGCGTGTCGCTGTGGGCCAGGTCCGCTGCGCCGGCGCTGCCATTCGGCGTGCTGTTGCCGCTGCTTACGCTGCTTTTCCCGTCTGCAGCAGCCTGCACCAGCCGGTACACTGTCGCTGAGTGGGCGTCAAGCTCGCTGCGGCGCAGGGCGCCCTCGGCGGCCGGGATCTCTGCGAGCTTGATGCTGCCAACCTCCTGCAACGCAAACACCGCAATCATATTATGTATGAATTTCCTCCGGAATCACATGTCGTTAGTGCGTGATCACGTATGACGCAGTCATGTTATGAGACTCACCTCCTTGTCGAGGAGGCAGCACTCGCAGAGCATGGCTGCTGCTGGGCCCTCCGCGATGATCTGCGCTGCACACGTCGGATGTCATTGCAGGGTGTTGGCTGCAGGATGCTGTGCAAGATGCAATTCTACTTACCATCCGCCCGTCTTTGATATCCTTACTGAACAGGCCCTGCGAACGACGGTCGTCGCACCAGCATGGTTGGCCGTGCCACATCCTGATGCAGCTCAACAGCCGGCGGCTGCGTGAAGGCGGTGCCGAGGCCGCTGGCCACAGCGTCAGCCTCCTCATCCTCTATGGCGCTTCGCGTCGTGTCATCGCCGGTGATGGGGTCCTCCATTGCCGGGTGTAGACTGTTTCAACCTGTTGATCTGGCGCAGCTTCAGAGCTGATGCTAGCTGTTGACAGGAGCTGCACGACAACAGATAGCTGCGAAGCGATGACGTTGAAGCGGATTAAGGAGGACGTGAGCGCTGCGCAAAGCATGCAAATGCTGCTCTGAGCTTCTGAGGTTCTGACGCCATTGCATGACAGAATGAGCTGACAGCGGCGCCACCTCAGCAACTTTCTTCACTGAAATGTTACACTTGTCAATGATGCTTGGTCCTACCCGCCCGTCTGAGCGTTCCAAGTAATAGTCGGCAGCACAACCTAATCACAGCAATAGCAAGGTCCAAAAATGACATGCGAATCAATCAATGCTCAGGTTTGCTGGCTAGGCGCTGGCGTCAACAAGCCAACTGGCCGCAAACACCAACATGGCAGGTCGCGTCCGTCAGTTGTTTGTCATGCTGCGCCGGACGTGCTGTCCTCCTTCACCCCTTCGATCTTTCGAACCTCCTTTCCGAGGTCCTGCACGAATGAGTGACGTCGTCATTTGAGGCCGCGGCGCTAGAACACCACATTGAGCGGACGCTTACAGCCCTGCGTCATGCAGCGGGAGGCAACATGAAATGCCATCGCTTTCGCCGGATGGCCTTGCAAGGTGTCTGCTGTTATCTACGCTGAGTCACCTCGAATGAGGCGCTTGCGCTGCCACGGCGGGCTGCGCGCTGCTGCGAAGAATGCGGTGACCACCCTGTGATGTAGATCACCTGCACGTATGGCAAGACACACATATCAAGCAGTGCAGGCAGACAAACAGCCGTGTTGAGGTGAGCGAGGAGTAGTATGAGAGCAACAGCTACACTCCATACGGTCTTTGTTGCACCTGGAAGGTGGCTGGGACACTATCATCGGGTTCGCCAAACATCTCCCGGTACTTTGTGGTGGTCAGCGCTGCTGTGTCACGCCTGCGCATCAGGAGGCAGCAGCTTGAGCAGACAAGCATGGAAGCTGAGCTTGTTGTTTGCCAAAACTCGTACAGAAGTGCAGCATTGGGCCTTCAAGTCAAAGGAACCTGCGTCTTCACCCTGGAGTGCTCACCTGACGCTTCGGCGAGCCTTGCGCACCGCATTCTGCTCGCCCATGGCCTGCAACCAGCACGACACCACAGCTCGTGGGGCCACAGCGTGATGCGTGGCTGGCATGACCGCACACCTCCGGGATGGCTGTGCAGAGCTGCATATCATGCACCTTGTGAACCCCAGCCCTGTGCTGGGAAGATCAACACCAGCGCGTCTGTGCAGCAGGAACAGCAGGCTGATGTGTGCCACTGACAAGACTCACCCGCAGGTGCCTGACCAGGCGCATTGGGTCGGTGTAGCGCATGATGATGTCATCCACATCGACAGCTGGAATGGTCAGCCCCGCCCGTGTGAGAAGGTTGCCGGCGTCCCGCACCTGCAGTGTTTCGGTAGGCTCAGTCACCAGCTGTTGGGCAGTGCTGGTCTGTTGAGGGCGCCAGTTGTTGTCATTGAAGCACAAGCTCACGACTCCAGACCGGAGGGCAGGCAGCTCCAGACCGCGGACAGCATGACAAAAGAGAATGATGACAGGGTGTCGCACGCTGCACACCGCAGGGTTGCCACAAACCGTGCACACCTGGGCCAGCGGCGAGATGCGGGGCGACACGCCGTTCTCGAGCTCCTGCTCAGCCAGGGCGCATGCAATGCGCAGCTCCTGGGGATGCAAAGGCGCGCAACTCAGCATGCCTTGAACGGGAACTCCTTCGTGCCAGAAGGAGTTCCCGTTCTGCTGACGCCCTTGGAATTTACAGCATAGACAGTACATGCCAGTTGGACCAGCGGGCATGTTAAGCGCAACGTCCCAAATCCAAACCTGTCTCACCTGAAGGCTCTCGCCGCCCAGCAGCGCGCCCAGGAACAGGCCGTCCGGCTTCAGCGCCCGCCGGCATTGCGTCAGCGCACCCTGTAGCACACCAGAGGCAGGCCAGCTCGAGGTTCGTAGCCCATCGGAGTCCATGACCCGAGAGTGATCTGCTCGACACTGCTGATCAATCTAACCCATTTGCTGTGCCTGAACTTCACAACCTAACACTGCGCTGTCGGCCCGCATGTAGCTCCCCACCAGGAGGCTTCAGGGTGGGGAACTGTTCTGCAGGCCATGCTGGTGTCCTTGCCGGGTTTACGCCACGCGCACAAGAGCTCTCGTGCCGCACCAAGATTCCGGAAGGCTATACATTACGATGAAAGCTGGTTTCTGATAGCAGAGCTTTTTGGGTGCTGAGGCTGTCTAGTCTGGAGTGACTCACCGGCAAGTCGTTGATCCAGTGCAGGCCCAGCGGACAAATGATGACTGCAGAGTGCACAGGCATAAGCACATGAGCAGCCAAGCTGGAGTTCAGTCCAGCACTGATGCCCTCTGACGAGCGGAGAAAGGCATTGACAGTCTTCATGTGTATGGAGGCCACATGCCCACACACCCACCGTCCATGCTGCCATCCTTCAGTGGGAGGCATTCCTCGTCGGCCTGGACGTACTGCACCTGCAGCACCAAGAAGCTCAAGCTGGAACTGGAGCATTGAACTGGTTGCGGGTTTGTTGCCAGGATCTTCCAGCACACACTGAGAGGCACCTGTGGCATTGGGGCGTCTGGGTCAGCTGCTCTTTGCTCCTCCTGCAGAATGCAGCACCGCAAACTGCATGTGATGTTCGTACGCATGTATGGCGTCAAGTGGCCGGAAGATTGTCAGTGGACAGGAGCAGGAGCAGGGCCACTCGTCACCAGATGCGGTTTCCATGACAACCAGAAGGCCACCTGCAGTTGCTGCGCTCGGTGCAGCATCTCCCGTGATGTGTCCAGCAGGAGCACCTCCTGAATGCCCGACCGACCCCCAGCCAGCCGCCTGAGCACATTCTCGCCTGCAGGTAATAAATGCGAAATTGCAGAGGTCGCGGCATGGGCCCTGCAGACCGGCAGTTGCTGGCTGTTTACACATGCATTGTGCATGGTTGACGGCGGCATGCTTCGCAACATGGCTTGCGGACCTGCGCCATTGATGACCGCGGCTGCTGGGAAGACACGTTTGCAGTCAGCAAGGCGGTCGACCAGCCCCTCTGCTATTGCTTCCTGCATATGGTAAGGCAGCAGGAAGTGACGCCACAGCAAGCGCTCCCTGATGTACAGGAGGCCACAGTGCACATCTAATCCAGCTGGTGATCCTGCCAAAAGGCTTCGTGCTGTAAGGCCTGCGGCTTATCGTCCTCTAGCACTTGTCATCCTAGCATGGGAGCTCACAAGCAACGGATCGTCGGGCGCTTGCAGACGGGCCGCTCGGTCCCTGTGCACCCGCTTCAACTCCCTGCACTGCATTGGTGTACTCGGTCATGCGAACGTTCTGCATGCGACACGAAACAGAGCGGGCCATGGCGCGCGTGCGCACAGTGTCATAGGCAGGCACTTGGCTCGTATGCGTCACCTGTCAAAGATTTCGGCGGGCGCTGAGTGGGGCGATGCGATGGTGGCCAGGCCACGGCTCCCATGCCCACTGCTGCCAGCTGATGCGAAGGTGGTGGAAGAGCTGTCAGCAAAGTGTCGCCGGGGCTCTAACTCGAAGGTGCTGAGCTGCTGGAACTGCTGCATGTCACAGCCGCCTGGCGCAGCATTTGCGGTGTTGGTTGCCGCGATCCGTTGCAGGGCCGCAGCGGCTGTGGTCAGGCTGCCACAGCCGAGCCTGGACGCGTAGCCAGGCAAACGGAGGAACAGCATTTGCAGCGGCGAACAGGTGCAACCTGGACTCTTTATTTCATACAGGCCTGATCGGAAAGGTGTGCAACAGGCAGTCGGATGTCAAGGAATCGAACACAGTCCAATGTAACATGCAATGTCTGAAGAACATTCGCGCAGTGCGAAATGGGAATTGAGACAACAAGTCCACGAGGCCTGGGCTGTGGCACATTTGATGTTTGCATGCAGCGTGTGCTCAGCTTCGCATCAGGGTACGGCTCCCGCTTCGACGTGATATTGGCAACGGCCGTCACCTCAATGTACAGCATCCATTTGTGATTGCCGTCGGGCATGTCCGGTGGCGAGCCGAGAAGCGGATCCAGCACTGCGCACCCACTGCCTGCAGGACCTGCCGCAAAGAGCAAGGAGGAGGCACTGGAGGCCTGCGTCATCGAGCACAGTGAGCACTTGCAAGCCACCTGATCGGTCCATCTCGCTGATCCAACACATGTTTGCTGACTGCTGTTGCTGACAGCATGCAGCGCCATGTGCATGCATGGCCAGAGGATATCCACACCCTGCGATAACTCATGATTTGATCGGTTGAAGCTGGTGTGCACTGTGAGTCGCATACCACGTTGGCATGTCAGCGTGAACCGATGTGCATCTCAAGAACATGTGGCAAGATCGTGCTGAGCTCGCCTGCAACCCGCATGCAGAGGCGCTCGTAGACTGCTTCACAACCTGCCGGTTCATGGGCCTGTGCTGCAAGGAGGAGCACAAGGCGTTCTGGGACTGCTTCGCGCGTGAACGGGTGGGTGCACCGTCTGACGGCTGCAGCACATTGATACAGCATCATGTACATTGGTCATTGGCAATTGTTGCGCAAGTGTGCAATGCTGCACTGTACAGGGCACGGACCAGACAAAGATCACCAGCACCATCAACAAGTGGCTGGGCCATCGCGGATGAGGTTGCAGCGGCTCGGTTGCAGCAGACCCCGGGTTATCTGGCAGAGCCAGTAGCGGCCACCGCAGCAGCGCCAGGCTCAGCAGCAGTGGCGGCACCTGCACGGAGTCTGTAACCTGTGGCAGCGGCAGCGGCGGCAGCATCGCTGCAGCCTTCAGCACAGCGCAACAGCCAATCGCGCCATGGCAGCCAGGGCACGGCTGCACGAGATCATCGCTGCCAATGCGCCGGTGCTGTACCTGCATCGCGAGGAGCGCTTCATGCCCTGCTCCGTTGAGCTGTTCTGTGAGTACCATTCCTCTGCCACGCTGTAATACTTGCGGCGCCCCAGAAATTCAGACGCAGCAGCATGCGAGCAGCAGATGCAATCCCCCGGCTGCGCATGCTGGCGGCGTGTCTGATGTATCATACATCCCTGTGCTCTTTTCAGCCAACCGTACGGTCGGCACAGCAGGCCCTTAATGTTCAAGGCTGGCTGCTGTTTTGCATGCTGCGGAGCCTCGCACCAGGGTGCATGCTACCGGCATAGCACTGCAGCTGGAGTGGCCATCAAGTGTTCAAGCATCGTATCTGAGCATCCTGCGGTGCCATGTACCGTGCAGTGCAGCACAGCGAGCTGTGGCGGATGGGGCCGGACGGCAGGCCGCAGGACAGGCTGCGGGCGCGGGGGGAGGTGACGCCGGGGAGCCTCATGGCGTCGCAGCGGGGCAACCGGGGCGGCGCCAACCTTCTGCTGGTGCTGGACCCGGCCGTGAAGCACGGCGCGCCAAAGGTATGTTCAGCGCAAGGGGTATAAAGAGACTCTTGATACTTCTTGGTTCAGCGCAGCGGCGGTTGATGTAATATGAAAGCAGCTGCCCATATGTTCGTGACCGGCGCTCATGAAGCATCAGTCAGTGGTCATGGGGGCTGTCAAAATACATCGGCGCACGTGAACTACTCCAAAGGACGTGTGGTTGTTGGTCTTGAGGACGGTCATCGATGTGCAGGACCAGATCGACGATGTGCCGCTGTATGTGAATGCCAAGGAGGTGATCGCCGCCGACGGGAGCGTGGAGGCCCTGGAGCTGAACTACATCACGTGCTGGGGCCACAACGGGCCGCTCGCCGTGGGGGGCTGCTTCCAGGTGAGACGCCCAACACCCTCACATTTGCCTGTGCTCCACAATTCAGGACTGTGCAGACCCTCATCGACCCTGCACCTTTTGGCATCTTAGGGTTCTACCTTTTAACCCTTATATCAAATGCCGAGGTGTATCCTTTCTGTGTTCGAGCATGCTGTCATACTCCTTGAACTTGAGCAATCGGTATTCTGGACCGTCCTAGGCGGGAGCGCATGACGGAGACTGGGAGCATTTCACCGTCAGGTGATTCGACAGCTGCACAGGCCCCCAAGCCTGTACTGACCACTCCCCTCTGCCTGTCACACCCTCCGGCGACCAGCTCACCGAGTGCTGCGGCTGTATCAATCACGAGGCTGGTGCTCAAATGTACGGAGGCAACAGCGCCGCGGACTTGTTTCTGCGCACCGCTGCAGGGTGGATGCTGGAAGCGGTGCGACGCTGGGCGCCTACTTCCACGCGCACCGGAACCAGGACGGGGTGTGGCGCACTGCTGCCACCATGCCGCGATGCCGCGACGGCACTGGCCGGCCCGCGGCATATGTTGCACTGAGCGGTGAGGCGCCAGTACTCCAAGTGGGACTGCAGCGATGTGAGCAGCCATGATACGGTGCCACGACTGCCAGATCGTGCAGAGATCGTGCCACGACTGCCAGATCATGCATCGCCCTTACAGCTGGAACATTCCGAGTTGCAACTCATCCGACCAGCCAGTATGCAAGGCTGTTGGGCGCAACGGCATTGATAGTCTGGCTGCATCTCCGTAATTGTGCGATGAGCTCATCATAAGATGCATCATACCACATGTATGTTGCATATCGCAGCACATGGCAAGTACCCAACCCCGGGAGTGCAGCTGCGCGCGGGGCTGGCTGCCAACGACCGGACAGGCGACGGGGGCCCGGTGTGGCGGCCGCGCCGCTGCATCCTGCTTCCGTACATTGCCGGCACCTACACGCCACCAGCAAACGCTGGTGTGCGCCACCTGGAATACCTTGATGCTGGCCTGTATACCTGCATATTCATACTGAGAGTATCTGAAGCAGTTGCTGCTGTCAATGCGGTAAATCGGCACCTGGGGTGTTTCAGGGCGATGACATGCTCCTGCAGCCCTGCCTGGGTGGCATATCATATGCGGGAGTGCCCACGCTGGGCTATGAACCCTCAGTTTTTCACGCAGCGCCTGGTGCAGCTGCAGGCGTGCAGCAGCCTGCGCAGGGCCGGCGCCTGATGCAGGTGCCCAGCCGCGGCTCGACGCTCGTCGCTGGGGTGGCGCCGGCAGCCGCGGCAGGCCCAGCAGTACCAGCCTCTGCGGTATGCTGTCAGCCATCTGCACAACACGCAGCACAGCAAGACCACACCACTGCTCCGGACTGGAGTGCGCCTACTGAACAGGACCCCCATCCCTGTCTCGCCTACTGAACAGGACCCCCATTCCTGTGGCAGGTGCCCGTGCAACCAGCCAGCGCCAGCGATAGTCCTGCAAGCGGGGGTGGCAGTGGCTATCAGGCCGCAGCGGCAGCCACACCAGGCGCGGCGGCGCCCACGGCTGCGCCTGTGGCTGGTGCTGCAGGCGCTGGCGGCGGCGTCGTCAGCGGCGGCCACCCTGGAGCGCACGTACAGGTGGTGGAGGACCCGGCGGCCTGGCTGGCATTCGAAGGTGGTGCCCTGTTGCCATGTGACAACCTGCAAGCTCCTGCAGATCCCCCACCCGCCTCTGCCCGGAGAGTGTCAGTCCGTGCGCTGGACTGCACCAATCTCCTACTCTCTCACCCTCTCATCCTTGGTCCGTGTTGGCTATGCGCTGCGCTCGGGCGGCGCCCTGCTCCGAGGTGCAGCTGCCATGGTGAAGCAGTGTGGCGGGTTGCAGGGCGGTGGGGCGCACGGGAGACGCCGTCGCCAATCACGCAGAAGTGGTTCAGGGCGGCCGAGCCGCCCGTGGGCCGCACGCTGCTGCGGCGCATCCTGCACTTCCCGGCAGAGCAAAAGCTGGGCGAACAGGGGTGCTGACCATAGAGGCTAGGATATTGACTTGATGTTCGTAGTGTGGTCAGGCAGTGTCAGGCGCGACGCAGCTGGTGAGGATTACCGTAGGGCCGCTGCAAGACTATTCATGATAGATTGTCACAGGGGTGTGCCCCGATGATACAGCCTTCGTGCTCAGCCAGGCCGCCGACCTACTTCCAGAGGACTGGGCACTGGCTTGGACATTGCACTCGTTTCTGTGACATCCCCAAGGTCGGGATATTTGCTGCAGCCTTCACTCTTACTATTCGTAGAAGCTGTGGGGAGCATCTATTTGCTTATCAATTGTTTGCCGCGGAAATACAGCAGGTGCAGATCCTGAAACGGCCATCCGGCACACTGTGACTCACATCGGAACCTCGAACGTACGAATGGTAATAAGGATCAGGTGCGTGGCAACGCCTGCTGCTACATATGCATGATATACCACCTCTGTTCGTGCTGCAACTTCACCCTGACTGAACTCTTCACGACAGACCTGATGCACACAGCCTGGAACCCCTACCAAAAAATATCAGTTTCATGCGCTTTCTGCGGGCACTGTAAAATGGGTCACCCTCATACGGTTGCCGCTGCTAGGCGACCTGCAAGGTTGCCAGCAGTGCTGCCGCTGCCTTCGTTGCTGCAACCCACCTATGACGCCGCCCCTACTGCTGGGGCTTCTTTCCTTCCTCCAGGGCCGCCCGCAGCTTGATCTCGTAGTTGCTGGGGAAGTGCTCCGTGAAGCCCGGGAAGCCGAGCAGGAAGGCGAAGCGGTAGGAGGTGCGCAGCCACGACTCCCGCGGCGGCCACAGCCGCCCCGCCAGGATCTTGTAGAAGTACAGCACCGGGAACCCTGCGGCACATGGGCACGACTGATGCTGACATTTGCGGGACGGCCGTCACATGAACATCTCCAGGGAAGCGTGTTGAGAGAAACTCGTTTGTGCGTGAAGGGATGAGTGCAGGGAGGCCCCAGCAGCGAGGGGCCTGGGCAAAAAACCCTCAAAACCGAAGTGGGACGGGTGCAGCCTCACCCAGGTTCTCCAGCAGCGCGGCGCGCTTGATGTCGTCTTCACCGGTCTTCATGCCCCAGAAGGACGTCAGGAACACCTCGCTGCCTCGGTGTCTGCAATTGATAGCCCTCTTTGGTGGTTGCTGGTCTGTTGTCGGGTGGCAGAGTGCACATGAGTAGCTGCATGTGTACACGAAACCAGATGGTCACGGGCCGACAAGGCGTGGCAGCCGCACCTGTAGCCCAGCCACTGGGGCAGCAGGAATGGCACAATGTCGCCTGTCGTCAACACCAGAATGGTCAGAAGAGCACCAGGTAATGCACGTCCATACTGGGCATGGCCGAGAACCTTACACTTGTTCAGCATCAAGTGTAAGGTTGATGCCACATGCATGCGCACCCGCTGCGAGACCTCACCTGCATTGCGGATGCGGAAGCAGCGGTCGCCGTAGGCAGCGTTGAACACGTCCCGGAACTTAGAGTCCCCAACCCGCGGCTCTCCCCACGTGTGCACCGCCGCCACGCTCGCAGCCAGATCAGGCTCCTGCAGGATGCGAGCCGGCAGTCTGGCACCAGTGGGTGGCAGTCACCATATGGCGTCAGCCTGTCAGGCGCCCAGAAGCACAGAGGCCACATCCTTTGGCTGTGACCCACGGCCTTGTGCATCAGGCCATGTTGTCATGAGGCAGCAGCACCCAGCGCCTCGAGTAAAAATGTCAACAGCGCTCATGCAGCGCTTGCCTGGACAGCCAGCGCTGCTGCGAACACGGACGCCAGTGCACCCCCTGCATTGCAGAGTGCACACCACTGTATGAGCGCTGACACACAGGCCATGCACACCGCTGCACCAGTCCCAAACCACAGGCTGCTTTATGAATGCTCAACATCCACGGCATGGCAGCTGCAACCCTGCGTGCCGCCACTGGCGGCACCACATGGCAGCATGCGATGCGTGAAGAGGGCAGGCGCAGGGCGCACCCAGGCTGTGGCCCGTGATGTACACCGGCTGCTGCTGCCGCCCCTGGCCATCCTGCAGCAGTTGAAGCTGCTGAGCGTCAGACCTGGTTGAGATGTTTCTCCACATCTATATCCTGTGCAGATGCCCGCCGTCCCGCTGGGGTATGCTCCGTCCTAATGGTTCCCACGTCCCGATAGCACCACATCCGGAAGCATGCCGCCTCAAAGTGTGTGAGCCCGACGATTGACACAGGGTGGGCACCTCGGCGTCGCCGGCCGCCTCGCGCAGGATGCCCACGATGTCCTCGAACAGGGACGACCCGCCGGCGGCGGGGCGGTGGAACAGCGCGGAGTAGAAGCCGTCGTGCACGCCGCCCAGCCGTCTGTGGCGCGTCATGTTGATGGTCAGGTTCGTGCGCCTGCACAGCGAACAGGCCGCTCCCTGACACTTACTGGTGGTGGTCTGCTGCCGCACCGGTGTACATTGTCAGCGGACCCTGGTGCCTACAGTATGATGTCATGTATACACCACCAGATTTCGCACATCAGCAACATGCGCACCAGTTCAGCAGGTTGAAAGCCTCGGTGCCGCGGAACGCAATGATCATGGCCCCTGCGGATGGCAAAAGATGCACCTGGGACAAAGTCTCAGATCGTACACCATATGTGCTGCAGCACAGTTGCACCAGGTCCTGCTCCCTGACCACCCTCTGTGCCAGTCGGTTGGTGCCCAACCAAGGTTGTGGGGGTGGCGCACCTTTTGACCTGAGCACGATACCCTTGCTGGATGGCAGGAACGACTCCTCGCCAGCGCTCTTCCGCGTCTCCTGTGGCTCCTGCTGTGCACAAACCGAACTCATCTGCGCCTGCTACTATGTGGATGTACACATGCTCACATACTACCGGCTGCGGGCGAACTTAGCTGCAGACGGCAATGGAGACACGTAGCTGTCCCAGATCTAGCCTGAGGCAGTCGAGATGCTGTCTCATGTCACGGGCTGTTAGGCGACATGGCACGACAAGGTGTGGCATGCTTGACACCCAGGTATGCATGACAGCTGCAAATATTGTGATGCTGGGGGACTTGAGTCCCCGCACCGGCTGCCGGCCCTTCTCAATGTCGTGGCGCGTGTTGCTGCGCCCCTCGGACCCGGGAATTGTGTCTGTGCGCTGCTCGCCGTCGGCGCCGCCGCCGCCATCCTCGCCGCTGCTGCCGGGGGAGCCATCCGCCTTTGACGCAGCCTGCACCAGACACAATGGCACGCATACAAGACGAGTCATTGCCCAGCCAAGGACTGCTGACTGCCCTTCAGGCAGCACAGGACAGTGATGCTGTAATGCGCCCGCCACTGCACACCTTACGAGTTTCATAGGCTTGGGAGCGGTGCGCAGCTCACCATGGACTGTGTCTCAATGACGGCCAGGCAGTCCAGGCCCCAGGTGCGCTGCACGATGTCCTCAATCACGTCGTTGTGCTCGTACACGAGCTTCATGGCTGCACCGCAAGACAGCCAGGAGATGCCCAATGCCAAGGTGCCGAGGCCGCAGTGTACATTGGACAGCAAACAGCATGGCTACCAGCAGTTGGGGCTGGCCGTCGCGTAGGGCCGCTATAGCACCGTGCATCAGCTGCATGCAGACTTCTGTTGTCAGACATATACTAAGGGACGGCAGTGATGTCTCAAAAAGTGGCACCCATGTTCCCACCTAGGCTGAGGAGGTGCGCAGTCTGAGGCTCAAACACCGCAGGCTGTGACAGGTCGATGCCGCTGAAGGGGAAGTCCTGCAGCCAAGCACACAGGTATCCAGAACAGGACACAAACCGTATAAAACCCTGCGCCAGCCAGAGCGCAACACCTGTTGGACCTGGAGTCTGGGGTCGGCTGTCCACCTGCGCATTGTACAGGGGAGGGATGGCGTACAGGGGGTCGTAATTAGTGGCCAGCGAGTAGGGCCGCCGCCGCCCGTCCTCGAACACGTGCCACGAGCCTGCAGCCATGCAGTGTGGTACTGATGCAGTAGCTCCTCTGCCATGGTAGCATCGCATTTCGACAAGCCAGATGCTCTGCTGTGCTGCTGAACACGCACTTGAATGGTCTGCAGCTGGGCACACCCTTGGTGCTTGACGTTCCAGCCAGTGCAGCAGCAGAGTCTCACCTGAGATCGTCGCGTATGCAACCTCCAGCCGAGGTGCTGCCCACGATGCAAAGGTGTCTGCACCAACAACCCGCAGCAGCCGAATCACCCTACATCATATGTAATGTACACCTCGGTACTTGCCAGCAGGAGCCCTTTGGAAGCCGCAGATGCCGTCAATGAGGCAGGTGTCCGACACACGGGCGCAGGCACGGCGGGGTCATGCAGCGAGCCACGCTCACGTGTTGTAGAACAGCACGGTGTAGTATGTCTGGAATGCCCCCCGAAGTGTCTGCACGCAGGTCACGACAGCAAATCTCACTGCTGCAATCAGCGTACACCAGCAAGAACATCGTTGGGGCTGGGCAATGTGTAATGGCCGCATCAGGAGGCATTCAAAATCGTAAGCGTATCCCCGGTGACTTCAAGGCACAGCGGCTGCCTCCGTGCATGTCCACATCGCATGATAACGTAGGGCAGCCTTCTCCACATACCTGGCTGATGCGGCCTCCGAGGCTGTAGGAGCCGGCTTCCTTGTCGGAGTTTTGCGGCTGACTGAGCTGCGCGCTGCAACCCAGGAAAGCTAACATGGGTTTAGGGTTTAGGGTGCATCCGTGCATCAGGAACAACAAGCACAAAGAGACAAGATCCTATGGAAGACAGGTCACAGGGATGCCGTCCTACAGGGGGAAGGTCAGGAAGTGAACTCAGTACAGCACCTGAGAGCACGGCGCAGGCTCTCCTGCCTCTTCACGAAGCCATCGCTGGCATCATCTTCAGCGAGGCTGCTGCTGTGGCTGCTGTTCTGGCCATCTTTGTTGCCGCCATCTGCAGCGCTGCCGGTGATGCCATGCCTCACACCATCATCTATGCTGTCGTCAATGCTGCTGTCCACCGTCAGGGTGCCAGCAAGCGCAGCTTCGTTGATTGCACTGACACGCTGCTGCTGCTGTGCTTCCTGCTGCTCGGCGGCTGCCTTCTGGTCAGAGGGGCCGAGTGGCTTGGCAGACAGACCGTCTGCCGCGGCTGCCCTTGCACTGCATTCCCGCTGCGAGAGGCCACATTGGTGCGGGAAGCCGTGCCACAGTGCCGGCCGCTGCAGGCCGCCAATGCAATTCGCCTCCCGAGCCGTCTGCAGCTGTGGTGACCGCCATTGCCACCGGTCACAAGCTGCCTGCGTCACATGATGGTGGCAGCGGTGGCTGCTGGATATTCCCCTGTCAACGCGAAGCTTATGGCTGACACTGGAGAGCCGCAGCCGCACGTCTGGGTGTTGGCGTTGCATGCGGAGCTCCGCCAGTATCGCGCCATGGCAGCCGCTCCGCGCTTCTGCCAGGCCGCTGCGTACATGGGGCACCCGCGAAGCTGGCATCCTTACCGCCGGCATTGCGCCCGCGGCGTGGGCAGCAGCCGACGCCCTGTCGACAACCAGTGAGCTCAGCCGCCGCATCTAGCCGCGCGCCATGGTCAGCATGGGGCTTGAAATCCCACGCTGGGAGATGTGCGTCTCGGACTGCGCTCAATCAGATGTGCAGACTACAACATTAGCACAAACACAAGTCCACAGGTATGCACTGCGGAGGCGATGCAAGCGAATGTACAGTGCCGGGCGCAGGCCCAGTGCCAGTAGGTGATCAGCAAAGGACGATGTTAAGAGGCGGCAATACTGACGGCGTACTGCATTGTCGTCCGAGTATCATGTTCAATGGGTCCTCAGATCAGGCGAATCGACGAATACACTCGGCTGGTGTCCAGCTGCATGCTGGATCCTGCAGATTTTTGCCGGTACACTTCAGTACCATCTAGGTCTCAATCACACCCATTGATTTCGCGTTGCGCCTTCAACAGCAGTCAGGCAATCGCAAAGAGTGTCAGGCTGGGGCGATGGGATAATGAGACAGACAGCCATGCCACCGAAACGAGAGCAGCCCAGGCACGGCGCTGCGCGTCACATCAGGGCGCTGCTGGCAGCGGCGCTGGCGCCTGCACTCATCGTCGCCTGCCTGGGGGTGCTGTTCCTGAAGATCAACGAGCACCACGCCGCGCACGCCGTCCCAGCAGACGGCAAGCGCGTCGCAGCGCAGGTGACGCTTACCATGAGAGGGCATCCTGCGCCAACGGCCGTGCATCGTGCTGCATGCCATGACAAGGTGTTGCGGGTAGCGGTGATGAACCCAGCACGGCTCCTGATGCCCTAAAGCTCCGGGAGCTGGCGTCGTTCTCGGTGCATCCGTGGCCTGCTGTGACGCGGGTCCTGTTCACCCCAGCTGACCTAGAGGCGCGCCGGTGAGCATTTTTTTTTACACAACATACTACTTAACACAAATGCACAATGTAAATGAATGTCATATAAAAATAAATATTTAGACAGTGCATGCATGGATGCATGCATGCAATGAGCGCTGGCCACAAGGTGTCGATCTGTGTGCCATATCACCGACTGTCATAGCCTCAAATGCCATATTGCTCGCACTGTCTGGTGCAGATATGTGAAAGGGCTGATGACGGGTGCGGGCCTGGAGGTTCGGGAGGACGGCATGGGCAACATCTTTGGCAGGTGGCATGGCACCAACCCAGGCGCAGGTGGGTCAAAACGCACATGAGCACGCAGCAACCGTCTTGCCGCCATTGGCATGGGAGTTGCAGTGATAATGCATCTTTTTGAAGCAGAGCAGAGCTGTCGGCTGGTGTGCAGCGGCTGTGATGACGGGGTCGCACGCCGATGCGATCCCGCTGGCGGGCGCCTACGACGGCACTCTCGGCATCATCGGTCCCATTGAGGCGGTGCGGGCGCTGAACGCGAGCGGCTATGTGCCGCAGCGGCCAATCGATGTCGTCATGTTCACATCGGAGGAGCCGACTCGCTTTGGCCTGGGCTGCATCGGCAGGTCAGTCACCGGGGGCAATGCAGTGACAGAGAACACTACTAGACCCTGCTGTGCTGCTGGCAGTCGCACCACAGCCGACACATTGGCTGATGGAGGAGGGTGACCAACTCTGGGTGTTGATTTCTGTCGCCGCTGCCTGAATGACTGCATTCCAAGACAGAACGTTGACAGTGCCATGGCCCACAGCCAACTGTGCTCATCACCATACGAGCTTGGAAGACGGCTACTGACTGCCATCCTGCACATCAGCACCTGTCAATGTTGCCATTTGCAGCCGTGGCATGTCGGGAGCGCTGTCAGCGGCGGCACTGTCAGCGGCGAAGGACGAGAACGGCACCAGCTTCAGAGACGCGGCCGCCGCTGCCGGCTACCCAAGCAGCAGCGTCCAGGTAGCCTCTCACCGGTGCAGAACTCCCTGTGCTGCACCATCAGCCCATATGAGCCAGGCAGCATCCATGAGCGCGCCCAATTTCTCGCTGATGTGCTGGGTATGGTTGCACCAGCCGTCCTGATGTGCAGCCTTGCTGCGTTAACATGCGGAGCACTATCAGACTTGCACACAAATGGCTCGTGCAAGGTTGCGCCCTGCACAAGTGGCGGCTGTGGCCAAGAACGTCATGCCGTGGTGTAGGATATCCTGGCGCGCACCGGGCTCATCGGCAAGGGCAAGGTGCACGCTTTTGTGGAGCTGCACATTGAGCAGGGGCCAGAGCTTGAGGCCAAGGTGCGGGTGCCATCTGCAGCGGGCATTTCACCACTGTACAGTCAATGGCCATTGCAGCCGTGACCGCCAGACAAGCTGGCTTCATGCGGGGGTGTGCGGAGGGTGGAGCCTGTTTGCTGGAGGTCTCGCACCATCTCAACACACCAGAAGCCCAGCTGATGTGATCTGCTCCACAACTCTGCTACAGGGCCTGCAGCTGGGGGTAGTCACGGCCATCGCGGCGCCCGCCGCCCTGCGGGTGACCTTCGGCGGCGGGGGAGGGCACGCGGGCGCGCTGCTCATGCCCCTGCGGAACGATGCGTCCCTGGCGGCGGCGGAGCTGGCGCTGCACGTGGAGGCTGCCACCCTGGCACACGGTGCGAGCTGGGTAATCATACCTGGCCTTGAAACTCGTGGGAGCAGCTGCAGCTGGAACAGTTCCAGGGGCTGCAGCACCGGCAGTGCATGTCATCCTGTTGTGCACAGCATGCACACAAGCTCCTGATGCATAGCTGCATTGATTTGGCAGCCGGACCTGAATCTGCCACAACTTGCTGGTGTGGTAGCCCTGAAGCCTGGCCACAATGACTGCAGACGCTGTGGACGCTGTTGGCACAACGGGGTTCTGGGAAATTTCGCCAAATGCCGTCAACAGCGTGCCTCGGGGGGCGCGGCTGGAGATCGATGTCCGGGACATCGACGGGCCGCGGCGAGATGCCACGGTGGCCTCGGTCAAAGCTAAGGTGCATGACCCCTACTTTATCTGCGTCGCAAGTGACCTATGTTCGGGCTCCTGTGCTCGCCGGATATTCAGCACTTGGCTGCACACCTGGTGGTACTTGCATCGAGTACCACAACAGGTGTGCACCTCCAGACTATTGCAAAATGTCTCCGCATCCAGTGCATTATGGACTCTTCACGAGGCACCTGGGCACCGTTACTGCAGGCCAGCGAGATCGCTGCCCGTCGGAAGGTCAGCCTGGACCTGGCGATCATCAACCAGGACGACCCCGCGACCTGCAGCCCCCAGGTACTGGGACCACACAGGCTGACTATGGGATGTGCAATTCTTTGGCAATGCCGAGAGGCGCTGCATCGTTCTGATACTGAGGTCTGAAGCCCTGCCGCTGCAGGTGGTGGATGCAGGGGTGGCAGCAGCGGAAGCGCTGGGGCTCAGCTGGCAGAAGATGGTCAGCCGCGCGTACCACGACTCGCTCTTCATGGCCAAGGCAAGCCCGCTGCTGCCGTTCATAGGCTGCAGACGGCAGAGACACACATGTGGCACCGATAGTGCTCAAGCTGTGCGTGCTCGAGTGCATTCAATCTGCTGGTCGATGTGAAGCTGAGCCTGTTGTCAGGTGGAGCTGCCTCCAGAAGCAAAAGACAAGAGAATATGCTGCGGGCGCAGTGGCAGTGCATGCAGGGCGTGGTGTCTGTGCGCATGTGGGTTCCCTTACTCACATGCGGAGGGGCCTTACTTGGCTGCAGCTGACGACTGCAGTGGTGTCGTGCTGCAGATCGCGCCGACGGCGATGCTGTTCATCCCCTGCCGCAAAGGCGTCAGCCATCGCCCCGACGAGTACGCCTCGCCGGCAGACATGCAGCGCGGCGTGCAGGTGAGCACGAAGAGCATCCTTGCCCGCTGCCCGTGTTGCAGCCGGCGTCTTGTGTGTCAGAGTGCCGCCCACTGCCAAGTGACGGCAGAGCAGTGCAGTGCAGCGCAGTGCAGTGCATTGGCCTCTCACATTTGGGGAGCACCTCATATAGCACCCGTAACACATGGCCGTTACGACACTCCAAACGATACACTGATGTTTGACTCTGGTCTGCAATGCAGGCGCTGGCGCTGACGCTCGCTGAGCTGTCGGGGCCGAGGAGACGAGCGGCTGGCGAGGACGCTGCTGCAGACGGCAGGCCCATTGTGGCATGAGCGCACATTGCAGGTGGCCCTGCACCCGCTGGATGGGCCACAACACAAGGGGCTGCGTGCTGTGGGCGGGGCCCCGGTGATGACGTCAACAGTCAGGCTGACAGTGCCGGCGGGCTGGGGTGGAGCCCTGCCTGGTGCAAGGGGTATGAAGAGGTCTTCATACTCCTTGGCCTGGTGCATGTACACTCTGTGACAACTGGGACTTGTATGAATGTGTAATGAGCTTGGTCAGCTGCCCGAATTTGACGGGTGCCGGGCCTGCGCTGTTGGAGGCTCGTGATCCACTAGAACTGGCCAGATAAGTAGTGAAGCCAGACTGGCTGGGAGCATGCATTACCCCAACCCTCCAGTAGGTCCTCACACCGTACCGGATGCACCGCTGGCCCAAGGTGCCACCAGGTTATCACTACAGGGCCGGGGTAGTAATCGCGCCTGCTCGAGCACATGTTACAGCCGTTGTAGAGCCTCGAGTGCGCTCTGCAGTCTTGCGCGCCCTGACAAATCGTTGCTGTGCAAAAAGCGGTACCTCCGGACGAGGTCGTTGCGCCGTGTTGTACACCCCGCGATACACAAAGTGTCGTGCCGGATCCAAGGTTACAAGTCAAGCAGCCACGCCTGCACGACAGCAGCGCCGCCGAGCGCAGCGCCAGCTGTTGCTCCTGTTGTAAGGTTCACGCGCAATCATACTAGCAGCGGGCGGCTGTCTAGACTGTGCATGACCGCGCTGCGTCGGGCACGCCGTGATTGCATCCGAAGGTGCGGAAGATTGTGCCTTTCTGAGCGGCCATGTCTCACAGCAGCCGTTCGGGCAACGACGCAACGATACCGATGTCGCAGTTACTTCTGGCACTGTGAGGGGGGTTGCCAGCGCTGCATACATCATGGGCGTGCTTACAACAGCAGGTGTCCTGTAGCTGGGGGTTCACTAATGCCTTCTGCGGAGGCCAGTACGAACAATGGCTCCGCCTTGGTCTAGCAACCTCTCATCCATTGACTACACGCATGCGTAGCGCCTGCAGGTTGCGCCTGGCCGCCGCAGCAGGGGTGGCTGCTGCCTGCGCTGCGGTACAGCGCACCGATTCAAGTATCGCAGCAAGTGCAGCAGACTCCGACCACCCAACAGACCGCGTGCAACCAAAGCTAGCCAGCAGCTACCCTTGGAGCAGCGCTGCAGCGGCTGCCCAGCATGCCGTAGCCAGTGCCAGCCTGTGCCCCCTGACTACTACAATGGCTGCTGGCAGCAGGTCTTGCAACAGCACAGCCCCACATGAGGCTGGGCACATCCAGATCAACAACAGGCAGCGCTGCACCCGTGATGTCAGGCGCAGCGTGCCCAGGGGCTGTCCAGCACTGCTGCTGCCAGGGCTGCTGCTCCTCCTAGTAGCCGCAGCAGCGCCTGATCAGGCAGCGGCAGCGGGCGCCACTGCTGCTGAGAGGCCTGCGACCCGGCAGCAGATCTGGGCAGATGTGCAGGCAGAAGCAGCAACAGCGCAGCTCTCGGGGGCCAATGCCGATGGGGCACCCGATGCATCGGCGGCGGCGGCAGCAGCGGTCCATCTTGCCACAGCAGCCGAAGCCATTGCAGCGTCGTCCCCGGGCAGTGCAGCACACAGCCGAAGCAGAAGCAGCAGGAGCAGCAGCTCTGCCGCGAACCCAGCGCAACGCCTGCGCCGGTCGCTGCAAGCCCACAGCAGCGGCGGCGGCCACCACGGCAGCGGCGGCAGCATTCTCGTTGCAGACTCGGATGCCACGGCGTGGGCTGCGCTGTCAGCGATGGACCCTGCGGCTGCAAATGCGCTGCAGGGGGGCCGCCAGGGCCGGACGCTGCTGGCACGTGGCGTCAACAGCATCGCCATGTAAGCAGTGTTCATTCTCCCTTGCTCATCTGCTGGTGTCCAGTCGTGAGCCACCGGTCCACTCCTTTCTCCGCTGGTAGCTGCAGCACAGTGTCACGTCGTGGCAGTACTGGGTTGCACAGCATAGCCTCAAGCTATGCAGTCAGCTGAGCAGTTGTGCGCTGTCACAGCTGACGTCACTCCAGCATGGTCACCAGCAGTCCTGCTTGCCTGTGCAGCTGCAGCGGCAGGCTTTTGCTCAGAAGCTAGTGCAGCTGTCATGACTAATGTACCAGCTGGCGCATGGCGTTTCCACATGCAGGGGCGCCAACATCACGCTGTTTTCGCCGCTGCCGCGTGTCAACCAGCTGCCCAATCAGTTCTTCCGCATCGACTTCCATGGTCTGACCGCCGAGAAGAACCCTATCTACCTGTTCAACCTGACCGGCGCGAAGCAGTGAGCACATGGCTTGGTGCAACGAGAGCATGTCATGATGCGGCCACCATGTACAACCCCCCGTAGACCTGTCGACGCCAGGCTGTCTGCTTTGCTCCACGTTGCTTCAGCTTGCATGCAATGAAGGCTGTGCTGCGTTTTGCTACATCCATGCTTGTAGCACAGCCTGATGGTCTCGCAGTTTTGCCTCATTCTGGCAGACCACCTCCATTCAAACACCATGCAGCGCGTATTCGACCAACCTACTGGTTGTGCTGTTTTGCTGTGCAGGGTCAACGTGGTCTTTGCAGTCACCGATGGGATTGTGTACATGAGTGCCACCGTGCCCAGGAGCAAGCACCGCGCTGATTTTCTGCTGAGCGTCGACAAGGATGCACAAGGTGACAACCTGTGTACGGGCAGCAGTGGAGCAGCTGCTGCTGCGGAAACTTGTCCTGTCAAAAGAAAGACGTTCGGCATGATACCCTGCTGATGTGTCTACCCAGGGTCTGCCGTGTAGCCGCGTCTGATGCAGAGATGACCGATGCACTACAGGGCAGCCACTGGCCGAAAACCTGACGCTGGAGACGTTCTATGTTCCGCCGAACCCGCCGCTGCAGTTCTTTGGGCGGTTCACTGCATTCTTCCTGCTGGCAATGTGTGTCCTGGGCGGCATCATTGCAGTGACGGGCAGCGGTGCCTTTGGCGGGAACTTTGATGTGAACGGCAATGCAATCCCAAGTGAGCAGGCACACAACACAAGGGCAACACTCAGCCACTGCGCCGGTGCTGCACCGCAACCTGATGCACAGAACGAAGCCAAATGTTGTTTGAAGTCGTGTGATGTATCGTGCCACTCAGAGTTGCGATCTGCACTGCATTTTGCACCCTGCAGATGGGGTGGGGCCGGCAGCGAACGCTGGTGGCGGAGGCACTGTCGGCATCGGAGTCTTGGGCATGGTGATGCTGGCGCAGACCATCTACGTGCGTGAAGCGGAAGTGGTGTCATGATCATGTTGTGCATGCCGGTGCAGCTGGTCACAACCTGCTGAGCAGGAGCATCCTGCTATCTGGGGCCATGAGCGGCTGCCGATGGTGGCTTCAGAGCATGTGGTCACAGGCGACTTATCGACCCCCCAATATTGTGCTGATACCTCGCTATGCTGCAGGTGGGTATCTACATCCCAGCTGCGCCGCCAAACTACAAGGATGTGTCGAACCAGTTCAATTTCTACTCCGGCGATTTCAGGTACGTACGAGTAAGCTGGGCAGCAGAGAACAAGGGACGCTCTTGACTGCACGGTGTGGTCCCTGACATGCGAACTGGGGGTTCCAGCAGGGTCAAACACACAGCCGAGACCCATGGCAATTGCTGAGCAATCAAGAGCATTGCATGGGTGCACTGTCATGGTGACAGCCACCGTCATGTGGGTGCAGGGTGCCCGCCTTCCAGAAGCCCAGCGACTTCGACACCCCCCTGACGCCAGGCGAGGACGCCAATTTTGTGTCCCGCACGGGCTTCGTCGTCCCGGGCCTGCTGTTCCAGGGCACCACCCCCAGCAAGAGGACCGGGAAGCCAGTCACCGAGTTCCACCGTGAGCTCAGGCTTGTTGTAGTTCACAGAAATAAGGATGCAAAACTTCTGCCAGTGCAGCTACTGTGTCGTGATCAGCAAGCAGCTGAAGACCCGCACCAGCTGACAGCTCTATGTGCCTCCCGTGACCTTGCAGCGCTCCCCGCCGAAACGGACACGCAGCCAAGCGACACGCCTCGCACGATCAGAGTCGGTGGGTCCTGTCTCCTGGCAACTCTTCGCAGCGCACGGCAGACCCTGCCCAAGCAAGCATAGCTGCTCTAATTTGGCGCCAACCTGTGCAGTTCATCAGTTGGACTTGTCCGAGTGCAGCAGAGACATCCATCGTTGTTCCTGCAGAGCTAACTTCGGACGCCAACTCGACCACAGCACCGACAACAGCGGAGACTCCAACAGCGGCGGCGCCATCGACGCAGCTTCAGCCATCACACACGCCGACCCTGGGGCAGCCAGCAGGGCCGTCAGCAATGCCCTCTGCTGTCAGAGCAAGCCCTACAGCTCCCAGCAGCACGCCATCTGCCACGCCGACAGCTGCGAACCCCACAGCGGCGGTCCCCACCCCTACAGCTCCCAGCAGCACGCCGTCTGGCACGCCGACAGCTGCAAGCCCCACAGCGGCGGTCCCCACACCTACAGCTCCCAGCAGCACGCCGTCTGGCACGCCGACAGCGGTGAGCCCCACAGCGGCGGTTCCCGCACCTACAGCTCCCAGCAGCACGCCGTCCGGCACGCCAACAGCGGCGAGCCCCACAGCAACGGTCCCCACTGCGGGCGTGGCCACCGGCCCGCCCACCCCGCAGCAGCCGACCAGCAGCGCCCAGATGCCAGCTCCAGCAGCGAACCAGCCCACTGGGAGCCAGCCGGCTTTACCTCCTACAGAGCAGCCGCTGACGCCCACCGGCACTCCCTCTGAGGCGCCGGCCGGTATCCCCTCGACGCCAAGTAAGCAGTCTGCCTTGCCCACGCCTGCCGTCAAACCATCTGACACACCACCAGTGGGGGATACAGCAACTTTCACTACACCTACCGGGGTGCCACCTGTAGCTCAGACGCCGATACCAGTGGATACCCCCACTGCTGAAAGCCCCACAACAGACCACAAGGTGTCACCTGCTGGGGTGCCACCCTCAGATCAGACACCATCACCAGTGGATGCCCCCACCACTGATAGCTTTGCAATGGACCCACAACCGGCACCTGCTGGGGTCCCACTTGTAGATCAGCCGCCAACAGCAGTGGATGTCCCCACTGCTGCCAGTTCCACAAGAGACAAACTGACATTGCCTGCTGGGGTCCCACCTGCAGACCAGACGCTGACGCCTGTGCATGCCCCAACTGCCGATAGCCCGATAGTTAATAATCGAGCGTCGCCCACTGGACTGCCACCTGCAGATCAGACGCCCACGCCTGCGGATGCCCCAAGCAGTCCCGGTAGCCCCACAATAGAGACCGGTGACACGCCCACTGCGGTGCCGTCTGCGGACCAGGCGCCGATGCCAACAGGCGCCCCCACCCCTGATGGCAGCCCAATAGACGATAGCCCAGCGCCGCCGACGGCACTGCCCTCTGCGAATCAGACGCCGCCGCCAGCGCCGACAGATGGCCCCGCCGCCGGCAGTCCTTCACCAGTAGACACGCCGACACCGCCTGGCGCCACGCCGACGCCGAGGCCGGAGGCTGTTCCAACTCCTCCGAGCCCCACTGAGTTGACCAGTGCGCCGACTCCGGACGTGGCCCCCACCCCTGGCACCCTGACGCCCGCTGCACCAACCCCCAGTGCACCCACCCCGGGGCTGAACCTGCGCACCACAGGCGGTGCGTTGCGCTTGACGCAGAGGCAGCAGCATTTTACACATGCATGAGCAAGCAGATTCTTGCATGGTGTGCTACCATCGCTGGACTCACCACAGCTGTGCTCCTGCTGGCTGCTGACCAGCCTGCACTATGCAACCTGCAGGTCAAGTGTCTGGCTACGACAACATCGTCCTGAACAATGCCATCCCAGCTCTGCTCAACATGACGGCGACAGGGACGGCGTTCGACACCGCCGCAAGGTTTGTGCAACAAAATGCAAGCCGCCGTCCTTGGATTCACTCTGCAGATCTGCACAAGTATCAGGCAGCGTCTCAGGTTCCATGCCAATGTAGAACCCTCCGACTGTGCACCCTGAACTGGCTGCAGGAAGCTGCTGGAGGCAGGCGACTTCCTGGCCGTCACCTCGGCAGCGCCCGCCTGGGTGGCCATCTCGGCCGTCACGCTCGACGACGTGGAGTTTGCATTCGATGCGGATGATGGCAGCGGCGTGGAGAGGGGCTGGATATTCCTCAGTGGCACTGCAGGGCCATATGCAGCAGGGGCTGGCGGCACTCCGGGGGCTGCTGGTTACGCCCCTCCCCTGGCCGAGCCCACGGACGGCGCCTCGCTGGTGAGACCCTCCATGCCACGCCAGCAGCATGAAGATCGCTGGGGACAGACCCGCGGCCAACGCCGGGTGCCACCCACTGCGCTTCCCTCGTAGCCTGCAGCTATGCCACCGTGCTCTGGTCAGGGACGTGTTGAGGGACACGTCAGTTACACGACGGTGTGGTGTTGCCACTGTGCAGGCTGGCCGGCGACTGCTACAGGGTGGGGTGTACCGCTATGCGCTGACGGCGTACTGCGGCGGCAGCCCGCTACTGGACCAGATTGTCATGGAGCTGAATGACACCTCCGGCAACACCATCTGGCGGCTGCAGGGCAAGTTCCTACGGTTCACATCACTCAATGTAACATGGCGATATATCGTGCACAGAAGGAGTGGTGGCTCCCTGCGTAAGTCTGAGACTGCCAGATGCAGCACCCAATGGCACTGTGCTGTGCCTTCATGAGGTCTGATACCTTCGAGGTGGATGCGCAGGCAACGGCACCGCGGGCGCGCCCGGCCTCACCATCAGCAGGCGCCGCCGGCTGCCAGCTGAGGTCCCCACCCCGACCCCCGCACCCAGCGACGAGCCGACAGCCGCACCGACCGAGACAGCCGCACCCACCCCGGAGCAGGCACCACTGTCGCCGCCGGCCGCGCCGACAGCCGCACCGACCGAGACAGCTGCACCCACCCCGGAGCAGGCACCACTGCCGCCGCCGGCTGAGCCGACAGCCACACCGACCGAGACAGCTGCACCCACCCCGGAGCAGGCACTGTTGCCGCCGCCGGCCGTGCCGACAACCGCACCGACCGAGACAGCTGCACCCACCCTGGAGCAGTCACCACCGCCGTCGGCGCCGATGCCGACCATAATGCCCACTGAAGAGAGCAGCCCGCCACCACCAGAGGAGGTTTGTTCAACTGAGTCGACTGTTCACTTGTGACATGAAAGCTGGGAAGGCAGCAACTGCCTGTGTAGCTGGCAAGCCTACGGGCATGACGCTTACAGGCAGTAACTTTTCGGCGCCGCCAATGCAGGTCCCAACCCCCACGGGCAGCGACAGCCCACCTCCGCTGCCACCACCTGCACCTGTAGAGTCGCCGCCGCCGCCGCCGCCTGCAGCTGTAGAGTCGCCGCCGCCGCCGCCTGCAGCTGTAGAGTCGCCGCCGCCGCCGCCTGCAGCTGTTGTAGAGCCGCCGCTGCCGCCTGCAGCTATAGAGTCGCCGCCACCGCCGCCTGCAGCTGTGGAGTCACCGCCGCCGCCACCGCCCACTGCAGGGCCGCCTGCTCAGCTTGTGGGCACCGCGCAGCTGACCCAGCTGGCTGGCTTGGCATCGGTTGAGACTGGAGCTCGGCCGCAGGCGGCGCTGTCTGTGCTCGAGGTAGGAACGTCCTGTACACACCCTGATCTGCCCCCCCTCGTGCAGTCACTCTATCGGTATCGTAGGTGCCGGCACTGGTCATCAATGTCCTGCAGGTTCCTCGTGCTGGCTGGCATCACAGCAATCGCCTTTGTGCACGTGCACATCTTGCTGGAGATGAACGTGCTGACACAATGTGTCTGTCGGTAGATATTCGCACTTCGATGTGTGTGCAGGGGGTTGCTGGCAATGCACCCGCATCGCCGCCTGTGCGCAGGCGCCTCCTGACCGAGGGGGCGAAAGACGAGGAGTTCGAGGGACCTGGTAGCCCCCTGGCTGCTGCACCTGGCAAGTCCTTCAGCTGCTAACACAAAAACACAGCGCAGGGGATGGCGCGGCATTCCAGGACAACAGTGTCGACTACCTTGTGTACTGCGTGCTTGTGCGGGCCTGATGCATTGCACTTGCTCACGGCTTCCAAGGTGCTTCCGTTCACAGGCAGAGGGCTGCTTGGGCTGTCGGCACCAACACCGTCCCCGCAGACGGCTGTGTACAACACCTTCACGATCAGCAACTTTGGCAACCTGTTCGATGCAAGTGTGCCCAGGAATGGCCTCAAGGCCGTCTCCTTCTCAGAGGTGAGCTGCTTGCTCTTGCAGGACAGGCATTATGTTCTTTGGGAAGGGCTTGCATGCTCCCGAGAAGCATGGTCCAAATTGTTGCACCTTGAGAGTTGGGCTTGGTACATCGTACATTAGCAGGGATGACATGGTGAGATGTTCCTCTTTGGCAGATGCTGCTACTGCAGTGGCAGACGGTGGTACCTAGCATGACAATTTTGTGCTTGGATGCTCGTGCAGGTCAAGTTCGACCCAATGCCTGGCGGCGGCCAGACCGTGAGCTTCTCCGGCACCCTGCTGCCATTCTACTCAGCTGCTGGAGCGGAGTTTCTTGCAACCTTCAATGCCAGCATCTCCACAGGTGCGCAGTGCACACATGGGCCCTGGTGGTCACTGCCACAAATGGTCCAAATCGAGTGGCTTGATCCTGGGATGCACAACGTGCGCAAATGGCCGTTGTGCAGCGTGACATTGCTTGGCAGGTGCAGCAGCATAACCGGTCCGGTTGTTGCGTGACAAGAGTGCAGTCGAGCAGGTGACTGACAGGTCATGTGGCATACAGCTGGCGCACATGTGCTCACAAAGGTCGGTCCATGCAGGGAGTACGGACCCTGATGCTTTCAACGTCAGCATCTCCTTCCCTGGGGCTTCAGGCATCTCCACCTTCCGTATCCCGACCTTTGGCGCCAGCACTACCCTGACGCTCTACCCCAGTGGCACAGTGTTCACTGGCAACAGCGGGGAATGCGCACAGGTCCGTCTTCAAACATATCATATTACATCCAGTCAGCACTTCAGATGAGGTGCACTTGTGCAACCGCTGCAGCATAAGCACAGTGAGCAGCCAACACTGTTTGATAATGTGCCAGTGATGCACCTTGGAGCCGTAATAGCTAGCAAAAGCTGCCTTGTCGATGCTAATGCAGCGCAATGGATGACACCTCCGCAATTTTCGCCGCAGGGAGTGTTCAACTGCTTGGAGTGTCCCGCTGGGGACCCTTTCCATTGCCTGTCCACCCGCTGCGCTTGCAGCAACGCCTTCGACAGCATGTCGAGCCTCTGCGTTCTGGACGACCTGATCACAGCCTGCCGCCAGTGCTCAGACAGCAGCACCTGCGCCGACTGCAACTGCGGGTGAGCAGCATCGGCACGCACTCTCTGTTGAAAATGGGTCAGCAGCTAGCTGGGGCAATATCCTTCAGTACATATTCAGCATAGGCCCGTGCCATTACTCAGGCTGACGTCATACTGACTGAGTGCTGATGTGACCGGCTCATGAAGCTGTGTACAACTGACATGAAGGTTGTACCCCGATCCCACGGATGTGCGGCAATGCTACCAGCCGGAAACGGGCAGCGCCGAGTTCAACCTCACCTGCGCGGACTGCAGCAGCCCCTTCTTCGGGTGCAGCAGCTGCCGATGTGGAGCAGACCCGGTGCACATCCATCTGAGTCCCCTTTCATCTGAGTCCGCAACATGAACCAAAGCTTGGTTATGCGTGCATCTGGCTGTGCTGCTGCTTGTCACAGATGTCATGGTGCACATGTCCGCTCAATGTGTCCTGATGAACCAATTGCAGCAACCTCTTGGTCAAAAAGCTTGTGATGACCACCCGAGAAACGACTTGGTGGTGCAGATTGAGGGGTTTTTCGTGTGCAAACCGGGCACCCCCTGCTTCGTGGAAAGCCCAAGGTACCTGCTTGGCAGATGCTCAACATGCTAGTCGGTTAGGCCACTGCCGTCCCGTGCGAACCATTCACGTACGATCTCTTGCAAATCTCAGCGCTGTGCTGAGGCCTCAGGCCGAACATAGATGATCTGCCCTGAAATTGCATGCTTGCCTTGTAGTCCGCCGCCGCCACAGCCGCCGCCTCCTGATGCGCCACAGCCGCCGCCGCCACCACCACCTCCAAGTCCGCCACCGCAGCCGCCGCCGCCTGATCCACCACAGCCGCCACCGCCACCACCGCCTCCCAGTCCGCTGCCGCAGCCCCCGCCGCCTGAACCGCCTCAGCCACCACCGCCACAGCCGCCGCCCAGTCCACCACCGCCACAGCCGCCGCCCAGTCCACCGCCGCCCAGTCCACCGCCGCCCAGTCCGCCGCCTCCCAGTCCACCACCGCAGCCACCTCCGCCGTCGCCGCCGCCCAGCCCACCGCCGCCCAGTCCACCACCGCAGCCACCTCCGCCGTCGCCGCCGCCCAGCCCGCCGCCGCCCAGTCCACCACCGCAGTCACCTCCGCCGCAGCCGCCGCCCAGCCCGCCGCCACAGCCACCACCGGCGCCGCCACCACCAGACCCTCCCACCGTGATTGGCACCAACCAGATCACAAATGCCGACCAGACCCTGACGCAAGTCGCCATGGCAGTGCAGCCAACCGCCAAGGCAAGCACTCGAGCTGCAAAGATGCGCTTTCAGATGTGCCTGTGGTTTACGCCCTGGCTGATAGACAATCATTTTGCCATGTGTCTGGGGCGTGCCCATCACTGCCCCAATCAGCATGCCCGCGTGTACGGCGATTTGCAAGCAGAAGCTGTTGGACGCGAGCACGATTTGGGCAGCGGCAGGGACACATCAGCCTGATAGGCCACCGATCAGGAACATGCGATCCTCAGCAGGCGCTCTCAATTGCTGTCTAATGTGTATTTTCGCAGGGGTTGGGGCCCCAGCGTCGCCTGTCTGCCATCTCGCCGCCCAGCACGCTGACTATCTTTGGGCTGGACCAGCTGCCAACGGACCTGGTCGCTGTGCAGTTTGACAGCGTCGACATCAGTGCCAGGTGCCATTTGGACCGATACAGCTTGGCACCTGGTGCACGCTGCATGTGCAGCAGCTGCTTGTGTTGCCTGTACCCCTTTCTCACGTGCTGTGCCTGATCAATGCCCGCACAGAGGCTGTGACGCGTTCCACGCCCCTAAACCCTGACATCATACTCCTACAGAACCGACCTCGGCCCAGATGCAGCTGACGTCAGCATGGCTGGGTACATGGTGAAGGCGGGCGACGATCCCACCAGCGCACCCAAGTACACATTCACTGCAGTGATCACTGCCGGTGAGGTCTTCTGCCACAGCCTGTACACACTCGTTGGAGCATGCTGCCCTGGTCAACAGTGGTCCAGCACATGCAAGCGCGAGTGCAACCCACTGTGCGGCTTGCCTTGACAAGCTGGTGACCAAACAAATTAAGTGCAGCAGTGGACAGAGCTGATCATAGTCTATTATATCATTGCCCACTCTGGCTGCCCACTCTGGCTGCAGTGGGCAATGCGTATGCCAACATGGACGGCACTCCTGTGGACATCTATGCCATATCGGTTACTACTGACACTACGACGATCACCCTGGGCGTGCCGACACCCTACAATGCGCCAAACGATGGGCTGAAGCTTTTCTCAAGCGGCGCCGGGTTCTCTGGCAGCAGCCCGAGTTGTGCACCGGTAAGCAAATAAACCCCGCAGCGCATGTGCCACCAGGAGGGTTGAGCGTCCACCCCATTTGTGTTGCTGGGCCCTGTTCAGCATGTGTCGTCCGAAGCTGGAGCTGACGTGTGCCCACCCGTGGTGCCGGGTAAGCAAGGTCCATCAAGCCTTGCGCAACTGAGAGGACCGGAGCTTGCTTGATGCTGCAGGGTGTGTTCAACTGCCGAGCGTGCGGGAGCGCCCCGACGGTCTGCACCGTGTGCGCCTGCGGACACACCCTGGTGTGTGTGCACAGTGTATGCCAGCAATTTCATGTCCTGCCAACCGTGCTCGACCCTGTTTCAAGGACATGCGCCTGCTGGGGGCATCATCGGGCCGTTACCCCTTCATTTTCACCCTGTCGTTGATGTGGCCTGACAGACGCTTGGGAGCACCATACTTCCGTTCTGCAGCACGCAACATGTAGACCTGCATTAGTCATGGCAGTGACGATCAGGCTGTGTGGACTTGCACAGGATACGTACACTGGCATCTGCATCCCAGACCGTTCAGTGGACGCATGTAAATTCTGCTGGCCCGCCTATGACGTGAACAGTGCCTGTGGGTCATGCTACTGTGGGTGAGGCTCTGCTGTGCCATGTGAGCACAGCAATTTGCATCATTGCCATGAGGTGCTATGTTTGGATACATATCAACATGGCAGCAAGCTGAGCAATGTGCTGGGTTGTGCACAGGTACATCCCAACGAACACCAGTGATGGCAGCACGCCAAAGTGCTACCAGCCGGCCCCATCTGATCCCCGGGCCAAGGAGGTAGGAGAGCTGCTAGTCACATAGATTTGAACCCTTTGTGCACATGATTATCTTGGGGAGTGACCCAACCGTAAAGGTTTCCAGGATAGCTTGCCTGCCGCTTTTGTGGCGCTTCTGCCAGCATAGCAGTGCCATGCCAGTGGCATCTGCATTGCCCGATCAGCAGCCTGTGTCAGCATATACACACAGCGTCTGGCAGGCATCATCAAGCTGAGAAGAGTACGCAGCAAGCCGCTGCTCAATCTATGCGTCTCTTCAACCTGCGTGCAGGTGTGTGACCGTTGCGTTCAAGAGGGGGCCAACGATCCATACTGCGCAAACTGTGCCTGCGACTATGTAACATTCAGGTACACTGTTGCGTCCCCTTTCAGATGTCAGCATCGGCATATCGCCCAACCCATCATCACAGGGTGTCCACGCCACTCACAGCTGCTGCGCTGCTACTGTCAGCTGTTGCGCACCTGTTGGCAGACGTCATGTCATGCACGCTCCTCAAACCATTCCTTGCATGTTGGCAAAGGGGTATCGAGAGCAGAGAAGGAGCCACACGCACTGGGGCCCTGTGGCAGCTCATTGCCCACCCGTTTGCTATGCAATGGCGCAGGCTGGGAGGCGAGGTGATCGCGCAGGACTCCAACTTCTGCGTGGCAGACGACCCCCAGGCCCCTCAAAATCCGTGCCCCAGGCCGGCATGTCCCGGCGTCGACTCATCGATCTACCAAGGTGTGAGCCGCATGCACATGTGTCGTAGCAAGCCTACCACTTCAAGAGTACAGAATACAGAGGCCAAGCTTCTGCGCATTCGGCTCCTTGTGCACTGCATGCAACGTTGATTAGGGAGGCGCACATGTGAAATCTGGTCCTAATTGGCAGCATGTGAGTGGCAGCGTGTCCGCGTCGCCCATCGGATGGTGCCTGAACACTGGCGCAACCCCTGCTGCAATGGTCTTGGTGACTGCTGCATGCAGACACCGGGCTGACAGAGGCTTTGTACGACTGGAGGCAGCTGGGGTCCGGTGATCCCAGCTGGGCGGCTTTGCAGAGCCTGAGCCCACCCACCGCCACGCAGCAGGTCCAGGACCTCATAGCGCTGCAGGTGCGGACTATTCGGACTGTACGCTTTCCTGTAAAGATATATCTAGCACCTAATCGGGCATAAGCGCTGCGCCTCAGCAACTCCCAGTGCCCTTGTAAGCAGCGACTGAACCGGGCACTAGGCTGCAAACAGACAAGTTCAAATTCAATTGCGTGCGACCACCTTGGCTACTCTTTGTGACAGCCCTTGTATGTTCCGACCCTTGCTTATCTGCGTGTGTATCGTATCTGCACGTGCCTGTATTCACACAAAATTGCAGGGAGGTCACGGCGGGGAAAGCTGCTGGGATGGAACGTAGCTTCAGCGTCCTCGTGTCGTGCTGTTGCAGGCGCAAGACACCTGCCCGGCTGTGCCGTGCACAACGTGCCAGGGCTTCTCCCAGCAGCTGCCCTGGAACCTGGGCTTCACCACGCAGTGGTACTCGGTCTTCAGCGGGTGAACACTGACCGCCGCCACCTGCCCGTCCAAACCGGTCGCTGCCATGTTTGTGCTACCAAATGTCAGCGACACATGACATGCCAAGAATCGCGCCGTTGCAATGCTTGCAACTAGTTGCGGCCATGATCATCATGGCGATTGTGCAAGCGTTGTGGTGCAAGCAGCTGTGTGCTCTTATGTGGTATGGTATCGTGTAGGATGGTGTGGCTGCCGAACTCGCCATCGGGAGATGATGGGTGCCGGTGCGTATGTTTATGCATGCTTCTCCGCCATTCTTCCATAGTGTTGTTGCAGACCCCAGCAGCGCATGCTCAACAGCTGACAATTGAAGTTGGCCTGGTTACTGCAAACACATCAAGCCGCCTGCATGCAATACACTGCAGCTGCTTGTCACTTCTGCTGTGACCTGGCGGTCAGATGCACCTTGGGATTGGAGCCGAGATGCAGTCAGCTAGATTGCTGCTTATTGCACTGCATTCTCGCCGCACAGGTGGCAGTTCCGCCTGGGCGTGGGGCCTCGCACAACACCCATAATCGATGGCTTCCAGGCAACCATCGGCCAGGCGGCTGAGGACTCCACGGTCGTCTTTGGGCAGCAGAGTGAGTGGTGGTGCAGTCAGCAGACCTAGAGTGCACTTGGCACAGCACTGGTATGTATGCGCGCAGGCTGTACACCTGTACGCTGTCTGCAGGCTTCAACGTCGACCCAGGCGTGGACCAAGTCGACAGCTCAGGCGACTACCTCACGTGCGTGCGACGCTTTCGTTGCAGCTGGTCTTGATAGACCATAGCAAGCGAAGGGCATCGCACACCATTTGGCCTCAAATGATGGCTGGGCCACTGCTGAGGAGACATTGAGTGGGTGGCGCTTGTGCATCACGCCAAAGCAGTACTGCACAACAGGTGAGCTGACTTCTGGTGCATCTGCCTGCAGGGTGGGCTGGCACAGCCTGGTGGTCGAGTACTACAGGGGCAGCACGGTGCAGCCGCTGCCGACGCTGACGTTGTCCATGAAGAGCGGCCCCGACGACCCTGACACAGCATTCTGGCCCATCGACACCCAGCTGTTCCGGGTATGTGCTGCAAGCTGCAGTCTGGCAGGGCAGATCCTGCATGAGCTGACGCTTCATCAGTCAGGGAGCACAACCTGTGCAACAGGGTAGCACAGGAACCCAGCTGCTTGCATGCTGCTTGATCGCCAACATCCCTCAGCTGCAGTGGCTTGCGCGCCACAGCTAGCCCCGCACAACGTTGCTGCTTATATGGTGCTGCTGTCCTGTGTCATCTGTGGGTGAAGTTCTGCCGGACTGCAGTGCTGACGCTCGGCTGGCCACCTATAGAGTTGCTGAGGAATTACTTCTGCTTCCTGCAGCCGACATACAGCCCCAGCGGCGCAATGCCGCCGACGCTGTTCACGGGCCCGACCCCTGCGCAGAGCTTCGGCTCCTTGGGCTGGCAGTGCACCCAGCCCCCCGGCCCGGTCCGAAGGCGGCGGCTGTCGGCGCACGCCCCGCTGGCCGCCGAGCACTCGGCGCTGTACGGCCACCAGGAGGGGCCTGCGCTCGGGCCGCAGTCCCCAGTCGCTGCTGGTGCTGCGCAGCAGTCCGCACCGGGGGCAGACGCCGAGCCCAGCCGCGCGCTGCTGCAGAGCGGGGCGCCGGCCGCACCGGCGGCCAGTGTCCAGCTGCCGGTGCGCATGCCTGCAGAGTGGCAACGCACATGCTGCCATTCGGCAGAGGCCGCATGGGCGCACTGCGCTGGGCACCATTGACACTCATGCAGCTGACCGCACTGGCAACCCTCGCAGGAGCAATCCTCGCATCCACACACACCTGGGTCACTCCATGCTGTCAAGCTCACTGACATGGCGTGCAATGCTTGTGCGGCCTGCACAGGATGTGGTGGCCATCACCAGCCTGGGAGTCAACGCCAGCGCGCCGCAGTACCCCCACAACACGTATGTGGTGCTGTCCGCGGTGCCGTCCCCCAGCGGCATGAACCTCAGCATCGTGCGCGATTCCGCCCCTGCGCCGGCGCCTGCGACGACCAGCACCCCAACAACCTCCACAGGTTCTGCTCTGCTTTATTACAGGTCGTTCGATCTGTTGATTTCCAGGCACCACCTGGCAGTTTCAGCTCGATGTTGCGCTTTGACATTGCTGCTGGTGCTCTGCTGCAGCATCATCAGGGAGCACCAACGCGGCAACCGATGCCATCGGCGGCGGGGCGCTGAACTCCGTGAACGACCTGCTGGGCGTCTTCCAGAGCACCTCTGCGGATGTGTTCCTGGCCAAGTAAGCTGGACCCTCTGTCCCCTTGCCGTAACACAGCAATATCAGCTGGCCTACACATGCTGGCCTGTGTAGGCTGGCAGAAACACCTCATCAAGGTTGGCACAGGAGGCACCTGCTCATCCTTGACTGATGTGCACACTACTGCACCGCAGGGCTGCTCGGGTTGCGTTCTGGGCGGCGCTCGCCGTCGGCGTCACGATCGTGCTGCACGTGCTGCTGATCCTGCTGTGCCGCTACTGGAACCGCCACCCGCCGCCCCTGCTGGAGTTCCCGCGCCTGGAGCTGCTCATGTTCCTGTTCGTGACGCAGCCCATCGGCCAACTGGCAGGACGTGAGGCCTCTGTTTGGTCTACTCTGGTTTCCTACCTCGTCGCCGCATGCAAGGAAAAGACCCTCTACTGGTCACCGCCTGGATGCCACCTGTTCGTGCCTTTCTGAGCTTTCGTGCTGCAGCCGCTGACCACCCTGCGCAAATGCAAGACCCTGCATGCTCCGTCAAACTTATGAAGCGGCCTGGCGTGCTGCAGAGATGATCGCCTCGGGCTCGGGGCCGGCCCGCGCCGGCGGCATCGCCATCTTCGTGTGCGGCTGCCTGGGCTTCATGGGGCTGTGCGCCTGGATCGTGTACCGCTCAGTACACCGCCACGAAACCCGCAAGGCGCACTGGGTGCTGCCCGCCGTGGAGGCCGACCCCGACCAGGTGCCTGCCCGATCAGCTGCGACTTCAATTGACGCTTTCCACTGCCCGATTTCATTGGAATGCTCATGCATCGAACCTTTTCTGCTGGTGCTGGCCGCACAGGCTGGGCACACATCCTTGAATGCGATGGCACTCGCACGTACTGTGATGATCGTATCCGTCTGCCAGGCAGCCGTCCGAGCTGCTGGTACTGATGCAAGTGCTGTGCAGGCCACGTGCGCAGGACTGTTGCAACACTCACGAAAGTCTTTCTGCGGTACTCGAGCTGCTTCGTCTGGCGACCTGCAGGGGCAGCGGTGGTGGGGCGCTCGGGTCTGGGAGCACTGCGTGGCCCGACCAATAGTAGGCAAGCCGCAGCCAGAGGCCGAGTGGGTGACGGCAGGCGAGCACGAGCACCTGCGCTTCATCTCCCGCCACGGCGTGCTGTTCGAGGACAACAGAGGTGAGGCGCAAACCTTCACTGTGCAGAGTCAGCTCTTGGACCACAGCCAATGGCGTACGTCAGCATGGCTCAGGGCAGCAATGCTTGCTCCGCAAGGATGTGCATCAGGAGTTGCACAGGGTCCGGCACCCAGCAATCAGCAGGATGAAGCATCTGCATTGAGGATTTGTTGCCTCACCACGGTATCATCGTCTTTCTGCTGCAGGGCCGCCGTACAAGTTTGTGGCGGGGTCTGAGGAGGGGGACACGCCCACGCCCTCAGGGTCGTCATTCTCTAACGACCCCAAGCAGGCAGTCGCAGCGCAGGAGAGCCTGCGCGCCGCTGCCGACGCTCACGCGGTGACAGCAGGCAACGGCAGCCAGCGCAGCGCAGATGACCAGCTCGCTCCAGGCGTTCCACATGATGGAGCTGGCGCCGGCGATGGCGTGCCGGCCACCCTGGAGCAGGCGCTGCAGGGGGCGTCCACCGACGGCACGAGGGCGGAGTGGCGGCAGCACTTTGCGGGACCGCAGCAGGATGCAGAAGGGGGAGATGCCCCGCCGCAGGACGACCTGCGCACGTCGCACCTCCTGGACTCCGCAGCCACCACGCCGCAGCCGGACCAGAGCAACGCAAAGCCGGCGCCACCCACCGTTAGCCAGCTGAACAAGGATGGGTTGGTGCCCGTCGACCGCGGCCGCCTGCGCAAAGTGGCCGGGGCGCACCTGGGCCGCGCCGAGTTCAGCACCTACGCAACCCTGTTCTGGGTCGCCAAGACCCTGGTCATCGGCTACGTGCTGGTGTCGCTGCAGACCAAGGGCGGCGTCGCCGGGGTCATGACTATTGCCGTGCTGGCGCTGTTCTGGTTCATTTACTGTCGCTACCTGCTGCCGCTGGCAGACCGGCTGGAACAGGGGCTGGAAATCGTTGCAGGCCTTGGAGACGTGGTGACCTTCGCCTTGGCACTGGCACTTGTGCTCTCCCCACTTGCAAGCGCCGACTACAGCCTGATCGTCGGCAACGTCATGATTGCCAACCAGGGGGGAGCAATCTGGCTGTACATGCTCAGCCGGCCGTTCGCCTGGTGGCCCAGCGTGCGGGTTGGTGTGCTGCCCAGGATCAAGTTCTGGTGGACGTCGCTGCGGATGCTGCGGGGCAGGAACAGCGGCGGCAGCGCGGCGGCCGGCACCGGCCACCTGGCGGCTGTGCTGGCGGCGGCCGCCCCCAATGCATACGCCCCTGGGGACAGCACCGCTGCAGGGGGGCCTGCAGCTGCCCGTGGCGGCAGCAGATCTGGTGCTCGCGGACAGTCCGGCGGCGGCGGATCCAGCACCTTCCGCGGCGTACTGCGGGCCTTCTCCACCGCCAACAGGGGCTCCCACGGCACCACGCCGCCATCCAGCCCCTTCGCCACAGCGGCTGCAGCGGGTGGAGACGACGGCGAGGTTTGCGGCAGCCTGGGGCACCGCGCAGACGGCAGAGCTGGCAGGTTGCCCATGTTCATGCGCCGCTCAGCTGACGAGTTCGACAGGCAGGCAGCCGAGGCGGCCGCGGAGGTGAGGGCGGAGGAGGCAGCTGGAAGCGGCAGCCCAGGCCACCTGCACAGTGGCATCGATACTCTCAAACGCAAGTCGGCGCAGCTGCTGAGGCGCGGCGGCCGCAGCGGGCTGGGCCGCAGCCAGGAGCAGTTTGGTGCTGGGCTGCCTGTGACATTAGTGCCGGAGGAGCGGCGCAGGAGCCTGGCGCTGCCTGTGCTGCACGAGTGCTCCCAGGAGGGCTCCCGAGCTGCCTCGCGCCTCAGCACCCTGCAGCAAGAGGACCAGGACATCCGGCGGCAGGCGTCAGCACCCCTGTAGCAACCGGCAGCGTCAGAAGTCTGAACCAGCAACACAACACTTGATTCCAAATGGTGAACCATCGGCGCGATGCGGGAGCATTGCCGCGGTGTGCTATTGCCGCCAACAGACTTTTGGGAGCACTGAATTGCCTGCCATGACTTCAATTTCGTTGGATTGCTTTGGGTTTTGCGTTTCCAAAGCCTTCGAGGCAATATCACCATCATTTGGCGACTGGCATACACACATAACGGCGGGATCGTGGTGATATCAGCTCGTGTGCTTTTTGGGTTGCTTTCTTTACTGCAATTGTTCACTGCTATTGTTTGCTACATTGAGACTGAATGATGAAGTGCAATCAGGAAACTGACAGAGATAACTTTACGAGCGCAGTGGAATAAATATATATGACCTGTGAGCAGCGGGTGGCAGTGAGCAGCTGTCACGTGGCAGGACGCTAGGCACGGTGGGAACCACAGCTTCACAGCCAATGCCCAGCTCGGGGTTCATTTCGCAGCTTGCTCCCTCTGTCGAAGTGAGGCGCAACGCCTGCTGCCGGATCACCAAACTAGTCAGGGGACCGGGCGACGGCGAGCCAACAGAGGGCCGCAGCCAGCATATTTGGCGGCCTTTCGGCCAGCCTCAACCATGGTGCCCCGCGTGCTGCTGCTGCTGGCGCTGGGCCTTTGCGCCGCTTCGGCCGTCGCCGGTATGGCATCTGCAACTGCTGAAGTATAGCTTGTTGCAGCACAACGTACGCGGGGTGTTATACCGCAGCCATTTGACCGGTCGGGCCTGTGACAAGGCGGATCTTGGGACTGCTTTCAAGGGGGTCCACGGCCACCCCTGGTTAGATCAGGCCCGTTAGTACTCATGCGACAACATACTTGTGCAGTATGCTGCAAGCTGCATCAGATCGTCCAGTTAGGGTTAAGCATGTGAGGCCGACCGCTGCACCATGGTCCAGATCAATCGGCGGTTTCCTTGGACGGTTCTGAGCCGCTGCTTGGCATCGTTTGCCGACCGACGGTGCTGTTGCTACAGCTAAAATCTGCGACGTTGGTTCTAGTTGTGTCTCATCTCAGTGCCACGACCGCTTTTGTTGGATACCAGGAGTTTGCAGGACGAGCAGCTCTGCCTAGTGGTCAGATCAGGCTGAGAGACACTACACCAGGCAGTTGGTTGATGCAAATCCTGCATATGGAGTAAAACCTCTTGTGACTGGCCGCAGGGGAGCGGAGCTTGACGCAGACGAGTTCGCCTCCGCCCCCGCCACCGCCGCCGCCGCCGCCACCATATGCATACGGTGGCCGCAGGTGCTTGTTCCCCTGCTAACTCTGCTTGCTTAGTGACGAGCACCTGGCCCCTGATGGCTGTCGACAAACATGCGGGTGAGAAGATGCAATCTCGCTGTGCTCGACTGACTGTACAGGAACGTGCTGGTGGTCTGATCGTGTGCTCGCTTTCAGTGCAGTAGGTGGCCACTGTGAAGGGACTGATTGCTTCACTTTATTCTGTGCACAGGCTGTTGCAGGCATCCTACCCGCCGCCGCCACCACCCCCACCTCCGCCTCCTCCGCCGCCAGCCGCCTATGGCCGCAAGCTGCAACAGGCGTCCTACCCCTCGTACCCGCCGCCGCCGCCTCCTCCCCCTCCTCCACCGCCGCCGCCAGCTGTGTACGGCCGCAAGCTGCAGCAGGCCTCCTACTCGCCGCCGCCGCCGCCGCCACCTCCCCCTCCCCCGCCACCTGCCTACGGCCGCAAGTGAGTATGCCCCTTACATGGGTGGCCGTCTCACCACCCTTCTGTGCGTCTGCATGAGAATGACCAAGTGATGGAGGATGATGCGGTGTATTGACAACACCCTGCACCATCCTGGTGGACTCCCTCAGTCTGTACCATGAGCACTGGTGACGCTGAGATACACACCCACCTGACTCACTATCTGGTTCGTGAAGCCTGCATTTGACCTGCAGCCCGGCTACTGCGGTTGACTTCTTGCTTGTTGCTGACGTCCAGGCTGCAACAAGCGTCCTATCCCTCGTACCCGCCGCCGCCACCGCCTCCCCCGCCTCCTCCCCCGCCCCCGGCTGTGTATGGTCGCAAACTGCAGCAGGCCTCGTACCCGTCCTACCCGCCGCCGCCACCCCCTCCCCCACCGCCACCACCACCACCGGCTGTGTACGGCCGTAAGCTGCAGCAGGTGTCGTATTCCCCACCGCCACCCCCACCACCCCCGCCGCCTCCACCCCCTGCCTACGCCGGTCGTAAGCTGCAGCAGGCTCCTGGCTATGTCCGCAGGCCGCAGGCTCCAACCTATGTTGGCCGCAAACTGCAGGCCTTGTACCCCTCCTACCCGCCGCCGCCACCCCCTCCCCCGCCGCCGCCGCCTCCGCCAACCGCATACGGTCGCCGCAAGTGAGGTGCTCTTGCATACAGCCCCCTGCATGCGCCAGTTGGGTGCATGCATGCAGCTGACACAGCCTGCATGCGTCATGGCAGCCCAAAACAAGACAGGCCCAGGCAACTGCATGCAGATACATTCACCCCAGGGTGTGGCTGGGCTTCCCATGCGCCTGCTGCGCTCACCGTAGGCTGATGCAAGGAGGCTACCCAGCTGGTGGCTACCCTGGCGGTGCCGCCTCGTCCAGCGGCACTTCACCATCGCCCCCTGCCGGCGGCTCCTCACCGCCGCCACCGACATCATCCGCCAGGTCACAGGCCGCCACAGGGCTGCTCTGGCCGCTGGTTGGCGTGCTTGCGGCTGCTGCAGTTGGCATCTGAACGGCTGAGCAAGTGGGATGTTGGCTTGGTGTTGGTGGGGCTGGCTGGGTTTGTCGAGTGGGGACCAGGGGTGGATTGGTGTTGAAAGGTTTGGTTGGAGGCAACAGTGCACCCGTGCAGATATCATCAATGCCACATTATTGTTCTGCAACACTGCAAAAGGGCTGAACTGGAAGGTGCTGGACTTTAGCAAGATGTTACTGTGGGCTGCTGTTCCTTTATTTTAGATTTGCTGCTTCATCAATTCAGGGTGTGTAGGACAACGCATGCGCACATGTCCGGGCAGTCAACTTTTCCAGGTTGAGTTGCTGACATTGATGCTGCACAAGTGTAATCGGAAAATGTATCATGACATGTCACAGCGCTTTACTACAAACCAATCGAGACAAACCAAGAGGGTAAGCATCTATCGGTCACCATCTTTGCTAGTCAAGCACCTCCACGCTAGCTACACCATCTGCTCATCTATTCTGCTGGTTCCCAATCTACTGCTGGTCTTGGCAGCATCTAGTTCTGGTGCTCAGCTGGCTGAGGGGTCACCGCCAGTTACTGTCAGCACCTCGCCATTCACGTAGGATGAATCCTTCGTCGCTGCAGATGCACAACACGTACAAGGATCAGTCCACGGCACGAGACCGTATACACCCACCTGTACCAATGCCCTTTGGCGTCGGCAACACAGCAGGCACATCGATGCAGTGTGCCCGCCGCTGCCTGGTGGTGACAGGTGATGCACTTCATCAGGGACAGGCAAAGGCTGGACCCTCTGCACAGAGGACCAGGTAGGAATTGAAACTGCATTGCAGACAGTGCCGATATGGCTTGCCATGCAGCGTGAAGGCCGGCTGCGTTGCCCGACGCTTCAGCAGGCCATGCCAGTGTCACAGCGCAGACAGGACTGCAGAGAGGCGTACCCAGGAACACGATGCAGGTGCCGACCTCCTTGGGCTGGCCCGCGCCCTTCATGGGGGTGCCGCCGCCCAGCTCGGCCACTGCGTCCTCACTGAATGATGACGGCTGGATGGGCGTCCTGCAAGGTCGTGAGGTGCTGACAACAATCAAAACAACGAGCGCAAACAGCACCGAGCAGAGCGTAGGGACCATGTGATGAGTGCATGCCTGCCCTGACAATGCAACAATGATGGACAGAGACACGGCTTCAAGACAGTATGAACAGGTAGAGATGCAGATCGATGGGGTCGTGCACCAGATGGGACCGGGCGCCACTGCATTGACGCGGATCCCCCTGCTGGGCATGATCATCTGCGCGAGGCCCTTGGTGAACTGCCGGATGGCGCCCTATAGTGCAAGTGTAGCGTCATTTACATGAATATTACGTGATGTAGCCCCGCACAACTTGTTGCACATGCTGCGCAAGGAAGCCTTGGGGTGGCTACATGCCCAAGGCACAGCGCTGACCTTGGTCGCTGCATAGTCCAGGATCTTCGGGGACCCCTTGAACCCTGCACAGCATTACCAGTGACAGCTGCTTGTGCGGTTAACAGACCGCAAGGTTGCCCCACACACTGCACTCCTCCTGCATGCACCAAGATGACAACACAGGTCTGCTATGCGCTGCTGAAATCCGATACATTTCGTGATACAAGGCTTTCCACCCACCTGCCACGCTGCTGATGTTGACGATGGTTGACCCTGGCTTCATGTGCTCGACCGCTGCCTTCACGATCGAGAACATCGCGATGATGTTCACCTGCAGCACACGGCAGAACTCTGAGCTCAAAGTGCAATTGCAAGACTCTTCGGTAGTGGCATCCTATATAACCACATAGTCACCAACATCGCGCATCGGCACTGAATGGCGGCAATGGTTGCAGCAGCACAACTTCATTACAGGCTGCCGAGCAGCATGTACCAGACAGCAGGCAGACCGCATGATGACCTTCGCCTTTGCTGCTGCTGGCAAAAGCTGACAAATTGCTGGCGACGCATACGCCTGCACTGTGATTGAACCTTGCTGGACTTCATCCCATACATTTTAGCTGCACCTTAAATGTGCGCTCCACGCGCTCACGGTCCAGCTCGCTGATGTCCTTGATGTTGGTTCCCTGCAGACGCAGGCTCAGTGTATGGCCACTGGCCAAACATGCATGCAGGGGTGCCAGCGCATGCATAAAGGAAGGCCACGTGCGGTGTGTCGAGGCCTGCACTGGCTTCGCACATGCACTGGTGGAACCAGATGCGCACCTGGAAGGCGGCATTGTTGACCAGCACATCGATGCGCCCGTACTCGTCCACCGTCTTCTGCACCACCTCCAGGCAGTGCTCCTCGGCCTCCAGGTCGCCGCGGATCAGCAGGCACTTGCGCCCCTCGTTCTCGATGATCTTCTTGGTGTCCTGCGCGATAATCCCTCGCCGGCGTCAACATTAAACATGCTCTACCAGATGCACCACGACCACAAAGCTGACATGTCACGTACCGGTGAGTGTCAGTCCCCTGAATTCTCATGTGTGTGAGCCCAAGCAGGGGGTTTGGCAGCAACATCCTGAGGTGTGCAAGCAAAGCCTGCCCCACCATCCCTGGCATCCCTATCCTCCATTGAGGTACGAGATAGTAACATCCGGGCCCTGCCAGATGGAGATGTTGACAAAACGTTGACAACAGTGTCAATCTAAACCCTGGGATCTTACCTCGGCATCCCGGTCCTCGTTGAGGTAGGAGATGGCGAGGTCTGCCCCCTCCCGGGCAAACATGAGCGCCGCCGAGCGCCCAATACCCGAGTCGCCGCCCGTGATCAGCGCAATCTGCAGCACCCCAGTGTGACATGGGTATGCGTGTGCTCGATGCCAGTGCCACAGCGAGCGGTGGCACACGGGCGCTTCGACACGCTGTGGGCAGGATGCAGGGTGCATACTGCACAGAGGATCAGCATGATGCCCACCTTGTCCTTCAGCTTGCCGTGGCCCTCGTAGTCGTGCAGCCCAAAGTCTGGCGCGGGGTCCATCCTGTGCAACGCATGTGCAGATGCCTCTGTGCAGGACCAGGACAAACCACCAGACATGTCTTGACATTGTGATCAGGAGCGGACCTTTGGCTCAGGGAAGTGGTGCACCTCGCAGCTGCTTGTACCGCAATCAACAGGCAGACTGTACTGGCAACACGCTCAGGCAGCGCTCACTTCCACTCTTCGCCTGGGTTGGACTGCGTCTGCTTCGCGATGGTGAAATCCTTCTCGCGCTTCCGCGGGTCCTCTGGATCATACTCCTGCTCCGCCTCCTGCAAGCACAGCAGTTTGGGGGGGTTGGATTTCGGGGTTTAGGAACCAAATGTTGGTGAAGGGGTACTCCTTCCTGCGCTCTTGCGGGTCCTCGGGGTCATACTCCTGCGCCGCCTCGTGGCATGTGCGGCAGCGTGTGAACGGCAACAACCACTCCACGGCTCCAGCATTCAGAGCCTCCGAGATGCTGGCAGCCAACATGGCTGCTGCAGTGTCTGTGCATGCAGCGGCACAAGCTGGACACTGCTGCAAGCAGCAGCGTCTCAGCACTCGAAGTTGCAACACTATGGCATGCGCAACACCATCTCAAGTGGCTAGGAAACAGCGCCCGTCCAGCAATCGCAGGCGCAACTCTGCCGTCTTCTTTCCGATCACCCGGCAGGGCAGTGATCAAGGGCAGACCTTTTGCTTCTGCTCGCGCTCCTTCTCCGCACGCTGCTCCTCCTCCTTTGAAGGACCGTTGCCGCCCTGCAGCGAACAGACAGGCGAAGTGGCAAGCTGCACCCTGATGTAGGGTGGAGGCCCATGACATGTGTGTCGCCAATGTGCGGGACCACATCATGGTCAGGTCCTGTGGGTATGTGGGAATTGAATAGGACGATTGCCTGCAAGAACATGTATACTGATGCTCAGTAGAATTGATTCACCTGTCCAAAGTCTGTCGCCGGTGTGTTCTTGTCGCTGTTGGCCATGGCTACCACCCGGGGCGTGCGCCGCACCGGCGCTGTGCGCAGCTGGGCACGCGTCGGCTGCCGGGCCACGAGCCGGCAAGGGCTCTGCAGACGGGTACCGTCAAATCTGATAGGAACTATCAGGGATGATGTATTGGTTGCAAACGGTGAAGGTCGTAATGCATTGATTCTGCATGGCAGCAGCACTGCTGCAGGTGCGGAGGCACAAATGCCACGAGTCTGAATGCAAGATGCCGTGCAGCGGGGCTGATCATTTCATCTGTATGTCTGCAGTCACCTGATGTGCTACAACAGGCGCGAGGCTGTTCACAAGGCGGCTGCACATGCCAAGTGCGTCAGGATGGTGCTCAGCGTTTGATCGCTGTTCTCTATGTTGATCCAATGAGCGCTATATGCTCCGGACTACGGTATGTCAGGAAATACTTTCAGGCAACACTCTCAACAATATAGTTCAGTTTCAGCATAGCTAAGTGGCTCTGTTTCGGGTTGGCAACACCCAAGATGAAGCTGTACCAGCTGGCAGCCTTTATCCAGTGCGCCACTTGCGACCCAGAGTTCCTACTTTACAGAGTACGGGCAGCTGAACCCGACAGCTATAATAGACTAGACTCTCCGACCAAACATGTTGATTCAACTGCAGTGTAGCCGAAAGGTTAAATGTTTGGCCTGGCGCCGCTAGTTGTGATGACACCGCCATGCACATATGCACATTTGCGGACGCTCGCCCTCTCATATCGAAACCTGTTTGCTGATCCGCAGCTGGTGACAGCCGCACTGCTGGCACAGCAGCGCCCCTCTGGCATGCCACTCTGCCTCATGACCACCCGAAACGCCCAGAATTACTTGACTGCCAGTAGCGATGGCTCCCACATGTCAGGCGCCTCGTACCCAAGCAGGTTGATGTACGTGGCTGTGATGTTTGCTGCAAGACACGGACAACCGGATCAGCTTCGCCTGCCTCGACCGCGACTCTTGCAAGCAGCAGCAACCAGCGGAATCCTGGTTTGTGCCTGCACTGTGCTCACAACCTGCACGCTGGTAGCAACCCCGCAGCAGGCGTCACACACAGACAACCCCATCATGCACACACGGTATTCGACAAGACACATGCTGGAGGGTGGGCGTGGGTGGGACCCTTACCCAGGCCAGCATTGGGCAGCTCCTTGGAGAAGACGATATTTGAGGGCAGCCCGGCGCCGCCGATTGCCACCGGCACCGGCGCCAGCGTGTGGCTCGTCAGCGGCAGCGGCTTGCCGTTCTCATCCGTGAGCGCCTCCCCCGTCTTCTTGTGCCGCTGCAGGGTGGTGGCATCCACACTGAACCGAGCTGGTGGTGACTGCCTCACGGTAGCACCTTTCGTCACGAGGGCGCTCGATGATGGTCAAGCTGATAGATGGAGACATTGTTTCCAGAGTCGCAGAGGGGAGGACATGGCAACAGAGGAGGGCTCCAAATTGGACAATCGATATGGCTGTGTGTCGGCTTGGGTGCAGCCGGGCAGCGCACCTGCACCATGTCGTCGGAGTTGCCATGGTCAGACGCAATCAGCCAGCGGCCATTGTTCTCCTCCACCACCTGTAACACCAGGCACAGCCAACTGCTTTGACCTTGCATAAGCGACCACTGTCTCGCACTTCAACGGATGGAGCATCACCTGGAGACGGCATATGGCAAGGAGATGACTGGATGCATCCGCCTGCCAGCAGCAGCTTCGTACTGGATAGGCACAGCCCAGCAAACACGCCACAGGTGCTCCAGATGGGAGAGGCGAACGGATGTTGAAAGGCTACTTTGATAACAACCCACCTGCAGGAGCTCCCCAAGGTGCTTGTCCACTGTCGTGCATGCCCGGATGACCGCCTCCAGGTCGCCAGTGTGGCCCACCTACAGCGTCGGGGGACAGTCACTCTGCAAGGTTCCCTGTATTGTATTGGGCGGGGCAGGGCTTGCTGCGAACACACTCCAACCCATCATGATGCACAAATACGTCAGTGGGTGGCATGGCAGCTGCGCAGCCGCATACGGTGCACGGGCCGCTCTGTTTCAACAGGGGCAGCTCCAATGACGGACGCTGGGCCTGGGACCATGTTGTTGCACTGTTGGGAAAGTTGCCCAGCATCTGGGGCGTTGCTGCCTCTGCTGCCAACGGTCGCCTTTTCAGGGAAGGCGCCCTCCTCCACTTCACCACTCTCACCATGTCCGGGTTGGCGTAGTTGATGCGGACCATGTCGAAGCGCTTGGACACCAGCGCCTCCTTGCCGGCGGCGGTGATCTCCGCCGCCTTCATGTCGGGCAGCTCATTGAACGGCACGTTGTCGCTGGGGATCTGCAGAGGAAGCATGCTGCCGTCATCATCATATCCATTCATTGACCTGGTGTCTGTGATGCGGGTGCCGATGTACCCTGCAAGCTTGCCGGACCAAGAGGTGTCATCGCTTGTCCCTATTGCGCCCGATAGACAGTGGGCCGCTTAGAAAGTCCTTTCGGCTTGCGTTCCGATGCAGAAGTTGCGGCGCACCTCGACGAAGGTCTCCAGGTCCTCGTCGAAGAAGCCGCTGCGGTTGCCGTTCCAGAAGAAGGTGACATGCCCAAACTTCTGCGTCTCCGAGCACGCGAAGGTCCTGATGCCTGCCCCCGCCAGGTACTGCCCTGTAGCAGCAAGCCACAGTGTTGACATATGGATCAGACAGGCAGTCAGTTTGCAACAGTTTGCAAGATCAAGGTGTGGTCATCATATCATGTTGATAATCAGGGAATTAGTGCAGGTATTGAGGGCCACGTTTGACTATGATAGTGCAGTGCATGACGGCACTGTTCTAGCCAGGGTTGCCCTGAACAGCTGCGACGTCAAACATGCAGCCACAACAGTCTGTACAAGTGCCCGAGCAATTTTGGCAGCAGTCTTGCACAAGACCTTCGAAAAGCACACAGCTCACAGGAGCACCTGATACATGGTCAATGGCGGGCGGCGGTACCAGGAAGTTGGTGGGTAGCCGCAGGTCTCCATCGTACTGCATCATGCCCGCGAACAGCGTCTGCATATGGGCAGCCACAGCTCAGCCATGCATGCCCACTGGAGCCTACACCGCATGGTGGTCATCAGTGTTCATCAGTGCCACCAGTGTGTCACATAACCATTCATGAACTGCGGACCAGAGACAGTGCACAAGCTGCAACTAAGTAGGATCATATGCACACACCGAGCAGCAGCAAACCACAGATCCAGACTCCCAAACTTGCTGTGGCGCACCTTGGGCCACCGCTTCCGGTCGAAGGCGCTGAACTCCTCGTACTCGAAGGCCTTACTGATCTCCACCATGCGGTCCGCCCGGAAGTTAAACAGCACCTGCGGCGTCGGCAATGTGTGTCATGTCAACACGCTTGCTCACTCTTGACATCTTCTGGGCTGCCATTGCCCACAGTCTTGTCATGGCGGCAACGGCACAGGGACACGACACTATGCACCACAAGGACTCCAGCTTTGACATGGACTTCAGTCCCGCTCACCACTGCATCGCCGTCCTCGACGGTGCCGACCGGCTTCTTGTCTTCGTCCACAATCACGAACGGCGGCAGCCACTGGTCGCTGACTGGCTTGCCATCCCCGGCCTGTCATGTAAAGGCTCGTCTGAGGTACTGATCCAGGACGAATGGAAGCTTTGCTTCAGGACGCATGCGCCGGGTGCTGCAAGCACCGCTCATTGGGCTGCCTCATGCAGAGCCCAGTCCACTCACCCGGAGGGTCTTGACGGCCTCGGCGGCGCTGCTGAAGGTGTGCGGCGCTTCCCCCAGCACATGCGCATACCACCCCTTCTTCACGATGTTCCAGTCCGCCTGCAGGAGGCAAGGAACGTGACATGAGTCAGTGCACTTCTCAACGGCGGGCTCAACAGCCTCCAGCCACCTCAAGTTGTCACACAGCCCACGCACAGTGTGCAGTGATCGCTGTGACCACTGGCGCGGGTTGACGGTGTCCTCTGCTGCTTGCTGCCCAACCCCGCTCCTGCAAACCCATGCTTCTTGCCTGAACCCTTACCTCATAACGGTCCATGGTGACGCCCATGCGGCCGCCGCCAGATGCGATCTTGGCATCGCAGCCCACTGCGCACGCCGCCTTGAGATCCTTCTCCAGCTGGTCCACGAAGCCGACGCTGCTGCCGTCCTGCAAAGCCGAGTCAGACGTTCAGTGTGCTGGATGATCGCAGGCTGCGAGGGCATTGGCACCGCCTGCTGCTGCAGCCAGCACAAGGGGCTGCCCTGCTGTCAACTGTCTCCTCCCTCCAGATGGTCGATGCTATACAGTGGCTCTCACTGCTTCCTGGGATTCTGTTGGTGTGCTCAGATAAAGCAATATGTAGTGCTGTTGCCAAAGAGTTCCATCGGCAGATTTCGGTTGGGAGCTGCAGCGCTCACCGGCACGTCGCGGCCGTCTGTAAGGATGTGCACGCGGATGCGCTTGGCGCCCTGCTTCACGCTGCCGTCGATGAACTGCTTCAGCTGGTTGTACCGCGAGTGCACGCCTGCAAGCAATCCATACCCTTACCGGCCTAGCGGCGAGGACTTTTGTGCACCAAGCTCACCACCGTCGCCGCCTGCTGCCACGATTTTGCCCCTGGCAGCTGCTTACACCGTCTCCTCGCTGTGCTCTCCTGCCGCTGTCTGTCAACTTTGACCGCCTGTTGCAGTGGTGGCTATCATGACTGGTCTGCATCCCTCAGCCAGCCTAGTGGCGCTGCTCACCGCCGTCTGACAGCAGGCCGATGAAGTGCAGGGTGTGCTCCGCCAGCGCGGGCTTGATGTACTGGAAGCCGGCGCCGCTGAACGCCGCCCCGCTCTCCAGCGCAATGTCCACCAGCCGCGCGCCCTGCAGCGGGGAGGATGCCTCCATCGCATATTGTGGCCCCAGGCCAGCCGCATGTCAGTCAGCTGCAGCATGTGCTGCATTGGTGTGGCCTGAGGACCCTCTCATTGCGCTCAGGAATGTAGGCATGCTGTTGGGGGGATAGAACTGCGTTCTGTGGTCACACGCATGTTGCCCACCTGGTCCACCACCTGCCCGGAGCCCAGCGCGTTGTGGCCCACCTCCGAGTTGCCCATGTCCGCATCGCTGGGCAGCCCCACCGCCGTGCCGTGCGCCCGCACCGTCCTGGGTGCCAGCAAGTACTGAGACCTCAAAGGAGAGATCAAGCGGGAGAGCAACTCGAGCTCGTCATGTTGGTCAGCTATCATATCCCGTGCGCATCCGACCTTGAGAACCCGGTAGTTGCAATGCCGACTCGCAGCACTGTGCTGCTGCTCGCATAATTGATCCAGCACCATGAACAGCCACTTGGCGTGACATCCGCAGGCACCTGAAGCGCTCCTCGTTCTTGCGCAGCGAGTCGTACACCGGCGTCTCCGCCATGTGGATGCCGTTGTACTTGTCCTCGGTGTTGTAGCCGAAGCCGTCCAGGATGCACACCTGCGCAAGGCGAACAGTGTATGCAAGTGAGACTAGTCTGAACAGTGGACTGTACACAGCGCCGGCGCCAGCATTATTTCCCAGCCTCCTCATCCGCGCTCAGAGCCAACGCTACCCTGATCTTCCCTGCAAGATAGGCTCCAGCCGAGGAGGGCATCATGCGCTGTTCTGAAGAGAGTGACCATTGCAAAAACATCGTGCAAGTGCAACCCTACACTGGGCATGCGGCAATGCCGCGCATGCAAACAGGGCGACAACAGCTACCGTGCCAGCTGCTGTAGAAGGTTGAAACGACTGATCAGCGCTGAAGCCCGCCTTCGCTGCTGATCAATAGAGCATCTTGCATGCACCGAGGCCACAGCACGGCCATCAAAAGCAGTGAATCCATTTCACCCCTTGCGGATTGCAGCGCAATGGCTGTGAGCAGGGCATGTACGATACTTCATCGTAGAGAATGCGACATAGGCATGAGGCTCACCATCACGGGGCCCTCGGCCTTTGGGATCGCCTTGTGTGGCCTGCGAGTGGTAACTCAGAATGGCTCGCCATGCAATGTTTTGGTTACTTGCAGAGTGAACAGAGTGCAACACAGTGCCATACATGTAGTGTCGGCCATGGCTGCATGCACACGACGCGGTGCTTTGCACTCACTTCAACTGAAAGTGGGCCATGCTCTTCTTCTGCCCACGCTCGCCATTCTCGCCAGGCTGCATGCTGCCTGTCGTTGAGCAGCGTTCAGCAGCTCTATGATCTGTTAAGCAACGATGATTGTGCTGCGGGCGCAGCAACTGCAGTTCTGATGGTCAGCAGCCCTGTTCCCCAGTGTCGTCAGCATGAGATTCTCTCGCCCTCGCCGAAGCACGGGCCCTGCAGCAAGCCCAAACACAGGCCGATCCGCATGCTTCCGTGCTGCCTCGGATGATCTCTACTGGTCGCGCGTCTCACACTGGGATCGACGGCGTCCGCACGCCAAAGTCATCAGGCAGCACCTCGATCAAGTACAGCATGATGCACGATACGACACCCCGTCTCAGCAACAGTTGAATCATGGGTCGTGCTTGATTCGCTTGAGCATGTTGCACCGTCTGCTGGGGGCCAGCGTCAACCTGGGACCCCTGAAGTGTGGGAGGTTGCAGCTCTTCAGAAGGCCTGTGTGACAGGTGCAGAGACCAACCCTTTGAGCTGGTCCCAGGCAACGTGCACTGCAGATCCGCATATGTTCTCTGCACCACACAATGGCTGCCCAAGCGTGATTGCCCCGCCTGTGCACCCTGCCAGGCTGCACCAGGCTAAGCCAATGATGCCCTGATTTCCGCCATGCGTGACTCTGCTGCCGTGGCTGCCAGGCGGCGGGCGATGCAGAGGCACCTGATCGCCAAGGGCCTGGCGTGGCTGGGCGGCGGCGCCTTCATCCTGCTGCTGCTGTCAGCCAGCGGCGTTCTGGACCTCCTGAAAGCGGGCGCCAGGGGCGGCGGCGGCAGCGGCACCCCCTTAGCTGACCCCAAATGGCAGGCCATCCATGAGGCATACGCGCGGGACGTCCGCATCCAGGACGCCGGAGAGGTGGGCAGTTTCATCGACCTTTGCACCAGGCGCAGGGGCGCAGCTCGCTCATACAGTTGCAGACGGATATCAACCTTTACATACCGTCCGTGGGCCATGACTTGAGGCGCAAGTACTGGTCATGGTGTGCTGCAGGGCCTGCAGATGGTGCTGTACGGGGACGACTGGGTGGAGTCCTGGCGCGGCACCGTCGGCGGGGACCCCTGCCCGGCGTGCAAGGGCATCCCGGATGTGTGGCTGCGCACGAGCGTACGGCATCGCAGGTGCAGCTGCAGCTGCTCCTTGCCTGACAGCTGCTGCACTGCTCACGGCATGGTAGTGAAGCAGGACCTCAAATGAGCTGGAGTCACCGCTGCTGCACGCTCTGACGAGTGTTGACAAACAGCGGGGTTACCTGGTGTAGCTGTGACATGACTTGCTGCCCTGAAAGAGCCCCTGTGCACGGCCATGCGCTGCAGACTGTCCGACCTCTCAGCTGCTTCGCAACCTGCAGGCACCCAGAGCAGCCACCTGCTGTGGCGGCTGCGCAATGGCGGCACCCCGCAGCGGCAGCCGCCGGTGCAGGCCCTGTACATCGGGGCCGCCGACCTGGACAGCGCCTACAGCAGCCGGGGGTCGGCGGAGGCGGCGTCCGCTGCCCCGGCCATCGTCTCCAGGTACAGCGTTGCAGCAAGGAAGCGAGTGGCCCACCGCTTTGTTTGCAAGTGCTGCTCAGTTGGCAGGATGTGCAGTAGCTGTAGTCGACTCTGGATGGCAGCCTGCCCAGCCACACCTGCAATGCACCATATGAAAGCAGATTGCTGGATGTGTACGAGTGCGCCTGACGACAATGTAAGCCCTGGTGCGCATTTGCCATTTGACCGACCCAACATCACACTGCAGGGTCGAGAACAGCCTGAAGCTGCTGCATGGGCGGCAACCGACAGGCCGTGTACTGCTGCTGGGGCTGCTGCCCCGAGTGCCGGCCCCGCAGCCAAAAGACAGCCAGAATCCTGCTTACGATGCAAATGGCTCTGCTGACGGCTTTGTATGGCCCTCACCCCTGGCGGCGGGCATCGCAGCCGTCAACGAGCACCTGGCAGCCCTGGCTGACAGGTGCTGCTTGCCACACCACTGTCTGGATGCATCGCCTGACCTGCGCCATTCATTGAAAAAATCCAAACGAGGTGGTGTGCCGTTGACTTTAGTGACCAGACATCATCCAACAACATGCTCCTACCGCGTGAACAGGTACCCATCAGCGCATTTTGTGGACTGCGGCTCAGCGCTGCTGGTGAATGGCGCATCGGCCGGGGAGCGCCTCATCTCCCGCGAGCTCGTGCCAGACGGCCGGCAGCCGGTGGGTGGAGACAATGGCCAATTTTGTATCAAGCTTTCAAGTTGTTAATCTTCTGCTGAGTATTTTACACAGTGCTCGAGTGAGTTGCTGCAGTACCTCATAAGCACCGCTTGGTGGCATTTTGCAAGCAGGACATCAGATCATGACACGGGCAGTGTCAGCATAAAATGACTCTGGACACCAGCTGTTGCCACTGTAACGGACTGGACTTGATGCGTCATCTGCTGGGTGTGTGCCGCAGGGGCCAGAGGGGATGCACCGCATTGGCTTGTGCCTGGATTCCCTGGTGCACTACCTCGTCACGGGGCCGCCGCCGATCGGCGCCTCTTTCGTTGACGAGGTAGGACGCACCCTCAATGATGCATGGTCTCCTGTAGATGCCTGCGTATGCAAACCAAGCCACTGGCAGTCACAGTCTGCCCCTAGCAGCAATCGACATCTGCCAGCTTCTGTCGGCATGCCGAGCGACATGTACGTTGCACCCTTGCAACCTGAGGCTCATCAGCTGTACTGTCCTGCTCCTGACAGGACGATGACCCCACCCCGGAGCGACCCGAGAACCTGCAGACTCGGCTGGTGGAGGAGACCACAGCGCCCAAGAAGGCGAAGGGCAGAAAGGAGGCGCAAGCAGCAGCGGCAGGTGCCGACGCAGCAGCCGCCACCACCGCTGCTGACAGTGTTGTGACGCCACAGGTCAGAGGCTGGCAACTTGTGACGGCGCCTCTGCACACCAGCAGGATGCATGCTGCTGCCCCGCTCCGTGCTTCCCAAGTGCTATACGACTTGTCATGGTAGCCTGTAGATGCTGGCTGAAGCGCTGTTGCTCTCTTGCTCCATCCACAGGCTGGGGCAGCCACGGCATGAGTCCTCTCCAACAGTGCATTGCAGCAGCAAACCACGGCATCCTCGGGGAGTGAGTCAGATTTGGCACCGAAGGTGCTGAGAGCGACTTGCTGCATCTGTGCATTGGAATTTGGTGTGTACTCTGAGGATTGGGAATGAACAGTGTGCACCATGCAGCACAGTGCAGCATGCAAAGGCCTTCCTGTACACAGTTGGCTTACAGTTGAGAGCTTAATTATCACCTTGCTACCAAGCTGTCATTTGCTGGTACGAAATCACATTGATGCCAGTGTACGGTGTTGCAAAATAGAAGTCTGCATGTCCTTGCGAGGACACCCCTTTGGCTGCTCCCACCTGGTGCTATGCTGCTGCTGTCAGTCCCAAATGCTACACGATCTGAACTCTCAAGGACAGGTGTAGTGCATGTCCTGAGCAAAGCCTGCGGCCATGCAGCTCACTCAGGGTAACCATGCATATAGATGGTTGACATGAACAGTCATGCAGCATCACATTGCTGCCAGGTGCAAGTCAGGCATGTGACAAGCAGAGCAGACAGAATCCTGTCGCCATGCTGTAGGCACATCATACATCACCTTGCTAGCCACCGTACGACACGCTGCCATAGGCGGAGGTTGTGCCAGCTGGCGTTGGCGCAATTGGGACTACCGGCAACAGAGCCGGGATCTTGACAGGCGGCTGTGCGGCTGGCGTCGGTGTGAAAGGCGTGGCATATGTAGTATACGTGGATGCTGTTGGGAGGACATACGATGTCGGAGCTGGGGTCACAGGAACCAGTGCTGGGTATGTCGGGGCTGGCGTGACGGGCAGGGCCGCATAGTAGTTGGTTGGAGCTGCGGTTGCAGGTGGCGCTGCATAGGTTGGCGCCACTGTCACTGGCGGTGGCACCCCAACCTGCAGGCACGCTGACGCACGTCTTGATGACGGTACCACAGGCTTGGCATACTGCAGGAGACAGCATGTGTAGTACGAACATGTGCGCTCCAATGACAGGAAATCAAGAGATGAATGCTTGCAGTCATTCATCGACATCAGCTGCTTGGTCGCTCACCGCTTTGGGTGCAACATAAGCAAGGGCTGTGGACGGGGGCGGCGGCGGAGGCGGTGGCGGGGGTGGGGGCGGGGGAGGGGTTGGCGGTGACGCCGCAGGATTAGCAGCGGGGGGTGTCGCCAGCAAGCCGCGGGAGGCGGGGGGCGGCGGCGGCGGCGGGGGCGGCGGAGGCGGGGGTGGCGGTGGCGGCGACACGGCGGCCTTTGCGGGTGGCGGGGACGCGTAGGTGACAGCTGGTGGAGGCGGCGGTGGCGGTGATGCAGCGGCCTTGCCGGGTGGCGGAGAGGCGTAGGTGACTGCCGGTGGCGGCGGGGGTGGCGGCGACACAGCGGCCTTGGCGGGTGGCGGGGAGGCGTAGGTGACTGCCGGTGGAGGCGAGTAGTACGGCACGGCGGGTGCCACGGGCGGCAGCGGGACCAGTGGCGGGGGTGAGTAGGCTGGCGCAGTTGGGTTGGTCGGCGGGGGTGAGTAGGTCGGCGGGGGTGAGTAGGTCGGCGGGGGTGAGTAGGCTGGCGCAGGTGCCAAAGGTGGCAGCGTGGGGTACGCGGGCGGGGGTGAGTAGGTTGGCAGTGGCGAGTAGGTGGGGAGGGGGGCGACCGGCGGCAGCAGGGGGTAGGCGGGTGGGGGTGAGTAGGCTGGCGGGGGTGAATAAGTCGGCGGCGACGGTGAGTAGGTTGGCGGCGGCGAGTAGGTCGGCAGGGGGCCGACCGGCGGCAGCAGGGGATAGGCTGGCGGCAGCGGGGGCGACGCGAAGGGGCGCTCCCCGCCTGCGGGGGGCGGCGACGGCACCGGCGGGGTGCCGCTGTACAGCAGATAGCCTGCAGGAAGTGCAGTGAATCGTGGCGGGCGCATGGTGGCAGCCAGTGGAAAGTGGATCAACATACAGACCATCCTGAATTAGCACCCAGGTGTCATTGGCATCGCAAGAGCAAGAACGGGTAGCATCACTCCACTGCGCAACGAGGTCATACACACAAGACCAAGCCAGGTGGTCCCTCTGCCGAGGGCCAGAACTAGGAGGCTTGACGAAATGCATGTTTGTGAGAGCAGGGTGTGCAGCCCTCACCTCCAGGCACAGGGATGGGCGCCAGCACAGGCGCCAACTGACCTGGACACAACAGACGGTGCCAAGGTCAGCAATGAGGGCTATACATCCACAGCTGCTCGGTAGTAACAGCGGCAGCTAGTAGCATGGGTGCTGCCTGCAGATGTGCTGATACGTTTCGTTGCAGCTGCCAGCTTCGCTCTACGGACTTTGTCGACCCAGGTCGTCGACCGCTCCAATGTGCAGAGCCCGGTTCAGGAGAGCAGCAACGGGATCACGGCCTTCCATATGATAGCAGCACAGCCGCAAGGTGGTGTGGCGGTTATAGAGCCCCCAGGGCACGATAAACAGGCGGAGCAGCTGGCCGACCCTTACGGCAGACAGCATCAAGGGCAGCAGCTGCTGCCTGCAATTGAATATGCCGGGGACCACAGCCAAAGCTATGGTTATCGGGAACTCAATCGACATATAGAGCATGCTAGTAAGTTTCAGAAGTGGGCAAGGCCACAGGACCGGCACCTTGCACGCCGACCGGAGCTGCTAAGGCTGCCGCCAGGAGTGCCGCCGATAACACCGCCGTGGCCCTCGCCTGCAGCCGTGCCGTCTTCATCATAGCGTGTGCTGAGCTGCGATTTGGTCTCTGATGGCCCTCAGACGTTCTGGCAAGATGACCCCTGCGCAGCGGCGCCCGATGGTCGTCGGTCGGCCTATTCTGGGATCGAGACATCGACTTCCCACTGCCAGCTGCCCTGCTTCCAGCGCATTGTTGCAAGCCCCCACTGTCTGCCCCCACTGTTGCAAGCCCCCCCAGCATGGCGAGAGTGTCAACCGTGTGCCTGCGCGAAGGCAACTCGGCAATCAATCTTGCAAGATCCTGCCCACAGTGACGGTCTGCCGCGGCATTGTTGCCACTGCATTGCCGAATTTGGCGCAAGGGGCTGACGTGATCACCTTCCAGCCTACTTCCCCACTTTCGGTCACATTGCGTGATGACACACGCATCGTCTTGAAACCACGCACTTAGAACGCATTGATCAAATCATCATCCAGCTAACATACACTGTGAAAGCTGAGCGCCGACCCAGGTAGTTCGATCATCACATTAATCAAAGACTGTGCTTGATTGGCCACTCTGCTGGTGCAACACCTCGGTGCATGCCCGATGCGGTGTCTTTCAGCCTGAATGTGACCTTGAAGTCCATCGCGTGGTTTAAGAAGACCGCCAGTCAACGATGCGCTTGATGTGCAGCAGTTCGACCATCAGGCAGACCTCAGGTTCAAGCATGCACGCACGAAGTGATCAATCTCATCTACTGCAATCATACCTGCTTCACTTTGCGGTGCAGGATCACGCACGGGCAGCCAGTCACTCAGTCGAACCAGCTCTCGGACGATGTCGGGGCAGGACACGGACATCAGCCACATGGGGCAGGGCGGGGAGGGCGCCGGCAAGGTGGGCAGCGCCGCCGCCGGCGTCGCCCAGGTGCGGCTCGTCTGTCACAAAAGTCACCAAGGTGATGATGTTGTATGGGGTGTCGATGAGCATGCATGCAGCACTGTGGCATGCATCATGCATGGCAGGTGTGGTGGCAAGTGCAGCGCCTGCCGCACCTGCTGCGGACCGCACTGCCTGCATGCGTGCTGGTGCGGGGCTTCCGACACATTCACAGTCGCCTAGCCTGTACTGAAGCTGGTAACGAAGTGCAGGCAGCAAAATCAGCGTATTCGGCGGTCACGGGCGGCAGCCAAGACCCCCGGACGGCCTATGCCACGCCGCCCTTTGCCCCGCAGACGCAGTCGGTGCCCGGAGATCAGCACAAGTGCGCAGCACCACCAGCAGTCATGTGTTAGCTTCTCCGAGCGTGCAACTGGCGGTGAGAGTACGTTGGTCTCATTGCCTATACTCTTCCCAAACGTCTGCAGGATGTCTCCGGAGCCCGACTATGGCTACAAGTCGTATAAGGGCAGCGGCAAGCTTGACGGCAAGGTATAAAGCACGACTTGCAGTTGATATTCTTTGACATCGTGTTCGATGTCCGTCCTTTCTGTTTCAAGACTACAGCGGGGCTTCATCGCTCGTGCCGTGTACACCGTGCTGCTTACGGCAGCTTGCTTTCTCTCCTGAATCTCGTATCTTGCTGTTGCAGGCCGCGCTGGTGACGGGTGGCGACTCGGGCATCGGCCGCGCCATCGCGCTGGCCTACGCCCGCGAGGGCGCCGACGTCGCAGTCTCATACCTCAACGAGCACAAGGACGCTGAGGTGAGGACGCCCTGCACATCTGTGCAACCTTGTTGGTGCCATCCGCTCTCTGCCCTGGGCCTTGCTGAGGATCAAATGCCGTGCAGCATCTAAGGGGTCAGCGTCGGCACCGCACATGATGTGAGAGTTGCACATGAACCGGCACAGCAACTCGCATCCTGCTCGCCACAGAAGACGAATGCACATTCCGATTGCCTTTCACGGAGAGGTCACAGAGAGGTCGAGACCAAGGAAGGACATGTGCTCCTTCAAAGTGAGCTCAACAAGGCTTTCATCCCCGCCCCTGCAGGAGACGAAGCGGGTGGTGGAGGAGGCGGGGCGGCGGTGCGTGCTGCTGCCGGGGGACCTGGCCACCGAGGCGGGCTGCCAGGCGGCCGTCCGCGGCGCCGTCGAAGCCCTCGGCCGCATCGACATCCTGGTGAGCGGAGATAGACTGCCTTCAGAGCGCACCTGCGGGTGGTGTCCAGCCCTAATCGACCAGCGTAGCACAGATGCAGCAGCGCAGCTGCAGTCTGCCTGCAGCCAGCCAGCTTGTGTACGGCTTTTGCAGCGTCCTGCCCACCAGTGATGCCTCTGGCATCGTCTCCTGCTGCCGAGTTTCGAGCTCCAAGCGCCGACCGGAGCTCATTGTGGCTGCTGACTCCTGTTGGTGCTCTGCCCCGCAGGTGAACAATGCGTCGGTGCAGGGGGCGGCGGTGGAGGACCTGCGGGACATCAGCCGCGAGCGCCTGGAGCGCACCTTCAACACCAACGTCATCGCCATGTTCAACATCGTGCAGGTGCAGGAGCAGTTGCTGGTGTGCATCCACACCCTTGAGGCTTAGCGCCGCACACAAGCTTGCTGCTGCTGCGGCCGAAGTTGGCTGTGTTGCTGGGACATGTGTTCTTGTTGGCATTACTGGGTACAGGCAGTGCATCGCGTCGCGGAGTCACGGAAAGTTTGTGATGTACGGCACCGTGGCTGCAGCTGGCGCTGTCGCACATGAAGGAGGGCAGCTGCATCATCAACTGCGCCTCAATTCAGGGCTACTCGCCCACCCCCGCGGTGCTCGACTACGCCACCACAAAGGTGCAGCGCATTCTTGACAGCACTCCTTGAATTGTCCGCTTGCTCCTGACCCGCGAATGGCCAAACAGCCTGCTGGCATGGCTGTACGCCGGCGAACGGTGGCAAGGTGCTCTGCTCTGTTCTTGGCTGAGGATGCGGCAACCCAGGTGACCCATGTGTGTACTGTACGGTGCAGGCAGCGATTGTGGGTATGACGAAGGGGATGTCCACGATGCTCGCCGAGAAGCACGGCATCCGCGTCAACGCCGTTGCGCCAGGCCCCATCTGGTGAGTTCCCCACCCTCTCGCATGACCTTGCAGGCATGTTCTTGCTGGCTGCGGCGGCTGCCAGAATTGGCAGATTCTGCATCACACCAGAGTTTGTGGGTGCTGCCATGTGATGCCCAGTGCCGCACTGTGTCTAGATGCAATGCCAATACTCTTGTGGCTCTGCAACAGGACGCCTATGCCGCAGTCGTCCTTCCCGGAAAAGGCCATCAAAGAGTTTGGGAAGCAGGTCCCGCTCAAGCGGCCCGGTCAGCCTGTGGAGGTCGCGGCCGCCTTCGGTGCGGGCTTACTGCTGTGTTCATGTTCCACGTGTGCAACAGCTTTGACCTATGTGGATGCGCTTCCTGTGCTGTTTGCCTCCTTGATGTGAGGTGGTCTCCGAAGATCAACTGACAAGCGTCGCTGTGGCGCAGTGTTCCTCGCTTCGCCAGAGGCCAGCTACATCAGTGGGGAGGTGCTCGCAGTGACTGGAGGCAGTCCCACGGCGTGAGGGTTACTTGGAGCAAAAGCAGCCACAGGCTTTTCTGGGGACCTTAGATTTAACAGCTAAGAGACATGACCATGGAAGTAAATGTAACAATGGCGCCTTGGCAAGAACGAACTCATCTGAGCACCCTGTGCAGGCCCTGCACTTGCTGTGTGTTTAGAACGATGTCTGTTGCCGTAGCTGCATGGGGTGACAACAGCACGAGGCCTGTGTGCAAACTGGGAGGTGCTACCCCTCTGCCGCGGCTGACTCATCGCTCGTCCTTCTGGAACTCCTCTGCCAGTTGGAGATCGCTGAGCATGGCCCTGATCTCCTCTTCTGTCGTCAGGTCCGCCGGCGTCTTGCCATCCGTACCCTGAATGAACCGAGCATGAACCGGTTCATGCACTGGGTAATGGTCGAGCGAGTCGACTTCGTCTAGTGCACCTTCCATAAGGGAGGTGGCGTCAGAACTGGCAACCATCACCAGCAGGTTTGCTGCCTCTGAGCTACAGCATCCGACCACCACATAGCAGCTGGTCAAACCTTCAGATGCTACTTGACATGTTGCAGGCAGGCCTCCGTCTGTAAGTCGTCAACATCGAGCAGTGCAACATTTACCCCTACAGAAGTCTGAGGTGCTGTGCTCACCTTCACGTTGGCATCTGCCCCAGCACGCAGCAGCTCGGCGGTCTTGGGCGTGTCGTTCTCCTTGGCCGCCCACAGCAGCAGGATGTCTGCCGGATGCAGCCCCGCTGCCATTTGCAAATTTGAGGTTCAGTTACATGTGAGACCAAAGCAGCAGTAGTGAAACTTGTGAGCTCCTCGTCTGCGTGTGAAGATCAGGAGCGAGAGCACGCAGACTCTGACACGTTATGAAGTGCAGCAGGCAATATGATACGAGACTGCAAATCACAGCTTGATCGGGGTGCCGTCGCACATTTGAGGATGCTTTCTAACGCATCATAGGAGCCCTGCAGGCACAGATGTAGCGTTGCTTTTCCTGCATGCCGTGAGTGTGCTGCCGCACGCTCATCGCTCAGCTGCAGGGGCTGTGCTCAGCTGCAGGGGCTGCTCACCTGCTCTGCCAGCATGCCCATGTAGTTGAAGTACTGCTCCACGTCGTCCTCTGTGTAGTCGTCCCTGTTCTGTGTGCCATACACTGCAGTGCAGAAGGGCGCGGGAGATTGACACGCACATGGGCGAACATCCGGTGGCAGCTGCATGCCCACCGGGTCACTCGCACATAGCAAGGGCTGTGTATGAGCACTCCCACCTCCAGCCTTTTCAGTTTGGCCGCCAAGCTTGAAGAAGCCCACTGCTGTGGAGCTGACACCCTCTGGCTGCCGCCACTGCAGGGGCGCAGCAAAGCAGCTGTGCTGTGGGCCCTGCCTGCACAGAAACGGCCTCTGTGCTGTCAGCTGCGCTGATCCGTGACAGCAGCGAAGTTGCAGGCCCAAACGTGCATTGAGTGCCTGCATGGCTGTGCGATGAGTTGGGATGCACTGCAGTGGATCTTAGCGTATGGTGGCGGTTGCAGAGTGCTCAGGAACACTGCCAAGTGTTGCGATCTCAAAGGAGCGTTGCAGGCACGGTCACAAATAGGGTTGCAAATGTGTTCTGTGTCAACAGGGATTTGGCCACCCTTGATCCTGATCGCAGTTGAAGCCAGACAGGAGGTGGGCTGACCCGTTGCCCCATCGGTTGAAAGGCCCGTATCGAGCTGAAAGAGCTGCAACTTTGAGTGTTTGACAGTGGGCAGTCCTCATTCCTCTGATTGCTGCGACAAGAGAGACTTCGGAACCGTCTGTGACAGAGTACTCGCGAGTAGGTTGCAATAACTGGGGTGGGCGTCTGCAATACGTCACATCTCAATGGACCTTGCGTGCAACTCTACATTACCCACTTGGGTTCTACTGGGCCACAGGCAAGTAGGCAGAGTTGCTGCTCGCTGCTACGGACCAGGATGTACCTGCCGTTGCACTTCCCGTGCAGATTCACTGCATTCCCTCCCTGCTGCCGCCGCTGCATCACACGCTGCCTCCTCATCAGGTGTTGTTGCTGCCGTCATTGTCATGCCGTCCGCTGTGCCACAAGTGTTGGAGCCATCGCTCCAGTGAAGCACCCCATGGCCCCGCGGCCGTCCGTTGAACATGCCCTGAAACATCACCCTGCTGAGCTGGCTGCGATCGGCATTGAGGGGGTCCGGCGGTGCAAAGTGGAACACCCCTACAGCATGGTTCTCAAAGCTAGTGATCTCTGACATGGACAACAGCGCATGGCGCCAGCAGCACACGTCGTATGTTGGACATCTGCACATAGTGCAGCTCTGAGGGTTGTCATGATACTCTCACAGACGAAGGCACCTGGTCCCCACATCAGGTTGTCCTTGAAGCTGCCCTCGTAGCGCGCCCCATCCGCAGCAGTTATAATGCCCAGCCCCTCACGCATGCCACGCACGAACTGCCCCTCGTAGCATGCCATTGACTTGCCGATCTGCGTCACAGACCAGGTGGGCACTCCATCTAGCTCTAAGACTTCCATATGCAGGATGGCTTTTGAGGGACACGCACGACGACAGCAGCAGGGCTGGCACATGCGGAGGTGAATACTGCCATGCCACACCCGATACTGGAGCACGCCAACACCGTGCCGTAGGCTGTCCAGCAGCGGACCAGTGTACAGTCCGTCTGTTGGTATCATTGCTGCAGACTTGTCCGGTTGCCGTGTGGCATGCTGTGCCCTCTGAGCTCCCGCCCCTGCGTTAACACAAAACAGACACGGCTGCCACTGATCGCGATCTGAGAGGAGACATCCCGGATGTCTGGCATGCATGTATGTCAGCAAGCATCAGATTGAGTTCGTCTCCGCACCAACCTGCAATTGCATGCCGCTGTTGCAGTGGTGTGGCATGCCCGAGCTTCCGCCGCAGCGCGGACAGGCAGTTGACGTCGAAGTGCTCGAACAGCGCTGCAGATCATACAGTAAGCGTTCTGGATCGAATAACATGTGACTCCATACTTGCGCCCTACCTTTGGCCCAGCGTGGCACAGCATAGACGATGGCTGCGGGGTCCTGCCTGACAGGTCGGCGCGCTTTGCGTCGCTTGCACCCACAGGAGCACCATCGAATACGTAGCCATGCTTGATCGCAAGGAGACGCGCTTCCGGCAGTCCAAAGCCGTGAGGCCCTGCAGCTCCCCTGTGATGCGAGCAGACGACCGCAAGCTGCGCAGCGTTGTCTGCAACACACATGATGCTCTCCTCAGTGACCTTGGAGACGCTTCTTTGGTCTTCAGCATTGTCCTGCTATGCATGTCCTGCGCTGCTTTTGACATGAGCCAGTCCGAGGGAAGCATGAAGCAAGAAGCAGGCCTGATCAGGCTAGGACATAGGAGGCATCGGCCCGGCCTCCTCCACGTCCTCCCGGGAGACCTTCACGTCAATCCAAGCCATCAGGAGGCAGCTTATTATAACATAGTCGAGCTCAGGCTCCACAGCTCGTTCTGTGTGGCTTCACATCTTGAATCCATACGCATCAGACAGGGCAACTTGGCGATAGTTAACACACTGTCAGTAAGGTGGTGCGGATACATCGGAGCTCTGCCTCAGTTGCCACCAGTGGTCAGCCTAGCCATTGACCCAATTACAGCGACGCTGGCGCCATCCATTCCGGGCACATCAGCACTTCAGCGTTCAAAGTTTGAACTGCAGTCTTGCCTGCTCCATCGGGCTACGCCTCGCGAGCATGGAGTCGCAGTCGACAAAGGATTGAGGTGCCATATATGCTCCGTGAATGCACGTACCGGGCCCTCAGACCTTCTTCGCCATGCTTCTCTGCACCATCCGTGGTGATGCGGGATGTCCTAGGATGCATGCTGCAACATGGTGCTGCGTGACAGGTGACAAGAGCTGCTGACGGCGAGGCGAGGTACAGCAAACAGCAGACGTGCGGGACGGAGCTCAGTCGTGCAACATACGGCCGCAATGACCTTGACCGGGAACCGCAGGGCGGCTCTGCGGAGGGAATCACTCGCCACCCCATTCGGTGTCATCATGCAGGTGCGCGCTTGCTAATGACACCTGCACCTCTTGTTGGTATGACGCATCCGTCATCTTCATACATACGTGCCCGCTGTCGGTGATGCAAAGACACCGCCACGATGCATCATGCCTTCCTGCGACGACTGCACCAATGCCAGATTGCTTGACGCACGCTGAAACATTGCGCAGGGCTTGCTCGACGTGATAGAGAACCAGAGGCAGGCAGCGGTTGCCAGCAGGATTGCAGCCGAGCAGGCTTGCCACGATCGCACCGTCCAGTTGGAAGTCCTGTGCAAGCTGCAGCAGGAGGCGCTGGCGGCAATTCATGCTGAGGCGAAGGCAGACCGTGAGATGCTGCGAGGAGTCTTGCTCGGCTTAGCTTCACCAGAAGCTCGACAGCGATGGCAGAAGCGATATGAAGAGCTGAAGGCGGCTGGTCATCCAGGAGCTACAGGCGGCTGGTCAACCAGCATCTAAGAAATGCGGACGATGGATTTGTGCCCGTGCAACACCTTTTGTGGTGCTCACTTGACTGCTGTCCGCAATTGCCGTTCTGTTGGAGACAGACTCCAGGTCAGGGCTGTTTTAGGTTGGGGTTGTGCCTTCCGTCCAAGAAGCAGGCCTGGGTGTTGGTGTGGACCATGTTGATATATCGATCTTTTGCACGATGTTTTGGATGAGCTGAGACTGTGACACCATGGCGTCGACCAAGTTTCACACGACCATACATGTGAGCCCGCTTCTGCTTCACCAAAAACCATGCAACCACCTGGATGCTGTTGAGAACTCAGAACTGAGGCCTGCGCACATACAATGTCTGTTGCTACACATACGATGCATGCTTAGATCTTCTTTGCTTTGCTGCTGCCTTCGCTATACACCGTCCATCGATCGTGCTTCCACTACATAATGTGCTACCGTGACACTGTGCAGGTATGGGCCATGTCAGCTGCAGCCGAGGGACACTCGTCGTCAGGTAGGAGAGTTTTGCTGAGGGCTCCTGCTCAGAGGGGCCCTTTCTCCAATTGGGTGACTGAGGTAGGTCCTATGCTGAATCGGGCCACTGGGCCATGCGCCCCAGCGGCCAGTTGCACTCCCGCGCGGCAGCGCCGGCACCGTGATTGTGCCAGAACATGGAATACGTGCCGAATGCGACGGCGGCAGCGGGCCTGTCGGCGGCGCAGATTGCCAAGGCGCTAGGCTTGACGCCCGCTGAGCAGAAGCAGGTGCAGGCAGCGGGGCCCGGACCACGCAAGGCCCCAAAGCCGCGGCAGAACTTCTCGGTGCGCTCGCTTTTGACGTATTGTAACCTGCTGAAAGTTGCCGCATGTTTCGCCGGGTGGTTTGCATGCACTGCCATTGGCCAAGCCTGTGCCACAGTGGGCACTCGGTAAGTTGAGGTCTGCTATTCCCGCAGGGCTTCGAGCTGTCCGCCGATGCGCTGGAGAGCCTCAGGGCGTGGCTGCTGAGCAAGGTGCGACCCTGTGCCAGAGCTTCCGCACTCCCCGCTGGACAGTGCTTGCGCTGCTTGCAGGGGCACACCAACCGCCCGCGGTCACCTTACGAAGCACCCCTGCCCTGGGGTTTGAGGCCTCCCAGCTGCTGCCTGTATACCCAGCATGCTCCTGAGCCGGCCGCCGGTGCCTGCACTGCCGTCAGCCGCCTGCTAAGGCTGCTGAGGCGGCTGCTGCGACGCTGGTGCCGGCAAGGCCTGCGGCGGAGCACTGTGTCTCGGAGTGCCGCCGAACCAGCTGCATACCAGCTCAAATAGCTCAGTGTTGCAGTGCAGAAGCAGCCCGACACCGCTGCATCACATGTGGGGGACTCGTGATAGGTTGCAGGACAGTTTCAAGGTGGCGCCCCGCTGCTGGCCACGCTTCTGGCTGGCATTGCGACCTGTCTGTCCGCACACTGGCTTCCCGGCAATGCTGGCCACCTGCAGCGGTCGTGTGCAGGGCGCCAGGGCCGTGCTTACGAACATTCCCCGCGGCTGCCGCACACCACAAAGCCCTCGCTGACAACCCCTCCGCTGCTGCAGCCTGCCACTGCTCCACGCTTCCTCAGGCCGCCTCTGCCATTGGATGCAGGGCGTCGCACTGCCGGAGGGCTACACAGCGGAAGTGAAGGCGCGAGAGCGTGTGGGCACCGAGACAGGCGCCATACGCCTTGACACGGTGCGCTGCTTTGTGCATGGCGCAGAGACAGCGCCCACAGGAACGTCTGTGTATAGTAAGGCCATCGCTGCATGCCAGAGTACGTGGCAGCTTCTTGTTGACAAGTGATGCTCATCATGCGCAGTACTACTACGATGGTCAGGGCCGCCGCTACCGCTCAAAGAATGAGGTGTGGCACCCAGTGCAGCATATGCTATGATGGCTGCAGTATTGCTTTGCACGCTGGTGTGGCTATCCTGGGCCATTTGTGCTCCCAGCGCAATAGGTCTGGTACATGCAGTCCTATGCTGCTAGCAAATTAGCATGTGCTGGTGAGCTTCATTGCCATCACAGAGACTGCCAATGTTACAAGACTGCGGCTCAGGGCTATTCTTTCGGCCCGTGCGCAGGTGGCCAAGGAGCTGGGCCTGCAGATCGGCAAGTCCGACGCGCCGCAGCTGGCAGTCGAGAAGGCCGCCTCCGCCAAGGGCAAGGGCGGGAAAGGCAAGAAGGCAAAGGAGGCGACGCCCGCCGGGCCGCCCCCGCAGCAGCTGCAGCACGACCCCATCAAGGTGACTGGCGTGGTGCGAGCAGCCTGCGCTGGGGTTGGGTTTAGGGTTTACCCTAAACCCTTCATGTAGCTGACCATGGCTGTGTGCATGACCACGCATACAACCCCATGCTCCCGGCAGTTTGACCAGCTCCAGTGCCAGTGTCCGAGCAGGTGGGCGTTGCTGCAGCTTTATTGTGCATGCAGGAATCGATTATGTGCATGAGCATTTCCCTTAGCGCTCAACATGCACAGGGTATGGCGGGTTATTAATGCAGGACACACAGCGCCACGCTGTGAAGTGATGTCGCATGTGCATGCAGGTGCTGCTCAGGATAGGCGGCAGGGCGCTGGGCGGCGGCAGCGACGCGGAGGCCAGCCGGCTGGGCAACGGGGCAGAGGCTCCGTCACCGCAGCCCAAGGGTAGGCTCAACCGCAGCTGCTGACAAGGCAGCATGCCCGACTGGCTAGGTCAATGCTGCGGTCGATGCGCATACAGTACCATCATGGTGGAAGGGCGGAGGTTCACCCAGTGCTTACGTCCCAGCCGATGCTGGGCTCTTCACTCCATGTTTTGCAGCCGGACATCATTCCCAGCCAAGCAGACTGCAGCCAGCATGGCGCAGCATAATACAGCGAGCTATGCCTCTTGCCACGCCTCTTAGGCTGCCGTGCTGCAAGGTTGGTGCCACAACTGTGACGCTGTGGCTGCCCAGGCGCGCAGCAGCTGCCGCGATGGGGCAGCATGCGCGCACGCTCAACGTCGCTCGCTCCGGAAGGCAGCCGCCCCGCATCGGGAGCCACCGGCAGCGGTGACGGCAGCGGCAGCGGCGACGCAGATCGTGACGCCGACACAGCAGCCACAGCACCAGGTGGGCGCCTGCATGACCTGCAGCATGCAACCCACCTTGTGCGCCTGTTGGACTGCACCACGCGTGCATGCTGCATAGCAGCGTCGGTGAGAGCTTCGTTGGTGAACCATGTAGTCAATATCTCTGCAAGGCCTCAACCCACCCGTCATGCACCGTGCCAAGCTGTGTTGCTGCGCTGCTGTGAGCACTGCCATCCCAGTGTCAAAGTGTGCCGCTGCTCTTGCTATGCAGGTGCCAAGCGGCAGCGGTCGGGGCCCTGTGCCCCCAATGGCCGGAAGGGGTCAGCCGCCACCGGCCAGCAGCCAGAGGCAGACGCAGAGGACTCGCAGGTGGCTGCCTCGCTTGCCCACCTGTGCCCGCCATGCTGCCATTCCAGCCTTGCATGACGACACTGGCGTAGTGTCTGTGGCAGTGCCTGTTCGCATGTATATACAGCAGCCCCTGTACTCTCATCTGGCAGGCACCCCCGAACTGGCGCCACGCAGTCGCTTCACTGCATAGCTGCCGTTCCACCTTTCACCCCCCTTCTGACAGCCTGCGGTTCCATTTTCGGCTGATAGGGGGAGGAGCCCCTGGGGCGGCATCCAGATGGCGGCCTCATCACAGAGCTGCCGGAGCCCCTGAACATCAGCCGGCCACAGCAGCGGGGCGTTGGCGCCGAGGACTATGCGCCCCCCGAGACGCTCAAGGTCTGCTGCTAAACCCTATGACTGTATGTACATATCCTTTATCCGCTCCCTCCAAGAGCTGGGCAGGCTGTCAAAGGTATCGACAAGCAAAGCGTGGGGAAGGGCTTGTGCTCGACTGCATACTGGTTGATGCCGTCGGCTGTCCTTCGACGGCCCCCTGACAAAGAGTATATGCTACAGGGCCGGCGGCGAGCGGCGGAGACGGCGCGCCTGGAGCGCCTCGTCGCGGCCCGGCGGGCGGCGCGCGAGGCGGCCTGGGCGGCCCACAGGGCGCCGGTCCCCCTGCACCGGCTGCTGGCGGCGGCGCTCGGCTGCGCGGTGCCGCCGCTGCCCGACCCCGCGACGCTGCCCAAGCGCCCGCCCAGCGCAGGTGCACCATGCTTCGCTTCGCAGACATGCCTGTCCCCAGCGTGTGAGAATGGCATCAAGTGGCCCTTTGAGAACCCGGGGCAGCGGCCCACCGTCAGCTGAGATGGCCGTCATCATGTTGAGCAAGGAGGAGGCTTGAGCCGATGCACAGGTCATGTCATCCCTGGAAGCAGGGCGGCTTGGTGGACTGCCAGCTCAGCAGCGCAGCAGGCTGCATGGCACAGCAGATACGACGCCAGTATTGAGAATAGCAGTCGGCGTTATTAGATCAGGAGCGAAGGTGGTGCAATGTGTAGTGCACACATGTGTTGTTGCTGTGCACAGGGAAGCCGAAGCAGCCGCGGGTGCCGGCCGCCGAGGGCGGCGGACCCCGCAAGGTGTCCGGCAAGCTGTTCATGAGCGGCGCCTTCAAGCCCGCACCGGTGCGCCTGCCCCACCCTGCAGCACTTGCGCTTACTTCATGATGTTTTGCTCACCGTGTCAGAAGCCACCTCAAGGCCGCTTGCAACACATGTTTGCCCAGCTTGTAGGAGGTGCCCCTCATCTGCGCCCACTCAAGCCTGCAGCATGCTCGTCACACATGACGCCGCTCAGGCGTTTTCCCCTGGCTTAAACATCGCCGAGGCTGCCACCGTCGACCCACACAACAGCATGGTCAGCAACACGCCTCCGTTCCATGCCGCCTGCAGGGCACGGAGGTGGAGAAGCTGGCGGCGTTCGTGGCGGGCGCGGGCGGGCAGCTAGGCGAGGGGTGGAGCGCCAAGCGACGGCTGCGCACAGCTGGCATCAGGGCCGGGGCGTACGACACCTACTACATCTCCCCCGATGGCGAGGTGTGAGGACGCTCTGAAGCGATACCTAACATCTCAACTCTAAACCCTCCACCACACCCATGGTCGTCAGGGCGCAGACTCCCCCATTGATTCAGCATCCCAGGAGATGGATGGCCGTGTCACACAAAACAGCATACGAGCTCGTAGGTGTACATGGGCACCCTGAGGAGGGTCCGGCACAACGAAAGAGCATAAGCTTGTGACTGCATCTGGTAATCTGCCTGAACTTCCACAATTTTGTCCCACCAACAGGTGTGTCGGTCACGGGCGGAGGTGGTGCGGTACCTCAACTCCACCGGGCAGTTTCACGCAGCCGGCTCCGGCGCCGCCGCCGCAGCAGCGGCGCAGGCGGCCAAGGCCCCCCCTGCAGCGTCGCCCGCCGACGCCGCAGCAGCAGACACGGCGATGGCAGACGCGGCGGCCCCACCAGACGCCGACGCACGTCCGCCGGAAGGGCAGCATGCCGACGGCGCAGCGACGGCAGCCGAGGCCCCAGCAGAGCAGCGGGCAGCAGATGACGCCAGCGGTGAGCGGGCTGCTGCGGTCGCGGCAGCGGCGGAGCGCAGGGCAGCCAGGCAGCGGCGCAAGGGGCAGAAGCGGAAACGAGAGGCCGAGGCTGCAGCGGCGGCAGCGGCCGCGGCCGCGGCAGCGGAGGCAGCAGCGGCAGCAGCAGCGCAGGCAGACTCTGATGCAGCAGCACCCAAGCCGGAGCCACGGCGCTGGCATGAGGAGGCGCACCCGCCGCAGCAGCCCCGCAGCCCGCAGCAGCCCTGCAATGGCTTTGCCGCCAGCCCCACGCGGCATCAGCCGCCGCCAGTCAGGCACCCGGCGGCGGCAGACCCAGAGGGCCACGCCCTTGAGGTGCGCCCGCCATGAATCGTGATATTCAGGGTTTGGGGTCATATGCTGGCGTGCGGTTGGACAAAGGTTGCCAGGAAGCTGCTGCCCTGCCCGTCGTCAGGCATGCTTCTGGCGTGCAATGCGTGCCGCACCGCCTGCCCTCAGAACAGACCTGTCCAAACAGACCTGTCCTATCCGAGCGCTGGTCTCACGGCAGTGCTGCTGGCTGCCAGGTGCACGCGGCGCTGCTGGGGCTGCCCAGGCACACGCCGTCGCCGCCGCGGCCGCCGCCGCCCGCGCCGCCGCCCGGAGTGATGGCCGCCTGGGTGTAGGGCACGGGACGCGTCGCACAGCTCCAGGACGTGCGCACCAGAAACAACAGTGGCGCGGGCGTCGCCCCTTGGGTGCCCTGCTCATTACGCCGCCGTGTAGGCGCCAGGCCCGGCAGCACAAGCGGCAGTGTGCTGCTGCTGCCTGGCTTCCCCTACCGGGCGCCGTTGCTGTTTGGTTCGTGTGGTCGGCGCCAGTGCAACCTGCTTCTGTGGCAGACGTGGTGTCAAATGTGAGACCGTGCTGGCGCAGAATGGAACAACTGGTGGCAGCCTGCAGCTCGCTGACTGTGGTCACTCAGGTCAACCAGGGCGTGGTCACTCTGGGGAACTCATGTACGACCGTAGCCATACTGTAGTGGAAAACTAGGTTGCAGGACGTCCTTGCATGGTGATCATGATCAGTGCTGATAGCATGTTATGGTCATCTGGTCATCAAATGGTTACAAGTTCTGACCTGTACTACCAGTACATCAACCAAAGAAAACCAGGGAGTATCCCAGCTGGGCATGGCAGTCCATCAAATTGCTGCACATACGCACACAAGTGTTTTGCAATCATACACAACATGCAAGCACAAGCAAGAGCACAGCAGGTAAACAGAGAAGCATTGGCAGCAGCCGCCTTCCAACCACTTGACTGTGTCAGACAGCAAGCATTGGCAGGTGACTGCTACCAGCACACCAAGGCAGCAGGCAAACAAATGAGGCATCATTGCAAGGAAGATGGCCCTTCTCAACATGGCCGGGATGCAAGAGTTTCAGGTGTTCTACTCGAAGGGGTGTCGCCCCAAACTGCCTGGTATATAGCAAATGTTGCTATTGTGGGGGCATTGGAGTTGCCTGATAGCAGTAAACCACCCACAGAACTGGAGGGCTGCAGAGTTAAACACGGCACACGGGTGTGCGGCGGCGATATCGGAGGCTTCTCAAGAAAGGGGTCTGCCGCTGGCCTGGCGGTGTTGGGCTGCTGCCTGCAGCCTTTCTTCAGGCAGTGTTCGCGGGGCGCCTGAAGATATATCTATGTGGCTGCTGCGGTGGTATCTCCAGTGGTTATAGCGCTGGCCGAGATGTTCGCTTCAGAATCGCATGTCCAGCACGCTGACAGGTGACTCTGCCTGCTGGCACCGGCTTGGGGCGCGCCGCCTGTCTGGCTGTTTCGTCGCTGCAGGCGGTACGGGCAGGGATGTCCTCACCGGGTGCGGCTGCGGACACGGCTGTTGCTGCTGCTGCGGCTGCTGCGGCGCCGTAGCAAAGGGGAGCTGCCATTGCAGCGCCTCGGCAAAAGCGTGCCACCTGGGCGCCAGCTGCTTTTGCGCCCCGGGGGGGTGCATGCCAATGAACACCAGGCGGCTGCGCAGCTCCAAGCAGGCCAGGGCGGCAGCGGGAAGCAGGAACCCGCTAAAGGCGATCAGCGCAGTTCCCCCGACCGCCGACGTCACTGGCGCGGGGCTGCCCTTCACCTGGCCCATCAGGGTGCAGAGGCAGGCGAGGCAAGACAGCGCCAGCATGCGCAGCCCAACGCACAGCCGCACGCAATCCGACACCATGTCGATGCCCGTCAGCAGCGCGATCGCCGGGGCGGAGGTGAATGGCAGGCTGGTGGGCGTCATGAGCACCGCCACCGCCATGCGGCCCACCATGAAGCGCAGCACGTTGGCGGACTTGCGGCACTCGTGGAGCACCGGCGGCTGCGCCCGCAGCGCCCGCAGCATGCAGACGTCTTCCAGGCTCGTGACCAGGTAGATGGTCAGCACAATGGCGGCGGTGGCATAATCAGCGCTGCCGCCAACAGCGCGCGTCTGCAGCAGCAGCCGCGCCACCAGCATGGTCCAGCCGGCGAAGCGCACTGCCCGCAGCAGCTCCGAGGACAGCCGGGTGTGCTTCCCGATGTGCTGCACGAACGCTGTCTCCATCCGGGGGTCATGGAAGGCAAACAAGTCTCGTTCTCGCCCGGTGCGCGAGTCCTGCATGGCCGTTTTCCGATTACTCCCCAATCAGATGCGATTTCGCCAAGGCACCGGCCGGGCCCACCAGAGGCTTTTCCCACCGCACGGCGCCCGCTAGCCCGCCACGACGTCCAAACAACGCACAGCACAGCCTGACCGCCCCTGCTGACGATCTGGCCGTCGTGCTGACTCTGGCTGGCAAAGCGACGAGGAGCCGACACAACGGCTTTTGTGCGCATGTGGGCACTACAAAGATAGGAGAGAGGCACTAGTGCTAGGCGAAAACACGCTGCCGCAGTGGTTCGGCCGCTGTGGAACGAAAACAGCGTACCTGGGAGCTGTGTATGAGGATGATACGAAATGCATGACACACACCCGGCAAATCGGGCCCTAACGTGACATGGGTCTTGTGATCAATTTCCTGTTGATCCGATCAGTTCTGAGTGGTCCATGAAATCCGGTACGTGGCCAGATCGATCGGAGCAGCCACACGAGTCGATTTCGTAAGGTGATTTGCTCGGGCTTTTACGCACAGTACTGATCAAGACGTTTCTGCCTCGCTCTTGCAGTAACATAGGTCCGCACTCCGTCTGCCAGGTTGGTGCTGTGCGGCGACAGGACGTGTTCATCCTTGCTCACATTGTTGTGAGGCTATCAGGGAAAGCAGCCTGTACAACACCATACACTGATCGGATAAGCTATCGAGGAGATTCACCAACGATTTCACACTCATCCCTCGACACATCGACTGTACAGGCAACAAGGGATTTGTCAGTGGGTTTGATGGTGGACCCCGCAGCTAGACTCTTCTTCTCAGGGTAGCTGTACCAGAGCGCAGCCTATCATGAGAAATGGCTGTACCAGCTGTGGTGCCGTGGCTGCCACGCTGGGTCGGTCCTCATGCCCTGTACATCGTGCCGCCGCCTGCCCAACGGTGCTGCGGGGTGGACTACAGGTAAGCGTTCCGTCTGGCATTGTTGACGGCCTCTTCATGGGCCCATGGCTGCATCCTCCTGGATGTCCACCGACGATCTGTTGATGTGGCTGCGGCGTGGGCCGCCGATCACCCCCAGCAGCTGCAGGCCCCTGCATGCGGAGAGTTGCTGTACATGTGGCGGCTGGGCAGCAATGCAGTGTCTGGCATGTGCAATGGCAGTACAGTGCCACAGGGGACGCCGCAGCATCGCAGCAACCACCCTCAGAGCCTGTGGAGCCGCATGCACATGGAATGCATCCAGACTGCCCAATGCGCCTCTGTACACCGCAGACTGCTTGGGTGCTTGCAGCCCCGCTTCTGCCCACCAAACGTGAGGAATGCGCCTCCCAGCTGAGCCCTATAGCCCTGAAACCCTCACCTGAGGCGGCGCCACAGGCGCTGCGCGTCCTGGCGGTTGTCCGCCCCCCGCAGCCCGGCATTAGACTGGAACTGTGGCGGGCGGCGGGCGGCTGCAGTGAAGCTGCGGCTGCCGTCGCGGCTGATGCTGAGGCGAGGGGGCGCCGCCGACGGCGGCAGCGACGTCGTGCGCGTGACCAAAGCGTGCTGCGCAAGCAACATTGAAAGAACCCTTTGGTGTGAACACAGCAGTCCACAGCAGCAAGTTGCACACCGTGCCTACTGAAGCAAGCCGATCTGGCCATGCCGGTGTTCACGAGGGGTCGGGGTGAAACGTAGGCTCTCACTGAGCCTGGTGGGTGCGGGGAGTCCTCGTCCAGCGCCGGCAGCAGGCCCGAGGGGCTGAGGTGTGCGCTGGGGGTGGACCCGGGCGACGCCTGCCCGTCGCTGCCTGCCAGCGCACATACCAGCAGCCTCAGCACGGCGGGCAAGGTGGCCGCCGGGACAGGATACGACAGGATATGACGTGCGATCGTCGCTCACAATTTGTTTTTCGAGGGCAATGTGCTCAGACTGTACATGGCGTCTGCCGTGCAGGTGCCAGGGGCATTATCAGCTGTCTCCCAAGCTCTCTGGGCAGCAGCAGGGTCGCAGGGGGGGCTGGACGCACCGCTGCCGAGATTCCAGTCCGTGAACGAGGGCACGTTGGGGATGGTGCGGCTGGTGACGAGGGGCGCAGACGGGGTGGCGGGCGGCGTGAGCAGCGACCGGCCGCCGCCGCCGCCGTATTTCTTGCAGCACTTGTTCGCCAGCGTCTGCACCTCGTCCATGGCGGTCAGAGCCTGCAGGGCCAACGGAAAAGGGTGACGACTCCGGCCCTAGACGAGCGACCAGGGAACATTCAACAACACCTGCAGGGAAGCGAGCCTGGAGTACAGGCCTGAGGGGCAGTACAGGGGCAGTACTGCTGTCCTGGCACCGCCGACAACTCAAAAGGGTCCAAAGGACTGGCTACCGTCCTTTTGCACATGGCAGATCTGTGGCCACCAGGTGCTGCTTAGGGGGAAGGATGCTAGATGCAGCAAGTGCAGGCGACCGCAGAGCTGGTGGCGGAGATACCTCGGTCAGGGCGTGCGCCGCCGTCACCGCATTGTCGCTGTCATCCAGGTCCCTGAACCTGAACGCCTCGCCGCCGTCGCCCTGCAGGGTTTTAAGGAGCCCAAGTATGTGAGCAGGGCCCAAAGCAGGCGCGGGCTAATGGGTGCAATGCTACATCCTGTTCATGCCGACATGCTCTGCACTGGTTCAGACACGGGCGCCGCCATGTAGTACCGGGCCCTCAGCATGCACCAGGGAGGGTGTTGGAACAACAGGGTGTTCGTCAGAACGTCCTTGCGGCGAGCTTTATACGGTGCACGTGCACATGCGCACCCAGCCCTTTTCTGTCAAGCGACGCCGGGAGCAGCATGTGCCGGGCGGGCTGCTCGGCCAGCAGAGTGCCCACGGCAAAGACAACCTTGTAGCAGCCCTCGCGGAGTAGCTTTCAAAACCCTGAGCCGAACACCACTGCACATGCGCACCTGGCGCACGGCGTGGCTCTCCGCCTCCTCGGCCAGGGCCGCCAGCGCGGCCCGCAGCATGCCGACGGCGCCCCGCGCCCTGTCCGCCACTGCACCGCACGCCGCCGCGCCGTCCGCGGCCTGCCGTCACAGCCCATAGCAATCAGCACAGCAGGCTCTGGCGCTTGGTGCACACCCTCTCCAGTGCACAGCAAGGTGGCCAGGATGCCCAGCAGCACGTGTCTCGCCCAGACGAGCTCAGCACTCCCATCTGCTGATGGGTGGGGAGCTGCCAGCAAGCGAGGCACAGCAGCACTTGAACCATGACCCCACCCACGCCAGCTGGCCAGCAAGGACAGGACACAGCAGGTTTCGGGCTCCGCCCACCGACAGGTGCGGGGGCGGCTGCGCGGCGCGGGCCTTGCCGGCGGCGATGGACTGGCGGCGGGCAGCGGCGGCGTCCACCTCCCCCTTGGCCGCCGACCGCAGGAACCGCTCCGTCGCCTCCCCCGTCTCGTGCACCATGCCTGCAGCCCCGCGACAGCCCCTCGCTGAAGCTCTTTCTAAGTCACTGGTGTAATTACTCTTCAAGCTGATATGTACTTTGAATGGTGCTTTGAAGTCGCAGAGGCTGTTAGGTGCTGACTCTGAGTGCATACTGTGGACTGCCGCCACGGGGTGCCAGCCACATCCAAACACGCAGGCCTGTGGTGCACGCACCTGAGAAGATGCTGTCTTCCTTAGCGAGCAGGCCCGCTGGCGTGTCTGCCTCCGCACACCGCCCGTTGTCCATCACCAGCACCTGCAGCACACGGTCGTCACTCAGCTCGGCTAAGCTCTTGCTTTGCACATTGGCCAGAACATAAAGAGCACCTTTTTGACACGGGTGTCCCCTTGGAAGCTCTGTGGACTGCCGTTGTGTTTCGCAATGCACAATCCCTGAAGTAGCTTGACGTGTGGCACCCACCAGGTCGCAGTCGATGATTGTGTGCAGCCGATGAGCGATGGCGATGAGCGTCGAGGAGCCAAATTCCTCCCGCACGGTCGCCTGGATGAGCGCATCCGTCTCCACGTCCACATTGGCTGTCGCCTCGTCCAGCACGATGATCTACAGGCGTGAACCAGACAACTTCGTCAGCTGCTCGTCGGAACTGCAGCAGGCTGCTGCCTCAAATCCAGTGGGACGCTCTGGTTCACCAGGATCCCCCCATGCAGCAGCTGACATGCCTTTACAGTTGCACAACTGTCAACAATGACTGAAATTTGCCTGCTGCACCGTTACCATGGCAAGAATCTGAGGGTTCACCGCACCTTGGAGCGCTTGAGCAGCGCGCGTGCCAGGGCGGCCAGCTGCTTCTGGCCCGCGCTCAGCGGCGCCCCGCCCTCGCTGAGAATCATGCCCAGCCCCTGTGCACCACCAGCCAACCCTTCACAGCTGTGCCTGGGTTCCCATGACGGCTTCTTATCATGCCTGGTTCCTCATGAGGGCTGCTTATCATGCTGCTGGCGGTAGCACTGCCTGGGATACAAACAGCACACACATGCAACCCTTCCTTTGGCAGGACCAGACGCCAACACGGATGACAGGTTGCTGCCGGGTGCAGCTGGCTGATAAATACAAAGAACCTGACACGGCAGCCCCGTATTTCAGCCAGCCCCACCTTGCAGGTGGCGGGGATGTGGAGCAGTGCTGTTGGGAAGCCGCACCTGGGGCGAGTTCTCGACAACGGGCGCCAGGTGGGCTCGGCGCAGCGCCGCCCAGATCTCCGCGTCGGTGTGCTTCCCGAAGGGGTCCAGGTTGTCGCGCATTGTCCCCGTGAACAGCACCGGCACCTGCGAGAAGAACCTTCAGTTTACTCGGCAATGCTATCAATGCACCGTCAAAGTTTGCATCGGCAGTGTCAGGGTGACACCAAGCAGGGCACACGATACGACTGGCTGAACTCCCTACAATCAGAGCGGGAACAGCGGGTGACCGCATGGGCGGGAGCAAAGCTAGCCGTCGTCCAGATGGGAGGTGCCCTCTCCAGCTCACAGTGTCGGATGACCTGCGATCGACTGCACTGCACCTGGGGAATGATGGCCATGCGGGAGCGCAGCTGCTTGACGCCCAGGCGGGAGATGTCGATGCCGTCGATGGTGATCTTGCCGCTGTCCAGGTCCATGAGCCGGAAGATGCAGTTGATGAGGCTGCTCTTGCCGGCGCCTGGGTGCAAGGATATGTTGCGAATCACGGACCTGACCGTGGCAGTGGTTGCTGCGGGGTTGCTGCTTGGAATGTGCCAACCCTAAGCACGAGCCCAACCTGACACGTGATCATGTGGACCATGCCTGGAGGCGTGCTGAGGCCACCAGTATCTTCAGTCACAGGGACCATGAGATGTCACAGACTTGTGTCAACCAGAAGTAGGCCTGACCTGTGCGCCCGACGACGCCGCACTTGCTAGCGGCGGGGATGGTGACGGACAGCCCCTTCAGCACCAGCGGCAGCCCCGGCCGGTACCGCATCTCCACATGGTCGAACACCACCTGCACACCAGCGGCAGCCGCCAGGGTTACCGCGCTGCTCAACGTGGCAGCCTGTGACTGCTTATAGGCAAAGCCAGAGGCTGGGCAAGGTAACACATGGCATACTTTGCAGACTAGTCTAGCTCAAATCACTCTTGCTAGTCTATAATGACATGCACAACCGGGCACTGGCAAAGTAGGTCACCTCGCCCTTGGACGGCCAGCTGTCAGGGCAGGCGCCCGGGATCTCGGGCGGCGGCTCCTCCGGGGCCACTGTGTACTCGTGGATGCGCTCCACCGCGTTGAAGGCGTTCTCCGCGAGGCTCGCCAGCCGCACCTGCAGACATGACACTATACTTGCGGCACCTTGCAACGATCATTTTTGTCAACGCAACCACACTTGCTTCGACCTTCAACTTTCTCGCCAGTCTCTACTTGGAGCCAAGCAGAAGGAAACACCCTGAATCATATAGGTTCCGCGTACTAGCAAGTGTGCTACAACCATGAATGCCGACTCACGGTCATGTTGGTGAGCTGCGTGATCTGCAGCGCGTATGACAGCGAGAGGCCCACGATGGAGGCCGCCCCGCCCTGCTCCACGGCCAATGCGGCGGCGGAGAACGCCGACAGCGCCCCCAGCGTCTCCAGCCGAATGCTCAGCCACCTGGCAGGGGGTGCACATCGACTGTACACCCCAAATTGTGAACTAGGAAGCAGACACATGCGCTGGTCGAGCAACACACAGCAGGCACACCATGTTGTCACCGGTGTGAAACCGCTGGAGCACCAAACCGCTGGAGCATTCGGGGCGGCTGAAATGAGCAGCGTTGGCGTTCAGAGCGCTTGGGCGCAGCATGCTGCACGCGGTCGCGGGGGTGCAGCTCACCGGTTGCAGCTCATCTGCACGAGCGTCATGACCACGTTGCGGTCGATGAGCCGGCCATTGGACTCTGTCAGCCGGTCCTCCGCCTTGTACGCCCTGAGCCAGAAGGCAGCAAATCGTTCGAGCAGCATACCTTGTGAGGCAACAAGGTTCGGCGAGCACATCACCAAGCCTGCTACAAATTGCTGTGGGGCCGTACGTCCTCATGATGTGACGCCCACTGATCGGTGAGACTGCCGCTGGCGCGCACCTGATGGTGGACAGGCCGCCGATGGCCTCGCCAACAGAAGTGTAGACTGGACTGCGGGTGATAGCGTCTAACCGCTTCACCTCCCGCACGGTTGACTGCGATCAAAAAGGGGCATCACAACCGCAGCATGCGCTGTGAAGCTGTCTGTGACGTCCTGAGCATTTGAGCCGAGTGGCGGCCATTGATATCACAAGCAACCTTCCTGAGACCATGAACTGGACGCTGATGCTCATCACTGCCTCATAACACTCTGGTACCTGTGACAGCCTAAGTAGCCAGCTGTTGTAATCAGCTGCGACAGAGCCATGTTGTGCTGCCACCTTGCCAGATTGGTGTTGTGGATATGCGTACCTGGAAGTACAGGTAGATGAAGTAGAACAGCAGCAGGATGGGCACGAGTGGTGGCAGTGCGAAGGGCGTGACGGCGGCAATCAGCGCAATGGTGGAACCCAGCATAAGCAGCCCGCGGCAGAACCTGTGAGCGATAGAGGAATCACTTTGGGGCATTCAGAAGGGGCTCAAAGGTGTCATCGTGGCGCGACAGGAGCAATGTGCTCACTAGACACAACTGGGGCATTGCACACAGAGGCAGGCTCACATTGTCGTAAAGCCCATGATGTAGCGGTCGATGTCTGAATGGGCAGGAGGATCCGTGTTAGTGTCCTACAGAACATGGAGCGTTGCGCTGTGGCATGCGGGCTCACATGCAGGGACAAGGAGTCACCTGAGGTGTCCTTGGTCAGCCGGTTGATGATCCGGCCCAGCGGGTTGGTGTGGAAGAACGACATTGGCGCCCTGCACAGCAAGCAGGGCTGCCTGTCAGCCGTGCTGCAATGCAGTGCTGCTGTCACCATACACAGACTCTGCAACAGAGGGTTGGGGCTGCATCAGTGGGTCCAGATATGTGTTAAGTCGCACCGCAGCAGCCTGGCGAGCATGCCATTGTGCAGGTGGCGCGCCGACCGGATTGCCAGGAAGTTGCTGCTGAAGCCGCGCACCAGCTCCAGCAGCGTCTGCGCCCCGCTGATGCCGGCGTAGATGGTCAGATACCACATTGCCTTGTGCGCGCCTGCAGCAGCGGCACAAATGCAACAATTCTGTCAGATTTGCACAACAGGATATCCGGCACAGGTGGTCGGGTTCACTGCAGGTGTCAAACTCCTGTTGGCGGTTTGCATGTTCATGAGGTAGCGCTGAGACTCAGGTCAGCCTGCGAATGCAGTCGTTGGGGGTGCCATCAGACGGCACTGGTTGAATAGGTCGGCAGCATTGCGCAGGCAGCGCACCCGGCATGTCGGCAACGCCGGTCCAGTGGCTGAGCCACACGGTGGCGCCCACGCGGGCCGCCTCGGCGAGCAGGAACCAGGCGACCAGCACCAGGAACGTCGGCCAGCCGCCCATGGCCTGGATGTACACCTTGACCACATCCCACGACACCTGCCCTGTGGCGCAGAGGGGACAAAACTGCATCAGAGCAGTCACCAAAATGCAAGAAGTGCGGTCAGGCGACCACATCGGAAGCCAGACCAATGACCATGGCCAAACACCGGCTGCGCACTGAAACACCTGCCCTGAGGTCGTAGACTCATGAGCATCCGTCTCACAGGCAGCCGCCTTGCCTCACAGGCTGGTGCTGGTGACCAAGACCATCTGCAGGACACATGCCGCATCTGTGTCATGGTCTGATTGTGTGTAAATGCTACCAACCTGTGGCGCGGCGCTCCTTGGCGGTGAGCTGCCCCTCGCGGGCGGCGCCTGCTTCCTCCTTCCGCCGTGCGGCCTCCTTCCGCTTGGCCAGCTCCGCGAGGTTCGCCTCCGAGGGGCTAGCCAGCGGCTTGCTCCTTGCTTCCACCGTGCCGTTCTCCTTCGGCGCCTCCTCCGGCACCTTGGCGGCTACTGGCCCTGCCGCTGCTTCCTGCCCCTCCGACTGCACATTCAGAACACAGAATTCAGACCCATCATCTGTATTCCTCATCATAGGTTTTGCAAAAGGGTAGAGCACCTGGCGACATGACTCATGTTTCGAGGAGACATGATGGCTGGCCAGCGCACAGGCTGTGCAAAGGGCAGGTGACATGCGGCTGCAAAAGGTGAGCGAGAGCCGGGCGGGTGCTGCTGCTGGTGTAGCAGCTTCATAGCTGCAAGCTCTGCGGCGTCTTCAAGGATCTGCTTGCCACAGACACAAGCTGTGCCAAGCAACAGATGCAGCATGCTTTGGCCTCAGCACAATTACTGGGCTGCTCATGATGCGTCCAGTGGACAGCGGAGTGGGCTCTAGATGGTGGGCTGGCAGACGCAAGAAGGTGCGCTGGATACTGGAAGCAGTGCATAGGGTGGGGCCGTGCTGCTGTTGTTGCTACACACCTCAGTCTGCTGCATGAGTTGCGCAAAACCACCGCCTTGCTCCATCAGTTCATCATAGGTGCCCGCCTCCACCACACGCCCGTCGCTCATGTACAGAATCTTGTCTGCCGGGCGCGCATACTGCAGCTGGTTCGTCACCAGCATCCGTGTCCTGCATAGTCGTAAAAAGCGTGATCGACAGGTCCAGCACGGCAGCGTAGACTGTGGCATAGGGACGCTGTGTTAACTTCAGGTCAACATCACAGCAGTGCAAGCAGGCATCATCTGGAGAACCAAGTAAAGCAACATGTGGGTACGTGCCCACAAGTCAAGGTGTGCTTCCCCATAGTCACAGTGATGCATATATAGCGAACACGCTCGAGCCCAAGACCACACGCTCACTTGTCGGCCCAGGCGCCAACGATGGCCTGCTTGAAGACGGCCTGCGCGACGCGGGCGTCCAGCGCGGACAGCGGGTCATCCAGCAGAATGTTGTCGGCGCCCGAGTACGCCGCGCGCGCAATCGCAATGCGTTGCTTCTGGCCCCCCGACACATTCACGCCACGCTCCCCCAACTCGGTCTCGTCCCCAGCTGCAGCCACAGGAGCACACAGCCACGTATGAAGGCCGGTGTATACAGGAAGGCATGTGCAGACGGCATGTGCCAGTAGGCACAGTGGGATGCTGCAAGGCCGACAACTATGTAGTGGAAGGGCAAGGGGGATGTTGAGGGCAGGGCATCTGGGCATCGCGGGCAGCAGGATGGGTGGTGGGTTGGACTTTGTGCAGGCAGCTGTGTGTGCAGCCGGCACCAGTGCTGTAGGGCCCCCCGCAGGCCTGCAGCCTCACCTGGCATCTGCAGTAGGTCGTCGACAAGAGAGGCAACCTCGATGGCGTGGTTGTACCGCTCCTCGTCAAACGGCAGCCCGAACAGAATATTGTCCCTCACCGTAGCGCCGCCGTAGATGAACGCCGCCTGGCACAGTAGGCGCAGATACTCAGATTACACCCTTGCAAGCACTGTCTCTGAAGGATCTCAAAGATGCACTGTCTGTGCAGGGACATCCGCACAGGACAGTTCGTTGGCAGTTGGCCGTCTGAAGGCTGTGACCCACATGAGAGCAGTTGCTGCACGAAACCCATGGCCTGGATCACTATCAGCACACCTGGGGCACGTAGGCGATGCGGCCGTGGACCTCCACGGGGTCGCCCGCCACCTGCTGCATCAGCCCCAGCGCGGCGCCGAGCACCGACGACTTGCCGCTGCCTGCAGGTGCCAAGCAGTCGAGGGCAGTCATGCCCTGGATGTGCCTGAGGCGCACAACATGCTGCGGACCCTTGAGCCTAGCCGCCTGCCCTACTAGCCGTATGCCTGCCGACATGTGCACATGTATGTCCATGGGTCTGGCTGCGCTTTGTGTACCTCTGTCAAGTTGTGTTCCTATCACGCATGTAGCAGGGCGGGGGCTTCCGATTGAACTGCTGCAGTTGCACAACGGTCGTGCATTCACCTGTGGGTCCCACGATGGCCACGAAGCTGCCAGCGGGCACTGTGACGTTCATATCCATCAGGGTCGCGGGCGCCGCCAGGTCCCACGTGAACTCCCCCTTGACCACAATCGCTGGCTCGCCTGCAGGTTTGAGGATCATGTACAGCTCGTTCTTTCCGGCTTGGTGCAACAGGCCCTGATGTATGCTTGTACTGTACAAGTTGAGGTGTGCCAAACCAAGGGCAGGTGCTGCCCATGGCCCACAGCAACTACACATGTGTACAATGCTGACCTGCAGGCACCGGGGCCTGGATGGGCAGCTCGGGCTGCTCCTCGGCGGCCAGGAAGGCCTGGATGCGGTTCAGCGCCACGCGGGCATTAATCACCTGGCTGATGAGCTGCGGCAGCTGGAACAGCGGCATCCGCAGCACCGTGAACAGCGACAGCGATGTGAACGCCTGCACCGCATGGGGCCCTGCTCAGACGCACGCCGACGAGAGGGTATGCCAGCTGAACTAGCTGTGCGTTTTCAGTGTGACCGCCTCTTCGGCATGTCCATGAAACGCACAGATTGGCAGAACCATCCGCAGTGCTGTTGCGACGCATCTCCTCGCTGTGTTGTGCGGTCGAACCCAGCTGCACAACATCAGCTGCGCACCCATGCAGCAGTGTCACGCGCGAAGCAGAGACACAGGGGGACACTCTCTGAGGAGGCAACCTTGGCGGCGGTGAGGTTGTTGCCCAGCAGGATGTAGGCGGTGAAGGTGGACACCGACACGACGGTGGGGATGGCGTTGAGCAGGAACACGTTGGTGGAGTCGATGATGAAGGTGCGCCACAGGATCTTGAGCTCCATGTTGCGCACGCGCTGGATGCGGTCCCAGAACGAGTCCTGCGTGCAAGCAGCACGACTGTTGTAACAGCGTTTCTTGGGTATGAGGTCACTCCTCTGCTGAAACCTGCACGAACTTCGCTGCTGATGGAGTCATCTACGCTCGTGTGAGTTTCTATCACCACAATGGTGAGCTCGAAACGTACCAAAGAATTGGTGGTTGATGACATGCTCTGTCAATAGCTTTGCCTGCAGTCTGCCTCATGGCATCTAGTACTGAGCTCACAGTCTGCGCACGGTACCAAACCGGACCTCCCAGGCGCTGCACTTGATGACGTCGATGCCGCCGATGACCTCCCCCTCCAGCTTGGAGCGCTCGTCCGTCTGGCTCAACGCCTGCTTCAGGAGCCGCGCGCTCTGCCGCACCAGCAGCGCCTGCATGCAGCCCCCGATGCCAGGCACTCAGCAGCCTGGGCACAGCCAGTGCAGCTCGAAAACTACTCACAGTGCCTTTTCGGGCACACTTTTTCATTGCACCTCACAAGGCAAAGGGCAGGTGAAAAGTGGGAGCGCACCTGAACTGGCATCATGAGGATGAGCACGGCGATGGCAGTAAGGCTGGCCCACCCCAGCTGGAAGTACAGCATGGTCATCGCCCCTGCATGATGCATCATCACTCCAGCCTGAGCACGCCTTCCACCTGCTGTTCGTTGATCAGAACACAACGCAAGGGACTGTGCTGATGCTCCTTTTACACCCTGCAGCTCAGAGCACACTGGTCATGTCCCAAGTACATGGTAGCGGACCTACGATCCGCACGGGTGACGAGATGAGCCCCAGGCCGCTGGTTGACAGCTGGTAGATGGTCTCTGCATCTGACGTCACGTGGCTGAAGATGCGGCCGCTTGAGAACTGCGCCCGTGCTGATGGGGTCAAGTACAAGATCTGCAGTCATGACAGCATACCAGTCCCGAGGTTGAAGCCCGCACAACATGTTGAAAGAGAAATGGACACCCAACACATGCCTTTGGCACTGAGGCAATCTGACTCGCAATTGGCTGCATTATGCCAGCGTGGTATGAATGCCTATGCTGAGCTGTCGAAAGCAGAGCAATCCTGACTGATTGTACTCACCTTGCGGAAAACCTCATGGGTGAGGACGCCCCGAAGCCGGAATCCCGCACGCACCACGCGCTGAAAGTGCTGGTTGTCGCACAGACTCCCGGTCACCAGACCCAGCAGCATCATGGTCGCATAGATGTAGCCCTTGACCTGTATGCAGGACAGAGACACTTGGCATGCAGGGGCTGCCTGACTGACTGATTGCCCTGGCAATGACAGAGGATGCTGGCAGGAGCAGAGAGTCGCATGTTAACCTAGGCTTCCTGCTGAGCACGACGAATCACATCGCGACCATGCCCTTGCACTGCAATGATTGTTACCTGCGATCCGCCGACTTCGATGACGTCCAGCAGCTTGTTGAGGAAGAATGGTCCGACAAACTGCGCGCCATCATTGATCAGCTTAAAGGGCACCGCCGTCAGGAACAGCCACCACACCGTTCGCCAGCACGCCAGCGCCTGCGGTGCGATTGACGATATGCCATGTATTTACAAGGTCATCAGAAGTAGTGCAGCATGGAATCACAACTACAGCTGATGCAGTTGGTGTGACAGCATGCTCATGCTGTCATGAACATCCAGTTGGAGCTAATGTACTTGACAGTGCAGTGCTTGCAGATGCGATTTGCACAGACAGCTCCGTACCAACGATGGCCCATCGGGCTTCTCCAGCTCCTTGTGCCATTGGACCCGGAAGTCTTTCGACACCGCCTCCACCCGGTCATCAGGCGCCAGCCCGAAGATGTCCTCGGCCTCCAGCGGCTGCTTGTACCCCTGGCCATGGCATCAAACACTGCAGCATCAGCGCCACCACCTCCATCAGCATAGGCGCCAGCAAGCACAATCTCGTGCTGCAAGGTGGTCGAGACAGCTCGTGTGCTGTGAGCCCCGCCGTTTTGTGTGCAAAAACCCCGGTGAAATTTGCACATCTGCACCACCAGCGTCAAGCGTGCATCTTCATGGCAGCAAAACCCAATGCATGTCTGCAGCTCGTTGCAGACCACAAGCTGCGGGGCGCCGGGCTCACCTTCCGCATGAGTGCCGACATCCAGGAGAAGGTGGCGAGCGACAGCAGGTTGGCGCGCGCCTCGGGGTTGATGCTGTCCTGCTCGTTCGCCGGCACGTCCGCCAGCGGCTGCACATGCAGGAATGGACAGATGTGACGGAATTGGTATGGAGCCATAAAGGGTGCGCGCAGTGTTTGCGGTGTGCCGCCCAGCCCCTGGTCTGTGCCATGCAGCGCCCTACTGCTGGACACCACGAAGTGCAGCTGCCGGGCAGACGACAGCGCCAAGAGCCGGCATCAAGGACAGAGTATAGAGCAGTGCCCTGTTGGGTCGTCGTTGCCAGCGTCCAGTGTGCACAGCTGCATTGAACTCTGTCTATCCTTCATATTCCAGCACGCGTCTCACCAGGTAGCCGTCCTCACGCGCGGAGTACAGCAGCAGCGCCCCGCGGGCGGGCCAGTGCCCCAGGCTGAGCGCCGCCAGCGCCGCCAGCGCGCCGCAGTACACGATGTACAGCCAGAAGAAGTAGTGGTGCTCGGGGGCCAGCCGCAGCACCAGCCTGCAAGACCAGAGGCGCTGCTGTCGATAACAAGAAAAGCACGGGTGCCTCATGAACCGTGGGTCTGAGCGCCCATCATGTCACTGCACTGGAGCCAGATGCACATGACAGGGAGGCCACCGTCACGCAGCCACCGCTAGCACACTCGGTGCTGCCTGCGTGCTTGTATGCATACGCAGAAGAGTCAGGCCGCAGTCGCTGGGCTTTTGCACCTGAAGCGCGCCAGCTCAGCGGCCAGGATGAGGACGAGCGGGAAGCGGCGCAGCCAGGTGTGCCTCGGCTTGTAGGCGCCCGCCAGCTCGGCGACAAACACCGCCGCCAGCAGCAGCCACGCCGCCGCCGCCAGCCCAAAGCCTGCAGGGTTCAGGGTTTCGGCGTTTGCGGACATTGTCAGCAAGTCCTTGAGATTGCACAGGATGCCACACGATACCGCTCTACCCGCCCCGTTGAAACACAGACCTTTGCGCTCCCAACGAGCCGAAGCTTCTCGGGGAGATCAGCAGGTCAATGCGTTGGTTGCGATGTGCAGCCAGTTGCACATATGTATATCGGAACTCGACGCCTCACCGGCCCACTCGAAGGGGTCCACATGGTGGTCGTGGCGGCCGTGGTGGCCGTGCTCCATGATGAGCCGCGCCCCCGCGATGCGGCCCTGCAGCTGGAACAGCGTCAGCAGCAGCGCCAGCACGCACGCTCCGGCGCCTGCGACGTGCAGCGCCTGGTCCCCACCCTGCAGCTTGTACCTGCAGTGATACATCAGTGGATCTCGATGCAGCCCCCGAGGTCGTGCCCAAACGGAGTGAATGTTGCATGTAAACCCCCAACAAATGCAACCTCCCACATTCGCAAGTGGGCTGCTCGTCATGCACCTGTCTGAGCGCCGTGACCGCAGATGGGACAGACGGATGATGCACAGCACGATGGCTGTCACGTATGCGGAACCTGTTGCAGCAATGGCCATTGTTGCACATGTGTATCCCACCACCATACATCTGCTCGATGCAACATGCTGTAGTCACAAAGCCAGGGACAGGAACAGGCGCTCTGGCACCGTACCCAGCAGTATGACGTCAAGGAAGCATGGTGTGTAGCCCCCAAACCAGTTGTCAAATGTCTTTTCATATGGCCTGCAGCGCGGGCGGGGATGGAACACTGATGCTGAATGCTTCATGTTCCGTGCGTGTGCCAGTCGCAACCAGATGCGCTGTACAGACGTCACATTGCAATGTGCTTAAAGACCTACCGGGGGTGGCAGAAGCCATTTAGGAAGTGGTGTGGCACCGACAAAGCCACGCCAAGCGCGGTGTTGGCTGCATGCAACGCCATGCCTGACGTCTGCTGTGTGCGGACCGTCAGCTACTGTCGAGCAGGTGCCTGTAGGCAAACACTCAGAGGCTGCATCATGGCGGTGTATTGGTGCTGAGCCTCACACTGCCGCCCCATGCTACACTCTGCTACGCACAGCATCTAACACTGGCGCTGGGACGTCCTCCTACCTTCAAAACTGACTGACGCAGCTGTCAGCTTGAAGACGCATGTAGCAAGCGCAGCTGCGAGTCGTCCCTGCAGATGATCACCACCAGTTGATGACAGTGGAATGGGTTTGGGTGCAACATGCATCAGGCCCACGGTCCAGCACACGCCGCCGCCATCCGAGTACGAAGCGTACTATGGTGGGTCAACAATGAGCCTTGCAGCGAATGGTCATAGCAATGACAAGCATCGGGCACTTGCACCTTTGTGTCGTGGCGAAAGCAACATCGACAACGTCACTTCAGGCTGCCACCGGCACAGCGGCAAGATGTATAGGACAAAGCACATGTGGGCTGGCGGGGTGTGCTGAAACAAAGCAAGTGGACGCAGGCAGGACGCAGCTCGACTGGTGCGCCAGCAGGGGCCTCTGCGCTGGCATTATGTGATCTGAGGCCTACCCGTGGATGCTTGGGGTGTGGATGCCGATCTAGTCAGGTGGCTGCAATGGCTAGGAGCTTGACACATGGAAGTGTGCCTCAGCATTGCAGATGGGCACTGGCACTGATCTGTATGCAGTCCATCATCCTCTGCACATCAACTTCCAACCAGCCCCAACATGCATGCATGCTGTGCCGCCGCTCTCTCTCACACTGTAAATACGGTATGCCATCGCTGCTGTTGGTGCTGTCATCAATCAACTGCAACTGGTTTTCCCGCCAACTTGTACAATAAATCAATAGCTGTGGCAATGCGCATTCCACAATATGATCCGTTCCACACCCTTCGGCTTACTTCCATCAGACGTAGTAGTATCCTGCACAAGCACGGGCAGCACATCACTGCACCAGAAACGACACACTCTGCAGGCAAGCTGTACACAGGTCGCACAGCACCGGACTGCATGCGTTCTGTCACTTCAACACGCCTCAACATGACGCACCTGAACCGCCTGCTGCATTGCGCGCCGCCGCCTCGGCGCGAGTGGAGACGGCCTCGCCAAGCCGCTTGAAGAAGCCGCCCTTCTTGCGGGGCGGCGCCTGCCCGGACGGCGACCCTGCAGCAGCAGAACGGAGGAAACATCAGACGGCGACCACACGGCATTGGAGTGGTTGTAATATATCGCCATTCTTGCCCCCATTCCTAGCTGCCGGCTGACTCTCGGTGCTCTGGCGCAGAAGCTGCCCGTCCATCAATGCTGCTGCAACTGCCTAACATGTGTGCAGCTGCTGCAGGATACATGTGAATACACAGAGGTGAATACACAGAGGTGCAGGTGCTGCCCCTTGGGCATTTCACCCCTTTTGGCAACCAGCCTGACAGGAACATCTGCTAATTATCAAGCCGGATCCTGCTGCAGAAAACAAGCCCACGTTTTGATGCAGTGCCACCCTTGGGCGGCAGGTCATCCAGGGCCGCAGCCACAGCGGCCCGCGCAGCTGCCACGGCTGCCCGCCGTGCTGCTGCCTCTTTCGGCGAGACCGGCTCAAGCAGCTGGGCACTCCCCATGTTGGCCGAGTCCTCGCGGTTGGGTGCACCCTTCGCAGACGACGACTGAGTCCGCCCGCTGCCGCTGCGCATGCTGCGCTTGGACGGCGGTTTCCCGATCGCCGGGCTGCTCTGGCTGCGCATGTGACGCCCCTTGTCTGCCGAAGTGATGTCACTGTCGCCCTTGCCTGCCAAAGTGCTCTGGCTGCGCATGCTGCGCCCCTTGGCAGCAACTGTGCCCTGGCCGCGCCCCATGTCTGCCGCTGCAACATCCGCTGCTGTTGGTGTTGCTGCCCCCTCTGACACCCGAGACCCTACACCTGCAGGTGCAGCCAGGCGCCCCAGTGGTCCTGGCACTGAGGCGTCTGGTGCATGAAGGAAGGAGGAAGGAGGAAACACAGCAGGCCGGCCGGACCAGCGCCCACCTGCGGGCGGAGTGGCCGCGGCGGCGGGGGCGGGGGAGCCGCCGGACCGCTCGAACTCGTCGGGCCGCGGCGTCTGCACGGGCGAGCGTGGGGTGTCCGCCGGCGTGGACGGCGCCTCGCTGTCTGGCGCCACCTGAAGATGTGCAACGACGAGATGATGAGCAGCACATCCAGCGGCATCATGACATCGACATAACACAGTGCAACCATCAGTATGTTGTTTCAGTGTGTTGCATCAACAAGGCACCCCGCTCGCCGATGGCAGACACCGGGCGGCAGCCACTTGGACTGAACAGTGCTCGGCAAGCTGCCACGCCTGGCCCTCAACCCTGAGCCCTGACCCGCACCTGGCCAAGGCCGGGAGGCGCGCCGCCGCCGCCAGCAGACGTGGATCGCCGGGCGCTGGCGGGCCGTGGAGCCGTCACAGAGTTGGCGCGCGGCCCCGGCTCAGCGGTGCCCTGCAGGGGTACGGGCCAAAACCTCTGGGCACTGGCCAGTATCTCGGGCATGAGAACTTGTCGGCTGGAACAACCAACAGCAGCTCGGCATTTACGCGCAGTACTTCATGTTCTGCATGTGCATGCCCATCCTTCAGTGTCCAATGCAGGATCAGCAGGCACTTCACATTTGCTGGAAGAAAGCATGGAGCCGGCCGCACCTGCAGGACGTGGGTCGCGGCGGCGAGCTCGCCGCGGGTGAGGCTCTGCTTGCCAGGCAGCAGCACGCGCACCGCGGGGCCCAGGCTCTCGGAGCCGCCGTCGGTGAGCGGGGTGGAGTGCGCCGGCGACCCGCTGATGGCCGCCGCGCCCGGCCCCTCCTGCAGCACCTGCACCCCGCGCGGCGAGGCCGAGGGGCCCGACGTCTGCCCAGACGGGTGCGACTGCGCGGACAAAAGGCGCGTGTTATACATGTACTGCAGCAAGGTGTACATGTTGGCACTGAGTCGGCACTGACTGCACTGGGTCTTTCCATTTCCTCCATATGCACAGCCCTGCAGATGGGCAACATAACGAATGTGCGTGAGGCTGGCAGCTGCTCCTCACCAGAGAGGACAGCTCTCCGCTGGCGCCGGGGCGCATGCGGGAGCGGCCGCCCGCCGCCGCGACTGCGTTGGCCGCCGCCGCCGCCTCATCGGCGCTGTGCCGCTTCCGCAGCTCGCCCTCCGCCGACGACCGCCTGCTGGAGCGCAGCCGCTGGCCGCTGACGAAGGGGACATTGCCGCCGCCTGCACTGGTGGCTGGCACCCCGATGTCGCGAGGGCCGTCCAGTGCTGCGCCAGGGTCTCCACGCCGTGGAGACTCAAAGCTGCGGCGGGAGTCCGGGCCATTGGGGCGGTTGGCGCCTGAGCTGGGGCCTCTGTCGTAGCCGCCGTTTTCGCGGATGTAGGCCGCTGCGGCCTCAGCTGCGTACCCTGCTGCCGCTGCAGGGCTGTTGGAGTAGGGCGCTGAGTTGCGGGCGTAGTTGCCTGCCGGGGTGGCGTAGCCAGAGGACTGCCGGAGGCCGGAATCCCGGGCGTACCCAGAGTCCCGCTGGTAGGGCTCGGAGTCGCGGCCGGAGTCGCGCGCGTAGCCCTGGTCCCGAGCGGAGTCCCGAGACAGGCCGGCCTCCCGCTCGCGGCTGGAGTCCTGGGCAAACTGAGAGTCCCGAGCCGAGTCCCGGCCAAAGGTGCCCGCTGCCGCTGCCTGACGCAACGCCCGCCTGCAGCAACAGCAAGACACAGCTCCGGAAAAGCAGCGACACGGCCAAAGGACCTGTACACCTCACAACTGAGAGCTGTTGTGCAACGCTTGCTCAAGAACCGGACTGTTGCTGTAGTGAAGGGAGCGTCGCACCTCTCGCTGTCCATTCTGCGCTGGTGCTGGGACAGCCCGCCTCCGGCCGCTGCTGCAGCAGCGTGGGCCATGGGTGTGCTGGCCTCAGCTGCGCCACCGTGCCGCTGCCCCAAGCGGACGCTGCGGCGGGCATACCTGCAATGACAGGGCGATGTTGTGAGGAAAGAGCAAGACACATTGGAAATGCCCAGACGGATCTATGAAGCATCATGTACAGACGACTGGTGTAGCTCAGGCCGGTGCAAGGCAGTGCGCCGCAGGGCGAGCATACACGACACCAGCACAGCCCCGACCAGCAGGGCAGGACATTGATCGCGCACCCCGACTCCCCGCCAGAAATGCTGCCGCTGCGCTGCCGGGTCTGCATCGTGGGGGGGCCGCTGCCGCCGCCCCGCTGCCCGCTGGCGCCGTTGCCGACGCCGTACAGCGCGGCGCGATCCGCGAAGGACAGCATGTGCGGGCCGGTGGGGGGCACGACAGCGCTGGCGGCGGTAGCGGCGTTGGCGGCGGCCATCTGGGCTCGCGCCTCCGCCAGCATGCCGGGCGCAAACGCCTCGTCCAGATCGTCCAGGTCCTCTGCCAGCGCTGCCTGCAGTGTTTGAGCCAGGGTGGTTCAGCCGATGGTTTAGCGGCTGGACCCTAGCCGCAACAAGTGCAACACGCTGATACCCACAGCACGGTTCAAAGGGCGGGACGCCAAGTGCTGTGGCAGGCTGCACACGAGCAATGGCCATGTAAACAGCACGTGCTGGGAGATGCACCTGACATACCCATCGTCAGCACGTCTGAGGTTCAGATGCTTATACTTTACGAGCCACAAGCCACAAGTCCTAGATTCCGGCACAGTCCTTGAACACACCTGCAGCTCGGCGTCGGGCTCAACGCCCCGCTCAGCCAGCCGGGCCTTGCGCTCCCTGACGCTGACCCGCACGGGCGTGACCTGCATGGCATACACCCAGGATGTGCATGCATGGCTGGTTTCGAGCTGCAAGATACTCTTCAAAGTCTGCCGCCTGAAGCGAAGCTTGGAAGTTTTGTGTCGCTCCGCGCAAGGGGTAGGACTTAAGTGGCTTGCTTTGACTTGACTCCTGGTTGACAGTGTGTGACTATGTTGACGACAATGCTGCAACCCTTGCTTGCTTGCACAGCCTGACACTCGAAGCTCATCGCAGCATTGAGCGGCATCTGCCAGTGAGCACAGACAACATGCGCAGTCCTCAGGGGGCGCACCATCTTGGAGCTGGTGCGCTGCTGCTGCTCGGCGGCGGCTTCTGCTGCGAGCGCGGCCTCACGCGCCGCTGCAAAGGTGGCGCTGACGCGTTTGGTGATGCCGGCGGGCGCCGCCGTGCCGTTGGCGGCGCCGGCGGCCGCCAGCGCCTTTGCCTTCGCCACCTCCGCAGCGAGCGAGTCCTCGCTGCTGGACCCGGGGCCCTGCCCATCTGCGTCTGCTCTGCCTGCAGCCGCTGCCTCGTCGGCGCCCGAGATGCCCGCCGCCTGGCGGTTGACGGCCGCCGCCTGTGTGCCAGCAACGGCAGCGGGGTTCGCCGCCAGCTTGCTGACCTCCTGCAGGTCGCCCCGGTCCTCGGAGGCGCCCAGGGACACGTCCTCCGCGTCCGACACGCTGAGGCCGCGGGCGACGGAGGAGTGCGCGGAGCCGAAGCCCTGCGCCGAGCCGGGCGCCGTCAGCGTCGGCTGCCGGCTGAGCTGCGGGGTCTCCGCCGCTTCCGCTGCCTCTGCTGCCGCCGCTGCCGGCTCGCCGTCTGCCTCCGGGGCGAAGGCGTAGCGCTGCTGGTCGCCGTTGGCTGGCGCGTCCTGCACGGCTGGCGAGGGGCTGCCGCTCTGGCCCGTGAATGGCGAGTTTGGGTACGACTCCTCCCCGCTCCTGTTCTGCTCATCGTCACGCCTGCAGCCCAATAATCCAACTGGTGCTGCAGGGTGTAAAGCATACAGCATTGCTGCAGGCTTAGAGCAGCTAGGAGGAGGTGGTGTAGACATGCAGGGGTCCCGTTCATGTGTGGGTATGTCAGGCACCTGGAAGTTGGCAGCGCCTCCTCCCGGTCGTGTGGCGTGTGCAGCGCCGGGTTTGACTCGCCAAACTGCTGGGAGCCGCCCTCGCTGCTGCTGGGCTGCCGTTCAGAAGCTGCAGGGCGTCAAACATCTCCTTAGATGACAGATGAAGTACTGCAGCTTTTGATCGAGGTCACTGAACCCTTATGTCACTGCTTGCCGGCGTGTCTATGCCACAGCCACCACAAAACCAGTGCTCACCCGCATCTGGGTCCCCGACATTGAGGAAGTCGGGGTGCTCCAGCCACTGCTCCACCTTGGACATGACCTTCTGGCCCTCGCCTGCATTTGTGGACAGCACTCGGATCGGGCAGCTGGGTGCAAAGTTTCAGAGCGGACCAACATGCGCATGACCATGGTAAGGTGCACACTAAGGTGCCACTCAGCAGTCGAAGCATCAGCCGACCAGCGTCCTTCCTGATTGCCGCTTGTCTGCTGATCGGGTGCGCACCTGGGGCGTGGTACATGTCGCCGACGAGGTTGAAGGCGGCCCACATCTGCTCGGTCGTCATGATGTTGTTGAGCACCAGCAGCTCGGCGAACTTGGTGAGGCAGGCCGCGTTGTGCGCGTGCTCCCGCTCCTCGTCGGCCATCATGCGCATGAGGGCGATGCGCACCATGCCCTCCCTGCAGCGAGCACGGGCCAGATGAACAGGCAGCATCCTGAGCTCTGGCTGAGCAGTCAACTGGATGCACGAAAAGTGCGCTCTGTGACATTGCTGACAAGGACAGCATGAACGCTGCAGTACAACTATCAAGCTGACCAGGGGGACGTCTCCTCGCCGGCCTGTGTGCCATTAGCCGCTGCGCTGTCCACGATCTCCTGGGGTTCATGCAAGCAGAAGCTAGGTCGGAGAGGCATGGCAGCTGCTGTATGCTTCATGTGCTCTTGGGCAGTGCAGATACGACTGACACTGCCACGTTGACGCAGCAATGCAAGGACGCAGCAGCTTACCACATCGACCCCCATCTTGATGTCGCGCACGAGCCCCGCAAACAGCTTGAAGAGGCTCCCATCGAAGGCCTGCCCCTCCGCCAGCGGCATGTACTGCACCTGCGACAGCCAATTAACATGCAAAGGTCATGGCAAGCTACACGCTGTGACTTGGTTCCATGCCAGAAGGCATACATTGCACATTTGTCCATCGAAGTCCGAAGGCAGCTGACTTTCGTGGCTGTGAGGACCGCTGCTAGGTGTGCAGAAATGCTCCTCATACAACACCTGGTATTGGGTTCACGAACTCCAGTGCTTGGACTGGACAAGAGGGACCCATCGTGCGTTTTGGCGGACAAAAGGCAGCAGACCTGGAAGCGGTCACGTCGGCATTCATCCACGCGCTGCGGGTCCGCCAGGTCCACCTTGGTGCCCAGCAGCAGCACCTGCACGCGCGCCGTCTCCCCCGCCTCCAGCGACCCGCTGTTGGGCCACACCCGGTACGTGCTGCTGGCGGTTGTCTTGATCTGCGGGAGGACGGGGAACCATGACGCTGGCCTGTGGCGATTGTTACGCAGTTTTATAGTAGCGCAAACCTGCTGCGACGTGGTCTGGCATGCAGTGGGATACAGGAAAAGAGCGGTCGAGGAGTTGGCGCTGTAGCGCTTGATAACAGCAGACATGACCCCACCTTGAAGGCGACTCGCTCCACAGGGTGGGGGTTGAACAGCGTGAGCGTGACGGGGGAGTCCGCCCCCACAGCCGCACGGAAGTGCAGCTGCTCGGGGTTGATCTGAAGGCCCGTCATGGCTGCGCACGCCGGCCTGCAAGCTTGCAACAGCAACGTTCAATGCCAGGCGGCATATGTGCGCGGTATTCACAAACACGCACCGCATGCAGCGCTGGATGACCCTTGCATCGGTCGTGCAGCTGCGGCAAATGTGCACACTCACATGAAAAGCATTTACGCTTCATGTATACTCAGGCTACCTGCAGCGCGTGCGCTGCCTGCCGGCGGTGTTCAGCAATCCACACCCTCAATGCAGCAGTGCTGCGTGCAGCAGGCCCCGCCCTGCGCGCTCGGCGCGGCCAGATGGCACCTCAGCGCTTCTGTGGCTGCCGTGGCTGCTGGATGGCCTTTGCCGGATGCGCAGGGCTGAGTCGCCTCCGCCCGTTCGGTGACACACCCAGGTGTGGTGATGGAGCCCGGAGGGCCTCGCCAGCCGGTCAAACCGCCCACGAGCCGTCAGCTGGGAGCAGTGCTGCTGTCATTGGGCTCAGCTGCTGTGCTGCAGCTGAATTGTGTTGCCTGGCATCGTGGCAGGTTCACTGCCCGTGGGCAACCTGCTCAGCAGCCGGGTCGCTGTCTACTTGCAGGATCCATGAGCTGGTGCTCCGACACCTCAAGCAGCACCGCCAGCACGGCGCAGGCCAATGAGCACGCTGCCGCAGCTTCCCACAAAGGTGTGTTACCAAATGCTGGCAGTGTACCCGTGGAGTCCGTTTAGTGTCACACCAGCCACGGGCTGTTGGCCTGGCTCCGCGCACACCAGCCACGATGCACACCTGCCCAAGTTGACACGCCGGCACGGCACGGCAGTGCACCAGGCTGCAGGCTGCGCCCACTGCTCGGCGCTTGTCGAAAGTCGGTGCGAGATCGGAAGGTCGATCAACCCCTGGTTGGTCGATAACGGGGGCAACTTGGGGCTTTGATTGCCCAACGCGTTCTTGGTGTCTTGCGGGAAGATTGCGGGCCCCCGCGCCACGGCCCGTTGCTCATGATCGGTGAGGCACAGCAGCCAGAGGAGACCGGGCCGCCAGCTGCCGACGCGGCCAGCCTGCGCCAGGCCAACGAAGAGGCTTTCGACGAGCTGAAAGCCACCATGGCTGGGCGGCACCTGCAGGTGGGCGGCCTGGGGTCCCGCACGCTGCCTGCATGCGTGCATGTCTTCGCAGCTCTGATTGAAGGCGCACGCCTCTGCAGGTGTTCCCGGAGCTGCTGGAGTTCCCCATGCGCCTGGGGGTGGACACGCTGCTTACGGCCAGCCTGCGCAACGCCAGCCCGTCCTATATCGCCTTCAAAGTCAAAACCACGGCGACGGAGCGCTACCGCGTGCGGCCAAACATCGGCGTGGGTGCGTTCCCCGCCATCGCCCCGTGCTGTGCTGACCGCATCAGTCCAACATGTCTCGTACGCAGGATGTCAGCAGCGTTGGCGGCCCTGCGGCCACAACCGAGTCGCCCGCTGGGGTCAGCCGCGTAATGGCCTGGCTGTTCACATGGTGCCGCCGCTGCAGCAGCGGCCAGCTGGGCGCTTGCTGCCCCTGTTTGCTTTCAAGCAGAACGCTGGCATGCCTCCGGCTGGCCGTCTAGCCCGGCTTCGGTGCAAACCTGGCAGCACACAGTCTTCCAGCGTTTCAGTAACACGCATCAGCCACTGCGGTCGCGCGCAGCCCCGTGCCAAGATGAGGGACACCGCCCCGAGCACATCCCCTCTGATGTCTGGTCCCTCATCCGGGGGCGTCCGCTGTGCACGCCGCTGGTGGGCCATATCGGGGCTACAGCTTTGTCATCAGCAGGCCTGCCACGCCCTCAAGGGCGTTTCCTGGTCTCGCCTGCTGATGGGTGTCCTTTCTGCTGGTGCTGCAGTGGCGCCGGGCGAGACGGCGCATGTGAAGCTGGTGCTGGTGGCCCAGTCCGAGTTCACGCCCGACCTGCAGCACTGCCGCGATCGGTTCCTGGTGCAGAGCCTGCCCATCCTGCCGGGCCAGCAGCCGGACAGCAACGCGTTCAAGGCGCAGAAGTTCAAGGTCCAGGACCACAAGCTGCGCGTCAGCATCGTGAGTCCCCTGTCCCTCCATATGCAACTCTTTCACAACCACGACGTCGAGCGACAACCTGTCAGGCCTACAGCGTATACATCTTTCTTACCGCCGGCGCATCAGTGATCGTGCCCACACTGAGGCAAACCTCAGATTCCTTGCATAGACATGCCCGTCAGGCTTGCCAGCGTGTCATTGCCGGTTCAGATGGTGAATTCCAGCAGACTCTGCGCAGGCGCAGCAGCCTGATGCTCTGCTGGGCCTACTTTGATCGGTTTTTGGCGTACTACAGTGATGGTACCGCGGCCTTGTACTCCTGTGTAACACTTGACCCAATCATGTCAGCTGATGGATGGCCATCTCAGGACAGGACTTCCTCTTGATATGTATCGCCTGCAGTTTACCTCAGTAGAGTACGCCAGGCCTGCAAGCTCAGTTGGGCGGTTGTACTGCTCGATGTGGCTAGGGGCGTTCACCTCCCTGTGTCGGCCTAATGCAGCACGACCGACCACGTTCTGACGCTTGCTTCCTGCCTGCCATGCGCAGACGCAGGTGCACAATGCGCAGAACCTGATCGGGGACAGCGCCGCGGGTGGCAAGGGCCTGCGGCCGGTGGCCAGCCCCCTGGAGAAGGAGGTGAGCCAGTCTCCGCAACCCCATTGCACACGGTTGAGCATGCGCCAAGGCTCTGACTGCATGCTGCACATATGGCTGTGGGGCTAGATGGATCGACAGAGGACCGATAAGATGCAGGGCTGCAGAAAGGCTGCAAGAGCAGCAGGAGGTCCTGGGCTCATGTCGATGTCTCTGGCCCCCGCAGATCCGGTCCTCGCTGCTGGCGATCGCGGAGGAGCAGGGGCTGGACGGCCACCGGTCCTGCCTCACCAAGTTCTCGGAGCTGCTGCTGCTCAACGGCGTGATCAGCACGCAGCAGATGGGCGTGGCTCTGGACCTGGTGGAGGCGCTCTTCGAGCCGGGTGAATGCCTTTCCCCTGCTGAAGTGCACGCAGCAGGGTGGCTGTGAGCGGCTGGGCAAGGGTGCTGCTGGGTGCTGCTGCTCTGCAGTTGTCGCTGTTGGCGAGGCGCTGCGTGCGTGCTGCGATCCCTTGTCTGCAGTGAGGCGTCTGCGTGCTGAGCGTCCTGACACTCGTTTCTACATCTCAAACCGTAGAGGACGAGCCAGAGCACATGGAGGAGCTCAACCGCTCGGTGCACACGTGGATCGAAGAGAGCGAGCACAGCGGCGCCGGCAGCGACGACGGCCTGTCCTCGCCCTCTGCCGCTGGTGCGCGATGGGCGGACTTTCGGGCTGACAACACCGCCTCTGGCTTGGGAACCGACCACAGTCAAAGCATCCGTCGGCATGTTGTGATTGAGGGAGCTCGCAGGTAGGCCTGGCGCTTGTGCTGCTTTGTGTGCGGTGCTGTGCCTAAGGCGCTGACTCTGCTCCCATTCTGCCACTGCTGCAGGCATGTCGGCGGCGTCAAGCAGCTTTGCTAATGGGCCCGACCGCACCCCGCCCCCGATGATCAGCCGCAGCCAGCTGGCCACCATTGTGTCGGGCGTGCCGGCGGCAGCGGACGTGTTCCCCTCGCCCTCAGCCGCGCACCAGTCCCGCGGCGGCGGCGGCGGCGCGTCACAGCGCTCGCCGCTGGCGGTGCGGCGGTCAGTCGACCCCGCCACCGCCAAACCGCAGGTGGGCATGAAGCCGTATGCGAGACCCTTGCCTGAACGATGCACTGACTTCAGTGCAGCGCTCATCAGGGCCAACGGTGGTCGATTGCTGCACTTGCTGCAGCTTCCATGTTCATCAGCAGATCGGTCACTGCACTGTGCTGGTGCTCTTCGATTGCGGCTGTTGTACTGTTCACTGCTCAAAAGTCCATCTCATTTCCTGTAGGACCTGTTCCCCTCGCCGCCGGCTACGCCTACAAGCGATGTGCAGGAGAACGGCGAGGCGGGACATGGTGTTGGCGATGGCATGGTGCCCAATGCGCCGCACACACCGGCCACCGCAGGCAGCGATTACAACCCACCGCCGCTGCGGAGGGTGGAGGATGCGTATGCAGCGGCGCCCGACTCGGTCGTTGCCAATGCCAGCACCAGCGCTGTGATGTCAGGTGAGCAGTCTTTGCAGGGATGCTGTGCCAGGAAAGCGACATGTAAGTGGTGCTGTGTAGATACTTGTCTGCCTTGGCCGTGATGCGCAGTGCTGCGAGCCTGCTGCACACACTCGATCACATACGCTCTGCCAATGAATACATGTGCTGCTGCACCCTACGTCGCATGCCGAGCCACCAGTGCTATGTGCAGATGCGAGGGCGCCCGGCACCCCGCCGGCATCCCCGCCCCCGCACGGCGGCTCCGTTGGTGGCGGCGGCCTGAAGCGCAACAGCGCCGACGAGGGCTCCAGCCGCTCTGACATCCTGATGGACGTGAGCCCCTAAATTTTTGTGCTGCATCTACTCTTCGATGCACACTGGTCCTGTGCTGGGATGATTTCCAGCCGGCTTGATGCAGCGGTTGAGCAGTCATGCCAGCAACGGCTGGCAGTGTGAGAGCAGCCCATCTGCGTTGGCAAGCTGTCCTGTTGCCATTGCTTGGGCTGCAGGGCCCCCGTACAATATGCCCTGACGTCTCTGCTGTCCTGCTGCAGCTGCTGCCAGCAAAGGTGTCGGCAACCAGCAGCCACAGCAGCTTCACCGGCGACCGTCCAGTGCCTGAGTCGCCAGCGCGCAATCTGGCGGCCATGCTGCGCTCGACGCTGCGCAACCCGGGTCCTGCAGGGCAGAAGCTGCGTGATGCCTTTACACAGGGTGAGCCGTCATGCTGCTGTTGAAAAGGCCATGCACATTGGTGCTGCAATTGAGGTCAAGGCTCAGGTGCACTGGGCGCAGCAGCAGCAGCAGCGTCATATGCCAGTGCTTGGATACAAGGGGCAGTTCATCGGGCCTCATGATTCCACCCAGCGGTTCTTCCCTGTCGGTCGGCTATCGCTTGCACTGCCCCCGGCATCTGCTTAGGGCATGTAAGGCTGTTTTCCAGCACTGAAGCGCTGTTTCCCGGCCGCCCGCAGGCACATCCCCAGAGCGGCGCCCTGGGAGTGCTGACTGGGACGCACGTGAGAGCTTCTCACCCACAGCCGCAGGCCGCCACACTGTCGAGGGCGTCGCAGAGGCATGACGACGCATGGTGTGCCAGCACTGGATGCATGTAAGGCTTGTCTTGGCAGCGGGAAAATATGGCCTGGTCATGACCGCGAGGTGAACCAGTTGAACTAGATGGGTACATAGACGGCGCCTGACTGTCGCAGCGTTTGGTCAGCGTGATGACCAGCCTCAGCTCCACATTTTTTTGGCGGTCTGGCGCCACAAAGTGCTTTGTGAATGTTGTATCATTGTCATCATGGTTATCGTTGGCACAGCTTCGTTCTGGTTGATTCTGAGAGTAGAGCACATGGTACGCAGCATTCGCAAGCAGCTGCAATGTCTATCCTTCTAGTGGAAACCAATTGTGACTACTGAGTGCTGTTACTCTTGCGACACCAGTATGCTCAACTGTGCAAGGCATCACCGGTACATGCTGGCAGCACCCTGTAGTGGAACTTCAGCTGCCTGTTGCCGGTGTGCCCCTGTGTGGCACATTTCGAGCTGCATTTGGAACTTGCGTATGATCATGCATTGGTCTGCAGCACGTGTCGCACGCTGCAATGCTCCGCTGGTGCAGGCAACACCTTATAAGTATCTAGTGACTGTCTCCAGGTTGCGTCCAAAGCACTTCCGACACCTGCAGTGGGGCCAGGATCCGCCTGCTCTGACCCGCATCAGAAGCCAGCGATCACAGCAAGCCACGGCGATGGCTCAGGTCAGCCAGTGCACCGACTCGGTCGACTCGCTCCTGGCCCGAGCGCTGCCAGCGCCGCGCTACATCAGATCCGGCGGCGCCGCTGCCGTGGTAGCACTGGCCGCCCACAGTGAGTTGTCTTCGGTTTTTGCTGCACATCAGCGCTGAGCATCATCTCCAAGGATCTTCCCAGCGATGTCGCACCTGCCGAGTTCAGCAATGCGCCATGTTCCAGCGCAGGCATGATGGTAGAGTCTGGCTTCCGGCTGCGAGCTCAGTTCGACAGCGATGAGCGCTACGTGCCGCCAGGCGACTGGAACGGCAAGTTTCAGGATGAGTGGGTGTTCGAGTACATCAGGTGCATGGCGTCTGAACCATGCCCGTGAAACACGCAGTTTATTGAGCTGCATCATGGTCCACACAAGCAGGCATTCACACAAGATGAACAGTCAAAGAAGCTCCCGAGAGGTGGGTTAACTTTCATGTGGTTCATGCATGGTGCAGGGATGGCTGCGCCAACCCCTTCGTGATGCATCTGTCGCTCCAGTCAATTTCGGGCCGCATGTTTGTGCAGGCCTCTGAGGTGAGCCGGCGCATGGCTCAACAGAACCCTGCACATCAACGGGGATCACACTGTTCTTGGGCCAGACCATCCCATTGCTGAGGCTGCACAGCGGATGCTACCGCCCTGCTGCATGCAGATCAACAACATCAACAACATCCAGAACCTGGGCCTGGTCCCTGCCAACTACGTTCCAGACCCAGCAAAGATGGAGGCAGACAGCTGGACAGGTGATCGTGATGTCAGATGCTGCATGACAACTGCAAAGAGTCAGCACACGCTGACACGCCAGTCTGATGCTGCATGACATCTGCAAAAGCAATCACCACTTGTTGACATGCCGTCCTGATGCTGCATGACACCTGCGAAGCGTCAGCACATGCTGACGCTGCAGTTGTGCCAGCCACGAGGCGATCACCAACCCACAAACGAGACCTCGGTGTTGTCGGCTGCGTGTTGTGACCAGATCCTGTGGTCAACCATGCATGCGCAGGTGTGCTCCAGAACGAGAGGCAGCTGCGCAGCTATGTGGAGGATTACGTCGTGCAGCCGCTTGCAGCAAATGCCACGCCCGCGCCGCCGCAGGCCTCAGCATCAACAGCAGCAGCGCCAGCAATGGCTGATGGCGACCCAACCACGCCCGGTATGCCCCTCGCCTATACCAATTGAAGGCTGCAGCCATGGCATATACACCCACAACCAGGGCTGCGCAGCAAGTGTGCAGCGAATGTGTCTGGTGTCCAGTCTTCTGGCATGCACACGCCGTAAGCTGCGCTGAAGGGTGCCTGCAGGCGACAGCGTGACAGAGGCGGCGTCCAGAGGCCTCGTGCGCCCTGACAGCGACCCACTCAGCGGCCTGAAGGCCCCCATAGTGCTGGCGTCTGTCACAGTGGCGGTGGCGGCGGTGGCGGTGGCCTGGATGATATGGTCGCGCAGCGGCAGGGCCTGAGCCCCGAGGCAGACTGCAGGTTGCAAAGCAGAGTGCTGTCAGCAGACCGGGGACGTCCTCAGCAGTAGATGTGTGCGCGAGGGTGCAGCTCATTGGTGTTTCGTAGGCAGTCCGTAGACAGAGGCAGCATGGAAGCACGGGTCTTGTAGCACCGGCGGTTGGTGATTTCCTCTAGTTCTGGCGCCGCATGCGTGTTGCCTGTGTCCTTGTTTCCAGTGAAGGCAGACGTAATGTGTGGCGCATAGTGGCATACCTGTCAAGTTGGCACGGGTCCGAGTGGTCCCAGTGGTAGTGCACCCACCGGTCACCTGCACAGGTCCATCACCGCAGGGTGGCCACAGCGAAGGCCATCCTCCAAGCTGCCTCAAAAGCACATGGTGCATGTGGGTTGCATGTACACAGGCAGGGTGCTGCTTTGAATGACCAGGCCAGCACACGCAGCAAGGCATGCTTCCGGCAATCCTGCTTCCCACATCCCACCTGGCCGCAACACAAGATGAAATCCGGCTGATCCTGGCAGTAAGCCAGCATTGCATGTCTCTGGCTGCTGCTGCTGCTGCAGCTGGTGATTAAACGGGGGGTCTGCTCCACACCACAGGATGCACCGTCAGCGGCGCAGCGCACATTGCAACATCTGCCGCGGCGTCTGTGCGACATGACGACACTGCCAGTCATGCGCGTGTGTTGATACTGCGTCGCACTGCTACGGCGTACGAGCAGTTTCATGAAATAGTACACCCTACCATATACAGCCTGATTCTTTTGTGCCGACACGTGGCAGAGATCATCGTCCCCACTACCTCGCTGCTCAGGAGATCGCGAGCTCATTCCTGCGCTTTCACCTCCAGAGCACCCGGCAACGAACCCAGTTTCCCCCGCCAGCACAACAGACCAACAGGTATGTAGGATGTTGCTTGTGCATGCAAGCTTGCAAATCTGAACCTGCTGAACTTTTTCAGCGCACTTGGTGCATGCGCCTTGAGGCTGCCGTCCCGTGCGGTGCATGTCGACTCCTAGCATACAATGTCTTTATGTAGTGCGTTCCGCATAGCTCAAGTCCGCACGCAAATTTGTGTTCCTCCTGCACACTGATAAGATCGCGACGATCGTCGTCATGCAGTGCATCCTCTCACGCTCAGCCCTGCATGCGAGCACTCGGTATGCATGGGCCACAAGGCCTTCGATCAGGGTTCTCAAGCTTTTGACAGGCTATGTTTCATGCCTGCGCGAGCAATTGGGAGGCGCGTGCACCCGCGATGAAGATCTTCGCGACATACATGAATAACACCACGTGTTGTGTGCCGAGTGCACATCGCGACGGGAGCAACCACGTTTGCAGACAGTCGCAGTGTCGCCCTTGATTATCCACTGCAGCATGATCGCATGCGCGCGTGCGTGGTTTGTGGTCAAACGCGTGACCGCCTGTCCCTGGTTCGGCCGTTGAGGCAGCGTGTGGAACCTACGCTGCTGCGTATGGCCTGCAGCTTACCATTTAGTATGTCATACGCAGCTATTTGCCTGTGTGCGTCAGTTACAAGCGTGCGCGTACTCTGGACAAGCGAGTGTACTCGATGCCCGGCCAAACTCAGCTATATGGGACGCACCGACGCGTTGCCAGACTGTGCGTGTGCGTGTCAGATGCTTTTTCGGACCGGCTACCATCTGATCGCACTGCTAGCGTTGCGTTGTATCTGCGACGTAGCCAATCATGCTGTCGCCTGCCCTGATACTGGGTGGAAGCGATCTGCAACGAGCACACAACCACTGATCTCGTGTTCGACCTGGTCACACTCCTGCACACTTGTGCCAAGCTCAGCATCTGTTTGCTGTAAATTCTTCTTTATGCACGTTTCAGGTGAACATCATGGCGCCCAAGATGCTGCTGCCGCTTCTGCTTGTGGCGATTGTGGCTGTGCTGCTGGTCGGCAATGCTGCTGCCGAGGACAAGAGCCTGATGCCCGAGACGACTTCAATCCTCAAGGTATGGAGCCCGGTGCACATGAGAGTCATCCGCTAGGCAGGTTGCAGCTCGCTGATGAAGTTCCTGCAGTGCAGACACCAATGTGCTCCGTCCACATACATGCATGCATGTAATCTTCGTGGATTGGCTTGCCAGCCGCCGCCCGCTGCATGCATGGCATGTTGCCTGAGTGGATGTTCGACGTGTGAGTGCTCCGTTGACTGTCAGTCTGCCGTGTGCAGCTGTGGCCCATTGAGAACATTTGCAACACAGCCCTTGTCTGTGTGTGTTGCAGGCGGGCAAGATGCCTGCGTCCGCAACGGCGAACCAGCGCACCACGGCCACCTGCTCCAGCCTCCGCTCATCCGGCACCTGCAGGCCCTTCAACTCCCGCACCCTCGACTCATCGATTGTTGCGCCGAGGGGCAGCAACACTGGGCGGTACAGGACCAGCCCGCCGGCGGACACCAAGCTCCTGGGTCGCCCGAGGTTCAGCATCATCGCTGTAGTGAGTACTAGGACTACAACCACAGTCAGTTATCATAGATTCCTCTGCACCTGCATTGACCATCGATCTTGTCACAGCTTTGACTCTGTTTCGGTGCTTGACTTGAATACACAATATACATTACACTAGATCTATCCTGTAACGTATGTTAGCTTATCCAGCAAGCCTGTTAGGACGCACAGGTCTCTACAATTGGGGGGACAGCCGCGAAGTTGCGTATTGACTTGAGCAGCCATTGAAAGTGCCGTATGCCTTCACACCCTGCTGCAAACCGCATATTGGTTGCAAACCTTGGCATAGAGTTCAAAGCGCTGATCAAAGCAAGCGTCATAGATCTGTTGCGTGTATCAACACCGCAACCTGGCGAACTGGTCAGGGCATTGACCGAGAAGACACGTGCAGCTGCAATTCAGCGAGAGCAAGCGGCCTACAAACACCTTCAGGCCTATCAAACTGAGATAAGTAAAGAAGCGCACCTTGCAAGCAAGATCATTGATCGCTTGACAGTATATTTGGAGTCTGCAGCAAATTGCCGCACTCGTAGAAAGTTTCGTAAGCAACGCTCAATTGAGAAAACCAACTACAATAAACTTAAAACCATCTATAGAGATAACAAACAAGCACTTGAGCTCCACTACACCAACTTAATAGCCTTGCAAGATGGCAGGCGTCGGTATGGACACTGGTGTTAGTCAGACTCCTTCACGAGAGGAATGGGATCAAATGCAAAAGGACTTAGCATCTGCTGCTGCATCTTTCAGTGAGATGAGAACTGAGCTTTCTACTGTTAAAGCACAGCTGCAGCAGGCAACTATGCGAGAGAGCACCAAGTCAATGGCGCATGCCAACAAACCTCGACCTTTTCCTGGGCACGGCGACACCATGCATCTGGGCTCTTGGATCTTCACTTTGACCAAATATTTGGAGGCTACTAATGCTGATCCAGAGCGGTGGGTAGCATTTGGCAGCACGTATTTAATCGAGACTGCCGCTGTGTGGTATGAGCACAGGGTTCAAGACATGCACGCTGCTGGTGTCCTGGACTCCTGGCCATCATTCTGCAAGGATTTGATTGACACTTTTCAGCCTATCACAGCACCAGCCATGGCTAGGGACAAGTTGCACCACATCAAGCAACGTGGATCTGTCCAAGATTTCAACTCAGAATTCCTGAAGACCATCACCTTGGTACGTAACATGCAAGAGGATGAGAAGCTTGACAAGTATATACATGGCTTGAAAGATGGGCTAGCACGTGAAGTGAAAGTGGAAAACTGCACGACACTTTCACACGCGATGCAAGTTGCTTCTAAAAGCGAAATGATTTTCACCCGCACTCGTCACAATATTCCTCATAGCTTTGATGAACGTCCTTTTTACCACCGTCAACAATATTCAGCTTACAGGCCGTACCCAGACCGGTCTCTACAATTCCATGACACCGCCGTACCAATGGAAGTCAACAACATCAATAATGGATATCGCAGCCGCTTCGGCAGACCCCAAGGTCAGCAGTTTACAGACAATATGCCTCCACGGTTTAACGGCTCTGGCAATGTTTCTCGCAGAAACAAGCATCACTACGACGGCTCTGCCAGCAGTAATCCCAACAACTCCAATAACAGCACCGAGCGGCCAGCGAATATCACCGTGGCAGCAGTGGACATCAGCACACCCGTTCTTGAGCCAAGTGGGTTGACCAGCACAATTGATTTTGAATCCAATGTACGATCTTTCACATATGGTCCAGTTCAGGAAGAAGAGGAGTGCGTCATTTCCGAGGCACTAGTGTCACTCTTTGGCGACGACACCGACTGCAACACCCACTCCACGTCAACACAAGCAACGATTTCCAACGACCCACCAACCATGGCACCATGGACCATCGGGGTGACTTTGAACAATTCAGAATTTACTTCTATTATTGACACCGGCGCATCTGCAGATCTGATTCGACCTGATATTGCTGACAAACTTAAACTGCCACGCTATCAATGTGCAACTTTGAGAACTCTTTCTTTGGCGAATAAATCTAAGCACAATTGCAATGAATATGTCATCGTCAATTTTGCTATTTCTCAAATCGGTGTTGAACACCAGCAAAGAAAGTTCTTCGTGGCAGATATGCCTGATAGCACACATGAACTTATTTTGGGAATGCCTTTCATTAATGATTACAATCTGACGCCATTTTGGCAACCTGGCATACCTTCTTCACCTTTACTTGTTGTTTATATCAATGACATCGCCTCACCTATTTGGACACCACAGTATGCAGATCTCAAAGACAAGCACGACTTCCTCGTCCATTCAGCATATGGTCAGGACATCGAGATGAATATGCACATTGTGGTGGATGATCTCTCCGCCTCCGCCAAGGTATCGCTTGATCGACTTGACACACTGTGCAAGCACGTTGCTACTGACGTTAACGATATTTCTTCACCGGAATTGCCAAAACCACCGCCGCCAACACCTACCGTTGAGCCTACCTACCGACCTGAGCCTAAAGCCAAGCCGCCTTACTACCGACCTTCAACAGACGACGACCTTTCCGACAAAGATGAGCCACTAACTCCAAAGCCACCTGATGTTGTTATTGACTTACCTTTAAATTTCTTTGAGGTGGAAGACGTTATTGCAACCAGAAAAATCAAGCATAAAGGCAACTTTCGCAAAGAATACTACATCAAATGGAAAGACTATTCAGCCGACCACAATACTTGGGAGCCAATCAGCAATCTAAATGCCGCCGCCAAGCACTATGTGAAGACCCATCACTTCTAGAGATAACACGTGGCGAGGACGCCAGAATTTTAGTTAGCGGGGAGGATTGTAGTGAGTACTAGGACTACAACCACAGTCAGTTATCATAGATTCCTCTGCACCTGCATTGACCATCGATCTTGTCACAGCTTTGACTCTGTTTCGGTGCTTGACTTGAATACACAATATACATTACACTAGATCTATCCTGTAACGTATGTTAGCTTATCCAGCAAGCCTGTTAGGACGCACAGGTCTCTACAATCGCCGGCGGCCTCGCGGTGGTCGTCTCTGCGGCGGCATATGAGGGCGAGGCATCGGATCCGACCTTCTTCGTGGTCACGAGCTCCGTGTCCATGCCGTATGCAGGCTGCAAGTTCACCAGTGCCACCGCGTCGGCCGTGAGCAATGTGATCGTGTGGAGCGCTAGCTTCAGCTGCTCAGGAAAGTGGTTGGTGTCTCCTTTTTGAGCAACGCAGCGTACTGACCACCGCAAAAACTTTTAGTGCTTGGTTGCTCCTTGAGCACCGCAGTGCACTGACCACCGCAAAACACCTTTTAGTGCTTGGTTGCTCCTTGAGCAATGCACTGACCACCGCAAACACTGTTAGTGCATGGTTGCTTATCGTTGTGGCAACGATTTTGGCCGGTTACTTGTTACGGGATCACTATAGGGCCGGCCCAACTACTTGTTATGTGGGTGGACACAGACTCACACCTGCATGCTTGATGAAGTGGTTATCCTGCACGATTTTGGCCTGTTTACTTGTCAGGTTGTTACAAGATCACTATAGCGCCCAACTACTTGTTATGTGGGTGGACACAGACTCACACCTGCATGCTTGATGAAGTGGTTAGGTTATCCTGTACGAAGTTTGACGAAGATGATGAAAATGTAACTGTTGAGCACTTGACCCAGTTACATCATTGCAGGCCAATCACTACAGACCACCACGCATGCATGCCACAGCCGTTCTGGAAAGTCGACCAGCGTGCGTCCACTGCCAAACTGCCTTGCCCCCACATGTGCACACTGACCACTGCCAAGCCCTCATTTCCTATGCTCGAGCTACCAGCGGATGCACTCATGCACAGCAGCAGCAGAAGCAGCACAGGGTGGCCACATCTGGGAACATGTTTGCTCCTCATACTACATGCCGAATGCCACATGGATAATTCCTCGCAGTATCAGCATGTTCAGCACCAGCAGACAAACCGTGCCATCTGACACAGGGATGACGCTGATCGAGAGGGCGTAAGTCATCATCCGGGTCACGCGATCTGCATGCACATTCATTGCAGCCGAGCCTGCCGAGTCCGGGAACATCCTGTGGCTCTTCAGCATGTCGCTCTGCATATGTATGCCTCAACCTGTTGTACCGCAAAGCCGCACAGATGTCAGCAAGGCGCCAGCATTGGGTGCACCACAACTGCGCTTCGCCTCAACCAGCAGCCACACCACTGCGGCACACCACTGCAGGTGCAATTGCAGCGTCATATACTGTATCTGATCGGCAGGTGTGCAGGCTTGAGCGGTTGAACAAATCGTATGCCACTCGGCATATCTGCATGCGCAGGCTGGACATGCAACATGCTAATGGCAGAATGCTGCAAACGCAGGAGGTCACGCCGGCAGCAGAGCAGCACAGCGCAGCCGATGTCCGGTCCGTCGGCCAGTGCGCAAGCAGCGGTGGCGACGCCGGACGTCAGCAGCAGCACAAGCCGCAGGGTTGCGCTGCTGGTGGGAGTCGGCGGGTCATGCTTGGCAGCTCTCGGCAGTGCAGACCAGGTGCAGCCGACGACCTGCAAAAGGACTCATGCTCATTCCCTTCCGTACGGCATGCCGCATCCAGACCTTCATTTTGCCAGCTGAAGCCAGAGACCATGCTGACCCACTCCCGCCGCAGCAGGCAGCGGCCAGCCGGTTGCCGCCGGCGTTCGACCGCGCCTGGGAGGCGGTGGGCGGCGGCCCGGCGGACCTGGTGTTCCCGGAGCTGTTCCTGGGGCGCTGGACCGCCACGTCAACGTTAGTAAAGCTGGAGACGCCGCTGGGCTCCGGCCAGCTTCCGCCCGCGCTGGTGAGCAGATCAACACCGAGGCCACCCTTGCACAGAATAAACCACCGTGCCGCATGCAGATCATCATCACACGGCCAGAGCTGGGCAGGCTGCCTGCTGTTGGTGTTGCCAGCGGCGCGTCACATGATGCGTCTTGCAAAAAGCAGGCGCGGGTGGTGCAGCGTGCCCGCGAGGAGGACCTCGACCAGAACATCCAGTACGGTGCGTGGGCAGCACATTGCCCCGCTCAGCAGCCGGGGGCACGCCGTGCAGCAGGCCACTCTTGCGGTGGCCGCCTGCGCCGGCTGGGAGTCGTGGCAGTGCACCCAGCCAACTGACCAATTTGCAGACTCCACATGATGCAGCTCTTGCAAATGATGCGCAAGTCCGCACAGAACCCTCGATGGTGGTGCGTGCAGGCGTGCGGTGGATCCAGAACGCTCAGGGGCAGCCGGTCATCGACCGCGCGTACAACATGGTGCAGCTGCTCAACATGTACATGGGCCGCAGCCCCATCAGCGACGAGGACGTAAGTGTCACATGCACTGGAGGAGCAGGGAGTGATCCACAACAAAACGCTTGATTTTCTAAGGACCCTGTTGCATGGCATGTACTGGAGTGACCTGGTAGGCATACCAAGCAAGCGCAACGATGCAAAGCTGTATGAGGTTTTGCAAACCCTTCTCTCAGGTGACCTGGGACGTGGCCAACCCCAACCAGCTTAGTGTGCGCCTGCGAGGTGCGTCCCTAAGAGCTACGCCACCCTTATGTCGAGAGCAAAATCTCTAGATTCGCAGGCATGTCATCGACATGTGCTTAGGCGTACTCGGCGGTGTGCCGACACCGGGTATGCTGGCACCACAACGACGTGGACAGGCGCGATGCTGCTGGAGTGGTGCACGCAGGCGGCACGAGAGCAGACACGCGGGTGACGCGCCGGTCGGAGGACCAGGTGGCCAGCGGTGAGCTGCTGCAAGAATGGCTTTGATGTGCAGGCTGCAGTTGTGTCCATTGCCTGCCTGGTCAGTTGCACAGCACACAGCAGCACTGCATGGCGTTATGATCAACCTGGGCATCGTCTGGTGTGCAGATCGGATAGATACCAGCGAGTTCTATCAGCAGACCATCTTCACCTCTGACACCAGCGAGCCACGAGTCAAGGTGAGCTGCCGGCAGCTTCTCTCTGGGTGAGTGCCCCTGCTCCGCTGGCTGCTGTGCAGAATGCGAGTAAATGGACATTGTTGATGTGTGCTTGATCCACAGGCGTCGCAGTGCTTTACAAAGTACAAGTACAGAGGCGACGCAGCATCAGGCGCCGGCAGCCCCGGCATTGTAGCCACGCAGGTGACTCTCTGAGAACAGCAAACAGTGCTGCTTGCCTTGGTGCTGGGTGCAGTGGCATGGGTTTTTACACTCTGGACCAAAGCAGCTGTAGAAGGCCACCCGTCATCAGGCTAACCTGTAAGATCACCCCTTGCTTGCTCCCTCATCCCACAGGTGGTGTCCGACTACTTGACCTCCTTCGATGATCAAATGGCATACCTGAATGCGCGCAATCGGCCCGTCCTGGTTTACACCTACCGCATGAGCTTCAGGCGCGATCAGCCGCAGAGGCAACGGCAGGGCGGCGAGGCTTGAGCACAAACGACATCACTTGCACTTGCTTGAATGCTGATGCCAATGGTCATGCTGGCCGGCAGGATCATTGTTATTGCTAGGCACAGGGGTGGTCCATCGGTACAGCTGTTGCAGGGTCCCGCATTCAACTGGCAGACCATATAATTCAACAGATTGTGGGGTCGGAACGTTGATGTAATGACATCTAGAAATGAGCGTTTTGCCATGAACTTGCGCGTGATCTTGCTGTCGTAAACGGGGATACTCGATTCCTTCCCCGCTCTTCAAAGATGTCACTTCATTGTTACAGGCACTGCAGCGCCAGCACTTTCAGCACTTGAAAGCGCCAGGTCTGGACCCGTACCATCGACCGTTCCACGTTTACGAGTCTTAGAGCAAACAACACGACATGCAGGCGCATGTCGACCGCAGGCACGCTGCACAGTCCTAAAGTCACTGCAGCTATGTCGCCATGCATCTTGGGTTCTGCAGACCTGCTAATGCAGACGCCAAGTACACCTTTGCTGATGAGTGGCATGACGTCCTCACTTTCTGGACGCAGTCATGGCAGACGCTGACTTGCTGGCAAAGCGTGCTTGGCTGCTGAATCTTTCTTCACACACATACAGAGGTGTACGCTGCGTGTCGCACAGTTCGTCAGACGTGTGCGGCCAACCGTATCTTTGCAGCTCCATCGTGTCTTAGCAAGCGGCTTGGTGCGGTCCGCTGGCCATCGTTGCTCGCTGTTTCCCAGCACCGAATTGCAGCGCCAGCAGCAGCCGCCTCAGTCGTATGTCTCGCCAGCCACCAGCACAAACAGCGCAGTCCACCTGCCATCCGACGAGCATGCAGAGAGGTGATCAGACAGTGCCTCGACACCAGCCAAGCACGTCATGGCGCGAGACTGTTGCGCCCCAGCAGGGCACAGGCAGAAGAGGACATGCTGCATTGCCTGGGTGCGATGGTCATCGACTACATGTGATGCCTCGTGCATGTTAGCAGCAGGATGCATCGCACCATGTGAAGGGGTGGCTGCCCTTGCCGCGACCCGTCTCGTCATCGTAGTTCTCCCACAGGTAGCCCGTGGCGTTGTACTGTCGCACGATGTTGTTCAGCACATTGGAGCGCAGCTGCCTGTACATTTCCTTTGCCGCATGCGGCCCCAGCTGCTCAGCATAGCAGTGCAGCGCCTGCAGGCAATTGCTTCAGCAGTCTGGGTATCTTGACGATGCTGATACCATCAGAATGCCCGCGCACACATGCGGGAGAGTCCAGAGTGGATGCTGAAACACAGCCTGCTGAGGAGTGCAGGTGACACTGTGGCAGGATGCGAAGAGCAAAATCCTCGGCTGCTGACCTGTAGCGTCAGGAAGTTGGCGTTGATCCAGATGGGGGAGCGCCAGTAGGGCGCGCTGTGCTCGGTGTTGTACTTGTTGTACAGGCTGGCCGACTTGGCCAGCGACCTGCAGCGCCAGAGACAGACGGCATATCATGTGAGGTGACATGAGGAAAGAAGAAGAGGATCATGGAGCGAGGGATGCAGGAGAACGTTGGCTCGGACTAGAAGAGCAGGATGCGGCTGTTGCTCGGCACTGTGAGGCAGAGTGGTGCAAGTGCTTCGTCGCACGAACTGCGGGAGGTTGAATACGGAATTTGCGCTCCCTGGTGAGCTGATGAGTCAGCAGGGTGTGCGGCTCACCGCAGCCCGAATGGCGTCCACAGCAGCTCGGGGTCGGTGAGCTGCGCCAGCTGGCGGCCCAGCTCCAGGCTGTCGGGCGGCAGCAGGCGCAGCGTCAGCGGGAACAGCGAGTTGTACCTGCACATGATCAAGGCAGCCACTATAGAAATCGGTGCTGCAGAACGAAGCACATGTGACCCTTGTAGAGAGATCATGTATACGCTGTGCCTCACCAGCAGGCAGCTTCAGCGGCGCAATGCCTCGCTATGGTGTGTGGTGCGTTACATGCAGCCACGCATACACAGCTGACATGCAGAACTGCAGGGCCTCTGAGGCATTTCTGCGGAGCCCTTGCAATGTTTACAATCAATGTTATCAAGCAGGCACAGTCACCCGCCGGGGCACGCTCTTGTCTTGCAGCCAGATGATAGGGTGCCCCGCAGAGTAGCCCAGCCCGCCCAGCATGTTGCTCAGGGTGCACTTCGTAACCTCGTTGCTGCCTGAGCAGCATTTGGCAGCCGGGCTACATTGGAGACTTCAGCAATGATGCTGGCAAACCCCCACGCCCGACGTCATGCAGTAGGTAACTGTCGTAAACACATGTAAGCGCAGGCACCGCGCAGTATCATGCTGCTGCAGCAGCAGCAGAAAGCTATGCACCTGGTGGAGCGTCCTTGGCCTCCAGGTCCCCAAACTTTCACGGAAGCGCTGATCGAAGGTTGCAATGCGCTCCTGCAGCTCCCGGCTGAGACCATCCCTGTCCGTCCCGAGGCACGAGCGAGTCATGCCAATGGTTGCACATGCTGATCACCGGGGGGCAGCACTCTGTCACCTGCTCAGAAATCTTGCCCATGGCGCCTGTGATGTGCGGGCAGCAACACATGCGGTAAAACCTGCATTGTGAGGCTCTGTGGTCGTACCTGTCAGCGCAGCAACACGCTCTACTGCAGGGCCAGAGCCGTTATTGCCAGTTGTGGGCAGCGCTGCTGTGGGCGGCGATATCGGCAGCAGGCCCTATAGCCACCGTTTGGCTCTTGGCAGCAACCACTGCTCAGCCCCAGGGGGCTCGCCGCCTGCTTAAGATGAAGGACATGAGATTGATGACCCTGATGTGGGCCGTTGTTGCTGTCTTCGGCTGCAGGCATTGCTTCATGCAGGAACCGTAGGACTGCAAACCTGATGTGATGACAACCTGGTAACCTGATTGTTTGAGTGGAGGGCTGTTCTCACCAACATCTGAGTAGCCCCCGAGGAAGGTCAGCCCCAGCGTGAATGGCAGGTTGTCGCCTAGGCCTGCTGCACGGCATGCCTGGCGCCAGGGCGTGTGACCCATGCCAAGCGACTCTCCACAGTGCGGCACGAGGCAGTACTGCTGGCTGTGCAACTCGCACCTCGACATCAGTAAAACAGTGTCTGGCTACTGCACCTAGATTTGTCTGATCTCCACACAGTGATGATGTCGCGATGGTGCACTGACGCCCCAGCACAGGGTGGCCACATGAGGGACCATGTTCGCCATGCTTGCCCTCAGATCATGTTGTCACCATCATGGCTTGCGCAGTCAGAAGCCAAGCGGCACTAGTACAATCTGTCGTCTGACGCTGGGCAGTGGGGCGTAGCTACATCATCCGACTTCATTCGCCCTGCATGCATACTCGTCGCACGCGGATTGCTGAGGCTAAAGACGACCGGTGACATCTAATTATGGCGGCTTGCACCTGTACTATGCACACGGATGCGATGCGAGGCCGCACAGACATCAGTGAAGCGCCAGCATTGGGTGCAGCACAACTGTGCTCTGGTGCATTCAATAGCCACACCACAGCGGCACAGGTTGCAGGTGCAACTGCAGCAGCGAACTCGTCTGAACATCACTTATATGGGCACTGAGGTTGATGGCTTAGATGCATACAAGAGCTGTGGTGCCTGGCAGATCCGCATGCGCCGGTCTGCAGATCTTACAACCTGATGACTGCGTGCTCCTGACACAGGTCATCATTTGGGCAGCGAAGCACAGCACAGCTCGTCCAGAGTCCTCTAGATGATGTGCTAGCGGGTTGGCGATGCCGTACAACAGCAGCAGACAAGCTGCAGGGATGGCATGCTGCTGCAATCAGCTGGGTGGTGCTTGGCAGCTCTTTGTAGTCCAGCCAGGTGCAGAGGATGATGGGCGAGAGAACATGCCGGTGCATCCCTCGTGCAGCATTCTGCATGTGCTGCACGCCAGTGGGCCAAGCCTGAGCTGATCTGACCTGACATGCAGATTGCTTCTGTGGCTGCAGGCAGTCCGCCAGTGGTCTACCGCCGGCATTTGACCGCGTGTGCAGGCCATCCACAGCAACATGTCCGCGCAGGCCTCGGAGGGAAGCACAACGGTGAGGAAACCTACTGTGGCAGCAGCCATGGCCATCCCATGCAACCATTGTGACGCAGTGAGCCAGCTGTGAAGGTGATCCAAGTATGTATGTAGGCAGTAGTCAGCTAGGCTGTGACCATTGGCAAGGCTGCTCACCAGCTGATCTGGCCTTCGCACAGATCAGCAGCATTAAGGCACATTCAAACCCTGGGCCTGGTGCCTGCCATCTACGATTTGGGCCCAGCCATCTTGGGCAGGTGACCATGTGCAGCGGTTTGAAAGAGAGCCACGCAAGGTGGTGATGGCAGGCCAACTTTGCTTGATGTCTCCAGCACCAACGGAGCTCTGGATGCTGAACCACACTGATCATCTTCAATGGCCGATGAGCAAGCAGGTTTTGTCTCTGAGCTCGCATCAGCAACCTGCATTCACAGGGCGTGCTACAGAACGAGCGGCACTTGTGCAGCCAGGTGAAGCACGTCGTGCCGCTCGCTGCAATGGGCACGCCTGCGCCGCTGCGGGCCTCGCCTCCAGCCTCCTTAGCGCTGGCAGCCGACATACCTGGTACCCCCTTCACTGATTTGCTACCGTCAGCTGCGTATCAGCCTGCTGGTGATCACAAAGATGAACCGCAGTATGTGCGTCCGACTGACACATCAGTAGGCAATCTGGACAATGCAGGCCGTTATTAAAGCTGCGACGGTGTGTCTGCTCAGACGAGCAGGTGATGGAGCCTCACCAAGGGCCTGGTACGGCCCATGGGGGGACCCGCTCGGCGGCCCACACACCCTGTAGGGTGCCGGTGTCGGTGACAGCGGCGCTGGCGACGGTGATTGCGACTGGAACAGCATGGCGCGCAGCGGCCGGGCCCCTTGCGGATTGCATGGCTTGATCTGAAGCAGAGTGATGCCAGCAAGCCAGGTGTGTGCTCAGGGCGCGGAGAGTGCGTGGGTTCTTGAGGTGCTCGTGTCCAGGCAGGAGCAGCGCAGAAGTCTGGTCATACTTCATCGGCAGTGGCTCTGGCCGAAGCCATGGCTGATATGTCTGCAGTGGCAGCACTGCTCATCAGAACAGCAGTGTGTGGTGTCCGAACTCGAGGAAGCTGTACATGTACAGGCAAATGGCACAGCTGGCCCCAGACGGCCGCCGGTGGCCCTACCTGTCTGCACCTGCGGCATACTGTTGGTACCAAATCCAAAGAAGGATGCAGACCACCAATCCCAGATATGATTGTTGCCAACCCTGAAGCACAACACGCACGGCAGCAAGCGCAATGATGTCTCAAACCTGCGCTGGCACTGGGCAGGCCTCCGGTTGATGTATTGCTTGCCACTCACATTGCTTCAGTGTTGCCACTTGAAAGTCTGTACGACTGTGCTTACGCAAGTGCACAAACAACCTGGAGGTGTCGTCGGCCGGTCGAGGCTTGATGCCTTTATGCCAACGCGTGGCAGCTGGCAGGAGTTGCCATGACTATCTGAAGGTGGCCCCACCCGGGTGATCGCGGCCAGGTCACATCGCCGCTTGTTGCCTGCAAACATCTGTCAGGCATCTCCTTCTGCCAGTCAGAACAAGCAGGCTTCGCTCGCGCGGGCATGTTTGCTTGACCCGAACCGACCTGCTTGGTCCCCTCATATGCGCAGGGTGCACGCTGCCTGTCGGCTACTCCAGCTTGCATCTCTAGACGCTCGACGATAACACGAAGGATAGTATCTTCTCGTCTGATCGCCGGCCGCAGCCGCCCTCTTGCTTGCACGCGCACCTGCATGTTGTCAACACGCTACTGGTCGTCATGCCGCTGTGACACTCTGCAGATGGGACGCCGCGCTACATGCACTGACAACACGCGAATTTTGCTTGAGGATTGATGATCATGAAATGCGCTATATTATACGCACTCGCGCGAGCGATTGGGCTGCCCGTGCACCTGACCCCGCAGCAATCACGTGCATATTTTGACGTGCTTATTCACGGGCTTTGCCGTGATCGATAACTGCATTCGACAACACACTCCTCGACAGCAGAGCGCGGACGACGACACTTCGTTGACATCCTCGTCAAGGGCGCCAGGAGCCACAAAATGAACGCATAAACTGCATTTGCTCCGTTGCATCTGGGCCCATGAGGCAGAACTCTTAAGGGAATTGAAGACCAGAATGCGGACATCCACAACACCACCCTTGTTCAAGTTTAAGTGCCTGAGTTGAAGTGCCCAAGCAGACAGGCGCCGAGCAAAGGTGCTGCAGCCGACGTGCACGCGAGTCGAAATGTCGTGCTGACGCACGGTTACGTGATTAAGACCGGAATGTGACCCGCTCCCGGCTCTACAACCTAAGAAACGGACGTACGGTTACGTGATTCCCATCCGTTTCTTAGGTTGTATAGAGCCGGGAGCGGGCGACTTGGTCTTGACATTCCGGTCTTAACTACTCATTATTGTCAGCCGGATTCTTTCGTACCGACACGTGGCAGTGCTCATCCTCCCCTCTATCTCGCTGCTCAGGTGCTCGCGAGTCAGTCCTGCGCTTTCAGCTCCACAGCACCCGCCAACGAACCCCGTGTGCCCCCGCCAGCACAACGGACCAGGTATGTAGGCTGTAGCTTGTGCAAGCAAGCTTGCAGATCTGAAACTGTTGATTATTCTCAGCGCAACTGGTGCATGCGCCTTGTGCTGCCGTCCCATGCGGCACATGACTCCTACGCATTCAATGTCGCTAGGCAGTTGCGACCCGAGTAGCTTAAGTCAGCACACAAATTTGTGGACCTCTTGTTATCTGCAAAATCGCGACGATCGTTTTGCATCCTCTCACGCCCAGCTCTGCACGCGAGCTCTCAATGTGCATGGGCTACAGGGCCCTCAATCAGTTTTCCAGGGCCCTGAATAGCCTTATCGGCATGTTGGTTGTGCGCGAGCAACTAGTGGGAGGCGCGTGAACACGCGATGCAAAACTTTGCGACGACATTAGTCACACCACGCGTGTTGTGCCATTGCATCGCAACGGACGGAGCAGCAGCGTTTTTGTCCAGTTGCTTGTCGCTCTTTGCAGCTTACTGCATCACATCGCATGCGCGCCTGCGCTCGTTTGTCATGAAACGCTTGACCGCCTACCTGTCCCTGGTTCGGCCGTTGAGGCACCTACCGCCTGGAGACTACGCTGCGCCGTATTGCTCGTGCCTTACTCTTTATATGCAGCGGTTTGCGCGAGTTCAGACCGTGCGCGACTTGTGGTCTAGCACGTGCACTTTCTGCATGCCAAACACAGCTATATGGGACGGACGCGTCGTTGCCAAGCAACCGCGTGTGCGTCAAAGGCTTTATTGGATCGCCGAACGTCTGACAGATTGCTAGCCTTGCGTTGTATCTGCGTGGTGACCAGTTATAGGGTCGCCTGCCCTGATATTGGGTGGAAGCTTTTGCAACGCACTACCGCTCTCATGTTCGACCTCGCTGTCCTCCTGCAAAGCCAAGCTCATCTGACTGCATTAAATCTTTTCGCATGCACCTTTCAGGTGAACGTCATGGCGTCGCCGAAGATGCTGCTGCCGCTTCTACTCGCGGCGTTTGTGGCTGTGCTGGTCGGCAATGCTGCTGCCGAGGACAAGAGCGGCAGCCTGATGCCCGAGACGACTTCAATCCTCAGGGTATGTACTTCAGTACATATGGCACTCATCTGTCTTGAATACAGACGCCAACGTGCTCGTCCATGTGCACATGTTGGTTGATTGCCGGCGCGGCTGCCCGCTGCGTGCATGCATGACACATTGCCTGGGTGGATCATCGACGTGTCAGTGCTGCTTGGATGTCATTCTGTCGTGTGCAGTTGTGGCGCATCGTTGACAGCTTTCGCGTCACAGCCGCTGTCTGACTGTGCTGCAGGCGGGCAAGCTGCCGGCGTCTGCGACGGCGAACCAGCGCACCACGGCCACATGCGCTAGCCTCCGCTCATCCGGCACCTGCAAGCCCTTCAACTCCCGCACCATCGACTCGTCGACTGTTCCGGCAAAGGGCCGCTACACTCTGCGGTACAGGACCAACCCGCCCACAGACGCAACCCTGCTGGGTAGTCCGAAGGCCAGCGTCATCGCCGGCGGCCTGGCAGTGGTCGTCTCCGCGGCGGCATTTAAGGGCACGGAATCGGATCCGGAATTCTTTGCGATCACGACCTCCGTGTACCTCCCCTTTTCAGGGTGCAAGTTCACCACTGCCACTGCTGCGGACGTGGACAGTGTGATCGTGTGGAGCGCCAGCTACAGCTGCTCAGGAAAGTACTTGGTGGCTCCTTGAGCAACGCGATGCACTGTTCAGCGCAAAAGCTGGTAATGCTTGGTTGCTCATCGTTGCGGCAACGATTTTGGTTGGGTCATCACGGGACGCTAGCTGCAGGTGAAGCACCTCTGCAGCTAGCGCACGACATGTCATACGGGTAGACACAGACTTAACACCTGCAGCTTGACGAAGTTGTTCCCCTTCACGAACTTGCGAATTTGTTGAACTGTAAGTGCTGAGAAGCTAGCCCAGTGACAGCACAGCAGGTCCATGTACAGGCCACCATGCCTGCATGCATGCCACCGCCATTTGAGGTGTTGTCCAGCGTGCGTCCACTGCCAAACTGCCTTGCCAGCTCCCACATGTGCGACACTGACCACTGCCAAGCCCTCATTTCCGGAGCTTGCAGCCACCTGATGCACAGCAGCAGCAACAGCAGCAGCAGAAGCAGCACAGGGTGGCCACATCTGGGAATATGTTTGCTCCTCGTGCCACATGCCAAATACCACATGGACAGTTCCTCGCAGAATCGGCATGTTCAGCACGAGCAGACAAACCGTGCCATTTGAAACAGGGATGACGCTGATCGAGAGGGCGTAAGTCATTATCCGGGTCACGCGATCTGCATGCACATTCATTGCAGCCGAGCGTGCCAAGTCCGGGTACATCCTGTGGCTCTTCAGCATGTCGCTCTGCATATGTATGCCTCAGCCTGCTGTACCGCAAAGCCGCAAAGATGTGAGCAAGGCGCCAGCATTGGATGCAGCACGACTGCGCCTTGCCTCAACCAGCAGCCACACCACTGCGGCACACCACTGCAGGTGCAACTGCAGCCTCAAATGCTGTATCGACAGGTGTGCAGGCCTGAGCGGTTGAACGAACCGTGTGGCACCGGGCACATCTGCATGCGCAGGCTGAACATGCAACATGCGGTGCAGCTCTTGCAAATGGTGCATGCGTCGGCACAGAATCGTCGGTGGTGGTGGTGCGTGCAGGCGTGCGGTGGATCCAGAACCCCCAGGGGCAGCCGGTCATCGACCGCGCATACAACATGGTGCAGCTGCTCAACATGTACATGGGCCGCAGCCCCATCAGCGACGAGGATGTAAGTGTTACATGCACTGGAGGAGCAGGGAATGATCCACAGCAAAACGCTTGATTTTCTAGGGACCCTGTTGCATGGCATGTACTGGCGTGACCTGGTAGGCGTACCAAGCAAGCGCAAGGATGCAAAGCTGTATCAGGTTTTGCAAACCCTTCTCTTAGGTGACCTGGGACGTGGCCAACCCCAACCAGCTCAGCGTGCGCCTGCGGGGTGCGTCCCTAAGAGCTACACCACCCTTATGTTGAGAGCAAAATCCTTGGATTCGCAGGCATGGCATGGACATGTGCTCAGGCGTACTCAGCAGTGTGCTGGCACCGGGTATGCTGGCACCAAACTCCGTGACCAGGCGCGATGCTGCTGGGATCGGTGCACGCAGGCGGCACGAGAGCAGACACGCGGGTGACGCGGCGATCAGAGGACCAGGTGGCCAGCGGTGAGATGCAGCACAATGTGGACGTGGAGGGTTGAGGATTGATTGTTGAGGGTTACTTGTTGAGGCAGCTGCTGGCCAAATTTAACATGATGCAGCAGCGCTGCATGCCATTACGATCAACCTGGGCATCGTCTGGTCTGCAGACCGGATAGACACCAGCGAGTTCTACCAGCAGACCATCTTCACCTCTGACACCAGCGAGCCACGGGTCAAGGTGAGCTGCCGGCAGCTTCACTCTTTGTGAGTGCCCCTGCTGCCGCTGGCTGCTTTGCAGAAGTGCGAGTAAGTGGACATTGTGGATGTGTGCTTGATCCACAGGCGTCCCAGTGCTTTACGAAGTACAAGTACAGAGGCGACGCAGCATCAGGCGCCGGGAGCCCTGGCATTGTAGCCACACAGGTAACTCTCTGATGAACAGCAAACAGTGATGCTTGCCTTTGGTGCTGAATGCAGTGGCGTGGGTGGAGTAAACCCCGGACCAAAGGAACTGTAGAAGGCCATCCGTGATCAGGCTGACCTGTAAGATCACCCCTTGCTTGCTCCCTCATCCCACAGGTGGTGTCCGACTACTTGACGTCCTTCGATGATCAGATGGCATACCTGAATGCGCGCAATCGGCCAGTCGTGGTTTACACCTACCGCATGAGCTTCAGGCGCGATCAGCCGCAGAGGCAACGGCAGGGCGGCGAGGCTTGAGCACAAACGACATCACCTGCACTTGCTTTGATCGCTGATGCCCATGGTCATGCTGGCCGGCAGGATAATTTTATTCTAGGCACAGGGGTGGTCCATCGGTACATCTGTAGCAGAGTCCCGCAGTCAACTGGCAGACCATATTTCTCAACAGATAGTGGGGTGGGAACGTTAATGTAATGACATCTAGAAATGAGCGCTTGCCATGAACTTGCGCGATCTTGCTATTGTAAACGGGAGTCCTCGATTCCTTCCTCGCTCTTCACATATGACACTTCATTGTTACAGGCACTGCAGCGCCAGCACTTTCAGCACTTGAAAGCACCAGTCTAGACCCGTACCATCGACCGTTCCATACGAGTCTTAGAGCAAACAACACCACATGCAGACGCATGTCGACCGCAGGCACACTGCACAGTCCTAAAGTCACTGCAGCTATGTCGCCATGCATCTTGGGTTCTGCAGACCTGCTGCTAATGCAGACGCCAAGTACACCTTTGCTGACGAGTGGCATGACATCCTCACTTTCTGGACGCAATCAGGGCAGACGCGGACTTGCTGGCAAAGCGTGCTTGGCTACTGAACGTCCTGTCACATATGTACAAGGTCTACGCTGCGGATTCCACGATTCGCCGGCCGACCGTCCCTTTGCAGGTTGAAAGGGTTTCAGCAGGCAACGTTGTGCGGCCCACTGTTGCGCTGCGCGTGCTGGCTTGTTCCCAGCACCACTCTGAAGGGCCAGCGGCCGCCGCCTCACCACCTCAGTCGTAAGTCTCGCCAGCCACCAGGACAAACAGCGCTGTCCACCTGTCATCATACACATATGCAGCAGTCATCACAGCGCGCAAGACACCAGCCAAGCACATCATGGAGCAAAACCGCTGGCCCCCGGCAGGGCACAGCCACAAGGGCACATGCTGCATTGCCTGGGTGCAGTATTCATCGACTGCATGTGCTGCTGGTGCACGTCAGCAGCAGAACGCATCGCACCCTGTGAAGGGGTGGCTGCCCTTGCCACGCCCCGTCTCGTCATCGTAGTTCTCCCACAGGTAGCCCGTGGCATTGTACTGGCGCACGATATTGTTCAGCACATTGGAGCGGAGCTGCCCGTACACTTCCTTCGCCTTTGCCGCGTGCGGCCCCGGCTGCTCAGCATAGTAGTGCAGCGCCTGCAGGCAATCATTCCAGCAGTCTTGATAGCTTGACGATGCTGATACCATTAGAGTGCCAGCCCGTATGTGTGAGAGAGCCCGGTGTGGATGCTGAAGCGCAGCCTGCTGAGGAGTGGAGGAGGTCTGTGGCAGGTTGCGAAGGGCAGAACCTTCAGCTGCTGACCTGTAGCGTGAGGAAGTTGGCGTTGATCCAGATGGGGGAGCGCCAGTAGGGCGCGCTGTGCTCGGTGTTGTACTTATTGTACAGGCTGGCCGACTTGGCCAGCGAGCTGCAGTGCCAGAGACAGGCGGCATATGTTGTGAGGTGACATGAGGAAAGAAGAAGAGGATCATGGAGCGAGGGATGCAGGAGGACATTCGCTCGAGACTCAAAAAGCAGGGTACAGCTGTTGCTCAGCTCAGAGGTAGAGTGGCGCAATGCATCGTAGGCCGATCTGCAGGAGGCTGCAGGAGGCTGAACGCAATTTTTGCGCTCCCTGGTGAGCTGATGAGTCAGCGGGCGCGTGGCTCACCGCAGCCCGAAGGGCGTCCACAGCAGCTCAGGGTCGGTGAGCTGCGCCAGCTGGCGGCCCAGCTCCGGGCTGTCGGGCGGCAGCAGGCGCAGCATCAGCGGGAACAGCGAATTGTACCTGCGCACGACCAGGCAGCCTTGATGTGCTCAGAACCAGTGCCGTACCAGTGAGGCACATGGCTTGTAACCCCTGAGCACAAGCCATGTATGCGCATTCTATCAAGAGCAACCAGCTTCAATGGTGCGACACGACTATTTCGTGCTGCGCCACAATGCAACCATGCACAAAGAGCAGAAAGGGCAGGAGCGCACAGTTCACAGTGAGCAGAGCACCCCGCGCTCACCCGTACTGCGGCACCAGCTGCGGCCGGGGCGGTACGGCCGTCACACGGCGCAGCACACGGCGGTACGGCCGCCCCGCCTGGTCCAGTTCCAGGCCCCACTGCAGATCGAAAGAAGGCACCACATCCTATCGACTGATAGGCCAGTCGACAGGGAAAGAGAAGCGTAGTAAGCGTAGCAATGCCCGGACCCTGGCACCCAGTTGTACAGGGCACTGGATTGTTGTTTTTGTGGATGTGGCAGCCCCAAGCAGGTCCTGGTGGCGGTACTGCAGGGCAAGGCTGCAGGGCGCCCCTGAACTCTGGAATTGGCCCCGCAGCCGCACCTGCAGCGACACGTCCTCGCTGTGCTCCCCGTAGTCCAGGAAGTGCTGCCGCTTGTCGTCGTAGTGCAGCGCCTTGAGCTGCTGGAAGTCCTCCAGGGTGGCCGTCAGGTCCTTGTACGGCTGCACCTGTGTCACATTTCACCGGGTGGACACGTCAAGCCCTCTGCCCTGCTCGTGAATACCCCGACATCCGACATAGAACCAAATTGTACGCGTCTAAGACTGAGCCTCCAACCCGACAGTCAGCCTCCCAGTCACCATGCAGCAAACTCGCACGTTGCACAGTATCTGCTTACAAGTCACATCAGCGTCCTTTCCTCAAAGTCATCTTTCATGGTGTCAACATGAAGGAGATGTTGTTGTCTGTCTACACAGCTTGAGCAGCACCTTGGAGGCCGGCTGGCCCGTCTCCTCGGCGATCATGGCCAGCTGGCGCGCCGCGAGCGCGAGCCAGCAGCGCAGGTCCAGGTGGCGCTCCACCTTGGTGGGGTGGCTGGCCCGTGGAGCATCGTCCAGCCCTGTAGCAAAAGTGGTACGTTCAGGCACAGTGCACTGGTTGCTTTTACTCAGCCCCATCGCACGTGGACATGCACACACTGCTCAGGTGTATGGCCGTGGTGACCCAGCAGCCAGAATGTTCAGCAGCTGAGTGACAGGCGCTCCCACATGCCATGCTTGACACGCCAGCATGTGTGTACAGCACACCACATGCCTGGACCAAAGCAGCGATCAAGCGCTCGCCTCAGGCACAGCACTTGGCTCACTTCAGATCGCATGCATGAGACGTGATGCTTGCTGGTCCATCGCACAGCATGATGTTCCAAAAGAGTTTACACAAACACCTGAGTTCAGGGTCAGCGGGTTGAGCTGCTCCTCGGTGGCGTCGTCGCGGCCGCGCCACCGGAAGGAGCCGGGCAGCGGCCCCGCCTGCGTGGTGTTGAACCAGCTGAACCACGCCTCCAGCCGCGGCAGCGCTGCAGCGCACAGCAGTTGGGCACGTTCAGCATGTGTGAGCCGCAGCAGCTATACAGAGCACAGCACCTGGGTACATTCAAGATGCACCGGGGACGAACCTGAACTGCCAGAGAGCACCTGTCCTTGACCTGTTGATTACCTTGCATCACGCGTGGCAGGAGCACAAAAGCCTTGACAGATGGCTGCCTGAGACTGGCAAGCAGGACCCTGAAAACCCTGAGTGGCAGCCGCTCGCCTGTGTTCAGGAACGCCAGCTCCGCCTGGTCCTCGGGCGTCTGCTCGCTTCGCTCCAGGGCCAGCGCCACGTTGCGCGCCATGGAGGCAATGACCAGCAGCAGCGTCGGCGGGTTGCCATGCCCCACCTGCAACAAGCTAGAAACCGTAACACTGAGCAACCCTGCACATAGTGAACCACTTTCATACACATTGCAGGTGATATGCTCTGGATGTGAAGCAGTTGTCGAACAGGCACACGGTACGCCAGTCAGCTGCTCGATCCTTCTGGCTGGTTTCCCGCATCATTCAAGCGCATTTGCTTCGTGCGCCGCACCTTCTGGGTGACATACTCGACGGGGACTCTCACGGCGGCCTCGGCGCCCAGGATCTGCTCGCGCGGGATCCAGCCCGAGGCGGACATCAGGTCCAGCCAGTGGGCCAGCACGTCGCGCGACAGCTCAGCGTCCCACCGCCGCACCAGCAGCTACAGGGCATATACACACGATGCTCAGGTCTCACTGCCGCACCGAGCTTTGCTCTGCTATTGATTGTTGCCGCTATGCAGAAATGGTACTTGGCGGTTGAAGTTGCAGCAACATGTGTGAGCAGGTGTGGCACTGCTTAACTTTCGGGTGTGTTGCAGCAGTCAGGAGTCCGTTGTCACCCCCTACCTGGTGGAAGCCTTCGTCCCACAGGAAGCCGCGGGGGAAGAAGGAGCGGCTGGGCACGCTGGTGAACAGCTCGCTGGCGGCGCCCTCCACATGCAGCCAGCCTGCCGCAGACAAAGACCGTCCAAGGAAGAATCAAGGATAAGCCTTGTGCCAGGCATTGGTATCAGTGTTGCCCCAGCATGTGTGCAAGCAGATGCACTTGTTGTGATGTGAGGAGCGCATCATGTTAACATGCAGAACTGCAGGGTGTCCGAGGCACTCCTGCTGAGCCCTTGCAATGTCCACTATCGACGACATCAAGCCGGCGCCCACTCACCACCGGGCACGCTCTTGTCTGGCAGCCCGATGATGGGGTGCCCTGCAGAGTAGCCCAGCCCGCCCAGCATGTTGCTCAGGGTGCGCTTGGCGACCTCGTTGGTGCCTGCATACCATGGCCGGACTATAAAGCAACGCGCTGGACATCATTCTGTCTGCTTCACCAGGTGCACTCACTTACTAAGGATGTCGAAAACTCGGGATCGACGTTCAATGACACGTCCATGGCAAAGTCTGAATGCTGTTGCAGCCAAAAGGGGCAGCACCTAGCGGAGCGTCCTTGGCCTCCAGGTCCCCGAACTTGTCACGGAAGCGCTGGTCAAAAGATCCGATGCGCTCCTGCAGCTCCTGGCTGAAGTTGTCTCCTGCTCGAGTGAAGGGCATGACTCAGCCACATAGCGTGACACACACGATGTTCAGGGCGGTGCAGCATCTTGCCCCCTGCCCAGTGATGTCGCCCCTGGCACCTGGGCATTGCATGCACTGAAAGTGGCAACGGCTGGTGTCGTGAGGCTCCGGTGTTCTCACCTGTCAGCGCAGCAACACGATCTGCTGCAGGGCCTGACCCGCTGTTGCCGGCGGTGGGCAGTGCTGCTGTGGATGGCGGCACTGGCAGCAGGCCCTGTAGCCACCGCTTGGCTCTTGGCAGCAGCCCTTGCTCAGCCCCAGTCGGCTCGCGGCCTGCTTGACAACAGGTAAAGAACCCTGATGCCGGCGATCTGTTGTGACCAGCTTCAGGCGTTGCTCCATGCAGGCACCACAGGAATCCACATCTGCTGAGAAGACAGGCTGACAGCCTGTGTGTCCAAGCAGAGGTGTGCTCACCAACATCTGAGTGCCCTCCGAGGAAGGTCAGCTCCAGCGTGAATGGCAGGTCGGCCGTCAGCTGCCAAAATGCCATGTTAGGCTGGTCTGGCGGCTCCACGCCTGCGGAGACAGATGCACACCTGAACGTGCTGTGCCATACCAGGATGTGCCAATCAGCACAGTGCAAGTCCTACTCCATGATGCTGCAACCTCGCGAGGCACTGGACCACTAGCGTTGAGACCAAAGTCATGATTGCATGGCGCCTGCTAGAAGACAGCTTTCTAAGGTGCATCGCGGCGAGCAGGGAGGAGCTTTGGAGGGTTCATGACGGCAGGTTTCAAGCTGCTCACCCAGCGGCCGGTGCAGGGCGAGGCGCGGGTTGCCCAGGTGGGCGCGCGCCAGGTCCGTCAGGTTGTGGAAGTCCGACGTGTGCAGCGACAGCGCCCGCAGCTTCTGCTCCGCCGGCTTGCCTGCGCACACACTGCCCACGCTCTGCGGTGCCCCAGTTGACAGCTGCATGGCTGCCAGCGCATGGTGGAGGGGTTGTGCAGGAAAGGGTCTCCTGTGCAGCTAGTGCTGGCAGCCAGGTGTGAGATCAGGCTGCACGGCCGCCCAGATAGCACTGGGACGCACGAGTGCGATCTGCCGGGCACCTCTGACCGTGCTGCCGGTCGCGTGCAGCGACCAGCTGCCCGCGCCGGGCGACAGGCCGTGCGCCAGGCGCCGGCCCGGGGCGCCGTCGCCGCCCTCCGCCTTGGGCACCAGGTGCAGCTGCGGGTCCTTGTGCTGCAGGGAGGTCCCAGGTGCCACCGGTCAGAACGCTGCCCTGGCGTCAATGACCAACAACCTTGCGCAGGTGCCTTCCTTTGTGCCCTGGCATAGGCATTCAAAACGGACCGGAATGTTTATTCAGCTGAGGCCATGGCAGCTCGCTGCCTGACCGCGCGCATCAGCCGCCACCCAGGCAGGCTGTGCGCACAGCGAGAGCAGGCGAGGACTGCCAGGCTAGGGCTGCCAGGATTCCAGCACTGTCCAAGGAACGGGTTGCCTGGCAGAGCAGCACATGGTAACCATCCCGCACCCGCTCGTCGCCGAGGTAGAACAGCACAGACGCGCGGTCCGGGGTGGGCGGTGCGCCGCCCTCGACCGCATCATCAGGGGGCGGAACATCGCCCGCGCGCTCCGCCGTGATGCGCACGCTCCAGTCGCCGCCGGTGCCGCAGCCCTCGCAGTCGCGCTTGACCTGTTCGTGTTGGCACCACAAGTTGGACCATGAACGTGGTGGGATGCTGACAGCCCACTTGCACGACGCGCTCACTAACATGTTGCCCTCTTCCAAGACGTGCTGACATCGACCAGGATACCGAGACAGTTGACTTGGAGAAACGACAGACAAGATGGGCAGACTGTCAAGACACCATGACTGCTCTGCACCGGCAGTGCTTGGACATGCGCATGCCAGAGCTCTACCACGTTCAAAGGTTCTTGGGAGCACATAACCAGCACTTACGAACGAGGTGGTGATGTTGAGGCTGCCGTCCAGCAGCTCCTGCTCGCCAAAGGTACGGCCATCATGCCGCAGCCATCCATACCGCCGCAGCCCTGCAAACTTGCACGCTGAGCTTGACAATCTAGCCAGCCACGTCGTCGATCGCATGAGCAGTGAAAGCACTCCACTAGATGTCCGCACCCTGGAGCTGGCCGCAGGTTTTGATATCCTAGATTTCACAGTCTAGGGCCACAGGCAGATCATGCTGTGGCAAGCTAACCCAAAGGATTGGCTTGTGGTCGTTCGAACCCTACCATCGCGCTCCTGGGCCTCATGGCGGAGGTTGGCAAGTGCATCAGGGCGCCGCGGATCGAACCACATCATGCCCGCCAGCAGCGACTCTGGCAGTCTCATACGCATGCCTAGGAAGAAGGTGCACCACTTTTGCTGAGAGGATCCAGCAGAGAGCCATGCTGCGCCATGATCTCATCTGCAACTGACGCACATCATGGTACATGCGCAGGTGCACATGACTCGACGGCAGGTGCTTGTGCATCTCCTTTCCTACGTACCAAAGTACAGGCCCGGGCGGTAAGTGCCCCACAGCATGCTGCGGCGGTAGTCTCCGCCGAACTGTGGCAGGGACGTGAGGGTGGGCAGGTCGATTGGCACCACCGAAGGGTGGTCTTGTGGACCTGAACACATAGGAGCATCAAGCCGCCTGAGAGTGGTGCACGAGTATGTGCAGCTGCCATGACGCACCAGTCGGGTGACTAGCAGCACATGGCCTGCCGAACTGTGCAGATTCCCTCCTGAGCAACCCTACCTGGGCGCTTGGGTGCAAAGCTGAGCAGGACCGCCAGACCCAGTACAGACGCGATGGCAAGCCACACCTGTCTCCCTGCAGCAGGGAAGCAACGTGATGGCGACACCATGCAGCATCACTACAGCGCCGTTCGCTGGATGGAGGTCGGTCAGCATTTTGCAGACTTTGTCGGTACGACACCTTGCATGTTGAACCTATGTGCTGTCGCAGTTCATGGGAGTGAGGTGCACATGCTTTTGAGGAGATGGTGTCGGTGCAGGTCACTGCATGCGCACATGAGCGGGCACGTCTGGGACGGGGCGTCCCATACCGTGGGGACGTCGGCACATCCGCCTTGACCACAGGATCAACCCGAGTCCTGACCCTGTGCTTGATTGACATGTCCTCCCGCTTGGAGCTTGCACGGCGCTATGCCAGTTTGGCTTGGTGGTGCATCATGTTTCATCAGAGTGGTGCCAACGTACAGCAGGCACGCTGCAGGTCACTGGAGGCGGACATTCAAACTAAATCGCCAGACAGCGTTGACTTCCTTTGAGGCGTTGCGGACTGCAATGCAGTTGCAAAGTACGCCAGTCTGCCCAGGCCGAGCTGGCATTTAGACCCCAGGGTGGGAACGCCTGCAGACCGGGGATGTGCCGAGAGTCAGTGACGTCGGCACTCTGGCACGATAGCCAGGGGTAGTCTATTTTTTTGTCATCTCACACGCTGTGTGCTGCAAGCTCAAACATTTGCCCATCATGGCCGGCGCGCAGTCTTTCAGCATGCAGATGCTTGCTGCACCTCCCACACGTGTGCACACCTCTCGCATGCACCGCTCCATCGGCTATGCTGGTGTCACACATCAGGCTGCCAGCCCATCGAATCTGGATCTGAGGGCATGCAGAAGTGCATGCGTCAGCATGCCACGACGTGCATGCGCCGCTGCAGCGGGGTCGGCCTCTGCTGATGTGCAGGTATGCTGCAGCTGATCACAATGTCCAAGGCATCTTTAACGCCCGCATATCTGCGCCGCATCATGTGCAGTCACTGTGCTGCTCAACCGACTCTCGTTCAGTCGAAAGCTGCGTTCAAGGCTGCAAAATTAGCAGTTACATGCACACACTGCATGGCCGTGTTGTCGGGCATACAGCAATGCGTTGCGAGATGTAAAGATTTTGCTGCATCAGCCTCGTTGTTTGCCTTCCTGCAGGCAGCCTCCCCAGCAACGCTACCTGGCACAGCATCGGTGCGGGACCAACATGTCTGACAGTAGTGGTGCATCTGTCTCACTGTCTGCTTTGTCTCACCCAACATCGTAGGAACAAGCCAAGACGCCCGATGCTCGGCGTGCCCATCAACCTCACTGCGGCGCTCATGTTGTATGCAGGACTTTCCAATACCGGCGGCAAAGCTCATACAGCTGGCGCAAGAGCTGTTTGCAAAGGATTCAGGCGTCAGTGATGAGTCTCTGCTCGCTGACGACTTCAGGTCTCTTGGGAGGTGTCTCTTGTTGAATCGCATATGGCTTGGGGTTGCTGTCTCTATTGCAGGGATTTGATGTCGGCACAATGTCATGAACCATTTTCTGTGCAGGTTTGAGTTTCCGGTTGTATCTCTGGACAAGCAGGTGAGCTTATATTGCCACACGATGCCAATATAGGCACTGGCATGCAGTAGTAGGTCAAACCACGTCACAACCGTAACAATTTATCTGGTGCCGCAGGGCTACCTCGGGGCTGTGCGCAGCTTTGGGCTCAAAGACGCATTTCCAGGCACGTATGCCAGCTGCTGTCCGTACAGGCGCAGCTTGAGCTTCGTCTGCATGAAGTGCACAGTCCCGACGACACGATGGATACGAGCTTCTATCTGCAGATCTTGACCCGCACCCATACGACTGGCGTGTGGATACATATGAGCCAAATCGAGTGTGGTGAGGGTGGCTGCTGCGTATAGCAGATCTTGATAGCTTTGCGGATTGTGCCAAGGGCGTGCACTGCGCACAGGATGACAGGTTTGCTGTTGTTTCGATGCTGCAGGTTCACCACCAGGGTGACGGCTACACACACAGGCACCCTCAAGTTCAACAAGAAGGAGTATGAAGCCACTGGCAAGAAAGTGCAGGTGCGTGCCTGCGTGTCATTCTAGAACAAAGCAGGCTCAAGCCACAACGAATCTCTGGCACCAACAACCAGAACCGATGCCACCACAGGCTTGACAGCAGGCAACAGGCTTTTGATGATGTCAAGGTGTCATCTTGAACTGTAGGGTGCACCGGAGTGCCAGAGCTTTGTGTTCAACGAGGATGGCAAGTGCTCCAGCTACACAGGCGGTCCGTGCTGTGCTATTCCTGCTATGCGTTGATCAGCAGAAGCCCTTCCAGCTTGAGCAGCAAGCACCATCCGAAGGAGTGCAGACCATGACACTGCTGAATGGTGGCAGGGTACATCATGGACCGGCGGGTGGGCAACACCCAGAAGATGGGCGCGCTGTTTGGCATCCTGGCCGCCATCGGCGTCGATGTGCCACAGCCGGGCAGCTGAGCCTGCGTGTGCTGTTCAGCCGGTTCATGAGCTGCAGCAGCAGCGAACGCAGTATGTTGGGGTGGAGCCAGCGTAGCGGTGTCGGCGGGCAGGGTAGGACCTGGCTACACCGGACTGATCACCAGTGCAGTATTTGAATTATTACAAGCAGGAGTAACAGCATGCACTTGCTCACACTCAGTCGTACACTGCACTAGAATTGTGTTTGCAACAAACATGTCGTCAGTGGGTCCAGTGCTCCAGTCTGTCCAGATCTGAGGGGGAAGCCGGGGATGCTCCAAAACATGTGCAATCAAGTGACGTAGGCCATTTTGCTGTTATGCCACCATGCACTGAAACGTCCGACACGCTGCACCACAAGTATTGAGCGTTCACGTATCAGCCATGGCGACCGCACAGGCTGCGAGCAAGCAGGCGCCTTCGCCAGCGATGCTGCCAGGCACAGCATCGGATTTCCCGATACCAGAGGACAAGCTCATCAAGCTAGCCCAGGAGCTGTTTGCAAAGGATGCAGGTGTCAGCGACGACTCGCTGCTTGCAGATGACTTCAGGTTCGAGTTCCCCATCGTGTCGTTGGACAAGAAGAGCTACCTGAAAGCTGTGCGGAGCTTCGGGCTGAAGGACGCCTTCCCAGACTTGGACCCCAATCCATACGACTTCCGAGTGGACAAATATGAGCGGAACCGTGTCTGGTTCACGACCAGGGTGACCGGGACACACACTGGCACACTCAAGTTCAACAGCAAGGAGTACAAAGCCACCGGGAAGGTCGTGCAGGGCGCCCCCGAGTGCCTCAGCTTCGTGTTCAACGAGGACGGCAAGTGCTCTAGCTACACAGGCGGGTACATCATGGACCGACGGGTGGGCAACACGCAGAAGATGGGCGCGCTGTTCGGCATCCTGGCCGCGATCGGCGTGTGGGTGCCGCAGCCAGGCAGCTTCAGCTTCATGGTGCTTACCGCGCTCAATGGGCTGCGGGAGCGTGTCACGGCGCTATTCGGGCGCAGCTGAAGTGAGCAGGCTGGCTGCGCTGCAGCACAGCAGCCGGGTGCGGCTCATCTGCAGATGCTGGCATTGTAGCAAGGGTTCAGGAAGGTATCAGGGCTCCTTCACGATTGGCACTCGTTCTGCATGAAAAGGTCTAGTGGTGTTGTCTCTATCCTGAACGTTAGGCAAGTACGGCAGTAGTGGTGAGGTACTGAGTATGAATCTGGTGCCACTGTATATTTCCTCAAGGACTGAAGTTGCTTGTAGGTGCTGTTGTTCATTGCCTTTGTATATTACGAAGTTTTGGCATGCCCCTTAGTGCAATCAGTACCCTAAGGAGGGATCAAACACTGTCCAGCGCTCAACCTGTGCGGCTTGCCTCAGCCCTCAGGTGCACCAGAATATGAGCCAGCAGCATGTGCTGTATGTGACGCCCGTTGCTTGGGAGCAACCTTCCGATATGCGTTCCCAGCCACTGCGACGCATGCGTCCTTCATTCATGACTTTGACCACTTCCCAGCAGCCACCAGATCACGCGCTGTACATCGTCGGCGAGGGCTTGCGCTTGCGGCAGCGCCCCGCCAGGTACTGCTTCAGCCACCTGCGCCGCCCAGCAGCATCAGCACCTCACCCGGCACTTCAGACACACTGCACGGACAGACCGTCCAGCACCCGGCAAATGGACATGTGCTTGCTGCAACAAGCCCAGCACCTCTCGGAGGACAAGGACTGCTCACGACCGACTGCGTATTCTGGTGCTCAATTTGCATGCCCCCAAGGTTTGCCACACCCCTGTGTATCAGCAATTTCTGTCCTGCTGACTCAGCACTGGCGACATGAAAACTCCATCGCTATGCGATGGGGGTGAACTGCTTGCAAATGGCGCAGTGCATGCAGGGGAGCGCACCAGGAGTCCAGGGCGCCGGTGTGAGTGGGCCCCTCTTGCGGGTCAAGCCGCCTGTTGCCGTCTACGTCCAGCTCCTGTATGCATGGCATGCTCGCAGTGATGAGCCACAGGCAGTGAACGCAGCACCCACAGCGTCAGCAGTTCCGATGGGTGGTGCTACGTGGCGTCAACGCACAGCGGCATGCCGCTCGATGCAAAGCAGGAGTGCCTTGCAGCCCTGCGCAAGTTCAGCCTGCACCTCGAGCTGTGGCAGGAGCTGCGCCATCAGCCGCACCCCGCTGGCATCCAGCTTGCAGCGGCGCAGCGACTGTGTCATGTATGGTGTCAGTGTCAGTCCCATGCCGCTGCGCCCGCATGCAGTGTGTTTGTGATGTAGGAAAACGGAGCCCTACAGTATCCCGATCCGGTCTGCTGTAGATCACCTGTGGAGTAGGGTTTCCACTATAGTTCTCACCAGCTGGCGCAGGCTGGACAGGCCGCTGAGCTGGTCCAGCGGGTGCGCTTGCCTGGCTGCAGTGGGCGTGGCAGGGTACTGCACCGCGAGTGGTGTCTGCGGCGTCTGGAACGTGAAGTCCTGCAACACATTAAACGGTTGACAGTAGTCACTGACAGCAAGCGCCTCACATGCTGAGGCGACACTGTAGGATCGGCATATGTCTTTCGGTGGCAACAGGTCGTCAGCATTGCTGCCTGCACACGCAAAACCCCACAGCCCCCTGCCATGGATGCAGAGCAAACACATTCTGATACCTGCCAAAATCGTACTGCACCGCTCATCCCTGAAGTGGCGCGCCCATCCGTCAAAACATCATGCTCGGAGAGATCCTCAACAGTATAGTTGTAGATGTGCACCTCGAGTGCAAGGCGCTGCAGCTGCGGGAGGCTGCTGAAGCTGGGCGGCTGCGGCTCTGCAAAGCAGTTGTTGAGGTGCAGCGAGGTGAGAGCCGTCAAGCTCGTCAGCCCTGGCGGCAGCGTGTCGAACAGCACGGCACGTGCATCTGCCACAAACCTGCGGCGTCGCACATGAGCCTGATGTCTCGAGGGGCTGGGTGCTGCACACGTGCTCTCGTGCATCTGCTGCCTGAGACGCAGCACAGCACCGCCTGCAATTCACCGACAAACACACGCAGAATGGTCGCACAGTAATCAACAGCATTGATGACCTGAGGGTCTGCAGGTCTGGCATGCCGGCCAGGTCCAGGCGGAAAGTTGCATGCAGCACGCCCGATGGATACTTCGCCGCATAGTTGGGCGTTGGGAAGTCATCCGGGTGGAGTGGATCCGCTGGCGGCATGCAGATACCGTGTCAGTAACATAGCATCGGAATGCGGTGAGCTGTCACAGTGAAGCCCCTGGCACGTCGACACGATGCAGAGCGAGAGATCCTTTGCATCGCAGGGCAGCAGCCTGAGAGGACGCACCGGGCACCGGGGCCGGCATGATGGCCTGGAAGCTGAGATAGGTCAGGCTGCTAAGCGGCCGCAGCTCCTGCAGCCCAGTGACCAGCACCTGCGCATGTATTGGCCAGACGCTCACGGTGCACACCAACAGCTCAAGTGTTCTCTCAGACACTCCTAGCTGTTCTTGACACACCCTGCAAATCAAGATGCAGCGCTTTGCTTTGGCAGTGCGGCATACCTCAGCTGTCAGTTGCACACTCATGCCAAGGTGCTGTAGCTGTGTGAGGCGGCCAACGCCCACCAGATCGCGGCTCGTCAGCCCGGGAGCTCTCATGTGCAGGTGCAGCGTGCGCAGGCTGCCTGCAAATGCTGGCAGAACGCCGAGCAGAGCGCCTGTCGGCATGTTGTGATGCGCAGCTGTCCTGCGATCACCACGTGCACACTTTGGGACTCGAAAGCTGGTAATGCATGATGGTCCCATGGTGCACAGCTTACCAACATGCAGGTTTATAACAGGGCAGCCTATCCTACTGCCACAACATGGGCAGCAGATGGGCCGGACACAGTGCAGGCTCTGGGTCCCCACAGCTGCCTGTCTACAAGCCTCGACGCACTTGAGGCTGAGCGTGCTCAGGGCCTGGCGCCTGTGCAGGCGGTGGCTCAGCCAGTGGAAGGCAGCATGCCAGTCAAGTTGACGGCCGCGCCGCCATGCATACTCCTCGGCATCGATCGTGGCAGACGTCACGAGCGGCCAGCTTGTGCTGCCCACCAGCGCCCAAGTCTTGCACACAGGCTGCAGCGCTCGCCTGCGCATACTGGCATTTTGTTACGCACCGCAGTCCTGCCACACTTGAGCACACAGCACAGCGCTCACAGTAACATTGCATTCGGCATAACAAAGAACAAGATGTGCTGGTGAAGCAAAACGCAGCAGGGTCAGCATGCCGGTCCTGAGCATATGGACATCCGACCTGTCGAGGTCCGGCACGAACTGGAAAATATGTCGTAACATGTCGTGGGGCAATAGGTGGGCAGGGGCTGCCACCCCGCCAGCAGGACGCGCACTGAGTTGTACTTCATCGCACTCCATGTCCATTGGCTGTGCATCATCATAGCTGGGCATCGACATCGCGAAAAGGCGTCTGCAACACACGGAAGTCGACGAGCTTCAGGCTAGGCAGCTTGGCATGTTGAATTTAGGCAGCAGCAAGCTGAGTGCGCCAGCTCACGACGCCAAATGTGCTCGCACTGGAAAGCAGCTCCTTGTGCGTCAGAGGAGTTGCTGCACAGTATGTGGCACCAGGGCAATCGGCGTGATCATACGCAAGCGACCGTAGCCTGGTGGGTCACACAGCATCATGCTGGTGATGCACAGCAATGCAAGAACAGCTTGAAGCTGCAGCGCACCGAACTGTATGCTAGCATGTAGCGATACAACGATCGATCAGCCGCTTGCTGGGCACTTCGCCTGTCAGATAGGATTTGCGGCAATTGCAGATCATGGATCAAGTCTCGAAATTCAAGTTCAAGTTCAATACAAGTTCAGCCGGCTGCGTGATGGGTCATGTCATGTACGAAAACTCAGCAAGATGACACGCAGGTGTAAGCATCTGAAGTTTTCTATGCTGTGCATGTGCCAAGCTACAATAACCCAGCACTACGGAATGACTCGGCTCCATGGGGACAGCGAGGCAGCAGCAGCACCATAGATGGGGTGAGGCAATCACGAATGCTAATGCGAGGACCAACGCATGCTGTGCCATCCGTGAGCATCGGTATGGCAAGATAGAGCGCTCACACGACGCTCAGGCTGTCGGCTTGAATCTCGTGTGCTAAGCCCTGCTCTCAGAGGGTTTAGTCTGGAAGGCGGGACCGCGCGGGAGGGACTCAAAGTCGTTGCATCCGGCCACGCCATCACCCACCACTTCTTAGCAGAGGGCTAGAGGCGGCTTGCACTCTTCAAGCAGCATTATCGACTTGACACGCCACCGACACATTGGCTGTCTTGGCACAGAAGGCTCAGGTAGTGGTCACAACGCTGATCTGGAGCACACACTTTGACTTGAGGCCTGCAGCTGTCGGTGCTTCAACACCAAGGGGCGCCTCTGCCTGACTCCCTTGGGCATACCTCGTCCGTCTGATCAGCAGTTGGCCTAGCTGGCATTGTGTGGCCAGAGCTGCCAGCTGACGGTCGGTGTTTGCCATCAATCAGCAGCCAGGACAAGTTCATCAGGAAGGCGAGGGCCGCGGGCAACCCGGCCGGCATGGCGGCTGAGCCCGTCAGCACGGTGACGGAGCAGCAGCTGAAGGAGGAGGAGGATGACCGGGTGTTCCACTGGACGGACACAGCGGAGCCACACAGCGCCCGGCGACGCGCGATGCTGCAGAAGTATGGGCCTCAGATCCGGGCGCTTTATGGCAACGACCCGTGGACAGCATACCAGGTGAGGAGATGCAGCAGATGTTCAACGCAACCAGCTTCAGCTGTGCTGACCAAATCACGAGCGGGGCGCTCGAAAGCGCGTGGACCACTGGGGTCGGTCGGGGGCCCGACTGGTCTGCCTGTGATGCCCTGGCGGTGGCAAAGGTACACACCAGTCGAGGGCTTCCGCGTAGCTGTAGTCAGCCTATGGGCTGGGTAGAACCGCCCTCGCAGCTCACCTTCTGGGACGCTGGAACTTAGATGTAACTCAAACGGGTGTGGTGTGCGGCAAGCACTGCTCATATTTGTGCCGCCGGCCAGCAAGCCCTCATGTCCATGCTTGTCAGCCGTTTGCTAGCCGCGGGCGTCGTTGCCGCGGCTGCTGCCAGGTGCGTCCAGGCCGGGCACGCCTGACGCGAGTGATTACCTCATCATCACAATCTTCACAGCTTGGCCCGCAGCAGGTTGCGTCTTGCGTTGATCAGGTGGTGATCGGCATGCCTTGAGTTGCGTGTGCTCGATGCGCCGCGTCGGTGCTGGGATGCTGTTCATGCTTTGAGGGTGCCCGCAGTCTATTTGCGCGACCTGCTCAACAGCCTGCCTGCCCTTCTTGCTCGGCCTGTGCTGACTGTGTGTTACCGTTCACCATCGCATGCCCTCACGTCACTCACGGGCTGCGCAATGCCTTCTGCAGGTCATAGCAGTGTCGCTGTTCCAGTGCGTCATGGCGTACGCGGTGCGCAACTGCAGCTGGGGGACCATCATCGCGCTGGGGTGGGCGGTGTCAGGGTTCTGCAACCAGAACCTGTTCTGTGCCCAGCACGAGCTCAGCCACTTCTTGGCCTACAAGAAGCCGCTGCACAACAAGATCCTCAGCATCGCCTCCAACTGCCCGCTGGTTGTGCCGACAGCCACCACCTTCCGCAAGTACCACCAGGAGCATCACTCGCACCTGGTGAGGGCTGCGCTCGTGCCATCGACCAGCTGTCTGTGCCGCCTATCTTGCCAGCCGGAATGCTGAGCTGCTGCTTCCATATGCGCGGGATGCAGTGGCATTGGCTGTGTTTGCCCTCTGATGTGCAGTTGTTTTGAGTCCCATGTGTTCTGCAGTGCTCACACCTGTTCCTGTTGCATCAGGGTGTGGAGGGGTGGGACGTAGATCTGCCCACCTACCTGGAGGCCAACTACATTGCCACATCCCTGATCAAGCTGGTGTGGGTGTGCTGCTACATCCTGGTGTATGGCATCCGCCCTGTGGTCATCCGGCCCAAGAAAGTTGGTGAGCTTACTGTCATCACAAGTGCACAACAGGCACACTTGCTCGCACCGCCGCCTTGTAGAATGCTGACAACACACCTGCGTGCTTTCCATCTCACTCCCCATGTGTTACCTTGCACAGGCCCAGCAGACCTGGTCAACATTGCGGTGGTGCTGGCGTTTGATGCAGCGGTGGTGTACACATGCGGCTTCAAGTCCATCATCTACCTGCTGTTGGGCACGGTGTTTGGCGGCGGCCTGCACCCCATGGCGGGCCACCTCATCTCTGAGCATTACATGTTTGTGAAGGTAGGCCAACGCATGGTGCCTCGTGTGTGTCAGAACATTGTAGTTGCTTCATGCATTTTCGTACAGCAGAGTGACCCACCAGGTATGCAAATTGTCATGGCCTTCAAAGCACTGGCCGGCGCCAGTCTCCAGTGTGCGGCGGGTTGACTGCTCGCATTGCATGGCTGCACGGTGCGCTTTGCTACATTTGTGTCCATATCAACGCTGTCATCTGCTGCAGGGACAAGAGACCTATTCATACTATGGGTCGATGAACAAGCTCACCTACAACGTGGGCTACCACAACGAGCACCACGACTTCCCGCAGATCCCGCAGACCCGGCTGCCCGAGGTGTGTGGCGCCTGTTGTGCACCCGCTGCTGTGAAGCTGCCAGTGTGCTGGGATGAACCATGCAAGGTTGTGGTGCACGTGGCATGCTCCTGAAAGGCACAGCACATCCTGCTGTGGCTGAGTGCGCCTCATATTGATTGGCGCTGGTCTTGTGGTCTGCAGTTGCAGAAGATTGCGCCCGAGTTCTACTTGACCCTGAAGCACCACACATCATGGTGCTATGTCATCTGGGCATTCCTGACCGACTCTGAGGTAGGTTCCCTCGGTGCTTCTGATGTTGCGGCTGAGCCAGCTCACCAGTGTGGTTCCATCAAGGACTCCTGGCGTCGGCAGATGTGCTCGGCTATGGCAGTGGCAACTACCGGCGGTTATTTGATGGTTCCGGATGGCTTACTGGTGCAGGTGGGTCCGTGGACGCGCATGAAGCGTAAGACAGTGGGCGGCGTCATCCCTGATGACATCCCGGCTGCACAGCGCGCCCGCACAGAAGCTGCCTTGAAGGTGTGGGCAACCTCAACCGGCATGGTTGTCTGCTTGCGTCGCCAAAGCAGACTTGGGCTAGTCATGCACTGGCTGCACTCGCAGCATTCCAGCTGTTGCATATCGAGCAGCTGATCGGCCCATGGTGTCTGTGGCGCAGGCTGGCAAGGTGACTGTCACAGCGCCCAACCCGCTGTTCATCTCAGTGGATGCGTCCAGCGGCGGCAAAAAGGCATGCTGAGCGGCTGTGATGCCTGGGGACAAACAAAGGGGTGCAGCTGAGCCAGTATCCATTAGCGCGCCTCAGCGGGCGCGGTGGAAAAGTGTCGTGCACAGCAGCAGGGCGTTGGTCTGCCTGCAGCAGCGATGCATTTGGTGGGAGGTGGGGGTCATGGCAGCGGGTTGCAGTGTACTGCACCACGAGCGGCGCACGGCAACAGAATGCCAGCACGGTGCAGGTCTGGGCTCTGGCTGCAGCAAGGTTGCCAGAGTTCTGCCTGATTCACCGTGACAGTATCATGTGCGGCAGACATTTAACATGAGGGCTGTGAGTTCGTCCATGCAACACCTACTTCTGCAGACGTTGGCACGAGGGGGAACTGGGGTCAGGTTAGATTGCTTCATCGTGAGCTGGAGGTGGATAGGAAAGGGGGTCTAGAGTACTCGCCAACACCACAGATTGTGCAGTGATTTGTGCAGAGCCGCCACAGTCGCGATATTTATGGCAGGTTTGTTCTGGCTGTTAGAGCTGTGAGCTGCAACGCTTGGGCTGAGCAATGATGTAAAGAACCCGCAGACACCTGGCCTGGCTTGCAACTCATTCCGCAGCTGTCCTGCAAGATGTGCCACGGTGGCGATGATGGACCTCAGCGATTCACTTTGCACCCATATTAAGCATACTACACCCGCCCTGTCATCATCGCAGTCGATCCTGTAATTACATTTTTAAGCCCACCCAAGGCCATGAAGAAGCTCTACACACTGTATGGCGGAACAGCTGATGGTAGCTGGACCTACATGGTCATGGTTAAGTTCTATACGCAACCGGCCCGTACCCGGTTGATCTGTAGCAGTTATCACGTTGTGTATCAACATGCCAGTTGCAGGCCGTCCCCTAGTGGGTGATCCCGCCGCCATGTGCGGATGCGCTGAGGTTGTAGACAGCAGGCCTATATGGTGCAATGCAACGCACATCCACTGCCAGTCACGACAAGCACATGCTGTTGCCCATGTGCTCGATATAGCATTGCCCCAGCTGTGGTGGCTGTCGCGATCTCGCACGGTCCTAGAGGGAGTCCGTTCTATTCCCCTTGAGTGAAACATGACCATTGCAACACCTCGTTCCTCGTGTGTATATGCACAGAAGGCACATGACAGCCGTCAGAAGTCATCAATCACGTGCAGCACTCGACAGGTGTGGTGTCACCATGCAAGGCATGCAAAATGCACCTATCACTCTTCGTGTGCCACAAGGGTGCAGAACATGCAACATTTGCTTGTCGTCAAGTGCGTAGCATCTGAGTTGCATTCCGCTGGCCAGCGTTGACATGCTCTGACGTCTGAGCAACTCCACTGTACGTGATAAGCTTGTGACGTGCAGGTTGACAGGTGCTTCCGCTGACAAAGCGCGCTGGCAGCGGCAAAGGTTCTGCCGGGGGTGCCATGTGGAGTGGCTTCCTCAGTCTTCTGCAGCGAACATCACAGCATTCCAGTGCGTTTATGCCGCATCCTCGCCTTTATCAGCATCGTGAAGCACCAACATGACTTTGTGTCTAACCCGCAAGGTCGTGCTGTGTCAGCGCAGCCATCATGACGGAGGGGTGTGCAATTTCACGTCATGCAGAAGCACTGCACACCAACACCAGAAGATGAGCCGTTGCAGGCCAAGAGGAGGACCTGCGATCAACAGGCCAGCAGCAGGCGGCCGCAGCCATGCCACTGCCAAAGGACATGCCGCCCATTACGTTGCCTCCAGTGGGCGCTGCAGGCGAGCAGCAGCAGGCCACAGCACAGTCACCAGCGACGGACGATCAGACGCACCCTCGCAAAGCAGCCGCAGCAGCGCCAGGGAAGCAGCCTCAGAAGCGGAAGCAGCTGGACACCCCGCAGCCAGTGCCCTCAGCACCACAGCACACCAAGCGCCCTGCAACATCTGCTGCTGCTGCCCGTGCAGAGCAGCAGGATGCAGCAGCGTCTGAAGCGCCACAGCAGCTTCCTGTGCCCAGACCAACACCGTTGACAGCCGCAGATGGCGTCAGGCGCAGCAGTGCACTGTCGAAGCCCAAAGCCCAGCCCACTCTGCCGCCGCTGGAAGCCGTCAGAACATCAGCGCGCAGGGCAGCCAAGCTGCACCCTGCAGGGATCAGCTCCCGAGGCCGGCCACGCAAACCCAAGGCAAACCCGGACGCATTGCCGGCGCCGGCAGCGGCGGCGGCAACAGCAGCACCACCGCAGCAGAAGCCCAGATCAGCACAGGCACCTGCGGTTGAGGTGTCAGACAGGGCGTCAGGCAAGGCACAGGCAGCGCCCGCTGCCAAGAAGATCGCCACACCCCGCCGCCGTCCCGTTAAGGAAGCAGCACTGACACAGCTGGCAGCCGCGAAGGATGACCCTGTGCCAGCTGCAGCAGGCCGTGCGTCAAAGCGCACCCGAAACCCGCGCAGGGCTGCTGCGGCTGTGCAGACAAAGGCAGTTGGCAAGAAGCGTGCCAGGACGTCAGCTGCGACAGCTGAGACAGCCAGCCCGAAACGACAAAGGCAGGACGTCAAGTCTGTCGCTGCTGGTAGCCGTCAACAGGAGACGACGGAGTCTGCGCAGAAGCATGACAAGGCCGCTGCAGCGAGTTCCAGGATCCGCCGGCCTCAACGGAAGGACACTGCACCTGGCGTCAAACAGCAGTCGAAAGCAGCAGCAGGCGGAGAGCTGACAGCCACAGCAAGTGTACCCAAGCGGCAGCGCAGCAAGCAGCGTCCCAAGCCGGCTGCTGCTGCAGCCGCTGTTGAGGAAATCCGAACAGAGACGCCAGTCCGGCCCAAGAAGGCTTTGAAGCAAAAGCCAGCAGCAGCGTCTGCAACTGCAGCCGCGAGGCAAGGCAAAGCGGAAACACCAGCCCAGCCTAAGAAGGCTACCACAAGCAAGGCGGCAAGGGCTTCTGCACCGGCAGCAAAGTCAGGTTGGACATGCGAGCAATGTCAGCTGGGGGCTGCAGACGGTCATTGACTGTATTGATGCCGTGCCCATGTGGCGCGAGACTGCTGATTGTGCCATCCCCGGCATTGACGGTCACAGCCTGCCGGGTTTGCTAACAGTCCCATTTTTCTTTGGTGTCATGCAGGCAGGCCAACCGACAGCAAGCAGGCAGCGGCGGGGAAGTCTGCAGCAACGGGAGCAGGCAAAGCTGACCAGCCTGTTAAGGCGCCAGAAAGTACACTGCCGGCAATGGCAGCTCCAGCCCCTGCCTCTCCTGCGACTGCTGGGGTGTGCTCCAATTCTTGTGGTATCATAGCGTCTGTTAGATGTAGCGAGTCGTGTCCAGTGCATATGCGTGCTGCAGGTCTCGTGGCACGTCATTGCAAGCCAGGGAAACAACGCCTGGCGGCATGTCTAGCTATGTTGTTGCTCCAGCAGGTAAAGCCACATGCAAGCACGAAGTCAAAGCCGGTGCAGAAGTCGGCTGCTAATGGCCCAAAGGCTCGGGGGCGCCCGTCCTTTCTGAAGGGTCTGCCCCATCTGCAGGACCTCGTCGCTGGAGGTGCGCATGCAGCTCGGGCATGCCCTTATTCTCGGGATCTGCACCGTGCACACCTTTGCTTGCGCATCTGGCGGTGCCTCACGGTGACTGTGCACATCTGTAGGTGACACGCCAGCATCGTCCAGCCAGGGCAGCCAGGGCAGCGGGCGGCGGGGCGGCCTGCCGCTTGACGGTGACTACCCGCGCTGCCTGTCTCGCGTGCGCCACAACGTCTACCGCATCAGGTGATGTCCAGCTGACGTGCGCAGCAGAGGATACAACACCCCTTGCAACTTGATTGTGACTTGCACGATTTGCGCGTCGGAGTGTGGGATTGCGTGCTGTCACACCGCACGTGATATGCCATTTGTATTCATATTCACCCACGTCAGTCCGCAGGTGTGCTAAGCAGGGCAAAACGTCGGAGGTGGTGAACTTTATGCTACCAACCTGCAGGCCACACAACAGGCGCCTGATCAGCTCGTGTCTGCATGGTGGATGGTGGTGTTCTCTGTGCTCCCAGGCGGGAGATGGGGGCAATCGAGGTGTTGGAGGCCGAGGGCTGGCGCGGGGCTGCCCGCGACACAGTCAAGCAAACCGCTGAACTGGAGAGCGCGCAGCGGCAGGTGCAGTCCGTGAGACTATGGCTGCACCCCGAATGCCGCTTTGTGCACGGAATCTGGGGGTGCAAGCAACATGTGGTCTGATGATAACTCACGGGATGCGCAGATGTTGAATCAAACCCGACGTCAAACTGCCATGCAATGAGCGGAGCAGCTTGATCGTCACCAGATGCTTGCGCTGCAGGTGGAGAAGTCCAAGCTGCTGATCCGCGAGGCCGTCAAGGCGTGCGAGGATGCGGGGGGCACCACGGCCATCCCCGAGTCCGCCTATGATGCCAATGGCGAGCTGCACATCAGGGACATCTTCTGCTGCATCTGCAGCGGCAAGGAGGAGCAGAAGGTGCGTACAAACCCTAAACCCTAAAAAATCGTCTGGTGCAGTTCCGCAGGTGGCTCCTAAAGCTGCCAGTCTGCAGCTGTGATGCTTGTAGAACACGGTTTGAAAACAGTCTCGACAGGAGTCCAATGCCATGCACTCGTCAGGTTCTGACACCAAGGCAATGTGCTGTAGCCACTGACTTGGCTTACGGATGTGGTGTTGCAGGACAACGACATCATCTTGTGTGACGGCCCGTGCAATCGAGCGTACCACGAGCAGTGCCTGGACCCCCCGCTGAAGGCGGCCGACCTGCCTGCAGACGCCCCCTGGCTCTGCCCTGCCTGCAGTGCGAAGGTGCCACACTCTGGGCATCTTGCCTTTCTCCTCAGCTGCTGTGAGGAGGATACAGCTTGCACCCTTGCCCTGTCATCGGCTACCAACTAGTACTTGGGCATGTCTGCTTACTGTAGAGCTGGCAGTACTGCTGCTGAAGAGACACAAAAGAAGGATCTAGCATCTTCCACGCTGTTACTCAAGACCTCCGCCAATAGATGTGAGCAGCATTGGCTCAGGGTGTGCATCACAACACGACGATGACATTCATCGGCTGTAGTTCTGCTGCCGGCAGGACCAGGCGCTGGACCTGCTCAACCTGGAGTTCGGTTTTGCTTATGAGCTGGAGACGCCATGGCATGCCATCTTCTCAGAGGCGGCAGCGCCAGAGGGCGACGCTGCGCCGGCGGCAACAGCCCACCCTGCAGCAGGTTGCTGTGCTGCTGTGCTTCGACATTCAAGGATGCGTGAGCAACTCTTTGACGGCAGGGACTGACATGAGCTATGCGCACTTGCCCACACTCTCTCGCTGATCGGCGGACGCAGGCCAGTGCTTCAGTTGTTAGCGCTGTGCCACACTGCAACCGCCTTCTTCAGTGCTGCTCCTGCAGTACTGACTAGACACTTACTTCTGCGCAGACACCACGACTGCAGGCAGACAGTCACCTGCAGACGCCAATGGCAAGCTAGGGTGGCTGGACGCACAGCTGCCATCCGATGAGGAAGACGACTCTGACTTCGAGTGAGGACGATCGGCACACTGGGCTCAGTCGGGATTGCCATGTCAAATCAAGAAGGCGTTTGCCTGCGTGTGGTTGCCCCAGCATTTGCAGCTGCTGTCATGCTGCGCTTGCCTGACGTGCAGGGGCAGCAATCGCAGAGGCGAGGGCGGGGAATCAGACGCCGAAGCAGCGTCCTCAGGTGCCCAGCCCAGCAGCCTGCAGGACTGCAGCGCTGGCGGGGCAGCAGCTGCAGCTGGCCCAGGCAGGCCGTCGATGCCGATCAGCAACCAGCCCAGCGGGGTTGGCACAGGTTCCGATGCCGGCGGCGGCGGCGGGAGTCGCGCAGATGCTCGTGCAGGTTACAGGAGTGGGGCGGCGGACGCAGCAGATGCTGCTGCTGCTGACATGAGGAGCGGCAGCGATAGCGAGGGCGGGGACAGCGTGGTCAGCGAGGCGCTGGGGCCTGATGGTGTGATTGAGGATATCACAGTCAGGTGGGCAGATTGTACTCACCCGTGGCAAACCGTGTGTAACTGGAACCAATTGAGGCTGCACTGCGACAGTGTGCCAGACGTTGAACTTCCAAAGCTCGATGCTGCCGCTGATTCTGCTTCCAACTCGTGCAGTGCGATGTGGCTGCAGGACTGATGGCGAGGGCAATGTCGCCCCCAACATTGGCAGAGGCGGCAGCGGCAGCGAGACGGACCCACAGCTTCTCATCGTGCCTGGCAGGCGGGCTCGCAAGGCTGTGGACTACAAGGTTTGCCGCTGCAGCCCTGTTCCGTCTACTGAGAACGACCCATTTTTTGGCATCCGCCCATTGGTTATCAGGACCAGGACACGTGAGCCGAGTCTGCCGTTGCTGAGGTGGATGCTGGGCATGGCATTGCAGAAGCTCAATGCGGAGATGTTCGGGGACTACGAAGCGTTCGATGGGGAGGGCGATGCCGAGGAGGAGTGGGGACCCGACTCTGTGACGCCTCGCTTTGGCTCTGGTCGGGGGCGTGGCGGCGGGCTGGGCTGATGATGTGCAGTGCTCAGGTCATGAGCTTACGTGCTCGGCAGCAGATGGAGCACTAATGCCAGTACTGAACAAGTGGCTGCACCACAGCATGCCCATATATACAGCGTGCTATGCTGCGGGCTGGTTCAGCAACTTTCACACGCCATTAGGGAATGGGCGGCACAGTCTGTTGCCCGGCAGCCCGTGTGCTGCAGATGGCAAGACAGCATGACAGCATCAGCCGCAGTTGCGGGCGGTGTGCCGCTGACGCCCGTAACAGGCATGACGGCAGGCCCTTTCACATGTTGCCTGGCGGAACACTGCAATGGTGGAGCCTGTTTGGGGCCATCCTTATCCAAACCCTAATGTCGCCAGATCCAAGAGCTGCCATGATCAAGCCTTGATATGTCTATTGCCCCATTTGCTTATACACTTCTAGCATACTGCCATCAACCACGACCTGAAGGTAGCTCAGCACCCGCCATCATGACGACCGACAAGGTGAGGCGCCCGCTGTTTGCCGAGATCGTGCGCCTGACACCAGCAACCCTAGAATCGGCAAACCATGTCACAGCATGGCGATCAGCATCCTCCAAGCTCAGCACAGCGCGCACAGGTGCCTGAACTTTGTTTACCAGGACCCAGATGCACCCTGTTTGCCGCCGGGGTCACGCTGTCAGCCTGGCCTGCAACAGATCGCGGCTTGAGAACAGCTTCCAGCAAGCTACGCCATGCGTTGCCGCCTCGCGTCGGGCATGCTCTGCTTGCTGTAGCGTTTGCCTGCCCAAACGGGCCAAACATCCGCAGCTCGGCGGCGCCGTGCCCGGCCAGGGGTGCCACATGGGGACCCATATGGGCACACGTGCATTCGTCCTGCCCGCACGCTAGGGTCGCGGCAATGGCCTTACAAGGATGGCAAACAGTCAGTGTCAGGCATTGCAACGGCGTGCGTCGTTTGGCACACCCCGATCGTGCCGGGTCCTGTCGCCGAGCGTGAAGGACACTTCCCACGTGGGTCATCTGCCTGATACTTCTGAGCAGCGTGCCCCCCGGGTTCCGTCGTGCTCTCCCACCTGAGAAGCTGGCAAACGCTACGGCACTGCGTTCGTGGAAGATCACAGTCGTCATCACCGCCATGTCGTCCGATGAGGACGTCTCCCTTCACCGCGGCCACCGCTATGCGCAGGCCCCCAGCTTCAAGAACAAGGATGTGCAGGCGCTGTTCGAGGCGGTCCAGGCCCGCGACCCGGACCAGCCCGAGTTCCTGCAGGCCGTGGAGGAGGTGCTGCAGACCATGGAGCCGGTATTCGAGAAGCACCCCAAGTGCGCCGCGCTGACTTGGACTGCAGCACTCATCTGTTGGACTGCAGCTGCTGTATCCCCCTTCTGCACATCTGCTTGCACTGAAGCACACGGGGATGCATCCTGCACGTTATGTGCTTATGCACGTCGTTCCCAAATGCTTCAGCCAAGTTGCTGATCTCACCACCACGGCATGCTCATCATGTGAGCAGTATTGGCCACCAACACGCACATCTGAGCGGTTGACAGGTGTCAGGCATTTTGCGTCATGGCATGGACCCTCGGCAGCTGTGGCAGTGTATGTGTTCTGGGTTTGAACGGTTGTTGCATGGTGCAGGTACATCCCGGTTATGGCGCGGCTTGCGGAGCCCGAGCGCATGGTCGCCTTCCGCGTCGCGTGGGTCGACGACAAGGGGCAGCAGCAGGTAGGTTCAGGGTTAGGGTCTGCCTGCACCTCGAAGCAGCCTCCCCGGCAGCACATGGGGACAGCACACACCACTGCTCATCTGCGGCGCGCCCTTTCAGCTTGGTTGAGACCAGGCCTTGACAGCAGGATGTGCAAGGCCTCAGCACCTGGGCAACGGAGTGCCGATGGCTGACTCCATGATCGTGACCGCAGATCAACCGGGGGTACCGCGTCCAATTCAGCTCGGCGATCGGTCCATATAAGGGCGGCCTGCGGTTCCATCCCACGGTGGGTGCCCGCTCTGGTACTAGGTGCCTACATCCTAAACCCTGCATGCACTTGAGATTGCCGACTGCTTCTGTCACCCATGCTCATGAACCGTGCAGCATCACGTCACCGCTAATGAATGTATACTGTGTGCCGTGCAGGTGACGCTGTCTGTCATCAAGTTCCTGGGCTTCGAGCAGGTACAGACGAGTCCACAGGCAGCAGCGTTGTTGCTTCCATTTTGGTGATCGTATGGCGTGTGTGCAGCTGATTACCTACTGCCTGAGTTCCTTTCTGCATTCCGATGGTGCAGGTGTTCAAGAACTCCCTGACGACGCTGCCGATGGGCGGCGGCAAGGGCGGCAGCGACTTCAACCCCAAGGGGCGCTCCGACAATGAGGTGTTGCTTGCTGCTGCCATGCCCTGCCCCACACCCTCTCCCAGCCTGGCCACACACCGAGTCGAGCCGATGCATTTTTCAAAGTATTTACATGTGTATCATCTCGAGGGAGAGTATCGGCATGTTCATCATCTCGAGGGAGTGTCCCTTAAGCATCTCGACACAACATGACCCACCCTGCTGCCGTCTGCAGGTGATGCGCTTCTGCCAGGCGTTCATGACGGAGCTGGCCCGCCACATCGGAGAGAACACCGATGTGCCCGCGGGCGACATCAACGTCGGAGCCCGCGAGGTTGGCTTCATGTTCGGGCAGTACAAGCGGCTCACGAACCAGTTCACTGGCATTCTCACCGGCAAGGGGTGCGCAGGATGCCCTTAACACTTCCTCAGGACCAGTTGTACTTGACATGGATTATTTGCACACACAGCATCTGCCTGCCACTCTCTCAATGCCACACTGGCTGCAGCCGTCAAGGTGTGCTGACCAGGTCACCTGCCTGCAAACTTCAAGCTTACGTGATGCCTGTTTAATTGTGCAGCATGAGCTTCGGTGGCTCGCTCATCCGGCCAGAGGCAACTGGCTATGGTCTCATCTACTTCGTCGAGGTGAGGAACCCTCTAATTGTGCTGGGACGAAGGAAACCAGATTTGTGCGTGAGGATGTGTGGGCATCCTGCGGCCTTCATGTGAACCTTGGCATGGGCAGTGCTTGCTGACGACATGCATTCTGTATGATTGACCAGGAAATGCTGAAGGCGAAGGACGACAGCGTCAAGGTGTGCAAAGCCCCTTGCGATCTGCATAGCACGCACCATACTTGGATGTTGCACAGCAGCATGCAGGCTCTAACCATGTAACTGCCTGCAGCTTTATCAAGCAGGCTGGTGACCCGCAATCATTGGTCATGGGATAGTCGGCAATCAATGTGTTGTGTGCACATGCACAACTGATGTGGTGTACAGCACCTGTGTTGGTCCTCGCAGGACAAGCGTGTGGCGGTGTCGGGCGCCGGCAACGTGGCCACATACGCCGCCGAGAAGCTGCTGGAGCTGGGCGCCACTGTCATCACGCTGTCCGACTCGACCGGCTACGTGTATGAGCCCGAGGGCTTCACCAAGGAGGTGAGCATGTGCATTCATGATTCCGCATGAGGGCGCTGTGCCGAACACCTCTGTCGAGCGAGCAGCAGATATCAGACCTCGACTATGTCACTTGATGCAGGGCATCGAGGCAGTCATGCACTTGAAGACGGTGGCGCGGGGCCCGCTGTCTGACTACAAGTCACCCAGCAAGGGTGTGTAACCGTCCCCACGATGAGTCAATCAATGCGCAGCTCTGCGCAGGGTTCATGTGCAATGCTCATTGCCATTCATACGTCACCTGTGCACTGCGAAGGTCAGCACTGATAGCAGGACCCTGCACTTTCGGCTGACATCGTGCATCATGTTCTGTAGGCAAATATGTGAAGGGTGAGCGGCCGTGGGGAGTGGATGCCAAGTATGACATTGCGTTGCCCTGTGCCACCCAGAACGAGGTAAGCTTGGAGTTTACAGCTCACAGATATCCGCGCTGCACTATGATAAGGACGACACATGACTGCACACTGCTGCGGCCAAAGCACCCTGTTGCAATGCTGCCGTTCCGCCACCTGAGAGGCAAGCCAGCTCCGAAGCGGAAACCAGTGTACTGCAACGACCGATGGCAGGTGTCATCAGATGACGCGCTGAAAATTGTGGAGGCGGGCTGTAAGATCGTGGCGGAGGGCGCCAACATGCCGTCCGACCCCGAGGCCATCAAGATCTACCACGAGAAGGACATCGAGTTTGGCCCCGCCAAGGTGCTACTTTGCTGTAACTTTCTCATGTCCGCGCAAAACTCACGCCGCGGCCAATGCTTGGCACCCTGCACCTGCATGTGACTCCCAGTTTGAAGTTGATGGCTTCCAACTTGATGGCTTCCAGGTCATTATTTGCTCGAGCTGCTGATGTGTTGCTGTGACAGTCACCTAATGCATGTCGACTGCCCACCAAACCCAGCACATTCTGAAACTCCTCAAGCTGTCGGTCTGCAGGCGGCGAACGCGGGCGGCGTGGCGGTCAGCGGGCTGGAGATGTGCCAGAACAGCGCGCGGCTGCTGTGGCACAAGGAGGAGGTCGACGACAAGCTGCACACCATCATGGTGGGTTTTTAGGGCAGAAACCCTGGAACCGCGCGCTGCTTCCCGTGGGGTTCACCCTCAGCTGGAGCTGTGGTGCATGTGAGCATGCTGGGGTGCAGCCTTGGGGCGCAGTGTTGACCTGCCGGCCTGTGCCTGCCACCACACATTACTAATCAACCGCCTGCTCACATAACAATAGTACAGCAAGCAACGCCGCTGGTTGGTGAAATGGTAGGATGGTGAGCTGAGTTGGCACTTTGTATGTTCACAGGCGGACATCTACTCAGCATCCAGCGGCGCCGCCAAGGAGTACAGCACACACCTGCAGGCGGGCGCCAACATCGCCGGCTTCCTGAAGGTCGCCGAGGCCATGGTGCGTCAGACTTATGTACACATCACATACACCTAGGATCTATACGTATATATAATACGTATCTATAACGTCGCGACCTGCACAGCATTCGCCTGCAGCCCGCAAGAGTTCCCCGCCGTGACTGCGCAGACCCTGCTTGGTGCTGGGTGTGCGTCAAGGCGGCAACAGAACTTGTCTGGCGCCTCTGTGCCTGACACCTGTTGCAAATCTCCTCCTGCTTGCTTACTCTTGGCACGTGCCGTGTCTGCAGGAGGCACAAGGCGTTGTTTAAGTTGGCTCATATTAGAACGCGACCATTGAAGGATGGCCAGCGGAGATGAAGCACAGCAGCAGCCAGTCGATTGCCTGCGCGACTCCCTTGTATAGGTCTGCAATGGCGGCCTTCATGCCGGTACAGGATGGCCAAGAACTGTGGTGCTCAAGTAAGCACATGCCGCTTGCATTTGCGCCTCAGGCCGAAGCATTGGCAGCTCAGATGTTGTAGATTGTACTGAGTACGCTGGCGGCCAAACTTGTTCGTTCATGGCAATGAACCTTGTTTCTGCTTTGACCAGCACCCATACCACCGCAAGTGGTGTCTCTGCAAACTGCGTACAGCACGTGCAGCCTGTCACATGTTGTACTGCGCATGCCTGTAACATGCTGCAGTCCAGGTACGATGCAGCTCTACTACATCTCGAGCACTGCTGCCACTGAGCAGCTGACTGGCTGCAGGCGTCACAGGCTAGCATTAGCTTCCAACCGACTTGTTCTTTCAACAACGCCAGTTTGTTCAGCCGTTGGTGGCTCAAGGCCTGACATCCCAGCAGTGTGCAGCATGGACATCGCTGCAGGGCAGGCGCACAGCCTGGTTAGTCACCGGGCATCCCTGCACAGTCGTGCCGCTTGGTGCCTGAAGCATATATGCTTGCTCCTTCACTTCAGCAAGGTGCAGAAGGTGCTATCAATGTTTACATCTGCCTCACACGCAAGCGCACGGCGCTGACGCAGGTGGCACCGGCTGTGAATGGCCTTCAAGTTTGCCTCCGAGGCTTTGGCGATCCCAAGGCGCATCAGGGAGGAGGGCGGCGAAACCGAGTCGTCGGAGAGCACCTCAGACCTCGCGGCGTCGCAGGCGTCCAGCAGCCTGCGCGATGATCGGTCGCTTTCCCGGCCACCATCCAGCCACAGCGAGCTGGGCGAGTCGCCAGCCGGCTCCTATGTGGCCCGTGCTGCCAGCATGTCCCACGCGCAGGATGTGAAGCGCGGGCTGTCCATGAGCAGGCAGCGGCAGGCGCAGGCACGGAAGCAGCGTGCAGCAGGGGAGCGGGTGATGAAGCGCACACACTCGGTGGGCTGCTGCAGTCGTTCCACTGTGGACATACAGCAGCCAGGCATCAACGGTGTATGCTGGTGCTGCTGTTGGACCAGGGGCTTGGCTTGAAGGTCAATCATTGGTTTGAAGGTCAAACTCCTGGAATTTCCTGCTGCGCCCCAAGGCGCATGGACCCCAGAAGCGTGTGCATGACATATTGCACACAGCGAAGATGCGCCTGTGAGCTGAGGGTGTGCTCACTGCTCACACCGTGCCATGCGTGCGTCAGGCTCCGGGTTTGGCAGACGAAAATGGCAACAATGGCGAGCTGCCCAAGATCGTGGTTGGCGTCTGTGCCATGGACCGCAAGGTGAGCTGTGGCACCACTGCATACCTGACCAGCCCTTCAGCACAACGTGTGACCCACCGCTGCTGCAGCGGTGGTTTCACCGCCGAAAGCATCAGCAGAATGTTACAGCACCAGTCAGGTCCACCCCTGGCTACTCTGCACAACGTCACAGGCGCGATCCAAGCCAATGGACAACATCTGCAAGCGGCTGCTAGCATTCGGCGAGTTCGAGCTGGTGATCTTTGGCGACGACGTGATCATGGAACATCCCGTTGACGACTGGCCGGTGTGCGATGCGCTGCTGTCATGGCACTCGGAGGGCTTCCCCCTGAAGAAGGTGCGCCATCATTAGCGTCCGTTGCTCACTGTGGCGAGCCAACTAATAGAACACGTGATACATACTCAGCATCTTAGCGGCAGATCGCAGCCAACATGCAAATGATGTAGCAGCTGCACGCCTTGGGAGCAGCGAGGGCAGAATGAACAAAGCCAGAGTCATGGATGGGGCACCAATTTGGGGTTGGCCTGGTGCCCGCCATATGCTGCCGGTTGTGAACATGTAGCTAAATGCGCACGATGGTCACGGTGGCTGGTGAACTGCAATGTGCAGGCGCAGCAGTATGCGGCGCTGCGGAAGCCGTACCTGATCAATGACATCCTGGAGTCCAACACGCTGCTTGACCGGCGCAGAGTGTACCGACGCCTGCAGGTGCAACCCGCATCATGGCATGTGCCGAGCAAGCGACATGCCAATGCTCTGCAGACGCGGCAGCGCGATGACATGCACCAGTCCTGTAGCTAGGCGTAGCCCTGGCTGCTGCCAGCTCATGAGCGTGCCGGGCACAGTAATCATGAGTATTGCAGCACTGTGACTGGCCACCATGTGCCTCCAGCGGCAGCATTGCTGCACCCTGCAGGACAGCGGCATCCCGGTGCCCAACCACATCATCGTCAACCGGGACGAGGCCGGCCGCGATCCGCCCGGCTTCGAGGAGACCGAGGACTATGTGTCGCTGAACGGTGGGCACTTGTGGCGTTTCTGCTAGACACAGCTTCCAGCCGCACATCATCTGCCATGCACCCGATGTAAATGTTGGATCCGTGGCACATGTCCTATTACAATGAGCAAGTGGTTGTCCTTGCATCATGGCTTCGTTTCCTGTGCCGGCAAACGAGTGTGTTGCTTGCAGGCACGAAGATCAGCAAGCCGTTCGTAGAGAAGCCCGCAGACGCTGAGGACCACAACATCCACATCTACTACCCGCACTCCATGGGCGGCGGCGTCAAGCGCCTGTTCCGGAAGGTCGACAACAAGTCCGCGGACTACGACGCCGACCACCCAGGCGAGTCCCTGCACATCTGTGAGCAAGCAATGGCACCTGTTGTCTCACTGAAGGCTGCTGGGCACAGAGTGCTCTGAGGAAACGATGTGTACGCTTGCAGGCACTGTGCGGCGGGACGGCTCCTACATCTACGAGGAGTTTCTGGCCACCGGCGGCACAGATGTCAAGGTGATCCACCGCACGGTGGCCAGCACATGACCGTTTCGAGTTCACAACTCATGAACTGCCTTGCAGAAGAGGCGGCACCGCGGCAGACCCCAATGTGCAGTCTGAGTACGATGTTTTCGCCGCTGTCTCTCTACTCAGGTGTACACCATAGGGCCGCGCTACGCTCATGCCGAGGCGCGCAAGAGCCCCGTGGTGGACGGCAAGGTGGTGCGGTCCGCGGATGGCAAGGAGCTGCGCTTCCCCGTGCTGCTCAGTCCCCAGGTGAGCATGCCGTCTGACACCCTGCATAACCCGTGGATATCCCCAGGATGCCTGTAAGCCCGTATCATACATGTTCTCGCTTCGCAGCCATATGCCAGTTGTGAGTTGCTCATATACTCGGTCTTCTGTTGGGGTCTCTGGTTGTTGCCCATGTTTGAGTGTTCAAAGACATGGAGGCTGATTTTGAAGCCTTGCTACATACCTGCAGGAGAAGGAGATTGCTCGCATGGTGACACTGGCATTTGGGCAGAAGGTGTGCGGCTTCGACCTGCTGCGCAGCGAGCGCGCCCGCTCGTTCGTTTGTGACGTCAACGGCTGGTCCTTCGTCAAGAACTCGCACAAGGTGACTGGACCGGTGCAGATGGCCGCCTGCCCCCGCCGCACCTGCACGCGCTTGACCAGCGGCATCTATCAGGCATTCCCTGCACACAGCTCAGGTGTGTGTTGTGTCACCACCACAGTACTACGACGATGCGGCGGGCATCCTGCGCAGCATCATCCTCAGCGCCATCGCGCCGCACCGGCTGTCCATGCCGCATGCGCCCATGCCCGCCTTCTCCGTCACGCCCGACCAGGTGCAACCCCCCTGCAGCAGTGTCATCCTGCCACTTCTGCAGCAACGAACCGTGGCACCACTCGACGCTGTCCTGGCGAGCTGCCGGACCATGTCTAGCCGTCACTCCGCGAGCTGGCGCTCACCTGTGTCATGTAAAGTACCCTCTGCAGCATCGTCCCAAGAATGCAAGTGGACTGGTGCAGGCGCTGCCGCGGCCGGAGGACCTGGTGGCCGGGCTGGCCATGGCGGAGCACGAGGGCGCGGTGTACGAGGACTCCATGGTGCGCTGCTTGCGAACAGTGCTGACTGGTTGCTTGACAAGGGCACGTGGACGTGGCAATGCTAGTCCCTGGCAGCCTGCTCAGGCCAGTGCCCCGAGTGCAGGATGAGCTGGCGGCGGCGGCAGAGTCGATGGAGCTGCGGTGCGTGCTGGCGGTGGTGCGCCACGGCGACCGCACCCCCAAGCAGAAGATGAAGATGACTGTCACCCAGGTGCTCACGCATGCGCTGTAGACCCTCTGGCCTATCCTAGGCATGTCCAGGACATGGCAGGCACATCGTGCAACTTGCCGCGCTGCAGTGTTACTGCATTATGTTGTTTTCCAGCTGCAGCCAGTGCGCCTGGTCAACAAGGCTGCGCTTGGTGCAACAAGAGCCTTGCCGGCCAAGAGGCTGTCCGGTTCCCGTGCAGGCCCCGATGCTGGAGCTGATGCACAAGCACATGGACGCCAAGGGCAAGCAGGCGAAGCTGAAGAGCCCCGCCGAGCTGCAGGCAAGTCCAGCCGCTGCATGATAGTTTGCTCAGCACACGGCCGCATCGGTTTCGCGGGTGTCCCATTGAGAGTGTCCCATTCACATCGTGGCCAGCTTCAGCATGCACGACACCAAAGGAACTTGAGTGCAGAAGGAACTCCTTGATGTCAACAACCATCAAGAATCAGTGAAGTAAGTGGTAGCGTGTCATCACTTCAGTGCAATCTTCACAGGAGCTGCTGGACGTGACACGAGACCTGCTCAAGGACCTGGATGCAAAGCCCAGCGCGCCCGAGACTGATGAGCTGCGCGAGAAGTTCCGCATCGTCAAGGTGTGGCCCCTGAAGCTCCTCGCTCGTACCACCGCAACTTTGGCCAGTCTATCACTAGCCAGCTGTCTAAATTCTCGTGCTGCCCTCAATCTGCTGTGTTTTGTCCTGCTTGAAGCTGCTGCCGGCTGCTGCCGCCCAATAGTTGGCATGCATTGCAATGCCTGGCCGGCCCCGGAGCTGGTGCCCTCCGCACGCAGACGGTGCTGGAGCAGGGCGGCCAGTTCGCGGGCATCAACCGCAAGGTGCAGCTCAAGGCGCTGCAGTGGAGCGGGCCGAAGGACGGCACCGCGCCCGACGGCAGCAAGCCCCGCATCACCGAGGCGCTCCTCATCCTGAAGCACGGCGGCGTGCTCACCCACGCGGGCCGCGCTCAGGCGAGCCGCGGATCAACCTGTGTCCATTGTCCTGGCAGGGTCGGGCAATTGTCCCGCGGGTTGCTGGCACGTGGGCTGGCTGGCCTGCACTGGGGTATGACTCAAAACACCAGAGTTGCGGTGTGCTGGCAGATTGCAGCCAGAGTAGCTCAGCTTGGAAATTCAGTCGCTTCGCACCATCTGTCCCACGGCCTTCAGAAACAGGGTGCCGGGCAATGGCATGCTGTTGATGCAGCTCACCGTTTGATCTGTTTGAGTAACAAGCAACCTGACTACCCTTGCAGTCCGAGGAGCTGGGGCGGCACTTCCGCACCGTGATGTACCCGCGCTACGGGCCGGCCGGCGGCGGGCTGCTGCGCCTGCACTCCACCTACCGCCACGACCTCAAAATCTACTCGTCCGACGAGGGGCGGGTGCAGATGTCGGCCGCCGCCTTCACCCAGGGCCTGCTCGACCTCGAGGGCCACTCGCTGACGCCCATCCTGGTCAGGTAGGCATGCCTGCAGATGCCCTTCAGTTATCAGCCCCCAATACATTGAACATGGTGCCGGGGTCGGGGAGAAGATGCTCGCAGCTGGGTTTGTCAATGTATTGGGCAGTGGTGCGCTTCCAAGGCCGCACTGATGGTACTGCATTGGCGCTGAAACAAGCTCCACCTGCATTGCAGCCTCGTCAAGAAGGATGCGCACATGCTGGACGCCTTCGGCAAGGGCGCCTCCGACGACATCCGCTCCGCAAAGGAGGAGCTGTACAATCAGGTGGGCTGAGCTGCATAGACATTTGCACGGGCGTTGCACCACCTATGCGTGTGGCACATGGGAGGCTCATGCGATCACTGTGTGCAACTGGCCCTGCGGCATTCATGCGCATCCAGTGTGCAACGCTGCGTAGATTCGAACAGACAGTCTTGCCCCTGCTCTGCAGATGACATGGGACGCGGCGGCGGGGTCGTCAGCGCGGTCCAGGCCCACTGGCGCCACGCCGCTTGCCAGCCCGCCGCCCAGTCCCGCCCCGCAGCCGACCCGCGGCGCGGCGGACCACAGCAGCGACGAAGGTGCGGTGCAAGCAAGGCGTGCAGCTGCGCCCTGCATGCTGCAGTGCTGCGCGGCCTTGACGAAGCTTGCCGATGGATGGGCGGTGGACAGGCTGGAATGAGCTTTGCGACACAATCGATCATGGGATGTGATGTACTGTTGAAGTGCACTTACTTCACAGGTGCGTCTTTGCAGGCACAGCAGCCAGTGCGCTGGTCAGCCACGCTCTGGCAGCACTCACAGCCCAGGACTCCCTGCCCTCTGCTGTGGGCGACGCGGTGCCTTCGTCACTAGCCTCCAAGGTGCTATCAACCAACAACGCCATCTGCAACATCGTGCTTGCCGGCACTGTGTGTGGCATGCGCACATCCATGATGCTCACCGCTATTGCTGCCCTCAACGTTCTGTCATGTTCCAACGGAACAGGCGACAGATGGAGGGGCGTCAGATTCCAGTGACCCGGTCAGCAGCCCGCCGGCCAGGGCGCCGAGGGGGGCGTCGCACCCGGCCCCAGCCCGCCCCGGGGCCGTGCCTGCAGAGGCAGCAGAAGCAGCGGGCGGCAGCGTGGCGAGCGCCGCAGCCAGCAGGACAGCCAGCAGCAGCCTGGGGGCCTCGCCGCTGGGAGAGCCGGGCGGTGAGGGCGCTGCAGGGGGGCTGCCGCCGCGCCCAGACATCCTCGGCATGCCCGCCCACCCGCTGTCGCTGCTCAAAAAGCTCATGGGGCACATCAAGGTGCGCACGCCACCGCTCTGCTGATGGTCATGCCCTGCTGTGAGTGTGGGTGGGCATGCCACCGTTCTGCATGCAGCATGCTGGGAGGGGGGCGAGCCCCATCACGCATGTGCAGACATGTGTACAATCCTCGTACGTCCAGTTGCTGGTGGATGGGCTGCGGCAAATGTGCCTGCAAGAGCGGCACGCCGCCAGCGGGGAGGCGCGGTCCTACTCCGCCCTCACCCAGGCCCCCTCCGAGTGGGAGGAAGTGGTGAGCCTGCTCCGACGCCGAACTCCTGGTAGTTATTCAAACTGCTCCTGTAGAGGTGCAAATATGCAGGGATACTTGTGCTTGGTAGACGGCTCCACCAACACGCCAATGGCTGGCGACGGCCAGTCTTCAGCGCGCTTGCCGTCGAGATCACCTAAGGCTCCTATGTGACCCCTGTTGCTGCAGCCGGGGCAGCCGTGTGGCGGCGAGCGGCTGCTGCTGATGTTCGACCGCTGGCGCAAGCTGGGCAAGGCGTTCTACAGCGAGAAGCGCGGCGAGTTTGACATCAGCAAGGCGAGCGCGGCGTCTGGCTGTTCAGCTGTGCTGGGTGCCGTGCTTGAGCCTGTACGCTCTGCTTGGGCAGCCCCTGTAAGCATGTATCTGCAAGGGCTTGCAGGTGCCGGACATCTACGACAGCGCCAAGTATGACAGCATCCACAACCGGCACCTGGGCCTCGACTTCAGGGACCTGTACCAGGTGATCCTTTGCAGCCCCACAACCGTGCCACCTGGCATCTCAGTCAACCCCCCCAGCCGCATTGCAACTGCATGCTGATGTAGATCAGCCCACTTCGTAGATGTGCACAGGGTGATATGTTGCTGTTATGAACTGGGGGCCATCGGAAGTGTGCACAGTGTCAAGGAGCCTGACACGATTCGAGCGAGCTGCTGCGCTGCAGACGGCGCGGGTGCTGGCGAACGCGGTCATCCCCAACGAGTACGGCATCGACCCCAGCGGCAAGCTGCGCATCGGCTCCAAGATCTGCGCCGCGCTGCTGGGGAAGATCCTGGCGGACCTGGGCAACATGCGGGAGGAGTCCATTGCCACCGCGAATGTGCAGGCGAGCAGTTTTGGGGCCTGTGACTAGGCCAAAATGGCCCACCACCAGTATGAAATCAATCTCAATGTCAATTGGGACGTTAAGGGCTCGGGGCTTGGGGTGGTAGACGATGGGGCATGTGACTGCTGCCCGCTCGATGCTGGCGCGCCGTTGCTGGAGGCAGGCAGGGCATATGTCATCATGCGCGCTCACATGTCCACCGCGGATGGGTGGCGGGCGCCCGCTCATGTTCCGAGATGATGGTGCAGGAGACGCCGGAGCTGTCGCCCTTTGACGTGTATCCCGACGCCACGCACGAGATCACGCACAGCCAGCCCGGCAGCAGCGACAGCAGCATGGCCCCTGCAGCGCCTGGGGACTCGGGCCACAGGCTCAGTGAGCTCGACAGTCCCAGGGAGCCCAGCGGTGTGGATCCCTCCCATATCCCTCCAGCTCACTCACATTGTTTCTAGATGCAGTGCAGTTGTCTAGCCTTCTTGCAGTGTCGACGCAGTATATGCAGCAAATGAGAAGCTGAACACATGCAGCAGCCGTATGTTCAGGAGCCACTTCAGCTTTGCGCCAAATTGCTATGTTCCTTTGGACCTTGTCTCAGGTGCGGCAGTTGGCTCAGGGGGCAGCGACACCAGCAGCTTGGGGCCGTCCAGCCTGAGCAGAGTGGCCACCGCTGGCAGCCTGAGTTCAGGTGGGCTGCTGCACTATCCTCCGCCATGTCTTCACCTAGCTGCACCGCCCCGGGCCTGCTGCCACCCTGCAGCACACCACAACCTACCATGTCTGAGACACGCCATGGCCTGTACCTGCAGTTGGCCAGGACCAGTGCCAGACCAATGATGTCCTGCTTGCATGCATGCAGGCAGCGCGCTGCAGCCGATGGCGGCGCCGGCCAGCGTGGCGACGGCGGCGAGGGAGGCGCCCGCTGCAGGGGGGGAGGCGCCCGCCGCAGGGGGGGAGGCCTCGCCCGCTGCAGGGCCGGGCGAGGTCTCGCCCACGAAGGCGTACGACCCCAGCGGCGACGGCGGCCGGCCGACGGATGACTCCCCGCGGGCCCCCACCAGCGACAGCGACGACGGCACGGAAACCATGCACAGGTATGCCCTGTCCTCGGCCATGGAAGGTGGTAGTCATGGCACCTGGCGGTAACGCCTGCACGCACCTGACATGCTGCTGCTCACGGGAGTGCAAAAAGGCCAGTGTTTGCAGCATGCCCGCATGCCCTTCAGCCTCAAGCACTGCCGGACACCTCTGACATCCATTCATGTTACGTACCCTGCTGCTGCGCAGGCTGTGTCCCACGTACGCGACGGACATCAACAGCCCGCTGCGCCACGTGCGCACGCGCATCTACTTCACCTCCGAGTCGCACGTGCACTCGCTCATCAACGTCCTGCGCTTCTGCCAGCTGGGTGCGCCTGCTTGCTGCCGACCTGCAGCCATCTGCTGTCTCATGGCATGCATGTACATGCACCAGAAACCGCTGACCGCACGGCGCTCCGGGGAGGTTGTAAGGCACAGTGCGCCCCTGTTGAAGACGACTGGGTGATGTGTCAGCGGCCGGTCGTCCGCAGGCAAGGATGCGAAGGGGGGCGGCGGGCGGCCGCTGGTGTCGCAGGAGGCGCGGGCCGCGCTGCGGGAGACGCCTGAGCTGGACTACCTGACCCACATCGTGATGAGGCTGTACGAGAACAAGCAGTGCGTGGCTGCTGGCACCCTGCCTGCGGCCTGCACATGCGCACGCCCCAGGGCAGAGTGCACGAGCCAGGCTGCTGCAGTGACCATGTCGCACCTGGTGCGCGTGTTACCAGGGCCTTGGTGCGACCATCATAGGTGTGCCGGCTGCAGGGTGCCCGTGGACAGCCCGCAGCGGTTCCTGGTGGACGTGCAGTTCTCGGCGGGCGCCAACTACGACCCCTTCTCACTGGACCCCCTGCACCCGCATGTGCTGCCGGTGCTGCCGCGCCGGCCGCTGCACACCGGCAGCCTGTACCAGCCAGGTGCACCAGCACAGCAAATCAGGCCAAATGACCAGTCCGCAGCGGTCATTCAGCATGTGGACAACAGCTGAGCTGGGCGGGGTTCGTTCAGGGATGCGACCGCGCCGAGCACATGACTGGCAGCGTCGCTGCTGCCAAGCCGCGCTTTGGCAGCTGTGGGTCGCACATCCCTGCTGGGCCTTTCACGGGCGACAAGTAGTGGGCGTGGTGGGTGCAGATTCCGATGACGAGGAGGGCGGCTGCCCGACGCTGGCCGACCTGGAGGCGGGCCTCAAGCCGATGTCCACGCCCGCCAAGGCGTCCACCTACACGTGCGCGTGTTTTTGCGGAGGAGTCCCTCTGCTGTGCACCGACCATCCTTGGCTGGTCACACTTTGCACACCTGCCTTGTGGTCGTCACCCAGAAGACTGATGCGTCGGGATACTTCTGAGGAGTCTCTGATGACATGTCTTGTGGTGCAGGTACACCATGTTTTAGGGATCTGCCACTGACGAAAAGGTTTTCAGGAGGCGAGCAAACGTGCTGCCTAGCAATATTTTCAGCGACGCAGTTGCCAGCGTGACCGCAAGCACTGTAGCGATCTGCACGTATATCGCAGCATGCAGAACAGAGAGGCACGCTGCGCACAGCTTTCATCGTCATCTGTGTTCACCCAAAACCGGCGCCTGATACATGAGCAGGCTACTCTGGAGGTGCTTGAGGGTTTCATCCCTGAACCATGTTGTAAAGCATGGCAGCTTTCCTCGCAAGCAAGTGTAGCACAATCAATGCCTGAGAAGTCACAGCAGCAGAGTCGTGGGTGTGCCAGCCAATCAAGCATCTTCGACAAATCAAGTGAGCAAGCTGAGAGTTTCCCAGCAGTGGTGCAGCACAAGCGCGCACTGGCACAGCAGCACTTCACAGCTGGTGCCACCAGTCATTCCCATCCCTTGGTATCGACCTGGGTGGACCAAAGCTGCATCATCAGTCTTCCTTCTCGGCCGCCACCTCAGCCTCGATCTCAGCCTCGATCTCGGCATCGCTGTCGTCGTCCGCCTCCCGCACATCGGCGGCCATCGAGCCCTTCAGCACCCTGGTCAGCACCTTGATAATGAGCCACGTCCTGCAGGGCAAACGAAGTGCATGCGCTGATGTTTGAGGTTGCTGACTGCCCAGCCATGGGCCTCCGAGCACACTCAGCATGCGGGCAGCTAAGCGGACCCCTGCTGCAGATGCATCGTGCAGGACCAACATGCATGAATACAGAGGGCGGCACGGCGCACCAGTAGATGTGAAGCACCAGCAGCAGGATGAGCAGCGCGTTGAAGATCTCGTAGTGCGGGCTCACGTTGACTTCCACCGGCTGCTCCTTGGCCACTGCCTGTGCAGCGTGGTCAGTGCCACGGTAGGTTGCAATGTTCACGAGAGGGATGCAGAGCAGGCTGGGTCACAGCGGTCAAGAGCCACACCAGCAACAGCGCTGAGCATGGCATGACAGCGGGCATGCCCAGGCAGGCCTGGCGCTGTGGACTGTTAGATGGGCATGCAGCCGGCGGTCCGCATAAGAGAGCACCAGGCGGAGCATCCAGAAAACCTGATCTTGGCAAGACGCGTGACGTCCTGGATCAGGCACGGTGGGGGGCAGCTGGTGTGCGGCTGCGCACCACGGTGTCGATGAGCGTGGAGCGGATGACCCAGTTGGGGAAGAGGACGAGGCGGGTGACGATCCAGGAGGCCAGGAACAGGCCGAAGAAGATGTTGGGCACCGTCTCCACGCGCGCGTAGCGGAACATCTTGGCCAGCTCCAGGAAGATGTCGTTGACGTCGTGCAGCAGGAACACCACCGCGCCCACCTTGGTCACGCTGCAGGGTGGGCACTTCACGGTTTAGGGCATCAAAGGTCACGCTGCAGAACATGCAGACACGAGCCTCGCCTGCCAGCATGCAGTCAGCTCGCTGCTGCAGATTCTGGGTGCTGCATACTAGGGGGCAGCTGGACCCGGCGGCATCCTGGCCCATACAAACGCAGCCTGCCAGTGCAGCCCTGTAGCGATGGCAGAGCGTTGCCAGCTGATAGACGTCGCCCTACGACGCACTTGATGTAGTAGGAGTACATGATGAGGGTGAGGGTCGCGAGGTGGTGCGCCAGGGACTCGAGGAAGTCCTTCCGCCGCACCTCCCAGAACAGCAGCGACGGGATCGCCTGCATCAGAGCGGCATCTTTGCAACCCCTTCCATGGGAGACCTACTGCAATGCAGGAGCGGCATGCTGGTGCCCGCACTCTGGTTGAATGCGAGTGCATCATGTGGGTGGCGCCCCTTCCAAATGGCAGAACTCGCTGAAGCAAATTGCACAAGGTGTGTTTCACGCTGCAGGTTGCGGCATTGCCACGTCTTCCCCAACAAAGCCCAACCTGCATGTAGAAGCCCATCTCCAGGCAGTACAGGAGCCGCACACCCGCGGGCACATCGTAATCACAGGGTATTTGCGTGCAGCCATCCCACATGGCACGGCTTCTGACAAACCACCTGCGGATTGCACAACCGAGCAAGTCGACTACAGGCAACAATCTGTGGCATGCTGATGCACCGCAAACACTGTGCTGATGGCACAGCGAGCACGCTGGCGGGTTCTCACGAAATGTTGCGGGTGGCTGCAAAGGCTGCAACAGCCATGGAAAGGTACATGACTGCCTTCCACCACGACTCTGCAGGAAAGAGAAAGGGCAGTTTCCTGTCTGATCATGTAAAGCCGCGTTGGCAGGTGATGACCACTGCAAAGCCTGAAGGTCTGGCGCACGACAGCCTGCGACATGCCATGCACCTTTCCACTTGTATATCAGGGAGTGCTGGTTGGCTGTGGGCTGCTTGTGGGTGCTGCCGCAGATCATCCTCCTCCCCAGGGGCTGCACACCACAGCAGCCGCTCCTCAGTTGGCAACCGCTACAACAAGACAGTGCAGTGCAGCAGTTTGTTCCAGCACATTCCTGTCAGGAAGCGGTTGTAGATCAGTGTGTGCGGTGCACTGGTGCAGCCGCCCCTCGTGAATCCGCTGCGGAAACCACCGCCGCCGCCATCTGTCGCATGGAGGCCTCGACTCGAGCATGCAGCCACGCACGGAGCGCAGGGCACCTTGAAAAGGAGGTAGTCGAGCGCGCCACGCAGGAAGGGCAGCGTACAGGCGATTGCGAGCGCCAGACCGATGTCCGCATGCTCCCCGAAAACGCGGTCCGCCAGCCGCACCAGCGGCGTGCCCGCGAGCCATCCAAGCTCATGCAGCACCGGCGCCGGGCGGGTGCCGTTCATGGCGCTCTTGATGTGCTGTGCCGCCTCCATGACTGACGAGCATTCAGGCTGCCATGCTGGGCATGCACTGCCTGTTGCCTCCAATTTTGGACAAAGTTGACTTGTTGCAGCGCAACTAAGACCAGGGATCGGCACACAGGTCTTTCAACGCCCTCGCTGTTGGCGCTTGGGAGCGGATGAATGACTCTTGGCAGTGGGCTGCTCCGCCAGCTGAGTGAGCCCATGCAGCAAGAAAGCTTGCCTGCCCTGTACCGAGTGAGAGGACTCTAGACACTCTCAGCGGGCTCAGTTCCCGGGGAACTCTGAGCTGTAGTACAGAGAGCCGAGAGAGGCCGGGTGCAGAAGCCTGTCTGTTGAGCGATGTCAGGCGCCCTCAACCCGCAGCGGCGTCAGCGTGGAGCTGCGGATATGTGGCGACGCAGCGGCGGCGCGCCGGCTGCTGGCGGGCTGCTGGCGCTGGCGCTGGCGCTGGTGTTGTCAGTCGGACCAGAGGCGGTGGCGGGCGTTTCAGTGGCGCAAGCGTGCCGGGAGGTGTCCTGCTTCTCCGGCGTCGTGGCGGCATGCGGCAGCTGCCTCCCGGCGCAAGCGGACGCGGTGAGTGGGCGGGTCAGACATGTTTTCAGTCGCGAGGCCTGAAAGTCCCGAAGGGGCGGGGCAGGCCCCCGATTGTCGGTCCAGCCGGCCCTGGCAGCCCGCGATCGCGCCGAGCAGGCCCTCAGTCGGATCATACGCGCGGTCTGATAGGCGCTGCGTAGCATCAGCTGTTGTGGGCGCGCGTCTTGCCGGGTTTCTTGTGCGTGAAAAGGCTCTGGACTCTCCGACATGCGCTTGCGCGCCACACCACGCGACGCGGCCGCTGCACCTCACTGTTGATCCGAGAGGCCGTGTTCGACGCGTTTCGTGGGCTGCCCGTTGGAGTATGAACTGCAGCAGACAGCCACTGTCATGGCTTTCCTGAGCTCCAGAGACAGCGTTTGGACGTCTTTCAAGCGACGGACTGCCCCTGGCGCGACCACCGCCGGCCGCCGGTCTGGCCGCCTGTAGCTCAGTCGGTGCTGCAATCGTGAGAAGTTCCCCCAGGCACGGCAGCTTCTCCGGACGGCCCCAGCAATCCCAGCTGGCCGGTGGGCCCCCTGGCTGCGCAGCTCGGGCGCACATGGCTGCTCCTGCAGCTTACTACTCCATGCATACATTTAGACGTTCAGGGAGGCTTGCGCATGATTGCACCCCGTAACATGTCCCCACGTGACGGTTCTGTGGGTGGCAATGGGGGTCGACGCTTCGCCGGGTCGGTTCGCGGACGGCCGCTGTCTTTGGCAGCCTCAACCACTTTGCTCCTTCTTGGAGCTTGTGGCCGCCTCAGTAGGCTACAAACAGCGATCAGGGCTCGGAAGTGTGCTGCGTCCTATCCTGAAGGGTCCAGTTTACTCATTGGGCAACCCTGCAGCTGACGTCCTGCGGCCTTGCGTCGCCGAGGGTGACCCCGTGACCGACAGTCCCGCGTGTTCGTGGCCTGTGATAGCTCCATTGTATTGCGGGATCACGAAGGCGTCAGCTACCCTGCCGCTAGTAGCGTACCTGTTTGTGGGTCTGGCCTCACCAGACAGACCGTCCTTTTGGACAAGCGCCTGTGTTTGTACACGGTGAATAGACGACGACGCATGACCCCATTGTGCGATCGTGTTAGCAAGCTGCGTTCGCTGGGTCCAAACCAGTCGGCTTGAGAGGCTGCCTTGGGCCCCGTGTAAAGTTCGGGTGCAAGACACGATCAGTCCGGATGTCCTCTGCTGCCGTGCGTTGCCGAGTCCCTTCTTGAACTGTCGTCAGAGTGTATCGAGTCCTTCATCCCCCGCTGCAGCCTTGGCGTAATGCGTTGCGTTGCCTCAGTGTGCATCCCAAAGTCAGCCAGATGGTTGCTGCATGCGATGTGACCCCTGTTTCGTGTACCCCCGCAGTTCTGCAAGTCGCCGTGCCAGCCGTCGTGGGGCAGCCTGGACGTCATCACCTGCCTGAGCGAAGCGGGCAACCAGTACTGGCTCAATGTGAGTGCGGTGCTGTAAGTGCGGCCTCTGACAGCTACAGCATGACAATGCATCAGCATGCAAGCTGACTGCTCACACCGTGCCCCGCCGACGCCTGAGGGTCGTCCCTCACCGCTGCCGCAGAACATCCAATCGCTCAACATCAAGTGCGGGCTACCGCCGATCCCCAAAGGGGCAGCGGCCGATGGCACAGCAGACGGAGGCCTTGGCGCTGTGCCGGGCAGCACACCAGCCGCCGCCGACACACCGACAGCAGCAGGCAGCGTCACAGCGCCCGCCACAGTGGACATCAGCACTGTCCCGGAGGCGAGCCTGTCTACACGCGGCGGCGGCGAGTCTCCAACAGCCGCAGCGCTGGCCACTCCGGCAGCGGGAGCCACAACGCCGGCAGGCGCGATTGGCGGCACGACGCCAGCAACAGGCGCCGCAGCAGCTGCAGCCGCCGCCGGGGCGACCGACGTTGGTGCCTCGACCGGCGTCAACGCTGCCGGCGTCCCGCAGTCAGTGTCCAACACAGGCGGCGCCGGCACCACAGGAACTGCAGTCGACACTGGCGGCGTCATCTCATGTGAGCAGGGCCTGCTCGGTGGCTCGCGCCTTGTCACCCAACTGCAGTACTCCTTGGCATGGCGGGCTGCACTCTGAGGTGCAACCAGCCATCCTGGCTTGGATAATCAGTAACTGCCTCTGCTTTTGCAGCCGCCATTGCGACATTTGGATGCGCAGCGACTGCGCCGAGGCTGAACATGGCCGTGGCCAGCGGCTGCGTGACATCCGTCACCCAGAACAACGCCTGCACACAGCCCTGCCAGGCCCAGTTTGCGACGGTGAGCCAGTTGTGGCTCAGCCGTTGCCTACTGCTGTGACGGATGTGTGTCCTTGATTAGTACTACAGTGCCTACAAACTCGGCCATGACGGTGGGCCTACCTCTTTCTGCAGTTTGCTGCGGCATGTCGCAACACGATGGCGCAGGACTCGTTCTACGGCGACACATGGGCAGGCATCTTCAAGCTGTGCAGCGTCTCCTTCGACCTCAGGGGGCCGAGGGTGAGTCCTGTCATGCTTGCACGCCGCCAGCATGGTCGAGTGTGCCGGTTTGCTATAGTGCACCACGCGACCCATGGCCCCCCCATGGTTCTGCAGACCTCGGGACGTGCATTTGCATACAGCAGGCAGCTGTGCAGGGACGTACATGCACAGAGGCCAATGCACCCCTCCTGCAGGTGGTGGATGTGCCAGCGAACTTGGCAGGCGGCGCTGTCGTCGCCACGGCAGCGTCCACCCAGGCCGTCAGCTCTGGCAACATGCCGCTGTTGGAGGCGGCAGCACCCAAGAGCGCAGACCAGGCAGCGTCCAGCAGCATGGTGCGTTCGTCGTGCACGTTGAGGCTCGACGTCGCACATGATGCATCTGTCTGTACTGCCCGCTGGTAGCGGCAGTCAGGGTGCCGTGTTTGCACACCAGCACATGCTCAAACATGCTTTTGCTCTGCGACAAGGATGGCATGTGGCGGCCCAACATGTTCGTCTGTGGACTTGCAGGTGCTCAGCACCATTCCCCTGTTGTCAGCGGCAGCTGCAGCTGCATTGCTTTTGCTTTGAGCGCTGAGCGCAGCTCCATCTGCGCACCCTCAGCGATGCAGCAGCGGCACGTCAGCGTCGCAGCTGCCCCATTCAGCGTTCTGCGAAGTTGTGTCAGCAGCAGCAGCAGCAGCAGCAGCCGCATGCGGGACATCCTGCAGGTCGGCATCGAGTGCAATACATATTGCCGGTATGAGCATCAGTTTTATCAGCAGCCGCCTGAGCTGCAAGGCCGTCTTCACCGCCTGAAGACTGGCGCTTGCAGCGTCAGCATGTCCAGCGGCGGCAGCGGCAGGGTGGCTGGAGCTGCGCCCATCGTGCATCGGCGCAGCAACGAATTTTTGGCAGCGCTCCTCTCCGTGAGGTGCTACGCCGTGAGCTCAGGCCGCCGGGGCGTGTGGTTCGCAGGGAGAGCAGTATTTCGTGCATTTCATGCGTTTTACCATGCCAGCGCAGCAGGCCCACGGGCTGTGTTAGCGCGGGAGCCCATCGCCCTCCGTTCGGCGCTGGGTAGCCCCACCTGGGGCACAGCTCGCGCATCTGCAGCGCAGGGGGCGGCGCAGGATGACTAACTCTGGTTTCCGTTGGAACCTGTAGAGACAGGTGCACGCAAGTGGTTTTCTTCGCCGCCCGCTTTCGGTCCACACTGTGAAGCAGCTCATACTTCTGCCGCTGGTTTCCAAGAGCGCTGTGATTTGGAGTGCGCCAGTGTCGGTCGTGATGTGCATGGGCACCCGCGTGCCAACATGGGTTCATTGGGGGGTGCATCCAGAGAGACAGGCGGCGTCCACCGCTCTATCGTGGTGGCTTCGCCTGAGAAGTATGCACGCGCGTGCCGCATGTCGTGGGTATTGAGCATCCGGCATCCTTTGGGAAAGGGTCCAGACCAGGCTCAAATGATGCCGCTGGGTCGCTGCAGCAAAGCGGTCTGCTTTGAGAGGTAGTCTGATCTTGCGCCTTGTAAGCACTGTCAGATATCCCATGTCTCGTGCGCTCTTCTGCCATGGTTGACATCATGTCAGCTCCCTCCTTATCAGCACTGCTGAAAATGCACTCGCACGGGCATCTGGAGCTGGATCTGCGTCCTGCCCTCCTCAGGGCTTCTGCCCAGAAACAGCACTACAGCAGGTCAAATACGGTACTGCTGAACCCTACAGCTGTCGACGGCCTGTGGTGATGACAAATCCGTCTGACAGGTAGCACAGCTCAACGCCAAGAAAGTTGTTTGCGTTGCAGCGCGACAAGTCGCACACCTTGATAGCGTTCTTGGGAAGTGCAGTCGTCACCTGACCTTCGAGGTGGCGTGGGGTCAAGTCGGTGCCAAAGCAGGACCGCACCAGCTCGTGTTGACTGAGATTTGATTACAGACGTGCACGGCCAGCAGCCATGAGGCATCGGCAGCAACAGCTCGGCGTGCTAGCATCCTTATTCGTGCTTCTAGTGCCACATACTGCTGCACAGAATGGAGCCAGGCTATGCACGCTGGGAGGCCGGTGCCTGGGAAACATCACCACAGCATGCACGTGCACAAGCAACAGCGATTCAGCGGTGAGCTTGAACTCCGCAACACGTTTGATCAGGCGTACCTTTCGATTTTCACCATCGGAGCAGCATGTTACAGACGGTGAAGGGCTGTGCGCTTGCCTTCAAGCCGCAAGCAGCCAAAGCAAATTTGCCGTTCTCCTTCTATGATGTCACCTGGTGGGTGGCTGCAGTTCTGCGGGGATGCGTGTCGCAGCACGTGGGGCGGCGCAGATACGTTAGGTGCGTGCTGGACCAGCAGCCAATATTCCATCGATGTGGCGCCTTGCAAATTGGAGTCATAGTGACCATTTGTATGGACTTAGGTTGGGTGCTGTTGCGTCGCAGACTGCATTCAGCTGGCTGGCAATGACGGTGCTGTCCAGGTAAGTGGGTGTGGTTGTGCAGCAACTGTTCATCAGCAGGTGGCGTGGCTCACAACACCCAGGCAGCTGCTGCAGGCACGCTGTGATGCCACTTGCAGGCGTTGACGACTCTGACACAGCGCTGCAACGCACGCGCAGCCGGCGGCAACGCCTCAGAGCTGACAGCCAGCTACCAATCAGGTGGGTGCCAGATGCCAGTGTGGCCTGCTGTGTAGTTGGGGGCCAATGAGGCTGCTGCTGCCACGGTGCGACTCTGGTGTGCTAAATGTGCGAGACGACACCCATAAGGTACCTCTGCACCGTTTGCAGATGTCGAGGCCCAGCTCGGCTGCCTTTCAGATGTCCCGTATGACTCGGACGCTGCGCAGCAGTGCCTGTCAGCGGCTTCCAATGCCAGCTGCCCGGCGGCCTGCAGCAACCTGCTTGGCTCGGTAAGCGCTCTGAGCTTCTATTGATGAAGCAGCCTGTGGACGCACACAGGTCCACCTGTACACACCTCAACAGCTTCTCACTGCAAGCAGTGCCATTCTGACTGTGTCTATGCTGCAGATCCCAGCCTCGTGCAGGACCAGCATAGAGGCCAGTCCCTTGCTTGGCGGCCAATTGTGAGGCCCCCCTGCCACGCTGTCAAGTGTGGTGCTCACTACACCTTGCTTCCGACAGCTCGCACGCGTCTTCATGCGTGACGAAAGCACAGCTCCCGACTGACCTTCTGCTGGTGCATGTCCACAGCTCGCTGCTGTTCAGCGGCTGCAACGTCAGCGCAACATCAGACGCAGCCGCCGCCTCCACCGGCAGCGGCATATCCAGTAATCTCTGACTGCAACTGTGCCTGGGGTGTACATGCAGATCTATCTGCCGAGGCTTGCAAGTACCTTGCAAGCTTCACAGTGGCATGTGCACTGATGGACGCCGCTGTTACCGCAGGTGTCGACGCTGCACCACCGCCGCCGCCCGATGGTCGCATGACCATGAACACACAGCACGCTGCACCCAGGGCAGCGCTCGGCATGGGGCTGTGGCTACAGGTGACTCAGCTGTCCACCAACAGGGTGTGCAACTAGCACGCAGGCAGGGTGTGGTCTGATGCACACACGGGAGGACCAGATGTAACACCCCTTGATATGCTTGCTTTGTTGATGCGCAGGTAGCGCTGGGGGCAATGCTATTGTGCTTAGGAGCTGCGTGGTAGGCAGAGCCAAAAGAGCGCATTGCAAGTGGCTACGAGCAGCAGCACCTGGTGCAAGCATTCGGAGTAACATTCAGGATATATTTAGAGGATATGTTTAGAGCATAGCGGCACTCTCTGACTTGTTTTCTGACTAGTGACCAGTGACTCAATGAGCAACTGCACAGATGTCTGCAACCTCAGTGGTTCGCGATCCTGCATGTATGAGGCCGAGTAGCCCCAGGATAGGGTATCAAGTCGTTGTCTGATTGCACTGATAAAGACGGTGCCATGCTGCACCTTTGTGCAAATGATTTCATTGCCGCTGCTGCCAGCTGAGCATTGCGTCCCACGGCAAGGCTCCCCACCCATTGGCACATGTCGCCAAAGCTGCCTCGTGCCTCACTGCCATGAGCCTGAAGCCGCCCTGGGAGCCACACCACGCCTTATGACATCTCTTTGCAACACCGCCTCTCGTTACAGCTATCAGCATGCAAGCAGCGGGGACAGAAAAGTCGGCACCCTAAAATTGCACAGTCCTGTAGACGCACACCTCGTAGCTGCGGGCCTGATCTGAGATGCCCATGTCGCACTCCAGAGGCACTACCTCCTCTGTGCGCAGGGCCAGCCGCTGAGATGCGACTTGCTGAACGAAGGCATCATACACTGCCTGCGCACGTGAGGCAGCTGTGTCACCAAATGGGGAGGTTCGACTGCAACAGAGACCACGCAATACTGGCACTGTCCAGGCAATCTATCATGCAGCAATGCTTCTTTCATTAGGCACAACCTGTGTCACACTGTCACTTGACCGCTGAGATCAGCACCGGCCAGTGTTGGGTGCACGCACTGCCGCACCTGTTCACGCACGGGACAGCACAGGAGGGCGGTGCCGCCCGGGGCTAGCCTCTGCTGCAGGGTGGCTGCCAGTGCTGCCGCCTGGCATGCCTCATACAGCACGTCGCTGCCGAGCACGACCTGCAAGTGGACATGCTTGCACCTTCAGCAGTTGCATCGACGAAGTTTACACAGAGGCAAGATGCCAATGTGGTTGTACCGGTGTTCAGCACCAGCATCAGCAAGGGCCGCCTTCGAGAACTCAGTGCAGATGCCACACAACAGCCAGCCGCGGTGCACCTGAAACCGGGCATCTGGAGGAAGTTGCGGCGGCGCATCCGCGGCCACGCCATGCTCTGATACCGCAAACCTGGCAGCGCTGTTGGCTATAGCTGCACCTTGTGCTGCCTTCATATCAGTGCCGTCGCCGCCAGGGACGGGCACATCGCCCGAAGCAGGAACGGCGTCATTCCAATCCAGAGCCCGGACTGCCACATGCTCCTGCTTGTGCACGGTCTGGTGTGGCGCTCAGCAGCATCACACATACCCGGCGCCTACCGACAAAGCACACCATCGAATGCTGTGCCACTGCAGACGAACTTGGGTCGGGTCACAAAAGCTGGCGCACCCAGTCCCATGCACCGTCCTGCTGGGCAGGCGGCTGCTGCTGGCTGGCGGCACATCTCGGCTGTGCCGTGCTGGATGCACCGTTGGCTGATGGACGCGTCGCCGGTGTGTCGCTGGCAGCCGCCAGAAAGTCGTCGAGGTCGTCGCAGCTGTCTGCATCTTCCGGGTCCCATGTATCACCTGTGGCAGCGGCTGCGGCGGCTGGTGGCTGTCCCGTGCCCGCGAGGGAGTCTGGTCTGCAGGCTTCAGACGCGCACGGTGGGTGCTGTTGCGGCGCGCCTGGCTTTGGTTGGCCATGCAGCGCAAGCGTCTCCTGGACCGATTGCCGCAGCTGCTGCAGCAGCTGTGGAACGACGTCGGAGAGTGTCACCTGCATGGAATGCAATCAGCTGCTGCAATGAAAATGGTTTGCAGCACTTCCTGCATGTCATGTGGCGTGGTGTACTTCAGGTGTTGGGTGACCTACATGTGAGGCGTGCAGCTGCATGGCCAGTAACCCGATCAGCCCCACTCCAGAGCCGACCTCCAGCACCGTGCGTCCCGCAACCAGCTGCGGCGCCGCCAGCAATGTGCGCGCCAGTGCCTGGCGTACACATCCGTCAGCACATTTGGTTCTTATGTCAGGTGGTGCACTTGCGCGGCATGGCTCGATCGATCCCCTCGATGCAGATCATTGGGGTGGGCACTGGCACCATCACAGGAGCGGTTAGCATCATGTGGAGAAAACCTCCTGTCTGTACTGCTTCCATCGACCGTACCTGTGCTGCAAGCCACACGCGTGCCCCGAGACCATCGCCAGCAAGGCAGCCCTCGCACACCGCGACCGCAATGCCCTCCCCGTAGCGGTACACCCGCATCTGCTCGCACACGCCTCGTGTCAGCCCTTCAGGCCGATGCCATGTGCATGCTGCAGAGGTGCCGACCGATTGAACGACGGTATTTGACGACACCTATCCCTGCATCTGGTCGTGTGTATGCCAAGCAACCCTCATCAGACCACCTGCGCGGAGGCGGCGGCGGGTCCGCTGCATGCTGCAATGATGCGCGCCGCCGCTGTTTGCTCAGCGTCTCCTGTGCAGCAGCATTTGAGAAGTCGCTTAGGAAAAAGAATGTCAGGTGGTGAGCTGGATGTCTGCAACGCACACAGCCGCCACATGGTATAAACATTCACCCAGGCGGCCCAGCAGTTGCGTGAGGAGGGTGACTGCCCCAGCCTTCCGCGCCTATACAGCATTCGGACGTTGTTCACCTCCGTGTTTTCTGGCAAATCCGCAATATGGTGTCGTGTGTGCCTGCTGCTCGTTTTCACATGCGCTGCATGCCATGACAGTGTGTGCAGTGCGTGCCTCTTCGGCGTAGGCGTACCGCTGTGTCACCCAGTTCTCGAGTTGTTTCAGTGCAGCATACCGCCTGCAGACGTGACAGCAGTGAACACGCGCACCAATCCATATCATATCCTGCAAACTGCATGTAGACAGATGCATGTTCGCAGTGTAAAGCACATGCATCCACTTACCTGGGGGCACTCGCGGGCTGCCTGATCGTCTGTATCCATTCCTCCACCCGCTCAGACGCTATCAGCGCCTCAAAGACATCCGCCTCATCGGCCGTCGCCTGAACATGTGCTGATGCTGTCATGGCGATCGTCGCACGCCCACGCCCGCAAGTCGCACAGGCGTCAAAGTATCGAGGATGAAATCATTAGACAACAATTGCATGCGCAATGTGCGATCGTTTCCCAGCTTTTGCAGCTGCCACCCGTGCACGTGCGGAGAGCACAAAATTGCAGATGCCAGCTGCATGCTTCAATTGATCATTTGACTTCGGCAAAGAAGGTTTTGCTGCCCAACCACTTTATTCGGATATTCGCGCATCGTCACAGCCACTAGCCGTTGTCAGCCGTGCGACGTGTTAGCTCTGCACAGTGATCAACAGCATCCTGCAGGTTTAAATCGCACAATCAGAGTGCGCATTTGGGTGCTCAAGGCTGGCCAACCTGAGGGCGACTGTGGCCTTCGGCGCTGCGCTTGTGCTGGGAAGCACGATGGGGCTCCTGGGGCTCTTCGACTGCTTCAGGCGCCGCAGCAAGCGCAAGGGGCCCGCCAGCACTGCTGGCTGCGCCACCCAATCGTCCGCATATCAGGCGCGTCGGGCCTCGACATGCTGGCTGTGGAACATCTGCGTCACAGCATACCTGTATGGGCACACACTACAACATAGAATGAACTCAATAACCTTACAGGTGCTGCCGAGCGCCGCGCCGTCACCCGTCGCATCAGACACCCTGCCGCCAACCAGAGCACTGTTGCCGGAAGATCATCGTCACCACACCGCAGTAGAGGCCCCGCTGCTCCTGCAGCAGCCTGCAGGCGACGCAGCGGAAATAGGCGATGATGAGCTGGTCACAATCTCCAGCGTGCCAGTGCACTGGGGCACGGATCCCAGCCCGAGCCCATCGGCCGCCGCAGCCACGGGGTCCAGAGCTCCGAAGCCTGAGCACGATGCACAGGCGGTCCCACATGCGCTGGATGGTTCACCAGCCACACCGCCAATGTCACGGTGCGTCCCGCTCATCGCCGCTTCTCAGCAGCGCAACCTTTGCAGAATAGGTCCGATCTTAGACATGACTCAGGTGACGCATGGCACTCTTGCTTTCCAAGCAACATGGGTCGAATTAACGATCCTGCAGCATGAAGAGCTGCTACAAGTCTGCGAACCTGCAGGTTGCCGCATGAGGCACCGGCAACAGCTGCAAGCAGTTTGGCGGACGACAAGGAGAACACACCAGCATCTGCAGCGGCTCTGCACCATGTCAGCCCGCTGCAGCCCGCGCAGGGTGTAAAGGCCGCAGGTGGTTGGCACAGCTCCTCGACTCCGATGCAGCCCGCAGCGCCTGAGACCAGCGCAGCAGTGGCATCGAACTCAGCCAACAGCCCTTCAGCCATGGCCATGACGCCGCCGCTGCAGCCAGCAGCACCAGCAGCTGCCAAGCCAGCAGCACTGACGGCGTCGCCACCAATCGTGTCGGTGGCGTGCACACGTTCGCCGCTGTGCAGCGGGACGCCGGCGGCCTCGCAGCTGAGCTGCGCCACCTCGCAGCTGACGCGCTTCCCCTTCCTGGTGGCGGACACGCCCTCCGGGCAGCACACGCCACAGGTCTGGCCCAATGGGCAATACCAGTGCTGCACTGATTCATGTGGGCCCCGCCGATACTCCCCAGATGTGCAAATTGTCACGCTGACAGTCGGGTTAACCTGTGCGCGCGTGCTGACCATGCACCTAAATACTGCATATAGCAGATATCTGACTGACAGCTTGCTGACATGAGTGCTGTGCCAAATGCTGCAGGTGGCGGGTATGGACAACAAGGTGGCACGCTACAGGGAGGACAGGCAGCTGGCGCAGCGGCTCACGCCCTTTGCTGAGCGGTGTGCTGTGATTCAGCGATGCTGCTGCATGTTGCACCTCGGTGGCAGCCGCTCTCGATACAGCCTGCACTTTCGGAACCGTGAACATAACATGTGCGAGTGACTGAGCCCACAGCGCACCTGGTGCAGGGTGGAGCGGGAGGTTGTTGCAGAGGAACGGTTCCGCAAACGCCTGTCTGGCAGCCGACGGAGCAGTTAGCTCAAGTGGCACTGGGAAACCTGCCACTCAGCTCCTTTGCCCAGAGCCTCAACTTGCATTGCTGCTGCAGCATTTTCTCACCAGCAGCATTCTGTACACGCGGTTTGCTCGCTAGAGTCACATCCCAGTTTGCAACATGTAGGTATGCAGCTCTCAAGCATCGCTGATGGCTGACAGCATGTACCCAGTATGGTGATGCCAGTAAGGAGACGCCTCCAGCCATTTGCAGGCTGTGCTGTTGCAAGCTGTCTATATGCCATGAAAACTCTGAACACTGGCCAAGGCGGCTGTCAACCTGAAGTGCCTCGCTGTACGTTGTTCTGTAACCTCAGCTGCACAGTAGCGACAAATCGCACAGCATGACAAGCACGGCAACACCAGCAGCAGCTTCCGCAGCACACTGCACATACTACGACCATCCGCCACCACCGTATCCACCGCCGCCGCCGCCATATCCGCCGCCGCCGCCGGCATTCTGAGGGCAGCGGCTGGCAAAGTGCCCAGGCTGACCGCACTTATAGCAGGTGCCCCCACCAGCGCCGCCGCCGCCACCACCGCCACCTGCTTCCATAGAATGGAGATGGTGATTACATGGAAGGCTTTGGGGAGGGTGGCGTTCACAGGCAGCTGTTCATCGTCTGAGGTCCGGCTTCTCCAGGGTCCTGGGGAGCGGGCAGGTCCAATGCCAACCTGACACACTATGTTTTCGAGAAGCGCAGCTGCATGCAGGGCGTGTACGCGGCAGCAGCATTGGAGGAAGCAGCATCAGCGGCAGCAATTGCAGCGGCAGCATCTGCCGCGGCAGCATCTGGCAGCAGCGCACCGCCAAAGCCGCCTGCGCCGCCGCCACCATAGCCGCCGCCGCCACCGCCGCGGCCATAACCGCCTCCGCCGCCGCCGCCGCCGCCGCCGGCGCCATCTGGATTGGGGCAGTCTCGTGCCCAATGACCGGGCTGCCCGCACTTGTAGCACTCCCCGCCTGCGCCGCCGCCGCCGCCCCGGCCGCCAGCAACATTGCCTGGGTACTGGCCCACATTGGCCTGCAAAACAAGCCAGTATATATCTGCATGTGTGCAAATCACTAGCACTACCAGCAGCTGAGAGATATTGTAGAGCAAACAGAAGGCAACGGGAAGATGTCTGTGATAGGCACACCTGGCCCTTGGTGTTGGGACAGTCCTGCGATGAGCAAATCAGACCGCACTCTTAGCATAGCAATGTTTGCCAGGTGGTCCAAACAATGTGTGTCTGATTGCAGCCTGTGAGGCATGCAGAAGATGCATGCAGATCCGCTCACCCTGCTCCAATGGCCAGTCTGTCCACACTTGAAGCAAGCGTTGCCGCCAGTGTCGCCCCCGCCACCAAAGTTGCTGGGCGCTGCACCAGCAGACAGCTGTCATATAAGCATTTGCGATAACAGTGTGTAGCGCATGCATGGCATTGCACAGCACCTGCTGTGCAGCTGTACAGCATGCTGAGGGTATACCTGCACCGGCTACGCCGAAATCACCCCCACGCATGCCGTTCGGGCCTGCACACCATGCAGAAGATCCAATTTGAGCTGCAGCCTCCCTGAGGATGTTCATACGCTGTTTACAGGCTGGTGACCTTTCACACAACTGATCATGAGCCGCAATGTCCCACCTGGGCCAGCATTGAAGCCGCCCCCGCCGGCGGCCGGCGCACCGTACCCGCCGCCCCCTGCAGCATAGCCGCCGCCGCCGCCAAAATTGCCGGCCCTGCCGGCGGCGCCGCCGCCGTACGGCTGCACCTGAGGCGGCGGCAGCGGCAGCATGATCGGCTCGCCTCGCTGCAGCTTGCCGATGTGCTCCAGCAGCACCTGCAGGCAGGCAGGCAGCATCTGGACGTACCTGCAAATACCTGCAGCGGTGGCTCGCACAAGCTGCCATAGGACCCCGAGGGCCAGTATGTCGACCACGGCGCTGCAGACCGTGCAAGCCGGCTACTGTGCCATGTCCACCGCAGCCTTCTGCACCACACCTGCTGTGTACGTTCACGCTGCTCAGAGTGCTCTGGGGGAAAAGCGCACCGCGCTCTCCTCCGTGTAGTCGATGGGCTCGGTGTCGCGGATGGAAACCTTGATTCGCGCCTCCTGATTGTACGCCTCCTCCGCCACCTTGAGCTTGAAGGTGCGCTGCTGGAAGTTGGACGCCTGCAGGGCGCGCAGGCCAGCGCTTCGGCACCTGAGACCGCTGTGTCTGTCCGCATGACACGCGTACGCCCAGGGTTGCCTCTGTTCGGGAGGCGCACTGTGGTTATGAGTACGAGTATGAGTGACAGGCAACAGGCGTGTGTGGGCAGACCAGGATGATGCGCTCGAACTCGGGGGTGTTTTCCAGCTGCTTGAGCTCGTGTGCGGATTTGCCGATGATCTTGACGCCCGACTCCTCAAAAGCCGTCAGCCACTGCTGCCCTGTGTGGTCCTGTGTCAGGATGACTGGGTGTCAAATGCAGTCTGACAGCTGTGGTGCCCAAACACATGGAAGATGTTCTGCACGCTGTGCACTGCATGTGCTGATGTCGCATGCAGACCTGAGCAGTGACGGACAGCACGTAGCGCCAGGTTGGCTGAGAAACTTGCTGGCACTTCTCGCACCACCTGCAAACAGGCAGCAGCCGTATGCAAGCGCCAATGTGCATGCACAGCCATGTCAATAGTGACTGTAGCCCCTGCGTGCACATGTGCCATGTGCAGAAAATGGGGTGCGCATGCACAGCATATGCCAGGAAGCAGACGCGCACCAGTCGCCGCCATTTTCAGTGCACTTCTTCTGGCACGTCTTGCCCGTAGTTTGCAACTGGCAAGCTGGATACGACATGTTCTCATTGCGCACGAATGTCACAGTGCCAACGACCTGCGAGACGAAGGCAGGCTGACTTACACACAGGCAAGCTTGGCACGCCTTCCCGGGAAACTAACAGAGTTTGCCTTGCATGCACGGATGCAGGGTGTCATCACCACAGCAACACTACACTATTGTCGCATCCTGCACTTCTGCTGACTGCTGTTATATGCCATTGAGTGTGGAGACGGAGGATGTGACAGTGATCTGTCAGGCGCACCATGATGAAGGCGACGCTATCCTTGCCCAGGTGCTCGTCCTTGATGGTGCCAAAGGCGCAGCGGCGGTCCTTGCGGCCGGAGCCGCTCATGCGCTCATTGGACAGCGCCACAGCCTCCTGCTCCTTGCCGCCGCTGTCATACCTGCATGCACCCGTGTTGCCTGGTTTTTTACTACATGCAACGGCTAGACGCTGTAGTCCCTGAGCCACCCCGCCATGTGAAGCGGCAGCCAGCCAGCCAGCGCTGCAGGGGGCCACGTGCGATTGCATGCAGAGCAATAATGCATGATGTGTGTAATCTAAGTAGCAGCTGGTGATACATGCAGCAGCAGCGAGCCTCACCAGGCTCGCAGAGCGCCGGCTTCGGGGACATCTGGGTCCGTCTGTACATTTGACAGGTTGAGCGTGGACAGCGTCTTGCCGTTGTAGTCCCCGATGCGAGCGTCCTTCACCTGCAAATGATCAGGTGCAAGGTTTGAGACCCTTGTGCGAGGCCCTGGCGCGTCACGTCCCACTGATGACAGCAGCTGCTGCGATGACAGCACAGGCCACGACACCAGCTGTGCTGTGAGAATTTTTGGGGTTGCTTCACAGGCTTTCACCGCACCGCAACGATGGGGTGCTTGCCCTGCAGAAACTCCTGCTCCAGCATGGCTCCAGGCTCGTTCACGTACTGGCCCCACAGCGTCAGCTGCACATGTCAGCACGACCCTGAGGACCATACTCCAGAGCTCCCAAATACTGCCGCAAGTGTAGGGGTCAGCAAGCTGCCACGCATGCAGCCATGAGTGGCCCAGCATGACACCTCCACGGTCTTGTTGGAGGCGTCCTTCAGGACGAGCGAGCGCTTTTGGGCGTCGGTGCCATTGCGCAGCTGCAGGTTGTAGCTGGGGTCGCAGCGCTCCACCACCCCCAGCACATCCACCATCGTGCCCGCCGGCAGGTTCTCAATGTCCTCAATGCGCCGGAACTGCAGGCCCAACAATGATGCGGTAAGCCTTGCCGCCACGATGTGCTTCAGCAGATCATGCAGGAGGCACACCGCCGCCCGCCAACATCACCAACATACTCAGACACAGCGCGACACTTTGTCCACTCACAATGACTGCATGGCCAGCTGCAGTCAGAACTAGAAGTGGTTGACAGGTGACCAGCTCACATGGTACTGAATGCTGGGGATGGCCTGGGTCTCGGCGTCCTCGGGCACTACATCAATCTGCGTCTGGGTCTCCAGCGTGATCTCGAAGTCGTGGCGCGTCGTATTGAATTGCTGCGCATGCAGGCGTGGAACGGCCGTCAGACCAGGTGCTGTAGAGCTGGGCACAAAGCAGGCAATGGTACAGCACCAAGCTTCGTGGCATCTGCACAGCATTTGCCATGGTGGACGAACAGCCATCATGCAAACCTACCGTGTTGACAACGACAGTGACAGCCTGAACGGCTTCCAACCCCACCTTGTTGCGGACGGGGCGCAGACTGGCCTTCGACATGGTGATGACAGCGCCCTGCTGAATGATCGGGTCAAACTTGTCCGCAGCGTCGTTGAAGCCGGTGACCATGATTTCGCCACCCTGTGAGTCCAGCAGCGTGAAGCCTGCAGCATGACATGATAGCTGTGTCCTACACCACGCGTCCAGCAATGAACACACTGTATCAATAGGTCGAACTTGATAGACTGATGCAGTGGCAGTAGGTTGCAGTTGGTGTCGCTGCTGCCATGGGCACAACAGCAACATGCACTGCCACAAGGCTGATTAGGGACGTACTGAAGACCTTCCCCTCTCCGCGCGCATTGCTGTAAGCCCGCTTGGCAGACTTCTGCGTGACGCGCGCTTTGATGGTCCAGCGGGACTGGTAGTGATTGAGGGAGGCGATTGGCACGATGCGAGGTGGCGCCTGGTCATGTGCCACTGCTGAATTGGTCGACCTGCATGCCATGCATAGTTGTCATGAGGAATGCACCTTGCAGGTGTTGTCTGCTCAGTGTACAGAGGCTGCCAGATGCAGCATGCAGTGGATGCCCTGCCATGCAGACTGCAGTCGAGAGCACTGCAAGGCCTGTGCCTTGCCTGAAGTTGGGCGCTTGGCCATAGCCGCCAGGGCCCTGCTGCTGCATGCTCTGACCATAGCCACCAGCACCAGGCTGCCCGCCCTGGCCAAACCCGCCGCCTGAGCCTTGCCCATACCCGCCGCCACCCTGGCCATACCCACCCGGTGGTTGGCCAAACCCTGCCTGACCATTCTGGAGGGCGGCACCCCCACCATTCGGCTGGCCATAGCTGGTGGCGCCATTCTGCATGCCGCCTGGGCCTGGCTGCTGGCCATAGCCGCCGCCGGCGGGCATGCTGTTGCCAGCCGGCTGCGGGGCGCCGTACATTGGCTGTGCTGGCGGGGCGCCATACATGTTGCCAGCTGCCGGCGCCGGCGCTGGTGCGGCCGCCGGTGGCAAGTCAAAGACGCCCACCTGCTGCTGTGCAGAGCTGCCTGCACGGTTGCATGCAAGTGTGATGTGACAACACTCTAGCGCCTCACTTGGGTGCTCATTCTTCACAGTACATGCGAAGGCAATCGGCCGGCACATTGTGTCCAGGAAGCCCACCTGCAGCGGGGGCAGCAGCGGCAGCTGCCGCCTCTGGCACCTTTGGAGGGCTGGGATTGCCAATGGCAAGGCAGTGTCCCAATTCTGTCACATTCAGAACAATGAGCACCCTGCACCAGCAGTGGCACAGGTCTGAGCAGGGCCTGTTTGCAAGAGCAACGCAGGTTTCTGGATGACCAGCACACCAGCACAGGTAGAGGCAGGCTGTTGCACCTGCTCCCGTTGACGTTGTTTGCCAGGCACTCATCTACCCTGAGCACCGTGCCGTACTCTATTTGTTTTGATAGCACCCGCTCATTGAGCTGTGTCGCCAGCATGACCTGCGAAGCGTAAAGCAGGGTTTTGATTGGACATCTCGCCCACTGGCGACAACCTGTATCCACTTGCTGCACAGTTTGTAACCCAACGGTGTTGCGCCTTCAGCGCCATACCTGTGCATAGTATTCGCCGTCCGACAGCGCCAACCTGAACCGTATGGTCGCTGAGTTGCCTGCATTCGCGTTCAGCCGTTTGACACCTGCAGACAGCACGGATGTGGGGTTGGCCACATTTCGAACATGACCCGCATGCACTGCTGGATGAGTTGCAGCCTGCTGGCGGAGCAAGTAATGGGCCATCCTTGCTTGGACCACAGTTTCCAGTTACACAATGACTCATGAGTCCGGCGCAACGCTGAGTCGTGAGGACTGCTGCTCATGCAGGCAAGCAAGCTCTCCAGCTTCAACTGAACACAGGTCCAACAGCATGCAGCGGCAAAGTGCAAGAGCGTGTTCTGCAGCAACGCATGTGCATCGGCAACCACAAATATCGGTTGCATGCGATTGCCATCTGAAACACAGATGCCACGCAAGCTCACCGCAGCACTGCATGGTGGGGGCGAAGTTGGTGTCGCCAGACTGCAGCCTGGCCGCGCTGCCAGCATCCAGCTGGAAGGCCATCGTAGCTTCTCAGCAGTTCAGGTGTTGCTGCAAAGCAGTCCGCCGTCCGTGTGGTCCAAGGATGCAGCAGCTTGTCGTGCAAACATTCTCAGGCTGAGCACATGTCTGCTGTGTGCCAGCTTTCTGATAGTCTAATTCAACTTGGCGTCAAGCCGTTACAACAACGACAATGGAGTGTGCGCGTTGCGAAGTGCCTGCCTGGGGCACAGCATGGTTTGCCGTGCTGCGCCAGGGGACCTGCGGGACTGTCAGTGCTGTCCAACCAGGGGGGTGGCAATCTCCGGAACATCTTGAAGGAGCAACGGCCGTGCACCGCTACCTCAGAAGTATTTGTGCATTCGCAGCTCGGCAAACCTTCCGCACACCTGCCATGGCCAAAGCCATGCTGGCGACGGCGCCCGCATCCGCCAGGCTCGGCGCTGCACACAGCATTCGTCCCGCGTCAGCCTGCAGAGCCTTCAGGAGCTGGAAGCAGACGCTACGTGCAGCAGCAGCGTTCCAGGTATTGTTGAAGCGACCGCAATGCTGGGAGCGGTTGCACTCTTGCCCGCTGTGGCAGGACCACTCTGCTTGCTGACACATGCTGCCCAGGGGCGCAGCACACACGAAGAGTGCAGAAGTGGTCAACGTGCAGGTCAAAGCAGCCAAAGTCACATTCGTGCTGCCGGAGGGCGACCGGGAGGTGATCGATTGCCCAGAAGATGTATACATCCTAGATGCAGCCGAGGACGCTGGTTTGGATCTACCATACTCCTGCCGTGCCGGCGCATGCTCATCCTGCGCAGGTGTGCGCCTATGCGATTGAGCGTCTGCAATTGAGAGTGCCAAGATACATCCATGAGGCGTCGCAATTGCACAATATGGAAAATCTCATGCGCACTCATGTCTGTATCGCCATTCACTATGCAGGCAAGGTAGATGCAGGCAATATCGACCAGGACGACCAGACGTTCCTGGATGACGACCAGATCAGCGCGGGCTTCTGCCTCACATGCGTCGCATATCCACGGGGGTGGGTGTTTGTGACATGCACCATCAAATGTCACAAGGGATTTATGTCCATGGCTTTTGGCGCTGACCTTGCTGATCATCCTGCAACCCTTGCAGGGACTGCACCATCATGACACATCAAGAAGATGACATGTACGACTTCTGATGGCAGTTGTACAGCTGCACGTTGGCAAAGGTAGGGACGTGCATATCGCCATGAGCCCCATTGCAACTACTCAATTAGCTCGAGTTCATCAGTGGGTGAGCGTGGCGAGGCATGCTGTCATACAGCGACCAAGCCTGAGTTTGCTCGCAGGTAGTGCAGAAAGCAGCTTTTTACGGCAGCGTGCTATGCTATGCTTGAGATGCCGAGCATGCCACTCTTACAGGCCTGCTCATGCAGGCACAAGCAGCGGCTTGTGACGCGACGCTCAGCCACATGGTAACGCAATGCAAGAGTGCAATGCAGTCAGCGCTGCTCCGTCCCATGTGTGGGCTGCTGTTATTTGGTTCTGGCACCGTCATTATTGTTTCTTGATTAATGCTCACAAAAGACGTTGCCTCTGTTGTTGCTTTCCGGCATGCAATTTTGGGGAGTGCTGCATGTAAACATCGAGATGCAGTCAATGTCGAACAGTGATGCATCACTGTGAACCCCCTTGAAACATGCCCAGACCTGAGGGCTGACTTTCACAGCAGGGCGGCCGCAGCGCTTTAAACCCTGCTTGAGCTGCTGCGGCAGCCTCACAAACACCGATCATCGGGTGCGGAGCCGGCCATTCATGCTCCCCTGACTCGACGCCTGCTATCCCTTGCGTTCAGCTCTTCCTAATCAGCACACACAGCAGCCATGGCCCTGACGATGGCACGCCTGGGCGCCCCGGTGCGCGTCCAGAACCGCCCGGTGGCACGCAGCTTCGCCGCAACCCGCCAGGCAGCCCGCAGCGCTGTCAAGTTCCAGATCCAGGCCGCCAAGGTCACCCTCATCACACCTTCGGGCGAGGAGGTCATCGGTAAGCCGTTATTCCCAAGCCGTTGCCGCCCAGGTGCTGCGGGCCTGTCCCCATCCTGGCTGCAGCTGATCTCAGAAGGAGGGGCTCTCGTCTCTGCGCCCCGCGCTCGCAGGCCACATTTGGAACAAAGTGCACGTGATGCGGCGGCGTGCCTTCTGTTTCTGCTTGACCTACATCAGAGGTGTCAGGCAGCTCGGGTGTCCCTTATCCTCGGCTGTGAGCGCACCCTGGGGCGATGACTGGCTCAGCTCCGTGCAGCTGAATGCTTCGCAGCGTGAGAACATCATGAGAGCGCATGGGCAGACCCCTGAGGACCATGCCGTTCCTGAAGAAGGCTCTCGCCTTGGGATGGCAGCAGATGTCCTGTATTGGCTGTGGTCGCTGGTTGTGTTGCACTGCCAAGCAGCAGCCTTTGGAGCGGTCCTGCACCCCATTAGCCATCGAGCGGCCAGACCCACAGCACTGCCTTGCAGGTGGCAGGCATGCATGTGGCGGCGGCTGCTCGGCGTCTGTAAATTTCCTACTGCTTTGACGTCCCATGCATGCCCCTCAGCGCGAGTGTTTCACCTGCGCAGAGGTCGGCGATGACGAGTACATCCTGGATGCCGCTGAGGAGAAGGGCATCGACCTGCCATACAGCTGCCGCGCGGGCTCTTGCTCCTCATGCGCAGGTGGGCTGCAGTTTGGTATTTCCCTGAGTTTAACAGTTTCCAGATTGACAACAGGTTCAGAGACGACATGTTGCCAGAGAGCAGCGGGGCAGCAGTCACACCAACATCAGCTGTGGCGCCAGGGTCAGGCCACACTCCTCCGCTGCTGCAGCAGTCTGCAGAGCCGCCCCCCGCCCCTGTCGCTGTGCTCCCGCTGGCATTTGGGCTGGCTGCATAGCTGGCTGAGGCATGGCCAGTGTTGCTGCAGGCGCACATCCACAACTGAGCACTGGATAGCGGGGTCTTGTTGTCCCAACTGCCACCTTAAACCCTACATCTGACGGCGTCCACCCCTGTGCTGCCGACAGGCAAGGTGGAGGCTGGCACGGTGGACCAGGAGGACCAGAGCTTCCTGGACGACGACCAGATCTCGGACGGCTATGTGCTGACCTGCGTCGCATACCCCAAGGGGTGAGCGCTCCCGCCCCTCGCTCCCGTCCCTCGCATTGCAGTGCGGTGATGATGCCTGCGTCCATCACTCTCTGCTTTTGCTTCAGCTTGGCACACCCTGTTTACAGCAGCTGCTGCGCCTGCGATGTTGACACACACTTGGATTGTGAGTTCATCAAGCTGTGACGGTGCTGTAACGCGGAGGTGTTGTGACCTGCAGTGATGTGACGATCCGGACGCACCAGGAGGAGGAGATGTGCGTCTCTCGATGCCTTTCCCCATTGTTTTGACCCTTACTGCTTGCTGACCCTTACTGCTTGCTGGGATGGAATTTGCTCTGCTACCGCCACTTTGGTTGCACAGGAGGTGCCGAGCCAACTGTCAGCTGAGACCCCGTCTTGCACGTGCTTGTAGGTACTGAGCGGGAAGTGACAACAGCACCTTGGCGTACATGCTTTGGGACGCTGCTTCACGCCTAGGGTCTTCGAGAAGAATTTTGGGATCCGTCACAGTCATTTGCTGAGCAGCTGCTCATGTGCTCTTGAAATGCGGTGGACGTTTGTCACTGACTCAGTCTGTGGATGTAAGCTGGCATATCACTGCTTAGCATGATGGACTCCAGCCCTGCTGCCACATGTCTTCTATCACCGCAATCAAACCCTGCATACACTCCATCAAAAAGCCTGGATTGCCTGGTTGTGCGGCTCAGCGGAGCAGGAGATATTCTCAAAGATCTGGGGCTCGCAGTAATGATGCCAGTCACCACCCCCTGTGGTCGCATACAGACAGCACAGTACAGGCGGATGGTGTGCTGGCCTGTGCTGTGGTTCATGTGCAGTCAGTTCACTGCCGCCGTCATGCTGATGGTCCTGACTAAGTGAACGTAAGCAAAGCTGCAAAGTCCTCCTTGCCCTCAGCAACTGCAGGCCTGGGACATGTGCACATTACATGCTGCCACACCATCAACTTCCACAGCTGTTGTTCCATGAGCAGACTCTTCAGCAGCCCCATTACTGATAGTCGCTTTGACAAAATCAGTGTGTGCTGAGCGTCGCACACCCATACCACATCAAAATCCGGACTTGCGACGGTGCACGCTCTTGTTATGCTCCGCCATGGCCCTGGGCGTCATCTGCAGGCCATTGAGGGGTGAGGTGTGGCCGGCACCTGCACCCGCTGCTGTGGCTGCACATGCTGCAGGGCTGCTTACTGCTGCTGCTGCTGCGGCACCTGCTTCTGGGCTGTCCATGCTGAGGACTGGCCCATGCAGCCGAGCGGCTTCCGGGCTTGCAACCGCAGGCAGATGCTGATGCTTGCTGCCGCTGGGCACTGCTGCAGTCGGTGCATCGGGCGTGCTGTTCTCCCTGCCTAAGGGCGGTGAGGGAGCTGGGGAGGCGGCGGGCTGCTGGGTTTGTGACGGGCGCCACACTCCTGGCTCCCCAACATTTCGAGCCGCTGCCTGTGGCATGTTCACATGCAATGTTCACATGCAGGTGCGTATGAGCCGATGCCAGGCAGGGACTCTCGTTGGCGGCCTGCTGCGCTGGTGCACTGTCCTGCCACGCTTGCACCTGGTGCGCTGGCGACTTGGGGTGCAGGATGTCCTCGTCGTCAGAGTCACTGAGCTGCAGCAGTGCCCGACGCTGCTGCGGCTGGCCATCCGGCGGCAGCAGCTCGCCACCACATGCATGCTGCTCTTCATCCTGGGGCTCTGAATCCATCAGAACCCGTCTGCTGTGTGCATTGGCTGCCGTCGTGGTGGACATGGAACCAAAGCCGCCGGGCGCGTCTTCAGGCTGGGGCTCCGAGTCCAGCAGGGACACGACCTCCGCAACCGCTGCTGACCCACCCTGGGCTGCTGCGGGCTCTGCTGCAGCCAGTGGAAGTGATGGCTGCGGAGCTGACGGCGCCACAGCCTCGGCAGAGGACACCACCAGCTGCACCTCGGCCGCTGCCCCGCGGATTGCTGCGTCTGCAGATGCAGCTCCGGCCGCCTGTGCAGTGCCCTCGGCAGCCGTACCCCTGCGACGTTTCTTACCCTGCTCGAGCCGTTGTCGAGCAATCTGGCGCTTGGCACGTTCTTCAGGGTTGGGTACACGGGGACCGGCTGCTGCCTTTGCGAAGTGGCCCCTTGCTGGCTGGACCTTACGCTTCCTGCAGTGGATATGTGGTTCAGCAGCATGTCGGTTGATGTACCCAAACATGCAGTCCATGGTGTGTGTCATCTGGTATAGCAACTGCCGGCTGATCTGCAACACAGCAGCTGTGCAGTCAAGTCTTATCAGCAGGCGAGCGGTGCTGCAGGAAGATGCGCACGGGTCTTTGGCAAAGGGTATCAGGCTGACGACCTCATTGCCCTCCTCACTAGGGCTGCCCCCTGGTGGCCATTCCTCTTTCGAATCCCACCGCCCCCGCTGCTGGTCTTCCTCGTCGTCCGTGTCGGACGCCACGAAGCTGCCTCCGCCGCTACTGGCTGCATCACTGTAATCTGAGCCGCCGCAGGTGCTGCCCGGCGAGTCTGACATGCCTACACAAAAGTTTAATTTGTGGTCATCGAGCTCATCTCAACACCTATGCTGAGTCCTACGGCGATGAGGGCCTCAGGAATATGCAGAGGCTAGTCACACTACTCACTCCATAAAGCAGCTGCAGAGAGTGCATGGTGTGGAACACCCACCCTGGGAGGGCGAGCCGTTGCAGATGACCAGCTGAACGGCCTCTGATGACGTTGTGGGGCTCGCCGCTGGGTCTTCCTGCCAACGCTCAGCAGAGGGCTGAATGCCGCTGCCGCCACTGTTTGGGCTGCACGGCAAATACGTTGACACATGGTAGTTGTGCCCATTTTCGCGGGGAGGTCAATTGCACGGACAAGTAGCTGCATAGGAAGCCTGCCGACATGTGCGTATTGGCGCATTTCGTATGATGGCGTTAACACCTGCCGCTTCCAGGATCAGCACTCTATGGCACTCAAGGTGCAGCGGGGTTAGCACCATGGACCAACTCGCGTGTGGTATACCTGCCGATCTCAGGATCAGCACTCAGCGGCCACCCCCATGATATGGGGGCCGCCTGCTGCGCTGTGGACCGGCAGCGGCGAGGCGCACGCAGCTCTGGACGGCCTTCAGGATCTGGCTGTGGTCTGCACAGTGGAGGCAGGTGCACAGGCACTACATCAGCACCATAATATTACTCTCACAAAGCGTGAGTAACCTGTTGTGTGACAAGACTGGGTCTGCAACATTCAGCATCGTACAGCCAGAGCAATGACACACTGTCAGGCTTGGGCATGTCGAGCAGCCGCCACTCGCCTGTCTCTTGGGCGGTCGGTCGGAACGAGTTGTACCATCTGGGGCCGTGCTGATGCCGTCTGCACTCCATTACCTCCCTGTTCTGTTCTGCTGCGGCTGGAAGCAGCAGCGCCTGCAGTTCCCCCACCAGCAGCCCCCTGCGCGCTGTGATGGCTCGCAATGCGCTGCCGCCCAACCTTCGATCCGTCAGCTGCGTTGCTGCCGCTGGGGCTGCCGCCTGCTGAGGCGCCCAGCTCGCCAGCCTCCAAAGCAGCTGCAGCCCTTGCTGCCCTTTTCCGCTTCTTCTGCGACCGCCGCCTGGCTGCCTTGTTGCTCCGTAGCACCGAATGCACGTCGGAAATCCTGGCAGTGATCTCGCGCTGCTGCGCTTCCTCGCCCTGGCTGCTATCGTCTTGGGATGTGTCCTGCACACCGCGATAATCGCAGCCATAAGCTGGACAGGGACACCAGCTCCTGCTGATTGCCCACATGCGGCATTTGCATAGCCTCATGTGTTCGACCACAATGAGTTCCCACCTGCAATCCTGCAGCAGAGGTACTCGGGGCGTCCATGGGCACAGCGTCGGGCTGAATGTGGCTGTATGGCAGCTCCTCCTCCTTGGTGCAATCCCTGCACATGCCATACTAGACGTGCCAAGAGTGTCTGGTAAGCCTGTTCAACCCTTGCCGCCATCAGCAAACTTTCAAGCATACTATTGCATCGGAACCTCTGCAGCACTGCCTCATGTTGGCAACTGCATCCAGCACCTGATCCAGAGACGGACACCATCTGCTTCAGTGCCTTCGCACTCCAGGACTGTGCCAGCCACTGCTGCCCAGCCGTCCTGCAAGGCCGCCTGCTGCTCGGCACCCAGGCCCCAGATGCACAGCACTTCCAGGCTGGTCCGAGCCTGCAGTAGAACACGATAGAGTGGACATGCTGTACCACGCCATCGTATGTGCAATTGCACGCACTTTCAGTGGTCAGTCCTCGATCAGTGCAGCAAACAGTGCATGATTTGGAGAAACATCTGGGCCTTGAGCAACCATGCAAAGCAGTCTTGACATTCATAAGCACTGTCACTGCGCCCGCAAGTGCACGGCGGCAGCACACCTGCAGCATGGGCAGGAGGTGGCCGCCCACGAAGTCGTCGCCGAGTGTGCCATCAGTCGCAGGCCCCAGCTTCAGCACACGCAGTGGTGCACTGACGCCCAGCGCTCCCACGCACGCACACAGTTGCTGCAGTGCCTCCACAGTCATGCCTGTTCATTTCGCGAGAAAGTGCTTACAGACGCGCATCTGTCCCCTGTGAGCACACCGCGCTGCTGCAGTTGCGTCCTGTAGCCCCGACATGCCGCTTAGCGCGATGCAACAACTGTCCAGCAGCAGCATCATTAATAAACAAATCCTACAAGTGCAGGATGGCATCGCGCCTGTGTGCTGCAAGCACAGCATGCGCAGTGGGCTGCTGCTGAGTAGGCGAGCCAGGATGCCGATGTCTGCGGCTAGGAGGCTGCTGCCAGTATCTGCCGACGAACAGAAGCCAACTTCTGAGTGTGAGCACAACATGCTGGTGTTGAGCGAGCATCAGAGCTGCTCCACTGCCAACCCCGGACACATGACATGCAGGACAGTGAGGCACTCTGACGACTTTGGTGGGCACAGAAAATGTCTGCGAACCTACTGTGGCGCCCAGCTGAGGGTTGTCACTCAGGTCTAACGAGGCAACATGCTGCATCATTGCAGCATGCCACGACACCATTGACAGTGCCTATATCAAACAGACCACTCCTGAGCTCCTGGAGTTAGCCCGAGCCATCTGGACAATGATTAAGTGGATGCCGCTGGTGCATGGCACAATGCGTGTTGAGCCCGAACAGATTCGCCTACCTCAGCTGTCAACCCACAGCGTGCAAGCAGCAGATGCCGCAGACATATGTTGTCACGGTGCCCACGCGCCAGGTCCTCGAATATTTTGTACAGATGCAGCAGCCACTTCGAGCACATCTGCATAGAACGGTTTGCTATTGGCATGATTGGGCAGATATTTGAAGTGCACCAGCAACGCTGCAGTGCAGCTCTTGACACCAACAGAAGCTCCGCTCGACAACCTGCGTCCAGTACTGTGCCTGTACAAGCGTGCTTGCACATCTGAGTTCAGGTGTGTGCGAGGGTTCTATGCATTACCTGATTGCCGGAGAGATCCAGGAGATGGGGTCGGAGTATCCGGCCCTGCCTGTGGCAGAGCAGTGCGCAGGGCTCAACCGGCGTAGCATACGAGCCGCTCAGTGACCATCGTTGACACCATCATGGAGGTCACATGGAGGTCACATGGAGGTCAAGTGACCCATCATGGAGGTCAAGTGACCCAGTGCATGATGGCCCAGGATAGACTCGCCAAGTGCAGGCCCTCAGAGCCAAGATGCACCCAGGCGCACCTGAAGATGCAACCCATGATGGCCTCCAGCTGCTCCTTTGTGATGCTGAGCTGCGGGCTGTCAACGCTGAAGTCTAGCGCTGCACTGCCTGCACCTGCACACCCCCCGAACCCGCCTTGGACAGGCAGCGACCGTGGTGGTGCACGTTAGGCCAGCTAGTGCAATGGTCATGCTTGACAACCAAGCAGCCCCGCACCTGCTCCGTTTCCTGGCCGAAAACGCAAGCTGTCTGGCACAGCGGCCAGCTGTGCCCTGATGCTGGGATTGACGGCCTCAAAAAACAGCCCATGCTCTCGGCACAGCTCTTCAAGAATCTCCAGCAGCTCGTTGCTGGGCTGTGACGGCTCGCTCGGTGGACCAGCGATGTCCTCTGGTGCTGAATCCGCTGGAGCCTGAGCATTGACGTGTGCAGTTGCGCACTGTGCTGGTGCAGCCTCTCGAGGCATTGCATGCTCCTGCATGCCTGCTTTCTCTGGCACCCCGCCCAACGGCGACAGCTGTTCCTGCTGCGCGCTTGTAACGGGAGTTGGAGGACCCGTCATGTGGGGCGGTGGCCTAGGGCTGCTTTTGGCGGCGGCGCAGCATGCAGACCAGCTGCGTGTGGGGTGGAACCCGTACTCATGCCGCATGCAACCATTCAAGACGATCTCATGCGACCCGTCGCATCCTGACTGTGACGCCATGGTAAGATGCAGTCATGTTTCTGATGGCAAGTTACGAAGTCAGCAATCGAGATTGGCCATTGGCGGGTGAGCTGAGTGCAGCTGAGCTGGCATTTCGAAATTGAACACCAACTAGCAGACGCCCTGAAAATGCATGGGTTTGGAGGCCGTGCCATGTCCTGGACCTCAGCACTGTGCAATTTGCAGCGCCTATTCAATGTGCATCTGAGTTTCGGCCATGCACTGGCTTTCTGGCGCACCATGCATGATCTGCCGAAACATCGCTGCACAGTTTGCTCTGCGATTGCATCTGACATCGAAGCTACATTATGCTGTTGCAACTCCGTGCAACTCCGTGACATTGACATCGCAGAAGAAGCACCCGCGACGGTTGCAGAGATTGCATTTCCAACGCTGGTGCATGTGATGGGCATCTGTTAACTCACTGGAAGTGACGTTAGAGCTCACATATCCGCCGAATCGAGCTTGGTATCCACGCAAAGCTCGGCTGTTTGAGCGCGCTGCCCCTTCATCCCGTCGGTCCTGCCTGTGCCTGCCGCAGCACATTGCCGGACGCATGGCGCCAATAGGTGCGCTTGGCATACTGAGATGTCCAGCCCTCCGCTTTACTTTCAGGAAGGTGCTATGTTTGTAGTAGCGGGCACGGACTGGCCGCGTCGATGAGCCTCTTCATTGCTACAAGCAGGTGCCATCGTCCGATTCATGATGTGCGGCATGATCAGCATCAGCGGCTAGCTGAAAGCCCTGACGGCTGGAGCCAATGCCCGCGACAGAGCGCCATGCAGTGCCTCAGCCAGGCACCTACTGGGACAAAGTGGGCAACAACCTGCGACGCCTGCGCTTGGAGCAGGGCACATCCAGGCAAGCAGTGGTGCATCGGGTTGCCATGGAGCCGGGCACGAGCAGGGCACTTGCCGCTCATGTGACATGACACTGCCTCGGCCTGAAACCCTATTAGACCGTCATTCTTTCGCACACCAGGTAACGATCTGGTGCAACATCCGTGGCAACCTTTTGTTGCTGCAGGGAGTACTACAATTTGGGACATTGGCAGCGGCTGCAGGAGTTTGCAGCAAAGCACGATTTCCAGGTCCAGGCCAAGGGCCCATACTGCAGTGAGGCACATGGACCCGACTGCCGGGAGTGCACCACCTGCCACTTCTGCAGGTCGGCCTGCCCCAGATGCAGCTGGGAAGACTGCTATTTGCTGGGTTGCCTTGCTGCCAACAGCTGTCGATTGTGTCCTCAGCTGACCTACACAACAGAGCAGGAGCCACAACTGCACTTATGCAGTGTGACAGCTGCATGCAATTGTCCAGGCAGAAGACGACCGATCTGAAGACGCGATGCGACTGCGAGGCCTCCAGGGGCCACCCCCTGGGCGGCAAGGGACGCGGCCACTGGTGGGCCTTCTTGCATGTTGGCGATTGCAACCAAATTGTTTAGAGGAAATCTGAAAAATTGTGGCATGAACAGGTGCAGGGTGAGCCCCGAGTCGTATCACATGCAGGTGCGGCCCGTGCCTGGCGGCGCGCATGGGCGAGGACATCCGGGATGCGCTGGCCAACCCAGCGTGGCGCTGCCCCTGCTGCCGCGGCATCTGCAACTGCTCTGGCGCGACCTGCCTGCGCAAGTCGCACGGGCTGCGCACGACGGGGCAGCTGGTCCTGGAGGCCAAGTCCCTCGGCTACCCCTCGGTGAGCACTGGCCACGCTGGCACTGATATGCGGGGCCCCCATGGCTGGCCATTGGTGACGAAGTGCTCACTTTGAAGGCTGCCTGCCAGGGAGAGGGTTGCCTGCACCCACGCCGTAAATCTCACATACCACTTGGCATCGACCCTGGTCTGCTATGCACAGCCTTGCACACCTTCTCACCCAACAAGACCTGACCTGCAGGCCGTGGCACCGTTCTGAAAGCTGTTTGTGGACATGGTGCACAGTGAAGGTAGCCATCCCGGCATGAACCCTCCCACAGCAGAAGGGAGCTGATTGTGCAGGTGGCGCACTACCTCATCCTCACCCACCTGCGGGAGAGCATGCCGGAGATGCCGCTGGATGCAGTGGGCATCGGCACCCGCAAGCGCGGGGCTGTGGCCATGGGTGATGGGCCCACGACGGCTGGGGCCCAGCCTGCTGCCAAGCGGGCGCGGTCTGATGCACAGGACCCCACTCGGCGCAGGTACATCGCATGCTGTACCCACATGTAAGTTGCTTAAGCATCAACACCACCTGGCCCTAGAAGAAAGCTGCCATCCTGGCATCATGGCAAGCTGTTCATATTGTACCACATCAGTGCTCATATCAGTGACAGACGCTTTATATTTCTGCTTTCGTAGGCAGAGGGCGCAGGCGCAGGTCGCAGCGCTGATGTCGGAGTTTGCGCTGCTCCCCACGTCCGCTGGTGGCGCCGCCGTCACAAATGCAGATGCAGGCTTTGCTGCGCTGCACTCCTCACTGGACGACCTGGACCAGGATGATGGTGATGGGCTGCTACCAGGTGATCACGCTGCTCCGGCTAGGATGACCGTATCAGTGGTCTGCCTCACCACATAAAGCTCCAGGCACACGGAGGGTTTGACTCTGCCTGAAGGAGAACTCTCCAGCCTACACACTGCCATGTGCTGCACAAGTGCTAAAGTGTTGCTCTGCAATACAAGCAGGCTGCAGCGCTGTGGTGTCAGCATCAGGACAGGTGCAGCGTCAGAGCTCGGCAGCAGTGCCGGCCTGGGCTGCAGGCCAGCGGCAGTCGAACAGCCTGCAGCTGGCAGTGGGATCAGTGTCAGTGCAGCCGCAGAACGCCGGCGCCCTGTCGCTGTCTGCACAGCGGCATGATCGGCCGCCACTGCGTGGGATTACCACAGCGGAGCGCACCGGCTCGGCAGCAGGCGAGGCTTGGGCTGTGCCCATGCGGCGCGGTGCGGCGCAGGATGCTTCACATCATGCTGGCGGCGCTAGCAGTGCAGCAGGGCTTCCGAATTGGCAGCCTGACAGGGCAGTATCAGCAGCCAGCAGAGAGCAGCACGCTTTCTCAGTTGCTGACAGCCACCCAGCAGCCAACACTGATGGCGCAAATGGCATCCAGCTACATGCAGACGAGGGTACATATACGCTGCGAGTGCCGACATTGTGGTCGTGACTTTGTGTCACTGTGCTCACTGCCGCACAGCACGGTGCAGAAAGAGCAAACAGGTGTGTCTTCTGTCATGCAGGTCGTCATGCTGTCACCTCAGCATCACCACCCGAGCCGCTGAGCCACCAACAGCATTGGAGCAATGGCCCTCATGCTGGATTGCCATCGCTCAATGGTCAGTACACCGCTGCCGGCTACTGCATCCAGTTCCACAATCAAGCAGACTGACACTTTCAAAGACAACTGTGGCTGCCTGTACATGCAAGTGTGTTGGTGCTTATGACGAAGCTGCGCTGAGGTGCTCTTGAGCAGCAGTTTGCACGAGGTTGCCTGTACATATCTGCCATCGTTGTATGCCTGGCTATTGCAGGCATCGGTGGCGGCGACCCCTTCAACCTGACCTACGTCCGCCGACAGAGGCGCGCCAGCCGACCACCCCTGCAGGCGCCGCCGCAGCGCAGGTGGACAGCATCGTCCAGCCTGAAACCCAGCATTTGCTGACAATGTACATGTCACCAGCAGTGCAGCTGGCACTCTGCTCTCCTCCAAGTCCAGGGTTGACCATTTGCAGGGTGTACAACCTGCAGCCCGCCCAGCAGACAGCGCCAAGATCCAGTGCCGCAGGCAGACAGGCTGATACACACGGGCACGGTGCGGCGTTGGCTGGCGCTGACAGCGCTTTGCCGAGGCTGCCGCCCTTTGAGAATGGACCAGATGTGGATGCCTCTGACAGCCGGCGAGCACGAAGCAGTCGCTACCATCAGCAGCCTGACAACAGTGCATCCCAGCAGGAGCAGCACCAGGGCATGCAGGAAGCAGAGCAGCTTCCCGCGGCCGTTGAGGAGCCACAGGTGCAGCAGCAGCAGCAGCAGCAGCAGCAGCAGGAACAGCAGCCTGGACCGCAGCCACAACCTCCGCAGCCAGATACTGCGTCAGAGGGCGCGCGGGGCTTTGCAGTGCATGCCTCCATCCTACGGGCGATACAGGCCGGGCTTCTGGCGGCAACGTGTGATGCAGTTGCGCAAGTGTACCGCAGGTGCTTGATTTGCTTATGTGGACTGCTTCAGGGCGCTGCTTTTGTAAGCACCGGCATTGCGGGTGCAAACATCGTTAGCTGTGCAGCCTTTCCACGGGTGGCAAGCCACCTAACAGGTATCTACTTTGTTGTGCAGGGAAGCCATTGCGTACGTGAAATACGTGCGCAGCATTCTGGGCGACACTGTGTGCGAAGCAGTTACAATCTGCCTTCTGGGCAGCAGCTCAGCCAGCACAGGTCCGCTTGGCATTGCCAACTCGGCTTGTCCATACGTCGATCTATTGTTAGCGCTCAATCACAGAGTGCGAGAGATATGCACGATGTTCCATGCAGCATACTACCGCACCTTCTGCAGGTGATGGCCTGGACAACCGGTGTGTGGGTCCGCCGCTACTGTCGACATACGAGGACCTGTTTGCTGCGACAGAGTTCTTCCTGCTGGCAGCGCAACTGCTGCCCTCGGGGGAGGAGCTGCAGTGGGGCGCGTGCGCCTACCTCCTGCTCAAGGTCAGCTTGAGGGCAGCAGCAGCATCATACGGCCTGAAGATACGTACCTTATGCACGTCGATCCCAAATTGCACAGGTGCACCGGGAGCACTGGTACAGCCCTAGGGGCTCCGACATGCCTGCAACTCATCTGTTACTTGGGCCATGCAGGAGCCATTCTTAGACTTTTGGCCTTCGGACCCATCAGCACGCGCGTATGCAATGGGCGGCATCATTGGGTTGCTCACGCAGCTGCAACGGCGTGGTTTGGAAACCGCTGAAGTGTCCCGTGAGGTATGCTTTGCAGCGCATTCTGCATCTGCTGTGCCTCAAGTGGCAAGAACTCCTGTCGAAGCTGCCCAGCTGCACTGAGACATGTCCGCTGAGGCAGACGCTGTTGCGCAGTAGGTGGCGCATATGGTTGACCAGCTGGCTGCAGAGTGCCACACACTGCGGCAGCGGCTAGCTACCCGGCGCGTGACACTGCAGCACGAGTGGCAACAGGTGCGCACACCAATGGCAATACTGCTGCATGAATAAACAGCATGCACATATGAACAGAGTATACGTCCTGTTGATGCGGAGGAGGCGCGTCAGTCCAGAAACCCCTGCCAGGCTTGCTGCAACACAGGACAGTTCTTGCACATGCAGGAGGCAGCTGTCGGGCCGCTGCAGGCGGTAGCCAGTCAACAGGACATTGAAGCAGTCTTGCAGGTGCCTTGAGGCTAGCAACCCGCAGCCTGCTCAGCTCACTTTCACAGCTCTGGACTTGCATGTGCCCTCACCCTTCCAGCCATGTAGGCAGCACCTCCCCGATGCCTCAAGCAGATACCGTCAACTGCACAGGGTGATGAGCAGCTGCTGCACATGATCCTGGACCATGCGCTTGCGGCAGTGGGGTGCCTTGCACCGCAGTGCCACCTGCTGATGGGCCCACACTTGCTGCAGCTTCTGGTGAGTGCGCTGTGTTGCAGCGTTGTGGCTGTAGGTGTGCAGTGGCAAGGTCGGCGCATTCAATAGTCCCCACTTAGGCGACCTCTGCCTGTTCTCGGCCACAATGTGTCTTTTGCATCTTTTCAGGATCCAAGACTGGCAGTGGGCTCCACTGTCAGGCAGCAAGCGCTGCGTGTGCTGCATGCTGCAATGCTGCAGGCCACCCGGAGTGATGGCCAGGTATGGTGATATGACCGATGGCTTGCCCTCTGGAGTGCCTTTTGACATGTTCATAGCCATCAGCAGGATGTGCCTAGTCACAAGTCATGGTCAGCAAGGTGCAGTTGGTTTTGTGTAGGTGACTGCTGGGAGTACTGCCGCCAGAGCAGCACTCCAGGGCCGCCTGGCGACTCTGCTGCACCAGGATGGCGGTCTGGCAATGCTGGAGTCTGCAGTGGCTGCCAGTGCGCCAGAGCGAGGCACGGCGCAACCGCAACATTCGGGTCCCGCAGCAAGCGGAACTCACAGCGGCCACACAGGAGGCCTGGGCAGTGATGGCGGTGGCATGCTTTCGGGCTGCCGCCTGGCTGATGTGCCCGAGCTGATGCGGGTGAGCTGAAACCCTCTGCTCAGCTGTCATCACCAAGTACGTTTGGGAACTCACCACATAAGGATGATATCGCATGTACCTCCTGTCACTTAATGTTGCAGTTGTCACGCAAGCTGAGTGTGGAGGGGTCGGCACCACTGTTGACGCACCTGATGACCTTCTCTCTTGGGTTGACATCCAGATAGTCACGCTGGCGACAGCCCACGGCCTGCTTGTGGCGTGTGGCCAAGCATCTTGGGCTGTAGCCGAGGCGGCGGCTGCCAAGCCGCACCAGCCAGCCTTGCTGTGGCTCAGAGCATCAGTCAGGGAGCGGCGTCGGTACCTCGTCTTCGTGGAATGCGCCCTGCGGGTGAGCGTCACATCCGCCTTGGTCGCTGATACGACGTTGTTCCAAGGTTGAAATACAGCTGCCAGAACTTTCAGCAGCTGCATCCACCGCCAGTATGCTGTCGGCACTCGCAGGCGCCAAGCCATCATCATTCGCACCACATTCCCTGTTGATGGGTCTAAGCGCACTGGAACCACACGTAGTCCACCGCAATGAGAATGCCGCCTCATCATGGGCTTTCATGAGAGAACTCGGGGAATCTCTGACGCACTTCCCTGTGCCTGTCAGGCCGCCGGCAATGCCGCTGCCGAGCAGGAGCCGGACCGGGTCGCACTGCTGCGCTGCTGGCTGCGCGCTGCAGTAGACAGCCACTGCCGAACAGCGTTTGCGGAACTGACGCAGCAGCTCAGCGCCTGTGCAGCCGTCGAGCCGCTGGCCCTAGGCTCCTTCAACGTGGTGAAGACTTCCTCTGGCTCTTGAATGTGCCGCTCACAGGACGACATCAATGAATCATCCAGAACACTGTCAGTAGTCAGTTTGGACATGCACTGCCAATGCAAGGTCCCCTGAGCACCTGGTCAGCAGCACAAGCCATTGTGTACATTGCAGGGCCAGCTGAGGGTTGATGGCAGCGGGCAGCTGCGCGGCCGGGCAGTGCACCAGGCACTGGCAGCCCTCGTGACGGACGCATCCTTCCGCCCCTGCGTCCCTGACCTCCTTGCCGACTTTGACCAGGTACGAAAGTGAGAGCACGTGATGCACCTTATCAAAAACGCGCGGGCGTGCATGCGTGGTGGCGGTCCAGATGGGAAGGGTCATCAACAGCGAGGAAGGGACTGGTTGTGTGTGGCCAAGTCTTAATCTCTCTAGTCCCCACACAAGCAGTGCAGCGCACCTGCAGGACATCAGCTGTTACCCAGGTGCAGCCCTTCCATGGCAGGTGGCTGGCTGCCTGGCGGCGCAGCAGGCGCTGGGCCGGCGTCGGGCGGCTTGGTGTGGTGCTGCTGCGCCGGTGCTGGCAGCCGTCCTGTCAGCTGCGCGGCCCTGCCTCAATGCAAGCAGCTCCGGTGAGCCTTCCGTACCTTCAAGCGGGTCAAGACCGTGATCTTACTAGTACTGCCATGATGTCTTGGGCATGGGACGAGATGGTTAAATTCAGTCTGTGTTGTTGCTCGAGGGGTTGGCACCTCTGGGCCTGCAGGTTCGTCCCAGCCGCTGCTGCCGGCGCTGCTGCAGCGGGCCGCGGAGTGGGCGGCAGCTTCGGCTGCGGCTTTGCAGACAGCAGCTGTGCAGGCCGCCACTGCGAAAGCAAAGGGGCAGCCTGGCAGCGTGCCGCAGGACACGCTGCTGCTGGACCAGCTTGGCCATGCTCGACAGGTTGTGCAGGTAAGGCAGTAATCATTGCACTCGGACCATGACGCCGAATTAATTGACCTGGTTGATTGCGATGTCTTTTGGCACGATTCTGTGCAGAGAGCAGCAGCAGCTGCCTCCTGCCAGAGGCTTGTCTCACCACTGCATGCACTCCTCTGTCGTGAAAGTCAAGTCGGTGCCTGCAGGCGAGTGCACTGCAGTGCCTGGCGCCGGCCTTTGCAGCGCTCGCCGCTGCGCTGCCTGCGGGCGGCCTGCCGGCGGCACCAGGGCTGCACACTGCGCTGCGGGGACTGCTGGCGGGTGTGCTGGACGTGCCGCTGGGTGGTGTGCAGCCGCTGGCAGTGGAGGCCGCCGTGGCAGAGGAGTATGCCCGTGCCCTGTCGCCAGCCAGCCATGACGCCGCAGGCATGGTTGCAAGACCAATGCTGAGCTATGCTAGACCTGCCAGACGTCCATGTGTCCTTGAACACGCTCATTGCTTGTGGCCCGAAGCAAACACGAACCTGGCGCCTTGCTGTGGGGGATGATCAATCAACAGATGTGAGGACATCCCTCAGCCCCTCAACCTTCCCTGCAGACCGAGAGGCAGTCACATGGCTGCTGGAGTCAACAGTTGCGGGCCTGCTGCGGCGCGCGTTGCTGGATGGGTTGGAGGCGGGCGCTCTCTCTGCAGTGAGGCGGCGTGCAGTGGCAACACTCCGCCTGCTGACCGCACTCGCGACAGAGACGCGGCTGCGATTTGACGCCGCTCTGCTGCGCCGGCTGCTGCTGCACCTCCTCAAGCCGCTGGCCGTGCAGTGCATGTGCAAGGTGTGGTTACCGCGGTCGGCATCACCGTTTGAGGCTTCTCCTTGCCAGCTTCTGATGCTTCTTCCTCTGTGCATCTCTGTGGCACAGCGCCAGTCTTGGAAGCCTGCTGCGCTTCTGGTCCCCGGAATCCCTTAGCTGCCTGTATACATGGAAGCACTGGCTGTTCGAGCCACTCATTGAAGCTGTGGATGCAATACTACATGTGCAGGCCGAAGGTGTGGTGGTTGTCCAGGAGGCGGTCGCGGCATGTATCGCCACAGTCATCGCCAGCACTGCAGAGCACTGCCCGGGCCTCGGCCTCGTGCCCCCGCTGAACCCCAGTCCAGGTGGGGTCCTCCTTCACTATGGAGTGGGTGCACATGCACACAGAGTGCTGCTGATTCACATTAGCTGGCTTGATGAGCCTGCAGGTAGCCGATGTCAGTGCTGATGTTGACCATGAGCATGTGTTGCAGAGGAGGCGGGTGCAATAGGCCCAACAGCCGTGTCAGCCCAGGGGCCACTTCAGTCCGGGGTCCCTGTGGAAGGGCCGCGGTTCACAGCTGCTGCCCGTGCATTCCTGCGCGCAGTTTTGTCTGGCGTGACGCGAGCGGTGCGATGCGCCGTAGCGTCAGGCACCGCAGCTGTTCCTGAAGAGGTGAGACTGCACGGTCTTCAAAGAAGCTTCGGGCTTGCTGAACCCCATGCCCTGCAAGAACGCTGCAATTCGGCAGCAAGTGCAGTGGAGAACAGTGCACAGCAGTTGGAGTCCTGCATGGCTGCTGGGCACACATCTGTGCTGAGGAGCCTACTATTCGGTTGACAAAGACCGGCGCGTCTGTGTGCAGGATTGCAGCGCGGCTGATTGGCAGCTGTTCAGGCTGCTGGGGCAGCCGCGGCCAGATGGAGACGCTGGACGCCTTCTGGCGCAGACCAGCATCACCATCGCGGTGAACGACTGACCAGCTTCACCAACTGCCAGAGCACACTGATGACCGAGCTGCAAGCCGTGTATGTCAGACAGCAGCACTTTCGTGCATCATGCTGCTGCGCATATCTGCAAGCAGCAGGGGTGGCATGTGACGCTTATTGCTTACATTCTGCAGGCTGGCTGTGCCGACAGGGGCGGCGACTTCCGTCCCGGTGGCTTCGCATCCACCCTGGCGGAGACATGCATGCGACTCCTGGCAGCCCTTGCCAAGGTGCCACATGTACTCGGATCTAACTCCGATGTGCCAAGCAGATTCGTAACCCATTTCTTGGTGCAAGGCTGAGGCTTCGGCGGGTTACAGTACATGCAACATGGCAGTATGAAACAGCCTCATACACAGGCGGGCCCACACGGCAGCGACTGGGCGGCGGCGGCGCTGCCGCCGGTCCACCGGCTGCTGGCGGCCCACCGGCGGCAGGTCACCTCCGCCCTGGAGGCGGCCTACGTTGAGGTGGTGCAGCTGCTGCCCGATGAGGTGGGTCGTCAAGCATGGCCGTGAGCGAGCTGCGTGCTGAGCCCCCTACCAGACTGCGTTAGCAGCACCGGGACATGTGCTGTCACTGGCAAAGATGCTTCTCGAGTCTCCGTGTGCGCAACAGTTAATTGAGCAAATCCCTGGACCCGACGATGACAATGGAACTCTGGCGCATGAACTCTGGGATGGCTGTGCAGGAGTTGCGGGAGCAGCTTCGGCTGCCCAGCAGGGATGCGACGACAGCAGCACGGCCAGCACAGCAGCAGGCGGCATTGTCTGCAGGAATGCCTGCCAGCAGTACAGCACCGCAGTCGCCACCGCTGACAGTCGAAGCAGCGGCGCAGCTGTCAGAGGGCACCCAGGCAGCGGTGGCTGGCCTGCTGACTTCTGAGCCCCGGCGTATCACGGTACACAGCGCTTATCCCCTTTCCGCTGCCCAGCTCCTCCCAGTCGAATGCGTGCTTTGGTTTGCATATGGAGTGCTTTGCCTTCTTACCTAGATGCAATTGCTCAGGCAGTCCAAGGTATGATGCGCTACGCTGAAGGGCAGGCACTTTGATGCAGGGGGCTGGTGGCAACAGTGGCCTGCTGCGGGCATCTCTGAGGGGCGGTGGCGACCTGCAAGTGATCGTCGCTTGCTTTGACAAACATGGCAGTGCACAGCGGTGAGCATTTGCCGATTCAGAGTATACAATGTCACGTCAATGTCATGTCCAAATGGGGAAGTGCCAGCGGGACACAGCATGTCACAAGTGCTCGCTGCACGCCTTGGTCAGGGGTCTGCCTGTTCATGATTCTGAACGCAAATATGCTGCTTGACTGCATTGCGACTCAATGCAGGCTCACAGAGCTGCTGCAAGGCCAGAGAGTGGGTTGGCAAGCGGCTGGGGGCCTGCGCCTGACCGCCACCAATCTCAAAGCACACAAGCCTGGCAGGCCGCGCATGCTGCTGTCAACGTCAGCCACACGCTTTGCAGCAGCAGCACCCACACAGGCTGATATGTCGGCGGCAGCACGACCTAGCGCCACTGTGCAATCGCTCGTGTCCAACAGCACTGCTCCAAGCGTCTCTGACAGCGGCAGCGGCGGCGGTGCAGAGGGTGCAGCGCAGCAGGATCGGCAGCCGCTAGCAAATGCACTGCCTGCAGGCAGCACTGCGGGCTCTGTGGTTGCTTCTGCTCCTGGCCCCAGGGTGGCTGTGAGCCAGCCCAGTCGGCACCCACCTACCCTGCCAGGTGGCGCCAGCACCCAGCCAGCCGCTGGTAAAGCGCGATGGCATGCCCACTGCAACGCCGCGTCGCAGGACACGCTGCCTGCTTCACAGCTGGCAGCACGCTTGCAGGAAACACAGCAGTCGCAGGCAGCACCAGTGCGACAGCGCATTCAGCAGCCGGCACTCCAGCCGCAGCTTCCCGCATCACGGCAGCACAGCCAGCAGCAGTCTCAGGCTGGCACCAGCTCATCAGAGTATTTGCAGGTGCCTGTGAAGTAGTTGTATTCCGACCAGTAGTTGATGTGGTGCCATGTTGCCGACACAGCGCTCTTGCAGAGGGATCCTACACACATTGCGAGATGTTTCATCACGTTGCTACATTGCTTCCTGCAGCTCACAAGGGATATGCGGAAACGCATTATACGGCAGTTGACGGAACTCGGGGCACCGGCTGCCGATGCAGTGGCAGCCCTGAAGCGCGCTGAGCTCGCCCGCCGGTGGCACAACTACGACCAGCTTCTGAATCACTTGGGGGACGAGCTGACACGCCAAGCAGCGGCAGGATGATGACTTTGCACTGGATTGGTTGGGCACTGACTGTATAATTGATTGACCCAAACAGCGTCAGCCTTGATCTCAATGAGCACTATATGATGTGTTGTGTTCCGGAGAGGTGCCAGCATTGAGCCAGTGCTGCAAACGACTGATGGTGGTGTGCCCCATCAAACATCAGGATGTATGTACCCAGCCGATGATACCGATGATACCCAGTAGCATCGGTAGTCTATTCCTCCTTCCTCCAACAGTTTCCAGCTTCCATGTCGTGCATGCTGGGACGCTGCCCCACCAGACGCATGATAGATGGACTACAGATCACGCAGTTCATGTGGCACGCCGCTGTCTCAGTATTGCGAAGGTCGCTGCTTCTACATGATACTCTGCAGTTTTGCCGGCAAAGGGGCCGACTGCTGTCTCACGTTAGGCTGATGATCCTTGAGTCTCCGAGACGCTTCCATGACAACAGCCGCTGCTCAAGGGTGAGCACATCATGCGTTTGGTCTCAGCAATGCTTACATGATTTCGACGTTTGTCGCCTCTGCATGATCAGGGCAAAAACTGCAGCACCTTGTTGTAAGCGTGTTCGGTTCACACCCACCAGGCGCTTCTTTGCATGCAGGGAACGACTGATCAAGGTACCTGCACCAAACATGTACTCTTTGGCTGCCTTGAAGCATCCGGTGTGCCCACAACAGCTTGGCGGCCCTTGCACCGGCGAACATGAAGTACACCAGCCTGGCGGCAGGGTTGTGTGACAATGGGTAACACGCCAGCAGCAGCGCGTCAGCTCCCAGCTGCCGATCACCAGGCAAACGCGCCTGCGGATGCCGCTGCGGCATGTGGCACAGCCACCAACGCAGGCGGGACGGCAAACTCTGCCGGCGGGGAGCAGGCAGTGGCGGCAAAACCCCCGGATCCCCCAGCGGCTGAACTGTGCGCTACACCACCTCAACAGCCAACAGAACCAGCTGCTGAAGCACGCGGTGTGCCGCCGCAAGAGCCGGATGCACCAGCAGGCGAAGTGTGCTGTGCACCACCTCAACAGCCAACAGAACCAGCAGCTGGAGCACGTGTTGCACCGCCACAGCAGCCGGCGCCGGACGCACAGGCTCCTGCTGCAGCCGAGCACTCGCAGCAGGCATGTGCTTCACCCGCTGCGCCCCGTAGCGGCAGCGGCAGCGGCGCCGCCGTGCTGCAAGTGGCAGCGGGGCAGCCTGCAGACCCGATGACACAGCAGGTTTACACTCTGAATCACCGAATACCATTCTGAGACATGCGTATGTGTGGAAGACTGCGTGCATGCAATATATCATTGCACCAAGTAGAATCTGTTGAGCGCTGCATCTCGATGGGGGTGTGCTTGCAATGCTCCGCAGGGTGCACCGGTAGGCAGCCCTGCTGCCAGCCCAGAGCGAGCCGATGCCGTGCCAGAAGCGCCGCAGTCACCGCCCAGGCACGTCACGCCTGCCCGCTGGCAGAAGCTGCAGCAGGCGGCGGCCGGCTCTGGGGACATCCGGAAGTGGCTCAGCCCGTCGCGCGCCGGAGCTCCAGCGGCGGCAGAAAGCAGCTCGCTTTCGGAGCGCGTCGGCGGTTGGGCCGGCGCTCAGACCAGCTCGTCGTCTCAGCAGCAACAGCAGCTGCCTGCCGGCCAGGAGAGGACAGAACCGATGACCGGGGCAGCCATGGATGCCGCTGAGGATGCCACAGAGGACAAGGCCACCGGGGCTGTTTCCATGGAGCCCAGCTTGGAACCAGTGAAAGTGTCTACCACAGAAAGCACACCAGTACAGGTCAGCGCCCCATCCCCTCCAGCAGCAGGAGCTGGCGGTGCTGCGGCTTCGCATGCGCCTGCTGCACACCAGCCGACTGCGTGCACGCCATCACCCATCTCAGCCGACGCACTCTCTGCAGCGCTGCAGCAGACCGTTGCCAAGGCTGCGGCGGTGCCTGACACAGGAGCAGCACCAACAGCAGGCAGCTGCGCAGCGGATGCTGCAGCGCAGCCCGACCCAGCAGCTCTGGCTGTGGCTCTGGCGCGGGCCATGGCTGGCATGCAGCTGCCTGCTGACGATGGTAGCATACAGCCAGCACCAGAAACGAAAGCTCAGCCTGTGAACTCAGCGCCGCTTGGCAGCAGCAGCCAGCCCGCCGCCGAGATCGCCGTGCCTCCACCTTCCAGTGCAGCTGCAGCAAGCGCCAGCCTCAGCAGGGATCCTGACGCCAAGGTCATGCCCCCGGCTGTTGCCTCAGCTGCTATGGCGAGCGGCTCAGGTGAGGCATCTGGTGGCGGTAATGGTGCCCCGGCCAGTGCCAGTGCCGAGGTGGCAGAGCAGCCAGCTGAGATGCCTTCGACTGCGCAGCCACAGCCAGCGCGCGTCGATGCCGCTGCAGCCATCGCAGTGAGTGCACTTGTGAACAACTGGCTCCTAGCAAAGCCTCAATTTGCTGTTGGGGTGCATGTCATCCCTGCAGTCATCCCCAGGCTTGACTTGCCACTGCTCAACACGTGCAGGTGCAACTGCAGGCGCAGGCCCAGCAGGGTGAAGCTGCTACGAGACAGAGCTCCCCTCGCCACCTGTCTGCGGCCTGCGGCACACAGGACCAGCCAATCGATCTGGGGGCCTCCTCCGATGACGAGCCAGGTGCACAGCAGCCTGACATGCACAAAGGCAGTTGCTGAGTGCTGAAGCGGACGTTAAAGACAACGTCAATAGCCTCCATTGGATCTGTGCAGTCGTGCCACAGCGGTCTGCAGCGTTGCATGGCGGGCGGGAGAGGTTGGCTGCGCACCTTCAAGGCCAGATGGCTGCTGATCTGCAGCGCTTGCGGCTGCAAGGGGTGACTGGCCAGTCGTTGCGCCAGGTGCAAGTCTGTCGCTACTTGCTCCACATTGATGGAGAACCTGCTGTAAATGCATGCAGCTGCACTTATATTTGGCGCTCCTGCTGCCAGACTGCAACCCGCTGGCTGCAACATGCAGGTGCCTGTGTCGTCTGGCACGATGACTGCGCCGGCAGTCCTGTCAGCGGTGGCTGTGCCACGGCCAGCTGCCCAGGCAGCGGCATTGCAGCCGCCACAGGCAACAGCTCCCACATCGCAAGCAGCAGCTGGGGAAAGGGACATGCTGCTGGAGCAGACATGTGCATTCCTTGCGGCAAAGGGCGTGCATGATGCAGAGAACAACAGAGAAGAAGAAAGAAAGATCGCAGGCTGCGGGCTGCGGAAGCAGTTGTGCGTGCGGCTGCCCAGAGGCACGGGGCCTGACGGACCGGCGCCAGACGTTCTGGAGATCAGCTTCCAGCAAGCCTGCCGGCTGCTGCCCAACGCCAGTGCCGAGTACACGCTGGTCGGTCCCCACGCGTCGCAGCAGCAGGCCGTCGGCTTCAGCAGCGCCGCTGACCTGACGTTCAGGAGCAGCGGCCAATTCGCAGCCTTCCGCCAGCTGCTGGGCATTCCCCGCGGCAGCTATGTGGCAGTGGCGACATGTGACCAGCCCTCGCACCTCCACATCTTACCACTCGCGCTGCCGTCGCAGCAGGTGCAGCCCAAAGACAGCAGGCCAGACCCAGGAGCAAATCAAACGCTGCCGCCAATGCTCAGCTCAAGACCGGCAACTGCACGTGAGTCAGCGCGGCTGCAGCCGCTGCCAGCGTCACAGCAGCAGATGGCGCCACAAGTGCAGCTGCCACCGCCGATGCCCCGGCCTGCAGTGGCCAGCACGCCGCCGATCACAGTGAGCCAGCCGGTGCAAGTGATTCGAGCCGGGACCAACCTGATGTCACCAGCAGCGCTATCGCAGCAGCTCCAGCGGCATCAGCAGCAGCAGCTCGCCCTTAGGACGCAGCCGCCGCATGCTATGCCGCACGTACAGCTCCCCTGTTCGCCGGTCCGCCAGCCGCAGACGGCAGCCGCTGCTGGGCAGGCTCCTGCGGCAGCTGGGCAGCTGCCCCACCCTGCAGCAGCGGCTGCCGCCTCGCCAGCTGTCGTGCTGCGCAGCCCATCAGGCCAGCCTGCTGCGGCCATTCCTCAATCCCCGCCACGAGCAGTGGCTCAGCACCTGCCGGCACCCCTGTCGCCTCAACAGCGGCAGCCCACAGCACGACAGCTGCCACGCTCACCGGTTGGCACGGTGTCAGCAGCGGCACGAACCTCGGCGGGGGTTCGGGTTCCCAGGGAAGTCACCCGTGCGCTGCAGTGGCTGATGCGCGACCAGCCGCTGGGCGGTCGAGCCGCCACCGTGCAGCTGACGTATGCAAGGACCCCTGACGGCATTATAATTGAGGCGCTAAGCTTCACCCGGGACCAGCTCGCTCTCCTGCTGCCAGAACTGTCTACAGAAGAGCTGCCGCCCACGCTCATCACCGTCAACGGCACAACCTGCAGCACGTACCCATCCAGGGGCTGGCGCGCCCTGCAGTACGTCCTGGGCTTTGGCGCTTTCCGCAGGGCAGCTGGCGTGCAGCCGGGTGCTCGCGTCAGGGTGCAGGCAGTCGACAGCAGCCTGCCGTGGCTGGTGGTGATGCCAGTGCAGCAAACTGCCAGCCAGTCAGCCGCCAATGCTGCGCACAGTGCGTTGCTGTTGCCACAGCGCTCCCTGCCAATTTCATCCGAGCCACAGGGTGTGGTTCAGGTCAATGTTGCAGCGGGAAGGTGCTGGTTGCGGCGGCAGCTGCAGGTGCAACTTGGCAGCGTCAGCAGCTCGGCAGCAGGCGGACATGCAGGAAACGGAGCTGCGGCCGCACCTCTGCTGTCTGTGCCGGCACAACATGTGCGCAATCTGCTCCACCCTTTTGCCCGGCGAAGCAGCTACACCCTGGTGTGCGACACCAGCGGGGTGCAGCAGGACTACATGGCATTCCTCAGCACGGGCCCAGGCGGCACTGGCGACCTGTGCAGCAGCCGCGCCTGTGAGCTGGCCGAGTTCCTACATGCGGCGGGCATCAGCCCTGGCGACAGGGTGTGGGTTGCGACGTGCAATGACATGCAGCACCTGCACATCTCGCAGCTGCGGCCGAGACCCCACCATCTGCTCACCGCCAAGACTGCAGCAGCTACGAATGGTGCTGCACCCACAGGTGAGTTTAAACTGTTGTCATCAGATGTGATGTTGTCGGCCGTGATGTCAAACCGTGAGTCGTGAGTCAGGCATTGGGCTGTCGTTAGACGGTGCTGCACAGCCTGTCTGGTTGGCCTGTGCTGTGCTGTATGCACTTGTCATTGACCAGATCACGCAAATTAGCAATAATACGCAACCTGACACAAATCCGTCGCTGACGTCACAGGAGTACCAGTTGACAGCACTGCCGCTGCTCAGTCGCCCTCACCGGCAAGCACGCTTGTGCGGCGTGCAGCGGCGGCCTCGCATGTCAGTGCCACCCAGCAAGCAGCTTCTGCTGTAGCTGCACCTGACGGTCGAGGACCAGCACCAGCTGCAGGCATCGATGATGCCATAGCAGCAGCAGCAGCACTGTTCGGGGCTATGCCCGGTGCTGCAAGCGCCCCAGCCGCAGGCCCAGCCGACCATGGTGCCCAATCCGCAGCAGAGCCAGGTGGCGATGCAGTGCCTGCACGGTCACCATACCCAGCTTGCAGCCCTGCGCAGCCTGCAGCAGCCCCGCCTGCCAGTGCTATGCGCCTGTCGCCTCCTGCTGCAACCGTGCCCAGCGCTGCACCAGCCCCAGCAGCAGCCCCAGCAGCAACTACAGCCGCCGATGGCGCTCCAGCCGCAGCAGCATCTGGTGCTGGATCGTTACCCGCACCCTCACCAGGGCCAGCCGGCAGCCCTGCGCAGCCTGCAAGCGCAGGCCCAGCCGTCGACTTCGACTTCAATTTCGATCTCGATCTCGACAGCTTCCATCAGGCAGCAACAGCTGCAGCTGCGCCCGGCAGAGCTGCAGCCCCACTTGCAGCCGCAGCCGCCGACGGCGCTCCAGTTGCAGCAGCAACACCTGCTGCTGCAGCGTCCAGTCTCACTGCAGCACCCTCCGCCCCTGCAGCTGCCAAAGCACAGCTGTGCAGCATACTGGGCAACGTGACGACTGTGTCCGGAACAGCAGCAGGCTGCCGCCTGGCCCGCCAGCTGCTGGTCAAGCTGGGAGATGAGCCAAGCGGCAGCAAACATGACAGCCTTGTAGCAGACAAGCTGGACATCCCCAGCCGCTGCGCCCACGTCTTGCTGGGGACCAGCATCGTGCCGAGGACCTACGTTGCTGTTGCAGACAGCGGCACACAGAAGCGTGTGGTCTGTCAGAAGGGCACCTTCCGCAGCAAGCACGGCTTTGCACGCTTCAGAGAGGCGGCCGGCATCCCCCGCGGCAGCTACATCACCGTCACAGCCTGCCACGACAACCCGGAGCACCTGCACATTGCCCCGGCTGCCGCGGGCACGCCGGAGGCCGCCGAGGCCTGTGCAGGCGTGGCAGCCGCGGCTGCGGCGGAGCCTGCTGGGATCTGTGCAGGCGTGGCAGAGGTGTCTCTGACCAGCGCGGGCTGCCGCCTGGTGCGCCAAACACCAGTCAGGCTGCTGCCGGGGCCGCGGGGCACGAGGAACACGCTGCAGCTGCCCGACCAGGTGGCGAGGGCGCTGCTGCGTGCAGACGGCCTCCGCAGCGCCTACACCCTTGTGGGGGACAGCGGCTACCAGCAGGAGGTCCATTTCGAGGCGGGCCGCTTCCGCACCGCTCGCGGCTTTGTCGCCTTCTGTGAGGCCACGGGCATACCCCCTGGCGCTGCTGTGCTGGTGGCGGCCTGCGAGAACGACCCGCAGCACGTGCACGTGGCACTTGATGCAGCAGCGGCTGTGCAGCAGCCCGATGCCGCTACTGAGTCAGCTGCAGCCGGCAGCCAGCAGGCTGCTGCTGCTGCCACGACTTCCGTCACCCCAAGTCCAGGCACGCACCTCCGGTCTGTGCGGATGCTGCATCCTGCAGAGAGTGGATCTTCTTGTCCACTATCCATGGTGATTTGACACAAGCTCTGAATGCACCAAGTGTGTTTCATGCAGGCGACATTGTCGATGCCAGTACAACTGCAAGCCCGAGCTCGCGCGGCTTGGCGGACGGCGTCACAGTGGCGACGGGCATGGCAGCCGGCTGTCAGCTGACGCGGCAGGTGGAGGTGCAGCTGCAGTACGGCCTGCGTCCAGGCGGGACGACCAAGGACTTCCTTTCGCTCCCCATCATGCAGGCCCGCAGCCTGCTGGGCACGCCCACATTCCGCCGCTCATACACATTCATCGCCCCCAGCAGGCGGGCGGCAGACGCCGCAGCCGACCGCGGCACCCGCCGCGAGGTGTCCCTCAGCCCCCATGGCTTCAACACAGTGTCCATCTTCCCGTCCTTCCGGAAGGCAGCAGGGATTCGGCCTGGCGCAAAAGTCCTTGTGGCCGCCTGCGCCACATCGCCCGAACATGTGCACGTGGCGCCTGCGTCGGCTGATGACTGGGAGCCGCAGCCGGCGCAACCTTCGGCTGATGCTGCGGTGCCCCCATCGAGACAGCCACTCGGTGATGGCAGCGCTGATATCCCAGCAGCAAAGCGCATCCGACTGGAGCAGGTGGGAGAAGGCCCTGACAGCTTGACAGATGTTGCTGCCCCCAAGCATATTCCCCGTTTCAAGGGGTAATGTTCACATGCCTGTCGGTCACACAAGCAATGGCCAACGTGCTGGTGGTGCAGGGGGACCTTGCGGATGGCAGCCTCGAGAGTGGCGAACTCGAGGCTGACGAGCTCCCGCATGGCGGACTCGAGGAAGTCGATCAATGTGATGTCACATCTGGCCAGTGCAAGCCGCCCGGACCTGCACCAGCAGCAGCACCGCAGCCGTCAGAGCAGCTGCCCCAGCAGCATGCGGCTGCTCAAGCAGCTGCAGCGAGCGCTGCAGTGCATGCAGCAGCATCGCCTGCCAGCTGCACAGGTGCCAGTGCGTCCTGGTGCTCAACATGGAACCAGCGTCCTCGTCTGTGAAGCTGGCACCTTTGCAGCACTGTCAGTCTGATCAGTGCAACAGCACATGTAGTCTCTTCAGCGTGTCTGCAGAAGGAGATCAACCCAAACGCTGAGGCACGTTGCTGACTGTGCAGGCCGTGCGGCTGACTTGCCTGAGCCTGCAGCTGTCAAAGCTGGCGCGCCCGCAAGAGGCGCGGCGACGGGCATCAGGGCCGTGTCAGGGGACGCTGCAGGGTGCCAGCTGGTGCGGCAGCTGGATGTGAGGCTGCGAGATGAGCAGAGGCCCACCAGTCGTGCAGACTGCCTCGTTCTGCCCAACCAGTTGGCATGCGAGCTGCTGGGGGAGCGTCGGCGCGCCTACACATTCGTCGCGCCCAGCCCACCCAGCAGCGGCGGCGTCAGCAGCCACAGCGGCGTGCGGCGAGAGGTCATCATGAGGGATGCCGGGTTTCGCACAATTTCTGGGTTCACGAAATTCCGCAAGGCTGCCTGCATCAGGCCCGGCGCGGTTGTGACGGTGTCAGCGTGCGCCACCTCGCCCGACCACGTGCACATGGCGCCAGCCTCAGCGGCGGGCTGGGACTTGGGAGCTGCCGGAGCGGCAGCATCCCCGCAGCAGCCGCCGCGGAACAGCGGCCCCGTACTGCCGCGGCCCACAGCCAGCGGGCCGTGCACCGTGGTGCTGGCGCAGCGCGCCGCAGACAAGCTCCTCATACCGGAGCAGTTGCTAAGGTACAGCCTCCACCCCGTGGCATGTCATGCCATGATTGCTTCATCAGCGCAGGTTGTGACATCTGTCCATGAACCAGCACACGGTGCACATCCGAAAAAGACTGCTGTGCTCTCCCATGCGCAGGATGTTGTACCCAGAGGGAGACCGGCCCAGCACGCTGGACCTTGTGCAGCCCACGGGCGTGCGCGTCAGCACCAGCCTCAACCGCCACGCCCTGCAGATGAGCTGGCGCACGATAGCGGCCGACCTGCAGCTGCGGGTGGGCAGCATAGTGGCCCTCACTCGCCTGCGGCCTGACGAGTCGGCCGGCAGCGGCAGCAACCCATGCATGGACCTGGCCATCCGGAAGCTGGAGCCGCAGCAGGGCGCCGCGGCCCTGGCCGCCGTTACTGCTGCGCTGCATCCCGGCAAGCGGCGCGCCGTGTGCGACGTCACGGGCTGGCCGCTGGCGGCGCTGCCGCCGGACGCCGTCGCCGCAGCCGTCGGGGGCGTGCGTGCCTCGCTCAACGAGGCCTGGGCCAGGCTTGCCAGGTTTAAAGCCGGCAGCACGCAGCCTGCCGCGGCCGCTAGGCCAGCCATCGTTGTGCTGCCACCTGAGCAGCTGGCGCAGCAGGCTGTTGACGGCAGCAAAAGCACAGCCGCAGGTGCTGTCGCAGAGTCCACAGCGGCTCCACCGCCTCCTCAGGAAGGCTCACAGGGCGCGGCAGTTGCCACAAATCCTGCTGCAGCTGCTGCGGAAGGCAGCACTGGCAAACAGGCTGCAGTGTTGTGTGCAGCGGCGGATGCTATCAGTCTCGAAAGCAGGCCGACGCAGGACCCCTGCAGCAAGGCGGTTGGCAGCGACCCAGTTGCAAAGGAGCCGGGGCCAGACGTCGTGCGACCGGACTCAGCAGCAGCAGAGGTCGACAGCGGTGCTACTGCGCCGGTGGCTGTGCATGCAGCTGAAGGCCCTGACACTGCGGCGATGTGTGTAGCGGGCACAGCGCCAAGCAGCCCACAGCCGGGCACCCCATCGTCCAAGAATGAGCGCTCGCCAGCACGCAAGCCAGCTCAGGACACCGAGACAGCAGTGGACCTGACAAGGAGCGTCAGCAACGACAGCATCGTGATGTTGTGGGACTCCGACGATGCGTCAGCTGCTGCAGCAGCCGCAGACTCGAATGCGGGTGGTGAAACGTCCCCTGCCCATGCTGCTGCCAGCAAACATGGCTCAGCTGGCGGTGGGGTGTCTGCTGGCGAGGCCACCAGCACTGATCCAGCCTGCATACGCAGAAAAGGATTGCCCAAGCAACAGCACATGCAGCCGCCCTTGTCACCGGACACGCCTCCAGCCAAGCAGCAGCACAGCAGCCCGCGGCCAGCTCAGGAGAGCAGCGTGCCAGACACCGCGCCTGTGTCATCAGCCCGGCCAGCCGAAGAGTCCAGCATCCCAGACACAACCCCTGTAGCATCAGGTGGAGACCAGGACACAGCAGACACGGCGGGCACAGCCCCTTCACCCGCCAGTGCAGCAGCCAAGCTACCTTGCGACGGCGGTGCCGAGCCGCAGGCTGCACTAGGGCATGCAGCAGCGCAGCAGCAGGCGATGCCACAGGCGCAGGGGCCCGTGACGGTGGTGCTGCCACTGCGCAATGCGCCACGTCTGGTGCTTCCAACCCGCCTGAACAGGTGCTGCTGCATCTGCCTGCATCAGTGTACTGGCGGACAATGCTTGCACACAGGGGTGCAACGACTCAAAATTACTGATGGTCAAATGCGTCAACATACGAGGGTAGATCAAGCACCTTCATGCGGGTCCAAAGGCATGGCATGCGCTGTCTGTTGAGGGCATGCCAGCCGGGCTGGACATGCAGCAGATGCCGCTGGAGCCACTCCTCACTGCGCTTGCACCTTCCACACGCAGGCTGCTGTGGCCCGACCAGCCGGCGGCCAAGCTCCTGCAGCTGTGCATCCAGCTGCCGGGCGGCGGGCTGTTTCCCGTGACACGCAGCGCCAAGGGCCTCGTGCAGCAGGGGTGGCCCGCGGTGGCGGCGGCTCTGCAGCTGCAGCTGGGGGACCTGCTGGCGTTCAGCCGCAGGTGTGATTATCAGGATTCGAGATGGTCGTGGGTCGTGACCGTGCCAGCAATCTTGTGGAGACTGAGACAGCACATCGTTCACATTAGCAACAAATCGGCTGGTGTCCTGTCACTGGGCATTGTCAACTCATGCATGCCTGAGCCGTTCATAGCTCCGGGCTGGCGGCTGTTCCACAGCAGGAGCTTCTCTGCGTCTAGGGGCCCGCTGGAGGGAGCAGGAGCTGGAAACGGGGGTGGCGCTGACACCTCAGGTCGCCACTTGGACCTGCATTTGCGCAGGCTGGAGCCGCTGGTGCAGGGTGGGGCCCTGGCTGCAGCCACCGCAGCGTGGTGCCCCCTCCGTGGCAACGCGGTGAGGCGTGCTGGCCTACATGTCGATGGGGTCTGGTGAAAGTTGGCACGTTACATTACTGGCTTCTTAGATGCGCCTGTTTTGGCAAGCACATCTGCCATGGGTGGCGGTTACCTCGACAGCTTATACTGCACGCTAACAGCTAGAGTTGTGGAGCATAGATGCCACTCTGCACCATACAGTGCGCAAGACAAGCCCCAGTCAGATCTTGCTGATGTCATGTTTACAGGGGCGTGTGGAGGGCTGGCCGCTGCGTGCAGTGGCGCGAAGCACCGTGATAGCGGCTGTGGCCTCTCGGCGAGCGGCTGCCCAACAAGCAACGGGCGCAGCTGATCCGCTGCCCGCTGGCAAGCGCGCACGCAGCTGCAGCAGGACACCAACGCCTGCCAACCACCATAACAGCAAATTGCCGCCAGCGCAGGAGTCCAGCGTCCCAGACACCGCCCCCAAATCGTCAGGCCCTGGCAGTGTGGTTGTTGATGCAGCAGATGCAGCACCTGAATCACGGCTGGCGCCAGCAGATGACATTGGCGGTGCGGAGCCACAGGCTGCGCATGAAGGTGCAGCAGTAAAGCAGCGGGCGCCATTGGCGCAGCCCCCCGTCACGGTGGTCCTGCCACAGCGCAACACGTCGAAGCTGATGCTGCCGATCCGCCTGAACAGGTGTTGCTGCAGGACGGATAGCTCCTTGCCTTCTCAGAGGCAACGATGCTGCGCAGGCTGCTTGCCAGGCCAGACATGCAGCACGACCTGTCATATGCAATCTTAATGTGCGGCTGCTGGCATTTGCAGGTTGTTGTGGCCCGAGCACAAGCCGACAGAGCCGCTGAAACTGTGCATCATGACGCCAGGCGGCATGCGCTTTTCTACAGCACGCAATGTCAACGGCTACTTCTACAAGAACTGGCCGAAGATCAGTGCGATGCTGCAGCTGCAGCCAGGGGATCTGCTTGCAATCAGCCGCAGGTGTGTACCTCGACGCAGGTTGTGAGATAATAGCAGGCATGGCTCGCAGCAGCAGGATAGCCTGCACTGATACCAGGTCAAAGTATATGGTGTTTGCATCAAGGCGATGCGTCAGTCGATGACAGCAGTTGTTGGCTTCTTCTATGCAGGGTGCAAAGGACAGCAGCAGATGCGGGCGCCGGCAACACTGCCACGGCGTCAAGCTGTGAACTGGATCTGGAAGTGCAGAAACTGAAGCCATTGGTGCAGGGTGGGGCACTCGCTGCAGCCACTGCAGCGGCATGCCCGGTTGGCCGTGCCCAGTTGCGACGGCAGGTGCACATTCACACCAGATTCCTGTACTTGGCCGATCCGTCTACCAGCAAGTGTGCATGTATCTGGCATGGCTTTTGCAGTGCATGCATGGACAACGCTGCATGGACATTCTTCGTCCGAGTACCCTGTTAGGAGCATGGGTTCCATGCTCAGGGGGATCTGGAGGGCTGGCCGCTGGATGCAGTGGCACCAGATACCATTGCGGCAGCCGTGGCATTTCGGCGGGCGCATCCGGAGATGAGAGGCGGGGCCAAGTCGCCCGCAGCTGCCAAGCGTGCAGGCAGCTGCGGGATGACGCCGCCGCCGCCCGCCAAGCGCCGGCGCTGTGGGTCAGCAGCCCCTGGCACCATTGCTGGCAGCCGTCCCGGCAAGCTCGCGCCCTCAGCAGCACCTTCGTGCTCAGCCTCCGGCGCCGCCGCTGATGGCAGTCAGCTGTCGTCACTTGGAGATGGTGCTGCAAGATCCCCAGGCCCCCTGTCAATACATCAGCCGGCGGCATCTGCTAGCGTGGCATCCACATTCCATGTGCCGCTGGATGACACAGCGCTGTCGCCCGCTCCGCCGCAACCACAGGAGCCCTTCCCACAGGTGCACCTAGATCTGGAGGCACGTTCGGCTTGATTGCGCCTAAGACACATATGGTGTCATGCAACTGGGACCCCGCTCTGGCCCTGAGAAAGACACAACCGAGATCTGAGCAGAGCATTCCTGGCTGCAGGCACTGGCAGCTGTGGATGCGCCTGTCTGCGGTGGCGGTGATCAAGAGCTGCGACTGCCGCACAGCACTTCTGCAGTGGCCACCTTCCTGGATGGCTCGGACCTAATGCACTGGGCGACGCAGTGGTTTCGTGAGACTGGCGCCCGACGTTCGGGCTGCGTCCCCCTCAACATTCTGATTCTGGTTGCAAAGGGTGACGCACAGCAAGCGTTCCATGTGCACTTCCAGGTAGCAGCTCGTTGAGTTGTTGTCTGAACATGCACTCGAGCGTCGTAGCCGCACTGCCCTTGTCACGATCAATGCAGCACTGCCACTGCACCCCAGCGCACTCCTAGCTGTGTTGGTATTTGGCCACTCTGCAGTGCTACATTGCAGGCAATCACTAAGCGGTTGATGATGTGTGCCTTGCAGCTTCAGTTTTCAGAGGAACTCGCTGACGGCATGTGGTCCACCTGGGGTTGGGGCCCCGTGGCCGAAGCGCTGGGTGGCGATCCTAAAGCCGACACCGTGCGCATTGCACGCCTGCACAGGGATCAGGACGGCGAGCCCAGCAGGTTGGCTGTTTCGAACAACTGGCGGTCATCTGTCATCCACACTTACAGTTGGTGCTGCAGAAGTGAAGTCATTGGTCACAAGAACAGCACTTCTCAGCTCACTCCTGTCGGACCATGCTGAATAACTGAAGGGCGAGGGCAAGCAGCGAGTAAGGAGGAAAGACTGCCGTGGTAGCTGCCAAAGTTCGTGTGCTGTTGTACGCAGGCTTCATGTGGCGCTTATCAATGGCGGACAGGCAGCAGGAACCCTGCCCTCTGCTGCTGAAGAGCGATTTCCAAGTGCTGCCACGCCCGAGCATGGTGGCGCTGCAACAATGCCAGCGATGGAGGACCCAGGCGGCGAGGCTTCGGCAGGATCCACTTCGACGGAGGGCGGGATCTCCGGGATATCACCACAGCAGTCAGGGTCGTTTGGGACTATTGTGAGGGCGGCGGCGGCTGCTGCCGGCGTCTCGGACTGCAGTGAGTCCAAGGATGCTCAGCAGCTGCGAGATGCCGCAGCGATAGCGGCAGCAGCAGTAGCGACGGGGCAGGCGAGGGGTGGCTACACCGCGAGCGGGGCGGACGGCAGCAGCGAGGGGACGACCGGCACCGGCAGGCGCTCGAAGCGCAAAAGGTCTATGCTGCGGGCTGCCTGTGTGACGGCAGACGGCGGCGGCGGCGACGGGGAAACACGACAATCGCCGCCGCCGCCGTCGCTGTGGCCGCAGCCCTCTGCACAGCCCCCGGGGAGCTACCCTCGCAAGGATGTCAGGTCGAAGGTGAGCTGTCGTGTTTCCAGAGGCCCTCCGCTGACAGGTCGGCCAGACCAGCAGTTGTGCAACAGTGTCTATGTATACCCGACGATGGCTGCATAGTGCTTCAATATGCATGACAGACTAATCACCGATGCCCTGCTCTGGAACATACTGCAGGTGCTGAAAGCTGCTGATGTGGAGCACTGGGACCGTTACTTGGTCGTGTCGAAGGCCATCGCGTTGGATTTGCTGCCGAGGCGGAGGCCTCCGCTGCAGCAAGGTGTGGTGTGTCCCGAAGTACCCCTGAAGATCCCGTATAGAGAGCAGCACGCCCACCCCAGAATGGCCACCTGTTTGTGAATGCCCTCCATTCTGATAGGGCAAGCTTTGCATCGAGCATCCTTGCCTCACCACATGTTTGAGGTGTGGTATCCAGGTGACGATGGATCCTACCATGACGTCCCGGCATTGCTCATGGGCGGCACGGAAGTAATGCTGCAATACCTCCAGTCCTGCACGTGCGTGGCCGTTCTCTGAGTATGTCACGCTGCCAATGTGGTTGCTGGTCACATGAGTTGCTGCCGCACGCTGGAATGATGGGTAGCACCAGCATTCATGAGCACATATATGACCCAATAATGGCTGTCTGCATGGGCTGCACCTATCGTGCTGCGTCCAGTGGCCCAAAAGGAGCATCATCTGCGACATGCATTGCTCTGACTGCTGCCCCGCCTGTGCCACGTTCAGACCTGGCCGCGACACGATCAGCGGCAGCGCATGGCAGGCCTGGGCGGCGGCACACCCTGTGGCCCCCGGGGCTGTGCTGACCATGTCCCGCCGCAGCGGGGAGCGCTCAGTGGTGGTGACGCTGAAGCCTGGACCTGGCGGTGCGTGCAAAAGCGCGCCAGGTGCTGCGGGCGATGGTGGCGATGCAGGCCCCTTGCCCCGCTTGAGCACCCAGCCGCAGGGCAGCCAGCGGACAATCTCCATGCTGAAGGTGTGATGGCGGCCTGACTGCTGGACAAAAGCCACAGCAACTGGCAGACCTGCACTTGACGCTGCACTTGCACACACGCCTGCCGAGCTGTGGGAGCCCTTGACTGGCTCATGCGTTCGAATGTTGGTGCGAACTCCTCGTATTGAGTCGATGCCTGCTGCACAACACAGGAGGCACCGCCAGGCAGTCGGGCCACAGGCGTGAGCCATCTGCGCACCATGCACGGCTCCGTCGCCGCCGACAGCAGCGCCGGCGGCGGGACGCGGGGCACATGGTTCGCCAGCCGCAGCGGCGGCACTCGCGGGCCCGTGTGGCAGCCGCCGGCCGCCATGCGCCAGGGCTTCGCACGCAAGCAGACGTGCGTCATTGCCAGCTGCTGGCCCAGCAGCAGGCCGGTTGCTTGGCACTCGACATCACAAGTGTGGTGAAGCATGTTTTGCAGATAGCTCTCGGTGGCATTGGCCGTCTTAAATCTTCTGTGTGAGGCTGACACTGCTTTTTCAGTCGCTTGCTCTTTTCTGCAGCCCGGCCCGGCTCAGTACGGCGGTGCTGGCGGCGCCCGATGCGGCTGCGGAGAAGGAGGCGCTGCAGCTGCACACCGCGGCGGTGCACCAGCGTGAGCTGTGATCCCCTGCCAGTTGTTACCTGGCATACATCTGCTGGTGGCAGCTGCCAGGCCAGGAGCTGATAGACTTGGTGTCAGGAGTGCGACCTGCTCTGTGTTAGAGGCAAGTCGCGGAGGGAGTTCAGCTTACATGGTTTATCGGGTCATCTGTAGGGGGCACAGCGCTGGACGAGAGCCGATGGGAGGCGATCATCTCAAGGAGCGAGGAGAAGGCCACAAAGCACGCCAAGATCGCCGTTGCCACCTTCGCAGCAGGTGCGTGCCCAAGTCAGCCGTTCTAGGGTTTAGGGTTTACAGCACACAGACAGGCCGATAGCTGCATGCGGGCCTCCCCGTCGGTACAATCAAGACCTGTCCAACCGCAGACACCAGAGTGCACTGTCCTCATCTTTGCCTGCTTGACCGGCCATGGCCGTCTCTTCCAAGGACGAGCATGAATCATATTACATGCCGGCTTGCCTTGTGCAGCCCTGGAGCGAGGCCACATCACACTGCAGCTCCAGCTGCAGCCGCTGCCGTCAGATGCAGAGCTGGAAGCGCTGCCGGCAGAGCAGCGGCCCGAGCCGCGCGCCTACTTTGCACAGCCCTTCGCCTGGCGCTACAAGGCACGAGTTAGACAGTCCTCTGTCAAGGTTTCGCAGGAAGTACTATGTTCACACATGCTGCAAACGGCCTATTACCTATGCGACTGCTGGCGGCGTGGGCAGTGCTGCATGATGAAGCCGTGTGCATGGAATGGGCCATGCAGAGGCTGTGCCCATGAAAGGCTGCGCACAGCGCTGCATGCTGTGGCTGTCGATCAGCGCAGAGGCCGGGTGCACATACCAGCCCACACCCTTTTGCCGGTGACTCTGCTGACGGGTGGCATGCATATTCAGGCGAGCAATGCGCGGGCCAGCCTTGGCGGCTGCCCAGGCGTCCCTGAGTCAGCGCTGCTGCCGCCCAAGTACCCAGGCAACCCGCGCCGCGGCAGCCTGTGGGCCGTCCTGACGGTGAGCATGGCCTTGAAAAATCCCGCCACAAAGCATGATCTGGGCATTCAGAGCTCCGCAGTGCCATGCGTGCACTGCTGCAGCGTTTCACGCAGCAGCATCAGTGCCCCTCAGCCTTTGCCTTTGACCCTGAGGAGCGCTGGTGAGTAGATGTGTGCTGCAGCTATCTGCCTGCCTGCCGATCTGACGCCAGGTCATCCTTGCAAATGCAGCAAGGCCTGCAGTACCGCCTACTCGCCAACATGTGCACAGGGCGCCGTGCGCCGATCGGCTGGCAGGTGATTGGGTGGCCAACCTCTGCATGATGCTGACCGGCTGATATGCTCGGTCAGCACAAAGCTGCTTCCCCACAGCTTTCAGGTCAGATGCCTTTCGTCAGACGTGTGGACAGCTGCTAAGCCCTGCGCCTGTTGTGTCAGGTGCTGGCGCTGGAAGACATTCCTGCAAAGCGGTTCATCATCGAGTACACTGGTAGGTGCCCCAGTCGCCTGCTGCAAACCTTGCATCGAGCTGACAACACCGGGACATAATGTGTCGTGCACTAAACATGTGCTCTCGAGCTGGGCACTACTTGAGCCTATCCCTAGGTGTGTGTTTCCAAGCTGGAGCAACTTGGCATTGACAAGGCGTCAAGGCATCAAAAGACCTTTGCTTCCCAGCACCAGATCGCTGGGACACCCCCAACAGCTTCGCATACCCCAGTGTCACCGCTGACTAATACTATTGCAGGGCAGTACCTTTCCAGCGAAGCAGCTGAGGCACGGGAAGCAGAGGCAGCTGAGAAGCACGAGTCGCGCTGCTTCCTCTGGGATCTTGTGTGTACAGACATCCGAAAGGAGAAGGTGCTACTTAACGTTCCTCTCATTGCAATGTCCGAAGTGCAAGCAGCCTACTGTGGCGATGTGTCATTGTCGTCAGCCAAGCAGCTCGGCATGCAGCCATAGCGCTCATGCAAAAGGCAGGCAGCGGCGGACTGGATGCACTGCCGAGCCTTGTATGCCTGTCACTGGCATGTGACGGCCTGTGCACAACAAACTCCCACGAGTGGCTGAAAAGCATACTGTGCAGCATCGTCTGGTGATCCTGGAGTGGTGTTTTGAGAGTTGGTGCCTGGAATCTGGCTATGCGCTTCCTATTGCAGGAGTCCCGTACAGTGCGAGGGGAGCACAGCCCGGTGTCTGTCATCGATGCAAAGCATACCGGCAACATGTCAAAGCTGTTCAACCATTGCTGCAGCCCCAATGTCAAGGTGGGCCTTCGTTGCTGGCACCGCCAGGACGTGACTGGCGGTTGTGTGCACTTTGGGCTTCATTTGAGTTTGCAGTGCCTCCTCACGTTCACGGAACCATGCTTCCTGCCTGTGTACCAGCTGTGCTGCTGCTGCATGTCAACAGGCTGTGGAGGTGCGGCAGAGACATGGCTACGCACGCATCCTCATGTTTGCACTGCGGGACATCAAGCGTGGGGAGCACTTGGACCTTGACTATATTCCCGGGGTGAGGGTCATCTTCAGCCATTTGTCAACGACCCGCTTCGCCAGCATTTTTGTGCAAGCTTGCCTGAGGCATGCTCCATGCTGTCAACCTGACTTGGCAGGTGTCTCGCAAGGCCTGTCCAGCAGTGAGCTTGTTCAGTGCACGGCGCACCATCACCCACGTTGATCGAGTTGTGGGCCGGGCTATAAATGTGAACGGTGTTGCCCTGCAGTTTACAGAGGAGCACCTAAAGAAAAATGGGCTGAAGCCATGCCTGTGCGGCGCAAACAACTGCCGCGGTGTCACCCTCTGATGCAGTACCATGCTGCTGTACTGGCTCATCATGGCTTGGGGCAACTGGCAGCCTGAACTCTGGAGCAGTTGGTGTATGTGTGCAGCTGGAAGCAAGGTGAGCAGCAATCAGATGCTGGTCCTGCGTCATAAGCTATGCGCCAGCCTTCAGCGGTAGGCATGATGCAGCATATGGGGTGGGAGATGTGCATGTCAGGTGTTTTCTTTTGTGGTCACCACATGTTCCTTTCAACAATTGATGCAGCTGCTAAAAATGTCAGCACCGCTAGCAGCGTAGATGATAGAGCAGCAGCTTCCTGTAGCTTCCTTAACCGTAGGGGGCACTGGGTCGTGACAAGTTAGCTCTGCAAGTTCAGGAACTGTCGTTTCAGGTTTGAGAGCAGTGGTCCATAACGACAGTCGATAGGAGAGTTGAGAGGACGTGTTTTGCACTAGAGTGCGTGGACGCCGCAGTTACTGTACCAGCGGACGGTTTAGACAGGGGCAAAACGGCAGATATATACTTAGTTGGGTTTTCGGAACAGGGGGTGCTATGGTGCTTTGGGTTGCAGCACTGTATAACGCCAACACCCACTCTGCTTTTGCACGGAGAGTAAGAAGCAGGCAGAAGTCTATGCTCAAGGCCAGCTTGTGCTGGCATTGTGACAACCCCTCGCTGTGTCACCCCCTTGCCACGTCGTGCGTGCTGGGGTTCCGGCGGGTCAGATCAGTTTGCCGTTGTCCGGGCTTGATCATCATGCGCAGCCGCCTTCGAGGACCATAATCGCTTTCGATGCACAGAATGCGCCGCAGTGCTCCCAGAGACGCGAGCAGTTGCCGGTCGCAGATGCCCGACTATCTGCAGATCATCCGCCGGGACGTTTGCCGATAATCTCAAGCATTGCCTGCGGGCTGCCCCCTTCAGGTGAGTGATGCGGACGCAAGCTGACGGTGGCATAACGATAGTCCTTGCGGTCTTGCGGTCTCAATGGTACTGGTATGCTCCTAGCAAACTCGCGGCGGCGCCGCTTCCTCCAGCGACCACTGATTGCTGCTCTTTACTCTGCAGGCACTGACCTGATAAGGCGGTGAACGAAGATGTGAGGCCTATACACGATCATCCTGGGTGCCGCTCCATCCTCCATCCAGTTGGATTCTTGCTGGCGGTGGGGCCAGCAACCATTGCGTGCGCCAGCCTGGCACAGAGATCACCAGCATAAGTACATTCAGTAGGAGGTCGGCCACCAGCTTCACTTCACTAGATGGAGGCACCGACTTCACTTGATGGATGCAAAGGTAAATGCAGCTGCAGCGTGCAGCGCACCCACTGCAACTGCTGGCGGTTCATGAAACAGCTGTGACCGTGTCACAACTGTTTCATTGGTACGGCTTCCGCGACGGCAGCAGCAGAGATGCCAACCCCAGCTGCTGCTGCGTGCCTCACACAGCTGCAGCAGTCGGCAGCAGACGTGCAGTTGTCCCCAGCCGCAGCCGGGCACTCAACGCAGCCAGGGGCATCACTCATGCCACCGCACTGTGGCAACAGCCAAATTGGCAGTGCCAAGACGCACATGCAAGAGGTTGCCTTGCAGCTTGGCAATCACGGAAGGCTCGAGGTAGGCTGCGAATAAATGCGTTTTGCACCTGCACATCTGCACCTCTATCGCAGCTCTTTCACATGCCGATTTTCGCATATGCACAGCGGGGTTGTACGTACACCGCCGCATGTTCATTCACGGCAGGCTGAAGCAGCAGGCAGCCCAGGCTTCAGCCCAAAGCAGACACAGGGCGGCAAGGGAGCAAAGCAGTCGCCGAGGCGTCATGTGACTCCTGCCCGTTGGCAGAAGCTGCAGCAGGCGGCGGCTGGCTCCCGAGACATCCGGGACTGGCTCAGTTCCCCACGCGCCACAGCTGCGGCCACAGCAGCCTGCAGCCCTTGTGAGAAACGCAGCAGCTGCGCGGCTAAGGGACAAAGCGCATTACCCCCACACCGGCTGAAGTGGGATGGCCATGACGATTGGACAGGGGCTGTGGGGCAGCTGCCTTCGCAGCCGCAGCCACAGCCACCTGGTGGACCCTGGCGGGTGAGCGCTGTTATCATAAGAGGGACAACTGCGGCCACTGCACATATTCAAGTATAGACGAGAGAAACAGGTATCATGCTCGGCATACCTTGCTCCGTGAATTCCACGATTGTTGCATCCTTCCTCTGAGATGTGAACACGGTTGCCGGCGCAGGCCCAGCGTGGTGATGGAACTGCAGGGCGGAGCGCTGCGCAGTATGTGGCTGGGGGCACCGGATCGAAGGATTACCCCATCGACTTGGCATCCTCTGATGATGCGATATGTGAGTTGGACCTGCCGACACCTTGCAGATGGCCGAGTCAACCAACTGCAGTGTGTCATTTGATACACCTGGGCTGTGCAGGTGCTTCACAGCAGCTTGCCATACGACATGCCGTTGGTGGGAAGGCAACGCCCGCCGCAAGCAGTGCAGCCACAGCAACTGCGCCAGCTGCTGAGGATGCGGATGCGGCTGCTGCCAGTGGGCTTGCAGCGCCTGGCATGGAGGCAACTCCCAGCGGCCCACAGCTGGGCGCTACATCGTCCAGGGGGGTTGAGCTCTTTGCCATCTTCAGGCCAGCTCAGCGCACCCCGGCCACCCGGGCAGCGGTCGACCTGACACAGAGCATCAGCAATGACGCCATCGACCTGCTGTCAGATTCAGACGACACATCACCTGCAGTGCCCGCAGACACAGGTGCGGGTGCTGCCGCGCTTGGTGCTGCAGCTGTCGCCAGCAGAGGCGGCTCACATGGCAGTGGCATGGTGGTAGACATGGCCACCGGCGGCAGTGAACACCGTGCAGGTGCAGCGGCCGCGGCCACCGCAGGAACTGGCAGGGAAACGAGAGCCATGGCCAGGCTGCTCCATGCCGGCGAGCATGGACGCAGCCGCAATCCAGCTCCGCCGCGTGCCAAGCGCCAGCGCAGCATGCCTGCAGGCGCTGACGCTGACGCGGGCCCAGCTGGCGGCACAGCAACGCCTGGCGAGCCCGTACGTCCCGCGACGCCCACTCGCTTGGATGCCCTGTGCTCACAGCAGCCAAGGCTGCGGACGCTTCCTGCCGGCCAGCAGTCTGGGTCCGCTGGTGCAGCAGCAAGGGCGGGCGCTGATGAGGCTGTCGGCGGCAGCATCGCAGCTGGGGCTGACTCCGGAACTGACGGGACCAATATGACGGGGATGCGGAGCAATCACAAGCTGTCCCGGCTCCGGGGTGCCAAGGCCGCCGCTGCCGCCGCTGAACGGCCATTGAGGCCGTCACCACCAGCAGATGTGTTGGCTGCCCAGCCCGGCAGCAGGACGATCGTGGAATGGCAGCAACCTCAGTCAAAGGTGTCCCTTCGGTTTTTAGCAAGTGTAGTGAGGGGCATGATGTGCACGCACGTTGTGACCTCTGTAGGATCCCCGCCTCGCAAGCTGGCAGTTGAACTGCGCAGTCGCTGACGTCACGCCACAGTGTGCTGCAGGTGGTGGCAGATGCTGACGCAAGACGCTGGCACACCCACTTCTGGGTGTCGGAAGGCATGGCACGCTGGCTGCTGCCAGTACATGTACCCCTACTGCAACAAGGTATGGAAGCATCTATTGCAAGTGCCTCAGATTGAGGATATCCAGTACAGAGCCCTCCACATGCCCAGCACATGACAGTTCTGCTGGGCAATAGCTCAACCTGCTTGCAGGTTGCTGTGCGTGACATCATGGGATTGTGATGTGTTATCCAGGTGACACGGGTTTCGAGCATGAGGTGTGGACGAGTTTACAGGGCGGCGCGGCTGTGACGCTGCGCTATCTGGAGTCCTCCACGTGCGTTGCTGGCCTTCTCAACCTTCCTTTTCTGGCTTCAAGCAGGCCACGGTCATTAGCAGTAGTGCACGAGCATTGGGACGCCCATGCTGGCTGCACCCTGCGGAGAGGAGCATCATAAGTCAAGGTTTCCGTGCGCTACTATGGCACCTGCTCCTGACCAGGCCCAGCCGTGGGACCATCAGCGGCAGCGCGTGGGAGGCATGGGCTGCCGACATCCCTGCGGCGGCTGGGTCAGTGGTGACAATGTCCCCTGCCACCGGCCGCTGCTCCGTGGCAATCACGCTGGTGGCCGGGACTGGTGACGGAGGGAGGGGCAGTGTTGCTGGGGCCAGTGGTGGCAGCATCTCAGGCCCCTTCAGCAGCCTGCCTCATGTCGCCCACCGCTCAGCCGCCACCTCGAAGGTGCATTTTGACTTGCATTGGAAAAACAAGTTCCATGTCCAGCATCCTTTCGACAAGGTTACAGGAGTGGTCTCGTGGCACTGTGCCAGTGCCCCAAGGTGATGATCGCGCTTCGCAGGTGGCGTCAGCAGGCGGCTCGGCTACAGGCACCAGCAAGCTGCGGCGTCTGCATGGCGCTGTGTCTGCCACCAACAGCGCTGGCGGCAGCGCCATGACCAGCACTCGGTTTGACGGCCGTGGCGACCGGTGCAGTGGCCAGGCTGTCCGGCAGCCACCAGCCGCAGTGCGCCGGCGTATGCCCAAGAAGAGGTGGGCGCACGCTACCACATGTTGGGGTTGTTGGAAACTCGGCCAATGCATGGCAGCTCGCATGCCACTCTTCAAGCATGCACCATGCATCTCCGTTCTGACGCTCTGTTGCTGACACACTTTTAATAGTACTGTCCCTCTCGCAGCCGTGCTCGCCTCAGCACCACGTCAGGGAACTCAATTAGCCGTACGGAGCAGATCACTGTACATCGGCAGGCTGCAGTGCTACACCAGCGTGAGTTTTGCTGATGTCATACAGGCTCATGCACACGTTCACACCGCTGCCGCCCGCGCCCTGGTCACCTTTGCAAGCAGCTGCTTTGCCTCCATGACAGCTCACGCGGCTAACAAGGCATGGCATGTTCTTCGAAGGGGGCATGCCACTCGATGAGGCTAAATGGGAGGCAGCCATTGCGAGCAGCGAGCAGGAGGCCCTGGATCATGCTCACGCCGCAGCTGTCTGTGCAGGTGCATGGTTCAGTCTGTATGATAGCGGCAGGCTGGTGCGCACTTTGTCAGGCATGAAATTAGGACGTTGAAGCAGGAGCCCGCATGCTTTAGGCTCGGCAGTCTTGACAGCAAGCATGCTGCTGCTGCTGAGCCATTTAGGTTCAGTGCAATGCATGAGCTGTTTCTCGCCATGTGCAGCTGAGGCGGCTGAGGAGGCGGGCCCCCGTTCACCGCAGCTGCATCCGCTGCCATCGGAGGCTGCGCTGGCGGCGCTGCCCACTGCGCAACACCCCGAGCCGCGCGCCTACTTCGCAGAGCCCTTCGTCTGGCGCTACCAGGTGTGATACCAAAGCCCCTGTGTTGGGAATGGAGGCTGACGGCTGCTTCACACCCAGAAACCACATGGCAGATACTCGTCAATGCTCCTGCGAAAGACCTGCTCTGCTTCGGCTTTTGGAGCTGACTCAGGGTTCCTGCAATGACCGTGCAGGCCAGCACTGCAGAGGCGAGCTTGGGCGGCACCGGCATGCCCGAGTCAGCGCTGCTGCCGCCCAACTACCCAGGCAACCCGCCGCGCGGCAGCCTGTGGGCCGTGCTGACGGTGAGCACTGTGTGGGCGGCAACACCTTGAGGGGCCACGGCACGCGACACATACACGTCCTGCTGCACTACTGCAGCCCCTGCGGTCATGCTGCAGACTGTCCACCGCCGTGTTCCCTCATGGAGCCCCTGCACACCTGCCAGGCCAGTATACAACCGCTCGTCTCTCAGATGCCCTGACGTTCATGATCGTGTTGCAAGTGCAGCAAGGGTTGCAGTACAGGCTCCTGGCGAACATGTGCACAGGGCCACGTGCGCCGATCGGCTGGCAGGTGATCCCACCCGCCAATGCCTGGCTGCTGGTTGACCCTTGCTGTGTGAGTCACCTACCAAAGCGAATTATCGTTTTCGGATGTCAACTGTCAGCAAGGAACCCTCCGCTGTGAATAAAGGTTTTCGTCTCCACTGCTGAGCAGCCTTTGACGCCTGCGCACCTGAAATTACAGGTGCTTGCATTGGAGGACATCCCTGCAGAGGGTTTCATCATCGAGTATGCAGGCGAGTGGCAAGTTGGCTCCATGCGTTGGTGGCGCTGGACTCATGTGCTGTTCAGTCCTGCGCTCAGTGCATGCTTTCGGATTGTTTAGCACCACCCTAGACCTACTTATTTTTGACATGCGCTCGGTCCTCATACCAAAAAGCTTGCGGACTGCAGAGCTGCAGTTTGAGACACGGCATGGTCCGGAAGGCACGACGAGCTGCACATACTTGCAAGGTATGATTGCTCACTGCTGCTGCTGCTGCTGCTGCAGGAGAGTACCTCAGCGCCAAGGAGACGAAGCGACGCGAAGCCGAGGCAGCCTGTAACGACGGCAACCGCTGCTTCCTGTGGGACCTGCAGTGTCAGGATGTGCGAAAGGAGAAGGTGCTGCTCAACCTTGCTTGTAAGGCAATGTCTGGAGTCCGAGCAGCCAGCTGTGGTGATATATCATTGTTGTCAGCCAGCCGCCTCAGAATGCAGCCGCATCATCCATGTGGGAGCCAGGCAGCGGCCGAATGTGTCCACTGCCGACGCTTGCATGCCTGTCACGATGGCCGCGTGACGCTGCCTGTGTGCGGCAAACCACCAGGAGCGCCTGAAGCTGTTCAGGCAGCATTGGCTAGTGACACTGGGGCTGGTGTCTGACAGCAGTGCCTGGGTTGTGACTGTGCGCTTTCCTCGGCAGGAGTCTCGCACGGTGCGCGGGGAACGGAGCCCCGTATGCGTCATTGATGCCAAGCATGCTGGCAACATGTCGAGGCTGCTCAACCACAACTGCAGCCCGAACGTCAAGGTGGGCGCCTGCTCCTGGCCACACTGTGAGCAAAGCGGACCCGCCACTATTCGGACTGCAGCGAGTTGCTGCGCCATTTGCTTGATACACCGGCCTGCGTGCCAGCTTGACTGCTGCACTGTGCAGGCAGTGGAGGTGCGCCAAAGACACGGGTACGCACGCATCCTCATATTTGCGCTGCGGGACATCAGGCGTGGGGAGGGCCTTGAGTTAGACTACATTCCGAACGTGAGCAGTGTCTTGGTCACAAAACTGAGTACATGCCTTGCAGCGTGATCTTCAACCACTCACATGCAGAATGCACTAGGACTTGCAACATGCTGACAGCCAAGAATTGGGCCCAACTCTGGTCTAGTCTGTGCAGCATTGCATTCGGTCAGTGCAGCATCTGCGCAAACACTTTGCTCACTCAAGTGTACATTGTGCCTCTGCAGTTTGTTGAGGCAGTCCTCCAGGACATGATTGGGCTGAAGAAGTGCCTGTGCGGCGCCCACAACTGCCGGGGCGTCACATTCTGATGGGGCATCATGCTGCTATATGGCGGCCAAGGCCTGGGGCAGTGGGCAGCCTGAGCTTGGCGCGTGTGGTGCAGATGTGCAGCTAGAACTAGAGCAGCAATCAGATGTTGTTCCTCCATAAGCCATCTGCCACCCTTCAGCAGCCGGCACACGCAGCATAGGGGCGAGATGGGAGAAGTGCATTCAGGTTTTCTGAGTTGGTGGCACCGCCTGTGCCTTCTAGTGGTTTGGATTCAGCTGGCAACTTTGTCAGCACAAGTAGTAATAGCGCAGATGGCACAGTACTAGTCACCTGTAGTTTGCTAGCGAGTTGGGGCTCTGCGTCGGGACAGTTAGCTCTGCAAGGTTCCGGAAATAACATGAGAGTGGTGGGTGAGTGGAGAGGATGGAAATGTTGTGCACTCGATGAGTGCATGCCATAACTACCATACTGTAAATCTGGTCAGTTCAGACAGAGCGAGGTAAACACTCAGCCGTGTGTGCAATCAGGGGGTGTCGTGGGCATTCAGATTGCAGTACAGTGTAATGGCAAACAGTGTAATGGCAACATACCATTTGATAGATACTCAATGACTCTTGCAGCAGCCTGCAGCCTGGTGGTTGCACTTCGACAGCCCTCGCTATGACCCTTGTCCATGTCATGCATGCTGTGGTCCCGGCGAGGCACCGATCGCTTGCTGTTTACACGCTCAACAGTCATGCGTGGCCGTTGCGTTCGATTGCTAGACTGTCAAATCACTCAGGGCGTTGTGATATCTAGTAATTCGGGACCGGATCCAGGTCGCAAATGCCTGACGATCCTCATGTGCAGACTGCCCGAGACGGCTGCCTGACATTCGAGGCAATTTCTAAAGGTCCAACACCTTCAGGTGATCTGTTCTGGATCCATAGTGACGGTAGAGTAGCAAGATATACCGGCGGTGTCCAAGTCCCACTCGTTCTGGTACACTCAAGGAAGCATTGTCGCTGCCTCAGCGACCAGCGACCATTGTTCCTTGCCTTGCAGGCAGCAGCTGATTGGGAAATTTCAAGATTTGAGGTACATGTTTCGTTATCTTCGGTGCTGCAACACCCTCCTTCCCATGAGGACCTGGTTGGCGGTCCTGCCAGCAATCTTGGGCTGTGCCAGCCTGGCGGTGCGGTCATTGAAACATGGCTGACCCGGGCAACTCGCAAGCGCAGCAGTCTCCATCGCATCACGTGAATCCTGCCCGCCGGCAGAGGCTGCAGCAGGCGGCGGCCGGCTCCCGTGACATCCGAGACTGGCTCAGTCCGCCCCGCGCCCAGCCTGCGGCGGCGGCTGGGACGGCAGTGGCTTGCAGCTCAACAGATGCAACTGAGCGCGGCGGTTCTGGCACAGAATGTGCGCAGGCTGCAGGGCAGTCGCATTCCAGGGCACAGCCACCATCATGGCCAGTGCCTGATGCTCCTGCAGCAGCCTGCCAGGCAAGCGCTCTTGCCACTGCACCACTGCATTTATCGCAGATACGTGACTGTAGGACACAGATGAGGGAGATAAGAGAAATGGTCATCGCTGGTCTTTCAGTGTAGCCCTCGATCCCACGGTGCATTCTTGATCGTTCCGAGGTTTTGTGCACCGCTATTGATGCAGGCGCAGCAAGCTGGTGCAACTCCGGGGCGCAGCGCTCCGCAGCACGTTCTGGGCGGCGCCGGCTTGAAGGATGAGCCGATTGACTTGGAGGCATCCTCTGATGATGAGCCAGGTGAGTGACCCTGTCCCGACTGCTTGCAGACGGACATCTGACATATGAATTGCAGTGTGCACAGGCCTCCACCCATGCTGTGCAGATGCTTCACAGCAGCTTGCCAAGGTACACGCGGTCGGCGGGAAGGCAGCGCCTGCCCAGATGCCTGGCACAAGCAGTGCAGCCACAGCAACTGCGCCGGCTGCCGAGGATGCGGGTGAGGCAGCCAGCGAAGGTGCAGCTCCAGGTATGCAGGCAGCTCCGAGCATGCCACAGCTGGGCGCCACAATGTCCAGCGGGTTGAGCACTTGGCTGTTGTCAGGCCAGCTGAATGCAAAGTGGGTGCTGACGCAGCAATGGATCTGACAACGAGCGTCAGCGAAGACATCATAGTGCTGCTGTCAGAATCAGATGAAACATCAGCTGCTGCAGCGCCCATGGATCCAGTCACAGGCGCAGCGGCTTCGGCTGCCACTACTGCCGTCCGCAAATGCGTCTCACAGGGCGACGGCGTGTCAGACGAGGCCACCAGCGCCAGTGCAGACCATGATGGTGCAGCAGCCGCCTTGAGGACTGCCGGAGAAGCGAAAGGCGTGGCCAAGCCGCTCCATAACAGGAAGCGTGCCCGCAGCCACGACCCCCCGCCAGCCAAACGCCAGCGCAGCGCATCGGCAGCCGTTGATCCTGACGCAGGTTGCGCTGGCGGCGCAGCGACGGCTGCCGAGCCAGCACGCCCAGCGACGCCTGCTCGCTTGGAAGCCAACGCCCCTGCGGCCAACAGCTGGCCGCCCTCAAAACAACTCGCACCAGACTGTGCAGGCCCCAAGAATTCGCAGCAGCTGACACCGTCAGCCAATGTGGCATCCACAGCGCTGGCTGACACAGAGCGCGTGTCTTTGCCGGTGTCTCCACACCTCGCTCACGCAGCAGCAGCAGCTGAAGTAAAGCAGGGGCCCTTCCCGCAGGTACGTAGGACGCACGGCAGCGCAGCCTACAGCCGCTGCCCGACATGGTCGTTGTCAGACGCACGACTGATTGGCGCTTGCATACTGCACGTATGCCTTAGGTCACATGATGCATGGTTTCTGCAGGCTCTGGCAGCTGTGGATGCGCCCTTTTGCAATACGGAGCTGCAGCTGCCGCACAGCGCTGCCGCAGCCGCCACATTCCTGGACGGGTGGAAGCCAGAGCAGCTGGCACAAACGTACAGGACAGCGGGCGGCAGGCGGCTGGGAACCATTGCTCTCAGAGAGCTGCTCTTTGTCACTATGCACAGCGGCCAGCAGGAGTTTCCTGCAATACTGCAGGTGATGTTCTGACCACAGACAAGGGCGATCTGCACCCAGACCTCACACCGGGGCATGTGAGCTTTCAAGACAGTACTTCATGTGCTTCTGGTGCACTCACAGCAGTCGCTGCAAAAAGTTGGCTGTGCATTGTAATTCACTGATAGTCTTCTTTACGGCAAAATCCCTGCTCCTTGTTCTTCGCAGCTTGCTTTCGACGGCACTCCAGAAGATGGCACCTGGTCCACATGGGGTTGGGGCCCTGTGGCAGAAGTTCTGAATGGCGACCCCAAAGCAGACACCGTGCGCCTTGCACGACTCCACAAGGACAGGGATGGCGAGCCCAGCAGGTGTGTTGTCAGCACAGCCAACCCCTTGGTGGCTCCGCATGTTCGTGGTTGGGTCATGCACGTCCTTGGGGCCCTGTTACAGAGGATAGTTAGCTACTGTGTTGTTGAATCATTAGGGCACAGATCCAGCTGAACAGCAGCAGCTCTGTTCACAGTGCATGTCTTGCTACGCAGGCTCCGTGTCGAACTCATCAGGCACAGGCAGACCAGCCGACGAGGTTGCTCTGAAGGTTGCCAGCAGGTTCTGCATGCGGCTGTGGCCAGTGACGGCGATGCTCAGCAACTTCCAACGACTGCTGGGGTACTGGATGGCAGGCCCGCAGCAGCAAGCCCTATGGAGGTCGACGAGGTCGACAGTGCCACGTCACCCTCACAGCAGCCAAGGCAGCAGGCGCAGGCTGCAGGCCGGCGATCTGCGTCTGGTGGAGCAGCAGCAAGGGCAGCGGCTGGGCACACAGACGGCAATGTCAGCGCAGCCAGGGCTGACGGCGGACGTGGTGGGACTGCCCTGAGAGGCAGGCGCAGCAAGCGGAAGCTGTCCCGGCTCCGGGGTGTAGCGGCCGCCGCTGCTGTTGCCGATGCGTGGTCGTTGAGGCCGCCACCAGCACAGTCGTGGCAGCCATCCACAGAGCCCTGTGACAGCACCATCCCGAATTCACACCAACCTCAGTCAAAGGTACGCTGTGGGGATACTAGCCAGTTTGGATGGCCAGCACGCACCACTATGCGACTCTCAGTGAGATGTTGACCTTTGCAGCTGGCAACCAAACCACACGGTTGCCAATGCCATATCGGAGTACGCTGCAGGTGCTGACGGATGCTGATGTAAAACGCTGGCGTAGCCACTTCTGCGTGTCAGATGGCATGGCACGCTGGCTGCTGCCAGCACATGTACCCGCACTGCAGCAAGGTATGGAAGCATCTGCAACTGCAGCAAGATGGGGGATATTCGCTATGGAGCCCTGCACATGGTCAGCACATGGCAGCTCTGGTGGTCGATAAGCACAGGCTACATGCAGGTGCAGGCTGCTGTTAGGCCATCGTGTGCATGTCATTTGTGCAGGTGACGCGGGTTTCGAACATGAGGTCCTGGCAAGTCTGCAGGGCGGCGCGACTGTGTCACTGCGCTATCTGGAGTCCTGGTCGTGCGTTGCTGACCTCTCTGCTGTTGTTTCTCTAGCTCTCAGCAGGGCCACAGTCATCTGCCACACTGCTCGAGCATGGTGCACGGCATGGGACCCCCTGCAGTTTGCACCCCTTGGACCGATGTTCAAGCCACCACTTCCTTGCGCCATTTTGTGCAACAGTGTGGCACCTGCTCCTGACCAGGCCCAGCCGTGGGACCATCAGTGGCAGCGCGTGGGAGGCGTGGGCTGTCGACAACCCTGCGGCGCCTGGGTCAGTGTTGACGATGTCCCCTGCCAGCGGCCGCTGCTTCGTGGCAATCACGCTGGTGGCCGGGACTGGTGATGGAGGGAGGGGCACTGTTGATGCCAGCACCTCAGCGCCCTGCAGCAGCCTGCCTCGTGTCACCCGCCGTCCAGGCTGCACTCTGAAGGTGTGCCTCGCAGAAGCATCAGGGTGTTTCCGCAGCAGTTGCTATGCGACTGTGCAGGTGCAAGTGCGGATGTCAAGATGTATCACGCCCAGCAGCTCCTCGACAGTGGTCATGGGAGTGGTGTTGTCGCACTGTGTCCATGCTCCAAGACCCAACTATCATGGTCGGACTTCGCAGGTGGCACCGACAGGCGGCATGGCTACAGGCAGCAGCAAGCGCCGGCCACGGCATGGCTCTGGAGCTGCCACCAACAGCTCTGGCGGCAGAGCCACGAACAGCAATCGGTCTGACAGGCACGGCGACCATCGCGGTGGTCGGGCTATGTGGAAGCCGCCAGCAAGAGTGCGCCAGGGTGGGCGCAAGAACAGGTGGGTACATGCTTCCTCCTGTTGTGTCATCTGGGACGTTCGGTCAGTATATGGCATGTTGCATGCCGCTCTTCAAACATGCACCATATAAGTTTCAAGTGTCTGTTGTTGACACTGCTTGATAGGGCTCTCCCTTCTGCAGGCGTGCTCGCCTCACTACCACGACTGGATCGTCAGACAGTCACATGGAGCAGGTCACTGTGCACCAGCAGGCTGCAGCGCTGCACCAGGGTGAGTGTCGCTGCATGTCACAGTGGCTCATGCAAGCCTTCACACCTGCCAACCACGTCCTGGTCGCACTGCAGCTGCTGCGCTGCTTGCACAGCAGCTCACACTGAAAATCATCTTGTGTTCCTTTAAGGGGGCATGGATGAGGCTCAATGGGAGGCTGCCATTGCAAGCAGCGAGCAGGAGGCCCTGGATCATGTCCATGAAGCCGCCGTCATTGCAAGTGCATAGCCAATTTACAGAAGTGACATGCTGGTGCACAGTTTGTTAGGCATGCTACGTCGACGATGAAGCAGGAACCCAGCAACACGACATGCCTCGGACTGTCATCACAGCATGCTGGTGCCAAGCCCGCCTGTTTTACTCGGTGCAAAGCATGCGCTGTCCATCGCCATGTGCAGCTGAGGAGGAGGGCTCCTATAGAGTACCACAGCTGCAGCCGCTGCCATCTGAGGCTGAGCTGGCGGCGCTCCCCGCAGCCCAGCGGCCCGAGCCGTGTGCCTACTTCGCAGAGCCTTTTGCCTGGCGCTACCAGGTGCGTGACACGAAGCCCCAACTTGAACCATGGAGGCTGAGGACTGTTGGATCCTCGTATTTCCCAATCGCAGGTACCTGTCGACACACTACCTTCTCTGCTTCAGTCCTGCGGTGAATGAAGGGTTTCTGCAACACACATGCAGTCCAGCAATGCGGAGGCCAGCTTGGGCGACAACAGCGTTCCCCTGGCAGCGCTGCTGCCGCCCAGCTACCAGGGGAACCCACCCCGTGGCAGCCTGTGGGCCGTGCTGACTGTGAGTACAGCCTGGTTGGCAATACCTTTGACGTGTCACTGCAAGTTGCAACTGCATGTCATGAAGCATCACTGTACCGCCATGTTCGTGCTGCTGCACACCGGCCAATCCTCATGGTAGAGTATCCGCCATTACCGCCTGTGCTGGTGCTGTGCCCATAGCACGCCACCCGTGCCACAACTGCTCTGGAGCTACTGCTTTGTCTGCGCATGCAGCAAGGCCTGCAGTACCGGCTGCTGGCGAACATGTGCACAGCGCCGAAAGAGGCAGTCGGTTGGCAGGTGATCCACCGGCCCTCTCCTGGCCAGTGCTGACTCTTGGTGGTTGATAGTTGCACAAAGTACGCCGCATACACATCCAAAACCAGAGCTCTTCAAACAAAGACCAACCAACTTGGTCTCGAATGTGCATCTCGGACTGCAGGTGCTTGCGTTAGAGAACATCCCCGCCGAGGTGTTCATCATCGAGTACGCAGGCAGGTGGCATGTTTTGTCGGATGAAGGTGCATGCTGCTGGCACTAGAGTCATGCGCCCTTCAGTATCATCTTCAGTGCGTGCTTTCGGGCTGTGTAGCACTCAACCCAGACCTGCTTGTTGCCAGATATGCGCTTAGTCTTTAAGATGCGCTCAATACTCGAACATGAAGCTTGCCGACTGATGAGCTTTGCTTTCCGGCCAGGACGGCCATTGGTCAACCACAACAACTACAATTACATAGGCATTCTTGCGAGCCATCGCTGAGTGCTGCTGCAGGGGAGTACCTCAGCGCCACCGAGACGGAGCATCGGGAAGACGAGGCAATCATAAACTGCGAACCCCGCTGCTTCCTGTGGGACCTGCAGTGTCAGGATGTCCGAAAGGAGAAGGTGCCGACGCACTTGTTCTCCTGTGCTCCTGATGCGGCGTGCACACAACCCACTCTTGGATCCTCAAGCTTGTCAGCCAGCTGGGTGTGCGGCTGCCGCTGTCGTGACGCTGGCAACGCTTTGATGGGGTTCAGCCAAGTCTGTGTGCTAGGTGCTAAGTGTCGTGTGCTGCTGGCTGTGTGTGCCGATGTGTGTGGCTGGTCAGGTCCGCATGCGCTATCCTCAGCACTCAGCACAATCTGTTAATCGTGGAGCTGATCTCTGACAGCGGTATGCTGCCGTCAGCAGGAGGCTGGCACAGCAGAGGAGTCAGCGGAGCAAACATCTGTACAGTGGGAGCAGAGCCCCGTGTGTGTCATCGACGCAAAGCACACTGGCAATATGTCGAGGCTTATCAATCACTCCTGCCGCCCCAATGTCAAGGTGCGGCTCTAATCCTACTTGCATGTCAAACTCGACTTGTCGTGGTTCTACCTGCACCACGTCTGCTGCGCCTGCCGGCCTGACAACCTGACTCGCGCATCAGGTCTGACTGCTGCACTGTACAGGCAGTGGAGGTGCGGCAGAGACACGGCCATGCACGCATCCTGATGTTTGCGCTGCGGGACATCAGGCGTGGGGAGAGCCTCGATTTGGATTATATGCCCGACGTGAGCACTGAGCTGACACATGCCTTGGCAGCGCAATTTTCAAGCGCTCGCACACAGCATGCATTAGGAATTGCACCATGCTGGCACCCAAGAAACTGGGCCCACCCTCTGGTCTTGCCTGTTCAGCATTGCCCTTGCTCAATGCAGCATCTGCCTGACCGACAGTTTGCTCAGTCAAGTGTGGCTTGTGCCTCTGCAGTTTGTTGACGCGTTCCTCGAGAAGGATGGGCTGAAGGACTGCCTGTGCGGCGCCGACAACTGCCGCGGGAAAACCCTGTGAGTCTGCAGTGCACTGACATAGAGCCGTTGGACCGGCCATGCAGCGCCTCGGAGACGGAAGGCAGCTTGAGCTTGCCGCTGGCTGCTACGGCAGTGTGGCACCAAGCAGCAAGCAATGCCCAACAGTGTATGTGAGCATATGAAGGGCCATCCCGTAGCAGTCAGCAAGCGGCATGGGAACACAGGTGTTTTGGGTTGGCTGCGCTGCTTGTCGCTCGCAGATGTGCACCACCAGAGTGTCAATATATAGCTACAGTGCGCAGCCTCACCGTACAGCCTCCTGCCCTGGCAGTCGTCCAGAACAGTAGTTTCTCGGCATGGCAGCTCTGCAAGTTTATTCCGCCAGCTTATTACACATCACAAACAGGGGTAGCCATGTAGAGTTGTGGGTGTGTAGGTTGCAAGACAGCGTAATGGCAGCATCCAGTCGGCCTGCGAGCAGAAACTCATAGAGCAGGCATGAGTATTTGGTCGATGGCAGCTTGTGCTTGACTGCGACCATCTCGCTGCAAACCCTTGATCTACTGCCATGCGTGCTGTGGTCCTGACGGGGCAGCTCAGTGCCATGTTCACGCTTGACCATCATGCGTAGCCGTCTGAGAAGCCTGTATTGCTATCAAAGTACCCAACGCTGTGCAGATGCTCCCGCAATAACGACCAGATCGATGCCGGTCGCAAGCGCCTGGCAATCCTCAGGTGCAGATTGCCCCAGACGCTGCCCGCAATCCTAGGCATTGCCTATGGACGGAGGCCTGCAGGTGACCTGAATGGTTTCATGTAAGCGGTGCAAGTGCTTTGAAACCCGGCCGCCTGAAATTCCCAGATTGTGTTGGCATGCACTTGGCCAACTCGCGGTGCAGCGGCCAGCGACCATTGCACCTCACCTTGCAGGCAGCAGCTGGCGGTACAGACTGAATACACGGCCCGCAGCCTGCTAGCCTGAAAAGGTGCTCCTGCCATGGCATGTCTCACCTCAACAGGACCTCGTTGGCTTGGCAGCCAGCAATCATGCGGTGCGCCAGCCTGGCAGTGCGATCATGAGGAGGGGGCTGAGTCGTCCGCAGCGAAGCAGAGTCAGCCACGAGCTGCGTGTCACTAGATGGACGCGCCAGCAGATGCAGCTGCAGCGTGCAGCACACGGCACGGCGCCTCCACAGCCACTGCTGGCAGTGATGGGATGGCACTCATGGCTGGCAGGGCTTTCAAGGTGACGACAGCGGAATGTTCACCCTCAGCCGTCACTGCGTGAACCACGCAGCTGCAGCACTTTTGCCTACTGCCCAAGGCTGCAGACAGCTGGCTTTGGCTGCTAGAGTTCATGCACCGTGGCGGCTTCTGAGGCGCAAGTCCTCTGCCTGTTGCAGGCCTGCGCAACATGTGGCGCCACAGAGACACCCATGTGGCGGAATGGTGGGGCTGGCCACAAGACTCTGTGCAATGCATGCGGCGTGAAGTATCAGCGGCGCATGCACAAGCAGAGGGTGGCAGCAGATGCGGCAGCCGTTGCAGCCGCTGCGTCGGCAGCAGCGAGCGAGGATGGCTGTATGCTGGCAGCCAGCATACAGCCGTCGCCAGCAGCAGCCAAGCATTGTGCACAATCAGGGGCGACACTCATGCCACCGTGCTGCAGCACCACCAAGACTGGCAGTGACAAGCTGCAGGAGACTGCCTTGCGGCTTGAGACCAGCGCAAGGCTCGCGGTGGGCTGCAGACTGCGTCCCAGTTCTGTCCGTTCAACGGGTGCTTGCACCACTGCACACACATTCTTGTTCCACAAATGGTCGATGCATTGTAGAGCAGGAGTAGCCCACTGAGTGAGACGTATGGCACGCATGGCAGGCTCAACCAGCAGGCAGCCCAGGCGACAGCCCACAGCAGGCAGACGGCGATGCAGCAGGGGGACAGCCACCAAGTCATCATGCCACGCCTGCATGCTGGCTGCAGCTGCAGCAGGCGCCGGCCGGCTGCCGGGGCGTCTGGGACTGCCTCAGCCCGCAGCGCATGGAGGCTGCAGCGGCGGCAGGCCGCAGCCGACCTGCAAACTGCAGCGGCAGCGGGACCCAGGCGCACAGTGAGCTCCTCGCACGGCAGCGGAAGCAGGGTGCTCAGCCGCCGGCAGGGCCCCAGCATGATGGAGCCGCTCCAGGGCAGGGCGCCCCGCAGTGGCAGCATGTCCTTGGAGGCGCCGGCTCGAAGGATGAGCCGATTGACTTGGCGGCATCCTCTGATGACGAGCAATGTGAGTGGGACCTGCCTGCCATGAACCTGGCATGCCTTACAGACGTCTAGCTGCCCGTCAAACTGCGGAGTGATGGCCTCCAATGGGTGCGCCACGGCAGCTTTCCACGCTGCAGGTCGTCGGTGGGAAGGCAGTGCAGCCACAGCGCCTGCACCAGCTGCTGAGGGTGCATGTGCAGCCGCTGCCCCAGGTGCAGCACATGGCATGGATGCAGCTCCAAGCAGCAGGCCAGCTCAGCGCCATCCGAGCGCCGACACAGCAGTGGACCTGACGAGGAGCGTCAGCAATGACACCATTGAGCTGCTGGCGGAGTCAGGCGACACATCACCTGCTACAGTGTCCACAGAAGTGTGCACAGAACTATGCACGGGTGCTTTGGCGTCAACTGCCACCAGCAAAGGCGGCTCACATGGCAGTGGCATGCCAGCGGACGAGGCCACCAGTGCTCACTGTTATGGTGCAGCAGCTGTCATCAGGACTGCCGGGGACATGAGAGGCACCGCCGAGCCACTGCTTGCCGGCAAGCGTGCCCGCAGCCGCAGCCCAACTCCGCCGCCTGCCAGGCGCCAGTGCAGCATACCAGCAGCTGCCGGCCTTGGCGCAGGCTCGGCTGGATGTACAGCGACGGCTGACAAGCCTGCATGTCCAGCAATGCCTACTCGCTCAGGATGCAGCGCTCCTGAACCCTGCAATCCCTCGCCGTCACCCAATTCGCTGGCCGCTATGGCCTTCGCAGGCCCCAGTTTTGAACAGCAGCAGGTTCGGTTGGCCAGTGTGGCACCCGCAGTGCATGCGGTCTTGGCTGACAGGGCCCTGTCGGCTGCGCCTTCACAGCCCTCAGATGCGGAGGCAACAGCTGAAGCTCAGCAGCAGCAGCAGCAACAGCAGCAACAGCAGCAGCAGCAGCAGCAGGAGGACCCCTTCCCACAGGTACAGCCAAAGCCAGCAGCAGAGCCTACTGCTGCTGCGTGACATGGTGACTGTTGGACAGCTTCCTCGGTTTCAGTGCCGTACTGCAACTGTGCCAGGTGTCAAGCGATGCATGTCTTTTTCAGGCTCAGGCGGCCGTGGATGTGCCTTTCTGCGATGCCAGCGAAGAGCTGCGGTTGCCGTACAGCGATTCGACATCCGCCACATTCCTGGATGTGTAACACCCAGAGCACTTGGCTCAAGCACTGTGGACAAAGCACGGCAGGCGGTTCGCCTGTGTCATCTTTGTGGAGCTGCGTTTGGTCACGACCAACGGCGCCCGGCAGGAGTACACTGTGACGCTGCAGGTACACTTTGACCACGAGACTGAAGGTTCCATGTGCATCATAACAACACGGCATCTCAACCTCCAAACACAGCCATGCCATCCTGTTCTGATGCACCCACAGTGGTCGTGGCAACATTGTGCGTGGTTTAATAATCATAGTCTGCGTTGTCACTGAGGCTCCTGCTTTGTGTGCTTTGCAGCTTGATCTGAGCAGCAACTTCGTTGATGGCACCTTGTCCACCTGGGGGTGGGGGCCCTTGGCAACAGCCCTCGGCGGTAACTCCACTACGGATACCGTGCGCTTTGCGCGCCTGCACAAAGATATAGACGGCGAACCCAGCAGGTTGGTCATCAGCACAACAGTGCGGGTATCTCGACATGATCCTGGTTGCTATGGGTCGTGCATGTGCTTGGCGGCCTGTTGCTGGGGTTGGTCTGCTGCGACCTGCATCAAGTATCATTGGGCAATAGCGGTTGAGCAGCAGCAGTTACCAATGTTGTGCGTGGCATGCTGCGCAGGCTCCATGTTGCACTCCTCAGAGGCGGGCTGCAGACACAGGCCGCAGGCTGCCAGTCTGGTTTTGTTGGAGCGACAGCAAGGGCAGCGGCTGGGCAGACTTACAGCAGCAGCCTTGCAACTGTGGAAGGCGACAGAAGCGGCGGCACTGCTCTCACCAGCAGGCGGAGCAAGCGCAAATTATCCCGGCTCTGGGGTGCCGAGTATGGTCCCACCGTCTCCAATGCATGGTCACTGAGGCTGCCACCAGCACGGTCGTGTCAGCCGTTTGTGGAGCCCAGCAGCACCACCATCCCAGAGTCACAGCGACTTCAAGAAAAGGTGTCCCGTGCGAAGGAGTACCTATGCCATGTTGAAGGGCGTCATGCGCCCTTGTCAATTAACTTTAGGGTATCCACTTCCTCAGATGGCCGTCGAACCGCACATTTGCCAACGCCACCCTGGAGTGTGCTGCAGGTGCTGACAGCTGCTGATGCGACACAGTGGCATCGCTGCGTGTTGGTATCGGAGGGCATGGCACGTTGGCTGCTGCCCAGAACCGTACCAACGCTGCAACAAGGTATGGGACATTTGCATGTGTGTCAACAAGCTGCTGAGTTGCATGACGTCGGGGCCTTACAAAACCAGCACATGACACTCCAATGGTCAACACTACAAGCTTCACACAGGGTTTGTGCACTCCATCATGGGCAGGACATGTGTGGTGTAGGTGATATGGGGGTGAGCCACGACATCTGGGCAACCTTGCAGGGCGGCAATGATGTGCCATTGTGTCGTCTGCGATACCTTGAATCCTTTACGTGCGTTGCTGATCTCTGGCTGCTTTGCTTTGCTGTCCTGGCTTAAGCCAGAAGCCATGGTCTCCAGCAACGTTGGACGAGCATCGTGCACCATGGCATGACTGTCAGTTGGATTTGCACTTTACAACACCTACCATCTTGCGAAACCCCGAAACGAGGTTGTATGCATTGACGCAGCATCTCGTTTTGGCCCAGGCCCAGGAAGCCTATCGACGGCAGTGCGTGGGAGTCCTGGGCTGCTGCCAATCCTGCTGGGGCTGGATGCGTGTTGACGATGTCCCTTGCCAGCGACTGCCGCTCAGTGGTCATCGAGCTCAACGCCGGGACCGACGCCGGGGGCGGGAGTGCCAGCTTTGCTGCTGGTGGTGATGGCGTGAGCTCGGCACCATTCAGCAGCAGTGGCAGTGGCGGTAGCCGGGCTGTCTGGCAGCCGCCAGCTGAAATGCGACAGGGCACGCCCAGCAACACGTGGGTGCTTGCTACCTCTTGCCGCAATCGGTGTTGCAGTGTATGGAAAGTAGACCCCTGTATGGCAGAGCACATGGCGCAGTGCAAGCGTGCAGCAGATGCCTTCTCAGCTTCACACCGGCGTGCCCGCTGTGCAGCCCGGCGCAGCTCACTTTTGCAGTGTCAGCATCGTCAGACAGCATGGCGGAGATAGTCACTGCAGATGGGCAGGCTGCACTGCAACAACAGGGTGAGGCGGCTGTTCCATTTGCTCATGCAAGTTTCTACTGCTAAGTGCCTCCCGGTTGCACCGCAAGCTACGTTTGCTGTCATGGCAGCTTTCCGGCAGAGCAGGATTTGTGTGCTCAAAGGGGGCATGACCCTGGACGAGGCTGGTTGGGAGGCGGCCATTATGAGCAACGAGCACGAGGCCCTGGAGCACGCCCGTGCCGCCGTCTTTTTCGCAGGTGTGTAACCATCTCTATCAAAGTGACATGTCTGATCACACACCGCATCAAAGTGATCACACCACACAGACCAGATGGGGATGCCCACAATACTGTCGTGTGCGCCATTCCTGATGCAGACATGCCACCTCAAGAAGTGAAGTTGTAGGCCAGCACATCGACAGACGATTGGCCTGCAAACCATCACAGCAAGCTCATGCTGCTGCTGCTGCTGCTGTAGTGCCTGTCTGCCGATGCAAACCATGCCTCGTCTCTCGCCGCCTGCAGCTCAGGAGCGGAGCTCCTATGAACCAGAGCTGCAGCCGTTGCCGCGGGAGGCTGACCTAGCAGCGCTGCCCACAGCGCAGCGGCCTGAGCGACGCGCCTATTTTGCTCAGCCTGTGGGTTGGCGCTACCAGGTTTGTATTACACAGCCTCTTAGCAAATGTGCCCAGCACAAATGCTCAGCACAAAAGGGACTGCAAAAAGTGAGTGGGCTGCATGGAATCTGCTCAATGCAGCTATCCTGGCGTCTGGCCATTACTGAGGGATCCCGTGCAGAGGAGTCTTGATACTGCACTTGGCAATGCACACGCAGGCAAGCAACGCGCAGGCCAGTCTGGCTGGTTGCAAACCGCACATCTCAGTGGCAGCGCTGCTGCCGCCCAACCCGGGCAACCCACCCCGTGGCAGCGTGTGGGCTGTGCTGACGGTGAGCACACTCTTGTCGGCAGCACAGTGACCGGTCATTGCACTTGCCACATATGCATCATGAAACACCGCAACATCCTGTGGTCGCATCTTGGCACGCCATCCAACCTCACCATACAGTATCCCATCTCAGCCCCTGTGCTGGTCCCGGCAGCGGCAAGCCACTCATCTCTCAGCTGTCCTGATGCTAGCGATCCTTTTACACATGCAGGAAGGCCTGCAGTACCGGCTGCTAGCAAACATGTGCACAGGGCGCCGCGCGCCGATCGGCTGGCAGGTGGTGGGGTTGTCAATGCCTGAGATGTGGCGACTGCTGATGTGTGGCAATTGCTGAAGACACGCCTGTGTGCACATCTGAGCCGAGAGTTGTTGTCTTAACTGCTGCGCACTCATATGACTGCAGCTTGGGGCTGCAGGTGCTCGCAGTGGAGGACATCCAGGCGCAGGGATTCATCCTTGAGTACACAGGCGGGTGGTGTTGAAGCTGTTACACTTGACTTTAATCCAGATCACGCTGCACTTCTGTTGCCTTGTTGTCCTGTGTTGGGTACCCGTGATCATGTTGTATAGCAGTCAGGCCTTGACCCTGCTCCACACCTGACCTGCACTCAGTCTTCGAACAGAAACCCTGCAATTGGACGAGCTGTGTTTCCACGTTATGTTTACTTTTCCAACGATGCCGGAGGCCTTGCAAAGCATCATTCGTTGTTGCTGCAGGTGAATACATCACCGCCAAAGAGGTGAAGCAACGGGAAGCGGAGGCAGCCAGGAAGCGCGAGACCCGCTGCTTCCTGTGGGACCTGCAGTGTCGGGATGTACGAAAGGAGAAGGTGCCGATGTTCCTGCCCTCCTGTGCTCATGATGCGGCGTGCAGACAACCCACTCGTTTGATTGTCAACCAGCTGGGCCTGCGGTTGCCGCTGTCATGATGCTGGGAAAGTCTTGGTGTCCAGCCAAGTCTGTGTGCTTGTTGCTCAGCAAGTGTGCCGTTGGCATTAATGCCAAATATAGGTGGTCAGAATTCGCATGTGCTAGCATCACCACTGTCTGGTAACCGTGGACCTGATTTTGATAGCAGTGTGCTGCTGTTAGCAGGAGGCTTGCACAGCAGAGGAGTCAGCGGAGCAAATGTCCCGTACAGTGCGCTGGGAGCGGAGCCCCGTGTCTGTCATCGACGCCAAGCATGCTGGCAACATGTCGAGGCTGTTTAACCACAGTTGCAGACCCAACATCAAGGTGGCGCTCCGCTCCTGACAGCGCTGTAGTGGACCGTGGATATGGCGACGTTGCATGCTTCCCACGGTTTGCAGCTCACCTGCGCAATATGCTGATCGTCGTGACTCCGCAGGCAGTGGAGGTGCGGCAGAGACATGGCTACACGCGCATCCTCATATTTGCGCTGCGGGACATCAAGCGTGGGGAGAGCCTGGACCTAGACTATATGCCCGATGTGAGCAGAGTCTCAGACGGTGTAAGCACAGTGTAGGCATACATAGCATGGCAGCGTGCTGTTGCAGCGCGCATCTGCAGCACGCACCGGGCATTGCACCATGCTGACAATGGAGATGGGCCCATTGATGCTGTTGCCTGTCCGGCGTTGCATTTGCTTAGTGCAGTTCTGTGCAGCATGGCCAAAAGTTTTGCTGACTTGAGGGCTTGTGGCTGCTCTGCAGTTTGTGGAGTCGTTCCGCCGGCACAAGCTTGGGCTGAAGGAGTGCCTGTGTGGTGCCGACAACTGCCGCGGCGTCACCCTATAATTAAGTCTTCAGCGCGCTGCTGCAAAAGTGCTGTGTAGCAATCTAGCGGCGGCAGCCTGGGCTTGGACTCGGATGCTGTGGCAGGCCGGACAGTGAGCAGACAGCGACGTGATCAACGTGCATACCTAATCATCAGACGATAAAACTGCAGGATTATCATCCTGCCGAAGTCGGTCAGCAGCATAGTACGGTGACACATGCATGGGCACACATTGCTGTTTGGCCGCTCATCGCTTTGGGAGACATATCGGGACACGTTGTAGTCTGGTTAGTGGTTTGTGTTTAAGAGGCTACAGACAGCAGTCTGTCGTCCTCGTACTTTAACACAGCGGCCCCCAACAAATAAGAGCCACATGCCATACTTCAGCTGCTACCGGAACGAGGTTGCAACCGTTGCAGCGGCGGCAGGGACCCTAATCTGGCACTGCGTGTTCTCGGCAAAATCGAACTGCCAGCACTGTTGAACTGATGATGTGCTACAGAGTACTGTTTGTTGACGCTGCAACCTTGACGCTGAGCAGCTTTCACCCTACATATTCACAAGCAACTTGGTGTACCTGCGACGCCTCCAATGGTAGGCACTCTCTGATTTGCTCACTGCTGCAGGCAGCCAGACGCTATCTGAGCTGTTCCATCAGCTGGCTCAAAAGTTCAGACCCTGTAAACAGCTGCAACAGGCCATTGATGCACTCTGCTTGTACTTTCCGGTGCACTGCGTTGTCTTGGAGGGGACACATCTCGAAGATATCTCGATCGAAGCTGCACTTGCTGATGACCGACGTGACATTGTCACGGAGCTTGCCTGCTTGCTCGCGTATACTATGATGTTCTGTGACTGCTTCTGAGTAGTCAGGTCTCGGGCTGTCGCATGGACTGCATTTGTTCCGTGAGCTTCCGGCGTGTGCCCAGTGCCATGCAGCAACCTTGCTGAGACACTGCTCTTCATGGCTATGCAGGCACCCAAAAAGGAGTTCGTACCCAAACCGAACAGCAAGTCAGTCGCCAACGCCCCAAAGGGTGAGGCCCCAGCCTGCATGCGGGCATGCGGCGGCCTTGCCCGCTACCCATGTGTTGCAGGCGTCATATGAGTGCCCTAATATCGGAGCCCACCAACATCAAGCTGTCTGTGGCTGTTGCGAATAGTGTGTCAACAGCACTTCAGCAGCCGTCGAGCAGTAGATGGACAGCGATGCTGTGCTGCCCTGCAATGCTGCTGCTGCTGCAACTATGAACCTGACCACTGACACTTTGCGCCGCTCAGGCGGCAAGGCCAAGGACGCCAAGCGTGCAGCAGCCAAGGAGAAGAAGGCAGAGAAGTCGGGCGGCCTCGCCAGCATGGTGCGGACAGTAATCTTTCTGATCTGTTGCCATGAGCGGCGAGTGAATGATGTGCTCATCCAGCTGCTCCATGCCCATCATCAAGTGAGCGCCATGGTTACAGCAGCTTGTGTGTGACATCACTCTGCCAAAATTTTGCTTGCTGCTGCATCCAGGGCGGCAAGAAATGAGACTGGTGAGACGCCTGATGAGTGGGGGGAACCTTTCGGACAGATAACCCCGCGCGACGTTGCAACGCTTGCAATGCTGCGCTGGCTCCCAAAGCTGGGTGAATCCGGTCACTGGAAGGGGTTGCAGTGCTCAATGTCCATGGGTGGCTAATTTTGACGCGATACATGGCTCAAGGCCTTGAACTGTGGTTTCGATAAGCCAATCTGAAAGTGGCAGATCACTGGAAAGCAGCAGCTGGGTCATCGAGCTCCGAAACCAGCCTGTCCTAACCTGTCAAAGCATCAACATGTCTGATAGAGCCTACTGCGGCAACTCCTCTTCAGTTCTCGGCAAACTCCACTTGCTTGATGTCTGGGAACTTGTCCTTGATGGCTGCCTGCGGATATTACTCACAGACAAGGTCAGTCAAGGTGCAGAAGATATGGCCACTTCCTTACAGCATGCTGCACTGCATGCACGGCAGGTCTTGCGGGGAGATTGTGTTGCATGCAACGCACGCAGAGCAAGGGCTCACCTTGATGCCCATAGCGATCGGTGGCGGGCCCTCGTATTTGACTGTGCAGACGCCGCCTTGCAGCGCCCGCACCTGCAGCACATGCGTCTCACATCAGTTGGGTAAGACCATACATGTACTGGACACCCACACCGCCCAAACCCAGATTGTCACGGGTTGCTGCTGTACAGACGCGTCAACTCGAGCCCTGATTGCACATCATCCACCAGCACACCCAGCTGCAAGCTGCAACGAACAGCTGAGCCGGCTTGTAACAGCACACATGAGGACTACTGATGACACGGTGACGAGCGCACCATGACGGAGCCGCCGTAGCTGCTGATGGCTGGGCGCAGCATGTCCAGGTGGGCGTCCACCGAGGCCAGCGTGGCGGAGGTGTCCTGCGCTCCCACCTGCTGCACCCCCCGCAGCGCCTCGCCAAAGGCGCTCTGCATGGCGGGAAGAAGCCGTGTCATGATTGCTGCTCACTGACCAGCTGCTGGCAGGTCAGCAGTGCTATGTGCGGCTGTGCGCAGCTAGGTGCACTCCAGGCGGCTCATGTCAGGCCAATGCACTCCGGATTTGCACCAAGGCGCACCCGCAGCGCCCGCTCGATGCCCATCTTCATGGTGGCCGTAGACGAGGCGCACGTCCCGCACGCCCCCTGCACCCACGTTCGCATCACTTGCACCACCATTCTGAACATGAGCACCAGCTACCAAGGCGCAACAACTCAGCACGTGGTCCAACACTAACGCCTTGCCACCATTATATGCTAGGTGCTGCATCGACTCACGCCCCAGCTGCAGCATGATGGTGCATCCACCACGCTCCAGCACAAACATGGCCGCTGTTGCTTCCGTGCCAATCATACAACACGGCAAGGTACACTGGGCACTGCAACGGCTCACGTCCAGCTGCAGCATGACGGTGCCGTCCACCACAGAGTAGCACAATGACACTGCCCCTGTTGCTTGTGTGCTAGGTTTATCATGGCAGAGTATACCGGGCGCTGCACCCACTCACGTCCAGCTGCAGCATGACGGTGCCGTCCACCACGTCCAGCACCGTGACGTTGCCGCCGTCGGCGATGAGGTACGGCCGCACCTCCTCCAGCGCCCTGTCCACCGCCTCCACCGTCATGGCCACAGCCGGCGCCGCCTCCGCATTGCCTGCAGGTGATCAAAATGAAGTGGCACATGACCATGGCGACAGTTGTCAGCCGCTCTGGACCATGTACACATTGCACCAACACACAGCTTCAGCACCGTGTCGTGATTGCGCAGTCGTTCAAACTGTACGGACAGCACATCATGCAAGTTGTCCGCATATAGGTTGCAGACATGCAAAAGTAGACAGTGCCGCTGCATACCTATCGTGCGGTGCACACTGGCCCGTGAGAAGGGACTCTCAATGGGGGATGCTGGTGCCGCGGCTGTGTCTGTTGCTGCATCTGCCGCTGCCGCTGCTGCTGCAGGGCTGCCTGCCGGGGCTGTCTCTGCCGTCTGCGCATCGATGACGGAGCTCCAGTCGTCGCCCTCCACAGCCTGTATGAGGTTCAGCCTGCACAGGTGCACCGACACAGTGAAAAAGAGGGCTTTCCAAGGTGCCCCTATACCCATCAGAACCGCATATTCACAGAAGCAAGAGCAGCATCATGAGATGTGAGTCATGCAGATGATGTTATGCATCGAGGCACCTGCGCTGCCGGCTGTCCAGGGTCTCCCCCTCCACCGCGTCGCCCAGGTTCTCGCCCATTGCCTTGCGCATCTTCAGCTTCTTCTCCTCGTAGGCCGCGCGCTCCGCCTCCGACATGACCGCGCCATTCAGGCCGCCGCTGCCCCACAAATGCGCCTCCACCCCTGGCAACATCCCACATCACAGTTGAGCAGGCGTGCATGATTCTGGACTAATCGAGCTGCTTGTTCTGAGGGCAGAGTGGCACAGCCACCACGTACCAGACTAGCAGTTCGACTGCACAGCCGCAGGTTTGTACCCTGAGTACTGAGGACTGTCCAAATAAGTAAGCTCCCTCCCCATGACATGGCACTCAGCCCCCAAGGGGTGAAAGCAAGCAGAACCCACCGTTGCCGGGCGGCGTGGTGCCGGCCTCCCGGATCCAGTTCTGCGCCTCGCGCTCCAGGTTGGAGCGCGTCGCCATGGCGCGGTTGGCGAACACCATGGCGCGCACGTTGGCGCAGCGCTCCTCGCCCACCCCCTCCAGGTGGCCCTGCAGCGAAACGGCAGAACAGCATCCAGACCATGAACGCAGGATCCAGCGCAGGAGCGCACGTTCGGAGCCCGGGGCACATGGCACAGAGTGAGGGCACCGCCGGGAACACGCTGTCTGTCCAGTAGCGTGACAGGAACGTGCAGCGGTGACAGGAGCAGCGCCAGTGGAGTGCCTCGGACCTTGACTGCCAGCACCATGTTGCGGGAGTAGCCAACATACTGCAGGTCCCTCCGTGCGTCGTACAGTGCATACACGCCGATGGGCTTCTCGCCGTCACGCTGCTCTAGGTAGTCGGTCACCGGCAGCAGCGACTGGCCGTCATCTTCGCCCTGTAGTGCAAACGACCAGATGTTACTGTGGTATTGCTTCGCTGCAAAATGCCTCAGATCACCTGCCGCCACCTGCAATGCCCACTGACACAACAACAACAAACCTGGCGTGCAAACTATGTTTCAGCTGGATATAGATGTACATCTGACAATGGCCCCTAGCATCAGCAGCGGTAGCTACGCGTACATGGCGGATGGCATAGCCGCGGGAGTCGTGCTCTTCGGCACCACCGTCGCCGTACAGGAAGCCATGCAGGCCCTTGTGGCCCTCCGGCACCGCATCATCCGTTACTACGCCGCCCAGCGAAGCAAGGCGTGCTTTCTGCTCTTCACCCGGCGGCGCCGCCGCAGCATCCGCACGGCTGGCCTGAGCTACGATAGCCTCGCGCGGTCTGAGCACGTGCTGGTGGAGCTGCTCACGTCGATGTGTGTGCCGAAAGGGCTGCGGCAGGAAGTGTGGCCTCCCAGAGGCGCTGCAGGTGCTGCCAGGTGCCGCTCTGCATGGCAACGATCCAGACGCTGCCGACACCACCATGATGCAATGTGATGCTGCTGAGTGCTCTGATTTCGCAGGATGTTTTACAGCATTTACCTGCCACGGGAACGACCTTCTGCACCTCGCTAGCAATATCTGGAGATCGCAGGGACGCCGATCTTTGGTCGACCCTGCTTGCTTCCTACTTCACGCCTCACTGCAGGCCCCCCTGAGGCGCAAAGTAGGGTGTGGCAGCGTGAGCCTCAGTGCAGTTCGATCAATCTAATAGCAGGGCAGGCAACTGCTGCCATACCAAAGTCAGGCGTTCAGAATGGCTCAGACAATGGCGTCGTCAGCTGTGGCGGCCATCGGCGGTGTGGCCGCCTCACGCAGCTGCAAGGCATGCTCCAGCCCAGTGGCCGCTCCTCGGTCAGCGCAGCTGCGCCGCAGCGTGCTGCACGGCCAGACGCTGCGTGTTGCCGCACAGCAGTGCAGCCGGTCGCGGATCAGCACTCTCTGCAGGGCTGGCGAGGGTATCGTTGGCGGCACGCCCCAAACGCCGCTGGTGGGCAACATTGCGCCAGACTTCAACGCCCAGGCGGTCTATGACCAGGAATTTATTGACATCACTCTGTCACAATACCGCGGGAGGTATGTGATCCTCTTCTTCTACCCACTGGACTTCACCTTTGTGTGCCCGACGGAGATCACCGCCTTCTCCGATGCGTACAATGGCTTCAAGGAGCTGGACTGCGAGGTGCTGGGCGTCTCAGTGGACTCGCAGTTCTCCCACCTGGCGTGGATCCAGACAGAGCGCAAGGAGGGCGGCGTTGGGGACCTGAACTACCCGCTGGTGTCTGACCTGAAGCGGGAGATCAGCACCAAGTACGGTGTGCTCAGTGAGGACGGCGTCGCCCTGCGCGGCCTGTTCCTCATCGACCGTGAGGGTGTGATCCAGCATGCCACCATCAACAACCTGGCGTTCGGCCGCAACATCGAGGAGACGCAGCGGGTGCTGCAGGCGCTGAAGTATGTGCAGGAGAACCCCGACGAGGTTTGCCCGGCAGGGTGGAAGCCGGGAGATGAGACCATGAAGCCCGACCCCAAGGGCAAGATGGACTACTTTGCAGCACTGTGATGCGGCTGCGCCGAAGAGTGTGGAAGTGGCATAGATTGCTTTGCAAGATGGTCATGGCATCGCATGGCTTGGAGTAGAACATGGTGCATCAGCACTGGTCACGTTGTTGCAATATACTGGTCTGGCTTGGCAGTTGGACCAACCTGCAAATTGCGGGTGTCTGAAAAGTGTTCAAGCCAAACCCTACCAGTCCTTACCAGTATCATGCAGTCCCGCATGCCATTCTGTTTGCTTGACCCAGCCTTGCTCAGGCTGTCGGATTAGGTGCGTGTTCAAACATGCTGCATGCAGTTGCATGCCAGACCAGCATTCTAGCACTGCCCTCTACCGAACCCGCCTGCTGGGCTTGCTCGGCCTGCTTGGCCGGCTGGGCTTGCTGCCGCCGCTGCTGGAGCTTGATGACGCTGCAGCACTGCCGCCACTGTTGCCGCTTCGTGTTGCACCTGCCGGTAGCAGCTCCGCAATCTTGTAGGTCACCGGGTCGCCGCCCTTGACTGTCTTGCTGTGCTGGTCACCAAAGGTCTTCACGAATGCACACTGCGTGTCCTGCAGCAACAGCAGCACGATGTGTGAGGCCTTGCTGCCCAGTAAACGCCATGCTATCAGCCTGATGTTGGCTCAGTTGAACAAGCCAGCTCGTGTGACAACAGCACATGGCTACTTGAAGTGGTGAAGTCAGCAGCCAATTCCAAGGCGACGTGCATATACCTTGATCTGTGTGGCGGTGTGGAACTTGAGGTTGCAGTATGCAGAGTCAGTCGCCAGAGTGATCTTTGGAGCAGAGCACACCACGGGGCCGGTCTGGCCCTTGATCACGCAGTGTCCGCCATTGATGGTGTACTTGAACACGGGGCCGACGCACTGTGTGGGCACCTGCAGCCATTGTGCACCACCCTGTCCATACATATCTTGGCAATGCCCCAAGCATTCCTTGAAGTGATGTGTGAGGGATCATGGTAGCATGTAAGTATGCGCATGGACATATGCACCACTGCCTATGCATGCAGAATGGCCATGCCATACAGGCTGCAGGAAGCACATGGGTGCATACCTTCGTAGGCTCCACGAAGACGGGTGGAGAGCACGTCGTCTGCTGCGTGGCATCGGTCAGCACCGCGAACTGCTCGCTACCGTCTGCGATGAGCTGTGTTGCCTCGGTCTTCAGGTTCAGGATCCCAGTCGGCAGCCCACTGACGACCTGGCTGACATACGAGCCCCAGTTCGACTGCAGGAAGCCAAACTGCGTCTGGAGCGTGTTCGTCAGCCCTGCAAGGAATCAAGCGTCTGATCTAAGGCTGCATACATTCATGTTACGCTGCTGGCGTGAAGCACGCCACCAAGAATCATCACTGCATGCGTGCATGTGCGGCACAAACCTGAGAAGGCCGTCGGGTCGAAGATCGCCCAGCTGGGGACCGGCTCCGCCGAGTCCGCCGGTGAAGATGCGGCGGCCGCGGTGCTGGTGCTGCTCGTGTCGTTCTGCGCCGCCGCCCCCGACAAGGCGACCAGGAGCAGGGCAGTCAGCACGACGGTGCGGCGCACCATGCTGGGCAGTGCTGGCCTGCGTGCAGGGGTCGGGCAGCTGAAGACAACGGGATGTACCACGCTGCGAAGGCTTTTCGCAGACTGTGCGTGCGGTTGTAAGGCGTCAGGCGAAGCCAAGTGTCAGTGTTGCAGTTTGGACGACGTCGGAGGTCCGATGCGCGAATTTTGCCGCCGACCCCTGATCTGCCACTTCAGCAGATATCTGCCCTCCGAAGGACGGAGATCGGCTGACGTCCTCTTGCAACAAGCCGGTGCCGCAATTGTACTCCCCCAGATAGCTGCCTGTGACAGAGGTAGATAGCTTGGCAGTCCTGGAGCATGTTGCAGCGTCTGGCGGCCCTGCGATCGCAAGCGTTCACGGCAGCTGCTGCAGCTCCGTGGCAGGCCACAGCAGGGCGGCCCGCGGACAGGATGTTCGCTGCGCTGCCGCTTGAGGTGGCGCGTGACCAGGCGGCGTTCTTCGGCGACCTGCCGCAGCCGCGGTTCAGAGGCCTATTATTGGATGCTGCTGGCACGCTTCTCAGCCCCTCGGAGCCCGCCGCCGAGGTGCACTGGGTGCATGCACTTGCCTGCCGTCAATCGCATTTAACACAGCATGAGCCTCCAGTGCACGCCAAGGCCGTCCTCGCAGCTGCTAGGGCCTGATCACCGTGCAAATATCTGCACTGTCAGCACACATGGACATGGACATGGTCCCTGACGTCGACCGCAGCATCAGTACTGATCATGCCGGCATCTCCCCCTTTTGATGCATGCAGGTGTACCTGAGGTATGCCAAGGACTATGGCTGTCAGCTGACAGAGCAGGAGATCCTGCGCCGCTTCCGCAGGTAGGCGTTTGTGCGAACCATGCACTGAGGTGCGTTCAGCACGCCGTGTTCAGGCTTGCCAATTGTGACCCTACTTCCTGTAGGGCATACAACACGCCGTGGGGCACAACGGGCAGGCGATACATTGACGACGGCCGTGACTTCTGGTGAGCGTCCACACCCCAGCCCCACACCTGCCTTGACAACAGGCATGCTGCTCAGCCAGGCGGCTACTTACACTCTGCACCTTGTCCGCGCAGGCGTCACATAGTCGCAAAGTCGACCGGCTGTTCCGATGCCATGCTACATGAGGAGATCTATCAGTACTTCTCACAACCGGAAGCCTGGAAGGCCGCCCCGCATGCAGTCGCAGCCCTCAGCCGCCTTCGAGATGCAGGTGGGCAGTGCAAGTTCGCACGTTGCCGGGCTGAAACGCCTTGTAGATGCCAGGACCTGTGCAACCTGAGCATACGTGCCAGATGGACATGCATTTGCACAGGTGTCCGGCTGGCGGTTGTCTCAAATTTCGACACGCGACTACGCCCGCTGCTGGCAGCCATGCAGCTCGACACGCTGTTCGATGCCATCCTCATATCCGCGGTAGATCTCCACAGCGTATGTCTGCAAAGCGTGTGCTGTCTCATCGATCTGATGAAGCTCGCAGGTTAACCCCACAATAACTTTGGCTGGCGGCACATGTCTGCAGGAGGTCGGTGCTGAGAAGCCCAACCCAGTGATCTTCGAGCTTGCGTGCGAGGCGCTAGATGTGCAGCCCGAGGAAGTGGTGCACGTCGGTGACGACCGCAGGTGGGCACTGTGATATGTCAGCCAACAGCGGGGTGCGTTGACCCGGAGCACTTGGCTGTCCTGGGTGCGGCCTGAGCAGGCGGTGGGGGTGGCTGGCTCTGGAGCCCCTCAGGCCGTTGTGTGATGTGCACCCTTGCCATTAGCAATGCTGGTCGAGGGTCAGGCTGCCTGCCCAACCAGGTCCTGCTGCTGCCAATTGTTCAGTCATGACAACCCTACGCTGCCCTGCTTCAGGAACGACATTTTTGGCGCCCGCGATGCCGGCTGCTTCGCGTGGCTGTACGGCCTGGATGTGCTTTCCATGGACGAGGTGGCTGACCGCGTGCTGTGGGGCAGCGAGGACGACGATTCTCTCCGGGCCATGGCAACCTCACCATGAGAACGTTGTTGTATGGTGGAAGCACACCACTGGCACAAACGTTTTGGGGCTTGGTCTATAACAGGTGTCGACACAGGCGCAGCAGTGCATATAAGTTTCTGGTGTCTAGGTATTGATACTGGTATCGGTATCCCTCAGGGCACCCTGCTAGGCTGGCTGCCAGGGGTCATTCGTCCTGCCGCCAATTTGCGGCAACATTTTTGTGGTTGTGGGGTTGCTCCGAGGCAGCACCCTATTTTGTCGGCCTCCTCAGCGTTGTTTGTCAGCTCGTCAGCCAAGTATATGGACAAAGAGTTGTTGCAATGGTCACAAAAGCTGCTGGCTGCGTCTTTAGTAAATAAATGTCACCTGGCCTGATGCACCCCTTCCTGGGACTCGCAGATGGTCTTAGAAGCGCAGGCGCACCGATAGCCTGTCGCTAAACAGGGTTTAGTCCCAGTTTTGTGGCGACCGCACCTGCTTCGATTGATTCTCTTGCACCCCGCACGCTCCGCTTCTGTTGGCATCCAGTCAACAGCTGCACGCATCAGCACGCCAGCATGCAGACCATGAAGGCCAGCTTCCTGGCGGGCGCACCGGTGGCAGTGCGGCCCCAGGCCTCCAAGCCCAGCCGCGCTCAGCGCCAGGTCGTCCACGCGGGCCAGTATGACGAGGAGCTGCAGCAGACGGCGAAAACCCTGACGGCACCGGGCAAGGGCCTGCTGGCCATTGATGAGTCAAACGCCACCGCAGGCAAGCGCCTGGACTCCATTGGCGTTGAGAACACCCAGGAGAACCGCCGCGCGTACCGCACCCTGCTGCTGAACGCACCAGGCCTGGGCGAGTACATCTCGGGCTCCATCCTGTTCGAGGAGACGCTGTACGACAACGCCGCCACCGGCGAGCCGTTTGTTGAGCTGATGAAGAAGCAGGGCATCATCCCCGGCATCAAGACCGACAAGGGTCTGGTGCCGCTGACCAACTCCAACGGCGAGTCCTGGACACAGGGCCTGACTGGCCTGATCGACCGCTCCAGCGAGTACTACAAGCAGGGCGCGCGCTTTGCCAAGTGGCGCGCGGTGGTGTCCATCCCGGCGGGCCCCTCCCCGCACGCGGTCACCGAGTGCGCGTACGGCCTGGCCCGCTACGCCGCCATCAGCCAGAACGCCGGCCTGGTGCCCATCGTGGAGCCGGAGATCATGCTGGACGGCGAGCACGACATCGAGCGCACCTTCGAGGTGGCGCAGGCCGTGTGGGCCGAGGTGTTCAAGTACCTGGCGGACCAGAAGGTCATGCTGGAGGGCATCCTGCTGAAGCCGTCCATGGTGACGCCCGGCGCCGAGTCCTCCAAGCGCGCCTCCCCCGATGAGGTCGCCGACTACACCCTGAAGCTGCTCCGGCGGCGCGTGCCCCCCGCCGTGCCGGGCGCCATGTTCCTGTCGGGCGGCCAGTCAGAGCTGGAGGCGACGCTGAACCTGAACGCCATGAACCAGGCCGAGAACCCGTGGCACGTGTCCTTCTCCTACGCGCGGGCGCTGCAGAACTCGTGCCTGAAGACATGGCAGGGTGAGGACTCAAACGTGAAGGCCGCCCAGGATGCGCTGCTGAAGCGTGCCAAGGCGAACTCCATGGCCCAGCTCGGCAAGTACGACTCGTCCCTTGAGGATGCATCGGCAGACCAGCGCACATTCGAGAAGGGCTATGTGTACTAGGTGCAGCCCTGACCAGTGTACGTTTGGCAGTGGCTTGCGGCCCGTCACAGCAGCAGATGCGGGCTGCCAGAGCCATGCCACATGCCACCCCTCAGGTCAACCGAGGGGGTGCAGCTTGTGTGGTTGCCGCGGCAGCGGCCGCATGGCAACACCGTTCTCCAGGATTCGCACAAGGGACTTGCCAGCATAGGGTTTGGATGGTCGTGCCAACACTTGTGTGCGCAGCAGGCTTTGATACGTAGATGCATTGTGCTTTGACTACTAGTGCCTTGCAAGTTGAGACGCCTGTAAGCTTGTGTGATGCTTTATACCCTGTGCTACGGCCACTGTGCTTGTGGTAGTCACGCACACAGCTGGATAGTGCGTAGGTCATCCAAATTGAAGGTCACCAATATATTCTTTCCGAGAGCACAAGGGCATATCCCGGACGAAGCGACCGGAAGGTGTTAGGAGTCAGCCGTCGCTCACAGCTCCGTCCTTACTTGAACGCCACCGCCGTGTGTTGCGCAGCGCGGTGCCTCGCTCGTGCAGAACAAACATATACCGCACACCTCGCACAGACTTTGCGGGGCGTCATCAGCGGGTACAGCGGCAGGACACCTGCTGACCTGCGGCCGCAGGTGAGCTGCATTTCTGTTTGCGAGCAGATAGATGGCAGTACCTAAGCCCCTTGTTAGCAGCAACACGCTCTGCGGGGCACAGTCTCTTGTGTTTTGCGCAACCGCTGAAACGCCCGCGCGATGCCAGCACGCGGTGACGTCGCGCAATATGCCTCCTGTGCATTTCCCCGCACCACCTTTGGATGCGTATAAATGCAATGCGAAGGCCATGAGTCCTGTGTAATGAATTGCGCCGTTGCAACAGCTTGCACGTGCGGGTGGTGCAACGATGGTAGGTGCAGCGGTTGCTCGCTTGGATGTCAGTGCTGGTTTTCACCGGCAAGTTCAAGCATGCATCATGCATGCACACCCAGCACGCCAGCTGTGCATGATACGATACACAAGGTGTCCGAAGTCGAGATGCACGCGTGATAGCATTCTTTATGGCCGAAGTGGCTGAGGTCGTGCTCGTGTGCTGCCATGCAGGACGCATAGTAGCAGGATGAAGCTGCACGCCAGCCTGGTCCTTGCACTGCTGGCGGTGTGCGCCGTCGGCGCAACCGCTGCCGCTGTCGCTGCCATCGATGATCACGAGCTGGGCAATGAGGCCGCTGAGGCCGGCGGCAGGACGCTCCTGAAGGACAGCCACGACGATGACGACTACTACCGCCGTGGCGGGCGTAAGCCCTGCAAGGTGCGCTCACGAGATGCAGGGTTCAGCACATGGCTTCAGCGCCTGGTAACACTTCGCATAGTGAGAACGTGAACATGCTGGTTAGACTGCTCCTCACCTTCCTATGTGTACCAGCTCTCACGCTGTGGACTGCCACACTCGCAGGCTACGTACTGCAGGGTGGACCGCAACGCCTGCCCGCGCCGCTGCTCTGGCCGCTGCTGCCCGGAGCCCTGCTACTGCCCGCAGCCGTGCAAGGGCCGCAAGTGCTCCTCGCGGTGCCCCCAGCGCTACTGCCGCGGCCGCCACTGCCCGGTGCAGTGCCCCCGGCGCTTCTGCCCGCAGCCGCCCAAGGTGCGTGCGATGCTGCGGTTTCCACTTTTGCTGTTGCTCCGAAACAAGTAGAGGTGCGAGACGCCAGGCAGCAGCGTGAAGAGGTTGCAGAGCTTGTTACTGCTGCCAGCTATCAGCCCTCTGTCATGTGCAGATATCCTTTGTAGCCTTCATCTCCCTGTCAAGATTGCATCTCAGCTTGTCTGACTGCAGGCGACCCAGGCGCCGAAGAAGTCACCACCCCCACCCCCACCCACGGTCGCGCCCCCACCCCCGAAGGTGCTACCTGAATTGCATGAGCGAATGCAAAGCTGACCGTCTTCGGCCTGCATGTGTATCCTAGACGTCTTGGTGTAAGGCGTCTCGCCCTGTTATGCATGCAGGGCAACTATAAGCTGACGTTCATCCACTTCAATGACGGTGCGCACTCCCCATCCCAGCCGACTGGCTAGCCTTGTGTCTGATCAGCAGAGGGCGGGTCGTGCTGCCGAGGTGCAGTGTGTGAACACACTGTTCTGCTTCCGCGCAGTGCACGCTCGTGTGGAGCCTGCCAACTCGGGCGCGGGCCCCTGCGCGGGCGCTGACATCACAGGCGGCACATGCTACGGTGGCTTTGCCAGGTGCGCTGCTGCTTGGCAAAGTCGAGCCTGGGGACTTGACGCAGCAAGCTCCTCAATCTTTACAAAATGCTGGTGCTGGACATGAACATGAACTCAATGCCACATCGATTGCTGCAGGATGGCAGCAGTGGTGAAGGACATAAAGGCGAAGGCCACAAACGATGTGGTGGTGTTGGATGCAGGCGACCAGTTCACCGGCACAGGTGGGCTGCTGTCATACTTCATGCTTCAGACCAGATGTGCAATGCATGCCTGGAGGCGCATGCGCATCTCGTGGATGGTGTTTGTTCTCCCTTTATGCACCGTTCAAAGTGGCCGATATTGGATCATGTTGCGCGCCGCAGTGTGGGATGTGGTATACAAGGGCAACGAGGCGCCCCCCTTCCAGAAGCTGATGGGCGTGCAGGCCATGACTGTGGGCAACCACGAATGGTAGTTTCCTTCTCCCCTCGTCTCGTGCGTGATGAAGACGTTTCCATGCAAAGCGCTCTGAATACATAGCGACTGCCAAGCTGCACTAGTATGGAAGCAAAGCAGCGTGTCCGAGTGTCGGTGCTTCGCCACCTTGTCTGACATGTGGAGCTGGACGGCGCAGGGACTACGGGCCGCTGCAGCTGGCCAACTTCAGCCAGAACCCGAGCCGCACATACCCCATCCTGGGCTGCAACATCGACACCAGCAAGGAGCCGTCCCTGGCGGGTGTCATCCAGCCGTACACCATCATCACCACCCCCTCCGGCATCAAGGTCAGCTGCATGACTTGATGGAACGTAGTGTTTGCACACATACAATTCTGGTGGAAGGTATTGCAAGTGAATACACGAACACCAGCTACTGAGGCACTGCCTGCTGGGCCATTGCTCCCTCGTGCAGACCTGCTGTCCTGTGCATGTCTGGCCAACATGGATGGACTCAGGGGCTCGAGTGGCTGTCCCCCATGCGCAGATTGGCGTTGTGGGCTTCACCACCCCCGACACACCCTTCCTGAGCTCCCCCGGGCCAACCATCACATTCGCGCCGCTGTACCCCTCGGTCCAGAACGCTGTGAACGAGGTGCGTGACCTGGTGTGGAGTACAGTATACATCACGCTTCACTGCACACTTACATACAGTGCTGCCTCGTAGGTGGCAGGCCTGCCAAAGATTCAGCACCTCACTCACCAGATGTGCGTGTGCCGTCATCGCAAGGCCAGCGTCCTTCAGTCTGTGATGATTTCAAAGTTAAATCAGTGGACCATGTCCGCAGGTGCGCAGCAAGGGTGTGGACATCGTGGTCGGCCTGTCTCACATCGGCTACTCCGCCGATAAGCAGGTGTGTACGCTGGTCTGTCCGCCTGCAGGCGGCCCCACCAGCGTTGCCTGCGCCAGTCACCATCACGGCTCTTGCAGGCGTGGCTTCAGCAATGTGCTGTCCAGCCGCCTGGTCGAACCGGCCCCTGCTGAATGCTGAACGTGCGCCTGTGTGACGCAGCTGGCGGGCAACGTGACGGGCATTGACCTCATCATCGGTGGCCACTCGCACTCCTTCCTGTACACCACGCCGCCGCCGTTCCCAGTGCTGAACACGGCCACCAACCTCACGGACCAGGCTGTCCTGGAGGTGACCGTTTTGTTCGTCGGTAGTGAACATGATTTTGAATGCAGACGTTCGAAGAAGATCAGCAGCAGCATGTCTGATCACAGCTGCTGCCGACAACTATGCAAGTGGCCGCACCGTTGAGAACATTGACCACCAATGCTCACAGCACAGCCTTACTTGCTCCTGGCATTCAATTGACTGCATGTCGGCACGGATTGCAGGGCCCATACCCCACAATCCAGCCGTCAACATCGCAGCCAAGCTACACAACGCCTGTTGTGACCGCCTTCTGGGCGTCCAGGTACGCTGGCAGATGGCAGCACAGCAGCAGTCGGTTGCAGAATTTTCTGCATGCTAGAGCATCAACAGCCACAGGGAAGACCAGATGGTGCCTGTGACACAGCAGAGAACTGACGGGGAAATCACTTAAGATATCGTCTGCACTTGCTTGTAAACAGGTATCTCGGCAAGCTGGAGGCAGAGTTCTCTGGGAGCACCAACAAGCTGGTTTCACTGATAGGATCACCAATTCTGCTGGGGCAGAACGGCTCCAACTCCAATATCACGCCGGACCCAGAGGCACAGGTGGGGTGTGCCACATTGCAATTGTATGCACCACCACTGGCGGCCTCGATTGCTGCCAGCATGTGCCAGCATTCGCATCATCAGATGGGCACCTGTGTGACAGAGTCCCACCTGACAACAGAGGTGCAATGCTATCTGTAGGCTCTGATCGAGTCTCTGAGGGGCCCGGTGCAGAATCTGGGCTTGCAGGTGAGCATGCCACATCTGTCATTGTCTAGCATCGTCTGCTGTGCTAATGCAGCACCGCTGACTGCACTCTTACCACATCTGCTTTCGTGAAAACTGCATGTGTCGACACCACGCCATGTCTTGCACATCGCAGATCATTGGGTCCACCAACCGGCTGCTGGAGGGTGCACCGTCTGCAGTCGTGCGCACGCGCGAGACGAACCTGGGTGACATCATCGCAGACGCCATGGTCGACAACATTGCCGGCACCAACTTTGCTGCGGTGCGGGCTTACAGTGTGCTGAGCCCCTGTGTACACTCTTGCCTATTGTATCACTCATGGGGTGCTGTGCAGTGCCTGCCGTGCTGCCCCCACGCTGGCGCACTGTCTGGCATGTGACCTTGCAGCAGAGTTGGTGGCACCAGCACATACAGCACGCACACCACATGAGCGCAAGCTGCTTCCATCATGAGGATGCATCATGGCTGCCACCCCTAGAGCCGAGGTGAAACCTCTCAGCAGGTTGTGCTGCATCCTGCAGTTTGGAGTCGGTCCCCTATGGGTGGCGCTCATGAATGGCGGTGGCATCCGCGCCTCCATCCAGGCACCTGCTGGCCAGCCGTACCCCTACAACATCTCACAGAATGATATTTTCACCGTATTGCCGGTGCGTCATGAATTGTGCATCAGGGCATGGGACCTGCGCTCTGCCGCTGAACTGGGCATCATAAGGCAGTGTCACTGCTGGTTTTGACAGCGCAGTCACTAACAATGTGAAGATATGCTTGAACATATGCTTCAGTGCTACATTCTCTGCCCTGCAGTTTGGCAACTACATCAGCACGCAGCTGGTGACTGGCCAGCAGCTGATTGACGCGCTTGAGAATGGCGTCAGTCTGACGCAGACGGTGCAGGGGCGCTTCCCACAGGTAACTGACAACTTGCTTAGATGCATGCTGTGAAGCCGCACTGGACCAGGCTGCTTAGGCATGCCGTAAACCCCTTGGATGTGTATGCTGCAAGGCGGATGCCTTGTACCGCCGTGGCTCCTTGAACACTTTGCGGTCTATGCGCAGATCGCTGGCATCAGGCTTGCATTCCAGCCAAATGCCACGCCAGGTGCCCGCGTGATCCGCTCCACCCTCACAATCCGCCAGGGTGCCAACGGGTGCGTGCCGTTCATGCCAGTTCAGCAGCAAGAGTAGCCTGAGCAAGGAGTGATGAGTCGTGCACAACCTGCATGTGCCATGACCAATGTTCACCAGGCTGTCAAGATTGAGCCGCGCCATCTGAGAGATGTCACATATGATGCAGCGACTTCGGACCCCTGGACCCGGCTGGCAGGTACCCCCTGGCGACCAACAACTTCATTGCCGCAGGAGGTGCGTCTGTGGTGACCGGCTGCAATACCGTGGTTTGTGTGGGGCACGGTCTCAGCATACCCCACCCTGGTATAGGTGGTGCCAATTCTGTGCAAACGCACGGTTGAAATATGCTGTGTTGTGCAGGTGACGGATATGCGTCCATCCTGGCGTCCCAGTCGATCTACCAGTCTGGCGACCCGCTGGACCTGGCCCTGGGGGAATACGTCCTCAACCGCTCACCTGTGAGTTGTCCCCCTGAGGGTTGTTCCTTTGATTCGTCGGCTTGGCAAAATATCCATCAACCTGTGAGGGGACCATTTAAACAGCACCTGGTCGGGGAAGCATTGTGCGCAGTTATGTCAGGCCCTTGCGCATGCGAGAAACCCAGCGCCGGCTGCTGTTGCCTTGCATCTAGCTACCCTGCAGCGCACAGGCAGTGGTTGCAGATGCAGTGGATCATCAATGGAGACCAGCGGCATCACACCTCATGTCCTGCATCCTTCTGCCTCTCGGTCAGTGCCTCACTGTCCAGGCAGCTAGTGCATACAGCTGAGCCCGTCTGGTTGTGCTGTGCAGATCGACCAGGGCGTGGACGGCAGGATTGTGGACTGCGCCGTCACGCCGGCCAGCCCACTGTGCGTCGGCACCCCGGGCCAGTAGTGGGTTTTGCGCATGATGCGGCAGAATGAGACTGGAGCTCGTTATTTAGCGTAGGGGGTGATGGCTTCTGAGAAGCCATGGGCATGATCACAGGGGCGCCAGGCTAGCTGAATGTCTGCAATCGTTGTGGCTGGCCCTCGGCACCCTGTATGCAAGTAGTATTATCCTCTTCTTCATTGGTTTGGCTGACATCGCAAATCATAATAAGCATGGACATTGTGTTTGTCCAATATTTTTGGTACACTGTAGCCAAATGCCAGGCTGGTAGTTCACGAGTGGCACTCTTCCATAAGGAACACACCATTTTGCAGTCCAAACCCGCGCCGCAGCAGCTTGCAGCAACACCATGTGCATTCTGTCCTACACTCTGGAGCAACAGGAGCAAGGTCGTGCTGAAATACCTACGTCAGCAAGACCGACATCTGTCTGCCCTGTCAACACCATCCAGAGAGAGGTTTGAATGGTGGTCATCATGGAAATTGGCATAGGCACCAAAGGCGCATGTGGAATATCCAATGTACGTATGTCCAGCAATGCCGCACTGCAATGTTCAATGTCTAAAGCTAAAGCTACGCTTCAAAATCATGGAGACTGCGAGATGGTTATTCAGGATTTTTGCAAAGTTTGCCGTCCGCTGTGTCACTGCTGCGATGTTGCTGCAACAAGTAGCTGGTCTGCCCGTCGGAATGGCACCAGTGGGACAACGCCCTCGGCAGCCGGCTTGGGGTTTGGCGAGGTCTTGATGGGGTACGCCGGCTCGTGCGCAATGGAAGCGTAGCCAAAGCCCATTTTGCTGGTGTTCCGCGGGAACTTGACGAAGCCCTGGACCAGGGCAGTGGCGGACTGTCAGAGGAATGGCAGTAGAAGTCACGAAGCGAGGTCACACCAAACATGCGGGGATGCGTCCTCCTCTGTTGCAGCCCCAGCAGGTCAACACATGAAGACGTGCCTCGGACACCAGCATGAGTACGCACCTGCTCGCCAAAGGACTCGTTCCAGCTGTTCTTTACCAGCCAGTAGTCATGGCCGTCCTCGGTGCCATAGCCAACAATCACCTGCCGGAACGCGAACAACCATGTGCTCACCCGAGTGTGCAGAAGGCGAGCACCCAGTAGGAAGGCGGGCAGGCTTTCAGCAGACTCGTGGCAGCCTGGAATATTAGTGCGCATGGTGATGAACCCACCATGGCATGGTCGATGGGTGTCTCACACGAGCCGCCATCGAAGATGCCGCCCTTGTAGCTGCAATACGACACCACCCGCTGTCGACAGGTGTCATACTTGTGAGGTGGAGCGCATTCATGTGGTGCACTGTCGGCATATCCACAGCACCACAAAGGCGCAAGGGAGCCAGGTGTGGTTGCATGTGTGGTGGAAGGTGCACAACATTTAGGAGGATGCAAAGATGCAAAGACGCACGCGCGCCACGCCTTGATGTATGGGCCCACGCACATGCCGACAGCCACGGGATGCCTTGCAACAGCCTGTGTCAGCCATCAAATCCTTGTCAGAAAGCAGCTGCTACTGATCTGAGCGTGTACTGCGAGAGCTAATACACCACTGCTGTGGACTGTGTGGCACGAGTAGACGCAATATGCAACATGGTATGCGGCAGAACCTGACCTGCATCAGTGCAGACTCGTTGCCGGGTGGCACGGTCTCCCATGCATCCAGCGTCACCACCCGCCTGCAAGGACATGGGAGGCCACGCTCATAAGGGACGTTGAACCTTCTGACGGGCGCAACCATGGTCTACAGTTTTGCAGGTGGTTGCTGCGGCCCCAGGGACGTAGCTGCACCAGCAGCAGGTGGCATGATGCTCACCGGCCCTCCTTCTTGGTGTTGCACTTGTCGTCCTTCGCGACATAGGGGTAGTCCTCCTCTGTGTCGATCCCACCGTGGGTGATGATGTAGTGCAGCCCACCTACACAGTAGCACAGCACACGTCTAGGACTTTGTGTGATTAGCATCCAGGTCAGCTGCAGGACGGTGTACCACCAGCTGCAGGTGTTGTTGTTGAGACACCAGCAGGGGGCTCGGCAAGCAGGTAAGTAGCATATGCATACAGATGTAGACAGTCAAACGACCTGTGAAGTCGCCTCCCTCGCAGCCGGCGTCCTCATAAGGCTTGGCCGTGTCGCAGTCGATCAGCTGCTGCTCGGACACCGAGACGACCTCGCCGGTGTACATCGCATTGATGCACTCTGTGACGCCCGTCGTGGCAAAAGTCCAGCAGCACCCGCACTGCAGATTCAGCCCTCGGCAATGCTCAGCTCGAAGCCGCTTGCTGCAGAGTACCCCGGGTGCTGCTACCGACCAGAGCATACTGCCACAGTACGAATACCTGTACCCTTAATCTCAAACCCTAAACCCAAGGCAGCGCGTCAACTTCATGCTCAGGACCTCAGGCTGCAAGCAGCAGCTGCTGCGCTGTATGAACCGCTGAGGACGAGTGCCCTACCGGGGCGCCGCCCTCGTGCTGGTTCTTGATGGGCCCCACGATGCCGGCCTTGCGCCAGTCCACCGCGTTGGGCAGCGCAGCATCGTGGCGGTACCGGTACCGCTCGATGGCCAGCTCCTTGCCCTCCCTGCAGCGGGTGGGTGCATCCCTATGGTCTGTCATCCCTTCTGGAACGGCACTGCTCCAGCATACCCTGTCTGTGAATCCAAAGCCAAGGCAGAAGTTGAGCAGCGACGCGAGGCAGGGCGGCAAGGGCGCGGCAGCACCTCAGCGTGGGGTTTGAGCTGGAGCGCTGGCCCAGGTAGCCGGCCCTAAACTCCTCGTCCGTCATGTCCGAGAAGGCGCTGATGCCCAGCTGCAGGTGTCACGGAACGCGGTCTGACATTCGACAGGATCCACAGAGAGCTGTGCGATTGACGCGATATGGAGCAAGCGTCCACCCGTCAGTACTGGTATGGTGATGGGGTTTTGTCCGCTTGCGCACCCGCATGGTGCTGGGCTTCTGGCTGTGCTCCAGCACGTGTTCCAGGCTGGCCATCCAATTCCTGAACCTCTGCTCCTTCTCCTGCATGCCATGCATGCTGCATGTGACCATGTGTCATGTGACTTGTGGCTGCCACAATCAGCTGGCGATGACCCATGTGCCCTCTGCAGCAACAGCAGCATGCTCCGCTGCCTGTCATCCGCCCCCTGCATCTTACCCGCGGCTCATCAAGGTATGTGCGGCCATGCTGGCGCGCCCACTGCTCGAATGCGGCGCGCGGGGCCGCCTGCATTTTTCGAAGAGTGATGCACACATCAGCAGATTTGATTGCACCAATGAAGGTCCCTGTCAAACGGTCACAATTGCAAAGCCTGGCCTGCCCTGTGTCCCAGGCTCGGTCGCTGGAAAGGCCGACTCTCATGTCACACATCACCTGTGCATGCTGAAGTTCCCGCTCGTTTTCCTGCGCAAGGGATAGCACCTCTGTGGCAGCTGCCAGTCGAACCAGAACCGCTGCCAATACAAACAGCAAGCTCAGTCCTTGCACGGTGCGCATGATGCTTGCGTTATGCCGTCCGTTGTAGGATTCGACTCTCGCAAGCAATAGGTACAGCGATGCAGAATAGGTCGATACTCCTTTCCTAAACCCCGGACGCTCAAAGCTTCTCGTTGTGCTGCACCATCATGCGCAGGGATGCGCCACTGCGTTGTGCATGTGGCATCTCTGGCAGGCGAACATCAGTCAGACTGGTGGGGTTGACGGGCAGTCCGATCACAAGAATATGCCGTAGGCGATCGGCGGTCCATTCAAGCTCATATGCTCATCATACTCGCACCTGCCCATGGCAGCATTGCCGATTTGCAGTGCCCAAGTTATGGTGCACACGATGACACCACACAGATCAGCATCCGTTGCCGTTGCTGGACGGCGGATGTCACACTTGCGTTCCTGTGCATCATGCCAGCCAGTGTGAAGTGAATGGAGGATGCGCTAATCCCGTGCCATGCTGCTGCGCTACCCCTCGCAAGTGGTATACAGCACGAGACATGTGACGAAAGCGCGAGCATATGCAATCAGATCACGGAAATGGGGTGCCCATCGTCCGGCACCACGCCTGCAAGAGCGGAGTCAGCATCGGCGCTCAGCAGCTGGCGAGGTTCATGCAGAAGCTGACTCTTTGGTGGAGGCCCAGCCTGGAGCCGATCCCGGATCAGCGCTCACTGGCAATGAGCCGACCGCGTGAGTTCACCTTCTACATATCGAAGACAAAAACTCATCCTGCATGCCCACTTAGAGCCGCACAGCTCTAAGAACCGCAGGTAGCCTGTATGCAGGTGGCGGCGCCTGACGAACCTTGTCAAATTTCAGAATGAACAGGGATACTTCATGGGGCCGTCGCATTGGCAGGTAGATGCTCTCACATGCACTCTTGGCTGCACACTTTGCAAGAGTATGTGTACACACATGCACTCGCCATGCCGCCCGATGCATGTTCATCCCCATGAAACGTGCTGTGTAGCGATGCAGCCCCACGTGGATAACACGCCAGGCATACTTATGCACGAGGAATCTTCACAGCTGAACCCACGGATTAGCGTCCGGCAGCATGGCCCATTCAGGGTGGGATTTTCATGCCTAGATTGAGGGAGCTTGCCATTACACTGCACGCCAAATGCGGCATGCAAGGCCAATGTGTCGTCATGCAGGCCTTGCGCCTGGGGGATTGCCTGCATAGCGTCACTCTGACTAAAGCTGACATGAGTGGCCGTGCAGTCGCTGTTGCAGAGCATGTACCTTTCGGTGAGGGGCGCCCTGCAAGCTTATCCAGTCCACACTTGACTCTTTCACAATGGTCTCTGGAGCAGTATTGCATCGTTCGCTGCTTTGCGCTTGAGCTGACCGCAGGCATGCATGCTGATGCAGGCTATATACGTGCAATGACGGCAGTAGCAGCAGCACTTGGGAGCCTGACTGGTGTGTGGCCGGGGGACCGCGGCACAGGCAGGATCGTGAGCAGACCACCCTCCATGCACTGCGCATTGCAATGCTGCTGTTGCTGGGCACCCATGGCATTGTAGGTTTTGAGATGCGCAGCAGTTTCGCTCATACATGTTGTTGCACCGCCACTTTAGGGCAATCTGGCGGTGTGTTTGGGGGTGGGAGGTGGTTCGCTACCAGCGCTGCTTGCATACCATTACCCACAGACGCTCATTCAGGTGATTCGACTGTAGCCTGAATGACGAGCATTGTGAAGTGCGACGTGCTGCTCTTGGTAGCAAGTTGGCATGCATGCATCCCTGCAGTTTAGGTCGGTTGCATGCAGAGCCTCAAGGTCGAGCTGTGGCTCATCCAACGTGCAGGCAGTCGAGATCGACCCTGTGATCGTGGATGTTGCCAGGCGCTTCATGAGCCTGTCGAACCCGGTACGAGTAACAGAACCAGATGACATGTCGTTTGAGATGGCTTGTTGGACCTATACCCATGCATGGGTAGGACTCACGCAAGACAATACAGCCAGCATCTGACCAAGAAATGGGTGACAGTACAGGTGCTGGCTGCAAGACGGAATCTTTTGGTCCAGGAGGGCGATGCACGAACCACAGTCTTCGAAATGCTGCAGCCGGAGGTAGGATCAAGTACCTGCAAACCCTACTGGCAAGGCAGACCTTAAGTTGGCGTGCAACACTGCCACAGGCTGACTGCAGCATCTATGCTGCCCTTGCTGAGGGCGTGTGTACAGCATCTGTGTGCAGGCAGCGCCGCCAGATACCATCATGCTGGACTGCTATGATGGCGAGGGCGCCATTCCCGTGGGCCTCTCAGGTGTGCCCAACTGCAATCCAGCCAGGCTCCTAGCTGAGCTAAGCAAGCATTCAGCCCAACTGAACATGGCCTACATTTGATGCAGGGCCGACCTTCCTACAAGCGTGCGCCAGGGTGTTGAAGCCAGGAGGCCTGCTGCTTACAAACCTGTTCAACAATAACCCCGGCTCCCAAGCCAGGCTACGGGTTGCGCACTTCGCCGTGCATGTAAGCTCGACTGCACTTGCGCTTGCGGTTGGCACCTGCTGTCATTGGACACCTGAACATGTGCTGATCTGCGCACAGTGATCCCAGCACAACGCTCGTGGCCCTTGGCCCTGAGGGTGGACAGCTAGAAAACCACAATCCAGGCACAGTTTCAAGAAGACTGATGCTGGTGCTGTGTTGCAGTTGCAGGATATTGTCGGCCACGGTAATGTTTATTCTGTGAAGGCTGTCAACCAGGAGGTGATACCCTGATGTGCCGTGAAAGAGCAACGTTCATCGCTGAGTTTGAGATGTGCATTGTTGCCACTACTGTGCCCATTGCTGCAGGTGAATGTCATCTTGATTGCAGTCAAGCCACCGGCAGAAGGCAGCAAGCACAGCAGCCAGCCATACAGCAGGCATGACATCATTCAGGTGTGAAACTGCACGCTGCCATGCAGTGCTCATGTCGGAAGCATGGAGGCTAAAACCCCATCCTGCTTATCCGCCTGCCGCAATGTCTGCTGCAGGCAGCGGATGACGCTGGGAGGGAGGCTGGCTTCAAGTTTTCTGCGGCCGAGGAGCTGATGGACCTCTTCTGCATTCACGCCGACAGCGTCGCCAGCTTTCACGAGACAAGGGCTTGACACTGACTGCCCACCGGTAATGACATCGATGTTCGGAGGCATATTCGGGAGGCATATTCTTTGAAGCACCTGCCAGCCTGGGATGGTGTGTGCAATGCTGACGTGAAATTCTTGATTTGTTGATAGTGTGCTGGTATGATCAGTTTATTTTGCAGTTGTACAATGGTTGGGTTGTGCGAGGTTGAGTGTTGTGGTTTGCTGTGATGATGCTGACAGCGGCTGCTGCAGCGATGATGATCGCGATGGGCATCTGGCAATACTATGCAGCTGCTTGTAATGGGTTCTGCACCAGCACACACGCCATACACGCCTTGCCATGCCGACTAGCATACTGTGAGCACCCCCGCATGGGCCTTCTGCCTCATTCGGCCAGATGGTATACCATCTGGCCGCCCTTAACCTCGCAGCGTGCATGGCCGAGCTTCATCAGGCAGTTGACGGCTGCTCGTGCCGCCTTGGCGCTGCCGGCGGACCCCTCTAGCGTGTCTGCTGTGAAGCCCCCTGCAGCACTGGCGGCCGCCTTCACGGCAGCGCCCAGCGCTGCAAGCTCAATCTGCGATCGGATATAAGCTGGCAGGCTGCCATATGCCTGCAAGCCGAGTTGCAACACTCACAACAGCGCATCAGCAGGTGGCAGACCTCAGGAAGCATGAGAAAACTGACGTCTGACACCGTATGAACCATTCGCACACCTCAGCAGTGATTATTGCGGTACTATCAGGATGGTTGCCACCGCTCTCGCCGAGTGGGGGCGCAGGCAGCGCTGCTGACTGCACGTCATCAATGAAATAGTGTCATTTTGATGGCTGTTGCCTAACAGCTTACATCAGCAGCCTCATACCATCACACCGTACGCCAATGCCTGCCACAGTGCACATTGAACCCTTGTCCAGCCAGACAGAGCGCACCTGGCAAGCCTGCTGCGCTGCAAACCTGGCCATCACAGCCGCCGCCCTGGGGCTTGGCTCCGGCGCCTTTGGCAGTGCGTGCTGCCTGCCCGCCGCTACCTCCAGCTTCCGCGGGGGCGGGCACCCGCGAGGTGGTACTGCACTGGTGCTCGCACCACGCTGAGCTGCAGTGGGCTGTGTGGCTTGCGCTGGCCGGGCTGCGATGTGCTGTTGTGCCTGCACTGCTGCGGAGGCTGGGAGCTGTGGCGCCGCAGCCACACCAGCCTTTGCAAACGCCACGCTGGCAGGTGGAAGGCGCATGCTAAAATCCTCGCACATGTCCGCATGCCCCTCTGCGCCCTCGGAAGCATGCATGCTGGCTGTCGGTGCACCAATGCTGCCACTCTGCACCTTGCCCTGCACATGGAAGGCAACACTTGCCACCTCAGGCGTGGCCGAAAGCCTTTGGCCACTGCGCCTAGTAGATTCGTGTCGCACACAAGCATCTCTGCATCTGTGCATCATGCTTCTGAGTTAATAGCAATCAGCATCGCCGCAAAGTTTTCTCACTAGCACGGTCACCTTGGACACAGAGGTGGGCTCGAATGCGCGTGACAGCAGTGACACGGTGTCTGGGGAGATGGCTGCAGGCGCGCCGTGGGTGAGGGGCGTGTAGCAGAAGCTGGGCTGACTTGCCTGGGCCTCTGGCGTTCTGGCGTGCGGCTCTGGGGACCGCCTGGTACAGCAGTCACGACCAGCGGCGTCAGGCGATGAGCAGATAGCAGCAGGTTCACGGAGTGTGCATGCAGTCAGATTGTCGACAATGTGGTGCACTGCTCGGCAACATGGCAGACGCCTGCAGCACCTTCTGCGTATGAGCTGCGAGTATAGCTCCATCGTGGACTCCTCCTGGGCTGGCGCCTGCTGGGGCAGGTGCTGCTGCAGCGGCGGTGGCGGCGGGTGCGACGTTGGCGCTCGGCCCGCGCCACAAATGCCGTCGAGGTGCGTCACGCCGGCTGCTGCGCTGCTGGCCGCCATCTCAGCTTCTGCTTCGGTGCTGCCGGGTGCTGCAGGTGGCACGGGAGTCACAGGCCCCAGCCCAGGATCCTCAGCTGCTGCTGCCGCCTGGGCTTGGGCGGTCCGCAGCTCTGTGGAAGTGGCCCAGCCGCCAGGCGGCCCCACAGCCGCCTCATCAGCGGCCGCCAGGTCCACTGCAGCGTACATGGATGCTCGGCGCCCGGCATGGTCCTGCAGCAGCGCCGCTGCGCCGCCGCCGCCGCCTGTACTGACCCCAGCCTGGCCATATACTGAGGCGCGCCGCCCGGGTGCCGGCTGCGTAAAGCCATGTGTCAGTCAGTGCTGCATGCTCCTTTGCTCTCTATCCAGACGCTGCATGAACTGCACAGTCAGTATGCTCATGTGAAAGCATGCCGTGTGTGAACGCATGATGCCATGGAGCCGTGCCTGCTCTGCTGCAGGCTCGACGGCAGGACTGCGGCTCATGCTGCGGACGCCGGCGAAGCGCACGCTGGGGCGGAGCCGCTGCTGCGTTGGGGGCTCTGCAGCCTTTGGGTCCATTAGCGCACGCGCATGTGGCTGAAGGGGCTGCCACCTCCCAATGCCGCCAGTTGCATGCTGCTTGTTCAGCTGCGTTCCAGCCGCTGCTGGACTGCCCGTCGCCAGTCGGGGCGGCAGTGCCAGCATATCCTCCAACGGACTGTCAACAGCTGCTGACCGCGCAGCATACTTCTGCTGCAGCTTCCTGCAACAGATATTGAAGCGTCCAGCAGTGCTGCTAACTACAACGATGGGTCACGTGCTGGATCTGCCAGCAAGGTGTGGCAGAGGCGACGCCTGAGTACGTCTCCTGTGAACAAGGTCACTATGTACAACCTGCTCAGCCTCGCGGTTGTCGTCAGGGTTCACCTGAGGGAAGGGCTGACGGAGAAGGGTGTGCCGGAGGACGCAGAGGCAGGGGCAGGGGGTGCCTCTGGCTTTCCTGCCTGCCGCACTGCAGGGGTGGGCTGCAGGTTGGTGACCACTGCCAGCGGCTTCTGCCGATGCACGGCTGCCGGCGACTCTGCAGGTGGTAGGAAACAGAAGCTTACGTAGGTGCTGCAGCCGCGCCTCTGTGGGCCAGTCATGCTGAAAAGGTGTTTCAGCATGTTGCATGCATGCAGAGGATACCAGTGCCTGGACACCTGCTGTCGCCTTGCCGAGGCCACTGGTGGCGGGCTCTGTTGCAGGAACTGGTGCTGCTGTGGGTGGCATGCTCACAGCATCTGCTGCACTGGCGGCAGCTGCTGAGTGACCTGCCAGGGGCTGCTCAGGTGTGCCATCACCGCCTTCTGCCACATCAAACCTGCAGTCTGCCTGCTGTCCGTCTGCCATCTGCGTGTTGTCGTCAGCCGCCTGATGCTGGGCGCCATCCGGATGTGACAGCGGCTCAGCAGGGGCGCGGCAGGGGCACTCTGCATCGTAGCCGTATGCCCGCAGGTGGGCTTCCAATGCTGCGATGGCTGCATGTTGCTGCTGGTACACGATGAGGTAGCGAGCCAGGAACTCCTGAACATATTGTCGAGAACATGTGAGCTGAAACGAGCGAAACAGCACAATGTCGCAGGCCTCCGCGGTCACAGTGACGATATGGCACCTGCAACGGCGTCGCCTGCTCAAGCAAAGCCGCCACAGCCCGCGCCTCAGCAGCTGCAGCTGCAGCCTGCCGCCATAGCTCTCCCAGGGTTTTCGAGAACTCAATAGCTGCATGCATGGAGACGACAGCATCCATTGGTGCCCGGCAGACACTCTTTGCCATGCATGCAGCGGCAATGCTGCGCTTAGCAGCCTCGCAGTCAACTGCGACCTACGTCCAATATGCGAGGGTGCAGCGCATGTGCGAGCAAGATGATCGATGTCCGCTGGTAGCGACTGGAGCTGTTCTAGATCAGCTGATACCGCACTAATGGTACGCTTCAGCTCCTTCATGGTGCACGCGGCGGATGCCGACCCTGGTGACGTGAACCGCAGCTTGCAGCTGGAAGCTATGTCTTATGCAGCGTGTGCATTCAGCTGGGCAGTCCGATGTGTATTGCGCTGCAGCTCGGATGAAACCACTGCTGACCAGAATGGAGGTCGACGTCGGGTCGTGCAGTGCTCGGTTGCATGCACGATTGTGAGAACCGCAACCACGGCAGAGCTGTAGTGCGTGGTTCACAGGTGCACCAGAGAACTGCAATTGCATCAGCAGTTCAATGACTTCAGCACAGAAGCAAAGTGCACACTTCACTCGTTCACTGAGCAGCTGTCCCAGGTGGCTTTTGTAATCGCTACAGGGGCGTCCGGCGCGTCCCTCGGCCGAGTCAGACTGCAATCCTCGCATGCGGCCGCCAATGTGCATTTGCAGCTCTGCCGTGACTGCCAGTGCTACAGGCCAACGCTTTACCATTAGGTTTGCTGTTCTCAGGCACCAAGCTGGAGGGTGCCAACTGGGCATGCTATAACGTTACACTGGGCTGCAGAAGCTACCACCGTTGCATTTCATTACGCCAACGGCTCTTTCGTGGTCCACTAGCATCATTGAAGCTCGCTGGAAGCGCTTCACGCAGCATTGCCGCTCGAAAGCAATACTCCTCATTGAGATCACGTGTGAGATCAATTGCACTGCAGTCCTGCTGCAGCACTGTGTCAGCACCGAGCATGGCCGCACTGGGAGCTGCTGGGCCTATAGAAGGACAATGCACGAACAGCCGCGGCCAGAAGCTCTTCACGGTTACCTACCGCGCCAGCGGTCAGCAGCGGGCGGTGCTGTTCCATCACCACGGCTACGGCGAGCATGTGGGCCGCATGCGACACTGTGAGTCGTCAAATGACCATCACTCTACGCTCATATGTGACTGCGTCTTTTGCTGGTAATGCTCCCCAAGTAGTTTTCTCAACATTGACGCATTGCACCATCTACACATTCACAACTTCTGTCACTGCAGACTTCGGCATGCTGGCAGCGGGTGGCATCACGGTGCACGCATTCGATGCCCACGGTCATGGGCAGTCGGAACCCAGTGCGACAAAAGGCCGTGCGTTCGTGAAGCGCTTCAGCGACCTGGTGAGCTCCTCTCAGCACGCCACATTCGCTTAATATGGCTTACGGGGCAGCGCCACCACTCATGCTGGAGGGCAGCGTACGTTCGTGTGCTGTGGCAGGTGGACGATCTGGACGCCTTCGTGAAGGAGAAGGCAGCTGCTGAGCCGGAGGGCACGCCCTTCTTCATTGGCGGCCAGTCCATGGGCGGGCTGATCGCCGTGCATGAGGTGCGGGAGATGAACAAACCTGGTAACTTGGAACACCTTTGACATGCTGGCCATCTCAGTTGCTGACCTTGCATACTACCTGACACGGCAGCGGGTGTTGAAACCCTTTCGTGAGGCTGCCGCCTTACAGATCATCGAAATCAATAAATGGTTCCTGCAACAGGCGCTGCGGGCATCGGTGCCATGGCGGGGCCTCATCCTCAGCTCAGCGCTCGTGGACGTCATGTGGACGCCCGTGCTCAAGTGCAGACCCAGCATTCTGCCTGTCGCCCAAAGATGCAGATGCACGTCTCCCATTGCAGCGTCTGTTGCCAGCAGGCTGGTGTGCTGCACTGCCATGTGACTGGCAGTGTCGAGCGCGACATGAAGCGCTGCGGCCATGCGACGCAGGATGCAGGCCAAGGTGGGGGGTCTGCTGGCGACGCTGGTGCCGCACGCCCGCCTCGTGCCTGCCGTCGACCCTGAAGACATGAGCCAGGACCCCGCAGTGGTGTGTAGTTGTTTGCTTGCACTTGTAGTTTCAGGGTGAACATGCAGTGGAGCTGCATCATGTTGATCACATGCCAACCCTCGTGTATGGTGCAACCATAGCAGGTTAGAATAGGTGCTTGTGCTCTCGGTGAGCAGGGCTGGTGCAGGCCTGTGAAGCGTCATCCGCGTGTGCTGAACCCTGCAGGTAAAGGACTATGTGGAGGACCCTCTCAACCTGGTGGGCAAGATCCGAACGCGCACCTCCAACGAGCTGCTAAAGGTGCGGACCCCTCTGTTGCAGCACACACCAGCTGTATGGTGTTGTAACAGAGGGAAGGGCCCGCTGCTGAATACGCATCACCTGCATCGTCAGTTCGGGGACAGTGCATTGCATCCTGGCATGACATCGCGTTGCAACCCGGCATCAGGGCAGGGGGACATGAATATCACCACTGCAGGCATTCAGGGAGCTGGGCAAGCGGCGGCAGGAGCTGCAGCTGCCGATCTTCGCCGTGCATGGCACCGCCGACAAGACCACAAGCCTGCAGGTGCATCTTGCAACACAGCGGCCGGCATGAGCTTTGCTGCATAGGCACAAATATCAAGCACGCTCCGCATTACTGTGCAAGTCTCTATACCCTGATGCCAGGCAGTGAAGGACCTCCTGACGGGCTGCCCCAGCAAGGACACCTCGATGAAGGTTGTTGAGGGTGCGCCTTGCCAACATCATTGCTGGGATGCAAGCCAGGCTCACGGGTCAGGCGTTGCAGATAGCAGATGTATGACTTGCAGCTGATGGACTGTACCGTAGGTCTGCTGGACAATGACCCATTCCTGGCACCGTGCAGGCGGCTACCATGAGCTGCTGCTGGGCCCGGAGAAGGAGGAAGTCATTGGCGCCATCCGGGACTGGATCCTCGCGCATGCAGCCGCCCCTGTGGCCGCCAAGCTCTGAGCGCAGATGGAGGTTGTGGCCGTCACATTCCTCAGATTGTGGGCGGCATAGGTGCTGCAGGATTCTTACAGGATTCTTATATCTAAAGCATGCTGCAGCACTGATGCGACTAAGCTCTGTGCCCCGCATGTGACTCCGCGCAATGTGCGCAGGATGCACATGTGGTCCCGATACATAACTAGGTCCAACGTCAGCATGCCAGGCATGACCAACATGTCGTGGAACTTCAGTATTTGCACATAAGCACAGAAACTTTCCGCTTCAGCCAGGTTTACTCTGCGCACGCCGCAGCATTCAGAGTGAGGGCTGATGCAACTGAGAGCTTGCTCAGCCGAGTGGTCAGATGCTTTTGAGCTAGATAAGCACTGTGCAGTCGTTCGTTGTACTCAGGGTAATTGCAGGCGTCAGGGCATGTGGTGTGCCAGCCTGCCTCAGCGTTGCGCGCTACTCACAGAAGGTTTGATTAGTTGGTTCAGGAGTTTATCACAGCATGATCGAGGGTTGGCAAACATAGCTATTGGTGGAAATGTGCATGTAAGCTGGACATGCTTGACAACCAACATGACGATTTTCAGCTTGGTGCACAACGTGCAGTGCTCTAGCAGTCCTAGGTCACCAACTGCAATCAAGCTCAACGAGACGTGTCGTCTGCATGGACAGCTGCCGGCGCGAGATCCCAAGGGTGCTGCCTCAATGCTTGGTACTTGGGTGCGATGCTGATGCAACACGCGGGAGGCAGAAAAGTTTGCCGCTTCTCGCAGCACCAGTTTTTGACGAAGAGCAGTTGCGGCCATACGCTGTGCTTGTTCCAGAACCTTGATCACACGCCCTGGAACGTGAAGCCGGCGCCCTTTCTGCTGCGCGTACTGTCAGCATGCTCACTGCGCATGGCGCCTTGGTTGGTGTTGCTGCTTCGGCTTATCTTCTGTGGCTCTGGTGCAACCAGCAGCGGTGGCGGCTTGGTGGACAGCACCTGCACGCACTGACTTCAGCCTCGCATTGAGTGTGCACCGCCACCACGAAGGAACGGCATAGTGTCAGCACATGTGCATCGAAACAGACAGAGCAGGACCAAGCACACGTGATATGGGCAACCTGCTGATCTCGGTGGGAAGATCAGTAGCACACAGCATGCATGCATGCACTGTCTGCAGCAGAAAGCAGTGCAGCTGTGTCAGTGTGGCAGGTGAACGTTGCCTGCGCATGCCACACCTTGAGCTCCTCGGCACGGGCTGCGCAGCGGGCCGCCCACCCGCCCGCATGTGAGAAGGATTTTGGGATGACGTCCAGTATTGACAGTCCCGGACCATCAGCACCTCGCACCGCCATCTCCAGCAGCTCCTGCAGGCAGACTGTGCAAGATGAGATGTTGCTTCTGACCCAGCACTTGGCGGTACACAGAACACAGCATGTTCGCTGGACGATAATGACCAAGGATCACATGAAAAATGGAAGTGTGTCTTCCTAGTCTCTCATTTGCTCGGTATAGAATATCACTGACGACGCATTGTATGAGGTACACTCTTTGGGTTGTCGCAGCGCAAGAAGGCCATCAGAGAACGATGCTCACCTCCAAGGCAGCATGTCGTCCGATGGCATCGTAGCACAGTGTCAATCCAAAAGTTCCCAACTGCTGATCTTGTCAGAGAGAATTGCGTAATCTGGACTCAATCACATCGCTGAGGCTGCCGGCACCTGGCGGGCGGCGGCCGCGCCGCAGCAGAGGTGGACGCAGCAGTCGTCGGCGCCATCTGGCAGCAGCGGGCATGCCTGCGGCAGCCCGTACTTCCGCCGCAGCGCCGTCCTGCACAGCAGGGAGGAGCTGATCATAGGAGTGCCTTCACAAGCAGTAGCATCAGCCGGCTTAAACAGAGGTAGTCGCAACTGCCAGAGTGCACCCCTCTGCAATTGCCTTCATTGGTGGTGCTGTAAACCTGACGAGCTGGCAGGAAACTCTGACACAGTGGTTCAAATGCAACACCGCACCGCAGCTGGGCCGACCAGCAGGCGGTGGGGTCCAAGGCGCACAGGCCCCCGGTGCCCAGCAGCGAGCACCCGCAGCTCAGGATCGTCGCCAGCCAGGTGCGGCATCGGCCTGCACAGCAGCGCCGCAGGAATGCCCGATACAACCCTCAGCCACGAACGGATGTGCAGGTTGGCTGGTGTCCACATGCAGTCTCTCAAGCACAGCTCCTGCACATGCGGCCATCTGAAGACATCTTGATTGTGTGCCTTCCACGGGCCAGCTGGCTGGTTGCAGCGCCGGCCGTGGCTGCGGCTACGGCTGCGATGTGACAGTACTGTATGCTGCAGAGACAAACTGCAGGGCCCTTGTGCAAGTCTCACGCAGGCTCTTGATGCTGTGGGCAGAGTCCGCGCCGCCGCCGCCACAAGACGACAGGCAGCCGACTCGATCCGCCAACCCGGCAGCCTGCACTGCGCGGGCCCACTGCGCCTCCGCCGAGCCCGCCGCGCACCACTCGCTGTGCGTCCTGCATGCGGACGAACCTACTTGCAGGGTCTCCTGGCATTGAAACATACGCGGGCGGGATCCATGGAGGGTGCAATCGGGCTGCAAGGGCCAGAGCAGCCTGGTCATGCCCGACATTCCCACAGATCTTTTGCCAAACTAAGGGGGTGCGCCATCTCATACATGTCCTGCCAAACTTGCAGTGCATTGCGTCAGAAGGGGGGCTCACCGGCCGCAGCAGGCTGTGCCGGCCGGTAGCAGCACAGCCGCAGCTGCCACAGCAGCCTTGGGACCCACTTCCTCCAGGAGGCCAAATGTCCAGGCACCATCCACCACCCAGGGCCTGAGACACGCACCGTGGAGCTGCCTCGAGCTTACTGACGTATCTGTACACACTTGCATACTGTCACACGCAGCATGCATGCAGCTGCTTCGACACGTGACCTGCTGCACCGCTACATGCTGAGGAATGGCAGCATAGCAGGGTTGGGACACCTGTAGACGGCGGCGACCTCGGCCACAGTGGGAGGCAGGAACTCGCGGGGGTCTTGGCCCCGCGGATGAGGCTGCACCGGCGCTGTGGATGGCCACTTCTGCACTGTCAGCCATGCCTCCCTTGGATCTTGGCCTATCTGCGTTGAGACACACTGATCTCAGCGTCCATAGCTGTACAATAGCTTGCAGGATTGTCCGTGCCACTCTTTCACATGACACGTCGAGCAAGCAGGATCAGACACTGCTGCAACAGGTGGATCACAGATGGAGTGCACGAACTGTGCCTCCGTCCATAGCTAGCATGGGTGCCCAGCATCTTGCATGCTGCTCAAACACAAAACGACAGCAGCAGCACCTGCTTCATGGTCGTCTCCTTGCGGGTTGCCCAGGATGTTGCCGTGTGCAGTCGAGATGAAGGGAAGGCAGTAGCAGCGCCGGATGTAGAGTCCACACTGATGGATGGCGCCGCCTCGAAATCGTATGGGTTGAAGCGCCTGGCCAGCGGCGGCCTGCATGCACGTGGATGGATTATGCGCGCATGCTGTCTGTTTGCTGTCGTGCAGAACACTGCCCTCCTCAAAATGTCAGCGGCACGAGGCTGTTGGCAGCAGGCGAAGCACACACCCAAGTTCAGGGTTCAACCTGCATGGGTCATGGCTGGGCAGACGGTCAGCTGCTGCACTGCTGGTGTTGCGGCTGAGGCGATCCTGTCGGCGGCCGCTGCGCCGGCCGGTGTGTGATGTGCAGTCAGCGCTGTGCACCGAGCGAGTTGCCAGGCTGAGTGCCGGCAGCGACTGGCTCCCTGTGCCGCTGGCCATGCTGTGCCCTACATCTAATAAATCTCCACCTCTGAATCGTGTCAATCAACCAGCCACTCAGTCTGCGGCAAGGTGGAATCACTCCATGACGGTGCATCAGACAGACGGTCATACATTATAATATCAAGCAAGTCGAGGCTTCTACAGAGTGTGCGTGCGGTTGCAAACTTGTCGTCACCCTGGGTGCTGAAGCTGCAGACTGAGCTGTCGTCGGAGCGCATGGTTGCAGAGTGCTTTAGCACACCACCGCCACTGCTGCCAATGGAGTTCTGGCTCCAGATGGACCCAGTGTCTCCACCATCAAACTGCAGGCAATGACTTGGCCTCATGAAGGCTGCGTGAGCTGCATGCAGCATGCGTGTTGCACCATGTGTGATCCTTTGCCACACAGGGACGGCCAGGACATGAACTGGCTGTTGCTGCAGTTCGTCTGGTGACGGTCAAACTATGCATGATGCTGCAGGGATTCGGAGCATGCACCGGAGTGTTGGCTGATCACCGATTGAGCATCGGGGGACTGTGGCCAGGCATCCGAGTCGGCTCCAGCCAACGACGGGCTGCCTGGCGAAAACATGTACTGCTGGCCGCGGCGTGCGCCCAACTGTGTCACACGGGCGCTCAAATTGATTTGCAAAGACCCACGCAGCTCATCATGCATGCCGGCGTCATACATCTGCAACACTTGAGAAGCGACCAGTTGTGCATGCAGGGCGATAGCACCTGACCGCCTGGTGTTCTTGCGGGACTCCGACCAGGTTGCCCAGGCGCACTGTTCCCACGGGCCCTGGGAGCAACATGGCGACTCCACAATCAGTGTTGGCTGGGCACCTCAAAGGTATGCTGCACGCAGCACAGGCTGTACATGACACCCACGCACCTTCTGTGCTGCGCCTCCACCACCTGGTCTCGTGGTACGTTGGCGTCTGCTGAGCTGATGCGGCGGTGGGTTGTGCGGCGGCCTCTGCTACTCACTGAGCGTCCACGGCTGCTCACTGAGCCATCGTCAATGGACTGAGCCTCGGACAGCATCTCCCGTTCCGCCTGCAGCTCTGCCTCCTGTTGTATGACAGGAGCGGCAGGTTTGTCGGCATGAGTTTGGCAGATTTTCCAATGCTATGCAGCTGCAAAGCTGCAGGAGAAACGAAATTCTTGATCTTGCCTCGGGTGGCAGCATGGCATGAGCTATCGGTTTGCTGGTGGACAGCAAACTCTCACGTACACATGTGTGGATTATGCTGTCACATAAATTGGTGGCGTATTAAGGAAGACACACAGAGTCAGCTGACAAATGCTGCGATGTCTATGTGATGAGAGCGAGCGCCTGCAACAGGCTGACCTGGCGCCTGATTTCGCGCTCCACCCAAGCTATGTCCTGGGAGATCCCGGAGCGGCTGCTTCCACGGCTACCTGCATCTCTGTCTGTGCTAGCACGCCTGCACCAAGGAAGCAAGACCTTTGCTTAGCCTCGTCGAACTATCAACGATCATGGGTACATGGTGAACCCAACAGAGGTAACTGCATGGAAAGAACAACTGATGCCTGCCTGCCTCTGCTGCCCTCAGAGCTGACGCTGTGAGGGCCACCGGAGGGACCTGAGGGTTTCCGACCCACTGCAGGGCCGCCAATTGCGGCATTGGCGATTACACGCCGCTGCCGCTCAGCTGCTGCTGATGTGACATTTGGTGGCAACTTTTGTGGTGGTAGTGCTGTGCGGATCGGGCGTAGCTTTGGGGCCGCAGCATCTGGCAGCCTTGGCAAAGCTTGCCTGCTGGGCTGCACTGCCGCGTCACTGGCGAGGCCATCCATGGATTGCACACTAAGCTTTCGCAGAGTGGGCAGCTGCGACGTGCCATGCTGGGAAGCCGCTCCAGCACTTGACTGGCGGCTTGCAACACTGACGCCAACACTGCTGCTGCTGTTAATTGACGCAGCTTGATTCTTTTGGTCATCGCTGTCACTGCAGAGTCTGAGGGTGTGGCTCACAACTGCCGCCTGCCGCTTGCTAGTTGGCACAGGCTCCTATAGGCAGGTGCCCTTGTCAGGCTTATATCATGTTGTTTGCAAAAGAGTCACATGTTCGTCCAGTTTTTACAGTGTATGCCCGGTACTGCCAAAGCCGGTGAGAAGCAAGCCCAAACTAGGCCTGTATGGGTGATCTATGTACCTGGGCAATTTGTGGCAGCGGTGGGGGCATAGGTTGACCAGGGTCAACCTCATCATCAGAAGGAGCCCCGATGTTCGCGGCGTTGGCCTCGGTATCCCTGTGTTTAGCTGCTAGCCAAGCTGCACGCTGCCTGCCTGGCGTCAGCTGCGTGCCAAACCATTGCCAGGGTTAATGAGCAAAGTGAATTTGGTGCGAGTGGCTTCTGTTGTCAGCATGTATGCAACTATATAGCTGTGTACAGCAAATCGATCGATGCAAATTACTCCCATGGTCATGAAGTCGAAGGAAGAGCCTGTTCAATGGGCTAACAGCAACACGGATGGTCGCTGCGGCCTCACCAGCGGCGGCGGCAGCGTAGCATCAGCCGGTGGCCCTGCAGCAGCAGGTGCCCTGGCCTGGCGGCGCAGTGAGGCATGTTGCTCAGCACTGCCCTGTCCATGGCCCAGCTCTGCAGGGGCCGAGTGGAGCACATCCCTGCTGTACCTGTGCATAGTTTCAAACACCATCAGCTTGCCGGCAGCATGGCACAATCCAGTCAAGGGCCCCCGATGTCATTGGTTTGTGCTTTCACCATGACAGTGAGTCAAACAGTGACAACGTGCTATTGCAAGCACAGCACCTCACCTGGCATCCTCCGTCGCTTGGCTGCTGCTGGGTGAAAACGCTGCGGTGGGATGCAGCGGCCAAATCTCCACCGGCGGCAGCACTTGCGCCATGCTGTGCATGCGGCGGGCGATGCTTCTCCCACCACTGCCCCGTTCGTGAGTGGCACCCCCATCTTTGCTCTGTGCTTGCAAACTGCGCGGACGAGGTTCTCCCTGTGCCTGCTGGGGCCATGGCGCAGATGAGCTGCTGCGGCGCTGGTAGCCCTGCTGCCAGGCGTTGGGGTCAGCGCCAGCTGTGGACGCAACTGTTAGGCCAGGCTCTGGCTCAGGGCTGGTGCCTCTGAATGACGGACTGCCGCCCTGTAGCAGCAATGCAAGGACGTTTCTGCACTTGCTCTGTGACATGCTTGTCGAGGGCGCCCTTGCCCTGTGACTGCATTCTGAGAACCAAAACACATGACAACCGGCATCGAACAAGTTTAACGATGGATGGTCGATGGTGGCTGCCCTTGCGTCCAATTCTCAAACTCAACCACACAACGCACACGTACAGAGGCCCTAGCATGGCCATCAGTAACACACCAAAGCCTCTGCCTATGATGCCTGCCCAAACTGTATCTCGTGCTTCTGCGCACCATGCTGGACGCTCTACCCAAGGGCGAGGCAGAGGGGCTCCTCTCAGCGCCGCCGATGCTGCCCTGGCTCCCGGCTCTGCTGGAGCGAGTCCTGGACAGAGTCGGCCAGAACTCAAGGTCCTGCTCCTGCTGCTGCTGCTGCTGCCCGTGCTGTGGCATGGTGGCAGCCTGCAGCACATGGCGAGGCACCATGGTTGTCAATGGAAGTATTGATGAGCTGCATGCAGCTTTGCGGGTCATGTTTGTACATGAAGCTGAAGTGCTTGCAACCATTGCTGATGTGCGTGTACATTGCCGGTGTACCAGGTCTTCTGACGATGTCCTGTCGCTGCTGCCTCCAAGTGCCGCTGCAACGAAGTCCTTGACAGTGACCATCACGCCGCCGCTGCTGCGGGTGATGCTGCCAGATGGCGACACCGAACGCTGCCTGCCAGGTCGCTGCTCGGCAGCCATAGCCGGCCAAGGCACCTGCCTGCCACAGGTGTCCACGGTGGGCATGGGACGGTCCATAGCAGTGAGGACAAGGCCAGTCTTGGCAGTAAACCTTGCCCGACGTCAGCCAAGTCGACCACTTTGAATCGCGTTGCAAGATGCAGCTGGTGTCTGGAGTCCACCAGGGAAACAGAGCTGTGCATCGGTGCGAGACCGGCTGGTGTGAGTGGGCCTTGGAACAGTCAGGTCCTGGCGGCCCGGTCCAACGTTGACTGCTCGTGATGTGACGCAACGCGCGAATGGGCACGTAGGACGGGCGGGACATACGCCGTCGAAAGCACGCTCATCAGGACCAAAGACCCACCTTTCAATCTGCCCCGCCGCCAATTACTGCAGCGGCGGGTGCGTGGCAGCCCTGCTTGCCGCTACGCCGCCCGTGCGCAACGGCAGCGAGCTGAGCTCAGCAGTGGCAGACGGTCAGCTTATGGGCGTCTCAGGTGGCAACACAGCTGCAAGGACAGACATTTTGGCACAAATGCAGCAGTCAGCAGTTCAACCAATGCACCGCTGATGAGACAGGTTGTTGCCATGTGTCCCAGATAGACATGTGGTCCATTGCCCTTCAAATGTACAGTCCATCAGGCACCTCATGCCTGTGCGAAAAGCTTGCAGCATGCAGCCTGCTAAGCCATGTCAATCTATCGTGCAGCCCACCACATGTTTGCACACACATGTCGTCGTCCGCCCAGCCCATACGTCGTCACCAGAACGAGCAGAAATCCCCAACAAGGATTGTGTTTGTTCTCTGCTTCCTCAGGCACGGCATGCCAGCATTGCAGGCCCAGCCCCGCAAGGCACATCTACGCAGGCTGCCGAGCAGCAGATTCGCTCATCCGTCGGCACTGTGAAGTCAGCCAGGCTGACCGGTTGCGCACTCCCCGCAGCCGCACTTTTGTGCAGTTGCCCAGCACAGCAAGCGCTGATTGCTCTGACAGCGCTGCCAATGCTCTGCACATAGATCATGGTTGTGGTGAGCATTCACATGCAATGATCGGCTGGCTTATCAGGGCAGTGCAAGATCACACTTGGCCACATGGTCTCAGATGGTGATGCCTCCCCCTTGATATATATATAGATAGATATATAGATAGATATATATATATAGATATATAGATAGAACACATCACAATGCCAAGTGAAACAGCCTCCACATACACAAGTCACTACTTACCTGAGGCTATGTGAATCGAAGTCGTTTGCTTCGACAACATGGCCACTGATGAGCGACTGCAATTTGGCTGTCACAGCGGCTGGCATCTGACCATTCTTCTGCTGCTCCTTTGCTGCCATCTGCATAGGCGATAATACTACTTCCGCAGGTGTTGAGAATGCACTGGTGATACACTTGTTGACAACCCCACAGCACTACTGAAGACGACATCAAGCGCATTAGTCGCAGGCTCGCCTTGCGCAGGGTTGCGGCCTCTGCTCTGTCGTTGGAGGTTGTTGCTATCGCCATGAGCTGATCTGTGTCACGCTGGGGTGCGCCGAGCAGCAGTGTGCGGCCTTTCACCTGGACCAGTGTGCCGCCTGCGACAAGCACAGCAAACTTGACGCTGGCCTTTCTGACACTTTCATAGCGTACGTAGCGCCAAAGCACGTCTGACTGACGCGGTCGAAGAGAAGATGAAGCAGCATGGCCAGGTGTTTGACGAATTGACATGCTGCCACACCTGTGCCGTCAGCCAGATCTCGTCCGACGGCATGTACATCAGAGTTCACGGCGTTGAGCTGCACCTTGACAAGCCCGTGCGCAGCAAGCAACTCGCCTAGCGAAGACACATGGCTCCCCTGTGAACCGACGTGGGAAGCTTGACGCAATAAGGGAACGGTGAAGTGACCAGCAGAAGCACAGCGCATGCAGTCATCGTTCAGCAAACGGTAAGCAATGTGACGTGCCATCAGTGTCCACTCCCACCTGCACGCCAGACTTGCCAATGCGCAGCAGCGGCCGCGGCACAGAGTCCCACAACGTACGTGTGACATGCTGCGGCAGCTGTGGCTCTGCTGCTGAGGTCTCTGGCGGCATCACGCTGGCAGATCCGCCTAAGAACGGCGCAGTGTCCAGCTCTGCCTCTGCAATCATCAAGCGGAGTTGCTGGCTGAGCCTCTTCACCGTCTATGCAGAGGATGCAATAGATGCTCTGTTATGACGATGCACTCTTTCTCATGCAGGAACTTCAGTGTTGCTTGGTGCGCACCAGACGGGCCCGCCAGTAAGACTGCGGAGAGCTGCTGCCGCGCCAGAGTATCAACGGCAAATCTACCCTTGGACCAGCCAGAGAGTTTATATGCCTGCTGCGCAGGAAGGTGCCCCACGAGCGCTCTGCTCTGGCCGCCATGCCTTCCGAGAGGGTCAGCCACAGGCCTGCACACGCAGCATTTGCCTCCGCTTGCCATCTGCAGCAAAGCCTCCATGTTTCTCAATTGCTTTCGCGGTGCAATTCTTGTCGCAATTGCAGAGGGCGAAATGAGGCAGTTCTCCTGTCTGACAGCATGATGGAGTGCACTGAGCGCAAGACGCCCTGCACAATTTCTGCATACACACATGCGGGACTTGCAGTTACTGCTGTTTCACATCTTCACTCATACGTACGTAGTCGCAGGTCTGGTTGTTGACCTAAGTGGTCTGCCAGACACCCACCTGCGGCCAGCGCTTGAGAACAGCTTCACCAACTGGTGGACGTCGTGCCCGCAGATGTCTGCTGCGGCCACCAAGCTTCACCATCTAAAGCTGTTCTTCTCGAATCAGTACTGCCGCGCCCAGATACTGCGCGTCACTGACAACCATATTGTCGCCGACGCCTGCACCTGGGAACCGGAATTGAAGAAGGCGCTGCGGTCCACAGCCGACAAGGCGCGCAACAGTATGACCGGTGTCGGGGACCATGTGACGCACCTCCCAGCATAGCGTTGTGTCCGCTGTCATGCATTGCATAGTCATTGCTGGGCCTGCTGCCATGTCGCCATACCTACATGCAGCTGACATATGCGTGTGCGTGCGTCTCGTTCATTCAGGAGGCAGCAGCCAAGGTCGGCGAGCTCATTGCCGAACGTGCAGCCAGCAGCAACGTCACTGCGGTGCATTGGGCGCGCAAGCAAGGGCAACGTTACCACGGAAAGATTGCAGCCTTGCTGCAGTCGATGCAGGCGGCAGGGCTGCCCCTGCACTGACACACCACCATGTCGCGCCACAGCGCACCGCCAGTGAGCCTCTAGCTTTCTCAGCATTGAAGGAGGCGGACCACCGCCCCTCATGTGCACGGCCAGACAAGCGTCATACATGCTGCTCATCAGCGGCCATGTGCTCCAGGTCCTCAGTTGTGCTCCTCTGCACGCAGGTGTGCAAGTTCTACGTGCAGGGGCGCTGCCTTGCAGGCGACCGCTGCCGCTATGCCCACCCTGCAGCGGCACTGTCTCGTGTGGAGCTGAACCAGGTCAACGGCAAGAACGCCAGTCAGCAGGTACCTGCGCTGCACCTGTCCTGATGGCTGCTCCTTATGCACCAGTTCCTGTGGGGTTTATTGTGATGGGTGGCAAGGGGAATTCGATTTGCTATCGAAAGTTGATCATCCCTCTGCAGAATGGCAGCCGTCGGCTGCTGGTACCTCCACCGCCGCCAGCTGCTTCAGGGCAGCACGACAGCTCTGCTACCAGCAGCAATAGCTCCGCCAAGCAGCAATTGGGAGGTGCAGCTCCAGGCAACAGCAGAGAGACTGGCACCCGGCCAGCCGCCACAGCAGACATGCCCCCGCAGCGGCAAGCATGGGGTGGCAACTCCGCAGCAGCATTGGCAGGCCAGCAGGCCCCGCAGCAGCAGCCAGCAAAGCAGGCGGCCCTGGCGTATGACGCAGCCGACTTCGTGCCTGCACCATCAGCAGGGAAGACTGATGGTGGCCAGTGGCAGGGTGGGGACTATGCAGAGGAGTACCAGCAAGACTGGCCGCAGTATGGCAGCTACGCAGAAGAGCAGGGGCACAGCAACGAGGCAGAGCAGGCGTGGTACCAGCCAGAGGATGGAGGGGACTATGGCCAGGGTGGCGAGTGGAGTCCACAGGCTGAGCCGGGGCAGTGGCAGGGCGAAGGCAGCCCTGACGCAGATGAGGAGGAGGCCCTGCAGCAGCAGCTGAGCGGCCTTCATGTGGATGAGCCGCCGGCTGGCGACCAGGGCAGCGAGTGGCTGCTGATGTGCGAGGTGCGCGCCTGGCCCCTGGCCTTGGCCATCAGCAACCATGTCTGGGCAAAACGCAACCATGCTAGACGGTGTGATGTGCAGCAGAGGAAAACCCTGCCTTACATGCACATTCTACGTGTCTTCTCTACTGCGGCATGTTGCCGGATGCCACCTGGTGTGGCCCTGCTGCAGATCTGCGGCAAGTTTGTGCTGGATGCCGAGGACGATGAGCAGTGTGCAGAGCACCTGCAGCAGTGCAGCGCACGGCATGAACGCGTCGCAGCCCGCCACGCCTCCGCCAATATCGAGGTGCGACCGCATTGACCCTCAGGTCTTGGCTCCCACATGTTCCACAGCCCCAGGCATGGTGGACATCATGTGCAGTGTTGCACCTGACACACCACCCGCTCGTGCAGTAGCGGCTGGTTACCCCATGATTGCACGTGTTCGAGAGTGCTCGTAGTTGATTCTGGCGGTGCCTGACCCATGGAGCTTCTGCTCCTCCGCAGTGTGGGATCTGCCTGGAGCTGGTGATGGGGCAGCAGCCGCCGAGCGCACGGAAGTTCGGGCTGCTGGCGTGCGAGCACGCTTTCTGCCTGCGCTGCATCCGCTCCTGGCGGGGCACCGGCGACAGCGATGCCACCACCGAGACCGTGAGCTCCTCACCCAGACTGCTATGCCGTGCTGCGCAGAAGCAGTGACTGATGCAAGCCTATATGAGTAGTAGCCCCTGGGAGCATTGCTGCTCTTGTGACAATGCTCTTGTGACAATGGCAGTGCTGCACAAACTTGCATATGTCATGAGCTAGTGTGGCGGCACTGGATTCCCAGCGGCCGTGCAAACATTCCGTGCAAATCTTGTGGTGTCAGAGCGATATCATTGCCTGCAAACCCAATGCATTGCGCCACCCACCCGCTGTATTCTGACATTCTGATGCTGGTGCACCTGCCAGACATGCAGCACTCTTTGAAGCAAGAAGACTTTGGCTTGACGGCCCAGTACGAGCCACGCTCAAGATATACGCGGTACCTGCAGGCACGCACCTGCCCGCTGTGCCGAGCCCGCAGTCACTTCGTGACACCGTCAGCCGTGTGGCCCACGTCGCAGCAGCAGAAAGACGACATCATCAACGGCTACAAGAACCACCTGGCCTCGATCGACTGCCGCAACTTCAATTTCGGTGCATGACAGCCAAGCACGAACGATATAGGGCATGTGTTTGTCAGTGAATTCCATAGAAGTCCAAGCTTTTCTACAGGGGCGTCACAGTTTCCTGCGCTTTGCATGCTTGATCCTCACTGCTGCTGTATGTTGCAGGCAACGGTAGCTGCCCTTTTGGCAGCTCTTGCTTCTACAGGCATGCGTACCCTGATGGCACCCTGTGGCAGCCCTCGCTTCGCAAGGTGGGTGATGCCGAGGGCGGGGTGCGAGTTGTGGCGCCAGTGCGGCTATCAGCCTTTCTAGAAACGTCACCAGCGTTGCAGCGTTAATGTTTTGCAGCTTTGCGGCGCACAAAAGCAGTCATTGGCGCAGTGCAACCGCAGCCATGCATGTTGCTAGCTGAAGCTGAGATCTTATCTTTGTGCATGTGGATACCAGCATGCTGTGAACGAAGCCAGTCAGATGCCGTGCATAGGGCTTAGATTGCATCACACTCCTATGCAGTGTGTTCAAGCAACGATAGCTCTGCAATAAATCATTGCAAGTACAACCGAGCACAGCCTGCAGCAACAAGCTGTCATCAGGTGCATCATGCTGCAGCACAAATGCATACCCATGCAAACCCGAATGCAAACAGAGGGTTGACATCCCCCAATAAATTTCAATCGACCAATGAACCCCAACTCGAGTGCACAGTTACAGAGTACAGTTTTGAGGGTTTCTGGCTATGTCTGGCTGCTTCCGGCATGCGTTCAATCACAGTCGGCCGTGCCGCTGCAGGGCGCAGCCACGTGTGCCGGCTGCCGCGATGGGTCAGAAGTAGCTGAGCCATCGCCAATAGGCCCAGCCTGTGTAGCATATTGCCTCACACCTGGACCTTCGGGTTGCTGCGCCGCCGCAGCGAGTCGTCTTCCGGCCTGGCGAGAGCAGCAGGGAAGCATCTGAGGCAGGGACGCAAGCGAACTATAACAGCATCACTGTGTAGCTCATGACACCGGCACACGCGATGCCGACTCACATGGGGGGCGTCATGTCGTTGTCAGACGACGAGTCGGAGCGGCCCCCCTCCACATCCTTGGCGACGGGCACCACATTGTGCGTCTTCGAATCGTACACCGTCGGCTGCGCGACATGGCCGTTGACCGATGCGTTCTTGGCGTAGACGTTGCGGCCCGCCTTGTCCTACACATGCCAGCACAGTCCATGTTCTTGGTCGGTTGTAGAGGAGGCGTCGGAGGTCTTTGCAGCCTCGATGCTGATGACGTCTAGACCTCTGGCATGACCATGCAGATTGGAGTGCTGCAACTTCTGACTCCGGCCTGATGGTCGATGGCCTTTCCGATGGTTGCAATGTGTAGTACCCAGTCCCTCGGGTATTATCGAACACCTTAGAAATTGACCTCGTTTGCAGCCGCGACGAACGGATCGAGGCAGTCTGCCTGTCCAAATATGCTGCATGTGAGCTAAACTTGAAGATTCAGGGGGTAGTCGCTGCCAAGATGGGCGAGCGCGGACACGGCGCGCTTAGTCGCTGACCCCCTTCGAAGCACGTGATTTCGTGCAAGGGTATTATGGAACAGGCCGTCGTTCGGCCTTCACACCGCGATTAAGAGCAGATGGCTTGATGCAACGTCATCCGGCACTTCAACCGAGATTGCTTGAGAGCGGGCTTGGCAGAATGCGCGGCCTTGATCGGCGTCGGGCGCCAAAAAGAGTGCACCAGCACACATCAGGAGCAGTGCTTGAAACATGGGATGTGGACCCCGCGCGACCCACAAGAGCATTCAACATAGCTAACACACATGCAGCGAAGGAACGGGGCTGTGGGGAATGCCCTTATATCAAATTGAGCAAGGTGTTAGCTAGCCATCCTCACTGCAGCACGGCTGCTGCCTCGAAACCGCCCTACACGATGCGCAACGCGGCTTGCAAGCCCTCCTGAACTCACAAACGACGGCTTGAGAGGGTCGCACAGCACGGGCACCGCTTGACAACATGATTGCTGCCTGCTAGCGACTGCCAGGGGGTGCCGTTCCTGGCCCGTCAAGCGCAGCCTGGGAACAGCTCACCCCAGCACATAGTAGGAGCATGAAGCTGTCAAAAGCTTATGTTCTGACTTTGAGCCCCAACGCGCGGCTATTCAGCGAGAGACGCCCCGTGTTCCATAATACCCCCTGTTCCATAATACCCGAGGGACTGGGTATGCATATCTGAAACGTTTCGAGATGCAAACTTGCCTCTTCATCCAGCAAAATCTCCGAGGGGCCTATGAGGGGCACGCCCTTCTTGGTCAGCCAGTCGAACGCCCAGCCGATGCCATTCAGCAGGATGTATGTCACAATTCCGCCGATAAAGCCTGCAGGACGTGCACAAGGGCACTGTGTGTGACTGCTGTACTCATGTTGCAGGGTGAGCTGCGCTTTGTATGCACGCCTGGCTGCCATATCGCCCAAGTCCTGTGTGTGTAGCAGCATCGGCTGCTGATGTAGAAGGAAGAGAACACCCACCATATGCAATGGAGTAGGTGAGCGGCATCAGGGCAATGGTGACGAATGCGGGCACCGCCTCGGACACCAGGTCCCACCGAATCTGCAGCAGGACAACCGTCATCACTCGTATGGCAGTGAGCCATCCAGTCTGTTTGGCACAACACCAGCGCGATGGACAGAATGCTCTTGATACCCTGAAGCATCTCGTGCAAATTGGTCTTTGGATTGGTTCTTGATCGCTGAATGCATCCTTGCCTCAAGTCATGTTGCAGAACGACTCTGAATCTTGACCTCACCTTGACAATGTTGCCAACCATCATTGCTCCCACTGTGATGAGCGCTGGGCCAACGGCATATGGCGGGATGGAAGCCAGGATCGGTGTGAAAAACAGCGAAACGAAGAACAGGAAGGACGTCACGATGGCCGTCACACCGCTGCGGCCACCTGCACGTGCAGTGCTCACACGTCAGCGTCTTCTTTCACGGTGCAGACCTGTTGAGGAGCGTGACTAGGCACCCGGGTCGCTGCAAGTGGGAGAGCTCCATGCATGCAGGTGCACAAATGCTGTGCAGCGTGCAACTCAAGCAAGCAGGTGGAGCGAGCTCACCCTCGCGGATGCCGGAGGCAGACTCCACGAACACCGTGCAGGGTGAGGACCCCAGCAGCGACGAGACCACGATGGCTGCGCCATCAGAGCTGCGGGGACAAGCAGATTTTAGCAGTCAGCACATCAACATGGGAGGAAGTCACTGTTAATGTAGTTTGCAGGTGCACAGTGCGAGTCGTTGGTGCATCAAGACAACACCAACAGCGTTCAACATCAGGCGGACGGCTGCACCTGAAGGCAAACATGGAGCGCGGCCATGTCTTGTTGGGCTTGATGAAGCCGGGGACGTACGTGTTCACAAAGTTGGCCTGTGAGGCAGCAGCAGGCACTCATGGTCAGGCAATCACTGGGTGCACTAAAGCAGGCAGCATGTGCTTAGACAAGGTCCAAAACGCTTCCACAGCATGTCAGGCACAGCAGCGTTGTGAGCTAGGGGCTTGCCATGGAGAACAGGGTCCCAGTGGCATCCAAGAAATCAACATATAGGAACGTGATCAGCGCCTGCAACGCAACACAGCAGATATGCGTCACACTGCATGGCCTGCATTTCGCATGCACCTAGCATCAGCATGCTTACTATCAGTGCATCCTTGATAAAGCGGCAGACAGCCGTTGTGATGCACACAGAGGCGCAGTGGCACACACCAGCCAGGCCTGCCCGTCTGCCAGGCCGCCGAAATCCAGCTTGCCGGCCGTGAAGGAGGCGTTGGGGGCCGCCACCACCTGCATCATAGGGTGAGACGCGATCTGGTGGACTGCACCCGAGCTTGCTTCGAGCAGCATTGGTGTATCGCATCGTGGCCCATGTGCTTGTCTGCTGTGTCATGCACTTTGACCCATCGTGATAGCCAAGCCCACGTTTTTGAAGTAGGACATACGGTCCGCTCCGCCCGTAATTGGCGCATCGGCACCGAGGTAAGATGCAGCGTGGTTGGGAATCCAGGAGATGAAAGTCACCTGCAGCAGGAAGTGTGCCAATGCAGGTCAGTGCATGGGCACTGGTGCACAGGATTTTGTGACGCTGCTGCAGCAGCATAGCAGACAACCGGTGTTTACAAACACAGAGGGGTTTGAGAACGATTCACCCACAGGATGCCGAATAGCATGGCGCCCCTCACTCGTTGGCGCATGCACAGCGCGATCAGCAGGAATCCTGCAGTCCATGAGCACTGACATGGCCACTTGTGGACTGAGACCTACAGGGGTTGAGACCTGGCCACACCATGATCTGGTTGTAACAGGTGCGCAGCACTTTGTCAGATGACTGTGACAGCCTCACCACTCAGGCCCAGCCAAAGCGTCGCGGACTCCATCCGGTTGCGCACTACATGATCCACATTTCATGCTCAAAAGTCTGAACCACTGAGCAGGAACTTTGAGCAAACCTGCCACCCTGCCACTGGACTCTCATGCACAGCAGCACAGCAATGTACACATTGACAAGACGTTGGGTGTGAGGTACTTACGGCAGACTTGGTTGGAGGAGGGGCTGCCGAGGTTGGGGATCGTTGCGCCCGTGGCTGCAGCCGCGGTGGCATTGCACACCTGCAGCAATGCACACCTCACCTTTGGACACAGAGATATAAACGACCCTCTTGAAACCATCTGTGAGCATGCCAAGCAAAGCCGACCATTGCAAACAGGTGCGGGGTTGAGTGTGGCCCACATTGGCTGCAGCGTCCGCTGTGAGGGTGTACTGTGGCGCGCGATCCTCGAAGGGGCAGCCGCCGAGCGTCACGAGCGTCGCGCTCTCGTACGTGACGACGCCCAGGCCCTCGGACGACTGCAGCCCGATGTGCGCCAGGAACAGGCCGATGCCGGCTGACGTGGCCAGCATGATGGACCTGCAAGATTGCCAAGCGAGCTGCTCAAGCACCGATGCTCGACACCCGCTGCGAAGCTGACGGCAGAGGGAGCAGAGCAGCCAAGCTGGGTCGTCGTGCTGCCTGCCGAGGCCTGTGGCCAGGAAGAGGCAGGTGGAATGAGGTCGGTTAGAAGAGTGCACCTGGGCACCAGCTGGATGAGCTTGCCTCGTGCACCAGTGACCGCCAGCAGGATGAAGATCCAACCTGTCAAAGTCGAAATCTGAGTGATGACTGCAGCACGTGACCCAGTGCATGTGCGGCACTGGATGTTCGGAAGTGCAGGCCGAAAGAGTGTGCAGGAGCTGCAGAGCTGTAATCGGTGCCTCACCCTCCACGAAGATGGCTGCCAAAGCGGTCTTGTATGACACGCTCCCAGAGCCGTGGAAGCCCACCACATTGTACTGCAGGGCAAGTCCACAGCCATGAAGCACTCAACAAGCCACCGACGCTCAGGCCTGCTGCGGCCAAGTACCGTCCATGCCCTTTGCTGCTTGCAGGCTTCTCATCTCAGCAGCATGGTTGTGGGGTGGCAGGTGTGGCACCCGGGAGTCTATGTATCAGTGCGCTCACCGCGAAGTAGGCGTTCAGGCCCATGCCGGGTGCAATCCCCAGCGGCATGTTGCCGGCGGCACCCATCAGAAAGGTGCCAATGCAGGAAGACGCAGCGGTGGCTGTGATCAGCGAGCGCTTGGTGCGGTCCAAGCAGTCATTATAGCCTGCGGGAACACGCCTTTGAGTTCATCTCAGGTGCCCATTCACCAGCACAGACGTGCAGCGCATGACTGCACACGAGGTGACCATGTGCGTTCATGGCATGCACCTGTGTTTGTGGGGTCGAACTTGCAGCCGGGGTCGCCCCTGCTGGGGCCACTGCAGTCGTCCGCCGTGCACGGGCCGCCGCTGTCCGTCAGAATCTGTGCATTGACCGCCAGGATGTAGGCCACTGCGGTCACGATAAAGTACTCTCACACTTTCGGCACTCAAACCCGTGTCACAAGCCGCATGGCATCGCATGCAGATGTATGATGGGCGTTTGCACGCGAATGCACTGCCATGCATGCGCCCACTTGTCAGGAACGTGACTATCCCAGCGCGCAGCTCGGTGGTGAGGCACGTGTTCCGCTCGCCCATGCAGAAGAAGCGGCCGACCTGCACACAGGTGCGTTGCAAAACTGTAAGACGATGTAACTGGGATGCGTGCCTATTGCTGGACCCAAGACTGGCATAGCTGCGGATGACGGCCCATCACATGACTCAGCATGGGCTGCATGCGTGCAGCGGTGACCCGGTGAGCCAAGTGCAGCCGCATCGCCTCGAGGAGAAAGCTGATGCATGCGTATATCACAGTGCATTGAGTTCATTGCAGTCCACGTGATAAACAGCCCAGGCGGGGTGCCACTGCGGTTTCGCAGCTGCTCCTGTCAGACAGCTACAAGCTCCTGTTGGTGCTGACTACCTTGCTTGAGTTGACCCATTCGTTCATCCGGCCTATTGCCGCCATGTTGCCGTCGTCAGGGGCGCCAGTCGTCCGCCCAACCCGTGCAGCTGCTTCAGAACTGCATCACCGTGCACATCGGAGGTTTAGCAAAGTGGACGGGTGCACAACCGTGCGGCCGCGGTGGGAATTCTGGCTCCAAGACAAATCACATGCACGGCTCATGCAGGTGGCGATCGCGCTGGTTTGCATCCTCGAGTGGCCCAAATCATGTGGCACGGGGACCCCCGTGCTTTAGGCAATCTCCGCACCTTGACCTGGGCAAATGACCAGGGTGACTGGGAGAAGCTGTGTTGAATGTTCAAGAAGTCAGTGCAGGCGGAAGCTCAGTGTTTGACGGCCTTGTCTTTGGCCGGCGGCACGCTTGTTAGCTTCCCTCGTGACAGCGTTCAACAACGACCCTGACTGACAGCATGTTACTAAGGACTGGTCTAAACCCTGGCGATTGAGCCACGTGCCTGACCTGCCTTCCGATTCCAGCAGCCTCAGCTCGGCTTGCAGTCCACTCCCGCACTAAGCCCCCGGCACAAGGGTGTCAATCAGCGGCCAGCTGCTGCATAATAGCTGGCAAAGCCCGAAACTCCATTCATACTGGTGAGGCTCTTGTAGAAGCGAGGCGTTTCACACACTGTTAAGTGGGTGGCACACTCTTTGTGTACAGCGGACGACGCCAAGCATGGCGCTCGAGTCATGGGTTTGATCGTGCGTCAGGTCGTCTGACACGCTGCGATCGGGCGCATGTGGCAACCTGTCTGTTATCGTCGACATGTCTGGCCAAAAACACCGGCCCTCCAGGCTTGCTTCCGCGCCCATTTGTTGCTAGGACTTCGGCTCAGCGTTCACTCGTGGGCCACATGAGACGATGGAGGGGGTCGGGCTCGGCATCGCGCAGAATTCACGCTGAACCATAACTATCTGCGGTTCTGACAGCGCAACCCAGACGCGGGCATGCCCAAGTAGCGGCTGGCGACACGCTGCGCGCGATCGGCCTGCACACAAGCAACCAAAATGAGCATGTGCAACAAGCTGAGCCTTTGTACATGAATTCTTGCAGCCGCAGCGCCGCGGCGAAGCACCCAGAGGCTCCGACACCTTCAGTACGAAACACCCCCGCCCGGCTCACCATGTCGCTCGTTGAGAGAGTCAACGAGAGGTTCGCCGAGTCCTATGTGAGTCCCTCTGGCATTCAAGCCGCACGTTCAACTCTTGTGGCTTGTGCGGCCGACCAGACATGCGTCCTGGAAGGTTGTCCGTGACCAACGTGTGAAGCACTTTAGCTGATGTCACCGGCATCGCTGCACAAGCAAGCTGCCTCAAACTCACGAGTTTGACCATGCATCTGACCCGTATGCAGGCTGCTACATGTCGGTTGCATGTTTTCTGCCTTGCCCGCTTACCTGATGATTCGACGTCGCATACTACACGCAGGTCGGCCGCTACTTCAAGGTCAAGGAGCGTCGCTCAAACCTCACGACCGAGATGCGCAGTGGCCTCGTCACCTTCCTCACCATGGCGGTGCGCCTGCTCACCCTTCCTGTTGTCGGCCCACCTGTACTGCCATGCATGCGTCCCTACACCATAGATGCATGTCTTCGATCGAAGCGAACAGCGCATGGCTGCGTCTTGTGACGTCTGTTCAACGATCCCATAGCTGCAAACCATCACCATCATACACCACGGGTCTGTGTGCAACAGTACATCCTGATCGTCAACGCCTCCATCATCACGGACTCGGGTGGTGTGTGCACCATCAACGACTGCACAGACGTCAACCCCGGCTGCCCCTTCGCCGTTCCGCCTGATCCGGTGCGTAATCGCGTTACCAGCACCCAGCAGAACTTGTTGTCGCCTTCGCAAATGAGCACGTGTCGCTGCGTGCCGTCACGCAGCCTGTTGCGTCGGCTGTGACTGCATGCCCTTTGGTCTGGCAGCCGCGTGATTCAATTTATATACACTTGAGTCGCTCGAGGCATGAAAGCAAAACCGACCAGATGTGCACAATCATCCCAGGGATACAGCGCGTGCCTGGCCGATATGAAGACCAGCATGATTACGGCAACCGCCTCCATCACCATCATCTCCACCTTCGTCATGGCCGTCTTCGCCAACCTGCCCCTCGTGGTCGCCCCTGGCCTGGGTGCGTGATGTTGTGCAAGTGCATGTGGGACATGTGCTAAAAGGATACCTAAGGACACCTGGGCATGGCGGCAAGTCCTCTGCTGAGCGGCGTATTTGTTCCGACGTGTTTCCCCCCCTCGTTCCTGCAGGCCTGAACGCGTACTTCACCTACAATGTCGTGGGCTTCCACGGCAGCGGCAACGTGCCATACAAGACTGCTCTGGCCTGCATCTTCATCGAGGGTGTGCCCCCTTGCATGCTGTTGTGCAGACTCGCTGTTGCACATCATGACATGACGGCAAAGTGTGTTCTTGTGAAATGTGCACCATAGGGGCCTCCACAGCACCACTCTGCCTTACACATGAGTACTTTCGTACTGCAGGCTGGATATTCATCATCCTGGCCGTCACCGGTGTCCGGGGCAAGCTCATCCAGCTGGCACCCCGGTGCGCCTTTTGCCACCCTGCAGCGCCATACTGATGTGACATCTTGCATGCGGCCTGCTGCTTGTTTTGCTACCTGCACGTCAGTCGTGCGAGCGACTGGAGTCAAACCGTGCTGGTACGTTGTGGTCATGCAGGTCGCTCATGCTTGCCACCTCAGCGGGCATCGGCATGTTCCTGGCTTTCATCGGCCTGCAGACGTCCAACGGTCTCGGCGTCGTCACCTTCGAGTCCGCCACCCTCGTCACCCTGGGCGCCTGCCCCATCGAAGACCGTGAGTGCCTCGTGCCTCATAGAGTGTGTGTCACCAAGTCTACTGCCAGTTGACCTACTTCGGCCAGGTTGCAAGCGCTTCAACACCAGTACTGCGATGCTGCTGGTTTCCCTGTAGTGTCGAAACAGTGCGCTTTGCATGCCATGCCAATAGGGCCAACGTGCTGAAGCTTCTTTGGTGGCCCGCATGCAGGTGCACCTATGTACACGCTGACCCAGGAGGCTGCAGCCCAGGTCTGCAATGCAACTGCTGCCGCTGCCGCCGGCGGCTCCATCCCCAACCTGGGCAATGCATCGTCAAACACACAGTGCCGTGAGTCCTTACTTATGCCTCACGCACATGCCCTATCATGATAGCAGTGCAACCACTGTCTGAGCACGCTTCCAAGGACGTACAGCCTGCATCTCATGCTGCTCTCTGCCGCGCTGTGCAGTGCGCAACCGCATGGAGTCCGCCACCGTCTGGCTGGGCATCAGCGGGTGCGACACGATTTCGGCAGCCATGTGCTGACTGATCTGCAAGTTGCCAGACGTGGAGTGTGCTGCATGTGGTATGGTGCTCATGCGTTCCTCCGTCCTCTGTGCAGGCTGGTGCTCATCGTGATGTGCATGCGCCAGCGCGTCCGCGGCGCTTTCCTTGTCGGCATCCTGTGGGTGACTTTCATCTCGTGGATCCCCGGCCATGCCGCCTCGTACCTCGGCTCGGGCTCGCCAATCCCAGGTGAGACAGCTGGGCTCGGTGGGCGCTGCCACCTGCTGCCGAATCTGTGCCAAATAGCTGAAGAGCTGGGTTGCTACACGGGTGTACATCACCTGAGCGTACACCTTGGCATGCTTTGCTCATTTCGCTGCAGGCGGTGAGGAGCGTAAGTCATTCCTGAAGGAGGTGGTCACCACGCCAGATGCGTCCATGGTCATTGGTGAGCTCCCTGCGACAACCTTGACAGCAACAACCTGGCTGCAAACCATCCCGCTGCTCAGCCGCAGCAATGCCACACTGTGTGTGCCTGTTCTCCCACGACACATGGAAACAGGCCTTGACGACCCTGGCTTGCGAGTCATGGCTTGTGAGTCATGCAGGCAAGCTCGACTTTGGCGGTCTCAACAGTGGGGATGCCTGGCTGGTGCGCCCCCACTGTCCCCTGATGAGATGTGCATACGGCTAGATCTTTTGAAGACCTGCTCGGGTTGCCGCGAAGGATGTATCGCACAGAGGTCAGAGCCACCTGAACCAATCAATTGTTTTGTGCAGGCGCTGATCACATTCCTCTACGTGGACTTCCTTGACGCCACCGGCACCCTGTTCTCCATGGTGCGCGTCTTCACAAATGCCACCATCCACAATTGCGAGCCAATGCAATGCCGTCAGACCGCAAGGTGGTGCCCAACCAAGGGCAGCGGGCGCTGAGTGCAGCGCTGGAAGGTGCCGGCACTGATGCAAGCGTTGAATGCCGGCAACTTCTGCCTCGCAGGCGTCCTTCATCGACCTGCAGATGGGCGGCGGCTTTGTCCAAGCAGACAAGTCGTGGGACCGCAGCCTGTACGCTTTCTGCTCTGACGGTTTTGCCGTCGTCATTTCAGGTTCGTGTTGTCATAAAGAGGCAGTTGGTGTTTTGGCGCCCATTTTCCTGCATCTTCGTCATTGGTCAGCCCACACAGCAGTTCAGCCGGAGATCTTTCAAATGCTGCTTGTGCTGCTTCGCACCAACCATTGTCATGCAAGGCCACCAATGATTTCGCAGGATGTCACGTAGTCTGATGCCAATCCTTATGACTTCTACTGCAGGCCTGTTCGGCTCCTCCTCTGCAACTGCATACATCGAGTCAGCCTCCGGCATTCGTGAGGGCGGACGTACAGGCATCACCGGCCTCACCATCTGCGGTTTCTTCGTGATCTCGCTCTTCTTCAACCCCATCTTCGGTGGGTTCCCAGGGCTAAGCCAAACTGGCTGAGAGCAGCATTATGACCCTGCCCATCGCAGTGCATGCCTTCTGGGGACCCGTCAATAGGACGCTCTGCGCTGTACAACCCACCAGATGTTTTCGTTGGCACCGCCAAACACTGATGTCCGGCTGTTGTTATTATGCAGCCTCCATCCCTCCATATGCCGTCGGCCCAGCCCTCATCACCGTCGGCAGCATGATGATTGCCAACATCGTGAAGGTGTGCCTGTCGTTTTCCACAGCATTCATGCATGGCTGCATACTATGATGCTTGAGAGATCCTGTTGCCTGTATGCTGTGTTGCCCATCACCTGAAACCGCCCTACCACTAACAACTGGCATGGAAATGTATACAATGCAGAGCAGGCAAAGGGTTGGAAGTGAAAATGCTTGCTTGTGCACTGCAGATTCGGTGGGACATGGTCACCGAGTCTGTCCCAGCATTCCTGACCATCGCAGTCATGCCGCTCACATACTCCATTGCATACGGTGAACCCTCTCAAACCCCCAAGTATCTGCGTCCATATGCAAAGTATACCAGCTGCTCAGTCCGCATGTGATGTTCAGCTCCTGCAGTATACCAAACAGCTTCTTCGGACACATCTGCAGGTTTCCTGGCTGGCGCTGTGTCCTACATCATCTTCGCCGCCCTGGGCTGGTGCATTGACTGGCTCACCACCCATGGCATGCCGTTCCTGGGTCCCTCTGAGGTCATGCTCGCCAAGGCGGTGAGTCATCTGCACTCAAAAGCAAAAGCAAGCAGCCGCATCATAGTTTGCTTGTGCATGACATGTGAGCGTGGTGAGTCCTGCAAATGCCTGGCTGGTGTGCCAATGGCAGTCAGCTTGCCGGTAGTGACGATCAGGCTGACCATCTGCTGCTGGTGCGATGCTGCAGGAGATGCTGGAGGTGGACAACCTGCACGATGCCAGCGTCGGCGGCCACCGTGCCCAGGCCATCATCCAGGTGCGCCCCTTGCCAGGACCATCATTCGGCTGCCACCAGGGTGACATGCCCCAAAGCAGTCCACAGACGTCGGCCTCATCCTAGCATGCAAGCACTTGGGCAGGCTGTGCTCGTACAGGTGCAGCGTACCCACGAGCCAGCGCTGATGACAGCAGGTTTTCCCTATGTGCAGAAAATTGAGAAGACCGAGGGTAAGGAGATGGATTCGGACTCGTCCTCTGGTGCCGATGATACGGCCCATGCCGGCCATCCCGGCGGTGCCAACAAGGTGTAAACTCCCACCAAGGCCCCAGGTGGCGCCATCAGCACCTTGGCATGCCATAGAGCATCTTGAAGGCATCATCCGATGAGATAAGCACTGGTATTGGGAGCATGTGAAGCGGCCACAAGGGGGCCAGATCGCTTCCGAAAATAACTTGCATCTGGCATGCGGAAGCATGTGCATTGTATCTGCGACGTATCGTATCAAGTTGTCTAGACTGCATCGAGACCGCAATGTCCTACGCGGGAACACTGCCTGGGGCTGAGCATCAACTGCCGCTGCTGCGTTTTGGGCAGCCGCAGGTCGACGGCAATGTGCGTGATTGCCAGGATTTGCCAGGAAGTCCCGAGGCAGACCTGGCGCCAGTGTCGACCCACCAGCTTTGCTTCGTTACATGCATGCATTTCGTTGGTTGTAACTCGTGGGAAACATCTCTGTACCTGAGTTGGCCGACCCGACTCTCCTGCATGCTTCTGCTACTGAACACTCGACCATCTCAAGCCGGCATGACTCAGGGAAGCCCTGCTCAGGTGCCGCAGGCACCATGACACCACTGGCAAGATTTGAAGCATATTTGCCGGACGTACAGCGAGCACAATATTTACAGTGATGGGCATTGTCCAGGTATACACTGAAGCGACACTACCAATACAGCACAACCATTCCGAAATGCACATGCATCTCAAGCACCACACAAGGAAATGTGGTGCCATCATGCTCTGATGCTGCAACAAATATGCACAGGAGGGTAAGGCGGCGCTGACATGCTGATGAGAAGTGCGGAACACTCGGATGTGAAGCTGACCCTCAGTATGCTGACATTGTCAAACAATTCCACAGAGCGCCAGGGCTATCACTCTGCCAGCGCAGCAGCAACAGCTGCTGCTTCGGCAGTCCAGCCCACGATGCCACCCTGCAGCAGCAGATCGCACTCCTGCGTTGCCACGATGCATCACCACAATCTGACTGCCGAGTGCTGACACCATCCAAGCAGGTGGTCGGCACAATGCTGAGACGGCAGACGCTGTCCTTGTGCACTAGAGGGAAGCGGTGTGGACGGTGTGGTCTGCTGACTTCACCTGAGACACGACCATCTCCAGCGTGGCCTTCTTGAAGGCAGGTGTGTAGGACGCCGTGGCGTCTGACACCAGCAGGCAGTCGAAGCCGCGGTCATTGGCCTCGCGCATCGTTGTCTGCACGCACACCTGCGCACAGAGGCAACATGCATGCGTGATTTCAGGCACCCTGGAGTCATGTTTTGCACGATGCAGCCTGCATCAGCTACGGGCTGGCCCGTGGCTGGCTTGCAGTGAAATCTTCATGCAGCAGACTCGCACATCCTGCGGCTAGTGCCTCGCGGGATTGAATGGAAGCATCCTGTGCTGTCCAGCACAGCATCAGGCCGACCGCCATCGATGGCCATGCCTGCAGCCGCAGCCGCACACGGCCTCCTCATGATGTGCTCTTAGGGTCTGGAAAGGGGCCCGAAAGGGGCCCGTCGTGCTGTACTGTGCTGTCGGGGCGCACCTCGGTGGTGACGCCCGCGATCAGGAGGTGCGTGACGTCCCGGGCGCGCAGCCAGGCGTCCAGGTCGGTGTCGTAGAAGGCGCCCTTGGCGCGCTTGAACAGCGTGCGCTCCCCCTGCGATGTAAAGGCACAAGGGGCTTGCAACAACGTGCGGACGCACTGTGAACAGCGCGCGCTCTCCCTGCAGGGGGTTAGGTCACTTCACCCCTGACTCACAGCGTCCGATGGTCACACTGCAGCCCGGGCGCGACTGCAGAAGCGGCTGAACTGCAGCACACGGCCTCGGCAATGGGGCAGGACATCCAGCCATCTTTGGCAGGCATCAACCCGCACACAGCATTGGCGCGCGACTTGCTGAACTGCCAGCCTCCCGAGAGGAACGACACCCGCCGTTGCAGAGCCCTCGAAGGCGTCACAGCACGGGCAGCACCTGCGCGGGCGCCAGCTCGTCGATGATGCCGTTGCCGGGCTCGTTGCGAACGAGGATGCGGCCCATGTCGCCCGCGTCGTCGCCGATGCGGCTGCCGGGGGGCGGGTTGCCGCGCCGTGCCTTGGCGGGGTGCAGGTCCGACAGGTCCGGCTGCACAGCGGAGGCAGGGAGTGGCCCACATCGTCGTAATGACCACAGCCAATGACATCAACCTACACGTAGGCCACCTGGTTGCTATGCGGCCCTTCCGCGGTGTGCTGGTCTGACCGGGGACTGCAGGCCGGATGCCTCACAGATCCAGCTGCCATGTGAGCAACAGTCTGTGAATCAGCCTCCACTGCTTGAGCATGTTGCATGGCAGGCGGTGCACATGTGACGAAGCCGCAGCCACGTGTACTGTGCACCACAGCGTCAACAGGATGTGCATCATCCATAGCGCTGGTTGCGAAACACACCTTGTGCGCCTCAAGGGTGTGCACGATTGTGATGCCAGCCTCGCGGCACGCCGCCAACAGCTTCTTTGCGCCTGGCACACACTCCTGCATGCAATACTAACATAAGTCTGATGGTGGGTTTGTCTGTCCAAGTTGGCCACAACGTGAAAGCCTATGGAGTCAATGCACAAATAGCCTCAGTCATCCAAAGCGGGATCCGGGCGCAAAAGGGTTGTCGTGAACATATTGGCAGCAGCAGGAGTAGAATGCAGTGCAAGATAGAGACAAGTTGCTGGAAGGTTGTCGAGTGTGAAAGAGGAGAATGGCAGCAGGTGCCAGCAGAACTTCCCACCTTGAGCAGGGCGATGTCGTTGCCCAGCGCATCGCCAAAACCGCCCGGCAGGAAGAAGTCGCGCTGGAAGTCGATCATGACCAGCGCCGCCTTGCCGATGCGCAGCTCGTAGGCGTAGGGTTCAGCGGCCTTGAGGGTGACTGTGCGGGCTGGTCGCGGTGCTGCCACACCATTTACCACACCATTGGTGGCGGGCTTCGCTTCAGGGTCCAGTGATGCCAGCACCGCTGCGGAATCGGCCACTGAGCCGAAGACCCCGCCCTGCAGGAGTTCGCAGGCATCAGGCACAAGGTTGGGGACATGTACTTGCACAGCATGTCAAGCTGGCTGGTGCAAACCCCTCTACAAGGGCCTGGAGCGTCAGGGGTAACATCCGACTGTGCGACCAACGCTAGTGTACAGGTGTGTTGCTACCTGCATGGGCTCACCTGCATCTTCACCATTTTGAGGGCGGCCGCGTGGTTGCCCGGGTCTGTCGCCGCAGTGCAGTCCGACAGCAGCAGGCACTCGTACCCGCGGTCATTGGCGTCCTGCCGCACAGCACAGCACCGACTGGGATGCTCCAGACGCCAAGGGGAGGAGGATCTCGATGATTCAGGTGATCGCCGGTTTCTACACACTGTGCAGCACGGCATGCAGCCGCTGCGCCTGGCCCGCTCGTGACCTTCCTGCCATACAAGATCAGGGTGGCATGAGCGGGGTGGCAGCACTGCAGAGCGCACCCGCATGGTGGTGTGCACACACACATCGGTGGTCACGCCGGCGAGCAGGATATTGCGCACGCCCGCCGTCGCCAGCAGCAGCTGCAGGTCTGCAGCAGCCGGGAACACGCTCAGTTACAGCGCGATGCAGGAGGAAGCAGCACATGAACCGGCTGGCACATGGTGACTGAACGGTGGCGGCATCATGTCATGGGAGCTGTAGTGCGAACACACCTGTTGCATAGAAGGAGCCCTTCCCCGGCTTGTCCACGACAGGCTCGCCCTCAATGGGCGCAAGCTCCGGAATGATCTCCCAGCCCTTCTCGCCGACTGTCAGCACGCGCCCGCAGGGGCCATCCTCGCCGATGCATGCGCCTATTGAGTGCAGCACCTTGTTGCTCAGACGATCACATGCCACATATCCTCAGTACTGTGCACTCACGAGATACTTTTCTCAGGGCCAGCGGGAGCTCGTTTGCAGCGTAAAGCCAGCCGCGCAACCAGAGCGTACCAATCTGCTTGGAGCGCCACTTTTTGTTGGGGGGCAGATCCGCCAGGTCCGGCCGGTGCCCCTCGCGGGTGTGAATGACGTGCATGCCAGCCTTGCGCGCCGCCGCAAGCACGCGGCTGCGTGCCAGGAAAGCGGTGCTCAGCTTGTCACGACGCAGCAGGTCAGTGGGTCGAGTGCGCACGGTTGCAGCACAGTGTGCGGCTCAGTCTGCATCTTCGTCGTGGGGCTGCATGCTGAAGGTTGCAAAGTCGCTGCAGCACCTGATGGGTATGATGGGCTCCCGAACCAGCGTTAGATCGTATCCCATCCGGTCGACATAGCCGCCTGGTGCGCAGAAGTCCACCTGCGGAGGGGCTCAGGGATCGATGCTGCTCATAGCCACAGGGACTCAACCTAGCCAAGCCTTGCAGAATGCAGCACCAGCACAGTGAACGCAATGCACATGTCGTCGCCTCATCCAGGCGCCATTTGACCTGCATGTCGATGATGATGAGGGCTGTGTTCTGCGGTGTCCAGTTGCCATCCCAGGGCCACTTGTATGGATCCGCCTGCACTGGCGGCAGTATCGCCATGCTGCTTTCCGATCAGCACCTGCAGGCGCGAATCGTCGCAGGTCATCTGCCGTTGCATCGGACACCAGGTAGGTCTACAAGTCCATCAACTTTGCCTCAGCTTCAGCAAGGTGCAACGGCGCACTGCACATGGATATTGTACATGGGTATGCGAGAATACATCAGGGCTGACGTACAGGCATGCAGCTTTGTACGCTCCAGTTTATGAGCCAGCCTGGAGGAGGGATGGGCTTGTTGGGATCACACCTCAAAGCCGCTTTGCGTGATCGACCATGCGCATTTGGTTATATAGGATCACCAGACACTAATGTAGCTCACAACGTTGCGCACATGCCCCGATGCGGTGGCGCAGGCGGGTACTGTTGCTGTTAGTCATCCGCGTGACGACCTGTCGTCGCTGACATGCCCTCGGTGTCAGATTCACTGCAGGCTTGCAGACATGCAGAGGTCCCCAGTTTTGCTCATCTTCACCTCGTACTGGCCGTCACAGCCCTTCGAACCTTGAAACGTCTGGACGGGCTTGCTGCCCAAGCACACACGTTACAGACAACTGAGGCAGTAGCACTGCCGCTGCCATCATTAGTGCCTGGCTGCAGTGCCTGCTGCATCCACCCCTCTCCTATGTCCTGCAGCAATAGCCAACAGGTCTCAGAGGTTGACGGCCCACACAATCACTTGCAGGCGTATTGAAGCCATACCATCAAGCGATTACATCGAGCTTTCCTGCACTCCATGATGTGGTGACTGTTCTCAGGAGTGCAGGTTGGCTATGGTTGGTGTGCGCTGACTGCGGCATTTGCAAAATGGATGTACTGCACCCAAACATGGAGTCACGATCTACGTTTAACGTAGGCACTCAAAGTCATCCTAGACCTGTCCACACTGCTGACTTGGAGACCAGCAAGCATATCAGCAGTCAAGCTTCATAAAATGCTGCCAGCTCTTGCAGCGGGTTGTTAGTTGACAAAAAAGAAAGCGAGATCACAGCACACCCCAGCATGCTGACACGCAAGCCGCCAGAAGTGTCTGACTATCGGAAACGACAGTCGAGGATCTAGGCTAGATTCTCAGCTAAAAACTAGAGAAAGGCAACGTGCGGACGCAGGGCTCGCAGTGGCGTCTGATGCCTCAGGCCTCACTCTCCTCGATTAGCCGCACGACTGCTGCCGAGTCGGCAATGTATGAGCGCACGGTCTGCCAGACAAACACGAGCACTGTTTGCTCGCGTGATGACTCATTCCAGGCAAACCGTGCACCAGTGAGCAAGACCACATCACGCTGCCCAAAAGTGCATGTGCACCCTGATCATGCTGCAGGAACGAGACGGATGTACCTGCACCAGCCCATGTCGGAATTCCAGGAGCCAGCAATACTGGTTGTCAAACGCCCAGCCGCCCTTGGCAGTCGCCTCCGCATGCAGCTCCACTGTCGCCCAGTTGCCCGATATCAGAACCGACTGCAATGTCAGGCAGGTCACATCTGATTGAGAGCTTTGCTGATATTAATATTTCGCCACACGATGGGAAGCGGAGGTTGGTGGTAGAGTCTGTGGCATGAAGGATCAGGAGCACCTGCACATGGAGCCGCAGCGCACCACGTAGTGCCCTGCGTATACGTGCAATTGGTCCGTCTGCCGCCTGTTTAGCATAAGCAGTCCTTGAGTATCCGGGCTGGCATCGCATCTGCAATGAAAGTCTAACAATGCCAATGTCACATGTCGTATGGCATCCAACATTCAAGGGGTGCACAGTAGCTTGCCTCAAAGTAAGCATGCTTCGACCGGTAGCGCTGTGCCAGAGGGTGTGCCCCCATCTGTGTCCAGTCGCAATCGTCAGCAACTGCCTCTGCAAACAATGCTGGCTGCCCTGCAGAAGGTACACCACAAAAAGATGCCGTCAGATCCTCTTGTAGGAACTTGCATGGCAGTGCTGAAGGTTGCCCACTCCGGATCAATCCAACAGCAGCATGGTGAGTGGGTGTGAGGTAAAACAGGCATGTTTCACACAGCACAGGGTGATCTTCACGCACCTGCTTCCCAGTGGCTGAAGATATCACGGACATGCGCTTCAGTAAGTGCAGGCTCGCTGAGGCCGTCGTCCTCCTCGATGCATTCAGCATCAAGTGCTGTGCTCGATGACGCCATCGCACCTGCGAAAGGATGCATATAAATGTGGTCGCACGACAGTCTTGCTTGAAGCAGAGTGCAGTGCAGCCAACCACCAAAACTCCCGGTGGACGTCTCAAACAGGCATGCGCCTAGCAGTGCGCACCTGAGACTACTTACGGATGCGTGGAACAGCAGCAGCGTTGTGAGTACGTTTTGACCTCTGGCACCCAGGTGACGTGAGAGCCGAGGACCGGATCCGCTGCAGGCCCTTGCTGCGCGCAAGGATGCCGTTGGGCAGTGATCTCCAGCTTTGCTAGGAGTGGCAGCTGATCACCGAATACGCATGCATTGCGATGGAGTCAGATCAGTTCTGCCCAAGATCGGCTGTCAGCGCCCTGCAACACCCCTTTCGCAGGGTGTTCAGCTCGGTGCAGCGAGAACTAGGATGCAAGACGAAGCGACGCGCGCGTGGATGCAATTCGTCAACAAAGCGCTGCAAAATGTGAAGCTCAGATGCGTGCATTGCGTCTGCAGGATTAGCTAACTTCATGATGTTGTCAGCATGCTGTGCTGCCGCAGTGCTGCAGCGGAGATATATGCTCCACAGCTTACATCCATCGTTTCTACACCGACACATGCTTGCGTTCTATGCATTATAGCACTTGGCATCTTGTTCTTGCTCAATTGAACCTGGCCCCTTTTGGCAAGCGTGCTCCGACACTTTCACACATCTGATCCACCGGCTGATCATCGGAGGCACTTGGCTGTAGGGGCTGCAAGACATTCATCGTACCGCAGCGTCTGTGAGTGGACTGTCGCGACAGCTGCTGAGCAAGCAAAAGCGCTGGAAAGCCTGCGGCATAGGTGGCCGGTGACCATCAAGCTTTGTACCGACGGCGGCCTGCCTGAGCTTTGCAGCCATGCACATGAGTGCCAAGTCTCACTGGGCAGGGCCCAAGCATGCGCTGCAACACTGTCGGCATGATCTCAGGCAGCCTTGTCGCAGCAGCAGCCGCCGGGGTGCACGTTTGCAGCGGGCGATCGTGGTGCTAGCAGACGGCTCTCAGGTAACAGAAGAGTCCTGTTTGCTTTGTGGTATCGTGTATCGCTGCGCAGTCGCGCTGCGTGGTCGACGATGCCGCAGCGCATCCATGTCACTGACATCCCGCAATGACTGCACACAGACCAACGTGTTGGTGGTGGGCAGCGGGGGCCGCGAGCACGCGCTGGCGTGGAAGCTGGCGCAGTCGTCGGCCTGTGAGACGCTATTCGCAGCGCCGGGCAACCCCGGCACCGCGGCGGAGCAGGGTGTCCGCAATGTGGCTGATCTGAATGTGGACGATCATGCTGCGGTGGGCGGTTCTGCTCTGCGTCGTCTGCTGTGAAAGGTCGTCCGTGACCTTCGGGACTGCTGCAGGGCATGCCCCACTCTGTGCCGCCGATTCAGTCTTGAGTGAATGCCCATCAAACCGTGCAGGTGGCAAACTTCTGCAGGAGCAATGGGGTGGAGCTTGTTGTTGTGGGGCCAGAGGCGCCACTGGTGGCAGGCCTTGCAGACTCGCTGTCAGCCGCAGGCATCGAGTGAGGCAACCCTACACAAGAAATCGAGCATACATCCCAATGTGTGGTGAATACTTGTGTTGCGTGCAGAATGTACACAGCCATAGCCGTCACCTTCTGCAGCTGTAACAAGCTGGCATTGTGCTCTGTTTCTCAGCGTGTTTGGGCCGTCGGCCAAGGCAGCACAGCTGGAAGGCTCCAAGTCCTTCCTGAAGGCGCTGTGCGCCAAGTACGGCATTCCCACAGCGGCGTCCCGAAGCTTCAGGGACGCCGGCGCAGCGAAAGACTACGTCCGGCAGCAGGTGGGTGGCATGCGCCCAGCCGCTCTGACGCGCCAGACGCTTCTTGACTTCATGCGCAGATGTACGCCTGGAGCTCAGCCTAGCCTGAGCAGCACAGCTGCTGTGCAGCAAGGTTCATGCTGTGTGCCACAGGGTGTGCCGATCGTGGTCAAGGCAGATGGGCTGGCAGCCGGGAAGGGCGTGGTGGTCGCGCAGTCTGTGGCTGAGGCCGAGCAGGCTGTGGATGCTATGCTGGTGCACAAGGCCTTCGGCTCAGCAGGTTTGTTACAATGTGCCAGGGAAGGGATCGAGAGGACCACAAATGCATTCGCTTTGAAAGGGCTGCCGTACATTGCAAACGGCTGAGTTGTTCATGTGATATCAGTACTCTCCAACAGCATTCCTCTGGCGCGCTCACCGACCCTGACTCGGGCGACGCAGGCGCTGAGGTTGTGGTGGAGGCTTTTCTGGCTGGCGAGGAGGCGTCCTTCTTCGCGCTGATAGACGGCGAGACGTGCGTCGCCCTGGCGTCAGCGCAGGACCACAAGGCAGTGGGTGAAGGCGACACAGGTGCAGCCTGCAGTGTGGAGTCCGCGTGCCTGCATGTGGGAGCAACCGCCTTGCCAGTGTGAGGCATGCTGAGAAATGTAGTCCACAACACCTCATGCTGCACTTTTGATCACTATCATTGGGGGCAATATTGATATGTGCAGGGCCGAACACCGGCGGCATGGGTGCCTACTCCCCTGCGCCTGTCGTGACGCCGGAGATTGAGCAGCAGGTCATGCGAGACATCGTGCAGGTGTGGCTGCAGCCTGCCGTCACACAGCAGCCGCCATCAGTTCGCGTGCGGCACTGTGCGCCACACTCAGGGGCCATCATTGATGCATGGCGCATCGCACCCTGCTTTGGGCACAAGAGCAACAGCTGCAACTGTTGTGTGCAGAGGACAGCGTCAGCAATGGTGGCAGAGGGCACACCTTTTCGAGGGGTGCTGTTCGCTGGCCTGATGATCAGCGATGGCAAGGTGCCTCCTGCTTCGGAAGCCGTCTGCCTTGCAGCTCTGCCAACTGCTAGCAGCGTCAAGTATCCTGTCAGCCAGAAACGACCTGGCCAGAACAACATGCTCATAGACACTCGGGAGGTAGCCCACATGGTGTCAAGTGGGTGGGTGGCATGCAGGCACTCCTGTTGGAGCACAATGTGCGGTTTGGCGACCCCGAGTGCCAGGGCCTGCTCAGCCGCTTGGACAGCGACCTGCTCCCTGCTCTCCAGGTGTGGGCAAGCCCCTGCACATGCATCAGCGTCTGGTGCTGCTTGCTTGTAGCCCAAGATGATGTCAACCTGCGCTCAGCCGGCTGCCACACACGATCATCAAGTGCCTGCTCTCACTTGCCCACCCATGATGCTGAAGAACCCCACCATCCTAGGAGATACTCGTAAACAAACATGCCTACCTGGTTGCAGGCTGCATGCCAGGGCCGGTTGGCAGATGTGCAGCTGCAGTGGTCGGACGATGTTGCGCTCACGGTGGTCATGGCGGCCAAGGGGTACCCGGGCAGCTACGCCAAGGGCAGCCCGATCAGCGGCCTGGACAGCATCAGCACCGCCAAGGTGATTGGTAACGAGAAGCTCTTTGCTGGGGCGACGGTGAGGCTTCTGTGGTTTGATACTTGTTTGGGCAGGGCAGTGCCAGCGGCTGTCCCTGGGCCTTGCCAGGATCTGCACCTTCGAGCAGGCCTGCAGCACAGGAATGTGCCATCTTGGGCCCCTGGGTGATCAGCTGCTGATGACGATGACGGCAATCTTGTCAGGATATCTGTCAGGACATGCCTCAGTTAGGCTCTGAGGCAGGAAGATGAGTCTCTTGAGCCAAATGCAAATGACTGTGCCCACAGGTGTTCCATGCCGGGACGTCAGAAAATGCCGATGGACAGCTGGTCGCTGCTGGCGGCCGGGTGCTCGGTATCACTGCTCTCGGGAGTGACATCGCAGAGGCGCAGCAGCGCGCATACCAGGTGCCCACTGTACCCTCACTCCAGACAAGCGATGCACCTTAGGTCAAAGTCTGCAATGTTGGCGTCCGGTAGAAAAGCACACAGTGAGCTGCATTGTGGTGCGTGCAGGCGGTCGACCAGGTGCAGTGGGCAGATGGCTTTTGCCGCCGTGACATCGGCTGGCGTGCCCTGGACCGCGCCAAGCAGCCTGTGGCCTAGCAGATCAATTTGCAGTCCAGGGATTATCCAGCAGCAGCAGCGTCCTGCCACTGCTGGCAGCTGTAGCAATAGCGTCAGCAGCATGCTTCAGAGGGATGGTGTGCCTTGAACCAGCTCAGACATTCACACCTGGCTTTCCTCAAGTGTAACACGAACCGCCTGGCCAACACTGTATGCAGAGAATATCGTCGGGAAATGATATACAATTAATATCATTACTGCTGGAACCAATCTGTGTAAGCAGGATAGCTTCCAAGTTGGGTGCTGTTCGCGTGTTGTTACAATGTCATCACGTGGCAAGACTACTCGGCCATTTGAGCACCTGAACAGAAGGAGCGGCATAAGCATGCCGCGAACAGCAGGGTAACACCTGAACATGTGCGCCCTGCTGATCAATAAATGTAATCTTTGCACTAACAGTGAATGCAGGGCGAATGCGGCTGAATGCAGCAAGCAACCCATTATCCGCAAAAACCACAACGACAGCATACCCAAGTGCGCCAAGTGCAACCCATTGCTATTTTGTGGTGAAGACGCATACCCTGCAATCTACTTGGTTTCATCCCCACTTGCATGCAATGTAGTTCGAGTGATGATGTGGTACATCTCAAGCTTTCTGCCTTCACAGTTCTTCCGATTTAAGAAGTTTTGAACGGCACTGTGCCGTAGAGACATCTCGGATGATGTGATGCATGCCATCATAGTGTGGGCCTCCTGCAGCTGTATCGCCCACTGAAGACACGATCTCGGCCACATGAAGTGACGACTGGCCACGCTGCAGTGACAGCAGTGTCAGCGTTGCCAGGCTTTGGCGCTGCCGGTGCTGCTGCTGGTACTGCTGGCATTGGTAGCCGCAAACCAGCAAGAGCGGCAAGGGCCATTCGTCTGCTGGCATGCCTCCAGCAGTGCACTGGCAGCTGGCAAATTCCACTGATTGATCGCCTCGCTAGCGAGACACAGGCGCAGATACAGCTGGCATGTGCCGGCAGGGCGCAATGAGCTGCGATGACGCTGACGTCATAACTCAACGGCGGCGGCATTCTGGCACCGGCGCTCTAGCTCCCTCATGCGCCGCGCCAGGTGCCTGTTGGTGGCCGCCAGCTCGAGGTTCTCACGCTCCAGGGTGGCCACCTCCCGCCGCGCCTCCGCTGCCTCGCCTTCCGCCTGCAGCACCATTGCGACCATGAGATGGGCAACACTCCCACCTGCAAACAACTCCCGCATGCTGAAGACCTGACACAGACAGGGCATGCAGGATCATGAACAGATGAGGGTCGTCGGGAGCTTGCAGATGCCGGGGGCGCCTGAAGCCCCACCACCTCCTCGTCGCACGTGCTCAGCTATGTGCATGACACCGGGATGGAACAAGGGGCTGACAAGCCACACCTCCAGGCGAGCGGTAGTGGCAGCCTCAGCTGCGGCTCGAGAATCGGCCTGACCCCTCCTGGCGAGGTCGGCCACCCGGCCCAGCCGCGACACATCGTCCAGCAACGCCATGCACCTGCGACACAAGGAGCTGCAGCTCACTTGAGCACACCTCCTCGGCAGAGGCTTGTCCCCCCCTGCAGCAGTCCAGCCAGATAGCAGTCGTGGTCAACGCGAGCCTCACGAGATCTGACACAGCAGGGCGCACGGCGAAGCCCACCTCTGCTGCAGCAGAGAGCGGCCAACCGCCGCCTTGGCACGGCCTGCCGTCAGCTCCTGCACAACCCCTGTCAGCGACTCGCACTCCTGCGTCTGCAACAGGCCAGCAGCCGTGTTTAGAACGCCCAAAGCCACAACGTCTGTGCACTGTTCGCAGATCCAGCCTCTTGCTGCACCTGAAACGCTGCTGGATATCTGCATCGTATCATGGAACGCCCTCAAGTGCAGCGCAGCTGCAAGGCGGGAGCGTCCAACCGGCCCACCTTGCGATGCAGCGCGCGAAGGATCGTCTGATACGACGCCTGGCTGTAGGCCAGCTCCGCCTGAAGGCGCTGCAGGGGGGCCTCCGCCTCGGGGGGCAGCCCAGCGCGCGTGACTACTGCAGGCGCTGCGGCAAGCCCTGCAGCATTATGCAGGCCCAACCTCATACATCCCAACTTCTGAGCCCGCGCTATACTGAGCGTGACCACTCTGCACCATGCAATGCAGCACCCTTCCAGGCTATGCTCACCAGAAGGCATCAGGCGGCTGAGTTCTGGCGGCACCGGCGGCAGCGGCGATGTGTCCTGGTCTGCAGCAGCTGCGATGGTGCTGGTGCTGCACTCTGCAAGCTCCACCTGCTGCAGCTTCGGCGTGGCTTCAGATTTCTGCAATGCACAACCGCATAGAGGCTCGGCAGGGAAGTGAACAAGCAGCTTGATTGCCCAACAGCAGATTGACACGGTGAAACGGTTGAGGGTTGCCCCACTTGTATTGCATACTCCCTGGCCGGGGTGGGAGCCTGTGGCCTTGCTCCAGTGACACTCACCTGCCAGTGGCAGGTGCAACCCATCCACAGCAGGGGCTGCCGCAGCGTGAGCCGCTCGCGCCCATTGTGCTTCACCCCGCTCTGCACACCGCCTGCTGCCGCTGCTGTGCCATCCGCTTGGATGCCAGCAGCGCCGCGGCCGCCGTGCGACCGCGTGGCGGGCGGCCCCTCGTCGCTGCTGTCACTGCTGTCGCTGCAGGAGTCGGAGTCCAGGTCGGGCAGGCTGTTCATGCGCGCCAGGGGCTCTGAGAGGCGCCGCGGCGTGCCAGGCGCAGCCTCCCTTGAGGCGCCCGCCGCCGCCTTGGGGCTCGTCGCGTCAGCTGCGTTGCGTGCAAGCGCAAGCACGATGCTGTGGCCCGGCATCGCGCCCGATGCGCCTCGCAATGGTGGTCCAGCTAAAGCTGGGAAGCCACGGATGTTGTCACCCGGGCTCCCGCTGCATGCCGCTCGGGCGATGGCCCCGTACCAGGATGTCAGGCTACATCTGGCGGCCTACGTTCATTGCGCGCACGGGTTACCGTCGCTTTTCGCCGCCGCAGCAACCCGACGTTTCAGTTGCCGACAGCACCCCGATGGTACCCTGCGAGCGGCAGAAGTCCGCACTTGCACGTCTCAACAGGCTTGAAACTGCCACCACTGTGCTCAGTAACCTACCAAGGCAGGCTGCAGGCAGCAATTTGGCAGGGCACGTCCGACTGGGATGCAGACGAAACTCAAAATCCACACCAACCTGGTGGTGACCTGCTGGCAGGAGGGACAACGAGCGGCTGCAATCCAATGTACCACTGCCTGTCATGCAGTTGCAGCAAATGCTGAGCAGTCAAAGATTGATCCGCTGGTGCGGCGGCCGACGATGCAGTCGTGGCACTTCTTTTGGCTCGGCAACGGGCTGATGCCACAGGTTAAGCTGCGCTTAGGGAGGACGAAAGACAATTGAGTGTCAGGTTGGATGCTTGGTAGACTGAACACCAAGGTTCACAACATATTTCCTTTCTATTTTTTCTCTCGTCTTTCTCCTCCTACAGCTTCGCAGCGACTCCCCGGTGATCAAAATAACCTACGAGTCATTCCACGTTGCCACCCAAGGGTTCAGAGGGTGTATATCAAATGGGGGAGGTTCAGCTCGGCCATGCGACTGCCAGCACACTTAGGCGGACTGCCATCGATCAGTGGCTTGCAGGCAGCGGCGGAGGCCGCAGGCTACGAATAAAGCTCAGTAGGTCCAAGACCGGCTGCCGCGACGCCCGGGGGGCGGTGATCGAGTGATAAAGTGTTGGCCTAGTTGGCAGGCTCCCGACGCTGGGTAGGCAGCGGGCCGTCAGGGGCGGCCAGGGACATCACAAGGCGTTGAGGTGTGTACCTGTAAGCTATGACAGCGCTCCTGCGATGTGCCTTGTCCGCTGGAGAACACTTCCAGCGTGCGGTGCACTTCCTTGCTTCAGCCGCGGGGCCGCCGTCTAAGGCTGCGCTGATGACACCAGACTTGAACAGCGACACACGGTATCCACTCCTCAAGTCCTAAATGTACCATTCATGCAATGCCGCTGAGCAATGCTGGGCCGCTGCGCACGTGGTGTGTCCGCGGGTCCCTCTTCATTTAACGAATCGCCAGCCTTGCGCCAGCTCCGCACGCGCCTGACATGCTGGCAGCTTTGCCTGCACATGTTCAGATCGTCTGCTGATGCTGCGCATCCGGCTTGTGCTTGGATCATGCGCGTCTGCCAGACACTGCATGGATGCAGACTGGGCACACGCCTCCAGGATCCGCGCACACTATGAAGGGTGGACGATTACGGCGGTGCATGATGCACAATGTCCAGTTTGCGCGTTCGTACGGGTGCTGGAAAGCCTGCCGAAGCTTGCTCATCGACATGCATGACTGCAGTAACAGCTTGAGGCCCTTCCTTCGATCGCAGCACGTTGCACACATGTAGGCATGGCAGTGGCTTGATGTGGGTGCTCGGTGTGGTCACAGGTGAGACGGGAGGACGTCGTAGGCGCGTGGATCGCAGGAGCCGGGATCATTCTCTGCAGCTGGGGAGGCGGCAGGGCAACGCAGCATGGCGCAGCGGTTCCTGCGGGATGTGCGCGACGGGAACCTGGCCGCCGTGCAGCGGGCGCTCAACAACCCAGCCGCCATCCGCTTCAAGGAGCCGGGGGTGAGTGCAGGCTGAGCACACATGTGCACTGCGCACCCCTGCCGGCCGGCGTGAGTTGTACAGCCCAAACCGCCGGGGGTCGCCCGTCGTGCAGCAGGCAAACGCACCAAAACGCAATGTGTACAGCCCGAGACGCAGCGAGCACACTCCCTGGCTTGGCACGCATGTGAGCGGTGCCTCAGGCTGGCGCTGATGCACACCGCAACTGCATGCAGACGGAGCGCACGCCGCTGCACATCGCAGCGCACCACCGGCAGCCGGACATCATCGCGGAGCTGCTGCAGCACAACGCGCCGGCGGACGCGAGGGACGCGCAGGGCGCGGTGCCGCTGCACGTCGCGGTGCAGAGCGGCGACGTCGACACCGTGGCGTCGCTCCTCGGGAGGGGCAACAAGGCGCGGACAGGCTGCCGGTCGGGAGCTGTGCGGGGATGCCCCACCTGCACAGATGTGACAGCGCGTGCCGCACAACCACATGCATGCACATGAACACGTGCGTTTGAAGTCTGCAGCGTCATGGCATTTGCCAGTACAGCAGGTAGAGTCCACCGTCTGATGCAGGTGGCGGTGAAGTGCAAGAACAACATGGGGTACACGCCGCTGCACCTGGCCGCCAAGCTGGGGAGCCTGCCCGTGTGCGAGGTGCTGCTGGGCGCGGGCGCCCGGGCAGACCTCAAAGACCAGGTGTGCGCCTGCTCCTGCATGCTGCTAACCTGCATGCAACCGTTTGCATGCGCGTGCTGCTCCCTGGCACGGCAGCGCAGGCCACGCCAGGCTGAACGGAGCAATGGCATCATGGCTGGGGCCCCGCGCAATCCCAATTCTGAGGGATGTGCCCTAACCCTAAACCCTAAACCCTGCAGCGCGGCAAGCTGCCGGCGGACCTGGTGCCCCGCATCGGCAACCAGAACGAGCTGCTGGAGCTGCTGTCCGCGTCGGCGGGGGAGAAGGGCGGCGCGGGCGCCGGCGCCGCGGGCGGCGCGTCGCCGTCGGCGCCCACCCCGCAGCGCCCGGCGCCCGCCTCGCCCGCGCCCTGGCCCGCGCTCAGCCCAGGTCCGAGCCGCCCCCACGCAGACAGCGTCCTCTGCGCACCTGCTCACATCTGTGCAAGTGGCTCGGATGCCCCCTTCGAGGTCTCGCGCAGTGCAGTGTGTGTGTGCGCAATGTTGTCAGCAACACTGATGTGTGTGGCTGCACTCGTTCTGAAGGGTCTGTACTGCAATGGCGAGTGCGCAGCTTGCATGCAGTTGGCCACCAGCTAGAGCGCATCGCTGGTGCAGGCACGCCAGCGCGGCGCACGCCGCTGTCCTCGCGGCCGATGTCGGCGTCCTCAGCGCGCAGCGGCCCCACCCCGCGCACCCTCGGCTACCAGTCCAGCCTGCAGGTGCCCAGCGAAGCACTCAGCCGTCGGTCGCCATCATGCTGCTCATGCATGCAAGCTGCTGCTCTGCATCCTTTACCCTGTCAGGATGCATCGTGACTGCCAAATCGGGTCGCTGATGTAGCGAACTTGACACACCTGCAGACGGAGGGCATGCAAGACCAGATCGAGCAGGTGGTGACGATACAGACTGCTGCGGACGAGCAGCTGCGACAGCTGCACTCCAAGGTCCGTGCGTTGGGCGCCCAGGGCGACACCACTTGTGTTGGCAGCAACGAGTGTGGCGCGAGGAACATCCTGCTTGTCGTTGCTTTGTCGCCTCTGACTGTAAGCACATCGCTTGATCTGTCATGAAATGCCAGGTTGGCGAGATTGAGCCTCGGGTGGAGCAGTTTGAGGAGGCTGCCGCCGCACAGCGCGCATCAGAGCGCAACCTCCGCCAGCTGCACAGCAAGGTGGGGCACGGTTCCTCATCACTGCCCATCGGACACAGCAGCGAGCGCCGGACCTATGACATGGGCGTGCCGCACCAGCTCCACTCAGGCAATGTGTTCGGCGCAGGTGGACCAGATTCAGCCGCGCGTCTTCGAGCTCGACACGGTGTCGGCTGCCATCCGCCAGCTGCACGGCAAGGTGTGCAGCAGTATGGGCGCGTGACTGCATGTGTCCAGAAAGCATCAGCGCTCTCACTTGACCAACTTAGTCGTGCAGCACCTACCTGGCTGTCCAATTTCATGCCATGCGGCTCTGCAGGTTGACCGGCTGGAGCCACGTGTTGAGGACCTTGACATGGTGGTTGACGCACAGCGGCAATCAGACAAAGCCCTGCGCCAGCTGACCTCCAAGGTGTGCACAGCACGTATGACTGACCGCCGGCTGCTTTCATGCGAGCCGTCGGACGGCAGGAGAACCTTCCTGTGCAAACGTGTTCCACAGCCTGTTACCAGGATGCAAGCTTCGATCAGTCTGGGTCGGTCGCTAGCAGCGGAGCTCTTCGGGGTCGCACATAGGAAGCATGACGTCAACTGCACGGCGCAGATGGAGGAGGTTGAGGCGGTGGTGGAGGCGCAGCGGCGGGCGGTGGATGCCGCAGCCCGCGTCGCCCATGACGCCCGCGACTCGCAGGGCGCCGCGGCGCAGGAGCTGCAGCTGACGCTCCAGAAGTGAGGCGCCCGTTGGGGCGAGCCCTGCCTGCTGTCGTGTTGGGTTCTCTCTTTTCGATTAGAGAGTGTGCTTCTGCAACGCTGTGGTTCCTGCTCCACCTGCCAGGCGGGCAGCAGAGTCACAGGTAGCATCGCTCACCATCTTCAAGCATATGCCAGTGTTGCTCTTGAGCTGTGGGTCAACTGGCTGCATGACCTGCAGCGCCGAGGTCAGCGGGGTGCTTGCGCATCTGCAGGCGGCAGGAGCAGCTGACTGGGGAGATGCGCATGAAGCTGAGCACCGTGGAGGGCCACCTGGACTCCTACATGCGCACGCACAACGAGATGCAGCTGAAGGTGCCCAGAGCATGCAGATGCACCTCACCCCCAGCGCACATCCACAGGAGCTGCCGCTGGCTGTTTGCTGCTCTGGTCCAAATTCCTGTTGTTGCAGCGGCGTGATAGCCAGCTGCCATGGCAGGTATCCGCGACCTGCTCGCTGACTCGTAGTGGCATCTGATCTGGACAGATGAGGGATGTGGAGTCACGGCTGCAATTAGCAGAGCTGGGCAGCAAGGCCAACGAGAACGGCGTTGTGTCAGATGTGGCCAGCCCCGAGATCGCACACAAGGTGCACATGAAGCCACTCAAAGCGGCAGTTTCCTGTGCCCTTGCTTTGGCTCTGATCTTCAAACATCTGTGGCACCTAGACATATGCATTCTGCGTGCCACTCCACTTTCAGAACATGGCTCCTGTCTTGCTGTCATGCTAGAGGGCTTAGTGCATCTGCTGAAGCGATGGTCACGGTGAGTAAGCTGGCATCCTGGGCCGCCTGATTGCAGCTGATGATGCTGGAGCGGCGCCTGGCAGCAGCAGAGCGCACCCGGCAGCGCGACATGCAGCAGCTGGCGGAGCGCTCGACATCGCTGTCTTCGCCGTTGGGCGGCGTCAGCGGCGGCGGCGGCCCTGGCTCCTCAGACGAGATGGGAGACGACAGCTTCACGCCCCGCACAGTGAGGGCCGTCTACCTCTTCGTAATGTCACCATTGCACCAGCCGATGTCGGCTTGACCCCCCCCATTCGGATCTGAGCATCACAAGTCCGCCCTGTGTGGCAGATGCTGTCACAAGTGAGGTGACACTCTCGCTTCGTTGTCACACATGAAGGTGCTGGGAGATGGAGTTGACTCAGGAGCCTCCCACTGCAGCCACAAGTGAGCAGCATCGTCCGTGCTGACTTTTGGCTTTGATGCCTGCAGCCGGGGTCGAACGGGGTGCCTGGCACGGATGGCGCGAGCGCGCGCCAGATGCGGAAGCAGGGCGAGACGTTGGACAAGCTGCAGCGGCAGTTTGCCACGCTGGAGTCCCGCTTTGTGGACTACCAGGAGGCGCAGGCCGCCATGGCGCAGGTGCGTCAGCACTAACGAACAACACTAGCAGCGCTGCTCTTCACTGACAGCCGGATCCATACTCGGTTTTATTGACGGTGCAGAGCCTGCGCCAACGATATTTGATGGCGGATCAACCATCAACCAGTCAGTTATCCACTTATTGATCAATCAGATATGCAATCATTTTGCAGGCTGAGATGGAGACGCCGGACTTCATGGTGCAGCTGCGCGCGCAGCTGGAGACCTCCGTCTCCGAGTCGGTCTCGGGCTCCAACAGCACCTCCCAGGGCGCCACCTCCTCCGACATCAGGTGCGCCTGTCGTCAGTGTCAGCAACTCGTTGCTCAGCTGCGGTGCATTGGTTTGAAATACGGGGCATGACAGGTGCAAGCTGCTCAGTGCACTTCTGGTGGCCTGGCGGTCATGCATGCCCGGCATCTACAGAGTTCTCCCGCGTACCGTCCCTGGGCAATGACGCCCGTCAGCCCACAGAGAACTCTTGAATCGAAGCTGTGTGGCGCCGTGCAAGCTCGTGCTGATACGCTGCTGCACCGACAGGAGCTCGGAGAACGGGGTGGGCGGCGGCAGCGGCGCCGCGAGCGGCACCCCGCCCAGCGGCACCTCGGCAGCGGCGATGGGCGCCATCGTGGCCGCGCTGGAGGGCCTCACGAAGGAGGTCGGCAAGGTGGGTCGCTAAGAATTTAGGGTTTGGGTTTCGTCTGGCTGCTCGCGCCAGTGTGAATGACCAAACCATATCCCTGCCGTGCCCTGCGAAGGACACCAAGCCAGTGCGGGCGACTGCCTCATCTCGCGGGCGCTCGTTGCTGGAAAGCTATACTCACCCAAGCGAAACAAAGGGGCACCTGAGTCAGTCACTCACAACACACGGCAGGTGCGCGTGCGGACGGCGCAGCTGGCGGAGCGCAGCCACTCGACAGAGGGGCGGCTCACGTACCTGGAGGACCACGTCACCAAGATCCGCTCGAAGATGAAGCAGATCCGGGTGCGCGCCTGCAGATGGTGCTCCCGCTCCCGAGTGCAGGACACAGCATCCCACAGCAGACCGCTCTCCCGCACTCTGCATGATGTTCTGGCCAGATCGCTGCAAAACCTAGGGCTACCCCTTAAACCCAGTTCAAACCCAAAGCGTGTTGTGCTGCCGCAGCAATGGTTCACGTTGACGGACCAGGGGGAGCCGAAGGGGCTGCGTCGGCCGCGCAGCGGGCTGCTGACCGAGGCCTCCACGCAGCGCCTGCCTGAGCGCCAGGTGCGCGTCCCGAACCGAGACAAACTTGCTGGGACGATCACGTCCGCATGGCCTCTCGTGGCAGCAGGGCAGGGCATTGTGGCCTGCACAAGCTGGGCACCTGACTTGTATCCTTCCCGAGGTTAAGGCCCGACAGGCGCCGTCGTGAGGTCCGCCCTGCACAGATTCGCGGACACATACCAGATGCTGCATGGCATGAAGTAGGTGTGCCTGACTGACTCCTTCTGCTGCTGCAGAACATGCGCCCTGGGCCGGGTAGCCTGCGGTCGCAGCGGTCGCTGGGAAGTGCAAGTGCAGCGAACCTGCACTTCGAGTGAGATATGCCCGTGGGCGGGCATTGGCAGCAGGACAGCGGCAGCGTTGGGTTGCTGCGGCCTGCGGGCAGCCTGTGCAGGCTGCACCGTGACAGCTGATTGGGGGCGCTTTCGTCAAACATCTGGCAGCTGCTGTGGCTGTGCGACCCGTGGGGGTTGTGCATCTGCTGTGGGGCCAGACCGTTGGCCAAAGCGAGCGAGGGACATGATCTGCTGGGCGCAGCACCTCTGCAAATGGAGAGCGGGATTAGCATGGCGGAGCAGCAGCAGCGTGGGGTTGCTGCCGCCCTGTGACGGGTGGGGCGGGTTGACGAATTGCACGCAACAGCTGCACATTCGGCGCTGATAGGGTAGCAGCCTGGGTGGAGGCGATGGCGGCACAAGCAACAGCATTGGCTGGAGACGCATGTTTCAGGTATTGTTCCATCGTGACGGCAGCACTTTCAATGGTCGATCACCGTGACGGCAAGCAGTTTCAGGGGTGGCGACAGTGTGGTTGGGCGGCAACGTCGGTCAGATGACCATCTTGCTTTGTGAGGCGCTGCATTGGGCAGCTCAAACCGCTTTTTATTTGATGTGTTGACCTTGATTTTTTGATGACCGAATTTGTAGCCGATCGCAATTGGCCAATGGAGCACTTAGGAATGTAAGCTGGCCGGTGTGATCGGGTGCGCCCTTGGGGCCCGCCACGCTGCTGACACAGGTGTCTTTCCAGCTGACGAATCTGAGATCATCAGCACTGACCTTGCTATCGTGGCAACGCGCACATGCAGCACAAGGCAGGCCCACCACTGACGGCGGACGCCGCGCATTCCCACATGCATGGTCTGTGCGCTATCCTCTTGTACGGTGCAGCACTCCAATCAAACATGCCAGAACGGTCTGCTGCACCTACATGTAGCTAGTCCAGCGGCCAGACGCCGCCTGCGAAGGCGCGCTCCGCAGGGTGCAGCACCTACGCGTGGGCCCAAGAGACAGCACACGTACAGGTCTCAGGTGAATGTGTCACACCCTGTGGCACCTTGCGTATGCTTCCGGCTGCGCGTGTGCAGCGGCCCGTCGACTGGCCCCCCTTGTACAAGGGACTTTCCGAGACGTCACCTGGCCTTTTGGGCATGTCGTCGGGCGTACACAGTGCTATGCTGCGGGCCTGAGGCCCTCCATGAGCTGCCTCCGCGCAGTCGTCTGCCAAGATACACACGCTGAGCAAAACTCAGGCTCGTACAGTTGCAAACCTGCGAAGTTCATTCCTGCTCACGCGGCTTCCGGGCTCTGCTGATAGGCGTGCGAGCACCATGCATGAGTCCTCACTACTAGTGTCTGGCCACCGTTGCAACGATCGCATGGTTTGTCCGGCCATTTGAACTGCCTGGGCCCTCTCAGGTTGTGGATGCAATACATCGAGCATCGTGGAGATGCAGAGTGCGCAGCAACACCTCTGCAGCGGATTGCTCAGCAGTCCAGCTGCTGCTCAGTGTACCTGCTGCGAATGAGCCGCACAGCCAGGCTGCAGGGCGCTGTGGTGGCCTGCGCTTGCGTAATCCTGGCATGCAGGTGCTGACGCGCTGCTGTGGTGACAACTGTAGGCAGGCGCCGCCGCAGCGTGGACACCAGCACATCGCAGCCGCCGGTGATACACCAAACAGCTGGTACGGGCTGAGCTGCCGTCGTCCCCGGAAACGCTAGCACCAACCAGCCCCGGTTGCGTGCCGCCGAAGCACGGCAACAGCGGGAGCAGCGGCGGCGCAGCCGGCATGTGGGCGCAGGCGCTGGGCCGGGCGCCGGCCGGCAGCGTGCCGGCGAAGGCCGCCAAGGGCGAGGCGGCGGCCGCAGCGGCCCAGATCCAGCTGGGCTGCAACATCCAGACGTCCGCCGCGCAGCTCCTGCAGCTGCTGTTCGAGGTGTGCTGCTGCCAGCGAAGCACATGCAGCTTTGCACTCGCACTCGCAAATAGCGGAACAGGACCTCGTGAAGTAGCTTCCAAGCGTGTTGGCAGCATGCTGACTCTATTGTCGATGAGCGAGCACACAGCCGAGTAAAAGCCCGCAGGTAGGGTGGCATCTGAGTTACCCGCGGACAACCAGCAAATCACGCGGTCGGAGCGTCACCGTGCAGGTGCACAGCTGCAAGCTGCTGCTGGACCCCATGGTGGTGGCGAACGCGGTGCGGCGCTACGAGACGTGCTGGCTGCCGCTGGTCGCGGCCCACGCCGCCACGCGGGCCCGCTCCGTCCTCGCGCCGCCGCTGGACGTGGCGTGGGTGTGGCTGCTGCACGCGCTGGACCCCGTCCACTACGCCGAGGTGCAGCCCCGTAGTGCATGGATTCCGCCTGCCAACCCCGCAGCGGCCTCCGCTTCACGGCAGCGGCCTCTGTGGCCCGCCGCAAATGGGAGGGCGTCAGCCAAAATGGCCCCTGGGCTGGCCGCCGACAGAGGGCGCCTGTGCAGCCAGACGTCCTGCGGGAGCCTCTTGGACGCCTTCACGAGCTCCGTGCCACCTGCAGCATGCGGAGCCAGCGCCACTGTTGCAGGCATTTCCAGACGGAGAGCAGTGCAAAACGGACCATCAAGCTGGGCTGTCCGCCCTTCACCTGCTGCTGGTCTCCGCCCTGCAGGACATGGCCCGGGTGCTGAGCAAGGCGGTGATGCGGTGGTGGCCGGACGAGATGGTGCCTCAGTACCGGCCGGCGGCGGCGGTGGGGGAGGCGCGCCGCCTGTGGGAGGCCGCCCAGCTGTACGAGCCCTTCGACATCACCGGCCAGGTCGCCGCCAAGTACGGTGAGCGTCCCAGGCACACTGAGCACCATAGGCACGCTGAGACGTCGTCACACAGGAGCCTGTGCTCCACAACGCGAGACCTCGGAAGCCATGTGTTCCTGGCCCCTGGACATGATGGGCCAGAGGGCAACCACTGTCACTGGCACACACCCTGGCACGCTCTGGCATCAGTTGCTGAGCGAGGTTCATCTCAGGTGTTCATCATGCTGCCTGCTCGTTGGCATCAGGCGGCTAACAGAGTTGGTGAGTCAAGCCGTGAAAGCATCCTTGCTGTCCCTCAGGCGCTATGAAGGCGTTCACGGAGAAGTTTCCACACAGCAGCCAGCTGGGCACTGACTTCCAGGCGGCGTCGGCAGCCCTGGCAGACTTCATGTATCAGGTGGACACCTGTCGTCTCGGCCTTGATGCACTCCTGAGTGCACCTAGCATGTGTACCGTAACTGTTGTAAGGCCAGGCGACATCAGGTGTTGCCTCAATGGTACGTCGGGTCAGCTGAGGCTTTACTGGTACAGCCTCGTCAGCATCATAGCAGGGCTTGTCTCCGCTTTGTCTGGCGCAGCAGCCAACAGCCAGCGCTCTGCTTCGTCAGCTTCCGTCGCAACAGCCCGTCGGCTGCGCCCGCAGGTGGCGCTGCCCCACTACAGGGAGGCCTGGTTCCTGGCGCGGGCGGCCCGGCGGTACCGCCGCTTCCTGCACCTGCACCGCCTCCACGGCCGCACCACCCTCATCCCGCCCCCAGACATCGACCTGTGCTGGCGTGCCCACCAGGTGACTGCAGCTTTCTTGAAGGGAGCTGACCACACTATGATGACACAAGATTCCACCCTCAAAACACCTGCCCATAGCACAGCAAGAGGCCACCCTCCGAAACCACCTGCTCATGGGGACATCCGCCCGTCCCCCTGCTGTTGCTGGGGTCACACCTGTCCCAGATGTCGCGGTGACACCAGGCTGGCGGGAATCGCTGCAGAGTCAGGTGCTCGGGTATGGTGCCAAGAGCTGATCGCCAGTGGGCTGGCTGCAGGTCTACCATGTGGCGTACAGCGCAGACAGCATGGCCTTGTTTGGCGACATCTACCTGCGGGATGACGAGCAGCTCAACTGGAAGCCCGGCATGCTGGAGTTCAACTACCACCTCACAGAGGTGCGGCGCCAAGAATTATTGCTATACAGCTATACAGCTACACGCCTTCTTGTTCTGCAAGGGCGAGGTGTGCCGGTGGTGTTGCATGCTATGCACCTTGCAGCTGCAGGTGCTTGACAACAGCATCCTTCCTGTCAACTGGGTACGTTGTTTTAAATGGAAAATGTCTGTATCAATTGCAGGAGCTGTATCGTGCAGCGTATGGACAGCCACTGGCGGCAGACGGGTGCATGTTCCGTGGAACGCCGCCCCCCCTGTGGCGCATTGACCCCAACCCTGGTGGGTCTTCACGCCCCTTCTTCACCCACTAGAGATTAGTTGTGTCATTGCCTGCGGGGTCGTCCTGATCAGCTGGTCTCAGAGACAGCTGCAGAGCAGGTGGCGGGGTGTTGCTGATCATCCCTAACGTCACAGCCCCGGCGGCTGATGAGGCACTCAGTTATGCGCCACAACTGCTGCGTTGCCTTGGCAGGGGAGGTGCAGTGGGAGGGCGCACCCTGCAACGCTAAGCACGGGGCTATCATGACGGCGTCTGGTGCGGCAGCCTGGGCCTTCCGACTATCAGAGGGCGGTCCCGTGCTGGACACCTGGCCGCCCCTTCCAGGTGCGGCTTGATACCTCCAAAAATGCCAACATTCGTTGGATTTGACTACGCTTCAGTCCGACTGCGCTTTCTGGAATGCTGATGTGCTGGTGTGACCGTGCTCAACCTCGCCTACTCGGGGCCTGTAAGGCTCGAACGTCTCGACATTGCTCAGCACCTGCTCATTGTCGCAGCAGATTCACGCTGCCATGGTGTGCTGCAGAGGATGGCGTGCTCATTGTGCTGCGTGCCAGCCGCGGCGGCCCCTTCAATCGTGCGATGAGCCTGGTGATGCACTACAGCGGCAGCTCCTTTGACACTGCCTCCGTCATGGTACGCAGCGCTCGAAGCAGACTCGATCTTGGCCATACTTGTGCCTTCTGAGTCTGCACGGCGCAGTCCAACCTCACAGGAACGAGGCGGATTGCCAGTGGAATAACAGCTGCTGTCAGCTGGCTGCCTCAGCTGGTGTCAGCACTGCCAGCTTTAGCAGCTGTCTTGACTATGCAGGTGCTGGACGCAGAAGGCACCGTGTTTGCTATGGGGCAACTGGTCGGCAGCGAACAGCTGCCAATGCATGCCCTGCAGGTGGGAAGGCACCCTGAGGTTATGCACATGTTTCTGACATGTCACATTGCAGTGTCCAATCTATGAATGCACTCCAAGCTACACTTTCAATAAGGGTGGCACGATGACGGTGACACAGGTGACATAAGACATTGCGCATCATTTAGTGTTTTGCTGCAGGGGGGCCGATGCGCAGGAGGTGGCCCGGCACTTGCAGGCATCTCCGGGGAGCGCGCATTCAGCATCGCCGGCTGCGAGCGTGACTGGGGCATTGCAGTCGCCACCTCTCGGCCAGGCGACCCGTCTAGGTAGGACATTTGCACATCACGCAGCAGCACTAGCAACACTGCCCGCGGCCTGTCGAACACACCTGTGTCGTGTCTCTTGTGGTTTCCTTTCGACTCGTGCCCTGCAGCTGCCAGTTCCTGGAGTCTTACAGTTGTGGTGGCATATGGCAGGGATGTGACTGGCGACGAGAAGAAGGATGCCAAGGCGGGCGGCATGCACCTGCGGCTGTTTCGGCGGGGTGCCTCGGACGGCAGCCTGACGCCCTTCCGCTGGACGCGCCACTCCCTGCCTAACAATGTGAGTTGATTGTCGAGGGATCTCAGGCAGCCGGCTCTGTCCAGCTGCTGCAAGCTTGTTGTTAGAGGGCGTGCTGCTCTGTTGCTCCACCACATGTGGTGTGAAGACGCGACCTGCAGAGGCCTACCTGCTGAGGCCGGCTTCCTGCCCGTCGCACTATTTCTACACGGCGCACTGAAGCTTGCAGCATGGTCATGCCTGCTGTGCTTGGTACAGGGCGGGGTGCTGTGGCAGCTGCTGCATGGCGTGGCCAAGACCAAGGGGCTGCTGGGCAAGGCCAAGCCCGCCCCACCCCACCCCTGCGATGTCTCAATTACCATCGGGCCCCAGGTGCAGCGCCTGCCTCACTGGTGATGCCCGCCCCGTGTTGATGCCTTGCAGCTCTAGAAGGCAGCTACCCAAAGTATCATTGCACTGCTGTGGAACAGATGTCGCAGCAGGCTGCTGTGCCACTTGTCCTGGGGGCCTCTACCCAGGCCAGCAGGCCGATTGCCGGGAGCTACATTCGGGTTTTGCAGCCAGGCACCTGACTTGATGCACCTGTTGCTGCCGCAGGGCATCCCGACACAGGTGGTGTGCGGCCCCGCGGAGGACTGCGGCGTGGCGCTGGCGCTGGCTGGGGCGCTGGCTCTGCAGCGCACCATCCTCACACTGTCGGGCGTCGGCGGCCTGCTGCGCAGCGCCTCCCACTCGGACTCCAGCACACAGGTGTGTGTGCCGACCATCAAATTCGAGTAACAGGCTGAACCAGACAGACAGTGCCGCGGCACAGTCGTGTGCCCACCCATGTGCATCCCCCCAACCCGGGGCACCCTGCCCAACCCCGTCACACTCACACTCGATCATGCACGAGCAGCAGTGCGCCAGGTGACCCATGCAGCTGAAGTCTGCTTTGAGCTGCTGAGCACCTGTGCACGCAGTCTCACCATGCAGTGCAATACCGTGGAGCCACACGGCCCTAGAAACACTTGTTTTGATACAATTACTATAACATAATTAATTTATATGTTTTTATTACAATTGTTTATATCTAATTTACAATTATCAAAAATTAGCTGCTGCTGCAGAGGGCGCCGGAGGGCTTCAAGCTGCTGTCGGAGGACCAGCTGTTCAGCCTGGCGCGCGCGCGCATGCAGTTCCCCCGCGGCCGCCGGTCCACCCCGCAGCGGCCCTCCCGGGACGCCGGCAGCCTCGCCCCGTCCTCAGCCGCGTCCTCCCCCGTGCGGGCGCCCAACCCCCTGGCGCAGCCCGTGGAGTCGCCACAATCAGACCGGTGCGAAATGACTGGCCCCATACTTTGCATGTGGATGCTTTATGTGTGAAGACACTGATGTAGCGCCATCAAAGTTGTGGTCACGTGTGAGGGCTACATGTAGATCATGCTGCAATAAGTGTAGGTACGATGCACATCACCGGGAGCCGCCGCTGACCAGCCGCAGCGTTGCCAGCAGCTTTGGCTTCTCATCAGCCGTGGCCCCATCAGGTGCACATAGTAACATCTGCCTTGTCCAGCAGCCGTCTGTCGGGGTGCTGCCACTGCTCGTGCTCGCGGCCAGCAGCAGACTGGTTCCGCAAGCCTCATACGCACTTGTTGAGGTTGCAGGTCCTGAGCTCTGATGCTCCGGTGCAGCATGTGCAGGCTGCTCTTGTCAACACACATGTGGTTGTCCGCAGCATGGTGGGAGCTCTGCTGCTTTAGTGCAGCCACACTGTAGGCTGCTCTTGTCGACTTCACACGTGGTCATCCATGCCACGCTGGCATGGCTGCTGCGAAGCTTGTGGCATGATGACCTGACCTGTTGGCAAATTGGATGGCGTGGTGGCCTGTCTAGCGTTGTGATGTCCGCGCCCCGCAGTCGCGATGCCGCCGGCGACGCCGGGGCGCCGGAGCGAGGCGCGCCCGCCCGCATCTGCATCCTCGCTGGTCGCGGGCATCCGCGCGCAGGAGTGGGGCGCGATGGGCGTGCCCCTGGCGGCGGTGGAGGTGCTGGGCAGCGAGGACGGAGCGGTGCTTTCGGTGCGTGTCGCGGGCTTGGTACCTTGGTATAACAGCTGGGGACGCAGCATGCAGTTGGCGGCACTGGTCGTGCTAGACAGCGCAACAACCTGCTGGTACAACATGGCTGCTATGCTTTAAAACAATGTGCAAGCACACTGCATACTTATTTGCCAAGCAACACTGCCCCCCCTGCCGAGCAAACTAACCTGGGATTTTGACTACCGACCTGCATTGTAAATTGGTGCATCTGTCCCTTAATCAGTGTCCCGTGCCTCTGCTTCTCCAGTTCCTGGACGCGCTTCGACTCGGTGCTGATGACAACGAGCTATCCGCACGCCGGCATGCGCTGCTGACCAAGGCCGCGCCTGAGCTCAATCCTGGTGAGCAATGTTGGTGACTCGTTGACATGCGTGTCACTCATATCATGTCGACCTGATTGCAGCAGCTTGGCCTTATTGGCCTGTACTTAGAATGCGTCAGCAACAACAGGCCTCTCTTCTGTAAGTGATGCCGTTTGAAGAGACACAACTGAGCTTGTGCTTCTATCAATCTAGGGTTGAACCCTGGACTGGATCCGACGTGCGACCTGCCATCGCCACGGAGCCGCAAGAGCTTTGCGCTCGCCCATGGCGTGCCGTCCACAGCAGCCAGCTCTAGCCTGCTGGCCGAGCACCGGGACCAGCGTCCTGTGCTGCAGACGCCCCCGCTGCAGCAGCCGCAGCAGCCGCAGGCCCAGCAGTCCAGGCCGCACAATGCAGCGAGGCATCTGCCGGCAGGCAGCCTGACAGCCCGTGCGATGCAGCACCTGCCGGAGCGGGGCACGCGCACGAGGCGGTCGCTCAGCTTCGACACCGGCAGCCAGTGCGAGACCCTCTGCAACAAGCTCGTAGTCAAACAACTATAGCCCCCAGCCCTTGCTGCCATGGTGCCCAGATATGTGACGACATACAAGATGCCTCACTCGCTTCCTTTCCGCATGTCATCCGGTGTCAGTCGGGCAGCACTGTGAAAGGCAGCAGGGTCATGCTGTGATTGGATGCAGCAAACGCCCGCTTAGTGCGCTTGTACATAACATGTTCGTAGGAGCGCGGAGGTGCCGCCGCTCCAGCCGCTGACAGAACAGCCGGGCTACGACCGTGCGCGCCTCAGTGAGGAGTATGCCATTCAGCGTGGCGGCGATGGCCACCGGTGTGAACACCATGCTGTCCCAGAAAGTCTGTCCCATCAGTTGTTGACTGCTGTGCCCTGTACCAGCATGCTGGCAAGTGTGTGATGCACTGTGAGCACTCCTGCTGTGCTGGCAATGTGCACTGAACCATGACACGCACATCTCTCCAGGCTGTCACCGCGGGAGCGGCACTGGCCCCGCAGCCACCCGCTTGCATCCGACCCTCAGCTCGGCAGCCACGCAGTGCCGAGGTCCCCGCGTGCAGCCATGCTGGCGGCGGAGACTGCGGTGGCCATAGAGCGAGCAAGGCGCTCCGAGGCAGCCTTTGTCAGGTGCCAACTGCTGTGCTCTGTTTCTGCCGCGCTGCAACCCTGGCTTGAGTTCCTTCCAGATCTGACTAAATGCTACCCGCTTGCACGCAAATATTGCATGTTGTTGGTGCCTCTCATCCTCGACGAGGTGCATGGCTCGTGTCAATGCATGCATTGTATTGCATGGTCCAGGGCTGAGCCGTCGGCACGGCACCACAGCAGCCGCTCGCCCCGCCACAACACAGTATATGCGCACAGCAGCCTGTTTTCCTCGTCTGCTGCTGATGCACCCGGCAAGGCTTCCTCGGAAGCGGCCGCGGCCGGGAAAGCAGCAGCTGCCGCAGCATCGGCAGCAGAGGCGGCGCCACCGAAGGAGGCGGGAAGGAGCGGCAAGTCAGCCAGGGTCCGGCACTCACGGTCAGCAGAGTCCGTCAAGAAGAGCGGCGCCGACGCCGCTCTCGCCGCCGCCGCCGCCGCCGCCGGCTCGGGCAAGTCAGCGCCTGTGATGGAGCCCAACGGCGCCGCTGCAGCCGTGGACGGCCAGCCGACGTGGCGCAGCGGCGACAGTGAGACGTCCACCGCCAAGGGTGGCAGCGGCAGCAGCGGGTCCTCGCCCGAGCGCAGGCGCCAAGCGGGCCACCACGCATCCAGCGGCGCCCTCATCAGCCCCGGCAGCCTCAAGGGAGAAGCCAACAGCTCCGCTGCCTCGTCTCAGGTGGGATGCAGGCTCCACGCTTGCAGGTTGCTCTTTCCTCAGCTACAGCACAGCCTTCTGGCAGTGCTGCTTGTCAGATGATGCTGCCGGACGATGTTGGCGCTTTGCGCTGGCTGGAACAGGCGGCGGCCCTGGGTCGATGAACTGTGCCAGGACCCGAGATCGTGCAGTGTCTGCTGGGCCTGGCAAGACAAAATAGCAACAGATGGTGGCTGCTTCTGCAGGTTGGCGCGGATTCGGTTGCGCCGACGGAGATCACGCTGTCCCCGCGGCCCGAGGACCTGCACACCGGCGTCGCGAGTGCCGCCAAGCCGCGGCGGCTGCGGCCTGGCTCTGCGTCCGGCGAGGCGGTGGCGTCCCTTGCGGGCGGCCTGCCGTCGACCGTGCCGGAGGAGCGCTCCGAGGCCTCTGTCCAGACAGGCGAGTGTGTTTAGATGGGTGACTTCAAATTGCTTGTTTTATAATTTAGTTCACAAATCGTTGGGAAGTGGTGATGAGAGTTGTGAGGCCTCTGTACAGACGGGTGCGTGCGCGTACTGCAGCCTGCGCTGCATATTGCCGTCAGGGATGTGGTGGTGATAGTGCCAATGTTGCAAGTGGTGGTACAGGTGGACCCTGCATCCACGAGTTGAGGCTTGCACTGACATTGGTGCAGCATGCTTGCCGCCCTGCCAACCGCACCAGCATGGCACTCCTCTGCCTGGCATCATGCGCTTGCACTACTGACCGGCAGTTGTGACGCCCCCTCACCATGTGCCTTGCAGGACCCGTGGCAGATCCTCGGGCTGCGGCCAGGGCGCCGAAGGCGGAGTCGTCGGTCTCGCTGACGCCCCATCGGCGGGACTCCACATCTGCAAACGACAAGGAGGACTACAAGCACCCGGCAGTGAGTGAAGGCTGCTCCTTTGCATCGGCTGGGGCAGAGGTTGACATCAGTGCTGTAGCCATGTAGGGTTCTAGGTGGTGCGGATATATACCTGAAATTCAAGACTGCGCAACAGCTTTGCAGGCCAGCGGAATCACTTTCGTTTCGAGCAAGTCACATGCTGCCGTGTAATGGTGGAGAAATGTTTCGTTGCATGCCATCGATGACATGTCGTGAACCTGCAATGTCAGCACCGTGTCACTTGGTAACATTCACTTGCTACTGTCAAGTGCCACCTGCACAGCATGTTGGCTTAAGGCCCTCCTTTTGAGCCATGTTGGCTCCCGCTGAGTTGGAGTGCTCGCTGGACGCCATGGGTCGGTGTGAGGCTCTGAGAACCACATGTTGTGGCTCGCCCAATTGTGGCATGTGGCACCCTACTGTTGAGGTGTTTGCGAGGGTTGCAGAAGTCTAATCATCACCTGTGTGTTGCACAGGGACAAACGTCTATGCTCCTGGGCGACATCATGAGTAGCTGATTTTTGAGTTCGATATGTTCCCATGCTGCGATCTGCACACCGCAGGTAGTGGTGGAGCAGTATGCACCGGTGTCACTGGCACGCGACCGCTTCAACAAGCCAGATGACAAACCACTGACGCCGCGCAACAGCTGGGGCGGGTGTGCACTGCATGTTGTATCATAACAGCACCTGCTTTAGGAGATAGGGCATGCAGCCGTGCGCCGCACAGACACCCCTTTGCGCCGTCTGCTGACGAGGAGGTCCAGTCCAGCACGATGGGGGCATCTGCCAGCTGACTGCTCCTGGCAGCTCTGCCCAGCATGCCTGTCAGTTGTTTCAAGGTGCAGAGCGGTGGCCTGCCGCACCAGGCTGACTGCTGGATGTTGTGGGTGCAGAGGGAGCGGGGACAGAGAGGCGCGAAGCAGCGCCTCCCGCGGCGGCAGCGGGCAGCTGTCCAACGGCCCAACGCCCCAGTCCCCGGGAACAGCGCCCAGCCCCCGGGACGGCAGCCCCTCCACCGGGCGCTCGCCCCGCCACCCTGCAGCAGTGGGTTGTTCCATGACCCAACCTTCTGTGGTCGGGCCCTTCCATCTGCGTCGGTGGTGGCAAATGATAACAAAAAAGGGGCCAGATATCGCTGAAGGATACATACTTGCTGGATGTACATTGCTGCCCATGAGTGTCCACCACAGTCTTCTTGCAATGCACCGATGTGGGGCTGCTGAGTCTGCCTGCCCTGTCTCACACATGCTGGAAACCTTATTGCACAGAGCAGCAGCACCGTTGCACACCAGCTTGTGCCAGGCACATCCCGATGAGATGCTGGGCGTTTGAGCATGCAGATAGCCGCGGACTCGCTGCTCGCGGAGGCGTCGGCTACGCTCCTGAGCGTGCACGACATGGCCAGCCGAACACCCCGCAGCCCAAGTGAGCCATTCCAGCACGGGCAAGGAGCAAGCAAAGGCTCGTGCCACTTGAAATAGTACAGGGATTGTCTCCTCCTGTCTACGGGATTTTGTACGCGAGCCTGGGCGTGCCTGAAATCAGTGTGCAGCCAGGCGCTCTCCTATACTACTGCCAGAGAGGAAAACCGGTGTCCTAATTCGGTTTCAGCTCTATACTCAGTGTAGCAGTGCTTCCAGAGTGCAGTCTGCCTTGTGGTACCTCATGTGCTGCCCATTGCTGTGCCTTGTCCGGCGGCTGTGCAGCAGGAGCCATATGCTGATGTCTGTTGAATGTGTTGATCCTGTACTCCGTTGTGACACCGTGTCAACAATGCAGGCGGGCGGCTGAGCAGCAGGGGCTCACTGGGCCGGTCCATCGAGGCTGAGCGGCCGCCTTCACCGCACCTGCCTGCCTCCACAGCTCCTGCTGAAGAAGCGCTGCCGCACCGGCCAGCAGCCCTGCGAGGTGCAGATCTGCGACAGCAGAATTTGCTGCACACCCGGCTGCCATGTCCGCAGCTTGTGCAAGATCAGGCACCTACTAGATATACAGTGCTTTCTGTTAGCGGGTCAACTTTGCAGATCTGACGTGATGCCATCTCGATTGACATGCAGGCGCATCATCTGGCGGTGCTCTGCGGCCAATGCTGTCCGACCCTGCTGCCGTCACCGCTGTCCTGCAAGGTGTGCATCCATGTGGCTCTCTGTGGTAGCATACTCTAAGTAGGTCCGTATGAAGCGTCTAGTGACCACACAGGAAAGGCCTTGTGTGATTGATTGTGGGTTGTCATCATTGCTTTGCGTACGGGAAGACCACGACGATATGCACTGCAATATCCCGCCAAATGGCAAGGGGTGTGCTCGTCAACCTATGCAGAGCCGATGCCGCCACGGCCACCATCATCTGCAGGCGGCTCTCCGGCAGGGGGCAGCTCGCCCCTGGGTGGCCGTGCATCTCCCGCAGCCGTGGGCAGCCCCGTCAAGCAGGCCGCGGCCCCAACAGCAACATTTGGCACCGCCATCTCAGCAGAATTGCTGCTGGATGGCATTCGCTGGTGCGTGGTAGGATGAGGAGGAACGCCTCTGGCTACGCACGGTCATAGGCTGGGATGGCATGCCTGTCATATGTGCTGATGATCTGCAACATGCGCTCCATAGCAGAGGCATGCGCAAAGCCGCATTGAACTGCTCAGATGATGCAGTGCATAAAGCCCTATTCTGCAGCACCAGCCCCAGGTTGTGATCATCATCGGTGCATAGTGAAGCCCCTGCTCATTGTTTTTCAACCTGACATGCAGTCTGGCAGCAGACGTGGAGGCATCTGACATGGCGGACGGTGCGGGCGGCAGCCCTGCACCACCCAAGGTTGACAGCCCCAAGACAGGCCAGAAGCACAAGTCTCATGGCCAGAGCAGCCGTATTGGGGTGACACACCACACATCCCCTGCGCAACGGCCCCCTGCTCCTTTGCGACTCCTCTGCCGAAGTGTAGCACTGTCAGGCCCCTGCCGCACTGACGTGAGGTGGCACGGTGGCAACAACTCAAACGAGCCTTCACGAGTCTTCTGTTCGGGTGGTCATGGGCTGGTGACATGCTAAAGCTCGGTTCTCATCCATGGCATGCTGGTACTTAACTAACATCATCCCTTGCGCAGGACTGGGAAGCACGCACCAGCCAGCGCCCTGAGGTCGTTCCGCCTCTGGGGCTTGGGGGAAAGCGCCGCGGCGGCAACCCCGGTATGACGGCGGATGATGCAGCAGCTGGCCAGCAGTTCGAGACCCTCGAGTCGCTTCGCACCAAGTTCGCTGGGCCCAAGGCCTGAAGCTACACAACATCCGGAGAACAGGAAGACCTTGACGACCCCATCAGCCATAAGGACGCTGCAGAGGACTGCAACCAAGATTTCGAGCACAGCGCAGGGTGTAGGCAGCCCTTGGCCCAGGCCATGGCAGTCTCCAGGGCAGAAGACAGTCCTCCGGGAGTCAGAGCCTGCAGTGTTGGTGCTGCGGTCAGCTCCGCCCGGGGTATGGCACACGCAGCGGGAGATTGCACCGGCAGTACCGGCGGGAGGAAGCTGGCAGTGGATGGCCCGCGTGCGTCCGTAACAGATCTCAGCAGCGGTTGCGTGCCGTGTTGAGGTCGACGTTCACGGACAGTATCAGCCCGAGTTTTGGTGGGAGACTCAGTGAAGTATCGTTCGTCGCATGCACATTGGTTGATGGGCCGCATTGCTCGCAGACTGCAGCGTGTTTGGATGCTTGAGGACCATGGTGAACTGCGGCACCAAATATCGTGTCAGCATACTCAGCGAGACACATAAGGAAGTCCATCTTCGTTTGCTTGCGCCCTCTGCGCAGCATCTGCAGGATTCTATTAGGTGTTTTTGCGGTGCCAGCCATTTGCCAAGAGCTGAGCATGTTCTACGAGCATGTTTTCTAGCTGGTAGAAGTTGTCGAATGTCACTTGATAATCAGGTGACTAACTCTTATCACTCTCATCAAATGCTAAAGTTGTTCGCTGCAAGAGTTTGCTGATTTGGCGCAACCCAGCATGATGTGGTTTCTGTGCGAGACCAACTGGCAATGCCATTTCACAGTTTCCTGGCCAAATATGCTCGGGTTGTTCGACGGGTCTTTTACAAGGTCCCAAAGCCAGACCTGCTGAAGATCACGGCAACACGAGCTGCCTGAGTCACTTTGTTGAATCACACTTTGGGGATTGCCTGTGCCACATCATGGCAACCGAGGCGATGCCGCATCAGCAGGGTGGTAGTTCAGACTCCGTAGGCGACGCAACAACTTTTGGAGTGGTCACAGTCAGTGACAGGGCCAGTGGGGGCGTATACCAGGATCAAAGTGGACCCGCCATCCTGCAATTCCTTGCCGAGGCGGTGCACTCAGAGTGGGTCGCACGCTGCCTCTACTGGACAGGAGTGCACGACAGTACTCCTCTGCACTCGATTTTGACGTGTCACACACGAAGCCACCAGCCTGGTGAAGGCCAGCGTGCATGCATGCATGCCGCTTGGCACGGCTGATGCAGAGAACTGACTGGCACACAATCTGGCAATTGGTGCACGGAGCCCACGCACGCTATGCTTGATCGTGTTGCGGCACTGGTGGACAGGTGGAAGGCGGAGTACAGGCTTGTGCCAGATGAGCAGGACCAGATTGAGGCCGTCCTCAGGGACCTGGTGAGCGGCAGTTGCAAAGAATGATGTCGTGACAGCCTCGTCCCCCTGCTGAAGCATCACTTGGGATGGAAGCTGCTGCGCTCATGTTGACTGCTGTGTGTGCACCCGCCGCTGCCTGCCACCCACTGACATGCACCTTTCTGCCGTGAGGCGCGCTCCTGACATGTTGATCAGGCAATCCTCAGGCGCGTGTGCATCTGCAGGTGGATACAGTGGGCTGCAGCATGGTGATCACCACAGGGGGCACTGGTCCAGCGCCGCGGGACGTCACACCAGAGGCCACAGAAGCGGTACTGTGGCGCCAAGTGTCCCAACTCTGTATGTTGATGGCCAGCACAGTGAGATCATTACTGCATACCCAGGATAGCAGTATGTCATGTGCATCAGTGCACGCTTACATGATGCAGTGTGGGATGTGGCGCAGGTGTGCAGCCGCATGATGCCGGGCTTTGGCGAGCAGATGCGTGCCATCAGCCTTAGGTGCATTGCTGCGCACCTGGCAATCTGCAGCGTCGTGCAGCGCAGCGGACAGACCCACACCATCAGCTGACATGCAGACTCCTCAAGCAGATGATAACTTGCACTTGATGTGGCATTTGACATTACTTTGGGTGTGCCGACGGCAGGCATGTGCCGACAGCCATACTCTCACGACAGACGGCAGGCATCCGTGGGAAAGCGCTCATCCTGAACCTGCCTGGCAAACCCAAGGCCATCCGAGAAACGATAGACGAGGTACCCGCCAGGCTCCTGCGTTGAGTCTGTGCATCGACATGTGACAGCTGTGGGCATTGCTCGACGATCTGGTGCCAGGCATGTACCAGCATACTATTTATTGCTGGCAACAATGACAAGAAAAAAGAAATGAGTCTCGCTTGGTGTATGCTGCTGCAGATCTTCAAAGCAGTGCCATACTGCGTGGACCTGATTGGTGGGCCGTACATTGAAACCAATGAGGCGGTTGTCACGGCCTTCAGACCACCTGCAGAGCTCCGCAAGGAACGGCTGCAATAGTTCAACTGGAAGCTTGGCTATCGTCGGAATGTGCAGCGGAGCAGGCGTGTGTTGGGGTGGTTTGAATGGTGCAACGGTAGCCTGCTGAAAGCGTGTGGCCCTTGTGCTGGATTGATTTGCTGTGTTTTATTGCGCATCATGTTGACGGTGTATACAGGAGTGGCATCTCCAGTGCTTACTTACAATCATGGGCACGCTGTATGGTATTGATCAACAGAAGTAGTGGCGAGCCATGCGTGCAGCACTGCTGCTCATCTGTGCTACAGTCCTGTGGTACACCTCATGCGTCTGGTTTGATGTCTGGCGGGTCAGTTTTGCCTTCCTCGTCCTCTCCAGGCGGCTTGCTGAACTGCTGCGCAAGGTGCTCCTTGGGCTGGTACTTCCCATCAACAAACGCCTCAAAATTGTGCTCTATAAGCTGGTTCTGCACCTGGCTGGCCTCCTGCGAATCATGGGCCGACCATGTGACACCTGTACAATGCCGCTGCGCAGCGTGGGCCTGGAAACTGTACAGCCGCAAGTTGGAACGAGTCGGGTGAGACTTCTTCAGCTCACCTCTGCTGACAATACTTCAATGTTCTCCTGCGCTACGTACCTGCATGTTGACGAGGGCATTTGTCAGCAGGTGTCACATATTAGCGGCTGAGGCACCTTGTGGGCTCTCGAGCATCAATGCGCACAGCATCTCGCACCATCGTACATGCATCATCAGCGGTGTGCAGCATGCTTGCATGCGTGACGCCAGCAGCACGCTGCTGTACAGGTGCACCGAGGCTGGCTAGCTGCCTGCCAAGGCTGACCCTTCAATAGCGCTGCGAAGGGCACTTCATATGAGCTGACAGTGAAATTGGAGAAGATCTCACGTGCTGGATGCGGCCTGGCCGCGCTGCGGCCGGTCGTTCTCGTCAACCAGCACATGGTAGAACGGCTGCTGGCGGCCCTGTGACAGGCTGTCCACACCCATGTGCTGCGCACAGAAGCAGTACAGTCGCTCAGTGGCTGGCACGCTGGCAAGGTCAATGCAGAATGCTGCCCACAGCATATAGATGAAGCGATGCCACCAAGACCGAGGCAGTTGCAACTGCAGGCAACCCACCTTTATCCATGCCTCGGGCGCATTGCAGTGGTCATCATGCCCCACAATGACGCCCCTGTACGAATACCGCCGATGCCGGATCACCATGCCTGCGGTGGCATGGGCCACGGCTGGTCAGCATGTTTTATTGCCTACTAATGCCAATGACAACCAAAGCATTGCAGTCGTCTCTGTACTAGCTCACAACGCCCGCATCGATTCTCATCAGCGCCTTGGGGCCTATTCTAGATGAAAATGGCCCCGGGCCACTACTCAAGCATCTATACTTAGCAACATTCTCAGGACCATTTAGACACGTTTCAATTGGCGCATCCTACCTATCTCGTAGCGGACGATGCGGGCTTCCTTGTCTAGCTCCAGCTCGACACGCCGCTGCTGTAGCTTCAGCATGTTGAGCGCATCCCGCTCTGTCGCAGCTGCTTTGTAGTCCTCTGCTGACGCCGCCTGCTGCATGGCTGCCTCCCGCTCGCGCACCTTGCCTTGCACCTGGAGCCACACAACCGCACCTGGTGTGACCAGGGTGCCCACTGGCTGCATGCTGCAGCATACCGCTCCCCCAGGTACGCCAGCTCGACCTGACAATGACGTCGTTCAGACGCAGCTGATTTCAGTATAACCAGTGAAAGCCACATGCCTCAGCTAGGTCATCCTTCAGGGACGCCCGACAGCTGCGCTGCCGATGCCGCTGCGGCCGCTGCTGCCGGAACGCACGCAGCGTTGTGGAGAGCGAGGGCCTTTGTAGTAGCTGTAACCCATCTATGTTCGCCTGATTGGTGACCCGCATGCTGAGTGCCTGCCTGCTTGTATTGAATGGGACTGCCGCGCTACGGTCCCAATTGGCAGCAAACCCAGCGATGCCAGACAGCACAACACCCGCAGACAGGATGCACTCTAGACGTGGTCACCAGGCGCTCAAGGCTGCTTCACTATATCTATGGCCCTGTGCCAGGTTGCCACATCCTCTCGCTGCTGTTGCTGCCCAGAGAGCCAGACGGAAGCCTGGGACGCATTCTGCGGCTGCTTCCCAGTCCCAGGCCATGCATGGCCCCAGGGACTTTGCTGATCATTGTCCATTGCATACCGTGATTTGTAGGTGTGTAAATACACTACATCGTAAGCTGCCTATTGAAGGTATCAGGCATGGCGGCAGTGGGCTTGGGTGGTCTGCTGAGCCGGCCAGACCTCAAAGCAGCCCCACTTGCAGTGCAGTGGTGAGGCTTGCATCCTTCAAAAGCTGCCCTGCACAGAAGCATAGGCAGGAAGAAGGTTTCTGACTGTTAAAATGTGAAGGTGGCTACGAATAGTATACCTCAGAGTTAAAATGTACCCAGGCAGCCTCAGATCACGCGAATGACACACAGCTCGACAGTTGCAGGTGCTTCACATCAAGGCACAGGCCACAGCATGCTGGGATCCACCAGCAAGGCCTCAGGTTTGTGCGCAGCGGTCGGCGCCAGGCGGTGTGCGTGCACGCCGCTGATCTGAAGGCTCTCGTCTTCGACTGTGACGGTCAGGCATTAGCCAGCAGCTGGTGCACAACAACATCTCCTTGGCGCATGTCTCACTTGACCCTCAGCTCACGCAGAGAACCAGCTATCAAGTGTTGCAAGACCTGCTTGTGTCGGCATGCTCACGGCACGGCGGTGGATCACAGGCGTCATTTTGGAGTCTGAGGACGCGCACCGGGAGGCGTACAACGCCGCCTTCCAGCAGTTCGACATCCAGTGCCCGGAGACCGACGGCATCGTGACATGGTCCCCGGAGTACTATGACGACCTGCAGAACAAGGTCGGCGGCGGCAAGCCCAAGATGCGCCATTACTTTGGTGCGTGGAGTAGGGTTGAGGCTTGGGGTCCTACTGTCTCGTCGGATATGTGCGCTGTATAATTCCTTTACGAATGCTCCGATGCATAGCAGAAGCGAGAAATGCAGAACGTGCTCAGCAGGACCGCAAAAGCGTGCATGAGGTGGCGGGACTGCTGAAGATGATGCCCAAGCCATGCCGTCTGGGCTGATCGGGGGTGATAACGCTGTGCCCTGCTAGCAGAGCTCGTGTTTGAAGCAGCCTTGAAACTCCTGTCTGCGTGTGCAGGGATCAATGGTTGGCCCACGTCGAACATTGCGCCCGTGGCACCGGAAACCGAGGATGAGCAGGCGGCGCTTATCGACGCACTGCAGGACTGGAAGAGTACGCACTTCCAGCAGCTCATAGGTGAGCTGCACAATCGTAGCATATGGGTTGAGCCGTGCTCCTCTCTTTAGATTGACGAGGCCAGTTCTCCGTCGAAATTGGATGATGGCTGGGACTGGCCAAGCCATTCTCCAACTAGCTGTGGGCGCCTGCAGCTGTGTGGTGCAGTTACTTCCAACTGTCCTGTGCTCCACATCGCGAAGTGATCTGCCATGCAATAAAGGGTCGGATTACGTCATGTCAGCCGGCGGTTGTGGTGCGACACACAGGCAGCGGGAAGGTGAAGCCGCGGCCGAACGTCCTGCGGCTGATGGACGAGGCGCGGGATGAGGGGCTGAAGGTGGCGGTGTGCTCGGCGGCCACCAAGTCGTCGTGCATCTTCGTGGTGGAGCAGATGCTGGGCCCCGAGCGCTACAGGGTGAGTCCGACAGGCAGGACTGGACCCTGCAGAACGCAGCGCCAAGGGTGCCGAAGCTGTGTATCAGCTCACTTGCAGCTCCCTCAGCTTCGTGCCCAAGCTTGCCAGGCGCCAAAAGCTACCGAGGCTATGTACTCGAGAAACAGACACACCTCCAGCCCTGTATGCCGTGCCGTGCCGTGCCGACCCCTGAACCTGCGTATGTCGAACCATGCTTCCAACGAGCAGAGGCAGGGTCGCGGTCAGCTGCAGCATCCCCTGTGACAGCCACATGGATCACAGGTATGTCATGCCACCAGGACATCTGCATCTGTGTCCCTCTGCCGTGCAGGGGCTGGACGTCTTCATGGCAGGTGATGATGTGCCGAAGAAGAAACCGGACCCGTCCATCTACCGCATTGGTGCCGAGCGGCTGCAGCTGGCGCCTGAGGAGTGCCTCGTCATCGAGGACAGCACAATTGGACTAAGGGTGCGAATCTGTGCATCCAGCAGACCAGCGAGACCGTCAACCGCCCCTTGTGCTTGCTCGCTAACTGTACAGCTGTCCCCACTCGCTGGACATTGGCTCCCAATACTTCGATGCTGCTACCAGTGCATGCCAGTGCTGTACACCCTGCTGCACAGCACATGTTTTGAAGGTCGCAAACACCACTTGACGCAGGCAGCTAAAGGCGCGGGCATGCGGTGCATGATCACATGCACCTCGTCCACGGCGAGAGAAGCTTTTGAGGGCGCTGAGCGCATATTTGGTGAGCACCCTGCATCGGGAGTAGAGGAGGGCGACACGCCCAGCACCTGCTCGCTTCGTCGTGATACGCTTTGCCAAGCACACGCCGTTCGTGGCTCACAGCTTGCATGCTGTCTGTGCAGTTGACCTTCCCGACGACCTCAGCATTGCACAGCTGCGGGAGACGCCTACCGAGGTGCAGGACGCAAGGCCATGACGGCTACCTGAATGGTTTACAACGTATTTTTTGCGCTCATGGCGCCACATGACTGTGTTGTCGTTATCAGCGAGCTACCCTCAGTACATACTGCACACTTCTGTTGTTTTCCTTCAGTGCTGCATGCTCAGGAGTTGTGATGGCGGTGGCATTTTGCCTTGCAACATGATGATATGTGTGTCTGCTGCTATCATAACGTTCTCTGCTGCACCGTATGTGGTCAATGCATCCCAGTCCCACTCTGCCAGCGCATCACGACCTTCTTGCTGGGTGTATTCATAGATACATACACTACCCTCGCGAGCTGGAAGTGAAACGTGCCCCTTTTCGCCGGCGGACCATGACATTGGACGGGGATGCAGCCGCAGAATGCGTCCCGGGCTTCCGTCTGACTGTCAGACTCACGCATGGCCCAAAAGCTCCAGCTACCTTTGTCCGAATATTGCGTTGGTCTGCACCGATCGATGCGTCATATTTTACACTGACGATCGAGAGCATGAGCGTGGCGATGACGGGCCTGGGTGGCCTGCTGAGTTGGCCGGACCTCAGAGCAGCCCCGCTTGCAAAGCAGTGGTAAGGCATGCATGCTTCATATGATCTCCTGCAAGCTGTCTTGCACGCAATCGAAGAACACAAGCAGCAGATTTTGACTTGTCAAGCCCAGATGCCCAGTTCATATGCTTAACGGTATGAGCAGCTCAAAACTTCGAGGTGTAGCCGGTCAGGCTCAGAATGATCGATCATGCTTTGGTGACGGCCACTTCAATATTGACAGGTGCTTCACATCGAGTCACACGCCACCGCATGCCGCGGGTCGCAGGCAAGCTCCCAGGGTGGTGCGCAGCAGCCGGCGCTGTGCGGTGTGTGTGCACGCCGCCGCAGATCTGAAGGCCCTCGTCTTCGATTGCGATGGTCAGTCACTGCGTTGCACCTTTACGCATGCCCTGTTGACCTCTTTCAGCCTGACGCATCACCTTTCTTGCAGTCCCTTAGTCTACTATGCGACCGCTTGTCAGTGCATGCTGATGCCGGGCCAATCGACCGCAGGGGTCATCCTGGAGTCGGAGGACCTGCACCAGGAAGCGTTCAATGCCGCCTTCCAGCACTTTGACGTCAGATGCCCAGACGCGGATGGCGGCGGTGTCGTCACCTGGGGCCGCCAGCTGTATGACGACCTGCAGAACCGTGTCGGCGGCGGCAAGTTTAAGATGCGCGACTACTTTGGTGAGTTTCCGATCATGTCACGGGCCGTTGAAGTGCATGACCCTCTATGATATCCACAACAACTTCCAGACGTACATGAGGACAGCATGCGCAAGCTGTCAGGATAAACATTGCAAAGTGCGGGGTTGTGGTACTTCCGTATTTTTATAGCTGAGGAAGGCCACACAAGGCTTGATGTTACTGACGAGGGTCCCATAGGCACATCTGGACGCCAGCACATTATTAAAGGTGCTGATGTCTGCAGGTAAGAATGGGTGGCCCACATCGAAGATCGCGCCCGATGCGCCGAAGACAGAGGACGAGCAGGCGGCACTGATTGACACGATCGAGGACTGGAAGACGCAACGCTACCAGGAGCTCATAGGTAGGCAGGCCTGTGGCATGCACACTACATCGCATTCTGTGCATTTGTTCTGGTGCGGCATCCAAGCAGACCCAGATGAGGAATGCCTCCATGAATACTTCGGTCATCAATGGCGGGCTTTGGCCCCATTCTGGTGCATCAAAATGGACGAACCCTGCAACCTTAGTAGCGGCATGGTGCAGTTGCTTGCACCACATTCCATACTGCCAGTCATATGCAGTGTCTGCGTCATGGTGACAGGTCTCAACATCTCGTCCACGCAGCATATCACTCCCTTTGCACAGGCAGCGGCAAGGTCAAGCCTCGGCCAAATGTCGTCCGCCTTATGGACGAGGCGAAGGATGAGGGCCTGAAGCTCGCAGTGTGCTCAGCGGCCACCAAGTCGTCTGTCATCTTGGTGGTGGAACAACTGCTGGGCACGGACCGCTGCAAGGTGCATGGTGCAATTACTGGATACTGCAGTACTCCCCGACTTCGGGCCAGCACAAGCTTGTGTTTTGTGAGTCAGTGGTGTATCAGCTGTAATGGCGCTGGCACGCTGCAGTGAGCTCAGCATGCAAGCGCCAAGGCATGTCGAAGACAGTGCATTGAGAGCACTGCCATCGGCCATGGCACAAGCACAACTGCCAATGACGAGTGCAGTGGTAGGGCAGACCTAGACCCGGAAGTACATGCAGCAGGTGCTGATCAGTTGCAAATCGAGCCCTTGATGGTCGGTCTGCAGCCTGTGCACTTGTGCCGTGCAGGGGCTGGACGTCTTCATGGCAGGTGACGATGTGCCAGAGAAGAAACCGGACCCGTCCATCTACGCCATTGCTGCCGAGCGGCTGCAGCTGGCGCCGGCGGAGTGCCTCGTTATCGAGGACAGCGCCATGGGTCTGAAGGTGCGTCGCATGTCCAGCAACCTTAGAGCTGTCTGCATGCACGTGTTCCGACAACATGGCGGTACACCCTTGCTGCCATGCAATACCAAATTTTTCATGCTCCGACACTATTGATAGTGGTACATGCTGCTTGCCTCAAGCATGATGATGCATGCAAATATTGCTTATCGCAGGCAGCACTCGGGGCGGACATGCGGTGCATCATCACGTATACCTCGTCCACAGCAACAGACGCCTTCGAGGGCGCCGAGCGCATCTTTGGTATGAGCCCTGAGCTGCAGTTGCGAACACGACTGAGTGCACTACCACCACGCCCCTGGCCAGGCATGGCATTCTACTATGAAATAATGTGTGGACGCTGATTCTGCAGGTGATCTTCCAGACGACCTCAGCATTGCACAGCTGCGGGAGAAGCCTGCCGAGGTGCAGGACACAAGGGAATGAGACCAGCTGCTTACTGCACCACAGTAACACATTTTCGGGGTCTGCTTCACCAAAGAAGCATCAGCATCGGTGAACCCTGGTGCTTCACATAGCACTTTGGCCTGTGGAACAGCAGTAGTATGGTCGTGGCTGCACATGCTGATGGCGTCGGACAGGCATATTGCTTCCCCGGTGTGGTTACAGTGGCCGTGCATGTCCAAACGGTGTCTACTTCCATTGTTAATGCGGTACACGTCTGGGTCGCCTGTTTCACCAACACATTGGTAGCTGTGATGACTCCGGAGGTAGGGGCACAACCCTGAAATCTGAACTCTGCACAGAGTTTCGTCCCACCCTGGACTGGGCCAGAGGTTTCCATCGGGACCAGTTGCCCCTTTGCGCACACAAGTTGCTTGCGACGACTGTGACGCAGTCGGCCCCAGCGAACTTGAGACTTCTGTGCTGCAGCCAGGGCAGGCTACAGCGGTTGCCATTGCTCGGCATCGTGCTCACCTACTGCCTCACCCTTTACACCAAGACTGCTGAGCAAGGTACAGCGTCAGCCGCTCGACGCACGCTTGGCATTGAACAGGGCGTGTCACATCGGGGGAACAGGTGCTGGGGCCAGCATGGCTCGCAGATTGTCCCAGCAGGAAACCTTCGACCCCGCGACCAACTCGCAAGAGGCGGTGCAGTTGGGGGTGCGCACCCCGCCTCTTTGCCCTTACCACATGCAGCTGTCTACAAGGATGACGTGCAGGCTGAGAGTCGTTCAAGCGGCTGGCTGTATGTCATCCAGCGCATGACGTGCTGCTGGCAGCGCGCTCCCAGAGTAACGGGAGGTGCAGCAGAGCTGCATGCCAAACCCAAGAAACGTGGACAGATGCTTACGTTGCATGCGTGTACATGATGCTGCAGACGACCATCATGGCAGCCAGCTTCCCTGGCGGCGTGGTGCTGGGTGCTGACACTCGGACGTCCACGGGGTCGTATGTTGCCAACCGCGTCACAAACAAGCTGACACAGCTGGCAGACAAGGTGCTTGGCTTGCTGCCACATGCCTCGCTGTGCCAACCTCGGGTCACAGTGGAACACTGTGCGTGCTGCCACTTTCTTCTGGCACTATCCAAGCTGCTTGCCCTGGTATTGTCGGACTACATGCAGACTGGTCGACACCCTGCTGCCGCAGGTGTTCGTCTGTCGGTCAGGCTCAGCGGCAGACACGCAGGCGATCAGCGCCTACGTGGAGCACTACATAGAGCAGCATGAGATGGAGCTGGGGAGGGAAGTGGCTGTCAAGACGGCCGCCAACCTGGCGATGCAGCTTGTGTACAACAACAAGGTGGCTGGCAGCATTGCACGTTCCTTTGGTGTTGCGAGAGCCCTGCTATGCGAGAACTGCAATCAGGATGTGTGAGCCCGATTTGCAATCTGGCGAGCTTGGCAGTTGACAAGTGAGACGATTCAAAGCAAGGCTGCAGCACTGAGATATTCGTCTGCTGTTGGTGCGCAGAACATGCTGCAAGCGGGCATGATCATCGCGGGGTGGGACCCCAACGAGGGTGGCGCCGTGTACGCGCTGCCGCTGGGCGGAACACTGCTCAAAGTGCCGTTCTCAATAGGTCGGCAGGGCTGGAGAGTCACCTGCAGCAATGCGTCACCTTGTTGCAACCTTCCAGCTGCCAGACTGTAGGCTTCTGGCAGCTGCGCAGCCATACAAATGCACTTTACTGGCAGATCGTGTGTGCCATATTGATGTTGCCTTAATTGACACAGGCGGCAGTGGCTCAGCATACATCTACGGCTTTTGCGACCGCAACTGGCGGCCAGACTTCAGCGAGCAGGTGCGGCTGCTTGGACTTTGCTGGCCTGACAACTATACTTGCTGCCTCACTGGGCACCACTGGGCACTACCGCCCAGCTTTCACGTTCTGTGCTCTCTAGCGAGCAAAACACCCAGTTTACGGGTTTACGTCAGTTTTTCCCACGTATCGCCTGCAGGAGTGCCGGGACTATGTCGTCAAGGCAGTCACGCTGGCGATCGGGCGCGACGGCTCGTCAGGCGGTTGCGTGCGCACAGTGGTGGTGACACAGGATGGCATCAAGCGTGACTTCGTGCCCAACACGCAGCTGCAGCTGCCTGGGGAGGCGGCCAGGCCGCCGCAGCCAGTCGCCGTCACAGCCTGAAATGGGAGATGACCCTCAGTTCGCGCCTCCTAGAGGGAGCCGGGCGTGTGTCACAAGGGCCGCGCGAAGAATCGGAGCAGTCCACAGCTTGTTTGGCGCAAACCGCTTCAGGAGCCACATACATCTGCGATCTTGTGCTCCAGGCTGCTCCACTGGCAACTGGCATCTCGGACAAGTCTTGCAACCTATTCACCACGTTGAGACAGGATGGTGCTGTCAGTGCGATTGCTAGTCATCGATCTGACTGTTGGGCTTCATTGCTCAACCCCCTCACGTGGCTGCCAGGAGCAAATGCCCAACAGATCGAGATCATTTGTCGTGGCTGTGACTGTGAAAGTACTAATGTTGACCCAGCCTGGTGGCTAACGCCACTGCACGAGTGCACGCAGCAGTCGGGCGCAGGGGTGCCAGATGGCGGATCTTACCCTCGAAAGCTACTATACAGACGATCGTCACTGCACGAGTTGAGGAGCAACGACGTGACAGCTTGCAGGCTATGGGCAATGTAGCTGCAACGCAAGTGGGGCACGCGTCACCAGTCCACCAAGCAATGTGCATCCGCCCGGCAAAGACCCAGGATCTGGGCGGAGGACACAGGCACTCCTGCATGATGAGGTGGCAGCGCCGTAAGAATCGATGCACACAAATGCAGAGTGGAGAAGGAAACGGCTGAGCGGCCACGGCCGTTGCATCCCACACGCTCATGGTGCAGCAGATGCCGTGCAGCCGTCGGAAGACAGCAGCCGGGAGCTGTTCCTGCAGCCCCGCCGCCACGGCAGCAGCGAGATCGTGCCACATGACCCCCCTGCCGACCTTCGTGTAGCTGCTCGCAGCTCCAGCTTATGACGCTGCGGGTGTGAGTGCCGCACCAGTTCCACAGCAGCGGCGGCAAGCAGGCAGCGCATCAGTGCCCAGCTGCCTGTGTGGTGTGTGGGCGGCGGTGGCAGTTGCAGTTTGCTTGCTCTCTGTTGCGGCTGGTGTATGTGCATTGCAGACCTTGCCCACGACGACCACTTGGTATACATCCCGGTGTGACGGATACTGCACTTAGTGAATATGACTCATGTTGAAGCTGCTCGTCGTCCTTCGATTGTGTGACAATCTTCGATCAGTGCGGGGTGGCACAGCACATGGGCCCACGTCACGCGCCAGCCTGGTACATGGAGACTCGTGATGAGGCAGCACTCCGTACACCAGTCCGTCTCGCATATATAGCTTCGCCGCAGTATTGAACGGCACGTTTCGTGGCGCTGAAGAACGTCTCCGCAGCCACTGCAACAGAGCTTCGCAGCATGCTGCCGAGGCGCTAAGCCGGGTTTGCCTGGCAGCAAGATATCTCCAGCACAATTCAGGCAAGTGGGCCGCCCGTGCGGCGCGCATTGCTTCGGGCTACACGTTGGCCATGCAGGTTGCGGAGCAGCCTGATGCGGCGGCTACAGCGGCGCTAGCCTCTGCGCTGTCCGCCTCGTTGCCATGCACGCGCAGGGTCCAAGTAGCAAATCCATAGCTGTGTGAGCTCCAGATGCAGGAAAGACCGGCATAGAGTCCAGTTGACATGTGATGTCGCACTCGGCAGGCCTGATCGGCTTGCCTCTGACGGTACCAGCCAGCTGAGTGTGTAGTGCCAGAAGTGACTCCGTGCTGATGGAAAGCCCTTCGGCGCAGGTGGACACAATACCGTCTGCTGCTTTGCTAATCTCACGGGTGTACCTCCTGCTGGAGCAGCGTGCGGTGGGCGGAGGGCTTTTTGCTTCGCTGGGCGGTGCCGCAGGTGTGCACAATGGCGGCGCAAGTTCTCAGGGTCGCCGCGACGCAGCGCCCGCCTTTCGGTAGGATTCTAGACGGACACAATCCAGAAATGTCGATGAGACGGCTTTGATAGCCGTACGAGGTCCTGGTTGGGCAGCATTAGTGTTGATAGATCAGCCACCCAGCTCCGCATCTGACATGGGTTGAAGGATCATGTGTTGATTACAGTGTTTGTGGACCCCGCCCGCACGGGGAACGCCCGCTTCTACGGCCTGCTGGTGGACCTGCTGCCGACGCTGTTGTCATACGGGTGAATTGCGCTGCCTCGTGCCGCAATATCATCGCTCCCACATGTGGCGCACTACTCTTGATACCCTCTGCCCCCTCACACTGCGACAATGTCGTCCTGCCACTGCAGATTTGGGGGCGGAGACAACACTTCGCTTGTATACTACGACATCCCGGCCAGCGGCGGCGTGCTACGCCCCGATGGCACCTGGACCGGTGCGGAATCTGGCAGTCTGCCCTGTGCTGGTGCCCGTCGAGCACCTGTTTCGTCTTGTCTGCCAGCACGCCCACCGCAGCATCAACCACGCCAACCAGCAAACAAAGCGATGCCATACGTGCGCCTGCACTTCCGGCAACATCCGGCGTTCGTCCGGCATGATTATTAAATGGGCGGCACTCGGTTGCAGGCATGATGGGGGAGCTGGTCGAGGACCGTGCAGACATAGCCGCCTTCCCGCTGACGCTGACGCTGGACCGCGCCCGCGCCGTGGACATGTCGTACAGCTTCATGAACGGGGGCCTGGGCATCCTGGTGACCGCTGCGGCTGACCTGTTGATGCCTGGCCAAGGGCTGCAACCGCATGCAACCCTGTCACCGCGCACAGTCGCGGGCATTCGCTGGTTTCCTCCGGCTGATGGACACCGCAAGCCAGGCAGAGCCGCGTGGACGTGCTGCAGGTGTCTGCTGAGAAGCAGGGCACGGATGCGCTGGCCTTTCTGAAGCCCTTCACCTGGCAGCTGTGGCTGGCGATTGTGGCGTCCATGCTCGGCGTCGCCTTCATCGGCTGGCTGCTGGCCCGCCTGTCGCCACTGGGCCGCTATGAGGTGGACATTCGAGGCAGTCAACTTATGTATCTACCTTTTGAACCGTTTTGAATCGTTTTGAAAGCATTGCACTTATCGAGGCAGGCAATGGTCATGTTTGTTTTCATGCCAGTCGGACTCACCGGCTGCCAACCTTCACGCAACCCTGAATCTGCAGATCAAGCGGTTGCGGAGGCTCGATGTTGAGCACCATGACACCAGCGAGTATGTTGTGGAGGCAGGTGAGGATCTGCAAGTGGATCCTCCTGGTGCGCACATGCTGGCTTCCCCCTTGCCTTTCATCTGATGTACTGCTTCCTGCTGACTGGGTGTGGGGCCCCTGCAGCAAACGACAGCTCCATCATGGAGGCAGCTTCTACCCAGCTGGGGCAGGTACCTCCCTGACCTTGGTTTCGGCCCCACCTGTCCACCATGCTGCCTCGCACCGCACGTTGATGACATTGCCGCAGCGTGAAGTCATTCAAGGCTGACATCCCTGCGCTGTCCCCCTGCATCACAGATGCCCCAGCCCCGCAGCCGCAGCTGGGCAGTCCGCATCGTGGCTTTATCGTATGGCATCTTCTCCATCATTGTGCTCTCGTCGTACACCGCCAACCTGGCAGCGTTCCTGACGGTGGGGACTCATTTTTCTGCCTGTGAAAGTTGCACATGTGCCACTTGAACGGTCTGGCCTGTCTTCACTGCATCCACTCGCTGGTGCCTTTGTCACTTGCGAGGTGCACTTGTCATCTGGCAGTTTTAGATGTGCTGGGCAGCTCATCATGACACTCTGCACAACCTCAGCCCTTGATTTTACACCTTGGGCAGTGCTGTGCTGCTGCTCACTGCTGCTGTCCCTCAACATTGTGCAGGTCAAGCAGCTGGTGACGACGGTGGACAGCACCATCAGCCTGCTGCGAAATGGCGGCAGCTTTGCCGTCAGCAGCGGCGGCTCCACCGTTACCTACTTTCAGAATGCGCTCGACCCGGTGGCTGCTGCGCTGTCATCTAGGTATGTCGAAAGTTCTTAGGATAGAAATCATCCCTGTTGGTGGGAGACTTCGGTTATATCGCGCATGCAGCATCAACTTGTGCTGCGCTCTTGATCCTGTGCGTGACTGTGGACGCAGACGCCCACATCGGCAGTCACTGTTCCAGTGGAGGGTCTGAACTGCTCTGGTGTGCTTCCACAGGATGCGGATCTATGCTGGAACAGCTGACGCAGTGGCTGCAGTGCGGGCTCTCGACGTGGTGGCGTACATAACAGACTACACCACGCTGAAGTACTTTGCATCGGTGCGCAGCCTGTTCCCTGTTGACTGTGGGTGACGATGACAACCCATGTTCAGCAATGGGCACATGACCTAGGGGCTTCCTGCATACTCAAGTTGGGTGCTCTTTGCAGTCACTGCCGTGCGATGTGGACATCAATGGCCAGGCGTTTGGCCCCGGCAGCCTGACATTTGGACTCCAGAAGAACTCCATGCTGCTTCAGGGATTGAATCAGGCGGTGCTGAAGGTGGGTGCAACGGACATGTGGGCAAGATGTAAGATATATCCCAGCCCTGAAAGAAGGCGCTGCTGTACACCTAGAACATTGTCATGGCGCTCAACATTGGCTATCATGACGGTGAAGGTACAAAGCAATGGTGTGCTAGACCAGCTGATCAGGAAGTGGACCACAGACATCGACCAGTGTAAGGCCGACCAGGTGTGACCTTACTGCACGTGTTCTATACTGCCAGTGTTTCGGCAGGCAGTCAGAGAAGCCAAGACATGCTTTAGCCCTTCAACCGGAGCAGGCAGTCCTTGGGTCGCATGTTGCAAGGCGCCTATGGTGCAACAGCTTTGTCCAGGGCCCTGACGCTTGTGTTCTGCCGCAACAGACTGACACCAACCGGCTGAACGTGAACTCGCTGGTGGGGCTGTTCTACATGCTGCTGCTGGCGGTGGCGCTCGGGCTGTGCATCGCGGCGGCCGAGCGCATCCTGTCAGCCTGCCCTTCCATCAGCCACCGATGTGACCAGCTGTGGCGGACAGGTGCACAGCATTTGCACGATACATCATATGACGTTTCCCTTGCCTCCCAAACCATGTCTTACCAAGTGGTTACCAGTTGCTGAACTGCCAAGGTGAACTGCCCCTGGCGGTCAGCCGGAGGCACTCTGCTGCAGGTTGGCAATAATCGTCTACACCATCGCCCGCAGTCCAGCATGTGCTGCAGTCAGTCTGCCCATCAACACGAGGTCCCATTGACCATGCAGGCCACGACCTGGTGACGAGGTGCCTGCCAGAGCAGCACCGGCCAGATGTGCCATCGCCCACCGGGTTCTCAAAGTCCGCGCTGGACATCAGCCGCTCCTTCGCGCCACAGCGGACGAGCGCTCAGAGTCAAAGCAGGTTGCCACCATGCTATCCTTGCAATGGTCACAAGACGCATGCAATGCCACCATGCTATCCTTACAGTTGTCACAAGACGCATGCAATGCCAAGCACGCTGCGACGGCCGTGTGCTCACTGAGGTCGCCCATCGTGATGCATCAGCAATTGCTTCTCTGCTGCTGCTGCTGCTGCTGCGATGCTGCTGCTGCGATGCGAGGAAAAAGCACTTGACATAGACAGTGATTCCTGTGTGCTATTGCTGCAGGAGCTCTGGCATCAGCAAGCCCGGCAACTATGGGCTTGCAACACACAAGTCGACAGCGCAGGCAGCCGCAGACGCAGTCGCCGCTTTCGATGCGACGGAAGCAGAGGAGTTGGAAGTAGCAGTCAAGGTCGCTGTTCAGCACTGCCCCTTGTTGCTTGCTGTCCATTAGCATATGGGCGGCGGCTTGCAGTGAGTGTATGTACACATGGGGCTGAACAGGCTGTGTGAAGACACATGTATGGCATGCCAGCAGCACAGCGAAGCGTGGTATGTTTGGTGTAGCCTGCTGAGGAACCGAGCTGCATCGCTGCAGGCTGGCGACTACAGCACAGATGGCTCCGTCGCCACGAATGGTGAGGACGACAGAAGAGCCGACTACCGGCGTACGACCAGCGCCATCAGCGGTGGTGGCACTGCAAGGATCATATGTGCCGCGACGAAATAAAGCGGCGCCTGACACTCACCTCTAAACTACATAACTAGCTTGGTGCCTGGGCGAATATTGGCGCTGTATACTGGCAGCCCGTGACACCAGACCCGCAAGAGTGTGTGGCAGTTTCATGCTGAGATATTCGCCTGTGGTGATGAGTTGCCTAGGGAGGGCGCACACGAGGTCGCTGCGGATGTGCTGCAGGGGCGGTGGTGGGGTATAGGACTGTCTCTTGGCATCTGCTTGCTTTGATTCGAAGTGTCATCCAGTGTGGTGGTCTTAGTGCCATTGCGAATCGTGCTTCGAAGTGTCTAAGTGGTTTGTGCAACAACTATTTGCAGCGTTGCTGGGATGGAAGCTGCTGGGCACATCTCTTTTCGCGCTCTCGTTGGTGTAAGTCTGCATGCAATGGCGCATTCTGCGCTGCAGCGCTTGTGGCACGTAGCGGCAATTGTTGCCCTGATTCGTTGCTGAACGTGCAGAGAGTTGGACTATTGGGGTTGTATTGAAGTGATGGTAAAGAAGTCTTTTCGCAAGCAAATGAGCAATCGCAACAGCTGTTACGTGAGACTTGCACCGGCAGGCAGCGGAAGGCCAACATACTGTCACTCATGTCCTGGTCGAATTGCTGTGTCAACCAAGTCCGCAGCACACAGCTCTACAGCACTGTAGTCGACAACCCCCACCACCGCCCATTGAACCTAGGGATACTATCGCAGCTTCGCAGGTTTGTTGTGCGGCATGGCCGCCCAGGAGCGTAGTCTCGGACGGCCCAAGTGACCAGATGTCATGGTTGACTTCACAGCTGACACTATCAAGGGTTCAGCTGCATGCGTCACAGGCAGTGCTGGTCTGGTATGAGCTCTCGACGATCTGGTGCGCGCCAGCGAGAATTCAGCACTTCTCATGTACACCACCTGCACTTGGGCAGAAGCCAGCAGTAGTGGCGCAATGCAGCAGCCGTCCAGTTCACAAAACGTGCACACATTGCTGGTCTCAAACACAATATTTTGCTGATTTTGTATGCCTATCGACTACACGTCTTGGCGCGTAGTCAGGCCTGTGAGCCTGGCTGTCTGCACGCACGCCACGCATAGCAGGTGCACTATCCGACCCGCCAAGAGGACGAGAGCAGCACCAAGTCTCAGGACACCAGATACGGACTGCCAGTCGTATGCCGCAAGGTGCTTGCTGCCTCAAAGCGTCGTGGCTGCTGGCGTGCGTGCGCTGCATGCCGCAAATAGGTAGCTGCGGCATGAGCCCTCAGGCCAGGGCTTTGTACTTTCCAAATACTGGAGTGGCCAGCCGCCTCACCCTGCTGGCAGCGTGGTGTAAAATGCGTCGAGTTCTCTTGCCCGTCCTGGCTGCAGGCGGTGATGGCGTCGCTGCGGGTGGTTGCAGCAGACAGACCGCCTTTTGTGTTCATCGACTCCGCACGCAGCGGCAACGCTCGCTTCTACGGCCTGCTTGTGGACCTGCTGCCGGTGCTGCTGTCATACGGGGCCGCCGCTGGTGACAGAACGGCCCTGGAGTACTACGCAGTGCCTCCCAGCGGCGGTGAACTTAAGAATGGCAGCTGGACAGGTCCGGAGGACAACGCACCATTTTCTACTGTGGCCCACTGTTGTGACCAAGTGCCGAGATCACATAATGCTGCGTGAGAGCTGCGGTTCGGATCAGCTCTCGCGCACATTGAAGTCATTCTTGTGCAGTGCTGCTCAACAGGGATTATGGGGGAGCTGACAAATGGCAATGCAGATATTGCGGCGTTCCCGCTGTCACTGACACTGCCTCGGCCGACGTACGTCGGCCTATCGTACAGCTATCTCAACGGCGGCATCGGTATCCTGGTGAGTAGCACTTCCGCGCAAAACTAGAAACTTGAGCTGCATTTGCTCCATGCAGTGTCGTGGCACATACTTAGCAGCACCGTGGCTTTTTTGGCAGGTGTCTGCCAGGAGGCAAAGCGCAGATGCACTGGCGTTCCTGCAGCCCTTTGCCTGGCAGCTTTGGCTAGCAATCGTGGCGTCCATGCTGAGCGTGGCGGTCATGTTCTGGGTCCTGGCGCGACTGTCCCCCCTGGGCCGATTTGAGGTGAGGCCCCGCCCACACAACCCTGGCAGCAGAGTGTGACAGCCTGCAGCTGCTGCCTGAGCACCGCCAAACACGACTTGCATCCGTCCACATGGCGCCTTGCGTCACATGCCATGCTGGCTGCGGGCATAGCAGCAGGCAGTTGCGGCTGACGGCTCGTTCGGCCTGATGCACTGCATGCAGTGTGCAACATTTTGTGCTGCTACCATTGCAGGTGAGGCGGCTGCGGAGGCTGGATGTTGAGCACTTGTCTGTGGCAGAGTATGTAGTGGAGTCAGGTGCGTGGCTTCGACTGTCGCCTTATGTTGCAGGTGCAGGCTGTGCATGAATGCGAAGATCAATTGGCATACAAGCTTGGCAGATTGGTCAAGATGGTGACAAAACTTTGTCCCTTGTGCTGCAGCAAATGATAGTGTGTTCATGGAGGCAGCCTCTACACAGCTGGGCCAGGTCAGTCAATGACATTGACAATATGTGCCCCTACTGACGCCACTACAGGCACACGAGGCATGCACCTGAGAGTCCTGGTCTGGGTTTGTTTGCTGTTGGGTGTCACCCGCTGCTGGCACAACTGCTGCAGATGCCACAACCGCGCAGCCGAAGCTGGGCAGTCAGGCTGCTGGGCCTGTCCTACGGGATCTTCTGTGTCATTGTGCTCTCGAGTTACACCGCCAACCTGGCAGCTTTCCTGACGGTGCCCATTGACCTTGAAATTACTACGCCCTTGTTGCTGTTCGAGTATGTTGGCCCGTGCTTGCATGTTCCCAAATGCTCCCAGTCTTGCATGACACAATATGCATGTACAGAGGCGCTTACTGAGCCAGCCTGTTGAGCGGTGCAACAGGTAAGGCAGCTGGGGGCAACTATAGACAGCCCGCTGAGCCTGCTGCGGAACGGCGGCAACTTTGCGGTCAGCTCGGGCGGCAGCACTCTGAGCTATTTTCGCTCAGCGCTGGACCCTGTAGCAGCAGCGTTGGCCCCCAGGTGCTTGCCTGCCGCTCTACCCCAACGTGTAGCATTCAACACCACGGCACCAAATGCAGTCCCACCCTGCATCAGCAACGTGTGACTCAGCACTTTGGCACTGAGGTTGTGCATCAGGGTGGCCAGCGGGGGCAACAGGAATATACTTGTGAGGGCGCAGCGAAGCATCACCCCTTCAGGTGTTTGAGGAGTTTCAGTATGCTGTTGATCGCAGGATGCGGGTGTACTCCAGCACGAATGCTGCGGTGGACGCTGTGCGCCGCGGCAGGGTGGTGGCCTTTCTGACCGACGCAGCCACCCTGCAGTACTTTGCGCAGGTACTTACTGAGCACTGCTGATGTCCATGTGCTTGCTCGGAGTACACCTCCTGCGTGTTCTGTGGTCGACTTGCAGCACCAGGGTCCTCATCGTTTGTCATGTGCCGCAGAGCTCAGAACCCAGCTTGTGTGGTGCATGCAGTCGCTGCCGTGTGATGTGACGATCAGCGGGCAGCCATTTGGGCCAAACTCCCTGACGTTTGGGACGCCCCGAAACTCGACGCTGCTGGTGACCCTCAACAGGGCACTGCTGGAGGTGAGGTCGTGGGAAGCTCGGCTGGAGGCGCACTCGCATGCTTGCTGCCCAGTTCTGGCCGGCTGTTCCAGCTGCTTGGCGGCTGCCCCGCTCAGCGATCGAACATCACTGCAGGTGGAAAGCAACGGCGTCCTGGACCAGCTGATCAGGAAGTGGACAACAGAGATCGACCAGTGTGCCACCAGCGCTGAGGTGGCCTGCTATGTGATTTCAGCCTATGCAGCATGGGTTGCACGGCAGCCTCTGTATGCAGTGGCCTCTGACATCGCTGCTGGATGTGTCATCGAGTTTCAGGTCACCATGTTCGGCCTGTCAGCCGAAATCTTATGTCTTCACTACTATTGCAGGTGGACACCAACCGGCTGGACGTGCGCTCGCTGGTGGGGCTGTTCTACATGCTGCTGCTGGCGATGACGCTGGCGCTGTGCATCGCCGGCACAGAGCGCTTCCTGGCAGCGTACCCGAAGCTGCTGCAGGGGCTGCGCAGGCCGCTGGCGCCCGTCGCAGTGGCAGGTGCGTGGCAGAGCGCCTTACACGCGCATGCAGCAACACGCGTCGGCTAAGATGCTACTCTGACAGCTAGCACAGGCAGCTGCACAGTCGTTCGCAGTACTGTGCACTTCTGGCCAGAGGACGCCAGTACAACATCCTGGCCTGGACCCAACCTGGCACAGGTCAGCGTCTGGCGAGCAACATCATACCGGAGGAAAAGCGGTGGGTGCCGGACCACGGCTTTTCAAGGTCCGCTCTGGAGATCAGCCGCTCCTTTCGGCCCCGAGGTCGCAGGTGACTGAGTTCTGCAACTGACGCCGTGACAGAACTGCCCCTGGCACACTGAGACGACCACATTTATCACGGGCGTGGGTTCTGGAGGTGCATTCCATACCTAGTTGAATGTGGGCCTCAGACGACGAGGCCTTGCCATTGCAGCCTTGGCGGCCCAGCGTTCGCCGCACGCGCCGCCGCTGCAGCCAACGCAGTGGCGGCGGCGGATGCTGCGGGATGCAGTAATGGGCGCAACACCAGCAGCTCTGACGTCAACAGCTCATTCGGCACTGCGTCAAGCGTCGTCACCCCAGATGACACTGTGCACGACAGCAACGCCGCGCCCAGGACAGCGTCTGAGGAGAACCGTGCAGCCGCCACGCTCTTTGTTGCTGGTAACTGCATGTAGCTGGGGCGGGGCGGGATGACTGTTGATGCTGCGCTCGTCTAATTATATGGATGTGCTGTCAGAGCGCTTCCACTGCTGTTTCTTTGGTTTCACTGCACATCTGTATTGGTTGTGGGGCACCAGATTTAGGAGGGGGGATGGGTTTGACCGCTCCAAGAGCTGTGCGGCAGGGTCTACACAGCAGTAGTGCTTGGCACGCATTTCAACAGCTTTTCGCACTTGGTCCTGATTGAGGTGTACTATTGGTCCGGAAAGCCTGCGTGTCTCCTGGCCAGCCCAAATCAACACCAGCCGAACGTCTTTGACATGGCGCCGCTTTGTTGGGGAACCTGATGTGCTAGATGTTTTGATTTCTGAGGGAAGTCCGTCTTCTTGCGGACATGGCCAAAAAGGCTGGCAATGAGAAGCGTAAGAAGCTGAAGAAGGCTGGCATCTGCTCAAGCCCAGTGGACGCACACGGTGCCGCTGATTTTGCCTCCAATGGGGCCACTTTTGAGGCGTGGCTCGATGGTGCCGGCGTCGAGTGGCGAGAGTGCTGCAGGCTAGGGGAGGCGGCCAGCGGAGGACAGGGCGTATTTGCGGTACGGGACATCGCAGCAGGGGAGACTGTCCTGGCGGTGCCAGATGACGCAGTGCTGATGCCAGACGACTGCTGTATCGCCAAGGTGACACCAGGCAGTGCAGGAACGTGCCGCACATTCGTGTAATTGCTGCACACAACATGCATGCGAGACCGACAAACGGGGTATGCGGCGTGGTGTGCTGCGGCTCCAGCGCTGCACAGCCGCATGAGACAGCACGTCTCAGACTGGATCAGACGTTGAATCACGTGGAGCTTACGTGACTTCAGGAGCTCCAGGAGGCTGATCTGGGGCACGACGGCCGCGGCGGTGACCGTGGCGAGAGCATCGCTCTGGTGCTGGCATTGATGGCCGAGGCTTATGCCGGCGACCAGTCCAGGTGATCCGGCAATGCTGTTACCGGTGCTGAATCACGCTGGGTGCCGGTCGATACTGTCTTGTGTGACGTTGCAGAGCCTTGCAGGCAGCAGGTTGCACCGCAGTTCACCAGGCCATGACGACCAGGCTTGCGGTGCGCTGCAGTCACGCAGCCTACATCGCGTCGCTGCCGCGGGCGATGCCGGGCGTGCCCATCTGCTGGGCTGCTGAGGACCGCGCCCTCCTGGCGGGCATCGCCGTGGCAGACAAGCTGGACGGCGCTGGCGGGGCACCGGGTCCCCTGCCTGATTGGGGACCCTCAATCCAGTTGCCATCACAGGCGAGCTTGATATAGAAGGACATGTACAGCACAGCAGCCTGCACATTCGACTGCATTGCCGAATTGCAGATGCAGCCTGCAGATGTCTGCTGGGCGCAGAGCATCGTACCATGGCAAGCGGGCAACGGGATCAGCTGATGGATACACCTGCAATGCGTGACCGCTGAGACGTGCACTGCGCTTCACCCAGCAGGTCGACTCAGCCTGGGAGGAGGTGGCGCAGCCTTTCGTGGCACAGCACAGCCAGCATTTCGGCGCTGCAGAGTCGGATTGGCGGCGGTGCTTCGAGTGGGCAACTGCCATTGTCGCGGCGTACAGCTTCGAGCTGGGCGATGACAAGTACCAGGTGCGTGTCCAATTCGTCACATCGTAACAGGATGCCGTCTTGCACGTAGTCGCACAGGAGGCCGTCTGCAAGCAGGCAGGCAGCAGCCACACAGTCGGGTGCAGGCCCCAGCCAGTGCCGGCTGTTTTGCATGGGACAGCCACCTCACGTGAGATTGCCAAACCGCGGTCACCTTGCCCCATTGCTGTGCGACTGTAGGCGATGGTGCCGCTGTGGGACGCGCTGAACCACATTACAGGACGCTGCAATGTGCGGCTGCACCACGACGAAAAGGGCGAGTGCCTGCAGATGATCGCTACAGGTCACATGGTCTGTCCAAATCGCAGAGTCTTGTGCCAAGATGCCCTGGGGCAGGCGTCCCGCATGGCATTCAGTCAAGCTTCTGGTAGAAGTGGCTTGGTGCATTGCAACGCTGGCAGCACAATCTTCAATTGCCCGTGTACCTCGCAGAGCCGATCCCGGCAGGCGGCGAGCTCATCAACAACTATGGCGAGCTGGGCAATGCGGAGCTGCTGCGGCGGTTTGGCTTTGTGGAGCAACGCAACCCACACGACTGTGCGCAGGTGTGCTGTGTGTCAGTCTCGTGCAGCAGGCCACAGAGGTGTTGCGAAATAATTGTGAACATCTTCGCCCAAGCGCCACCCACACACATGGTCCTCGAAGCAGGCGATTGCTTTGAATCTGATATCATGGCTGTGCTCATCGCCCTGCCGACTCACAGGTGCCCTGGACAGTGGTGTACGACGCAGCGGCCTCGGTGCTGTTCAGCGACGACGCAGCAGAGGCATTGCAACAGATGTTGTCGCCGTCGGAGAAGGAGCTCAAGCGCCGCTGGAGGCGCCTCAGGTATCAAAGGGTGCGCCATCTGAAGCTGCTCTGAAGATCGTACCAGCCGCCATCAGCAGCCGCGCTTGCAACCTCTGCTGCACACCCGGTGTGCAGTGCCAGAACGCCACAGTGCTGGGGTTCGCAACGGCTGCCTATGCATCACCTGCAAGCTTGCTGCATGCATGATGACGCGCGACTCGCTTGAAAGTGCCGCACGGCTTGCAGCAGATCGAAAGGTACCTGCATCCCTGTGACCAGGCCGTCTCGGAGAGCGGCTACTGCAGCATAGCGCGCGATGGCAGGCCAGAGGCGCACCTCGCGCTCGCAGCCCGGGCGGCACTGGCCGACCTCAGGTGCGGGACCAGCATGCTGCTGTGGCGTGAACATCTGGTCGCAGTGTGCGCTACATGGTGTCATGAGACTGAGCCGTGCAACTTCAAGATATGCAAGAATAGGTAGCACCCTGCCACAGGTCGAAATCTGCAGCGCAGCTGCACTCAGCGCCAGATGCTGCTGAGCAGCTTCATGCAGCAGCCGGAGCCAGCAAACTGCGCACGTCAGCTGCGCAGCCGGCCGCTAATGATGCAGATGTGGGCGCACCAAAAGCAAAGCGGCGGCGCACAGCAGGCCAGCAGCCAGATGATGTGAAGCCAGTAGCACTTGCGCCGGTGTCAGCTGCAGACGTGCTCAGGGTTTTGAGAAGCCTCACCACGCAGTCAAGCAGGTGCAAGAGACCGTTCTGCACAGTGTGCGGCAACGTCTTACGCAGCAGGAGGCTGTGTCATGGCATTGCAGTTGTTGCACTGGCTCGTCTTGACCTCTGCCATCGCCACTGAGTGTATCACTTGTGTCTCCTGTGCAACAGGTACCCGACTGAAGCTAGCGGTGGTATGGCGGCACACGCTGCCGAAACATCGGCGGAGGACCTGGTGCAGGACCCTACCACTCACTCCTGGCGTAGGGCGGCTGCTCTGCTGGTGCGACGAGGGGAGTTGGCGTGTTGGAAGGCCTTCACTGGCCAATGGCTGGCGTCACCTGATGTGGAGGAGGAAATTGCAAACATGCTGTCAAACAAGCAGTGACAGCAGTGTTCATTGAGCTGCCTGCTGCCAGTGAAGTGCAAATGGAAAGGTTCAACAGTTGGCGTTCGCAGTAGCGAGACGCGAGTTTGGCCCTACGGCTGTGATGTTGTGAAAGGGCAGAGCTAGGTAGGGAATGCTTTAGTCCGTGCCGTAATCTACTCCCGCTTGTGCGTAAATGCACCAGTAGCATGGTACTTAGGCAACTTCGCCCTTTTGTGTCCAAATGCTGCCAAGCTGATGTCAGATGCATTTTAGACGTCCGCAAGCATCTGTGCAAAATTTAGCGCGAGTGGCATGCCTGCTGCAGCCGCATCACGCTGACAACTTCTGATCGAAGTCGGATGCTGGTTTCTGATGCCAGCCCCCGTCATTGAAATAAAAACTTTACTTCGGTACCTTTCTAATGTGACATAATCCACACCCGAACCTACAACGCCGCGCCGCGCCTCGTTCGCGGTGCTTCAGGCCGCGCAAGCACTTGCCAAGGGTCATCGTTGTCAAAGTAAGGCACACATTGCTGGACGACGCCTTTGCTCTGCGCTACGCTTAGGCAGTGGTTCCGGAAATTCTGTCATCTCTACTCGGTCCGGTAAACACATGAGTTTGTCCCCCCCTGTAGGGGGGGGCCAAACTAAAAGGAGCAAGGGCTTTGCAGCGAAGCTGGACGGCTGCCTGTTAGAAGGGGTACGGCTGTACGGGTCAATTAATGCGAAGGCAGATTGCTGCTTGCAGCAATGCACCTGATTTGCACCGATCCAAAGCTGACTATGCTGTGACGATCCGCTGAGTGTGTGAGATAGCGTGCTGTCTTGGTCCTATTGTTATCTCCTACACCAGGACCGACTTGTTGGCATCCAGCCTGAAGTATTTCTGGCACATCTCATTGACGCACGATGGCATTGATGCGGGCGATACAGCCTGATCAGTCCGCGAATCCTAAGACGCTCAGCTCCAGCACAGGAAAGTTCCAACCAAAAGCTATCATCTCGGTGACTGGGACACCCAGTTTCGCCGGCGTGCTCACTTTTCAGGTGCACAACTTGACTAGCTGCGCGATCCATTGATGACCATGATGTACCGCTGCTATGTGAGCACGTGACGGTGCTGCTGCCCAGCTGCATGACGCGTGCTGCTGCGGCCGTCGCATGTGACTGCTGCAAGTCTCTGCACCATGCAAACAAGTGCAAGGCCAACGCTGACGCTGCATGTTGACTCTGTGACCATACATGTGTGTGTGCAGCGTGAGGCGCTGAATGGAACGCAGTTCAAGTTCACTGTCGCAGATGCAACGATCCGTAACATGAAGACCGCACAGGTGCGTGGTATGCATCCAGCAGAGGCAGGCATCGTACCCACCAAGTTCACACATCGTGCATTGATCAGTCTCAAAATCTGGCACCTGATTGTCTCAGGGCTACCAGGTGTCGGGCAAGCGCACAGACGGTGCGACATCTGCTGCTCTCAGTTGCCGTCACGGGGATGTCAACAGCAGAGGGTTGTTGCTGGAAGTATAACGCCCAACACTGCACCTGCAGGCTGGCTGACCACGGAGGTAGCACATGACTTTGGCAGCAACGACACAAAGGCAAAGGCCAGCGTGAAGCAGGTAGGCACAGCTCTGGTAGGGGGGCGCACGCTGGCCCACCCTGCAGCTCGGAGCTGCCCAGTAGATTGATCCAGATGCAGAGAACAGGAGAAGACGGGCCCACTGCATGCCTCGCAGGTGCAGGACGGCCGTGTGTACGGGCTCGACTATACACACTTTGCATCAAAGCCAGCGGGGGGCATTGTGGATGCTTCCATCGAGGTCAACAAGGGCCTGAAGCTCGCAGCTGGGTGCGAGCAACTGACACAGGCCCATCGAGTGTTGCCGATAGGGGCAACATATAATATCCGACTGACTGCCCTAAGCATTGTGCCGCTGCACCCTGGACATGTGCTGAATGGATCCTGAGATTCTTCGAAGGATGGACAGACTTGACATGCACTGCTTTGCAGGTACAACCTGGGCAATCAGCTGGCATCACTCAGTGCAACGAAGAAGGATGGCGAGCTGACCTACACAGCGTCTGTGAACTCGCGGCAGGTGTGCTGCATCCATGGCCGTGCTGCTTCGCAGCGCTGCCCCCCACACGCACCCACTGCAAGCAAGCTGGGCACCACATCAGCCCATGCGCCGGATGAGCCTAGACTTCTGCTGAGCGCATGCAGGCCGTGAAGCTGGGGGTCACACGGAAGCAGGGGGACACCACATACGGTGCCACCTACATTTTCCCTGTGGTGGTGCGCTACTGGGCATCTCGAGCGCATCTTGCCGCACCCTTTGCACATGTGTGTCGTTCTACGCGGTGTGATCCATGTTCAGCTGCGCCCACTGCACCCTGCACCACCGTGCTCTCAGCACGGTGCAACAATGCACGGGTGTTGACCTGTTTCTGTGGTGGCATTGCAGATGGCCGGCGAGTATAAGCACAGAGACTTCAAGGTGCACCACTGATGTGCAATATGACGCCGTGCTTCTGCCATCATCCCTGTCAACCAGTGTCATCAGCCTGGTGCGGTGGGTGTCCCCTGCAGGTTGTTGCAACGGCGCCTGTCACGCAAGAAGGTGTCGGTGATGTCAAGTTGCAAGCCATATGGGAGCGCACAGTTGCCATTTAGACTAGAGTCCAGGGCGGTACAGCAGCACAGTGACTTACAATACTTTGTTGTGTTTTGCATGGGACGGCAACTCAAGCGAATGCTGAATACGTATGACAGAACGTTGCAGCTAACAACCACATAGTTCCTAGAAACAAAAAAAAAACCAGGAAAGGCTATTGCAACGGAGAGGGTCACCCCAAAGCTGCCTACGCTGCGAATATGGCGCAGAGTTCTGAAGAAATGTACAGTGCGGACTGTGACAGGCACTGCCACTACGCACGACCAAATGCTTACCCATCTGAAAATATCACGTCAGCAGCTCACGACACCGAACTGCGGCGGGAGACGCTGGGGCTGTGCCCAGCCATGCCGTCGGTCAGCCCGCCAGCTGCAAGGTCCGATGCGCCTGTGGGCGGCTGCAGCCCATTGGCATCCCAGGGGTTCTGCAGTTTCCTGGGTGAGAAGCCGCCTGAGCTGCCGATCAGCACCGCTGGTGGCGGCTGCTTGAACAGCTGCAGCCCCTGCAGCCCCTGCTGCTGCTGTGGCGGCGCCGGCAGTCGCATCTTTGCGCGCGCCAGCGCGTGCGGCGACTGCACCGGGGACTGCTGGCCGCCTGGGCTGAACCCCCTGAAGCTGCTGATCCTGCTGATGGGCCGAAGTTGCGGCGGACTGCCATTGGTTGTGGCCGCCGCAGCATCCTCGTCCCGCGTGCTGACAGCGGCATACTGTGGCAGGCTGCCAGACTGGACGCCGTTGACAGCGACGTCGGCGCGAGCCGCCTTTTGCCTGAATTTGATCACGGAATACCATGCCCCACCGACCTGCAACACATCCAAGAAGTACTCATACACCCGATCATGCCCACTCTTGCAGCTGCCCAATGTGACCGCAACACTGCTGCAGCAAGCAGCAGGCTCTCACCATGTTGACCAGGATGCCAGACACATTCAGGACGTGCGCTTCAACCCCGCCGAGTAGAAAGAATCCCAAGCCTGTTGCCAGCACCCCCTGCACATGTGACGAGGGCAAACTGGTGTTCAGGGCCCTTGGCACTTGTGTGCTGCACACTGGGTGTAACAGCATGCGTATCAGCCTTCCGGGTGTTGCCATGCCGATTTGTAGTCCTGTCCTGGGTGCGAGCGCACCTTGAACACGCCGACGATGGTGGTCGTGAGCGCGCTGTTGTGCATGGTGCACAGGAACAGGCTGTAGTTGAGCGCCACGCCCATCACGGCGCACGTCGCTAGGAGGACTGCAAAGTGCGCTGCCCCCGCCTGCTCCACAGCGTGCGCCGCCATCGGCACAATGCGCACCACCTCCCCCGTGCTGACCACCAGCTGCATACACAAACATTGCTCGATGCGGGTCTGGCCTGTTGGTAAGGGCGCGGTCGAGATGTTGATGAGGATTCATGCATGTAATTCGCTTGCAAGGCATGCTCTGGCTCCTGAACACATGAGGGTAGCACATGTGCTGCACCGCAGTGGAAATGGTCATAGGCATAGACGAAACTTCAGCATGCCTCGGATGCCTGCGCACCGTCAGCAAAAAGGGGATGGACAGCAGCGCATTGTAGAACAGGAGCTCCGAGGTGCCGACGCCCTTCTCCGCCCCGCTGCGCTCCACCAGCAGCAGGTACCCCGTCTGCAGCCCGCAGCTCAGCAGCGCACACACATACCTGCTTCACACGAGAACCTGCTCTGGGACTAGAGAGTGGACAGTGAGCACCGAAAATAGGATGAACGGCTGCTCAAGCGGCGTGTCGGACAGGCAGAGCCCAGCGTCAATATCTGCCTGGAGTTCTACAGAAAGCCAAGGGCCTGCGGGTGGGCGCACCCTTTCAGGTCAAAGGTGAAGTCGCCAAGGCCCGCGATTAGGCACCCAGCCACGATGAGCACGACTGAGGCGGCGATGTCCCGTGGCGGTGCCTTGCGCTGCATGCTCGCCTGCGCCGCAGCCGCGAGCTTTTTGACGGCTTTCCACGTCCTTGCAACCACAACTAGGCCGAGGGGGCAGGGTGAGGTACAGCTAGGAGCATTGCCCTCGGCTCACCTTGACACCAAGCACCATCACTGGCGTGAGCCTCTTAAGGGCATTGTACCTGTACCCAACACCAATCAGGTCGACAAGGGGCGTACTGCTGCAGATGCATGCCTTCCTGTGTTGTGCTCAATAACGCCACATAGTGCTTGCTACAAGGCCACCAGTGTGTCTGCCGCGCCATGTGGCGGCGCCTCACATTGGGATGTTCAGGTTCTGGAGCCCCAGCAGCGCGAAGCAGACGTTGGCTGTGTACAGGATCGTGACCGGCGCCAGCTGCCGGGCCTTTCTGGCTGACAGGGCTGGAAACTGCACCAGGCCAGCCGCCCGCAGCGGCGGCACGATGGCCACCGCCGCCAGCATTTGCAGCAGCAGCACACTGTTGGCCAGGCTGAACATCGACAGGCACGCCTTGTTGATGAAGTTCATGGCTATGGCCAGGACGGCGTACAGCCCCGCCGACGACATCGCGGCACAGACACGCCACGCCGCTGCTTTCTTCCGCAGCGTCTGGGGCGCCGCGAGCTCCGAGTCACTGGACGCCGAGCTGAGGTCGCTGAGGCTGCCGTATGCCTGCCTGGGAGGGCTGTTTGCAATCTCATCGGGCTGATCGCCACGGCGCTGACTGCTCTTCTCAGCAGCGACGTGGTTGACCATGAGCAGCCCGGACACTGCCATTCTGTTTGCCGTGCAGCTGCTACCTGCAGGCAAGACATGAGGGAGGTTGTCTGCAGCCAGAATGGTGCTGTGGGACAGCTGTAGCACAATGCGGTATAGGGCACCGCGGCAGCAGCGTGTGGCCATGCACACCAGGTCAGGTGCTCCCCAAGTACAACGCCTTGCACGACGCGCCTATCCGTAAGCCTTCCTGCAATGCCATCAGCGATCCGGCTGTAGAACCACAATCGCTTACCTTCACATCGAACGACGCATGGCTCGCGGCCCCGGAGGCTGGCCCCTCTGCGCGGGTTGGGGTAGTTCCAGGATGGCCGTCTCCTAGAGGATGCTGAAGTCGTCCTCCGCACCGCCCGCAGCCAGCGTCCGACAGCTGTCAGAAGCGATCTCGCAACAAAGCCCCGATCGCATGCAGGAATCGCTGCAAAAGCGTAGCGCGGTGTTGCTCTCTGAATGTGCTGTGCGATGAAAACTAATGGTGCACGTCAGTAGTAATTCGAGAAAGCGAAAAAGAGGCTTCGATTGGATCGAACAGATAGCCGAACATGACCAAGCGTACGCCCGGCAGTTCTGCAGGCGGCCTCTTTGTCGAGGTTTGAGCCGGGCCCGCCCAGGTTTGCGGAAGGAATCGGCCCTCGGAACCTGGGTCGCCACAGTCGCCATTCGACTGACGACCAAGCCAGGGACTACAATTCCGATATGCTGAAGTGCGGGATTTGAAAGGCAAATCTTGGATGCTGCATTGCCACCATTTTGCAAGTGCCAAAGCTCGCTCTGACGTGCGGCAGACGTTGTCTGCATCGGCCGTGGTGCTCTGCCGCACTGCAGAGGCGCAGGGCATCCACGCCCACCCGCTGTCCGCTTGCTGCAGCAGACCGACACGCCAGCTGTGCCCTCGGCGGTGTCCCCCTGCAGACGCTGTGCAGCATGCGCAGGGTGTTCGGCGATTGAGCGTGCGGTTCCTGACATGTGTTGATGGCCACCGGCATCCGCTGCGGCGGGCATGCAACACAGTCAAGTGCCGTCGCACATGGAAGGCTCGGTGGCAGCCTTGGCGCCAGCTGCAGCAGCTCCCGCGGGAGCCCATTCTCTCACAATGCAGCTGCTGGTCGAGCAGACGGCAGCGGCGGACACTCTGCTCAGCTGCAGCATTGGGCATCACGGCTTGGCTGCAGACATCTGTCCTCGGGTCCAAGGGCAGCTCAGAGGAGACGGTCTGCGCATGTGGCGGCGGCCATGCTGACAGCCTGGGAAGGTGGGTCATGCTCAACGTGCACGCTTGGGCGTGAGAGACGGCTGGTTCACGTCTGGCACCATCTGCGCGGGTGTCCGCCTGCCTAGCGAAGGACGTGCCGTCATGAGGCATGCCCATGGTGCGTAGCTGATGGTCTGATACACCTGCTGCAGCATGTTTTGACGATGGCGAGGTGCGCGTGTGCCACTCCCATGTCCAGAAGACGCGGCAGGTCATGGCGGAGCTGCGGGTCTACGCCAGTGTGGAGGAGGTAAGCCGCACCTGCACCTACATGCCCTAAGCTTGGACGTTGAGCTGTTGGCATGCAACGTGCATCTACAGAGGCTCCAGCATTGCACCGCGCCGCTCGGTTGTGGCATCCATGCGAGTGCCTTTGCCCTTGTGCGGCAGAGGGTCTGCAACCTTGGCATCAGCTTCGGAACTGTGGTATCATCAGGTCTGGCGGGTGCTGACAGACTACGACCGGCTGGCGGAGTTTGTGCCGAACCTGGCGCACTGCGAGCGTGTGGGCGGCGCGCCCCCGGGGCGCATCCGCCTCCGGCAACGAGGCTGCAGCCAGGTGAGGACGGTCACTTTGGTGGAGCAGCGGCACGCAGACTGATGTTGACCACTGAGCGGAGTCCAGTAGCACACCACTGCATGATGAGAGGGCGTGATAGCAGCTGGGAGCTGTACGATGCAGTCCATCTGCATCACCCTGGCCTGCAGCAGAATGACAATGGCTGCAATGCTGCAGGCAAAGCTGTGGCGGCTGGAGGCGTCCGCGCTGCTGGAGGTGCAGGAGCGCAAGCTGCCAGCCGGCGCACGGGAAGTGCGCTTCACGCAGGTCGAGGGGGACTTCAAGGTGGGCCTGTGTGCTTGGCATGCGCTCAATCAAGCAACCCAGGCAGCTTGGACGTGTGCTCCAGTGTTTGGTGGTGGAACAGAATATGTCGGCAGTCTGCAGGAACATCCGCCTCATGCATGGCGTGATGGCATGGCCTTGTCCGAATGGTGATGTGATGCGCCCTGGTCCTGCAGGAGTTCTCTGGGCGATGGGTGGTGGAGCCGTGTGCTCCAGGGGTGCCGGGCGGCCCCAGCCTGGCGACGATGCTGCGCTACGAGATCGCCGCGGTGCCGCAGCTGTCCATCTCCTCTGCGCTCGTGGCGTACGTGCTGCGCTGCGGGCTCCCCGCCAACCTCACGGCCGTCGCACGCCGTGCAGAGCAGGTGCACTCGGGAGTATCTGCCCGCGCCGTTCATAAGAGCGCAAGGTGGTCGCATAGCTCGCCCTTCGTTGTGTTTGCCACTTCGAGGCGCTGCAGGCTCACAGCCCCTTGCAGCAACTGCAGCATGAGGCTGAGACGGATTCACGCCCTGGTACACAGATGGCGCAGCGGCATGCGAGTGCCCCAAAGTTTGCGGCGCGTGCCTTTGAGGACGAGCCGGTGCATTTGCCATCCCAGCAGCCCAGCCAGCAGCAGCAGCAGCAGGAGCAGGCCCACCTGCAGGGGGAGGAGTCAGAGGCTCTGCCCCCGAAGGCCAGCGCCTGGCCATGGCAGCGTGCCAGGTGGGTTGTTTGTCGCGCCATCCATGCGGTGCATTGCATGATGCTTCAACATGATATGCTCCTGAACAGTAAGTGCACGGATGAGTGGCCGGTGCAATGAATTCCCAACCAACTGCAAGGAGCACCTTAGCAACTGGCTATGTCCTCCTGCAGGCGCGCAGCCCCGCGGCTAGCAGCTGGCACACCGGCGCAGTACCTGGGCGCCGTCAGCGTCCCCCTGCCGCCGGCCGCGCCGCCGCCGATGGCGGAACTCAGCCAGCAGGTGGCGGCCCCCGACCCGCGGCCGGCAGCGCGCGCACAGCTGCAGGTGGGACCCCTTTGCCATCTGGATGCAACTCACATGCAGGGTGTGCTAGTACCCTGCATGTGCCGGTACAGTACAAGCCATCAGAGGCTGAGCCACCTCCCACGATTCATTTTTGTGTCATGCGCTGCGGGTGTTGCAGGCTATGTACCCACCCTTTGCGGTGGGCGGGAACGGCGCGCGCCAGCCAGCGGCCGCCAGCCACAGCATGCCGGCGGTCTCGGAGGTGCACCTGCGGCGGCTGGACAGGGACAACGTCCTGCACCGCCGCGCTGTCGCTGAGATCCTGGTCGACGCCTCCCCGCAGGAGGTCTGCCAGCGATTGCCTGCCTGGCCATGACATGCTCGGCATCGTGCGCTCTGCTTGCTGTCTCATGCTGAAGAGACGGGCGTGAGTTGCTGACCATGTAACAAGCGTGTGTTCAACCATATGCTGCACCTCTGTGTTGCTAGGTGTGGGGGGTGCTGACGGATTATGATGCGCTTGCCGACTTTATTCCCGCGCTCGCGGTGAGCGAGCGGTTGCAGCACCCCTCGGGCGACGCCAAGCTCGTGCGCCTGCGGCAGGTGCTGCTGCTGAGCGTGTGTTCGCTTGTGTGGCATGAACCGCTCCTGTGATGTCCACTGGCAGGACATGCAGGAGGACCCAGTGGCCTGCTAATACCGATCTGTCACTCTTGGCGCAACAGGCAAAGGTTGCTGCTTTTTAATGATGAAGAGTTGTGAATTGCAACCAGTTCAGTGTCTGCAGGTTGGCTTCAAGGCCATGGCGTATGTGATGCTGCATGGCGAGGCGACGCTGGATCTGCTGGAGATCGCGCCGCGGGAGCTGCAGTTCCGGCAGGTGCCGGGCCTGGCGGGCGACTTCCTGCAGCTGCAGGGCAAGTTCATGCTGGTGCCTGACGAGTCGCAAGAGGTGGGACGACACCCTGTTGACTTCTGTGTGTTGTCAGTGCCATGCCACTGTCCTGCTTGCGGTTTTCTGTCAGCGGTGTGAGTCAGGTGAAGTGTCAGGTTTCAGCAGCCCAGGCAGCTGCTGTGGAACATGTGGCTGAAGCCTTCGCTGCTGGTGTGCCACAGGTGGCAGAAGCAGCGGGATCCAGCAGCGCGGCCCGCGGGGGTCCCAGCGAGCCCCGCACCGTGCTGCGCTACGCTGTCGAGGTGCGCCCGACGGCTGCATGTGCTATGCTCACACAGCTGTTCAGCGGCTTGGTTGTGGGAGCGTGGACCACATCCGCTTTCCGAGGGCTGCACTGGCCTCAGGCAGCGCGGCCCCGAGGCGCACAGAGGCGCATCGAGGTCACCATTCATGGGTGGCAAGCGCTGCCGAACCACCACCTGTCATGACCACGTCTGCATCCTGTGTGCTCCAGGTGGTGCTGCCCCGGGCGGCGCGGCTGCTGGGGATGCTGGAGCCGGCCCTGGAGCGGGTGGTGTACCAGGACATCCCCGCCAACCTGCTGGCGCTGAAGCACCGCTGCGAGACGCGCAAGGCCGCGCAGCGCGTCGCCGAGCTGGAGTTGCAGGGTGACTGCACCCTTGTACCCTTGCTGGTTGCTGGCTCCTACAATGTGGATCGTGTTTCTGCGGGTCCTGCTGCACGAGGTGGCGGGCAGAAGCACATGTGCAAGTATGTTGCCAGTGGTATGCGATTTCACAACGCACTTGGTGCTTGACCTTCTCAAGTCACGGCGGCGGTCGTGTTCGCAGTGCAAGACATTCCCCCGCTGAAACGCTGCAGGCGAGCACACGCGGGCAGCGTACTGGCGGCGGCAGGTGGAGCGGCCGAGGCCAGACGCGCTCAGGGCGGACCTGGCGCTGCTGTGCGACGAGCTGCAGGCCTGCTTCGGCGATCTGGGCTACTTCCCGTCCCGGGCTGAGCTGCGGGAGGCGACCAGGTGGGGGCTGCGACGCCGCTGTGTGCCTGTTGGGTGGCTGGCGAGCAGGCCGCCTTGGCCCGTGATTTGTCTGTCGTCTGGACATGCCCCTCAGTCGCCCTTGGGGCTTCGCAGCTGAGGGCACGACTCATTGAGGCCCTTTGCTTGGTGCAGAGACTGAACTCACTGAAGTCATATGGGGTAGACTCAGCTCAAGCCTGCAAGCTGCTGACCGTGTCCAAGCTACGAGTGTGCAAGGGCACACTGGGCGGGGCCTTGATGCTCCATTTGCCCTCAGAACCGCCAATTCTCACTGCACCCTGATGCAGGACGGATCTGGAGAAGGCGATTGCCGCGCACGGCGGCCAGGCGGTGGTGGCGGCGGCCCTGGGGTGGCCCCTCAAGGCGCGCCACCGGCGGCCCAACGGCTACTGGGACGACCTGGAGAACGTGCGCCGCGGCATCGACGACTTCATCGAGGAGCAGGGCATGGAGTCAGGCGAGTGCCTTTGTGTGCAATGGGCGTTGAGGAGCAGGGCATGGAGTCAGGCGAGTGCCTTTGTGTGCAATGGGCGTTGCCTTGCGGCATCATCGCTGGAGGCAGGTCGCCGGCGCTGCCCTGGTGCAACCACTCAACCAACCACTCGTCGCAACGAGCACCCGACCATTCATTGCAACTGCTCCGTCCTGATTACCTTGCAGCGACCAGGGCGCTGTGGCCGTGTGCTGAGCGTCTGCCGAGCGCCACAGGCTGCTGGTTGTTGATGATAATTTGACTGGGGATCCTTGCAGCTGATGTGTCGCATTGTTTTGCCGAGCAGGCGTGATGCCGCTGAAGAACGACTTTGTGCGCGCCAACTGTCTGTACCTGGCCAAGGTGGTGGAGCGCTGGGGCGGCCTCCCCCAGCTGGCCGAGGTGCGTATTTATTTGTGGCATCTCCACGGTCGTGACGGGGGCACTGCATTGGAATGCACCCTGCCCTGCAGCCATCAGTCGCATTCTTCATTGGCACTTGCATCATGCACTTCATGCAGGGCACATCACATAGCAGACCTTGCAAGCAATCTTCGGGTGTGTCCAACGACAGCCGAATAATGGCTGCTCTCTCGCTCGCCGTGCAGCTGCTGGGGTACCAGCTGGCGTCCGAGGGGCGTGGCAGCGTCGAGTGGCGCGCGCACATTGCCGAGGTCGCCAAGCTGAACCCGGGCATATCTGGCAAAATGGTGGGGCTGTGCCCTTCTACTACTACGCCTCGCAGCACATTAATGACCATGGATCATGCTGCAAGCCGCATGCAAGCAGCCCTGTTGCCGGTGGCATGTCGAAGCATGTGTCAACTGCTGATGTGCTGATGCTGCAGGGGCTTTTTGAGCTTGCCGCGAAGACATACAAGCCAAAGCGCCAACGGCAGCAGAACGGCAAGCGGCGGCCGGGCACGACAGGCACCATCGAATTCCTTGATGCGCCACCCTCAGAGTCAGCTGCGACACTGCAACTGCAGGCGAGGCTTGCACTGATTCGTCCATGTCTTGCATGCCAGGGGGCTGCAAATACAGAGCCGCGGCTGACATGCTGCGTTCAAGACTGAAAACTAGCTACCAAGCTCAACGCCGGTGACTTGACGGTCTTCAGTGTTCCTGCAGGCCCGCCTGGCGTCTGAGACGCCAGACAGGTTCCCAGCCGCCGCCACCAATGCGCTGTCAGACAGGTTCCCAGCCACAGCGGCCAGCGCGCTGTCAATGCTGACGCGCAGCAACCGGCGGGACGGCAGCAGCAGCGCCAGCAGCAATGGCGTCAGCAGCAACGGCAGCAGCAGCAGTGGCAGTCCCGGCAGAGGCAGCGTCGCCAACGGCAGCGGCAGCGCCAACATGGCGCCGGACCTGTACGGCATGCCAGCGCCGGGGACACGTGGCCGTCGGCAGCGCCAGCAGCCGTCTTCGAGCGACGAAGACGCGCCGGAGCGCACAAAGAAGCGGCCGGCGCAGCTGCGGCGGGTCCGGCGGGAGATCGACTCCTGGTGATGGGTTGGGGCTCTGCACCCTAAACCCTACACCTAGGGCGCCAGCCTCTATGCAGCCATGGTGCCGTCAGTAGTGCTGTGGGGATTGTCGTGCTGGCAGGCAGGAGCACCCCCTGGTGAGGGCGGCCAGGCATTGGCTGCTGCAGGGGCGGCGGAACTGTGCCGTTGGCGGAGGGGCTGATCATGTGGTACTTCATTCGATTTTATTCAGAGCGTGGAGCGGAGGGTGCGTTGGGGTAGGCTCACGTGGACAGATAGTGGAGCACTGTATTCATTGCCTGCGCAATTTTGAAGGGCCTCCCCAGGCACATGCCACCGAGTGCATGTGCAGAGGTCGCCAGCGCAGTGCAGCACTGCAAGAGTCCGTTGCAGCAAATGGAATGGTTGATCATTGCGTTGCACAGTATTGCATGTGAGGATGATTCTGCACATTTTGCTAGTGCTTCTAGTTGTCATCTGGAGTGTGCAATCGTGCAAAGGAGAGCAGCTTTGCACCCTTGAATTCAGACCTGAGGTGGAGGCCAATACAGCTGGCTGACGTAATTGGCGTTGTGCAAACTGGGCTTTACACGAAGCACTGCTGATCACACCTCGCTTTCATTCTCACGTCCTGACCAGCAGCAGGCCATCTTCCCCAAAACTGCAATACGTCCACTCCCGTTCTACCCTCCTCCACGGAGGAGCTGCCTAGCTGATGAGCGAGGTGACGGCACAGCCCGCAGACTTAGGTAGATGCGCCGTCGCCTCACTCGATCAATGAGAAACACTCAGTGTATGCGAAGCCATTGCAGCAGACTAGAACCAATGCCCCCATTGTCGTAATGTGTATCGCCCCAAACCCACAGACAACTGTAGACTGCACAGTACCTCTACTGCCAAGTGTCTATGTCACTATGTGCAGTTCTGACCGTTTACATGCCTCTGTAAGAACTGTGCCGTGGCCCGCCTGCTGTGTAGCAGCAGCAGTCATAGCCTGCTGCGGTTGACAGGGCAGAAGGTTGTTGCCTGACATGGCTGGAAGGTCACGAACCTAGCCAGATCAGCACACTGCTGCCATGATGATGTCGCGTATGACTATGCTATGCTGCAGTGGCGGGTTCAACAAGTGGGGCCGCAGCGGCGATGGCGCCGAAGGTCGCGTGCGAGTCATTCAACGCCTGATCTGACATACCATCAGCAAAGGCGCTGCTGGCGAGTTTGCCCTGCTCCACTGCCCCGTTCACCAGACCCTGCTGCGACACAGTACAAGCTTTTTGAGATTGTGCAGTCCAACCGATGCAATGTAGGCCCCAGGAAGGACCTGTTTTCAACACCAGCATTGCAGTACATTCAGGTGACCCGCACCGGAGTCTCCAATCCGCATTGGCAAGAGTCGCACCTGCTCCAGGTTGGGGGCATTTGCTGCCTTTGCTGCTGCTTGGGCACGGATGGTGTCGAAGGTGCGCGCCATGCCGAGGGTGTCGGCATGCGTCATCTCCGGCATCTCCTTCCAACCTTTCAGGACGGCAGAGTGCACCGCCATTGCCTGCGCAGCCCACATGAGAGGTCACGACAGCGTACGGAGAGTACTGGTTGGTAGCCATCGCTAGATAGGGCTATCGCACTAGCAGATTGGCCTTCACGACTGCCGTGCACCACAGCCTGTGGCGATGAGCACACGGCAAGTGAGGGACACCATCCAGTGCACCCCTCACACTTACACATACAGCTGTACACATACGTCACCATGGTGTGCCGCATGCCTGCACGGGGGCATCCACACATGAAGCATGCCGCCGACATCACTCCCTACCTCGTAGGCGAGGCCGCCAGAGTCGGGCCAGTGCAGGCCGCCGTGCTCCGGGGGGCCGTGCGCAGCGCCAGGCACCTCTGATGGCCGTGGAAAGAGCAGCACCTGGGATGAACAGCCGTGCAAGTGGTCAGCAGCATGTCACACCGACGCTCAGGTGCTTCAGATGGCTGGGCTGCGCACTCAAACACTGCCCCGACGACATGCTGCTTGGCAACCAGATCAGGTGAGACGCCCAGCGCCCAGTGCACACCGCCTTGATGGGATCTGCAAAGGTTGTGGACAGGGTGAGACTACAGGGTTACCTGGGGCGGGGACCCGTCATGCCGGGTCACAGTGACGCGGTCGGGGCAGTCCATGCCATCGATGGTGATGGAGCCGGCGGTGCCGTAAATGTGCGCGACCTTGGCGGACGCCTGCAGGAAGCTATATGTGACGGTCGCCAGCTCCCCATTGCCAAACCTGGCAAAAAGATATCGCAAGGAGGTAATCAGATGGAAAGCACTGTGTTGTGTCTACAACGGAAGCGTCCATGCAAGCGACAGCGATGGCAGTTGCAGTGCCAGCCGCCGCGCCTGTAGACTGCAGAGCCGGCGGCGTCGGTGCCCCCCGGGTGGCGTACGCTCAGGGCCACCACCTCGCTGGGCGCGGGCTGCTCAAAGACCCAGGTCACCAGCGAGTGCACGTAGCAGCTGCGGCAAGCAGACCGCATCCTCAATTGCAGTACACCCTTGCAACACACGTCGCCCACCCACACGATGTGCATGCTCTGCACTTGGGGTTGCACGGACGCAGCAACTCACCCGACATCCAGCAAGGCTCCGCCGCCAAGCGCCGGGTCCACCAGCCGCCGGTGGCTCTGCACGGCAGATTGCGTCGGCACATCATGTGGGCAGGACCTGACAGCAAAACATCCTCTGGCAGCATACTGCACACGGATGCTTGCTACCGACCTGCAGCAGCCAGTGTGCTGTGCAGACGGTGGCATAGCTAGCAGACGCAGTGAGCTCGCCTCGTCAGCCAGGAAGGTCTTGCGCGCGTCGACCGACAGCGGCCGCCCGATCGCGCCGCCCCGCAGCAGCGCCCGCAGCGCCTGGCTGGCCGGGAAGAAGCGCTGCCACATGCCCTCCATGCAGAAGACGCCCTGCAGGCAACACGAACAGCAGCTGGTCGCTTGCAGACACATCGAGGAGCCCCTCCCGAGGTGCACAGCCCAGTGGCACACTGGCATATTATGGTTGCTGCATGCGCCCCAGCCGCAGCAGGGCTGCCCTCAAGGCGCCTACGACATGTTATGAAGACTGCCCGCATGCTGACCAGCTGATCGTCACAACCCCTGAAGTGTCGCAGCAGATCCTTCGAGAGGAGCCAGGTGGACACTCTGTTTGCCGCACGCTCAAAGCGAGTCTGTATCGTATGCCTCAATCAGATCAAGTTGCATTTTCAATCGCGTTTTGTTCTGGTTGTGTTTTACGGCACTCTGACAGCTGCGAGCGCACCTTGCTGCGCGCTGCGGTGATGATCTCCCGCGCCTGCGCCTCGTCCATGGCAAACGTCTTCTCGACCAGCACGGCCTTGCCGCCGGCGATCATGGCGAGCGCAGCGTCACGGTGCGCGGTGTTGACCACCGCCACATGCACGACGTCGACCTGCTGATGGCGTCGATCCTTCCATTCAGCTGACGACTGGTGTTGATGCTTTGGGTCCGACTTGTGGGCCAAGCCCAGAAACCGGAGAAGCCATCGACGGTGTCCACCAGCAGCAGGTGTGCAAGTGCAGTCGCCGGCTGCGGCTGAGCTCAACAAAGGCCATGAATGGCCAAGCCTGTCGACACATGTCTCCTCTGTGCCTGGCAGGAGCGCGCACCTCTGCATCGGATGCGAGCTCCTCGTAGGTCGCGTAGGCTCGCTTGCAGCTGTGTGTTGCCGCAAAGCTCTGCGGCAGGCGAGGAGAATCAGCGACGGCCGCTGGTCACTCAAGAACAGCACACTTCCCTGAGGTGTCAGCGGGTGCTGCATGCGCCCGCCAGGCGCAGCCTCAGCGGATGGACATCATGAAGTCGGTGGCTGATAGGCGAGCGATGTGGGCGCCACTAGTGCGCAGTTGGCACGGGCACTGGTCAAGCACCTTGGCCCTGCCCAGATCGATGGGGTCGCAGCAGGCGGTGAGCTGCGCGCCTGGCACCATTGTGAGCACCGCAGCAAAGTCTTCGGCCAGCTTGCCGCAGCCGACCACGCCCCACCGCAGCGGCCGCAGCACCGCGAGTGCCCATCTGCCACACTCTGCATGTCCACCGCTGCAGGTTGTGAGCGGTGACTGGACTTCATGTGAGCAGCGGCGCCCCTGCCAAATAGTATTCTTGTCACAGATGCTGCCGCCAAGTCAGCACTCATATGATCAAGACTGCGCTTTGAAACCGTGGCTCCGTTTCAACTCACTCAATGGACCGCGTGCAATCAGGTGCAAGCGTAGTTGCGGTCAAGTTGCCTCGGTGGCTAGGCCACAAGCAACGCTTCCCAGCACTAAGAACCGCCGTGATCGAGACGTTGCGCGAAAATGATTGAGCGGCAGTCCTCGACAGGTTGCTACAAAGGGTCACCATCGGTGAAACGCTGCAATTTGGATGCATGTCGTCCTTGTGGGCATGGCTCATTTGTCATCGTGGCGGGCCTATCGACGAGCTGGGCCTGCCTAAAAGCATCAGCGATGGGGCGCCAACGCGCCTGCATGCAGCCGTGGGCCTCACCTGGCAGCTGTATGAAGTATTTGCTGGTGCTCAGCGTTGCCTGCAGGTCGTCAGGGCCGCAACCCATCCGTGCCGCCAACGCATCCGACTGCAACCCAGGTGCACCCGCCGCTGCCAGCAGCTGCCACAGCCGGTATGCCAGCGTCGGCTGGCTGTCGAGGCAGCCGTCCTCATGCTGGAGGGGGCACGGCAGTTGATCTGACCCAGCAGCTGCAGGAGTGCCACAGGCCGGGGGGTGCCCGTTTGCCAGGTCATCATCGACCAGCCCGTGGTGAAAGTTCACCATCAGCAGGCCCTCTGACAGCCACGATGCGATGCGAAACTCACACTCGTTTAATCAGGAGTGCAAATCCAGGTGTGCCACCGGAGTCAGTGGCAGGGACTGCCAAGGGTGCTTGCACGTGTGGGGAAATTTCTCGAAAGCGCTGCCCGTCGGCCGACTGATAGGTGGTGGTGCTGCGATGACGTGCACCGTGCCGACAGTACGGATCCTATATGCGCTGCACCGTTTTGGGTTGACTGTTGACACATCTACGCACCTGTTGTGTGCGATCTGGTGCGTCTGAACCCCTTGGTGCACGTGCCGTGTCGGGGGTTCCCAGGAAATCAATGCTGTGCTTTGGCTGTGCTCATGCTCTTCAGCTGCCACCCAATGCACACGGTTATCATCAGTCGCAACAGCGCACTGCATTGTCATGATGCAATCCGTTTGCAGTTTTCGAGTTGCTGAGGCACGGTGCTCAAGAGTGTCCATCTCGATCCTAAACCGGTCGCACATGCATGCCTTCTAGCTGGGCTCCACATCTGCGGGGCGCAGGATGCCGTAGGCAGTCGTCCAGTCCCTTAGTTGTGTGTTTGTGTGCTTCCGGAGCCTGCTGACGGACATTCGCTCCAGCTGTCACAAGCCTCGACCGTGTGAATGAGCAGCGGCGAGCTGTGCGAACTGCTCTGCATGCCGCTGCTGCAGCCCGCAGGAGCAGCTTGCCATCAGCCTGCCAGGTCTTTATAATAGCAGTTCTGCAGGCTACCAGCCCACCACCTGCCCGTCCGCCCGGGGGTCGCTGCCACCCCACAGCACGCCGTCTGCGTGCCGCCGGATGATCTGGCCGCGCCCGAAGTGCACCCGGTTGTGGTTGCACTCCGCGTCGCAGACCTGCACACACACCACATTCCAAGTGTTTATCAAACAGCGAGGTGATCAGCACATATGCAAGCCTATGGCCAGCAGCTTGTAGCAGCCTTGCCGTGCGCATGAAGGGCACATGCAGGCGTCGGCGTTCGAAGGCTGACTGAGTGATTTGTACATAGGTTCGATCCTCTCGCCTCACAGTGCAGTGCTGTCTTACCTTCCACCCTCAGGTTGGAAGGTAACACCAGATGAATGTGCCCACCTGGTGACCACGCCGCCGAAGCTCCTCAACAGCGTCCTCATCAAAGCCCTCCTCAAGCACCAGCCTGCGCAGCAGGTGCTGCCAGCGTCAGTCGGCCAAGGGCTGCAGCAAGCTCGAGCGCGCTGCACCCAGTGGCAGGTGGCACCAAGCCATGGGGTGCACCAACCCAACATATCAACGTCTGTAACAGTCCGGGATGCTTGACAAGGCTCTGGATGAGTGAGTGTAGACGACAGCCGCACGCGACGTCGTTCATGGAGGTGGGGCCCAATGCAGGACTTAACACCATCATCGCAAGCTCGACGCAGCCTCCATACTTTTGAAGGGGCAGCAACCCACGTGACGTCGTTGACGGAGGCGGGGCCGACGCAGGAGTCGACGCCGTCGAGGCGCCAGCGGGGCGCATCCAGGGCGGCCTGCGGCTCCATGCCGTAGTCCACCATGTTGGACAGCACCTGCGCTTGGGGGCACGCAGATCTCAGGCAGCACACACTGCGATGATCACCTGGACGCAGCCATTGGGCGCAACCTGTGATGGTGATTTGAGCTACAGTCCAGCGCTTGGGCAGCTGACAGACCACCCACAAAGGACAGCATCATACACCATCATGTGCCCAGCAACAGACGACAACCAGCCTGCTGTCGGGGCCCCACTGCCGACCCGTTACCACACACTGCCGCGTCTGGACATGGGCCTGCTTCCTATGCACTGAACCCATGCTGCACAGGGGTGCCCCACCTGCAGGTGCCCTTGCGGCTGCATGAAGCCGCCCATCACGCCGAAGACCGCGTACAGGCGCTCGGCGCCGCCATCCAAGGTCGTGGCGGCCGCGGGGATGATGGTGTGGTACGGCCGCTTGTTCGGCGCCAGGCAGTTCGGATGGTCCTCGTCTAGGATGAAGTTCGCCCCTCGGTTCTGTGGAGCAGCAGAGACGTTGATGTGTGCGCACCGAATGAGTCCATGTGACAACCACCAGCATGGCAGCAACACAGCTGGAGTGCCCGAACCCACATGCCGGCCCTGCAAAGGCAATGCACATGGAGAGTGGCAAACCTGCAGCGTGAAGCCGCAGCCGTCGGGCACGATGCCGGTGCCGAAGCCCATGTAGTTGCTGTTGATGAAGGAGCAGCCGTTGCCCCAGCGGTCGGCCACGGCAAAGTACACCGTGTCGTCGCCCCGCGCCGGCACGTCCTCCCCGGGCTTCACCATCAACCCCGCCTCGACCGGTTTCACCTATTCGGACACAGATATGGATAGCTGGTATAATGCATTCCTTGCTTGATGCTGCTGCAGGGTGCACTTCGCACATCGCACTGCAGCACATGCACCCTGCAACACATACACCGCTGCAGCGCTGTATCATGCATGTGCAATGATGGAGGAGTCAACCAACAGGAGTCTCTCACATGGTCTGCTGCCGCCGCTTTGTGCCGCTCCTCAGCATACTGCTTGCTCAGAAGCCGCTCGACCGGCACATGCACCACGTCTGAGTCTGCATTGTATGCCAGCGCGTCTGCAAATGCCGAGCGCATCGCAGCCACCGCCTTGTGCAGGTGCTGCGCTGAGCCCCAGGGCAGCTGGCCAATCTCGGGCTCGAGCTCCAGGATGCTCATTGCCATGAGCGCTGCAATGCCCTGCATCAGCATGTCCGAGTCTTCTTCATGTTCCAGGTGCTGTCAAGTCACGCTTGCAGCAGGCAACCAGCTTGGCAGGCTGCTGTGTGAAGCAGGAGCGCAGCATGAGACGTTCGCTCTCGGCATGATGCTCTGATGTGCGCCAGAATTGCAGACGTCCCATGCTGTCGACAGACCTGCGTCGGCGGGGGAACCTCATACACACGGTGGCCACGGTATGTGGTGCTGATGGGATCCACAAACGCGGTGCGGTGCGCGGCGAGGTCCTCTGCTGTCAGCACGCCGCCGCGCCGCTGCAGCGCTGCAACAATAGCTTCGCCCGTTTGATTGGCGTAGAAGCCTGCAGGACACGGTTGGCGACACATCAGAGGGGTGTTGGGCGACATGCCCCGTGTCACATGCTGCAGCTTCCCGTGCTGAGCCGCCAGGGGGAGCGTGGTGGGTGCTGCGGGGCGTTGTTCAGGATTACCAGATTTCAGAAACACACCCTTGGCAGCGCCGTGCTCGCCGAGCCTGCGGAATGTGGCCGCCAGGTCGGGGTTGCGCTGCAGCTGTCCCGCGGCTGGGGCCTTGCCATCCGCTGTCATCAGCGCCTTGACCTACCCAGAGGACACATCTCTACGATGCAGCAGCTGTAGGTCCAGCACGCTATGATCAGCCAAGGCCGTTGGTGCAGCCTCAGATACCACGAATGCAGGTGGAAACCCCTGCAAAACGCCTGCGTCGGTGGTGGTGCCACTCACCCCAGGGCCGCCAGCACGGGTGAGCTGCGAGAAGCAGCCGCGCCACTGGTGTGCTGTCACCGGGCTGACTGGGAAGCCATCCTCTGCCAGCTCAATGGCAGGCTGCAGCACCTGCACACCACATGCTACCCCTATACCAATCGATCTTGCTGCTCACCATGCGCAGCAAAAGCCCTATTCAACTGCAGGTTGTCAAAGGGTTTGCACCCCACAGTTCGACAACTCCTTGCAGCCAGCGCCAACATCCAAGGATTACACAAGCGTCTCAGACGACCAGTTGTTGGTCTTGCCTGTGATAGTCCCAGGGTGCCCCACTGCTGCACGGCATCCTCCCAGGCGGCTGCTGCGCCTGGCACTGTGACTGTGATGGCATGAAAGGGCGGCAGCGCCGACCCGCGAATGCCTTTGCTCCGCACCTGCGTAGGAAAGGAAGCGTATGGAAGAGCTATGGTTTGCTACCCTTTGAACACGGCTGGTCGTTACAAACTGTCGACCATCAGCTCCACTGGCACCATATGCAGCAAGCCACTCTGATCTGTTGAAGGCGCACCGCCTCCATCGTCAAGCCGGCCGGCGACCGTCCGTTGCCCATCATGCATCGCATCTTGGCCGCCTTGGCGTCCCAGAACAGGGCGAACACATCACCGCCAATGCCTGTCCGTGAAGAGAGTGACTTTGCTGTGGAGCACCTTGCAACTAGCTGGTATTGCAGCCTGTACTACACTTGAGCACAGATGCTCGGTGGGGAGGGTCTGTCTGACATGCCTGTAGAGCAGGGCTCGGTGACGTTCAGCGCTGCCGCCACTGCGACCGCAGCATCTGCAGCATTGCCTCCCTGCTGCAGTATCCGCATGCCCGCCTGCGATGCAAGTTCATCAGGTGGCCACATGAACTCCCCACCGCAGCGTTGGTACGTGACAAAGTGCTACGTTACGGTGATCAGGTGTTTGGGTCGCAACTTGCGCAGCATGGGTTGGACACTGCTCTCACCTCTGCTGCCAGCGGCTGGCTGCATGCAACCATGCCACGCTTGCCAAGTACCGGCGATCGCCGCGAGATGAAGGGCAGCAGTTCCTCTGCATGATCTACAGGCTCGTCTCCAGGGTTGAAGACATTCGGCGCCATAGCTACTGTGGCCTTTGTCGCTCGCAATGGGCGCCTGTGCCGGTAATGATACGAGGCGCAAGCAACTCTTGACGACCCAAATGTCAATCGCGGCACTGCAACGCTCAGGTCACATGACGTGTGAGCAAGAGCTTGCAGGAGCATGCGACTTCTGCCGTCGACGACAGCAAGCACAACAATGTCAGCATGTGTTGCTGACGTCAAGTTACGCTAGTTCTTCAGAGCTTTCAGCGGATCAGCATGGCATTCGGAAATCAGGTATCGACGCGTTTCACAGGCTTTGCAGCCCCGTCGCGGAAGTGGTTATCGGAACAGTGGAGCACGTTTGCATGCTGTGCACCACGTGCTAACTACACACCCGCTGTCCTAACATCCATAGGCTGAGACTGTCGCGTCAGCACAAGATCGAAGATGATCAACGTTCACTGTGTCGATGCTCCGGCAGCGAACTGTGTCTTCACGCCGTCTCAACACTCAGCTCCATCTGGCAGTTATGACTCTGGCAGCGCTGCAGCGGGTGTTCGCAGACGTGGGTCGCGCTGGGTTGTCAGCCAGAGTGGACACCTCTCCGAAGTGCACTGCAACGCCCGTGGTGCCCCGCACTACGGAGTTGCATCAGACCAGGAGGCAGATGCTTGGAGTGGGATTCGCTGCTGCAGCGTTGCTCACTGCGGCGCCAAGCACAGCAGCAGAGGAGAAGGGAGGGAACAACCGCGCCATTCGCTTCTCCGGTGGCATCAAGGATGCGCAGGCAAAGCGGGCCGCCAGGGAGGCTGAAATGAAGGAGAAGCTAGCCGCGCTGAGAGCTGGCCAACAGTCCTGAAGCTATCCGTGGCGTTTGTGAGCGTGTGCGTCAGCAGTAATGCACTGACGGGGGAGCAGGTTACAGTTGGGTCGGCACTAGTGGAACAAAGAAGGAATTTTGCTGGGACTCTGGCATTCAGTGCGCTAAGGTAGCTGTGTAGTTACATGCGGCACGGATTTGGCATCTCAATTTTGAGGGACAATTGGCGAGGGAATGCCACGTACTGTTAGGCCGTTACTCTGTCATCTGCTTGGTCCGCAGTCCTGATGATTGGTGATCCGGCGATCAGGAAACCATTTTGATGTGATCAATCCACAGCATTGTGTGGCGCTTCCTGGTGGCCATTTTTTGCCGGACGCACATGAATATCCACGATGCAGCAGCATTGCTGTTCGCCTCGCGCTGCCATCAGGCCCTTAGGAACGGAGGTGCAGGTCAGTGTCTACCAGCAAACAGCAGGTAGGCAATGGAACTGGACGGTGCCACGCCAATGGCTTACCGAGCATGCACTTCTGGAGGCCCCCTGAGGCCAAAAACCTTGGATTACTCAACTTTACAACGTCAGGGCCAAGCGCGCCGAGACACTCGCCATCAGATCCGATGCACAATAGGCTGCCGCAGCCGGCCACCTCGTAGCGCATGATGCTGCGAGGTGTTGGCTGTGGCGTGTGTGGCGTGAGTAGCTGCAACACTGAGTCAGGCTGTTGAAACCTGCTCATCCGACCTGCAACCTCTGCAGCTGCCTGCCGAGGCGGATCGGGCCCATGCCCAAGCGCTCTGCTGCCGCCGGTGCCGGCAGCAAGGCGAACACCAAGAAGGCCAAAACCAAACCCGAGAAGGTGGGGCCGCGCGACCGCTCAGTCCGCGGTGTGATCAGCAGTGGAGCTCGGCGCGCAGCAGCCCGCACGGGCGATAGCAAGAGCGCCGGGGCGCGTGTTTGGGCAGCAGGTCCCCGTGAGATATAGCGCTTGTGCCCAGATTGGAATTTGGGTTCGATTGCGCAGTGCTGAAATGACCAGGGAATATTGCAACGCCGGGGCTTTTCGCCGCGCTTTAGGGCCCCCAGAGATTGCAGTGCTGAAGCAAGCGTGAGTCTGCTCGCGCTGCGCATCGATGGTGCCGTTCATGCGCCGGTGCATGCCCCTGGACTTTCAAGCAGGGTCGTGGGGCAGTTCGACACGTGAGTCCACACTCCGCACCTGGCTGCCGCCAGCGCCGATCGGCGCTCTGCTTGGCCCAGTCCTGCATCGTGCGTACGATACTCGGTCGATACACGGGATTTACAGCCGGCCAGGAGGCAGGGAACTTGTCGACGCGGACACTCTCTACATGTTGTCGGACAGGACGCACGGTTGTTACAGTTGAGCATGGTGGCTTCAGTTCCTTGCGTCTTGTTGTGCCGTCACAGAGACATGCGATCCCCTGGGTTGGATGGTGGGGTCGGGCAGTTGCTGGCGTGGTGTAGAGGTCAACCGGGCAACCCTGATGCCTGGTGCAGCTGCCCGAAATCTGTCACACGGCTTGCATGCGGCGCCCGGCCTCGTTGCGTGCCAGATGTTGTGCATCTTGTGGTGCTGTGGCCGGCACCGCTGGTCCCGGTGCCGTACTCCGGCAGCGCGATCATGCCCACAAACGGCTTTGGCATGACCTGGTCGTCACGCAAGCCTGCCAGCCCTGCCCATACCGCCGTGCCAGCGTCCTGAGATACAAGTTGAATCTGCAGGATCGCCATGCGGAGGAGCACGCAGTGGCGGCGGTCTACAACCGTGCGGCTCCAGGCGAGGGCGGGCTGCCGCTGCGTCTGCTGCACAACTTCTTCCTGTTTGTGCGGGACCCCAGCACGGGCGCCGAGCAGCCCGCGGGGCTGGAGGAGTTGCACAATGGTCAGTGTCTTGGCGTGTCCGGTCGTTGATTGCTGTCGCAGGAATGTTGGGCCCGCTGTACTTGGGCAGACCGCACCGCGTGCAATTGCCTACCCGCCCTCCATGCTGCAACACAGGCAAGGTCGGCAGCTTGCCGCTGAGGGCACGGGGCCAGCTTCTGGAGCATCGCTCGCCGTCCGTGGCTGGCACAGATTCCTGGGCAACAAACGCTGTTGGTGCTGCCGGCAGCACCCCAAACTCGGCAAAAGGCCGCATCGTGCTGCACCATGTGCGCGACTGGGTGGTGGACCACACGCAGCCAGCACCTGCCATCTGGCTTGTGACCACTGCAGCCTGGTACAGGTGGGTGCTGCGCTGCATTCTTGCGGCCGCTCTGGCTAGCTTGCCCTTTGCAGAGTTGGTCGGGACTGTAACAGCACCCTGAGCTGGCTTGGCTCCTCACAAAGCGATGGCACTCCGGAGCAGCGCGCATCAGGTGCAGCGCATGCTGTGTGGGCAGGCTGATCGGGCCGGCGTACGACTATGTTCCCGTCTTCCAGACGGCGCTGCTGCGGCTGCGGCTGACGGTGGCGGGCGCCAACCTGGTCACGGAGGACGCCCACGCCAGCTTCCAGTCTGTGGCGCCGCAGCTGCTGACGCAGGCCAATGCTGCAGGTTCGAGCCGTGTGTGCAGCGTCCGTGGTGCACCCGCTGACTTTGCAAGCAACCCTCTGCAGCCCTCTGTGAACCCCACTCATACCTCGCCTCAGGTTTACAGCATGAACAGTGGTTCTGAATGGTGACAAGAACTGATGTACTTGATGCAGGCATGCCGCAATCGCAGCAACTGGCAACAACCGGTGGCTTTGGGGCAGCACAGTTTGGCGGTGGCGGCCCTGGAGCCTATGGCTACGCCCCTGGTGGCCTCGGCGGCAGCAGCGGACCCTTCGCATATGGAGGCCCGCCCGGCTTTGCCATGGCAGGTTTCAACGGCGGTGGCCTCAGCGCAAATGGCCAGCAACATCCTCATGGCGCGGCCCTTGACACTGTGGAGGACGATGACGAGGATCAGGAAGCCGTTGACACGGTTGACACGTATGCAGCCGCCGGCATGTATGTGATGGCGAGCCCCGCACACTTGCAGCAGGAGGCCGGCTTTTTGCTGCAGCAGCTGGCACCATTCGCGGGGCGCCACGTCATCACGGTGAGCACCTCAGCTTTACCATCCACGGCCGATCCTTGCCATCAACTCAAGTCAGTGGCGATGGGCATCCGTCACCAGATATGCTTACCAAGCAACATGGCATGTCATTGCTACAGGGAGGCTTTACGCAGCAGCTTGGAGCCATTGCCAATGTGTCGCCAGCCAGTGCCATGTCATCAGGTGATGTCCCTTCTGGATCAGCATAAGATCACCCGGCCGCGTGCACTCTGATCATTGATCAGGGCTTGGGCTGATTGTATGACAAGATCGTGCATCTCCAGCTCTCGCTGAGCGATGTCATGGCATGTGCTGCAGTGCGCAAACTCCGCAGTGTTGAGACGGGGGCCCCTCCAGCGGACCCCAGGGCGCGGCCGATCCCGTGCACGCACTTTGACGCAGCGCCGGACCTGCTGCCCGGCGTGCTCATGATCTGGGACTTCTGCCACCGCTACAGGTGTGCGCCTGCTCTGTGAATGCAAATCCGCATCCACTGTGGACATACCAGCTGTTTACCGGCTGACTGTCCTCCGCTGGCTGCGAAGCGAGGGATGTAGGGCACTCTTGGTACATATAATGAACTAAGCTGGGGACTTGGTGTCGCTCTACCCATTTTCTGTCAATGCGCAGGCAGCTACTGCGGCTGCCGCCCTTTCCGCTGGCGCGACTGGAGGCGGCCTTCCTGGAGCCTGCCGCCGCGGGGCAGCCACGTCCGCACGACTTCCAGTGCGCTCCCAGCTGGAACTGCTGCATACCTGCAACCATCCTTGGTGTTTGCATGTGCTTCTGCTGGACATGGTTGCAGCAAGCTGGTGCCTACAGGCAGCAGTGCATGCTGATGTGCGCAGTGCACCGCAGCTGGCGACGATATTGCCACCGAGGTAACGTGAGGTGCAAACCTGCAGGCGGGGCCCCAAGGGGCAGGCGCTGCTGCTGCGGGACGTGCACGCCGCGCTGCTGCGCGTGCTGGACAGCGCGGATGATGAGCTGATGGCGGCGCCGGCCGCCGCCTCAGGGGTGGCGCCCCAGGAGCTGGGACCCCACGACGCCTTCAGGTGCCCTGCCACTGCACGCAAGGGTCCCTCCCTGTACCCAGGCCCAGTACCCTCGTGTTGGTCGAGGCTGTCCACCTGAGTGGGAGCAACAGCCAGTGTTGCTGTCATGTCATTGTCATATGGTGGCGTAGTCACTTTGTACTGCACACTAATGGCATCACAGATCCAAGTGTTCAGCAAACTTTGCGTCAAACATTCGAGTGGTAGCCCTACAGCAAATGACCACCCCCTGGTCATTGTGCTGGTGCTTCAGCCGTGGAGTTTACGCATCATTCCATCAAAACTTACGAATTGAATCGCTGCAGTCTCGGCGGTGCCCTACCCAAATATCACACCTGTGTATCAACATAGTCTGGCATGCATTGCCAGGCCGCTGCTGGGCGTGACGTGGCCGGAGATGGTGCGGACCGTGCTGCAGGGCCACCCGCTGACGCAGGATGCTGCGACCGCCGGCGCCTTCAAGACGTTGAAGGCAAACTCGCCTATGGACTTGCTTGCACACAGTTGCTCTCCTGATCTAAGTTTGCCAACAAGGGTCTCAACTGGGCAAGATTGCAGGCTCAAGCATGGCCACCAGGCTTTGCTTGATGCTAAGCCATGCTCGTCCCTGGTCGAGGAGCATAAGAATGACACTGTCCGATCTGGCCGTCGGTTCTACTGTAGGGTCAGAGCTACGAGACGCTGGACACAGCAAAGCGGCTGGCCATACTGGAGGCGCTGCTGCACATCGCCGCTGACTCGGAGGCCCTGCGCAGCCACGTCCAGCGCTGCATGCCCCCCGAGGTACCTGCTTTCTCAGATGAAGGTGGATGTATTGCGTGTAGCTCATTGTGAGAGTCTGCACCAAACCAGCACCCATCATATCAATCATGACCCTTGTCACGAAGTGGTCATGGCCACCGTAGGGGCGCACCTCGGAGCCGGGACTGCTGGGTGAAGACGGCACGGGCGTCCGGTACCTGCAGCTGGGTGGCCGCGACCATGGCGGCCTGCTGTTTGTGGAGAGCCCCCAGGTGTTGCATGCACCATCGCCTATCGTGTGTCACTTGTTCTTGATGGGATTCACAAAAAGTGCTGAGTGGAAGGAAAGGCGCGCTGCCCTGAGTGCAGCCAACAGGCTGTGCGCTCTCCGTTCGATGATATGAGGACAACAGATGGTTGCTGGATCTTCAGGGCGGCAACTGGGGATACTATGGGGCGAAGGAGCTGCCGCAGCTCATCGCCTGGCTTGAGGGCGGGTCAGACGCCGAGCAGGTGAGAGTCCTAGAGCAGGGCCCTCTTCGCACATGTGCCGTCGTTTTGCAGCAGGTTGCTGCATGCTGGCCTGGCAGGGTGGACTCTATATGGTATGTCTATCGGTCCGCCAATCTCCTTGCACACCCCTCCTAGGTACAATCAGCTGAGCTGTCTCCGTGACGCACTGCAGGCCATCGCCGACGAGATCTTCGATGCGTACCTCGATCTGCTGCCGCTGTCACTGACCGGCTGCCTGGCGGAGCGGCAGAAGCGCAGGTCGCCAGCCGCTGCGGATGGCTACGCTGGGCTGCCGCCGCTGCGCAGTGGCCGCGACCAGTTGGCAGGGGTGCGCGTCAGGCACCTCAGTGGCAACGACAGGATGTATGCGTGCCACCCTGGCTGCGAGCAGAGTGCGTGAGGTCCCTGTCACACTGCTTCAGTCATGTCCTGCTCAAGGGCTGCCAGACATGACTAGAGCATGTGCAGGCTGCTTCAACGCTGGTCGTGTTGGTGTCAGGTCATGGTGGGGCTGGTCCAAGCAGCGCCATTCTGGGAGCGCGGCGAGGACTGGCTCGCCTGCCGCGCAGCGGTGCTGGCCTCGCTGCAGACGGCCGTCTCGGGCTCGGCATTCGCCCGCCTGCTGTGGCTGGTGGAGGAGCTGACGTGAGTGTCTGGCTGCATGTGCGTGGATACTCTTGATGCACCATGCGAGGTGCCTCGTGCAGCAGGTCTGCTGCTGGGGTTGCTATGCTGGCATGAGTGTTCAACCTGTTTGGCTCCAGCTCATACCGATGGCTCCAGCTGATACCGAAGTCTGGTGCCACTGACCATGCTTGCTTTCCTCGTCCCACTTCCTTTGTCAGTAGTGCTGAGGCCAATAGCTTGCAATGCACGGTGTATCAAGGTTGAGACTGTGGAGCACCTGTGCAACAGGTATGAGGAGGCGCTGCGGGGCACAGGGTGGGGCCGCCGCCGCGGCTGGTTCCGCGACGCCCTGGACAAGTGCACAACCGTGTCCCAGGTCCGTCACTCTGCCCCTCTGCCAACAACTTGCAGCCCCTCTGCGCTGTGCCAGCTCCATGACGAGCCTGATTGTTCAAACCTGCACCAGACCCTGCTGCCAGTGCGGGGTGCAGTGCTACCTCCCCCGCGCCGGTGTGCATAGTCACCCGCCACCACTGTGCTAAGTGGTCGGTCCCAAGAACCTCCGTCCCCAAAACTGTAGATGAGCAAGAAAGAGCTGTTGCTTTTCTTATCTTCAACCCTTGTAGTTTGTATGATGTTTGCCTTCTAACGAACCAGTTTGCAGGACTAGTTGGCACTGGAATCACCAAGCAGTTTATCTGGAACCTAACCTATAGAACATGTAAATGATCTGCAGACGGCGGTGGTGACGGCGGCGCTGGCGTCGCACTGCCGCCGGGCGTCCGCCATGGGGCTCCTGGACCCGGCCGCCTTCCTGGACATCGTGGCGCAGCAGGGCAAGTGCGCGCCGCCCATACCCAAGGCCCAGGTGCGTGCCAGGCCGATGCGCGGTCCTCGTGTGTAGCGCATAACGGCACCTGTACTTGCAGCCGGTTCTGTGGACCCTGCCTGGGTGTGCGTGCTGCTTGTGGAGGTGGCTCAGTGAGTTGGAGCGGCACAAGAGGTGCAGTGGTGCCTGCGGGTCCTGGAATCAGAAGCACAGGGTGCAGCAGTCTGGAACCCGACTCACGGGATGCCCTGCACTGTGACCGATGCTGACTGCCCTGCAGGACGAGGTGGTGCTGGTGGGAGGCGCTTACGCCGACGCGAGGCGGGCGCTGCAGCCGGGGGCGGCCCCCCTGGAGTGGCCCGCCGGCTGGCGCGCCCTGGAGACCTGCACCGTGCTGGAGGTGCGCATCCCCTTGTGAGGCGTGTAACGTGGAGAGACCTCGGTGCTTATGTCCGAAGGTCAAGCCGTCATAGCGAGGTCGAGCTGTGTGTGCAGCACTGCTTTATCCACAGGCATCATGCGCAGCTCAAGTAGTTTGCATGTGAGCACACACCACCGTTTGCATGGATCAGTAGATGGGCACTGCCATGTTCGTTGGCTTCAAGTGCGCCACCAAATGTCGAATGTGGCGTGCTGGAATGTCACGTTGTCTGCAGTGCCCATTCATGCTGAGCACCATACTGTCGTGCTGCGTCATCGACTGTCCATCCATATACACTCCAATGTCACCATACAGCCGACAGCTGCCCTGCGCTTGCACGGGAGGTGGCAGGCACGATGCAACTGGCAGCAGGTGCCGTGCAGCCGTGTCTCACTGAGCCGAGCAATGAGGCTGAAGCACGACCGGCTGAACGGGTGTATGTCCTGCAGGTGGCGTACACGAGGGGCCAGGCGCCGGTGACGCGGGCGGCCGCGGAGGACGTCAGCCGCGCCGCCACCTGGGCGCTGCTGGAGCCCGTGGGCCAGCCCGCCGAGCTGAAGGTGGGCTACCATCCACTGTGGCGTGGTTCCTCTCACCCTCTGGCGACCAGTCATGGCTTGGTGGCACGCACTATTGTCTGCCTATACCCCCGACTGCGTCGACGTGGCCACTGCAAGCTGAGGCTGCCATCACTGCCCTTGGGTCATGCACTGCCACTGGCTGACTGACGACGCATAGACATATCACATCTCATATCCAGCAGGCCGCAGAGGAGGCGCCGGATGTGCAGCCGCTGCCGGCGGCGTGCGATGGCGAGATTGACTGGACGCTATTTAGCTTCTCGCATGGGTTCCGCCACCCACGCGCCGGCTCAGGCCACCCAGCCCTAGGTGCCAGCACCCGTCAAGCACCACTCAGCAGTTGCCATTCCATACACATGCCTGCATGCACCATACTGAACGACTGAGTTGCAAGTGCTGTGTGTAGCAACTGTTGATTGTGTCCTAGCGCTAGCAACACATGTGCTGACGCTGCAATGGTGTTGAACCTGCGCAGCGCCTCGGCTGGTGGCCGCTGCCCTGACCATTGCGGCAGACGGCGAGTCCATCACACTTACAGTCAAGCCGCTGCCGCCACCAAAGCCCTCCGCAACAACCGCCTCTGGCGCCGCGCAGCCCGCAGCAGCAAGCGCAGATGCAGCAGCAGCAGCAGCAGCAGCAAACACACCAGGCTCAGCGCCTGCAGATGGCAGCATACCAGCCGGCGGCTCGCCCACAAGCACGAGCACCACAGCACACATCTTCGATGGCGGCAGCGTGCACGGCGGTCAGTCAGCGGCGTTCGCCATGCTCCCGCACGCGCAGCAGGCAAGTGAAGATGCTAGAGCGGTCCCTGAGCATGTGTGGTGCATCTGACTTGCCACAGAGGTGCACGCGTGGCAGGCTGGCCCATGGGGCATCAACCAACTGTACGGCAGCATGGCCTGCTGGCCACCTGCAGTGCAGTCGGCTGATGGCCCCAGATCATCCTACCGATGTCCAGAATCATGGTTGCTGCACACATGTCATTGTTGCTCTCACCAGCATATCATGTGCCATAGTCAACACACATGCATCACTGCACAGCAAGATTATGATGTCAGGTGTGCATACCTCCCCTTCTATCACACCTTCCGGTCTGAACCTGACGGGTGAAGCAAGGAAGCTGCAGCGCTTTTGCTGGCCCCAGTATACAGAATGGCTCACATGTTTTCACAAGTAGTCATCGTGACACCAGGTCAAGCAGGAGGCTGCAGGAGGAGCCCCAGCGCTGGCAGCGCAGCAGCCGCAGCAGGGCGGGTGGCACGCCGGTCCACAGCAGCCGCCGGCGGGGTACCCTGGCTATGATATGGCGCCGGGCGGGCGGGGGATGCCGCGCATTGAGTCTACAGAGTCGTCGTTGCACACCAGCGGCATGGGCGGCCGGCGCGGCGTCAAGCGCGACTCAGCAGACACCGTCGAAGACGATGAGGTGAGAGTTGACAGTGGTCAGTACAACACCGCTGCCTGTTAGGAGCCCAACACATGGCATCTAGCATGGGTGTGCTTCTGCGCTGGCGTGACATGCAGGGCATTCCTGCTTCAGCATCAGCTTGCCAGTGGCTGATTGAAAACCCCAACCCTGACACCTGCCATGCCACAGGGAATGGTGGCAGGCGCCAAGCGATCGACACGCTCAACACGGCGGGGCGGCGGCACAGCAGAGTTTTACGAGCTGGACCGCGACAACCTCGCCCGCATCAAGGTGCGGCGCTGCCCACTGCTGGACATAGCACCGTACCGTGCAGCTGCCATAGACAGCTGCAGGACTGGGATGAACCGCAGTGTCAGACCTGAACCTTGACTGGATTGGCTGAAGCTGCAAGCTCTCAGCACTGTGGCATCTGCTACATTTCGCTGTCATGCCACGGTGCTGGAGTCATCAGGCGCTGCCAATCCAGTGCAGGGGCCACATCAAAGCGCACTTGCAAGCCAAACCAGCTTCAGCACAGGGCACAGCAGGTCCAGCTGTTAGTCACAAGACCGTGACAGGCCCAACATGCATCCGCTTCGCACTCCTCATACACGCTTGGGACCGAACACTGACGAGCTCCGTGACCCAACAGGCGGAGCCGGTGGCGCCCAAACCGGTGCTGGGGGGTCTGCGCCGCACCGCCTCCGGCAACCTGGTGCCTGTCGCCGACGACGCCCCCATCCAGTGAGCACCCCGCCAGTTGCCGCTCGTGCGTAGTTCGAGCTGAGAGGCAGTAGATGGCACCGAAGGGGCTGCAGACACGGGCAACAGCTTGCGTTGCATGACTCAGATCAGCAATTGCGCATGATCATGTCGGTTCGCTGACCCACGTTTAGTTCATGCACTGCGCATGATGTGCATCTGATGCACATTTCAAGAACGAGAATGATCTTGTCATGGTCCTTGAAACTGAGCTGTTGTCACACCTTGCAGATTCTGGGTCAAGCGGCGGCGGCTGGTGGCGGTGGAGCTGCGTCCAACGCCGCCTGCTGCGCGGCTGCCGCAGTTTGTGCTGCCGCCCACGACAGTCACAGCAGCAGCTTCCAAGAAGTGGCCACCAGGTAGGTGGTGCACTGCTGGTCATCCAGGTGCTTGCAGGTGGCAGTGCGCATGTTGTGGCCTGAGGCGCCACTGGCAATTCTGGTGTCTGGAACCTAAGAACGCGATCTTCGCACATGTGCAGGCACAGGAGTCAAGATGCCAGTGGCGGGGACGCTGGCAGATGCGCTGGCGGAGGGCAGCGCCGGGGCGACCCGCTGGCACACCGGCATCCTGCCCCACGGCAAGCCACCAAACCACGCCCCTTGCAAGCGCACAGCTGGCAGGCCGCAGGCCGGACTGTCAGACGCTCAGACCAGCTGTGGGTGTGATGCCACAATTTCAGCCGGCTGGTGACGAGCGGGCAACCGCTGGCCGCAGGCTTCGACCCGGAGGCGGCCGGGGCGGCGCGGCACCCCGAGAAGCTGATGGGGGCGCTGTACGTGGTGTGGGACGAGGCCTGCCTGCCCCCGTTGCCGGCGCACATCAGCCCCTGGGAGGTGGCGGAAGACGCGGCGCGCAAGAGCCGCCAGGTGGAGCGCTCCCGGGCCGAGGCCCTCGCCCAGGCCCGCAAGGTACCCCGCTGCATAGGGTTTAGGGTGCATGCTGCGCTGGTGTTTCTCGGTTCAGGTATGCTGCTGCAGCAGGCAGGACTTCCAGGCGGTTTGCTTCACGCTGCCACTGAACAGAAACCCGTTGAACGGCAACCCTGGGCGCGTGACTTGATCATTGTGAACGTCGCCCTGTGCAGGTGGCAGCAATGCAGACGCGGCAGGAGTCTGGGGCTCCTGCCACAGGGCCTCGCGCGCGCGGCCGCAGTGCCGCTGCCAGCGCGGCTATCCCGCAGCAGCCGCATTCACAGCAGCAGCAGCACAGTCCCCGACGAATGGCGATGCCGCAGCAGGGGTACGACCAGCAGGGGTACGACCAGCTCGGCCCTGGCAATGGCAGCAGAAGCAACGACCTGGTGCAACCGCAGCAGCAGCAGCAGCCGAGGTCCCCGCAGCACGCGCAGCAGCAGCGGGCGTACAGGCAGCAGCAGGGGCAGAACTACCAGCAGGGGCAGAACCAGGGCCAGCAGCAGCCGCGGGGCGCGTTCAGCGTGCCCGCAAGCGCTCTGGCGGCGCTGCCGGCGCGGCAGCAGCAGCTGCTGCACGCCAGCCGCGCTGCCGCCGCCGCAGGCAAGCAGCTTGCCCCGCAGCTGCAGGCCGAGCTGGTTGCCCTGTACCGCCAGCTGCAGGTGTGCAGGCAGATGCTTCTCATCATCCGTCATTCGGGTTGCCAACCTATGCCTCCATATTTGCACGCGCTCAAGCACCCATCAGGGGCTGGTGCCAGCCGGTCGCGACTGCTGTCGGCACTGCAGTAACTCATGCTCATCACATCATACTGCTGCATTGCAGGCTGCGCATCAGCAGACCATGATGCAGGACGGGCATGGCGGTGGAGGCCCCCAGGGGCAGGCCCACAGCCTGGCGGCCTACGAGCAGCAGCAGATGCTGCAGGGTTCAGCGCTTGGCGAACAGGCGCCGCCGCCATACAGCAACAACAACACGCAGCAGCATAGTCCTATGGGAGGGCACCCAAGCTATGGCAGCATGCAGGGGCAATGGCATCAAGAGCAGCAGCTGTCACCGCAGCGGCAGGCCCACTTCCCAAACCACCACCAGCAGCAGCAGCAGCACGGCCAGTACCAGCAGCCCAACCACTGGATGCCGCAGGGCCAGTCTCCGCCGCTGCCTCTGCCGCCGCAGCCCCAGCAGCCAGGGCACCCGCCGGGCAGCCACACATACCAAAATGGCTGGCAGCAGCCGCTGCCCCCGTCACAACCCCGTCAGGTGGGGCATCCTGCCATGCCATGCATGGACCCAGCAGTGCCATGTGCTACTGGGTGTCCGCTCTTCCACCAGCCACCTTGATCTGCCTCGAGGATGAGGTGCAGAAGTTGTGCATGCAGACTGCAACATCATGAGTGGCCTGTGCCAACCTCATCCTGCTGCTGGAGCGCCTTCCTTGGTGCACCAGAAGGCTTTGCCAGCAGCCGTCAACGCTCAGCGGCCTATATATGCCACATACTCCAGCAACAACCAAGAACAATAATGTTGCCGCAGCCCTGTACCTGCCCACAACCCCTGTTGCATGTGGTCCTTCGATCGACCCAGTATTCGTGTAGAATGTGCCTGTGTCAGCATGCAGTGGTTTCTGTGTATGATACCGGATCTGCCCCATCCGCACGACCCACGCATTCAGCGGTTCTTGTTTGGAACTCCATTTGTGCCATCTGTCAGTATGTGTTAGCTAGGTGTTCCTTGTGTTTGCGATTATTGGCTTGCAACAATGTTGATTGCTTCAAGATGTGCAGTAAACGGATGATGACTCAAACCCCAAAAACAGTGCACTGTGCACAGCGACCATCCTACAGCCCAGACGGCAGACACTGGCGGAAGGTAGATGCGTGCTGTCGCTGGTCATAATGTATTCCATGGAAGGATGGGCCCAAGCGAGACCTGCGGGCAGCATACGATCGCTCTCAATTACTCAGACTCAGAGCTCTGTCAGGTGGCACGTCGTGTATGACGCTTCTGTGATCACAGCGTGCATGCCGCAGCATCTAGCCGGACTCACCAGCATGTCATTCAGGTCCCTTGTCAGCACGATGCTGCTACCTAGCCGTGTGCTGCAGTGAAATCAGGCCAACCTCAGATGCATCTCTGACGCAGACGCACGATGAACGATAGGCCACCCATGAGGTGGTTCTGTGCATCATAGGTTGTCCTTGCTGGGTACTTTTGTTGCACACTGCTACAAGATGATGGAAGCAGTAGTGACGTAGCTCACTTGGAGGTGATGGCGCCTTCGGAGATCTGCTCCAGCTCCTTGAAGTCCTCCCACCCTGGGGGAGTCAGGCGCTGCTTGAACTCGTTGGGTATGTGCACCACGCACTCGTGCTCCCCCCGGCCGCTGGGCTTCAGGCACATGTCTGCAGGGCCAGCATGCAGGCCGTCAGCAAGATGGTTTCCCGCTGACTGTGAGTGGCCCTTGGGTATGCCTGGCGAGCACGTGCAGCACGCTTGCGACAACTCTGGTAAATCTGTCGCTGAATTGCAGCAACCCGCTGCGCCAGCTGATGACCTGCTGGTTCGCTCATGATCTGCCATGGTATACTCTGCGGGCGTCTGAGCACGGCGCTGCTTGTGCGCAGCACCTCACTTGCATGCTGTGATGGGCAGGATGTCAGTGAGCGTTGTCACAAGACTCACAGTCGCTGACGTCCAGGGGCCCCGCCTGGTTCTCCAACACCTCTACCAGTGTCTGCCCCTCCATCCCGCGCATGGGGAACCGCCGCCCCGTGCCATCCACCACCGTCACCTGAACCATCTTGTCGTAGACGGAGGGTGCTGCCTGCGCATAACGGGCTGCCTGGCCGGACGTCACCAGCCGCTGCAACGTGCGGGTGCTGAGCTGCCTCAGCGCCATGTTGCAGGCAGCTCACAGCATCACCCACTCAAGAAGCACACCCACAACGTTGTATATCCCGTTTCTGCTTGACGCGCTGCGCTCCCAACTGCTATTTGCAGGCGAGATCGATCGTAACAACTAACTGGAGTACGCAAACAGCAGATGGGTGCACAGGCAGCACAGAGGGCGTTCTAGGCTTGCAGTGGAATGTCTCCAGAGGTTGACGACTTCGATGCCGCCTGGAATTTATTGCAAACTGAAGGGGTGCCAGGTGTTCCTCGCATGCATCGTCGCAGCACACCCTGCCAACTGGCCAGACATCATTTTCGCTCGAGTTCGCAGCACGAGGCCTAACAGGCAACCTTGGCCGATCGCCCCTGCCCTTAGCGGCACAAGCGCATGGCTCCTTTGGGCTGCCTTCACGAGATCACTGTCGACGGCAGGTTGCAAAGGCTGCACGCCGCTACCGTTCGGCAAGGGTTGCGCTGAGCATCCCAACGCCATCGGACGTGCGTCTCGTCACGTCGAGAGGCTTGCTGGCACTGTGATCTAATCACATCAAGCAGCACCAAACTTCGGAAGAGTGAGGGTGTGATGCGTTGTTCATGCTTGCAGTACAGCATGTTTGAGCTGTGAACCGCATTGCTTGGACCTTGTTCGGGAGGCAAGTACATGCCAGCGCTTGTCATAACGAGTGCGGCCGACACCTGCAGGCTGCAGTTACCTGGCATAACATCGGCTCCTCTGCGAGCGATGCTGATGTGAACCTGATGCAGGGGAATACAGGAGGTCAGTCACGATGCCGATCAACAGGAAGCTACAGGCCGAGATGGACCGCACCCTGAAGCGAGTCGCCGACGGCCGTGCAGCTTTTGAGGAGTTGTGGCAGAAACTGGACGCCACGGAGGTAAAGTTAATGTGTTCACAACAGCTGCTGGTATCTACTCTACCACCTTGATGATGATCCTCGTGCAGGGGCAACAGTTGACGATGTTGCGATCGCCATAGTTGCATCGAGCATCATAAACACCCTCGCATGGGCCCTGCTTGTGGCTCCTCCCGCATTGTTGGTGGCAGCCACTATGCACTCGGGCCTTTCTCCAGCCGGTACAAATGCTGTCATGCAACCGAGTGCTGTTTGAGGCTGCAGCAAGCGCCCAAGGCTGTGAAGCTGGACGTGCCAGCCCCGCAATATTCGCATGCCTGCAATAAGGTAGCATTTCTGCATTGATTGCCCGATTGTGCAGTAGCTCCACTTTACATGGTGCACGGCCGTCGCTCGGCGGCTATCAGTCTGGATACCACGATATTTTTGCAATGGGCAGGAGTCGGCAGTCCGTGAGAAGCTGCTGCTGGAGATGAAGCGGGAGCTCAAGAAGATGCAGGCAAGCCCTGCGGTGACTGCAAGTGTGCATGGTCTGCAGCTGACGATCTGGAGATGCAATGATGCAGTGCATGCTTGAAGGGAGTTTTCATGGACCGACCTGCGGGTTCCATGCCGTTCAGTGGAAGGAGACTCGTTTGGCTCGCATTACTTGAGTGTGTGCTGTCTTTACTTCACACTTGCTGTCTGGCTGCAGAGGTACAGGGAGCAGGTTCGGGGGTGGCTGATGTTGCCAGACGTGAAGGATACAGAACTGCTGGAAGGCACTCGTCGTGCCATTGAGCACGACATGGTGAGGGGATATCGTGAGGATATGTCATGGATAGAACGCTCTCCTTCGGTGCAAGTCAGACTGCTTCTCACATCTGCATGGGGGTGTCTTCATCCTGTTACAGCCAGCTTGGCTCGATGGGTTTCACACTCGTCTCGAGTTGGTCCAGGAGCGCTACAAGGTGTGCGAGCGTGAGAACAAGACCAAGGCCTTCTCCAAGGTGCGCTTCAAGTCGTCAGATGCAGATGTGCACCCGATTTGTAATCGTATTGCTTTTGGGTGCGGGGCATCACAGGCTCATCAATCTGCCACCGAATGTACCTATCTTCCGTACGAGGTCGTTGTCAAACTGACTAAGACGAGCATGTAGTGCTGCAGGTGGGACTGCAGCAAGAGGACAAGGTGGACCCTGAGGAGGTTGCCCGCCAGCACACCATCGACTGGCTGAACAGGTAAGGTGCCCATGCCAACCCACCACAGCATATCATGCGTACCTATACACTGGCAATGACTACACTTTGCAGCAAGCTGTACATGATAGTGTTGTGCTCATGGTCGTGCAGTGTAGTCACAAGGCTGGAGATACAGGCGGACAGCTTCGAGGTACACACACAGCATGCCTCACGCCTGAGGGTTGATGCCTCTCCACCTAGTGCTGCCTGTATTCAGCCTGTGGCCACCCTTGTGGGGTCGCACAGGCCTCACATGGCAGGCACGCGTCGTCGACATTCCAAAAACCCTAGAAGCCGACCTGCAGGCGGAGCTGGAGGAGATTGCGGCGGGTGCGGAGGCGGGCGGTGCCAAGAGCCGCGCCGCGCTGCACAGCCCCCGCGCCCTGGACCTCGAGGCGTTTGCCACCCGCCATAAGCAGCACATAGCGCGCATGGAGCAGGTGCGCTGGGCGTGCGTTGCCCTTCAACTGTCACGTTTTGCGCATTGCTGGATGTGGAATACAGTCGACATGGTAAGCCTGCCATGGTCGAGTGGCACATTGCATCGGGCAGAAAGGCCACGTGTGCAGATCTTGAGCAGAATGCAGGTGTCGTGGGGTGGCGAAGCTATGCAACTCTTCCTTCATGACATGATCTGCCTGCTCATTGCAGGTGCTGCGCCTGCTGGAGAACGAGCAGGTGGCTCCTGACGAGGTCGAGACGGCGCTGCACGATGGCATGGAGTACTATCTGGAGGCGTCCACAGAGCCCGACTTCCAGCAGGCACTCCCACCATTCCTGCGATCCTCCAAACCTGACCTTGCAGTCGACCTGCACCTATTGGTCACGGTCAGAATGTCACTGTCATGTCATGTGTCATAATTCATTTTGCTTACATCATGTGCCTAACACGTAGGACGACAATGATCTGTATGGCCCGCTGCCACTGTCGGTAATGGACGAGAACATTGGCAAGATTGTGCCGCCCGCTGAAAAGAAGGTTGCCGCAGCCGATGGCTCAGAGGTGCGAGTTGTGCAGTGTTGCCTTCTACCAGGTACAGCAAATCAGCATGTCAGAGGGTCACAGCTATAAGTTTCACCAGCTGCAGAGGCGGCTGCAGGTCCACAGATTTGCAGAAAGCATGTGCTTGTCCAGTTCTGCAGCATGTGCTGCATGAAAAGGAGGCAGTTTGCAGACCCTAGGAAGGGTGCTGGTCGTGCTCTTTGATCAGGCAGATGACCGGAGTCAAACACTGTTCTTCCGCTTAATGATGTCATGCACAGCCGTCGATCTGTCGCGTATGCAATCTTCGATTCAAGAAGCACCAAGAGGCACCAACTCTACTGAGTATTGACTGGTGGCTTTTTGGGTTACAGGAGCCTGAGACACCGCCACCAACGAAGGACAGCAAGTTGGCCAAGCAGAGCAAGTCCGCCGCCAAGAGGGCCGCCAAGCTGGCGGCCCAGGCCGGTGCGCGTGGGTTCGGTTATGCAGCTGGAGCTGAACCGTCATGACCTGCCAGATGGCAGTACTGCATTTTTGCTTGTCACATCCTGCAGCTCGTGCCTTACCCCTAGTGCTGTGCCGTAAATGGTGAGCTCAGGGATTGGGGTTTGTGGTGAAGGTCCGGGTGGCAGTTGATGATCATGTCCGCCTTTACATGCGCAGAAACTGCGGCCCGCAGGGCAGCGCAGGCGCGCATCTCGCCGGTCAGCCCGCGCATGACGGCGCTCAGCCCGCGCACCCCCGTCAGCCAGGCCGCCCACCAGGCCCCCTACAGGTGAATTCACCGTGAAGATGGCATGCATGAGCATACGAATGTCGTTGATTGGCTGGAGCTTCACGTGCTTGTCACCCATCTGGCGAGCTGTTGACTAGATGGGGCTTGGCAGCACAACAGGGTTGCCACTGTTAGACGGCACGACAGGATCTCAATACCCTCTGCAAAGCAGCGTGCTGTGACCCTGAAGCAGTGGGGAGACTATAACATCAGTTGCGCTCTGAGCAAGGTTCCCCTGCTGGCTGTGCAGCATCTCTCCAGTCACGCCTCTGAGCGAGGAGTCGGGCAGCCACAGCAAGGGGACCCGCCCCTGGGAGGGGCTGCCCGCCAGTACCATCCCCAGCGCTGCTTCCACACCTGAGACGCCGCCACTGCCGCAGCCATCCCCGGACCTGCAGCCACCTCCTGGCCTGGGTGACTCATCAACTGCAACACTCATTCTCTACCTGTCTTCGGACTGTGATGCAAGGATTGATTGGGGAAGTAATGGCAAGCTGGCAACAGCCATCAGCTCGCTGCTCGGGCCTGAAGGATTCACTGCTGCTAGACCCTGCCACAGGATTCCACGGCACGGACGCTGCAGCGCAGCCTGACTTGGGGCCGGGTAGCCCTGTGAAGGTGGGTGCCGGCACACAAGCAGCTGAGATGTGCTGCAACTTGGATGGACGACAGGACTCGAGTCGTGTGTCGAACAGCAGCATGACTTCGTGATGGGTGTGCAGGCTGCCCAAGCACCATATACCCTGGCGCGGACCAGTCCCTCTGGAACTCCGCGTCATCAACCAACTCTGACCAGCTCTCATCATCACCAACAGCAGCAAATGCAGCAGGATGCCCACATGCCAAGGTGCAGAGATAGGACAGCTCCCTATATATAAGCACACAGAACGTGAGTGCCTACCAATAGGTGCATGAAGTTGCAGCTAAAAAGAAGGTTGGAATTCCGGATTTGCTCATGCCATGCCACAGCAGGTTCCCGCCACCGCCGCCACCCCCGCCCTTCCGGCAGCAGCATGCGCTGCAGGGTGGGCGGCCCTCGACGCCCGACTTCCCGCCCATCTCCGCAGCGCTGGCGCCGGCCGGGCGCAAGCGCCACTCCGCGCCATCCCACCCTGGCAGAGGTGCCGGCTCATGCCTCGCCTTTGTGCTGGCACACATCTTGACTTCTGCCACTCTGCTCTCCACGTTGACCGAGTTCACCTGAAGTGCAGCTGGCTTATGACAGCTGCCTCGTGCATGGCAGGCCACCCGGACTTCGGTCAGACGCCATCCCAAAACGGCCTGGCAAAACCTTCTGTGCCGCCCCCGCCGCCGCCCGCAATGTCTCCCATGGCTGGGCGCAGCAAGTCAGGCGTTGTAGGTGCTGGGACTCCCGCCGCAGGGTGGGCAAACTGGTCGCTGGGCCGCTCTGCCTCCACCAACACCCCTGGTACGCTCGGCAGGCAGACGTGGCTGCAAAAGGTGTTATGAAGCTGCAGCCAAATGACACAGAATTTTGACTGGACCCCACCATTCATGTGCATGCATTTAGGCCTGGCCATGGCCGTCAGTGCTGCCGATGCTCCGCCGGCACTGTGGTGTGCAAACCCTGACGCTGGGCTCGACGACAGCTCCAAGATCGCGGTGCTGCAGCACCTGGGCCTGGCTGATGACGGCAAGCCAGGTGTTGGTGCCACCAGACATGTGTCATGCGCACACAGGACAGCAGGCAGCTGCTTGCAGCTGACAGCAGCGGTCTTTGCCCTGCGGCAGCTGAACTCTCTTGTTGATTTCCAAGGCAAACTGATGTTGCAGCGTTTCAGGTTGACGATATCCCCAGCACATCGCGCCATGTGTTGCGTTGCAGAGTCGTCATCAAGAGCCACCACAGGCAATGCACCATCAGCCATCCTGCAGAGAGAGCGGCCGGCAGCTACGATGGTGGGGGTTGCAGTTTTGGCAATAGAACAAATGCATGCTGTGTCAAGGGCACTTTGCTGCTGGCCCCACCATCATGTTGATGCTGTGTGGAATACGTTGCCGCAGGGTGGGCATGCGGTGCCGACCGAGCGGCCGACGCTGTCAGGCATCGCGCTGCAGCGGGCTCGGCAGGCCGCGGCGGCCGCCGCCGGCAGCTGCGCCCGGCCGCAGCAGCCCTCCCTGCAGCGCTCGGCGTCCGCTGGCGTGCGGGGCCTGGCGCCGCAGTCCCGCTTCCCTGCACCACCACCATCGCCCCCGCCAGGTGCGGCACCACCGTGCATCCGCCACTCTGATGATCGCGTGCCGCAGCTGCTGGGCAGGGGCATTGCCCCTCCTTCATTCAGGGGGCGGCAGGCCTCTGCGTTCCGTCTTTCCCTCGGTCGTGCAGCCTGCATCCTCTGCTGCTGTTGTGTGGCAGATGTGCCACTGCCCAAACCCATGCCTTTGCAGCACCCTTATGCTGACACGTCTTTCACATGCAGATGAGGGTCTGACGCTGGAGCAGCGGGTGGCGGGCAGCGGGCCGGGCGGCGCTGCAGCGGGGCTGGCGAGCCCGCCCCGCCGCCCCCAGGAAGTCGACAAGCCGCACACCCCCGCGGCCGCCGCCCGCCAGCTGGGCATCCTGGACGCCGCGCTCCGCAACAAGTATGCTCTCTGACATTGTCACAACACTTGGGTAGCCGCAGTTGACCTTTCAGGAGACAACCGGGGGTTGACGTCATGCGATGTCCTAGTGGTCACCTTGAATGCAAGAGGCGAGCCACCTGTATGCGCCTGCTCGCCTTCGCAGGCAGCAGGATGCTGATGCGGACTGGACATGGTTTGACGGCCGGGACCGTGACAACGGCCTGCGGCGTCCCAAGGTGTGGCCCAACTCTGCAACGAGGCATTCGCGCTGTTTCTGTGGCGATGTTGCGCAATAACACCGGTCCAACATCCATATGAAACCCGAGCTAGCGCTTCTATTCTACGGCTGTACAGGTGCTGCACCCGGCGCCGCAGCCGCTGCCGCACAGCCTGGCCAACACCGTGAAGCCGCTGCTGGAGGAGCCCGCCACCTTCCGCCGCCTGTCCGCCGACACCCTGTTCTTCTGCTTCTACTTCCAGCAGGCATGTTGGCACATGTAGGCATGCGTATGTGTATACGTGTGCAGGTTGATGCCATTTGCACCCAGCAAGTTCTAATCATGCTGTCTCAAACGGCATGCGACCAGCGGATGTGTGACAACAGGCCAGCTTGGCATCCTACCGAATGTTTTGTCGAGATGCAAAGCTGGACAGTAACTCGCTGACTGCTGGTTTGCTGTCAAGCACCGTCTTCCTTGATGGCTGCAATCTTTCCGCAACGTCCGCCACTGGTTTACATACTCGCGATCGTTCACATGGCAGGGTCTGCCACAGCAAGTCCTGGCAGCGGATGAGCTCAAGCGGCGGTCGTGGCGCTTCCACACGCACCTCAATGCCTGGTTCCGCAGGGACTGCGAGCCCAAGGCACAGCCGCTTGCTGCCTGGTTCCACACTCTACTTTCACGCGCACTTCAGGGCTGTTTAGGGCTGAGGCCGTGCTTGCTGCAAACGGCTGCTCGTACCGCATTTGTCTGTCAGCTACTGTTGCATGAACTGCAAGACAGCCAATATGAGAGACACGATGCTGTGGTGCTCTGCCCAGTCCAGGTGCCATTGCATATGGAGTCTGTGAGCGTGTTGCATATTGCATTTCCAAGAGATTTTTGTCACCAAGCCTGTGCGGATCATTTCCTCCGCTGTCAACACCGACAACACTACAGGTTGGGCAAACCCCACATATTACCGACTGATGCACCGTGTGCTGCTGCCCGCAGTGCGTCACCACGTCCTTCGAGCAGGGGAGCTTCTCCTACTTCGACTTCGAGCTGCACCGCATGGCCAGCGTGCCCGGGGTGCCAGGCGATGCCGCCGCCGCCGGGCTGTCTGGCTGGACGGAGCGCACGAGCCGACCTGATTTTATCTTTGAACTGAGGTGAGCGAATAGCTGTGGTAAAAGTTGAGCTGTCACAGCTCTTGAGAGCTTGCGCAAGAGCTATCAGCTTCAACCAGTCCAAGCAGTTGCTGGTGAAGCCGGAGTTCAGCTGTTCTGGCGGCATGGCCCACTCACACAGCACAGCATGCGTGCGGTGCTGGATCTCAAAGGTGCTGAAGTGGAGCTGGTGGTGCTGCGCAGGCACATGGACACTGCGGCAGTGTATTGATGATGAGCGTCAAATGTGGTCTTGTGCGGCAACAAACGCATAGTGCTGCTGGTTTTGATCAGCTGTAGATTGACTTACAGGATCCAGCTGTCACATAGGGTAGAGGTCGTTGATGGGGTAGAGGTCATAGATGGAACAAAGGTCATTGATGGGGTAGAGGTCACAGGAGATCAGTAAACTTCTGCTGCGCCCTAGCCTTCAGTAGAGAGAAGGTATTATGAGTCAAACCACGAACATTGTCTGAAACGTAGGAAGCTGGGGTCTGCTGCTGTGTGGCTGCAGATAGATGTAAGCTGATGACACTTGCACCCACGCTTCTTCATGCACCGGTCGACGTCTGCTGTGCAGCAGCCCCAGCAACTGCCGCAGGCTTCTGCATCGTCCAAAACTGGCTGCGATAGACGGTGCGCATGAGCGACTGCGTGTCGGTCGTGTATGCAGTCTCAACGCTTTCGCGCTGCAGCTCAACAAACCCTGCCGCAGCTGCATAGGGAAAGCAGGAATGTGAGGCGAGTGAAGTCACACGGCACACTAACCGAGCCGTTCACCGCTGCACAATCGTGCACATCTACGCAATGAATGCACCTGCAATTCGCAACACATCGTCCAGTGGTAGCTCTACGGATAGCTCGTCGCTGCTCATGTAGAGGTGAGAGTCGGACCAGTGCCTGCGGGCATCACGTCGTTCGTCACATCTTATAAAGGCACTGTGGCAATGCTGCAAATTGTGATGCGTGTGCACAGTGCGACACTTGACAGAAGGGATTTTGCAGCGGCACTACGGCGCCCGCCTCTGTTCCAATGGTATGACTGCAGCACACTGCTCACCATAGGAGGGGCCCGAGGTTGATCCAGTACCCGCCTGGCCTCAAGATCCGGTACAACACCTCGATATACTCCTGCATGGCCGATGCAGGTACGTTGCGGCTGGTGGTCGCAGGAGGCAGCGGTTCTGCCGTGCCTCAAAGTGATGTGTAACAATCGGTCACAAGAACAGCACTGTGCAGCAAGAGCAGTCATGAGCATTGCTGTGCTCTCACCAACACATTGTGGGCTGTGTCCAGGAAGAAGCAGGTCAGCACCGCATCAAACTGCCCGGTGTTGTCCCGGCCACCATACACCTGTAGAGCATGATGCCCAGGATTGAGTTGTGCACAAGTATACAACCCCCTCTGAAGGAAAACCTGCCGACCTTGTTGTGAGCACTAAGATTGCCGACAGTAAGTGTAGCAGTGAGGAGCAGCACAGCTGGTCATGTGTTGAGGGGTGTTGTGACAGTGATGCAGGCGCACACCTCCAGAAAATCGCCTGCGCACATGGACAGCAGCCCCGGCTGCAGCGGCGCCTCAGCAGCGGCCAGGTCTGGAATGCTAATCTGCACCCCACAGCACCTCACTACGATGGTGCTGGGTGCTGTGCAGGCGTCATTGCTGAGTTCGTGCCTGCGACGATTCACGGACATAGGCAAGGTTCGAAAGGCATGTGTCTGTGAGTTAAGTGGGTCACCCCGCGCAGCTGCGCCGCAGTGCTGGGCTGGTTGTTGCTGGACGCCACCCAGGGGTGGATGACAAACTGGCCAGGGGCCTCGGCGCCATTCAGCACGAAGGTGCTGCTGATGAGCATGAACCAGCTGTGCTCGTTGCCCTGCGTCTCATAACCCTGTGGCAAGCAGATTTGCTATCCTGATCTGTCCTCATCCCATGTAGTCCCAACAATGCTCAGGAGGAGCCTGCTGTATATAACAGTATTGCAGCAGATGTCGAGACTGAAGCAGCTGCTATACAGGGAGCTGCAAGCATCAGAACCACGGTACCTACAGCACCTCCAGCCACCTGGATTGCTGCCTCGAGGCACAGGCGGCCCTGCCCAGCGCCCGGCACCAGCACCCGCGGCGGCGGCTGCTGCTGGGAGCCCTCATCGCCTGGGGACCGCAGCGGCAGCCGTGCACGCAGCTCCGACAGCAGCCGTCCGTAGCTCTGGGCACGTTCCACAGCCCCCTCCTCTGACCAGTCCCGCATGAGGTTCTTGAACACATACTTCACCTGCTCACACGCATGTGCGCCCCGTCACTGATGCGTCTCAACATCCCTATGCATTCCGTCACAAGCATGACCAAGGCCCCAATCCCGTGCAGACAGCTCTGCTGGGCGCACGGCGCATCCACACTACGGTTCTCAACAAAGGGGTCCTGCACCTTGTCAATGTCTGCGGGGCTGACGGCTGAAAGGTCACGCATGCTGGGCCCACTGGCCTCCGCCCCTCGCGTGAACCTGGGTACGCCCCTGTCCGCATTGAACACGTCCAGCATGGCGCTGCACAAGCACCAGCTCATCACTGATGACATCAACAGCATCGCAGGAGTCGACCGATATACGATGAATTCAGTGTGGACTGTGTATATTGCTGCCACGAGTCATGCAACAGCCCATCCACTCCTGCCAGGAGCATGGCTCGCCACTCACTTGATGACCTGCTGGTTGGCGCGGATGCACTCCAGGGCTGCTGTGTGCTTGGCCGGCTGATCGGGCAGCAGGGCCTTGTGGCGTGGGGGCAGCCTGTCATAGTTTCGCTGCCAGCGGCCCACCTCCCAGCCCAGCTTCAGCTCGTATGCACGGAACGCGCACAGGATCCTGCGCGCATCAAGGCCATGCACTTCATCTCGGTCCAGGCTGCTCTCTGCTGCACAATGTATCATCGTATCGAACATGCTGCCATGGACATGCGATGACTGTTCGTATTGGCAAGGTTCTTGCCTCTGTAGCGCCTTTTCCTCCTGCTCAGCCTCGTCCGCATCCCACTGCGGGTGCTGTTGGTCTGGCGCTGCGCCGCCGTGCACATGATGAGATCCATGCCCGTTGAGCAGAGGTGGCACGTCCGGATGCCCACCGCCAGTCATGATGTAGGTCTGCGCAGTCACGGTGGGTATTATGGGAGCAAAGCCTGTAGACTATCTTCGAAGCGCTGCCACATGCAACTCTTTTTATATCATAGAATATCTCAAGGGAGGCCGCCTCGCACTCCCAAAGAATGCTGGCATCTGTTCTAGCTTCAAGAACCTATGCGTATCGGCAGACTGCACGGTGATCACGGTGCGCACAACGGGCGGGCCAGCATGAAGACGCCCTCGCAGGCACAGCAGGGGGCCGAAGAGCCAGTGACGACAGACTCGCTGCAGCCAGACAGCGATCAGTGCATCAGTCTGCCTGTCCGCAACCGTTGTTGCTTTCACGAGTGTTGAACATTGCAGCATCTGAGCAGCCATGCGCGACAATCAGCAGACCGCCGTCGGCCCCCAGGCGTTGTTTGCCGGCCTGTCACAGAGGCTGGACGATGCTAGGGGCCTTATAGACAGTGCGGTGCCCCGTGTCAGGTGCGGCGTTGGCAGGAACCGTGCTTGTGGGCTGTCACACCTGCAATAGGCTTTGATTGGTGGATAATCTGTCCGTCCACCTGTGCAGCGAAATTTGTATGTCAATAAAAGCGCATCAGCTGCATCCTCTGCCTTTAGCTTTGCCCCCAATGGGCACCTTGAACAAGTATGGGCGTCTGAGGCATGGATGCACGGGAACCGCAGGGCGCTGCCAGCCTTCTCAGCTGGGCCAATGCGGCTGCCGACGCTGCCGAAGCGGGGTGGGTTGCGAGCAGGCGCAGACCAGTCAGCTCAGCAGCAGAAGCAGCAGCGTCCGGCTGGCACGGTTGTAGTGCGCAGCGGCCGCTTCGCAGCGCTCATCCCTGGCGATGGCGTGATCGAGCAGGTCTTCACGTCAGGCCTGGGCAACTTCCTGTGAGTATCTGTTGGAGCTTCTGGATCTGGCCAGAGCTCATGGCGGCCTCCCACCTTACTGCTTAGTCTCAACTCCCTGAGTAAGTGCCCCTCTGCATGGTCCTTTGGTCGCAATGCCCCCCTTTGGTTCCAACGTGCCATATCATCTGGTCATGTGCTGTGATGCACAGGAGCTTGTATAATGCGGCGCTCATCTGCCGGCTGGTGCTGACCTGGTTCCCGAACCCACCGGCGCAGCTGGTTGGGCCCCTGTCGACCGTCACAGACCCGTGAGTGTGACAGTCCACACCATCGCTTATGCGGCGGGCCGTGCTTTGCATGAGGTCCCGTCCAGACTATACTCCTCGACTGTTGTAGCCCTGAGCCACGTCTTTTCATACTGATCCATCACCTCAGGATTACAACGGCTGCAGGTATCTGAACCTGTTCCGGGGGATCATTCCGCCACTGGGCGGCACCATCGATCTCAGCCCCATCCTGGCCTTCATCACCCTCGATGTGAGCGGTGCTGGTCTTGCCTGTCGCATCGTACCACCAGGCTGAATGCGTATCATTCAGGCATGCAGGCGTTGCAGCTGAGGCAGTCGAGCGCGCTTGCTGGCGTGTCACAGGTGTTCACCAACTCCGCGCAAGCGCTGCCGTGTGAACTGGGGCCCGACGGCCAGATGAAGCAGCCGGCGTCGCGGCAACATGCCTGGACGCCTGCGAAGAGTGTGGTGGCGTGGCGCCAGCGACTCGCGGCCCAGCGCATGCAGAAGCAGCAGGTGGGGAAGCAGCAACCGTGTTGGACGTGGAGGCTGTCAGAAAACCCTGCTGATGGCGCCAGTGTGCTGCGTGCACGGCATGGTTAGGCATCATCCTAGTCATGCAGCCACAGATCTCTGAGGTTTGGCACTAACAAGCCATTTGATGTTTTACTGTCGTCCTCCTTTCACAGGCGCGCCGGCAGGCCTGAGTTGGCAGTCCAATCCGGCAGCGGGCTTCTGCAGCTTGCACATGGAGTGAGTCCGCAGATCGACGAAGGAAGCGGGCCAGCAATCTGCAAATGCGGACACAGTCTCGCCATGACTATGAGAAGCGAGCTGCATCCAGACCTTTTGGCGATGATGATGCCAAACTCTAAGTGTGATACCGGTACACTCGTCAACTACTGGACGGAACACTTTCGACATCCCACACTGGCTCCACCGCTAAGACAGATCTGCTCCAAAGGGGATCACTGCTGCCGAGACGCTGTACAAACTGCGGCGCCACTCTTAGTTCACTGACGCCGGCTAAAAATCAGTGCCTCCATGCCGCATCCGGTGGCAAATGGCCTAGTGCTACACTGCAAAAAAGCTGACGCACGTTCACCTGCTTGCTGCTTACATGCCACCTATCTGCAGCAGCGGGCTGCTAGGCCATACGAGCGTCTGAAGGTGCTGCAGAGCCCCATGTGGGCTCCTGTCGAAAGCCCCTTCAATGCTAGTTGGTGCCCAGGCGTGCGGCGCCCATCAGGTCCGAGGGGATGATCTGCGGCATGAGCCCCGGCAGCTCCCCCGCTGCAGATGCCTCATCCGAGATGACCAGACCCTGTATCTTCACCTGCACCGCGCCATGGATATAAACATATGTCAGCTTTTGTGGCTCGCTCACAGTGCCAGCAGCCATGCAGGTAGGAGGGTCACAACAGCTGAACCGCTGAACCTTGCAAAACTGAGGTGACCGTTCTGTCTGGCGCAGTCAACTCAGCATCAAGCAGCAGCTGCAACGCACTCATTAATGGTTCAGTGCACCTTGTGCTCGCCGCTGGACGTGGAGTTGAGCACCTCGATCTTCATGGTGCACTGCTTTGCCTGGCTGACGCTGAGGCGGTGCATGGCTAGCTGCGGCCAGTACATGGAAAGTCTCAGTCCTCATGACAGCAAGTCACAAAGTAGCATGTGCAAGATCGTCGTGCTGTCATATACAAAGCCCCTGGACCTTTTGCGCAAGGCACACCACTGGCTGTGGCCGACCTGTGAGTTCTTCTGCGCCCAGTGGCCGTCCATCAGACTGGGGTTGCAGGTGCAGCCGCTGACGCATGTGATTTCTGCAGAACACAACCTCAGCATTAGCATCGTGATGGGAACGTGGTGATTGCAGCAAGGTGATGGCAATTTCTGACTTGACGCATGATGCCATCTTGCGGCGATGGAGGCATGCAGCACAAATGCAGCAATTCTGCATTGGGGACACACCAGCCTGTCCCATGTGCTCATAGCTGCGCAGATGGTTGATGGTCACCACTGTGTGCGGGTTCGGCACCTGTACAGCAGGTAGTTTGGTGCACCAGTCTGAGAAATGAGGAGAATTTCAATTGTTGATCTGTGAACCAGCACATGTACTCATGACTCGGCGAGATAACGAGCAGAAGTGCGAACGAAGAGCAAACCAGCCAGTTGGAAGCGCACATCTGGCTGCGTCGTCTCGGCGGTGTTGACGGTCAGCAGCAGGTGCGCGCCAGGCTTTGTCGCCACGAAGCCCTCCTTCTTCGTGAGGTGGTGCGGCTTTGCCTCATCGACCCACTGGAAGCCGGGCGACTCCGTGACCTTCTCCCGAAACTTGTCATCGATGTAGCAGTATTCGTCATCCCATGCGATGTTGCCCTGCATCGTGGAGTCTAGCAGGTGAACGTGTAGCTTCGTAGATGCTGTTGCACATCAGTGCTGCTGCAAAAGCCCTCCTTCCATCTCTCATGTACGATCGTGGCCTAAACCCTAGACTTTCGATCCAGGCCCACCGGCAGCGCGGGCGGCAGCAGGTCCTCGTCTACGAGCGCCTGGTCGTCCGGGGTGAAGGGCCGCGCCAGCAGCCCCTCCCCCGCGCGCCGCAGCAGCCCCGCCACCAGGTCCGCCAGCATCCTGCAAAGGGGACACCAAGACAATACCATGGGGCGCACGGCAGGGCCAGGCCAGCGGCCCCTCGCCAGCGTCCCGCAGCAGGCCAGCGACCAAATGTGCTCACTACAGCCTGGCAGCACGTGCAAGCTGCATGAGGGTGGCAGGGCCTCGTGCTCAGCTTGCAGGGTCTGGGTGCGATTTTAGTTCATGTGCGGGGTGGTGGTGGCAGGGCCGTCGATGTGCGTACTGGTGGCCGTAGGGGTTGGGATGCTTGTCGCCGCCGCCGGGCAGCATGAGCTCCGGGATGGAGTAGCCGGGCGCATTGCGCTGCTGCCGCTTCCACACCACGCCCCGGAAGCTCAGCCACGGCAGGCTGTACAGCTGCGCAAACACCCCCAGCTGGTCCTCCCCGCTGTTCATGAACACCCTGCAAACAAGAGTCAGCATTGCAGTGGGTGCCTTAGCCGATCAACGGTTGCATTCGGGATGACGCCATGACATGAAGTTATCACTGCCAGCAAGCTTCACGGCAAAGGCGTACAAATGTTGTGGCCTCAAGTCTATCAACCTGGGGGCTACCTGGTACCAGGGGGGTCACACCTGTCCGAGAAGTCAAAGGTCTGCAGCAGGACAACAGCCGGCCGACGTGGCAGCATCAGCAGCTTGCGCAGCAAACGCTCATAACCACGGCGGAGCGGGTTGTTGATCCCACCGTACTCCAGCTTACATGGCAGCTCCGAGCAGTACTCTGGCTGGAAGCCATCGTTGCAATTGAACTCCACCTGCGCACCAAAGCAGTTTGCGCCAAGCTGGATTCAGATATGCAGGAGGCTCCCGGTGCAATCAAACACAGATTGGTTTCCAGTCTGATAAGCCCAGGTGGCCACTCACTGTGGGGTTGCTGTCCACTGGAATACGCACGTGAGCAACTGTTCACTTGTACAGATTTGACGCTAGCAGTGCAAACATCATGTGCAAGTCCCATGCAGATGCAAGCATAGGCTCATGCAGGGGTGCTCACGATGACGAGGTCAACGTCTGCGGGGACATGCCACTTGAGGCAGCTGTTCATGTAGATGGACATCACGCCGCCCAGCGCGCCATTGTGAAAGCGGTGTGGTGCATTGGGGAATGCAGCTGCGACACGCCGGAAGAGTCCCGGCCCAAAGCCGTCCTCCCCCAGACCCACAGAGATGCTACCACCAACCACCGCTGCACAAAGGGCGCCAACATCATGAGGGGTAACCAAAAAGAATAGTTAAAAGAGGGAGACGTCATCGCGTCCTACATGCAGGTGGGTTCATGGCACACTTGTGACGACAGTTGATGCATGCAGGTACAGGCACATCAATCAGATTGTGTGAATGCGCCATGACTGGCAGTACTCACCAATGTGCACTGGCTGCTGATGGCGCAGCTTATGCATGAAGGAACGCACGCGTGCCATATCGCCCTGGTGGACGATGCCTGTGTCCAGCTGCCGATCATCCAGCACCTGCGTCAAAACGTGCTGCATGTGCTCAGCGCAGGCAGGTAGGTCGGTGAAAATGGCGTGCTGCCCTGATGGATGACTCTGTGCTTCTCGTGTTGTTTCAGCGACTGTTGATCCGCTGTATCATTCGCGAGGACACCACGCTCGTTACGCTTGCATCATGACAACAACCAGCAAATATGTCTTCACCTGGGTCATGAGCTCCGACAGCTGCCGCCTGAAGCTCGCCGCCTCCTTGGCAGATGCTGCTGCCGCTGCCTTGTCCTTGGCTGCCAAGCCATTGCCAACGCCTTTGTCGCCTGAGGCTGCCTTGCCATTGGCACTGCCCTTGCTGCCTGCTGCTGCTGATTTCGCAGGCGCTCTGGGCTGCGTGCTGCCGTCCGCGGCGCCATCCCGGTCAGATACCCCCTGGCCGCTGCTCCCTGCTGCTGCCTGCTTTGCGGGCGCCTGCTCGCCTGGCGCAGCCAGCTGCTTGCCTGACTTGGCAGTGCCTGCCTGCTGTCCTGCTGCAAAACCCAAGGCGCACGTCTGCAGTAGTGTCACCTGTTACAATTGACACAAGCAGAAGGGCACTTAACCTCGTAATAGTAGACATGATGTGGTCAGCACACCCTTGGCATTGGAAGCTGCTGCGCTTATCCGCTGCCGCTGGGCATCCTCCTCAGCCCATTTTGCCTCCTGCGCCTCGCGCCCCAGCGCCTGCATCTTGGCCGCAGGGAAGCTGTCTCGTGCAGGCTCTGTATCCGGCTGGCCCCTGGCGTCTGTCGCGTCATCAGATGGCTCCGTGCTGTCGTCCTGGTCTGCCGCTCCTGATGCAGCAGTTTTCACAGCACCGCCTGCGACCGCATCCTGCGTCTGCGCATTGCTGTGCTGCTGTGCACTGCTCCATTGCTGGGCGGCGCTCTGCTGCTGCTGCTGGCTGCTGCCACCTGCTGTTGCAGCCAAGGCCTGAGGCTTGCTGTCGGCTGACCGGCTGTCGTCATCGATTGCAACCAGCGCATCCACATCAGGGTCAAGCTCGTCGGCGGCAGCATCAGTGATTTCATCCGCTGTGCTGTCCTCTGCTGTCTCATTCAAACCAGCATCCATGGCCAGGTCTTCAGACGCGGCATCGCCGTCGGCACCCACCTGCCCAGGCTTCACCTTAGGAAGCCGGGCTGCTGGTGCCGCCGCTGTGCTCACTACGCCTGCTGAGCCCTGCTGCTGAGGTCCGTTGCTGTCGGCTGCCTCATCTTCCAAGCTGCCGGCGGTACTGCCGCTGCCAACATTACTGTTGGCTGCAACGCTGCTGCTGTTGGTGTCCGCAGCATCCAGCTCCAGGTCTGGAAGCTCGCGCTCGTCCGGATCGACTTCCCTTTCGTCCTGACCCTCCTGGTCCTGCTGCTGCTGATGCTGCTGCTGTGGCATTTCTGATGCTGCGGGCTTGCGCCCTGCTGATGATGCGTTTGCTGCATGTGTGTCCTGCTGGCCCAGCTTGATGCCACGGGCTGACGCCAGCACCTGTCCAAAGGCAGGGAGCAGGTTCACAACGGACGGCAGCCTGGCTCGTTTGTGAAGATGTGACAGTGCGTCAGCAGCATGCACATGGTGGGCCACATGCATGGTGAATTTGCACCACCTGCTGCGTCTGCTGGGTGCCCTTCAGCGATCTGGCAGTCTCTCGCGCAGTGAAAGCAGCGAGCAGGGCAAGCGTCAAAAAGGCTACTGCCCATAGGCCCCGCCGCGTGCGGCTGCCAGCTGCACCGCGTGCCTTCGCTGGCGAGGCTCTCATCGTGTGGCTGAAGCATCGCCCATCACCTCAGCTGCATACTGACGGCTGGCAGCCTGGAGGCACCCGCCCAAGCTCCGCAGCGACAACAACCAGGTACAGCTGTTTGTCAGCCAGTTGCAAGTTTCCCGAGTTCAACGGCTCAAATTGGAAGTATGTCTGACCAGAAACGTTACGCCTATAAGGTTCCAGCTGTTGCGTGCGCCTTTGCCGTCAGACAACCAGGATTATTGGACGTGCGTCGGAGCAATCCTGGGAGTGTTCAGGTTGGCGGCAAACACGATTGCATGAAGCGTCGAGGTTGCGGCGATCAAAGGAGGACCGGATCTGATATTATCTCGCCATGCATGTGTAGCAAGCGGCATCAGGCGCAATTGGCTGCGTAACAAAGGCCATGCGGGGCCAAGCTGTCCTCTGCTACAGGGTGATAGGTACGTGCATACAGGTACGGGCAACAGTCTGAACTCGAGCGACCATCTCTATCATAGTAATGTCCCCAATCATGTGCGCCATAGCTGTCGACGCACATGCGAGCCTACAGAACCGCCAAACAGTGTGTATTGCTGAATAACCAATGCCCGAGATCGACACGCAGTCTGCCTGATGCTGATGCTACGGTAACCCCCACGGATCACACATGGGCAGCAGCGTCGGGTATCCGTTGGCAGCGGCAGAAAGACACTCCTTGATATAGCTGAAGTGTATCAGTACAGGTACGGGATGAAACGCTTGGCAGTGTCCTTATATTCGCCATATTCACTGTATTTCTTTCCAAGTGCGCTCTCCTCCAGTTCCACCTGCCCATACACAAACATGATGCAAACACTGTGCACAACATTACTGGGCTGTGAGAGCAGTTGGCAGAAAGTGTGTGTGCACTCCATTGAAAGCTCGCCTTGCGATCGAGCACGTAGAACAGTGCAAAGGACGCCGCAAAGCGCAGGTCGCTGCCAGTTGCTGCACTCAGGCCGAAAGCAAGCAGCAGCAGACCGCCATACCTGCAGATACTCAAGCCAGTCTCAATCACCACGGGCTGGACATTACCAGTCACTCAAATCATGCATAGATAATGGCACTGATGACACACGGTATAAGGAACGGCTAATGCAGAGCTGGTTCGCACATTGGGTGCCGGACATAGCTGTACGCGCCATCTGTGATGAGTGTGTGCTCATCGCTGCGTGGCTCTGCAGTACGACACACTACGCTCATTGCACTGCGCGATTTCGGGGCAAGTATCAGCAGCTGTAGTAGAGAACCACCGTGATGCAACCCAGCGTGCATCGGCACCCTGAGGCTGACCTGGGAATGGTGACAGGCTGTTGCCCAAGCTCTGCTGGCCGGCAAACACCAGTGCCAGCCCAGCAACCGCTGAGGCAACGCCACCAATGCGGACCAGCGCCTGTGCTTCAGTCCAGCAAGTCATCGAGGTTCAGCAGTTGGTATGAGTCTGCAACATGGCAGATGCACCAGATGCACATGGTCACAGTTGTTGGTGCTGTCGAAGACTGGCACCGTCTGCCTACCTCAAGGGGACCGGGCGGGAATACTAGTAGACCCAGCAGCACGAGTTGCGCAACGAGCCAGACTTCGCCTCGTGAGCCTAGTTGCTCCGTGTTGGCCATCTCCTGCAGCCCACACCCCAGCACTTATGTGCTTTGATTCGAGCATGTCTCGTATGCAGACTCCTAGCCTCATCATGTGTCAGCCAATGCATGGCCTGGACAGTCCGAATGGATCACAGCTTGTGCGCATGCCTTTAGGTCACTGCACGTGCTTTGGCTTGGAGCAAGTCCAGCCACCCACCTTGAGGAGCCCTTGCGGGTCAAGCTCTGCCGCGCTGGACTTGAAGAACTCCTCGGCATTGAAACTGGAGATGCTGGAAGCGCCCTTGTCTGACGATTTCGGACCATCAGCGCTGCTGCGAGGTATATGTGCAGGTCGTGATGTCTCTGTGCATCACAAGCGCACCGCAACATGCAAGGTAGTGCGGCATTCTCTGACATCTTGACCCCCGCAAGCCAGTGGTGAGCTATGTATGAAACAACTCGCACATCTCCTCATGTTCTGACCTGCAGACGGTAAAACCGCGTGCGCTGTGTGTGCTGCGTGCAGGTGCCACCCTTCGGATCACTGGGCACGCCCTGAATGGCTTGTGCACCTTTGTCGCTGGCTGGAGCATAACAGTCCCGGCTGACATCGTAGTATGCATGTCAGAAGTTGGGCGTCTGAAGAGATGGAATGCGGGAAGATGATGTTGTCGCAAACAGTGTTTTGACGGTGCAAATGTTGCATCTCGGCAGGATGTAGGAGTGGCTCAGGCGCTGGGTGGCTTCCACCGCCGGGTACCCACACAGCACTTAGATACAACAGCACATGCTTCCCACATGCACAAGCATCATATGTAGCACGCAGCAGTGCACGTCTATCTGAATGGTTACAACCGCAAGAACCGCTGCGCTATCCGCGGCGGGCGTCCGACATTGTACCCCATATTGCTGCGACACAAGGGGCTTCCATGTGAGGGCTTTCACACGGTGCTTCCAGTATGATAAGCTGCATGTGGAAGCAACAAGCATACTATGCGGCTTCGCCCAGATGAGATCGTCAATGGGTGGTTGCAACCATGCAAAGCACCTGAGTAGGATGTGGTACATCAGGTGCATGAAGCTCAGGTAGAACACAGCATTGACGACCAGCAGGCAGCATATGACCGTGACCACGGCATTGGGTGACACGGTCCCTGAGTGTCCCACCAGTGCTGCAAGCTGGTCCTGCAGCAGGAATGCCGACGTCGATGTGACGCTACTATAGGTAAGCTAGGGCCAGCACATTGCATGGCCATGCGCGGAGCGCAGGCAGTTGCTCTTGCGCGTCAGCCTGAACAGCACGTGCCTACACAGAGGTGTTCAGATTGTTGCACAAGGCATGTGCATACCACATGTTGTGCAAGTCCTTCAGCTGGTAGAACACCACAGAATCTCTGGATGACAATGCACAGGTAGCAGGAGTGGATGAGAGAAGACGAAGCGCACAATTGTGGAGCAGGAGCTGGTGACCATGAGGGCGAACAGGTTCTCCCGCGTCACCCAGCAAGATACTCCGATGAAGCCCAGGTAACCACTCAGCCGCGCCTGCACAGTGCGGTGGTGGACCCCTGCTCATGGAAATCATCTACCAGACTGGTGACATGCACGCATGCCGTAGTGACCTCGTCACGTTACAGACAGTCTTGGAGGTTCTGACAAAACCAATCAGGCGAATGCCTCCGCTCACATCAGCCAGACTCCCACAGCTGTTGCTGAGTCCATTGGCTTCATGCACAAACTGCTCACCACAGTGCCGAGCCCGATGCCGGCACTCCAGCCCCAATGCCGCGACCACGTGAGGCCCAGCGTGGCTGCCGTGACGCCGTGCGTGAAGACGTATGTGATTGCCTTCACAGGGCCTAACAGTACTGCAGATAGCAGTACCAGGATCACGTCAACCTGAGTCTGCACAGACTGTACATACATTTCAGGAGGTCTTCAAAGCATATACGGCATGCATCAGAAGCTGGGTAAGCAGACTCATCGCTCAACCACATGTGAGGAGCGCTCACTGAGGACCAAGAAGAAGGTGGCTGTCATTGTCTTGCGCCCGGCGGCAGGGCCAGAGCGCAGCGCCGACAAAATGACGGGCAAGGGCAGGAAATAGCCCAAGTAGCCTTCCAGATGCATCGTGGAGGCCAGGGCATATGCCAGACCCGACACAGCTGCAAGCATTGCAGTCTCCACCAACCGCTGGCATAACACAGATACATTGATTAGATCCTGTGAGATGCCGTCTAGGTAGTCTGTGCATGTGCAGCATATGCAGATGACGATTCCGTAATCACAGCTTGTGACGCAAAGCTGCAGGGTCGCACGCCGCATCGTACTAGATGCAGTGCAACTATGCCTCCTCTGCAGTGTCCTCAATAGGACTCTGAGGGTGAAACTGCATGCAGCTACTTCGAATAAAGTACCTGCGTCGCATGCAGGCTGTAGCTGGCAGGCGGCTGCTCTGCGCGCTGCTGCTTGATGCGCTCCTGAATGGCTTGCAAACGGTCGACATCAGCACCCGAAGCGGCAGACGGCACTGGAGGCTGCAGCTCCCGCGCAGCATCGCCGTCTGTGCCCGTCGTCCGCAGCGGCGCTTCGGCTGCACAGCGGCTGATGGTGTGGCGGCGACAGGTGTCCGCCACGGTCGGCCCATGTGCATGGCTGTGCTGCCTGCGTCAGGGACGTGACAAGCTTGATGGTGCGCAATCTTGCCAGACAGGCAGCAAGGACGAAGATGTGCGCGTTGCCTCGCGCAACACAAGCCTCCGAACTGCACACCTGACAGTAGTGGTGGCATGGGGTGCGGCGGGACAACAGGCACGGTCATGCTTGATTGAGGGTGAGCACCGCCATATGGCGGACCGCATAGTGTCTGAGTTCAGTCAAGACGTATAGGTGTGCTGCAATGCGAGCAGCAGGATCTGCATTTGCTAAAACCAGGCACATGCAGGGCACAGCGCACGGTGCATTAGGCTTCCAGCACGGGGTTTTAATGCCGTCTGATCAGCCGGAAACAGAATCCGACACGTACAAGCGACTGTGGGTGGCAGGGGCGTCTGTGAGGCGGCGTGCACCTGCGATCAAGAGTTGCATTCCCGGCGGCTTCTGATCTGGGTTCCCTTCGCTGAGCTGTCGACAGCCATACAAACTTGAGGCGCACAAACTTGGTTGCAAGCTTGCAAGGCCGTGGATCGTCGCCATATTAGGGAGTCTCACTGTGAACTCGAAAGTCACAGGCTCAAGGTGGCAGTGACCGGCTGTCAACACGATGAGCTACAGCAACTTGCACGCTGCACACCAGCAGAAGGGCCATGCAAGTAAGTCTACACAACGCTGAGCGTTGCAGGCCATGTTGTCGTCCATATACGTACAGCCACCGATCAAGTCCCTCTCTGCTGCTTTGCAGGTCACCCCTGGTAAGAGAGCAAGGTGTCAATCATGTGTGATCTATGGGCAGTCCTCGTCAATGTACGCAGCAGAGTGCTGACAAATGTCTGCTTCGATGCTCACAGGCACGATCTGGCAGTGGGGGATGACGCACCACAGATCGTGAATGCAGTCATCGAGATTCCCAGGTGAGTACTACACTTCAGATGCTGCATCGGCTGCAAAGCGCAGCCCCAGCCATCAAGCTGTGTTGCTGAGGATCAGTGTGCACTGGCAGGGGCTCAAAAGTGAAGTATGAGCTGGACAAAGATACCGGCATGCGTGAGTCCTTGACCATCAGGCCGCCTGCCTTGCCGTGGTCACCTGCGTGATGTGGTTGCCATAAGGTTGCCACCGTTGTCACCCTGTGTCATTGTAATGTGTTGACACAGCGATCACAAACTGGGCTGCTGGCTATGCAGTGTACATCGACCGTATTTTGTACTCCTCGGTGGTGTACCCGCACAACTATGGCTTCATCCCGAAGACGCTGTGTGAGGATAACGATCCATTGGACATCCTCGTCCTCATGCAGGGTGGGTGTACGACCATGTGCTGCTGCATCACCGTGCTTGACAGGCGCTGCCTCAGCGAGCAGCAGGTACTCCAAGCAAGCTACACGACATGCCATTCACCGGCCTAAGGTTGGCACACGTGTGCTGCAGAGCCTGCACAGCCGATGTGCTTCCTGCGGGCGAAGCCGATCGGGCTGATGCCCATGCTGGATCAGGGCGAGCAGGATGACAAGGTCACAAACAGGACCATCTGTTTATCAACTGCTGGCTAACCCGCTGCAAGGGTGCACTGCAGCTATCCTGTGCCAACTCCATGTCATCGCAGGTAGTTGGCGCTGATTGCGCTCTCACACATCGTGTCAGTTATACACTGAAATACGACTGCACTCGCAGATCATCGCTGTCCATGCCGACGACCCAGAGTACAGCGGCTTTGACGACATCTCCCAGATCCCGAAGCACAGGCTAGCGGAGATCAAGCGCTTGTGAGTCACCCAACTTTTGATAGTAGGGGTACAGTGCAGCCAGGCTACAGTCCTCTGCAGACCCACCCCGAGCGTATCACCGTGACATGCCGTGTGCACATGAGTGGGCTCACGATGTGCTCTGCAGCTTTGAGGACTACAAGAAGAATGAGAAGAAGGAGGTCAAGGTGGACGAGATCCTGGGGGCGGATGTTGCACGGAAGGCCATATCCGATGCCATGGTAAACATTAATATACCAATGCACGACTCTGTAGCATGCATGAACAATGCACGGCCTTCAAGAGCTGGTCATGTACATGCACTGGCGTCTTAGTGTTGCGTGGCGTCCAGTGCTGATGCCTGCTGTGCGGTGCGCAGAAAATGTACAATGATGAGTACATGCCAAGGCGTGCACGGTAGTGCCTGCTGGAGGATGAGTGCGGCACAGGATTCGCGAGCATAACGAGGGAGTGTTGCGAATGGCTGCAGGCTATGAACTGTGGTTGGCATGCATTTGACAATTGACAATGACGACACTTGCTTCAGTCAGATCAGGAGTACCGGTCAAGTGGTCCAGCAGTGACACCTAATCCTAGCAGCTTTCTGCCATCGTCGCTGCCGAGTAGAGTGCATGCGTCAGAGCTGTCAAATGCTCCGGGTGATATACGCTTTTCTTGGGTCAGGCAACCAGGAGGATCACGAGGGCAACACTCGTTGCTGGCAACGCAAATGCAGCCTGTGAGGTGACAGCCTGTCGTCATCGGAGATCATCAGTCTCGCATGAGTGCAGGTGCAGCAGCGGGCACACACGGGAACACAGTTGCATTGTGCCCGATGATATTGTCGTCAGATGAAGCGAACAAACCGACACGATGACAGCGATGACGCAGTTTCCATGCATTGTGGTCTGAATGGCGCAGCGACCTGTCAGCTGGCACCGAATCTGTACCGCAAACCGAGCGCTAGGTGTTGTGGCAGCCGCTGGATGGATCCTGTTCCTGCTTGCGCTACCTCCATCGCGGCCTAGGCCCCCTCTTCCATTGCACATCCACCCGCCGGACGGTGCGTCTGCCATGCCGGCAATGGCGCTCATGCTCGAAGTGCAGAGTATGTACGTGGAACATGACCGCATTTGCAGTCAGGGTTGTATCACGCAAACCATTAACATGCACATAAGCGATGAGGGTGGCAACTGGCTGTGGCAGGCCACGGCAGCGCCCAGGACCGCTGGCTTGCAGCACAACAGCAGGTGCAGGCTGAGCGGCTCGCTGCACGCCTCAGTGCTTCAAATACCGACAGTTACAGTGGTGCACAGCATGACACCTCCACCCCAGGAGCAATGTCTGCCAGTGGCCGCCAAGGGTCTGTTCCCGCTGCGGCCACAGCAGAGGCCCCGGCACCTCAGCCGTTGCCGGCTGCTGACAGTCGGGAGGCTCAGCCTGGACATCAGGCGGATCCATACAAAGAGATGGACGCAGCAGCAGCGACAGTCGATGTGCCACAGCAGGTTGCATTGGTGTCCCAGGAGCAGGCTGCGCCCGACAGCAACGAGCCGCTGTCTGAAGAGGAGCAGCGGCAGCAGCTTGCGAACGCTGACGCCTTGCACAAGGCTGCCAGCATGGAGGCCATCCGCAGAGCGATCAGCGTAAGCGTGGCCGCAGCGTCTAAAGGGGACATTCCCACTGGGAGTGTCGACTGTGCCAAGGTACTAAATTCGTCCATTGACCAGCATCAGACCACAGATGGTCTGTCAGTCATGCACTGCCTGGCCTTAAGTCAAGTTTCAGCGTGTTGCCTGATCAAGGAGCAAGTCAACCAACTCTTGTCCCTGTGGTCTGAAAACCTGCCCATGCTGATGCGCTGCAAGCATGGCCTCGAGCTACCGCCCTGCATCTCCTTGAGCGCTTAGCAAGGGCTCTCACAGTTCAGCATCCACGTGATCCAGGCCTGCATGTTTGGCGAGGCACCGGGCTACTGGCGCATCGTTCCCCCAGGCCGGCGGCAGTGGGCCCTGTACGATGACACCTGCGAGCTTGCTGACCTGCTGGCGCTGCACCTGCAGGTGCCACCTTTCTGTGTCAGTTCGTCATGACCAGACATCACTTGACACCGTCAGAACCATAGCTTCTGAATGTCGGCAACTCGAGCACACCTGCAGCTGCTCAGGGCTTGGTGATTCTGGTCATGCCGCTGTTGTCAGCACCTGAACTGCTGTTGCCTGCTGCAGCCGCGCGCATATGTGGAGCCTGTAGCCTACGCGGGCGCAAATGCGACGGTGCTCACCGTCACATCAGGCAGCCTGGGTCCGGCAACAACCCCAGGCGCCAGTGGCCCAGCTGCCGACCAGCAGGGCCATCCACGAGCTGCAGCGGCCCCGCAGCAGGCGGGGTTGCCCCGGAGGCTAGCCTCCCACAGGACTGCTGCAGCCGGGCTGTCTGGCTGGCCACTCCAGCCGCGTCATGTCCGGCAGCCTGCGAGCATCTCACATCTGGAGCAGGTGGCACATGCCGGGGTTTCAGCAGCCACGCTGCGCTACTGGCGCCGGCGACTCAGGCAGCGCAACCGCCACGAGCGCTTCAGCCATGGTGCAGCAGTGGAAGCTGCACAGCACAGCCTTGTGGGCGATCATGGCACATCACTCGACAGCAGCAGCGGTGCCTCCATTCAGGGCGGGGCGGCAGGAGACGCAATGGAAGACTTTGCTGAAGACCTGACTGGGCTCGGCGAGGACACAGGTACAGCACACAGCCTGATCGGCAGCGCCCAAGGGGCCGATGCTGCAGGCGAGAGCAGTGCCACAGCTGAGATGGCGGATGCGGAAGCTAAGCAGCTGAGCGCTCAGCTACAAGCAGCAGTGCAGCAGTCACTGGGAGGCAGCAGTCAGGACGGCTGGGAAGCTGCAAGCGGCAGGTCAGCAGGCAGCTATCAGCATATCAGTGTGAGCCGTCTGGGCAATGCTGGCGGTGGCAGCAGCAGGAGCTCAACCGCAGCATCCAGTGCTGGTGGAAGCAGGAAGAGGCTAGGCATCCTGCTCCTGGGCGACAGCATCGACCGCGACACCCTCATAGATGTGCGCCCACTCCCACTGGATACATCACGCTCCTCCGCTGTCAGTCACCGCTTGTGGCTTGCAAGGCCTGCCAGACACCTGCGTGTAGTTGAGTGTGCCAGGGTGAGAAAGCAGGTGCATATCCAAACTCATCACGCCTACGTTCAGGTGTGCGCAGCAGCTTCGGGCGGCGAGATGCAGCCGGACTACTTCCTCACGCACATGGACGAGGAGTGCCGCGTGGAGTATGGCTCAGCCAGCAGGTGCTCGAGTTTACATTCTCCGATCTGCCTGCATGCTAATCGCATTGTACAGCATCCTTGACACCTCTGTCTGGTGATCGTCACGGTGATACCGACAAACTGCGCACGGATCAGTACTTGTCTGCGGGGACGCAACACACAGTCTATGCTGGATCAAGATCAGCAGAACGTCAGGATGTTGGCTGATGCAATCGTTGAAAGGACCATGCGCTTGTCACAATGCAGGTGCCTCATCTGCGAGCTACCCTCGCTGGTGGTGGCCAACCAGATGCTGTGGAGCGCGCACCCCGTGAACCCGCTGAAGGCCGGCGCCCACTTCCATCTGGGCAAGCGCAAAGGCGCGGAGACGCGCATCCAGGAGGCCTGGCAACTCTTCCGGCAGCGGTGAGCTAGACATCGGTCAGCTAGACGTCGTGTGCATGTCATGCATGTCAATACACTATTATGCGCCTGCATGTGTTGCAGTAATGATGACGTGCGTTCACCTAGCAGCAACCACAATGGTGGATGCTCCGGTTTGTTCCAAACCTGGGGTTGTTCCACCTGCATTGGGCTGCCTACAAGGGAACATCATGCAAGACACTGCTCGTCAATGGTCGTGGCTGGCAGGTCGTGAGCGCCTGACCTCCTGGCCAAGATACGCTGCTGACAAGGCACAAAGTAGCATGTCATGGGCTGCAGCCAGAGCCATGGCTCCTCACCTGCAGGGTGGGGCGGCCGCCGGACCTAATGGTGTTAGCAATCAACTTCTGGGACCTGGCCATGTACACGAAGCACGGCCTGGGGCTGCAGCCGCACCTCAACGAGCCGCTGCTGCACGCCTGGCGCCGCGATTTTGGGGACCTGCTGGAACTGGCCCAGGTGCACTGCAAGACGCGCAAGGCATTGTGTTTTCATGACTGTAATCCTGGTGATCAGATGAGGCGGGGTCAGGATTGCTGATGAGATTGTAGCTGCGTGGCTTGCATGCCCCATGATGAAATATCTTGCTGTATGTCCAGCCAAGGATGTGCAGTCTGAGATGAGCAGCTGGTGGGATGCATCAGCGCGTGCTGTGTGGCAGGCGCTGGCAGGCAACACCACGAAGGTGTTGTACCATACCGCACCGGTGCCAGGGACAGGGCCGACAGCCCGTGAGGAGGTGCGATAGGGAATGTCATCCACACTTCCTACCTTTCCTGAGTACCCGGGTGCATCGCCTCTGTCAGGCAACAGGGCTCGGCATGCAGCTTGACGACCAGCACACAGGGTGCTGGCAGATGCAGCGGCCAAGCCTAAAGCCCCACTGGCTTGACTGCAGGTGCAGCGGTACAAGCTGGCGCGGGCGGGACACGTCGCGCAGCTGAATGCTGCGGGCAGGGCTGCTGCCCGTGCCGCAGGCGTCCCGCTCGTGGACATGGCCCTCATGAGCGCCGCCTTCCACAGCCCCGCAGAATACCTGAAGGTGGGTGCATGACCCGAGTGCGTAAACATGTCAGCACCTGCGTGGTCGTGCTGCTGTTGCGATTGCAGCAGCACCGAGTTTGCATTGTACTTCGATGCGGTGTTGGGTTCAACAACTAGCCTACAGCTAGGTTGCTCTCGGTCTCATTGCTGACTGCGGTCTGCATGCCGGAACGCCTTCTGTCTCCAACCAATGGTCAGGCAACCTTAGAGATACGTTATCACACCACAATGCCTTGCAGGATCAGCTGCACCCGAAGCCCTGGCTGCTGCTGGAGGCATTCAACATCTACCTCAACATCCTCCAGGCTTCACAGCAAGAGTGTTAGAGAAGACGCAAAATCTGCATGAAGTGAAAAGTGTTTGATACCGGCGGTTGAAGGGCCACACGAAGACAGGAACATCAGGAAGATTGCACCTTCAGTGAATCTCTCGTCACAAATGTTTGATTGAACTCGAAACATGAGCACGAGTTGGTACGGATTAAGTTGGGTTCTGACCACGGTGCGCCGCGACACTGCTGTGTAGCTGCAACTGAATAATTGCTGTACCTCAACAGGTATGAGGCAACCAACTTGTGCACAATGTGTCAATCTGTGTGTGCAGCACAGCCGTACCACTGCAAGCCAAGCTGCCACCACCAGAGAGGTTCTACTATACACACGTTTAGTATGACAAGTCATCGGTGTCGCAGCTGGTTCAGGATCGCGGTGACTTCATCAAGGTCATCTTCGACGCTAGGCGATCGGGGTTGCCTGCCTTTTCGATCTGCACTTACTGCTCGCAGGCGCCCTGCCACCTGCAGCCAGTGCTAAGCACAATGACACAGAAGTTAATATGCCTGGACCGCTGGGTGCTGCTCTGTACGCCCAATCGCAGGCGTTTAAGTGCGGGCCTGCACAAGCTCAGGCTTGTCATGGCGACATGCAGTACGTGGAGTCCTGGGTGCCAAGTGATAGCAGCCACCTTGAGCACATGTGCGGTGCTGCTGGCATCGACAGATATCCTACTGCGAGCGCCGGCCCCACACAGGGCGCCACCATCTGCCATTCTCTGCTGCTGCTTCCCTGTGCAGCCTGGCACCTGCACAGGTTGAGCGGACGCCATTCAACATGTGTGAGGGAGGACCGACACATGGCAGTGCAAAATCAGGCTGGTCCTGAACGACATCTGGGGCATCGGTCACCAGCAATCAAGGGGGCAGTGCGGCACCTGCCGCAGAGGCTGCAGTGGCGTCTGCTTCACCCATGACTGTAGCGAGCTGCCGGTGCTGGGCTGCATCAGCGCAAAGGTGCTGGTCCCCAGTGTGGCACCTCCCGCCTGCAGCCCCGATCTGCTGCTGTGTCGGCGATCCGACAGATGCGGGCTGCAGGTCGCCTTGTGCCGTGAGCTCCCTCTGACTGCACGGTGCCATTGCGGCAGTCAGTCTTCAGGGGCTGGGTTCTATGAGCTTTTGACAAGCGAGGCTGGCCAGCCGAGAGGCCAATGCACTCTATTGGACAGCACCCCTGAACACGGGGATGGGATGAACAGCGTGCACAATCACCTGGGCTGCCGTTCTCCGCGTCACAGGACGCCCGCTGCTGCATGGTAGCATCTCTGCCGCTGTGCTCATGTACGGTTCGGCCATATTCAACATGGTGCCGCTCGCTGCCTTTGCTGCTGCGGCCACCAGCCTTTCGAGGTGATGGGCTGCGGCTGGAGCTGCCTGAGGCCCTGTGCAAGTGAGTTCAAAGGGTGTGGATGGCATATGTATGCTCTGCGGTCTGGCTGTTGGACTGCGCATCAGGGGTGATGGGCTTGGTCACCCTAAACACTACCCTGGGGAGCCCTCCGTTGCGCTTCCTCCTGGCAGATGTTTGAACCTGACTCTCGAAGTGGCACAGTGACCCACCTGGCTTCCCCAAGGCGCCCTGCTGCGGCTGCTGCTTCCGGCATCCCCGCTGCAGTGGCATGCCAACGCTTGATGCGCAAAAAGCCAGAGGCTCGGCGGCTGCCACCCGACTGCGGGGCGTCTACGCCGTCCACCGCCAGCTGCGATTTGCTGCCTGCGGTCTGCGTGCTGGGCTGTGCCGGCAGATGCCTGGCGGCATCTTGAGGAGGGGTGCGGAAAGCTGCAAGCCGAGGGTGGCTCAGCGACCCATCGACTGCCTGGTCTGTGGCTGTTGCGGCACCCTCAGCTGCTGCGCCTGTGCGGGAAAGCAATGGCGCAGCGGGTGCAGCACTGCTGTCCTGGTCCCTCAACTTCACGGTGTGCTGTGTGGCGCCTCCGCCGGGGACGCTCTGACTCCTGCGGTTGGGCCTGCTGGTGCCGACAGAGCTGGGCAATGTGCTGCCTGGTGTCGCAGGGGGCTGTTGCCGCGGGTCATTGAGGTGTGCAGCACTGTCCTGCATACTCAACAGCGTAACATCTCAACTTCATGGCCATACTTAGTGGCTTTGCCAGGAACGAGCCTGCAGGATGTGTTGAAAGTGAATTCAATGCAGGTTTGCAGTGAGTGCGTGCAGCAGGCAGTTCACCTGCCACAGGGTCGGCGTACAGCTACTTGCGGATGACCGCAGTAGCTGTGCAGCTGGCGTATGCATATTGGTGGTGTCAGGTAGGCCGGATCTGCTGCGGAGAAGGCTTCGTCTGGCGACCGCTGCCTCCGCACCAGGGCTGCTGTCTGAGGTGCGTGAACGAGAGCGGCTGCCCCGGCTCTGACTAAGCAACGCTGGTGCCAGCACCCCTGCAGCATCGAATGCTCTTAGCCAGGAGCTGCTCTATGCCACATGTGCAATCACCATATGCGGCTCCAGCTTCAGCGCGGGTACTGGTGAGCAGCAGTGCAACCTCAGCAACATGCCACATGCTGCTTGTGTAACAAACCAGTCTATGTCAGACTGTGCCCTGGGCACCACCTGCAATCGGGGAGTCCACGTCCGCTAGCCCCGCGCGGTGCGCCCAGTGCGCGGCACGCTCCTCAGCAGCGTCTGCCTTGGCGGCTGCGTGCTGCGCGTCGGCGTGCTCGGCCTCCCACCGCGCCTCCCATGCCCTGGATGTCATGGTGAAATAGCTGTGCAGCCAGCGCAGGGGCGGAAGAGCAGGCTCACAGCTGGTTGGAGGGGTGTCACAGCCGTTTGCGAGCCGGACCTATGTATCACAGCATGAGTACATGGTGCTGCTAAGCTTTACATGGTACTCATCTGCTGTGAGCACATGTCCTCAACATGTTGAACAATCGTATGCACACACACTCGGATCTACCTGGCACCGCGCTCGGCCTCCTCTGCCCGCGCCACCGCGGCCTCCAGGGCGCCCCGCAGCTGCGCCGCCTGGCTGGCGAGCGCGGCGGAGGTGTGCGGCGTGAGGTGCGCATCGCTGCGCGCCCTGGCCGCCGCGAAGTGTGCGTCGGCGGCCGCCGTCTCCGCTCGTGCAGCCCGCTGCTCCGCCTGCATACCATCATTGATAACCCACCTTGAACATGGAACTCTGAAGTCAACACCAGGGCTTACGGCAAGCACACAGAAGCTGGTGTGCCTACTGCCTGAGACCAGCGACAGTACGCCGGCAAGCATGTTGCCTGGCAGGCGCATCGAGGTGCTCACCAGCGCTGCCTGCTGCTCGGCCTGCTTGCAGGCGGCTCTCGAGGCGGCGAGGTCGTCGGCAGCCGCCTCCAGCCGGCCGCGCAGGCCCTGCGCCTCTGCCCGTGCACGCTGCGCATCCTCCTTCTGCTCGCTCACCTCGCGCTGCAGTCAAGGGTGGCCAGGCGTGTTCAGCAATCGGCACATCTCTGGACTAACAGGGGTGCAGGACATGGCTGCTGAAGCGGACGCATCAGATCATTTACCTGCAGCTGCTGCAGCCGGTCTTGAGCAGCTGTCAGGACGTCGCTCAGGCCAGCTCGCTGCTGCTGCGCAGTCTGCACCTCGCCCTGTGCTGTGGCCAGGGCTTCCACGTGCTGCTTGGCTGCCTGTTAATGGATGCACAGTGCATGTCAGCAAGCACATGATAGGAGGCAGCATGGCAGCAGGCTGATGGCAGATTGTTCACGTGGTCTGCACCGTCAACCTCGTCCCGGCACAGCTCTGGCACCTGCTCAGCGGCCTGCTGTGCTGCCTGCAGCTGCACCCGCAACGTGCCAGCCTCCTGCTCTGCGGCTTCCAGTTGACTCTGCGTTTCTGCAGCGTCTGCGGCTTGGCACTGCAGCCGCTCCACCTGCATGCTAGCATGGCCAAGCTCATCTGGCACAGCCGAGGGTATCACCCGCATCTGCATCCCTGCATCTGAAGGACGTGGCGCCATGCAGGCAGGTAAGCATCATGGACGCATGGTCACACATGGCATTGGCAGAGCACACGGACGGAAGGGCTTGGTCACGAACAGGAAGCGCGCTGCTGCCCACCTGGTGCCGCAGCTCCTGCACCTCACGGTGCAGGCCATGCGCCTGAGCAACAGCCTCGTCGCGCTCAGCCTGCACTTCCGCCGCCGCTGCCCGCAGCCGTCGGTTCTGTGCCGCGAGGCCCTCGACCTGCGCTGCTGCGCTCCCGCTGTCAGGCCTTGCTGGTATCTTGCTGCCGCTGGAGTACTGCTGCGCTTGCCCCTCAGGTTGCTGCTGCTGACCATCCTGCGCCTCCATCGGGTGCGCTGGCTCGGATGCAATGGGCGTGCCAGTCGGGCTGCAGCTGCCGGACACGGTCTCAGCTTGCTGCCGCCAGCCTGGAGCAGGTGCGCTGTCTCCGCCGCCGTGTGCACTGTGACTCTCAGAACAGCTGCCTGCTTGTCCTGCGGTGCTGGTAGCTTCTTGTACTGCCGCCTGCGCTGTTGCCACGGAGGCACGTGGCGCAGCAGGAGAGGCATGGTGCTGCCGCAGCTGTGCTTCCAGCACAGGCACTGCCCCTGCTCTCAAGTCTAGAAGCGATGGCGGCAGAAGTAGACACTCCGGCAGGCAAAGCGCAGGGGTCTGTGTCGAGCACACGCCAGGTGTCTGGGTGCTGTGACTGTCATGGAGCTGCTCTGCTGACGGCGGCACATGCAGGCGCAGCTGGCGTGCTGCGGCTGCAGAGCGCTGTTTGGGGTGCGGGCACGGCACGCTGGACAGGCTGCGAGCCTCGTTGCCCTGCAAACACAGCACTGTGCAGTGCAGCACTGCCAAAGCGCACCAATTTGATTTATGACTGCCAATCTACATGCAGCACAGATGGGATGGGATGTCAATTAGGATCCCGACCTGTCGGCATTGCCCTTCGCTGTGCGCAGCCAATGCAACACGGAGTGCCCGCTGCTCGGCCTCTGTAGCGCCTGCCGTCCAAGACGCAATACCAGTCTACCATCACTCAGCGCAATGATTCCTAAGATGGACAGTGCCACACGGTCGACAGGTGCCAGTGCAGCAAGGCGCAGCACTTACTCAGGGCACCCAGGGTCGAGGCGAGCGCCGTACGCAGCTGCTGCTGCTCATCCAGCCAACCCTGCCCGGCAGCCTCCAACTCGAGCTGCAGGGCACCCCGCTGGTGTCATGACATCAATCCTGAGGAGTGGCTGCTGGCATCTGCCAGCGGGCCACCACATCGTGATGACTGTGAGCGCCAGGTTAGCAACATGCGCACCAGCTCAGCTTCCTTGGCTGCCAGTGCCGCCTCCATACCAGCAATGCGCACGGCCAGATCTGCTGCATTCCCGCCAGTGGCACCAGTGTTGGCGCCACCGCAGCCTGCGTGCTGCCGCAATGATGACACCTGTGAGTGCTGTGTTACCGCCGTCTGGCTGGGCCGAGTAGAGCTGCCGGTAGCCGGTGTGCTGCAGGGCTGCCTTGGCGGCAGGCCGGCCGCCAGCTGGTTGAGGCTGCGGCGGAGGCTGAGCCAGTCCGCAGCAAGCGCCTCTTGCGCCTGCCGCCCAGAGCACCGCTGCGGGCTGTCGGGCTGCTTGGCCGGGCTGGACGGTGCATCACACTGTGGCAGGTCTGTCAGCCTTGCCTCTCCGCACGCTGCCCAGCCAGGACCCACACTGGCGGGAGGCTGTGTGGCAGGCTCGGGCTGCTGCGCATTCAACAACGCACGCTGCTCTGCCACAATCTGCACAGGAGCAGCGCATCTGTAATGCTCAGAACAGCCTTGTCTATAATGTTCAGCCGCATACAGCGGCAGCTTTGAGCAGTGCACCTGCACCAGCAGCGCTGCTCGCCGCTGTTCTCGCTGCAGCTCACTGGGATGCTGTTGCGGCGGCATGCTGTGATGGTAAGCTGTGACTGTGGTTTCACAGACATACCCTCAAGCTTGTGCGCCCTGAAACTTTGGCTGTGTGGTTTGCGGGCAGCTGCGCTGCTATGCTACCGTGTCCAGGCCTGTGCCAGCTGGTCATCTTTTAAAAGGCCGTCTTGATGCCGTGTCCAAGTCCGCCACAGATGCTGCGACACCGAGCCAGCGCTTTCCACTGTCGAGGTGCCCTAGTCAGCTCAGCGCAGCTCGGAGCGGTGCGCCTCAAACATACTCGGACTGACAGACGGATGTCAGTCCAAAGCAGATGCAAGCAAGGAGTATTATGATAAGTAAGAGTCAAGTGTTACTCCCATTTGTTCCTTGATACCTCGACGTGTTGTGATCGCTGGTTGGCCCATCCGGCTGGCGCTTTGCGTTTTGTGAAGCGCTTTGGAAAGGGGGCTACTTATGCGCCAACGCACTCGCCGCCAGCGCCTGCAGCTGCTCACTTCAACCTGTCCATTGCAATTTGCAGTGTTGCAAGAGTGTATAGTAGTGTTGACGTTCTCGCACTGGCGTTGAGCGTCTGCAGAGCAGATTGAGGCGAAGATCTGGCCTAGTGATTGAGCAAACGGCCCAGCCAGGGCATCATTACCATCGTCGGGCTGCCTGCAGCTAGACTTGATAGTGCCAAGCCAGGGCAACATGAGCTTCGGTGGCCCGCCTCAGGTAACCCTCGTAAGCGAGGCCCGAGATTACTGGCTGTTGTGGTGCCACCCTGCGGGTGCCTTACTTGTGCGATCCTGTCACGCAGGGCGGGCTGGAGTATCCTGGACAGGTGCCAGACATGGTCAAGCAGTTTGTGGTGTACTTCTACCGCCACATCAGGCAAGCCAGTTGCTGCAACTGTGCCAGCACCGCCATGGCTGGTGTCTAGCCGCCAGTGCATCTTCATGCATCAAGATCTTGCGAGTGTCCAGCTCTTGCGAGTGTCCAGCTGATACCTCCTATGCTCGCCAGCCAACGCTCCACCTATGTGTTAACGCAGGGAGCGCACTATGCGGGAGATTCAGTCGATGTATGATGTGTCGTTTGCCAAACTCAGCGAGCGGTTCTTCAAAGCGCAGCCATGGCCGTCTGTGGACGCCATTGCTGAGCTGGTGGACCATGACCACGTGTTCTGCATGCTGTACAAGGCGAGTAGGCTGCTGGCCGACTCGGTCTGAGCAGTTTCCACCATTTCAGGCAATGGACGCATGCGCGTACCCAGCAATGCGTGCATGGCTTTGTTCGAGGTGGACAGGGCGGCACCGCAGCTTGCTGAATCACGTGCGCAGCTTGGCAGATATCGCCTCAACTGGAAAATGGCAGTTGCTGCGATGTGCAGGAGATGTACTTCCGGCACTTGTACGCCATCCAGCAGCCGCCGCTGGAGGCACGTGCGGAGTCGTGGGCAAACTACACAGCGCTGTTCGGCGTGATCCTGCACGGCAACGTCAACATGCAGCTGCCCAACGGCTGGCTGTGGGACATGATCGACGAGTTCGTGTACCAGTTCCAGTCCTTCGCACAGTACCGCGGCAAGCTGTCCATGAAGTCGGCAGAGGAGGTGCGTGCTGAAATGACTGCTTTCCTGAGGTCCAGCACGCCACATATCCGCGCACCGAATCGAGGTATTCAGCACGTTGAAGCGTCCTGGTTTCTGAGGGCACCACGAGACCCAAGCACATGGTGACACCGCGCTTTGACCTGCTGTTCACCCTCTGCAGCTAGCGCAGCTGCGGCAGGCAGACGATGTGTGGAACACGCTGGGGGTGCTGAACTACCTCCAGGCGCTTGTCGGCAAGTCGGGCATCGTGGAGGAGCTGACTGCACCAGGTGAGGATCGTGGACAAATACATTCCGGCGACCACCTCGGCTCTTACACCTGCAGCTGCCTGCCAGCACATCTGCAGCTCATCACAACCCTGTGTCCATTCAGTCATACCACCTTCTGGCGTCGCTGATAAGGTTCAGAAAGGTGGGGTTACCGTGGAACACAGCCCTCAAGCTAGGAGTGGTTGTTGTGCACATGTTCATGACGCTGCTGTTGAGCATCGCAGGTGGCGCAGCGCGGCTAAAGGCCACCGAGGGGTTTGTGCCGCAGCAGTCCAATGTGCTGCGCATGCTAGGCTACTTCAGCCTGGTGGGCTTGCAGCGCGTGCACGCCCTCGTGGGCGACTACCACGGCGCACTGAAGGTAGGATGGTGTTCCTGGCATCCATTACGGTGGTGCTGCAATCAGCCGTCTTCAGCCTCGCATGAATCTGCTCTGTCTGTGCCCGTATGCCTGATATGTGCACAGGTAGAGCAATGCGGCCTCATGATCCCAACTAACCTCGTGCTACTTTTACAGGCCATGGCGCCGCTGAACCTGTTCGAGTCGCGGGATCTAATGACGCCCGCAATCGCCAGCTGCAACATCTCCCTGTACTACTACGGCGGCTTCTGCTACCTGATGCAGCGGCGGTACCTGGATGCAGCACGCGCTTTCAACTCCATCCTGGCGTTCATCCACCGGTGCGCTTTCAGCTCTCTGTGCAGCTGCATCCCGAAGTGACACCCTACTGGTGTGGGTGAACACCTGGTGGGCTGGGCCCACACCTTGGCCAGTATCCAAGACGAGCTGCATCATGGTTATGCTTCGTGCTATACAATTAGCAAATGGCCTGTCGTCTTGAATCAACCCTGTGCGGTGAGAAGCTGCAGGACCTGACCCATCATATGTTGGTTGACGCCGCGCAGGGTGAAGGGCTTCCACCAGCGCAGCGCCCAGTACGAGCAGATTCTGAAGAAGAACGAGCAGATGTTTGCGCTGCTGGCCGTGACGACTGCGCTGTGCCCCGCTGCGCTGTCCGACCTCAACGAAACCGTGCTCAACCTGCTGCAGGAAAAGTGAGTCTGAATTGCCAAATCACAAGCAAGATGTCAGGCATGTCGCCTCGAGTCCTGAGCAGTCTACATCAAGCGATTGCTGATGTGACACCGAGCGTCTTTGGTGGACGATAGTCCAACCTGCAATGGCGCGTCCATTCTGCAGGTATGGTGAGAAGCGGCAACGGATGGTGCTGGGCGATGCCGGGGTGTATGACGAGCTGTTTTCGTATGCATGCCCCAAATTCATTACCGCCGCACCACCCAACTACGATGCGCCGGTGAGCAGTTCGTGGTATATGGTGTCATATACATATGTGGGTTCAAAATGGTGGCCATTGGCTGCTTTTTGCCGGGGTGAATCGGATTGGCAGGTGGCGTGCCACTCAGGCGCAGGCTCAGGCGTACTCAGTGTTTTCCACATCGATCATGACCGTCCCTTCTGTGTGGCAAGCAGGCCACTAACACAAACCAGGAGGCATACCGACTGCAGCTGAAGATGTTCCTGGCCCTGCTGCACCAGCAGCGCCACCTGCCCAGCCTGAAGCAGCTGCTCAAGCTGTACACCGTGAGTCTCCTGTCGCTGCTCAAATGTTCTCACACTTGTGTTGCTGGTTGTGCCGTGCTCATGTGTTGCCTGCACCGCTCCAGCCTCCGATGACTACCTGCCTGCAGACCCTCAGTGCAACCTGCCTTCCTTCACCTTAAGTGTGTGCCCGTCATCGCGCATGCATGTGCCAAAGCTGTGTTGACATTTTCAACGTCTGCAGCATCAAGTGCTTTCAACGCACTCCTATTGATCGCATGTGCCCCTCCCCCTGCAGAGCATCTCGCTGCCAAAGCTGGCGGGCCTGCTGGAGATGGACGGCGCAACCCTGCGGGCACAGCTCATGTCGCTCAAGTCCACGGCGCTGGTCAAGACGTGGAACGGCTCGGGCGACGGCACAGAGGTATGCTTCTGACACTTTCATGGTTCCGATGTGTTCTCTTCAAGCTGCTCTTGCAGCTGTTGTTGCAGCCGTCAAGGATGACTCGAGAACATACCTGGGACTACAGCTGGAGCCGGGGTGTCCAGTGCCGACGTTGATGCTTTGGCGTGGTCCGTGCAGGGTGACTTTTTGCCAGCAGCGGATGTGGACTTTTATATTGACATGGACCCCACGTCTGGGGAGGAGATGGTCACCGTCGAGGAGGCCAAGCAGATCCGGCGGCAGGGTGCGCTGTTACTGCTGCCATGGTGCAGCCTAGCTTTCAACCTGCCCTGCCAGCTATTGAGCTGCTTGCTGCTGCGACCTATGTGTCCTGCAGACTGGCTTTCAACCTGCCTTGCCAGCTATTGAGCTGCTTGCTGCTGGGACCTATGTGTCCTGTGCTGACTGACAAAGTCGTGCTGTCTCTGCAGACGACTTCCTGGCGGAGCACATAGTCAAGTTCAACACCATTGTGCGTGACCTGGCGGCCATCACGCCAGTGGCAGCTGCGCCAGTGGCACCCGCGCCACGGGCGCTGCCCGCATACTGATGCGGCTGAGGGCCAGCTCCTAGCTGATGCCTCGGTTGCAGCAAATTCGATTCGAGCCTGACGGATTCAGTGGCAAAGTTGACCGACAAACCCATGAGCATGCGGAGTGAAACGCTATGGTTCAATGTCGCCGGCTTTGTCCATCATCCCCCAGCCTCCTCTGGTGTCTTCGTGGTCATTGCATCCACTGCATGCACTGTGTCTTGCAACTCCATCCAGATGGCCTGCATGAAATCACACTACAACCCTGTCAATTCAAGGCCCAAGCCCAAGAGACTGGAAGCAGGTTCATGGTGCACACCGCCGCCCAGCATCAGCAGACATGCCATGTAGTGACTAGATCACCTTGTACACCCTCTGCTGCCGCTTCACGCTCGACATCCCGTCAAACACTGGCGAGACGACGTCGATGCTCACATGCCTGCCATCTCCGTACGTATCTGTCACAGAGACCTTATCCGTCTCCAGCGCCTCCATGATCTTCTCCTGGGCAATCATAGTGACAGATCCTATCAGCAAGGCAGAAGCCCAGCATTTGCAGAAACGTATGCCCCAGGAGCTACGCACTGTCACCATCGCACGACCTGCTATGCATTACCTTCATGCCCTGCATCGTCTGCTGAGAGATGCGTGCGGTCTCCGGGTCGACCGATGGGGGCTCCTCAGAATACGAGTCAGCAGGTCCAGTCACCTGTTCATGCGCAAAGCTTCGTCCGAAGCTTGACGTAAGTCGTGACATTATGTCACGCATTTTGCGCGTCTCTCAACTTTGGCACGTGCTGGGCATAGCAGTGCACACCGGTATGCTGTGCACATGCGATGGCTGCCGCCGCCGCCGCCGCGGTTGCTGGATCACGAGACCAGATGCGCTGCCCTGCTGGCACCCTGGAAGCATCGCATGGCGCTGCAATGCAGAGCTGCTCTGTGCTGGCGACCGTGCGACACCGCAGTGTGGCTGCACCAGTGCAGAATGCATCGGAGCGGCACAGAGATGATCACAGCTTCCTTTGGCGATCAGATCCGCGGAAGTTCGTTTCCGCAACAGAAGTCGTGGTTGCTACAGGATGGCGTTTCTTATGCTGTCACACGGCGGACTGTATCCCAACGCGGCATGAGCAGCAGGTGATCTGGCATCCAGGAAGTAGCTGGATCATGAACCTAGCATGCCGAGTCCTGCATGCTCATCTTGCTTCACGAGCGCAGGTCTTTATTTGCACGGATTTGCAGCATCACATGCACACGCCGCAAACGACGCATCGTGAAGCTTGAAGGTGTCAACACGCTGAAGTAGTACGACAAAATCTGCAGTTGCGAGCGGGTGGATCACATGCGCTGCACATGAACTTGACAACGTCGCTGCGCCTGCTAGGGTCGCGTGCGTTCAGGGCAGCACCAGCTGCTGGACAGCTTGCGGGCCGGCGTAGGCTGCTGACAGTGGCTAGCTCTGGCGGCGGACCAGCTGATATGCCACAAAAGGTACGCCACTGCACCGGCACAATGGTTGGCCGCCTCAGCAACACTTTGACCGTGTCAGCATTTGAAGTGATTGTAGCGACGCGTCGGGACAACGCAGGTCAGCCTAGCGCTGTGTCAGCTTGCGGTCGGCAGCGACAAGGAAGCCAACTGGGAGACGGCACGCAGCGCTGTGAAGGTGCTGACAGCGCAGCGTCTGCCTGCAAGCGCATCTTCTGAATGACCTTGCAACATCACCCACGCTTCACCAGTACTCTTGATAAATACTAGCAGAGGCAACAGGTGAGCGCCGGTGTTGGTCTGCTGCAGAGCAGGCGAGCAACAGTGGCACATTGCCTCGTGCTTCCTCACCTCTTGCTTCCCCAACGCATCTGCAGCTGTTTTGCAGGAAGCGGCAGGCAATGGTGCGAAGCTGGTGGTGCTGCCAGAGATGTGGAACTGCCCCTACTCCAACGACAGCTTCCCAGTCTATGCTGAGGACATTGACGGTGGCGCCTCACCCTCTGCTGACGTGCTGTCGAAGGTGACTCTACTGTGGTGTCACACGTGTAAGTGCGTCTTCCTGATCTGATGGCACTGTGGGACTCGCACCCCTGCCACTGATGTGGGCTGATCACCACAGCATATTCGGTCATGGCAGATTGCAAAGGAGCAAGGCGTGACATTGGTGGGCGGGTCCATCCCTGAGACCAGCGAGGGCAAGCTGTACAACACCTGCTGCATCTACAGCCCAGACGGCAGCCTGCTCGGCAAGCATCGAAAGGTGCGAGACGGACGTGTGTAATCATTGGTATTTTATCGCTGGAGCGTGACATGCATTGCGTGATATGGTCACCGGCAAGCTGATGTATGGTCTGGTCCATTGTGAAGCATTAGGGCTCTGTACGCTACTTGGTCCGCTGACGAATCCACCTGTGGCTACAGGTGCACCTGTTCGACATCGACATTCCAGGCAAGATCAGCTTCAAGGAGTCTGAGACGCTGTCACCCGGCCAGCGGGGCACAGTCGTCAACACGCCCCACGGCATCATTGCCGTCGGCATCTGCTATGACCTGCGCTTCCCGGAGCTCGCGCAGCTGTATGCCAAGCAGGGCGCAAACATCATCATATACCCTGGTGAGGTGGTTCCTTGTTCTGACATACTGTCGACTGCACGCTGGTCTGCAAGCAGTGGCTCCAGCGTAGTACCGCAGGCTTGCAATCATGTGAGCCATCAATCCCAGGCTTGTCTGTCGCAGGTGCCTTCAACACCACCACTGGCCCGCTACATTGGGAGCTGCTGCTGCGGGCGCGTGCAACAGACAACCAGCTGTTCGTCGCCGCCTGCTCGCCGGCGCGCAATGAGGAGGCCTCCTATCACGTCAGTAGATCGTCTGAACCTGCGTCTTCAGGCCATTCCCGCTGACTTGAAATGAAGATGCTTGACGGTTGATTTCGTGCAACACTTAGCATCCTGCAACGATCGCAGGCATGGGGCCACTCCACCGTCGTCAGTCCTAATGGCGAAGTGCTGGCCACGACAGAGCACCAGCCGGGCATTGTATACGCAGAGCTGGACCTGGCGGAAGTTGCAGAGCGGAGACGTAACATGCCGCTGACACAACAGAAGCGCACTGACCTATATGAGCTGACCGACAAGACTTCTTGATGCTGCAGCGTCTCACGTCATATTCCGTGACAATGGGATCGCAAGTCAGCAGCAGTGAACTGTACAGTATATATGAGGTGTGTTGGCTGTGCTAAGCCTTGTTGGCAGGGTGGCCAACCAGAACCGAAGTGATGAACCCTGATGCATGACTAATCAAGCAGCTGCCGGCCTCGCATCAGGCTCGCGCGAGTGCAGCAAGCTGAATTTGCAGCGCTGCGCTGCAGAAATTGCACGTTATGATCATCTTTCATGAGACGCATGCCGACCGCTCGGCCAACGCACCGGCGCATGCTGTTCGATAAACAGACCGTTTGTGAATTTGAGATCGCCTGAAACTTGGGGGCAGCCGTTATACCAAAATGGACGCATACGCAAAGCGGTGGACGCAAGGCGCTAAGTCAGCATGGAATGCTTATGGCAGGCAGTCCAGCATGCAGGATGCTTCAAACTTTGCTCCAGACCAGGCCACTCTCGAGCACGAGCTGATTCAGTACCTCCTCAACGTAAGGGCTTGGTGTAGGGCGTACTTGCAAGCATGGCGGTACATCTCCTGATGTAAGATGTATCCATGCACCATGCCTGCGGAGCGCACATGCACACGCGCATCATCCCATCATGCGTTTGCAAGCGGCTTCACTGTGAGTAAATGTTTCACACAGGAGTTTCGCAGCATTAGGGGTGACGACCCGGGAGCGGAAGGTCTCTCGCAGGAGGACCAAGACTCGCTGGATCTGACAAAGCTGCTCAGCGCACTGCAGACAGGTCAGCTGGACAACCGGTGTGCGCATGCAAACATTGAGCATCGCTTCAAGCAACAGGCTGTCATGAAGGTATCGTTAACGGCAGTCGAGGTGGCTGCAGAGAAGCCGGGCAGCCTTGCGCGCGCGCTGGATGGAGGAGCTGCAGCTGTCGTGCAGCAGAATGGCGTGTCATCGCCAACAGCAGAGGCGGCGCGTGCCAGGCGCCTGGACAGCAGGACGTCGAGGCAGAGCTTCGTCGGCGAGGACGTTGGGCAGCCCGTGCTCAACATCGCGTCCTTTGACATCGGTGAGGCCGGTGCTCTGCCAAGGCGGCCACTGGCCTGCAATGGCCATCGGCATGCCACCCGAGTGTCCATACAGATCGTGTGCAATCTCCGCATGTAGGGCTGGACGAGGCACTCGTGAATGAGCTGGCGTATCAGCTCTTCCTCAGCACTTGCGGCTACGACTGCAGCCCAGACAACCTGCAGGCCATCCGCCGCCATCTGCAGGTCAACATGGCAGCGCCTTGCAACCTGTGAACTGGCTAGCGCCTGCATGCTGATAGGGAGCATGCTCTGACCGGGAGCATTCTCACTATGTTATGGGTGCGACATCACGCTGTTTGGCTCATTACACACAGATCAGCCAGACGCGGGGGCAGGAGCTGCAGCGGGTGGCCAGCGCAGCAGAGTCTCTGACTGCACAGGCGCCCAGCCCCGGCATGGTGCCGGCCGCAGAGGCGGCGGCCGCCGGCAGCCTGGCCTCCCTGGCGACGCAGGTGAGGTCGCTTGTTTTGAGTGCAGCACGTGGGCTTTGACGCTCGATGGTCTCAGGAAACTGACGCCAGCCTGCCAGCCATGGTTGATCCAACAGGGGATCATAGATCACGCCGCTGACCCTCCGCCAACCATGCCCACAGGCGCACCTGCTGCAGCAGCTGCGGCCAACGGACTTCCGCTCCTTTGGCGCCTTCCTGACATGGCGGCAGGACGTCAGCCAGCTGCTGACCGCGGTGCTGGGCCTGGCAGCACGCGAGACCTCCCGCGCGAACAGCCGCCTTGCCGCCTCCTGCCGCAGCCAAATGGTGCGGGCAGCATGATGAAAAGCTGTGTCAACCAGGGCTATGTCTGGTCCCGCATGTCACTTGACAAGCAGACGACACTGCAGTACCCACAGACGCTGTCTATACGGCTCAGTCGTACAGGCTGCCAGGAGGACAGAGCATGCGAGCCAGGTCGCATGTTGTCACACGTCAATCGTTTGCACTCGCAATGCAGGCGCGGCTGAAGGGTGCGCTGCGGCGGCTGGACATCCCCTCGATCGAGGAGTTTGATGAGGGCGAGTATGCTGAGGCAGCGGATGCAGTTTACAAGGCAGTATCTGGCGTCTGCAGCCAGTCCAGGTGCTTGCTGCAAGATGTCGTTGTCATCAACATAGGACACTCGTCACACAAGCAGCAGGAGCAGACACACCCCGCATCATAAGCTGATCCACACGGCGGGCTGACAAGTCTGTATGGTTGCAGTGAATACTTTGTGCAGTGCCATGCACACACCGGATGGTGGGTGACAAACATTGGTGCGTCAGCGTCACAAGTGCCATTGGCTGCATGCGCTGCAGGTCGGGGTGGGCGTTCCCGTGGGGCCTTCGCGTGCAGCTGGCAGAGGTGCTGCTGCAGGGCCTGTTCGACCAGGTCAGTCTGTGCTCTGCGGCACCCATGTGCATCATTTCATCTTTACACTGTTCAGCACTTTGGCGCAAGGCAGCTCGCCCATGTGCCGCATGAGCAGAAGCTGAGCCAACTGAGCAATATGCGGTGCAGTGTTGTCCATGCACAATTGACGGCACATGATGCATCTGTCGCTTCATCGTGGACTGCGCTGCCGAGCAGGAGAAGGGCGGGTATGTGACGCACCACGAGCGGCTGCTGTCCAGCATCGCGCGGCAGCTGTGGCCGCTGCTGGGCGTCTCTGCACCTGTGGCAGACGCGCTGTGGGCGTGGGTGCACTTCCGGGAGGTGCGATTTGCCGTCCTGACCACCCTTCCCACATCTGCGAAGACTCACCATCAACAGCAAGTGCAGGGCTTGCAAACATATTGCCACATGTTGTCCCATCAGCGAATGACGTAGAAACAGTTCAGCACCATCGACATGGGATATCATCGGGTGGACCTGATGGCGCGCAGTTCTCGGTGAACGGCGACCGCAACCTGCTGGCAACGGCAGAGGCGGGGGTGCAGCGCATCCTGCAGCACGCAGCCGAGCCGCCGCCCAAGGAGCTGTGGGACTCCCCCATCCCGCCGGACGAAGCCAACTTCGGCCTGGAGGTGCAGCCCCAGACTTTGTCCACCTATTCGTGGCCGATTTGTGTGACATGAGATTGAGCAGGAAGTCAAGTGCAGAAACTCAGGCCCAGGTCTTGCTGCAGTTTACTCAATGGTGCATGCGCAATATAAATGTTTGGGAGTCTGGCGCTGCTAACAACAACACTTAGTGTTGTCTGTGGCCTCGAACTCAGGTGGCAGCCAGCATCTGCGAGTGGATCTGCGAGCGCCTCAGCGACTACCATAAGAACTTTTCGAGGGACACCTCGCTTATGCGGGTGCGCTGCAGGCGATTAGAGGCTCTGCACAGCTAGCTGTGTGAGTGGCTAAATCTGGGGGCAGCCGATGTTGACCTGAGTCCATTTCTGCCGCTGCAGGGCCTGGTGGATGTGCTTGCAGTTGCAGAGCAGGCAAAGACACATGGGCAAGGCACAGACGTGGAGCAGGTGTACAGTGTGGCGTGCCTCCTTGTCTGATGGTCACCCCACCTCATGCCCCTGCAGATCCACTGCATGCAGCACGCGGCACAGGAGCTGGCAAATTCCTTGACTGAAACGTCCTGTTTGGCAGGTTTTGGCGGTCTGCCTGCGTGACTCTCTCACAGCGGCATTTGGCCGCGACGCTGAGGCAGCACACAACGAGGCCGACTCAGGTGCAGCCTGGTGCCCCGTTCGCAGATGGGCACTGCCTCCTGCACAGAGAATTTACGAGCCCACAGCGTGTGTTGCTGAGCTGGCACCTGTCGTGGCTGTCTGCTCCGGCATCCGTTGAGGATTGCATTCAACAAATGGTTTTGCGGGCAACGCAGAGGCGCAGGAGCTGGCAGGTTTGGCGGTGGCAACGGGGGCGCTGCTCCGTGCAGAGCGTGCGCTGTTCTCGCCCACGCTGGGGCACCTGCTGCGGGAGCCCGGGCGTGCCGCCGCCGCCACGCTGTACACGCTGTACGGCCAACGTCTGCAGCCTTGGCTTGCCAAAAGTGCGTGCGCAACATGCGGCCTTGTCCACTGCTCTGCGACCACCCTCCCCATGCGCTCTGTAGGGCATCCGATGAACCAGCCTATCTGCCGGCAAACAAAGGGTCACTCAAGCTGGCCCTTCAACATGTCATTCAGCTCAAGGCGCATATCTGAAACTGCCGAATGCTTTCGCATGCTGCAGCCAAGACGCTGACGCCGCCCAATGTGGAGGTGCTGCGCGCGGCTCAGCGGCTGGAGGCGCAGCTCGGGGTGCCCATCGCGCCCAAGGCGCCGGAGCGGCGGGCGAGGCCGAACACGGGGGAGCCGGCCGCCGCCAACCCCTGGGGCCCCCGCCCGGCGCCCCCCTCCTGGGGCCTCGAAGCCGCCATCGCGGCGCTGTCCGAGACCTGGGTCGACTCACAGCTAGCGCAGATCCACGCCTGGGTGGTGCGCCAAACGGAGCAGGAGGACTGGAAGCCCGTGCAGGCGGAGCGCGGCTGCGCGCGGTGAGCACACGGGCTTTGTCAGTGCAGAGCATCTTTTGACCTCCAACAGACTGTCGCGACTGCAGAGCTGCTGGCTTGCCTCACATCATGCTGCAGCTATCTGCACCGCAATGTGGATGCCCCCTGCAATCTGAAGTTGCAGGCTCCCCATTGCTTTTTGCCTTGCCAGCTACAATCAGATTTACATAGATACGCTGCACTGTGACTATAAACCAGGTCTGAAGCAGATCTGCCATTCCCACACAGGACGGCGGTGGAGGTGCAGCGCATGGTGGACAACATCATGGACGCCATGATGGACATGCGGCTGCGGCTGCCGGTGGCGGTGGTGGAGCACCTCACCGGCGGCGTCGACGATGCGATCCAGAAGCTGACCAGCAACGTGCTGTACCACGTGGGCTCCGCCGACGTGCTGGTGCCGTCCGTGCCGCCACTCACACGGTGTGGAAGCCACCTCCCTGGCCCTGTTGTCTGTTGTCAGCTGACCGGCTCTCAGCTACTGGCACCCTGCCGGCGGTGCCGCTGGGATCAGACCAGTGCCACTGCTTGGGCGCATGTGCGCAGCCCTGGACCACCGCGTGATGTCATGCAAGTGCGGCGGCAGCACTTGCGTGGGCACCGCATCCTGTGCTTCTGCTGCAACCCTCATCCCACACCCGAGGCTTTGCACACGAGTGCTCGTGGCCAGTGTGATGCGGCCTGTGCACAGACGGCGCAGACCCTAAAGCCTGGGCCCCGTGCAGGTACAAGCGCAAGGAGGCGGACAAGATGGCGCGGCTGGAGATGGAGGGCAGCGCCCCCTCCCTCAGCCGCATGAGCTCCTTCGGGCCGCAGGGCTCCGGCCCCGGCGCCTCCGGCGGCATCCGGGTGGGTACCTGCGGCAAGGCTGCCGGTCCGGTACTCTGCTATCATGTGCATGCTTTGCTTGTCAAAGGACGGGTCATGTACATGACTTGCATCGCCCATAGCTTGTTGCACGGTTGATATCGTGCAGAGCGCATCATGCACCCACATGCGTGCTGCGCTTGTGGCCAGCCGTCCACAACTCGAGCCATCCTGTCCTGTCTCAAATGGCTCGTAATGATGGAGGCATTGGCTTAGGCTGGAAGCCTGCACACCGTCCTCTCTGCAAGCTCATCGTCGGCATGACGTTGGGGTGTGTGGCGCCCGCGCAGACGCAGCAGGAGCTGGATGCAGAGACGGCGCGGGTGGCGGCGGTGCCGGCGGAGGCGCTGGTGGTGCGCCTCAACAGCCTGGCGCGCCTGCTGGACGCCCTTGCCGCGCAGGAGTCCAAGATCCAGGAGTGGTGGCAGGACGTGCGCCCCGCTTCCCTTCCTGCTTCCAGCTCCCAGTGTGTTCCACTCGTGTAGCCTCTCGAGGGCGTGCTGCAGATGCCACGCGACCAGTTGTGTGGCACTGCTGCAAGTGCCATAGCGCCTTGGCACTGTGCGACACGGCCTGGCCTTGTTGCTGAGGTGTCGTGGCCACCTGTGCTCATCATTGAGGCTAGGGTTCTGCACCCAGTGCGCAGAGCAGTGTGTCGCACACCTCGCTGCTGTCTTCCACCTTGCCGTGCAGACCACATTAGCTGATACTGTACCCTCAACCCCTGGACGCGATGTTAGCACCTGTTGAACAGTCGACCAGAAGTTGCAGGAGCTGGCCAGCCTGCAGCTGCTGCAGGAGGAGCTGGACCTGGAGTGGGCTGAGCCCGCAAATCTTGGGCCAGCTGACCTGCCCGACGTGTGCTCTGCTGTCCAGTCAATGTCCCCGTGAAGCAGGAGCTTTGCCCTCGCCATGAGCCCACACTGGCCCACCAGCCCACGAATGGCCACGCCCACCCAGCAGCCTTGCGCCCAGCTCAGCCCAGCCAGCTGCTGGGGGCGGCTGCGGGGGTAGCAAACTCGAGGCGCCGGCATGCTGGATCATGATCGATGCTTGGCCCGCCGGTGCGCAGATCCACCGGGAGGCGGCGGGGCAGCCGGCGACGGTGGGCGGCGAGGCGGGCGACAAGCTGCACTTCCACTGGCTCAAGGGCCTCTTCGAGGACGCCTCCCGCGCGCTGTCTAGCGGCCTCGACTCCCTGTGCGCCTTCATCGGCATCAAGGTGCCCGCCCGGGTCATTTTTGCAGCATCCTTCCTGCATCCGGCACACAGGCTTCCTGCTGGCCCCACAACCACCCAAGTATGGCCCGACCCATGGCACCACGGCTGCAGTGGGCTGTCCTCAACGTGGGCGCTGCTACATCAGGGTGTTGCTCAAGGCGTCTGCACTACGTCGAAGGCGCTCAGGGCTGCAGGTTGCTAAGCCGCACCTTGGCGAACGCGTGCTATCGTGTCGCAGGTGGTGTTCTGGGACCTGCGCCAGGAGCTGCTGGAGGGGCTGTACCGGCACAACGTGGGCGAGGCGCGGCTGCAGCCCATCCTGGACATCCTGGACGCCACGCTCGGCGGCCTGGTGGAGGCGTCCGTGCAGGTGAGCAGTCGCTATGCCTTTTGTTTGGATTGGGCTTCCTGTTGTTAATTTTGCCAAGGGTGTCTGTACGCGGATCTGAAAATGGTTTGGGTGTGCGTCACATGAGCCGAAGCCGGCTGCAGCAGGCAGGCATGGCTGCTGCCGCCCTTGCAGCTCCGCGGGCAACCCATGCGCTCTGTGTGCTGCAGGGGCTGCAGCCGGCGCTGGCGCGGGGCATGCTGGTGGCGCTGGCGGCGGCGCTGCGGCGGGTGTACCTCGACGGCGGGCCCATGCGGTGGGCCTGGGCTCGCCTTATACAGCGAATGCACCCCACCCGCACCAGCAAGAATGGCAGCAACGCCTGATGCATCTGCCCTCTTGGGACCTGCAGGCTGTGCCACTACATACACGCCCCAGGTGTCGAGCCTCTCAGTGTCGACCCAAAACCCCTGGAAACCCTATCTTCAATCATCGCCCGCAGGCTGTACACGCCGGGGGACGTGCCGCTGATGCAGGCGGACCTGGACGGCGCCAAGGCGCTGTTCCACGCCGACGGCGACGGCCTCCCCGCCCCCGAGATCGACGAGCTCACCCAGGTGCCCCCACAGAAATAGGTTTCCGCAAACATCGGCCATGCCCGGCGTGCCTCAAGCGCGGGCACCGCCTTGACCGTAGCTTGAAACAATTGAAACTGCTGCAAGTTCTGCCTTCCCAGATTCAGCAGCCATCACTGTCAGTGGCATCGCTATCGCTTCTTATACGACAGGGGTGTGAGGCGATTCTGTATGTGATGCGCCTGGACGTGGGGTCCCTGGTGGAGCGGCTGGAGACGGCGCAGTCCCGGGGGCCCTCCTCGCTGGCGCCGGGCCAGCCCAGGCAGACGCAGTTCGACCCCGAGGTCATCCTGCGTGTGCTGTCGCACCGGTGAGCCTGCATCTCCGAAGAAGCGAGCGCACACGCACCACATGCTGGCGCACACGCTCCACATGCTGGCGCATGCTTGGAATTAGTCCGCCGGCGTGGCGCCTGCATGGCGGCATCTGCACGCTGTGGAGATCCAAACTGTCGTCACTCTCGTTGCAGGGCGGAGCATGCGGCGTCCAAGTACCTGAAGACAGAGTACAAGATGCCGAAGAAGCTGGACGAGTCGTCCTTCTCGCGCAACCTGACCAACCTCAAGGGCAAGCTTACGTCCAGCAGCAGCAAGAAGTACTCGTCGACTGCCGCCGCTGCTCAGCGGGCTCACTGAGCAGCTCCTGGATGCGGAGATCGAGCAGCTCTGCTGCGGTGTAGCAGCCCGAGTGCTGCATATCAGTCGGCACCTTCTCAACTTGCTTTGCCGTGCTTTGCATCGCTTGCGCCCACCTTTTGCAAGACTTGAGTTTGCAAGACCGTGAACTGTTGATGCACCAAACGACCAGAGACACTCCCGCAGCTCAGCAAGCGGTTGTCGGATTTGGCAAAGCAGCTTGCTCGGCTGCTTGCCCATAGACACTGCATCCGCCCCCAAAGACCACTACCGTACCCTACACGTTTCTACTATACACCTTGCACTGACACATGTCTCAGAAGCCTACTCCCCGGCGACGCTGCGGTCCAGAGCGGTCGTATGCCACATTGAACTTGTCAATGACGTCATGCAACGCCGACAGCCCCTTTGTGACGCTGGCCATGTACACCGTCAGCATGGTGTCGTTGTACTCCTGTGCATGTAAACACCAACATTGTGCAACACTTGACTCAGTGAGCAGCATGCAGTGACACCCTGCACCTTCATTTACTTGGGAGGTTTTATGCCCATGTACATGATGTCGACGCGGCACAAGCAGGCAGCTGCACAGCACGCGGGTTCGTTTGGCAGGTAAAGGGTGGCTTGCCGTGAGGTAGTCCTCATGGAACTGGGGCGTGTCCAGCACGGGCAGCCGCCGCACCAGCGTCGCTGCCTGCCTCACCAGCTGATGGTCATATGGCAGCGCCCCTACAAGTGTGCAAGTGCAACAGCAGAGCTTGCAGGAACGTGTGTAGAACTGGGAGTGTCCAGGTGCGCATTGGGCAGACTTCTGGCAGATGCTGTGGATACCTCAGCAAACTAGCTACTGCGTACCTCTCCGCTGCAGAAGGTGGCCTCACCTGTCTGCATCTGGCTGACGAGACTGTGCAGTGCATGTATCCGGCTGATGAGCATCTTCACCGCCGCATGCATGCTCTGGTAGTGCGCGGTCACTACGCCACAGTGCATCAGGAAATTAGCCATCGGCCAACCCTCCCCTAGTAATAATGATGCAAGAGACGGTGACACAACATGGCAGGCAACCAAAGTGTCAAGAACTGAAGTCTCATGCACGAGGCTCCAAGACGCACGCTGGTCTGAGCCGCTGGATTTGCCGGACGGCAGGATCTTCGCCACCTGGTTGACGCCGATGCGCTCTGCTTCCGAGGTCTGCAACATTCAAGCGCAGCATGAGTGACAAGTCTGGACATGCGCTGGCAAACATAAAGAAGTTAAGAACCACGACATGGCTCCGGTGAGGTGCCGCTATGGCATCCTCAGCCCTGAGCTCAGGCACACACCTCGATGTGGAAGTTTGCCTGCACGAAGTGCTCTGACGACACGCCATCCTTGACGTGCAACTCTGCAATGGACACCGGCATGCATCTGATACCCCCACACAGCGTGGTGTGCATGTACTCGTGGGTCTCATTGCCACGGCAACAACCACACTCATCACGACGATTCCTTACCACTTTCAAACAAGCGGACAGGCAGGTCACGCTGCCCCGGCTGCGGCGTAGTTTCCAGCAGCAGCAGCACCGGCGACTCGTTGAGCGTCATCATCTGCAGAACAGGCATTTGTGCAGCATCGCAGCAGTTGCTGCGCTACAGTGCTGCACACATCGCAGCTCTGTGGCGTTCTTTCAAGATGGGTCCTGTCATAGCTTTGTCGAGTGGCACATGTGCTGGCAGCACTTCGTGTTGCACCTGTCTGTGGGTGTCCAGATCCTGCTCCTGCTGCTGTCCGGTAGCATACCAGCCCACAACATCCAGCGCTGGATACACCTGCTTATCTGCACGATCCGGGACCTGCGGTCAGAGAGCGGAAGCCGGAAGTCTTCGACCATGCAAGCAGGCGAGCATGCATGGACTGATGCGTTGCACGTGAGTCACAGCAGTGACAAGCGTGTCGCACATTGGTCCAGCCGCTTTGTCAGGAAGGCATCGTTCAGTGCAACCTTGCCGTCCACAACCGTGTAGAGGATCTCAAAGGAGTTGCTGATGTCCACCTGGCGGCCGACCTGGGGTGGTAGAGCACAAGCTCATGTGCTGCACCCTCATCGGCAGCATGGTCTCCCTGCAGCAGCGTGACAGGTGACCAATATCCAGGCACTGTGTCATACTGCAGCACCTCACCTGCTGGCCCAGCAAGCAGCCCAGCACTCGGAATTGCCCGCCGCTGCTGTCCACATTGTTCGCCTTGCTGCGGGTGTGGTGGTCGCTGACGTTGATCAGCACCAGCTGCAGCATGCATGCACACATGCGTCAGGGCTTTTGAGCTGGCACAGTAACTATGGAACGGCGCAACCTATCATGATGCGTGGGGTCGCTGTCCCGCAGTAAGATGCTGCACGTTTGCTGCAGCACAGGCACGACAATATCAACTTGATGCATCACGTGCAGCTGTAAGTCACCGGGTGCAGTTTGAAGTCTAGACCCGATGCACTCTGCTTCGCATCGCCTGCCGCATCGTTCATCTTGACCAGTCAACAGGCTCAGTGCATAAGTCTCTTCGAGGTGTGTGAAATGCGCAAATGGCCACTATGATGTCCCTCTTGAATGCTGCTGCTTGCCACCGAAGTACAGCACGCACCTCTTCTGACAGCTGTATCAGCAGATCGTGTGATCGGAGCAGCAAAGCATTTGTCCGTGCATCAAGTGTTATGGCTGCTGGACCATTGCGTTGGAGAAGGCGAGAGGTGCTGAGCTATGACGGCTAGCGCACCACTACCATGATTGACTCAGCTGTGGTCGATCCTGCGGGAACAACTTGGACACACTCGGGCTGCAGTGTCGAAAACAGTGCAGAAAACTGGTGCTGCTCAAGCAAGCTTTGGCGGCCGGGACCGAGACACGTTGGCGACCAGGCAGTCTGCTGCGACACTATTGGGCACCACAACCGGCACGCCATCATCCTGCCGCACGATGGTGTTCATCGGCTCGATCTGCGTGCCGGGCAGTTGCGCCGAACTCAGTTGATCGCGTGCAGACTCTGCAGCGACGTGCAGGAGGAGGACTTCTCCCAGGGTACATTGATTGATGATGCCAGTGGACACATCGAGTTGGGTGAGCAGCTCACCGTCTCAATGATGCCAGACACCACCTCGCCTCCGCCGTCGTCCAGCAGCTGCACGCGGTCGCCGACGACGAACGGCTGCGTCAGGAACAGCTTGGCGCCGCTCAGAACGTTCTCTGTGAGTTTCTGCGCGCCAAAGCCGATTGCGATCCCGCTGACGCCACCAGCAGCCAGCAGCGGCTGAACGTTGACCCCCACGACTTGCAGCACCTACAGACACGCCAGTGGGCAAGGTTTGAATCACGCTTGGATGATGCAATGAGAAAGTGCCACAGCAGACATGGTGGGCAGTCGGCACCTTGTGCCACAAGATTCTAGGGCCACTCCATATGCTTCCTTGTATGATATGGCTGTGGCAAAATGCTTCTGCATGGTAGCGTGGACCGGCTGTGCAGCACCTGAATCATGCCCGCTGCACCCAGAGCCAGCTGAGCAATGTATTGATTGGCTGCAAAATCCTGCACGACATCAAATGAGATGCTCGCGCATCTGCGATGTGTTGCAGTGCGGTTTGATGGAGTCTGCAGGTTGCAAGGAACTGTCAGGTTGCATTGCCATAGCATGCACACCTGTCAAGCTTCTCACTGGTCCGCTCGCTCTCGATGGCCATGTCGAAGAGACGGTCCTTCCATGCAATGGCAAACCAGAACCTGCGTCGACCCAGCTACTTGTGTGGTCATGCGCCACAGGGCGACCGAGCATCTGCCCTATCCACACTCATGCATGTGCTCCAGCTTGTCAGTGCACAGCATCGCACTGCAATACGAAGCCTTGTGGCACGTACCCCAGAACCGTCAACGCCACCTTGCTGCCAGCCAGCGCAGCATCATCAACCATGCCGAAGCCCTGCGGATCATACAACGGCACTCCGCTTGCCCTGGAAAACCCTGACATGGCACAGGACTCTAACGCCCTACAGCAGCAGACCACCGCAACGCAGCAGCAGCGGCACGCTTTGCCTGGATGGCGATGCCGGCAGTGTAGGCCGCGAAGCGCGGCAGGTGGTCGTCGTGCAGGTCCAGCAGGATTTCCAGCCAGCGGCTGGTCTCGCGGAGCGCCAGTATGGTGGTGGCGGCGGGGAGCAGCAGCGTGACCGGCTTGTGCGCGGCCACCAGCGCCGCCTCCAGCACCCGCAGGAACGGGCCACGGTCCTTCACCTCCTCAGTGGCACTCGCCATGCTGGCGTCGTCGGCTGCCTGCGCCGAGGAGACGGCACCCCCCCTTCACGGAAGTTGCGAACAACTTCACCTGTACTGTGCGATGCACACCATGACAACGGGCGTGTGATAACATGCCAGCGTCAACGCGGCCTGTTGCAGCAGACTCGGGTGAGAGTGCACGGCCATGACGGCTCTGGTGGCATGCGCACATCGCCGACGTCCTGTGCTGCCCAGTTCAGCAAGCGGATGACGAGGCTGCTGGCGATGACGGCGGCCATCGTCACGCCCAGTAACCGAAGGGTGGCCTGCACAGCGACGGAAGCGGCTCTTAGTGGTGGTCAACAATACTGTTGCAAACACTATCAGACGACACCACGAAGCTGACTGTCAAACAAAACACACAGGAAAGACATGCGTACACCCGCTCACCTGCCAGGAGACTGACAGGCCTTGATATGCGCCCGCAGCGACAGCCGCAGCCTCCTCCACCTTCCCTGGGGGCACAGCGGGTCTCCGTGCGGCGCATGTGGTGGACGCCCGGCGCCTGCGGCGGTGCCAGTGGCTTGCTGCTGCGGTTGGGCTCTGGGATCGTGATGGCTGACATACCACGGGATATACCGGAAAGACAGCTGCGCAGGGCGCAGGACCATGCCTGGTGCGATGCACCGGCTGTGCACGCTGCCGCACTGGCAAATCAGATGGTGCTGGGGTGTGCACCAGCACCGCCATCGACACGCTTGCCGTTTCGCAAACGAACGTGCGGCACGCTATAACTTAACGCTGACGTGCACTTATTCCAAGTTGGGTCCAGTTACACTTGCCCCAGGACAGGGGCAGCACTGTGCAACAAGACGTTCGAACTCAGTACGCAACGCATCAGCGATTGAGCGCGCGGCGCTGACTGATGCCAAGTGCACGGTCCCTGTAACATCTTGAGACACACAGCACAGTGTGTGCTTGTTAGATGCCATGCTGCACCCTGAGGATCTGCAGTGCGGATGCACGTGGTTCGCAAGCTGGAGGGAAGTTACATCTTTGACCTTGACCAGTTTTGGGCCCGATGAACAGGCACGCTAGGCTCATGTACTGAGGGAGTGTAAGCGCGCAGAGAGTGTGAAGTAGAGGATCCACCGCTCTTGCCGCCGTCCCTGGGTGCTTCTCACTTTATATGTATCGATACACATTATCACAGGGTGGGTGGTGGAACTGCCGTAGGAGCTCCTCTGGCGGGACAAGGCAGTCATCTGGGATTCCAGCCAAGCAGGCTTCATTATACTCATTACAGCCTTGAAGTAGAGTTGGTTTCACGCCTGCCTGGTAGGGCGACCACAGCCTGTGTGCGCACCAAGACACTTGAGATGTGTAAGTGAGGTCGTCACCCCTTGACACTCATCTCAGGCGGCTGCGTGCAAAGGCGCTCTCGTCATAGAAGCGGGCGTCCACAATGGCTTCGCCAAATGCGCGGCCATTCAGCCGCTTCTGCGCCATGACGGCGCTGTCCAGGGTGTCGAAGTTGACAAAGATCAGGCCGACACCTGTGACGTCACGAACACTTGGAGTGCATGCACGCACTGTCTGCTGTCTAGTACATATTCTGCCACAGCATGAGCACCTCGTTCGACACACAAACCGCCAGGTCCTGAAACACACCTGGTGGGTCGTCGGCTTGCGACACATTTGATGGGCGTGGCGCCTGGATGCTGCGGATCTTGCCATACTTCTCCTCCACCTCATCTGCAGCAAGTCAGAGCTCTACACTTACTGTTTATCCTCACGCAACACCAGCCGGGCTCGCAACCCGGTTCCACAGCACCTCACATACACAAAGTCCAATGGCATGCCAGGTGCGCGCCTGCTACGTCGTCCAGGATGTCCTGGTAGGTGTCGGGGTCGGCCAGGTCGGCGCGCGTGGCCATGTTGGCCAGGCGCAGCACGCACGTCGGCGCCTCGCTGACGGTGGGGCGCTGCCGTCGGCCCCCAGCGGCAGGGGGCCCCGCCAGCTCAACAGCAGGCGCGGCAGGAGGCGCTGCCGGCGCTGCTATGGGTGTGACTGCGGGTGCTGGCACCGCCGCCGCTGCGGGGGCGGCTGGTGCGGGCGCCACCACTGGCGGCACGTCCATGTCCATATCCATATCCATGGGCACGGACGCGTCTGAGGGTGCGGGGGGCGGGGGCACATCGTCGATGGGGAACAGTGGCTCCTGCATGGACGGCAGCGTTGGAGCCATGGCCAGCAACACGCTGCTGCGATTGCACCTGAACTGTGCAGCAGCGACTCCGAATGATCCATAAGGATGCCGAGGCGGGCCTCACCTGCTGTGGCGGGGCGTCTGCGGCGGCAGCGGCCATGGCGTGTGGCGGCGCAGGGGCAGCAGGTGGGGGTGGTGCGGCCAGTGGCGGAACTGCAACGCCGCCTCCTGGTGCCTGCTTTGATGTTGCACATGCCAGCGTCAGCCAAGATATGCAACAGGTCCGCAGCTGCAGAAGCACAGTGTTGTCTGCCAGTACCACTGGAACCTGGGCGTCACATCTGCAGATCGGCGACCCCGCAAAACTGTCGACCTGTGGCGTGCGCTGCAGCCAGGAGGCCACGCAGCGCAAAGTCAGTGCGAGTCTCGGCCGAGGTTGGGTAGCAGCGGCTTAACCATCGACAACAAGCAGCACCTACCAGCAGGGCGCTGACCAAAGGCACTGAGCTGTGCTTATGTTGTGTCCGCTTGGCTGTCAGGGGAGCGTATCAAGCGAAACACATCACCGTGGTCTGGCAGGCGAGGCTACCGGGGTTAGTAAGACACTCGGTAGAGCAGCATCATCAACTTTTCGTGGGGTCATATGCGCTGTCCTACCTTGCCAGATATATCACTTGGTGTGGGACTGAGCGATGCTCGGTGCTTCCGGCCATCCCTATCCTCCTTCTTGCTCCTGTATGTGTGGCAACGACGCGAGCTCAGCCATTGTGCACATGGCTGTACAGACCTTCAGCAGCTCGGCAGCATGACAGCACGCTTCACCAAGTGGACAACTCCGACTGAAATGGTCTTGATGTCGACTGGTGCCTGCACAATGGTGGAAGACACACGCCGGCAGTTGAACACCGCCTGCACAGGCGCACACTGCGATGGTGTTCATACGGAACACACACAGCATGCCATCGGTGGAGGAGCTCACCTGCGGTGCTTCTTGCGGGGGGCTGCCTCGTCTGAGGCAGCAGTGCTGCGGTCCCGGCGCTTTTTCTTGCTGCGCTTGTGCTTGCGCTTCTTCTCCTTCTCCTTGCGGGGGCCCTCCTCATCACTGCTCAAAGCAATGGACGAGAGTCAAATCAGGACGCGCTCTGTCACTGGTCGAAATGACATTCAGCTGCATGTCACCACACAAACACTCTTGCGCAGCCAACATTCAACCAGCAGAAGCATGCGGTGATGTACGACACCTTTCTGACGGCGCGCGCTGCTTGAGCGGCGCTGCCTCCATGCTGGCACGCTCCGGCTCAGCAAAATGTGCAGGCGAGGCTGCGCGGGGCGGCGGCGGGGCAGCCGCCGGCACGGCAGCCGGGCCGCGCACCCCAGAGCCGAGGCTGCGGCTGGGTGGGGGGCGGCCGTCGTCCGAGTCCGAGTCGGTGCTGTGGCCACCCTGTGGTGCAAATGGAGCATGGTGGCTCAGCCCGACTGGAGGCCGGAAGAGGTCGGTCGACGTTTCACCGGCAAACCTGACAGCCAGGCACAGCGCCTGTGCAAGGCTGCTTCACACACAGCAGCACCAGGTGGCAGACGTTGGGCTGCTGCACCGCATCGTGCTAAAGCAGCTGCATGAGTGAGGCAGCAGCCATGCATGCAAGCACATTTGATCCTCGTCCTTGACGGAACTGACGCCTGTGGCACGCACAGGGGCCAGGTGGCGCAGCATCGACATGGGGCAGCGGCTGCGCTCACCCTGCTGGGCATCGGCAGGTCCGGCAGCAGGTCCGCGACCCGGCGGCTGCGCGGCGGCGGCGGCTCGTGCCGAGGCAGCTGCCGCTCGGGGCCCGGGGGCGCTGCCGCCGCCGCCGCCCGCAGCGTGATCTCCTGCGGCACCTGTCGGGCGGCCTGCGGCGGTGCCCGGCTCGGCTGCTGCTGCTCTGGCTGCGCCTGCTGCACATAAGTTTCACCTTGGCTGTCTGTTTGACCAAGAGCATGGCAGTGGGTCAAGCGGCTTGCATGCTGCTGGTGCGCAGGCGCCTCATCTTCGCATCGGCAGAGGTAGAGCTTAAATACTCCAAGGCTCCTTGCTGTAGCCCTGGTCAACCCTGAAAAACGGTGCTGGAGCGTCCTGCAGCATGGGCGCACCTGTGGCGCCGCGGGACCTGCGCGCGCCATCGCGGCGGCGGCCGCCTCCCGGATGGCCGTCGGGATCTTGCTGCCCCTCTGCGGCTGCTGGCCCGGGGGCGGCGGGCCCGCGGGCGGCGGGGGGCCGGCCCCGTAGCGGCCGGGGGCGGAGCCGGGCGCCTGCGGCGGGGGGCCGTTGAAGTGCGGCCGCGGGCCGCGCGGCTCGGTGCCGTAGCCGCCGCGCCGGCCCCCCTCTGGAGGCCCTGCATGCGACAGGGTCCTGAGGGTCAGGCCCCGGCTGCACGGGCCAGGATATGGGCCCGGCGACTGCTTTCACATGGCGCAAGCTGCGACCCCGTGGCAGGAGTGGCTGAGTGGGAACCGGATGTGCAGGGGGCGTAGGTTCTCGCTGGGCACGGGCGCCGGGGCCCACCTGGTGGAAAGCCGCCTGGAGGCGCGCGGCCCCGCGGGGTGGCGCCGCTGGGGGAGCGGCTGCTGCTGCGTCCGCGCCTGTCCGGGCCCCACCTGCACAGCGTCAACAACCGTCAGCAGCTGCGGCGACAGCCACCTGTGTGACCTGACCAAACTTGCATTACACCCCTGCAACCCTTGTCCAGGAACAGCTCGCAGGAGGCTGGCTAGGGGCCTGCAGACAGTACTCTCTGCCCAGCAGTCATGTGTGGGGCCAGGTGGGAGCTTTCGACAAGAACCAGCTGTTGCTGTGCACTTCATCAGAGTGTCAAGGCCAGCTGTCAGGGTTGGAGTCTGAGACCTGGCATTGCGGGGCGGGCCCTGCGGTCCAAGCGGGCCATGGGGTCCAGGGGAGCGGCCCCGGCGCGGCGGCGGCGTGCGGCTGCGGCTGCGCGAGCGGCTGTACGGGCTGCGGGAGCGGCTGTAGCTGCGGCTGTACGAGCGGCTGCTGTACGACCTGCGCATCAGCACAGGCGCAACCTGACAACGGGCCAGCTGTAAAGTAGGGTTTCTGCGGTGGGCTGGCTCGTCGCAGATGCAGCCCACCCTGCTAGCTTTGCTGGGCGCTGGGGCGGCTGACCGAGTGGGCTTTGACCCCAGGTCGCTGGGCCCGGCAAATCTGCATGGGCATCACCTGGACCTGCTGCTGCCCCGCGCTACAGGGGGGCCGCGCCGGGGCAGCGTGCGGGAACTGCTGCGGCTGTAGCTGCAGCTGCTGTAGGGCGTGCGGCTGCGGCTGTAGGGGGACCTGCTGAAGGGGGTCACCCCGCTGAGAGGGGAGGCTGACCTGCAACCCATGTGTGCATGGCACACCTGCAACTGCCTGGTCTCCCACCCTCGTGCATCCAGATGGGGTCGGCAGTAGCACTCCGTCTTGCAACTTGTCCCCAAGGGCACAGCTGGTCTGCACACCACCTGTCTAAACCGATCCACTAGGCGATCCTGAGAGAGTGAATGGATGCGGCAGCAGGCGACGGGGTGCCCACCTGCTGCGGCTGTACGAGCGGCTGTAGGAGCGGCGGCGGGGCGGGGTGCGGGAGCGCGAGGGCGACCGCCCCCGGGGCGGCGGCGGCGGCAGCGGCGGGCTGGCCGCGCGCTCGAACGCCGCCTTGCGCGCGTCGGTGATCGAGGTCTGCACACGCAGCAGGGCCCGTGTCTGTTCTGATCTCATGCATGCCGTGTGACGGCTCGGCACGGAACGACCGGGAGGCCAACGGCTTGTCACGCACAGGGGTGCCCACCCTGTGCTCATGCCGAGCACCTGGTCGCGCCACATGGCGGCCCACCTGGCGCATGGCGATGGGCTCCGGCAGGTACAGCTTGTTGGGGAGCTGCGGCTTGCCGTTTGCACGCCCCGCCGAGGCGGGGCGCCCCGCCGAGGCGGGGCGGGCCCCGGCGACCGGCGGCGGCGGCGGCAGCGGGGCAGCTGCCGCTGGCTTGGCGGCGGGCGCCGCCGCAGCCTGCTCATGAGATGCCGCTGTGTGTCACATAATGGCCACCAGCCCAGGCGCAATCACGTCATGCAAACCTTGGTGAAGTACAGTGGACAGCTGTGGTGCTGTTGGGCAATGAACCACATTTGTGTACATGCATGATGGACCGTCAGGTAGGAGATGCGCACCTGCAGGGCCGCCGCCCGGGGCGTGGTGGGCTGTGGCGCCATCGCCAATGATGCGCCCTTCAGCTGGAACTTGGTGGTCGCCGCCCTACCAGAAATGAACACGGCTTGAAAACTCAATGTGCCTTGAAGGTGACGCTCACACATCGGCCGGCAAATGGTCAGCTGGGACAGCCCAGCCTTCAAGGTGATGGCAAGCAGTGGATGCTCAGGATGGCATGCGATACATCTCGTACAGTCACATCAATGGGCAGTGAACTAATGACACGCACTTGCGTTTCTCCGCGAGCGCGGCCTGCTTGGCAGCCTCCTCCTCCTGCGCCTTCCGCAGATCCTCCGCCAGCTTCGCCTGCAGCAGTGGGCACCTCATAGTACTAATACTAGGTGTATTATACACCTCCTTTACCTACCTACACCTACCTCGACCACGTTACATATTGCAAACACCTCTGAAGTGCTGCAAGGCGAGATTTCTGAACTGCGCAACTCACGGACCAGGGGCAGACGGGGCTGGTGGCTCTCACGGCATGCGGGGCCAACACCATCAGCAACCAACGTATCCCTGCTCAAGCAACGCTGGACAAGCGGAGCAGCCTGAGCTCTGTCAACCGTTGAGAACGTGCAACAGATGGTCACCTGCAGCGCGGCGGTGCGCTCGGCGGTGAGGCGTGCCTGCTCGGCGGCCTCCTCGTCGCGCTTCCGCTTTTCCTCAGCCTCCTTCAGCGCCTGCGCTGCCGCGGCCTCCCTCTGCAGTGCATCAAGCAGATATCTAGTGTAGGCATTTGGATGCAAACTTGAGTCAGTCACGCATGTCCGACGAAAACGATCACAAAATGTGAAGGGACATCCCCGCACTCGCTGCACAGTGTGGCACCCACAGCTGCATGGCTCTCATTGCCTTTAACAAAAACTGTTGCCTTTGAGGGTGCAGAACATGTAGTGCAGACCTGTGCATACCATACCGATGCAGATACCGTTGACTACAAGCTTGATAGCTTGTGCTCAGGTCTGGCAGTCTCTCGACCGTCTCATGGTATACTTGGGGTGTTGGTCTGGCGATATGTGTAGCAGCATTTCACGAACTGCGCGACACCCTACCTCCTTCTGCAGCTGCTCGGCGCGCGCCGCCTCCGCCTGCTCCCGCTCCCGCTGCAGCCGCACGGCCGTCTCCATCTCCGCCATGCGCCGCCGCTCCTCCCGCTCCTCCTGCGTCAGGTTCTCCTGCATGACAAGATGCAGCCGTTGAGACAGCCGGAGCTGTTCACCATGGTTGCCCTCCTCACTCGGTGTGCCATGCCCAAACCCCTACCAAAAAGTAGCAACAGACACGATCTGGGTTGCTGAAGAAACACGAGCAGCAGCAAAGCCCCCAGGGCAACGATAACCTCCTTGCATGCGCACTTGCAACTCCTCAACCTAAGTGCCCACCTCGGGAGGCGGCGTGGCTGCCGGTGGCGGCGTGGCAGGCGCCTGCTCCGTTGCTGGATCTGCCAGCGCTGGCGCGGCAGCGGCGGACGTGTCCAGCATCTGCGGCAGCGATGCAGCCGGCTCGGCGCTCGTGGCTGGCGCATCGGCCGGCAGCGGCTGCAGGGCGGCGGACGCCGGGGGCAGGTCCGCAGACGGGGGCGGCGCGGCGTCGGCAGCCGCTGCCGCCGCCGGCTTCAGCGGGACGCTTACTACCGTTGGGGCAGCAGCCGGCGCAGATGCTGCCGGCGCTGGCTCCGCATCTGCTGCTGCCGGCGCATCGTCCCCGCCTGCGGCGGCGCTGCGGCTGCGGCGACTGGCTCGGAGGCGGCTAGTGCTGCGGAGGTTGCTGGTGCCGCTGCTGCCTCTGCCGCCGCTGGGGCAGCAGCCGTGGTGGCTGCCGGAGCCGCCGGCGCTGCTGATACAGCGGGTGCAGCCGCTGCAGGGGCGGGTGCAGCGGATGCGGCTGGCGCTGCTGCGGATGTTGCAGGGGCTGGAGCAGATGCCGCAGCAGATGTTGGCGGCACTGCTGGCGGGGTGGCCCCGGTGGCTGCCGCCGCGCCTGAGGCCGCATAGTATGCCGCATACTGACTGGGGTCATACCCATATGCAGCATACCCTGTGCAGCCCAACACAAATATAGTCAACTGCTTCCACGAAAACTGCAGTATCCATACGATTGTTGGGTGTACATAAAGATGGATCAAGCCAGCCTGCATGCATACCTGCGCCATAGCCGCCATAGCCATAGTATGCCTCCATGCCCGGCTGGTAGCCGTAGGGATACCCATATGCCTGGTAGCCATATGGCTGATAGCCGTAGGCCTGGTAGCCGTACCCAGGGTAGGCTGCATACGCGGCAGCTGCATGGTGCGCCGCTGCTGTGTTGGGCGTCATGGCAGCGGCGGTTGTGGCCGGTGCCGCAGATGCTGGCGAGGCGGCAGGGGCTGCAGATGTTGCGGCGGCCGCTGCCGGCGAGGCTGCCGGCGCGGCGGACGTCGCTGGAGCAGCAACTGCAGGTGCTACCGCCGGAGCAGCGGACGCTGCAGGGAGGGCGGCTGCCACGGCAGCGGAGGCCGGCGGTAACGAGACTGGGGTACCGTTGGGGCCCATCAGCACCGCGACAGCGGGCGTGGCGGGGCCGATGCGAGCCGCGGCCGGCGTTGCGGGCGAGACCTCGGGGGCCGCGCCCGCCGTGGCGCCGATCTTCGGGGTGGGCGCTTCCATGGCCGCGGCGGGCGTGTCTGGCGCGGCTGGGGAGGGTGCAGCTGCTGGCGCGGCAGTGGCTGACCCTGCAGCTGCTGGCGCGGGCGGCGGCGGCAGGTAGCCGTTGGCCGCTGCGCTGCTGGCTGCTGCTGATCCCTGCCCAGAGGCCGTGGGCGTGGGCAGCGCCATCGCGGGGCCGGCGGGCGACACGTCGTTGGGCGACTCAGCGGGTTTGGCTGCATGCACGGCCGCTGGCAGGGCTGATGCCGCCGCTGACGCCGAGGCGGGCTGTGTGGCGGGCTCCATCACCGCCCCAGAACTTCCAGCCCCTCAGTACAGGCGACGCCTCAGGGAGACGTCACCATCCCGGACATGTATTGCAATTTTGCCCTTCACACTGAGAAAGCTGCGATCTTGCTGTGCTGCAAGCAGCGTGCCAGGCAAAACATTGCATACCAGGCTCGCTCCAGGGTGTGAGATGCTATCTCGGAAAGTCCACACTCCGCAGCATGCTCTGCTTGTGCTAGACAACTTTATCTTGCTGCCTGTTGCCCGCAACTGAAGATTCTCAACATCGCCAATGCATGTAGCATGTAGCATCGGCAGTGCTCACCATTCAAAATTTGATCAAATGCATGCATGCAGCATCCCGAAGTGCCATCTTTAGACACTACAAGTTTCGAACCTGTTGACATGCACCTGTGCTGCATGGTCCATTCGGCAGCTTAAAGCAGATCCTTCTTCAGCATGACGACAAGCTTCGCTTGTTGCCTCTCACACATATGAGGGGTGCACAACGTGTGGTAGCATGTCGGTGCTGAATTGCACCCTGAATGCCCAGGGCTGCGATCTGGGCCTGCAGCTGCTGCGACTGCCCAATGCCAACTTGGGCAGCGTCGGCGGCATGCAGCAGCAGGCGGGCTGCCCGGCACCTCGGCAACGCTGGCTGGTCCGTGATGCCAGACTCACCTTCTGCTGCAGCTGACCATCCTGCACCTGCCGTTGCGGGGCCCACAGACGAGCCAGGGAGCACAGCAGCAGCGAGCCCTGATCGCCCAATCCATGCCTGGCGCATCCGCATTATTAGACACCCTCGTAGCATGCTGGCGGTATGGTGGGCAGCAACAGCCTGGAGTTCGGCAGCCTAGCGCCACAGGACTTCTGTGGCCACATTCACCACCACACTGGCGGCAGCAGGCGGGCACCCTGCAGCAGGTGGCATGGCGCCGGAACATGGAGCTGCAACCGCCGGCATGGCTGCGCTGCAGGCTTATGGAGCACCCGCACCAAAGGGGCAGATGTATACGGGAGTGCCGGTTCAGAGGCTAGCAGGGCTTAGGCACCCTTGGCAAGCTGGCTGGCAGGGGCAGAGGTGACAAGGAGGCAGTGTGTGGCGGGTTCAGCAATGGCTGGAGAAAATCAGGCATGTGGGCTGCACTCAAAGCGCTGCGCTGCTATCCTCTGTCCTGCGGAGGAGCAAGGTGACTACTTGCAACACGCGGACTGGCGAGCAGGATGCAGGGGGTGTTCCCTGGCAACATGTCCCTATTGATGCTGTTCCCCTTCAATAGCACAACAGCGAAAGGGTCCTTGACCTACGGAAGGTGCCTAGCAGCCCTCTGAAGCTTCACTCACGGCATGCCCCTTGCGAGGGCGCCCCCGTTCATGTCGGGCATGCACCAACAACAGCGCCCAAACTCCGCCGACCAGTCAAAGCCACCGAGCCCTCCGTCTTTAGACAGATCAGCACGTTCCGCAGTGCCGACGCGGCTGCACGGAAAGGCGAGCGGTTATAGGCAGCCTGGGAGGTTGCATACTTGCTGACCTCGGTTCCGAGGCAGGAAATGGGGCGCTAAGAGGCCACACTCCGCACGGGATCACAGCCGCAGGTGAGGCAGTGGATGCTGTGCCACTCCCCCGGGTGTGGCTGCCCTGGGCACCCAGGCGATCCGCAGCACAATGTTGGACCACTACTAGGCCAGCGTCGACACAAGGGTGGTGGCTGAGGGCGCGGCAGCTGTCCTGGGGGTATCGAAGGCTCAGCGGCCGGCAGTCACAACTATATGCCAAGGTTTTGGCCCCGTGGGCCCGCTTCTGGGCTGCCCAGACCGCGCTGCACCCAGGCTGAAAGGGGAGCGGTTGTGCGCGCACCATTTCGGACGTTGCGAGCCCGCTGATTTGTATACTATAAGTGCTCCGGCTGCAGTGTGAATCAAGCTGCGTCGTTTCCTCTGGTGCCTGCCCGTTACGGCACGGTACCGCGTCGTCTTTCCCCTTGCCCCCGGAGGTTTACCGTTCCCGACCGGCTGCAAACCTCCTGTTACCTGGCGTTGGTGGTCACACAGGCTCTGCGCGCTGAACGTAAGCCGGTCGTACTCATTGTCTGTGTCCCGCAGAGCCTTCAAGCTGCTGGTGAGGCGTTGCGGCGTCCTGCACGGCACGCCTGCCGTGCACTGGGAACGGTTCTGGTGCTCGACGCGAAACTCATTCCTGCTTCCTTCGGCACGCAGGGCCGCAGATCAGGGAGGAGTGCTTGTCAGCAGCTTCACAGAGAGCGGTGCGCCCGGCCCAGGGGCCTGTCGGCCCGGCGCAGCGATGTGCCAAACTCACGTGCGCCCTCTGCACCTTGTGCCCTTTTATTGACTCTTACCGCTCCGCAGGCGTTTTCGCATTTGCAGAGGCTCATGCCTGTGGCACTCGATGCAACCTTTACGTGTGGGCTGATGACCCTGCCGCGAGTGCTTGGGCTCATCTTGAGCGGCCGAATACTATGCCACCTGGGGTGACCCGCCAGTAACTCCCCCGACGGTTGCCCGTTGCTGGCCGCACCGGCCAGGCCGGCCCTGTGTAAGTTTGTCCACTGTCGCTGGCATCTTCCAGACGCCCACTCTCGCGTGCCGAAGCCTGTCTGCGGTTCCTGAGCTGCAGTGTGCTGGCAGGATCCCGCACGACAAGGCACTCCGCTGCTCATAATCGGCGAGAGGCTGCCAAGCTGTGCCTACAGCAGGCTGCCGCTGGAACAAACATCTGTCAGGGGTAGGGCAAGCTGTATAATGACATGGTTGTGCGACCTGCAGGTGCAGCGGGAGATGCCGCCGGCACAGCAGCAGCCCCTGGCGCCGCCGCCGCTGGGCACGGTGTTCGGGCCCGGCAGCCGGCCCGAGGCAGCGTCCACGGGCGACGTGTGCCTGGCGCTGGACTACCTGGAGGACCCGGGGGCGCACGGGGTGACGTGCCCCGAGGGCGTCATGGAGCCCGCCGTCTTCCTGTGCGACATCGCCAGCCTGCCAGGTGAAAGCTGCCACCCTGCTCCTTTGAAGCATGTTCGTATGTTGGGTGCACACCAGGGGCACAACCCTTGCTCGATCTCTGCAGGTCGAAGGTTGTTCTATAGAATGCATGTGCCATCCTGTGGCTGTGCTGCCGGCGGTGCTGATCGGCGCTGTCCACATCATGCAGGCGCCGACAGGGCGTTCTCAGAGGCCAACGCGCTGCCGCGGCTGAAGGAGCTGCTGTGGCTGCTGGCGCCGTACGCGGAGCTGCAGATCATCGTGGCGGAGTGCCTGCTGTGCACGCTGCACCGCCTGGTGGATGCCCACTCCCAGTACAGGTGCCGGCCCTGGCGCTTGCTGCACGAAACCAAGCATGACCACCCTGCACGAGCGCCACAATCCGATGCTAGTATGGTGCAGTGCATGATCGCTGTCTACCCCCGAAGGTCGTGTTGCAGCACACTCCACACTCACCAGTCATTGTATGCAGGCGGCTGATGGTGCGGGCGGGCTTTGTGCCGCTGCTGGTGCACATGCTGGAGTGCGCGACGCGGCCGGGGGCGGCGGTGCACGCCGCCTTCATTCGGCGCGCCGCCTCCACCATCCTGGCCCGCCTCGCCAACAGGTGCAGCTCGTCGTGAACAACAACCCACAGCTGGTCAGCGGGGCGGCAGAGCCGTGATGTTGATGTGATGTCGAGGACGGGGCACACACTGCTGGGACGCATCAACCTGTATTCATTGTTGCCCCGTGAACAGCTGCCACCCACGGCTTGCTTGCCGGTTGGCGAGGGCATACAGCATGCTAGCGGCACCCTGAGCGTTGTGTTGGTGCATCAGGTGCGATACACGCAAGGCCGCGGTGATTGACGCCGGTGCGGTGGCGCCGCTGCTGCGCACCTTCGCGGCCGGCATCCCGGAGCTGTGCCCCCACATTGCAGAGGTCGATGGCGAGCCCTCGCTCACGGGGCCTAATTCAGACGAGCAGCGCCACCTGCACGGGTGTGTTGGCACACTTTTTGCTTGCCACCAGACAACTAGTCTGCTACTAGTTGGGGGTTGCAGTGTATGTACGAATCAGTATATTCAGGCTTGGCCAACCCTGGGGGTCACCCTCAGCCCTGTCCCAACTGGCTGCCAACCTGGTCATCTTGGGTACCTGCTCCACTCTGAGTGGTGCTGCCCCTCTCAGGTACTACTGTGCGCCAGAGCATGAGCGGCTGGCCAGCGCCGCAGCCGCCGCAGCGCTGGCGTCGCTCACGCAGAACAACAGCGCCGCCTGCGCCGCGGTGGCTGCCGAGCCCGGGGCCGAGGTGCCGCCCTCCACCTCTGGCGCTTGTTGATGTAGTGGCCCCGCTGCGGGGCATGTCTTCATACGCAAATGGTCCAGACGTGTTGCAGAATCACATGTGAACATAGTTATATATGAACGCCGTCGGCATGATTTGCATGCATGTTGCAGGTGCTGCTGGCATACCCCCACGCCGTCGGCTGTGCCAGCGTGTCCGCCGTCAAGCAGGAGACAGAGGCGGTGCTGCAGGTGCGCACGCCTGCCCATTGCAGGAGTGCATGGCGATGAGGCACACCATGCCATGCGTATGAGCTGGCACTGCATCGTGACTTGTGTCAAGAGGGCAACCGCCGAGTCCAGCCTTCCACCCCGCGAACCGCAGGTGCTGCTGAACCTGGCGGCAGCGCCCGGCAGCTGCGCGGCGGTGCGCGACGCGGGCATCGCCATGGTGCTGCAGTCGCTGATCCACAGCGTCGCCGCAGCGCTGTCCAGCCGCTCCGGCCGCCGCTCCCCCCGCTCCCAGCGCGAGGTGTGTGACACCATTCAGGGTTTGAGTGCACCATATTCTCCATGCTGTTTGCGGTCCCACTCGTATGCCTGAAGCATCATGAAAAGCAAACAGCGGTCGTCTAGAAGTTCATGCAGCCCAGCTGACAGTTGTGAACCGTCTGCTTTCATGCCTTGCCGCTGTTACATTGATCGGCATGTAGAGAAGCTGGCCTGCAGGCCCTGTTTCGTGATGTTCGCCTCTCCACAGTGCTGTGCCCCAGACCCTGACGAACCCAGCCCCCTCGGCAGGTGTACCGCAAGATCCACGCATGCGCGCTGGAGCTGCTGGCGAAGCTGGGTCACAGCTACGTCATCTCCACGCTCAGCCGGGAGCCGTTGTTCAGCATCTCGGAGGACCGCGAGGTCGTGTGCAAAGAGGGTGCGCTCAGTCTGCACCCATGAAGACTGCAATTGCACCGCCTTACGGCAATGCATTGGTACCGTTGGGCCCTTGGCAGCCCAGGTAGGGTTGCTGTCACCTGAGCTGCACACGTGCCCGTGGGCGCAGCTGCTCTGCTCCACCTCTGCTGTACCTCCTTCGAGCAACGGGCATGCATGCGATGCAGATGTGCGGCAGCCGAAGCTGATGAAGAGCGCCGCCAAGGCCATGGACAGCTTTGCATCAGCAATCCGTGATCGCTTCACCAGCCGCGAGATGGACTTCGGGTTTGAGGTCGACTGGTGAGGCGTGCGGCAGCACCTGGGTTGGAGGGCCCAGCTTGAGTTCTTTCGCCCGCTTCGGCTACTGTGTACTAACAGCCCGACAGCCATCAAGGTCCGAGCACAGGACAGCAGCAGCACCAGTGACGGCGGCAGCTCAGCAGCGGTGGCGGTTGTCACCTCGGCAGCAGCTGCAGCCCGGCAGCAAGCAATCGTGGCTCGAACGTAAGCCTCAGCGCAACATCATCCAGCGGCGGACAGCCCGTATGGCAGCTTCCGTCGGCTGTCAGCAGCAGCATCAGCCGCAACGGTCATAACATCATCATACACCATGTGTACAATACAACATACCGTTGAGCAGCCGCCGCATCAGCTCAATGTCAGCACTATGTAGAAAGCTAGTTGACTCAGCATGGACCACAGCTGCAAATGCGCCCGGCGTCACTGACGGGCGAGCAATGCCCACGGCAGCCCCTCGAGGCGTGCTGCTGCCTGGGACACACGCAGCGACACGAAATATCTGCGCAGTGCGGCAGAAGGCATGACATAACGCATTCACGAGCAAATTGAAGCACTGTGGGGGTTTGGTAGTGTGGTCACCGATGAGCGGTTCCCTGTATCAGCAGCTCATTCAGGCACAGCAGCTTGCCATTAGTGGGATCAGCGCCCCGGTGGGCAAGCAGCATTTTGACCGCAGGGGACGAACATGTCGAACACGAGTCTGACGCGTCACTGACGCGGCTTTGAACAGCAGATGCATGTGGAATTGGGGGGATGGTTTTGAGTGCTACATCGAGCATAGGCAGCTTAACAGGCAATGGTCCGTATCGAAAGGCCACGCCGTAGCTAGGAGTGGTTTCTCTGTTTCTTGCTCACACTGCCCTGACTGTTGTCTTTAGGCCAGCATCTCCAACTGCCAAGCAACTCCTGCCGGGTGTGTGACGGCGGCGGCCAGCAGCGTCAGCCTGGCATTGGAAACGTCAGGCCTGACAATCCAGCAGCTTTGTTGATGTACCCATGCAGCAGCACTGTAAGCAGCTGTTTCACGTCTTCACTTCTTCACACTTGCCTCTTCTCTCTCTCTCTTCTCTCTTCTTCTTCCTCTTTATTCTCTAGGTGGGTGACCACCAGTTGACTTCCAGAATCTGGCTTGAAGTCACACGTTCTGATGCCCCATGCAGAGGCGCGGCTCCTCCCCGCCAGCGGCGTGGCAACTTGAGATGTGAAGCCCATAAGAGTTCGCCTTGTTTGCTTGATCCATTACTCGGATCGTTGCACAGTGTCGCAGGGGCCCTACTGCATTGATCTGGCTTTATCACACGGTTCATTGCACCGGAGACGCTGCGATGAGGCGTGAATCGCGACCGTCTACAAAGCTGTGATGACATAGACAGTTTGCCACCCGATCGTGCGGAGCATGGCGCGGTGTGCACACCCGCTCGCATGCTGGTTTGAGCCGCTGCAACAGCCGGCAAGGTCATCATGTTGCGACGTCCCAGCTGCGGCGGCATGACCGACAAGGTCCATGTTAAAGCCGCCCACGCGTTCGCGCCGCCTGCGATTTGCGGCGCCAGGGCAGCATGGGCAGCTGCCGCGGCGGTGGCAATGCTGTTAGTCACCGCCGCTGCAGTGGCATCCAGCTGTCGCAGCGGCACAGCACGGCCCTGGTGCCCTCAGCAGTACACGCCCAGCTTCAAAAGGTTCGTGGCAACGCTGTGAGACACCCAGAGCACAGCTGGCTACGGTGCAAAAATTGGTGATCTGCCAAGAAATGTGAGTCAATGTGCAGAGTGTCAAACTGATTGAACTTGGACCGTGCACAGGTCACGCACCAGCAGGACAGCCCTGCGATGGGGCGTGCCGGTCAACACGAGCGCGTTCTCGGACTTGCCCCGCCGCAGCGACACCTGCAATCGGCTCCTGAACACGCCACGCATCGCGCTGCTGTTCCTGTCGCGTGGGGCCATGTATCACGAGGAGGTGTGGGCCCGGTGGTTCGCCGGCGCCGCTGGGCTCATCCCAAAGCCCTCGCTGCAGGTGCACCCGACCTGAGCATAGCGACCAGCCTCCGTGTGCAGCACAGATACCTGTCCATCGGCAGAAGCCTTTGTGATTCGGTTCCGGCAGCAATATCATGGCCCACAGGATCGGCCAGGGAGCTGAAGGGATGGTTGACCGTGCAGGTGCACGGCTGCAACAACGTGGACCAGATCCGCAAGGCGTGCTGGGTGGACAAAGAGGCGCCTGTGCTGGAGCAGCAGTTCCTGTACAATGTGTATGTACATCCCGCGCCAGACTACGAAGGTACACACCTGCTACAAGGTCGTTTGTCTTATCATCTCGTTACATCGGGTGCATCATTGCAACCTCACGATGTTGCTTGCACAGCCTGCACAAGCAGATGCTGCTGGCGGACATGGACAAGCGTCTGCAACTGGTTGACAGCGTTTGCCATATGCAGGCCCGGCCGAAGGCAGCGTGTTTGAGGGGCATATGATTCCCGATCGCATCGAAGTGAGCATACGCCCACGTCTTGTGGCATTTGACCTCCTCGTGTGCAGTGTGACGTCTGAAGCGCTAACTGGCTCCGGTGGCATACCAAGCCTTGGGGCTATCATGCTTGCATCACTGCTCTGATGTGAAAACGGTGCGATGCTGATGCCCTGCGATACCTGCAGACGAGCTGGGCGAGCGCTAGCCTGACGGAGGCGACCAGGAACCTGCTGCGCCATGCGCTGCGGGACCCCCATGCCCAGCAGTTCCTGATGCTCAGCGACACCGGGGTGCGCCCCCACATGGAGTTGTTGCAGATATTCAAATTTACAGATGGTGTATTGCTGTCTTCGGGCCCAACTGGACTCGAAGCCGTAGGTGACCCAGCATGGCGGCCTGTGCATGGCAGCACTGGGACGCCTGGGCTGCTTGATCAATGTACCGCAGAGCGCACGGCCCAATGGCACGGGCGGCATGGTGGCGTGCCTGTCGCCGGGGTCCTGGGCCGTTGCGTGCATCCTCCTGCCTGCAAACGTCAGCAGCAGTGCGCTGCAGCGCCGCCACGTTGTCGTGACGCCGGCTCATGTGCACCTGCAGCTGCCACTGTACCCAGCCACGACGGTGTACCTGCAGCTCATGAGCGAGTCCCGCAGCCGCATCAACGCCTGCGACAAAAAGTCCGACAGCCGTGTCACTGGGGTAAGGTACTTCGCCTGTGGTTGTCATGTGTGCTGTTGTGCCAGCATGATGCTTTGGCTATAACCTGGTACTGCCTGCTACGGACATCCAGGGCCTGTTGCTAAATCGCTGTTCTATAATGCCAAAAGTGTTGCCCTACGCAGCGCCCGGTGAGTCAGTGGAACTGGAGGCCCAAGCTGCAGAGCAAAGCCGGCATCATGCGGAAGTATTTCCGCAAGCACACACAGGTGATCGCCTGCATTGCTGGCAGCATTGTTGCATCTACTTGCATGCAGAATCTACCACCTTTATCACAGAGAGCTGTAAGTGCATTCTGCAGTGAACGTTCACCTTGCATGCGGCTGACGTTGCACATGTGATTCCAACAGTGGGTGGGGCTGCGGCGGCCACATGCCGAGGCCATCATGGCAGACGAAAGGGTGTTTGCCGCCTTCCAGGAGTACTGCGTGTCGGGCATGGACAACAAGGGTCATTATCAGCAGTGCAAGGTCAGTCGCTGCATGCCTCCGTGTGTTCTGCAGAACAGCACGACTGATGCAAGCCAGTCTGTTTCAAAAGCATGACAACACAGGCGCACAGCAGCCGCGAGCGCAGTTGAGCGTGTGTGCCGTGCAGGTGGACGAGCACTACTTCTCCACCCTGCTGGCAATGCAGAAGCGGGATCTGGAGACTGACTGCAAGGGCGGCCTGGTGAGCTTGCTGATGCTCACCATGCAAACTGCGACCACATGCCCAATCATGGACATTTGTGTCGTGTTACCGCCTGCCCATTTTGCGATGCTTTGCGCCGTGTAGGTCACCAGCAATTGGGAGAAGAAGGGTCGCCACGCAGGTCTGTGCATGCACAGGCAGCTTGAACATGTTCAAAGCATCCCAAAGGCTACTGAGCAAGTGTGCCTGTTTAGTCTGACTGTTGCCCACAGTTGCCCTGTGCAACGCAGGAGGACCATACGAGTACTTTCCGCCAGACATCAGTGCAGACCTGTGAGTCCCAGACCCTGCATGGTGCCTCTTTGAGATCGGAGCAGGCGGCAAGAGACATGCATGCAACACCGCAACACAGTCAGTCGTTCCCATGTGTGCTGCCGTCTTCGATACAGGTTTGCGCGCCTGCGGAACGAGATCGACTGGGGCCTGCAGCACAATCCCTCCGCATGCATCGTCTATGCAGCGCTGGAGCTGGGGCGCCGGGGTTTTGTGCCCGTGAGCAAGCTGACAGAGCGCACCTGCCCCGACAGATTTGGGGGCGCCTGGGTAGCGCTTTCACAGGTGCGACTCGTGAAGCAGGATCAGATGAAGCGACATCCGAAGTGTTACACAGCTGATGTCATCAGTTCCAGTGGCTGTAAGAGGCAATGCCGACCCAGGCGGATTGGCGTGTTGCAGGAGTGCCCGCTGTTCGCCCGGAAGTTTCCAGCAGACACTGCAGCTGCGGTCCTGGAGGTGCTGTCAAACGCCACCAACTCCTTGCAGATCCTGCCATGACTTGGTACCCAGCCACAGTGGTGTGCGGGCGCATCAGTTCAGCAGCGAACAACGGCAGCATCAGGCGTCCGGTTGTCAGCAGTCGAGTAGCAGGGATCCCGACTGCTGCTTCATGACTTCACATTGGGGCTGAGTGACCATGCTGGCCAATGCTGGCCAGCATGGCCACGAATGCTATGCCATTCATGGCGTTGCAGAGTGCGGGGAGGCTCAGGTCTTGCAGATCTGCAGCAGGACTGTTTCTCGAGGACTGTTCCTTCGTTTGAGTTAACTGGCTGCAGTGCCACTTTCAGTGCATTCTTTGTATGGCATATTTCTGGATCTTCTAGACAGTCGTCAGTGTTGCTTTGCACCTTCGGTCGTGTACAAGGGTTGTGAACTGTCAAGACTGAATCTTGTGGCAATTTCATCGTGTGCGGACCGTTTTGGCTGGCCGCTCTTTGAGCTTACACTGTCCACCTTGCAAGGTAGCTGTATGTGACCTGGCCAGCTTCTTTGACTGCTTGCCTGGCGCCCCAGACTTGGCTGCCGGCTGCTTGGTAGCCTGTGGCTGTGTTGCGGCAATTGCCGCCCCCGTGTGTGCCGCTTCAGGTGCGTCAGCCAGTACATCATCAGCCCCCAACCCATCCCACGCAGACCCTGCAGACAGAACCCATTTGCAGAACTCGTCCGGCAGTCTAGGACAGGCACGATGCCGGGGCATTGATGTGTGACATAGTTGTTCTCCCCAGGCTTGCTGTGATGATGCAGATTCAAACGACAAACTCACACGAAGTGCCCGTGGCGCCGCCTAGGCCGACGTCATGTGCAGCAGCAAGCCCACGCTCGCTCTGCAGCAGCCGCGCCACTGAGGCGCCCGTCAACGCCGCTGCTGCAGGGCCGGGACCCGCCGCCGCCGGCTCTGCAGACGCGTCCGCTGCGGCCGTCGCCGCCGCCGCGCCGCCCTTCTTGCCCCGCCTCGTCTTCGCGCCCTTCTTCCTCCCCTTCTGGGCGGCCTCGGCGTCCACCACGGCCACCACGCCGCTGGCGGGCGCAGTGGGGCCAGCCTTGCCCGCGGCGCCGGCCGCCGACTGGGCTGCTGAATGCGTCTGTGGCGCCAGCACCTGCGAATCGCACAACTCCTGACTGAGGTGCGCGCCAGTGACCCAAAGCCTGCTTCCTGCTGGGGACATCATTGGACTCCGTATGCTGCTGCACCAAGCCGGAGTGCAGCTCGCCCAGTCATGTGCACTGCATGGCAGGCGCACACCAGCACACACCTCTTCCAGGAAGCTGCGCTCGCCTCCCCCCGCGTGTGTTGTGCGCTGCTCAGCATCCGAGTCGCTGTCTGGCTCAGCTTCACGCTGCCGCTGCCCATGCGACCTGCCTGCTGCTGCTGCTGAGGGACCACCCGCAGGCCGCCCTTCTGCGCGCAAGGCTGCGCCCCCGGCAGCCGCTGGCTGGGCAGCAGGGTGCTTCTCGACAGCAGGCTGTGGTTGCTTCTGCTTCTTCGTGCTGCCTGGCACAGCCGGTGCTGCAGCCTTGCGTTTGCTGCCTGCTGCAGGGTTGGCGTTCGCCTGTGCTGCCTCGCGGGCGCTGGGGCCTGCGCCATTGGCTGCCGTCGGCCCGCTGTCTGCGCCCCGACTGGCTGCTGTGCTGTTTCTCTCGCCTCTGGCGGGTGCTGCCGGCGCCGCCGTCTGCGCGTCTGCCTCCTGCTGCCGTGTGAGGCGGCCCCTGATACGCTGCCGCACCTGTGTAAATGACAGCTCCTCGCTGATACCCCACCATGCAGGCGACATGGAGTTGTAGCATGTGCGCGAGGTCAGTATGCGTATGGAGTTGTTGTCGTGGACGGCTTGAACCACTGTCCAGGCACAGCGCACCCGCTTCCCGTCCAGGATCTCGAGCAGCGGCAACATTTCCTGCGCACACCGCGGCGGCTGTCATCAGCACACACGCAAAACCCTTCACGGTGTAAGCTGGATCGCGAGCACTGCAGCAGATCCAGGCCGAGGTCAACCCCACCAGCAGCTCCTCCCGGTGCGTGGCGGCGGCCGCCAGCGGGGCGCCCTTGACGCTCAGCTGCTGCAGCAGCGGCAGCTTGGCCAGGACCTGCCACATCGGCAGGCAAGCAAGCGTCCAGCAGTGATCATGGAGCATGTTCTGTGGCATGGCTGGCATGGCTCAACATTGACATGGATGCATGGGTGGGGGCGGTTTGCAGGTGTGCGGAAGTTGCGAACAGGGCTCGCCTGCAGGTCCGACAAAGACCTGAGCGGGCAGCCGCTGAGGTCCACGATCTTCAGCCGCGTGTTGGCCGCCAGCTCGCCCGGCAGCCTGCCGGCACAGGTGCGCACTGTGGCCATCAGGTGCCCGAGACGGCACGTCCACTACACGGCACGCCGGCTCCAGCTGCCTCTGCCAGCCCACACCGCAGCATGACAGGGCAACCTCCGAGGAGGCCGCATCCAGCAGGGACATCAGCTCGGCGAAGCAAAGGCGCAAGTCCGCAGCCCTGTGACGGTGTCCGCTGGCCGTGTGTCTGCGGCGTGAAGCGGGAACCGAGTTGGTCCACGCCGAGGTGCACCTGGTGAGCTCGTTGTGGCCCAGGCGCAGCTCCTGCAGCGCCTGCAGCCCCGCCAGGCTGTCCCCCAGGTCCGCCACCTCGTTGTGCGCCATGGACAGCTTCTCCAGCGCCGTGCAGCCCCTGCAGTGCCGCAGATACAAGTGTGGTTGCCGCCACAGGGCGCCACCAGACTGTCCGCAGACAACGTCGCTGCTGTGCGGGTGACTACGCCTCCCGTGGCATGCCGCAAGCTGCTTCAACGCTGCACCTCCAATGGAGCCGATGGCGGCCAGGCGCTATATTGCCGGACACAAGGGCCGTGGTGTGTGATCAAACTTGCGATTGCTGCTGCCGGGTATGCCGAGGCTGCACCTGAGCATGTTGCTGAGCTCCGTGATGCTGTTGTTCTTGATGACCACCGTGTTGAGATCGGGCAGCTTGCCCAGTCCTGCGCCAGCAGCGTGGTGGCCCCTGAGGCAGCCCCTCATTCACGGGCGCAAAATTTGGTCAGGATATCTCATATGACAGCGTACCTCGGATGTCTGTGACCGCGTTGTTTGTCAAGATGAGTGCACGCAGCTTTGGGACGCCGCGCAGCTTCACCGTGCCGGACACTTGGTTGTCGGACAAGTTCAGCACCTGTTGACGTTGATGTGCACTTCTCATGCATCGATCAACAAGCTGTCGGCATATAGGTTCAGGCAGTGCAGGATTGTATAGCGTGTGCAGCACACGCCTGCAGCTGCGGAACGTCCAGCCTGGGCACTTTGGTGATGCGGTTGCCGGCCAGCAGCAGCTGCTTCAGGGTTGTGCTTGCAGCAAGGCCGCCAAACTCCGTCAGCTCATTATTCTCAAGGTTGAGGCGCAGCAGCTGCTTGAAGGGACCCAAATCGCCGACGCTGGTCACGCCCTTGCCCGCAGCGTTGACATTGGTGACCAGCGCCGGCGGCTCCTCTGGATGCAGCTTCGCAACAAAGTCTGGGCTGAACATGATGCTTGTTGTCTTTTGAATACAGCAAGCAGACTATGAATTCACAGTAAGGCACTGCGGCTTGTAAATATTGGTGTTCCAATGCTTAACTGATCTGTGTGCGATCCCACATGCATGCAAATGTCATCGGAAGGTCGACGGTACGTAGAGGTGTGCGGGGACGACACAGCTATTATCACATAGATGCTCTCAGCTGCCTTCGGCAAATGGCAACAGCGGTTCGTGCCCAATGGCTTTCGAGGACCAGTGGGTCCCGACCTCCCGAGATGTCAAAGCGCAGCATCCTGCAGCCGGCATAGTGGAAGGTGCAACGTGCAAGCCAGCAGTGTTCCCACTTCCCAAAGCTGATGTATGCAACCCACATGTGGCCCGCCATACCAATCACAGCTTCAGCCGCTCTGCTGGAATTGCATCGCTTGGCGGTGCTGCTGCGAACTTCCTGCCACCCGCCTTGGCCGCTGCATCCGCCACCTGCACAGATTGCCGACACGATGTTTTTGCCCATGCGCATCCTGACGACTGATATGAGAACTCCAGGATAGGGTAAGGTCTGTGGTGTGCCGTGCATTTCATGTCCCAGATTGGAGTACGCAAAGCCTCTGGGCAGCTGGCTCTGCACGGGTGTGGGTACCAACAAAGGGGCACCTGCTGGTCCTGCAGCCTGGCAAAGACCTTGGACGACTTGGTGAACTCTGACCGTGTGCCCTGCTTGCGCGCCTTGCGTGCCTCCTGCACGGCGGAGCAGGTTTTGCTGTCAGCCATGCTTGACAAGCGTGTTAAGCCACAGTCGTGCCACAATATCAACTCAGTAGTTTGCTTCACGCATATGACATGCAGCTGCCATTGATGTGGCATCTGCTTGACGCCAACATATGAAACTGCTTGGCACGTCATGAGACGTGTGCAAACCTTATCGGCTGCCTTGGCAGCGGCCTCGGACTTGCGGTCTGGCAGCGACGCCGTGCCGCCGGCAGCCACCGACCGCTCCCGCCGGTCGGCCTCCTGCACGTGCACCAGCAGGCGATGGGCATGACCCCACCCTGATGACCGACAGTCTGTGTCTGCTCCATGCAACACTGCAGTTTGGGGATAACAGGCAGAGGACCATCTGCAGGAACTCCAGTAAAGATGATCAAGCACAATACTGAGATGCCAGTGTACCATAGCATCACCAGGGCAGAGCCAACATCAAGGGTGTACTGCTCGTTAGTATCCGTTGAGTCAACACCAGCATGTGGCAACCCATCGGCACCTTCTGCGCCGTGCGCTTTTTGCCGGCGCGCTTCTTGGCGGCCCGCGCCCGCCGCCGCTCCTCCCGCGACGCCTCGCCCTCGCCCGCCGGCGGGGCCCCGCGGCGCCCCTCCGGCCTGTACACCTCGCCCGCGTACCGCATCCCCGCCTCGCTCGCGATCTGCAAATAATGTCGGGCTGCTTTGCTCAAAGCGCCTCACACAGAGACACATCAGCTGCTTGGTGCCCTGCCCGTTCATCACGACCGGCACCTCAGCCCGCGACACCGTGACCATGTTCACACAGCACACACGGCACACTACAGCACACAAGGCTCCGCTAAATGTAGGTCCTGCGCCTGTTATTTCGCGGGTGGGCGGGCACCAACCTGGGGGGCGACCTCCTCCAGGGCGAGGGCGGGCAGTCTTTAGTCTTTGTTTGCCGTCCACCACACACAGCGCATGCAGCAGAAAGCTCACGACGCCTATCAGGTTCTGTGGCGGGTCACCTGGGGCGCGACCTCCTCCAGGGCGAGGGCGGGCACCTCAGCGCGCACCGCCATGTCCTCCACCACCGGCTTGGGCGCAAAGTGAAAGTGCGACAGCGCGTCCAGCTTGCCGAACAGCGCCTGCGCGCACCGCGCACGACGTTGACGGCGACACCACAGGCGCGACCATCGGCAGATGCAGCCGGCCACCGGCAGATGCAGACGCAGGATGACCAGCGACTGCGCACCCAGTTCGTCACAGCACATCGGCTGCTACAGATCACGTCCAGCACGGCACGGATGTGGTGCAAGCCAGTCTTGGGGCATCGCAAAAATGCAGAGCATGCTCAGTGCCGGCTGCCAAAACCTCAATAGATGCTAGAGTCTGGTGCCATGCCATTGGCGCATGTAGATATACGGATAGTCCCTTTTCAATCATGTCACGCCCAGCTGATCTATAGCATAGCAGTGCGCCCCGACAGTCATCAGCAGCCCACCTTGAGCAGGGTGCGGGCTTCGGCTTTGGTGGCGGCATCGCGTTCCTCCAGCACATCACCGCCAGGCCTGGCGGCCTTGACATACTCCTCCTCGTAGAGCTCCCCCAAGCCCTACAGCAACAGTGGCACACTGTCTGCACCCCATTTGTCCACCTGAACCAAGACCCTGGCAATGCCCGATCAGTATGTTTGAGCAATCCAAAAGCTTCCCGCCTGCGGTCTCGACACAGAGGCTGCGCAGTACACTGCTGTGTAGGCAAAGCTGCCTTCAAAAGGTCCCATTGGCACACTCGGGATGGCCTCGCTTGAATTATGGCATCGCCCTGCAGCAGCTTGCCGAGCTGTGGGCAAGCTCTGGACCTGCTGTGCCACTGTCATCGCGGTCCTGCTGTTCACGTTGCATCTGCTGATATCCGGTGCCCAGGCCCGATCGTACGATCCAGTACCTTGCCGCTTTTGCGGTCGTCCAGCTCCAGCTGGGTTTTGCGCGTGTCGGGCGGCGGCGGCGCCACCCGCACCACATCGTCCCACTGTCGCTCCGCCACCCGAGCCCTGCACATCCCTCAGCCTCCTGAGTCACCAGTCTGGTGCAGACAGGCCGTGGGTGATGTGGACTCTCCTCCGAAGGTCTGCAGGATTGCTGATGCACACCCTCCTTGGGCTGCAGACGACCGACCCACTGGTTGTTGCATCATCACCATGCACAGTGTGGGCGCATGCACCTGGTCTGCTTGGAAGGGGTGCCCTGCCTGCTTGCACTGCAGTTACATACCACAGTCACATTCATGCGCTGTTGGCAGCAGTACTGGCGGTGGCGCACTTGATGCGGTCCTCCAGGGAGGCGGTGCCCTCCTCGGTGGGGGCGGGCGGCGGCGCCAGGGTGCGCTCAAAGTCCAGGTCCAGCTCCAGCGCCGAGTTCAGCGGCCGCTGGCCTGCACCGGGCAGCCCGAATGAACGAGTCACCATCCCCTTCATATGTCATATGATCTACTTGAGATGCAGACTCCATTGTGCAGTGTTTGGCCCAGATTGAACCTCCAGCTGAATCAAGAATGGGAAGTTCCTGGATGATCTAGTGCGTCAATGGCAGGGTTAGCTGGAGCTGACGCACCGGCCTGCGTCTCGCCGCGCATGAACCAGTCCTTTTCGGACATGGCTGCCGCCTCCATTGCAGCAATGCGCTCCTGCAATGTTCGTTATGTTCAACGTCCTCAGCGCTGCTCGTGCAGCTATGCTACAGGATTCGAGCACAGCACTTCATCTGGGCTGCTAGTCCTCTTTTTCATCCGCTGCAACTTGCAAAACTGCATGTGCAGGCATATGACGGACCTGCATTGCACGCGTCCGCCGCTCATGCTTTGACAGGCGCTGGCCGCCAGTAGAGCCGTCCATGTCGACATCATCATCATCAGATTCGGCCCCGAGCAGAGCACGGCTACCTGCATGGTAATGCTGTCATCCTTGCATGAAGTGCTTGAAAGGTATGGAGTAGATTGTATGATACACACGCCCATCGGACTTGCTGGGAGCGTGCACAGGTGCTTGTTGAACAACATCACATGCAGTGTGTGCCAGACCTGCTATCGGCTGGCATGGTCCAGCTGCCAACGGTGGGGTTCATGTGAATTGACAAGCCTCTCCTCACCATTTGCTACAACATCACGACCTTCGCCGGTGTCATACAGCTCGCCGCCAAACTCCTCGTCTGAGGACCGCGCATCGTCCTCCGAGCCCAGCTCCTCCTCTGCATCGTCCCCTGCATTGCACAGCGCACAACATGTCCCCATTATGCTGCTTTTCAAGCCATGCACCGCCTGGCAACCAAGAAAGTGAGAAGCAATGCAATCCGCGGTTGGCTTTGGCCGGTTGTCAACATCCTGTATGGCCAGGCCTGAGAGCGACAGTTGCTTGATGTCCTCACCGTCTGAAGCGTCTTCTCCCTCCGAGTCCTCATCTTCCAACCCCGCCCCAGCACTGGCGCGGTCATCGAACCTGCCCGCTGCGCCGCCATCTTCCGGCTTGGGGTCGAAGAAACTGTCGTACATGTCAGCATCCTGCCCGTCACTGTCACTGTCCCCTGCAGTCGGAATTTGATGCATCACTTGGGCAGCGGTCATGACAGCCGCTTCTATGCCGCTCGGCCGTCAGGCAGCTGCAAAAGGCTTCAAGTGGCATGTGACGCAGCTTCACCCAGGGTCGCATGCGTCTGGCAGCACAATTGCCTCAGTCCAAGTCGTCGAGCACGCTGGAAGTGGGCGATACAGGGACCCCTCCCAACGGGTGCATGACACCCATGCCCACCTGCCAAGGCTGCCGGGTTGGCACGCTGCCGTTTCCGGCCGACAAGCGTGGCCGCATTGTCCAGCACCGCCGCCAGCTCGGCATCCGACTCATCCTCAGGCTCTTCAGCGCCGTCAAACAGGCCCGGTTCCCCGTCCTCGCTGCCCTCCTCATCTGCAGCCAGACACAAAACTGCCACGGAATCACATAGTTGCATTCGTATCGCATGCCCCCTGGGCCGGCAGTTGCACATGCGTCTGCTGTCGGCACCATCTCTCGACAGGCTTGGAGACACACATACGCAACGCAGTGCTGCAGGCTGCTGATGCTGCAGGTGTGCCATCACCTGTATCGACTCCCTCGTCATCATCATCGTCATCCCCCCGCATGGCCTCACGCTCCGCCTGCTCCACGAAGGCCTCCATGTCGGCCAGCCGCATGAAATCGTCCTCCCCCGGCAGCCGCCTGCCGCGCTTGCTGCGGCATTTCCAGCAAGACAGTTGTCAGCAGGCAACATGAACCAGCAAGCAACATGAATAATGACCACGGCCAACTGGTGGCCGCTGCCTTTTGAAGTGTTGTGCCCATCCAACTGCCTCGGTGCCTTTACCTATCAGGTGTCCTGATGAACATCAACACCCATGCTGGCAGGTGAAAACTAGCAGAATGTGCAACATGTGCGCATACTGACCGCTTTGGCGGCCGCTGCGCACTGCCGTCTGCATCTGCTGGCGCTGCTTCAGCCTTCGAGAAGCGCACCCTGTGGCTAGAACGTTGGCAGCAGGTGTACATGCTGTTGACGACTGTTGATTGCATAACTCCTCATCAGCGCACTTTGCTGCAGCCTGCGCCTGCATGGTCCAGGTGAGGACCTACCTGCGCTTGCCGGCCAGCTGATCGGCAGCCGCGTCCTCATCAGGATCATCTTCTCCGTCATCTTCCGAGTCGCTGTCCTCTCTGGCCTGGGCGCCACCCGCGTCATCCCGGCTGTCGTCCTCACTGCTGCCGCCGCCACTGAGTCTGTCCATATGCCCATTCTGGAGTGCTGTGGGCAGCAAAGGGAGTGAAGATTAGTGCTGTCATGACGTGGCTTTGGCGCTTACACCCTTGTATCGCGGAGCAGTCGCTGTGACTGAGAGCCTCACCATCAAGCTGCGCATCTGCTTGCGGCTGCAGCAGGGCTGCTGTGTCACCCGCGCGAGCGATCAGACGCTTCACTCGCCTGCAGCAACGGCACCAAAACGTAAAGTAAGTGGACCAGTTGCAAGCAGGGCTTTGCGTCAAGATCGTGTTCACGAGATAATGACGAACCTGAGCAATGGTCCAGACTGCATGTCCAGCTGGCCCCAGATTTGCTCAGCGTCAAAGTCCGCAATGTGCAGCTGCGGCACAGCAACACCAGCAGCAGCTGTGGTATCCACGGCTTCTGAGCTGCTCGGTGCAAGGGAGTAGTCATAGAGTGCCTGCAGCGGGTGGGCAGACCCATCAAATGAAGCAGAAGCCATGCATGCACACGGGGTACACCTGCATGCGGCTTTCGTGGGTGACATGCCGTCGTCCTAGGTGCACGGTTCTTGACTCACAAGACGCAAACTGCAAGATGCGGGGTTGGCACCTTTGTGGCCTGACGAGCAGCGTCCGCAATCTGTGCCGACGGCTGCAGGAAGGCCGACGGCTCCGCAACCGCATCGGCGAGCGCCTGCAGCACTGACGCCGTCCGAGTGCCCGCAAGCACATCACGCTGCTCTTGAAGCGCCTCAGATTCGTCTGGCATGTGCTCGCTGTCGCTGATACTATCAGCTTCGACGGTGGCATTGGGCTGCGCGCTGCCGCCGCCGCCGCCGCCTGCGGCGGCCTTGCGCGGCATGGTCAGTCAGAGCGCTACTTCACGTGTACATAGAGTATGACGAGGTCAGCTTGGCAGTGCAATGACTTGTCCGTACGCGGAATAGATTGTCGAAGGTTGGCTCCGACCCCAGCCAAATGCAACACCAGGAAGGTCAGCAGCAAGGGCGGCAAACACTCAAGATGCTGTGACGTGGGAGAGTGAAATAGTATTGCACAAAATAATGGAAAGCAGCTGAGTGTCTTGCCTTCAGGAGAGGGACGCTCGTGTCGCACACCATCCGCCACTCCCAGACTCTCTGGCTACATTTTGGTTTCTAGACCGCACCTTTCATTTGCCGCAACGATGTGAAAGCTTGTGACATACTGTTAGTCGATATGGTAGCTGCGCCACCGTGAGCATCACGTCAACAATCTGTTCGTCGCACAACACCTCAACACATCAGCCAAAATGATGCGCAGGCTGTGCGTCACTAATGTGCCGTTGCACGTGCGCAAAGAGGAGTTCAGCAGCATTTTCAGGCCACTGGACGGTTGCGTCGAATGTCGTCTGGTCAACCAGGACAACAGGTGCCGCAGGACTCTGTACCTTCACTTTCCCGCCGCAGGCATGCATGCACATCATCGCTCATGCCAAGGAGTGGCACAGCGAGCTCGGACGGTCGGTTTCATGTTCGAGTCCGGCAAAGCGACACCGATGAATGCAGGCCTGTCGGGTTTGTCACCTTTGCAACAGAGCAGCAAGCGCGCAATGCGCAAGAGGCATACAACCTCTGGCAGGTGCGCCTGGCATGACACATGCAATGCCCAACATTGCCACCGTCACCACAGCCACACCGCTGTGATTGCATACACTGCTGCTTCAACAGAAAGCGAGTGTATATACGAGGCATAGGGGAGGCTAGTACACGGAGACGAAGCCATGTCATTCTGGAACAGGGCTTTGGCCAGGGCGGGCTGCTGATTGAGCTCATATCCACGGAGCCCGGCGGTCCGCGCGCCGCCCCCATGCCGCACCAGGCCGCCCTGGAGCACCCGCCGTTTCAGGGCCTGCCCGTCAAGCGGCCGCTGCCTGAAGCACTAGGTGCGGCATCCAAACCTTCATGCTCATGCTTGCATCCCTCCAAATCCGGGCATGCCCGTGCAACAATGTGGATGCAATACGCTGCTTAGGCTTCCACTGCAAATCATACAGATGTGGCAGTTCAGCTGCACAATGATGCTGCTCATGTGCATTACCAAACCTGCTGCCCCCCTGCTACCTGCTTAGGCGAGCCGCTGCACGCTTAGCAGCGTGCCACTGCGCTCTTTGCCCACTTAGACTGCTGCTGCTACTGTCGCAAGCTGCTGCCTGCATATGTTGAGGCGGGGCTATCCCCTGAGGGCACAATGCATACTTCCCGCCCTGAACCACCTCCTGTACCCACACTGATGTCTGCGCAGCTAGGCTACCTCTGGTCCATCTGTGTCGCTGCTGTGATGTCAGGCGGTGTGCCGCAGTGTTGCTGACTGTCGAGACCATTGAGAGCGTCTCTGCTGCCAAACCTGCCAAACTGGTTGATTGGTGTTGGTATGCATCTGGGCGCCTTGAGGCATTGCCAGCGTAGTGATGTGAGCATTCGTGCTGCATGTGTTAAGAGGTTCTTCCCGTCCGCTGATTTGTGCTGCAACCTACGGCCCACAGATACGTTCTGCTACAATGGTGCCGACTGACAACGAGGTTTTCATATCTGCGTCACGTCCGCATCACCGTGGGCAGACGCTGGTGCTGCTGCACCCCACGCCAAGGCGCCGGCCAGCTTGCTCAGCCTGCTGATTGTGCAGCTTTCTGACGGCAAACACTCTTGAGTACAGATACGCCCATGCATGGACCTGGCGGCTACAAGCAGATGCGGCCTGCCAACTCGCAAATGGTGAGAGTCCAGCTGCTCGTGCCAAGCTCTGCAGTGCGTTGCCCACCCTCGTCGCGGCCTTCCGCAGCAGCGCTCGTCATGTAGATCTTGCTCACCTGCCACTCCGGTTGAGCACCCGACACTGGCCCCTCCACACCATGGTGTTTGCTGCATAACCTCGAGGGTGCACTCCAGCTTTGCAAGTAGCTGCTGGCTTTTGGCCATAGCTGTAGAGTTTGTCCTTCAGCTGGCGGGACCTTCCGGCTGATACTGGCCTGCCCTGTTGCCTTCGTTTCAGCTGTTCCGCAGCAGCAAGAGTGCTGCTGTGCAAGCTGGATGCGCCTAACCATGCTGTGGTCTGAGTTGATTGCGTCTGCCCACATCCCAACAATGCTGAGCAGCAAGCCTCCTCCAAGGCTATGTGCCAATGTACTGCGCAAGTGCACTGCACGAACTCTGAGTGGTCACCCTAGCTGGTCACATGTCCTGAGGCGATGAACATGTCGTCATCGATGGGTCAAGGCCAGAGAGCACGATGAATAATATACGATGAAACACAGTGGCATGTGCCTGCAGGCAACGGCGGCTGAGCATGCTAAACAAGTTGTGCTTTGCCACTGAGCACGCACAACTGACACACTGACTGCCGCAACAGTTCAAACTGTCAATGCAGGACTATGGAGGGGCACCGAGGCTGGATGCGGGTCATCCACAGCAACAGTCCCCGCAGGAGCGGTGCGTAAGGATGTGCTTGCTCCTGTATGCCGGGGACATCCCGCTGCGACGCTGTGTTGGCATGCACGGCTCCACTGTGTGCAGGGTTTGCACTGCAAGTGTGTGTGCAGCACCACCATTCATGGGGGATGACATGATTATGACAGATCCTCAGCAACTTCCTGTCTTGCAGGTTTATGCCGCCCAGGTATGAGCCGCTGGACAGGGCACCAGCGGCATTTGGGGCGCCAGGGGTTGGCTCGGGCCCTGGTCCAGCACCTGGGCCTGCAGCACACAGCAGAGCTCAGTACGATGAGCCCTTCCCTGCCGCGGCCCTAAACCTCGGCAGCTATGCAGCGCCGGCAGCCAGCCGCTTCCCCGAGCCACAGGGCATCGGCGGCGGCCCGCCTGTGGACAGGTGGGCATCGCACTTGCTGCGGATCCAGTGGGAAGCGGATCCAAAGTGAAAAGGCACATCCCAGGAACTAGCTGGTGGTCGTGTCAGAAAGGAATGCTTGCCGCAGCAGTGCAAGGCAACAGTCTGACATCCGACCATGCTTGTGGCAGGGTCAGCGGGGCTCCCATCGGCATGTCCCACAGCGTTACTGTCCCAGGGGCTGAGCGCCCGGCACCATGTCAAGGCTTCCCCCCGGCGGGTAAGCGCTGTCCTGCCACACGTTTCGCGCAGCACGAGGCTGGGTCCCGCAGCAAGCATGGTGCTCCTATGCAAGCTCTCAGCAGCGTCTGCTCTGGCATGCAAGCCGTCGGGTGATGCTGTGCGCAGGCTACGACGATAGGCTAGCCCCTCAGCAGCAGCACCTGCAGCAGGCACCGACAATGGCTGCATACGCTCCAGAGCCCCGCGTGGATGGAGGCAGCTCCTATGGGCCACAGCCGGTAGCAGCTCATCCGCACCTAGCACCAGAGCCTGCAGGAGGTGCGCAACTTGCTGCAAGCTGGCGTTAGGTGGGCAAATCATGTTGCCAATGCTGGCCCTTCGGCAAAGCAGAATGGCGAGTCGCCGTGCTGGCGCTTCAGTGCAGTTTCATGGGCACTTGCCCTACCTCCAGATCGAAGTGGTTTGCACCTCGAAGTATACCCTCAGCCAGGCTGAACCCTTGATTGGACGTTTGCAGGCGCTCGTCAGTATGGTGCAGCCGTGCAGTACGCTGGCGGATACCCAGAGGGGCAGCCGCCACCATATCAGGCAGCGCCGCAGCAGCAGGGCCCGCCCCAGCATCATGATGCGCCGCTGCCCGCCTACTTCGACCGGGGGCCAGGGCCGCAGGTGCAATCCGGACGACTTGATACTGTGGCTGAGATGTGCTGCTCCACAGGACGTTCGAATGTTTGCTTGCTATCTGCAGTAAGATATGTCCTGCACCCTGAATGCTGTCCCATGTTGTGCCGTTCAGGAGCCTGAGTACGTGCCGCCAGGGTCTGAATATGCAGCAGCCACTTCGTACGACCCTGCAGGCGGCCACGCAGGTGCTGGCTTGGACTCGGCCTTACATGGTTATTGCCACATCACCGTCCCATGTGAACCCGCCCACTGCTGTCGATTGGTCCGAAGGGCCGCAGCAGAAGATCTCAGCAAATGCAATGCATTAAGGCTATCATCAACAACATGCCGTGTGTGCCATGAAGACTAGCGGCACCTCACGCACAAGGCTTTGCTGCTGCAGCAACGGAGCTGCCACACGATGCACGGTCGTCACTGTATGTGGAGACGGTGCCTCAGAACGCAACACGCCGGGAGGTTGCCCACATATTTCGGCCCTTCCCTGGTTACAAGGTGATCAAATTCGACCATGTGCAGTGCTGCCACTGGAGCTACCGTGATTGTACCCAGATTGACACATGACTTGCATGCTCTGGCTCTGAGCTGGAAACACACATTGCATTCGACTGCCGAGCCTGGTGTATTGGATGATGTGACCATGGTCCACAGGAGGTGCGGCTGGTCGAGAAGCCGTCCAAGATCAACGCGGGGGAGACGCTGGTCCACGCCTTTGTTGAGTTCACTGATGCGCACAGCGCCACAGAGGCACTCAACACGCTGCAGGTGCTCCCTGAGCACATCCTCATTGCAGGCTCCGCTCTGAATGTCCTCGCGGTCTTGACATGCGCATCCAGCCAACTGTCGTCAAACACCCACATCACATGATGTGATGAGGCCAGCAACATTGACTGTAGGGCTACCTCATGGACCCCACCGAGGAAGGGAGTCCCGCGCTGCGCATCAAGTACGCTACAGACCGGCACTTTGGGCGCCCGGCAGCCGCTGCACCGGGCCGCGGCGGCGGGCGAGGCCCGGAGTTCGGCCGAGGCAGCGGCGGGCGGGCCGGGCGCAGCGGTGGCGGCCGCAGCCACGAGCAGGGCGGCAGGGGCGAAGACAGGCGCGGCGATGGCGCGAGGGGCCGGGGTCACAACTATGGCGGCAGGGCGAACGACAGGCAAGGCGATGGAGGCAGGGGCCGGGGCAGGAGGAAGCGCTTCTATTAGGCAACATGCCACTGGCTGCACTCAATTGCTGACCCTTCACATCGTACTGCTCGCATTGAAGCGCTAGCAGGTGGTCCTGTAGCTGCTGTACAACATGAAACGTTCTCACACTGAAACACCATCGATCGCCCTAAAGAAGCACTGCACCACCGAGTTCTAGCCCTCGCATGACACTCCGGCACCTGGCAGTGGAAGCTTGTCTACCTGCTGATCCTCTAGCCACCCTGCAGTTGCACACAGCAAAATGTGTGTGCCTCATGCTATTGAACCGTGTGGCCGACTGACACGGGCTGCCTCCGGCATGCAGCTCCACCAGGCGCACCTGGCGGCAGGGAGATGCGCCGCTGATCACCGCCAGCTGTGCCCTTCAGCCGGGCATGGCGCAGCGAGGCAACATTGAACGGCTCGGCGGGGTCATACTCGCCTGCAGATGCAGGAAGCAATGACATGGTTTCCATAGGTGTCTGGCCCCAGCGCAGGCACAGAAGCACGAGCGTGCACCTTCGTTTGAACGGATGTACCGGAGACTGGTCAGCATGGGCGCACCCATCGCAATGGCTGCCTGCCAGTCTGTGAGGCTGTCCGCAGTCAGCAGCGCCTGGCGCAGCCGGGCCGCAGAAGCGAAGCCGTGCAGGTAGAGCGGCACCATTTTGCGGAATGCACGCAGCGTGCCGAGCTCGCTGCCGTGCTGCTCCCACGCCAGCAGCGCGTGCAGGTGCTCGTCTGCGGCCTGCAGCGCGCCTGCGGTGCACCAGCACACTTGCATTGTAGGCGGCGCGTGCGCTCATGAAAACTGAAGCCGCTGCAAGCCTTCGCCTGAGCAGGCAGGACGTGCATTTTATGGGCTGCACTTTCAGTCCCCTGGCAGGCGGGAGAGCAGCGTGTGTGCTCACAGGGTGCCCTGCATCAGCAATCAGCAATCCTGCTTGAACAATTTGTCATGCATGGCAATTTGCGCTTGACTTGCCTGACAGCGCCGGCGGCGGCCGGGGCGGCCGGCCGTCAAACACATCCGCCAGCTCGGCAAACAGCCAGGGGCGGCCCAGGACGCCGCGGCCGACCAGCACGCCCGCAGCCCCAGTCTGCCGCATCAGCCGCAGCGCGTCGCCCGCCTGCAGCATAAGCTGTGCGCTTGCCGAACAGAAGTCCTACTGACAGTTGCCAGCGCTGCCAAGCTTTGCTTCACTGTATCCTAGGCCAATCCAAGACATGCCAGAGACGCTTGCAATGCTGTGCACCTCGAACACATCGCCATTGCCGAGCACGGGGATGCTGACGGCCGCCACGAGGCGCGAGATGGCGTCCCACGCCGCCGGCGGGTCGTACAGCTGCGCCGCGGTGCGGGCGTGCAGCGACAGCGCCGCTGCACCCTCCGCCTCAGCAACCCTCCCCGCCTGCACGCATGATGCACCATACTTGTTGCAGAGATTAACGGTTGTATGGGGTGCAGTGACATTGAGGCGTGCTTCCGCAGCAGTTGCCCCGGGCACAGAGGGCTGCGTCACCACACGCCCAGGGTACAGACACGAGCAGGACCGCCTGTGTGCACCTCAAGGTACGTGTGGACGCCGTCCGACAGCCCGATGCGCATCTTGACGGTCACTGGAGCACGGCCTCTGGCCCCCGCGACCGCCGCCGCCACAAGTTGGCCGAGCAGCCGCGGGCGCGCGGGGATGGCTGCGCCGCCGCCCTTGGCCGTGACCTTCCGCACTGGGCACCTGCACCCCGAGGCAGCGCTGCTGCTGCATCATGAACGAATGTTGACTGCTGCACGTGTTCTGCAAGCAATGTGCTGGGCCAGGCTCCGCGCCCCTCCCAACAGCCGCACCCGAAGTTGAGGTCGATGTGCTGGGCGCCTTGGTCCACAAGCCAGGCCGCAGCCCGCCGCACCTGCATTTGTGTGCAGGAAACTGTCAACCTGACAGACCACCGGCAGGTGCCCATGCAGGACTGTTGGAATGTTGTCAGCTCATGTGTCGATTGGGACTAGACGCAAGCAGCAGGTGGAGTGACATGCTTGGGGCTGCTGTGCGGCTTCAATGGGTCGGCATTTGAGGGCCAACCTGAGGGATGGAGGGTCACACCTGCTCGACCTCGACGCCGTACAATTGCACAGACTGGGGAGACTCGTACGGGCCGAAGCGCGCCATCGCCCGGGTTTTGGCGTTGCCCTCGTTGAGCAGGCCCGCTGCCAGCATCTCGCTGCGGCAGGGAGCATGGCATGTGGCGACAAGATTGCAGCCGACAGCCATTTGGGTGAATTTTCGGCACCAAGCCTGGCTGTCTCTTGGCAGTGGTGGGGCCAGTCCGTGTCAACCGACAGGAACGCAATGCAGCCTGTTTGCTGCGGCTGGATGGCTGACTCGACGTATGGCGACCGACCTGATGCACAGCGGCGCCCCCTGCGCTGCGCAAATTGCCCTGAACGGCGCATTGGTGATGCCTGCCATGGGCGCCAGACCCACGGGAGGCCAGATCGCGTGCTGCCCCAGCTGCAAGGGCGCAAACTCCCCCCGCCTGTCCACGAACATCAGCATCGATATCAACATGGCACAGTCGCTTGTCGGATGTCGGATGTAGGACATGTGGCAGCTACGAAGGTTCTGACTATTCACGGGGTTTTGCTCACCTTGCAGGTGGTACATTGGCATTCAGGGCGCTGACGTAGGGCAGCGGAGCTGTCTCGGCGCTGAGCTGCCCCTGCAGCTGGTGCTGGGGCTGGGGCTGGGATTGTTCCTCCTGTTGCTGTTGCGGACCCGGGCACTGTACTGTGTCCAGAGCAGCAGCCGTCTGCCGCTGACGGCGCCTCTGCCGCCGCTGTCTGCGGTGGTACACCTGTGCCCCTGTGCTACGGCTATGTCCACCGAAGGTACTGGCATCCCACCGGCAGCCATGCCCGCGCCCACGGTGGGACCCTGCCAGCTGGAATGCTCGCAAGCTGGGAGCTGCAGGATGCCGCAGCTGCAGCTGCATGCCGCTGCGCCGTCCAACTCAAGACGTCAGCTGCCTCATGGTCGACGCTGCTGCTGGACGTCAGTCCCTGCTGCGAGGGTCTGCATCCAGAGTGAACGTCGGCTTCCGCTTGCGCCTCATGGGTGCATTGTACTTCTCTGGGTCCGTCAGCACCTGATACGGCTCCGTCGGCTCCTGCCTGCGGTGCACGCAGACTGACCTACTGCTATTGGATGCCCCGATAGGGTGACATTTGACGGATGGAAACAGGCGCGGCATGGCCAGACCCACCCGACTTCGGAGCGGAAGCAGCGCCAGACAGCGCCGAGTGCCCTTTGCGACTTGGCGAGCGGTTCGTCGTCGGCGAACAGTGACTGCACAGTGACAATGCTAGGCCTTTGTGTCAGGATGTGGCTAGATGATCAGCATGCGCATCTGCATGCATGCTGCGGCAGATGCACTTTTTTTGGTCCGTACCTGGATTACGTCCTCTATTCTGGAGTTGCAGCGATTGGGCCGCGGCCCTGACACTGCGCTAGGCTCAGCTACGGCAGCCTCGGGCGGCATGGCACGGAAGTGGCAGCAAGCTCATGCAGCATGTGGGCGCACTGCGCTCCAGCCCCTCTGGCAGAGCAACTGCTGCGGCGTTACAGCTGCATTTGCATGACACTCGTCGCACAGAGCGTTCAATGAGGGCAGGTGGGCTGATGAAGCATGAAGGTGTTAGTGTGGGTTGCTGCTCCCAGCTCCTTTGCGAAGACGACCATCCTCGTCGGCCCTCCCGCTGGATCTCATTCACAGCTTTACCCTTTTGGGACTGCGCAATATTGTGCTGATTGCAAGTTTCGGTGTAACGCGCTGATCAGAATCAGGCGCCTCACACTGGCGATGCCCCACTTGTTCCGGTTGGTTGCGCCGTACGCTGCTTGGTCTGTGTCGTCTGTGCAGAAGTCAAGCACGCCTTGATTCGCACTGTCGCTGTTGACTCCATCCAGCATCTTGAACAGGTAGACACTGCGCGCAGTGCACAGCGCTTGTCTTGAGCCACTGATATACTGCCCAAGCTGCGGCGTGCAGTGCGCTCATGTGCGCCTGACCTTGCAGGGCGTTTCAGAGTGGTAGGCTACGATGGTACGGCTTGTGCGATATAAGCCGCACATGCAAGCTGCCTGCTCCATGTGTTGACCGGCACAGCGGCCTGGTCCGTCGCGCTTCAGCAGCAGTTGGGTGTCTTCGCCATGGGCAGCAGCATGAAGGGCGAGTCGTTGCGCGGGCCGCTGCCACGCAGCTCCGGCGAACACAATCGCTCTGCGGGAGACCTGCCGGCTTACAGGACCGTCATCACTCCTGCCAGCGACCGGCAGGCATCAGTCATCACGGTGTCGCACGCCAGCGCATCCCACCACTCTGCTGAAGACCGTGATCGGGGCTGGCAGCACGGCGAGGAAGAGGCACTTATAGACGCTGCGGAGCGGCAAGGTAAACTGTGCGAACATGCGTAGGTCGGCAACGCAACACGGCCATTCTGATGTACACAAGAAGGATCAATCCAGGGCTGACTGCCGCATGCTGCATGCAGATTCAGTCAAGTCCGCCGCATCAGCAGCCACATGGCCGTCGTCCGCAGCCACACCAGCACAGCTGACGCTTGCCTTCAACCTGAGCTGGGCCGTCAACATCCTGCTGTTCGTGGTCAAGCTGTATGCATACCTGGTGTCCCACTCCAAGGCCGTCCTGGTGAGGGCTTGCAGCACTCAGCAGACATTTGTGGACACAATGTGACTTTGCTGCTCTTCGTCATGCATGAAGCAGCTGCATGGCGTCCACAACATTGTGATGGATGCGACATAAGCACACAGCATCGCGCCATTGCAGGCCAGCCTGGCAGACTCCTTTGTTGATCTGGTTTCGCAAGCAGTCATCGCCATTGCCGACATCAGGTGCGCTTGTGTGCTCGTGCATGCAGACATGCTGGCTGCACGTGCCAGAACGCAGTCTGTCTTTGGCCCCTTCTATCATCAAGAAGCAGGTTTCACGAGTATGTATGTGTGCAGGGCGAAGCATGCAGACCCGCGCTTTCCTGTGGGCAAGGCACGCTTAGAGGCGGTTGGGGTCATCCTTTGCGCCTGCCTTATGACGCTATCTTCTTTCGAGGTGCTGGTCCCCACTGCACCTGGTGCCTGTGGCAGACATGCTTTTTTTCTGTGTAGATGTGTCTCACTGCGTCGTAAACGCAACATGTATGCTGTGCTTGTTCAGGTCATTCGCTCTTCTGGTGAAGACCTGTGGAACGGCGTCATGGGGGGTGCGCCATTGTCCGATGTAACCTTCGGCTTGAGACCCTTCGGCTTGACTGATACACGTGTGAGCCACATACTGAGCACGTCTTCTACTGGGTCAATCTAAGCTCACTGACACCTGCTGTCGTGTGATGATGGTGCAGGGCCACTGCCAGAACTTAATATAGGCCTGTCAATGTACATTATTCTGGGGGTAGCTACTGCTCTTAAACTGGTCAGTTCATATCGCAGTTGCTGTGCCACCTTTGTCAGTTGATGCTGTACAGCACAAGTAGGCACTGCCATGCCACCAGCTAATTAGTTCTGCTGTCCCTTGCATGCAGCTGCTGTACTTCTATTGCGCAGCGCTGCAAAAGCGCAGCGACAGCATGGCAGCACTGGCCGAGGACCACCTCAATGATGTGATGTCCAACGCCGGCGCCATCGTCACTGCTGGCGTGGCTAGCGTGTGGTCGCACGGCTGGTGCGCATCTGGCACTTGTGTTCACACGTGCACAGAGCTGACGCATGAGGACACCTATGCGCCTCTTGCCGCTGTTGCAAAAGCCGCAGCATGTCTCCACAATGTGCAGGTGGGTTGATCCTTTGGGTGCCATCATCATCTCGGTGTATATTGTGTGGCGGTGGGTGGTGATGTGCAAGGGGCAGGTGCGTGGATGGTTGTTAGTACCCATGCACGAAGCATCGCCCTGCAGATGCATTGCCGTTTACACCCTGCAACCGACTGCAGCATGCATTCAGCACAAAGCCGGTCAGCATTGCTATGGCATGACAACCCTCTTGCGACCAGCAGGTGGACAAGCTGGTTGGCATGGGCGCGCCAATCGACTTCGTGAGGGAACTGGAGTCGTTGGCCAACACGCATCACGAGCAGGCCTTTCTGGATGTCATGCGAGCGTGAGTTGGATACAGCCCCAGGACGCTGCCAACACCATCTGACCTGGACAGCATTTCAAGAAGCGCGTTGCCGTGTATAGGTTCCTGGTGATACACGCGCGGCTACTGAACCTCATGTTGCCATGTAGCTATCACTTTGGCGCGCGCTACATTGTGGAGATGGAGGTGGTCATGCCAGGTGAGCACATTGCCCATTGACACTTACAGAAGGGCATGCTGACATTCCACAGGATTGCGGCAGCAGTGCACCAGAAACAACAAGGAGACCCTGCGAGCTCTGATTAGCATGACACAACAGGTGACATGACGGTGGCAGAGTCACACGACATCGCGCTTGCACTCCAGCACAAGGTCGAGGCCTTGGAGGATGTGGAGCGGTGCGCTCCACACCGTTCAGCTTCTTAACCGTTCCCTCGGATTGTGTCCCGTACATGTACTGCAACGAGCATGATGTGATCATGGACAGGCATCTGCACCCTGGCGCATTGCATGCTTGCAAACGCGTCACGCCACTGTCCTGTGGCATCACACGTGCGTGCTGCACATCCGCAGGTGCTTTGTGCATGTGGACTACTCCATCAGGGAGGAGCCAGAGCACAAGGTCGAGCGCGGACTGTCGGCCATGCTGCAGGCGGCAGCTGGGCCACCTGCTTCTATGTCGATGCAGGACCTAGCTAACAGCGTCTGACCGAGCTGAAGTGCACTGGCTGTCATTGCTTGACGTGCGCACTTCTGCACATCCTCTGCTGAAGACATGGCGAGCAGCACAGCAAGTCACGGCTCGGTGTCGGCCAACAGCAGCCTCTTTAGACATACATAACTAGCTCGGTTCCCAGTGACGGCAACAGTCTATTCAGGACCAAACTTCATGCAGCAAATGTGTAGCCTGCATCAGACATCCAGAATAACTGAATTGTGAAACCGGTCAAGATGTCATCGCCTGTCATGCTGCCACGAAGGCAGCTGAGTTTGACGCCAGTTTCGGCCATTGGTGTCAGCTGCTGCAAAGCGGCTGCGACTACGGTCCTTGGACTTGCTATGCTGGTTTGGGCAGTCTCGTGCCATGTGCCCGGACTCGCCACAAGCATAGCATGTGATGGCGCTGGCGCCACCGCCGCCATATGAACTGCCGCCATACCTGTCGATGCACAATCACCGCGCTCAAGCCCGTTAACTCTTTCGCACACACATGAACGGCAAGTGGCTGCTGCTGCGAGCAGAGACATGTATCCTGATCCGGGGTAGCTTACCCATTATAGCCGCCATAGTCGTCATCGTAGCCGTAGTAGGATGCCGTCACGCTTCGCTCGCTGTAGCCGGGCTGCCGCTCGTTGCGCACCGCGATGGGCTTCTCCCGGCGGCACTCGGGCGCCGTGTGGCCCCCTTCCCCGCAGTTGTAGCAGGAAGGCCTGCTTGTCAGCAAAGCGGTAACCATGAGGTGCATGTCCAAGCCTCAGGAAGGCCGGAAAGTGGGTTGCTCAATTGGCGGACCCAGCACTGTGCACCGGCAAGAGCAACAGCATCTGCGGCGGAGGGCGTGGGCAGCTTGCAGCGGGCTTGCGCGGCACCTGTAGGTGGCTGCTGGCGTCGCCGCGCAGCACAGGTGCCCCCGCCTGCCGCACACGAAGCACACCGCGAGCGCCAGGTCGGCCGCGGAGTAGCGGGCGGTGCAGGCGCCCTCCGCCCGCGCCCAGTCCGCCTGGGCGCCGCGGCAGCTGGACAGGCCGCAGCGCAAGCACACGGCTGACGCCGCGTCCGCCACCCTGCAGCATATGTAAACTCGTTCGAAGGCCACATCTTCCGTCATCACAACCTTCAGCACATGACCAGTCTGTCACGCAGCAGCAGGTTGCTGCACAAGCTGCTGCTATGCTACTGATGCCTATCACACCCTACCCAAATGGACAGACTGCACACTATGGCTTGACATCAACCCTGACGCTCTAATCATGTAAACGCCGACCGCTTGTAAACAGCTGCAAGTTTGACGATGCATCATGCCCGTCGGCAGTTCTTAATGCTGCCAGGGGCTGAGCAGCACCCACCGGCTGCCATAGGAGTAGGTGCAGTCACGCGCGACATGGCCGGTGCGGTTGCACTTGAAGCACACCAGCGACGGACAGTTGGCCTTTGAGTGGCCAAACTGTGCGCACAGCGCGCATGGCCGCGCTTTGGCCTCATTGGTGCAATCCTGCGCCTATACATACAACAGAGCAGGAACATCAGATCCCAGCAAAGCAGCAGACCTGCATTGGCCCATCCGACAGTTGTCCTCCCAGCTTGTTCAGTCGCTGAAGCATGTCAGTGCAGCGCTGCTAGCAAGGACTGCGAGCTGGCGTACAGGTTGCACCTTATGGCCAGAGCCGCCACACCGATAGCAACGCATCGCAGCGTTTTCAAAGCCCTCCTCGTCGAAGTACCTGCAGTACACGATGTGGGTGTGATGTAGGTGCGGTATAAAGCAGCCAGCAGGCCCAAATACCGTCTTTGACCAAAACATGCGTCCACGTTTCACTGGCATCATTCGACTGACAGGGCAGCAGCTCACCGGGGAGCGCGCAGCAGCCGCTGCACCTCGCTGTTGGGTGCCGGGGTGTCGTCGTCGTCCACCACGATGACGCCCAGCGGCGCCGGAGTCCGCAGGACAGCTGCGTCCTCCGGGTCTGCCCGCACAGTCTCCGATGCCATCTCCAGCCCAGGCGGAGGCTCCACAGCTGTGGCGGCGCCAGTGCTAGGCACCGCTGCCAGGGACTGCCGGTGCAGCTGCTGCGCATTGTCGGGGCTGAGCATGGCCGCTGCGCTGGCCTTGCGGGGCCTGCTGCTCCGGGCTTTGCCGCCTGCAGACGCTGCCTCCTGCTGCAGCTGCGCCACTGCTGGTGAAGATGCGTCAGCCGACTGCACATCGTCGGCCGCTGCCTCGGCATCTGCAGCTGGCGATGACTTCTTCCGCTTGCGTTTCTTCTTGGGCTGCTGACCGTGCTCTGATGCCGGAGCATCTGCGTCGGGAATGCTGGCCGCCTGCCGCTTTGCCGCAGCGCGCTTTGCTGCCTTGCTGATGATCATCTCATCTGCAGGATGGCCGTCCGGTTCCGACTCGGAGGTCATTGTCAGGTCGACGTGGTGTGAATCATCTGACATGCTGCAAGGAGTCCAAGGTGTCTTCAGCCAAATTGTGTACTCATGTTGATGGACGTCAAGCAGTGCTGCAACGGGTCACGGAGGTGCTGTACCGTATCAAGAACATATATCTGCCTGCAGGTGCTGTTGTAATGCTGCAAATGGAGCGTGGCAGTGTTTGGCCGGCCGAAGGGCATGCTCGCGTCCCCATATGTTTTGGCCAATGGGCGATGGAAAGGCGGTGTGAAGGACCAGGAGAGCTCGGTCGATGCAGTCGTGTGAGCCGGTGTAGTGTGCCCAGGTAATCATGTTGCACGGTTACACGACAGTTTCACGTTGTCGTGATCGTGTCTGCTGTGCTGACCCGATACGGAAGTGATTGGCAATGGAATCGGACTAAGTCTGAAATCCCCTCAAGTTGGCACTACTTTTGCAGCAAGGTGTTGCCCCAGGACTATAGCTACAGTGCTACGACGCATCTGCACCTGACCACCTTGAGCACAACAGTAGCTCGGGTCGTAGCATTGCTGCAAGTGGGTTGCTGTTACCGCAGCTGCGCCGCGTCGGGCAGCGTCGCACACTTCGCAGCATCACACACAACTGCCGGTTATGCTGTAGCAAAGGAGGCTGCTTGCTGCGTGGCAGCCGTCTTGCTTGACCAAGATACACATGGGTTCAGAGGAGTATGACGACGCCAGTGGGAAGCACCGCCGCCAGGATTCCAAGACACGCTCAGGATTGCTGGTCAGCGCGCTGCTGGCGGGAGTCTGTCTGGGCGTCATCTTCGCAGAGCGGCTGTACATACACTACCAGGAGGTGGACCAGAGCGGCTCGCCAGTTGCGCTCAGCAGTCTGGCTGGCGGCGGCAAAGCCGGAAGGAGACTTGGGCAGGTGCTGCACAGCATGGACGTAGTCTGTGCAGCTGAGGTTGCTCGGACGGGGAAGTGTCCGAACAGATCCGTGCGGTGCTTTGCAAGATGTAAATCTGTCGGTGCAGGTCAGCAACAAGCCGCGATCAGAGCTGGAGGAGATCCTGCAGAGGATTGCGCCAAACAAGGAGGTCATGATCGGCATCTCCAACTACAACCTGATCCCAGCCGGCGAGCTTGTCAGCTTCCTAGATGTGGGTTTGGCTTTGCTGCACAATCCTCCTTGTCTGAAGGCTGTCGTTTGATAGGCACCAACAGCTGCGCTGCTTGCTATGATGACATCATCATATGACATTCGTCATGCAGGCGCTGTCGCACATCAACATCCCCAATTTCCTGATCGTGGCCATAGACACCAAGTTGCGGGACTACTTGAAGGAGAAGGGCATCAACTGCTACTACAAGGACATCCAGGTTTTGCGTCCTGTCTGATGTCACAGCCTGCCCTCTTGCCATCCACAACATCCATCCCACAATGGCACTGCACCAGTGCGCTGAGTGGCATGAGCATGCACCTGTTGCAGGTCACAGAATCTCAGAAGAAGACTGGGTCCAACCATGCGATCTCTGCGCTCAAGTTCAAGATCATAAAGGAATTCCTGGATTTGGGGTACAGCGTGCTGCTCAGCGACATCGACATTGTGTGGCTAGATGTGAGTCCTGCGGCATGCTGCGCACCATGTCGGATGCAGATGATGGATGCATGTGCATCAGTCGATGGGGGATTGGGGTCGGTGGAGTGGTGACCCTACTTTCTGTCTGTGCCTGCAGAATCCTTTCAAGCACTTGTATAGGGATCATGACATTGAGGGCATGACAGACGGATTTGACAAGCCGACGTCATACGGCCACATCGATGGCATTGATGACCCGTCCATGGGCTGGGCGCGATATGCGCAGGTCGGGCTAGACCCCACAGCAATGGCGGTCGCAGTCTGACAACTGATCCAAGCTCTAAATGCAGCAACCGTACCAGGTGCAGGATCCCACATTGCTTATTCTCTGCGCAGGCCACACGGCACATGAATCTGAACTCGGGGCTGTTTTACACACGGGCGAACGAACGCACACGCGGCCTCATGGACCGCATTGCATCGCGGCTTGCAAAGGAGGCAGCCTGGGACCAGAGTGTGTTCAACGAGGAAATCTTCTTCCTGTCACATGATGACTATGTCAGCCCCAACATCTCTGTGCGGGTCATGAACTACCACAAGGTGAGCTGGTCTGGCACCTGGCATTTCTAGGGCCTTTGGAATGACTGTTGGCTGGAATGCGTCCCTGGTCATCCCTGTGGCATGCTGATGACCTGGCCGCCTGCAGAGTGATGACGATGGGTAAGTGTCTGCACGCAGTTCATGAACTCAAAGGTGCTGTTCAAGACAGTGCGCCACATGCCGAGGTCGGCACAGCCCAAGCCGGTCAGCATCCACATCAACTACCACCCAGGTATTGTGCCGCGGTGCACCAGCTGGACAGCCACAGCACCTTCCTGGCATGCACACTCATCCTGCGGGCACCGTCTGCATGTCAGCTGCCTGATAGCATCTGCTAAATATTTGCAGATAAGCATGAGCGGCAGAATGCGGTCATGGAGTACTACATCAAGGGCAACGAGCATGCCCTTGATCGGTTCCCTGGCGGCAGCGAGCCTGGAACCTGATGCCCTATGCATGGCATACGGCTCAGGCATTGGATGCACACATTGCAGAACTGTTACCCTTGAGGCAAAGGGTTGTAAGCTAGCGTGAGATAGAGTACCTTCCAGTGCTTGTCAAGGCTTCACTGGGTGGAGAGGGGCAACGATCGAAACTCCATTCCAAGCATGAAAGGCAGCAACGCCCTGCTCTGAACCCTAACACGCACAGCAGACAAAGCTGATCACGGTGCAACGTAGTCCCTCAATTCTAGCCTTCCTTCCTTCCTTCCTGTTCACAGCAATTTGCTATCGCAGCCGCATATATATCAGAGGGTTACAGCAGTTGCTCTGGAATCTGCTGAATGAGTGTTCACTTGCACCCGGCTGGAAGTGCAGAGCACGTCAAATTTTAGCCGCCGCACAACACGCTCATGGTTGTGCTCTGTTCAGATTGCTGAAGCAGAACTCAACAGCCAGGTTACAACACAACAGCAGCGACGACGGGTGTCCACAGGCTCCTTGTCGACCTGCCCGTTGTAAAGTGCAGCGTGACTTCGACATCCCGCACAAAAATCCGCCAGCTCATCACAGGCCTACCTTCTAGCCATGTATGCAATACACGCACCACGCATGTACAGTAGCCGCACTATCGCCTTGCATGCATGCATGCAGCTTTCGTCGCATGCACCAAATAGCCTCTTGAATGATATGCCTCTCTATGGTGCGCATGCTTGTGCTGTGTCAGGACATCGCAGCCAGCACAAGATGGCTGTCAGCAGGACGATGACACGATGGACATCGATGCTGCCATCGCAGCCCTGGAGGCCGAGGTACTCGAGCAAGACCACGCACTGCACGTATCATTCGAACAGTATGAACCGCCGGGTGTTTCATAGCATGCAGCTGAGTTTGGCAATCGTGGACGTTGGGATGTTGGTGCAGACTGCCAAGGAGGAGGAGCGCGAGGCAGCAGCGATGCTGAAGGCAGCCAACTGCAGCGTCACGCCTGCAATAGACGCGGCCGCTGCTGTACAGGTCTGCTGCTGTGTGCTGCTGTTGGCAAGTAGCTGCAGATATGACTCGTGCATGACGTTTCAAGCTGCTGGCCAGGTTGATGTACGTTTGTGAAGCGTTGCATCCGCACCTCAAATTGCAATTGTGCATGCTACAGGAGGACGCTGCGACGCTGGCCCCACCAGCAGCTGAGGTCGATGGCATGCTGCCCGCCACCCAGGAGGCCGAGCCAGCGGACCAGGAGGTATGCATGCAGTGTAGAAGCAACCGTGTTGACTTGCTGGTGAATGCTGGCAAGCAAACGGCAGCTTATTGCAGCAGCTGTAGCAGCAGTGTTGTTGCATTCGGACGTGGTTGCGGTGCAGTCATTTATATTCAAGCAACATATGCACCAGTGCATACCTGCAGGCATTGCCCCAGGTACCAGAAGCTGCAGCATCACCTAAGCCAGCAGTGCCCGACACCTTTGAAGTGATGACGCAGGCAGCCGAGCAGGCTGCAAACCAGGTGTCAGTGTCTGATATCACTTTTCGTGGCACCAATCTCAATCTTAGGAACTCAAATGGCCTTGCATGCCTCATGCATGCACCCTACTACGTGAAGCCGTTGACGGCGTGCTTTTGGTGCAGGCTGACGACTCGACACCCGCAGCAGGGCGTGCAGATGCAGTCCAGAAGCCTGCTGTGAAGGCCAAGAAGCGGCAGGTATGGCATCTCCAGCGGCAGCTGTGAGCAGTTGTGTATGCAAGCACGCAAGTCAGTCATGCCTGCTGACACTTGGGATCTGCTTGCATGCAGCTGACGCTGGGCTCAGTACGGAAGCAAGCACCTGGCGCAGCACCAGCAGAGGGTGCTGCATGCTCGGAAAAGACGGACAAACCAGCACTTAGCAATGGGGTTCCAGACTCAACAGTGGCTCCATCCCAGAAGGTGTGTTCGGCGGCCTGCAGAGGAAGGTCACCGTCCACTGCATGCAGAAGCATTGTATCGGCATGCATGGTTGCATATGCCGAAACATAGACCATGTATTAGGGTATGCAAAGCAGTCTGCCTTTGGCGCTTCACAACCTGATAGCACTACTCGCAGAAGCCAACTCTGGCAAAGAAGAAGGCCCTTGAAGTGTCTGGCGGCGTGAGCAAGCCAGTCAGCGGCGCTGCCAAGCCGAAGGCAGCCACAAAGTCCAAGGTCGGAAAGAAGGACGGTGTGAAGCAGGGCAAGGAAGGCAGGAAGGATGGCAGCACCAAGGCGCCACATGCCAAGTCTGCCTACCAGTGCTTCTGTGCTGCAAAGAGAGGTGCTGGTACAGCTGCTGTGCATGTCACACCATGCTGATGACCGTGCCAATTGTATGCAGGATGATCATGTGACCTGGACTCCATGCTGCGTGGTAGGTGTCGTGACAACAGATTGGCATGCACGCAGGCAACTACAAGGACTTGAGTATTGGCGAGATCAGCAAGAAGCTGGGCGAGCTGTGGAAGGGCATGAGCGACGTGGACAAGCAGCCCTATGAGGTGGGCACACTGCCGCCCGTGCACCTGCTGATTGAGTTGTACTGACAGGAAGGTGCTTCATGCCATCTAGATAAAAGAGCAGGCGCTCAACAAGCATGCAGACGGCCACACATGCCGTCACCACTCAAAATTTGCCTTCAGGCAATGTCGAACATGGACAAGGAGCGTGTGGCGGCGCTGGCCGCTGCGGCTGGCGGTGCTGACGAGGCGGCAGGCAGCTCAAAGGGCAAGAAGCCGAAGAAGGAGAGGAGGCCCACCATCAAGTCAGCCTACATGGTGTGCTGCTACCTCGATGCATGTATCATCTGCATGCGATGGCTGATGGCGACATACGTACAGGGCGTCCGGATGTGCTGTTCACCTGCCGGATCAGTCGTGCAACGAAGTTAAGGGAGGGTGTGCTGACACTGCCAGTCCTGCATGCAGCTATTCTGCGACGACAAGCGCGCAGAGCTGAAGTCTGTCAACCCTGACACGCCCTTCACGGAAATGGCAAAGCTGCTGGGTGCCGCATGGAAAGATGCCACGTCAGATGAGAAGGCCAAGTATCAGGAGCAGCATGCGGCACGCTCTTCTGGCACCTGTTGACATGCATACACATGGACATCCTGCCCTGGCAGTTCTGATCAACAACGCATGGTGGAGCATGTTCACATGCAGGACAATCTGCTGTTCCTGCCATGTGAATATGTAGTTACTTCACCTGAAATCCCGATGCACAGGTGGCCAAGCAGGAGGCGGAGGCAAACGGCATGCTGCCCCAGCCTACTGCTCCCAAGAAGCCTCGTGCTGACAAGCCAAACACGTCCAGGAAGCATCAGAAGGTGGTACCACTGTGGTCTGCATGTTGCAGTGCTTTGCAGCATCGCTGTGCATTGCTGAGGATGTGTATGATGCTCATGTGCATCTGTTGTATGCGCAAGCGTTGATCAGAAAGCACTGCTCTTCTGCAGGTCGAGGAAGTCAAGCCTGAGGCAGACGATGATGCCATGGCTGACGATGACGCCGAGGCTGAAGCAGAGGTGAGATCAGTCAGCGCTTCATTGGCATGCAGTCCTGAGCTTAATGTCTGTGGACCATACATCTGCAGCGTTACAAGTCAGCAGTTATCTGCAGGAAGTGGCAGCACCATCAGATGCTGACAGCATTGATGGCGAGGCAGAACGCATGGTGACCATGCCTTCGCCATTGTAACCGTCTCTCACCTTGCATCTGCCCCAAATCTGACATCATGCATAGCTCAAGTCTGGTCTTTGCCATGCTCCTGCAGAACTGCGACTGGGATGCACACCCCGCAGAATACATACTGGCGCACACGTTCAACCAGAAGGTGCCAGCACTGGATGTCGAGTGCCCACCCTTTGCTGTCAGTACCCACCTCATTGGCAAACACATGGCACACCACGACAGCACTGCTGCCAGGGGTCTGTACCAGCCATTCCAACTGTTGCTGCTGTGCGCAGTATCTTGTGAAGCGCAAGGGCTGCGACTACACGGACTACGGCATCGTGGACGCACAGGCCGCCAAGCGACAGCGCCTGACAACAGCTGCAGACGACGGTGCAGACACAGCGCAGACCTGCCATGTCAGCCTTGCTCAGGTCGACGACTACGAGGTGCGGTGATGAAATCCGTCCGCAGGTGTTGCTGCACAGACAGCATGCTGGAGGTTGATATTATTGACAGCAGCCTGTGACACATGGTGGCAGGTGTAAGCTGAAATTTCGATACACTTTATTTGCCTTTGCGTGCAGGCATTCCTGAACACATTCAAGCGCGCCCGTTTCGAGCGCGAGGACAAGCATGGCAACCTTGACCTGGGTACCTGCTTAGCTGCCAAGCTCCTGGCAGCTTCTGCTCACCGTTTGCAGCATTGCTACTCTGGCGCATGACTACCTTGTGACCACATCTTTCAGCCGCGGGTGGCAGCGGCTCAGCATGCAAGTCCTCTGCCTGCAGATGAGCTGCCGGAGGGCTCGCCGCTGGAGATGTGCTACTACCTGGCGGCTCTGCGAGAGGAGGGCCAGCTGCTGTCCAAGGTGCTGAAGAAGCGCGGCTTTGACGACGTCATGATCAAGGTCCCCGCCATGGGGTGCGCGTCTATGACACACTGCAACATGGCAATGCATCACCCTGATCAAGTGTGGTGTTATTTGATGCCTTGCAGGCGCCCCAGCCTTCAGTGCTCATCAAGTACCTTGCATTGAGATACACGTTTGCATGTTGTGCAGGCTGTCCATGGTGACGCAGCGGGTGCTGGAGGTCGAGCGTGCCGGCAGGACGGCTGCTGAGGCGTGCGCGGCCCGGCTTGCTGTATACAATGAGCGTCTGCGTGCAGCGCTCCCGCCCGGCATCGATGTCCCAGAAGCCGAGCCTGCTGAGGGTAAGCTCGTGCAGCAGCGGCGCCTGGCTGCAGCAGGCATCGTGCAGAGATGTGTCGGAAGAGGGTCCAACATTGGGCGCCTGTCTTGCACATGCAGATGACAGTGCTGTGCCTGAGGCTGGTGCCGGATCCGACAGCAGTGCGCGCGCCGCAGCTCTGTGCAACAACGTGCATGATCATGCTGGAGATGACGAGAAGGGTGCCAGTGCTGGCGAGGCAACAGTTGCCATGGCGAAGCAGCAGCAGCAGAACGTCATCGAGCAGCAGCCAGAGGTGGCTCCAGAGCCGTGATTAGACGGCGGTCGCAAATGTCCTCGGGCTGACAACGATTTCGCGCACTGCAATATGTCTGGCAAGCGTACCAACGCAGCGTTTTCCAGAGAACACTTGAACTCAACACTATAGTAGAGCAGGCGGCGCTGTGAACCTGTGCTGTTGCCCCTCTGGCACTGCATTGCAATCGCCTTGCAATACCGCGTATGCAACCAGACGACTGAATCTCTGCTGCTCCATACTGTCGTCACACACACATGGCAGGTCCCCGCTATGTTGCAAACAGCTTGGATCACAGCCTGCACCTGACTGGAACATCCTTCCAAGAGGGTGGGATGTGGAGGCTGACAACTGTGAGCAAATCCCCACAGACCGCCGTACTGACTGCAGCGAGAACAATACAGCTTTCTGACATGGCACGTCCGCCGCTTCCACGCATCTGATGTGCATTTGGGCGAGCTCCAGAAGATGGTGGGAGGCACGTGCTGTCAGACAAGGAAGGACGTTTGCAACAGCATGCGCGTCAGCGCCCGTCAGAGTCTCTGAATGATATGAAAACACTCTCAGAACGATATTTGTGGCTGCAACATATAGTGAAGCAGCGCCTCGACAGCTGTCTCGGGCCAAGGCAGCGGTTGGCGCGAGGGAGAAGAACCGGCACGCTTCATCCGTCGGTGCAGCTTGTACACACTTGATTTTCGATTGAAGGGGGTGCCGTGATAGCTCCTCTAGGATCCTGAGTACCCTTCTGTGGGGTGTATTCTCCGATAAACGCTCCAGAATGAAGGGCTCTATGCGTCCGTGGGATGTGACTCACCGTCTACTATTGGCCCTTGTGGCCGCGGCAGCGCTGCAGTCAGCCGATGCGCACGGATGGATTAAGCAGCCGGCATCACGCAGCCTTATGGCGGTCGGCGAGGACAACTTCTACCAGCAGATGTCGCTCAACCGGTGCGTCGTGGCCCCGCATCCCCGCACCATGAACAGTCGCACTGGCTTTGGGCAGCGACGCTCCCTGCAGACATCATTCTATCAGCAACATGATGCTTTTCAGGAGGCCAGTTTTGCTCGCTTCTGTGCTGATGCATCAAGCTTCACCGTCCGAGCACACACATGCCCGTCATCAACCACCAGATGACCTGGTCGTGCCTCCGGCGTGAGCAGACATACTCTGCACGAATACATCAGTGCCCCCTGCAGGATGAGCGGCTCTGACGGTGGACTGTGCGGCGGCCTGTTCCCGGGTGACACCCGCTTCTCAGTTGGTGGCCAGTTCGCCAAGCGCACCATCGCCGCCAAGTGGAACGCCGGCTCGACTGTGCAGATCGTCATACAAATATGGACCAATCATGTAAGCGTCCTGCAGAAACAACCCTGTATGACAGCTTTGCCGCTGCGCCACCATCATAGCCAGCTGCAATGCACAAGTTGGTGTGCCATCCTGGACCGCTGCACAGCTACGATGATTTGCGGCCCGGCTAGCCCAAATGCTGGTATCTCTTATGCTGGTATCTCTCATGCAGTGGGGCCGCTTCGAGTTGCGGCTGTGCCCGCTGTCGGGTGGCTCCGACGAGGCGGAGAAAGCGGAGCTGACAGAGGAATGCCTGTCGCAGCACCAGCTCACACTGGCGGACGGCAGCGGCCCATTCTACTACATGAAGGTCCGTGATCAGACTGTCCGGATGCTTGTGCTGTGGAACTCTTGCTCCGGTGGGCAGCATCAGTAGAATGGGTGCAGTTTCGGGGCATACATTTGCTCTTCAACTGTGGATCCCATGTTGACGTCTGAGCAAGGGCGTGGTCAGTGAAGGTAGAGCGATGCACTCGAAATACAGAACGGATGTCGGTTGTACGATGTGCAGGGCGGCAACGACGTGCAGATCACGGTTGACACCAAGTGGCAGCTGCCGGCTGATGTAACGTGCGAGCGCTGCGTCCTGCAGGTGAGAGGTCCTCCTGCTAAAGTTAGCACATCCTGACATGACGAAAACACTTACGGCGCTCTGCCAGTGTAGTCACAGTCGGTCGACCCTGCAGCTCGAGACGCCTGCACAAAGGTCGGTCGCAGGTCATCTGATTGAACTTGATTGAACTTCTCCCGCACACAGTGGCGGTGGGTGACGGGGCACATGTGCCTGCCGCCGGATGTGGACGTGGAATATGCCAAGGAGACGTACATGCCATGGCCCACCTTCTGCGGCGCCAACTACCTGGACCCGAATGTCCTGAACCCCGAGAAGTTCTGGTGAGACCCCCTGCTGCGCCATGCTGAATCGTGCCAATTGGCAGCATCAAGAGGGCAACTACTCCGTATGCAATACCCTATCCACTGGTGAGGACCCTCGACCTGCAGGAACTGTGCCGACGTCCAGATTATGGGCGACGCCAGCGCAGGAAGCAGCCGCCAGGCCGGCAATGGCCCATCGTCCCGCAAAGCATTGAACCCTGTAACCCAGGTGCCATCATAGGGTAGCAAGCACTTCACCAATTGCTTGCTTGTCGGGACATCGACGTAAACTCAGTCATGGAAGACTCATGCGATGGCGGCCCCAGGTGACTAAGGATGGCAGCGACAGGGGCTGTGGTGATGACCCGCCACCAGTGGGCTTCAGCTGCAAGATGCAAAAGGTGATCCGAAGTGCGAAAGCGCCGGTAGCAGGTGTACATCTGCTTGCAGTGTGGTGCCGCGCAGCCCAGTTGCATGAAACGAGCCTGGATTCACTTCTCGGGTCAGCTCAAGGGCCTGAGCTGTCTGTTGCTCAGCATTGGTGCAGGGCAGTAGCTGTTGCTGGCCAGATCTGCCATAGCCTGCGAAAGTTTGGTGTGATACACCGTGATGAAGGCTGTCATGGCATATCTTGTGCAGGCATGGGGCAAGTGCGAGTCAGCCTGGATGGTCGGCGGCGGGTACTGCAGGCAGACCTGCGGGCGCTGTGGCGGCGGTGACCAGCGCGTGCAGCTGCAGAAGGCCACCTCGCCAGTCACCCTGGACAAGGCTTCGACCGGTGGCCCAGCACCTGCGGACCTCCAACCCATGAGCGGCGCCAAGGTGCGTGCTGTTCAGTGCCCACCCGGCATCTGCTCATGCCGGCAGCACTGCATGCTGTGTGTTGCTGCAAGGCAGCGAGATCGTCCTGGAGGGTCATCCGCCACGCCCATGCTGAGCTATGCAAAGCAAAATCGAGCAACTGATGTGCTCTGCACTGCTGCTGCTGCAGATGGTGACCGTGTGGGCGCAATGTGGCGGCATGTACGGCGGCAACCGCTGCATGTCCAAACCCGACGGATCGGCGCGCTGCGATGACGCTGCATGGAGCTGGGTGCGGTGCCCGGCGGCATCCGCCTGCAAGCGACTGAACTACGGCTTCTGGCAGTGCACCCCAGCATGAGGGTAAAGTGCCTCGCACACACCGAAACTGTGGTGCTGGCAAGCGGAGGCCACAAAACGAACTAATCAAACTGAGACACTGCGGCGGTGAGCACTGGTCGAGACGGCGTGATGCAGTTGAGCAGCAAACAAGGAGTGGGCACAAACTCCTACTTGTCCACGTTTGCGCTTGGAGTAGCATGCTCACTAAATGGGTTTCCCAGCATACGAGAATTTTGCTGGGACGACACCCTGACAATGGTAGAGGCTCACCGCCCACTACAATGAGGGGATTTGCCGGATGGCTATCTCATGTCACTGTGATTGAACATGGCGGCAGCTGCTGAGCTGGTCGTTCTGGTGTGTGCGGCAATGGGCTGCTCCCAGGCATTATCACTTGCTTGTGATATCAGACTGAAGTGCACACATCTGCGGAATGGAGTTGGTGCAGGTGACATGTAGTAGGTGTCCGGGTTCTGCTGCAGCAGCACAACGATGCTGATATTCAGTTTGCTTGTCCGTCGTAGAGTCTGGTATGCATGCAAGCTGTGTCTTTTGACAGTGCTGCCCAGTACTGGTCCGTCCACTGTTGCAAGCTTGCCGCCTGTAACCAAGTGAGGGACGCGCGCTGTGATGCTGCCAATGAATAGCTACACGAAGGAAAGCTGCTCAAACCAAAGCACTGATATGCTACTGACCACTTGGCACCTGCCACAGAAACTCGGCTACAAATAAAGGCGCCGTATGGCTGTGTTGGGGCTTTGCGGCACAAGCGTGCCGGCAAATCTGCCGTGAGTTTCAAGCTAGCACAAGGCTGGTGCTGGCTTCGTACAGGCACCCTGACCCAACAGTGTCCCAGCGCAGATGCCGCCCTGGCTGTCGCTGGCTGATGACCTGAACTTGCTGCAGGCACAATGCTCTACAACCCTGCGCACTAATTCTGCCTGCCGACATGCTATGGTCATGCTGCGCCATTGCCATCAAGCTGCGCTGCAAGTGCACTTTGCTGCAGGCTGGTCGACTGCGCTCGAGTCGCAATAGAGCGTGTATACGCCTGCAGGTAAGGAAACCGGCCCATTCACCAGCACGTGGGCGACAACCTTGACGGATGTACGGGGGGCTGCGTGGCACAGGCAGCCACTTGTGCTGGGTCCGGGTAGCATGCCATGCAACGGTCATCACATGAGCCAAGATGGATGTGTCTAGTGGTACCTTGTGATAGCCAAGGGCCAGCTCAAAGAGCGACAGATTGGCGGGGTTCACTGCCTCGCCATGGTAGTCCGACCCCTGTCCCTCGAGCACCAGCATCCACCGACGGTCGCCTGCTGCACACAACACGGTGTCACGCCCCTGAACATGCTGCCAGCAGAGCCTCCCAACGCCTGTATGCCGACCCAGCCCACAGACAGAGCAACGACAGGCCTCCTGCAGTTGTCAGGCCTCCTGACAGGCCCCGGGCATGAGCTTGCCTTCTGACAGGTCGAGGCCCGAGATGTCGGGCACCAGCAGCAGGGTGACCAGCGCGCCCAGCAGCCCGCACAGCGCCGAGATGTAGAACTTGGTGCGGTCAGACACCAGGCCAAACACCACGCCCGCCACCAGCGCCCCAACCTGCGCATGAGCCCATGGCGCCTCGCGTTATCTGGCTAGCGCTGCCATAGCTGAAATGCGGCCGTGTCTAGAAAGCCTGCTCGTTGTGGGCGGCATGCAGAGCGCCCGTCAGGCGCGGTGAAGGTGTGCTGTCTGAGCAAAGTGCCGTGGTCGCAACTGCACCTTGCCAGTGGCGGCTGCTAGGCCGTGCGACATGGCCCTGGTCTCGGTTGGGAACAGCTCCTGCGGGGGGCGCCGTTGTCAAGATGATCCTGGCTGAGAACGCTGGCACAATGACTCATTTGGTGTAGCACATGCTGTCAGCGGTACGAAGCCCTGTGCTCACCGATGGGAGGAGCCATGTGGTGGCATTTGGGCCCCACTGCCCACAGAAGCTGCAGCGACACAGGCCCAACCACATTAGCCCGCTCATGCTCATGCCCATTCTCTGCCACTTGACGATCCGTCGCAACACGACAGTGCCGGCAGAGCTGACCTCGACAGGTAGTAGAGCGCCCTGAAGATCCACAGGTGCGAGGGCTGCGTGAGCCGCTGGTACCCCCACGCGCACAGCAGGAACAGCACGGCCATCCAGGCAAAGCCCATGATCTGCATAGCAGATAGCTGATTGTCAACCTGTTATCAAAGTGGCAACAAATTGTTTCATACCGTCAGACCACACGAGCAGAAGCCATGGCACGAGGTCGTTCAGCTGAATCAGACAGGTCCTCACTTGTTCAAGCAAGATGCAGGGCATTGAGCACCTGCATGCGGCGGCGCCCCATCCAGGGTTTGTCGACCGTGAAGGCTGCTGCATAGTAGCCCGCGAGGGCCACTGTCGAGTTGATCAACGTGTAGCCGAGCACCTGAGCCATTCCGAAAATTGCCCGATCAGATAAGTCATTGATACAGGCGAGGTCAGATGCAAGGGACACAGCCACTTCAACTGACCTGTACAACGGTTGCGCCAGGGCTCATGATGCCAATCAATGTCCCCTGAAACAGTTTGTTGCCTGCAGCAGCATGGATGTTGTGTGCTGAGGGCTTCGACACAGCCAGTGCATGCCGATGCATGAAGTCTGCCACAGGGTGGCGCCCAAATGCGCTCAGGTGCACAGGGAACATGCAGGCTGGCACATGGGGTGCACAGCTGACGCACCATAGAAGGCAAAATCCCAGATGAGCCAGGAGAGGGCGGTGCCCACTAGCCGATGCCAGTATGTGCGCGCCCAACATGTGGCCTTCCACAGGTCGAAGCCCCGCCCCTTGCCCTGCAGCAGCAGGGGCTCAGCTTGTTCATGACCAGATAACCATCGGTGCATCTGCATAATTGGCAAATGTGAGCTACCGAGCATGGTCCTGCCACCCATGACAGGCTGCATACCAGGAAGCTTTCTCCTGGAATCAACAGTCTGAGGCGGAACATCAGCAGGAGGAAAGTGCACCTCCTGCTGCAGGCGCTTCTGCTTGTCGCGCCACATGGTGGACTCCTCGAGCTTGAACAGGCGCCAGCACAGCATGCCCGCCACCGGTACCAGCCCCAGGAAGAAAGACAGCCGCCACACCTGCCGCGGGTTAAGACACTGTATGGGGCATGTCACTACAGGAAGTGCGCAGCATGATTTAGTCTTGTACAAGGCGCAGTGAGCTAAACGTGCGGTCAGCCATGCGGGCAGGAAGCCATTGTTACATGTGCAGCCCACCACTTCGAGCTGTTCCTGCTGGTAGGCATCTGGCCCTGTCTGCCCGAGGATGAGCAGCAGCAGCGCCAGCACCGCTGTGTTGACCCAGTTGCCCCAGCCTGGCAAGACATCATCTGTGTGTTGACATCCTGAGCATGCCGAATGTCGGATGAGCTGACCACTCACTCGACCAGTCAAGAGCAGCTTCTCGGTCCGAACCCTCTTGAGACCCTGCCCAGCAGCCAGGACGCAGCATTGGGCCGACAGCAGGAGACGCCAGCCCACCCTGCATGCTGAAGGTCAGCATGACGGTCTCGCCGCGCTTGGCGTGCAGCGACTCGTCCGCCTCTGCCCGCTCCGACGCCGAGGTGGAGGCGATGGGGTACTCGCCGCCCACGCCCACGCCGAACACCGCCTGGCTCATGGTGTACATCTGCAAGGGTATTTAGGGTTTAGGGTTTGCAGGCAAGCCTCGTGCAAGGCTTTAAGAAGACTAGCACTGTTGGCACTGGTGAATGATGAACAGTTTCAGGCGCATGGCCTTCTGCGACATGGTCAATGCACAGACCAGCGACGACAGCAACGTCGCTGGCAGAGGCTGCATTGAGGGAGCTCACGAGGAACATCGCATGCACTGTCGGCCCATTGGAGCAGGCCAGCAGCACGCCGCCCGCCAACATCGTGGCGGCAGTCACCACAGAGCCCCACTTACGGCCGATGCGGTCTGCCAAGTACCCGAGCCCCAGCTGCCCTGCAATGATGCCGCCCACCTGTGCAGCGGATAGGCACGCAGGATGGTGATCTGCGGACTCCATCCACAACATGGTCCGCATGCCCACTGCCAGGTTTGCAGCATCATCGTCTTGCCACTGGATGGGACTAGTCAGCAGCTATCACGCATCTGCATGAGCAGGCACCTGTGTGTAGTGGATGGACGACAGCAGTGCCTTTGAGCACGTCTCGTGGGTCTTCCAGCACCGTGGGTACTCTTCCTCGAAGACAGGCGTCAGGTTGCCCACAGAAAAGACAAAGTATGCTGCACTGTCAACATGGACCGGATCAGTGTCGAAGGTGCTGAACCTTGCGGCAGCACAAAGCGAGCAGGACTTGCTCATGCACTGCGCTCTCCTGTGACACCGATCCATGTGCAGGCGCGTCACCTTCAGTGAACATGCCGAGGCCCGGCACGGCAAAGGACAGCACCCAGGCCAGGTGCCGCCCAATGGCTGACTGCGGCTGCTGCCTGAACGCCGCGCTGCTGGGGTGCCGGGCCTCCATTTCCAACTCCATCGCCATCATGAGGTCCTCGCCGCCCTCCTGGTGGTCATCAAAGCTTGCAGTTTGCCAGATGCACAACATCGAGTCGATGTGGCGTCCGTATGCATGCATGACGCATCATGTTCCCGTGCTCGGTACCTCATCGCTGTCGTGGAGGCTGGACCTGACGGCGGAGGCGTAGGACCCCTGTCTGGAGAAGGAGCCTCTACTGCTGCGCAGCTGCTTCGGCGGGAGAAGCGCGCTGCATACAGCAGGATATGTGCCGTGAGTATCGGCTTGGTGGCACACTGCAGCGGGGTGTGCAACATGGTCAGCACCTTGAGTCATCGTTCAAGGTGCGTCGCACACCTTCTCTCTCCAGCTGCCTGATCCGCATCGTTGGCGTCGGAGGTGGACTTGGTGTGGTCATCTGGCGCTGCGAGAACGTGCTCTGCCTGCGCCAGATCCCGAGCGACTCTGGCATCATCAGCTTCATCGCGTGTCGCCAAGCCAGCGGCAGCGCTGGGTGCTGCAACAGGATCAAACGTTGCAAGCGGTCTGTCAATGCCCATGATAGACGCAAGACAGTGCTCACAGACGGTGATGCGATCTCATGGAGTGCATTGTCAAACGTCGGCAACTCGACACAGTTTGCGATCTCGAGGCGGTTGAAATGCTTGTAGTTTAGGCAAAGCGCACAACACAGCATATGCTTGTATTCACGCGGCAAACGCAGAGTAGTGTACCTACCTTCTGATAGGCGTTCATGACTGTAAGAGTTTAGTCAGCGGCTGCAGGATGCAGCAGAACCCCCTGCACGCATAGGTCGGGCATGCCTGGGTACTGGGTACTACACCTTGGATACAAAGTGCTGACATTGGTGTGTTACTGCCCATGTCACTCCTGGCGATCAGTTCAAAGCACTACACCTCATAAGAGATCAAAGGCAGGCAAAGCGCACTTCACAGTTATACATAGTCGGCATGACCCTTCAGAGTTCAACAGAACAGCGAACAGAACAGAAGCAGAACAAGGGAGGGCAGTAGCAGTGGCGCTGGACGCGGACGCAACAGCCGCATTGGCCACCAGGCTGCAACGTGACGTTGCTGCACAACAAGCGCTCAACGGAGAGTGGCCCTGGGCCACAGCAGTGGCGGTGCTGCAGCAGGTAGGACAAACCTCCTGAGCACGACTGTCGCACATCACCGATCCTCTGCAAGCGGCCCGCTCGACTGCACGGCGCTCGGCCGCAGCAGCCCTGCCCGTGGACGCTCGTCATCGTTCTGGGCTGTCGTGTGGCGCGTCCCCGCCACATCGTCCTCTTCGTCCCCGCTGGCCGTGCCCAGGCTGAAGGCGGAGCCGTCAGAGTCAGACCCCCGGCTGACCAGGAGACCATTTGACGGCTGTGTGACGCCAAACACCTGTTCAAAGTCGAAAGCATGCTGGCCATGTGAGAATGATGTGGGGCGGGTCACCAGTGTGGCAGCACATCCGCAAGGAAGTCCCATTGCCTGCACCAGCTGGTGAGGTTAACCGTGTCAGACACCTGTGCCTGGTTGTATGCTGTAGAGTGCTGCGGGCTCTCGCGCTGCAGCTGCGGCACCATGGCAATGTGCGGTGCTGCCTCTGGCTCAGCCTGCGGTAAGAGCGGGGTGTGAACTGTCATCCCTTGGGGCTTGCATACGGCTGGCAAGCAGGCCTCGTTAGAGGAGGCTGCTCATCTATGTGACATGCATACGGATGCCCTGTACCTGGAGTGAGCGGCCCTTGGTCTCGATCGGCAGCGCCATCACTGCAACCATTGCGCATAGGCAGAAAATCGCAAAGAGCCCCTCCACCACGTGGGGATGGCCAGACTGCACACAGAACGCCAGGGTTCGAGTGTAGTCGATGCTTCAGTTCTCAGCAGTAGTGCAACAGGGAGCACACTGAGAATGCGCCAGTAAGTGCCACTTGCCTGCACAAGAGCAACAGCAAAGAATGGAGATATCAGGCCGCCGATGCGGGAGAAGCTATTGACCACGCCCATGCCCAGTGACCGGACTGTCGTGGGATATACCTGATGTTGGCATACACATCACCTGAGCTACCCTGGGTACACTGGAGGTGTTGATGGCATGCAGATGCTTGCAGGCATCATTATGGCGCCCATATGATTGCCCAACAGGGTCACAAGCATTACCACAAGCTGCCGAGGTACAACAGCCCGCACCTCTGGCGTGTAAATGAACAAAACTGCAAAGGCGCCCATGGCGCCAGCCCTGCTGCCCCACAGGAATACCTGCACAGCACAGCACCACTTGTTGCAGACACCCATGCCCAGTAGGGTGAAGCATGGCGACCGCCTCATCAAATGAGGCCACCCTTGATGCATGGGTACGAACCTGTGCTGGAGATGCAACAAGGGCGGCTGTGCAAACTCCAGTAATCAGCAGTCCCGCTGCCAGGGTGCGCTTCCGGCTGAACATCTCAACAACGACAGCAGCAAGCAGCATGCCAGGCAGCTCTGCGAAGGACGACAGCAAAGTGCCTACAAACCTTTATTACACGCCGAGGCAATGACCCAACCACAGGACCGCCATGTACTGAGACGTGGGTCGTGAGCAAGAACCGTGTGCTGTGGGGATGCATGCCCTGCCTGCCGTTGATGTGATGAAGATCTTTCTGAATGCCTCCGAAGACAAATTGGGCTTGCCGTCTGGCGTACAAGCTGTTTTCGCGTCACTGACATGCAACTGCAGAACAGCACAGGGCAGTTCAATGTTTTTGCACATCAGAGGTGTGAACACAATTTGTTGGAGGTGTCACAGCTGATATGCATGACTTTCCCTCAAAGCCTGGCAATGCCACGGTCGACATGGTGCCTGGCAGGCTCACCGTTGTGGCGAGAAGCACCAGGCCATAGTACACAATGGCATTGGCCCACCAGATGAACAGCAGCAGCAATGTTGTGCGACGCAACGCCGGCGACAGCAGCTGCCCGAGCATGGCGCTGACTTTGCTCACGGCCTGTGCTGCAGCCTCACGGAGCTGCGTTGGCCTCAGGGCCTGCAGGAAACAGAGGGGTTTTCCTGCGTCGTAGGTGTAGGTGACGCTCAGGAACTGGGGCAGGAGCTGATGACGATGCGTCACGTATGGACAGAAGGGACCTCATCGGGATTGGTAGCTTGTGATGGCTTGCCACCTGATCAGGGCCTTGGTGTGCGACAAGCAAGCTTCATGAGTACTTGCAGCACCTGAGCTGCTGCTGCCCTGGTCGCCTGCAGGCGCTGCGCTGCGCTACTTGGGTGCTGCCCTGTGATCACATCCGCTGCTGTACCATGGCTGTCGCTGGCAACTGGAATGTCTGCTGTTTCTGCCAGAGGCTTGGCTGCTGCACCGCCCTCCTCCTCGTCTCCTGCCTTTTCAGCTTTTCCTGCACAGCACAGGAATATCAGGTTAGCGCGAATGGTCATTATGTTGTCAGATTTGCTATGTCGGCCTGGCGCCCTTTGTGACACTGGATCGCGAACCATGGACAGCGCCCAGTTGCCAACCAGTCACCTGCGCAGAGACCGATCACAACATGTGAAGCACGCAGAGCACCTGCTGAGGGTTTTCGTGGCGCGTCAGCTGCAAGCTGCCCAGGCGGCAGCGGCCGGCCATTCCAGTGGCTGATCCGGTGCAGCACCTCCTGCGCCTCCAGCAGCCGCCCGTTGACGGCCAGGAAGTGCGGGCTCTCCGGCAGCAGCGGGTACAGCGCCATCAACAGCACTGCAGTTGCAGCAGGACTGCGATTTGGCACTGGTGCATCCTTGCGCTTTCAGCATTTGGTAGATGGGGCTTCTACAACACCCGTTCTTGCATGGCCAGCACAGGGGCCAACTGTTAGATAACAAGTGCTACACCTGCCTGCAAGCATCATGCGATTGGCATGCTCACCGAAAGGTGCCGCTGACAGTGCAAGAAGCACGCGCCAGCCAGCCGTGATCAGCACACCCCATGCGATGGCTGCCTCTGCCATGCTGCCAAACGTCCAGAATGCCTGGAGCGCAATGAGCCAGCCGCCGCGGCCGGCCACAGGACAAAACTCTGCAAACAATGCAAATGCTACCGGCACGCCGCCCAACCCAACACCGACCAGAAAACGAATGAGCAGCAGCCACTGCAGCAACACATAGGTTTTGATAAGGCCCTGATTGAGCTTAGCACCGGCTTGGCACAGGCTTGGCACCAAGATGGCTTGAGCTTGGCACAGGCTTGGCACCGAGATGCACATAGATGATTGGTTCCAGCGGGAGCAGTGAGCAGCTCTCACCACATAGCTTGGCGACGCTGCACTGAGCAGACCAAAAACAAAGATGAACATTGCACAAGCCTGCAAAGATGGACAGTCAGACTTTGGGACGCTTCCAACATTCCACCTGCACTAGCGGCTTGCATCGCACCTACAGTGGGTCTGAAGGACATGCGGGCGGTAAAATACCTGAAAGCCCACACGTCGGCCGCGAGCGTCTGACAGAGCGCCCCATGTGTTAGCGCCCAGCATTGTACCGAGGAACACTACACTGGTGATGAGGGACTCCTGCAGGGAGCATGGCGTAGTGGACGTGAATGCAGATCATCATAAACCCCAATGCAAGCGCCAGGTGTTGAGGCGGTCTGTCAACTGCTTGCTGGGCACGGCATGCACCCTGATACCTGGGTCGCCGACAGCCCCCAGTCGCACCGCACAGCAGGCCCAAGAAACGACAGGAGCATCATCTCCATCGCGTCTGCAGCCCAGGCCAGCCCCGCGTACAGGAGCAGCAGCACCTGGAACCACCCGAAGCCTGCAGGAAGCAGCTGCGGTTTGCTCTGAAAGCCGCGCAACCCTGAGATCCATGCTGCCTGTGCAGGAGCACCGTATTCGGTGTGCTACGTTGGCACTGCTCCAGCCTTGTGACTCACCCATGTGATCGATGGCTTCGTTGACTGTGTAGGTGGCATCAGCAGCTGCGTCGTCATCTGGTGCCGCATCTGAGGACGACAGCGCCCCCGGCAGCACCAGCGACTGCGCCTCCAGTACGCGTGCATTGCGCTTGCTGGTGTGCTCCGCCAGACGGTCCTCATCCTCCTCCAAGCAAGCCTGAATGCGTATATTTTGATCATTCGATTGTGATTGCCATGGTCGTCTGCTTCGGCACACGGCTGCAGTAGCCTGGCACTCTGGCCGCCCACCTGGTTCAGCTTCACAGCCGCCTCCACCATCGACCCCGGGGTCAGGCGTGCGTAGTCTCAGTAGCACATATGCGACGTTCCTATCCTTGTGCGCCTGTCTCAATAACTGTCACTGCTGCTGCACTCGTTGTAACAACAGCTGACCACATGCATCCGATGTGACCAGGGTGGTGCCGCTGGGAGCTAGCACATGCGAAGTTTGTAATGCGTGCCAGCGACTGCAATTGCTGGTCCAATTGCAACGCTGTGACATGCTGCTTGCCAGACATGGGCGCTGAGCGAGTTTCTGCCCTCACGTGACGTCTGACAGATACATACAACTTCCAGTGCTTCCGTCTAAGCCCTGGCCAGGCCGCCTTGAGCGCTGCATGTTGCAGTGCCTCCTCCTCTCAGCAGGTGGCCAGGGGGCGGTCAAGATGAAGCTCCTGCACTCCACCCGCGAGGTGGTCGTCCCGGAGGGGCTGTCCCTGGAGGTCAAGGCCCGCCAAGTCCGCGTGAAGGGCCCAAGAGGTGAGCACATCACCAGCCAGTTTGGGCTTCTGGCTCGGCTGAAGGCAGGAGTGGACGACTGCAGACACACTTATGGACATGCAACGGCGGCTGCACGAGCTTTGGGCGAATCAACCCGGCAACAAGCACATGGCAAGCAGGGATGGCTGGCCCATGTTCAGCCTGGCTGTAGCCGCAGCCAGGGCAAGCGCAGCGACAACGCGCGCTGCAGCACGCTCAGAAATTCTGGCTGCCGTTTCATGATTGGCATCGAGGCTGCTGCGCCTGCAACAGTGCTGCGGCCGGCATTGCAGCCAAGGAAGCGGCGGGGCAGCAAAAGCCGCTAGCAATCCCGCATGATGCCACTGCATGATGCCGTGAGTTAGTCGCATGCACATCCGCCACTGGCAGCGACGCTGCAGCCAGTCAGTGAAGATGCCTGGGCGAAGGGCTGCAGGGGACTTGCCAAGCGGGGGCCTGCGCCTGCATTGGGCAGCCAGCCCTAGACAAAGTCATCTTGTGGGGCTAGCACGTCAGACGCCGAGCGCATGGAGTCTTCCGAGTCGATGGGGTTCCAACGCTCCGTGATGTCCATGCGACTGATGTGCCTTGAGCGGCGTCTCCTGTGAACCCTGTGCAGGCCAGCTCACACGGGACTTCAAGCACACGCGGCTGGACTTCGCGATCGTCGAGGAGGATGGCGTCAAGAAGCTGCGCGTGGACTGCCACCTGGGCAAGCGCAAGTCGCTGGCGGTGATGCGCACCGTGACCTCGCACATCCAGAACCTGTTCACGGGCGTCTCGAAGGTGAGGCTGTGCTGCCTTCAGACGGCCGCGCCATGTGCAGCCGTGCAAGCCTGGCTGCAATCAGCATAGTGCGTCATTGCGCAAGCAAGCGACTTGGCAAAGGAGGGCATCTCTCACTCATAGGGAGCGGGGCTCTCCACACGTGACATCACCCGGTGTGCTGTCCCTTCCCTAACGACGGGTTCCAGACGGCTCAGGCCTGCCCTATGCACTCCGCAGGGCTTTGAGTACAAGATGCGGCTGGTGTATGCTCACTTCCCGATCAACATCAACATTGCCAACGAGGGCACGCTGGTGGAGATCCGCAACTTCCTGGGCGAGAAGCGCGTGCGCTCCGTCAACATGTATCCAGGTCAGTCCTCCCATTCCCTGCTGATGGAGATGAAATGTGCCCGGACCAGCGTGGAAGCCTTCGATGAAAGCCGCCGCAGGTCTCAAAGGATGCTCTGCCGTGCTCCTGCCCATCCATGGTAGTGGCCAGTCACGTGACTTGCATGTCACTACATGCGCTGCTTTGGCACATCCAGGTGTGAAGTGCGACCGGTCCTCGGCAGTGAAGGACGAGCTGCTCCTCACTGGCAACGACGTGGATATGGTGTCCCACTCGGCAGCGCTCATCAGTGGCCAGTGCCACGTGCGGAAGAAGGACATCCGCAAGTTCTTGGACGGCATCTACATCGCCGAGCGGGGGCTCGTCGTGAAGGTGCGCAAATCTTTGCGGGATGCAATCGACATACCAGCACATGGTAGTCTTGCTGCGACCTGGCTGCCAGCCGCCCAGTAGGCCCAACACAGCATTGCGTGGGTTTGTAGCCCAGTGCCTCCATGTGCTGCTGTGTGTAACTCGTTGTTGGTCTGTTTGCAGGAGGAGTAGAGCCAAGCATGGGAGGGGGGCGTCACCTTGCCATCTGGCAGTTTCACCTGCTGATGCTCGTCTAGGGTGTCACTCATCAGTGCACTTCAAGATCTTATCGGCAACACTGTAACAAACATCAAATCGGTTCCTGCAGTTCCTACTACACAGCTGTAGAGCTTGCAGATGCTTGACAAACCACCCCACTAAGTCACTCCCACACAGCCTGGCATTGGGCATGCCGGCGCGATGTCCACACATATCAGTGCATCACCAACACAGTTTGGTTGCACTTGTTCACAGTGTACTTTGTTACAGACCCAACCAGGTACTTGAGCAGCCGACCTTTGTGGTGCGCTGCCATCACGACCAGGGCTGCATCCAACTCATCCGCCTGTGCATGACCAAGCGGAGTGTCGGCATACATTAGGAAGTGTGTTGATGCCTGAGTAACCGTTGTAGGCTGCACACATCAGCAGGACTGCTCGACCAGCATTGGAGCTACATTGATCTGTGTGAACTTGGCACATCTAGCAGCTGTACACCTTGTGACATATCTGCTGGCCGATAATGTCGCAGTCGGTGCTGGCTTCAACAATGCAGACATCATGCTGTGCCTGGCACGGCGCAACAGCAAGCATTAGTCGACAGGTCTTTGCAGTGTATCGCATGTCTGTGTGATACGGCGGTCATAGACGTGTCCCTCACAGAAACAATTGATCGCAGGCTTACCCCAAGCTCATGTACGATGGGGACAAACCGATCCTGTATGAAGCCTTGTGCTTGTATGACCTGCACCAATGCAAAGGCCATGCCACACGAGTACCTCATATGACATCCGGCATATTGACATGGACGATGCGTGGCTGTTGCATTTCGTTGACATTTCTTGCGCCTGACTGCGACCAGCGCCCTCACCCCTAAGTGTTCAGGCTGCATGCTGGTCGACGCAAAATGCTGTGCCGGTGGAACGATATGTAGGAAGTGAAACACATCCCCTGCGAACTGAGATGCGTTGTTGGCCATCCTCCAGGTACCACGACTAGCAAGATCACAGTTTGCCCAGCAGCGTGGGGTACCAACTGGTGTCATCTGCGCATGCTTACCTGGCCTGTAGAATTGATCAATGGTCCAGCGCAGCGCATGCTCCGAATCCTGCGCAGGCCAGGAATGCGGCTGGTCTTGAGGCGAATGCACATTGGTCCTGACTGTTTTGTACGCCGAGTCGCACGAACGATGTTTGTGCCGCATGCCCATGACATGCGCCATGCCCTACACCGACAGTACACATGTTCTTCAAGCTCACCTCATGATCATCAATTGGCACGAGGATATTGCGGCTTGCCGCATCAGTTTGTGGCGGAGTGGTCTGAGGCTGCGGTGTGCTCGGCTCAGCTGCCCCACTTTGGTCCATGCTCACAATCTGCGGCAGTTGCCGTGCAATTCACAGTCGGCAAAGCGACCAAGGCTCTGACATCAAGCTGGCTGCTTACAAGAAGGTAACTGCAGACCCTTATTCAGGCTGATCATCCGCAGCTTTGCTCGCAGAAGCCAACTCAAGAGGAAGCTGCAGGGATGCAGGTCATGTGCTGCCACCACAGATTGGGTACCACCGAGGCCATGCAAGCTTTTCGGGAAATCCCCAGCAGCAAACAGTGCAGCTGATATAAGCATCACTCTGTAGACCCAGCAGTTGCTGACACACTCGCAATCTGTGCTGGTGCAACAGAGTGCCATGGCGGTGTCAGAGTGGTGGCAATGGGCAGTGTCATCAACCACAGACCGTACGTTGCCCACTGTACGTCAGTACCCAAGCAGTCTAACGACTTTGAGTTCAACTCTCACGGTCATCAAACGTTGATACCTGAAAGGTCGCCACGCTGCACAAACACTGATCAACACGACCGAGCCTCTGCAAGTTCAGCACACATGCTGCGATCCTATGGACGGAAACTGCCTGCGGCTGATGTGCCAGATGTACCAGGGGGGCACACGGCTGCTAAGCTGGGAAATGGGGGCTGCATGGCACAGTGTGCTGCACACCTGCCCGTCTGTACTGTTTTGTGCTCTTTATCAGACCGGAATGTACGCCCAGTCTGCTGCCTGCGGTTTGCCGCTGCTTGCATCGCTGCCGTCCAAAGAGTAGTACCTGCAAACAGCGGGCTATGTTTACCACTTGCCTCTCTCCGCATACGAGCCGCATACGAGCCAGAAAGTTGCTTGGTGACCAGGGTATAGTGTCGACACCTGAGGAACCAATCGGCAAAGCGCTGCATGCCCTGGTCTAGCAGCATCTGCGGTGCATACCCCAGCTCCTGCAGCAGCAACTTAGTGCATCTTGGCAAGCGACGACCAACGCTGAGGTACTTGCTCGACACTGCACTCGGATAGAGCTTGTGCATACGACCCGCACCCTGCGCAGACAACGAGCTGCGCGCTGTGGAACAGGGCATGGACGCGCACTTTACGGGCGGCGGAGATGTCTGCAAAGGTCGCCAGCACGTCGCCAGTGGGCGGAACTGGGATGTACTTACGGACGGCGCGCCGCCCCAGGTGCTTCTCTAACAACACAACCATCTCTGACACCGTGTGTGGGTGGGTGTTGCCCAGGTTGTACACCTGCAGACACCAGCAGCACCTCATGTGGCAGTGCACCTCCAGTACAGGGTGGCCAACGACCGACATGACATGTGAGCCTGTAGACGCAGCAGAACACCACGGCACAGCAGCTAGGCTGCTGACACCTTGTAGTGAGCAGCGCCCTTTTCTGAGGGCGGGATCTCAGCCAGCGCCCCCATGATACCGTCTACAATGTCGTCTATATAGGTGAAGTCGCGTTTCAGCTCGCTCTTCTCTGGCCCCTGGGTGCACCAATTATCACAGAATGGCAACGGCGGGCAGCAGCTGCATGGAAGATGGCAGGCAACTGCGACCTTTCTGCCAACTGTAGTCAACAAGCTGCAATGCATTCACCATGCCACACTGCAGCGCACCTGGAAAATTGTGATTGGCTTGCCCTGCATGATGTTGATGGCAAACTTGTAGGCGGCCATGTCGGGGCGGCCCCAGGGGCCGTACACGGTGAAGAAGCGCAGCCCCGTCACGCTCATGCTGTATATGTTGTAGTACGTGTGGCAGATCAGCTCATCCGCCTGCAAGCATGTGAACTTCGTGAGCCTCCTAGCCACACCAAATTTCGCAGTATCAGGGGGCGTGCATGCTGGCACAGTCAATGCTCCTGCAGCACAGGCTTGCATGGTGGATGTCACTCAGATAGTCTGTGGGCTGTAGTCTGTGGACACAAGCACTTGCCCGCTTTGTGGATGCGTACAGCGAGGCGGGGTTGTCCACTCTATCCGACTCCGAAAACGGCTGCTTTTTGTTGAGACCATACACTGAGCTGCTGCTGGCATACACCAGGCGTGGCATTGGGTCTTGAGACTGCAATGGCGAGACCGGCTTGAAACCTCTGACATCAACTTGTATATACAAACAGCGGTGATCATATGGTACAAGCCTAATTGGGGGCCCACTGCACAGCATCAGGCCTCACCCTGATGGCCTCGAGAAGGGTCACATGCCCCGCAACATTAGCGTGCACATATGAGTAGGGGTTTTTCGTGGCATACCGCACTCCTGCCTGTGGAACCAACATGGTGGTGCCATCAGAATCAGACGGCAGCCCAGGGTACCATCCACAAATCCTCATGTGTACACGAGGAAGCGGACGCATGAAATAAGATTGCCACTCCTACCTGCGCCGCCAAGTGCAGCACATGCGAAAACTCGCACAGGTTGAACAGGCGCTCCAGCAGCGGCGCGTCAGTGATGTCGCCGTCGACAATATACACGCCATTGGACACGGCAAAGGCCTGCCGTGCCCGCTTCAGCGCAACCGGGTAGTAGTCGTTGAAGTTGTCCAGCCCCAGCACACCTGCGTTGCCACGCCATATGTCATTTTGTGCCTGCCTATGGGTACAATAATGAAGAGAGCAGATAATGGTCTCACCTGTACATTGCAGTGCGTGTGGAGCACCATCCATTTGTCATGTGAGCAGTGTTTTGACCTGCCTGTCCAAAAAGCAGTTGTCCCTGGAGGTCCGCACTCACCATGGCCTCGCCTCCGGATCATGAGTGCAGCGTGCACGCCGATGAAGCCACCAGCGCCTGTCACCAGCACCGTCATTGGCGGCGCGCCCTGCGTGTGGCCGGTGCCCTGGCACGAATCATGCGCCCGCTCCATGTTCAGCGGCATGTATGCCCGCTGCAGCAGCGAATGGCGCCATGTCAGCAGCCACACACAGCTTTGTCTGCAATTCAGCGCTGAGGAACTGGATCCCAGCAGCGGGGTAAGCCGCGTTTCTTCACTGCATTGCAGCTCGCCCCAGTCATTCCCCAGAACTCTGCCAGTTTGGCGCCACCTTGCTGACGGGCTGAAGGCCCATGCCCTGGTACCCAGGGTAGCGCGCCGCTGCTTTCGCGCCCACATCATGGAGCGCGGCATCTGCCACGGGCTGCTGCAGGTTGGAGAAGTCCAACGTGCTGCCTTGTACCAAGTGCCAAACTGGCGTCGCCAGCCTGCGGTGTGGCAGACCACCAGTGTATGGAACGGCAGGGTAGCCACTAGGCGTCAGGCAACATGCACAACAGCACAGATCAGGTGAACGCGGGCAAGCGGTGATCAGCTTCGTGGCTGTGTGGCGCCGCACATGCACACGATGGCGAGCGCGGCCACGCCGCCCAGGGTAGCGAGCAGGCTGGGCATCTGCCATGGCGCCTGGAAGCGTCAGCACACCAAGTCGGCTGGGAAACACATGGAGAGCGGGCATCCGACTGTCCAGCAAGCAAGGGGCGAGCAGCGTTTGGCCGGCACGCGCCAGGACGACTCACCGCCTGGCTGCGCGGCGTGGCGAGCCCGTTGGGCGATGGGCTGCGCATCTGCGCAGCAGCAACCTGCACCTTCAGCCGAGCCAGGCCAAGCAGGCCGGGGCTCTGCTCGTGATCGGCGCCGCGCGAGCCGCTGCCCATGCGGTCATGGGCGCGTGTGGCTGCGTGCCCTCAGCTCATGCGCCGCACGGCACGGCTGGCAGCGCTGCGGGGGGAGCAGGGCTTGCACACCGCTGTCCGTTCACGCAGTGGACGTCTGAGCACTACAGTCACTCAGGAGTTCGCAGATGTGATCAGCCTCAGAGGCAGATGCGCTGGCTGTGCCCCAACTCTGAATCGGGCAGGTGAGTGGGCACCTTCGAGCGACAACCCGTCAGATGTCGCACTATAGATAATGACTTCCTGCGAGCCCCAGTTGCGAGCTGATCTGCCGCTATGCATGCAATCACCAGCGAGAGGGTTGACTGTTCTAGAGCGCTGCTTTGTTGGTCTCTGCGGCTTTCCAAGAATGCAAGTTGACTTACGTCATACATTGCACACATCCGAGGGCACCCTGCAGCGATGGTCTGACCTGCACATAGGCATGTGCAACTTCATGAAGCCTCACTTCCAGCTCTGCAGACATCGCATGCATGCGGGCAGCTTGAATGCGAAGTGTTGCCGCGGGTATCCGTTGCACAGCGTATAGCACTGTGTCAAGACTGACTGCTAGGTGGCAACCAAACACAACAGCTTTGGTGTCCAGCATCCACTAACCCTTTTCGATCTCAAGAAAGAACAGTTGCAGCTCTCTTGAGGCATGATGCCGAGCCTGCATGCACGTGGCGTTGCGACGCCAGCATGTGACATGGCAGCGCGGCACAGCCAATGCATCACAGCATTCAGGACCTGCAGGCCTCGAACCCGTGAGCATGTAACATGTTCACTCACGATATGATTTGGATAGATCGGCTGCTTTGCATGCATGCGTAAACGTGTTGGTTCCATACATGCAGGGCAGCGTAATGTGTGCCGACGTGCCACAACATGCAGCACGCAGGTGCTTCATGTCGAGTGTATACAGCATGCTAGTGACCTGGACGTGTCAGATATTCTCCACTCAAGGCGCCGCCGATAGGATTGCTGGCATGCCACAGGCTGCAGAGCTGCTGTCCGAGGGGCGGGCGAAGCATGACCGGGGGGACCGCATGGGTGCAGTCATGATGTACGAAAAGGCCTTGAAGAAGGTGAGTTGTCGGTCGACGTTCATAAGTGACATACGTTCTTCACAGCACCATATGCAAGTGGTTGGGGCTGTGCAGATGGTGGATGCCGCACTCTGCTGAGCCTGGCAACGTGTATCACAAGGGGTGATGCATCTTCTGCCAGGACCCGACGATTCAGCAGCGGCAGGAGGCCTTGTATCATTCGACGTGTGCTCACGCCTTTGCCGGCGACCTGGAGTTTGCGCAGGTCACCCTGAGAGGTGTGTGGAGATGAATATGCGCCATGTGCATGTGCAGCCAGCGAACGGCCTTCAGAAGGAGCTGTGTCTGATCACCTGAATTTCAACATGGAGCACAACTGGTACTGCAGATATCTTGAATGTGCACCAGCAGTACGTCATGATGTTGCAGATGCCATTGTGGCTGGGCTCGACTTTGAGGCAGCACTGCAGGATGCCAACATGGTGAAGTTGCAAGCATCACAGCAGGTGTACACACATTCTCGTGCCGCATCTCTGCCGCAGTCATTGCAACATCATGCCTTCTCAACCTCAAACCTACAGAACCTTCCACACACCGGCCACCTGACATGCAGGTCATGATCCAGCTGCGCAAGTTTGCACAGAAGGTGCAGCGTGGGCAGCAGCAAGGGGGCGACAAGCAAGCGGGGGCGGCCAGTGCACCGCGGTCCTCAAAGTCGCCCACTGCACAGCGCATCAGCCTCACCTCGGATGCATCGCAGCTGCTGGGCACCGACATGACGGGCCTCGACACATCAGTGGGCGGTAAGCCTTCTTCCTGATGATTACACTTTAGAGTATGGTGCTTGCTGCAGCAACATCAGATGCAGTAGACCCTTAATCCAAACTCACGTTGGACACCTGCACTTTGCAGTCGCCATTCCATCTCGCTACTTGTGTTATGACAAGGCACTGCCGTACATGCAGGTGTTATCAAGCGTGTGGCTGCGCTGCTGCTAGTTTTATCTGTGCTCGGCATCGTGCTGTTCTTTGTGGGCTTTAAGTATGCTTTCCCAGAAGCACGCTGATCTGCAGCAGGATAGTAACACTCTATAAATGACGGTGGGTTGAGTTGTGCAACCGTCAGCCTTGCGATGCTCATTTTAAGCTGCAGCATGTATGCACAGAGCTGTGTCAGCAACGTCTGTGCGAACGTGCAACTTCATTCACCTAGCATGCTCCGTTCTGGTGCTTACCCGGCTTCACTGCTCAGTTTCACGCCCACGCTTGTGGTGCGAACGGTCCCGCGCTGCAATGACACATCTTTAATGCGTATGTACAGCTTGAGCGCTGAATGGACACTGTATGTGCACATCATCGCGCGGCTGGGGATCGCACCCACCCTGAACATCGAGGTCGCCATCGTGTAGGCGGCACGGCTGCATGATGTGTTTGCTTGGGCCGTCCGATGTTACCTGCGCCATCATTGTAGCAGCACCTCGTACCACAGTGCTTCATGCATGTCAACTGCATGCATGGCTGGAACAGCGAGCATGAGAGTATGCCATAGACATCGGGCACGTTCTCAGCTGGCATGGGCAAGATGCAACAGTGCAACAAAGCATGGGTTACAGGTCCTGCAAAACATACCAGGGATACCACGGGCCATTCGCTGCCGACAGGCAGGGACTGCGCCCCCAAGACCTCGCCATCTGCTGCATTCAGCACCGCCCTGGCCCGCTGCAGCTTCTCCTCATCTGGCATCGCCACAGCCCTGCAGCAGCATTAGTCATGCTCACCAGTCCGGTCACGAAGCAAGGCAGGTGGACCCTGCATTGTCACACGGGCATTGCCCTAGCCCTGTGGATGTGAGTTGCGGCTCCTGCTCGCGTCCTTCAGTGTGACATCTGGCTGGTTACGAACTCTATATATCCATACTTCCGTACAGATGCTGGCTACCTTGCTGCAACTATCCACTGCAAAATAGCAGGACCACAGTCGCTGGCCGCACAGCATCCACACCTGCCGCTGCCAGTCTTGAGGCTCATCAGGTCGAAGTCGGAGGAGACGGCCTGTGTGTCCCAGTCGATGTCCAGCAGCTCCTCGCCTTCGCTCCTGCCGTCGTCTGCCGCCTCAGCGTCGCTGTCCTTGTCGTCCTCACGTGTCACATACCTGCACCCAGGCCACGAGCCCTGCAGCACTCCGGCAGTAACTAGACTCCTGCCACACAACTTCGTTTGCATGATCATTGTTCGCTGGCTGCCCTTGTCTTATGATGCGCTCGCAGCTGTCTCACGAGCTGCGTGCATGTATTGGCCTCATACGGCAACGTCGATCTGGTATCAGTGCACAGCAGTGTGATAAGACCAGGATCGCGACTTGTCATCAGCGCTTGTGTATGCAATGCGCGCACTTGTGAGCCTTGGGTGGAGGTGCACCCCGAGGCGCCCTGTCGCCTTGTGACAGCAGGCCTGCTGGGTCGTCTTCTGGAAGCCGCTCGCGCCGCCTGATCCGCCTCCTCAGGCCTTCGAACATCGCTGTCCGTCGCAAGCCAAGGCGGAGCACAGAGGACAGGGAAGTGGCCTCATGTACACTCGTTCCTTTGTGTGGTGAGCACCACCAGACTAGGCGGCGTGTGCAGCTCTGTGTGCCTGCAGTTGCACCGGCTGTACCTGAGTCTTGCGACTTGATGCTCCTTGCAGTCCTCGCCTGTCTAAGCTGGTCTGGGGCAGCGGCGGATTCTGCGGCGGCAGGTTTCTCATCAAGCACGTCCTACAGCCCAAAGCTACTGCCGAGCTTGACAGCCGGTTGGAAGCTGGATCGGAGCGTTTCACGGTCCCAAGCAAGCCGAGCCTCATTCGCAGCCTACTCCTTGCACCAACGAGCCAAAACTTGTACACTCAAGAACTGATTGCTTGAGACATTTGACGCGTGGTCATCAACCTTCGATCCCTGCTCCGCACGCCCAAAAATGTCGGCACTCTCCGCTGTCCTCAGCACCAAGGCGCCCGCGGGCCTGGTCGCTCCGTCTCGCCCCATCTCCCGCAAGCCTGCACGCTTCGTGGTGACCGCGGCGGGCGGCAGCCGCCAGGACCAGAAGGCAGCGTACGTGGCAAAGCAGGACGAGAAGGAGGCGAAGAACCCGGGCGGCTCTGCCGGCGGTGGCAACACGCGTGACAAGAAGCCCGCAACAGGCGCATACGGCGCAACCAACAACGAGACCAACTCTGATGATGGGCAGGCCCAGAAGTCAGACCACCAGCAGGATGCTCTTTCCGGTTGATTGAGTGGGAAGCGATGAGATTGCCGCAGAGCGGCTTGAGCACTCCAATCTGAGGAGCATTTGTCAGATACATTCATTTTCTGTATGAGAGGGTCCCGAACTGTGGCGGTGATGGTGATGCACAGTTGATGTTGAGCTGACTGCATGCGCTAAACAAACCTGTGAAACCTGTTTGTATTTTATGAGAGACATGCTTGCAGCATATCAAGGCAGATCTGCAGTACACTGCCACTCAGTAGCTGAAACCCTACTGCTGAACATCAATCCGAGCCGTAGTCCTCCTCTGGTAGCAATGTGAATTGCACCACACCCTTCCTCTCCAGCAGTCCCTGTGTGCAACAACATGATGTCGGTTCTCTATCAACATTGTACAATCTGGTTCTCTATCATCTTGAAGTTACATCCAGTGCACATATATCAATGTCCATAATACGCAATATCATCATGACACCTGCGTGGTGCCTGGAGTGGGACCCCGATGCATGGCATCGCCCGCAGCATGCACAGTGATCATATGCATGACCTTCATCAGGCCTTGCGCATCGATCATGACCTGTGTGAACCGAGCAATGGGATTTTGAACCCCTGGTACAAGGTCAAGTTGCCACTGCCTGTGCAAAGGCGACTTGAAACTGTGCTCTTGGAGTGCAAAGCTGAACCTGCACGGCATTGTCTGGACAGGATGCATCAGTCACATCTTATCTGCACATGCCCACCTTAGTCGACACTGTGGAGCTGTCCTTTGCAGCGGCCGGGATGTTGGAGAATGCCGCACGCAGGTGCTTGTGCTTGTAGTAGCAGTTGACCTCACTGCCTGCGCATGCAAAGCCGTGCGGGTCGTCCCCGTCGCCCAGCGGAAAGTCCACCTGAGGCACAAAGCACAACGCCACAGCTGGCCGCAGCTGACCACGGCAAGACCGACACTGCGCTGACGCGGCCGGTGGCGCATGACTCCATGCCTGCCCGGGTGAACACCCTGCGCCTGATGCCTCGACTGGTTGCAGCAGCTGGCGCCTGATACCATAGGCCGATGCAGGGGGCCCAGATACGGCCGTGCAAAGAGGTACCTCCAGGGCGCCAGACCCAGAGGCGCGCATCACGACGGCGCGCGGCTGCGCGCGGATGTGCAGGTGCACGTTGCCCCGCGCGCTCTGGTGCCCGCCCGCTGCCGCCCACTCCAGGTCGTCCACCGCCTCCTTCAGCAATGCCCCTGCATGTGTACCATTCATGGAATCGTGCGTGTTGCACAAGTCTGAGCAGCAGGCTTGGTCTCTGGGGCGCCTGCAGCGTCGGCAGGTGTGTGCTGCCTGTCCTTTGCTGCTGTCATGTCCGGCTGTCCTCCGGGTCTCTAGGTGGGCGGATGACAAGCATGTACTCGCAGCAACTTGGCATGGCCAGTATGACTTGTTTAACAAGTAACTGCCAGCAGCTGGTGAGCCCCGTGACGCACCAGACATGATGAAGAAGGAGGCGGGCTCCTGCCAGAAGTCTAGCAGGTCGCACGGGATCTGCATCTCCACCGTCGCAATGCGCGCGTAGGTGCACACCGTGCTGTCTGCATCCTCCATCATCCTGCAGTGGACAGTCGTGTGTGCTCTTGCACATGGCGTCATGCACACATGAGGATGCATGCATGGTTTTCGTGTGGCTGTGCTGTGACTGCGCCAGCTGCACCAACATGCTCATCGCCTGCACAGATGTAGCTGGTTGACCGTGAGCGGGTGAGGAGATTCTCACTCGAGGACGAGCTCCTGATTTGGTCCTGGGTATCGCATTTCCAGCTCCATCCCTGGGGCCGATGCAAACACCTACACGCGCAGCAGCGGCAAAGTCAAGCTGTGCAGCAGCCACAGCATCGTTCCAGGAATTATCACGTAACAGCGAGCCACTAGCAACAGACGCTGGGTGGTTGCTCAGGATATTAAACGGCACAAGTGTCACCTGCAGCGTGTCCAGCAGCAGGCTGAACTGCACGCCAAAGATCTGACGTCCCCCAGGACAGTGCACCGCTGTGAACAGCTGCGCGCCATACAGCACAGGTTACAACAGACCGTGGTAGCTGCAAGGTGAGCCATGCTGGATCCCATGGTGCACTGGCAAGGCTGGCATCACTCAATGGCCTGAGCGGCCGCAGTCCCCGCACATCCGGACGCATGAAGACGGACGACTGCAGAGTCTTGGACTCGTCCTCGAGCCGCACTGATAGTCCATCCTCGGGACCGATCAGCACCACGCAATCCTGCGCGTACAGCGGGGCATGGTCTCATTGCAAGGCTGGCGGCCTAGGCATGAAGCATGCATGCCGAGAAAGCTCGATGTTGTCGTGATCGACAGCTGAGAACAGCGTCGCCGTCGGTACCTGCTTCGTGTTAGCGGGCTTGATGGAGTGTAGCACGCTGACAAGACTGCGTGCGCTTGCGACCCGTAAACAGGCCTGCCGCCCTCCCACGTCCCCTGACATTGATCACTGCCATCGGCAGCGAAAGGCTGCGCACGTCAGCGTTGATTGACCACTGTGATGGCAATGGCCGTCATGTGAGCACTTGGACCTGCATGTGATGCGCTTCAGCGCTGCCCCTAAACGCTTAGAATCGAATGCTGTGCTGTGTCATGCTGTCGCCTGCGGCCGTGCAACTGCTTGGTGACGGCTTTATAATAAGACTTCTGAAGTGTAAAAATGCAATCGAGTTACAGCCAACCAAAGAGTTTCTGCGGGGTGTCCTGTAGTCATGCGCTGCGCTGTGCTGCGCTGTGCACGCTGTGGCTAACTGGTGTTCAGCTGTGCAACCTCTGGTATCGGCTGCCCTTCAACACCTCTGAAGCATCGACACGAGTGCAATCGTGATCAATGGATGAATGCGTTGTGGGCTTGTGGCAACGTGAAAAATTGAAGTGTTCGTGCCAAATGCTGCATCTGCTCATCCCATGCATGCCATACTGACAGATACCAACTGCTGAGCTGCTGGACGCAGATCAATGCAAATCCTCGGTATTAAATACATTGTTCAAGACATACACACGCTGCACGAGTCCTTCAGTGATGTCAGTGCGCATCCACCCTGACGACGCCAGGTGGCTGCCGCCGCTTCAGCGCCTTTGACAGCGTGACCACGTGCGACATGCCAACGCACTTGGCCTCGCTCCAGCAGGCGTCCTCTTCGATGTGAATCTGCCGCAGATCTACCAGCCGCAGTTGAAGCAGGCTTGCCAGCATCGTCAGCGGCTTTGTGACCTGCAGCAAGAGAGCACCAGGACACGATCAGGGCGCAGAGTGACCTTTGTCGTGTCCATGAAGGACGAAGCGAGCCTGGGTGGCAGAACGACCCTTTGCATGCGCCAGCAGCCTAAGACGTGAACATCAATGCAACCAGCCATGCCCAGTCTGAGCACTGCCGCTGCATGTGTGCAGGTGTGCTGCCAAGCATCGCTCGGGCTCGCACCCGTAAGTGGACATTGCCGCTGAGGTCCAGGCACACCAGCCGCCGCAGCGTCACCAGCGGCGGCACCGACTGCAGGTCGTTGTCCGCGAGGCACAAGCAGGTGAGGCGCGTCAGCCGCTGCAGATCCGGCAGACGGCCGCTGCGGGGGTGGCTGCTGCTGCTGGCGCGGCCCAACGTCAGCGACATGCCCTGCAGAGTGTCACAGTGCTTGTATCTGTGAGACGATGATGGACGGTGAAGGCCACAAGCCCTGTGTGCTTGTCGTGTAGCTGTCAACATGAGATATGCATGGGCCGATCCACTGCAGCTGCAGTCTGAGGCCTCAACCAACAGTTGAACAATGCAGATTGCAACATCACTTGCTGCTCACTGCTGAGTGCGATGGGTTTGTGACCCCTAGTCCCACCTGCAGCACCAGGGTGTCGAGCGACGCGAGGCGCGACACAACCTCCAGGTCCATCACATAGCGGCACATCGACACCTCCAGCGATTGCAGTGGCAGCCTGCACAGCATAGGCCCTCATCAAACTCGTGGTCACATAGTGTCACATGCTCAACTGCAAGCCCCCTACATGATCTTCGAAACCAGCTAAGGCAGCCGCACATCATCCTGATGCACACGATGTCAGGAACCCAGGAAGCAGCATCAGGAGAGCGCATGAGTCGCCAGCTGCTGTGGAGCACAGGTCGGCAACCCACCCCCGCTGCCTGCTCAGGACCTGCTGCATGGCCAGCTCTCGGGCAAGCTGAGAGACTCACTTGGCGAGCCAGTCTGGGGCTGTGCACTGCCAGCTGAGCAAGGGGCGGCCGGCAGACTCACTTGGCGAGCCAGTCGGGCAGGGTGCGCAGGATGTTGTGGCCGCGGAGCGCCAGGCGCCTGAGTTTCCGCAGCGCCGCCCAGCCCTCCGGCAGCGAGGGTATGCCAACCGGCGGCATGACTGCCCCGATCAGCTCCCACTCGTGGAAGGCGCTGCACTCGCCCACCGCCAGCTCCTCCAGCTGCAGTGATGGAACATCTGGCCATCAAACTGCTGACAGTGATCGGCAGCCGAGTTATAGACTGGGCATTGCTGGTGCAGTGCCGTGCCTCTGCCAGCAAACACCAGCATGCGCCTGTTCGCAGCAGCTGCACCCTGCTTCAATCGGCTCTGAGCAGGTGTCGAGGCTCAAGACTGATGGTTTTCTGCTTGCACACATCGAAAAGGTCTCTTGCGCTTGCTCAGGTGTAGATCGCGCTCGCCACGCTCAGTGCCTGGCGCTGTCGAGGGTGCACCTGTGTGAGTGCGCTCAGGCAGGCCAGCGCACGGTTGGAAGCATGGCAGCGCATCTCCAGCAAGTGGAGCTTCTTGAGCTTGGTGGCGCAGCAGGTGACCGCATCCAGCGTCTCTGTGCCTGACGCGAAGAAGTTGTTGCACTGCTGCACCCGCAGCTCTGCAATCAACGGAAGCCGTGAGCTCGGGCTGTGGTGTCGTGGAAGGGATCAAAGCGTTGCGCACTAAGCAGCCCAAGTCGTGTCAGACCAGTTTTTCGAATGGCTTTGTGTACTTGACAGCATCTTACCTTCCAGGTTCCTGTGGAGCATGCCGATCAGCACGCCGAAGCAGCTGCGCGAGAAGTTGTGTTTGTGCCCCAGCTGCACAAACTCGTTTTCATCTGCAAAAGCCAGGTCGTCGTCAGACGAAAATACGACGGTGTGGACGAATTGACGATTGACACAACTCCTCACACCCTATGCAGCTCAGCGCACCGCTCCAGTAGCCCTCGCTGTTGAGCAACACCAGCCGCCGCACAATGTCCTCCCGCTGGCCAACGAACTGAAGGATACGCTGTGCAGAGATGCGCGTCGCTGCAAACACCGCCTTGAAGTCGTCCTCCGGCGGCCGCTCGTTGGACCACTTGACAGGACGGTGCACTGAAGTGACCAGCTCCTGACCAAAGTCGATGACAACCTGCAGAGCACGAAGGCATGCCCGTTTGCCAGAGCCACAGCAGAAGGGAGTCAGCATAGTCGCGAAACCGGCTTCAGTGCCAGACGCCGGCAAATGCACGCACGCTATTCCAAAGCTGCGCCTGCGATGTTGGCTCGCTCAGCAGCTGGCGCCACCGCTTGCACACCTGCAGGCACAGCCATGCGCGTAGCTAGATGTTCGAATCTGCTGTGTTCTGTCGTTCTGGTACGGACATGACACCAATCAGTGCCTGTGCAGCACCTGGCCCAGAAAAGGGTACTGGCGCAGGCCCGCATGCGGCACGCAGGCAATCGTGCTGAAGCAGTGCAGGCCAGGGGGGCTGCCTGTGCAGCACAGCTGGCTGCCATCGCTCATACATTCGCTGTCAACTGTCGCCAGCTGTGTGAAGACCTGCACAAAGCACACCTCTGCAACTTCTGGATGAAGCGCATGCATGACTGCACCGGACACATGGCAGACGGCAACAGGCCAGTCAATACTTGCGTCAATACGACGCAAACCTTGAGCAGCAGCTCGTCTGGAAGCATATTCAGGCAGGGCATGGTGTCAGAGTAGGTCTCGGGTGGTGCATGGCGGGCGCGTGCACGTGCAGCATGCGGCGCTGTTGCGATCCTTCTGCGCGAGCTCCTTCTCTGCCCCGGCATTTCTGCTATTCCTCAGCTGCTTCGTAACTGAGGACGGCCACTCAGAGGGACTCCAGGGATGGGAAAGGACAGTGCCCCTCCTCCTTCCGACACCAACCTCATGAACTCATCTGACCTATAGCTGACACAACCACGCACAAATCCACGGAGTATTGGCGCAAGACCACCGGTAAACCACATGCGATGCTCATATGCAGTTGGCAGTGTCCTTCCTTGCCCAGAACCTATGCCACAGCTGCCAGTACCTACTGTGTTGTGTAGTATTACAGCGGTAACCTACTGTACCACCAGTACTGAAGTCCTTAACAGATGTGTACGGCTTGTCCGTCAGGTTCCCATGCTCCAGGGCAAGCTTGCATCACGACGTCAGCTTCAGCGGGGCAATCCTCAGCACAATCGCACACCGTGCCACTCCTTATAGCTTGAGAGGATTCTGTAATCACAGCAGTGTGTTTCCAACGCACGCGCTGTCACCGTGACTGCGGTGTTGCTCTCCCAATCATATCACGCTTCAGAAATAGGCAACAAGTGCACACGGCTGTAATAATGTGTCAGGCAACCGCCTGATGACATGCTGCATGCCTTCACGCGAGTACCATCATCACTAGCCATGTGAAAGGCTCCTTGCTATAAGCTGACCTGGTTGGGGCCACCATGTTGAAGAGCCATAACAAAGCGCCCCCTAATGGGAAGAAGCTCACCATCAAGCCGCTCAAATGTGAGCTGAGAGCTGTCGTGCTGTGCTGCCAGCCCCGAAATGCATGCAGTGTGCAGACAGCACGAAACCACCCATGTTGACATGCGTGCTCACTGCTGTGCAGCCAAGCCAAAGCTGCCGGCCGATTTCGAGGACACAACATGGGCCAAGCTGCAGGCAGCCGTGCAGGCAGTGCACAGCAAGAGACCGGTGTCGTGCAGCCTCGAGGAGTTGTATAGGGTGATGCCATTTGCGCCGGTTGTGATATTCGGCACGCCAATGTGTGTGCATGTGCAGTAAGCTGCCGTGTCCCAGCGATGCTGTGGCCTGAACACGATTTTTCATGTCCTGGCAGGCCGTGGAGGACATGTGTCTGCACAAGTTCGCAGAGGCACTGCATGCGAGGTTACAGAAGGTGCGCCCTGTGCTGCAGCCGGGCAGCTGAGACAGATCACCTAAAAACATCTGGGCACATCGAATCGAAACGTGTGTCATGTCAAGCAGGAGTGTGATGACCACATCGCAACGCAGCTGCAGCGGCTTGCGGACACACAGGCATCTGACCCAGTCGTGTTTCTGGAGCAAGTGAGCGCAGTATCTGGTATCTGCTGCTGTTGCTCTGTGATGCTATTCTGCTGTGTACGCCTGCATGCCCAGCCATCTTGATGTGATTTCAATTCTGTCTATGTTTAATCAGGTGGAGGCGACTTGGGAAGACATGTGCCAGCAGATGCTGACCATTCGGCAGGTGCCGACCTCACCGATCTATCTACTGCTGCATCCAGCACATGAGGCATGCTTCGGTATGTCAATCATAGGTGACGAGAGGCGCAACATTTCCCTTTTGCAACCTGTCAACCCGGCTTATCATGCGCAGGTGTTCCTGTACATGGACCGGTCGTATGTCGTGGCCACGCCAGGCGTACGCTCACTGTTCGACATGGGTCTGCAGTTGTTTCGAACGCACCTCGCCAGGCACAAAGAGGTGCGGTCGTTGTGTGTGTGCTCCAATACACGCACCGTGCCAGAGTATGCTCTTGAACATACTGGCTTCCCTATGGGGATTTCCTATGAGCCGCAAGAACTACCCTATGTCCGTGGCTAGGTGGGGGCAAAGACAACACAGGGCCTCCTGCAGCTGATCCGAGCAGAGCGCAACGGCGACACAGTCAACCGGCTGCTGCTTGCCCACCTGCTGCGCATGCTCACAGCCCTGGGTATCTACCAGTCAGCCTTCCAGGTTGGCTGGCGTCCCTGCTGCTCATGTGGGGAGTCTGTGGCGTGTGTGAGCCATTACAGGTGCTCCTCCCGGCTCACTCCATCTCGCACCTCGAATCTGCAGGATGTGTTTCTGGACCAGACGCGGGAGTACTATGCAGCAGAGGGCGTCCGGCTCATGTCAGAGCTGGATGTCGCAGACTACCTGCTCCACTGCGAGGTTGGTGATGCAGCTGTACCAGCGCCCGACCAGACGCCAGCATGCACTTGCAGAGGATACAGTGGGAACTGAACGCTGCTGACACTCTTCTCCGGCTCATGTTTGGCTACACAGCCACTCATTTTTCTATGGCATGCAGCGGCGGCTGACAGAGGAGTATGAGCGGTGTCAGCAGTACCTCGACGCTGGCACGCGGCGGCCTCTGGTCAGCGTCGTGGAAGCACAGCTCCTGCAGGTGCGCTGTTGCCCTCAATCAAGACGTCTTGGAGAGGGAAATCACCCTGCTTCTGGATGGACCTCACAGCAACGGGCACATTCTTGTCATGGTGTGATGTTGTTGGCACTATTGTGGAGTGAATGCTCCGCATGCTGCAGGCACACCTGGCAGCGCTCCTTGACAAGGGCTTCGAGGGTCTGGTGTCCGCTGGCCGGCTGGAGGACCTCGCACGGCTGTACACGTGAGTGTAACTACACACATATAGCGCCCATGAGATGACTCCTGCAACGTCTATGAGTGTTCACCGTGCCCCAGCATGGTGCAACACTTGCAATCGTCATGAGACAGAAGCTGCCTTTCCAGAAAGCTTGCACAACTGCTGTTTGATCTTGTGCAGGCTGGCAGCACGGGTGTCAATGCTGGACTCGGTGCGGGTGGCGTTCAAGGAGCACATCCGCAAAGCTGGCACCACGCTCGTCATGAACGAGGAGAAGGTGCGCTTGCTAGCAGGCCTTGCAGCACGCATGGCGCCTTGGCAACAGCAATCTGCTGCTGCTCCCAGCACAATGTACCAACGTGATGTGGGATGCACAGCATACAGCTGGCCCTATGGCGTCACGCCTGCTTCATCGCAGGACAGCGACATGGTCGCGTCGCTCCTGGCAATGAAGGCCGCCATGGACTCGATCATGGCAGAGGCGTTCCAGCGCGACGAGAACTTCGGCAACACACTGAAGGAGGCCTTTGAGCAGTTCATCAATCAGCGGCAGAACAAGTGCGCTGGGTGGCCGACGTGTAGCCCTGGGCACACATATAAATGCAAGCGGCGTGTGCATGGCTGTGCTTGCACAGCATGCCTGAGGCTGCGCTGAATGCAGATCCGCATATGCGCAGGCCAGCAGAGCTCATAGCGAAGTTCATAGACAGTGAGCTGCGAGCGGGGAAGAAAGGGCAGACAGAGGAGGAGCTGGAGACTACGCTGGACAAAGCGCTCATCTTGTTCCGCTACATCTCGGTGAGCGCTGGTGCACGGTTGCCGATGGCACACCCCGACAGGGTCGAAGAACCTTTGCAGGCATCAGCAAGTACAGATTAGAGCACTGTGGCCCGATCGCTCACACTTGCATCTGTGGCACCCTTGCCCAGGGCAAGGACGTGTTTGAGGCATTCTACAAGAAGGATCTGGCCAAGCGGCTGCTGCTGGGGCGGTCTGCCTCCAACGACGCTGAGAAGGTCGGTCAAGGCTACATGTGCAACACTGCCTGATGTCAAACAGATGGCCGTTGCTGCATGATGCATTCTGCAGCAGCGTCTGACCACGTGCCATGCGCATATCAGCACTTCGGTCAGAGCAACAGGCATCCCTCCTGCGATGCAGGCAATGATTGGGAAGCTGAAGGCGGAGTGCGGCGCGCAGTTCACATCAAAGCTGGAGGGCATGTTCAAGGATGTGGACCTGTCACGCGATATCATGGCCTCCTTCAAAACCTCGGTGTGTTCACTGTGACTTGGCACACAATTGCTGTCTGACTGTGCACAGCGGGCGCCTGCAGGTTCCACAAGCACAGAAGCTACATATCTTAGCGGTTTCCCTCAAGTTTTCGGCCAGTATTGCCAAGCTTCCTGTGCAAGCTTCCCGTACATTGTGCCACTGTTGCATCTGCATGCATGCTGATGTGGATGGCAGGACCGCGTGCATGTTGTGCTCAGCAGCGCTGCATGCCTACACTGCCACAGCCGAATCCTGCTGTGTGCACCTGTGCAGAAAGCGGTGGCAGCCAGCATCCCAACAGGCGTGGACATGAACGTCAACATCCTGACGTCGGGGTATTGGCCGACATACCCGGTCGTTGACGCCAACCTGCCGGCAGAGCTGAACAACTACCAGCAGGTGTGCCACCACTGAGCCCCTGCGTCCGAAACAGCATAGGTTTACTGCATACACCATGAGTCAATGCAACCGACGTGTGCACGTCTGTCTAGTGCTCGTGCCAAGTCTGCGGGGCTGCTGTCGCTGAATGCTGGATCGGCTGTGCACAGGTGTTCAAGGAGTTCTACCTGAGCAAGCACAGCGGGCGGCGGCTGGTGTGGCACAACTCGCTGGGCACCTGCATCCTGAGGGCGCGCTTTGACAGGGGCGCCAAGGAGCTGTCGGTGTCCCTGTTCCAGGTGCGCATGTGCATCTGCAGCATGCACTGTGGGGCATTTTGCTGCAGTATCGCAATGAGGTTCTGTGGCTGATGACACCGTAATCAGCTTGCCTTTGCAGAGTGTGTTGCACCGTGCAATGACGCAACACCACTGTGCAGCACGTCAATATCAGGAGTAGCTTTATGACACACAGACGGCGGTGCTGATGCTCTTCAACGACGGGGAGACGCTGTCGTTCGCCGACATCAAGGCCTCTCTGGGGGTGGAGGACCGCGAGCTGCGGCGAACGCTTCAGTCCCTCGCCTGTGGCAAGGTGGACAACTTGCACCTCGACACCCCAGCACTGTACAGGATTGACCCTGCAGCCTCCGCCAGTGACATTTTTGTAGAGTTGTTTCGTGCAGTGATGCACACATTCTGGCAAACTCATGCAGGTGTACCATGCTCAGCATGTGCAGACTCTGCTGTGATGCAGGTGCGGGTGCTGACTAAGGAGCCCAAGGGGCGCGATGTCAATGATGGCGACACCTTCTCCTTCAACGCAGGCTTCACAGCACAGGTCTGCATGCTACCTGTGCACATCGTTGCAGTTGCTGTCAGATGCGAAGTTGTCCCCTTGGAACAAAGAGTCTGTGGCTGCTACATTCGCAGGTATCCTGGTGGTCAATGAAAGCAGGTCCCTCGCCTAGCACCGACATTTGAATCCATCTCAAGTGCATCCGATGTGCCTGCAGCTGTATCGCATCAAGATCAACAGCATTCAGATGCGGGAGACGGTGGAGGAGAACGTGAAGACGAACGAGCAGGTCCTGCAGGACCGGCAGTACCAGGTGCGCGCCCAGCTACTGTGCGAACTTGACCGCGCGGAACCTGCAGCGTTGGCGAGGCCACTTACTGCAGGTTGCTAGGATGATCAGCTACGTGCCACCCGCGCTCATGAGGCGAATGACCGAACCGACCGCAGTGTTGTTTGCAGGCGACAACATTCAATCGCTCTTGAAACGGGTCCTCTTGTTCTCCTGCTGCAGATCGATGCAGCGATCGTGCGTACGATGAAGACGCGCAAGACGCTGGGCCACACGCTGCTGGTCAACGAGTTGATGACCCAGCTCAAGTTCCCCATGCGCACCTCCGACCTCAAGAAGCGCATCGAGTCGCTCATCGACCGCGAGTACATGGAGCGTGACCCCGCCAACCCGGCGGTGGGCGCCTGCCCTGTAGCGCCGGCGTGCCACCCGACACTGGCGCCAGCTGCAGCACCTGCCCCGACAGAGGCATGCGCTTGCCACTCAGCATATCAGCAGCGTTCTGACCACTTCGCTGTGTTGTCCTCCGCAGGTGTACAACTACCTAGCCTGAGGTGACCCTCGGCCATGTTGCTGCTTATGGCTGGAGGGTTTCAGTGGAGGCCACGGCGTAACAAAGCTCCTGGCATCCTGTTGGGTGTGCGTGTGTGTAGTTACCTGTATGCGACGGCTGGTCTGTTTGTAGCTGCAAACAGGCGGGTATGTATCAGAGAAAGCTGGTTGCAGCTGTGCTGGCCACTGGTTGAGCCCAAATGCGAATCAATTGGTTGGGGCGGAAGTGCTGCCCTCCGTCCAAGCTTGCACAGTGTTGCAAAAACCCTCGATAGTCCTTGCAACATGTTGTGAGAAGCAATCGGTCCACTATGCTTACAGACTCCGTGGAATGTCATGACTGTGCACGGCGAGAGCAGTAAAGTCTGCCCGAGATTCTGTCAATGTGACGAGCAAGCTCTATATACTTTTTCCAATGCTGACGGTCGCTTTCTAAAGAACGAAAACACAGCACATTGTTCAAGAGCAATCGTTCCTAGTGTGGCACCACTAGATTGCAATGCAACCAAGACGCGCTGGAAGCAAACCAGCATGTCACTGAACCGATGCAGTGCTCTGCTTGTTCAGAAGCGTTTCAAGGGGCTTGCCGCCATCCGTTGGCAAGTCAGTTGCTGCGTCTGGTATCTGGAGAGGGGTCGCAGCCGAATCAGTATACCACGCGGTCGCCAGCAGCAGCACGGTGAGCGGAAGCGTCCAGCCGAAGCCCGGTGAGGCAAACACTGAGGTCGGCCCGAACAGCCGCCACAGCCGCCGCACGTTCAGCAGGTGCACCCACGCCAGCGGCGCTCCTGCCAGCACCTGCAGTGCAGCGAGGCGCACATGGTGCGGATGAACAGGCTCGTGCACGCCTGCACGACTCAGCATGTCAGGCCTCATATTCAGGACCAGGACAAGCGCTACGCATGCCTCCAGCCGCATCCGCAGCTGACAACACAGAGCTCTGATATGCCACGGACCTGCATCATGGTGAGGGGCGCCGGCAGCCCGCCCCTGGTGACGGGCCGCGCCCAGCCACCGCCGGGCAGCGCCCCGCGCCGCCGCCAGCTGTACAGCACCCAGGCCAGCCACAGCGTGCCCGGCAGCAGGGTGAACCCCCAGTGATAGAAGCACCTGCGCACGGTTGATGGCACCGTTCACCTTGGCGTTCCATGCATGCCGACCTGCATACGACTGCTGCACTAACACAAGCTACTTTGGGCTACCCTGCATTGTGGATGTGCAATGCTCTGGTTTGATTTAAGTCGAGCATCCGATCTATGTGCACACCACCTTGCAGCTGCATGTCTCAACATCACTCTTGGCGATGTCATTGAGGTGAACGTAGCCAAACAGCTCTCGATCACGAAGGTCAGCCCGATGACAGTCTGAGGCGACGAGCAGGCGGCGCTCACAGGATCAGGGTGTCGGGCATGTAAGTGGTTCAACCACCAGTTCAATTCACTCACAGGATGAGGGTGTCGGGCATGCGCGTGAAGCGCCAGCCGCCCGGCAGCGGGTCCCCCGCCCGCGCCGCGTGCTTCAACAGCACGCCCGCCGGGAAGTACAGCCCCACGGGCGCCTCCGTCAGGAAGCGCGCGGCGAACCAGGGGCCCCTCGCCAGGTACGCCCCGTACCACACCTGCGCACACGACGCGTGTGTGCTCGCGGCCGCTCCGCTCCGGTGCAGCAGGTGCTGATGGTTGCAGCCTGCATCATGCCCTTGCTGGTCGCACGGCTGCCCGCCTCCATGTGTGATGATGCATTCGCAGTCCCCGCACCTGCATCAGCCACGGGATGCCCATGGTGGACATCTCGTGCAGCGCCAGCAGCGGTGACCCCAGCAGCCGCAGGACGGCGGCCGCCGCGCCCGCCACATTGCCTCCACTGCCGTCGGCGCTGCCTTTGCTGGCTGCTGACGCATCGCTGCCGGGGCCCCGCAGCGCCGAGACCAGCTGCGCTGGCAGCAGCCGCGGCAGCAGCAGGCAGCCCAGCAGGTGGCACGCCCACAGCACGTAGGCGGACCTGGAGATGATCAACAGGACACATGTCGGCCTATCACGTGGCGTGTTTCGCAGCAAACATATGCAGTGCAGCCAGGAGTGCGGTGCTTATGCTATGCGACACTGCCATGCCATAAGCATCTGGCAGGTGCACCGTGGAGCAGGAGTGAGGTGTGCGAGCGCAGCTGCACATGGCTGTCCGGCATCTCCGCATGATGAGGACAGGTGACAGGCGGCAGCCAGGGAACTAGAGAGTGCCAGTCAACCCAGAAGCGCCATAGATGGATCACCTGGTGCCGAAGCGGCCCATGTCGCACCACAGCACAAAGCGCCCCGCGGCGGCGTTGCCCAGCGGCAGCGGCGCCGGCGGCTCCGCCAGCTGCTGCTGTGGATCCGCTTTGCCTGCAAGCGCACAGCCACAGCATGGGCGCGCCTCGCTCCCTGACCTTGCCCAGGAAGTGGCGGCTCGCTGAAAGGGCGAGGCTGCCACGGCCGTCATGCTACGCATGGCGGCAGTGCGTGGCACCTGCAGCGGACGAGCGCTTGCTGCCGCTGATGACCTTTTTGCCCCCATCACTCCTGCCGCCTGTGCTGCTGTGCTGCGGGGCCGCCGGGTCGAACACTGCGACGCGGCGCTCCTCTGAAGTGGACGTCCTGCCATCCTGTTCCTTGACCACGACCTGCATGGCCGGCAGTGCAGCATTTCAGGCATTGCCCAAGGGCAGGAACTGACTCTGTCACTTGCTCTGCCTGCTGCTCAAGTGGTACACGGCGTGTGGCGCTTTCGTTTGGCTGCCAGCGTGCATGGTGGAGCAGCACTCTGATCTCTATCATCATAGCTGCATCACAGCTGGGCATAGCGGGGATCGCATTCACTATCAGCCAATGAGCATGTGTTTGACACGGCCTTGCCAACCTGCAGCAGAGCAGTCGGCGCAGTGCCGTCCCAGGGCTCACACCGCAGCTGTGCAGCAACCGACGCACTGAAGAGCGGCTGACCGTCAGACACCCTCTCCATGGGCGTCTCCTGCCAGGCAACCTTGTCTGCACACCGCCACCGCAGCGTCACCTGGATCGCGGTCAGCAGAATGAACCCTTCCTACGCTACCTTGAATGCTGACTGCATGCACTCAGCCGTCCAGCGATACAGACATGCCAACAAGTTGGATCAGGTCATCTCAGCTGCAGGACCTTGCCTTGCTGCTTGCGTCGGGGGTGAGCGGGAAGACGAGCGCCCGCACAGCTGCAAAGGTACGAGGCCCGCCAGCATGCAGCGGCGCGTACCGCGCGTCCGGCGGGCTGGCAATGACGGCGATGTGCCCGTTCACCCGCTGCGTCGGCTCTGCATTCAACCGAGCCACGTGCATGGTTCACACACCATGAGAGATGCGTGCTGAGGTGCAGATAGACGGGCCCTGAAGTTCGAGATCGCAGCTCGGCCCAGCTGCTGTTGGCACGATGCAGAGAAGGGGACACCCACCAACTGAGACAATGCTGTAGCCCTTGTCGGTGGGGCCCCGCTTCCGCCGCTGCACTGGGTCGTCCGCCGTCGGCTCCGCAGGTGGCGGCCGCGGTTTGACCTGCAAGCGCACAGCATCTCGTTTGACAATTGTACGAAGTGGGCAGTGCGCAGCAACCATCGTGGAGCAGCGGGATGCTGAAACATCAGCTTGCCCTGTTACTTTGGCCCTCATGCATTGTCCATGTCCTCGCTGGAGCAGACCATGATGTACACTGATGAACAGCAGAGCCTGTCTGCTTGTAATGCATGCCACTTCAACATGGAGGTGGCTACAGTAGCATGCTGTTAGCAGCGTACCTTTGTTGGGGTGTTCAGGTACAAGTCTGCAAAGGACAGCGCGCCCGCATCGGCGACCAGCACCCTGAACCGCCGGTCGTCTTTCCAGGCGGTAGACTCCAACTCAGCCAGGTGGCCTGCGACAGGAAGCTTTTCACGTGGCACCTATTGCACCACACATATACTCTGTTGTGCACTTTTCTCAGAAGGATTGTGCCTGGCACGTGGTGCACCTCACCTCAATGGTGCACCAAACAGCAGAGCAGGTGCACCCAGCTCCACAAGGGGGTCGCATCCCTGTGTGCATGGCCATGACACTCAGCACAGGGGTGGCGTCCCACCTGCGCCGACGCCCAGGTGCAGCAGGTGCTGCCGCTGGCCAAACAGGCCGTGCAGGTGGCCGCACAGGTAGGCCACCACCCCATGCGATGCCAGCAGCCCCCGGAGCGACCCGTCGTTTACATCCTCCTTCAGGCGCTTGGAACTGCATGCACAACATGGGCTACCGCATGAGCTGCCATGCCTCTCAGCTCAGTCTTTGTGCATCTGCTTCCATGTATGCATATTGATATCCACATGCTTACCATCTGCCACACTGTCAAGCACATCCTTGCCTTGTGGGCAGGTGGTTGTGTGCGCCACTCTGAGCGGGGAGCCGGTCATAGCGGGCAGTGTCGGGGTGCACAACCACCGACAGCGGGTAATGCCCTGCCGCGACAACTACAGGCGCGCACCCGTGCAGCCTGCATATGGCATGTGAGCACAGCTAAAATAACACCGGGAGCACCTCTGCAGCAGAGTTGGGCCAATTGTATGGACGCGGGGATTGTGTATAAGCTGTGGAACTCGCCCTGCTGATCAACCGTGTCCGTCGACTGCCTCACGCTCAGGATGCTCAACACGCTTAGGTTGAATGCCACCCACTCTAGGAGTGTTGCAGTCAGCAGCCTGTTGTGTCCTTCATCGACGCGTCAACAGCAGCATGAAGCAATCAGAGGCTCACTGGTTGTGCGCGTCCAGCTTGAGCATCGCTGCGTCCACTTCTGCGAGCAGGGCGACGTCGGCGCGTCCAAAGAAGTCTGTCGGACCCCGCAGCCCCGGTGAAGGCGTCAGGTCGATGGTCAGCACCACGGCCGCAGGGCATTCAGTGGTGCCGGGAGCTGCGGCAGAGCGCACCAAAACGGTCTGACCCTCTGGCGTCTGCAGGCGTCTGCAGTTGCTTGTGCCTTGCAGCACTGAGACGATCATGGGATGGCGAAATGCGAGCACCTGCACCGCTGCGGTCTGGCAGCGGCAGCATAGACACACGCTGGGTGGCATTGCGTCGGCCGGCAGCGGCGTGTGTTGCAAAGTAATCTGGCGGCACACCCCTGCACCATGCCACACAGGTCTGCTGACGCAAGTGATGTGCAGTTTAGCAGGTCAACCAGCCTGAGCTCGGACATCTCGCAAGCGTACCGTTGGATGACGTCAAAGACATCATGATTCTGCACGCGCAAAGGTCCACCATCAGCCAGCATGACAGCGATTTTGTATAACAGAGCGGCTGGCCATGTCAGGTGCTCACCCCGCGCAGGTCCATTATAACATGTTCTGGCACGCCCCCTGCCGTTGCGTTATCGATCAGTCGCCGATACCTCTGCGCAGCATGCCAGCCCCACTTTCGACCCGATCTAGGTCAAATGGCGTTGATCTGTGCCCTGCAATAAGTCTGCTCGCCGCCAATCAACGACGAGACTCATCAAGCTGACCTGCCACTCTCCGGCATCCTGTGCTCCCCGCATGAGCTTCGTCTTGCCGTCGACCAAATCCCCAGTGAGCAGCAGCGCCCCGGGCGCAAGCGGGCGCAATATGTTTGATGCAAAGTAGCCCCAGTCCCCCTCTTTGTCGCCAAACTGCGGCAACTGTTGTACGGCGTAGCGGCTCAGGTGGATGTCGCTGACCTGCACGAACCAGGCGAGGCCGCCAGACGCCTGCATGCCTGCAGCACATGACCAGCACTGGGCATTGACTTTTGCTGACAGTGGGGTCTTCTAGTCGAGAACTGCAGCCGTGGCAATACGTTGTTGTATTGTCACGACAGACAAGGGGGTTAAGACTCCGAGTTATACATGCGCTCACTTGCTGCAGAGCATGACTTCGCCAGGCAGATCAACGCCGTCAGGCATATCGCGGAGTGAGGGCGCAGCATAATGTTCATACCCACACCCACATGGAGCGTGTCTGACAACACAGGTTCTCAACAAGGATCAAACGACTTTCAGTACGCATTTGTTCAGTATCATACAGCGAAGACTGAGGCGAAGCTTCGGTGAATCTGCATTCAGATCATTGCAAGTCAAAGCATCCGGCAGAACCGTATTGCAAGGAGGTCTCAAGCTGTACGCTGCTAGGATCTCTAATGCCAATGACATGCGCGGTCAGATGCATTCTGCAGAAAGGAATCTGGGCTGAATGTCTGGATGCGTAGGGAGCGTGCCGTATGCGCTGTTTGCCGTACAGTACGGCGTATGGACTAGGGTTTGTCCAGGCTCGCGTCATGCCTCTGCCGAAGCTGCCTCGGTGGTGTGACCGTGTGAGCTTTGCGCTTGGGGCCTTGGGCTGTTCAGTTGAGGGTGGCAAGTCATTCAAGATAAGTCAGGGACGAAAGCAGCTGTAGCGCTGCGCATTGTAACGCTGCAGAGGAGTGCAGTTGCTTGCTGCTGGCAGTGTCCTGCCTCTTGAGCTCCCGCTTCAAGGTGAGGCTGGCCAACAACACGCAGGTTGATGAGAGCGCAGGACCAGTCATACACCAGCTGCGGTGCCGTACTCACCTGGAGCTTGCGCGTGCTGGCCATGACGCCCAAGGAATCTGCCTCGTTTCGCAGGCGAGTGCAACAGACCGCCCGGCGGGATGGCGCAGCCGGCCAAGGACGGCTACGAAGCCGCACCACTGCTTGATCACGCAGAGGCGGGCGTGCAGACGCCGGACTGGCAGCCCGAGCAGCCAGCGCCGCGGACATGGCATGGCAGTTTGTTTGCCTGCTGCGGCCCCCAGTGCGATGCGCTGGGCTGGACCATCTGCTTGGTGAGGTTCTGTCGGGCTTTGAGCAGCACACGCGTGCCGCACTGCTGTATGGACTGCATCCCAACTGGCACCTTAGCACTTCTGGTCTGCTGCAATCTGTTGCGTCTCGCAACAACAAGAGTGTTGCGTCTCACGCTTGCAGTCCTCTTGCACTCCTGGTCTGCTGCAATCTGTTGCGTCTCATGCTTGCAGAACACGATCTGTTGCGTCTCATGCTGCAGATCACGCACTATTTGCCACCCGTGGTGTTTGGCATCAACGCGCGTAAAGCGCACGGCAAGTCTGCGCTGCGCGCTGGCGTCATCTTCGCCAACCTCATGTTCGTGAGCTGGGCCCACTACGCTGTCCAGGTGGGCTCCGCCCTGCGCTGGTGCTGCACCAATTGGTTGTAGCTCTGCAGCATCGTGTCCTTGTCTGCACGGTGCATTCACCGTGCATGCGCCGGTCACATCAAGAGCACATCAGAAGCAACCAGGAGAAGTTTTCTTGTGATCTCGCGCTCTTTGGTGACTCATGCATGTGACACTCTGGAACAATATGGTGCAGATGTCGCTCGTGGACAATGACTGCCTGGCAGACTTCATGCCACCCCCGGACAACCGCAGCCCCCGCCGCATGGGCCCAGCCTTCACGGAGTCCAACGGTGCGTGTGCGCATCTGTCGTGGATCGCAATGTAAGCTGTCGCGTGTGTATGTGCAGGTGCTTTATGGCCCCTGGCAGTGCTCTGTGACCGTTTTAACCTGTTGTCCTCCCGACCTGTTATCCGTGTGTTACTTCATCGCAGGCTCAATGCACCACTGGGCTGCAAAGCCCTTCGGTCGGCCCATGGACGCAGTCAAGGCCAGCAGCCCGCGCTGCATGCGCCTGATGCAGGTGTGAAGTCAGCAAGTGCACTCATACACATAGCCCTGTGGATGTGCACCTTTGCCTGTGCTTCTCATAAAACCACATGCGAGGGTCGTGGTGTTGTTACGCTGGACATTTGCTTGGCGCAGGCATGCGTGCTGCTGAACCTGGCGACGCTGGTGAACGCTCTGGTAGTGCTGGTGTACGGCGCGATGCTGCGCACCTCCATGCGCGAGCGCTTTGGCATCCATGGTGCGCATCTGGAATGATTGCACGTGCATCGTCTCATCATGTTGTTTCATGTGTCGCCTGTCATGCACCTCGTCTGTTTGGGCTGTATTCTGCATGGAGACATCATGCAAACATGTCACCAAGGCACGACAGCTCGGTAGGTGTCATCAAGCACATGCTGACTTTGCATTGCGCTTGCTCACGCTAGGCTCGCGCTGCGGCGACCTGTTCGCATGGCTCTGCTGTGCGCCGTGCAGCATGTGCCAGGTGCGGTCGGGTGCTTGTCGTTTCTTTTCGTGCGCTTTGTTTTTGGTCTGCTATCTGTTGCTTGCAACAACACAGGCACCTCTGGTTGCAGTGGTCATGAGGCTGTCCAGGAAGAGACCTGTGTTTTTTCGTGTCGCAGGAGGCACGCACGCTGGCCGTCAACAATGTCGAGATGGGCCAGTGGAATGGGCCAACCCCAGGGCTGCCAGTCGTCTACTTTGCGGCTGCAGAGACGCAGGCACCCTCTGTGCCCGTCATGTCTGCCGACACCATCAAGCCAACCAAGGCGTGAAGCCGCATGGACGATGTCCAAGGATGATGCCATCAACGTCATGTGGAGAGAGAGCATATCAGGCCGCTGGGGCTGTCTAGGTACCCCATGGTACCCGCCAAGCTGTAGGCGAGGTTCTGTGGGACGCCTGGCCTATCGTTGCTCAGCTGCTGCACAGGCTCTGGCAGCCCCTGATGCTCGAGTTCAGTGCTGTTGAAGCTTTCAAGTTCGTTGCTTTTGAGCCAATTTCACCGGCTGTCTTCTGATCTGTATCTGTAGTGTGATTTTGTTTGATCTGTAACCGGTTGATCTGAGCACCTCCCAATTCGACTGCATGATCACTTGCCATGTGGTATTCAACACAAATTGCGATTGCGAGGCAGCCATGTGCCACTGTGAATCAGCCACCCTGATCGGCCGCCAGGCATTAAGCAGAGAGTCATCCAACGACATATATTTGATGCTCTGGCAAGATGAACCTGGAGGACGGACGTTCTACGGCCCCAGAATCGACATGAAGGTTTTGACCAGCTGCGGCGCAGGTTCCAGTGTGCCACCGTGCAGCTCGACTTTCAGCTGCCCATCAAGTGGGTCACCAGCGGCCTTTGCCTGCAGCCCTCTTCCTGCTGGTTCAGACTCTACTCCCACACTGCGTCTGTGCATTTTCTATGTACTGTGTATATCTGCTTTGCCATCGCCAGCAGCCATGCACCTGCGCAGTGCTGGTACACACTGCTGCACTCAAGTTTAGCTCGTTGTGCCATGCTTCAATGCTTTGCCATTGCGGCCCGGCAGAACCCTGCACCTGCATTTTCACTGGCGATACCAAGATCAACACTCCTCCTGGCGTGCGCAGGTTTGGGCTGAGGTACAGCACGGAGGGGCAGACGTTGGAGGCGCCAGTGATCGTGCACCGCGCGATCCTGGGCTTCGTGGAGTGCATGTTCGCCATCCTGACCGAGCAGTACGCCGGCAAGTGGCCTGCATGGGCTCAGCCCCCGCCAGGTGAGCATTGCCTCAGACTCTGGGGACGGACTTCATAGCACAGCTGTATCCTGTCGAGCATTTCAGCAGCAGGAGTTGCTGGTCACTAACATGCCGCAAAGCACTGCAAACGGCATGCACCAAGCGGAATACAGATATAGGAGGCTTGCTTCCATGCATGTTGGTGCTGCGCCCGTGCCTATTGCTGCAACCTGTGCTGGGGTAATTATTGCAGGTGCTGCATTCCGATACTGCTGAATAAAGATGTGCATAACTGGATTCTGTGGTTGTGGACAGCGTTGATTCTGATGGGATACACGTGCGTACAGGAAAGTGGAATAATACTAGTATGGGTGTGGGGAACTCTCAAGTTCCCCAGTAACATGGGAAAGCGAAGGGAAAGGGAAGGGAGGAAAATGGAAGGGAAAGGGAAGGGAGGGATATGTCTCTCTCAAAATTTCTTCTCTTATGCTTTACCATTGTACTGACAATACTAAACATCTTTTCCAAAATCCAACCCTTTCTTTCTCACTCCTCCCTTCTCTCTCCCCTCCCCACTTGCATCTTAGCGCTTAGAACGGAAGTGACACACCGTTCAGGGCGAAGTTGGCGTTCCATGGGTCCGCAATGTGGGCACGGAGGGCGGCAAGCGGTGACAGGCCGTTGGCAGCGTGCTGGCCGATGAAGCCGATGAAGGCGACCATGGCGAGGCGGCCGTTCTTCAGCTCCTTGGTCTTCAGCTCGTCGACGTTGCCCTTGGACAGGCCAAGAGGGTCGAACGGACCGCCAGGGTACTTGCGCTTAATGGCCTCCTCCTGTGTGCCACGCGCACTTTCCGCTCCAGCCATTGCCACAAATTCAACCGCCAGCAGCGTCTCCAGCGAGAACGGCAGCGGGGTGCCCAGGTACGAGGGGGAGCCGCCGGTCACTGCCCACAGGGGCGCGGACCACCAGTCACCAAGGCCCAGGATCTCGGGTGCCAGGGCGCCCGCCACGCCCAGCATCGCCCACCGCCCGTTCATCAGCTCCGCCTCTGTGAAGCGCTCCAGCGAGGACTCGGTCCTGCCCAGGCCTAGCGGGTCGAAGCCATAGTTGGCTGGCAGGTCCTCCAGGTAGGACGGGGTGTCAGAGCCTGGCAGCCAGTTGCCTGCCTTGGCTGCAGCACGCACAACCACACCGCTGCGGGCTGCCTGTGGGCGAGCAACGCGGGTCTTGGCGACCAGCGCAGCTCCTGCAAGCTGGGATGCGAGCAGTGCGGACGCCATGGCGACTGATAGCAGCGGGTACTTTGATGCACTTGACCCGGATGGCAGAGGATGATGCGAGAGCGACTGCAGCCGCGCTGCACCAATTGCGCAGGCTTCGATCTGCAATCCGGGTCCACTAAACCCTAGCTTATCGGGAACCCGAGATCCTGCGTGAAGTGCCTGAGCACCCTGCCCACCGCGTGACCCTCCGCCCTTACGCCCGCAGCCGCTCACCTTGCACGGTCCAGCAGCTGCAGCAGCCATGGCGTCCGCTCTGCTGTGCAACCGATCGGCACTCCTGGGGCAGGCACTTGCCGCCAAGCCCACTGCTGGTCGCGCCCAGGCCTCCCGCGTGGTCACCCAGGCCGCCAGCGCCCGGCCCGTGTGGTTCCCTGGAAACAAGCGCCCGGAGCATCTGGATGGCGACTTCGCTGATGCCCCTGGAAACTTCGGCTTTGACCCGCTGTCCCTGGGCAGCGACCCAGCGACGCTGAAGTGGTACCAGCAGGCAGAGCTGGTCCACAGCCGGTGGGCGATGGTGGCTGTGGCCGGCATCCTGTTCCCGGAGATCGCCACCAAGGCGGGCACATTGAACGCGCCCATCTGGACTGAGGCCGGCCAGGTGTGGGCCAACGACCACCCGGAGATCCCCCAGGCGGCGCTGTTCTTCGTGGAGCTGCTGCTCATGGGCTGGGTGGAGACCAAGAGGTGGCAGGATTTCCGCAACCCTGGGTCACAGGGTGATGGCAGCTTCTTCGGCGTCACCGATGGCTTCAAGGGCAAGGGCAACGGCTACCCGGGTGGTCTCTTTGACCCGCTGGGCCTGTCAAAGGGCACAGAGGAGCAGCTGCGCAAGTACCAGGAGAACGAGATCAAGAACGGCCGCCTCGCCATGGTTGCGCTGCTGGGCTTCATCTTCCAGGCAGCCGCATTCCCTGGCAAGGGCCCAGTGCAGAACCTTGTCGACCATGTGCAGGCGCCATACACCACAACATTTGCGACCAACGGTGTATCGCTGCCATTCCTGAACCCGAACTGGTGAGCGTGGTGTAAAACACAGCACATGCAGTCCACCGGGGACCGCCATGCGCAACCGGCACAGCAGGGTGGTGGAAGGCAGCAGGATGGATGGGGGACACGAGGATGCTGAACCATGTACACACTGTTGGAAATACTTGTTTCGTATGTTCCAACTTGATAAGCTTGGGAGACAGCATGTGAGGCAGGCAGCATTCTTGAGGCACAGCCGGTTTGTTGTGAATGGAATGATTGCCTTCAGCACAGAGCCTGCTACCCCCAACCTCTTGCAGCATGTTTGCACACCACTCGTCCCATCTGCACCATCAAACAGTGTATATCACTGTACGCACCAGATCCACAGAAGGATGCCGCTGGTGCACCCCGGTGGCATGATTGCCTCTATATTTTTGAGGACGCTGCCGTCGGAAGAGAGCATATTGCCGAGATGAAAGACGCTATATGCAGGTCGGCTCGGTAAACCGAGTGGCCAGCAAGCTGCCATAGACAGCGGCCACTGCGATGACACTGTTGGACAGTCGGCAGCGGCCCCTTCTATAAGATGTAGATGCGGTACTGTAGGGTTGCACACCGAGATATATATGTTCACAACCGGACAACCAGCCCATGACACTGTTTTGTTCCTGTGCCTGCTGTCTGAACACGCACCGATAGCCCTCGTGCTGGCACCTGGCAAGGGCTCAGCAGACGCAACCTGCAAGCCTGCGACCTTCAGACTGCTTCCAGCTGCCAGTTCAGATCCAACTCGATAAGGACTTCGATCTTGCCCTGCCCCGGCGTCGCGCCTCTGTGCACAGCCAACTGTAGCGTGCAACGGCACCATACGCTCCTATACAACAGCTATGGCCGCCATGCAGCTGTCAGTCATGACAAGCGGCGCCCTCTCGGGCAAGGCCCTGGCCGTGCGGCCAAAGGCATCCCGGGCGCAGGTCAGCACAGTGGTGCGGGCTGCCGCTCAGGTTGGCGAATGGCTGCCGGGCTCAAAGGCACCGGCGCACCTGGAGAAGGCCGACCTGCCAGGAAACTTCGGCTTCGACCCCCTGAACCTGGGCACCAACCCGAAGGCGCTGGCGTGGTACCAACAGGCAGAGCTGCTGAACGGCCGCACAGCCATGACAGCAGTTGCAGGCATCCTGATCCCCTCGCTGCTGACGAAGGCTGGCATCCTGAACGTGCCCGCCTGGTACGCGGCCGGCAAGGTGTCCGCCGAGCAGAGCCACATCGACTGGCGCGCGCTGCTGTTCGTGCAGTTCGTGCTGTCTCACTGGGTCGAGATCAAGCGGTATGAGGACCTGAAGAAGCCCGGAAGCCAGGCTGAGCCCGGATCGTTCCTGGGCCTGGAGTCGGGCTTCCAGGGCAAGGAGCCCGGCTACCCCGGCGGCCCCTTCGACCCGCTCGGCTTTGCAGACGGCAAGCAGTTCGAGGAGTACAAGCTGAAGGAGATCAAGAACGGCCGCCTGGCAATGCTGGCATTCTTGGGCTTCGGCGCTCAGTACCTTGCAACAGGCAAGGACCCAGTCACAAACCTGACGGACCACATCGCCAACCCCTGGACCGCAAACTTCACCACCAACAGCCTGAGCCTGCCATTCCAGAACGCAGTCCAGGCGCCCTTCGAGAACCACGTCGGCTCCTTCCCGTGAAGCACCTTGGCTGTGTATTGCCTTTGATCCAGGAGTGTCAACAGGGGTATTGAGTCCGCTGCATAGGTGCGGAGGCGGAGAAGAAATTAATGCTGCAGAAGCTTCAGAGGACCGTCTGCCTTGCAATGATGGTTGGCGCATGTCAGATGCTGCAATGTCCACAAGCAAACATGCATCAACATGTAAACACATTGCACGGCTCCACGTTATCAGCTGCATGCCGTAAGCTTTGCTCAACATGGACCCAGACTAGTTCTACCCCATGACAAAGTCAATACTGCATGCCGCACAATGCAGAGCGTTTCTGATGATAAGTTTCCACCACAGCCTGAGAAGGAAAGCTGTGCCAACATCGCCCCAGTGCATGTATGCCTGGCTTCCTCCTGCGCTGTGACCACTACTCGGGCACAATGTACAGAGGACACTGCCACTACCTGTCCACTTATACTGTCTGCTGCTGTGTATCTTGCTTGGCATGAGGTGAGGCCCACAGCTGAATGGCTGGCCAATGCAAAGCAGGATGCCATGTGCTGAGCAAGCACAGCCGCTGACTTTCGGGCACGCCTATTTCAGCATTTCTCTACTGTGTCATCTGTCAATTTCTGCTCCTTGGGAGCTGGGCAAGCTGCCTCGTCATCCGGTGCCAGTGGGTCTTCCAGCGCCTTGCGCTTCATCAGGCGCTCCATGAGGACATCGTTGGCACCCTGTATACAGGACATGATGCTGAAAATTACATGGGCATTGGGAAGGTAGAACAGGAGCATCGTAGGATCAGGGCTGACACTGCTTCTATAGGTGCTACACATGAACAACAGCGAGTTGATAGGTTTGGCAGGCAGTGACAATACACCGTAATCCCTCACCAGGCTGTATGTCATTGTGCGACATTTGTAGTAATCGCTGTTCATGTTTATGTTCTCTGCAAGCACAAACAAGTGAGGTATATATAGGCCAGACCAACCATGCATGCTGGGCATGTAGTGGCAGGAACATGGCTGAAAGGCACACTCACCTATGATGTCGTCCAGCAGATGAGCTGCAAACAATCGCACATGGCTGTCAGCACTGAACACAGCATGTATGTGTCTTTGTATCGTCCACCCGCACGTATGCTACATCAACCTGTCATCTAAATCACAACTTGACTGCCTTGCCTTTGCCGACAGTTGCGCCGGGGGCTGGCAGGCTGATGTGCACAATGTGCACGTGGAAGTGGTAGTAGGATCTGCACAGCAGGCGTGAGGATTTGGTAGCTCACATGTCATGCAAGTGCGGCTGGGAACCCGTTCTAACCATCGCTCATGTACAAGATCATTGACAATGTCACAGGTACTCACGGCTGATAGTGGACGTACAACCGCAGCTGATTGGGCTCCACGCCAAATTTGTCCCTGATGGCCTGCGAAAATGGTGACAGCAATAGCACGGTCTCCACCGGTTGTACCTTGCTGCAGTCGGTACGCCTGCAGCCACCAGCCAGGTTCACAGCAACCCACCCGAGCAGCCTTGTGCCGAATGTTGCGCAGCATGGGCAAGTGCTGCTCTGTCAGGTCCCTCAGCGACCGTACCTCCCGGCTGCAATGTTTGGCATGGAGTTGTCAGCACCCCTAGCAGACATCAGGCACAGCCGTGCGGCACAGGCACAGTCCTCACCACAAGCGGTCGCAGCACCTGTTTCCAGCTACCTGTGACAGATGGCGACGCAGTACAGGCTCTCCTTCTGCGCCTGTCAGTGACGGCAGTCAGCGTCTCAGGCAGCGGGGATCTTGGGCATGAGGCATGCGGTCACTGCGAAACGGAAACACAAGCTGCCCAAGCACCTGATCCCACTTCAGGTCGGGGTGCAGCATGAAGCCGGTATCGGGGTCTGGGTCCTCAAACAGCAGGCGCTCTACCTCTGCCTGGCAGGAAATGATGTATCCTGGGACGCCGCCATCATGATGTTGGCTGCAGGGATGGTGCTGTGCAGACGTGGTGGGCTACCACCCCAGGAATGGGCCAACTCAGCGGCCCACCTTCCGAGCGAGGATGTTGTGCACCCACTGGAGGTGGAACTGCGGGATGGACTGGATGTGCGGCAGCGTCACCTGGCTGTAGACTTCCGGTGTCTCACGCACCTGCGACACAACTATGTAGCATGGGCTTCGCTGCTCGGCAATGAGGATGCTGGCATTGCGTCAAGGCTTGATAACGTGATTGCTCCGTCAGACGATGCTCACCATGTAGTATTGCTGCTTTCTGGCCTTCCTGATGTGCTTCTCGGTCGCTGGGTAGGTCATGTCCACTGTGATCGTGTTCCACTTTGCCGGCAGCGAGGCAGCATACTGCATGGTGAGGCCAACGCAGGTCAGGACATGCCAATGTCAGGATGCACTTCTGCCATCGCCAGCAAAATGTCTACCTTGGAGTAGATGTCGTTCTGAAAGTGCAGGTTCTGGAAGGTTGTTGTGTTAAGCAGTTCCGCCAGCTCATCGCGCTCAAAGTGGCAACGCAAGAGCTTGACAATGGCCTGCCCCGGCTTCCCCTCGAAGCTGCAGGAGACATATCTTATGTGTCAAAATAGGCAGTAAGTGATCCTGGAAGCGGTTGCAGCCATAGTTACACATCACCTGACTGCATACCAGCAACAGGTAAGTGCAGTTACCAAGGGAGACACGACAATTGTCAAACCCTGCTCATGTCGGGTGAATGTCACTTTTGCATGCTGACCTGCCCAGCACGATGATCTGCTTCGATCCAGCATCATCGTCTAGCACTTCCGCCAGCTTGAAATTGGAAAGCATGTCCGGCGCCACCTCATTGTGCAAATTTGAATCCATTATGTGGTCACACGATGGGCTCTGATCATGCCGTGCTGTCTTTTGTATGTTTCCACAGGCTCGTATAACCAATCAGAGGCACTCGTCAACACAGTTGCGTATCTCAACGTCAAACGTGTTGCACATGCCCTCCAACCAGTGCAGGAGGTTCTTGTGAACTTGTCAGATCCGCGCTCAAGCAATCTGAATAAGTAGTTGGGCACATTGGTCGGTGTCTGGCAGCAAACACGCGGCACAAAAGAGACAGAAATGCAGCTGCACCTGTGTGTTGCAACGATGACTAATATTGACGTAACCTACACGTCACACAGCTCGAATGGCTCTCGCGAGCGCCATGACCGACATCATGTCTTCGGCTATCACAACAGTGCCATCGAACCTTGTACGTTAGCAGATTTGCAACTAACCCCCGGGCTGCGACGAACCATTTGCAGGATTCATTGTGTCAACAGGTGGTCAAGCTGTCGACAGCTTGCTTCCCATATTGAGCTTCTGCTGTCCAGCCGCAGACCTGGCACTGGTCCGGCTTTTGACGCCGCGGCTGAAAGCCGTTGCAATGGTTGCCCAACCTGGAGCAGCTGCAGCCGCACACATGTCTCCAGCTGCAGTCGACGCCGCAGCCGACAACCCGCTGCCATGGTACGGAGCTTCGGAGTCCGTCGTCGCATGAGCAGATGTGAAGTGGATATTTCGTGTCGGTTACGTGCCCTGTCGATTCGCAACAGGTATCGGCGCTATACACGGTGGCGGCAGACCAGTCGGGCGGAAGCGGTTGCGGCTGAGAGCAGTCTGCTGTCGCTGTCCGGGTGCGCAGCCCTTTCAAACTGCCTGAACGTGTCAGCTCCTTGTACCTGGCTTGGCACCCTTTGGGTGTGCCTGATTCGTGTATCCACACAATGCCGTGCAGGCGCATGCTGTCAGCCTGCCACAATGAGCAGCAGTGCATGAGTTGCACCATGCCACCGTGCACAGGGCAAAGCTGGAGGCAGCAGATGTGCCGGTGGGTCCGCGGCACGATGAGTTCATCAACACCGTGGTCGGCGGCCCAGCGGACGCGCCCGCGCTGGTGATGATTCCCGGTAGGGTTGTGGCAGAGCGGCACAGAATTGGTCGGACCCCAGCAGCTGACGTGTTGGCGACGAATAGTCTGGAGCGCATGGGCCCGTTGTGCTCCCGGGGAGGTGTCCTGCTTGTGGGAGGCACTGTGGTCAGGGGACGAGTCGAAAGGAGGAAAGGGAGATCACACAACGAGCAGCACTCACGCACCCCGCGGTGCTGCAGGGTATGGCGCGGGCATCGGCTTCTTCTTCCGGAACCTGGCGGCGCTGACGCAGCAGTTCCGAGTGCACGCCATCGACCTGCTGGGGACCGGCATGTCAGGTGTGCGCTGGGTCCTGCCAGCTGTGGGACGCGGCGTCAGACTCGCAGGAGGCCGGGCCGTCAGCGCATGGGGCCCTGCAGCAGCTGATGTCTGTCCGGCGTTTTGATGTGCAAGTACTGAGCGGCTGGTGATGTGTGTCAGGCCGGCCGCCCTTCCGGGCCAGGAGCCGTGCGGATGCCGAGGCGTTCTTCCTGGAGTCTCTTGCCAAGTGGCGACAGCAGATGGGCATCGACAAGATGGTGCTTGTCGGCCACAGCCTGGTGAGCTGCAGTGCCCATCCCGGCTGCAGTTCTGGCAATGCTGTGATTGTACCTTGCATGATCTCCAAAGAGAGGATGACAGTTGGGTTGTGGTGCAACAATGGCTCGCTGCATGCTGCAGGGGGGCTACCTGTCGGCACGCTATGCACTTGCCCACCCAGACCATGTGGAGCATCTCATTCTCGTCTGTTCAGCTGGCGTGGTGAGCGAACCTGCACAGCGACCGTGCAGTGCTGTTGCACTTGAAACTCCTGCTCATCGGATGGCGAAAGGGCGTATCTTGTGGTGTAAGGTACGTACCCGGCTGCTGCCTACACCCGGGTCACAACCGGTGGTTTGCTGTTGCAGACTAAGCTGCCAGATGACTGGCAGCCGCCTGCGAGGTTCCAGAACCGCTGGAGTGTGGCCGGCCAGATCTACCGCACCGCCTCAGCAGCATGGGAGGCTGGCGTGACACCCGGTGGCGTGATCCGCACGCTGGGGCCGTGGGGACGCAGTTTGATATCGGGCTATGTCAGAAACAGGTGTGGGACTGCCGCGTAACATGTTGAGTCACTCTCAATGTCATCCGGCATCGCGGCCCCTCCTCGAGCCCCTCCTCTGGAAGTTGGCAGTGGGTTTAGCTGCGCGTTCTACCACTTGCAGGTTCCGGGACGGCATGGGTTTGTCAGCAGCAGAGACATCGGCCTTCGAACAGTATTTCTGTGAGCCACCCCTCCATTTGACGAGTCTCAAGGCTGCGCTGTTGGCTGCGCTGGGGTTGTTTGCTTGCATATTCGAGGCTGGCTGAAGGGAACAAATGGCCTGCCGTCGAGCCACGGGGTGCTGTCTTGCAGACCACATCACGGCGTCACGTGGCAGCGGCGAGCATGCACTGAGGCACCTGCTGGGGCCGTACGCCTGGGCGCGAGCCCCCCTGGAGGACGACCTGAAGGACATCAAGGTAACGAGCTGAACACATTGATGTGGGTGGCGGAGTCCGCCATGTGCAAACACTCCGTCAACAGGGCCAGGCTTGCTTTGAACCTGTGCCTTGCAACGATGGGCGCTGCAGGTAACCACCAACATCTACCAGCTGCCTGTCTATGCACGCGTCATTACTGCATTCACTTTGTCAGACCCGTGCCCGCAGCAGCCTCACGGGGTCTTGCCTGCACTCGCCAGGTGCCTGTCACCTTCATCTATGGCGACCACGACTGGATGGACCCGGCGGGCGCGCACCGGGCAGCCGCCGGGATGGCGGAGCGGCGGGCGGCGGCGGGCCCCGGTGACCAGCAGGTCATCACCGTCAAGGTGAGGTGTCATCTGACTGTTGCTGCCGACATCTGCTGGGATAGCTTGCGAGGCAGCTTGTAGCCGGAAGCGTCAAGGCCATGGCCGCAAGGTGCCGTCCCTGTGTTGCAGGATGCGGGGCACTACGCCTTCCTGGACCAGCCGCAGGTGTTCCTGGACAACCTGCACCACATTTGTCAGCCCTACCTGCGCAGCCGCACCCCGCAGGTGTGCAATTCGTGGGATCTGGGTGCCAAGTGTCTGCTCAGAGACTTTGCGTTTGCCATTCTCGTTCTGGCCATAGCGCCAGCATGTGCGTTGCTTTAATCCGCTGCAACTGCCTGTGAACATCATGAGATCTGATCCTCTGAGTATCTGATGCAGGTGCCAGATGAGCAGCCGGTGTCAGCTTCCAGGTTTCCAGAAGATGCGCAGAACCATCGGCACTTCCACGGCGGTCCTGTCCGTGCCACGGAGGCCGCAGTGGCAAAGGACAGCAGCACCCAGAATGGCGCAGTGGGTGATGCAGTGCAGAATGGGACGGCACCTGGCTCGCCGCCGTCGTCGCCGAAGGTCGAGCGGCGGCATAGCAGCTCGAATGAGGCGGCAGACGCAGTAATGCAGCGCGCAGAGCTGTGAGCCGACGCATTAGCATAGTGCAGTGGTAGGTGTTGTCGACGACATTTTGAGTATTCTTGGCACTGTACAGTCTAGATAGATGAGATGGTGTGCGATGTGTAAATGTCCTTTACTAATTGGTTTGTCAAGGCAATCCTTTTGCTGTATTTCAATGACCCTGAGGCAACCTTTAAACGCGCGTGTGCAACCAGTTATTCAGTTCTGGGCTCTGCATCTATGGCTGTCACACGCCTTCACTTACATGGCTTCTGTCCATATGCAATAACAAGGGTGCTGCATCTATTCCAGCATGTCGGCGAGAGCGTTGTAGAAGGTGGCAAAGTCCCGGTCATGGTCCATCATTGCAGCGCGCAGCAGCGGCTCCGCGGACGCCGGGACGAAGCTGGTGACTGCATGGTGGCCCAGCGCTGCGTGCTCTGCCTCGGCGAAGTCGCCCTCTGCATGCACCTGTACATCCAGGCGCAGCATCCTGATGTCAAACTGCTGAAAGAAGATGAACTTGAACGGATTGGCGGACCACAGTCATATCAAATTTGAGCTATCATGGATTGCGGGGTCTGCACAACTGCTGGCACACCTTGAAGCAAAACACGAGTGCATGGTTGGAAGGAGGTACCAGAAACTGATCGCGCACCTCGAGGAACAGCCACTCAGTGAGGGCACGGCCGTTGGGCGCCAGCACGCGCTTGTTGAGGTCCCGGAACGCCGCCAGCATCCACGTCTTCTCGTAGTCCGCCATGTACTCAATCGCCAGGTTGTACCCCATCGCATAGCACGCCTGCACTTGCAGTTAATCCCATTCAGTGGCTATTTTTCTGTTTAAGACCGGAATGTAACGACGAAAAATAGGTCATTTAGGGGTTGCGTCCGCGAGTGGTAACGTCGGCTGTGCGGGGGGCGTTCTCTGCTGACGTAACCTTGCGTCGGTGCAACCCTGCAGTCGCTCAATCGCGCGGTCTGGCTGCCACTGTACTCCTCCTACCTTTCCTTCTCCTTCATCTTCGTTCCGTTTCCTGGACCATTCCGGTCTTCGTGCTTTTTAAAACAGTACTGAGTCGCTTCGTGAAGGGGCGTGGCATGATGTGGGCACGCACGAAAACATGATGCCATGTTCAAACCCACCTGCTCCGTGGGGTTGGACGCCTGGCCGCCGGCCATGATGTCGCGCATCATCTGCGCGAACAGCAGCTGGCTGGCCGCCGGCTGCACGCCCTCCGCCATCAGCGCCTCGAGGGGCTCTCCCATCAGCGCCGCATACCAGTCCGAGAACAGCTGCCTGTGTGTCGCGCCTGCAGTCGCAGACCCACGCCGCCGGTGTCGCCAAGAAGCAGTCACCAAGGGGCAGTGTACCGGCGGTGTGGTGGGTGAGCAGCGCTGTTGGACCGTTTTAGCCCACAATTTCCAATTCGGCAGCGTTGCAGGGGCAGGCGGCGGACCCACCCTGCGGCTGGTCGTTGTGCATGCCGTACTCGCCGGCCAGGGGCTGGATGAGCGCCGCCAGCGCCGTGTCCCGCCGCACATAGTCGCTGTGGCCGATGCTGCTCTGCACCTGTTCATTGCAATGGGCGACGGGTAACCACATCGCACTGCTGCACTTTGTGTGATCCAACCTGCCATGCCATAGCTGTGCGTGACGCTGCTCTGCCCAGAGCCAGCTTCGCTGTCTACTTTGGCGAATGGATCCCACAGACAGTGGTCTGCTGCAGCATTGAAGTTCATGATGGGTGCAGCGCACCTTCAGCAGCACAGCTGTGAAGGCGGGGTTAAACGACTCCAAGTTGTACGCCAGCTCGTTCAGCACTGGCCGCAGCTTGGCCTCTGCAAGCAAGGCTGCTGTGAGCACTCGCAGCCACACGCATGACTGGGGCAGCGAGTCGGGCAATGCCGTCGCCTCTCCAACAGTAATGCCGTTCGCACCCCAATCGTCGAGAGTGAGCGCGCGCAGGTTGCGGTCGAAGCGGCGCAGTGCCTCGATGGATGCGCCGTTGTCCAGCTGAGCCTCCAGCGCTGTGACGGCTTCGTGTGAGATCAGGTCAGCGGCTGCTGCTGCCGTTTGCGGCGCCACAGTGGTATCTGCTGGTTGAACGGATCTATCAGCTACACTCTTAGCACATCAGACAAGCCCGCAAGACGGTGATAGTACCACAGCATGCATGGCGGGCTGTGGCACCCAGGCAGTTGTGTGCGCTCTATCCGCATGCTGCTGGCTTACCTGGCCTGGCAACTGGCGTCTCAGGCCGGATCGGGGTGTGCACACAGACTGGCTGCAAACGTCGTTTGTGCTGCAGGGCCTGCATGAACACATGCATCGCAACAGATCAGCTGCACCTCGTGCCTACGTGTCGGACATTCAGCAGCAGGACTGACAGTTGATTGCTGCAGCGTGGTGGTTTTGAGCATGGGATCATGCTTGCTGATCGTCTACTCGCCCTGTGCATTGCCACACGCTGCGGGCGAGGCTGCGGCTGGACGCTGCTGCGTCCCCCCAGCGCGGTTGCTGTGCACTGCATGCATGGTGCTTGTGCAGCGACCATCATCGTGAATTGTGCCTGTTACCCCTGTTGACTGCTTGACGGTGGTGGAGGAGTCACTAAGGTCGAACGCAGTATAGTGATCGCGGCGCGCGCCGAACTGATTTCTCGGTGTGCTCCGACACAACTGGGGCGACATCCAAGGCAACAGTACTGGTAAACTTACAGCCAGTCACCCTGCTGATGCCAACCTTTACACCAGCGGTGGCAACTTGGTTGCCAGTATGGAGTTGTGTGGCAACTGCAGAGGACAATCCAACCATGCCGACCATGCGCTGCTAAGCAGCGCAACAAGCGGTGTGTAGTCCATTCGCCGCATGCCTTTCAAGCGCACAGCGAGCGTCCAACACAGCTGGGCCATGCCAGGTCAGCCTTGGTTTGACCAGCCGCTCAGTCCTTTTGCTCGCTGTTCTCCTTGCCTTTCTCGGTTGAAAGGGGCTGTGTGTATGGCTCCAGCGGGATGCCTGCATTGGACGAGAGAGTATGGCTGCATATGAATTCTAGGCATGCTGTGCTAACAGAAACAACAAATGTGTAGGAGGATGTGGATGCAAGCCACAGCTTGCTCGCACCCCGGAACCGCTTCGTCCTTGTGTCATCATCCTCAAAGTCACCCCAGTTCACGTAGTCCTCCTTGGTCTTCGGGAAGTCCTGCGTGCTGCCCTGCAGAGCAAGCACACGAGCAGAACATTGTACATGTGCCGGAGCAGACCCGAAGCGCTGACGAGGTGCGGTGACTTAACATGCTGAGCACAGCACTTGGAAGCAGCGAATCTTAAAACCCTTACTGTAAATTTGAAGCCAGCATCATCGCCGCCAATGACGTGGTCGATGAGGCCGTACGACTTCGCCTCAAGCGGCGACATGTACCTGTCACGGTCTGTGTCCTCCTCGAGCTGCGTCCGATGAACAGCTCCAGTTGGCATAACCAAAAATTTTATATACAACAGCTTGCAAGGGCAATGCGACATTAGCTGTACAGGCTGCCCAGGAAGAAAGTGACAGCAGCACGACTGCTTGCCCACCTTCTCGAAAGGCTGCTCTGTGTAGTCTGCCATGATTTTGTTCAGGTTGTTCTTGTGGTACATGATCTCCCGCGCCTGGATCTCGATGTCCACCGCCTGTTGCAACAGAAGGCTGCATCAGGCACCAGTGACAAGGCGCGCTGCCCGTGATTGCTGCTGTGTGTCTTTGGCATCTGCAGTCGTGGCACTGTCCGCTCTCCTTCTTCACAGCTGGCTGCCTGTGAAGTGGCAGCTTGACTGAGACGAGAGTGACCCGCGCACCTGGCCGGACGCGCCACCAAGCGGCTGATGGATCATGATGCGCGCGTTTGGCATGGAGTACCGCTTGCCCTTGGTGCCCGCACCCAGCAGGAACGCACCCATCGATGCTGCCAGGCCAAAGCAGTACGTCTGCACGTCGCACCGGCACATCTGCAGTGCACGCCACAGGACCCGTGAGACACGTTGTTGCAGGTCACGGGCAGCATGCGTTGCTGGCCATGCATCCGGGCAACACCGCAGGTGCCCAGTGATGGTGCGATCAGGCAGTTGCGGAACTCACCATCATGGCATCGTAGATGCCCATGCCTGCTGTTACTGAACCGCCTGGCGAGTTGATGAACAGCTTTATGTCCTGCAAAAATGATGTTTAAAAAATTGCGAACCACTTTTGAGTGCAGAGCTTTGGTACCTGTGACAGGTAGCCACCACAACATGCTCGCAAGTATTGCACCATTTTGTCAGTCGTCTACCTTATTAGGGGACTGCGAGTCCAGCAGCAGCAGCTGGCTGATGACAGCATCTGCGCTGAAGTCGTTGACCTGCACATATATGCAGATCGCCGGTGTAAGCAGCCGCTGACATGGTTGTGAATGTGCACACTCCTGAATTGACCCACAAAGCTTACCTCGCCCCCAAGAAACACAATCCTTTGCCGCAGCAGTAGGCCAAACGGATCGCCGGCCATGTCTTGTGTCCTGCAAACATGTGCATGTACTTGCATGAGGTGCACTGCGTTCTGATTCACATGGTTGCATTGGGTGCGTCACAGCATCGCAGAAGCTTGCCGGCACAGCAGGGATGTGAGTACAGCACTGGGTACATTGCGGATGGGCCAAGCCTCGATGCAATGCGCTGCAGCCTGCATGCATTGTTTTATGCAGGCCTGCAGCGAAATACAACATCGAGACAACATGGTGTCGAGCCTGCAGTGCAGGTGGGCAGCCTACCTGGGGGAAACCTGGGGCGGTGCCTGCGGCTGGCCAGCCACCACCTGCAGCTCTGCTCTCCTGTGCTGAGTGCGCTGTGCATGCTGCGGCTGCCTGAGTGCCTGCCTGCTCAGGAGATGTGTCGAAGCAGCCCTGCTGGTGCTGCATGTTGGTGCACGGCCGACCCTGGGCAGCTGGCAAGCGGGCAGTTGCATAGCCACCGCCATATTCAAGCACAGCAACTAAGCGAACCGTGCAGACTGAACTTCACGAAACAGGGGACGCCGCTGAGATTGCAGCGCACGCAGACAGCAAATGTGTTGTCATCACTTGGAGTCTCCAGCTGATCAGCAGGGGGCAGAACAGCTGCCACCCGGTACTGCCACCTGCTACGTGCGTACGTGCCGCATATCAGTTTGCGTTGAGCACGCCCCGCTGCAGTAACCTGTTTGCCTGTCGACTGCTAATACAGCCCTCGTGTGCGCTGCCGCACCCCGCTCGTGCTGTTTGCCGCCGGGACGAGTCCACAGCATTGACAGGGTTTCGGAAGCCCAACTGCCGCGCACTTGGTGCCAGCGTTCCCAGCCCCTGGATTAAGAGCAGCTCAAGCTGATCAACAAGGTCGAACTCGCATAGTCAGGCGAGTGCAATACCGGGAAAGCCAGGTTGAGCGCACCCTCGTCCTCGGATCCCCCGGGCCATACCAACAGGTGCAACCCCCCGACTCACCGCCGTGTACCACAACCACACCGCCGAGACCATCTCCAGCACATCATTCATGCTTGTGGCAGCTGCCGCTGCCCATGCTGTAGTTGTCATCGGCTGCCAGGGTCACCTCTCACAGACGGTTTGCCTTGGACCACTCAGCTGGTCACAGTCCCGGTTTGACATTCGTGTTCCACGTTTGATGGTGTGTTCTGGCATGTCAGGGTCAGGCTTGCTGCAGGCCCGCGCAAGTTTGGCCATGCCCCGGCAAGCAGCAATACCGCACATACCCCACACACTGACCATGCTGTGCATCGCGCGGCAGGCGCAGCGCACGATGGGCGCGCTGGTGCCGGCGGTGCTCAGCCGGCTGGCCAAAGAGCTGAAGGAGCTGACGAGGCAGCCATGCGAAGGCATCAAGGTGAGGGGTTGGCAAGCGCTGCTGCACAGATAGCGCTCGGCGCCCAGTCATGGTTATGACACGCCAAGTGCGACTGCTCAAGCACCTGTTGGCTGGGGCTCGCTGCCACTGCCTGCCGCTGCCCTGTGCAGGTGCTGCTGCACGACGACAACATCACAGACATCCAGGCAGAGCTCGAGGGTCCAGGTACACCGTGCGCGACTGTCCACCGTGGCCTCCTTGAATGTATGGCTTGATTTGACCGAGGTTCTGAGCGCCAGAAGTGAGGCTGGCAGTTGGCGCGCCTGCTGCTCACTGGCCGCTCTCTGCTGCACCCCCTGCAGCCGGCACGCCATATGAGGGCGGCAAGTTCCGGATGAAGCTCGTCCTGGGCGACGACTTCCCCTCCGCGCCCCCCAAGGGTGAGCTGGCACCGCCCCGACTGAGCAGCGACGCTGCAGCACGGCGGTCACCACTGCCACACCTGCCACTGACAAGCGGCGTGCTGGACACAGCGCTGACGGCGCCTGACACGCGACACCTGCAGGCTTCTTCACCACGAAGATCTTCCACCCGAATGTCTCCAAGGGCGGCGAGATCTGCGTCAACGTCCTCAAAAGGGACTGGACAGAGGTGAGTCCATACAAAACCATGCGCTTGCTTATTGAACAAGACGTGGACAGGCAAATGGGCAGAGGCAGCTCGTGGAGAACGGGAGATGCACATGTCAGCCTCGGAGCCGACTTGGTTTCCGCAGGACATGGGCCTGCGGCACGTGCTGGTGGTCATCCGCTGCCTGCTGATCGAGCCGTTCCCGGAGTCGGCGCTGAACGAGGAGGCGGGCCGCCTGCTGATGGAGGACTACGAGCAGTACGCGGCGCACGCGGCGCTCATGACCAGCATCCACGCGGCGCCCACCAAGCGGTGCGCCCCGCCACAAAGGCTGTGCGTTCATACATGCTGTGCATCGCGCATCCCCCTCCGTTGGTGGTCTCGCCGACGTGGACACTGTTGTTGTGGCTGTGTGTACTGCATGCGCCTGGTTGCAGCGCCATTCGCACCCTGCTGCGCTATGACCTCGGCGTCTGCTGTCAGCTGCCCATCACCCAAATGGCAATGATGTGGTGACGACATCTGAATGCAGGCCCACGCCGCTGACAGCCAGCGGCGGCGCCAACGCCGTCAACAGCAGCGCCGCCAGCAGCGCGGACAGAGACAGTGGCGACACAGGGTCGCCGGCCGTGAAGAAGTCCAAGGCCATTGCGGACAAGGCCAGAGCCAAGACGGCGGCAGCCAAGAAGCGCAGCCTGAAGCGGCTGTGACCAGCTGTCACTGCCAACAGCCAGCAGTCGCAGAGCATCTGCTCAGCGCCTTGACACAGACTCCGCGCAGGAGCACCCAGTCACCTCGACGTGGCATCTGGTTCTGTTGACTTGGGTGCACCCCAAGGATTGAACAGGCAGTTGCGGTTGCCTTTGAGCCGTCCATCAGCTAAGCGCAGTGTTAGCCCAGAAGCTGGCCAGTGTGACATGGTATTGGTTTCAGTAGAAACATCCAAGTCAGGTTCAGACCTTCGCCTTGTGGTTGTGACATGCCCTTCCCTGTCTGCGCATGTTTGCAATGCAATGACAGCTCGGCACACTGCCCCAGACGCTTTTACTCATATACACCTCCCTGGGAGGAACCATCACCAGCAGTGTCTGTGCTCTTTTGCAGCAGTGTCGGTGGTCACTACGCTGATCGACTGCAGCTCGGTGTCTGCTGCCCCTGTCACCATGCCGCCTGCCCGCAGCACTTGTCTGAGCTCTGCAACCACTGCAGCTGTGAGGACCTCGCCAGGCACAGTTGCAGGGATGCCTGGTGGATATGGGCAGAGCAACTCTGCGGAAATCCTGCCGGCAGCCTGACCCCATGGTACCCTGGTGCAGTGATTGCAAGGTGCTATCCATGTCGGATGTGGGCCTGACCATATCATGTGCGGTGACTTGCACTGGCCAACACTTGTCAAAATGGACACATGTGCATGCATGGTGCACCCACCTCTCAATGGTGGCAAACTGAACATCCCGCGGCAACATTGCTGCAGCCGGCAGGGTGCTGCACACCTGCACAGCTGCGTCTGTGGAGGGCAGCTGCTTTGCTGGCTCTGGCGTACTGCTGAAGTGCTGACACAGGCCTTGCAGGGCGGCAGCCAGCCTGCTTGCGTCCTGCATGGTGCTGCCGGCACCAAATGCCGCCAACACGAGGCTAGACGTTGCCAGCTCTGTCACAATGCCCTGTTCTGCCAGCCACTCTGCGGCCTGGTACCCTGTGCAGCCCGCCACACCAAAGGTCAGTCACCGCATGAGTATGGCTATGCTTCCACTGTGCCACTGACAGCACCAGGTGTCCCATATTTCAGGAAGACACCCATTGGAAAGAGTTGTAGCAGCACCATGCCTACCCGAGATGCCCAGTGCAGTCACGCCTACTGTCAGCTTCAATGGGTCCAGGGTTGGTTGGTCGGCCTCAGCAGTGCGTCCTGCGCTCAGAACCTGCAGGCCTGCAATGTGCCCAGCAGCCTCCCGAGCAGCCGCTGCAGCTGCGAGTGACTCATCAAAGGCGCCAGGTGCTGCAGCAGCTGCCCTCGCGGCATCCAGCGATGCCATCAGGAGGTAGCTGGGACTGGAGCTCTGCGAGGATGGCAACATGTTGCCTGCCTGATGTGGGGCCTGCCGGCCCTAAATGTCATAGTGAGCAAGCGACCACTCGTTGCCTATGAGCGGGATGTGTTAATGTGACACCAAAGTCGTGTGGACAGCTTGCGTAAGGAGTCACTGACCTGCAGGACCTGAAGAACTCTAGAGATGCGGTCTGATAGGTGTGCTGCCCATTTGCCCTTGATATGCAGCATGGACGCCTGTGTGAATGCTGACAGCATCTTGTGGGTTGATTGGATCACGATATCAGCATGCTCGCCGTTGCTGCCGGTATCTAGAGCCGCCTGCAACAGCAAAGAGTTGCCATGCTTTTGTTCAGGAACAGCGTGTTGAATTGCTTAGTGCACCCTGCAACATGCAAGAGTGCCCTGCTGCGAGCCACTGCTGTGCCCACCATAGGGAAGCTGTCGCTGAAGCTGCAGTGCGCGCCATGTGCCTCGTCCACAAGCAAGAGCGCCCCATGGCGGTGGCAGACAGCTGCCAGTGCTGCACGCTCAGGACGCCATCCATGTCCAGTGAGTGCTGATGCCCGGGTGTCACGCCGAACAAGGTGGTGCTGACACACCTGCAAGGTCTGTGTGCACAGTGGCAGGCCAAGGTGGCCATTACACAGCGTCGCCAGCACCTGAGACAACTGAGGTGGTGCCGAAATAGGTGGGCGACACGACCAGGGCCGCCTTGGCGGGTGTGCCCGACTGTGCGGCACGGGCAAAGGCGGCCTCGAGCGCAGCAGGCGTCACGTCTACCGCGATGTCCCAACCGGGCAGCATGCGGGGCTGCACCCACTTAGGCCTGCAGCCTGGAGGACGCTGCAGGTGAGCAGGTCCTAAGAGTGGCACACTCGATGAGATCCTGCTAGCGCACAAGCAGACCATGTGCAACAACCGCCCAGAGCCAGCCTGCAGGCGCACCTGCCAGCACCATGGCCGAGACGGCGGACAGGTGGCAGTTGCGAGCCGCAATCAGGGTGTCGCCGGGGCCGCAGGCAGCAAGGACTGCCGTCTGTATCCCGGCGGTGCTGCCGTTCACCAGGAACCAGGTGCGGTCGGCGCCAAACGCGTCTGCGGCCAGACATTGGGCCTCCGCGATGGCCCCAGTCGGTGATGACAGGTAATCCAGCCCTGTTGCAACACTGCACCCTGTCGAACATTGAGCTGTTGTGCCCCTCAGCATGCATATGCTCGAGTGGTTCGGCAGTTCGCTTTGCTCAGCTCTCTGTTGTGCGTGCTGCACGCACATACGATGTGCATGCCGCGCAGACCTGGCAACTCAGTCAGATCGTGGCGGAAGACATCCTCGCCGAAGGCCCGCCATAACGGTGGGTGAGCTCCCACGCCTCGCTTGTGGCCGGGAATGTGCAGCGGCACTTCAGCCACACGGTCCGCCACAGCGGCCACGGCATCCAGCAACGGGGTTGCCGTCTGATCACAGGCACCATGTGGCAGCGCAGCCACACAGCTGGCATTCACATGAGCAGATTTCTGGCTGCTCCGCGCTCGTCTGCTGCTGGAGTTTCCGCCGTGGTTGCTCCCTCCTGCAGCTGTATGCCGCATTGGCGTGCACGTTTGTGCCTGTGCAGCTTGCTGCTGTGCCTTGGGACCCCATCCGAGGCGCTCGCACAGTGTTGCTAGCATCATCACACCCGATACACCACTTGCACGGTTGCTGAGACTCCCGTGCGTAGGAACGGTGTGATGGCCATCCAAAGCAACTCGTGCATGTCAAGCTGCCCCAGGGCGGGCTATGGTCACACATGGACCTTATTGTTACCTGCAGCACACTACAGAGCCACACCGCCGACGGCTCGAGTGCTCTCTTGCGCGCCTGCGCTGCGAGGCCGCCGCAGCACCCGCACTTTAGCACACCAGCGACACCCTCTGCTGCAGAGGGCGTCGCGGCAGCCAAGTTCATCATGATGAATCGGGGAAACTATCGCGGTGCTCCTGGTAGGCATCACAGTTTTCAAGGGCATCAACTGATGTCTTTGGCCATCCTGAGCAGCCCTTTATGCCGTAGTTGCGGTTTGCAAAGGGCTTCAGGGCACCACAGAAGGCCAGAGTCCCGTTGCTCACCTGTAGCCGGCAGAATGCACCATCTGCATGCTCTGTGCCCTGAGCTCGATATGGCAGAGCCCAAGTGCACTACTTTGCAGACCTGAGGCTGACAGATTTCAGGGCGGCTCGCGGCGGTGCATCACATCCTGCGGAGGAGGCTGGGGCAGCAAGCAACCACTCAAGTGGTCTAGACATGCTGCACTGCCAAGCAGACCAGCGATGCTGATTGTGGCAGTGTTGCTGTCTGCAGCCTTTGCGAAGCCGGAGAATGCGCTCAAGCGGGCGGAGGAGCTCATCGCCGTGGGCCAGTCGCACGCCGCGCTGCAGGCGCTGCATGATGTGATCACCAGCAAGCGCCATCGCACGTGGCAGAAGGTGCTGGAGACCATCATGTTCAAGTACGTGGACCTGTGCGTGGAGCTGAAGAAGGGACGCTACGCCAAGGACGGCCTGATCCACTACCGCAACGTGTGCCAGCAAGTCAACGTGGCGTCGCTGGAGGAGGTCATCAAGTACTTCATCACGACGGCCACCGGCCGCGCCGAGGCAGCCACCGCGTCTGCAGAGGTGGTCAGCATGACTGCTGGGCTCGTAAGGTGCAGCTGGCCTGCTCTGCCGTGCAAGTGGGTGCAGGCGCGCGCCCCGTCGGGCAAGTCCTAGGCGTGCTGAATGCACATTTGCTTATGATGTTGCAGACTGCGGAGCTGGATGTGAAGGACCTGGATGAGGCGACCAGCCCTGAGGACCTCATGCTGGGCTTCGTCAGCAGCGAGAAGGGCAAGGTCAGTCGGCCATTCGTCTGCAACGTGCCAGTGGGCCATGCTCTGTCATAGCTGAAAATTACCACCGCCAAGCACACTCTGCACCCCTGTCGTCATCACCCATCACACCAAACCTGGCTTTGTGCGGAAGAGCGGGACTACCACTCAGCCATCGTCAAACATGCTCTTTATCTAGCAAAATGAAACATGCTATTGGGCCATCAAAAACAGGACCGCACCGACCGGGAGCTGGTGACGCCCTGGTTCAAGTTCCTGTGGGAGACGTACCGCACAACGCTGGACATCCTGCGCAACAACAGCCGGCTGGAGTCGCTGTACGCCATGACGGCCGGCAAGGCGTTCCAGTTCTGCGTCACCTACAAGCGCACCACCGAGTTCCGGCGCCTGTGCGACACGCTGCGCAACCACCTGGCCAACCTCAACAAGTACCGGGAGCAGCGTGACCGGCCAGACCTGACCATCCCGGAGACGCTGCAGCTGTACCTGGAGACGCGCTTCGACCAGCTGAAGACCGCCTGCGACCTGGAGCTGTGGCAGGAGGCATTCCGCAGTGTGGAGGACATCCAGGGGCTCATGACGCTGGGCAAGAAGACGCCCAAGCCGCAGCTGATGGCCATCTACTATGCCCGCCTCACCCGCATCTTCACCGTCTCAGGCTCCCACTTGTACAATGGCTATGCCTGGTACAAGCTGTTCAACCTGGCACGCGGGTACAACAAGAACCTGACTCCGGCCGACGTGAGCGGCATGGCGTCATGCGTGCTGCTGTCGGCGCTGGCCATCCCGCCATACGACAAGGCGTCCGGCGCGATGACCGATGCGCAGACGGAGCTGGAGCACGAGCGCTCCGTGCGGATGGCCGCCATCCTGGGCTTCTCCGTGGTGCGTGCTTCCCTCTGCAGATGGTCACATGGCGAGGCGGCGCCATCAGTCATGCTAAGCCGTGTGGAGCAGCGGCTTCTCACCACAGTCCAGGCAAAGGTGCTGCTCGTTGGCTTGCCAAAGGGGATCACCATGCGGCGGTGTCGTTGCAGGATGCGAAGCAGGGCGTGCGCAACCTGCTGTCGCGGCACTCGCTGCTGGCGGAGCTGCAGGCCAAGGGCGTGCTCAACATCATCCCGCAGGTGCCTGCTGAAGAGTGTGCTGATGGACGACCATTAAGGTCCTTCTTGAAGGTCATTTGCATCCGCGTGTGGGTGCTTTGTGCCACGATGCAGCAGGAAGCAACCGATCACCGGTCACCAATCAATCAAAGTCACACTATGGCGTCAATCGGCAGGAGGTGAAGGACATCTTCCACCTGCTGGAAGCGGACTTCAACCCGCTGGAGCTGTGCACCAAGCTGGCGCCGCTGCTGGAGAAGCTGCCGGGCCTCAATGCCCAGGTCTGCTGCACTGAGGATCTGCGTCAGTGCTTGTCCGTAGTGATGCATGATACCTCGATTGGCTTGGTGCTCGGTACAAGCATCAGCTGGATGTCTTCTCTTCTCGGCACACGGGCACACCCAACTCGACAGCACCTGCTGTCGTTGTGTCTGCTGAATGCCCCGGCCGCTGTGTCCTCGCAGTTGTCATCCTCAGCGCCGGTACAGACGGCGGACCTCGCGCTGTACCGCCCCGCGCTGCAGCGCGTCGCCATCACCAAGATGCTGCAGCAGCTGTCGCAGGTGCTGCCCGCAGCTGCGGTCAATATTTTCTGTGCCCCGATTGCGACATGCTGTGTTGGCTGCTGGCCTGCCTGCTTGCATGTGGCAGGCTGGTGCGTACTGTGGTCCCAATGAAAAGCATGTCATGCATCCAGGCAGCTGCCCCAGCTTATGCCTTCACAAAGCTGACGCTGTGCCACAGGTGTACTCGGTGATGCGGCTGGACCACCTGGCCAAGCTGGTGCCCTTTGCATCGCTGGGCGAGATTGAGACCATCATCGTGGACGCCATCCGCCACGGTGAGCTCCTGCCAGTCCAGCTGAACCCAGTCTTAACACAATGCCTGCCTCCTGCACGTTGTCGCTGCTCAGGCCCGAGTACAGCTCCAGCACTGCCCCTGCCACAGACGCTGTTGTGTAGGCAACAGGTCTGACAGCCAGTGTTTTAAAAAACTGCAATCCGCGGCAGGCTTCCTGCTGGTGCGCCTGGACCACCGGGCGGGCACGCTGCGCTTCGGCGCCCCGAGCCTGGAGTCGGACCGCATGCGGGACCACATCGCGCAGCTCGCGCGCCGCCTGTCCACCGCGCAGCGCATGATCCAGCCGGCCGCCGAGCCCGACGTGGAGCAGCGCCGCGTCGCGGTGAGTCGGCCACCACATGCCAAATGGCTGTGCTGTCAGGTTGGGGCAGCCACACCCAGGATGCATCCCAAGAGCTGGCAGTTGCATTGCCACTCGCCTGCGCTTTGTTGCACCTCTGGCATTCTGCCGAGCTGTCACAATGCATTGGTCTCTTGGACTTCTTGGGCAGCTGTGTGATGGTGATGTCACGGACGTCCAGCTTGCAGCTGGCTGCTTGGATCAGTCGACAGCACATGACGCCCTCATCAATCGCTACCGGCATGTTCCGTTTGGCAGCTGGCTGAACAACTGTCTCGTTGCGACGCAGCTGGCGCGGGCGGCGGTGGAGTCGGCGGACCGCGACAACAAGCGGGCGCTGGCGCGCAAGGTGGTGATCGAGGAGCGCAAGGAGAAGGCGGAGCGCGCGGCGCTCGCCGCCGAGCAGGAGGAGGCCGACCGCCGCCTGCTGCAGCAGCGCATCAACGACTCCGTGGAGGAGCAGCGCCGCAAGGACGAGATGTGCGCCTGCCCTTGGCGGCGCCTCAGCCGCATTCATGCATGGCATTGGTGCATTGAAAGGCAGCAGGCCTGGCGGCTGACAAAGGCGCTCACACCCGCCCCGCCTACCCTGCAGCAGACACTCTCGCAATCGAGCCTGCCATGTGCGCGGCATCGATTGCATGTGTGCGTCGTACTGTCGTGTGAGTGTGGGTGCACACAATGTGTGCAGGCTGAAGCGTGAGACGGAGCGCATCAAGCGCGAGATCGAGCAGCGGGAGATGGAGGAGGCGCTCGCCCTGGTGAAGGCGTCCGGCAAGGGCAAGGGCGTCAAGATCAAGGTGTGCGCTGTTGACCTCTTGTTGTTGTGGCCAACAGGCGCCTCCACATTGCTGCGTCAGCTGTGCTCTAGATGATCGAACTGATGCAGGCCATCTGCACAGCTGCTGTGTTGCCTTTCAGCCCCAGTCGCGCAATGGATTGCAGCTCATCCATCCGCTGACACCCTGATAAATGCCCATCCTCTGTACCTGCATGGCTTGCATATGCTGCTGTTGACACATGTGCATGTGCCGGCAGGAGGGCGAGAAGCTGGACAAGGAGGCGCTGATGCGGGAGGCCATCTCCGGGCAGATGAAGGAGCGCCAGGACCTGGAGCGCAAGCTGCAGACGCAGGTGCGACTCGCCCATCGATGCTCAGCGACGTCAAGCTGTTGGAAACTTTTTTGTTCTGCCGTTCTGGCTATGAATGCCACAGGCACAGCCCCAGGCTGCTGTTGCGCGACTTAGGTCGGTTTCCAATGTTGCTGCATGCAAGTTCATACTGCACGTGGATGTCGATGTTTCAGCTTTTGCCTTTGTTGCAGGCACGGCGGCAGGACCACCTGGAGCGGGCACGCCGGGAGGAGGAGGCGCCCCTCCTCACAGCCGCCTACAACCAACGTCTGCAGGTAGGCCGGCCTACCCAGGCGTCAAGGCCACCGCAGCAAGAGGACCTGCCAAGCAACAGAGCGCAACCTGACGAGCGCGCTGTGGTGCTGTGTGCTACAGCAGACCGTGTGCCGCCGGCACGGGCTGTCACAGCCCTGACTGCGTGAATGCATGTGCACCACAGGAGGATGAGCTGCGGCACAAGGCGGCGATGGAGGAGCGCGAGCGGCAGCACCGCGCCGAGTGGGAGGCCGCCGTCTCCGAGAAGCAGCGCCTGGCGGTCATGCGCTCCGAGGAGGCCGGCTTCCGCAAGTCCATCATGGACCGCCGCACCGCCGAGTTCGAGGCCCTTGCGGTGCGACGCACGTGTTCTGACCGTGATTCGTGTGTTGCAGCCATGCACACTGTGCCACCTTTGTAGTGCAGTCAGATGTGTAGGAACCTCTCTGCGGAGCTCCCAAGTGGAAATGGAAGTGCTGGTTGTAAACGACCTTCTGGCGCTGCAGGCGGCCCGCGAGGAGAGGATCGAGGAGAAGAAGGCGATGCTGAAGCAGCAGCGGGAGTTTAACCGCAAGAAGGAGTACGCCCGCCAGTGCCGCGTCAAGGTGAGCACCCTGTGGACTCCTGCGACTGCGGTTTTGCCATGCTGGCATGCCAGCTTGCCCGCCCCCACGCCTGGGCATGCTGCGTCGGCACAGCAGGGTCCGCACGGCTGTCACTTCCCGCCTGCAGGCGATGCCGGAGCATCAAGCTGGACACCCTGCTGAGTGTGTGAGTGTGGCTGGCAGGTGGAGGAGATGCGGCGGCTGGCCGAGGAGGCGGAGCTGGCGCGGGTCGCGGAGCAGGAGGCCCGCGAGGAGGCCGAGCGGCAGCGCAAGATGCAGGAGGCCGCCGCCAAGCAGAAGGCACGCGAGGAGGAGATCGAGCGCCGGGTGAGGCCACATACACCTTGCCGTCGTGCCAAACCGCTCCCCAGGCACACCCTCCCCAGCCGCACCCACGTGGCGTGTGGCAAGGTTGCAGCAGACTTTGCTGCATGGTGAGCTGTGCATCGCCCGATGATCGTCCGTTGCAGTCTCTGAGCAGCCGCTGCTCTGCATGTCTCATGATTGATGGCCTGTGTTCATGAACGAGCTTCTCAGCGGCAACCCAGCACAGGCCGCTGGTCTGTCCGTGCAGCACTAGGATCTCCTGGTGTATGAAGCAGCTGCCGTTGTGTGCCAGGCTGCGGAGCACCGTGCCAAGCTGCTGGCGGAGCCGCCCCAGCGCGAGCGCGAGCCCGACATCGGCACCGCCTTCAAGCCGTCCTCCGGCGCCGCAGCAGCTGAGCCGCCGGCGGCGCGCCGCCCGGGCGCCTTCGTGCCCCGCGCGCTCCGGGGCGATGCCCCCCCTGCAGCGGCCGCCCCCGCCGCCGAGGAGCGCGACAACTGGACACGCCGCGAGGCGCCAGCTCCGGTGCGCGCTGTCGGTGACATCGGAACCCTGATGCATCATACAAGCTGCGTGCAGCAATGCATGGGAACACATCGTGTACTCAGGTACTTGCTCTATCTGTGTCTGGTGCGTCCTGTGTGCTTGCGCAGCGTGGTCACGAATGCTGATTTCGCTCGTGGATTGCAGGCACGCGAGGCCCCGGCCCCCCGCGAGTCGGAGGAGCGCCCCAGCAGCACCTGGCGCCCGTCCCGGCCGCGCGGGGACGCGCCGCCACCGGTATGCACCTGCAGGCTGCTGCCATATTCTCACCCAATTGCAAGTGGCAGTTATTGCTGGTGTGCCTGCAGTTTGTATAGCGTGCACTCTCAGATGGCGCGCTGCATGGCGGCAATCGTGTGCTGAGGTAGTGCCTTGCTTGGTGGCTAGGCCCGTGAGGAGCGGCCGCCGGCGCGTGAGGGTGGCGGCGGCGGCGCCTGGGCGCCCCGCAGCCGCACCTCCGACGCGCCGCCCGCCCGCGACGGCCCGCCCCGATCCTCCGCCTTCGGAGCGTCCCGCCGTGACGAGGGGGCCCCGCCACCCCGCGAGGTCTGTGGGCTGCACTCACTGAGGCACACAACTCCAGCATGCGGTGTGCTGTTCACTTGCTTCACGTGGTTGCGGCCAACCTATACCATCGTCATGCTGGCGTTGCAACTTCTTGGATTCTGCTGCAGGGTGGCGGTGACCGCTGGCAGCCGCGCCGTGGCGGCGACCGGGAGAGAGCACCTGCAGCACCGCCGCCGGCACCGCGCGGCGGCAGCCGCTGGTAGGCTGCAGTACCCTCGGGCTGCTGGGCGGCAAGGGCAACGGACACCTGTTGCGCTTGGTGACGGCAGCACCTCAGGGCACAGGGCAGCGTCTGGTGGTGCGGAAGGCCGCTGAAGTCCAGGGGCTGATAGCTCTGTGGCAGCCAGTGGCGCCCTCTCTCCCAGCAGCAGACGGACGTTCGTTTCATAGTCCACTGCTGTGCATTGCTTTGTGTGCAGACTTTGGCAGCAGCCTTTGTGTGGCAGTGATGTGTGCAGAAGAAAGAACAGCTTTGGCCAGCTGCAGCGCGGTGGTGAGGTCCGCTGCGCATGGCCGCCTGCAGCTGGCTGGCAGCACGCTGGGGGTGTTTGCATGGCTTGTTCGGGTCCTAGAGTGCTACAGGCTGCCACCGTGTGTATGCTGATGATTGTTGCATGTACGGTAAGCATTTCTGGTACCCAGGTCTTCTAACGCACCTACATGGAGTGTTACAACCCCACAGTGGCCGCCATGCCTTGCCAACACTGTGCTTGCCAGCGCCCCTGCATGCATGTTCGGGGATGTCAATGCAGCAGTGATTCCACCATCCGATTGTAGGGATGAGCGTCACTCGGGCTGCGTGGCCGGCTGTCATGCCAGAGCATATTGTTGCCATTGGCCCACGTGCGTCCATCGCTGGCCAGGAAGCTGACCCAGCGGCAGCTCCTGGCAGCAGTGCGTCGTCAGCTGGATGTGGCACTAAACCCTAGAGGAATCCTGGCACAACTGCGGCTCCCGCTGCCTGCACACAATGCGCGTGTACCACTCAGCCGGCCCACCACCCACCCCTCTCACCGGCTGATTCAGGGTAGCACAGGGCGACCGGGCAAGACTAGCGGCTGGCCTGGTCTGGGACCGTGTCCTTTTGGCGGGGCTGTGCTTGGGTGAAAAGCGCACCGAGCGCGCGATATTAGCCCTCCCGCCCCGGCTCAGCACCTGCCCAGACCCACCGAGCACCATGGTGGCGTCCATACAGCCCTCCAGATGCACTGGTGGCCCCGAGCTCCGCCAGCGCAGCCCCCAGGCCGGACGTACCCCCGCACTGCAGCCCAACCTCAGACTGGCACAGCAGCACGGCGTCCGCGGCCAGCCCCGCAGTCTCCTGCGACAAAGGTGGTCCGCAGCTCGGCACACCGGCAGCCTGCAGCCGACGCCGCGGCCGGCCTGCACGCGGGGAAGCCCCTCAGGTGAGACCCTCACGCAAGCCTCCCTAAGTACCCTCGTCCTGCTGCATCGTCAGCATGCCGTGCTCTGCACCGTTGCCCACCGGCTTGTGGCTGCTGATAGCTCCTTGATGACTGTGCTGCGGGCACCTGTTCCGCAACAAGCCTCGGCGGTAGTTTGCCTGTTATGGCTCTGTGCGGTCATGGAAGTTGAGCCGTGCTGCCCTGACGCTTGGGATCACGTCGTTGTCTTTTGCTCGTGAAACCCGGTCTGCAGATGACAGCGTCGCACATGCCAAAGGCTGGCGGATGCTCTGAAATCGTCATCTGCCACCAGACCTAGATGTTCCGGGGCTTTGACGCGTTTCCACACCGCCCTGCCCCATGCATGCAGGCACAACCGCCCTCGCACATCAGCACCGCGTGTGCAGCGCGACAGCGGCGCACACGGCGCCGCTGCGGCCAGCATATGTGCCTGCTGCGGCGCCGGCGCACGGCGGCGAGCTGGGGCTGCCCACCAATTTCGAGGAGCGCTTTGCGGAGGGCGCGCTGCTGGGCGTCGGCAGCTTCGGCACCGTGCACCTCGCCACCTGCCGCACCACCGGCCGCGAGGTGGCCGTCAAGAAGCTGCGCAAGGACCTGCCCCGCGGCCTGCACCCCACCCGTGGCACCGGCAGGTTCGCACAACTCATTGTTTCCGTGCCCGACCGACCCCACGACACAACATGGATGTCTGCTTGCTGCTCAAACTGCTACTGCATGGCGAACACTGCATGGGCAACATCTTGCCTGTGGCAGCGCTGAGCTGATGTGCCGCTGCTGCTGCAACAGGATCAGCCGGCAGAAGCTGCTGAAGCGCCTGCGGCGGGAGATCGACACACTGCGCGCGCTGGACGGCTGTGTCAGCTCCATCGCCTTCGAGGGGGGATTCGAGACGGATGGGCACGTCTACCTTGTCATGGAGGTCTGCCACGGCGGTGACCTGGAGACGCTCCTGAAGGTGCGCCCCAGTGCACTATCACATTACCAGCCTGGAAGAAGGCAGCTGGCTGCTGAGCCCGGAGTCATGGTCTCCAGCTTGCTGATATCTGCATGCTTTGCTGCTTGCATGCCCGTGGCATGTGCTCATTGGCTGTTGGCGATCTGAGCCACCGTCTGCTGCGTGCAGGCGTGCGGCGCACTGGGCGAGCGGCATGCGGCGATGGCAGTGTGGGAGGTGCTGCGCCTGCTCCGCGCCTGCCACTCTGCTGGCATCCTGCACGGCGATATCAAGCCCAGCAACTTCCTGCTGGCGCCCGGCAACCCGCTGTGCCCAGGTGCCCACTTCAACCTGCTCACTTTTTGTGCACAGGTTTTGCTTTCTCGTGCATGATGGTGATCAGATCAAGCAGCCCGTTGGCGTCATCAAGGGTCATGCAGCTGCATGGCTGTACAGCACCGTGCCGTTCTTATCTTCCTGTCCGTCTTGCTCTGCAGTGCCGCTGCCGCCAGCGGCTGCTGGCCGTGGCAAGGACACCGCAGCAGCACCCCACCGCCGCGACATCGCCGCCGAGCTGGCCGCCAGCCTGCAGGCGTCCAGTGCAGCCCCCAGCAGCCCGCCAGCAGCGCCAGCAGCACAGCCAGCCCAGCCGCCCTTCTGCCCCCTGCCCTTCGCGGACGCCACAGCCAGCGACCTGCGCGTTCCCTACGCCGGCGGCTGGCTCAAGGGCGTCGACTTCGGCTGCTCCAATGAGGCGCCCCCCGGCGTGCCGGTCACCAAGATGACCGGCACCCCCGCCTTCATGGCCCCGGAGGTGTTTGCGCGCAGCTTCGGCACGCAGGCCGACATGTGGAGCCTCGGCATGCTCGCATACCAAGTGCTGTCCGACAGGTGCGTGCCCATCCCCATCTGCAAGTTCGCACGTCCCCCTTGTCCTGCCAGCTACCGCCAGCTCATAGCGGCAAGCGCCCTTTCCTCCCGAGTTTGCACACATGTCAGCTGTTGCCCACGGCTCATATCCATGCCATGAATCAACCCGCCCGTGCCGTGCTGCAGGCTGCCCTTCTGGCAGGACGAGGACGACATGCAGATGACGTCCATGACGGACGTGCGCTCGGCCATTGACGAGCCCATCCCCCTGGACTACGGGCCCTGGCTGCGCGCCTCGCCCCAGTGCCGCTCCTTTGTCAGCAGCCTGCTGCAGGTGGGTGGCTGATCTGCCTGATTCGAATGACGACCTATTAGCTGCTTCCATAGCAGATGGCCCGCACAGACTGGTTCCCTAGCTTGCTGCTTCTCTTCTGGTTTGCACTCAACCGCTGAAGCGTCTAGTGTCATGTCTGCACTGGTGCTCTCAGCCTCAGAGTTGCATTCATGCTGAATTTATATTGCATGCACTGCAGCATGACCCACAGCAGCGGCTGACGGCTGAGCAGGCAGCTGCGCACCCCTGGTTCGCGCTGCACGGCATCTCCGACCAGATGATGCCAGCCAGCACAGCAGTTGTGCAGAGCAACATCCTGCCGGCAGAGGACATGGTGGCGCGTGCAGTGCTGCGGCGGTCTCCTTCGTCTGGAGACTTTGCACAGCAGGCGGTGTGACAGGCAGCGTAGCATGGCGCGGGCCAGTCACCGGATCCCCTGCAGAAGCAGCCGCAGGCGAATGTACAAGAGCAGAGAGTGTGGGCTTGAAAGGCGAAGCAACAGGAGGATGCATCATCATCAACAGGCGAAATCAATTGGACCGTTTTTGGGGCGGACAGCAGCAGGTGCTGCCTGACCGTCGTGTATACTGCAATTGCTTGGGAACCAGCAGCAGCCGATGCCATGGTGGCAGACTGCTAGAGCAAGGAGTTTTGAGAGGGCGTGGACAGCGAGAGGATCCACGAAAAGGATTGGCTGGTGTAGCCGGCAGCGCCTCAATATGTTGCCCTGTTTTTGGGCTGCGCGGCAGACACTCAGTAGGGGAGCCTCACTGGGCCTGGTCCGCTACTTGGTGGCGGCCAGGTGCCAAATGCACTTATCTTGCACTTCTCTGTGCGGCATGCAGCCAAGGGCACTGGCTGGCTTGTCAGCGTTCGGTTCTCGGTATCACTTCGACAGTATCATTTGGGTTGGCACGTTTCGGGGTCTGCGGCGCCTCAACTTGTGATGGTCGCAGCCAATTTCGGTATATGAGAAGGATAATTTGATGGACGAGCCAGCCCCGTCATATGCAGCTACAACTTTTCAGACTTGTCTTGCATCGCATTGGGTTCGTCAGCAATTTGATTACACTTGCACAGGCCGACGGTTGTAAGGCCGGTCGGCACAGCTGAACATGCGTCTGAGGCGCCGGACCTGCCATTAATGTTTTCCACCACACAGACACCGACCAGCCAATCACCAACACTGACGTTTATGTCAGTTCTGGTTTCGTCGGTGCCAGGCGACCACTTCCTCGTATGGCAGCTGCCCCCCGAAGATGTCGAGCGCGCTGCCTACTGTGATGTCCACGCGGCCCTGCCCGGCCTCATTGACCCAATCCAAATCCTCCTGCACGGTGCACGCCGCAAGACAGCATGTGAGGGCATACTGACTCGCATGTGCGCTTTCAGCATGGTGCATATGGGCTGGCAATGCGCTCAGCAGTGCTCAACTATGAGTGCTTGAGAGCTGCCAAATGGAGCACTTGCCGTGCCGTAGGTCTGAGGCCAAACGCAAATGGCGCACCAGGGTGCGGGCGCCGCCGGCGTACGTCACGGGCAGCGGCGCATGCAGCCCCAGCAGCGCCACCAGCTCCTCGTCGATGCCTGCGTCGTGGCAGCGTCTCCTCAGCATCACTCTCTACAGCGCTGCACTTTATGGGTCAATTTGCTGCATCAACCTGGTGCGACTGGTGCATGAGGGTTGAAGGTGCTGACCCGGAGCGGGCCAGATGAATGGACCAGGGTCAGGGTTTCAGCAGTGTCGCGCACCCAGCTGCTTGCCCTCCACGTCCACGCCGTGCACCAGGAACTCGTCGCAGCGGGCGGCCAGCTGCTCCAGCTGCCGGGGCTCCACAGCCAGGTCGCTGAACTTCTGCCACCGGTCCGTCACCTGCGCGCCACTCCAGTTGCACCAGCCTGTAGGTGAGCTCGGAGTTGTGAGCTATCATGTTGGCTACAGAGGGAGGCCCATGTCAATCACGGCAGGGCCATCACCGCAGGAGAGCAGCAGTCGGTCACCACATAATAGGTGTCTTTGCGCTTCCGGCAGGACAGGTCCAGCACGAGCCGCTGCTTCCCGACCGCACGCACCTGCAAGGGCACAGAGTCGATCAGGGGACATGACCGCTGCACAAGTCCGTGCGCCAGGCAGGTGTCTGGCTCGCGAAGCAGGCGACTGCACTGCCGATCCCGGCTGTTGCTTGCAGCAATGAAGTGCGCCACAGGGGTTGGGGCCCCAATGGATTCATCACTAAATTGGCCCCAGGATGTATTCCCCCCAGTAACTGCGCCCACCAGCGCGTTGAGGCGGTCCTCCTCCAGGCGGCCGTTGCGGAAGACGTAGGAGGTGACGATGACGTGGCTGGCGCCCGCGTCCAGGTACCGCCCCGCGCTCTCGGGCGTCACGCCGCCGCCGACGTGCAGGCCGCCCGGGAACGCGTTCAGCGCCGACATCGCCGCCTCCCTGCACATCACGCTTTACATTGAGTGTCGCTGGCGTGGGCAGCCCTTGGCTGAACCACCTTAGCAAGCCGTGTCGACATGGGCACCCCAAGGTCGCCGCCTTGTCTTCCAATCCATCAGCAGGACTTGCTGAGGGGTCCAGGAACAACAGACCCTGGTACCTCGGCAGCCGTCGCTTTGATAACAACGAAGTCTTTCCATGACTCTGATAAACACCTCTAACACTGCTATGGGCCAGCGCTTCATGGCAAGGCGCTCTTCCTGGTCAGGAGACCCACCTGCTCTCCGGGTCGGGCCCCAGCATGATGACGTGGCCGCCATGCAGGCCGTCCTGCGCATACAGTTCCGCAAAGTAGCTGGCGGGCGCCGCGGCCTCGAAGTTGGTGATCAGCTGCGGGTCGCCGCCGTCGCTGCAACCAGCAAGGTCCAGTCAGAACAGCCGCCAGCACAGTAAGGCACCAGCAGCCTGCGGGGGATGCTGTGCAGCAGACCGCTACCCTGCCGTGCTGCCTGGTTGGCGACGTCATGCGCGCACCTGTCCTCCCCGTCCTTGAGCGTTGATCCGACGATCTGCTTGACGGTGCCCTGTTGCAGCAGGCGAGGCAGTCAGCATATGCCAAGACGGGATAGAGCATCAGCGGGCATCTGAATTCGAGGCAGTATGCACGCCTTGTGGATGTCGATGCACGGTCGAAAGCTTGCGCCAGATGCTGCACAGATGATGCGGCGGCGGTGCGGCTGCTGTGACTTGGTTGGCTGTGCAGGGACTGCAGGCAAGCTCCGCCTACACGCGCCAAGCATCGGGAGTTGAAGGCCAACTGGATGGGCCCAACGGTGCCTGCTCGGATGCTGCACCCCTTATGCCTTGAGACGGTGGCGCTGCATTCCCAGACAGGAGATCGCACCCGATAGTGGAAGCTTTCGTGCCGCACAACCGGTCCGATCACTATACTGCGCTAAAACCAAGTGTTATCGCACCTAAATACGCCGTTTGACGGGGTCTACAGATGCAATGCTTGGCATGGACCGACGGAAGTATCACACCTGGGCTTTGCCCGTACAACACCGTCCAACCTGCAGGTACAGACGTGTGGCGAGTCTTCAGAGGAGCGGTTCGTGTCACAGCTGGCCCTGGCCCAAAGTTGCTCACAAGCCGCGTGTTCCCATCGATATACATTTTGCACAGGACCGTCACTGTTCATTGTGCGTCGCCTGCTCAATAGCCACCACACCGTCCTCTATCAGTTGCAGAATATATGAAGCATGTCTTGTGTGCCCTCGTGTTGGGCTGCCTAGCCGGCGTCAGTGCACAACAGACCGCCCATAAGGCATGGCTCACCGCCGCCACATGCACAGCCTTCCGTGTGTCGCTGGCCGAGGGCGACCAGCGCTTCCAGCTCCTGACCAGCCTTGACTCCAACCTCAGGTGGGCCCAGTGTGCCGCCTGTTGCGCGCTGCCCCCTAAAGACAAGACCGCGATGGTTACCGAGCCTGATGTTGATTGGCATGGATGTGATCCGTGTAAGCCTGGCGGCCCCGGCTCAGCTGTTCAGCTGCCTTGGGAGGCCAGATCTGGGTGCCCAGCTGGACACTGGGGGCGTCGACACGCGTCCAGCAGCTGCACACCTTTCTCTGTTTGTCGTGCTTGGGCACAAGGACGTAAGGACTGACCGGCTAGCCTGTTGCTGCTTCAGGATGGCGGGCATTGCGACGGGGTGCCTGCGCGCAGCTGCGGACGGCTCATGCAGCCAGGTGGCAGATGCCAGCGACGGCGCGTGCGCCGCAGCCATGCATTCAGGTGAACAGGACCGCTGATGGCGCGCAGTCGCGGCGCGTGCCCTGATGCGACATGTGAGATGGGTCTTGCGATTATATACATTTGCCTGCACAGGCTTGCCAGCTGCCCTCGAGGGCGAGCTGCTCGCGGTGCCACCTGCCACTGAGGGCTTCGTGTACGTCACAAACACCGGCGAGATGTCGGCGCTCCTCGACCTCCTGGTGAGAGGTCATCTGCTGTCAAAACGCCCAGTGGCTGGCCTGAATCAGCCACCGCTTTCCTTGCCCAAGCATGGCAAGGGCAAGCGTGCTGCGATAGGGCGTCGTGTTTCAGGCGTTCCTGACGTGTGTGCTATACCTGAACAGGTTGTGGTGCAGCCAAAGGGCAGCGCCAGCACAGCCGCAGCAACAGCGGTGGGCAGCTACCGGCGCGCACTACTCCGCAGCACACGCGGCGCTCTGCAGTCCGGTGGTGCCGCAGCCATTAGGGCAGCCACGCCGCTGCAGCAGAGGCCGCACCGCGCGCTGCTGCAGAGCAGCTCAGCCACAACGGACGTGCTGGCTGAGAGCAGCACGCCGAGTCCCACTCCCACTCCCACAAGCAGCGGCAACAGCGGCCCGGCCACCACAGACGTGCTGGGAGACAGCCCGACCCCGACGCCCAGCCCGTCTGACAGCAGCAGCAGCACCAGCACGCCCACCGGCAGCACGGACAGCGGCAACCTGATTGACCGTGCCGTCAACCACTTCGATGATCCAACTGTCCGCAAATGGGTCAAGATCGCAATCATAGTCCTGATTGTGCTGGTGGCCCTCAGCCTCCTGTCCTGCGTCTTCTGCATCCTGCGCTGCATCTGCTGGCCGTGCTGCTGCGCAGCACGCGGGTTCAAGTAAGCATAGCAGCATCAGTTTACGTCCAGTGGAGAGGCGGAGTACATCGACCACCAAATTGGCCAAACACAAACCAAAGAGGCACCATCAGTAGTGGTTGAGCACTGTTTTCAGGGAACTCGTGAACCAAATGCGCAAGGTTTGTAGAGTAGGCGTGACCGTGAACTGCAGCCTGACATCAGGGTGCCTATTGCTATGGTCGATTCAGGGCCTGTTGTGCGTACCCAACATTGTGTCCTGATGTCACAGTGTGCCTCGGTGTAAGGTGACCATTGTACAAGGTGCTATCCACCATTGTACTGTCATTGCAAGAAAAGAAGGGCAGTGTCATGCAAGAGTTCACAGGCCGGCAGATAGAAATATCTTGATCCCGCTGAGCACCAATGCGGCCGGTGCCGACCCCTCAGCCCGACTTGAACAGCAGGATGGCCACTTGACCTGCAGGTAGCTCAGGTGCTGTACTTGCTTCATCAGTTGTGCCACAGCATGAAACTCAGGTTCACCAGCAGGGTCACCCAACGGCTCACCTAGATAAAAGTACATGAAGTGCTGCAGAAAGCAATATGATCACGGTCAAAAAAAATCATTGAGCACACAATTATGCTGCAGCAGATACAGCATGTCAACATGACAAGGCGTGCGACAAGCTGCCAAGCTCATGCACCTTTGTTTCATGGGTGACGTATGAGCCTGCAAGCAGATGCTGCCAACGTCAACATGAGTCTATAGCATTTGAGTCCTGCATGCATCATAATCTATGAAAAGCAATGGGATGCTTACTAGACTTGGCTGCTCACCGAAGTTGCGACCGACAATGCAGTGCCAGGTCGGGTTGTGCTTCTTGTCGAATTCCTTCTTGATGAACTGCGCAATGTCCTTCTCGATGTTGAACTTGTCCAGTCCCTGTGCAGATAAAAACCGATTGTGTGATGCTTTGCTGTGCGCCTGCCAAGCATGTTCCACGATCGACGAATTTGCTACTGCATGCAACCATGCAAGTGTGTGCAGCAGGCGCATGGTCCGGAGCGCCTCCGCTTGCGTTGCGATCGGGGCATGCAGGCGTAAGCAGTAAATTGTTACAGCTGCGTCGCATGCTGCAATCCACTGGCTCCTATGGCAACCCGACCCATTGCCGCCAGCGCCACCGCACACAGCAGAGGCCCCTCTGACAGGGCAAGTGTTTCCCTATCCAGCACCATTGCCGTGCAAGGTGTCACTACTTCAGCTATTCCATGTCCAATCGTGATTGACTGGCCCGCTGCTGACCTGCGAGGCAATGTCGACTGCCTCCTGCTGCATCTCCTCCGACATGTCCGCATTCTTGATGACAGCCTTGCGCTCCGACATGGCGCTGCCGGCTGGGTTTGAGAAGACGTGCACCTTCAATATTCTGGACAATTCGCAGGCTGCGCAGAACAGCTGTTCGAACCGGTATGTATGCTCGCGGTAGCGCGCTGCGCATGGCGGGAACTCCAGCTAATCACGTCGTTATGTCACGCAAGCTATGCACATTAGCTCCTAGCGAATTCAAAAATTGCATTTCCAGCGCATGACTCTGCAGCCGCGCGTCACAGCACACACACACCATCACAATCTGTGCCACGATTCTCTGACAGTGCTGCACTACTCAAGTGCCGGCACCTGCCGATCCGGGCGCCGCCCACCGTCCATTGATCGGCCGGAGCAGTTTTGCGTGCATCATTGCTGCAGCCTGAGCCTGGGGCGCGGCCGCCATGGACTCCCGCGTGGAGGAGCGCCTGCAGCTCAAGCGCGATTTCTCGGACTTCTTGGACGCCGACAACGGCGCCGGCCCCTATGTGTCAGCAGTCAATGACCTGGCGCAGGCTGCGGAGCAAAAGGGCACTGCCCTGCGGCTGCTGGTGGACATGAACGACGTTCTGGACCACGATCCAGCGCTGCACAAGAAGCTGCTGCACAGGCCGGCAGTGTGCCTGCCGCCCTTCCAGGAGGCGCTGGAGGAGCTCCTCAGGTGCACATGATCCATGACATTCAAGAGCATTGACCAGTGCATCTGCTCCCTTCCTAGCTTTACCCTTCTGTCGTGGACGCATCCTCATATCCATTGAATGCCAGGATGCAATGCCTAGCTGCCCCTGTTTAGTGGTTTTGCTGTTCTAAAGACTGTGGTCATGACTTGGCTGAATGTAATGGGGCTTACCTGCGTGGCACTGCTGTTCTGCGCAGGCACGAGCATCCAAAAGCCTTGCAGGAGAACGCCGAGGTGCACGTGGGGCTGACCGGCGAGTTTGGTGCCCACCGCGTGTCACCGCGCCAGCTCCTTGCTGCGCTGCAGGTATGCACAGGCTTGTTTGCGTCTGCCAACTACCTCGTCCCAAAATCCGCCGTATCTGCCAGCTGTGTTGAGCGTTGACAAGTGCGCGGTACCTGGCAGGGTGGCATTCCAGCAACACAGCAATGCACCTGCTGCTGCATGTGTCAGTGCGTTGGCGTTCTCGTGCAAGGCTGAGGACATGCAGCCGTTCACCTGCAGGGCCGGCTAGTGTGCGCGGAGGGCATAGTCACCAAGGCGTCCGTGGTGCGGCCCAAATGGGTGAAGTCGGTGCACTACTGCCCCGCCACCGGCAGGGAGACCACCCGCGAGTACCGGTGCGAGCGCTGATGCCAGTCATTCTCGAGCAGACACCTGGCAACATGGCAAGGTGGGCAGGCTGCAACCAGATCTCAAAGGGGTTGCAGACCAATAACGCCGCCAGCGGCTGCACCGCAGGGACGTAACCAGCATGGTGGGGGCGCCGACCACGATGGTGTTCCCGCAGCGGGACGATGACGGCAACCTGCTGGAGACGCAGTATGGCCGCTCCCGCTTCCGGGACCAGCAGGTGCAGCCGCCTGCGCACCAGGGGTCACTGTTGCAGTACTGTGCCAGCGGGAGTGCAGAGGCCTTTGGGTCAGCGCGAAGCATGGGCGCAGAATGGTGAGATCATGCCTCGTATATGGTGCTGTGCAGCACTTGACGATCCAGGAGCTGCCGGAGACTGCGCCGCCTGGCCAGCTGCCGCGCAGCTGCGACATCATCCTGGAAGACGACCTGGTGCGGGCCTGAGCCAGACGCTTGAAGTCCCATGCTCAGTGCCACTGCTTGCTGCCAACCATGTGGTGTGCTGCTCAGATCCTCATTGACCACCTAGTAAACAAATATATCAGTTCAGAAGGTCATCAGTGCTGTGTGTTGTGCTCAGGTGGACAAGGCAAAGCCAGGCGATCGCGTGGCGATCACAGGGGTGTTCAAAGCGGTCCCACCGCGTGCGCAGGTGTCACGCGCTTTCGCCTGTGCAGCACCTCTGAGTGTGTCTGCATATCCATACACTTCCTGACCTCCTAAGACGACAGGTGCAAACCCACTAGCCGTCTACCTGGCGACCAGTAGCATGTCAATGTGAAGTGTGCATGTCTATCTGCAGGGGACCATGTCGGGCAACTTCCGTGCCACGCTTGTCGCCAACCATGTGCGCCAGCTGACTGCCGATGCCGCACTGGGCGCCTTCACCGCCGGTGCGTTTATTCTATGCACTCCCTTGCAGAGCACTTCTGCGGCCCTACAACTGCAGCTGCCGGGTGACCTCATGCCCTGCTGTGTACCGGAGGACCACATGGCTGGTATGTCTCAAGCTCACAAGTTTCACCCAACGGCACCCAGGCGACCTGAAGAACATCAAGGAGCTGGCGGAGGACCCGTCTGCCCTGCAGCAGCTGGGCGCCAGCCTGGCGCCCTCCATCCACGGCCACAACGCCATCAAGCAGGCCCTGGTGCGCCTGCGTTGCCGGCTGTTGTTGCTCGGCACTGTTGAAAAAGAGGCGGCCAATGGTCGCCGCCAGGTCCCAAGCGTGCAAACCCCCTCCAGCACCTTGACCCTGCAGGAGTATGTTCGCTGTACTGCTCTGCAGGTGCTGCTGCTGCTGGGCGGCCGCGAGCGCAACCTGGCCAACGGCTCCCATCTGCGTGGCGACATCAACTGCCTGGTGCAGAAGTTTTCATCACAGGCTTCACGCCAGCGCTCCCTGTGATGCGATGCCAGATGCTGAACAGACCCTCACGGTGATGAGCATTGCGGGCAAGCATTCAACTGCCGGGCTTACGCTCCTGCTACAGATGGTGGGAGACCCGGGTGTGGCGAAGAGCCAGCTGCTGCGGGCGGTGATGAACGTGGCGCCGCTCGCCGTCAGCACCACGGGCCGCGGCTCCTCGGGCGTCGGCCTCACGGCCGCCATCACACACGACGCCGACTCAGGTGATCATGACGCTGAGCCCACCCCTATGTGAGCGACCCTGGACAGCAGCACATGACTGGCTCCACTTTCACGTGCGGTTGCTGAGACACGACGTGTCAGTTCTCTCGCTGCTGCACTGTTGACGTCGTCTTGCCTGTAGTAAAGCAAACGGATTGGTGCTGGTGCAGGCGAGCGGCGGCTGGAGGCGGGCGCCATGGTGCTGGCGGATCGCGGCCTGGTGTGCATCGACGAGTTCGACAAGATGAACGACAACGACCGCGTCGCCATCCACGAGGTGTCCTACTGATCCCTGCCTGTAGCCACAAGTATCGGCCCCTGCTACACCAGCACATAATGCGTTTTGACACGCTCACATGGCAGGGGTAGCAAGAAGCAGTTGATGGCAACCGTGCTCCTGCACATTTGCGCAGCCGCATTGACGCCGCGTGCCTGCTGAATTGCAGGTGATGGAGCAGCAGACGGTGACGATCGCAAAGGCGGGCATCCACTGCAGCCTCAATGCGCGGTGCTCAGTGGTGGCTGCCGCCAACCCGCTGTACGGCAGCTACGACCACTCGCTGGTGTGCCTCCATGCCATGCTACATTGACTCTCCTGAATGAGCATTACTCCAGACCAGAAATGGCCATGGCATTGTCAATGTTCCAATGCCTTCGGTAGGCAGGCCTTTCTTGTTGGGCCTATGCCTATCAGCCAACAGCTGCTGTGGGGCCTGCAGTCGGTGACGCGCAACATCAACCTGCCGGACTCGCTGCTGTCGCGGTTCGACCTGCTGTTCATCTGCCTCGACGACATGGACGCCGCCAAGGACCGCCTGGTGCGCAGCGTGCTTTTGTACTGTGCTGACCAGCAGGCATGGTTCGGTGCTCTTGTGTGTACTATCGGCAATTTAGAGGCTTGCATATGTGTTTCTGGCACGCGTCCAGCCTGGCGCCTGGCACTGTGCAGGTGGCGGAGCACGTCATCGGGCAGCACCAGTACCGCAACGGCAGCAACCTCACAGACGAGCAGGCCTGGTGCGCATCCTTCGTCCTTGGGCTAGCCCGAGTCTGTACATAGCGAGACTCTTCACACGCTGGGAGCAGCGTGTGTCGGATGGTTGCGGCAGGCGTATTCCCGCACTGAACATGTTCAAGGCAAGAAAACTGCATCCACAGTGATGTGGTGTCGGCCGCAGGCGCCGGGAGCAGGATGTGCAGGAGGGCGGCGACACGCAGATGCGGGTGAAGTACAACCGGCTGCTGCATGGGGCGCGCACCCGGGGCGCCCCCGAGCCCCTCACCACCGCCTTCCTCAAAAAATTCATCAAATACGCCAAGAACCGATACCAGTGCGCCCTTGGCGCCTGCTAAACGCTCCCTTGCATTGAAGCTGTTATGTGGGCAGCTCAACTGATGCAGTTTGCAACTGATGTGTGCTGCTATATCGTTCAGAGGTTTGAGGTGCGGTGCACTTAGCGAGTCCCAGGAATGATTGCAGACCTTGAAGGCCTTTGCACACCTGCTCTACAGGAATGTGGAGCTGACAGCGGAGGCGATGGAGGCGATCGGCGATTACTACGCAGAGCTGCGGGGCGGCTCCGACTCTCGCGCGCTGCCCATCACGGTGGACAACCCTGCTGCACATGCAGCCTCCCCGTAGCATGATGACTTCAGATGCTCAGGGCTGTAGGATGGAGGCTGGTATCCCTGGGATACACTGCCTTTTTTTCTCGGATAGCACAGGTGCCACGTGCTTCAATAGTGCATCTGACTTGGCAGGTGCGGACGTTGGAGACGATCATCCGGCTGTCGAGCGCGGCGGCGAAGGTGCGGCTGAGCGGGGCTGTGGAGGTGGTGGACGTGGAGGTTGCGCGCGGCCTGCTGGCCCACGTGCTGCAGGGCGCCACCGCCCCCACGTGAGCAGCCGCACCCCCCACCAGCACGATCCGATACCTCGCACCTGCTGGCTGTGTGTACCAAGCTGATGAGGATGTGTGGCCCACCCAGAGCACGGACTGACCAAAATGTGCGTCTGCTTTCTGTGGTGCAGCGGGCATCGGCCAACAGCAGACAGCCAGCCGGCCAAGCGGGGACGCGGCGATGGCCTGGGCAGCGACGACGACGACTCTGGCGACGACGCGCCCGGCCCCTCCACCCGCCGCCGCAGCCGCCGCAGCTCAGGTGCAGCATCGGCAGTCACCTAACCACATCCCTGATCTGCAGAGCACACAGCAGCAGACACCCCCAATGCTGCTGAGCGCATGCTGCTGCACGCTCGGCACCACCAGACAGCTCCACCAACACCACTGCTCAACCCCGCCTGACGGACTGCAGGCGGCGCAGCGGAGGGCACAGACAGCGAGGACATGGAAATGGCGCCAGTCCGTGACTCGGGCAGGGGGGACGCCGACGAGGCTTCAGGACCTGCCAGCGGTGCGCTATGCATATCGTGTGCAGCGCCCAAGCTGTGCCCTGTCTTGCATCCGCATCTGCTTGTGCATGTGCAAATGCATGTGGTGCACAGCTGTGGCTACGCCTGTGTAGACGGCACAGTCACAGGGAGGTTGCTGACGGCGGAAGTGGGGACGCCTTTGCAGGCAGGCGCAGCAGCGGCCGCCGCACCTCAGCTGGCCGCGGTGGCCAGTCGTCGGATGGCTCGGCCCCTGGCGGCAGCGGCAGCAGCGGCCTGACTGCCGGCAAAATCACCGCAGGTCAGTGCCATGGTCGGCAGGAGGTCAAACCAAAGTGGATATGTGCAACATGGGCCGCGGAGTGGGCTGCTTACATTCTGTATTGGGCGTGTACCCAGCAGCAGAGCCACCTCAGTGTCGCTCGAGCTCTCCTGGACATAACGCATCTCCGTGCTGCTGCGCAGTGGCGGTGCTGGTAAAGGAGATGTTCTTGGAGGGTGGTGAGGGACGGTGGTCGCTCAGCGATGTGGCCGCGCGAGCTGTCAAGCTGCGCCTGTCAAAGGACCAGATTGACGAGGTGTGTGTGAACGGTGCTGCATACAGCTGTGCAGCATTGCACAGGCATGCGCATTGTGCGCATGATCCTCTTGTCGGGTCATAGGAACAGTGAGGCGCTGGCAAGGGCGGATGCACTCTGCTGTGCCTCATGCTGACACGGCTGGCCCGATGCAGGCCCTGAAGCACCTGAGCAAGCAGGCAGAGGAGGATGACGCTGCTCCAGTGGGCCTCATCTACACCAAGGGGCTCCTGTACGACACCTCATAGACTGCTGCTCGTGGGAGCCGCCTCGGCAATGCCAACTCTACACATGTGCCTTTCAGCAGACCGCGGCAATGGGAACAACATAGAGTAGGCAGGGTCTCCACAAAGCACTGCCTGGCAGCCGTGCTCAACGCATGTAGCGTGTTTGAGAGGGTGCCACGGGCCATAGGGCTGACTCTGGTTTCGGTCTTTGCTCCTAACAGAACATCACACCTTGTTGCTTCCGCTGTTGCCGCACGATCTAGTCAAATTCGCAGTGATACTGACTTAGCATGGTGACTGAAAGTAGCAATACGAATGCTGGCAGGCATCCAGGTGCTACAGGACTGAGTGTGTTCCAGATTGCTATGCTTTCCCGTTTACAGGAGGTTGGGTGCCATCTGCCTTGCTGACCGCCCGCACTGCAGCCTCCAGCTCAAAGAGGTCGGGGTCATCCACCTCCATCTGCACTTGCACATGCATTCGTACATGACGATCTGCCAGCGGCCTTCTACATGTTCAGCACAGTGTGCAAGCCTGTCTGGCAGACTGATAAACAACACGGATATGGGGGATGCACCGACATGCAGGAGCATGTCCCCACCTTGCGCATGGTGTCAGCCAGGCGGTACAGGTACTCGCTGTTCGGCCCGGAGGGGCCGTGCGCATGCGCGATCTGCTGTGCCAGCTCCTCGAGCGGCGCGGCACCCAGCCAGTGGATGTTCTTCTTCCTGCACAGAGAGCCGCCAGCAGGTGCAGGGTGCGGGCCACCTTTGGGCGCGATTGGCATGTTCAACACAAGGTTGGTAAGCCTGACAGCTAACAACCCTGCATGAAAGGGCAATACGTAAGTCGTACGGCACCTGTCTGGAGTGGCGATGTAGATGAGTGCCCCCTGAACTAAAGGTTGGCTTTCAGACTCCTTGCCAAAGACATCCGAGCGGTACCGCATGTCATACTGTTTCTCGCGCCATTCCAGGTACTGTGGTCAAGACAGCGTAATTCGTGCAGCAGTGGGCACGCAGCAAATCACTAAAACACTGGAACGTGTTCAAGCCAAGATATTACTTGCCGAACAGGCGGTCACAGGAAGGTAGCCTCCGACCTCCGCACCTTCAGGGTCTCCTGCTGCTTCTCCGGCGTGCCAGCCAGCCGGTACGCAGCGCCCCACTGCAGCAGCACATGTGATCTTGACATGTTCGACTGCACTGCCAGAGCGGGCATTACGAGCATTACTTGAGATGGCCTATTGCATGCCGCACCGTGATGGACTCGGGGTCTTCAACCAACGTCACCGTTCGGCCAGGCGCCTCTGTTCAAGGTCGTAAAGGCATCACCGTCAAATGAGGACCGCGGGACACGTGAACGGTCGCCATCGGTGACAAACGATGCATGCATTACTGCAGACAACCATTAGCATGCTGTACGTGCACCTGGAGTGCCACGGTGGTCTGTGCTGCCCTGCATCGTCATGCCATGAACTGGTTGGTCAGGTGCCAGCACTGAGTCAAGACCGCCCGCAGCACGACAAACCAGCAGCCTCACCTGATGGAACACCCGCCGCCAGCCCTTGACATACCCCTCCACCCTCTCGGCGTATGCAAAATCTGTGCGGAAGAAGTGCTACGGTTGCCAGGTGCCCCTGATGGCATGGTTTCTGTCGTCGGCAGCTTGCTCGCCATCAAGCTCATGTTGTGTCGTCCACATGAGCATCGCACGTGGATGGCTGATGAGCGAACCAAACCCAAATATCCAGAGGACATCGTCACGTGGCTGCTCAGCCGGCACAGGGTGATCTGCTGACATGCACAGCGCAAGTCTTGCAGAGCGGCTGAGCAGCGGTGCACAAAAGTCAGCGCGCTTGATCTGGTACGCTGAAGCCACACGCTGCACCACCAGATGCCCTGGATGCCCTCAGCTGATGCGCCAATGGAGGAGCGAGATTGCTCAAGCACAAAGGCCGGACGCTGTGCAGAGCAGCACTACGGTGGGCAGATGAGCAGCTGTAAAACTACTATCAGCCTTGAATCAGAGTCTGCTGCAAAGGACTGGACATGGATTGCGTGGCTGGGCAGCAACGCATATGGCGGTAGTGCTGCAAAAGCACGCCAAATCAGCAGGGGCTGCAACCTACAGCAGTAGCTACGTACTTCACAGCAAAGGAGTCTGAAGTGCTATCTTTGAATCGTGGACCAACGTGTAGTTGTGACGGACGTGCCAAGTGCACGTGTAATCCTTCCAGCAGCCTGCACAGCTGCCAGCCGGTCTGCACCATGGTCTTGTTCACAGACAGCAGCTTCCCACACTCGATGTGGCAGGATGTAGAAGAAGCAAGAAGACTCACCTGTCGGGGGCACCTACCAGTGTACAGCAAAGTATGTGGCGAGAGCACAGCATCACACAGAACTGCTGCGCTGCACAACCCAACACACTGGACAGGCAGACCGGCAAGTAAAGTGTCCCAGAGGAGACATGGCAGAGCGGCCTGATATCATATTGGGTCCGCAAAAGCAACACGAATGACTTCAGCAATGCTGCAATGGGAGCAAGAATGCAAGCGCATGTCATCAACATGTTAACCTCAACGTCGGCTGCACTGTAAGTCTGCGTCCAGAAGGTTGGCACCATTGCAGATACACAGTGACCTTTGCCCTGTGCCTGTTCAAACAGATGCAGTACCATGAATCCCCAATCCTCAGTTCGCTTCGGATAAGCAGGCTCCCCAAAATTGTGGCCAGGCCGCGATTGGTCGAATGTGCTTCTTGATGCTTGTGCGCAACATCAACCCTATTCGAACCCAATGCTAGAGGCGCCCATTGAGCTTCAGTGTCGTGGCACTAGGTGTGGTGCAGCAGCTTAGTCGTCGTTGTGGTGGGACCTGCGGTCGTCGTCGTCGTCCCGCCGGCCCTTGCCCTTGCCCTTGGACCTTGCCTCCTGGCGGCGCACAATCCGCAGCGCCTTCTCCAGGTACTTGTCGAAGTACAGGCCATCACGCGCAGGCTTCACCAGAGCCTTGCTGTTGACCGTTGTGTTGAAGCCGCCAAACTCCTGCGAGCAATGACACCGACTCCACTTCCATCGAGCGGTTTTAAAGTGATATGGCAAGGCATAGTACCGTCCGGTCAGTAGACATGCAGTGGCTGCATACATGCCGCTTGCGCTGCCTCTTGGAGATCATGCCTGCTCCTGCACCAAGCACCAGCCTTGCGGCCCGAACACATGTCAAGAGTCCCACCTGGCGCAGGTCCACAGCGGCGTGCAGGCCTCTGAAGTTCATCTGCAGGTCCACGTTCTCGCCGGTCTGTGGGTCCAGGATGGCGTCCAGAAACGCCTCCGGCCTCACGGGGTACACCTGCATATGTGGGCGCCTCAATGATGCAGCCACTGGGCACAATGAGGTTCAGGCAGGTCTCACACATAGCACCTGCGCTGCGTGCTTGCAGGGAAGATGGCAGAGATGCAAGAGAGGTGCAAGAAGTGAGGCAGCTGTCTGCACTCTGCGTGCACGAGCAGTGCGCCATGTTGACGTGGCAACAGCCTACCGCCGCAATGTCGGCGATGGTGGCTCTCCGATTACGACGGATCCGGGCAAAGCGCTCGCCTGCATCACCATTGACCATATGTCAATGCTGCAACAAAATCAAATTGCTACAGCGAGTGGGCTTGCAACCAACACCCAAGTTCGCTTGCTTGCTGCGACCCGACCTACCCTTGACGAGAGCAGCCAGGAACCTGGGCACGATCGTGGCGCCTGGCTCTGTGGTTGGGTAAGAGCGCAGCCTGGGCGGCCAACAAACCATGGTCACTGTGCAGTTGATCATGCACAGCCATGCATTCACTGCAGTGGTGAGTGGGCCAAACAGGCCGTTTGTGACCTGCCACTTACGTTGTGATGCCATCCAGCTGCAAACTGGGGATGACGTCGACAACTTTGCCAAGTTCAATCAGGCCCGGGCGGGTCGCGGCGTCATCAGAGAAGGGCGAGAACAGCATCGTTGCATTGGCCGTCCTGTACCACAGCACAGCACATGTCAAGTGAGCTGATGGTACCCGAGCTGAAGCTGAGAAAGCCTGTTGGGGCATCGGTTGCCACGAGCATATTGCCGCCACACTAGCATTTGAACCTGAATCTCCTTGATGCAGCATTAGCTGACGGGTGCATGCTGGGGCTATCCAGATGGGGTGCTGACAGGCACCTGGCAGACAGGCGCTCCAGGCGCTGCTGTGTGCCGCCAGCCATGTTGAAGCTGTAATCCCCCGGGAACGTGAGGTTGGCCTTGTCCTTCAGCAGCTTGCGCAGCGTGTACACCTGCAGCCAGGGACCATTGCGGGACTAGGCGACGCTGCCACACGTCTTGTATGTACAGCACTGACAACACAGCAGTGACAATGGGACCTTGCTGGACCAGGGGTGGAGTTTCTGGCAGGCATCCCAGGCAGGCATGCTGTTGCTGTCCTATTCCGCGTCACACAACAACATTGCCTCAGCTGATGCCAGGACGCACCAGGCCAGAGTTGGGCGCGTCCACCGCGATTGACTTGCCCTTCACCTCTGCCAGGGTGGGGATGAACTGCTGCACGCTCCACAGCGCCAGCTCGGGGCCCTTCACAACACACATGTCAAAGTCTGAGACATACAATCCCCAGCGACAGGCGGGTGGTCATGGTGGTGGCACGAAGCCAGGGTACGCTCGACGTCCAGGGTATACCCAACGAAAGCAATGCAACTTGCTGTGTGCGTCAGGTGCTCGGTGCGACTACAGCGCACCTGACCAGCTGCCGCCACGATCTGCACCTTGGGTGCAGTCGCATTGTTGAACAGCTCGCCATTCACATAGCGGTTGATGCTGTTGTCTGCGCGCAGCACAGCAACATGTGCATCTCCTCTTTGGCACCCAAGTGCATGTGCATGTACGTCGTTCACTCATGCACACCACGACGAGCAGGCCCGCTGTCAGGCTGATCACCTGTTGTGGTGGAGATGATGTTGCATGTGCCCGCATACAGCGCAGCAAACTGCGGACCGGAGCCCAGAACCTGGTTGTAGCACACAGTCAGGCCCTGCTCGGCGAAAAAGCCTTCGGCCTGCGCCTGCGAACTTAAGCGAAACACAGCTTAAGCAAGTAGCACAGTCAATGGCTGGGTGTCCCAGACTGCTGCAAGCATGTTTGGGTGGTCGCAGGGTCATGCCCACGTACGGAGGGCTGCCAGGGCGAGATGCTCACCACGATGAACGCCACGGACTGGCCGAAGGCGCCATAGTTGACGTTGCAGGTGGGCGGAGGGGTGGCGGTTTGCTGCAGGACCCTGGCCTGCGCCAGCGGCGCCGTCAGCGCCAGTGCCAGTAGCCCAAGTGCTGCTAATAGCTTCATCATAATGAGCAGTCTGGTCCAGTCGGAACCTGCGGCAGAAGCATCCCCTCAATACGGATGTAGATTGATCACGCAGGCACAGGACGTGCTCCGTGCATGCCGTCGTGCAGTGGACGGCCTCCTGCAACGCAAAGTACACCAACTGCGTGGCGAACGGCGACATGATGGCTACTTGCTGACGGTAATATATGTTTTGCGTCGTCCGGGTGGCAGGCAGCGCGGCAAGCTTCTGGTGTCCCTGCCTAGCTACCGACGCTTTGGTTCGCCGGTATAGCGGAGATGCCTACACAGGCAGTCGCTGCGCCGGTCACCTCAACAGGCTATTGGAACCGCGGCGCAGCGCTTGGGACGCTATGATACTTGCAGGAATGGCAAAGTGTCAACTGCACTTCTTCGTCAGCCCCACACGCAAGATGAGATCATGCGGTAGCGTTGCCAGCCACAAACTGCGCTGATGCTCGAAGCGTCATATGTGCGGTATGGTTCAAGCAGCTTCCTTGGGCTGAGGGTGCAGCCGATTGCAGATTGCCGATCATGGGCGCCGCTGTTTCAGGCTGCGTGCCGCCGCCACATGAGCACGCGGCCATGCGCACGCGGATACATGTTTGGCAGACAGCGCACATCACAGCCACTACTATACATTGATGACATCGTGCGTGCGTCTATTGAGGCATCGAGCAACCTCGACACGCGTAATCGATCAGCATCGGTAGAAGTGCCTCTTGATAGGGATACAACACGGGTCACCTCAATCGAGCCTTAGAGGATTTGTGCAGGTAGACGCTGCGGCGCAAGCGGTGCAACACACGATGGCACGCAGCGCATGCACAACATCGAACGGGGTTCAAACTTGTATCGGCCCATGTGCAGGGTTTTGACTCATTACACGGTGTTGAACCCTTCCAACTCACGACATTGTCAAGTGCCGCAATGCACCATGTGGAGTCAACGGCGCCCTTGATATGTGCACTGGACATCCAGTGTGTTGCTCGCGCTGCACGTCAGCGTGGCAGCGTATGATCGCTCCATCGATTTGAGTGATCGTCTGACAGGTCATGCTCCCGACTTCCACTAGCTGAGCAAACGTACCATTCATATGCTAGGGAGACAGCCATTGACGTGCCAGTCCGTGCGTGCTGGCGCACCCCCCTAGATCAGCAAGGCCCGTGCACATGTGATCCGGCGGGCTCGCTGGGGCGCAAGCTCTTCAGCCGAAACAGCCGGGGCCTTTTGTCAGCCCGCCTGCCCCGCAGAGAGATAGCAGGGGCCAGGGTCCACAGCGATCGCGCGGGACATGTCCCTGATCATTCAGGATCGTCTGGTGTGCACACTGCTGTGGCGACACTGCCAGGGATGTTGCCTGGATGATTGCTGGCGGGGCCTCGATAGCCCCTGACATTGCGTGACATAGACGGCGCGCAGGTGATCAACAATCTGCTGGCGGTTGCTGCAGGTTGTTCTTGGAGCACTCCCGCAAAAGTGCCACATCTGAGTGGCGGCATGCCGCTCCTGAATGGGGCCGAGCACCCCAAGCGGCTGATCCAGCCCGGGCTGCGGCCCGACACCGAGGTGCTGGTGCTGCGCTTCACCGGCGAGGTCTTCAAGGACTACGAGTGAGCTGCCACGTCCAGTATAGTACTTGGCTTGTCTGACTTGCACCAGTGTCGCACGTCGCAGGGTTACATGCTGACGTGTCTTCCGGCTGGTGGTATAGGGACTACCTGCATGCTTTGGAGCTGTACCGGCAGCGCATCTGGACGTGCGCGGCGAGCGGCAAGTCGGGGCTGACGTACGAGGAGGCCCTCACCAGCGAGTCACTCAGCCGCAGCCTGTTACAGCCGGTGAGATTGCCTGCGGATCCCACACCTTTCGTGTATCCTGCGCACCCCTGTATGGTCCTCTACCTGCTGCACGTGCGGGTTATGAATGTCTGTGTACAGTGTGAACAGCAGTACACGGATGGACGACATGCGTGTGACTGTTCTGTGCATTTGGCCAGCAGCTTCCGGAGGCGCTGGAGGCTGCGGTGTGCCGGCTCACGCATCACGCCACCACCCGGCTGCCAGAGCTGCTGGGCGCGATCTCCTCGGCGCTGGCGTCCGGCTTTCAGCCGGGCGAGCGGGTGCTGGGCTCGCACGACGGCCGCACGCTGCCATGCCGCATCGTCAGCGCCCAGCCGCAGAGCGACACCGGTGCTGAGCAGGTGAGGCCAGAATGCACAGCACTCGAAATCGTTCCTGCGGTGTCCGAGTCACCATTGTGCCGTCTTGGGTACACAGCGAACGTGCAGTGCGTTCATGTCATCCGTGCACCAGCAGGACGCCGGCGAGGCGGCGTATGAGGTGGAGTGGGTCATCGACGGCATGCAGGGCAGCGTCTTCACCCAGCTGCCTGCCAGCGCCCTGGTGAGGGCTCAAGTTGTCTCCTGTGTACTCAGATCCCCTGCTAGCCGCAGCAAGACTGTCAAGAAGCTAGGGCTTACCAATGACATGTCCATGCCCACATGCAGGCGCGTGAGCAGGCGCTTCCCAGCAAGGCGTCGCTGCGCACCGCGCTGCAGCGGCTGGCAGACTGTGAGCCGGTGGAGGGGGTGCCGGGCGTGCCGTGCGTGTGGCACGTGCGGCCGCAGTGGCGCCAGAAGCACGGCCTGCTGCAGGAGCTGCCGCCTGACCTGGTGAGCGGTTGACATCATCCGTGGTCATTATGAGGCTTTGCAACCCTTTTCTGCCATAACATACACCTTGATATATCCGAGGCGCCATACATTGGACGGTCCTGCTCCAGCTTTGGCAACCTGCACAGCAGGCAGAGCAGCTGCGGCAGCGGAAGGCGGCCAGCCGCTCCCCGGCGGCGGCCGCGGCGGCGCTGCTGCGGGAGCACGGCAGCCCGGAGGCCGCCAAGTTCGCGGCGTCGCCGGGGCCCGGCAGCCTGGCGGTTGCGGAGCTGGCGGCGGCGGCGGAGGAAGCGGCGGAAGCGCCGCAGCCCGTGGAGCCCCTGGAGGAGACGGAGGCGCGGCTGCCGCCCGGCTCCGTCAAGCACGGCATCTTCCAGGTGGGCTGCCGTCGGCCCTTGTCCATTGCAGCACTGCTGAGGGTGGGCAGGAGCAGCGCGCACACTGTGAACGAGGAGTGCACATGCTGCACACAGCATCTGCGAAGTCAGCAGCCTGAGGACAGGCAACCTGCTGCTGCTGGGGTTCCCAAAAAAGCGCGGTGGTGGGGGCAGGTCACAGTATGTGGACAGACCCGTCAGCCTTCGTCAGGTGACTGCAGGTCCTGCGGGACGCGGGGCCGGACGGCGCGGGCCTGCAGGAGCTGATCGACGGGCTGGCGGGGCGCGGGGTGAAGACGTGGCCCGAGGCCCGCATCGCCAAGTCCAGCATCGCCAGCACCTGCGGCCATGACCCCGCCTTCGTGCGCGTCGGCGCCGGCGTCTTCGCCCTGCGCGCCATCACCCACCTGCCAGAGGTGCTGCTGCCATTGTCTCTGCAGCACTCAGCACTCTCTGAGTTGCAGGCGGGGTGCCACCTCTCTGGGCTGATGACCCTGGGGCAACCCTCAGATTTTTACGCTTCCCATTAACCCGACAGATCACCGTTGCCGGCGCCTGTGAAAGGTGGTGCAGGAGGGTTTGCCCTGAGGGAGTATCGACGAACGTCCATGCTGCGCCTCAGCCAACCTCTAGTGTGCAGGTGGCGCCATCACGAAATGCGACGCTGGGACAGAAGGCAGCGGCGGCGATCGCGGCGGTGCAGGCCAAGGAGGCCGCGGTGCTGCAGCAGCTGGAGGACGACGGCGGTGGCGGCGGCCCGCCCGCCGCCAACACCCTCAAGTGCCCCCGCTGCCACCGGGTGCGGTTCGGCGTCCCTGCGCCCTGACTGGCTCCTGATCGTACGTACGGGGGAATGCTTCTGCTGCAGCAGCTCTAGCAAGTTATGAATGTCCAGTGGCATCGCTGGCGGTGGGCGTTCTGGTTTGCAGTCCTCGCACATGCAGGTGATGTTGCTCAAGGCGGCTGGGGGTCGGCAGGTGCTGAGCACAGGCAGTTCAGTGGTTTGGGCCCACGATACTGCAGGGACACCACCCCGAGGGCAGCCCGCTGGTGCTGTGCGACGGCTGCCCGCGCGCGTACCACCTGGCCTGCATGCGCGGCGTGGCGTGGGGCGACCTGCCGGGCGGCGAGTGGCACTGCCCCCGCTGCACCGAGCGCCGCGGCGCCGCGCTGCGCAAGCTCGCCGAGTTCGAGGCCCGCAAGCATGAGGCCCTGGAAAAGTGAGCGCTCGCAGTGCAACCCTGATCAGAAAGCCTGCAAGCAGTGCCTCAATTGTCACAACCATGTGAGCTTGCCTCTCCGTGCCCCTAGTGTTGAGCTGAGACTGCAATGCTGGGTGGTGCACGTGTCAGGACAGGGCCTGCACGCATCCCTCGGCTTTACCATGCCTTGCCCTCACCACGTGATGTCGATATCCTCAGGGTGGCGGTGGCCGAGCGCGAGAAGGATGAGCGGTCACGGCGGCGGCTGGCCGAGCGGGAGCAGCGGGAGGCGGTGAAGGCAGCGGAGCGCGAGGAGCGCGAAAGGCAGAAGGCCGCCGCCATCGCCGAAAGGGAGGCGCACCGCGTGGCTGCCCGCAGGGCGGCCCGCTTCCCCCTGGACGACTGGCAGGCAAGGCTGCACTCAGCACATACTGTGTTCAATCACGTGGCCTTTGGATGGTGCGCAAGCTGGTCATGTGTGAGGGACTGTATGATAACTCTGCAGCCAGAGTGTACCGTACGCCTAAGCTGCCACCACACGTCAAGTGTAGCTAGCAGCCAGGTGCAAAACATACTTGCGTGTGAGTTCCAACAGGCACTGGAGGAGGAGCAGGCACAGCTGCGCCGAGCAGAGGCACGCGCCGCAGAGTCTGCCGCAGCAGCAGCCCAGCATGGCGATGGCGGGGCTGCGGCAGCCGCGCACAGGGCAGCAGAGGCTGCTGCAGCGCTGCGCCACCGGGTCGACGGGCCCCAGTCTCTGCAGGCGGCCTCTGCACCAGAGGTCAGCTGCGGTGCATGTACTGAAGGGCTTTGCTCTGTGGCCTTGAGAGCAGACTCCTGCATCAGATCTGCTGGCATCAGCAGCAGCAGGGCTGGATTGTCGTTCGTGTCTCGAATGCAGGACCAGTGGGGCACTCTGGCAGATGGCCTTGCAATCGTCGAGTTTGTTCGCGTATTTGGCAGCATCATCGGGGTCCAGCCAGTGGGCCTGCAGGTGTGCACATCAGTCACAGTCCTGCAGCATGTCAACCGTTGCGTTCCGTTGGAAGTATGCAGCAATGGCCCAGGAGGAGCACTGCAGACTGCCTTGTCTACTTTGGTGCAACACAGGCTCTGAGGTCAGCAGCGAGGTGGCCGCTGGACAACGATGTGCTGCCGCAGCTGTACCTGTCCCTGCTGCAGTGCCTGCTGCGTGAGCAGGTGAGACATATGTAGCACGATGCTGCTGCAGTGCAGGCAAGTACGAGGAGGTTTGTATGAGGAGGTTTGCACGCAGTCAGCACGATATGTATGTTGCTGTCGCCGTATATGGTATCACTGTGGTCATGCAGGTGTCAACCACCATAGGCGTGTTCAAAAGCCAGTCTCGGCGATGGGCGCGCTGCATGAACACCGTCACATGGCCTGAGGTGCAGCTCAGAACGCCACCTCATCAGCCCTCCAGCACCCGCCTCGCACCTGCAGCTGGCGCAACCAGATGGTGATCAGCTGTCGTGGGAACAGGCGCTGTCGTGCCATGCGCAGGTGCTGCGGCGGTACCTGCTGTTCTCCCGGGCGCTGGTGGCGGTGCCGCTGGCCGCGGTGCAGGGCCTGGAGCCCCACCAGCTGGACGACCAGGCCGTGGCGGTGTTTGCCGCCAAGGCGCTGTCGCAGCAGCCCTGGCACAGGTGTGAAGGTGGAAGGATCTGCAGGCAGCTATTAAGTGGCAGGGTGCCGGCAACTTCCCTGACAAGCATACCGTGCCCATCAGGCAACAACAGTCCGTCGCAAGCTGCGTGATTGGAGGCCCTCCTGATCGTAGGCTGAGCGGCCCGCTGCACCTGCGGCTTCTGGCGGCGTTGGCTGCTGATGCCACGAACTGCGGCCAGCTGCGTATCCTGCTTGCTGAACGGGAGGCGCTCTTGGCGTCCCTGACCATCGATCGCCAAAAGGAGGTGTGTGCAAAGTGATTCTGCGCTCGGACAGGCACTACGGGCAGGCCAATGGCGGTCCCGCCTGGTCCAGTTATGAGGTCATGCAGACTACCCACTGTCCAGGTTGCTCAGATCCACCACCAGGACACTTGGACCTCCGACGGCGCCGTTCATCCGTGTTTTCCTTCGAGCCGCCAGGTGATCGAGGAGAAGAAGCGCGCAAAGGAGGAGGATGTCCTCCGGCGGGAGGAGGAGAAGGCGCTGCGGGACAGCCTCGGCCCCGGCGCCTCCAGCGGCCTGCCCGCCGAGCTCCTGGTGTGCCCAATTCTAGGGTTTCAGAATTAGTCCCTGTAAGATTCCCTGCGCACCATGGTTCTTGGCATTGTCGGTGTGAATCGTGTCCGCGAGGTCTGTCTCCTTCACTGACTACGATGAGCGAGCTGACCGCTCCACCTTGTACGGTGCGCCCAGGTGTACAGGGGCGATCCGGACGACCAGGAGGCCCTGGACCAGTGGCATGAACAGCGGGAGCAGGTGCAGGCCGACGGCCACCGCCTGCCCAGCGACGACGCCGCTCAGGCACGCACCTGTTGCGGGCTGCAGTCACACCCATCAAGCCCCAGGCTGCTGCTTGCTCACGGCTCATCACTGGCTCAGGACATGATACAAGTGGCATCTTTTTTGTGACAGTGCATCGTTCACGACACTGCAGGGTCACTGCATTGGTGCCACTTCAAGTCAAGGCTGACTGACGTGGGCACAGGAAATCCAAACACAACAGGTGTCAGATCGGTGTCAACGATAGACTGCTGATGTTCAGGCGGAGGTGCGGTTGGCAGAGTTGGCGGAGGAGCGGCGGGGTGTCCAGCGGGCGCGGGAGGCGGCAGAGGTGGCGCACGTGGCGGCGGTGGACGCTGCCGTCATCCGCGGCGAGGTGCTGGGGTGCGACCGTGCCGACCGCCACTACTGGTGGTTCCCAGGTGCGTCCAGGACACCGAGTCGCTGCGCCTGCAGCTGCTGGGCTGTTTTGCTGACCTCTCACTAGTGGTGCACGTCCTGTATGGAAGGCTGCGTGCGTGATGTTGATCACCGGTGCAGGAGATGGTGGGATGCACGAGTATTTGAGCTGCTGGCAGGTCAACACCCGCCGTGTCAGCGTGAGCTGAACTCCTGACGTCACCTCGCAGATGAAGCTCCCGGCGCGATCTTCATCGAGGACGGCAGCGGCCCGGTGTGCATCATCACCTCGGTGGCGCAGCTGGACGAGCTGCGGGCGCGGCTCAACACGCGCGGCTGCCGCGAGAAGGCGCTCGCAGCGGCCCTGGAGCGACGGGCAGACGAGCTGGCTGCTGCGCTCGACGGCGGAGACGGAGCGCCTGCGCTGGACTTGGCATCCCTGCCCAGGTCGGCCCTTGCGTCACCTCAATGTCTGGGGTCAGCCCCGTACATGCTCAATGCGTCTGGCGGCTGCCATCGTTTGTCATCAGCCTTGGTCCTTGTGCGACATGGCTTGTCTCATGTTGGTTGCTGTTCAAACGGCTTCTGCGACATCTGGGGGATGTGTTGACGGTGTGGAGCCATGCTGCAGGCCAACGGCAGGAAACGCAGCACAGCAGCCATCTGTCCAGGAGCTGAGCGGCAAAGCTGACGCAGCTGCGGTACGCGGAGCCGCAGATGCTCTGGACAACACGCTTGGCCAGCTGTACGACACATTCCAGAGCACGCTGCCAGGCACCATGAAGGTATGGATGCCTGGTTGCTGCCTTGTGGTGGGCCCATCTTGATCATCGGAGCTGTGCTGATGGTACTGCACATCTCATGTCGATTTGAGTTGAACTGGCCTCCTGTGGAGACGCTGTGCAAACTTTTCTTTACAGGCTTCCATTCGCTAGTAATGGACACCCCTGCTGAACCAACGGTGTAACGCGCAGGACTGGCGGAGAAGATGCCGAGGCGTCGACAGTCTGTCAGAGCTTCGTAACATGCTGCTGGAGGCCGAGAAGCTGGCGGTGCCACTGATGGACGGCCTGCCGCGCAACGCGCATGATGAGGCCATGGACGCCTGGCCGACTGAACCCCTGGCTCTGCTGCCGCCACTGCCGCGTGACCTGGTGAGGCAATAGCACTCCGACAGAGTCCATTGGCACCTCAGCAGTCCAACACAGCGATTCTGGCATGTTAGCTTGAAGCCCTGCCTTTCGGGCTCTGCTTCATGGGGTTCGTCACATCAGTGTGCACATGGCGCAAGGGGCACTACAAGGTGGCAATGGGATGCACCCATCAAGACGGGCTATTCTACCACCTAACCAAAAAGCACGTGAATCTGAGCAGGCGGCAGAGGCGGCGGCGGCCAACGAGACGCGGCAGCAGCGGCGGCTGCAGCGGCACCGGGAGCGGCTCAGGGAGCTGCGCGATGAGGCGACCGCCAAGGCGGAGGGGCGGCCCTGGCCCCCGCCCGGCGGCGCCCCCAAGCGCACCACCAATGGTGCCTTTGCAGCTCATAAAGCAGAGCGTGGCTGCTTGCAGTAGGCTGCACACAGCATCGTGGTGTCTGTCACGACTGAGTACTGAGAACCTGGTGGTCGTGAGACGGGGCTCGGAACGCAGCTCTCGCCTGTGACGCAGATGACGATTCAGCGTCAGACGATGATGAGAAGGGCGGGCGCAACCCCAATGGCACCGCCCTGCCGCCGCTGTCGTCGCACCCTGCAAAGTCCTCGGGCGCGCCCCTGTTCGAGCTGCCGCCGCTACCAGAGATGGACATCTCCGATGCCGAGAAGATGGAGCTGGTGAGGCACAATACACGTGCAAACTCATTTAGCTGGTATCTTTAGCTGTATCTACATGAAGATACAGACAGGCCTAGACCTGCAATGGGTTGGTGCCCCATTCGTGCACTGCTGCCACACATAACACAACTCCAGCATATGAGAGTGGATATGCCCCATAGCCATCACACCTTGCAGCTTGCACCACTATTCTGTTGCAATCAATTCCAGCCGAACTGCTGCTTCGTCTGCAACCTCTCCATGAGCAACCAGTATGTCTCTGTCCCGGCGCAGAAAGCGGCGGAGAATGGGGGCGAGCGGGAGCGGCGGCGCCACCCGCCGCGCTGCAGCTTGTGGCGCTCGGCGCGGGAGCGTGCGGTTTGGCTGCACGACGTCCGCGCCTCCGCCGCCGCCAGCGACGCCCATGCACTGGCCTACGCCGCCGCGGTCTACTGCGACAGGTGAGCTGCTCTAATGACACTGGGGTATGGATTGCACTGTTTGGTGGGGGACCGTGTGCAGATGGTGGCAGAAAGCAGCTGCCCAAACAAAGCTCTATTGACTGAAACATGTTCAAAAACCTTTTTGTTGCTTTGCTTATATTTGAACAAACCCACGTGGGACGACTGTCGACTGCTTCACGAATCTGGCTCCTGCCGCCTGCATACACAGTAATGCCAGGAGCTGGTCAGGTCAGCATTCAGTAATAACACGCTGCAGGTGCCAGCCGCTGGTCGTCAAGGCCCAGAAGCTGGCGACCGGGGAGATCAAGCCGCCGCGCGCGAGCGCCCGCATCTACGAGGCCGCGCAGCCCACGACGTCGGCGCTGCAGCCCGCGGCCCACGCCCACAGCAACGGCAGCGGCGCCGCAGCCAACGGCGTGGCGCCCGGGGCGCGGCGGGGGCGCACCAGCTTCACCTCCCTCTCCGCCAGCGCGGCCGCTGGCACCGGCGGCGGCGGCCGCATCCGCGTCAAGCTGGGCGGCGGCGCCGCCGGCAAGGCGGAGCGGCCCGCCACCCCCGACGCACGGCCGGGCACGCCCGACACCATCAGCGACCTGCCGTCCTGGGGCGCGCCTGGTCAGTGGCCGTCCTGCTGCCCAGCATCCTCCATCTGCAGCAGCACACCTGTCTGAATGATGCTGCCCTAGTTCTTTCTATCTACCTGTGCAAGCCGGCAGCGCTGCTCCAGCTCGTGGGGGCCTTTCACCTTGCGCTCTTGCTGATGGCTGCTGTGCAACTGTGCAATGGTTGCTCTCCCGGTGTCAAGCGGTGCGGCGATGCTGCCCTGCAGGCGACCGCAGCAGCTCGCCAGCTGAGGATGGCACGGCCGCGACCAGCGGCGCGCCGCCACCGCCAAAGCCCGTCACCAAGCTCAAGCTGCACTTTGGCGGCGCTGGCGGCAACCGCGTGTCCAGAGCGGGTGTGCCACTTGCACCTGCTGCTGCTGCGCCGGGCATGGATTGCTAATTTCATATGACTGTCCTCTGTGGCTGACCCCAGCCCGCCCACCACAATGCATTACGATTTCACAGGCACAGGCAGCCCTGGCGTGAACACAGAGCCAGGCCTGGCCGACAGCCCGGCAACAGCCTCACCTGCACAGTCACAAGAGCCGCCGCGGCAGCAGGCGCCTCAGCAGCAGGGGCTGCCGCCGCCCTGGTATGCGCATGATGATAGTGGTAACGGAGCACTGTTTCCCAAAGTACCGACCAAGAAGCGGAAGCACAAGGGACCAGGAGGCACGTAGGCAGTTTCTTTACTCTTGCTTATTGCGATGGTTATGGCCTACTAGTTGTGGCCATCGCGATACAGCATTTCTGCAGATGGCCGAAGAATGCCGCAGGAAACACTGCGGCACAGTGAGCGATCTGGTATCGCCGGGCACAGATTGGGATGCAGTGATCACGGTAGGCAGCAGCAGAACACTGATCATGCAGAGGATTGAGCTGCTCAAGGTTGGTCGCATGATTTGGGTGCTGGCTTTGTTGTGTTTTACGCGGGCCATTGCGATGGCTGGGTGGACGTCATGGGATCTGCTTCTGTTCAGTCGTGTCAGGATCGGCAGATGGAAGTGTAGCGGTACCCTTTGCTAGCTAGGTGGGGACCATGTCGGTTTGAGCTGGCAAGCATGCACTTGTCAGCCGTGGCAATCGGGGAGTCTTCTGGCACCGTGTACTAGCGCACCGGTCCTCCTCTGTTAGGTTGTACCTGGTGCCAATATGCAGGTGCGCAGCCAAGCCATCGACAGCCTGCATCAACAATGCCGTGTGCTCGGCATACCGACAGTGCGGCATGCCCTTCACCGGTCTGCCAACCAAAGTCACCCAGTTACAAACAGCAGGTTGAGACGATGGCAGGTTTGATGATCCCGTACAGTGTACATGCATGGTTCAACGTCGGGCGCACTTGCCGTGTCCAGTATCCTTGTTCAACGTGCTTCTGGCTGTGATCGTGCAACGTCAAATTGGATCACCCAGATAGAGACAAGAGCGAAACAGTGGAGTTGCTGTCACCTTTTCGCATGTGCATCGACACCTGTGGCGCTGCAGAGGTTGCTGGTTGTCACTGACGGCGGTATAGGGCATGTCATGACGTGTCCAACCTGCTCACCGGAGTATTGTATCAGCTAGCCATCGGACTGCCTGTCGCCAGTTGCCAGCAGCAGCAGCACTGGCGGGATGCGCTGCCATGCACCACACACGCGGCGTGATCCATCACTGACAGGTTTCGCAGCGCCCCTCTCACGAGTACAGAACACACAGCGGTCGCGAAAACAGCGGCGGTGGCAAGCTGCTGCTGTTCACCGTGCTGACGTCAGATGCAGAGCGTAAGTGCAATCCCATGGCGATCCTGTTGTTCTGTACTATTGCGACTGCGATCCTGCTGTTCCTGGTGAAGCTGCATAGCGTGCGAGGCCTGTGAAGCTTCTGCAGGGCGGTCGGCATGCAGGCGATCGAGGTTTCCCAGAGCATTGATGATGCCGTCATGCGTGGGCTGCACAACTGTCTCACTCAGACGGACCTGGGGTTGGGGCCCTGCACAGTGGTGAGCTTCTCAATGGTCTCTATGAATTGTGCTGCATACTCCGCCACCATCTACACGTGACCATCTTGCCAGCAGGCAGCGCATGTGCCGATGTGCGCTGGGCTGCTGGTGCAGGGCAAGGTGCGAGACGTGTATGAGCTGGATGACCGGCTCGTGATCGTGACCACAGACCGTCAGAGCGCCTTTGACCGCATCCTGGCAGCAGTTCCCTTCAAGGTGTGTCCCACACAGCAGACGATGTTTACGCCCAAGTAGTCAGGCACGTCCCGCTGCACAGATGGATGGGCCTTGCAACGTACCTGACAACACCTTGGCGGTCTCGCGCAGGGGCAGGTGCTGAATCAAACCAGCGCCTGGTGGATGGCAGCCACCCAGCACATTGTGCCTAATGCCTTGCTGGCTGTGCCAGACCCCAACGTGTCTATCATGCACAAGTGCAGCGTGTTTCCAGTGGAATTTGTCGTCCGGGGGTTCATGACAGGTGCAGAACACCTGTCCAAGACATCATCTACGTTCTGACTGCCTGCTTAATGACCTCGGCAGCACAAAAAGGTGCTGAATGCATCGTCGACTTCCCTGAGCTGCATGTGATGACCCTCGCTATGCATGCGCCAGGCAGCACAGACACATCCCTGTGGACGCACTACTCTGCTGGGGAGCGGGAGTACTGCGGGAACAGCTTCCCTGATGGCATGCGCAAGAATGCCCGCCTAGAGAATAATGTCATCACGCCCACGACCAAGGCAGCGTCACATGACGTGCCCATCAGCGCGGCGGAGATTGTTCGGCAGGGCCTGATGACACCTGAGGAGTGGGACGAGGTGGGCCGCCCTGAGTGTGTGCAAAAGAGCAAGTGCAGCTGCTGTCATGCACTTGCTTGGGTTGCATCCTCACAACGGGGATGGGGCTATGCGCACGGCTGTAGGCCCTCATCAGACTGAAATGCATCCTCAGGCCAGCACAGCAGCGCTTGCATTGTTCGAGTTTGGGCAGGCGGAGGCAGCCAAGCGGGGCCTGCTGCTGGTAGACACCAAGTACGAAATGGGCCGGCTGCCTGACGGCAGCGTTGTCCTCGTCGATGAGGTATGCAGATGTCTGTTTCTTCCGACTCACCAGCATACTGCATCACCCGCCGTGACAGCACTGAGCAGCCAAGGTCCAGGCCGTGGTCCAGGCAGTTGCAAGCAAGCATTGCAATGCACTGACTACCCTGAGGTGGCTTGTGGTTGCAGATCCACACCCCGGACAGCAGCCGCTACTGGCTGGCGGACTCGTATGCAGCCCGGCACGCCGATGGCCTGGAGCCCATGAGTGTCGACAAGGAGTTCCTGCGCCTGTGGTTCCGCGAGCACTGCGACCCCTACAAGGATGAGGTGTGCACCACTCTCTGCACCGGCTGGAACGACAGCGTGATGCATGCAGTTGTCTCTGCTGGCATGTGGCAAGCAAGATGCTCAGTCCACTGCGTTGCGGTCCATGAATGACAGGTGCTGCCGGAGGCACCCGAGGAGCTGGTGTCGGAGCTGTCGCGGCGGTACATCTGGCTGTACCAAGCCATCACAGGGCTGGACTTCAAGCCGGCGCCACTAGACATGCCTCCGAATGAGCGCATGAAACAGAACCTGAGCCATGTGCTGTGACTAGCTTGACCACATACAGGAGCGGCCTGGTGTATTGCTCAGATGCAGAACGCTTGTCTGCGTTGGTGGAACTGAACAGAAAGGCAGTGGTCAGATATAACTCAGCTGGGAGAATGGTCCCAATCTGCTTGCTGGCGGGGCTAGGGTTTTAGGGCTACATCAACATGGACTCGCATGTTTGACGTCACCGCACACATTACTTGCGACAGGGCTAGGAACAGGCGGAACCATGCAGCGCCTGCTGCAGCATGCGGGGCGCAGCGCGCGCTCCGTTGCGCGCTGCTGTGAAAGCAGTCGCTGTGCCACTGCAGCATTTGCAACGCAGTCTCAGACCGGGCAGACGCCGCAGGACACCATCGAGGTGTTTGTGAATGGCGTCTCGACACAGGTGGCCAAGGGCTCCACCGTCATGCAGGCATGCGACGCAGCTGGTATCGACATTCCCAGGTATGCGATGCACCTGGTAGCGCACACACCTGCACTTGCTATATAGGCGGTGCTCGCTGGTGCTGCTGGCTAACGCCCGTCGCTTCAGAGCTGTGCTGGCGTTCGACGTCAGGGTGCACAGCCTCCTGTGGCTGCACTCATTGTGCGCAGCTCCTCATCAGCATGGCAGTCGGTCATCACCTTCACGTCAGAGCGCGACATTCAGCGCGTTGACGGTCCATGCAGGTTCTGCTACCACCAGCGGCTGTCAATCGCGGGCAACTGCCGCATGTGCCTGGTGGAGGTTGAGAAGAGCCCCAAGCCGGTGGCATCATGCGCCATGCCCGCTGGGCCCGGCATGAAGATCAAGACGGATACGCCGCTGGTCAAGAAGGCACGCGAGGGCGTCATGGAGTTCTTGCTGGTGAGTGGCTCTGTCAACAGCAGCGCTCAGGCGTTTCGTGGCTTCACACCAGGCGCTTGCTTCCTGCGGAAGCTCAAGATACCTGGTTTCTCTTAGAGCATTCACCGAGATGCGTGGTGCGCATGCAGATCAACCACCCGCTGGACTGCCCCATCTGCGACCAGGGCGGCGAGTGCGACCTGCAGGATCAGTCCATGGTCTTTGGCTCTGACCGCGGCCGCTTCACTGAGATGAAGCGCAGCGTGCAGGTCAGTACTGGCAGGATGTAAAAGAATATTGACGCTCAACCGTGCTGATGGGCTGTAGCTGCACGACCATTGTGGGGGTTGCGTGCAAAGCCATTGACGGAGCATGCCCAACAAGCACCTGGATACCCCTGTGTAGGACAAGAATCTGGGCCCCCTGGTGAAGACCGTGATGACGCGCTGCATCCACTGCACTCGCTGCGTGCGCTTCGCCACAGAAGTCGCAGGTGACCCGAAGTTGGATCGAGTCTGGCCGCTCTGGGATGCATTGCTCATCGAACACTGGTCTCTGGCTGCTTCGACTGAGGCGTCTGACCTTGGATACAGCTAGTATATCAACATGGGCTGTGCCATGTTGCTCCAGGGGTGGAGGATCTAGGCATGACAGGGCGCGGCAAGGCTTCCGAGATTGGCACCTACATTGACAAGACGCTCAACAGCGAGCTCAGCGGCAACGTGATCGACCTCTGTCCTGTGGGCGCGCTCACCAGCAAGCCGTTTGCCTTCACCGCGCGCAACTGGGAGCTGCGGCCCACAGAGTCGATTGATGTGTCGGATGCGTTGGGCGCAAACATCCGTGTGGATGCTCGAGGCTCTGAGGTGAGTACGCTCATCAAACCATGATCAGAACGCACGTCTTTGACCCTTGTCATAAGAGCATGACGACCACCGCATGAAACGTTGCTGGCGTGCAACATGGAACTCTGCGCACCATGTAGATCATGCGCATCCAACCGCGGCTGAACGAGAACGTGAACGAGGAGTGGCTGGCTGACAAGGGCCGCTTCCAGTACGACGGCCTCAAGCGGCAGCGGTTGACGGTGCCGCTGGTGAAGGTGAGCATGTAACGAAAAGGGAGAGACATGAGCATTCAACCCCCGCTCCAGCGTGTGGCGGTCTGCTTTGCCAGCACTGGCTGATGATGCGCCACATCAGTAAGTATTTGATCTAATGAACTAATTTGGTGTGCCGCCCCCGCACAGGACGAGCATGGCAACCTGAAGTCGCAGACCTGGTCAGAGGCTCTGCAGACCATCAAGCAGCGGCTGCAGGGGGTGCAGGGCGATCAACTCCGCGGCATTGCCGGCAAGCTTGCCGACGCGGAATCCATGGTTGCGCTCAAGGTGTGGTATCTTCATGGTTGGATGTCACCTCTTGAAAGCTGCCATAGGCATCGGCCAGCTTGTAGATTATCACCCTTCAGCTTGCATGCTGCTCTCCTGCTTTTCGCCATCCCTCAGTGATCATTTGATGGTGCTGCAACCGCAGGATATGCTGAACGCGCTGGGCAGCGGCAACCACCTGCACGAGGCGGGCTTTGCCGACCTGGACGCCGACGTGCGCTCCAACTACATCGCCAACACCACCATCCTGGGCCTGGAGAAGGCAGACCTGATCCTCATCGTGGGGGCCAACCCGCGTGTGGAGGCACCCGTCTTCAACGCCAGGTGCACTGCTCTTCTTTTCTGCTTCAGAACAGCCAGCAGCTTCGGCGCATGTCATAGCCGTGTGAGATTGTGGGCAAGCAGGTGGACCTGGACAGACATGCTATTCTGCATGCCACGAACCTGCCCGAGTCGACAGCCCATCGACTGCGAGCGCAGGATACGCAAGTGCTGGCTGGAGGGGGCGGAGGTGGCGCTGGTGGGGGAGCGGGTGGACCTCACCTACCCGTACGAGCACGTGGGCGAGGGCGCCGAGGCGCTGGCAGACGACGCGCTGGCCGAGAAGCTCAAGGCGGCGGAGCGGCCGGCGGTCCTGGTGGGCCCCGGCATCCTGCGCCGCCCCGACCGCTCGGCGGTCATGAAGCAGGCGAGGCGCTTTCAGGGTTTAAAGGTCCACCACGTCGGCTGCGACTTACAAGCAGGCCTGGAGCTGCCTTTGCTTCCAGCGATAAAATGCGCTGGCTGCTGGTCAACACAGGGCGATGACGAGTTGTTATATCACAGCAGGCACAGTGCGTCCAGTGTGTCCGATTGTGGTTGTGCTGCTGCAGATCCACCAGCTGGTGGAGGCGGGCGACGTGGTCAAGCCCGACTGGAACGGGTACAACGTGCTCCACGACGCCGCCTCGCGCGTCGCAGCGCTGGACATTGGCTTCCTGCCCTCAGCCTCAGCCCAGGAAGTGCGCGTCTGTGTCTGTCTTGCACATCTCATTCTCCGATTGGGGACCTTTGAGGCGTGATGCATTGCCAGACTGCAGGCCCTATACAAGGCAAGATTGGCTTGGTGCTGCGGCTTGACTGAGTCCAATGGATGGGCAAGACTGGTGCTGAAACAAGCTACTCCTTGCACTGCAGGCGCCGCCGCCAAAGGCGGTGTACCTCCTGGGCGCAGACGACTACGAGGAGGCAGACGTGCCGGCAGACGCCTTTGTGATCTACCAGGTGCACCTCATCATCAGGGCTACTGGTTCTACAAGCATTCCCACCCCCATCGTGACTGTCATCGTGACTCCAGGTATGCAACTTTGCTGCAGCACCCCTACAGCATCACAGCTCATCAACGCACCCTGCGCTGCTGCAGGGTCACCACGGCGACCGGGGGGCGATCCGCGCCGATGTGGTGCTGCCGGGCGGGGCGTACACCGAGAAGTCGGGCACCTACGTCAACTTCGAGGGCCGCACCCAGATCACACGGGTGCGGCAGGCCTGTTGCACATCTTGCTGCAGTGTTGCTCCTGCTGCAAATGTGGCGGCGGCAGCAGCAGCCAGCAGCACGTCTGGAATGGTGTTGCCCTGCATCACAAGCTTCCGACCTTGTCTTGACTTCGAGTCCAGTTTGCTGACACAATTCCGCCAACATGGTTGCAGAGAGCTGTGCCAGTGCCGGGGGATGCGCGCGATGACTGGAAGATTGTGCGCGCGACGTCAGAGATCCTGGGCAAGCCGCTGCCCTACGACACACTGGAGGTGCTCACTTACTCCTGTACGGGCCTGCCAGAGTGCCGAGCTGTAGCTGATCTTCAACGCTGCAGGCATATCTCGTATTGCGACCATAGCCTGAATGTAAGTTGGTGGAATTCAAGTGCAGCTGCATTACTGTGAGGCCCCAAGTCAATCCTTGGTTGTTTGGCGTTTAGGCGGTGCGGAGGCGGCTGGCAGATGTGGCGCCGCACCTGGGGCAGCATGACACCGTGCAGCACCCGCTGTGGCTCAACGGCGAGTACTTCAAGGTGCGTGCTGCTTGGCCTCATCCTTGCAGAGCATGTGTGCTCAACCCTGCTCAACCCTGCAACCCATCCCGAAATAATGCATCCCACTGGGTTTCCTGAAATCCCTGCACTGGAACCAGCCTGCATGAAGCTGGCTGTGTCTCAGCCAATGCTATGCACGCCGAGGTTTGGGCAGCATGACGTCAGGTATGCACCCTCCTCGCAGGCCTTTGCGTCAGGCGCACAGCAGCAGGCAGCGGCAGATGCGGCGCCTTTCGCCACGTCCATCGACAACTACTACCAGACAGACGCCATCAGCCGCGCCTCCTCCACCATGGCCAAGTGCACGCTGGCCAAGGCCAACTCAGCGCACGCAGCGCAATGATGTCGCCGGTGGTCGGCAGTGCATGCGGCAACCCGGCAGGCTGGCCGACGCTGCACATGCCGGGCAGGTCGCAGTTCTAGTTCCCATTGGCTGCGGCCCTGCAGCAACCTGCAGCCCTGTGATGGGTGTGGTCGCAGAGGTTGAGATTGGTTTGGGAATGCGCGGCACGGTCACAGCTGAGAGACTGCCACATGGCCTCAAACGCCAGCGGCGGGCAGCTGACCAGCCACGGCGGCACATGTGTATGTCTTTGTCAAAATGTATCGCGTGGTATTACCGGTATATGCAGCTGGTTTAGGGGGCACTTGGATGCTTTTCAAGTCTTTATGTTGTAAGGCTGGCGTCAGAAAGTTGCGACATTCGCTTACACCACGAGTCGTAGCCCACTATCGCATCCACCCTGTGGGCATTGCAACATCATCTGTCGACATATCCCAAAACTTGACAAGTGCTAAGGGCGCAAAAGCTGTACACCCCAGCACTGACTCCGAATATATTGGAACCGAGATCCCCATGCATGACAGCCTTGAGACTGAAATGACACACTCACATGCAGAAGCTCACATGACTACCAAGAATCAAAGTGTGGCGCTGGCACAAGCATGCCATGTGGCCTCTATGCAAGCTTTGCAATAAAGGAAGCGCTGTGTTCTGCGGTTGGTCTGCTGCTGTAGCCAAACTCTGCCCTTGATGTGCTGCGAGCGGCAACAGCCTGTCACTGCAGCCGCCCGGTCGTCTTGTTTGCAGCACTGCCATAGCCTGCAGCACGGCTGCGGATGCCCGCCATCAGCTTTTCGGAGTCGGCTGCTCGCTCTGCATTGCTGCGGTCCACCTGGAATGTTGTGCAGCATTGAAACATTGATGAGTCGCAGCAACACCAGCCTACGAAATCCATTCACATGGGAGGGTCAGCATCAGGGCTGCACAACAACTGCTCACGGCTCCAGGGCGTAAGACATCGATCGTGCAACCTGCCACAAGGCTGCTTTTGTACACTCCTTGACATATGAGTCCTCGCATCGTCAAGTGTCTCACCTCAGCATTGGCCGCCTGCACCTCGGGATCAGCCTCCTTGTCCTGTGATGATGCACCGCCTGAAAGCGCTTCCGTGCGTCTGCACGGCAATGCGACCCGAATGTGCCTCAAAGCCAATGGCACAGCTTGAGGCGTTGCCCCAATAGCACTGTCATTGGGCAGGATGCGGATGTGCACCCCCGAATGCCACAGGCAGGCAGCATGCAACCAACCGCTTCAGTAGCGCCTCCTTCCGCCGCGAGCTCTGAAGCTTCTTCTTCTCGATGGCGTTCATGTACTTCTGTGGGGCAGGTAACACCTGGTGTCACTACCGATGTTGCTGCTTGTCTTTGAAGCGCTGTCCTCACAGCAGTGCGTCTCACCTCACTGAGCTCGTCATCAGCTCCGCTGCCTCCTGGCATGCCCTATGACAGCAGAATGAAAAGTGATGCCCTAAAGCTGTGCAGCACTTTGCACTTGCACAATTTGACTCTCATCTGTCTACCATGCTACCTTCATCCTCAACCCAGCTGCTTCCGCAGCGCTTGCAGTGGCGAGGGCACCAGCTGCCGCCAGGACAGCACCGAACGCACGGCGTGTCACGGATGTCTTATCATCCTGTACATGGATGTGCTGCAGTGAACCGCGCTTGCAAGCAAGCCAATGCAGGCATATGAGCGGCAGTGTGCGTGCAATGCCTGCTACGGGTGCACGCACCGATCTGAGGAGAGACTCACCTGAGATGTACCACCATCAGCATTTGCACGCACACAGAAACTGTGACGGTCTGCAGGTATGTAGCGTCTCTGGGGCTGCGGTCGCGATACGAAGGGCTGCACGATCATCACTGGGTGCCGCGCCACGGCATGCATGGTCTGGCAGGCTGAGTGCATGATCGGGGGCTGCAACTGCAACATGCGGCCGGTCTTCGCTGAGTGTTCACAAGGCAGAGCAGACGGTGACGCTGCTCAAAGCCGTTGCAGTAAGCTACTGAAGCTGACTGGCCGAGTCACTGAAGCGAAGAATGGTGCCCTGTAGCGCCCTGGGAATGTTGCTCCTTTCGGGGCAAGTCACGGGTCATTGGCTGGGTTGCAGCTAGATGTCGTGCGGCGATTGTATCCGTTAGTGCACCTGACATCGTGCTGCAAGCAGTTGACATGCTGTTGCGGCCCTTTGCACGCCAAGTTTCGAGCAGAACATCCGGTCTGTACTGCTGCACAGCCCCATCTGCAGCTGTGACTCCTGCAACTGTGCGCACCGAGCATTCAAGAAGCCAGCGATGCTTGTGAGACGCGGCTGATGACCTGACCTGGCGCTGATTAGCACAAGATGTCAAGCAGTACAACTGGCGCCATGCCCACCAGCATAAACGCACTGGAGGATGACACCCTGCGGCTTGTCCTGAGCCTCATGGTACATCAACATTGTCTGAACCTGGCGGTTGATCAAGCATTACGTCTGTTATGTCAACGGACGTAGCTGACTGCTTGATGATGGTTCTCGGCGTGTCGCCCAGATTGTGCCCAGTTGTTTGTGCGTGTCTGCAGGATGTGAGCGACCGCTGCCCAGCGTCCTGCGTCTGCAAGAGGTAGGTCACAGTCAGCATTGCTGCAGCTGCCCATTGCCGCCAACAAGCTGGCCGGAAGACGGATGGCTTTATGTGCTCAGTGCGTACTGCAGGTGGAAGCGCCTGCTGCAGGATGTGCCGGACATGCGGCTCGACCTGAAACTGGACGACGTCAAGCCGCGCCTGTTCCCGGGCTTCGAGGACTGGCTGCTGCACCGCATCCACGGGCCACTGGTGGGCGTTTTCCGCACCTATGGGCAGCTGCACCTGATGCGTGACATCGTGCATGTGCAAATCGACCGTTGCACCTTGTAGTGACATGGTCATCGAGCGACCTAACACTCACCCGACCTTGGGCTGACCGTGTCGTGCATCAGGCGCGAGAGCTGTTGTCGCTGCGGCTGGGCATCACGTGCGATGGCTTTGCGGCGCACCAGCTGCGTGTCTGCGAGGCGCTCGGCGCCTGCACCCGCCTCACCGAGCTCAAGGTGTGACGGTGCTTGAGTGCGCCTCCTAAACAACCTGGCATCACACACTCACGATCAGACAGGCTCGCTGACGCATGGCCACAGCCAGCTGTGGCAGCCGGTGGTGCAGTTGCAATGTGCAAATTGCAACTGTACTCTGCTGCAGCTTCGGTCAACAACACGCTACTCGGAGTTTGATTGGGGCGGTATCGCGGCGCTGCCAGAGTCGCTGCAAAAGCTGGAGGTCCGCCACTTCAACCTGCCATTTGACATCAACGAGCACGGTGAGCTCCTGCATGCTCCCGCAGTACTCCAGAGATGAGGGCTTGCCGCTGGGCAGTGCTGGCAACTCACCTGTCCTGACATGCACCCAAGGTTTGCTGTGCAGCTTGGAGGACATGCTGAAGCCGCAGGTGCTTACAGTAGCAGTCGTCATAGGCTTTGGCTCGGTCCCGAGCTTAGGATGGTGCAATACGGTGCACCCGCAGATGAGCGGGAGGTGACGCTGCACGGGCTGGACCGGCTGACGGAGCTGCAGCGGCTGCGCATCAGCTGCATGCCCGCCCCCAGCCCCGGCTTCGCCTCCGATGCCCTGTGGCGCATCGTCGTGCCCACCTCCCTCATGCAGCTCAGGTGAGGCCTGAATACTCACGCCTGTTGTTGGGTGCAGTAACGCGCGCCTGTCTCCAATCTGCACTGTAGGCGCCTTCACTTTGTGCCTCATCTGTAAGGTTGCTGTTCGATTTAGTGTATGGCCAAGCGTGGGCGCATCACAACACTGGTCACTTCTGATGTGAGCAGCTTGTAGCCCTAGGCTCAGCACGGCTTTGCAACGCTGCAGGAAACTTCAGTTTCTGGACCTGTCAGCGGCATTTGGCGAGTTCCGGTCGGACTTCGGGCTGCCGCCCAGCCTCAGCAGCCTGACCGCGCTCACTGAGATGCGCATCAAGGTGTGAACATGCTGCGAGCTGCATCATATCTGGCAAACTGCCCACTGTAGCTTTGCCTTTGCTCGGTCACTGTGCGGCAACTGCCATGTGATTTGGATGTCTCTTATGCCATGCATTGCAACACGTGTGATATACGGCCAGGTGAACAACATGACAGCAGCGAGCATGGCAGCGGTGGCGCACCTGCGCGCTCTGCAAAGCTTCCGCTTGCAGGCGAGCGGCCGGCTGCCTGAGGCTGCTGTATGTCTGCGGAACTCACCTACGACCTGCGATGCTGCGGCACTACGGTGGCAGCATGCCACCACGTCTCAGTTTGCACGCCGTTCTCCCCTGCACGAGTGGGATAAGCTGCGCACAGGTCGGCCCGCCGTGCCTGCCGCTGGCGCTGGGGCCGCTGGCGCGTGCTCCTGCCCTGCACACGCTGTCCATCGCCTTTGACATGCGGGCACGCGGCATCAACCCAGACCAGGCGTGTCAGCCGTCTGTCCTGCGCTGCGGGTTCCTGCTGTAAGCCGGTGTCATCCACACCATGCCTTTTGCTCAAACCACATGCTGTGCGACGGTGTACAGCATGTGCCTTCCGACTGGTCATCTGATGGCACGTTCTGAAAGTGGTGCTGGGTGGTGCAGGTGCCGCCGGGCACGCAGGTGCCGGTGATGTTCGACATCAGCCACCTGCCGCAGGTGCGCACACTGTTGTCTGCAAGCCTGCCTGCAGGCGTTGCCGCATGTGCACGCAGACACCATTGCCTGTCACCACTCTCACTGACACGCTGCCAGCTTGCGCCGCAGATCCAGAACCTGCGGCTCATGATCTTCCCCGACAACCCGCAGCAGCCCAGCAACAAGTTCCAGGTACTTTGATCTTCTCTCACCCTGATGCGCCTGTGCGGATACTGCTAGCACCTATATCTGATTGCCCCGCTTCACCATCCTGCTGCTGCCACATGGAGCAACAAGCACAGCGCCTGGAAGGGTTCTGGTGTGCAGGTGCACCTTGTGGCGGGCGATCCGGCGGCGCTGCAGGGGCACCGGCTGCAGCTGCTGGACCTGCGGCTCGCCAATGCCACGGCTGTCTTGTCTCTAGAGGTACATGCAGACCTGACTGCCAACAAGAATATAAGTGTGCTGTGCATGCAGCAGTGTTGGCACCGATTCTTCATCTAGGGCTGTTGCATGTATGTGATTGCCAGAGCTTACAACGCCAGCGATCAGCAATTTGCAGAAGGCTCGTTCTGCACAAGGTGCTGACAGCGTCGGCGATCACTGATTGATGCAGCTGATGACTGACTTTGTGCGGCTGCAGCTGATGATCCGGCTGGTGCAGCTGCGGCAGCTGCGGGTGCAGACGGGGGTGCTGGACCTGCAGCCGCCGCACAATGAGGCTGGCACGCCCTGCTACCGGGGCGCCGCTGGTAACACTGCGCCCTGCTTGCTGCAGGACCTGCCCATCCTCATCTGTGTCCTTGTGTCGTGCAAGTCAGAGGCTGCAGCCAAGGCCATCGAGCAGGTTCTCACGCATTTTGCTGAGTGCTGAAATGCTTGGTGCAGGGCAAATGCTCACCTGGATCAACCGCCTCACGGTGCGTGCACCTCAAGCTGTTGCTGCTGGCAACGGTCAGGCACACCGCCTGTGCTCCCCTCGGCATGCATCAAACGATTGGTGTACACAAGCTGATACTCTGCCTGCAGGGCCTCCACATGCGGTGTGATCGAGCCACGAGCAAGACATGCACAGCACTTCAGGCGCGCGAACAGGGTTGCTGTGCAGCTTCACAGCGACAGTGACCATGGACCGTGGACTATCCGCTTTGCAAAAGAGGGAGCACCACGGTGATGGACCTTGCCGCCATGCAGCCAAAGATTGGAAGGTCGTCGCTGCAGGCATTTGAGATGCTGGACGCCAGTTGCATCTACGATTGCCGCGCGGTGGCGGAAGCTGAGGCAGCTGCCGCATTCGGCGACCCACCGCAGGTCTGCGTATTGTGTAGCAGCAATCTGGCTTGCCACAGTTGAACCCGGGCTTTCTGGCGCAGAGCTCTATGCCTGCAAACTCTGACTCAACTACATTCCCCTGCGCCTACAGTCATTGCATGCGGCGCGGGAGCAGCAGCACCTGTGGAAGGGCGACGTCAACACCGCAAGCATAGCCATCTGGGGCCTGGAGGCATGAGACTACGCCGCCAGTTGGTGCCGTAGTGTACTTCCTCAGTGCAGCTCGTGGACGACTGGCTGGTGCAGCAGCCGGCACCAGACACTTCGGGGCTGATTTACATGTTGGAACATGAAATGTAACACCTCACTGAGGAGGCTGCTGTCAGAAGTGTCATGCAGTCGCTCACTGACAGCATAGAAGTTCGTTGCATCACGATTCTGTAGCAGACATCACAGTTCCTGAACGAAGTGCGACACCTATGGTGCTCAATTTCAGTGAGCAGACGATGCTAGGCATGCCGCACCAGCAAATGCAGCCCTTTAACCAAGGGGGATCTGATATACAAGTATCCACTCAGTCGAGTGTCATTGCCCGTAGCCAAACTGCGCGGTGCCCTCCCGGGGTTTCGTCTGCCCATTCGTGTGCTTGTTGGGCGCGAAGAAGTTCTCGTCTGCCTCGACCGTCACCTACGTACGATTGCCGGAAGACATCTAAGCCATTTGCCGCGGCACCGGCAGCATGCAGGCGCTTTTGCCCTGGCAGCACGGTGGCATATATATGCACCGGCAGGCTGCAGCTTTGCACACAACGACTGGGGGCACCATAGTCCCACCTGCACAGGGTAGGATAGTGCGGCTTCCAGCTGCTGGATTTCGTGGCACAGCTGGATGAGCAGCCGTGTGCGGAAGCTGCCAAAGCTGCGTGATCCGGGCGGCGTCGTGTGCATCTGCAAACAGATTGAAGGGACTGAAGTTGCAGGTTCTCAAGTTGCAATCATCCCCACCTTGCGCAGATGTGTTAAAGACTGCATGGACAGCCAGACTTGGCAGCTGTTTTGAGACGAGCAGTGGCCAAGGGTCGCGGATGGAACGCTGATTATGTAGTAGTCATGGCAGTAGGTACTGCAGCAAGGTCACTGCCATGCGGCTGCACAATGCTGCGTGTGGGCACAAATGCCCACGACACTCCGAGTTGGTGCAAAGGCCACGCACATGGAGGCAGACGTTGATGGAGTGGTTCTCTAGGGACTGCACGCCAACGAAGTAGGGCAGCGCCGTGTCGATGTCGTTGTTGTTGACCAGCACCCGGCGGAAGGCGTCCATCAGCGCATCCATCTTGGGGAAGTCCTGCAGCGGGAGGGCTTATGTTTTCAGATCCCACTGCATGTCATGCATGAGCAGGAGCGGGTGTGCTGTGTGCTGCTGCATGCAACAGTGGCGGCTTCCTGCACAGCAGAGGCATGCCTCCAGTACTGGTAGGTGCTCAGGGTGCGCAGGAACTACAGCGGTGCACAGCGCTGAGTGTGGGGCGGCCTGCTGCACCTGGAAGCGCATGGGCAGGGTCAGGCTGTAGGCGCGCGGCTTGTTGAAGGTCTGCATCACGCGGCTGTGGCCCACGCGCGACTCGTTGACGATCACCATGTCCGCCAGCATCTGCATGGGCAACGGCTATGTGGTGAGAGGCAGAAACTCTGTGTCAGCTTCCGCTGGATGTGTGTCCACCCAAAATCCCTTCATTTGTCGCTTCTTCTTCCACACCTTGTTGGGCATGGTGATGGGCAGCTCGGCGTCAGAGCGCAGGATGGTGCGCATCGGGTCCACCCGCTCCACCGTGCCCGTGATGACGCGGCCGCCGCCCGATGTGAGGATCTCCACGCGGTCGCCCACGACAAAGGGCTGGCTCAGGAACTGCATCAGAGCATGCTTGAGATCGCACTCGTGCATGTCGCGGCAGCAAGCCGCGCATGCAAGCAGGTGTGGCTGCTAGATTGGGGCAGATGGTACTTCCCAAAGACAGCAAGCCCACCAGGTTGATGCCGGAGATCATGTTGGCCATAACGCTCTGGGCCGACAGGCCGACGATGACGCCGGACACGCCGCCAACCGTGAGCAGCGGCTGGATGTTGACACCCACCACATGCATCGCCGACAGCACGCCCGCCAGCACCACCAGCCACGACACCAGGCCGCTGTGTTTGCATACCAGCATGCAGTTAACATGCAGGTTCGCAGGGCATATGTTGTCATATGATGGTGGCTTCCTTCCTGCTCGAGCCTTGATCACAACCGAGAACCTTGCTCCCTGTTCATGTAACCTTGTAGATATGTATGAGTTCCGCATGACATGCGCACCTGAAAGGGAGGACAACACGCTCCAGGGTGGCCGCTGCACTGCGTGATTTCTGCATGCCAATATGGGAGGTAGCACTCAGCAATCCTGACGAGGCCGAGGTCGGCTGGATGCGCCGGCAGGCAGGCAGGCAGGCACATGGAACACTGTTTATCAATGCTAACACACTGAAGTGCATACCTTGCCATGGAGCTTGGCCTGCGAGCGCAGGCTGCGCTGCATCACGATCTGCACGATGCGGTCTTTGAAACGCAGCAGCACCCAGACCCTGCAGCAGTGGTACCCGTGGCTCAAATCTGTCCACAGCAAGGCCACTTGCTGCGCCACAGACATGTGCTGTGCCTCTGTGGTTGCAGTGCTGGCGAAAACAACATACGCAAGGGCGATGATGGCCAGCTCATCAATCTCCTCGATCAGCTTGTCTGCCGCCTGCAGCAGGTGGATGCCGGTCTCCACCGCCTGGTCTGTTTGGCATCAACATTCGATTGCTCAGCTCCAGTCGCCCCAAGTGTTTGAGCCAGTCAGTTTTAGTTTTCAGGGCATATGCGCGGCAGCTCTGTCTACTTCAGCAGCACAGGTGTCCGCGGCAAAACAACGCTCACGCTGGATCTCTGACAGGAAGTTGTGCGTGAGCTGCCACTGCAGGATGGCGCGCATGTACGACTCCACCTCCTTGATGGAGTACGCGACCGCCACGACTGGAATGAACAGCGCTGCCGGCCTGCATGTTTGAGGAGCAAAGAGTGGAGACACCCAAAGCCGCACACTTCGGCACTGCAAGACATTTGCCAGCATTATACTGCTGATCGCATAGTTCCCTGATGGTGGTCCGTGAGCACACCTGCGGAGCGCCACCACGAAGGCGTCGAGGCCGCTCTTGAACAGCCCTCGCTGCTGCTCAAACACGTTCTCGTCAAAGTCATCCTCGGAGGAAGACATGGAGATTGTCCACTCCAGATCCTGCGGGTTTGCAGGCGGAATGATGGTGGAAGTGTGATGTGGGACAGCGCATCGCATACTGTTGAACATCGTAAGCCAGCCAAAGAGATTGGAGCAGACGTGACAGGCTTCCTGGCTGGAGATCAGTCCGTTCACAATCCCAGAACGAAGGCACCTCGCCGGCGTCGCTGCGGTCGGCCGCCTGGTGCAGCACCCTCGAGATGGCCATGGCGGCGCACGTCGCCGCGGCCGCCGACCCCAGGCACCGCAGCCCCAGCAGCCACAGCGGCGTGTTGGCCGCCGTCAGTGCTGCCGCCAGGCTGTCTGTCGCGGCCTTGGCCGCCCGCCCGCTCGCAGCGATTGCACCCGCTGACACGTCCCGCGGAGTGGATCGTACCTCCTGTGACGCAGCTGCAATATCAGGGGAGGCTAGTACAGGCATTCGGTCAAGGTATAGTGAGACGTGGCAGCCATGCACTGTGCAAGAAGCGCTAGGTCATTGCCTGATCGATGCAGCTGTACCGGTGTGGATTCAGCATGCACTGAGGACAGCGCGCCTTGCAGTAGCATGTGCAATGTACCATGTGCGACATGACGCATGGTGCATGTCAGGAAAGGAGCGGGACTGCATAGGCACCTGCTCATTTCGATCCCAGATCGCGGAAATGCTTGGAGGCGTTGCGCGCCTGCGACATCGCCTCACATGTCTCGCTGGATTGGAAGTGACCAAACTGCTGCCCAGCTGCGCGCGCTGGAGTGCTGCACTGCGGGCAACTGCACGGTGAAGCGAACAGCCTGGTGCTTGTCGAAGCGACAGCATCGCGCTCCGTGACGGGCGCTGCTCAAAGTGTAGCTCTTCTTACTGACGTCAAATGAGATGTGCTTGCTTGCGGTGTACATAGACGAACGCTTCGCAACTGCACCCGCCTAGACATGAACAGTCAACACAACAGAATGTGATGCCTGTGATCGCGCCACAACGAACGCCTTGGGCTGATGCAGACCCTCATATGAGCACGAGATGAGCAATGCTCAGTGCGCGTCGTTGTGTGTGTTGCCGGTTGACCAATACCGGAAGAGTTTGTGCTCCAGGGACCGCTCCACCCCCCGCATGAACTGCTCATCAACCCTGCTGATTCTCTGCAGCTGGTCCCAGATTTCAGGGGCTCAGGCTGAACGCCTCATCCGATGCAGTCGCAAACAATGAGCACGGTGCGTAGCACTATCCGTTGAATGAGCCAGCAGCACCACACACAAACGGCAGACGTGTGTGGACGCGTGGTCACGTGCAAGTTGGTGGAATGCATGTGTTGGGTCATGCAATGCTGCTTGCTTGCTGGGACGCTGGTCATTAGCGATGGCAGCACTACATGTGTAAAGAAGCCAGCGCGCAGCGCTGGCCAGGTTCAAACCTGATGCGGTATGCCCGGCTGCAGCGCCTGTCGGCGCAGCCGCCGCGCGCGCGGCAGCGCCGCGCCAGTTTGTGTCTGCCATTTCAGACGCTCCTGCTGTTTGTGCCTCTCAGCTGGGCCTCCCCAGGTAGGAAAGAGACTCCAATTGCATCCGTTGGTGCCAGGGACGTATGGCAGGCTTGGGAATGGCCGCGCAGCGGCCGCTGCAAGCCAGGCCGCGAAGCGGCCTGGCCCCCCCGAGCCCGGACAACTCGTGTATGGTCCCCAAACCCTAAAACCGTGGTTTATTGTCTAAATGGCTATCAGACCACATGTACAGCAATGCAGAACACCTTTGTATCGAACATGGCGCATTCACTTGCGCACTTCCGAGTCTTCTACCGCTTTCAAACAACCAAGCAATGGTCTAGTGGTAGAATAGTACCCTGCCACGGTACAGACCCGGGTTCGATTCCCGGTTGCTTGAGCAGAAGTGGCGACCCCCTTTTGGCGGGAGGGGCCCCCGCCAGCTACCCGGCAACCGCCGCCGAGTGGGGCTCAGGCGCCTCCGGGAGCGGGCGGTGCGCCCCGCTGGTTCGATTCCCGGTTGCTTGAGCAGAAGTGGCGACCCCCTTTTGGCGGGAGGGGCCCCCGCCAGCTACCCGGCACAACCGCCGCCGAGTGGGGCTCAGGCGCCTCCGGGAGCGGGCGGTGCGCCCCGCTGGTTCGATTCCCGGTTGCTTGAGCAGAAGTGGCGACCCCCTTTTGGCGGGAGGGGCCCCCGCCAGCTACCCGGCACAACCGCCGCCGAGTGGGGCTCAGGCGCCTCCGGGAGCGGGCGGTGCGCCCCGCGGGTTCGATTCCCGGTTGCTTGAGCAGAAGTGGCGACCCCCTTTTGGCGGGAGGGGCCCCCGCCAGCTACCCGGCAACCGCCGCCGAGTGGGGCTCAGGCGCCTCCGGGAGCGGGCGGTGCGCCCCGCTGGTTCGATTCCCGGTTGCTTGAGCAGAAGTGGCGACCCCCTTTTGGCGGGAGGGGCCCCCGCCAGCTACCCGGCACAACCGCCGCCGAGTGGGGCTCAGGCGCCTCCGGGAGCGGGCGGTGCGCCCCGCTGGTTCGATTCCCGGTTGCTTGAGCAGAAGTGGCGACCCCCTTTTGGCGGGAGGGGCCCCCGCCAGCTACCCGGCACAACCGCCGCCGAGTGGGGCTCAGGCGCCTCCGGGAGCGGGCGGTGCGCCCCGCGGGTTCGATTCCCGGTTGCTTGAGCAGAAGTGGCGACCCCCTTTTGGCGGGAGGGGCCCCCGCCAGCTACCCGGCAACCGCCGCCGAGTGGGGCTCAGGCGCCTCCGGGAGCGGGCGGTGCGCCCCGCTGGTTCGATTCCCGGTTGCTTGAGCAGAAGTGGCGACCCCCTTTTGGCGGGAGGGGCCCCCGCCAGCTACCCGGCACAACCGCCGCCGAGTGGGGCTCAGGCGCCTCCGGGAGCGGGCGGTGCGCCCCGCTGGTTCGATTCCCGGTTGCTTGAGCAGAAGTGGCGACCCCCTTTTGGCGGGAGGGGCCCCCGCCAGCTACCCGGCAACCGCCGCCGAGTGGGGCTCAGGCGCCTCCGGGAGCGGGCGGTGCGCCCCGCTGGTTCGATTCCCGGTTGCTTGAGCAGAAGTGGCGACCCCCTTTTGGCGGGAGGGGCCCCCGCCAGCTACCCGGCACAACCGCCGCCGAGTGGGGCTCAGGCGCCTCCGGGAGCGGGCGGTGCGCCCCGCTGGTTCGATTCCTGGTTGCTTGAGCAGAAGTGGCGACCCCCTTTTGGCGGGAGGGGCCCCCGCCAGCTACCCGGCAACCGCCGCCGAGTGGGGCTCAGGCGCCTCCGGGAGCGGGCGGTGCGCCCCGCTGGTTCGATTCCCGGTTGCTTGAGCAGAAGTGGCGACCCCCTTTTGGCGGGAGGGGCCCCCGCCAGCTACCCGGCACAACCGCCGCCGAGTGGGGCTCAGGCGCCTCCGGGAGCGGGCGGTGCGCCCCGCTGGTTCGATTCCCGGTTGCTTGAGCAGAAGTGGCGACCCCCTTTTGGCGGGAGGGGCCCCCGCCAGCTACCCGGCACAACCGCCGCCGAGTGGGGCTCAGGCGCCTCCGGGAGCGGGCGGTGCGCCCCGCTGGTTCGATTCCCGGTTGCTTGAGCAGAAGTGGCGACCCCCTTTTGGCGGGAGGGGCCCCCGCCAGCTACCCGGCACAACCGCCGCCGAGTGGGGCTCAGGCGCCTCCGGGAGCGGGCGGTGCGCCCCGCTGGTTCGATTCCCGGTTGCTTGAGCAGAAGTGGCGACCCCCTTTTGGCGGGAGGGGCCCCCGCCAGCTACCCGGCACAACCGCCGCCGAGTGGGGCTCAGGCGCCTCCGGGAGCGGGCGGTGCGCCCCGCGGGTTCGATTCCCGGTTGCTTGAGCAGAAGTGGCGACCCCCTTTTGGCGGGAGGGGCCCCCGCCAGCTACCCGGCACAACCGCCGCCGAGTGGGGCTCAGGCGCCTCCGGGAGCGGGCGGTGCGCCCCGCTGGTTCGATTCCCGGTTGCTTGAGCAGAAGTGGCGACCCCCTTTTGGCGGGAGGGGCCCCCGCCAGCTACCCGGCACAACCGCCGCCGAGTGGGGCTCAGGCGCCTCCGGGAGCGGGCGGTGCGCCCCGCTGGTTCGATTCCCGGTTGCTTGAGCAGAAGTGGCGACCCCCTTTTGGCGGGAGGGGCCCCCGCCAGCTACCCGGCACAACCGCCGCCGAGTGGGGCTCAGGCGCCTCCGGGAGCGGGCGGTGCGCCCCGCGGGTTCGATTCCCGGTTGCTTGAGCAGAAGTGGCGACCCCCTTTTGGCGGGAGGGGCCCCCGCCAGCTACCCGGCAACCGCCGCCGAGTGGGGCTCAGGCGCCTCCGGGAGCGGGCGGTGCGCCCCGCTGGTTCGATTCCCGGTTGCTTGAGCAGAAGTGGCGACCCCCTTTTGGCGGGAGGGGCCCCCGCCAGCTACCCGGCACAACCGCCGCCGAGTGGGGCTCAGGCGCCTCCGGGAGCGGGCGGTGCGCCCCGCTGGTTCGATTCCCGGTTGCTTGAGCAGAAGTGGCGACCCCCTTTTGGCGGGAGGGGCCCCCGCCAGCTACCCGGCACAACCGCCGCCGAGTGGGGCTCAGGCGCCTCCGGGAGCGGGCGGTGCGCCCCGCGGGTTCGATTCCCGGTTGCTTGAGCAGAAGTGGCGACCCCCTTTTGGCGGGAGGGGCCCCTGCCAGCTACCCGGCAACCGCCGCCGAGTGGGGCTCAGGCGCCTCCGGGAGCGGGCGGTGCGCCCCGCTGGTTCGATTCCCGGTTGCTTGAGCAGAAGTGGCGACCCCCTTTTGGCGGGAGGGGCCCCCGCCAGCTACCCGGCACAACCGCCGCCGAGTGGGGCTCAGGCGCCTCCGGGAGCGGGCGGTGCGCCCCGCGGGTTCGATTCCCGGTTGCTTGAGCAGAAGTGGCGACCCCCTTTTGGCGGGAGGGGCCCCCGCCAGCTACCCGGCAACCGCCGCCGAGTGGGGCTCAGGCGCCTCCGGGAGCGGGCGGTGCGCCCCGCGGGTTCGATTCCCGGTTGCTTGAGCAGAAGTGGCGACCCCCTTTTGGCGGGAGGGGCCCCCGCCAGCTACCCGGCACAACCGCCGCCGAGTGGGGCTCAGGCGCCTCCGGGAGCGGGCGGTGCGCCCCGCGGGTTCGATTCCCGGTTGCTTGAGCAGAAGTGGCGACCCCCTTTTGGCGGGAGGGGCCCCCGCCAGCTACCCGGCAACCGCCGCCGAGTGGGGCTCAGGCGCCTCCGGGAGCGGGCGGTGCGCCCCGCTGGTTCGATTCCCGGTTGCTTGAGCAGAAGTGGCGACCCCCTTTTGGCGGGAGGGGCCCCCGCCAGCTACCCGGCACAACCGCCGCCGAGTGGGGCTCAGGCGCCTCCGGGAGCGGGCGGTGCGCCCCGCTGGTTCGATTCCCGGTTGCTTGAGCAGAAGTGGCGACCCCCTTTTGGCGGGAGGGGCCCCCGCCAGCTACCCGGCACAACCGCCGCCGAGTGGGGCTCAGGCGCCTCCGGGAGCGGGCGGTGCGCCCCGCTGGTTCGATTCCCGGTTGCTTGATCGGCAGTGAGCGACCCCCTTTTGGCGGGAGGGGCCCCCGCCAGCTACCCGGTAACCGCCGCCGAGTGGGCTCGGGCGCGTTCGGGAGCGAGCGGTGCGCCCCGCTGGTTCGATTCCCGGTTGCTTGAGCAGAAGTGGCGACCCCCTTTTGGCGGGAGGGGCCCCCGCCAGCTACCCGGCACAACCGCCGCCGAGTGGGGCTCAGGCGCCTCCGGGAGCGGGCGGTGCGCCCCGCTGGTTCGATTCCCGGTTGCTTGAGCAGAAGTGGCGACCCCCTTTTGGCGGGAGGGCCCCCCGCCAGCTACCCGGCACAACCGCCGCCGAGTGGGGCTCGGGCGCCTCCGGGAGCGGGCGGTGCGCCCCGCGGGTTCGATTCCCGGTTGCTTGAGCAGAAGTGGCGACCCCCTTTTGGCGGGAGGGGCCCCCGCCAGCTACCCGGCAACCGCCGCCGAGTGGGGCTCAGGCGCCTCCGGGAGCGGGCGGTGCGCCCCGCGGGTTCGATTCCCGGTTGCTTGAGCAGAAGTGGCGACCCCCTTTTGGCGGGAGGGGCCCCCGCCAGCTACCCGGCACAACCGCCGCCGAGTGGGGCTCAGGCGCCTCCGGGAGCGGGCGGTGCGCCCCGCGGGTTCGATTCCCGGTTGCTTGAGCAGAAGTGGCGACCCCCTTTTGGCGGGAGGGGCCCCCGCCAGCTACCCGGCACAACCGCCGCCGAGTGGGGCTCAGGCGCCTCCGGGAGCGGGCGGTGCGCCCCGCTGGTTCGATTCCCGGTTGCTTGAGCAGAAGTGGCGACCCCCTTTTGGCGGGAGGGGCCCCCGCCAGCTACCCGGCACAACCGCCGCCGAGTGGGGCTCAGGCGCCTCCGGGAGCGGGCGGTGCGCCCCGCTGGTTCGATTCCCGGTTGCTTGATCGGCAGTGAGCGACCCCCTTTTGGCGGGAGGGGCCCCCGCCAGCTACCCGGCACAACCGCCGCCGAGTGGGGCTCAGGCGCCTCCGGGAGCGGGCGGTGCGCCCCGCTGGTTCGATTCCCGGTTGCTTGAGCAGAAGTGGCGACCCCCTTTTGGCGGGAGGGGCCCCCGCCAGCTACCCGGCACAACCGCCGCCGAGTGGGGCTCAGGCGCCTCCGGGAGCGGGCGGTGCGCCCCGCTGGTTCGATTCCCGGTTGCTTGAGCAGAAGTGGCGACCCCCTTTTGGCGGGAGGGGCCCCCGCCAGCTACCCGGCAACCGCCGCCGAGTGGGGCTCAGGCGCCTCCGGGAGCGGGCGGTGCGCCCCGCTGGTTCGATTCCCGGTTGCTTGAGCAGAAGTGGCGACCCCCTTTTGGCGGGAGGGGCCCCCGCCAGCTACCCGGCACAACCGCCGCCGAGTGGGGCTCAGGCGCCTCCGGGAGCGGGCGGTGCGCCCCGCTGGTTCGATTCCCGGTTGCTTGAGCAGAAGTGGCGACCCCCTTTTGGCGGGAGGGGCCCCCGCCAGCTACCCGGCACAACCGCCGCCGAGTGGGGCTCAGGCGCCTCCGGGAGCGGGCGGTGCGCCCCGCTGGTTCGATTCCCGGTTGCTTGATCGGCAGTGAGCGACCCCCTTTTGGCGGGAGGGGCCCCCGCCAGCTACCCGGTAACCGCCGCCGAGTGGGCTCGGGCGCGTTCGGGAGCGGGCGGTGCGCCCCGTCCGTTCGATTCCCGGTTGCTTGATCGGCAGTGAGCGACCCCCTTTTGGCGGGAGGGACCCCCGCCAGCTACCCGGTAACCGCCGCCGAGTGGGCTCGGGCGCGTTCGGGAGCGGGCGGTGCGCCCCGTCCGTTCGATTCCCGGTAGCTTGATCGGCAGTGAGCGACCCCCTTTTGGCGGGAGGGGCCCCCGCCAGCTACCCGGTAACCGCCGCCGAGTGGGCTCGGGCGCGTTCGGGAGCGGGCGGTGCGCCCCGTCCGTTCGATTCCCGGTTGCTTGATCGGCAGTGAGCGACCCCCTTTTGGCGGGAGGGACCCCCGCCAGCTACCCGGTAACCGCCGCCGAGTGGGCTCGGGCGCGTTCGGGAGCGGGCGGTGCGCCCCGTCCGTTCGATTCCCGGTTGCTTGATCGGCAGTGAGCGACCCCCTTTTGGCGGGAGGGACCCCCGCCAGCTACCCGGTAACCGCCGCCGAGTGGGCTCGGGCGCGTTCGGGAGCGGGCGGTGCGCCCCGTCCGTTCGATTCCCGGTTGCTTGATCGGCAGTGAGCGACCCCCTTTTGGCGGGAGGGACCCCCGCCAGCTACCCGGTAACCGCCGCCGAGTGGGCTCGGGCGCGTTCGGGAGCGGGCGGTGCGCCCCGTCCGTTCGATTCCCGGTTGCTTGATCGGCAGTGAGCGACCCCCTTTTGGCGGGAGGGGCCCCCGCCAGCTACCCGGAAACCGCCGCCGAGTGGGCTCGGGCGCGTTCGGGAGCGGGCGGTGCGCCCCGTCCGTTCGATTCCCGGTTGCTTGATCGGCAGTGAGCGACCCCCTTTTGGCGGGAGGGGCCCCCGCCAGCTACCCGGAAACCGCCGCCGAGTGGGCTCGGGCGCGTTCGGGAGCGGGCGGTGCGCCCCGTCCGTTCGATTCCCGGTTGCTTGATCGGCAGTGAGCGACCCCCTTTTGGCGGGAGGGGCCCCCGCCAGCTACCCGGTAACCGCCGCCGAGTGGGCTCGGGCGCTTTCGGGAGCGGGCGGTGCGCCCCGTCGGTTCGATTCCCGGTTGCTTGATCGGCAGTGAGCGACCCCCTTTTGGCGGGAGGGGCCCCCGCCAGCTACCCGGTAACCGCCGCCGAGTGGGCTCGGGCGCGTTCGGGAGCGGGCGGTGCGCCCCGTCCGTTCGATTCCCGGTTGCTTGATCGGCAGTGAGCGACCCCCTTTTGGCGGGAGGGGCCCCCGCCAGCTACCCGGAAACCGCCGCCGAGTGGGCTCGGGCGCGTTCGGGAGCGGGCGGTGCGCCCCGTCCGTTCGATTCCCGGTTGCTTGATCGGCAGTGAGCGACCCCCTTTTGGCGGGAGGGGCCCCCACCAGCTACCCGGTAACCGCCGCCGAGTGGGCTCGGGCGCGTTCGGGAGCGGGCGGTGCGCCCCGTCGGTTCGATTCCCGGTTGCTTGATCGGCAGTGAGCGACCCCCTTTTGGCGGGAGGGGCCCCGCCGCCGCGGATTGGTGGGTGCTCCTTATTGCTCTGCGCCCTTCCGAGGGCCGCCGCCTGCTCTCTAGCAACCCCCCTTTTGGCTCATTTGTGACTCGGATAGATGGGCCATTGCGGGTGGTATCAAGATCTGATATGTACCACCTACTCATTGCTTACAAATCAAGGAGCAAGTTCTAGTGGTCCCAACAAACGATGACATGCATTGTAATGTTGGAATGGAAAGCGGTAAGGGAAGTTGCAAATAATGTTGCAAAGAGAGGCCCGTGAATACCTACAAAAGTGTCAACATTCACAACTCAGGCAGCCTCAAGCGAATACTGATGTACAAGGTTTGCACGTCGTCACATAATCAATTTGACCAAAGTAGTTGGGCTTGTGACATCAACGTCCAGTGCGATTGGTTGCACAAGACCGAGGGGCGTTCATCCATGTTGCTTGGCCAGGATGGATGACAGCGCCCATAATGTAATATGTGCACCCAACTTGGCAACACAGGAGGAAAAAACCACAAGCAACGAGGTTGGTCGCCGTACATTAGGGCGGTTGTGCTACAGCGGCAGCTGAAACGCCATTGCGCCGCGACCATGCGCTTGGGCGGCCGCATGCGCATTTCCGGTGGAGCAGTGCGAGGCGGCTCGGATGCCCACTGGCCGCCCTTTGCGACTGCTGCGTTGAGGGTAGGTTGGCTACCGCGCTCCGCTACACCGCCATCTGGCGCTTCGACCGTCGCCGACGCCAGTAGCTTTGCCCTACTTCGTCGGACAGCCCTCTCAGGTGTCGAAGGCCTGGCGCCGCGACCGCCTCCGGGGGGCGTGCAACTGTGCCTCCGCCCGGATCGCCTCCGTGACGAGGTTGCCCGGCAGGATCCCCATGCCCACGGCATCTTCGCCTAGCCAAGGCAACCGCCAGAGCACGAGGATGTTGGAGGCGGTCCCGTCCCCGCCGGGCAGTTGCTCTGATAGCCGCTCTGACAGCCGCATTGCGGTTTGTGGGATGTGCAGGCCGTCTTCGCACGGCCGTGTGCGGCGGCGAGACGTCTTGTTGTATAGCAAGGGCAAGCCGGGCACCAACCCGTACAGCGTGACGAGTGGCGGGAGGTTGTTGCCAAACATGTTGCGCATTAATGGCTTCGCCACATACAGGCGCCGTCTCGTGTCGCTGAGCTCCACGTAAATAGGGAGGTTGTTGGCGGGCCGCACGCCGCCGCCCTGTGCAACTTGGTGCGGCCGCCTTGCAATTGGGCCGTGCGCGCCGCCGATGCTGCCAGAGGCATGGCTGGCAAGACGTCGGCTGTCGACGGCGCTGCCGGGCTGCACAGACGTGGCAGCCGCTGGCCGAGCCCCGGCCCGCGGCGACGCAGTGGGGACTGCCGCTCCTCGGCTGACATGCATGCAACTTGAACCTGGCGGTGTGCAAGAATCATGGCAATGAGCGTGTTAACGTCTGTACAATGCAACAACAGGTGGCTGATCATTGAAGGAAGGCAAGGTGTGACCGCCTTGCGGGCTGGTGGCCCCGGCCACATGACGTGCCCCAAAGCAAGCGATGCAATAACATGCGTAGCATGCGCCTCGACCGCCATGATGATGTCACTGACAAAAGCACCTCGTGGTGGGGCGAGTGTCAACTGCGTAGCCCGGGCGGTGGAGTCCTCGAGGGTTGTATTGCATGCGTCGGAAGCGTGCGCCATGGTCTCGGGTGGCCCTGCGACGCTCGAATGCCGGGTGTGAAGTGAACGGTCACATTGCAGCAGCTTGCAGCACGCACACGACTAGGGAACACCGTTGCAGATAAGCAGTATGCACATGACAACTCGAGGATGGAAGCAAGCAGCCAAGTTTTGAGCTTGAAAGGGGAGGAGGGAATACCAAGGTAGTGGCAGAAGCAAGGGAGCCAGGAAGTTGTTAGGCTAGGAGAGTGTGCATGAAAGAATGAGAGAATGGCCAATTTGCAAGGCCGAACCTTCTTATAAAGGCGGGCTAAACCCTATGTGGCATAATGCCTCGGATGCTACCACTCCTCGGAGAACGTCTCGAGAGCGAGAACATGAACGATGTCAGCTCGAGAGAACCTCGAGCGCGAACGGTGAGACGGGGATCTCTCGGTGACATCTCGGATACGACACACTCACGACACGACATACTCGTCAACCCGTCACGTCACGTCACGACACGACACACTCACGACACGACACACTCGTCAACCCGTCACGTCACGTTACGACACGACACACTCACAACACGACACACTCGTCAACCCGTCACGTCACGTCACGTCACGTCACGACGTGTCACGTAACGTCATGTCGCGTCACGTAATGCGCGGTGTACTACGTACAGTCGCGTTGCAGCCCACGTGGGCGTGCCGTGAGCCATACCCGATGACGCAATTGAAGTGCAGACAGTTGTAGGAGAGGCAGAGAGATAAGGGAGAAGGTTTGCATCCACTTGAAAGTGGGTAGTGTTGAATAAACACTGGTTTGCCCCAGTGTTGAAGGCTCAGCACCCTGTACGGAGGGATCCATAGATCCCTACGAACAGACCTCGCTCGTATGACCTTACAGTAGACCATAGGAGCAATCACCATACAGCAGGGTACCTGATAGTGGGCTACCAGTATGCAGTACTGGTGCAGAGTCAGCATGAGCAGAGTCAGCATGCCATGCAGTACAGCATGTAAGGGTTTAAGATACTTTCATCCAAACCCTGACTGCAGTACAATCGCCACAGGGCGGGTATCAGGTATGCTGTGCACAACAGCAATGTCAAACAAAGCGTGCCTCAAGAGTCGCGAGGCCTGCAATACTCTGGTGGAAACGTAGGTAGCACGCGACCAGCTGCCTAAAGATTGTAGGGCAGCTAATTGGCTACTAGCGGCGGCTACAGATGGTAGCTGGAAGTACTTTAAGGCGGCAGCTGGAGGTTGGAAGTACTTCAGGGCGGCAGCTGGAGGCTGGAAGCAATATCCGAATGCTGACCTTCCAAGGGGAGGAGGGAGTGTCAAGGTAGTGGCAAAGGTTGAAAGGCAAGGGAGTTATTTAGAGAGGAAAATGTGTAACGGAGAATGAGAGAATGAGCAAATGGCTAACGGCCTGGCATTGGGGCACCTTTGACGTGCACCAGAGCAAGCGATGCAATGACAGGTGCATCATGCTCTACTCTCGGTGATACCACCATGGCAAAGCACCTTGAGGTGAGATGAGTGCCAATTGTATGACCGGGGCAGTCTGGCCCTCAAGGATTGTGTTGCGTGCGTCAGCATTGTGCGCCATGGTCCGCCGGTGGACCTGCGGGCACTTGCAGCCATGCGTGACAGTCATATTGTCATGACGTGCAGCATGCACAAGGCGAAAGGAATACCATCGAAGGTTATAGATTGCAAATCATCATGAGCACGCGCGCAACAGAGACACTGGCAATGCAACGGTCGCCAACGAGTCAAGCACGGGTTCTGCGCCGCAATATGCTCAGCATGATCAGCGATTGCGCACTGCCTTGGGTGCAGCGTGCACAGCAGGGCACGGTAGGCTTGCAAACTATTGGCAAAACTCTGAGAAGCTTCCGGTTCGACTGTAATGCAATGAGCGAGTAGACTTTTCACACCCATTCACATGGACTCTGTGCAATGCCCAAGCTATTCGTTTACCATGCCAGCCGGTCTCTTGCGCCACATCAGCACCCAGAAATCTGGACAATGCGGCGCGTTCCCGACGCGGGACTCTACAATTCTGACGTAATCCTACGTCAGCATGCTTATCCGTCGGACGCAATGCTGCGCTCCGCGGCCGTGTCGCCTTAGGCCTTGATTTCAAGTCGCGTCCAAGCGCTCATGCAATAGCGAGAGTGGTGGTTGCGTCGCGGAAACACTACATGCGGTCTCAATGGTCGCTTGTTTGCGGCACAACACCACGGCCGCATCACGGGCGCATGCAGACGCGGATTGATGGCGCATTGCACTTCATAGCGCTTCACGGCCTCCACAATGGTGCAGCTTCGTGACGCTGCGCTAGAAGTCGGCCGTTCAGCACCCCGTATGTCACAATAGGGACGGTGGCCTACAGAAGCGTCGCCCCCCATTAGCGCGTGCCGCAACGGGCTGTGTCATGGCTAGTGATATGATGCCGGACGATGGCGTGACAAACGAGGTCGCGGCCTTCGTTTTGACCACGCGGTTTGCGACCGACTTCCGGGTTGGTCTAGCTCGAGAGCGACATACCGGTGTGTCGGCGTCTGCACCGCCAGCCGTGGGTCTTGAGAGCGCGGCAAGCATGGCCGTTTAACAAGGCGGTGAAGGCGATCGTCCGGGGGTGCGGCAGATAATGCGGACGCAATGTGGATTCGTGGATAGGGGAAGTTAAAGAACACGAGTTCTTTAACTACCCCTATGCCCTATCGTGGATAGCATGCTCTAGCCACGTGGTTGTTGCCACGTAGATATGCTGCAAGGTATTCGCAAGGGGAGCAAAAGCTTTAAAAGCTTTTACTCCCCTTGGGTATTCGAACGTCGTGCCAGAGCATATTGGGAGCGCCCTGCGTCGGACTTTCAAAGTTCAGGTAACGCCGGCGCTTGCCATGGTGATCGTGAGGTTTGCATCATTTCACAGGAAGGACACTTGCAATGCTTTGCGTTGTCAGTCGCATACTTGAGTGTTGCAGCATTGCAGGAAATGCTATGTCTACAGCCGCGGTGCCAACGTGCGGAGCGGGAGGGTTGGCATGTACAACACTTAGTGCGCTTCCAGGGTGCCTCATGGGGTGCACAACAAGTACAGCGATTTGCAGTTGTCTGCGTCTGTTGATGAATGATGATGAAGGCGATTACATCCCATATACTCCACTGGTCACACAACAATCAATGCTGGTGTCCAAGAACTGTGGAGCACCAGGGTTTAGCACAATGGCCGCACCCTGGATGCACCCAAAGGCATCTTGGTGCATTGTTCTTTAGTGGCCCTTTGTCCGATGTATATATGGCATACGAGCGGGGTGTGTCGGTGAACTGCAACCCGTTTGTTATGTAAGCATTGACGCCGTTGGTCACGCAAGTCTTGTGTGGGATCCTAGTCTATGGATGGACATCAATCGAGAATCTCAAGTGAGTAGATGCGCACATGTGTTCATTTCCTGAACCAGCATGAGCCACACAAAACCAGATGTCACGGCTCTAGGCTCTATGTAAACTGTGATGATGCTTGTGAAGGAGTGCCTGCAATATCTACAAAGTGAGAATGGAACAAGCATCTGCTTCCTACCACCGTGGCATGCATGCTGCGCAGTACTGGGTACATTGCAAATTGCACCCCGTGTTGTTTGCTGTCACTGTCACTTCTGCAAGTCCTTGTGTGATCTCGTCTCGGTGACATTCGGCATGCGTAAACATGTAGCAGCAACGCTAAGCAGCCTGCCTGGATTTCGGGCAGCTGTGCTTGCCGTCCATGTCCCGTACTGACCACGGGCAGTGGCATCGCAGCGAGCAGGCTCGCGGCCCAAACATTGGTAGCCCCTCGAGCAAAGATTTTGCACACACCTCAGAGCGCACCAGTGCCAGGTGACCCCGCCGCCGCTAGGAGGGTGCATCTTGTACCATACACAGGTCATTGGTTCAAAACATGATCGCACCGCCTTAATGTATATGCTGGCAGTGCCGCACAATCATCTACATTCTCATGTCCGCGCTGACGCCTGCCATCTTCTGTGCATCAGGGCCGCTGCAGCATGGTGCTGTCGCCCGCTTTTGCGCACCTGTGGCTGATCATCTTTGCACACACCGCAGCGAAAGCGAACGCTGCTGCTGAGACCTCAAAAGCAGCCGCACCCTCGGAAGCATCGGAGCAAGATCAGCTGCTGCGCCTGAGGGCTGCCGCTCGAAGTGCGCGTGCGCCACAGGCCACCGCCAGCTTTTGCTGCGCACCGCAGAGCTGTGCGCCAACTGGAGAGTCTGGCACGTGCGCCTCAGTGGAAATCGACGGTGTGTGCGGTGGCCGTGGGCAGCCATGCATCAGCAACGACAAGGCACGCAGCTGGTGGCGGCGGGCCCTGGCCTGGCTGTGGGACGCCGCCACTGGGCACCGCCCAGACCTCGGCAGGCCCTGGTACAGCTCAAAGTGGCTGCTGCTGCGCGTGCCTGTTGCGGCCGTCGTGGCCTGGCACCAGGTGAGGATGTCTTATGTTGAGCGCATCCATCAAGGTGCAGTGCAGTTGACAGTTGCAGCACCCTCAGCGCATGGCTGCATCCTCTCTGCAGCCACGCCTTGCCATGCCTGCCTGCAGATCGTCACCGAGTCGTCAATCGCCAAGAACGAGCTGTTCATGTTGTCGATGGTTGCAGAAATGCTCTTCGCATGGTACTGCGATGTGCTTGAACATATCCGCATCATATGCTGGCAACTGCCGTCCATGGCGCTGGCTCAGCCGTCCTTCCTGGGCACCGCAACGTGGGCCACTTGGAAGATACGATAGCAGTGGCCAGGGCGCTCGTATGTGCCGTGTTTGTAGTCGTGCTGGGGACGGTTTTCAATGTGGGCATCGGCATCTACGAACTTGGGAAAGATGCCATCGGCAGCTTGGAGGCTCAAGAGCAGAGTTGTCAGTCGGACTCTGGCCAGCTGCGGTGGCCGGGGCTGCTGCCGGCCTGTGGGCTGCTGCTGGCCGCGCCACTGGCAGCGGTCTTCTGTGTGGTCAAGGTCGTGGCCTGGTCCACCGGGGCAGCTGTGTTGTGCTTGTGCCTGCTCATCAAGGACGCAGGCAGCCTGGCGCTTGATGGCATGGTGGCAGCCTACCGTCTCTGCGGGTGCATCATCCGTACCACTTTGCATGCATTCCCACAGTGTAGTGCAATGATATACTTTGCTGCAGACACTGCGAACCAACGCAGGTGGTCAGGGAACAACCTGTCTCCTCAAGCTGCTGTGCCCTTGACACGCAGGCGCCTGCCAGCGGCCTGCAAGCCCATCGCCAAGCAAGTGCTGCCGTACTACATCATGCTCTTCGACGCCGCCACCGCCCTGATGCTGCGGGCGTGGCAGCGCATCCTGCTGCATCTCAAGGAGGCGCAGCGCAACAGGAAGCGGCGGTCGCAGGACCAGAGGAACGGCAAGCAGCAGGTGGGCAGCACAAGTCCTTTGGAGATTCTAGTTGCGCATCAGTGCAGAGCACCGTGTCCATGTGTGCTGGCTGTCAGCAGCCTGACACCATGCACTACTGATGCTTGCAGATCAACGACATACCCTTTTTGAACGGCGCTGTGTCAAACATGCCTGCCGCCCACCCAACAGCGGCAGCCCCGGCCTCCAAGACCAAGCCCAAGCAGCATCGATCCAGGAGGGGAACAGCGCAGCTGAAGCGCAGCAGCCCGCCCACAAGAGCCAGATGCGACGTCACACCAGCAGCAGTCCCGCCCGTCGACAGCAAACCATCTGTGGCTGCGCCACCAGCTGGTGATGCAGCACAACCTCAGCATGGCAGCAGACCTGAGGCTGCATCCCGCCAAGCCCTTCAGCAGCCAGCTGCAGAGGCATCTTCAGAGCCCCAGCAGCCGCAGGCAGCAGAGTCGGTTTCAGACACCGGCTGGATGCTGTGTCCCATAACCCAGGTGACTGGGTGGTGTACAGCCTGCCAACCCAATTCCTTGCTGCATGAGGGTCACAAAGCCTTTCTCATCTTCGGTGTGCTGATTGCAGGAGGCCATGGTGGACCCAGTCGTACTCGTGGGAGACCAGCACACATATGAGCGAGCAGCGATTGAGGCGTGGCTGGCAGCTCATGATGTGTCACCGGTGACAGGGCGGCCGCTCAGCAGCAAGGACATCTTGCCGAACCATATGCTGCGCGGCCTGATCAGCAACAAGGTGGCTATGCTGAGCAGCTGAGAGTCAGCAGTTTGATGAGATCGGTCACCTGTGAAAGCTGGCCCCGGACGGGCCCCTTGTATCAAGGGGCCGGCCATGTTGCCATGCATTTGTCAAGGAATGCGCATGTCGGCGGTTGTGTAGATTAAAGTATCTGTGTGACGATCTGATGCTGTGAATCTGCATCATACTTCTCGGATGCTTGTGGTTTTGGTGCGCTTGATAGTTCAGGCATGTTTCTGCGTTGCATCTGCTTTGATATTCCTCGGACTTGGGGTTTGAGCATGCATCAGGCGGCGGCAAAGTCCGCTTTGGTACGAATCAAACTTTGTTACATGCAAGCAGAACACGCAGGACTCGTTGTTGTATCCACACTCCTATATGAATTGTGATATACTGGCGCCACCTCCAGTCTCATCAGCTCCTGTATACTTTCGCCACGTAGCTGTCGATCTGCAGGGCAGGTGCAGGTGCTATCAAGAGGGGAAAATGTGGCAGACACGATGGCTGGCACTCCAAGGCTGTTTACTCGCACAGTTGCAGTCCATGAGACTGCCCTACCCCTGTTGCGCCTCCCCAGCCCCTACCTGAGTGCGGCACACGGGGCAGCAGCGGCCAGTGGGCATGGTGGATGACATCAGGATCAGCGTGCACGCCCTGCAGCAGAAAGCAGCACACATGCGCTCTTTGACTACAACCAGCACTGCACCCACAGCCTGACTTTGTGCAGAAATGGCAGTGCCTACTCTGTCTACAGGTTAACCACAAGCTGCTTCTTGCAGCGTCTGCACATGCTTGGCAGCACATACGCCCTTGCCTGCAGAGGCACTGGTGGCCGCACGGCGCCAGGATGACGTCCTGTGGCAGGTCGAGGCACATCACGCAGCTGGCGTCTGCTGCGTCCAGAACGTCTACCTCAGCAGCAGCCGCTGCAGTGCCGGTGGCTCGGGGAGCTGCTGATGCAGGCTGAATTGCTGCAGGCTCGGTTGTGGGCTGCAGGATGCCGATGTGGGCCGTCGCATCAGCGGCGGGCGCGGCGACCTGACTGACGGTATTGTTGGGTTCCGCATCCAATGTCCGCACTTCGGCAGCAGCTGGTTCTGCTCCAGCCTGCAGTCATTGGGACGCAGTGATGAGGCATTGGTGAGTAGAGATTATAGGCAGCTACAGCCATCATGTCTCACAGCTTGCGGTTACAGCCGGTACAGCTGCTCCTGTTCATACCTGGATGATAGCCTGCACGTCGGAGGAAGGCTTGGTGACATCGGCCACTGTGGCAACATGCAACGCAGCTGCAGCCTGCTGCTGGATGTCCACCACGGTTTTGCGCTCCATGGCGGCTGCGTGACGCACTGCTGCATCCTGCTGCACATCGGCATCTGGGGCAGCCACTGTCGCCATGGCACCAGTGCTCTCTGCAGCTGCTGGAGTGTCTTGAGCAGCGGCGACGGGAAGAGCTGCCAGCCTACGGCGGGCACGGCGGCTGGGCTTTGCAGCGGGCGCAGCAGCTGACGCAGGGCTGCTGCGACGCTGGCGCCGCTTCGAGGGACTGATCTGTTGGCGTGCTGCCAGCGGCTGCGGTGCAGGACCAGCACCCTGCTGATTCTGGCGGCACTCAACAGCAGCAGCTCTGGCGGCAGCCCGCTTCGCATGCCAAGCAACAAGCCATGACAGCGGCTGCAGGAAAGCTGCCAATGCCCAGCGGCAGCGGCGGTAGCCTGCAGCGCTGACTGACAGCAGCCGGCTGGTGGCGGAGCCAGTGAACCTGCGCAGAGGTGTCGTCACATATGGCTGCAGGTCCTCCAAGAGGGTGATCGTCCTGGTGGCGGCCCTCTTGAGCACTTGCTTGCTGCGCTGCTGGCAGCGTCCAATGCTCTGCACAGCGGGCACAATGCATACTCACAACTGCAATGCCTGACGCAATGTGGACAAATGACCAACACTGCATTGGCTTACAACCATGTCGACGGAGCTGGTAACAGCAAATACAGTTGCATGGCAGATGGCACATCAGGCCGCACCTTGCGCCAGATGCAGGCGCTGATGAGGGACGCGACTCCCAGGAGCAGGAATCCCAGGCCAGACATCGAGAGGCCCTCCAGCTCCTGGAAGTCGTCGGGCTCGTCCTCTTCGCCGGCCATGCAGAAGCTGCCGTCATCTGCCATGTGTTCCTCGCACTGACCACCAGCCGCGACGCCAAAGTCGACTGTCATGGAGCATATATCAGAGCCGGATGCGCCGTCTGGCCCCCCTGCATCGTCCTGCCAGCAGGAGGAGTCGTCGCAGTGCTGCAGCACCATGTGCCGCTGCGAATCGCTGTCGCCGCCTGCCGGCACACACACGTCTGCAGCCTCCGTCAACTGTCGCCATGCCATCTCCAGCACATGCTGCGGCGGCAGCGTGCGACTGTCCAACGTCTGGCGCTTGCGATGGCCGGGTGCTGCAGTGCGGCTGCCTGCCGGATCCCTTTCCAGTGGGCGCTGAGGTGCTGGCATGGCAGCAAGGTCGCTGGCACGGCCTGCACCGGCTTGGTTGCGCTTCTGCTGGGCTGATGCTGGCGACTGCCATTCAGCTGGAGCGAGGTCTCCAATCGAGACCTGATGAAAAGCCACCTGCACACGGTGTACAGTCTCAGCACAGTGCCTGTGCAGGGTTTCATGTAGTGGCTCATGCTGTGCTTTGCTAGGTGCAGCAAAGCAGCATTCGTTGTGTAATCTGCAAGAGGTGCAACATCCGACGTACTTGACCATCGCAGTTGCCGTGCGAGCAGGCTGCTGGTATGACAGCACGGCGGGGGCATATGAGTGTCGCCACTATCTCCCAGTCAAAGAGCGCCTCCCGCATCACGCAGCCGTGTGGCAGCTCCTGGTCTCTTGCCTCAGCACGTGCCGCCCCACTGTAGCGGTTGTATGTCTGCCTCATCAGCGGTGCACGGGAAGGCTCGACGGAAGCCGCGCTGCCGTTGCACCTGCTGCTGTGCAAACCCCCTGAGACGCCACCACTGCTGATGACGCCGCGGCCGCGGCTGCAACACGGTGGGGCTGCAGAGATTGGTTGGCAGGTGTCTGGCGATCTGCAGGCGGGCGGCTGCACATCCGGGAAACCGCTGGTGCTGGTCTCGTATATGTATGCAGCCCTGCTGGGTGCGTGCCTGCCGCTTGCCTTGCTGCTGCCTGCCAAAACGCAGCACTGCGACACGGCAATCGCAACCAGCAGCAAAGTCAGCGTGGTGGCCCTCATTGCAGGTGCAGCTCCTGTCCTTGGCAACCTGCACCTTGACTTCCGTCCTTCAGGACAGCCGCCGGACTGCAGTGCTGCAGAAGAAAGAGATGCCGACCATACCAACGCAGGTGATGTGGATGGAACGAATTTGATGACATCTCAGGGTCGAAGCGGCATGGCGCCTTGCGCTCACGTCACGCGCAACGTTGGCGGAGGTTTCAAGGCACCAGCCTGGTACGGCGGAAAATGTGGCGGAAACCTTGCATCTCTGCTGCGGCACGAGCATCCTGTGGGTACTGTACCGTCGCGGATCCGCCCAAACGCTTTCAGCACATACAATATTTGCCTGAACTGTGTATACCAAGAAAGTCACAAAAGCCAACGCCCAATTCACTGTTTCAATGGTTGGTTCAGAGCCATCGCAGCTAGTTTATTAAACAAGATGATACAACGGCATCATGTGGCTACCAGACAGTGTCCCCGCAACGCAGCGCATCATGCATGATCCCAGCAGAGCCTGTACGGCATGAGTGTCGCCAAACTACATGCAAATGCAACATGCACGAAGTGCGTCCAAAGTCCAACATGACTCTCGGATGTACTGGAGCCGCCTCAAACAAACTCCTCACGTTCTATCTGAAGACCTTCGCCACATAGCTATCGATCTGCAGGGCAGATATCTGTGCCAGTCAGCAGTGACATAGCTCACACACAGCAGCTGGCACTGCAGGGGCGGGAATTGAGCACACCACCATTGTTTCAGTGCCGCAGCATGACTGCTGTGAGTCCACAGCCCCTACCTCAGTGCGGCACACGGGGCAGCAGTGGCCGGCGGGTGTGGCCGACGACATCAGGGTGAGTGTACACTCCCTGCAGCAGCGACAGCAGCATATATGCGTTCTGTGAGCGAAACGAGGGCTGCATTCAGAACCTGATTGCGTCTGGGAGCAGGCAATACATTGTGACTTGACAGCAATGGCCACTGGCTGCCTTCGAGACATCGCTGGAATCAATGCAACCCTCGGCTGTGCTCAGGCCCTGCCTGCAGAGGCACTGGTGGCCGCAGGGCGCCAGGATAACGTCCTTCGGCCGGTCGAGGCACATCACGCAGCTGGCGTCTGCAGCGTCCGGCACATCTGCTCCCGCCGCAGAAGCTGCGGTCCCTGTGGCTTGGGGCATTGCTGATGCCGGACGGGTTGCTGCAGGCTCGGTGGCATGCAGGATTGAGATGGAAGCTGCTGCATCAGCGGCAGGCACTGCAACCTGGGTGACGGCGCTGCTGGGTTCCGCATCAACCGCCCACACGCCGGTGGCTGGGTCTCCTTCAGCCTGCAGAAATTGGGACGGAGCGATGCGGCACTGGTGTATGAAGGCTACAGGCTATGGTCGTTTTTTCCCAGAGCGCAGGCATGGCTGTTGCATATTCATACCTGGATTGCACCGGTGGAAGGCTTGGTGACATCGACCACTGTGGCAACATGCCCGGCAGACGCTGCCTGCTGCTTGATGTCCACCCCAGTTTTGCGCTGCACGCCGGCTGCCTGTGGCACCGCTGCCTCCTGCTGCACAAGCGCCTCATCGACATTTGGGGCAGCCACCGTCGCCTTGGGACCAGTGCTCTCTGCAGCTGCTGGAGTGTCTTGAGCAGCGGCGACGGGAGCTGCCAGCCTACGGCGGGCACGGCGGCTGGGCTGTGCAGCGGGCGCAGCAGCTGACGCAGGGCTGCTGCGACGCTGGCGCCGCTTCGAGGGACTGATCTGTTGGCGTGCTGCCAGCGGCTGCGGTGCAGGACCAGCACAGTCCTGACTCTGGCGGCACTCAACAGCAGCAGCAGCTCTGGCGGCAGCCCGCTTCACATGCCAAGCAGTCAGCCATGACAGAGGCTGCAAAGTATCTGCCATGCCCCAGCGGCAGCGGTGGTAGCCTGCAGCACTGTTTGAAATCAGCCGGCGGGCGGCGGCACCAGTGCGCATGCCTAGAGCTGCAGTCTGCACCTGCACATACTGCTGCAGATCCAGCAGGCGTGTTCTCGCCCGGATGGCGGCCCTCTTGAGCCTTCGCTTGCTGCGCCGTTGGAAACGGCGAATGCTCTGCACCGCGGACAGACTGCACAATCAAAGCAGCGATGCCTAACGCAACATGAACAAAACGGTCAACGCTGCCTTTGCTTGACAACATGTCGATGAAGTTGGTAGTGGCAAAGGACGGTGCGTGACAGATGGCACATTGGGCCGCGCCTTGCGCCAGACGCAGGCCGCGAAGAGGAGATAGGCGATTCCCAAGAGCAGGCATGCCAGGCGACGACGCATTGAGAGGCCCTTCAGCTTCTGCAAGTCGTCGAGCTCGTCCTCACCGCCAACCGTGCAGAAGCTGCCCTCATCTGCCACGCCTTCCTCGCACTGAGCGCCGACCGCGGTGTCATTGTCAGTCACTGGTACAGTAGAAGGTTTGCCAGATGCCGTGCTGCCGCTGCACCTGCTGCTGTGCGAAGCCCCTGGGCCGCTAGTGCTGCTGACGCCGCGGCCGCGACTGCAACACGGTGGGGCTGCGGGGATTGGTTGGCAGGTGGTTGGCGGTCTGCAGGCAGGCCGCTGCACATCCGGGATATTCCTGGTGCTGGTCTCGTGTATGTAGGCAGCCCTGCTGGGTGCGTGCTTGCCGCTTGCCTTGCTGCCTTCTGTCGAGACGCCATTATCCCGCGGCACGACAAAGCTCATGACCAGCAGGAAAGTCACAAGACCCGCGACCAGCAGAAAAGTTTGGCTGGCGGACTTCATGGTGCAGCACCCGTCCCTGAAAGTATGCACCTTGACTTCAGTCCTGCACACGGCCGAGGGTCAGCTGCCGGACAGCGATGCTGCAGACGGAGGTGAAGGCAGTCGATGTGGGGTGAACAGGTTTGATGATGTGTCAGGGGCACAGCGGCATTGCGCCTTGCAAATCACGTCACGCGCAACTGGCGGAGGTGTCGAGGCATCAGCCTGGTACGGCGGAATTTCTGGCGGTGAGTCGTTGCCCTGAAGGGTGAGCATGCTGTGAGCGCTGTTGCATTTTTGGGCAGTTCTTGCTTCGACCACAGCAAGCTGCTCACATATATCAGAGGATCTGCCGCTAGGACAGGTCCCCAGGGAGTCTGAGCATAGCAGGCTTAGCCGGCACTCACATCAACGAATGTTGCAATGGTCAGCACTCGACGCAATGCGCAGTCCACTTCTGCCATCTAACCCTGATGCAACCTTCCCATGCATTGCGCGCTATGGATCAGAGTCAAGCTGTTGCCAGCGGCTCAGCCGTGGCACTGCCACCCGTCAGCAAACCCCTGTCAACAGTGCGCCGGCCGCTCTCGCCGTCAAAGCCACCCTGCGGGCCGCTGGGCCCATGTCCTGTGGCCAGCTGCTCTGTGAAGGCCTGCTCCGACAGTAGCCTGACCGTCGCCTCCTGTAGTGTCAAACAGCAAAAGCTCAGGCAGGCGCCCTCGGTGGTAGCTGCAAGACAGGTGCTCACGCCCGGCCCACAGAGCCCCTCCAAGCATTCAGACCCATCCCATCACCTTCAGGTCGTCAACGCCAAACCCGCTGGTGGCTGAGACCCGCAGCGCGTGCGGCAGCGCTGCCGCCACCTGCACCGCATTGCCGATGTCGTTTGCACCGCTGCGGCCGGCGCCTGTGCCGCCCCACACCACTGTGCGGGCGCCTGCCGTCATCGGCAGCTGGCTGCCATCGCTGTTGCCCTGTCCTCCGTCTGCCTTCGCAGAGCTGAGCCTGACCGCTGCCATGCTGCCATTGGCGTCGCTGCCGCTGCCATTGCTGCTGGGTGGTGGGTCATCGGGCCCAGCTGCCTGCTCTGCCGCCTGGTGCGCTGTCGCCGCGTCCACATCGCCGGCGGCATCGAACTCCTCCTCCAGCAGGTCCGCCTTCGACAGCACGTCCAGCCACAGCTTGCCGGGGAAGCGCTCCCGCAGGCTCCGCCTGCCGTGGAGAGGGCGCAGAATGTTCGTTGTGTTGAAGACGTGCCAGCCCGTTTGAGGTGCACCTACCCATCTGGGACCTGACATCTTGCAAAGCTGGTCGACAGCGTCTGCGTTCCTTCATGAAGAGCGTGAAAAGGCACCAGGAGCAGCGTTCCTCCTCTCACCTGACGGCCCACTGGTCGGCGACGCTGGTGCCGCAGCTGCCGGTGAGGTCCACGACGAACACCGCGGCGGTGGGCAGGTGCGCCAGCGCCGCCAGCGTCAGCCGCTCCATCGCATTGCGCTCGTCCTCCGGCCGCCGCAGCAGCCCCGGCGTGTCCGTCACCTGTCAGGGGAAGGGGCCCGATTGATGCCCTGCAGTGTCTGTGTTGACAGCTCTCAAGAGCAATGGAGTTGCCCCATCATGAGCGTGTATCAGCAGCGCTCCTCTTCTCATCAAAGTGATGCCACAGTTGTAGCGCTGTTGTCCGAGCAGGCAGCAGGCCTGACTGATAGATCTGCCAGAACAGTCAGCGCAGGGACGCACCTGGTGGCGGCGGCCGGCCACGAAGAAGTGGCCCATGGCGATGGAGCGCGTGGTGAAGGGGTAGTCGCACACCTCCGGCGCGCCGCTGGACAGCAGCTGCACCAGGCTGGACTTGCCCACGTTGGGCGCGCCCACCAGCGCCACCTGCAACCCATATGCATCATAGACTCAGAGGCACGCACTCCAGGCTTCATGCATGGCACATGCATGATCGGTATCTTACAAAACCTGAGCTTTTAGAAGAGTGCAAGTCAGCAGGGCGGGTATTGCGGAGGGTGCTCACGGTGGGCAGGTAGGGGTCGACCAGCGGCAGGCGACGGAGGGCGCGCGCCACGTCCACCAGCTCGTCCACCGCCGCGGCGCTTTTGAGGAACTGCGCCTCCAGCGCCGCAAAGCCCTCGTCCACCGTCGCCAGCGCCTCCTTCCGGGCGCCGCAGCGGGCACAGCGCGCCGCGTAGTTCTTCCCCATCTGCAGAGACACACATTTCGGCATCAAATGAAGATGGCGGAACTTTGATGTGAGATTGCCGCTCATTCCTAGCGTCCCTTAGATCCCTGGCAATCGGCAACGATGCTCACAGTGACACAAACCAGCTGGAACTCTGTGCACTTCCACCTCTGTGAGCCTCTTGCGCAGCGTGTCCACCCGCTGCAGCACGCCCACATAGCGCTCCTCGCCCACCGTCAGGTCCAGCAGGGCGCGCTCAAAGGGGTGCAGCCGCAGGGGCGGCGGGAAGCCCTTCATGTATGTCGTCAGCGGGCTTGTGAGCGCCTTCATGGTGAAGTCCATCTGCCGCGCCGTCCTGTGGAGTGGCAACAGGGCAGATGGGCTAACACTGTTGTTGAGGTGCAGCACTGACACTTGATGATGCCGTCCTACTGGCCAACCCCACTGCAGCCAAACTGCAACCCATGAGCTGCACATGACCAGCACCTGTTCCGGGCCTTGGCAGCCTCGTTCTTGATGGTTTTGCTGCTGGGCAGACGCTGCGCCTTGCGCAGCGCTGACGACAGCTGCTCACTGGCGATCTGCACCTGCGGCAGCCGCTGGAACGCACCTATTGGCAGCTGTGACTGCCTGCGTGGGTGGCTGGTCTGCTGTGGGTGGTCGCTGCCAGAGCCCCCATCAGTCGGGTCATCGTCTGCCAGCTGGCTGCCTGCGCTGCCATCAGGGTGCAGTGCTGTGACATGGCCATCATCCTGATCAGCTGCTCGGCGCTGCGCCGCAGCTGCTGCGTCTGCACCAATGCCAGCGGCGCGTTCGACTGCGTCCCTCTTCCGACGCGTCCACCGCGCAGGATGCTGCTGCGTGGCTGCTGACTTCAAGTGCGCGGCCTGGAGCATGAGTGGATAAAAGTGAAAGGGCGTAGATGTCATGCCAGCCAGGTGGTGCAGGCACTTGCAGTGAGTCATCGCGTGTGGTCAGCTTCTGTGGCCTCCTGCTCGCCACCTCAGCTCCTGCTCACCTGCTGCTGCGGCCCCACACATGAGCCGCGGTGCGGCGCATACCAGCACAAAGGTGGCCGCGTACTTTGCATGCTTGTCAGCCGCCGAAACAACATGGTCTGCAAACACAGCACGCACACTTGCGCCGACCGCAGCCAACGTTTGAGGTCATGCGCAGACTGGAATGGCAACAATGTCACACGATGCATGGTGGCGGCTCACCACCCTCAGGCTCATGCCTGCGTGCCTTCGTGAAGATGGGTCACATGCCTTCGAAGACTGCAAGTGTCTGCAAGCCACAGCGGATGCTTCCGTGTGCTCTGTGTGAAGTCACTCCCGAAACTTTAAGCACGACAGTGGCTGTAGGCAGCAAACGGAGGGCTGGGCTCCCGAAACCGTCAGCAAACTGCTAACCTGCTTGTCATATACAACACAAAGGACAGAGCTCAGACACGTTCAGTATATGCGGATTGCTGTGAGCTTGCCGCCCCCCGCACGTCTCGGGGATCCAAGATGCATGGCACGTGCCACCACCAGGTGCTGTTCGACTCAAGAAGCAGTGATCATTTGACGTCAGTTGACGGGTGCTTGCACCTTGTGCTGCTCCGTATCAGCAAAGAATACGCAGCGTGTAGCTTGCCTCCTGGTATACATTGGAGCAGCAAGACGCACCTGCAATTTATGCACATTACTCACTTGCAGACCTGCGGCTCGTTTTGCAGCTTCGACATCAGCCGTTAAGCAGTCTTGATCTCGTCTTGAGACCTCGGAGTTCATTTTCATGTAGCGCCAGTGACATGTGACTCCGTGATGGCCCTGCACTGGCCTACTCTTCGAGGGCGTGTACAGCTCATGCAGCAAATGACGACAGTGTCTGCGGGCTGAGCCGCGCCGCAAAGTGCCGCACCAGACGACTGAATTGCCCTAGTGCCACAGACGCAGCAACCGTCGCCTACCCCGTACCAGCTCGGGGACATCTGCCAGGCAGTCGGCGGCGTAGCCCTAGTTGCGGCGCTGCAGACATCACCGGCAGGATCCACGGCCCCTAGTGGGTTGCCGGCGGAGGATTCTCTTCGTCCCACATGTTGGCCAAGAGCCTGGCGAAGGGGAAGGGCGGGGGCGTGAAGGGCGGCCCCCCGCTGGAGCGCCAGGCATCTGCGCCACAGTCGATGCCGACGGTGCGGGAGTCCGCCTCGCTGCGCACCGAGGACGAGAGCGTGTCGTCAGACGGCGGCCCTGCGCCGCTGCAGCCGCTGGACCGCCGCCGCGGCGACGTGGACGGCGACGCGAGGGCCGCCAGCAGCAGCGGCGACAGCGCGTATGACCCCGCCCACCGGCCGCTGGACAAGCCGAACGGCATGCCACCGATTGCGACCTCGTCCAGCGGCTCCTCGGAGCTGCCGCCGCAGCAGGGCAACCAGCAGAGCAGCCAGTCCGGCAGCTGCAGCCCGCCCAAGCCGCCTGATGAGACAGACGGCTTTGCAGGCGTCGCCGTCAGCAAGCCTCAGGTGAGGGGCGCTTGCAAGAATAAAACATATCACCATGCTGCTGGGCATCTGCCGTCGCAAAGCTGTACCGCAGCCATCCGCATAGTGCGACATGGTATCTCCTCTGCTCTGCAGCCGATCCCGGGGTCGGGGTCGCCGCCTGCAGAGGCGCCGCCGCTCCCGCCACCCAGCCCGTTCAAGAATGAGGCGCATCACGCGGTCCACGCGGGGACTTCTGTGCCCTCCTCTGCCGAGACACCAAAGGTGCACGATGATGTCACTGATGTGAAGCAGTGTTGAGTTCAAGCGCTGCAGTACGCTAATGCTGGCTGCAACCCCTCTCTGTCTGTGAAATTGTTTGTGAAATCGCAGGTGCTAGCCTCGAGCATCGACTCAGATGGCGTGCACACCTCGGCAGACAGCCTGCACGGCGTCTCAGCGGCTGTGAGGCGAGCCAAGCAGGTCAGATTGCACTTGGACATGATCTCGGAGCTATGCACATGATGTGGGCATGATCAACAGACTAATATAGAGCGTATTGATATTCGCCATCCTCCACTGCAGGAGCTGATGTTCTTTGCCAGTGTTGGCGACCTAAAGCGGTGTACCATCCTGGCGCGCACTGCAAAGCAGCTGTATGGCGCCGACATCACAGACTGCCAGGACTGGGATGCGCGGCGGCCCCTGTGAGCGCACATACTACCATGGTTGCATGTATCTGTGCTTGCAGACGCTTGCAGCACTGCAAGGACCAGCCGACTTTGAACTGCGTCAAGTTGTGCATCCTGCGTTGTGCACAACTGCAGGCATGCGGCGGCCGTGCACGGCTGCTACCAGGTGTGCAAGTGGCTGCTGAAGGTGGAGCGTGTCCCACCGTCGCCTGTCGACAAGTTTGGACGCACACCCCTTGCGGTAGGGCATTGTTGAGACCTTGATTTCTGCTGTGCCGTTGTCCAACATCAACAATCGGCCTCTGGTTGCACTTGCTGTTTGCTACTAGATGATGCATGCATGCGAAACGTTGATACCACTCATCACTCGCATCGCACTGTCTGCAGGACGCTGTGCGGGGGGACCACATGGAGGTCATTGCACTGCTGCAAAAGTATGGTGGCAAGGTGCGCCTGTTGCAAGCATTGTGTGGCTGTCCCGTCGGCACAGCATGCAAGGCCAACAAATGGTCCGATTTGCGGCAGTCAATGGCAACGTTGCTGTGTCATATCGTGGGCAGGTGCGGGACCCGGAGGGCCGTCTGGTGGAATACCAGATTTTCAATGTCAAATCCCTGGAGGAAGCCGTCATGCGCGAGTGGGAGGTGACCAACCTCGATGCATCGCCCCTTGATCTAAATGCCCAGTGTGCCTCCAGCAGCCCAAGCATCATGGATGTATGCCGATGCGATATGTGTGCCGCTGCAGATCGACCCCGCGGACATCCGCCTCGGGGAGAAGATTGGCGAGGGCGAGTTTGGCACCGTCTTCAAGGTTGGCACAGCCCCAATGCCGAGCTCAAAGCCCATTGCTTCACCGTGACTGACATGGTGGCCTATCCAATCCTGTGGCTTGGTGTATGCTGGGCTGCACAACATCTGCGGGCGGTCTTCAGGACCTGCTGAGTGGCAGTGACAGCACACAGCGTGATGACTGCACAGGCTGAGTGGCACTCCAGCACAGTGGCAGTGAAGATGCTCAAGCGGTCGGACAGCATCGCGATGAACGACTTCCGCACAGAGCTGGACGTGCTGCAAAAGGTGTGTTGCTCATGCCTGGGACCTCGGTGTGCATCATGGTACATGCATTATATTCTCCGCTTGGAGAGCATTTGCCTTGCCAGGCAATGCTCTGCCCGAGGATGCAGTTGGGGTGCAACGTCTGTGTTGATGCATGTAGATGCACCACCCGAACCTGGTGCAGTTCCTGGGCGCGTGCACGCGCTCAAAGCCTTACATGCTGGTGCTGGAGTACCTGCCCGGCGGCAGGTGGGGCCATGCAGCCCAGGTTACACCGCCAAGCAGTGGTCACGACAGGCTGCTTGCTCTGATATGCCGACAAACATGAGGTGCTTGATGTTGCTGCCCACAAGCAGAGCTGATGATTTGAACCCACCCTGCAGCTTGGCGGACCTGCTGAAGAACCCGGAGCTGCACCCCTCGCTGCGGCGCGCCATCGTCATGGCCCTGGACGCCGCCAAGGCCATGACCTACCTCCACGCCCACATGTGCGCCCGCGCCGGCGCCGGCTCCCGCCGGCCTGCATGAGCCCTGATGTCTACGAACCTCCGCACAGGGGTGTGTCGTGTGGCGGACGCCGGTCGTCTGGCTGTTTTCAAACACGACTACACCCACCTGCGCAGGCGGCAGATGGTGCTGCATCGGGACCTGAAGCCGGCCAACCTGCTGATCGGCGGCATCCACGCGGCGCCGGATAACACCTCCTACGTGGGCGCGCGCTACGGCATGGTCAAGGTCGCCGACTTCGGGCTCAGCCGCGTCACCACGCTGCTGAAGGCGGACCTGACGCCTGCCACGGTGGGCGTCTACCCCGTTGGGCTCAGGAGGTCCTTGCTCACTGCTGCTGCCATGCTCTGAAACAGTCCGGTGCATAGCTCAACTGCTGTGTAGGAGGCTGCTGTCTAGGGCTGTGACATTAAGAGCCCAACACCTGCAGCTCCCCAAAGGGGTTGCTGAGTCGGCCCACTCGCTGCCCACAGAGCATAGCAAGCCGCATGGACAGCCGCAATGACTCGCGCACCTCGCACCTCCGGCAGGACTCTGTGAACGACACAGTGAACTCCATGAACCTGCGGGCGCGCTCCAGCGACGAGCTGGATAAAGAGGCGAGTGTCGATGCAACTGCTGTCTGCTTCGACTGGTCACACTACACAGATGTGGTTTGTCAGTGTATAGGCCAACACATAGCAAGTAGCTTGCGACACTCTGCTCTCATTCTTGCAGGTCTATAACTACACGGGGGAGACGGGGACATATCGGTATATGGCACCGGAGGTGTACAGGCATGAGCCCTACAACGGCAAGGCCGATGTCTACAGGTGTGTCCTGTCGGCTGCGTACACAACTGCAACATCACCGGCTCAGGATTGACTGTGCATGCACACTGGTAGTTGGCGAGTGTACAGATGGCACATGTTGTGCGTTGCCGTCTGCAGCTTTGCAATGATCTGCTACGAGCTGTTCGAGGGCCGGAAGCCCTTCTCTGAGATGAATGCGACAGCAGCAGCGCGCGCAGCCAGCCTGTTTGATCGCCGCCCACCCTGGGGGAAGGTCAACAGGTGCAGACGCTTCGTCGGCTTCACCAGTATACATTGCGTATCCGAGCACTGTCTGATAGCACATGCTCCTGCGGACACCTGTCACCAGTCCGCTGGAATGCTAAGGTGCAGGAGCGCACATGTCAAATCTTGATGAGATGATCGGAATCAGCAGGTTGCGCACACGGAGTCTTGCCACATGTTGCAGGTTCCAGAAGGCGGTGCCAACGGCGCTGAAGGAGCTGGTCACGGAGTGCTGGAGCCCTGCCATGGATGACCGCCCTGACTTCGGCACCATCACCCGCCGCCTGGAGCACATCGCCAAAGCGCTGCCCGAGGTGCAGTGCCTGTTGTGGCTGCAGTGTCTGGCGCAGCAACCAAGTACTGGTAACAGAAGACCAATACCGTGCTGTGCGGGCTTCTGCAGGATCTGGACGAGAACAGCCTGGTTGGCGGCACCGGCTGCTGCGCGCCGTGTTGTGTGCAATGAGATGTGCTCTGAGGCGTTCTCAGCGGGGTGGGGTCTCTGTTGTGATGGTCGCAGCAGTCAGCACCGCAGCGGTCGGCACGAGCCCCTACACCTGCCGCACCTACCGTATACCTTGCACGAACTCTTCTCTCTTGCTGGTGTGACACCTTCAGGTTTCACACACTGCAGTTCCGACACTGCCGCAAGTTCTTGGGATTCCATGGTTTCTGGCATAGGGGGTGGCACTGGTGGTTTCGATTTCGCTGTGATCACTTGGTGTGTGATCACTGTTTGTCATCCTGGTTTTGCATCACACAAGTCAAAGCTCAGCTGACAGCAGGACCAAGATTCACAGCCTATCATTCAAGTCCTGTGCACATGTCCAATCAACCGTGTGGGCATCACGTCCTTGCCTGGAGGTGCTCCTATCAGATTGCTCATCACGATGCAATAGATCGTGCTTCTGCTGCTTGCACTCACAGCAATGCACCTCAACCCGGACAGCGCCAGCAGATTGTGACCATTCTGTCCTCTGTCAGAGGCTTCTGCCAGGCCGCGTGCACACCGCCACCTGTGCCGGGTCCCATGCTGTAGAGAGGCTCCGTCATCGCTCCTGGCTGCAGACCGCCCAGTGGCTGCAAGTCCGCCAGCTGGAGTGCCGCAGGCAGCTTGCTTGCTGCACTGCTGCTGCCGAATGGTGTGTGGCACTGCACGGCACCAGCAGTTGCCGGCTGACCGTGGCTGAACGGTGGCGAGAGCGTCTCGGATATGGACCCAGATAGGATGGTGTCACTGCCACAGCAGGCGGGCCAGCCGCCAGGCGCCTGGGCAGTGGGGAGGGGCCCTGATGCTGTTGGTTGCAAGGCGGCTGCAGCTGCGCTGCAGTTACAGCCTGCAGTCAGCAGTCGCGTCCAGAAGCCCTCACGCGAGGTCGGCACACTGTCAGGTACCAAGCACGCCGCTTGAGGCGGGTCAGCCCAGTGGCGGGCGCCGGTGTGCTTGGCTGGCAAGCTGCTGCCGGTGGTGGAGCTGCTTGCATCCGGTGCCGGCAGCGGTTTGGCTCCCCAGTCTCTGTCAGGCGACAGCCGCACGGCTGGCAGCAGCTTGCTGTGCAGTCTGGCCACGCTGCGCCTCCTGCAGCCACATGCGCCAATGCAGTCTGTCGCCGACCTGTCAACCAATGCCTGAGTGCATGCGTCAACAGCATTATCGATGTTAATACCAGTGTGAATCATTGATGCACCGTTCACCGTGGGCGTCGCTTGCCGGGTGTCAGCTTGCCCGTCTCGCTTGCTGCGGGTCTGCCAGGCTGCAGCAGGGAGGCGCTCGAGCGCTGCAGCGCCGCAGTGCATGTCTCCTGCAGCAGCTGGTTGCCGAGCTGCAGGTATGAGGTGGCAAAGGTGTCTGTGCTGGAGTAACTCGGCAGCGCTGCCTGCTGCGAGCTCTCCTGATTGCTGCGACGGGCGCTTGTGGTGCATGCCTTGCTGCGGGCGTGTGCTGTGAGCGTAGGTGGCATGGGCCTGGGGCTGTCGGCTGGCTTGGGCAACGAGGGCTGCGGACTGCCAGACTCGGCGGGTTGTAGTGTCAGGGACGCCTGTGGTGCAGGTGTGGCGCTGGGGGGCATTGCCGGCGGTGGGAGCAGGGGCGGCTGTGGTGGGTGCTGCACCTCCCATACCGACAGCCGATTGGTGTATGGCGCGGGGCGCACGCCCAAGCGACAGCCCGGCTGCAGCCGCAACATATTGGCAAGCACTTGCCAGCCGCCGGCGGCCTCGAGGGTGGTGCCGCATCTGGCATCTTCCTGCTGCTGCTGCTGCTGCTGCTGCTGCTGCTGCTGCTGCTGCTGCCGCATGTTCAGAGCAGGGTGAGAATCCCCAGCTGCCTGAGGGCGGTTGACAGCCGTGTACACAAAGTCGGGACTGCAGTGAGCATGGGACCTGAGCCGCACGGGAAACTCTGTGCCGCCGCATGCCACGAAGGTGCAGCTGTGGATGCTGCGCTGGCCAAATAGCAGCATCGCCTGCGGACAGAACGCACATCACTCTGGTGCTCATATGAAGCCAGCTTCAATGTACAGCACAGGGGCCCGTGTTGTGTTTATGCTCCTCAGTCGTCCCGGGGCATCCCACCTGCCGTGCAGGGATGCGGAGGGGGCCGTCGCCAACGATGAGCCAAACCAGGTTCACTGGCGGTACCTGCAAGGAAATGCAAGGAGCGTCACAGCGTACCATGTGCATCACCATGCGCAAGCAAGACAGCAGCAAAGGTGCCGCTGCATGTGGTGTTGTTCTTCATGGGGCTGCTTGGAGCCAAACCTCCTGACCTGCAGATTATGGGGCAGCTTCACTGCGGTCTGCTTCCGGGCCTCCACACCCTGAACGCTGCATTTGCGCCTGATGGTGCGCATCTGGGAGGGCGGCACCCACAAGGCCCCTTTCCGCTTCTGCGGCTCGGCTCGCCCACTGCGCAGCGTGAGCGGCATGGCTGTTGCGTATGCCTGTCTGCATAGGCACCTGCTGGGTAGCAGGCCAATGTGCATCAGCTGTAGGGTCAGGGCGAGTCCAAGTGCAAGCTATTAATGCACTTACCCTCTGAACATGCTCATATATGGGTGCCCTCAAGACATGTGTCCGTGCACCGAATGGCTTGATGATGATATTGAACTACTGTCGTCACATCAGAAGCAGGAGCTGCTTGGATTGCACCTCGTTCAACAGCCTTGGGTGCACCTTGCCGATTCACTGCCCTTTATGGTCCGGCGGTGGTGGGACACCTTTCGTACAGGTACAGTCAAGCCTCAGCCGTTCAACTACTGTGTTAGATGAGAGCTGTGGTCGTCACTGCGATGCACCTCGATCGTCGATGAAATTAAGCTCGACCAAGAGGCAACAGTGCTTCTGCAATATAGGCCATACTTCGATACTGAAATTCTCGGAGGAGGCCCCAGCGATCCAGGGTGGGGGTGCCTCAGCTTAGAAAACTCTGCCAGCGACTGAACTTGCGTGGGATTGACACTTTGACAGTGTCCACCTGAAGACTTTACAGACGCCGACGAAAGCAAGGAAAGCAGACGAGTTCCCTGAAGTCTAGCCCCAACGTGACAAGCTGATGCCAAATTTCAGTACAAACTCATGTCGGTCGGGCGTCCAAGACCCTGCCCTAACTAACAGCCCCATGTTACCCTGACATGATAGTGCCGACTGGGTGTCTCGCGTGCGCACACAGTCACAACCCATTGCACATGGTTTGCAATACACATTTGCAGTCAACGAAAGAACCCCTGTCCTGCAACCCGACAGGTTCTGCAGCAGGCTGCTGGTGCACCCCACTCATATTGCCGCTGTGGAGCAGTGCCAGCCAGCTGACCTGCAGCCGCAGGCTGTGCCGCTTACACCTTGTTGGGCATGGCCGCTGTCTCCGCTGCGACCCGCTTCCGCTCTGCGACCTCGTCCTCGACGAGGTATGGGTTCCTGTAGATGCGCGACACGATCGATAAGTCGAGAGGCTGTGTGCACAATCAAGCTGCTGGAATGCGTGCCTGCCAGAACACTATGCATTTGGGATGTCTTCCTTCCATTGCGAGCGCACCCATGCTTTGACGGGTGGTCTGCCTTGTCGCCAAAGAAGTCGCCGGCGTGCTTTGACAGGTCGTCTGATGCTGGGACATGGCCGGTGAACATGTTCTTCATCGTCTTCACCAGCTGGCCCCGCGCCTCCCAGGGTGGCTGCAGCACCACACATACTGTACAGGTCATGCGCAGTTCACACCACACGAAACAGCAGTGACATAAGCAGCTGACTGCCCACAAATTGATGCAGCAGCCGACACACAGCGGTGCAGCCAGATACATAGCGTACCAGCACTGTTGCGATGACCGTGGCAATGAAGCCCCACGTCATGCTGATGATCACCCAGAACGTGAAGTAGCCCTGCAGGTACCCAGAGGAAGGAAACGGTGAAGAGTGTGCTACACCCTTCTGTGTTATGCAGCAGGCCTATGCAGGCAGTTCAAGAATGCGTTTGGTACTGTGCAGGGGGAGGCAGCAGGTGCGTCAGCGTTCAATCATGTGGAGAGGAAAGGCACACCTTCGAGAAGACCTTTGCAGGCAGCGCCAGGCACGGCCACAGGATGAACAGCACGAGCGACAGGATGCCGCCCCAGATCAGGATCCACTTGAAGGCGTGGTCCATCGCGGCCTTCGAGTCCTTGCCCTCCTCTGTGATGCCTGCATCGTGGGAGGAGCAGCGTGTGACCGACGCTGCACGAGGGTCACCAACCAGTGCGCAGGCCTGGCAGAGCTAGCAGTGCGCCTGCCAAGGTGCAGCATGGTGAAAGCCGCCAGGCTTCCGCCGACGCATCGAGAAGGTACGTCGGTACTTGCAATGCCACACATAGGCTAGGCACACGTCGCACCAGTCCACTCGTCCTCGACCATCTTCAGGTTGCGTGTTGCCTCCCAGTCGAAGTTGTCGGGCTTGATGAGCGACACTACGATGCAGATGAAGGCGGAAATGAGGATGGACGCCAGGTTGCCGGCCAGCATGGGGTAGTCCTTGCCGGTGGTGTCCAGGTCAATCGAGGCGTACCCCACCTAACACACATCGACCGAGCACAGTGGTGAGCATGCCGCTCGATCTTCCAGTCGTAACTGGGGCAAAGACTGCAGCACACAACAACGTCAGGGTGGGAAGGGCGCATCAGCATGCACAGTGTTCAACAGCAGCGCGCACCTTGGTCCAGGTCAGCCAGAAGATCAGCCCAGCCCATTGGCCGACCAGCGCGCCGCCGATGGCACCCCATTTGGTGCACTGCAGCCGGCAGCAAGGCTGCTGAGCACCCGAAGTCCAAACAAAAGCGGAGCTGCGCATGAAATGAGGGCGCACACACAACCGTACCCTGCAATATTGCACAGTAATAGCCTACCTTGGACCACAAGAGGCACGCCGCAATGGGGAACACGGCAGAGCCGATGAGCACACCCATCACCAGGTACACCTGCACAGGGGTGACACCATTCGTGTTGCTGGGGTTGGCACTGGGCATTGACGGCAAGGCGGCAGGAAGGCGATGATGAAAGGCTTAGACACACAGCAGGAATTCTGCAGGCACAGACACAACAGCAGAGCACAACTGACGCACCCAGCCGAGCGACACGCCAGCAACATTGAGCAGCACCGCCAAGATGCCCATGAGGCAGCCGAACGCGCACACAGAGATACGGGACACCAGGATGGTCTCCTTAGGGCTGGAGTCGGGCTTGATGTATGTCCTGCACAGGTAGAAAGCAGCAAGTCACTACCGATCAAAGACTTGTGGTGCTGCAGTCCACGATGCACATGTGATATGCACTGGCTGTGCACGTCGGTGAGCAACGAGGAACGTGGGGCGCCCTCACCTGTAGATGTCGTATGTGAACAGCGAAGACACCGCGATCAGCTCAGCAGAGCCTGCACTCGCACACGACAGAGGTTGCAGCAAGTGTCACACCGACAGCGGTTGCCAACCTGCCGGGTGCGTGTGACAGCGGCTCTTGGAGCATGCACGGCGAACTCACCAGAGCTGGTGACAGCCATGAAGAGCATCAGCACAATCAGGATTGCGCCGCCTTTGCCCAGCAGGTATGTGGCAGCTGCTGGCGGCACGAGTCCCTGGTTGGCCTGCAGGGGATGGCAGTTCCTGCCATCAGCACCGCACGTGACCCCACAGCCACAATCACACGCGTGTACAGTGCCCAAGGGCCAGTGCAGGCATGCCATGCGTGGCGGAGCGTCAGCACCTCGTCAAGGGTCAGCGGCAGGTCCAGAGCGCGCGAGGCCAGGCCCAGGCAGGTGGCCAGCGTGAAGGGGATGCAGAACCACAGGATGCCACCTGAGGCAGCAGCACGCCAACAGCTTTGACGAGGCTGAAGTGCCAAAGAAGCGCAGGTTTATCAGGCTGACATGTAGCAGACCGTGGCAGCAGACACGGCTGGAGAGCATGTGCTGTGTGCGCACCCAGGATGTAGCCCTTGTGAGACGAGGAGGGGCGCGCTGCAATGGCGGACTGCCAGTACGCCTGGTCCACGAACACGGTGCCGAAGTTGCCCACCAGGTTGATGATTCCAAACACCAGCCCACCCTGCGGTCAACGCCCACTCGTCAGAGAGCCAGCTACGAGTGTTCATGCTCAGAGTATACAGCCTCGGAGAAGATAGGTTGACAGGGTTTGAGCATGAGCGCTGCATTCCAGGGCAGACGAGTCTCGGTGGTGCAGTAGCACCACCAATGCACAGGCCGGCTTGTGTGCTTGCCCACCTTGGACAGCATGGTCAGGTATTCGCCGTCCAGGTTGCCCTCTACGGGGGTCACCTTGGCCAGGGCATTGAGGTTGTCCCACACCTGCAGATTCAGACAACCACTTGCACCATGAGTATAGCACAGCAACGGTAGCCTTGCAGGGGGCAAGTCATCCTCATACCGTTTTGTGTGTCGTGAGGATCCCCAAATGAGTGGTTGGCCTGGCAGTGGGCTGACGCACCTTGGATGGGGAGCCGAGGTCTGGGGAGGTGGCATACACCATGACCGAGAAGATGCACAGCACCACGTAGATGTACACGGTGTGGAGGTACGAGGACAGGAACGTCGCCTTCAGCCCGCCAATGGCAGTATCTGCAAACCATCAATTGACTCCTATCATTCGTGCTGGCATGAACAACGTGTTATCACATGAGTTTGTGGCGCCAAACAAAAGTCAACAGTGCCGCAGCGAGTCACACTGGGTTTAGAGTGCACTGCAATGACAGAGGGAGGGCAGCAACTCACACATAATGATGCCAATAGGGATCAGGAAGGCTGCCGCGTAAATGTTCATGCCAGTCAGGGCATTGATGACTGCGGAGCCGCCAAGAAGCAGCATGCCTGTAACAGAGGGATGCAGCAGCCTTCACCCTTCTCCCAGCAACAACACAATGTGCATTGTTCAACGACGAGGCAACAGGAAAAGCCCAGGTGTTGACCCATAGCAGTAGCCTCAAGCGCAACAGCTCAGCCAAGCACCTGTCACAATGATATTGGTCAGGAAGCAGAAGAACAGGAAGACGATGTGTGCCGCGGTGCCCCAGCGAGCACGCACAATCCTGAGATTGACACAGAGGAATGAGACACGGAGTAAACTCCTGGGTGCAGGTAGGGAGCTGCATGCCAGGTTGCAAGCTTGGGGATTGTTCGTGGCTGCCAGGGCAAAGGCAGGACCCCGAAGTCCTTGAGTGTGGCTTGTTTGATGGAAGGTGAGTGACGCACTCTAGGATGGTGTGGGCCTTGGGCGCCTTCCGCTTCACCTCCACCGCCAGGATGCCGAACAGGATGATCTGGACAGTGGCACCCGATGCATACCTACAGGGTAGGAGCCGTGTGACCATGTCAAGCTGACAGCGTGTTTGCAGGACCTGTTTCGACAACAATCCCGCTGACGGTTCAGTATAGACGGTGCACAACATATACACAGCCGGAGCACGGTTTTAGATGATGCACACGATGCCTGTATCGCCGCTCATTAAAGGGGCAAGGCCGCACCAGAAAGGGCCTGAGACGCCATACTTCCAGGCGACATTCGAAGACTGCAGCAAGGTAGCGGCCCAGGTCCAGTGCGACACAATGTCAACGGCGATGAGACCGGTCTTGATGGTGCGGCCAGCACAGTTGAACTGCTCGCTGGATGTGCGGGTGCCACCAAACCTGCAGTCACATCAACATGTCTTCAATGCACACAGCCTGCCTCAGCACGCGTGCGCGACAATTCCAAACACGTGAAGCGGGCAGCATTGGATGTGTAGCAGACCAGCAGCAGGCACTCTGCTATCACAGCGTAAGCCACCCACTGTGGCATTGACAGGGCCGACCCCAATATACAAGTTGCAGCAAACCATGATGACGGAGACACTCGCACCTGTAGTCGATCCACACGATGAGGGAAGTGAAGAAGGAGAAGAACAGGCCGAAGCCCACCACGATGCCATAGCCGATGCCCTGCAGCGCAGCATGGAGTCACCAACTGGTGACAAGGTGCACGATGGCAATCTACAAAGCCTGTACGCACAGGGGTGCCTGGACAACAGTCTCTCTTGCAGCTGTGTTGATGCTTGCTGCAATGCGCTTACACGCTGTGCACAGCAGTACCGCAATACACTACATCATGAAGTTTGAATCACAGTGTGACTGCACCTGGCTCATCACCGGGTTACCACCAAAAAAGGACGTGTCATTGTCGAACTGTGTCAGCCCGAAGGCATTCACGCCTGCATAGCGCGAGATATGAGCCTGAGTCTTCGAGGGGGGTTTCTGTCTTGCAGCAAATCGCAGCTAGTGGTTTCAGTGCAACAAAGTGTTCACACAGCACCCGGGCTCGGCAGGCTGCAACAGAGCAGCGTCGAAATGATGTACAGAACGGAGACACACCGCCGGTCGGCATGTTGGATGATGAGTTGAGAGGTCAAGCGGCGCGAAACCCCTGCATCATGCACCGACCAGAGGTTACCCAGTTGCACTCGCAGTGGAGCACGTGTGCTTTGACCAGGCGGAGCGCAACAACCACTGTCTCAGATGCAATGTGCGTGCTGTGCAGCGGCATCGCTATCGATTAAAGGACCGTGTACAATTGGTTCAGGGTTGTGACGCGTCGTGCCAGCTGGTCCAGTCCAACGACCAAGCCCCGGCACAGCACGGTGGGTTGGAGAGGAGGTGATCAACAAAACAGCAGGAAGAAAGAGTGCTGGCCCCGTGCCAGCGGATCGCGCGGACCGAGCCGACCTCAAATGCGACCTGACGGTCACCCACGAAAGAGGCAAATCTAAGACCGTGGAGTCGCAACCCCCTCAAGGGGCCACGGCAACGCAAACACGCAGCTTGCACAAAGTCATCGTGCCGGCTGTGGCATGAAGCACGCTGCTAGACCCGAAGAGCAAGTTGATGTGAGCAGTTGTGGTGTTTGCATCCAACGCGTCTGGACCGCTGTATCGGGCATGCTAGCGCGATCGGACGGCATCACAGCACTGTTTGTGCTACTGATGATACTTGTGGCACGTTTACGCAGCACAGAACAGGCTTTTGATGCAGTTACTCGTCAAACGCATTTTGGGCTGCATCAGGACTGATTAACCAGCATACCTTCAGCAGGGCGTTGCGGCGGCAACTGCGATGTGCGCAGTCTCGCAGCTCGCCGGATGGCTCCTCGATGATGTGGTGGGCCGAGGAGCGTGTGCAGCGAAGAGAGTTGTGGAGCTGAAAGTCACGAGCCACGTGCTTGTCAGAAATCAACGAGGGACATGCATCGCTCCCTGGAGAGAGATCCCTTTGTACTTCAGAGCTGTGCTCATCATGCGCGGACCCCTGCAGGGTTGTTGGACTTCCGCTGATCTTTCTGTCAGATCCTGAGCTCACCGCGCCGTGACAGTAACGTTTCGCCCCGCCGCGCTACCAGATGGATGCTCTACACCTTTGGTAGATTTAGTATCCTCTGGGTTGAAGATGGCAATCAAAGCCTTCCGCAGAACAGTCTGTTGCATCGCCGGCTTGCAACAACGACTGAGGGCACCTTGCTGAGGGGTCTACCCGCCCAAATACTGCCTTAGCAGGGCCTTGAAAGTGTTTGGCATGCGATCTTGCTGAGGTGGCGGACTGGACCGGAGCACCAAAGTACGTGGTTCTCTGCGCGGCAATCTGCTGCGGCCCTGCCCCGGTGCGTATGCCTTGTATAATTTACAAACCGTTCAGGTGGGTTAGCGGATCGCCAAGGGCTGCAAGCACCTGCCAGAAATGCTGAACTCTCTGCAACCTCCTACACGGCGACCCACATGCTGATCACATGCGTGAGCATGCGTCTCCCGTGCGAAGCTGGATGCTTGATGCCATCACACGCTTGTGGTCGTTGAGGTGATCCGATGCATGCGGCCGCGAGGACGCAGTGTTTGGAGGCCTCAGCTTAGGTCTGAGGCATTTTGGCTCCATGCAGGTTGGCACCGGGTGCAGCTGGTCAGGCAGTCATGACCACAGGTGATCGTGCATGTTGAGCAATGTACCTTTGATGCGCAGGGTATGACACCCTGCATCACGATTTCACATGCATGGGCTTGCACCTGCTGCCTCTATAGTAAATTACGTGCATGGTGTGTATCACGATGCCATCGTGCACGTCTGGGAGGTGCGTTCAACGGACTGCTTTGTCTGCGTACTGTAAGGAGCGCTGGGCTCGCGGGGATGTGTGACGTCTCCCATGAGGAGCGACGACACCACTGCATGCGGCGCGCCGCTGTCCAATCCATATGGCCCTACCTTGATTCCTCAGCTGGGGTGGCAGTGGATGTGCAGGCACCAAGGTGCTCATCGCCAACCGCGGCGAGATCGCGTGTCGGGTGGCACGGGCTGTGCGGGCGCTCAACCACACGCCTGTGGTGGTGTACACGGAGGCCGATGCCCTGTCTCTACATGTGCTGACAGCGGAGGAAAAGGTGTGTGGAAGCTGGAGGGTTTTGAGGTCGGCAAGCAGGCATGTGCAGTCCGCCTGCAAAACATGTGGGCAGTAGGCGCTTCCCTGGGCCATGCTGCCAGTGCGACAGCTAAATCTGGGGCAGATCATGCCATCCTGACTCATCAGGCTTCTATCGAGGTCTTACAGCTCATCGCCGATCGCAAGGCCTTTGCAATGACGTGCAGGTGTGCCTCGGTCCAGACAAGCGGGCATACACCAGCGTGGAGAAGCTGGTGGCGGTTGCCAAGGAGCAGGGCGTTGTTGCTGTGCACCCCGGGTCAGCCATCCAACCGCGCCTGCATGCATGCTGTGGAAGGCATGCTCTGCACGGAGTTGTGCTCCAACCCTCCAAGGGATGCTGCCTATGATGCCAGGTCATGCAGCAGAACTACAGGCATGTCCCACCCTGAACCCTGTGATCGTTCTATGTGCACAGCTATGGCTTCCTATCAGAAAACGTGGAGTTCGCATCGGCCATCGAGGGCGCAGGCATCGCTTTCCTCGGGCCGACCACTGCTACCATGGAGCAGTTCAGCCTCAAGCACACCGCGCGTGCCATTGCTCAGAACGCCAAGGTGACCATGGGTTCCATGCTGTGTGCAGTCTTCTGCCCGGCTTCACCAGAATAGGTTGATGGCTGCCTGCATCCCACCCTGATAAATGAAGTTCAGACATTTGCTCCCAATCGGCAGGTGCCAGTGTTGCCAGGATCTGGGCTGCTGAAGTCGGCGGAGGAAGCTGGGGAGCTCGCGGACGGCATCGGGTACCCAGTGTTGCTCAAGGTGATGCTGGATGCCGCATCGCATGGAATCATATCTGACCAGCACTGCCGTTGCAACGGGGGCAATGCATCTGAGAGTAACGGCAGAGAGCAGGACCGCAAATGCTGTGTATGCTGCAAAGGCCACTGGCGGCGGCGGCGGCATCGGCATCTACATCTGTGAATCCCACGACGAGGTCGTCAGCCAGTTTGCGGTCGCCGCGCGCCAGGGCCAGGCCAGCTTCGGAGACTCAGGTGGGCAGTAACCCGCAGTGCTGTGGCCACGCAGGCCCAGCACATCATTGCTGTTACTTGGGCTGCCGTCATGGTCAGGCAAAGACCGCCCGTAGGTGCCTCAGACCGGCCACAATGGCAGTAGAAGGAAGCCGCCACGGGGACATCTGCTGCTGGCATTCCACATGCAGGCGTGTTCCTGGAGAAGTACGTGCTGCACGCGCGCCATATCGAGGTGCAGATCTTTGGCGACGGCAAGGGCACAGTGGTGCACCTGGGCGAACGCGAGTGCTCCATCCAGCGCCGCCACCAGAAAATCGTGGAGGAGACGCCCTCGCCCTATGCGACGCCAGACTTCCGGGAGGCCATCACCAGCGCTGCGGTGAGCACGCATGACTGCAACATTTAGGCAGCACGAAGCAATGCCGCTGTGCGTGTAACATAATCAGTTCCTGTGGTCGGGTGCCAGGTCCGGCTGGGGGAACATGCCAACTACCGTTCCGCTGGCACTGTGGAGTTTCTGGTGGACGACGACACCGGCAAGTTCTACTTCCTGGAGGTAAACCAGCAACCAGCTTTCTGTGCGTGGGCCAAGCTGTGCGACCGTCTACATGTGACTCGCTGATGTCAAGCCACACAGGTCATTCACGCCAGCAGCTGTCATGCAAATGCTCGTGTCTGACCTGCCATTGCTGCTCAGGTCAACACACGGCTGCAGGTGGAGCATGGCATCACTGAGTATGTATCACGGCAGGACCTGGTGCAATGGATGCTGCAGCTGCAGGTGAGGTTCCTCAGCCATGTTCTGGACCCATGATCATCGTGCCAAACTCATGGGTCAGCCCTATGGAGCCCTGTGGCAGACCCACACTGGCACTGTAGAGTCATGCTTGTCAACAGAGATTGTGGCGCTGGCACAGGTGCCTGGCCTGACTCCACCAGACCTCAGTACGTACACCTTTGACAACCGTGGTGCCGCCATCGAGGTCCGGCTGAACGCTGAGAACCCCGCCGCCGGCTTCACGCCCTCCTCAGGTGTTGAAAGCGGTGACAGTCCGTCAGTCAATACAGTGATGTGCACTCTGACCACGCACCACTGGGCTGCCCTGAAGCTGTGTGTTTGCAAGGACGGCTGCTGTATCATCCGACATATTTGCAAACGATGTGCGCACCCAAGTGAGTATGACATGGGCAGACAGCGGCCACTCCCTGGAGTGTGGGACCTGACCAAGGATCACAACGAGCGCCAGTGCAGCGCACTGCTGTATGCAACTTTCCTCTCATTGGCGGTGCAGGGGTGCTGGGCGAGGTGGCCTGGCCAGACATGGAGGGCGTGCGTGTGGACACATGGGTCGAGACGGGTGCGGAGGTCACGCCATACTACGACAGCCTGCTGGCCAAGCTCATGGTGTTTGCGCCGGACCGCCCCGCGGCCATTGCCAAGCTGCAGGCCGCCCTTGCAGCCACCAAGGTGCTGCCGCTCTACTGCCAGATGCAAATGTGCCCATCAGCGTGCCTACATAGGGCTGAATAGTTCAGATCAGATGATTGGATCTGCATGTCCAAGAAGTTTGCCACATTGTACTAAACTTCTTCATCTGCCAGCCGCTGCTTCATACTTCCTGTGACGCGCAAAATATATCCCGTGTGTGCCACAGCTGTGAGCTGAATGTGAGTGCGCCATGCTGCAGCTGCAAGGCATCCCCAACAACCTGGAGCTGTGCAAGGCAATTGCTGGCAGTGAGGGCTTTGCCGCGGGACGCACCACCACCAGCTTCCTGGCGGACTTCCCCTTCTCGCCGCGCGCCGCGGAAGTCGTCACCCCCGGCATGAACACCACTGTGCAGGTGTGCCTGAAGCTGATACTGCACAGTGTTGATCTTGTTCACCACATGGGAGGCGCTTTCGTCAAGCTGATGCTGGCACTACGCACTCTCCTGCCGCACCTTGACGTTCATTGCACAAATAGCAGCAGTGCTGTTGTGCGGGATCAGACCCTCTGGCTGCTGGCACAGTAGGAGCACGATACCACCAGATGCGCATTTATTGTTTTATGATGCAGGACTGGCCAGGGCGTGTGAAGCTGTGGAATGTGGGCGTCCCGCCCAGCGGGCCCATGGATGCATATGCCTTCCGTGTCGCCAATGCGCTAGTGGGCAACACACCCAGTGCAGCTGGCCTTGAGTTTGCCATCCAAGGTGCGCTGCATCCCTTGTGCACGGGTGCCCAATGACGCATTGCAGCCAGGTGTCGGAGGACCACTATCGGTAACATGTCCGCATGACGCCCACACCCCATGATGCAGGGCCAACGCTGAAGTTCCACGCGGCGGCGGTGGTGGCTCTGACAGGCGCAGAGTTCGGTGCCAAGCTGGACGATGAGCCCGTGCCCTGCTGGACCAGCTTTGCTGTTGCAGCCGGCACGACCCTGGCTGTTGGCATGGTGACCGACAAATTGTCACTCTAGTCGCTCAAGTGGTCTGTGAGGCATGCTCGTTGACGTGTTCTGCCGATGCACTCGCGACCTGCGCGCGCCCTGCTGTGCGGCAGGCAAAGGGGACGGGCGGTGCGCGAGGTTATCTGGCAGTGAGCGGCGGGCTGGACATGCCGGTGTACCTGGGCAGCCGGGCCACCTTCCCTGGCGGCAAGCTCGGCGGCGTGCAGGCATGCGCAACTAGCACTCACCAGCTTTGTTAGTAGCAGCACCAGGGGAACAAAACAACTGTGCAAAGTGCGCGTGCGCGATGAACCCTCAACCCGATGTGTATGCAGGGACGGCCACTGAAGGCGGGCGACTACCTCCCGCTGGGCAGCGAGGCAGCAGACGCTGTGCCTACACCTGGCGCTGAGGTGCCAGCCGCCTGGCGCCCCAGCTACCCAGCTGCCAAGGTGGTGCCCTGTCCTCACATCCAGCCCACCTGTCTCTGCACCAACATCGCATCCATCGCATCGAGGACATCCTGTGATCCCGCTGTGCTGCAATGGGTCGCGTGAGTATGTGAGGCTTTTGGCATGGCACATCAGGCGGGCGAGTGGACAGTTGGTGTGCTGCCAGGCCCCAACGAGGCGCCGGACTACTTCACGCACGATGACATCAAAACCCTCTACAGCAGCTCCTACTCCGTGCACTACAACTCGTGAGTATGGGCATGTGCAACGGTCATGCACTGGCCGCTATGCTTCGTGAGCGAAATGCAGGGCCCAGGCAGATATGCCCTGTTAACGTCCATCACCCAGCATGCGTGTCTTCATGCTACCGAGCTTCAACCACACTGAGGCAGCACGGCATTCCTGCAGCAACCGCCTGGGGGTCCGGCTGGAGGGACCAGCGCCCAAGTGGGCACGCACCGACGGTGGCGAGGGCGGCAGCCACCCCAGCAACGTGCACGACCATGTGTATGCGCTCGGCACCATCAACTTTACTGGCAACATGCCGGTGAGTAGAGTGCTGGGTTCGGGGGATCCTTGCACACTCACAAGAGTGCCCAGTCAGTTCGCAGTGCTGAACTATTGCAGCTGTCTATGGATCAGTTGGTTTGCACGTATTGCTGTGGTGGTGGAAGCATATTCTTATGGTAACACGACTGCAGGTGGTGCTGATGCCGGATGGCCCCAGCCTGGGCGGCTTTGTATGCCCTGCCACCATCCCCTCCGCCGAACTGTGGAAGATGGGACAGGTGACATTGCACTGCACAACTTCTGCAAGAGCTTGTGTTTTGAGTGGCCTGTACCAGGCACAGGTGCATCGATCGCACTGTGTTGTGTTGCCACTTCAGCACCAGTGAAGCAGCAACTGAATACCCTGGCCTGCATGACAGGTGTCAGCCGGTGACACAGTGCGATTCAAGCAGCTCACGCTGCCTGAGGCAGCAGCGCTGCGTGCCAAAGTGGATGCGCAGGTAGAGCTGCTTGGTAAGGTGGCGACGGGTGCCCTGAGCCCTGCAGACGCAGAGTCCCAGCTGCAGGTGGGCCGCGAGTCGACCTGTAGATCTTCTAGCAGGCGACGCCCTCCGCACAGCATGCCGCTCTATTGTATGGCATGTGATCAAGGTCTTGCATTGACTCTAGCACTACACGCCCTGCCTTCATAGGATGACCCAGCAGCTGGAGAGGGCCTGCCCGAGACGAAAGTGGTGCAGCTGCAGATCCCAGCGTCTGCTGAGCACCCAGGCCTGCAGGTACACTTCAGTCGCTCTTTCCCTCTGCAGGGTCCAGTCTGCGGCAGACAATCCTCATCATGCACCACGAACGCACTCCAAAGTGTGTCGCCAGAGACTGCTCAGCAATCAGGACCGTATGAAATCCTCCTGCTGACCGGCCACATGTCCCCACATCATGCACCATGTTTGCTGCGCAGGTGCGGCTGGCGGGCGACCGGTATGTGCTGGTGGAGTACGGCCCAATGGAGCTGGACCTCAACCTGCGCGTGCGCGTGTGGGAGCTGCAGGCGCACCTGGCAGCCGCCAAGGTGGGGCGCTGACCTTCCGCTAGGTCCTGTGAGCACAGGCAGGTTGGAGGCCAGGCATGTCCTTGCCTAGTGGCACTCACCAATGTCGGCTCACCGATCTGGCAGCCCTACCGCTCGTGGCATCAGCATGCGCCAGTCGTGTGATGACGACTCCCCGTGCACAGAGAGCACCTGCCTTCGAAGACAGGCAGAACGGCCAAGGGATGTAGGGAGCCCCGTGTGCTATGTGACGCTGACACTCTCCAGGTGCCCGGCTTGGTGGAGACAAGTCCGGGCGTGCGCTCAGTCATGGTGGAGTACGAGCCACGGGAGCTTGGCCTCGCCAAGCTGCTGGAGGTGCACGCATGCTGACGCACATCTGCTCATTGACACACTCCTCGTCTTGTGCGGCATGTCTCCACCACACCGCTGTGCCGCAAATGTCATACCATCCCACACTGACACTGCTGCAGGTACTGAAGGCCTCAGACGCTGCACTGCCGCCCAGCAGCGAGGTCAAGCTGCCCAGCCGCGTGCTGCACCTCCCGCTCGCCTTCGGCGACCAGTGGACCAAGGCCGCCATTAAAAGGTACTGGTAGAGACCCACACCTACATCATGAGAACTTCATTCGGGCTGCAGCAGTTTCAAATTTGTCTGCCGCTTGATGGTCATGTCGTTGTGCAGATACATGAAGTCATCACGAAATGACGCACCATACCTGCCGAGCAACATCGATTTCTGCGCGGCCAACAACGGGCTGCCCGGCGGCGCAGACGATGTGCGGAAGACGCTCATGAGCGCCTCCTACATGGTCCTCGGCCTTGGGGGTACGCGCCTTGACAGTGAACATATGCATCCTTGCTGTTGCGACAATAGCAAGGGTGTATGGTCACACGGTGTGTGTTTGTACATGCAGAGATGACACGTAGCATGGGGCCATGCAAGTGAGTGTCCACACCAGATGCATATCATCTGAAGCCTTTCCCGACGTGGTGTTTCCGCTGCAGATGTCTATCTGGGTGCGCCTTGCGCGGTGCCGCTGGACCCGAGGCAAAGGCTTGTGGTCCCCAAGTACAACCCTGCGCGCACATTCACGCCTGAGGTAGGGCTGACATGCACATCGGTGCTGACCGCACCTATCCGGCATGTGCATATCGGCCGTTTCGGCAACCTTTCGCCTGCTGGTACCCATGTTCAGTTTCTCCACAGGGAGCCGTGGGCCTGGGCGGGGCATACCTCTGCATATGTGAGTGCATTTGCCGTCAGCGATGTGTGCTTGCATGGTGCCCAGCAGCGTGCATGTGCCCAACCGAGCACACATGTCCCTTGCGATGCCAACCTACTCAACGCCACTCGTGCCACATCTGCGTCACACAAATGTGCAATGCTATCGTTCTTCTTGTGGCTCCAGACCCGATGGAGTCGCCTGGCGGCTACCAGCTGGTGGGCCGCACGCTGCCCATCTGGAACACCTGGGGCCGGACGCCGCCCTTCACGCCCGCCACACCCTGGCTGCTCCGCATCTTTGACCAGGTCCGGCTCTCAGAGGAGTCATCACAGGGAAGGATCACAGTCATCACCTCGTGGCCGCACGTGCCACTGCATCGCAGGAAGCCGTGGCCATGGTCCTATTGCTGCAATTAGCCTTTCCTACCAGTAGCTCATGTGCAACAACCAGTAGCCTGATCTGTGAGTGCAGGTCAAATTCTTTGAGGTGTCAGAGAAGGAGCTGGAGCAGCAGCGAGCAGCGTTCGCTACAGGGCAGCTGCAGCTGGAGGTGACCGAGGAAGAATTTGATATGGGCGCGTACAACAAGTATCTTGCAGACGTGGCGCCCGAAACGGAAAAGCTGAAACAGCAGCAGCAGGCAGCATCTGCCAAGCAGGTCAGACTCCCCTGCTGGTCTTCGGCTCCGCATGTTGACAGCTGCATATGCACACAAGTAGTGCCCTGTTACTGGCAGTTGCACCTGACACAGAGCAGCATCAGTGGTTGGGATGCGGAGTGGAATCTGCAACCCACATGCCTGCACTGTAGAACGAGCTGGACGAGGCCAGCCTCGCACGGCTCTCAGCCAAGCAGGCGACCAGCCCCGAACCGAACTCGGAAGCAGAGGAGGGGCCCGCAGCGATCCCCGGCGGCACAGACGTGGCTTCGGCAATCGCCGCAAATGTATGGGAGGTGCTCACGAAGGTGAGGTCTGGCGCATGAGCAGAAGGCATTGCCAAGTGCGCTCAGTAACAACCTGCTTGACATCGCACCCATCAGCTGCCCCATCTGCAGCAGTTCATGACCAGAGCGACGCACCAGATGCTACTTGATTGGCACAGGTGGGAGACGTCGTGGAGGCAGGCCAGAAGCTCATGGTGTTAGAGGCCATGAAGGTGTGCACCATACTGACTGATCATGCATGTTCCAACTTGCAACTGGTTGCTGGATGTCTGCATTGCATTATTTTGCTCGTTCAAGAACACTCCAAGCACGGCATGCGCCATGTGTAAGTTGGTACACATTGGTGCAGATGGAGGTGGCTGTGACAGCACCAGTGGGCGGCAAGGTGGCAGCGGTGCGTGCGGAGGCAGGCCAGCTGGCGCAGCAGGGCGATGTGTTGGCCGTCATTGTGGCAGCTTGAAATGCGGCATACCTTGCGGCACCGCTGCTGCCAACCCAAGCCGCCGGAACTGCTACCTGATCTAGCAGCTGCACAGTGACGCAATGTGCACTCGGTATTCTACTGCTTCACATTGAGACTGATATTGGCAGCGCTAGCAGCATCGTGGTTGCCTGCGCAAAGCTGTACCCAATTTTTGTGAGGCTGTCCTGCTCGGAATGCAAACTCGTTGCATTGATTTTATTTCGTTGTTTGATTGTGTGCGAGTCAACTCAGCTATCCTATAAGCTACTGCAGCTTGCCGCCGCCGCTCACCAAGGCATGATTCAGGCATGCATCTGGTCGAGCCTCGCTTCCATGACAGCAGAGGCAACGGTATGCGGCATGACTGCAGTCCTTTCTCCCCTGTGACGACGAAGTACGAGATCATCGGCGTAACACATTCGTCTGCATTGTGACAAAGCTGCTCATGCACGCACTCGAGGTTTTGACCCAGGATTTTGTGGCCCCCCTGGCCCGGCGAGGCAACTGCCTTCAGTAGCCGTATGCTTGGTCTCGCACGTGCGCAGCAGCCGGCAGTATAGCCAATTGTCATCAGTTCCTCCTCAAGCACCAGTGAGCTTGCAAGGACACATGCGGTCTTTGCTGATCCGCGCAGAGCGTCACCACGCACGTCTGTCGCTGATGAGTCAGCAACTGCAGCCTTGCAGCCGCCAGATATTTGACGACCGGAGCATCTACCGAGGCGTCGACAACCTACAATAGCTGCTCGCTGCAGATACAGGTTGCACCTCAGGACCAACTTCATGCTCGCGCCCATTTGGTGGCATTAGACTTGGATGCGTGGTGCACAGACTGATGGGTGCTTGCAGCCCTCAAGCGCTGTGCTGGACAGCCGCCCTTGATTCCGTGGAAAGGGTATATGCACATCGAAGCTGGTGCACGTACAGGCGCTTTCGCGTTCGAGTGCAGCATCATAGCTTCTGCTGTGGATGTGACCTATGCGCCTGTCCACGCACGGAGGGCACCTCACTTGCTGGGGCATTCATCCATGACGGTAAAGGTCCCTTCAGCAACTGCAAGCAGGCAGAAGAGCAGCACAAACCCACGTTCAGGGTTGCCATGCACGCTACTTTGCAGTGCATGCGCATCACGCAAGTCATTGCATTGTCCTGTATGTTGGTCTGATGTGCTGCATGCGAAAACATTCGTGCATTTGAAGGTGTTACCCGTTGCTGCCGTTTGCAGGCACAGCAGTCTAATGCTGAGCTTCAGCTGACTTTGTAAGGCACGAGGAACCTGCCATCTCCCCCAGAATGGACTTCGCTGTGAAGCATGCAGGTGTGCAACGACAGAGGTCGCTCCTGCATTCGGAAGCACCACAACAAGAGCTCCCTCAACTGCACGAGGGGCTGTGTGTGCATGCAGGGGACGATGGTTTGCACCAGGCAGTGGCGACATACTATACTGAGCTTCCGCCATTGCTGATGGCACCTGCAGCGCGTCTGCTGCTGAGTGCTCCAGCGCTCCAGACAGCAGCTGTAAACGCAGCCAGTGCAGAGGATAACGAGCACGAGGAGGGTGTTCATCCTCCATCCCACAGCAGCGGTGTGCTGCCCTCCGGGCTTGATGCACAGCCGCCAGGTGACAATACTGGTCAGTAGCATCGTCGAATTGCACCTGCAGCCCCATGGGCACAGCCGGCCAGCTGTGGTCCTTCGAACATGCGTGAAGAGCATGCTTGCATGCTTGCTACCAGCTGACTCCACCCGCAAGATTGCCGGTCATGCTGACAAATGGCTGCCCTATGCATGCAGTGCCCCTGTTGCACAATGACACATGTCGATCAGAGGATAGGAGCCATGAGCAGGTGCGGCAAAGGCTGTCCTGCAATAGCATGCAGTCAGGACGCTGCGAACAGGACCTGCATGGCTCTCTCCCCTGAACCTAGCTGTGCACTTACACTCTGCAGGCTGACCGGCAGGCAGCAGTGGACCAGGTCGACGCACATGTGCTGAAACTACAGCAGCATGCAGCAGAATCAGGCTCACCTGTCATCAGCAGTGGAGCGTCAGCTTCACCGTCCAGCAAGTCTGAAGCAGTGCCAGAGGTTTCGGCAGTCATGCGCAACATGCTGCAGCAACTGGAGGCAGATGCGCCAGCAGCAGCTGTTGATAGCACACTGTTCAGCTCAGCTCTTGTACTAGAACCATCTGCAGCAGTCAGCCGCGAGGCGGCCGCAGATGTTGCAGCAGCAACTTCACACCGCTCGCCCAAGGTCAACCGCAGCTTCACATGGTCGCGCATATACCGCAGGGCCAACGTACAGGCTGACAGCATAGAGACCAGCAGTGGCGGTGGCTCTGAAACCAGCTGCAGCAGTGGCAGCAGCATCAGCAGCGGCAGCAGCAGCAGCAGCAGCAGCAGCAGCAGGAGCAGTGAGAGCAGCAGCAGCAGCAGCAGCAGCAGCTCGAGCAACAGTGACAGCGGCGGCAGCCGCCGCCGCAGCAGCACCCACAGCGGCAGCCGGAGTCGAAGTTGCGATTCTGATCGCCGTCCCAGCCCCTATCGTACTGCCAGCCGCAGCCGCAGGCAGGGTCCACAGCAAAGTCCTGGACGCCGTCATCGTCTCGGTCACAGCCGCAGCCGCAGCCGCCGCCGCAGCCGTAGTCCCAGACATCGTCATACTCGCAGCCGCAGCCGCAGCCGTGGATGCCAGTCTGATCATAATCCCAGCCGCTATCAAAGCCATAGCCGCAGTCGCAGAGGGACACCCCGGCGCGCTCCTGGACGCCATCGCAGTGGCAATGACAGCCACAGCCGCAGATCTCGGCGCAGTCCAACATGCCGCTACACTCCCAGTCGCAGCCCCAGACGCAGTCGCAAGTCCAATCGAAGCCGCAGCAGCAGTCCGGACAGAGTGCACGATAGGCGGCGGCAGCCCTCTGAGGTGCAGCTGCCAGCCGCGGCGCGGCATTGCCGCCCACCCAGCCCTCACCACTGCCAGCTCTGTCATGTGACCTGCAGCAGCAGCTCCCTCCTGCAGGTTGGCGTGGTTTTGCTGAGCACAATGCTATGCTCAGTCATACTGCTGGTCGACTGACAAAGTATCACTGCAGCTGCTGTGCGCTCAGCACGAAAACGTGTGGCGGAACCTTCTCTGGTTGCTGCTGCTCTTGTCAAACTCCTCTCCTGAACCGCTGGTCGCACCCATTGCAGGACCACTTCCAGGGACGGAGGCATCGGGAGAGCGTGTCAGCGCACATCCAGTCGGTGCGACCAGCAGCGCATGAGGCCGCCGCCAGTCTAGTGCCCCAGCCGAGCGCAGTGGAGCGGCAGCCTGTGCCGCCAGCAGCCACAGCTGCTGTGCCTGGTGCAGCGAGGCCCCTGCTCGCGGCCGCTGCTGGCCCACCAAGCCCCGTGCCCAAGCTCCCCGACGCCAACAGTGCACAGGTCAGAAGGAAACCAGACGCAGCAGACACAGCCAGGAATCAGCAGGGCACCCGTCCATCGATGCCCAGGCTGCGCAGAGATGAATGCAGTCAGGCAGCTGGTGGTCGTGGCAAGCAGCCGCACAGCCGGCAGACCAGCCCGGCTCGGCGCGGCTCGACACCTGCAGGGGGTACGCTCAGGGACGGCAGCAAGCGCCGCCATGGATCCCGCTCGCCAGCCATCAAGCGGAAGCGCAGCCGGAGCGGCAGCCCGCGCAGGCGCTCGAACGAGCCAGCCGACGACCAGCAGCGGCATGAACAGGTCCGAAAGCAGCGCAGCCCGGAGCCCAGCACCAACCGCAGCCGCAGCCGCTCCAGGTCATCCCGCAGACAAGGTGTGCGACGCAGCAGCCCCATCAGCCAAAAGCGGCGTAGTCCTTCGCCACCAGCTTCTCGACGTGACCGGCTCCATACAAGGCATCCGCGCAGCCGCAGCCGCAGCCGCAGCCGCGCTCGCCATGGCAGCTCCGAAAGAAACGGGCACGGTCAGGGCATGCCGCGCCGCGAGCCCCCCCATGTTGGTCGGCCGCAGCATGACAGCCAACAGCCTCTAGGCTGCAGGCACACCGCCCCGTTAAAACCTATGAGCGCCCATGCTGGCAGGGGCACAGCTGCCGGCAGCTTGCCGCAAGAGCGTCTGCCAGCAGGCGGACCCATTGACAACAGGTGAGGTGGAGGTGTGACATCGTGTAGTGCACCAGGCGTGCCTGTTCAAAATTGCTATCATCACACCTGTCAGATGCTTGCTGCAGTTTTGCATGGACCCAACTCCTCCTAAACTTCAGGCTTATGCAGCAGGCCAGGGCCACATGCTGCAACACTCACCATGTTGCAGCCAGTGCGCCATCCCTTATGGAAGACCGCCCACTGTCGGAACTTCAAAAAGGTACTGCATGTCCATAAGCGTACAGCTGCCAACTCCAGATGTTGCAGCTGCTTGAGCACATGAGGTAATGGTGTAATTAATCAGAGGTAGCTACTGCTAGCCACTTGCTGATCCAGGGCATGTGCGCAATACGCGAATGCAGATATGCGCATGGTAAAGTGTCTGTGCCAATTTTGCTACGGACGTTGCCTACTGCATAGTGACTGTGAGGGTGCTCATGCACACTGCTGCCATGCCACACGTGGTATTGTGGCACCAGCAGAGACCTGATGCCTGTTCCTTCTCGCAGGGGAGCAGGAACTGAGACCGTTACCTCCTCAGGATGTTACTTCAGCGACGAGACAGCAGCTCACGCAGCAATGGCACCCTTCACTGAGGCAGCAGACGATGGCGCCGCAGGCAACGATGTGCAAAGAGTGGCTGCAGGCAGGAGTTCGATGTCATTTCAGCTCATATGCTCGGATCAACTTCCAACCATGCTGCCAGCTGCCTGCGTGCGCTGTGTCACAACATAGTGTTTCATGGCTGTGCTGCAGGGAGGCTGCAGGAAGCCTGACTGCAGATTTGCACACGGTGAGATGCATGAAAAGACTACGGCTCTCAACTCTGCTTCTCAACCCGTCATGCACACCACCACCATCATTACTGCACGTGCGACCAGAGGCACATGAAGCGCTGTGCCTTGTCTGCAGGGGTTGCCGACCAGCAGCGGCGCCTGCCACCTCAGTATGCAGCCATGCCAGTGTTTGGCGCCCACCCCTCTCAGTTGCCAAACAACAGCTGGCCTCAGCCTACGCCTTCCCAACCCCATGCCAGTAGGTGGGTGCAGGACCTGGGGGTGTGGTCCATTCTTATGTGCATATGTCATGCGGGAAGATTGGGGCTGATGCATGCTATCCATATCTGCAATGTTGGGCATATCCAGGTTTCCGGAGCCCTACAGCCAGCCCCCGTGGTGGCCAGTGGATCCGCAGCATAAGCAGCGGCGCGGCATCTGGCAGCCAGCAGCCGCACGTGCAGCGCTGCTGCCTGTGCAGCCAAACTCCCGGTCCAGCTCACCCGATTACACGCCGCTGCAGAACGGCGCTGGCACAACTTCCCAGCCGGAAGCGCCCCATTTCTCGCCGGTGGTGGCAAGGGCCACATCATCATCAGCAGGCACCGCTGCATTGCCTGCAGGGTGCAGTGGTCAGGTGACCAGCAGAGCACCAGGTGGGGGCCAGCCCGGAGGTCGCATGGCAATTGTTGTGGCAGATCAGTCGGCTGACGCACAACATCAGCCGCCACCAGCCGACCAGGTCATCGAACGATTCCAGTCGCCGCTAGAGCAGAGCACCGCTGACACTGCTGGAGAGCTGCAGGCAGATGTGCAGACAGCGCCATCACCTGCGAAACAGGAGCCAGGACACCTGCAAGCAGGCATGCAGCAGCTGCCCGTCTTCAGCTTTGCAGAGGCTTACAAGCAGGCAGCCATGGCCGGTGCAGCTGCAACTGTGCAGCGGGCAGGAACACCAGAGACATGCGAGCTGCCTGGCAGCTCTCCGCTGCAGACAGAGCAGCAGCAGAGCAGCGACACATCTGTACCCCACCCTGCTGCAGCGCACATGTCGATGCTGCAGCAGCAAGCCATCAAGCAAGCTGTGCAGCAAGCGTTGGGTGCAGGTACAGCGGCTGCGGCGGTGGCCGCGCACTCAGCTGCTGTTTCTTGGCCCCTGCCGCCATGGATCATGTGTGCCGCGGCCACAACAGCACAGAGCGAGTCTGCCGAGGGCTCAAACGCTCCATTGCAGCAGTCGGACCAACCTGCTGCAGCCAGCGCTGCGCTAGACAAGGCCAATGGTGGCCTGGCCTCGCACACTGGCGTGCCAGCAGTGGAGCCGGCTGCAGCTGGACATCCAACGACTTCTGTTACAGCGGGCAATGCCGTGGCGAATGCTGCAGAATCGGATCAGCCAGTGAACAACAGCGCCGCACATACGGTGTCTGTTGCAGGTACAATCTGCACACAGCCATAGGCGGGTTCGGGCATGCTATGTAATGCACTGCTCCTGACTCTACATCTGAAAACTGCAGGCGACCACATTTGCTGCTGTCTTCCGCAGGCAAGGTGCTGCTGGCTGATGCTGATGCGCCAATGAGCGAGTATTTTGGCGGCTACTTAAGTGATGACACTGAGGCCGACTCGGCTGTAGCATCTGCTGCATGGGAGGCTGGCGCTGCGGTGACAGCTGGCGGAGGTGACCAAGCCCAGCACCACGCTGGCGACAGTGTGAATACCATGCCGGCTGATGTGTGGGAAGGTGTGTATTCTTTGCATCAACGCTTAGACAGTAGATCCGATCTCCAGCACTGCAGGAATGTAGTCTCTAAATGGTCACATGCAACTGGAGCCACGGCTCAGCATGATTCGACTCCCCCACGTTATTGCTGCACTTTGTGTATGTGCAGCCAATGGGGCGTTGGCTTCTCCCGGACTCAGACCAGCAGTGCAGCTGTAACACAAAGCAGCACCTCATGTGGTAGATGCTCAGCAGGCTACAAGTACACCTTCGAAACAGATCGAAACCTCGTGGCTTGTATGATCCAGGTTCACCACAGGGCGGCCGGCCAGATCAGCGACACCGCAAGCAGGCGTACCCACTGGCAGCTTACCTTCCACGCAAGAGCCCTGCATACAGAGACCTTGCTGCCAAGCGGCCAGGGACAGCCCCGGGCCTGGCTGCTGCTGTGGCGGCGGCTGCAGGAGTGGCGGCACGCTGTGGAGTGGCCCCCAGCCTGGGCAGCCGAGCACAGGGGCCAGCCGCTGTGCCCTCCGCCGCAGCGCCGACGCAGCATGTTGAGGCGGCCAGTGCGGTCATGCCGCTTCGAGGTGACGCCTCGCCAGGCATGCCATCAGATGACGCCGGATCGGAGCCGAGCAGCGAGGAGTGGGACAGGGCCTCAGGACCACAGTCTCCCCTGCCGGCGGCTGGTGCTGCGACTGCCGCCCCAACGTCCCGCAGGAGGGGCCGCCCGCCGGGCAGGGGCAGGTCAGCTGAGGCTTGGCACTGGAGCTTTCGTGACATCAACAGCATGCAGACTGTTATTGCTGCATGATGGCGGGGCTATCCAGTGCCCCATCCACCCATGCAGTTTCGATGTGCATATCTGAGCTGCAAATGATGTCCAGGGGACGACCCCGAGGCAGAACAGGGCGTGGCCGTGGCCAGAGCGGTGAACACAGCAGTCGTGCTGGCAGGGGCCAGACCACCGCAGCCGCTGCAGCGTCAGGTGCGGTTCTGGAACAAACACAGAGACAGCACATGGTGTGGCTACATTGCTGCTGCACAACAGCAGTGTTGCAGAACTGTCTGCACACTGCAAGCTCCCAACAGCTCAACTGCACATTTACACTCCGTACACAACCGTCTTGCAGGCAGCACAGCCCAGAATGGCCGCACCATTCACGGCGCCGCCACGGTGTGCATCGAGGTGACAGATCCCAAGGCAGACCTCGTCATTGCGGCCCCCCTTATGCAGGTGCGTGGGTCTGGACTCTATGTCCGGAATGTGTGTGAATTGCATCGTGTCACAACGCCGTACCCATTGCTCTGCCTGCATCCTTCAAGGCATACTACCAGGAGATCCTCACTTTGTGAGTGCTCTGCTGCTGCAGACCCTGTATGAGAACCAGTGGCCGCCGCAGCAGCCAGCCGCGATCTCACCCTACGGTGACCTGCTGCCGATGACGCTGCAGGAGCAACGTGGCCCCATCAGGTGTGCTCATTGAAGTGTCGCGCCCCTGACGTCAGTATTCTGACTGGCAGCTGAAATGCATAGAAGACCCACTGATGAGCCACCTTCCGGCTGCAGCACCCTGCGCCGTGTGGGCGCTGGCGTGGTCGGCGGCCGCGGGTGGCGGCGCCTGGTCACCATGCTGGGCCTGCAGAGTGGCTCGGTGCTGGCGCTGTCGTCCGACCGTGGCGCCGACGGGGCTGGAGCAGCATGCGCACCTACAAGAGGGCTGCCGGACCGCGGCCGATGTGGTGGCGAGGCAGCTGGCGCCAGCCCTGCGTCCGACTCACCTCACTCGGCAGCTGCGCCACCGCTACAGGTGCATCTCTGCTGTATCTGTCATGTACATCAAGAACAGTGAGCAGTGATGTCACAAACGAGCCAGAGTCTCACTAGCATGTCCATCACATGCTTCATGTGGCGCTGCCAGTGCTGCGAATGCACCTACTGCAAAGTAGCAGCATTGATGCCACACCAATGGTGCGTCCCGCCTGCTTGCCATTCCACCTTCCACGCATGCACAAGCAGAAAACTGCCTGCCACAGCTGCGGCCGCTCAGGCGGGATCGGCAGGGCGGCGGCTGGGTGCTGGCGGCCGCGGCTGCTGCGCTGGATGCCACCACGCTGCAGCCCGTCCGCTCCCAGCTGCCCGAAGCCGCCCTCAGCAGGTGAGGATGGGATGTAGAGGCAGCACAGCGTACACCTCACATTACACAGTAGCAGTTGAAAAGCACGGCTGCCTGATGCAGTATGCAGGTCGCCATGCATATCCAGCTGACAACAAGGGTCCTGCACACATGCAGCACACTTAACCACTTGATGTTTTCCGCTTGCAGTGGGGGCGGCGCCGGCACCTTGGCGGTGACATCACACCCAACAACAGCACTGCGTGCCCGCCGGTGGGCATGCTGTCGACAGCTTTAGCCGTCACAAGGGGTGCCTGCACTGCAGGCTAAGCTGGGTCCGACTCAAGGTAGTGAAGGTGCAAGAAGGCTGTGGATCTGACGACGTTACACGTTGTGATCCCGTACAGGTTCAGGTCCATATATGAAATCATGGCGGACTGCTGAGTGCATGCCATACTGGCAGGCGATGAGTGCAGCAGGTAACGTGAAATATGTTGCATGCCACGGTTTACTTAAGGCACATGCACCATGACAGTGGAATGCCCTGTCAGCAACACGTCAAACCAAAGAGCTCGCTGCCATGTGTGCAGGGCCTGTGGTGGGATGTCATGGCGTCAGCAAGGAGCCTGGGGCGTACGGCCTGGGCAGTGCAGCAGGGACGCGGCTGGCAGGATACCTGTAACAGCTAGTGCTCTTGCAGGGTGTTGAAATTCAAGAGAACCCAAATGCCGCAAGCCGCCAGCCAAGCATGCAGGCTGGCTCAGTGACGACTGCCGCAGCACCTTATATATAGAGCAGATTGCCTGCTTATGCCGTGACGCCTGCATCATCGTGTTTTGCCTGAACGAGACGAGCCATCTCCTGTGCTGGAACATGCATGCATGGCAAACGTAGGTGGACATGCGGGTGTAAGCTGACTTCTGCTTATGTGAATTGACTTCTGTCAAGCCGACTTCAACTAGAGAGCACAAAATCCAGGACTTCCGCCGCAAAGCACGGCGGCGGGTGCAGCATAGGCAGCAAAACCAAGCAATACGCAGAAGCTCGTCAAGGAACGTGAACAAACGCTGAATGGCAGCAATCTAGGTGTTTGCTGCTCGGATGTCACTTCATACAGTAGCAGTGGCGACTTGCGATCTGGCCGGGAGATGGGATGTGCTGGAGGGCGGGATTGGGACCGGCGAGGTGGCGGCGGGGGGCTTAGCGCCGTCAGCCCAGCGGCAGGAATAGCTGCTGCTGCGACTGCGGCTTCTTTGTGGGCTTTTTCTTGGTGGGAGCCATCTTGCGGGGTGCTGCCTTCGGCGTGGCCTGCATTGTGCATGTGAAGCCATCGTCAGGTGGCGCCAGTCACAAGCCCCTGATGGAACGGTGATTGGCAAGGAGGCCGGCATGCACCTCTGCCAGAAGTGCACCAATGTGAGGTTGCTACACGCTGTACCTTGGGCGTGGGCTTGGGCTTTGGTGCAGCCTTGGGGGTGGGCTTGGGCGTAGGCTTGGCTGTGAGCTTGGCCGTGGGCTTGGCCGTGGGCTTTGCCGTTGGCTTGGGCGTCGCCTTTGGCAGCTGCAGCACTGATGTGGGCTTCGGCGTCGGCTTGGCAGTGGGGGCGGGCGTCATGACGCCAGCGCCCCTGCCGCCGGCGTCGATGCTGGACGACTGGCTCTGGGAGGCGGCCGCGCCGGAGCTGGTGGAGGCGCTGGCCGCGCTGGCGCGGTACGTCTGCCACATCTGCTGGACGCGCGACGCCTGGCCGTCCGTGAAGTCGGAGCGGCACACATCATCCGTGTAGTCTGCAATGCCAGCACATTGCTTTTTCATGACCATCTACACAGGTCGCACACCGTGTGAATGTCATCATGCACCGCATTGATATGTGACGATGGATGCAACACGTCGGCAGCAGTCATTTGGAACATCCAACAAAACACATCGACCATGCCTGCTGCCAAACTCACCCATGTAGTTGTGAATGGGGTTGGTGCCCGACAGGTCGGGGCACGTGTTCTGGCTGGTGCACTGGTAGTCTGCCGCAGCCGCCGCGCGGGTGTCCTCCACGAAGTCGCCGCCCGTGCTGACGTCGCAGCCGCCCGCAAACACGTGCAGCAGCCCCAGCCAGTGCCCAACCTGATCAATTGGGATGTCAAGTCTAGGTTTGGAGCGGGACGCTCGGCAGTGGCACATCAGACCACAACAAGACGAACGTGTCTGCAGCTGATGCTGCTTGCTGGCACCCTTGACTGTTTCAACACACCTCGTGGACGGTGACGATGCCCTTGTTGTATACGGTGCTGCCTGAGACGGCGGTGCCGTTGGGCAGCGTGCGGTCGTTGACGAACACGCCATCGTGGACAGCGTTGTTCTGCACGTCCCACGGTGAGTAGGCATAGCCCAGGATGGTGCTGCCGGGCTTGGTCGAGGCCAGCCGCGCTGTGAATATGTTGAGCTGCAGGAAACGATGCAATTGGGGTGGCATCAACCCCTGTAGCACACGCTGCACGCTTTGGCTCATCGTTCTGTGCATGCAGCAACACAGCTGAACAGTTCCACTCACCGTGTTGAGGCCGCCAATGTGAAGGAGATTCTGCGCAGCACCCTCCTGATCGCTGTTGGCCTTCATGTTGGCGAACCAATCGGCGTTCTCTGTGCGCGAAACCTTCATCAGCTTGAAGGAGAAGCCGAGATTCTGGTATGCCGCGTTCAGCACGGCAATCTGGCTGCTGATCTGGGAGTCCAGGACGTTGCCGTCGTACACTGGGTCTGGACCCTGCAAGCAACACGACCATTGCCGTTGGAGTTTATACCTCAAAACTCCTGGCGACGCGCATTCCAGGCACATCGACAGAGGCATCACTGCAACTGACCTGCGAGATGACGTGGAAATATACAGGGACGCTGACACCGCTGAACGCCATCCTGTTGGTTGCTATATGGTTCTCGACCGTCTGCTGCACATCCTTCTTCACCGACACCGGCGGCTCCGTCTGCCCACACTCAAACACCTCTGCCGCCGCCCCGCTCAGCAATGAGGCAAGTGCCAGGCAGGCCAGGAGGCCAGCAGTGGCTGCTGTTCTGTGATTTCGCCGGCTGATCGGCCACATGTTGTGTGCTAAGTGGTGCCGCTGCCGCCCGCCACTACCTGCGTTACACATTTGTCACCCGTGCACAGTCTTCTCCTCCTCGCTACCGTGAGTCCAACTTACTGCTGCGATGGATCAGCGCTGCCAGTGGCGTCGTGCCCACGCGCACCAAAAAGTGCGCAAGTGCAAGGCATGCACCGTCCGTATATATGACACCCGCAGCCAGGCGCTGGTGAGGGAGGTGCCGGTGCACTGTCGGTGCTTGCAGAGCGCATAACGAAGATCAGCGAGCCATGCGCAGGAAGATGCCGCACCTGCCATGGTCTAGCAAGCGGGTGTGGCAACAGCCGATATAGCTGCACCCGCACACTTGTGCGAATGCGTCATGGCGTGCGTGCAGGCCCTCCACAGGTGGTCTTCATAGCACTCCAGGCTATAAGCGGAGGTTTGCTGACTTGCGCCTGCCTTGAGCTCAGAGCTGTTGGGGTATCGCGACAACTGCGCTGTGAAAGAGCCTCTGGAGTGTGGCACCGCGCCGACGCCTGCAGACGGCCACAAGCTCACCAAAACCTACTGTGAGGACAGGGCAAGCTATATACGCACTTTCGCAAGGCCTCGGCGGCGTTGCAGCGCAGCCACCTATGTACGGTCATGATGACATGGCAGGACAGTGCAGTACTGCACAGCCGATCTTGAGACCCGGCAGGTGCCTTGCAGCCCTAACCAGGGAATGCTTCCATCTCCATCACTTCCATGACCACAAACTCTACCTTCAGACTCTATCCGAGTCACTCGATCTAAATGGCCCCCAGCCACTTGCAGCAGGCGCTGCCTAATCCTCGGCTACCATCCGCCCACCGCTGAGCTGTGTCAGCCCAATCCAGCCACCCTTGCCATCTGCTCGTCGCCGGCGCGCAGTGTTTCGGTTGGCCAGCACCCGCGGGACGCTGAGGCATACCAGCAAGCCGAGTACTATCAGCACTACCACAGAGCCCTGCATGCGTTCATATCATGTCGTGTTTGCATGAGGTGGGCGGTGAACACTGGCGAGCTGGGTGCGCTGCATGCTGGTGGCAGTACAGGGTGGATTTGTGCCCCAGCATGACACGCAGCAACGCCCCGTGCTGCTGCCGCAGTGCCATCATGGACACGCAGCCCTGTGTATGGTGGTGACCCACCGTGCCGAAGTGCCTGCCCGGGTCCTGCTGGCTCCTGGCCTGCACCGCCTTGTTGATGACAGACCGGTACTGTTGTTCCATCTCCTCTGCTGTCAGGTACGGGTGCTCCTTGACCGTACCTGCCACCAGGTGACATGAATGCATAACCGGCTCAGATGTCTGCACAGCCTGTGCAGGTTGGCGCCGCCTGCAAATGATCGTTGCAAAATTCCATGACATGAGCTCTGCAATTTCCAGGTCTGAGGCGGTGCCGGCTGGGAACTCACTACTAGGGTCCGGTTTCGCAATCTCCTTGTGCTGAACTGTGCACTGCCACAGGACGTCTGCTGGAATGTAATCTACCTGTCACAGCAGGGTGAGGGAAGTGCTCGGGCATGTCAACCAGCGCACTCGGATTTGCAACAGGCAGGTGCACACCTTCGTTTTTGCACTCTGGATCACGGCGGGGTTGCTTACCGAGGCATTGGCATTGGCCTGAAACTCTGCTGCAACGAGCCATTTGTGCTGCGGCACATGCTCTGGCCGCATATCGCCGCCGCCATCGCCTCCATACATCAGTATATCCAGCTGCATCATGCAGGAGCAAACTCAAGACACTGCTGATGAGATGCGGATGATTGGATGTAGCGCATGCAGGCACTCGATCAGGCATACCTCATCTGGCTTTGTGCCATTGGAGACATCCCAGTCCTTGTGCTTCATCGAGTACCATAAGAGCCGTGCCTCTGCAGCATGCGGCACCTGCTATAAGTGTTATTCAGTGTATTGCACCGCGTAGACATGCCGACTTCGTGCACATGGCAACTTGCTGCTCACCACTCTTGGGGCCTTTGGCCCTTCTGAACGCTGGTCGTCCATTTTCACATGTGTGCACTTTATATATGCCATCCAGGCCGCCACTCAGGAGCGGCACCAGCTTGTTAGCGCCGGTAAGCTGCAGGTCGCACATGCCCTTGTATGCACCTGCACCAGGCAGGCTGGCAGCAAATTCACCTAAGCATGACAGCAAGGTCCCAGCTCGGCAGTGCAGCCAGCAGTAGCATTGCCATACCTCTGAGCTTGACCTGCTGCAGCATGACAGGCAGAAAGATATGCATGTCACCATCAAGGATAGGAGCGCCGCTGGGGCCGAGCTTGCAGGACGAGTGCTCCTCCGGCTGCCCAAAAGCATAGTCGCCATACACATCGTCCGGCATCCCAGTCTTGCTATTGAAGTAGAGGTCGCCGTCCTCCCTGCCATACTTGTCGCCCTAAAGCATCTTGTAGAGTCAGCCATGTGAAGTGCAAGTCAAGGAGATGGATTCTAGGTAGTTGCATTTGTGATTTGATAGGGGTGTCCGCGCACCAGCGTCTCAAGCGCATAGTCGTCGTAGTTGTTCGCGAGCGAAGAACGGAGGGCAGACTCTGCGCTGGCTGCATGACTGCTTTGTGCTGCATGCTGCGACTGCAGATGCTGCTCCTTCACGGCAGCAATGCCCGCCCCAGCATCCTGTGATAGCTGTCGGCTGCCGAAGGCGCCAACGCTCCAGCTGCTCACGCATGCAAACAGCAGCAGGATGCAGTCCCACCTCCTGCGTCGTCGCATCATTTGACAGCGTCTTGTGGGGTCCATCCCTCTGTCTCACATCTGCTCTAAAGGTGGTGTCAATCAAGAAATTGTGTCTGATGGTGAAATATCACTTCATAGTATGGCAGGATCAATCGCCTGACTGCATCGCTGGACCGGTCGGCAATACTCGAGATTGAATGGTATTTTGCAAGTGATCTGCCAAACATGCAAAGTCGTAAAAGCTTTGTTCCAGGATTTTCACGTAGCTGCTGCTCAGCATGTTGATATCATCTGTGAGACGCAGCTCAAGGCGGTGGCAAGAGGATAAAGCGTGAATCAATAGTAAGCTGAATGGCAGGGGCAAGGTGGCACTGTCAGGGTTTTGGGCATGTTGCATGCATGCATGCATGGTGGTAGTGCACTTCAGCTGCAGCGTACAGCTTGACCAAGCTACGTCACATCAGCAGAGCAGTGACCAGTGGTAGCACGACTCTCCGCGATGTTGCCATGATCACCTTTGTTCCTTTGTTGATAGACAGGGAACTGATGCCACAAGACGCAGACATGCATGCATTCAAAGCTCATGAGCTTCACAGCCTGAAGCCTCCTGCTAATGCTTCTGTTCCCCATGAAAACACATGTTGCCCGTACATTACTATACATTGAGCGGCTCCGAGGGCCTCATGTGCGCTTGCCGCAGCCTGCACACCTGCACCGCAGCACCACAACATGACTTTGCAGGCTGACAATGGTGATATGCACTATGTAGCGTCGTCTGAGCCAGTCAGGTGCCATGTCAGACACGAAGCTGCATCTTCACCTGGTGCTGGTAACGCGTGCTGTAATCAGCCTGATGACAACCTCTGTGCCCCGACATCCAACGCCTCGCCCTCAGTCTGGCACTGACGGCACTGGCTTGTTGGAGTAGTCAGCATCCCCTAACTGCCGCTGAGTCCGCTGCAGCTCAGTCTCCAGCGAGACTTCTGCTGGGTCCTTCGGCTTGAGCTCGACATATCTCTCCCTTGCCTCCTGTGAGAGCATGCGTGATTTTGGTGACGCTGTGCTTGAGGCAGAGCCGTGCCTGCAGAAAGCACTGGCGATATGCAGGCATCAAAGCACATGTTGATGACCGTTCACGAGAGTGATACTCACAGCAAGAAGGCATGCACCTTCAGCTCAAACTTGCCAGAAAGAACATGCGCAATGCCGAGCCAGCCGCCGACTGTCAGCATGATGAGGGGAAGGCCCACGGTCACAAAGCGCTGCCCGCCTCTGGATGTCGCCATGCGTGTACTGCATGTCTGACCGCAACAGGGGATGAATAGGAAATATGTACTGTCACTGCTGTGCATGAGTGCATCCTCCCTTGCATGCAGGATGCAGATACAGCATGGTCCCAGCATGGCGGGCAAGCCGCTGGTCGGCAGCTGTTACAGAAACAGCATACTTACTTCACTTGCCTTGCCCAACTGTGTCTGCAACAGCCTCCGACCTACAAAACGTCAACGCAGCTGCTACCTTCCGGCCTGAGTTTGCATCTGCCATTTGATCTGGGCACATCAGAAACAGAGCAGCGGTTGAGCAGAGCCTGCTGCCGTCGATCGACCGAGTTCTGGGGGTCTTGCACAGTCAGACTGTCTATGTTGCATCCAGCAGAAGGCTTGACCTAGGAGCACATCGGGTTGAATCTGTTGCGCAGCCTGCTGCGCGAGGCGCCGCACAATGCTGGACATCAATCTCATTCGTGAAGGCAAGCTGCATTGTATCAATCGCATGTGACAGACATTTGTTGCGCATGCGTCGCTCACTGTTGATATGCTTTTAGTTGCACTGAGCGCGGTGTCCATCATGTACCGTCTGCAGAGAAAGGTGGCAACCCAGATGTAGTCAGGGACTCCCAGCGCAAGCGCTATGCAGATCCCGCTGCGGTTGACAAGGTCATCGCGCTGGACAAGGAATGGCGAGATGGTGAGTATGGCTGCCAAGGTCGCTGCTGCGGTGGCGGCTGTCATGCATGCAATCTCAAGGTCAGCGAGCAGGCATCGACTCACGCCTCTGGCATGCCTGCAGCCGAGTACGCAGCTGGAACCGCAAGGATGCAGTTCAACGCGCTCAACAAGGAGATCGGCAAGCTTCGCAAGGTGACAATGCCTTGCTGTGTAACGCCTTGCTGCTGTAGAGCTGCTGCCCTCATGTGGCATGCATGCCCTTTGCTCCTCGCTGCCTTCCATGACGTGCTTGATGCACGTGTGCAGGCGAAGCAGGACGCAACGAAGTTGCAGGAGAAATCAAAGGCCATGAAGAAGGACATCGAGGCGGCAGTGCAGCGGGTGGATGCGGCGGTGGCAGCGCGCGACAAGGCGCTGCTGACCATCGGCAACCTGGTGCACGAAAGCGTGCCGGTCGACAACGACGAGGCAAGGATCATGCAATGAGCAGCAACACGAAGTTGCCTGCCGCTGCGAAGTTGGGAGCATACCGACCTTTGCAGCTCAGCTGAGGCAACGGCACCTGACTTGATGCAGGACAACAATGTGGTGGTGAAGACGTGGGGCACGCCGCGGGAGGAGCCGGAGCTGCTGAACCACGTGGACCTGGTCGCCAAGCTGGGCATCGCTGACCTGGAGAAGGGCACCGCGGTCGCAGGTGCGGTGCGACATGGCCCTCGTGATGTGGTCTAATGAAGAACAGCCTGTCGATCTTGAGTTCATGATTGATGACGACAGACTATCGCTCAGGTGCAGCATGCAGAAGCAAGTGAGCAGTGGCCCCACAGCTGGTCGCTCTTGTGTGTTGAGCATTCCAACAACATCAGCAGTGTACCTGGCGCTGAGTATGGCGACTGCATCCGGATGGCATCTGCGCCATGGTGAAGCACTGCATCAAGATTGTCCACCTCGGCGCAGGCAGCAGGGGCTACTTCCTGAAGGGCGCGGGAGTGCTCCTCAATCAGGCGCTCATCACATATGCGCTCCAGTTCGCATACTCGCGTGGGTCGGTGCCCATCCACACGCCCTTCTTCATGCGCAAGGAGCGCATGGCCGAGTGCGCGCAGCTGTCCCAGTTCGACGACGAGCTGTACAAGGTCACAGGTGGGTTCAGATACAGGCCCTAGCGCAAAGCGGTGGGCATGCAGCTATCCATGGAGCCAGATGCTGTCGAAAGCATGAAAGCCTCAGCAGTTGACAAAAACGCATTTACCGGGCCCTTCTTTACATGTGTCTGATGCTTCACTCTATAAGTTGTTGCAGGCGAGGGCGAGGACAAGTACCTGATTGCAACATCAGAGCAGCCGTTGGCAGCAATGCATTCAAAAGACTGGTATGAGAAGGCGCAGCTGCCGCTCAAGTATGTGGGCTACTCAACCTGCTTCCGAAAGGAGGTCGGCTCCCATGGCAGGTGTGCTCAAGCGTACTGCATGAACTTTTGGATCTCTCTCGTCAGCCACCAAGGGCACCTAGAACATGTTGCAAGTGCAGCAATCCAGCAGGTGGTTGTGCAGCTTGAGCAGGCCTGCGTCTGGTGCACGTGCAGGGATACGCTGGGCATCTTCAGAATACACCAGTTCGAGAAGGTGGAGCAATTCATCGTGTGCTCCCCGCACGACAACACCTCCTGGCAAATGCTGGACGAGATGGTGCGTATCATGTATGTCTTACTTTGCTGGCATCTTTCATGGCGTGGCAGCACGACGTCAGGTTGCATCTACACCTTCAAGTTGCGCACATATCTTGCAAGCTTGCCATCGTGTCGCATCTCGTGGGCAGGTGGCAAATGCAGAGGAGTTCTATCAGTCCCTGAGCATCCCATACCGCGTGGTCAACATCGTGTCCGGGGAGCTCAACTCAGCAGCTGCCAAGAAGTATGATCTGGAGGCGTCCTTCCCCGCGTCGCGCGCGTTCCGGGAGCTGGTCTCCTGCTCCAACTGCACCGACTATCAGGTGGCTTTTGGGCCATTGACCTCGTCTAGTCTGCGACCTTATGCTTCTGTCAGCAGCTGTGTGCTCTGAAATTGAGAGCTGGACGCCTATGAGCCGTCCAATGCCTTTAGTGCATCAACAAGCAGATGCGTAGGCCGGTCATGTCTAGCCAGACACCTCTAAGCAGCAGGCAAGAGGAGTCAATACCCGACTGCATGTTACTGAGCGCAGCACCGCCGCCTGATGTATGATCCGCTTGCCCGTCCATGTTGCAGTCGAGGCGGTTGGATGTGCGGCTACGGATGCCGAAGACACCAGAGGGGGAGGCACAGAAGGAGTACGTGCACATGCTCAACGGCACGCTCACAGCCACAGAGCGCACAATGTGCTGCTTGCTGGAGAACCACCAGACACCGGAGGGCGTCAAGTGAGTTGATAAACCACCTGTCCAAGCAACCAAGTCGTTGCACAGGACGTTCATTGCGAACTTTGTCGCCTGCCAGCCCTGGGTACAGAGACCAGCATGCCATGCCAAGGCCAAACCCCAAACATCCTCAGCTGAGCTTTATGGTTGTCATTTGCAGTGTGCCGGAGCCACTGCAGCCCTTCATGGCGGGTCTGAAGTTCATTCCGTGGGCACCTAGTGCAAAGCGGCATTGAGAACTGCAGCATGCAGCAGTGCAGACAGCAAGCATAGCGCAGCAAAACTTGCATGTCAACTCGCCTGCGGAATGCGTGTGTGTGACACTGCTGTCATGCAACATCGAAAGACAGTCTGCAGATCATCCAAGCATTTACAGCCAACCTACCGCACAATACAAATTTATTGCTGACAGTAAACAGAAGACTGACCGGAGTACACTGATATGCCAAAGCAAATTGTTTCATTGCTGGTGCCCAGTTACCACAATGGTTCAAATTCTGGCATTTGTTGACCGTGATGCCGAGGGGTGGCCGACAACCATAAGCTCAAATCTGGGCGCGAAAATGTCGCCATGGCGCAAGCAGCAGGGCTGCATATGGAGAGCTGACGTGCAAACAGTAAGCGAGCTGCTCCGCAGCGTTAGAAAATGGTATCAAATGCCCTCATCCTGCAGTGATGCATGCAAATGGGTCAGTATGATGCGGCTGCATTATGGTGCATGGCAGCAGCTGCATGGTTGGGATTGCAGACGAAGATCAAAAAATGAGCACACCTAAGGGCTCCTCCGTGGAGCACTGCACGCCCGGCAGCTCCTTGCCCAGGCATGTGGGGTTTTGATACGAACACAGCATCTGCCCCGGGATGACGCTCACTTCCTGCACAGCCGCCCCGTTGGCACAGAATATGCGCACACGCAATGCCTTAGTGGTTGCCTGCACAAACCAGCCAGCGATGGGCACAGATAGTGTAGAAAATGTAGATTTTGTGATGGGTAAATGAATCAATTTTTTTCGGAACACCAGACCTACCACGGGACCAAATTCCAGGTCGTGACCTGGTTCAAAAAATCCGTCGCCACTTCGGTAAAATCGCGTCCAGCTGTTCCCCAAGTACACCTCGACTCTGGAGATGGGTGTCTGCTGCTGAATGATCTGGACCTTGATGTATCCAAGAGGTTGCCCCTGCAAAAACCGCAAACCCCGCAGACTGAACAAAGTCTGAACGAACAGATTGAACAGAGACTCACTGACCTTGTCACAGCAGGCGCAACACAGAGAATTCGCGGAGGAGTCGCACACCGGATAGAGGATCTTCGAGGCACCGCACGGCTCAGAAAACTGGTTGTTGCAAATGCCCGTCACAGGCACGGGCTTGCTGAAGTCTGCATGCACATCGGGGTATCAGCAACATCTCCAGCGTTCACTAGAACAGACGGCATGCATCACCCGATGACGTTTGCTTGTACGCCGCACAGATTTTGACAGGCGCACCAAGGAACGACATGATGACACCATGCTTGCCTACAGGGCATGGGACAGCCTGCCAGAGAACACGCTTGTCAGGGCGAACTGCAGAAACAGCATCAGCACACTGTGTAGCAAGCTCAGCTGGCACAGCAACGCACTTTATACTTGATAGGCCAGTCGCCAAATTCGATTGTGGGGCCGACGCCCTGAGTGGGGTAGGTCAGTTGGTATGGCAGCTCAGCAGCTCTGTCGAACCATTCGATGATCTGCAACGGACATCAGTGCACTGACGCACATGCAAACCAAAGGCATCGTGCATGTAGCATTACAGAAAACAAGATGACACAGTTTACCAATGCTGTGAGATAATAGCCGTCTTTGTCCTGCAGGCAGAGAAGATGCAGCGATGAACCGCGCATTATCCACTTGCTTGTGAATTTGCGGCATTGGACAACACAGGCCAGCCCCACGTGCTGCACGCTCGCATGCCTGCTGGATCTTGCCGCTCCACGCCCAGGTCTGGTTCACATTTGTGATGTATGGCTTCTTCCCTGGGCCATTGATCCCAGCACAGAAGGGGTCTGTGAGCGTGTTGTTGCAGGCCGTATAGTTCTGTGGCATGTACACCCTGCAGCAGGGACACACAGGTCATGGTCTCCACCTTGACATCCATATGCCCGTTATGCAGGGATGCTGCACACTTCAACTCCAGCACGAATGGTTGAGCACCAGCCAGATACAACACACTTTAACGAGGCAGTACCTGAGACACATGCTGCATGTTGCACCCTTCTCGGGAATCGCGAAGAGCTCTGCACCCACAGCTGGTGCCGAAGACAACAATTACATCAGGCTTGGACGTGGTGGGCTTAAGACTTCAGCCATCGAGGAAGTGTGGTGCACATGTGCTCAGCAGCTTGCCATATGCATGATGCAAAGGACGCACCAATCGGCACGACCCCAGCCTCCTCCGTGAAGGGCGGCATGTTCTGCAGGTTGTGCAAGCGCACATGGAGCATGCGAAGTTAGTGGAACCACGACCAGCAACATTGCAATGCAGCAGCCTGCAGCTCACCTGCGAGCAAGCCATGCAGGCCACCGACTCTGGATGGTTGTCGCAGTTGTGCGTCCGAGCTGCCCACGTGGTAATGTCGTACCAGGTGCCCCTGTGTGAGGAGCAGCACTGCTGACAGGGTCCGGTAATGGTTCGCAGGGGCACACAAGTGGCCCCTGGTTGCTTCATCGGCAGCATATCTGCCACAGCACGTATGTGAACCTGGTGTTGAAGTACGTCTTGGCTTTAAGGAAGCGGTTGAGCTCCACCTCGATGATGCCACCTGCAGACGCGTCCATCAGCAAGGTCACACAGGAGCAGCAGGTTGCACACAGGTGATGGCCATTGCAGCCTTGAGGTTTCGCAAGCTGACCTGTCGCTGAGTTGACGTATCGCAGGCCGTGGTAGCCCTTCAGATCAGGCGGGATCTTCAGCTCAGGCTCTCCAGCTGGCTTCACCGGCAGACCTGGCATTCACAGCACCACTTGTGTGTGCCGTTGGGTTGCAGCCCTATGAGGTATGCTGTCTTGCGCAGTGCAAGACCGTACGCATATCAGCTGGATGCGCTCGTTGGGCCATCAGCATGCCGCAGACGCACCTGCGTGCGCAGCGGGCATGGCGCAGGCTGCCAGGAGCAATGCAGCCAGAAGCGCACCGCCACGACACATTGCTGCTGACTTGACGGAGAACTACCTAGCCCCACCTGCCCGCAAGCAGATGCGGAGAGGCCATACAGGTCTGGGGCATGGGCGAGCTGCTCCGTAATCAAATCGAAGCCAGAGTTGGCGGGAGAAGGGGAGATCCGAGTAGTGGCGGGAGCTGAACCCTAGTGTCTTGGCAAGAAGGTCTAGGCACTAGGTCTCAACCCCTTCCAAGATAGCAGCAAGTGGCTTGCACATCCTTGACGGTGGCCTGAGGAGGAGGGCCGCATTCTTGCTTGGACGCGCTTTTGCCAACGCCTGCTGTCCGATTTGTAAGTCACTGACTTGTGCGTAACCTTGCTTCCTCGCACGGTCGACAGCCCTGCGGGGCGTGCCCCGTCCGGCTGGTCCAGGGCTATCGTCAAGGCCACTGTGACCGCTGACAAGATGGGTCTGGAGGATGTGGAGGGAATCAGGAGCGAGGAGATGCAATTGATTCAGGTGTGTGACCTCACCTTCTACCGCTTTTGGACGCCTGCACCACACGTGCAGGACGCCAGTGATTCGGCATAGGATGCACATGTGCAAATACTTTCTAGTGGCCGTGCAAGCCTTGCTCCTGGCAAGCTGGGGCTGACCCCCAGACTGCGTGCGCGTGCCCACAGCTGCTCATTCCTGCGGAGCTGTCGCATGACGCCATCGATGCTATCGGCGAGATCGGGCAGCTGCAGTTCAAGGACCTGAACGCTGACAAGAGCGTCTTCCAGCGCACCTATGCCAACCAGGTGCGCAACACACTCTCGGCTGTGAGGGTGGTTATCTTGATGTCCTCCACCTGTGCCACAGTAGCACCCCATGGCAACGTTTGTCATTGATGTCGTGTGCAGGTCAAGCGCACCGACGAGATGGCTCGAAAGCTGCGCTTCTTCCACGACCAGGTGCAACTAGCTTGCCTGAAGCTGGACGTGCATTATTTACGCCCATGTGGTATTGCATCGTGCTGCTGAGCATCCACGTCATATATATGTCCACCGACCGCAGGTGAAGAAGGAGAACCTCGTTACAGGGTCTCGGCTGAGCGCGGAGCAGGACTATGGCTTTGACGAGCTAGAGGTGCGCGGAGGGTTATGTGTACTTCCAGCACACGGCTTTTGCTGAGCTAAGGCGTCACTGTGATAAGTTGAGTTGCCTGCAGCATGCAGGATGCACAAATGCCGTTTATCCTGACTGTCTGTCCTGACTGCAGGTGAAGCTGGATGAGCTTGAAAAGGAGCTGCAGGAGCTCAATGGCAATGCAGAGCGGCTGGGCCGCTCGCATGCGGAGCTGCTGGAGTTGCAGCTGGTGCTGGAGATTGCGTCCCAGTTCTTCGATGACGCGCAGCACTCGGCGTCGTCTGCACAGAGCGAGCGTGTTGACTCCTTCGGAGGTGCTTGGTGTTCACGCTCAGCACAACCTTGGGGTCATTTGCTGCACCCGCTTATCATGCGCGTGCTTCATGCATCATGGCACTGCGCCACGATGCAAACTGCAAACCGCACTGCAGTCAGATCTGAAGTTGGTGGCAGCATCCCCTCTCAGCTGCCTTGATTGCGCTCGATCATTTCCTGACCCCACAGCAAATGGCGATGACATCGGCGCTCCGCTGCTGCCACCAGAGCCTCTCACGGAGCCCAAGTCTGTGCGGCTGGGCTATGTGTCGGGCCTCATCTCCACCGACCGCGTGCTGGCGTTCGAGCGGCTGCTGTTCCGCGCCACCCGCGGCAACATGTACCTGAAGTGAGTCTCGACCTGAGTTTTCACAGCGATGGCTGGGGTGCATACAACCAGAGGCATGCTGTGGCAAACAACCTCTGCATGGCCCCTGTATTCGGAACTGTATTTGCTAAGGTATCAACTGCTGCCTGCAGGTACGCCACTGTGGGCGCGGTGGTGGACCCAGTCATCAACGAGAAGCAGGAGAAGGCAGTTTTCGTGGTGTTCTTTGCTGGCGAGCGTGCACGCATCAAGATCTTGAAGGTACGCCTTGGATTGTCAGCTGTAAGCAGTACTGACTTTATGCTTACCGGCTGCTGTGAGTCACATCATATGACAATGCAGCATCATTGACGATCGTCATGCCGCTGATACGTGCATGCCGTCATGGTAGTGTAAGTATCAGATCTATGTTTCCGCAGATCTGCGAGGCGTACAGTGCCAACCGGTACCCCTTCCCAGAGGACCAGAATCGGCGGCGGGAGATGAACCACGAGGTCAACATGCGCCTGCAGGAGCTGCACACCACCATTGATGCAGGTGCATGGGCACAACAGCTCCCTCTGACGAGCAGACTTGCTGTGAGCCCCCCACCTTGTTGTTCAATGTGCGCACATGCAAGCAGAAAGTGTCAAACGCCTTGGCTCTGTTCATGCAACAGGTCAGCGGCAAAGGGACACTCTGCTGCAGAATATCGCGCTGAATCTTGAGGCCTGGACCATTCAGGTGCTTGCCTGCAACACAACCCAGCGTGTACCCCTGTGTCCAGATGCCTGCATCCATATATCTGCATACTGCCCCACTCTGAAAGTCGCATGGCTACATGCACAGCTGCATGTGCTCATACATTATATCCTCACACGCAGATCAAGCGGGAGAAGGCGGTATACCACACGCTGAACAAGCTGTCGGTGGATGTGACACGCAAGGTGCTGGTGGGCGAGGCCTGGGTGCCTGCCTCCTCCCGCGTGCGGGTGCAGGAGGCGGTGCGGCGCGTCTCCGAGGACGGCAACTCCAGCGTGCGTGCATCACCCACCTGGGACTGTGCCCGCTTGCCGTTGTTGTGGGTCATCGTTGGATCTGCCCACTTCTGATGCCTCACTTGATGCCTGTCACCGCTGAACCCGAGACGATGCTGACGTGCACTTCGTTATGTTTCATAGGTGAGCATCATGTGCACGCCACTGGTGACATATGAAACTCCGCCCACATACTTCCGCACCGGCAAGATTACCAGCGCATTCCAGGTGCGGCAGCATGACTGTTACTTGTCTGCTTGTGCACTGGGTGCTGAAGTACACTCCTTGAGAGCATCGCTACACAGCAATGCGACAGTGCCAATGACTTGCCAATGACATCTGATAGTGGAGCTTCTCATGCGACAGTCGATTGTGGACGCATACGGTATTGCGCGCTACCGGGAGATCAACCCCACCATCTTCACCATCGTCACCTTCCCTTTCCTGTTCGCCGTCATGTTTGGCGATGTCGGCCACGGATTCCTGATGCTGTTGCTGACCGTGTACCTGATCCTCAACGAGAAGAAGCTGGCGCTGCGGCCGCCGGACGACATGTTTGACATGATCTTCGGAGGTGCACGATAACCCTGTGACTGTTTGCATTCCCTCAATTGCTCTGGTCGAGCAGTCACGCTGCACTGATCCCTCCTCTATCGACCTGTCAGGTTACTGTTGGGCCACCCCATCAGACTGCTAGTCAGACCAGGAATTGCAGCTGCTTCTGAAATGTGCTCGAGCCTTGCAATGTGCACCCATGATATGTGTGCAGGGCGTTACGTCATCTTCTTCATGGCTCTGTTCTCCTTGTTCACGGGCCTCATCTACAACGAGGCGTTCTCTATCCCGCTGGCGGTGTTTGGCGGCTCACATTACAAGTGCCCTGGCGACTCTAGCGTGTCGTTGATCAACATGCGCACAAACGAGGTGCGGCCAGGCATCCTTCGGCCCAGCGTGCTGGGTGCATGCCAGCAACCAGGCAGTGTAGCATGCCGAGAGGCATTGCATGTTTGATATTACATTCCGACCTGCTATGCTACAGGAGGCATGCCCAGCGGCTTTCAGCACAGGCTTGAGCATGGCATCGGGACCATACCCCTTTGGCGTGGACCCTGTGTGGCATGGGTCCCGCTCAGAGCTGCCATACCTGAACTCGGTGAAGATGAAGATGTCCATCCTTCTGGGTGAGTTTCAGTCGACAGGTCGTATACTCTGTCGTGCTGCCAGCCAGACCAGGACCACCAGCAACTTTCCTCGTGCATGCACACCCTGATCCGGCATGCACATGGTTCGTGCAGGCGTTGCGCAGATGAACCTGGGTATCCTGATGTCACTGTACAACCAGCGCTACTTCAGGGACAGGCTATCGACGCTGTGCGAGTTCATCCCTCAGGTGCGCAGCCGCCTAGACTGCACACAGCGGTCCACTCCATCTATTTGTTTTGCCAAAAGTGGCACTGTCTCGCCTCATCAACCGGGCATGTGCTCTTCTTTATGCAGATGATCTTCCTGAACTCGCTGTTTGGGTACCTCTGCTTCCTCATCGTGCTGAAGTGGATCACTGGGTCGACCGCCGACCTATACCACATCATGATCTACATGTTCCTCAACCCGCTGGATGTGGACTGCGGCGGGAAGTGCCCCGAGAACATCCTCTTTACGGGCCAGAAGCTGCTGCAGGTGCGTCCTTTCAACCTGCCTTTCCAAGTCACAAGCTGCACATGCTCGGCGCTCTGGCTGCTTTTCAGGCAGATGTTACAGTGTGGTTGGTGCAAAATTTGAGTCTAAATTTGACGGATGCTATTGTCCATCTGCAGCCGCTCCTGCTACTTGCCGCACTGGCAGCTGTGCCCTGGATGCTCGTCCCCAAGCCGTACGTCCTGCGGAAGCGGCACATGGAGCGGCATCAGCACGATGTGAGTGCAGTTGCTTGCCGCTAGTTACTTATGATGGACGGCCTCGAGCTGATAGTTGACAATTCACTCCGTAGGTGGTCATGTGGCACGAAGTGGGTTTGTCCTGGCTGCAGGGGGTCACTTATGGGCGCCTTCGGGAGGACAGTGACACCGAGGCAGGCACCCAGTCCTCAGAGCAGGCCGTTGCCACAAACAGCAGCAGCGATGGTGGCCATGGCGATCATGCTGAGTTCGACTTCAGCGAGATTGCCGTGCACCAGGTGAACGCTTTTGTAGCATTGTTTGTTGCTGTGCAATCTTGCAGCCATGCAACTGCTGTTCCAATCATCAGTTGATATGTTCTTACATTGCAGCAGACTTACCTGTCTGTGATGCACTTTGCAGATGATCCACACTATCGAGTTCGTGCTGGGGGCGGTGTCCAACACAGCGAGCTACCTGCGGTTGTGGGCACTATCGCTGGCACACTCGCAGCTGAGCGCCGTGTTCTATGACCGCGTGCTGGTTACAGGCATCCAGCAGTCGGTGCAGGGCAACCACTGGGCACTCTTTATTGGTGCGTGCCTTCCCCTTGTGCAGCTCACTGCCTGATGACTGTGCTGCTTGCAACCCTACATGTAGCATTGACATGGGCATCATAGGCTCAGATGCTTGTGTGCATTTGCCGACTCTGTGCTTGTCCCCATCACCAATTTCGTTGCTGCCCGCAGCATTCTTTGTCTTCACATGTGCGACGCTGGGCGTGTTGATGGTGATGGAGACGCTGTCAGCCTTCCTGCATGCGCTGCGGCTGCACTGGGTGGAGTTCCAAAGTGAGCCTTGCCGGTGCCCTTGCCCGCGTGCCTTCACTTGCTGAGCTGTTCATGACTGTGCGTTTGCTATAAGCAGTGCAGCATGAAGTTGAGCTGGCCGTTTACTGAGTGCATCGCTTATCTTGGTTCGCAGACAAGTTCTACCATGGCGATGGCGTCCAATTCACGCCTTTCGCCTTTGGCATTGTGGACAAGGAGGATTTGTGATCAACAGCGTGCTGTTGTTGTTGGCTGCGGACTCTGACATGCTGTTGTTGTCGTGGGTAAAGCCTTGTAACTCCCTAGCAACTTTGTACCGCCCTCTGTGGATGGGCTGGATGTGGCAAGGCCTCTCCTTGTTAGCTTCCAGCTTCGTTCTTCCAGCATGACGGTGCAGCTCGCCTGAACCTGTACGGTAGTTCAGCACAAGATCACGAACGACGCTTGCATTTCACTCTGCAGTGGTACAGTCAAATCAAACAGCACCGCGACGAAAACGGCCGTTGCAGTTGAAGGCCTTGCAGCAGGCGCGGGTGACAGCCGCGAGCATCTGGTCAACGTCTCAGGATGGGGCTGTTTTCGAAGAAAGAAACGCCTGCCAAGCGTGGCGCAGATCAGATGGCGCAGCCTGATAGCAACGCAGGAGGTGCATCCAGCGCTCAGGCCGTCTCCAGCCCGCCGGGGCCTGCACCCGGTGGCAATGCCCCCTTGCACAACGGCTCTGTGGTGGATGCGTCTGAGGAGCCAATCAAAGACATCCTCCTGCAAGTGCCGCTGGCAGAGCTGCACAAGGTTGGTGCCGCAGTACCACTGCACATTCACCAGGGTCATGGTTTGTTGCCATCCGAATGCACTGGGTCATGGCTGCGTGCACTGGTTACTGTACTACAGAGATGTCAGCAGGAACTGGTCTCTTTTGTTCTGCACAGGTGCAGGGCAACGTTGAATCGATGCTCGAGAAGGGGTCGCTGGTTGCCTATGGCGTGACGTTCCCTAAAACCGGTGCCAGCATGATGGCGCTCGAGATGAATGAGACACGATGGTGGCTCCGCCCCGACATGGCGACACTCAAAGTCGGGCTATGCACATACATGCTGGACGTGACGCAGCCTGGCACGCAGCAGCCCACGTTCTTCTGCGTGACATTCGCTGACGATACGCTGCCGGAGGTGTGCCTGCCCCGCTGTGCATCCCTGCTTTGCAGCGCATGGCACCCGTCTGCTGACACAACAGTCGGTACATGTAACTGCATGAGCTCAGGCTACATCAAGCATGACCAAGCATGCCTAACCGTCATTCAGACAAATACCCTTCCAGATGCGATATGTTGTCCTGTGATGCAGGCGGTGGGCACCTTCGAGGGGCTGCTGGAGGAGGTGACGCAGTACAAGGAGTCGGAGCGGCTGCTGGCCGACCCACTGGCCGCCTCCGGGGACATGGCCATCGCCGAGGGGCTGACCTTCACCAACAAGGCTGCCAGCAGCCTGCACTGGGCCAGCGTCAAGGTGGGCAGCTCGTGCCCGCAGTGCATGCCAGCATATACCGTGCTGGTCAGCAGCTTGTTTAGCCTCTCGTCCGCCATGCCCTGCCAGCTGCCGATCATGTTCAGAATAGCTATTACGCGTCTAGTCCTATCAGCTTCATAGGCCCCTGGTCGACCTAGTGGATTTCCATTCTGCAACAGGTGGCGGGTGGTATTCTGATGAGCGCAGATGCGGTGTCAAAGCGCATGATGGACCACTACGCCAAGGTGCAGGCGTCTAGCGAGCCTGGCCCGGCAAGGCCTGTGCCCGGGGCCATAAAGGCTTCTGCAACGATGACGAGGGCTGGCACGAAGGTCCTGTCGAAAACAGCTGGCAAGGTGGGATATATAGATAGCCCGCTGAAGTGCGTGGGTGCCAAGTCTAGATGACTTTGGAAAGAATGTCATTCGCAGCAAACCTCTCAGCATCAGCTGTACATTGATGCATCGTCAGTGTCGTCCTGCAGATTGTCAATGCAGTGGCGTCGGTTCCGGTGTATGTCGCTGAGAGGCTTGCTGGCAGCGGCAAGCCTGCGGATGCGCTGAAGCCGCAATCTGCCACGAAGCAGGTGAGGAGGTGCACACTGAGAGGCATGCTCTGCAGCAATACTCTGCATGGTACTCTGCATGGACACCGACCAGCCTGTGCATCCCATGCATCTGCAGATTGTGACAGCAGGAGCAGTGTCGTTCACAATGGTGTATGAGGGGCTGGAACAGGGTGCAAAGATTGTGCTCACAGGTAGCCTTTGTCTTCTGACCACGTTGATATCTGCTTGCCTTCTGTAGGCCCACTTGACAGTCCCGTGGCCTGACTAGTAGACCAGCCTTGATCCTTCTGCAGGCGCTCGAGACTCAGCAGCAGGCGTGGCTGGACACAAGTATGGCCCAGACGCCGGTAAAGTCACAGGAGACATGCTGGCTTCAGTGGGGCACACAGCGAACGCCTACACTTCATACCGCAACATTGCGGTGCGCACATCGTGCTGTAATTCTTGCCAGCTCCCGACATGAGGTGATGACTGTCATGTCCCGATACCAGTCTACTTTGCTGGTGTAGGTGCGGGCCATTGCACGGAAAACGGCCAAGACCACAGCAAAGCGAATGCTGAACAACTACATTGGCAAGGTGGGTCTGCCTCTGACATTTCACTTGCTGAAACTGACTGATGTCGGTCTTCAGCCTGCATCGCTGAGCCGAGGTGCTGCGCTCTGCAGCCGACTCAGCAGCCGGGCGTTGACCCGCACAAGCAGGGGAAGCTGCTGGTGCAGCAGCAGGCGCAGAGCATGAAGGGCGCTGCACAGCCCAGTGGCGGCAGCCAGCACCAGATGATGCTGCAGAGCCACAACTCCCGCAGCAGCCTTGGTGTGCGGCCAGACGGCGCAAAGGCTCCGCAATGACAGCCATGTGAGGACGTGGTCCATCATGCAACGAAGTGGACAACCCTGCAGAAGTCTCTTGTTTGCCACCTGCCGCAAGGGTCCGAATGAGGGTGGCAATGCAAAGGTAAACATGACGATGTGCTCAAGAAGTACTGCACATTTGCAGGTAGCTGGCGTTGCGGGCTATCATCACTGTTGTATGTAAGACGTTGAGGATGTAGTGACCGTGGAAAAGTGGCTAGTGCAGTCACATAAGGTAGCGGTTTGCATCGCTACAAAGTATCGCCAAGTATCAGCAAGACTATGCAGTGGCCGGCTGGCTGCAACTGCACAGCAGCTGGGACCAAACCCTTGCTCATACGCAGCATGCTCCGAGGCGAGTTCAGTTATGGCTTTACATGCACTCACTCCCGCTAGTAGATTCAGTGTCCTTCCTTGAGTATTGCGTAAGAGAAGCTCGAAGCGAGGAAACAGCTCAAGACGCTGGGTGGCTCAAGTTGCAGGTCACATCCCAAACATGATGTCGACGCCCTGCTGTCGCACATCTACGCGGTGCTCCATCTCTGCTAGACCATGTTGCGGACACCAGTATTTAACAGCAGCGAAAGCATCTGTAGTAGGGCAGCTGCCTGGCCAGCACAGCCCCATGGGTGGGGTGCCCAACATGCGGCAGCACAGGCATACTACATTGCACGCAGCTGAATCCCGACGACACAAGTACAGATCCATCATAACAGCGGCAGGCGATTCTCAGGATGCAGACATCAAGCAGTGCGTCCTTAGCATCTGGCACACCTGCTGACAACGCCCCACAACCCTCATGTGCAGGCTTTCTGGCCGTGATTGAGGTGGATACTGCTCATACGGAATGGACACTGTTTACACGCAGAATGAGTACGGACGAGGCCCGAGAGCTGCTGGGGCTGGCGTCGACTTCGTCATTCGACCAGGCGATGAAGGCGCGGGACAAGCGCATGGAGCGGTACAGGGACGACCCTGAGAAGTCGATGCAGGTGTGGCAGGTCCTCGTAGCGGGAGAGTGTGGCAATCAGGCTGGCTGCCTGACAGCAGTAAACTGTGGAGTCGAGGAAACGGCGGCGCATGCTTCAGGGCACTTGCCTGATATTTTTCATGCTGATACCTGCGGGTATGTAATACACGGCGGAACTTTGCAGGTGGAGACTGCATACGACGTGCTGCTGATGGACAACATGAAGCGGCGGCTCAGCGGGGAGGCAGCTGTGGCAAAGTCTGTCCGCTTTGCGGATGTCCCGAAGCCACGGAAGAAGTTGCAGGTGGGTGCAGCAGGGCCGCATGTCGCGATGTGCATGGCCATGTTGCTGATCCCGTGTCAAGGCTTCAGTGCTGGTTCACGAAACGCTCGGGCGGATCGGCTGAGTGTTGACCCTGCATCTTGGGGGTTGAGCCGACCAGCATATGGTTGCAGGCGCAGCCGCCACGGTTGCCGGGCGGCCTCACGGTCGCGCGGCCGCGCAACAACCAGGAGCTGGGCACGCAGTCGGCGGTCTTCGGCCTGCTGGCCGTGTGGACATTGCTGCAGGTCAGGCTGATGTTTAAGCCACTATGGTGTGGATCCGGTCGTTGAGCTGGGGTGTTAAGCATTGCTGCGCAGCTGCAAAGGCCCTGCGTTGCCTGCCACAATGCCATAATGCCTTATTGCCACTTCTCGTTGCATCTGCAGGCACTGACCACCCCGCCGTCACAGCTGGGCATGACAGACACAGGCACCCCAGGGCTGCAGCTGGCACTTGCCTGCGCAGCGTCAGTGTACTTCCTGCGGCAGAACAAGCGGCTGGGCCTTGGTGAGTCTGGTTGACCTCCTCTGTGCCCACCTCTGCAGTTGGCCTTGTCATGTCAGAGGGTGCAGCAGGCAAAGTGCCAGGAGCAGGGGCAGGTGGGGCTGCGTTATAGAACTGGTAGTACCGTAAACCGTTTAGCCAAGGATACTGCTTCGCTTACAGTGCTGTCATGGTTGTGAAACAGGTCGTGCAGCAGCATTGACAGGCGGAGGCTTCGTACTAGGCACCATCCTTGGGGCTGTCATCCAGAACTGGCTTCGAGTGGACATAGTGCCGCTCGGGGTGAGCATTGCTCTGCGGTGGAACATCCTGTGAAGTATGATACCTCATATTCACTTGGCATCCGCATCTCTGGCATGAGGTGATGTTATGGGGAAATGCGGCGTCCACAACACGTATGCTGACGAGATCAAGTGGCGTTGTGCAGGCTTTTAGCTCGCCTGGAGCTCTCGTTGGGGAGCTCAGTATCTTGGGCCTATGGTTTGCATGCACTTTTGTATACTGAGCAGCGAGGCGAGCGCAGGGTGCTGAGATAGATGTGAGGAGATAAACGGAGTTTGACCTCTACGGATGTTTGTTGACGGGTTGGGAGTGGTGTGCAGCGCCGGCAGTTTGCAGATAATCAATTGCAATGTCTAGTTGGTCAGTGGTGACATACAACCCAATGTTCGCAGCCTCCTGATTGTGTTGCAACAAACCCCACCGCGGGTTGTGACGTCCAATCACCTCAGGGCCTCGGGAGGAGGTCCGCCATTCTGCAGGACACATCACAGAAATCGGGCATCAGCCGTACGGTGCTGGGCCCTCGTCACACCCACACGCCTCATAGGTTGAGTTGCAAACGCCGTAGCTGATGGTGGAGTTGCAAACGACACATACCTGATAAGCATTCCAAAACTCCCAGGCGAACAAGAGGGCATCTGCCAGCAGAACGGCAGCACCCTGCAAGAGGTAGACCGAGAGTCTTGTTTGGGCGACAACTCCGCACAGCCACAGGCCACATCACGGAAGTGTGCATGCTGATGGCCTGGCGGCTCTGGCTGCACTCACGATCTTGATGAAGATGGAGCCCTTGTCGATGCCCGCCGCGCGGTCCTCTGCCCGCTGCACGTCTGTCCACCCCAGCAGCTGCGTGGGTGCATGCCATGCGGAGCGTCAGCACATCACAGAACGCCGTCAAGCTCTGGCATGGGCCTGCGCAGAGCTGCATTCGCACAGGCGGCCTGCACACATGCCAATGACCCGCGAGCTGCATGCGGAGCCTATGGGAGCCGCGGCAATGCTTGACAGCAGATGGTATTGCAGCAAGCTGCAGGCGCTTACCTGGCTGACCCCCCCGACGCCGCCGTAGCGCAGGTCCTTGCCATTGGTGGTGGGCAGCGTGTCCTTGCCCGCCGTGTCCAGGCCGCCGTTGATCCAGGCCAGGTTCTGGTACCCGGCGCGCGACAGCTGCTCGGCCGCCGCCAGCGAGCGCAGCCCCTTCTGGCACGACACGATCACCTGCGGACCACAGTGCTTTGGTTGGGGGCGTTGCTGCATGTCCATCACACATGCACCGCAATCTCCTCACCATTAACCATAGCATGTCCATCACTGCTGCCTCTGAGCTGACCCGCCACATCATTCAGCGAGCGGCACAGTAGTGTGACAACCCTCGCGGCTGCAATTGATCGACTAATGGTGGCAAACCATGCTGCAGACTCGCAAGTGGGCATGAAGCGTGCAAGTCAAATGGGGACCAGCCGAAGGGACACTCACATTGGCGTCCTTGGGGACCTTCTTTTCCACTTCGCGCAGGAAGTTGAGGTTGGGCTTCATGTGGGAGCCACCCAGCCACCAGCCGCCCATGCCGAAGGCAGAGCTCTTCTTCATCAAGCTCTGGATATCGTTGCTTTCCTCAACCACGAAGATCGGCACCTGCAAGTGATTGCGCAGACCGAGTGATGCATGCTTGAGCAGCCAGCATGCCTGCAACCCGCACGTGTGAGGACGACATCAACGTTGCGGCTGTTGCTCTGGGCACTGCTCGCTGCATTCACATGGTTTGCGTGGACAGGCTGCGCACCTCCACGGCGCCCTTAACGCCGGCCTTCTCAATCTCCGACTGCGGCCGCACGTCCAGCAGCACCCAGCCATCCTGCATGAGCTGCGCCGCGTTCTCTGCCGTCACATTGCGCACCTTGCCTTGGGCCACCTGCAGTCGGACATGGACTTGCCAGCTAAACTCATGCTGCAGGCTCTGCACCTGCTGCATGCATAGCTGGCCAGTTGATCAGATACATGGTAGGTGCTGACATGTTAGCCCAATCGCAGCTGGATGACATGACAACCTTCATTATTGGTAACAGCATGTAGTGATCTGGCGGTGGCATGACCAGCATTGATGACCCCGACTGGTGGATGCATTAGAGTCCCGGAGTGTGGAGCGTACTGCACACCTGCTCCTGCCACCTCTGCTCTGCCGCTGCGTAGTCCCCGCCACCTGGGCTGGCTGCGGTCGCAACTGTTGGCTGGCGCCGAAGGGCGCGCGGTGCCGCAGCTGCTGGCGACCGCGCCTGCAACGCTGGCCGGGACTGGCGCCCTGCAGCGACAGTCGTACCGTGTCAGCCGGGCAAGCTGTGCATATGGTTCTGACATCGTGGACGTTGTGAGTTTGCTGATGTTGGGTGTGAAGGCATGGGACGCCTATTCCAGTAGAGGCACCTGCCAGGATCAGACAACACCAGTCATGTAGCTCAATGGACAGTCTTGACCAGCTGTATGTTGTAGTTCGGGCTTTGGGGCAGTCTGACGCTTGGTTTGACACTGCACAGCAAGATTTCGTGCAGCATCAATAAACACTAGTACCTTGGAGCACGCGGTGTGCTGGGAGCACCGGCAGCTGCATGACGTGCGCCATGTGAACCCAGCAATCAAAACAACACCAACAACCCGCGTGCGATTGGCTGAAATGATATTGCTTCCATGACTCGATGCACGCGCAGAAGATCATGGATTGCGCTGACACGTGGTGCCAGCAACATGCTCGGTAAACACACCTGGTGTGTCACTGTACATGGGTAAAGGTTACTAAGGCTAACATGCACATGGGGCTGCTCAGATGCGTGCCTTTGGTGGCACGCGCAGGTATGCGCGGCGTGCACACAGGCAATTCTGGGACAGAGGACTGATGTCCAGTGGTCTGAGGGTGCCAAACCATGGACTGGTTGCCATGCTGGGGCATCTACAGTCAAGCACTTACAAACCACAGCATATTGCTTCTGCAGGGAGGACAGCAGCAATCAGAAATATTTGCGGTGCAACCGCTGGAACTGGCGCTGACCACCCTCATGGTGCACTAGTTCAATGACTGCCATCTACGATTGCCGAACTTCCGCTTCTGACGTCGGCGTCTCTGTGATCTGGGTGTCCGCTGGAGCTGGCTGCGCCACGCCAATGCCTCCCTGCATCCAAACAACGATCCGTCATGTAGTCACACCTGATGCGGGAAGTCAGATGCACACAGATGCATGGAGAATGCACATGATGCTACACCTTAGTACAAGCCTGGACGAACCTGCGCGGGTTGCACCGCATCTGAAGGCGGCTGCGCGTCATCCCCCGGCTGTTGGTGCTGCAGTGCCACCGCATGCTGGTGGTGCGGCGCAGATACCTGCTGCTGCTGTGCCGGTGTTGACTCTGGCTGCATCGGCTGCTGTGCTGCTGAGGTGTTTATTTGTGGCACGCCGGCCACCGGCTGCTGCGCCGGGCTGCTGTCTACGCCCCGCACGACCGGCGCCTGCTCGGCGCCCCGCGGTGTTACCTCCGGAGACAGTTCTGGCGTGACCCCCGGTGAGGCCGGCGAGAACAGGCCGCCGTTGGGCAGCGGCGGCACCTGGGCATGAACGATACAAAACGATGAGCACATGTCAGGCTGGTGACAAGGACATGCGGTCTCCACAGGGTAACACCTCTTCCAGGAAAATGCTGCGACCAACCACACAACCACCTTCTCGTCGTAGTGCGCTGCAGCGTGGGCCAGGTGCGCAGGGTCACCGCTGCCGTTCTGGCCGCCAGGCCCCACTGGGGGCTGGTAGCCGCTGCCGTCCTGCGGGCCATGCGAACCCGGTTTGATCATACACACAACAACCCCACATGGACGTGCAGCACAGTGGCAAGGTGCACACACACCACCAAGCCACTCACCCCGAACTCCACATGTGGCGGGGGCTCCCACGGCCTGCTGGTCATCTCTGCCTCCGGCACTGCAGCAGTCCACAGGGCTCCTTGAGCGTCACTGCCTGGCACACTCTCCAGCCTGGCAGGCATCCACAGTGCTGCAGCCTACGGACCTATCATGCAGCAGGGCTGCCACTCACTGGGCTCAGGCGCCCTGCTGGCCAGCTGGCCCAGCTCCGAGCGCTTGGGCACTTGCGTGCAGAACACCGAGGCGCAGTTGCGCAGCACCCCCACGCTGTACGGGTTGCCCGCGTCGCTGTAGCGGTGCCGGAAGTGCTCGTACGTCGTCTGATTCGTGGCCGACAGCCACATGTGCAAGGCGCTGAGGCCGCCCACAAACCTGCAGTTAGACAGATCGGGCACATCATGCCGACTGCACGCAGGCATACCAGCAGAGGCGGCCTGCTGCCATCAAAGTCCAGTCTGGTTCGCACTGATGCACGAGGGGTGTGAGGGAACATGTGCTCAGCTGAAGAACTATATGGTCAGCAAGACAGGAGGGCACGTGCAGATGCATAGGACGAAGCCGAGGTCCGCACCAGAATGCCAGGAAGCTGTAGATCATGCAGACCAGGGACGCGGGGTACTTGCGGATGGCATGCCCAAAGTCACGCCCGCTGCTGTCTGTGTACTTCAGTAGCTGCACCAGCGACAGCGTGAACACCCACACGCACAGCAGCGTCGTGGAGAACACGAAGCACAGGAACCACCGATAGTTGCGCTGCAGAAGCACCGATAGAAGCAGCTTTTAGCACGGATGCGGATGTATGCCGGTGATTGTGTGCTGGGATGGGCAGGCGCAGTGGATGCAGACCTTGCGAGCACAAGCAGACGCACCCGGCCGATGCAGGTGCCGACCCAGGGGCAGTGGTGGTCAAACTTGTCCACGCAGTTGTCGCACACCGCGCAGTGGCTGCACCGCGGCGGCCTGTAGTGGTTGCATGTGGTGCACCACTTCGTTGTGACCGTGAAGCCGTTCACCTGGAACTCCTTTGTTGGGTTCCGCCTCCTGCAGTTTGCAGATGGGGTGCTTCAAGGGTGGGATTGCACAAGGTTAGGCCTACTTATACACTGGTGGTAATCGTGCATGGTGTGCTGTAAACAAACATGAACCCACCCATACTCCTCGTCTTCATCCAGGTGGTTGCGGGGCAGAAAGCCCGGGTTGGTGAAGGCCGTGACGAACAGCACCGTCAGGCTGAAGACGATCAGCACAACGGAGAAGGCGAATATGACCCAGGACTGGTTCCGGCCCAGCCATGGTGCCACAAAGCCCATGAACACGCCTACATGCAGTAGAGGCTTGTGAGCGCAGCCCATGACAACCAGGGTGTGTCAGTGATAGCGCGTTGCAGCACGACGCGGAGCGAATGCTGACATGCGGAGCGCACCAGCTGGCGCGGCCACGAGAAACACTGACGCCATGAATGCCTTCCAGTCTGGTCCTGCAACATGAGTCTGATGTGTCAGTTGCTAGGCGCACACAGTCCCATCTGATGGGTACTTGCGCCCAACACCCCGGTCTGCCCTGCTTCACCCTGCTGCTCACCGACTGTGATCACGCCGCCCAGAAAGCTGTAATGGTGGCCCATGTCAATGCCGCGGCGCGGCCGCTCCTTGCTGCGCGGCATTGTCTTTATCGCTCAGAAGCTGACGGCTGCGCACGGGACGCCGTGGGAGTCGCCTGCCTGCAGGCAACCCGTTGAAAGAAGATGCAGAGATGGAGGCGATTGGTAGTGCAGGTGTGGCGAGCTCTACACAGATGACCTGCGCAGCATGCATGCATTGAGGCATGCTGTGACGTACCTTGGGATCGCCTAGTGGCTCCCCATGCCACGGCAAGAGGGGCCTACGTTGCGAACTGTTCACCCTCTCCTGATTGCGCCTGCCGCACACAGCGGTCCGCAGGTTGTTCTTGTTGGGGTGTGGTCTGTGATCAAGCAATGCTTCAACACCGTTGAAGCGCACTCCTACTGCCGCTCCGGTGATCTGTCACGTCACACTTTGCGCCTGTGTGGTTGCTCGATTGCCTGAACATGCTTGAAGCACGAGACAACGCCAGTGTGTTGTCAAATGGAGCCCTCAAACAGTTGCACGGGCACCTTTCACAGCTAGGATCAGCGCTGAATCAGCAGCACGGAAGAGCACGTTCCTGCTTCGATGGTGTCAGCACGCCTCGTGGTTTGTGTGCACGATGGTGTGAAAGCAATTAGGCGACGTTGGATGTAGGATGTAATACCAGCAATGGCTAGCGTCCTAGATCGGAGACGCTCAGTGCTGTGTCGGCAACAAAATCTGCACGCGATCGCGTGCTGGCGTGCAGGTGTGAAGCCGTCAAGCCGTATTTCGCCGATACGTGCACACATCATGCGTGACATGCAGCACCTTCTGAGCATATCTGCAAGCGCAGCACTAGGGGCAGCACTAGCCAACCGCCAGAGCTGCAGTCGATAGGAACTATCGCAATAAGTATCTCATTGTGGGTCACGGCGACTGCTAGACGTGCCGCTTTGATCTGCAGGCGCACAGCCTAGGACGCTGCGAGTGCGTAATGATATAAACAGTCCTGAGGTTTGCAGCAATGGCTGGGGCCCATGCACAGCTGCGAACGCCTCAGCCGCTGACAGCCTCTGGCAGTGCGGTCCCCACTCTGCCTCGGCCTCCGGCGCGGCGGCAGGATCACTCGGATCGTGCGCTAGCTGAGGAGTTGCGGGCACGTAACAATGGCCGGACGTTGCGCACCGGTGGCAGGCACGGTGTTGCACACCTGGAGCGCCGGCGCCGCAAGCTATCCATTGGCGACTTTGCGGGCCAGCGTTCGCAGCAGGGACAGCCTCAGCTACCATGGCAGCGACTCAAGCAGTGCAGCGATGAGGCGTCAGACCTGGCAGAACCTGTGCCACTTGGCAGGTCTGCTGCGCCGGCGATTGCAGTGCAGCAAAGCGAGCTGCTTGAGGCTGCTGCATCCCTCGGACTGGCAGCAGCAGCGCTGCCGCAGCAGGAATGTGCCCAACACGCAGGCCCACAGCAGCAGCAGCAGCAGCAGCAGCAGCAGCAGCAGCAGCAGCAGCAGCAGCAGCAGCAGCATGCGCCTGAGTGCTTTGAGGCGCCAGCTGAGAGCGAGCAGCAGCAGCAGCGGCGGCTGCGGCGGCAGGCCCTCAGCGAGTCATATTGGCAGTCGCAGGTGGACATGTCCACAGGATTCCCGGTGCCACTGGGCTATGGGGTGCAGTGGCAGCAGCCGCAGCTCAGGCAGCCAGCTGCAGATACCATGGAGCTGCCTCCTGGCTTGCCGCAGGTGCGCTGATGCCTGTTGCCGGAATCTTATTTGCAATCCACAGTCGACCTGGACGACATTCAAACGGAAAGTATTTCGCTTGTCCGACAGGCTGTGCCTGAGTTCAACCAGCAGCAGCGGCGGCGGCAGCAGGAGGAGCAGCAGCAGCCTGGCAGCTACGCAGGCGCAGGTCTGCATGCGCCCACAGCCCCCAGCGGCGTCCGTTGGCCGTCCAACCTGCGCCCCGCATTCCGCAGCAGCCCGAGGAACGCGGCTCAGCGCCAGCTCAGCGACAAGCGGGCCCGCATCCTGTTCCTGGACGAGGGCAACACATGCAGGTCGGTGTGCCGCCCCTGCGTCCGTGTCTGCAGCAGTGGCGTCAAGACTGCCAAAACGTTTGCCGTCTTACATTTCATAACAGGCCAGCAGCTGGAGGTGATGAGCAGCAGATGCATGGCCTGCACGCAGGGCTGTACTTGCGGAAAGCATCTTTAGCTCGATGCTGGCGGCTTGCGACCAGCCGCTGGATGTTGCTGTGGAGTCGGCGTCCATTGGGCCTGCAGTCGATGGCCAGCATGACAGCCGTGTCGCCCAGGTCAGCTCACTGCACTCTAACAGCGTGATTGTCAAGCGCTGTACACCATCACGTTGCATGCCTCAACTTGTGACAGCCCTCAGGGATGGTGCACATTCGTAACTGCCTTCAGAGTGAAGGTCGCTTATCCAGTGGTCTGTGCCTTTCCAGGTGGCACGCAGCATGGGGGTGCCGCTTGTGCCACGGCGAGCACGCGTGTTTGACGAGATCAACGACATCGTGGGCTGCGACCTGGTGCTCGTCATGGACTCCTTCGATGCAACCGAGGTGCACCCGCTGCCATGCAGCGCTGCTGACGCATACAGTCACATCCAGCGCCTGAATCCCCTAAATGGGTGTCACTGCATGATGCTGAGGCGCAGAGGCAGGATGCAAGCATGTCAACTCAAACATACATGGCTGCACCGACAACGCATGTCGGCTGTGCCACCAGGTGCTCCGAGAGGTGACGGTGATGGACGCCATCAACCGTGGCGGCTCGTACTCCATGCGCGTCCGGATGCTGGCGCCCTTTTCTGACGCCCGCAAGTGCGACCATCTTGCAGCCGTCTCCTCCCTCCTTTGCTCTGAAGGGCTGCTGCGTCTGCAGTGCACAGGCACACAGCAGTCCATGCTCGCTTGCAAGCAGCACAAACACATGCGAGCGGACGCGGTGCTGACGCAGGCGCATCTCACCGCTGGAGGCGTGTCTGGGTCGCAACGACATTGCAGACCCGCTGTACGGCAATGCGGGCGGCGCAGGGGAGGCGGCCGCGCTGCACGAGACCGCACGCCACCTGCGCATCGCCTGCGCAGGGCTGGTCAACTACCTCGAGGAGCTGAGCAGCCGGTGCGCCGCCTCGCACAATGCCTGCTGCGGGCAGTCACACCAGGGCGGCCGCTGCTGCTGCTCCATGCACGCTGCACGTGCTTCCCCTGGTCACACGTGCCGTGAAGGAAGTGAATCGACTCAGCACCACTGTCCACGTTCAGGTGTGTCGACGGCATGACGCTGCGCACGGCGCTGGAGCAGTCGCTGCGATGCCCGCTGCTGGGCGCTGCGGGGTCCCCCTGCCTGGTGCGCCCGCCCCGGCTGACCCCCGGCGTGCAACGCGCCGCCCGCAGCCGCTCGCCGGCCGCGCAGGCAACTGCCGCTGCCGACGACATGGACGAGGCCAGAGGCAGTCAGCACGCACGCAAATGGTACGCAGCCTTTAGACTCTACAGGGTGCCCAGCTGTGCATCAGAACAGATGAGGCTGCTGCTGCGCACGGCGCCAAGGGCCTCCACGCCGCGTGGCTGCTGCAGGGGCTACTGGCAGAAGGAGGCGAATGTGGAGCGGGAGGTGCGCGCCTGGATGGCGGAGCACAAGCAGCCCGGCCGCCTGCCCACCAACCGCCAGCTGCGCGACAGCGGCAACAACAGCCTCGCCCTCGCCATCTCGAAGTTCCACGGCGGCTACATCGCCTTTGGGAAGCGCATGCGGTGAGCACACCGCTTACAGATGTTGATGATGTGGTAGTTTCAGGGCGTCAACATCTGACGCTGCCGGACGTCATTCGAGGAAGTGTCCACAACGAGCATTGTGACACACACCCGGACGTCGTGTTTCACACCAGGCTGCGGACGCGGCGTGGAGCCGGCCTGTTCAAGCAGTGGGACAGCATCAAAGCAGCCCTGCAGCCGCTGCTGCTGCTGGAGTGCGACGACGAGTGCCCCATTGACTGGGATGCTGCGGGGGACCGCCCTGCAGCGCCGTGCTCTGCAGCCGGCCACGGCAGCGGCGCAGCAGGCAGCGCAGCAGGGGACCTGCCGCAGGGCTGCCGCCTGATGATGCCCAATCAGGCGGAGGTGCTGGCGGCGGAGGACGGTGGCCTGCTGCTGAAGGCGGTCAATGACCACGGGGGCCTCGTCGAGGTCGCCCGCCGCCTGGGCGCCACCATGCGCAGAAAAGGGTGAGGCGACTCGGCGCATGCGCAGCTTTGCACCGAACGGAGGATGGCACAGCCATGCTGGCACACCTTGCACATGCTCCATGGTGTGTCATTGACGTCTTGCTTTGTGAAGAACCAGTAGTTGATGGCACGCTGTTGTGTGCTGCAGGCGTCTGAGCACCATGGCGGCACTGGAAAAAGAGCTCGTTGGCTTCATTCGGCTGCAGTGCCTGGCAGCAGGCGCAATGCCCTGCAGGGCCCAGCTGATCGATGCTGGTGCGGCTTTGCTGCAAATCCGTGCAACTATTGCATCACACAGCACCCGGAACGCATGTTGGGCTCCCACCCAGGCTGGTGACAAGAGCTCAAGCTGACCTGGGGTCACCTCCTCCTGTGGCAGGTCGGCGAGACATCGCCAATGCTGTGACACGTTTCGGCGGCTTCCAGCGGGTGGCAGACCAGCTGCACCTGCTGTGGCATGACCCGCGTGGCCGCCAGGGTGCATCGTCTGACAGCGATGAGGGCGAAGTTGAGGTTGAGCACTCGTCTGCTAGGCTCCCTGCAGCCGCGGCACCAGCTCAGCAGAGCAGTATTGTCACGTATAAGCCGGCAGCTGCAGCAGTGCGTCAGGCGTCGAGACCAGAGGTGTCCCCAGCGCTGCAAGAGGCAGCATCTGATGTGGCAGCGCTCATGGACGAGCAGCATCTGGATCATGTCCCAGGCCGCGCAGAGCTAGAAGCGCTTGGTGAGTGCAGGTTGCCCGCCAGTGTATGGCGAGCAAGCACCTTGAGTGGCAATACCAATCGCATGCACTTTGGGACGGCCGCTTAGCCTGCTGCCCTGCTTGCCGCAGGCCATACAGTGCTGTACTACCGGGTGACACGCAGCGGCGGCATGCGGCGGCTGGCCAAGCTGTTGGGCGTGCCCTTCCTCGAGCCGGTGGGCCGCACGAAGGGCGTGAAGTCGGGGTCGAAGGCAGGCGACAAGCCAGCCGAGGACTTCGTCTGGGTCTGAGCAGTAGGTACCAGTTGTAGACGTCCGTCTCCCTTATGAGCGGCCTCACAGAACCCAGGGTGTGGTGCAGCTCATGTGTTAAGAGACATCACAATTGCTCAGGGATACATTGTCCCTTGATTTTTGGCTGTTTTTACTGTACAGGCGCACACTCTAGATGCTAGATCAGCAGTTCTAGGGGCTGTGTCATTATAAGTTGCCATCCAGCCACAGCTCTTTGACAATTTCGGGCTGCTCGCAATGGGGTTCACGCAACAAGAGTCGCTGGCAACCTGCCTGGAGACTGTGCAAAGCTCACAGCCGTGTGTATGCCCAGCACTGCCGTCTCAGCTGATGATGCACCACCGTGCACACTAACACGTTGTATCAACACCACGGTCTCTGGCGGCTAGTACACGCGCCAGATCATGCTGCGACTGCCTCCTTGGGCACCTCCGCCTCATCCTCGATGTCCTCTGTGAACTCATCGTCATCCTTCTCCTCGTATATGTCGTTGATGTCGATGCTGCCACCCAGTAGCGCTGCACGCGTCTTCTCTTCAATCTCCCTGCAGAGGGTGCTACGAGTTGTTTTTGAACAGACCACAGAAGCGATCTGCCACTTACGGGCGCATGCTGCTGATGCAATAAAGCAGCTGCAGACAGCACGACGTGTAACAGCACGACATCAGCAGAAATGCCGACGCACTTGAGGAGGTCGTTGTCTTCTTGGACCATGGCAAGCGTCTTCTCGCGCCCCTGCGCTAGCCGCCGCTCTCCATAGCTGCATCACAAAGCAGGCTCAGCAGCTGTTGCACAGTAGGGTGATGTGAGCATTGACCAACCAGCAGTGACGGTGTTGAAGGAAAGGTCGCTGAGCCGACCAATTAGATAGCCAAGGGCCACACCTGTACCAGCTGCCCTTGCGAGACACGACGCCAACCGCCTCGGCTGCATCTAGTGTGCACCCCTCGCTGCTGATGCCGCTGCCAAACAGGATATCAAACTCTGCCAGCTTGTACGGCGCCGCGCACTTGTTCTTCACGATCTGCAGCGAGCAATTCCCTGTCAGGTCTAGCAGGTCTACCAAGAGCTACGCACAAGTACAGGGCAACAAAACTAGGTAGGTCACAGCACACCAGCGGTGCTTGCCAGCAAGCACTGGACAAACATGATGCCGGCGCAACCCGGTGTAGCGCTGCTGGCCGCTCTGTACCTTGGCCTTGACACGGATGCCGACGTCGTCGCGCCGGTGGCGCCCTTGATGGTGGCCTTGCGCCGCACCTCCAGCCGCACGCTTGCGTAAAACTTGAGGGCATTGCCGCCGCTGGTGATCTCCGGGTTGCCGTATATCACCCCCACCTGCAGGACACGGTGCGTGATGAACAGTGCCGGCTTTGTCAACTGAGGTGATCGGCCTGGGGTTTCAAAACAACAGGTGCGCACAGTGTGACAGGCCAGACGCCCTACCTTGTATCTGAGCTGGTTCAGGAAGAGCACAGTGCAGTGGCACTTGGACGCATTTGCGGTGATCTTCCGCAGCGCATGGCTCATCAGCCGTGCCTGCGCGCCCACTGTGCATGTGCAACAGCAGATGCTCAGCGGCAGGGCAGTGGCAGCTTCGACCTTATCAGGCTTCGCATGCTATACGCAAACATTGTCTATACCACAACACCAGCAGCAGTGGCAGAGCACTTGCCACTGCAGCCTCAAAAGCATTGGCATCTTTGAGACGGTCCAGAACCGCACCCTGCACCGCGCCGATCTCGCCCTCGATCTCAGCGCGCGGCACCAGTGCGGCGACAGAGTCCACCACGATGATGTCGATGGCGGAGGAGCGGACCAGCTGGTCCACCACCTCCAGCGCCATCTCCCCGCTGTCCGGCTGGCACATGATCATGTTGTCGATGTCCACGCCCGCACGCTGCACAGTGACGGTCGCATTCTGTGATGCTACGTCCCGGTCATGCCGCAATGGGGGATTCGCTGTCCACTGGTCCACAGCCGAAGCTGGTGACCTGAGATTGATGCAACTGACTGTGGGCCAGGCGTGTGTGCAGACTTCGGATGAGATGGACACCTTGGAGTACACGGGATCAAAGGCGTGCTCGGCGTCGATGAGGGCTGCGGTGCCGCCCTGCCGCTGCACCTCCGCAATGGCGTGCATCGCCAGCGTCGTCTTGCCGCTGCTCTCTGGGCCAAACACCTGCACGCATGACGGGAGCCCCTGACAGAGCCAAAGTAGGCGGCAACATCTGGTGAATACAAGCATGCACAGGTGTATGTTGCAATGATGCTCCTGGAAAACACACCTCGACAATGCGGCCTTTGGGGAAGCCGCCGCCAAGGGCAATGTCTAGTGTCATGGCTCCACATGAGATGTAGTCTCTGCAGCGGACAGAAAGCAACATTTCTGCAACCTGCTTTGAACGCTGGTGCTCATGACAGATTTCTCGCACAGTCGCCCAAGTGAAGCACCGGTCACACACTCACACAACTTTGTCGGGCTGGCTGCCCATCTTCATCAGGCTGCCCTTGCCAAAGCGCGCATTCACCTCCCGCATCACGCCATCAAGCGCCTTGGCCTACACCAGGGTGAAGCACCATGCGCAAAGGATGCGCAAAGGACGCTTCGCATCTGCGTGTTGTCCTGTGTGCACACAAAGAAGGTCATCCTGTACATGTGCATGGTGTTGCATGGTGCGCTGACCTTCTGCTCCACTGTGATGTCCTCGGTGTCCTTGTCTTTCGTTGGGCTTCGCACCGCTCTTGCCACTGCCATCCCCCTGGCTGGAACTGAGCTCTGACTGAGACCTGTCTGCATCCGGCTGGCCGCTGCGCTGCTGCTGCACCATGCCTGGCGAAACCGAGACAGGGATGCGAGGGCCTTCATGCTGGACGACCCAGCAAGTGGGGAGCCGGTTGAAGCACCCGCCGCAGGCCTGTGGATTGCTGCAGAGCTTTGTGCCAACGTCAGCCCGCCATAAAGGCCAGCGCTCATGGAGGCGACAACCAGAGCACCGTTTCTTGGACTTGCTCCCAAGAGCGCACCTCAGCGCAGTGCGTCGCCTCAAGTATGCAGCTTGACAGCCTTGGGATCACTTTCAACACTCGAACAACTGTCCGCAAGGACGCAAGGTGCAAAGCGACATACGTTTGGTTTGTTCCTCATGCTTTGCTTGCTGTGGGGTCGTCAAGATATATTGTCTAGGACGTCCCAGCTATGAACATGGCGATCGACCAATCCCTTCAACCAGTCAATCGCAACCTGTAGTAATGGTTGACTCGCCATATACGATAGCATCAACCGGCGGGTTTTCTAGTGTGTTGCATTAATATGCGTGGGGCAGGGACCATAGTGCCCCTCTAGATGCAACCATAAGATTCGTGCATCATCAGTAGCTGGCAAGGTAGTGGGCGTCGCCCAGCAGTGCAATCTTGTTGCGGACATCATTGTGAATATCCTGCGGGGCAGCATGCTGTCTAAGAACCAAAACCAATGTTTGCAGCGTGCACCTCACGCATGACGCTGACGATGACACACAGATCACCTCCACAATGCCGTCCAGATCTAGCTGGTTCACTTTCGCACCAAACGGGGACTCTGCATTGACATCACATTCGTGTGAGTGGTGCATGGTTTCGCTGCAGATGGTGCAGAGGTTACGCTACATAGTGCATACCTATTTCGACTCCAATCTCTTCAAACCCAAGCAGCTGGTACCCTAAAACAATGCACGCCGGGGTCGTGTACCTGTGTTGCTCAAACAGTGCCGGGTGAATGCAGCGGCCTATGTGTTTGTTGCTCTGCAGGAACTGCTCATATGTCGTGGTGGGCAAAGGTGACACACACACCAGTGAAGTGTCTGCACGAAGCTCCACGGCAACACCAGCAGCCATAACACCAAAAAAGATCTGCATGTTTACAAACAAGAAGCAAGTTATAATGAGGTGATGACCATGACAACTTGCAAGGTAATTCTCAGGGGTACGCCACAGCAACGCATGCCTCACGTGCACGATGTATGCAAAGGGCATGGGCGTGTGCTTGATGCGGGTGCAGGAGCCCAGCGCCTGAAGCATGCTGCTGATCTTTGCGTCACAGGATCCCGATACAGAGCCGTTCAACACGCCGCAGTCCTGCAGGAATGCATCATACTGCTGTTCAAAGCAGCTGTGCAGCGACTGGACGTCTGCAAGCTGTCCTGTTGCTGTGACGTTGGTTTAGGATGATCAAATGCCATGTCACCTGCGCCTTCCGGATGATTTGTGTCATTTGCAGGGCAGCATATTTAGGCTTGGACCGTGCTGCGACCCACCGCTGCATGTCTGCTGCAGGTAGAATGCCCTCCATCACCCCCAGATCCTGTCAGCAACCAATGCTATGTGTTGAGCACTGTTGCAGCGAGCACAAGGCAGTCAGCAAGCAAGGTGCTGCTGGGTTTACATGTGTGTGGCGCAATTGGTCTCTGCCCGCAACTGCAAATGCCATGATCCATTGCAGCATGCGGAGCGCCAGCTCCTTGTCAGTCAGCCAACCTATGCGCACAAGTCCCAGCTGAATGGCAGCTTCAGCACCCAGACACACTGACATCGCTGGCATACCTCATGGTACTTGCCGAGGGTCATGCGGCCCAAGTCACTTGACGAGGCCTGAATCTGATCCCAGAGCTTCCGCCCCTCCCACCATCGTTCTGATGCAGGTTATCACATGTATAGTCAGGAATGCCGTCAACTGCGTGAATGACAATTTGACGATGACAGCAAGGGGAACAGCATCCTCTGACGATGAGCTTTTCGCACCGTAGCTGGAGTTGACACGAAAGGCTTGCAGTAAAAACAGCGAGGTGCCGACCAGGTTCATCAGGGACGTGAGAACAGACAAATCCAGGTTGTGGAAATGTGGAACGTACAGGATGGTCCAGCTGACACACCCAATACAGTACAGCGTATAGACCTGCGGATCTCGCGCAAAACTTCTGCAAATTTCTTGTTTCTGTCCTGTTGCCAGGAATCTGGTTTCTAGCGCTTCATATTACATGACTCACCACCAGGGGAAACACGGGCATTGCCCTGCCGGCTGTGGCAAACAGGGTCTTGCCCCTGCACGTAACAAACAAAATTGCCTTTCCATGTCGGAGAAATGCTGCTGTGAGCGAGACAACGCATGGTAGCATGCGCACCAGTAGCTCAGCGCCACAGCATGTCCGGCTTCTCGCAGCGCGATGTACTCAAGCAGAGGATTATGAGCCTTCTGCTTCTGCCTGAAGCCGCTTGCAATCAAGGGCACGTTGCCGCCATCATCGCAGCAGGACGGCATACTGCTGCCGCTGCAGCAGCAAGCCGAACTGCTTTGGCCGCTTGCAACCGCCCGCCTGCGCTGGGGTTGTGCCCGCACGTCGTCCAGGCTGCAACGATGTATTGATAGACGTTTAATTGATGCAGATCAATTGTTCAGACCACTTTGCAAGTTACGTGCTGGCGTGGTGAGGACCACATGCACACGAATTTCCACACACTTTGCACCGCAGTCCCTCCGCAGCACCTAGAACACGCAAACTTCTGGCGCTCCTGCCGACGTTTCGGCGCAGATACCTGCTAATGTAGTCACCTGTGTTGCTTGTTGAAAGCTGGCCTCTGGGCCGGGAATGCTTCGGTTTGGCGTGCTTGTAACGGCTGGATTCTGCAGGGTTGAGCAGCCGGTCTATCGGTTTAGCATCCCTGTGACCGGACACGCCGCCACGCTGAAGACTTGCTTGACTGTCACATGTCTGAGGTTTTGGGTGCCTACTGTTGGAAACAGCGTCTGCTGTGTGCACACGGTAGGCAGCTCGATGTATCCAAGACTGAGATCGTCCACGTGCATGCGCTGCCGGTCTCAGGCGCTATACCGGCTCAGGCTGCTATTCTTTAGCGATTGACAGTGAAAGGCTGCTTGTACGCACGGCGGGAGGCAAATCTCTCCGCAGACACGACAGGCACCTATTTGACAAAAGCAACATCATGGCACGGCAGTCTAACTCACCCGCTGCCCTCATGCATCAACTCTCCTCATGTACCGGTATGTCGTGCCTCACGGTAAGCATGAACACAGTAGCACGCCAGCAGCTGTCATCTGTACCAATGTTTGCAACATCAACTGTCCACGCATCGCCTCATAACCTCATACGCACAGGAGTATCTGCTACCAGCAGCACCCCTTGCCTGACTCGGCTTAAAACCGTAGTTCACATGCTGCTCTGCAACATTGTTACATACAGTACCAAGCCCAAAGATTTGCATGCCTGCATTGCGCTACAGAGCAATGGTGCCGTCGCTGGAATCATCGTCGGCATCCATGAGGTTGGTGGCGGCAGCAAACTTCTGGTGCATGCTGGCGATGCGCTGAGCCAGGCGTGACGCCGGCAAAGCCAGGTGTTCCACAGAACTGCCGAACGGCAGACTGGCTGCCAGCTGCGGCGGCTGACGCGATGGAGTGCGTGTTATGCTCGGCGGATCTGCGGCAATGCGAGGACTCCTGCCAGGCAGCGCCTGCAGTGCAGGTCGGTGCAGGTTGCTGCGAGCGGTGCCGCCCTGCGCATTGGGCGACATGGCTGTCTGCTGCGAGCCTTGGCTTGTGGAGCCAGGCACCTGAGCGATGAAATAAATTGATATCAGCAGTCTACGGAGGCACCCTACAGCTCTGCCGATGATTGCAGCATAGCCCGGGACAGCGCCACGCACCTGACCCTGGTCAAAACCTGGCGCCAGCATTGCTTGTGCATTCTGCATGAGGCTGAAGGACTTGTGGTCGAGCATGTCTGCCGCTGGCCGCGCATGATGGTCACCATCCTGCACAGATGGGACTTTGTGGGTGATGACCACGAAGATGTGGCCATGATGCCATGTCAAGCCACGCATGACAAGCCAACCTCTTCACCGAAGTCTTTTGCTGAAGCGCGAAGCTTCAAGGCACAAGCTCTTGCGCACCCCTCCTCCATACAATTCGTGCGGTCACAGTGCACGGTCAACGTACTGCTTGTGGCCATGGGCACTGACCTGCTGCCAGCTGCCAAATGCCAGGGCTGCGTCGCCAAACACCTCGGTCGCCGTCAGCTGGAACATGGCGACTGTGTCGCGCACGAGCTGCAGCCCGGCGGCACGCACAGCACCGCGGTCGACCTCAGCCTCCCCGGCATGCGCCTCCGCATCCCGCAGCTGCGCCTGCAGCCCCACTGCCAGCAGCCCTGCAGCGCATGGACGAAACCCTGTGCACTGCCGCTGTGACGTCGCCTGTTCCTGCTTGTGTATCTGCAGTCCTCCTGCAGTCCTCCTGCATACGCTTATGCCTCCATGGTGTCAACAAAGCGCGTGAGAGAGGCTTCCCCTGGGGGTAGAAAAACAAAGAAACCAGCATCTTTCCCTAAAACTGTACAGGATCATTTGTGGAATGCATTTTTTGAGAGATTTGGTAGTTTCGATATATAAGCAATAATGATTTGTTTTGATATGAATAAAATCGCTTTTTTTGTAAATACCAAGAAATCTTTTTGAGCATGTGCATCCCAGGGGAAGTATGACGTACTTGCATCTGCCGCTTCCTGCTGCAGGTGACTTTGCAGCGAGCGGGCGTCTGCAATCGCCTGCCGCAGCTGCGCGGCATTGGCGTGCAACACGTGCAGCTGCTTGTTCAGGCGCTCATTGTCTGCGACTGCCGCCCTCAGCGCATCGGGCAGCTCGCCGCCGGATGCCTCTCGGGTCTCCGCCACCTTGGCCTGGGGCAGGCCACACCGCAAAGTGATGCGACTGTGAGCTGCGCAGGAACAGTGGTCAACAACCCGCAAAGAGGAGCAGCGGAGCCCATCATTCACCTGCAGGGTGTCGTTCTCCTGCTGCTGCCGCTGCAGGGCGGCAGCGGGAACCTCCTGACGGTCGCCCTGCTGGTGCTGCTTCCAAGCTGTGCCACGTTTCCTGAGCGCCTGCGCTTCCAGCACTAGGAGTTGCAAATACACGATTCTCCAATGCGGTCGTCAGAGCACTGCAAGCAAAACACACGCCGTGTGGACTGAACAGCACGTGGCCCAGAGATGCATAGGAACCAACCTCTTGCTCCTGGCGGCTGGCATCCGTCTCGCTGTGCTGCGGGCCACGCTTTGCACCTATGCGCCCCGTCTGCCCCTCACTGATCTGGTGAGAGCCCGGCCAATCAGCACCATTCCTGCAGGACATTGCAGCAGGCATTCTTCAGCCGAACACACCACAAATCCAGGGTGGGTGCAGGCTGACAGAGCACTGGCTGCACACATGAACATGGAGCACAGGCTCAGACCTGTCAGCAGGACCGCCACTGCTGCTGCGGCCGCTGCGGCCGCGAGGCGTGCGCATCGGATGCCGCTGTTGGCCCTTCTGCGGAACATTGTTGCGAGGCGATTGCAGGGCTGCCTGCGCATCCTCACCGCCCAGGCGAAGGAGTGGGATGGACACGCCGCCACGGGGCGTGGCGACATGCTTGCCTCGCCGGGACGGCTCGCTGGTCGGACCGTTCCCGTGGAAAGCCTGCCGTGCAGGAGGCAGGTCCAGGAGCGGCAGCATCGCAGGCGTGGCAGGCCTGTTGCCACTGCCGCGAGGGGTGGTGGAGCCGCGGCCGGTGCGGGGTGTTCGCGGGATGTTGCCTGCAGTCGGTGGCCGTGGTGGCAAGCCCAGGCCTGGCGGCGTCGACTGCGTGCTGGTGGTACTGCGTGCGGTGATGCCGCCGTTGGGCGACGGAGAGGTGCCCAGTGGCACCGCGTGCTTCCTGGGAAACAACGCTGTCGCCTCTGCAAGTGTGCGGGCACGCATCCCGTTGGGCTGAGGCCCGTCGGAATCCTGGCGTGAACCACCGTTGCCAGCTGCCGTGCTTGCGTTGTGACGCCGGCCGCCCATGACTCAGGAGCAGGTTGCGAGCCAGTGTGCTGCTGCCCGCGGTCTCCGGTTGTGGTAGGCAAATACTGCAAATGCAAACGTAAGCATACCATGATACCTAGATAATTTAGGGAAGGAAGGTATTGCATCGAGGGCAACATGAATGTCGGTCTGTTCATCAGCTTGCTCAGTCTCTGCAGTATAGGCGATCACAATCATACATGTTACTACGAGACAGTACAGCAAGACAATGAGATAATATATCATAGAAAGCACATGTGGAGTGAGAAGACGCACTTGCGTGCTGTGGCAGATGATTCCGACGCAAATTGGTTTGCAGAAAGTGTCATACCATGCTACATTCAAGGGCTTGTCTTGCATATATATGCGCAGCAAATTACAGTGTTATCCCGAGTCAACACTGCTGTGAAGCAAGCGAACAATTTTGTGCACCATTTTGAACGGATGGCACGGATGGTGTCACGGGGCAGGGTTTAAGGCGCACCACGGTGTGCCAATTTGGCAGATCAGTTTGCTCCCCATCGTAGCGTCTCAAAGTTGGTTACCAGCAAAGGTCAACTGTGCAGCGACCGGGGAGACTCGCGCGACACTCTGTACCTTCTGTTCTCGATTAAAAGAAGGAAAGAGGCCGGTCGCCAGCGCCGTCTCCGCCAGTATCCTCATCACTGCTATCTCCGTCTGACTGACTATCTGAGGCATCACCACTGGCTGCTGGAACATCGCCATCAGGGTCTGGTACAGACTCCGTCGTTGGCTCTGCAGGCGGCGCATCGGCGGCCTCCACTGCACCGTGTGCATCCACGGCTGAATTGGCATCGGCGTCCGGCGCTGGCATGGCCGCGGCAGGTGCTGGCACACTTGGTGGCACCCAGCCGCCAATACTCAGCGGCCCGTCGTCCACAGTTGCTGCTGCCACAAGCTGCGAGTGTGCCGCGCGAGCACGCTCCGCTGCTGCCGCTGCTGCCAACTCTGTGCGAAGCCACTGTTGCACTTGCATGCTGTGCTGATGCGCACCAAAGATGTGTGCTTTCAGCAATGTGGGCGGGTGATGTGTGTGAATCCATGAGGTGCATACATAGCACTCGATCTCACGGGCAGCAGTGGGCTTTGGCTGGGGCCTCGGCGGCGGCGGCCGTGCGAGGCCCTTGCCGGGGCCAGCCGCCGCGAGCTGGCCACCAGACGGGCGCGGCGGCGAGTCCCCCGCCGACGGCGCCTCCTGCGCAGGCGCCCGCTGCGCTGCCGTGTACTTCTTCTCTAGCCCCTGCCACGCCGCTGCCCCCTGCAGCTCGCCCACAACGCCGTGTCACCACTCCGGGTGCCAGCGCGCGCGCCATGCGAGGAGCGGGCGTGCAGCACATCTGCTGCAAACGTTGCAGCATGGCGGTCCGCAGTGGGAGCGTCAGCATGGCCGCCTCACAGCGGCGTTCTCGGCCGCCCAGCGGTTGTTGCCCAGCTGCTGCAGCCGGAGGTCCTCCTTGCGCTGCCGCTCCAGGGCCTTGCGGTGCGTAGGGCCCGCCAGGTGCTGCTGCATGCCGCTCTCTTTGGCAAAGGACACCTGCGGAGCGGTGGAGCATCAGCGCTTCCAGGCTCTTTGGGCACTGCACCCGGTGGCCAGGTGTGCTGGACATGCAGGATCGTCGCAAGAGAAAAAGCAACAGACTCGTATGGCAATAGCGTGATCAGCGCACCCCGCAGACATCGCAGGTGATCATGCGGGGCCCCTCAATAGCTGATGCCGAAGCAACTGCCGCCCGTGCTGCTGCTGAAGCGTGAATGTCCTGGCCGACGCCCGGCCGACCTGCTGGCAGAGGGACCAGCCATTGAGGACTGACCATGTATCACAGCAAATGGCAACATCGCACCATCAGGCCTGCTTGTGCCCAAGCACACTGCACCTCTGCCAGCGACTCGCTTGCGGTCTTGCTCATAGGGGTCCGACTCCTTGCTGGTCTGCACGATGCGAGCGCACAGTGCTGTCACGATCCCATTGCACCGTTCTCCAGCATGCATGGCATCCATCACTGGACCTTGCGCACTCAGCAATACCGGTCAGCTGACGCGTGTTGTCCCTGGCACCGCACCTGCCGCATGTCGTGCTGCTGATTACGACGCTTGTCTCGCACAGACATGTTGTCGTGCAGCCTGGCCATTTGCTCCTCAAGCGAGGCATTGACGCCACGCTGCGACATGGTGCAGACGTTTCGGAGGGTGCTGTGAGTGAAAGCCCCAGCAAACCGGTCAGACGCAGGGAGCGCTGCAGCGCAGACAAGCTGTCGTGGATGGGCTGATGGAACGATGGGTCTCTGTACACTGGAACAGCTGAGCACCGCTTCAAAGCACTGTGCGCACAGACTACCCACAAGCTGGCAAACTGAAGGACAGCAGGCACGCATTGCAGGTGAAGGCTTTGCGCAGGGAAGTGGAGATTTACAGCCGCGAGGGAGTGGCAAGATCCTTGGACTGCTCATGCTGTTAGCGTGCCCTGCCAATATGTAGCACCTGTGCACCACAGTGCTCTGCTGTGAGGCGTACAAAGGTGGACTTCACATCACACTGGTTACGTCACCACACACCTGACGTTGCTGGTCATCGTGTGTCACCGCAACCTGATATGACAAGCAGGTTGCACAGTGGCGACCTGTTGCCAAACTGGGTTTGAGTTCGCGGACGAGTAGCCTGTGGTTGATCCACCTGTAGCATCTTTCGCAGTGTAGAATGCGGTGTGATTGTATTCGATGATACAAAGATCGCTGCCGCCAGCCTGCTGAAGCTGTGGACGCATTGCTCAACAATGACGCAGCAGCCTGAAAGAGGACTCACTGCCCACTACTTTCTGAACTTCAGCGTCGTAGCAGACGAGTCTCCTGCTGACAAAGGCCTGCCAAGACGCGGCTTCAGCGGCACATGGAGCAAGCTCACAAGCCTAAGCCAGACGACGACACAGCACACGATTCTGCACATCGATGTGGGCAACGGCGTCATCACCACGGTCGAGCATGAGAAAGAGACACCAGTTGCTAAGGTAACAGCCAACCCCCTGTCAACGGCACATTGCGACTGGGGCAGCCAATGTCTGCAAGACACATGAGCCATGCATGCCGATTGTGATGACACAGATCGGTGACATTTTGGAAGTGAGCAGCCTGCCCAGCCAGAGCATGCATATGGTGCTGTCGCTGCGGGGTGGCCGGGCGCCAAGATACCTGTTTCAGACGAACCATGATGCAATCATCTTCCAGACCACCCTCCTGCAGGTGGCACCACATGCATGCTAGCATGCTGTCAGCTCATGTGAGCCCATCATTCTTGCAGGCTGGCGCCTTTCTATGCTCCCAGCCGAGCTTTGACCAGTCCAAATATGTGGTTGAATTCACATGATGATGTGCAGCTGATGCACGGTGAGCACATAGCACAGCTGCCACACCCACGGCAGCTGCTGAAGCGGGGCCTCATCCAGAAGCGCACTCGCACCGGCGGGTTTCACGATCGTCTTGCGGTGCGCATGGTGCTGGATGCATGTCTGGCACGCTCTTTGCAAGGTGTGGATGTGCAGGATTGGAGGCAATTGCATCCTCACGAAAAATATAGACGCCAAGCATTGCTTAGCTCCCCACAGGTGTTGGTGCCAGCACGCCTCTTTGTAATGCGCAGCCGGGAAGCCAAGTTCCCGCAGCACGTGTTGTCCTTGGTCAGCACAAATGTTGCATACAATGCCGAGGCTCGGACCATCTCACTTCCCGTGGTGCGCACGTGCACAGGTGCACACATCCCAGGAAGTGCCAGCTGCAGTACCTCAAGGTTGCCTCATGTGTGTGGAAGCCTCCACACTGTTGTGCAGGCTGGCAAAACGTACATCTTCCGAGGCATCACAGACGATGATGCTTCAGACTGGGTGCGCCGGCTGGAAGGCAGCATCGGCCTCAGGTGGACTTCCAAGCTTCTTGACTATCGATGGCGGCAGCCAAGCAGACACAACATCCTGCTTACTCTCCCAACACTGGTATGCAGTGCAGACATGGAGACATCCGATCTACTGTGAGGTGCAGGTACAACCCTTACAAGTACTCGAAGCAGGCGGTGGCTGCCATCGACGCTGAGCAGCCTTCGGAGGATGCACAGGAGGAGGAGCAGCTGCCATCGCCACTCGGGTCTCGCGGCGATGCAGCCACTATCTGGCATGCAAATGATGCGGCAGAGTTTGACGACAGCAACGCAGATGCAGCAGCAGTTGATGATGACACATCAGAAACAGCAGACGGCAGGCTGGCAGACGCTGGTCATGGCAGGGTCAGCAGGCCACAGCAATTGACAGAGGATGACTCACAAAGTTCAGAGTGGCGGCAGGTCGCTGATGCAGCAGCACTTTCGGACGATGCGGCTGTCGGCACTGCGGTCAGCAGTGGTAGCGCCGGTGCAGGTGTTACCAGGGCATTGATACAGCACGACAGCAGCGGTGTCACATGGGAGAGCTCATCAGTGGGACAACCATCGACCTGTGATGGCCCACCGCATGAGGCCGCCACCATCTGGCAGGCGCCTGTTGCAGCTGGTCCACACAGCAAGATGACAGAGCCGCTGGATGCAGATGCAGACGCACACCTTCTGGCTGAAGCAGCGGAAGTAGCAGCATCAGCTAGGCAATTTGAATCATCAGCACCGTCGCCCCCGGAGCAGCAGAGCCGTGCCACTGGCGAAGAGGCAGCACTGCCTCTGCAAGTACGGGTTGTCAGACATTCATATTCATTTAGGATCTCCACCAGCATTAACGACAACGAAGTCACACAGCTTGTTTCATAGCGCTTGCTGTCGAGGTGCAGGAGCACATCGGGGCGGTGCTGACCCGAGTGCGCAGCCTCATGTCTGACGTCAGCACCTTCAAAGCACAGCAGGCAGCATTGGCTGCTGTAGACGGACCCAGTAGTACCAGCCAGCTTGACGCGGGCAAGCTCAGTGTTGACGGCAGCTCAGGCACCAGACAGCTCATTGGAACAAGTATATCGGACTACCAGGATGGTGTTGCAGCCAGGGTGCTGCTGCAGCAGTGGCAGGCACGGCAGCAGGATTGCAAGGGCAGCGAGGTGTCCACAGCATTCACGCCCACACAGGTAGATGCCTGGCCAAATATGGATCACGGTTTCAGCGGTCACTGCATGCAACTTGGCATTTACAGGCATTGCGCATCAAATCATGTTCTGATCTGTCGAAGCTTTGTTGGCAGGCAGCAAGGGTGCAGGACCTTCTGCAACAATTGGCAGAGCTGTCAGTGGACGCTGGGCTGGCACCTGGCAGCCCGGACAGCCATCTGTGCATTGGCCTGGGTGCGCACAGCAGGGTCGAGGTCTGCTGATGCAGGACTGACACTCGAGTATCCACGCTACGCATTGCACGGCAGCAACAGGACCTGCTGTGTGAACCTGCAGGAGAAGGCATCAGCCTGCGGCTGCTGCCTAAGATGCGCGTTGTCATCGAGATGGAGAGCGCTGCTTCACTTGCCCAAGCCTCGCCGCAGCTGATGACCACAGAGAAGACAGCACAGATTGCACAGTCGTCCATCATGGCAGCGCGAGCGGCAGAGGCGGCGGTCCGCGAACGCAAGCGGGCAGAGTGATTTACTAATGCGCATACATACTAGACATAATTGCATGCAACCTAGTCAGGACAGTGATGAGCAGGCTTGATGTTCGGATGGCGGAAAGAGACATGTTGAGCTGCAACGGCAGGTATTGGCTGCCTGGGGACGTACTTTGGGCAGCTCGAATGCTTCGTGACTGTTAGACACGATTCTATTGTGCTGTGATATATGATATATATGGTGGACTTGCCGAAGACTTACAAATTTACAAATCAGCTTCTCCTGCTGCATGCCTACATCCTGTTGCCAGATCACCAGAGCTTACTAAGTGAGCACCACAACTCGGTCTTTCCGGGCGGCAATTGGCCACATCGAGCACGTTGCAGACGGAAGCCATCGTTTTGGTCAAGGGCGTTGCAGATCAGCCTGTCTATCGAACTCGTAGCTTGTGAACTCTGGCCTGGTTCCAAGCTTGTCGCTCGCCGCGCATGCACCTGCAGACATGCTAGCTCCCTGCCGAGGGTTCGTCGGCGCGAGACCAGCCCTTGCAGCGTTTCAAACGTCAACGTCTAGTTGCTGCCACCGGACGCCAGCTGTGCGGAGGTATAGTGTTCAGTCGGCCACAGCAGGGTACGTGCAGGCAGTGCGGGGTTGGAGCAGGCACCACTACGGTGCTTCTGTCACCTGCAGGTTGCATGCTTGGCACGCACATGCGCAGCAGCTTACGCCGCTTGTGAAGATATGCGGCGTGCAGAGTCCCGAGGATGCGGCTCTGGCAGCTGATGCTGGCGCGGACTTCATAGGTAATCGTCCTGCGAGCTCATAGCATGTGACGTCCAAGACGCGTAGCCAAAGTCTGTTTGATTTACACGATCAGGCCACATGTATGCGTAGGCATGATCTTGTGGCCGAAGGCAAAGCGTGCAGTCAGCATCAGCACTGCCGCGCAAATAGCAGCAGAGGCAGTCCAGCGTGAAGCACAACCTGTGGCGGTGTTTGTTGACGAGAGCGCAGAGGTGATATCCCGGGTGTGCTCGGAGACCGGCATCAGCACAGTGCAGCTCCACGGGGCTGGTGCAAGGGCATCACTGGTGGACATCCCGCCAGAGCTGCAGGTGAATGTCGCCGCAACGATTGCTTCTGCGAGCGCTGTGCTCTGTTATACACATTGAGTGCATGTTCAAAGTGCACCTGCTACCCCATTCCTGGCCGCCCGCAGGTGATCTATGTGCTGCATGCAACCCCGGAAGGAGAAATCCAGACCGCGCTGCCAACAAGCAGTAGGTGCGATGCAAAGCTGTAGCGTGATGACGGTATTCCAAAGCCTGCCCATCAGCCCTCAGCTAGCGTTGACTGTGCAGTTGATAAAGCATGCATCGACATGTCCGATGCAGATTGTTAGTCTTTTGGTATGAGCATCATGTCCGGTTCGCAGGCAGCCCGACTGGCTGCTGGTGGATGGCCTCAAGGGCGGCAGTGGCATCACGCTCGACTGGCGGGCGCTGAAGGTGCCGTCAGGCTTCGCGCATCAGGGCTGGCTGCTGGCAGGCGGCCTGCATGCCGGGAACGTGGCAGAGGCGGCGGCCATCGCCAGGCCGTCAGCTGTGGATGTGTCCAGTGGGGTTGCAGGCCCAGATGGCATGGCCAAGGATCCAGTACAGGTCCGGGCATTCATAGATGCAGCCAAGGGGCGGCAACGTGCATCTGTGTAGACAGGGCTGAAGTCTCGGTCCACACAGCGAGCGCCATGATAGCATAGCCCAGTGGTAGCATTGCGCTCTAGATGATGTTCGTATGCCGTATATTTGTTGTCTTCGGAATCCTTAAGCTGGGTGTGCCAGTGGTGCCAGGGTCATTATCAGTGTCCAATCCTGGCTCTCTTGGCACTGCGGGCTGTGCTGGGCTGCTGGTGTACATCAGGCTGCTCTTCAGGCTCCGAGCCGCTGTCGCCCTCTGCTCCGCTGTCTGACTCCCCCTCATCTTCCGCCTCCTCCAGCCTGCCCAGCAGCTGCACGACCCAACGCGATGCCTTGGACAAAATGGCCAGCTCGCCCTTCCGCACCTATGCAGCAAACAACAATGCGATGCTCCCCTCACACAGAGCGGCGTGTCAAGTTTGGTTCTATGCTGTCCAGTGACGTGGCAGATGTGATGGTCATGAGTAATGCTGTGATGATGCAAAGGTCACCTGCGCAGCACACTGCACGCGGTAGCTGCTGGATGCGCCTGCTGATCGAGCGGCTGCTTCTGCGGGCGCATACCGCTTGACGCGGCTGGAGAGCACAGCCAGCAGCACGCTGCACACGTCGCTGCAGAAGTCTGGGTCGTCTTCAGCAGCACCCTGCAGCATGTCCATGTCGAGCAGGCTGGGAAAGGCGGAGCTCCTGCTTCCGCTGCTGCCGGCGGCTCCCTGTTGCGTTTGGAGATATGCTGCAAAATCCTCCTTGCCCATGAGCAGGATCTGCAGCACAGCATGTGCATCAGCTCCATTGCAGTGGCTCACACGATGCGTAGCAGTGCAGTGGCAAATCAGCAGCCCAGAGGTGTGGTGCATGCGGATGCACCCACCATGCCAGCAGTCAGAAGCTCTGGAGGCAGCACCATGCCCGCAGATAAGCGGAAGCCACTGCCCACTCGCGGCAGCACCCATGCCTGTGCCGTCTCAAAGGCAGCAGCTGCGCTAGGGTCCGGTGGCATACCAGCGTCTGCATCCTCTTCCATTCGAGCATCGAGCTGATCCTGCACAGCGCCATCTATGTGTAAGCGCTTGCTGACACCTGGCAACAATCATACGTGCTGCAGGAAGTGTTAGGCATTGACGGGTGGTGGGTTGTGAGGTGCGGGTGATGGAACAGCAGAAAGGTAGGAGCACCTGGCAGGCTTCCAGCAGCAGGGATGTGCTGATAGTGACATAGTTGTGGGGGTTGGCAATGCCAGATTCTACAAAGCCATATATTCGGAGCAGCTCGGCATCCGACAGGTTGCCGTAGCAGTACAAAAGCTGCTCGCCGGCTGCAATGTCCCTCTCTGTGGCGTGCACAATGCTCAATCAACATGTGCACCCCTTTTCGCACGACGGACTCATCAGCCATGCACAGCTGTGATGTGAATTCCATGGGGACGAGTAGTATGGGCAGGCTGACACGACAGCTGACATCCACTGGAGGCCAGTCGCCGACGAGTCACCTGCTGTCAAGACGAAGGTGCCAGCACCAGGGCTATCTGCAGGCCGGAGGTTCACCGTGGCATTGCGCTGGCCTGCATCTGTGGAGTGGTTGGCCATGTCAATGCCTGCGAGAATGTACAGATCTTCCTGCTCCTCCTCGGACTTTCTGTCAGCTGCCCACGTGATCTGCGCAGGCAGTGCGCCTTGTTTCCAGAAAGGTAGAGGAAACCAAAAGTGCTCCACAAGTTGTAAAGGAAGCAAACAGGCAGACGCATTGCACCTTTTTGAGGTGGAATGCGCGCGATTGCACCATCCCAGCTGCATATATGAAATCGTCATACGACCTGCATTGACCGCGCCATGGTTTGTATGCCATCATATGGCGCCAGTGCACACTCCTATGCAGGTTTGAAGCCATGAAATCACTACACACGTGTTGGCTTCAGGCCACCACTGCCGATGCTGCCTCATGAGCGGCAGCAGCTGATGTTGAAACACCTGCGGGTAGCCTGCATCTGCCCCGCTGATCTCGGTTCCTGCAACAATGAAGGTGTGCCGGGTAGCATATACTGTTTAGGCGGCTGGAAGAATGACTGTCGGAACATAGACGCAGCAGTGCAATGGAATGAAGCGCATGCCCACCCTCAAGTGCAGCATGCTCCTCTGCTGTCCAGGCAAGCACACAGTCGTGGCTGCCAGGCAGCGCAGCGAGCCACGGCCGCAATTGTGACGCCTCCTTGCACGCCAGCTCCGCCATGAGCAGCAGGACCGTGCTGAGGAAGGGGCCCAGGGCGGCGGCCTCTGTGCGCAGCCATGTTGCTACCTCTGTGGCGCCGGCCTGGATGGGACACCGCTGCCTATCAGGGAGCGACATGATGTATAATTGCCACTGACTGTGAATGGGCCGTTGCTCATGGTGTTGCCGCACTTACGGCCAGCTATTGCTGAGGATGGTGCACCTCATGCTCAGCTGTCAGAGGGTCCGCGGCAACATGCAGACACCCTGCCGGTGGGACTGCGATCAGCGCCTGGCCTTGCCGACACGCGTCTGATGTCCGAACGCCGCGCCCAGCGTTGTCCACTGTGGCTGCCAGCTGCACTCCGGCGTGCACATTGCCGCCGATCGCCCTCAGCCATGATGCCAAGTCGCTGGCATCCGTGCTGGACATCAGCCGTGGTGTACGCGGGATGTGTGATATTGTTGCTGCGCGGTTGAATCAACGGGAAGGCGGCAGCAACCTGAACATGGCGACGGCAAAGCTAACCTCAGATGGGGCCCATTGCTTCGCCAACAGATGCAGTTGGCTATGCAATGGGCAGTGCGATGCAGTCCACACTTCGGATTGTTTCTAAGGAATCAATGAAATAATAGCATCCGATGCAAGGCGCGATGACAACTGGTTGGGGACATGCGTGTTGCATCAGGTACATGACATCCGATTCAACTTTGGGCTGACGGCATCCAATACGAATAAGCAACATCAAAGTACGTCATTGATAAACCTAACCCAGGTCGCAGGCCTATTGACGCTTCACCCAGCTTGCAACCGATCACTGACGTGACAGCGACGTGACGTTGATTCTGCGAGGAGTGTGTGTTGTCCGCGACAGCACTGCGGCGGCACCAGGGCTGGGGGCGGCGCCTGCCCAGAGTTCGGGATGCGTGGGCTCTGTAGGCTAGCAAGGTTCGCCAGCCAGGCTGCTCGATCGGGTGTGGCAGCCGGCTTCCCTGCTGGCAGCACTACAGAGGCGGTGTTTCAGCAGGTGATCTTGCGGCCCAGCCTGAAAGCCATGGGGGAGCTACTGGATTGCTGCCAACCCCTATATTCGGTCACCATGCCCGAGCGAGGGACACCCGGTCGTCATCAGTAAACACCGTACCCAAATGCTAGCTAGCATGGGGTCTCAGCAGCCATGCGCGGTCTTCAATGGGCACGGTAGCCATGCTGCCTCACAAGTGCAAGTGGCGCACCACCAACGCAACACGAAGGCTTCTTGTTTTGCGTGTGTCACCACAGATTCCCCCAGATGCACAGATGCCTGAAGCAGAATATCCATATCCCATGTGATACTCAGTTGTGACATGGTGGTTACAGGCTGGCCCAGCAGCAGCCCTTGCAGCACAGTGGCGCAGCCTGCCAGTCAGCACACTGAGCTTTGCAACAGCAGCAGGCAGCTCTGATCTGACAACCGAGTATGAGCACGTTACGGGGCTTGAGAAGTGAGTGCTGGTCGTCTCTTCGTTGCATCCTGCTGATGGTTCCATGCAGTCCATGTCACGCCCAGCAACTATGGAAGTTATGGCTCTCTGCACCTCAGCTTCGATGTGTTGCGACTTAAACACACAGGCAGGAGATTGAGGCTACGATGAAGGGCGTTGACCCGTGGCACGAGGACTGGTATGCCCCCGTCACTGTTTTCTCTGCAAACTCCTGTGTGTCGCTGTTAATGCATGGCCATTGAAGGCTGCTCACCCAAACCTGCAGGTTAGATGCGCCATTTGGCACTGCGGATAAGCCGGTCGAGGTGCCCTCAATGTTCGACCACCGGGTCGTAGGCGTGCCAGACCCCGACGACGACTCATTGGTCTGGTAAGTGTCTGCCAGCTGTCCAATGGCATGCGTGGTCTCGTAATGAGCGGCTGGTGTTGAAACAGTATCACAGCAGCCTTTCTTGATCTGCAACAAAGCATCATTTGGGCGGTCATGCTGTGCCCCAGGTGGGGCATCATCGAGGAGGGTCAACCGCCCAAGCAGATCATTGAGGAGGGGGAGTATTTTGTGCTGAAACGAGTGGAGGGCGGCGGCGGTCACTGACGGGAAAGACAGGGAAGGGGATGCTATTGCATCCGGCGCAGGAATGCGTCAAACGTGGTACACCCACTCAGTAAGCTGGATGACACAGTTTCAGATTGCAGGATGCTCCGCTGAGTTTGCATCACTGCTAGATTGTCGAATAGGCCTGCTACAGCTTGGATGGGCGTGCTGTCATGCAGCACAGTAAATCAGGACGTGCTACAGAGGTGGAATGGTGGACCATCCACCGGTGAAGCAGCAGATAGAATACGTCAAGTCCAAGGGTGCCAACCAAGCGTGGCCATAGTCAACATATCAATACTGTACATCGAGAAACCACTCCTCTCAGCAGAATCACAACACAGTAATTTGTACATCCCTCCGCACCAGCTCAGCGGCACTGTACGTACTTCTGACCGTCAGCCCGACGCCGTCCCGAAAGTGTCACCACCATGCTGCGGCTGCCGCCATGGTTCCGTGCTTCAACTAGGTATATACTGCAGAAGCACACAAGACGTGCGTTGGTACTGTGACTCTTGTCGTGCATCGTGCAGTGTTGGTTTAAAAGCAATAGCGTACATGCAGAACAATTGCAGCGCTCACCCCTGCCATGTGCCGAGGGCAAGCCTGCCCCTGCTGATGGGGATGGTCAGCGATGGTCCCATCAGCGAGCTCTTGACATGTGCTGGCATGTCGTCATAGCTGCAGGCACACAAGACGACGAGGCACGCCTGGCGGCTGCGTTGCCATGTGTACAAATGCTGACAGGCAATGCCACTAACAATGGACTGAAAGCTTGCGTCTGATGCCTCACCCTTCATCTAGATGCCTGTAGTGGTTGCCCTGCACCAGAAGGCGTATTAGGAATGTTGTTGCTATCGAGCCTCTTCCTTACATGGGCGGTTTGCCTGGGAGTGCCCCCAGTGAGCCCTCCGGCAGACGCAGTGAGCATGTGCCAATCGGCCAGCCAAACGTGGGGCTCACCTCGGGTGCCAGCTTCTCCAGCGCATCATTGAGGTCCAGTGGCACGTCAGGACTCGCTGCAGCAAGAAGGGGCCATGCTGTTTCAGGCATGCTGTACCAGCAAGGGGCCATGCTATTTTGTAGGCAAACACAGTAGTGCTCCATGAACATGCGATCAAGGGGTCTACCCTCGACTTACCATTCTCATTGATTGTCAACCCCGCAGATGTATGCAAAATGAATATCGAGGCAAGCCCCACCTGTACGACAGCCATCAGCAGCATATGCTCTTGCGCATGGCGAGGACGCTGTTATCAATGTCACATACGCTACACACAGAGAGGAGACAGCTGCCCTGCGGCTGCGTGGCGACGCACCTCGAACTCGCTGATTTCTGGGACCTGGCTGACGACGTCACGCGTCACAACATGACACCCGCGCCTCTTGCCTAGACAGGACCAAGGAAGACTCCACTTGGCATATAAATGGTGTTTGATTTGCTGCGTGCAATAATGTGCAGTGTACCACCTGCAATGTGCACTCACCCGGCAGTGTGACTGTCTTCTGCACCCAGTCGACGGCGGCGCCAGAAGGCGCATCTACTGGTGAAGCAACTGTTTCCAGGCGCACATGCACAGTCAGCCTCAAGCAGAAGTAATGGACCAGCATGATGCACATTGAAGTTCAGGCGCCCTTCCGGCCCTGCCAGTGCATATTCTGCTCCTCCAAGGCCATGAACCCACCAGATGATGCGACGTACCTGCACCGCCTACAACCTGCTCCGCCCTCACCCGCTGCCCGCCTCCGACGATCTGTCGATGGAGGGGCCGGTGCAGTCGCGGGGACAAGAAGCCCCGCCTATGCATGTTGGGGGCGGATGGGCACTCATGCTGGTGCGGGCGGAGAGTAGCTGGAAGCGCCGCCGCCATGATGCTGATGATGACTGAAAGCGTGGTAGCAGCGGATGATGCTGGCACCTGCGTTCTACAGCACGGGTCAGGGCGCTGTGTGGCTGATCGAAGTGTCTAGTTTGCGCTTTGCCTGGCTTCTTACCGGATTCAAGGCAACTGTGCAGTTGCGGGGAAACGTTCTTGGACCGTCCGCAACATGCATGCGAAGGACAAGCGCTGTACCGTGCAGCGTAGGCAAACGGTGGCCAGTATAGTGTGACCTGCACGCATACGCCCTTCGTATTTCAGTCATAATGGTGGTGGCCGTCGCGCCATGCCTACGTCAGTGCTGCAAAGCCGATCAAGCAAGATCACAGTGATCAAGGGGTACTCGGGTGCGGATGATGATTGTCCGCTGCATAGCTGGCAAACGCCTCTACATTGAGTTGGCAAGCTCCGCCCGTGTCAGCTTGCTTGCCACTCAATGTTCTTGCTGACTTGCTGGCTGCATGCAGCAATAAAGCCTGCCACAACTCCTGCTCTGCCACATATGCTCATGTATCCAGCCTTGGGTGCTTGTGCGGTTTCAAAAGCTTCAAGTTCTTATGGGAGTGGCGTACGGACCCATGACGCGCATCCACGCGCAACGGCCTGACGCATCCAGCCAATGCCTCAGGAATGAACAGCCAGAATGTCAAAGCGGAGCTGCTGAGGACGAGGTGCGTGTACAGAAGTGCTTCTGCAAGCATCATGCATCATCAGCCAGTTGTGCAAGTTATCAAGCCTGCAATGTACTGTTCAGTACATGGCGCCGACAAGTGCGTGAGCATGCGTAGATATTTGCCATAGGGACGTGAATGCAGATGGAAACAGCCTTGAAATCTGCACTGCAGCTGAAGCTCCCTGGGTGGCTGAGCCAGCCGACGGCTGGTGCTGCAGCGCAGCTTGCAGCTCTGCTGCCATGGACGGTGCCATTGCCTTAACTGTAGGTCCAGATGCTTGTGCAGTGTATCTGGATTTGCTTTGCACCAATTGAAGGCCCAGTACTGCATGATGCCTGCCCCTGACTGGACAGGCCGAGTCCAATTCCGTTGCGAGCTGTTGTACAGACTGCCACAGGCTTCGACTACACCAGTGCTCTGCTCTGGCTGGATGCTCTGAGCACACGCATGCGAAACCTGCAGTGCAGTCTTGAGAGGTCAGCTGCACAGCATGCTGAGAAAGCACACCAGGAATGTGGTTCGTGCTTCGACCCAGAAGGTGGGCATGCTGTTTTGATTTGCTTCCATGTGCAGCTGGCAAGATGAGACGTGACGCCCATTGCAGTGCAGGCCCAGATGCCACTCTGACTGCTGCCCTGCTTTACTACAGGTCACAGCTTTCGACACACCCACTGCAAGCAATTAGTCCCACCAGCAGCATCTGCCTGGCTGTCGATGTTTCCTCAGCTTGAGGGAACCAGTAGCAGGGGCACTGCCGTGTAGAGCAACGCCAGGGCAGCTGCTGGTCAGTCTCCTCGTTGAGCAGAGTGCAAGGGAGTGCTGCAACAGTTCAGGGTGGGCGACCAAAGCGCAGTGTGGTCGCTCTGTCGCAGGTCAGCAGTGCCAAGAGTAGATTGTATACATGATGATCACGCTGCTGATGGATGTCATAATTGGTGTGTTCTACGTCTCAGGTTGAGGTGGGTCGCTCTGTGAGGCGGCAAGCTGGGCCAGGGCGTGCGCACCTAATTGCGCTCTTTGGGTTAGGATGTGGGCGCCGGCTGCCGTATTGATGGGTGAATGTTGGCGCACAGAATCCAAGACCTGCTGTGCAGCACAGTGTTGCCAGTAGTGTGCGCAGCATTGGCAAACTCAGGTCAACACAATATACGCAGATGGTACAGTTCGTATAGGAAGTACGTAGGTCACTTCAGGGTGATGTATATGTGTGGGAGGGAAGTATGCCAGGACTGTTACGTAACCGGTGCAGAGCAAAGACAACAACGATATACGAAGCTCAAGCAAGATGGAGACCTGTCATAAACCTGAAAATGAAGCTGATCATGATGCAATGAATGCCGTCTGCCGAAGGCAGAGAGGCAGCATCAGTAGCAGTCCGAAGGGCCAGTGCGAAGCAGCACAGCAGCATGCGGTCAAGCATGGTGTGTTTGCTTCACACACAGCAACCACAAGGTTGCCGAGTGGTCTGAATAATTCGCCGAGAAGGCATCTTTAGCAGATGATGTCTCGCCCCAGTGAGAGGCAGCCGAAGAGCACCTCTCACCAGACCGAAGCTGACTACAGTACTGCAATCCCCCAACTACTTCAATTTGCTGAATGATGATCCGAGAGTATCCTCATCGCTTGCCGCTGGGGCCAGCAGCAGCGGGGCCACTGACGTCATTCAGGGCCTTGACGGTGGCACCGACGCCGGCAAACTCGCCGTCCTCTTGCATCCAGCCCAGGATGGTGGAGAACACAAAGTCGTCGATGCGCAGTGCCCAGTTGATGCCGCTGCCCTGACCGCCAGTCAGCACGGCCCGCACCTGCCCACAGCAACGCAAGTTTACTACCAGCCCATATCCCTCTTGCGGTGCCTGATCGACCGGTATTGGCAAGGGTATGCTAGCAGATGAGTGGCTGTGTGGGTAAGCAGATGCAAGGCCATGACGAGGCTGCGCCTACGTACAAGCTGCTATGGATGCTCACATTGTTGTCGGCGGTCCACATGGATGAGCCGGATTGGCCATGGGTCGAGTCGCAGGTGTGCTCCACCACATGGTTGGTCGGGTCGTCGTTGTGGAACATTGTGTGTGGGCACGTCGTTGACCACATAGTATCCAAGGGCTTGTCGTCTGGGAAGCCTGGCATCAGGAGGTGCATGTGGAGTCAGAATCGGACGCCTGAAAATTGCTGGGCTTTTTGAGAGATGGCCGTGGCATGCCACTTGCATGGCATGGCATATGGTCAATCGTGGCAGCACATGTTGTTGCATGCCTGCTGCTTGCAATGCAAGGGACACAGGACAGAACAGCATGTCCCTCACCCGCGGTGGTGATGTCAACAGCCTCATCGGTGGCAGTGCTGTAGGTGAGGCCCATCCAGCCGGTCTTCTTGCCCACTGGCTCGGCCAACGTGATGACAGCGAAGTCGGTGTTGGCGGCGGTGTCGGTGTACGATGTCTGGGTCTGGAACTGCTCCAGCAGCCGGATCTGCGCAGCATCGAATGCAGGCAGTGTGAGCTTCCCTGACATGGCGTGCCTGGTGCCCCACGACTGAATAGGTTCAGGGAAAGCCCAGCGCATCGTTATGCATTGCCGTTCGTGGGCCACACGACAGGGTGGTACAACTGTGCACACCGCAGAGTAGGCGACGTTGCCGAAGGGCGTGGCGGCGCCGTTGCGGCCAGCGGCGAATGTGACGCCGGTCTTGGCGGTGTGCGTCGTGTCCACATCCCACACGCAGTGCGCGGCTGTGAGAACGTGGCGCGGGCTGATCATGGCGCCGGAGCACCAGCCGCTGCCCGGGTTGGCAGAGCCGGGGGTGGGCGCCGAGTCCGCCGTCAGCATGCCTGCAAACAACAAAGGGTGGTGTGAGCTCATGGCTTTGCCTGGACCTGGAGGCACAATGCATGGCGCCTGTCATATTCACCCCCATAGAATGCCGACCAGTCTTCACAGCACTTGTGCACAGGGCGGTGTTGGACCACATGCAGCAGTGGAGCGCACCGACTGCAGTGTGCGGGAACTTGCGCGCAGTTGCGGCGGGCACTCGGACGCGGGTGTCAGCGCCGACGCAGCCGTCGCACCCGGTGTGCTCGGAGGTGAGGCTGCCCATCTGCGTGGTCGTGGCGGCTGCAAAGTCCTCGGCCCGTTGGGGCTGCAGCGCTGCGGAGGCGGCGTCCAGATCCAAGCCGGCGGGACCGAACCATTGGAAGCTCTTCGTGAACGTGCTGCCGTCGGGCCGTACCATGACCGTCTTGTGCTCACCCTGCATTGTACCAGTGCTCAATTGATGCACGGTCATCTCACACACGCTGTGTATAGTTGGCGGAAGCGGCTACTTTTACCATGTCATGGGTATGCTGGGTCACAGTGCAGCCGTGTATCAACAGGCGGAATCACCTTTGTGGCTGCGGGCTTGAAGGTGCGTGACGAGATGGTGGCGGCCACAGCGGCGATGGCAGCGGCATGGCGCTCGGCGGCAGAGGCGGCAGCCAGGCGGTGGTACCCGTTCGTCAGCGGCTCGGTCGCAGCGAACGTCGATGGGCGGGACTTCGAGAGGTCGACGGAGGCGAGGGAGGTGGCCAGGGTGCGCAGCTGGGCCTCCAGGGACGCGAGCTGCGCCTGGAGCGTGGAGGAGGTGCGGCTCAGCAGCGACACCCGGGGCGCGTGCTGTGATGACGACGCCATGGGCCTGCGCGATCATTGGAAAATGGATGAAAAATGTGCAAGGTCTTATATAGGATGGGCCGTGGAGTGTGTTGTGCATCACACCAAGCCGCACGTCGGACTGATGACGATCGACAGTGCGAGGTACATACGTCAGACTTGGACACAATGGCTGGCTAGCAGCCCCAGCAGCATCGCACACGTAGCCAAAGGGAGCTATAATGGCCGTTTCTGGAATGGTGTTCAGAATGCATGCGCCGCTTCGATGTCGCGCACGCGGCATACTGCACCCAAGACGTTACCAACACCAGGCAGCAGGTGCAGTTGCGCACCTCGCGACGCAGCCGCCAATCAGCATCATGAGTACCACCATAGTTGCCGTCTGCCGCAGTGATGTGGCCGTCATGGTGCCGCGGTGCGAAGTGCGTGAGATCTGCAGGGTGCACCTGCGAGGCGTCCGTGCGTGCTAGCTGGCCTTGGGTCAGGAAAAAGCGTGTGTCAGAACCCAAGCAAGGTGAAGGCACCAAAGACGTTGGAAGTTGAGACAGATGGAGGCAAGCTGGGGAGATGAGAGGTGCTGGAGGAGCGATGCGCGAGATTAATGTGACGGTGCGGTCTGCAGTCAGACCCTTAAAAGGGTGTCAACGACGCGCATCCGTAACCGTTGTACATCGTAGGCCATGCGCGTAACGCAGTAACAAGTGTTGTCATTTGTCGGGCGGGCAGGCTGCAAGGACGCGGTCGGCAGAAATAACATGCTAACATGCATGATGGGCACACGTGCAGCCAAGGACAGCCAGAGGACGTTCTGCAGGACGCGCAGTCAAAAGTGAGACCCCTGGTCAAGGTACCACGTATAGTACTATGGCTTCTGGGCTTTTTGATAGGCATGCGCACGTATCTCACGGCGTTCGCCCACGAATGCCGCCGCGCTGCCCCCTCTGCGCGCATGCACTGTTGCGCAGCTACATGCAGCTGCTACGGATTTGTACACCGCCCCTCGGAATTTCAGGGAGTTTCATCGGCTGCATCATGCCGTCCCCGCAACCGTACGCTGTCACAACGCATCCTGCCACACAGCTGTGCTAGCTGGCCGCAGCCCCTCGCACAACACGACAAACTGGTAGGGTTGATTTGGCATTGTTGTGATATGTGCATGCACGCCTGGTGGGCAGGTCGTGCGCTGCGGTTGCGACATCGAGTAGGCGCAGGCGGCGTTAATGCGCTTCATGTAGCAACAGCGCATGACTCACGCAGAACATGTTCATCTACATGATTCAACCATGAAACAAACTTGCATGATTTGCCCCACTGACACGTCGGCATCCTGCTTGGTAGGTGCCATGGCTTCTTTGCTGGCGTGGCAGCAAAGATGGTGCGTAGCGGCACAGCATTGTGCTGATCCCGCTGTCCGAGCTAGTCCCATCTGAAAGCACAGCATGTATGAGAATGACGGACATCTGAATGTAACAATGTTCATACTACATGGAGTTGCATGCGCGCAATCTCAGGGCAACAACACTTGCTGGGTTCACCAGCGACGACGGCTCGTGGGTAGCTGCGGTCTTTGAAAAGTATCATGGGTGGCTGTGCGCCAGCCGCTTCAAACCTTTTGGGCCACCCTGTTGGCTGAGTCTAGGATGGCCTTCATCTTCTGGTCAAAGTGAGCTGACGTAAGTGGCTGCAGGGCAGGCAGAGCTTCAGGTCGCTCAGTGTAGCACACACGCTGCATTCTGCTAGCCTGTGAACGGGCAGGGCCCCACTATACGAGTGTTTAACGTCGCAAGCCACCTGTCCTGCCTCATAGAAGGGATTTGATACTGCATCAATGTACGCCATGTGCATTCGCCGCAGCACCTGCGGTCAAGACGATGCACTCTGAGCCGCTTGTTGGCACGCTGGGCAAACTTCTACCCTTAGCATCCGATGTGCCTACCGACTGCACAGCGTCCTCCTTGACGGCCTCATCGTCCACCACAGTGATCAGCCTGACCCGCGTGTTGGTCAGATACCTGCTCGCTCACACCACATGTTCAGTACCATCAACAGTTGTAAGCATGGTGGGCCTGAAATATGGGTAGCATGCGACAACAAGGTGTGCGCTCGCGGCACAACTGCTGCAGTGATGGCGCCCCGCACCCGTAGACGTGGAAGTCTTCTGTCGAATACAGCAGGCCCAGGAACAAGTCCCCTGCCTGCTGAAGCCCCTTCTTCGGTGCTGCAACTGCGGGGAGGGAGCCGCTTGCAACACAAGCATCAATGTGTCGGCGCAACGCAATGGTAGTTTTTGGTGTGATGTGACATTGTACTCACGCTTCTCCTCTACACCGTCTAGCGCGCAATGAACTAGGTAGTGGTGTGTCAGGGCGTCCGCAGAAGCTCCCTGCCCGTCCTGGGTCGTCTCCAAGTACAAGGGCTCGCTCTGTATGCGTGAGCAATGGCATCTGGGTTGGACTCCAAAATATCTTCGACAGGCCCCTGTGCATGGTCATCGAGATGAAGTTGTAAAAATGCAAGTTGGCTGCCTCACCGCCTGGCCGACTACCGCGGCGCAGACAAACATCGCGTGTGGCAACACACACGGGCGCCGCTGAGTATCCACCAGATGCGGCACCCCTGAACCGACCAACCTATTCCAAACAAGCTTCGCTGGCAGTTTGTCGCATGCTAACAGTCAACGCTTCAGAAATTGGCGTGAGAACGTCATCAGTGATGGCATGATCTGAAAATGTGATGATGCAATGCGATGCGCTTCCAAGCTCCAGCAGCCTCATTCTTCAAATTGCATCTTGCTAGTTACATCAACACCACAGATAGCTCATGAATGCCCGCGCCAGATTGCTGCTGCTGACCCGCATCACGGGTCAGGCACTGGCTGCTGCTGACGCCGGAGCATGCAGCTCACCCACAGGCTCACTTTTCTATACCAGTGCACTGTTCCACGACTCAGCACATTCAAACCTCGCTCGACTCGGCAACACAGCTGCGGCAACGCCTGTGATCAGTCAGGACGGTCAGCCATGCCGCCGCACGCTCCTGCAGGAGGCCACAGAGCGCCGGCAGGGGGTGCTGCTGCGCGTCGCTGATTCATCAGCGGCAACAGCACCGTTAGCGACCCTCTGCTCACTCAGAGGTGCCACAGTACGGTCTTCGCCACACCAGGATAGCTGGCAACACTCCTTTGCCAGCCAAGCTGACTCCAGCGGCAAAGACGCCAGCAGCAATGCAAGGCGAGGCCGATCAGATGCAGCGCCAACTGCTGCAAATCAGTCAGCAGAAGAGGGTGCCGCACACAGTCACTCCGGTTGGACACGGCGTGAAGTGTGGAACGTGCCGAATGCGATATCCATGGCACGACTTTTCTCTGGGCCAGTCATTGCCCACTGGATCATCGCTGGCAGGATGGATGCTGCGCTGCTGGGCCTGGTGATCTCAGGTGGAGCATGTGCCCTAACCATCCTGCACTTACGTCCCACCTGCTGGCTGCCTGGAAGTGGCAACCTGTGTCAAGAGTTGCCGATCGATGTGGATCACCGAATGTGGGCACAGGCTGGAGCGACTGGCTGGATGGTTTTATGGCGCGCCGTCTTGACCAGCAGTCGACCCTTGGCTCCTATTTAGACCCACTGGCGGACAAGGTCCTCATCTGCAGTGTGGTTGCAGCACTTGGCGTTCAGGTGCGGGCTGGCACTATGCTATGTATTGACGATCACATACAATGGCCCCACTCAGCTCCATGTCTGAGGTCTGCTGCCTGCTGACGGCACAGGGAACTCTGCCAGGCTACCTGGCATGCGCCATCCTGGGCCGAGATGCATTTCTCATCGTTGCCAGCCTCGCAGCTCGTGCACATCGCCTTGGCTGGCGTCATGTCAGCATTGGCAACTTCTTCCGCATTGTGCCCAGGCATCAGCAGGCAAGCCACAGAGGCTGCTGGTCAGCTAACCAACAGCATGCATTGGCTGCTGCAGCAGTGCAGACTGTGTTGCACGATCTGCTGCTGATATGATTTTCTTGGCCAATGCCATGCAGGGAAACAGTGGTGCAGCCAGCAATGTGCAGGGGGCAAGCGCAGTAACACCGCTGTATGTGAGCAAGGTCAACACGGTGTTTCAATTGGCAACGGTGGCCGGCTTTCTGCTGCATGCCCACACTGACTGGCCGCCATTGGCATTGCTTGATGTAGCAGCGATCGTAACAACGAGCACAACTGTGCTGTCAGGCGCTGCATATATACAGGCCTTCAGGACTGGGCAGCATTGAGGGTGTTACACACTGATCAAGCAAGTGCTGATGCACCTTGCGGATTGAATTGTCCTGACAGACGCTGGATCCAATTTGTGCTCGTGACTTGGATGGAGGCCAGCAATGCCTTCCCTGACACATAGTCCTGGATCACACTGCACCCATTCTGTTTCTTGCCTAGGCCGAACTGTAGCTCAGCAACACTGCAGTCGCATGCTGCTTAGCTCATATTCGAACTCACGTTGAGACTGCCTGGTTGGGCAGTGCCCATCTGACAGCAGCTCATGACTTGGCGTCCTGCTTCATCTCCTGGCCCTTTGATGCAGCCTGGGATGCCTTCTCGTCGATCTTGCCCCCAATTTTGCCCTCGCTGGTGAACTGCTTCCCAATTGAACCATCCTCATCCAGCTTCGAGTTGGGGCTGGTTGCCTCGTCCACGTTGCCGCCCACCTTGCCGTCCTCCTCGAATTGCCGTCCAACCTTGCCGTCGCTCTGGAAGGCCTTTGCAACCTTCTCTGTTGCACGGCCGATGGTCTCCTGAGCCTTCTCAATGATTGTCTGATCGTCCTTGTTGGCTGCGAATGCACGCGTGAACTGCGTCCGTGCCAGGCCGGTCCTGCTGATGCGAGACAGCATTTTGGCAGACGTTCAGTTCTGAGCCGACGCTGGGATGATTGACGCCGCTAAGTGGTTGCTCAGTGACAGGAAGATCTCTAGATTGCGGCGTGCTGCTGATGGAGGATGTTGACCCGCGGCTGAGTCGACTGAGCTCTCTTGGCCAGGCAGGCAGCCAGGCTGAAGCTGGCGACATGCGCTGGGTGAACAATACCACAGCACTTGTAAACCTACAAATGAGGGCTCTGCTGCCCCTGCTGGTACAAACAACCGTACCTCTCCACCAACATCATGTTGAGAGCAGCGACACCCATGTACCTGGGCACATGTAGCTGCGACGCCTGGCAACACACTCTCAGGCGCAAGGGTGCATGTGGCTGCGGCCGTGCCTGACACTGAAGGGGACCCTCCAGCCACTCCGCCAGCCACCGCCGCTGTGTGCACCAGCATCAGCAGGTGTGCATGGCGTCTTTGCCGGTGTACACGTTGTGGAACCTTACTTGCATACCATCTACTGCGGTTGTCAAGCTGTCTGACGCAGGCGTCATTATGATGCAGGCGCGCGCCTGCTGAATGCAGCAGGCGAGGGTACCAGCCGACCTGCAAGGCGTCAGCAGGCAAGGCCAGATTTGGCAGTTTGACAGGACCTAAAGATTCAGCATCGCGCATTATTTATGTGCTTGTATCGCAACAGACAGTTGACATATATTTCCCTTCGCCACATTCTGCAGGCGCCGCAACCAAAGCAGCGGAGGATCAAGCTGCTTGATGCCTGCGTCGAGCGCTTCCCCGAACACAGCGCGCGGGTGCTGTCATCGCTGATCATCCAGGGCAAGGTGCTGGTGAACGATGCGCCCCAGTACAAGGCGGGCACACTAGTGGCCCCATGTGTGCCACTGCGCATCCGAGGGGCACCCTGCCAATTTGTGTCCAGGTGAGCGTGCGTGACTGACCTGGCTTTTGTTCAATCCCTGTGTTTTGTTGGTGAGCACCTCCGACCACAGTGGAGTGATATCACAACTCTGGGCCCCACCAACAAGGGTCACTTGGCTTGCTGCAGGGCAGGGTTGAAATTGGACGCTGCGCTCGCGCACTTCGGCGTGAACGTAGCTGGCCGCACGGCCCTGGACGCCGGGCTGTCCACCGGCGGCTTCGCGGACTGTCTGCTGCAGCGCGGGGCAGCCCAGGTGTATGGCGTTGACGTCGGTCACGCACAGGCGCGTCATCGGTGGTGCTGGCCCCACGTTGGCTGCTTGCAACTGGCACGTGCATAGGCAAGGACATGCTGCCAGCTGAATCCTCATCGCATCCGCGACGGCAGGTGGCGGATCAGCTGCGGCAGGATGGCCGCCTTGTCATCATGGAGCGCACCAACCTGCGGCACCTGACGGCGGCCGACCTGCACGGGCCGCCCCCGGATCTGGTCACACTGGACCTGTCCTTCATCTCGGTGCTGACGGTGCTGCCCGCCGTCGTGGCGCTCATGGCACCAGCTGCAGAACTGGTGTCCCTCATCAAGCCCCAGTTTGAGGCGCGGCAGGAGCAGGTGATGCTTTGGACCTGCTGGTGACCCAGTCCTCCCACGCCAGTGCAGTTGACTGTACCAAACATCATCCTACGATGCGCCGTGTGCGTGATGCTTGACGGTGATGATGCAGGTAGAGGATGGCGGGGTGGTGACAGACCCAGTAGTGCATCAGGAGGTCATCAGCAAAATTACAGCCGGGGTAGAAGCTGAGGGCTTCGTCACCCGAGGGATTATTGAGTCGCCTCTGCGAGGGGCCATCAGCAAGAACAAGGAGTTCTTCATCCATGCTGTGCGGTCTGAACAATAGCACGCTGCCTTGGTTCCCTGAATTGCAATCTGTACATGTAGCCGGTCACTACCTGGAACCCCTGGCAAGTACCCGCCGATGCTGTGGCCGTCAGACCTTGTGACCAAGCATCATCGACATGCCCCGCTGCAGCGACTGCTCCTCCTCCAGCTGGATGTGCCGCAGGGCCGGGCCCCCGCGGTCCTCCTGCGCATCAGTGCCCCACGCTTGCACAGCGCCCAGTGGCATGTTGCAGAACGTACCAGACGCCCACCACGTTCCCACGTTCCCACCGTCATAAGACAACCTGTGTTGCGACTGGCTTGCCTGGGGAGTCAGCAGCCCGGCCTCCTGGAACTCCCGATCAGCGATGCGGCGCGCCCGCTTTGGCGTCTGGCCACCCTGCCACAGCTCCAACGCCCGCAGCGCGTACCGCCGCGCCAGCGGTGGCTCGTCGCTGTGCAAGTCCATTGGCATCTGCCGGACATGCGGGTAGCGGTCGTAGAAAGATTGTATGAACCGGTCCTCTGGAAACTCGATGGGCCGCGGCTTGGGCTTCCTCACCGTCTCCTCAGGCTCCGGCGGGCACCGTTCAAGGGCCTGAAGCCACTTGGGCTCCGGCTGAACGCCTGCCTTTGCAAGTTGCTTGGCGGTCACGACAAGCTTCCTGTAAGCGAGGCTCTGTCGTGCGCTGCGCATGAGGGTGCACAGTGCCAGCAGCAAATGCTAACGTCGCATCACCCACAGCAGGATGATTTAGAACACTACCAGCTGAAACGCACACACTTGTGAATGATGCTTGAATTCTTGCGACGCGCAAGGTGGGTATATGTGTGAAGGTTGCAAGCCAGCATGTTACAGTGGTGGCGGCAGCTGGAAGGGGTAGGTGGTTCACTTGCACGACACGCGAGCCGAGTAGGCGTCACGCCGCCCAGCATGTGTCGGCTCAACAACATACCCAAGTGCGCTGCTTGTGCTGTCTGGTCGGTTTGGCATCGCGAGGCAGCACACAAGTGCATGGTTGGGTAGGACAAAGCGCAGTTACCGTAGGCAGTTGTTTGACGCACCTGGCATCAATATTGGTACATACTGCTTACACTTCGATGGTAGTGCGACAAGCAAGCACCTCAAACCCAAAGCACCACTATGGTTGATATGACTCAGCCCTGACAGTCTCCACGTCAGCTGGCGTAGGAGCTGGGCGGGTGTGCACTGCCAGCCCTGTAGCTGCTGCTCAGCGGACGTCGCTCAATGTCCCGCATGACTTGTGCATCGCTGCGCAGTGTGTCCAGCCACTCGTGGGCCTGCTCGGCAGGCAGCTCGGTGCGAATGGTGTGCTCGATGGCCGGGTCCACCGGATTCTGCGTCGCAGCATCTGCACGCAACCAACATTTGCACTGCTGGAAGGCAGAGTTGTTGCAACCCGACCAGGCTGACATGCAAACACATGGTAATGGAACCACATCAACAGCAATGCCTGCAGCCGGCGCACCAGGCTGCGGCGCGCTGCACGGGCGCTCAGTCACATCTTCCGCTGCTCCAGCGGCGGGTGCTGAGGGCATGAAGGCATCGGCCTGGGAAGCGCCTGGTTGGTTGTTGCCGCTGTTGCCCATGAGCTGGGAAAGTACTGGTCCCATCTCGTTCATCAGGGAGCCGAAGTCGATCTGTCCAGCACCTTGACGCCTGTGCAGAGTACAAAGGCAGTCAACAAGTTTGGAGTGGCTGGATCTCAGGCTGGAGCCCAGGCCCCTGTTAACAAAGTGACGCCAATGACGCTGCACACCCCGATTGGCTGTCGCCGCCAGCTAGCAGCGGTTGCACGGCGTTCTGCAGAGCAGGCGAGGTCGCCAGCTGCTGCATGGCCGGCGACGATGCGATCTGGCCAAGCATCTGCGCAAGGTTGCCGCCGCCGTAGCCGCTGCTGCTGGCCATGCCGCTGCCCGTGCCGCCAAGCATCGACGCCAGCATGCTGCCTGCCAACACGGCAGATCGGTGTGTATATCATCGCAACAATAGGAATGCCATACATCCAATCAGGAGAGGCTGCTGGCTGACAGTCATTCCAGAGTGTGATATTTTGTCGACACCACGGACCTAGTTGCCCCATCTGCGGCCCTGCAGCGCCTGGCTCCGGCTGCGCGCCGGTTGCTGCTGTGCTACTGGGGCGCATGGGCCTGCTGCGTCGGCCGGCAGAGGGGCCTCGCCGAGCAGGTGCAGGGCGCGGTGGTAGTCCCGAGCCCGCGCCGATGCCGCTCGGCGCAGCGGCTTGCGCCTCGGAGCTGTGGCTGGGATTGGGGCCCGGCAGGACAGAGCTGCCAAGCCCTGCAGGCCTGTTGTCGCCGCCACATGCTGGGGTGTCAGCTGCATGTCTCACTGTCACCAGCTGCTCGGCACTGCCCTGGGGTCGTGCCACCGCAGAACCACTGGCGGATCTGCCAGCGTCGGCTGCAGGGGGGCCAGCAGCAGCTGGGATGTCTGACGAGGGAACACCGGCTGGCTGCTGTGGTGTCATGGCATCCAACACCGCCTGCTGAATTGCTGGGAGGCTTGCCGAGAGCGCGGCCATCACATTGCTTGTTTGGCTTGTGCTCGTTGGGGCCCTGACAGCCGCATCTCCTGTGTCCATGAGCTGGCCTGCCAGAAACAGCCGGAGGATGATGGACATTTTGTGAATATGTGACCTGCCATGGCCCAGTCAAACTTTGTATGACAGAGTCCTGCTGCCATGCTCACCTGCAGCATCCACAGGCTCGACGGTTATTTCTGCTGACACAGTGGTCGTTGGGATATATGCCCACTGCTGCTCGCCGCTGTCATCGGCAGGTGTCGGTGGCATGTCTGCTGGTGCACTCAGGTCTTCAGTCATGCCCTGCATCCGTGCTAAGGAATCGTTGCACTGTGCACGGTATATCACTCCCCCGCAAGAACTGCTGGCAGGAGCAGACAGCAGTGTACAAGCTGATGACGTCGAAGCACCTCAGCTGCTGGGGTGGCTGGCGCTGGCGGCGCACTGGGCTGGGGTGCAGCCGCACGACGCTGAGCCTGAGAGGTCTGTGCCCCACGCCGGGAAGCAGCAGGAGCATTGCCGCTGGCGCGTGCTTGCAGCACAGGCGCAACTGCTTGCACCATGCTGTGGATCGCTGCCAGACTGGGCTGCAGTGCTGACGAGATTCGCTCGCTGAGGTCCTGCACGAAGTCTGCAGTGCCAGCCTCTGTGCTTCCGCCCGCCTGGTGCACAAGGGAAACAAAAGGTGATGCAAGGCTGCAACAATGTGGTGATGACATACTCATGTAAGGTGACAACCAGAGATGGCCAACATGGAGCAGCCAGAATGTCCGACACCTGGGGCTGTGAGAGCAGCTCGGACAGGATAGGCATGACGACTGCGCAGACCAGGCGCCCCAGCTCCTGCTGCACGGCGCCCAGTCGCGGGTTGGTCAGCAGCGTCTCCCACGCATTGGCGGCTGCAGGCGCGCCGCTGCCCGCCCCAGGCCCAGTTGGTGCAGAGCCCAGCATGCTGCCTGCTCCACTACCCAGGAAAGGCCACCTGCCTCCCATGCCCATCTGCACAGAACATTCAGTATCAAAGTTTATCATTGGCAGAGCAGCCTCCTTGTCGACATCTGATCGTATCCCATGCCAGCATGCACGAGATGAGTACATGGCCTCACCTGGTCACCAAACGTGATGGTGACAGAGGGGTTGGGGTGCACGCTGCCCCTGTCAGACCTGACCCGGCCCGTCTCTCGTGTGTGCGGCTCGTTGGCTTGCTGGGACTGGATTGTAACAGACAGGCATTCATAACGTGTGTACGAGATCATGATCAACGATGCATGCACAATGCATGCACAACATGCATGGTCGTGGCATCGTCCAAGAGACCGCGAGCTGGACAAATGTCACCTGCGCTGCAGTGTCCTCATCCCCACCATCTGCCTCTTCCCACTCCGACTCGTACTGCAGGACAGCATCAGCAGATGTGTTCTGCAGGAGTTTCATAGCATCAGGCGCTCTCAAGTTGTTGCGTTCGTCATGTCCCTTAGTCACACCCAAGATATGCGTCAAGCTAGGTCACTATACCACTGGGCACCTCGGAGCCGGAGTCCGCAACTAAGTCTGGCATCTCGGTGTCCACTGCTGCCGCATGCGAACCGGATGGTGGCGACTGCCCTGGGTTCGCGGCTGCCGGTCGCCTGCCAGTGTGACCAGTCTGACCACTGCCAGCAGCTGCGGATGCGGCCCCGGCTGCTGGGGCGGGCTGGGGCGGGCCCTCGCCAGGCCGTGGCAGGCCGAACTGGCCACCAAGGATGTACTGTAGCTGCTGCAGGAACTCCGCCTCACTGGGTGCATCACCTGGTGGCACATCAGGCGGACGTCTAGCAGTCGAATCGCAGCATTCGTCACTGAGCAGACTGCGTGTCGAGAAGCGCACAGTATGTGCATAAAGGGTTGGTCTTGCCTGCCGAGCCAGACCCCAAGCATGGAGCTGATGACAGCGCACCTGTGAAGTAGCCAGTGGCTGATGCGCCATTCGGGAGCTGCACAGTGACTGGGGTGCCGCCCTGCGGTTGCTGTTGCGACGGTCCCCCAAAGCCTGTCGCAACAGGGGACGTTGCTGCGGACAACCAAGGATGCAGCACACCCATTGTCATGTGCAAGAAGGGGCAGAGCCGCCAGCATGGCCACAGTGAGCCGTTCACCCAGCAGGTTGTGGCCCGCCAGGCCAGGCTGCACTCGCATTGGCATGATCGGTGCGGTGCCCAAGGCATTGATGAATGCGGAGCGCCCGGTAGCCAAGGGGAGCGCTGCGCTGCCCGACAGCGCGGGCACCAGCATGGAGCACATCCGGGAAAGCTCCCACGCGAGGGCACCCACAGCAAACAGCTGGGCATTCGCCAGCTGCAGCTGCGCCTGCATGCAGTGCATGGCATGGTTTTGCACAGCCAGAATGTTTGCTGCAAGCACAGCAGCGGACCAGTGCCATACTGCGAATGTGCACACTAGATATCCTCACAATAGCATCGGAGGCCTGTCCCGGCCTGATGGGCTGGTCAAGATGAGAGAGCGCCGTGTTGGCTGTCAGCAGCACGTCAGCAGCCCGACCACGCCACAGCTCGCCCGTCTGCCGCAGCATCTCGCCAAGGGCAACTGCCACAGTGGTGGGCAGCCGAGCGTCCTGGTTCTGGGGTGCCTGCTGGCGGCTGGCGCCTGTGCCTGTGCTTGCAGCCATGCAAGCACGGTTCCCGATGCAACATGTACAGACCTGACCCAGAAACCAACCTCGACTGCGGAAAGATGACAAGATATGATGGGCAAGGGCTGGTGGCACGACCTGCCGTGGCAGCAGCCATAGAGGCGGCTGCTGATGTCTCCACAAATCGCCGCACCGCCGGCCGCAGCTCAGCGTCCTGGAGCACTGCCTGCGCCGCTGTGTACCACCGCCTCTCGCTGTCCTGCCTGCGCCCTGCAGGTGGGCGGCAGATGTGTCGACGCCCGCCGTGCAAGACGGTTTGTGTCGGCCACAAACTTCGACAAGTCCGTCATGCATGTGCAGTCCACCTTCTGGCAACACGTATGACACGGTAGCTGGGGGCGGCTGGGCAGCTGCAGGGTCCTGCGTCGACAGGTGCGTGATGAAGTGCTGCACCAAGGACAGCAGCGCCATGGCTGGCTGCTGCGGCTGCTGTGCAGCAGTGGCTGCTGGCTGCACACCACACATCACGATGTCAGAGGAGTCAACGAGCAGCATGCAGTGCCCCCAGATCACCACCAGCTACCCAACACTCTTCTGCTACCCAAGTCCAACAGGGTGTGCTAGGGCAGCAGCATCCCTGTCACCTGCTGGCCGCCCGAAGCAGGCCCAAACCCGGGTACGTTTCCCACGGTGATCCCAAACGGCGGGATGCCCTGCGCCGCATCATGCAGGTCGCCACCCTGCTGGCCCATGCCGGCAAGACCACCCAGCAGCTGCACATTCAGCAGGGCAGGAGGTCAGCACGGCATCTAGCACGGGCGGATCGCAGCACCCACACCTGCAAAGCATGGGTGCCACCCTCACCTGGCTGAACCAGTTGACCTGGGTGCCCATGCCGGTGGCGCTGGCGGGTGCATGGTGCCCAGGTACGCCACCACCTGTGCGCCGCGAATGTCAGTTTGCCATCAACCACTTGCGATCAACAAAGAAGTATGTGATGAGTATTTGCTTGGCAAGACGTCACGGCGAGCGACAGTGCCAGTGCACACAAGTGGCTCACCTTGTGGCGGTGGAGGGGGTCCGCCCGTGGCGCCTTCAGGACGCTCCACCAGGTGGATGGTGTGCCCATCGCGCACGCCACGCTCCCGCAGCCGCTGGTCATCTTGCAATGCGTGACCCGCAAAGAGTAGGCGCTGGCGCTCGTGCAGTATGCCAGTCAGCTCCACTAGTCGATCCTTCAGCTCTCCCACTAGCAGCTGTGCGCGCGGGTACCAGCAGCAACGTCAGACCAAGCACTGCTATCCTTTTCATGGCACATCAACATGTTGCACAGCATCAGGCTTCCTACCGCCGATGGTAGCATACAGAGCAGCAAGAGTCTCGCCTCGGCAGGCACAGTCAGCTCGTGTGATGATGGCCGCAGTGTCCTGATGGTAAGGCGAATGTTTCGTGACGCCCCCTGCGTCGAGGCGTCCGCCATGATGTCCAATGCTGATCTCGGGCGGCGGGTGGCCAAGGTGTGCCACTGGCAATGACACTGTCGGGTGCTCCCGCTGCCCCGCAGTTGGTATAACACTATTGACAGTGTGTGCCGCAGTACTTAACAGAGTACCTGGGATCTGTTACGCTGTTGGTGCGCTGATCAGCAGGCAGCACTCGACACAAGACATGCTGTGAGCGTTAAAGCATTTGTCGCGGCAGACCTTATCGTAATCGACTCAGTGACCACCTGCACAACGGCTTCCGGTTGTAACGGCACACGCTTGGGCAGCGGCAGCGGCAGCGGCAGCGGCAGCGGCAGCGGCAGCGGCAGCGGCAGCGGGTTGACGACTAGGCATTGCTGCTGCTGCCAGCTTCTGTAAGCCGCCCTCATGCAAACGGGTCTCGGCAGACTGGGGTCCGAACGATGCTGCGCTGCGGCGTCAGCGCAGGCATTCCATTCAGACGCCAGCGCGTCACTGCGCTCCGCGCGCAGAAGGCCAGCACAGCAGCTACACTGGGTCAGGCCGGCACGGCGCGCATGCACAGCGGCCATGAGCGTTGAAGCAGACGCTCCACAGGCTGTGGAGACAGAGCAGGAGGTGAGTGCAAAGGTGCTGGCGCCGCCGCGTGCCCTCTGCCGCTGCTTCCTGGGCCATCAAGCCGCTGCATGTTGTCATGGCAACAAGTGCACAATGCGTGTACAGGTGACCATCAGGCGGCGGCCGCCAAGCGGCTTCCAGCAGCAGGGGTGTGGGCCGATGAAGTTCCGCACTGAGAAGAGTGATGGCAACACGCCGCGCAACATTCTTGAGGAGATCATCTGGTGCGCAGCTTTGGCACCGGCGCAGCAGGCTTGTCATCAGCTGCATCATCATACAGAGGTGCTGATGCACAGCGTCAATGTTGCGCAGGTTCAAAGCACAGGAGGTGGATGATATGAAGCATGCCCAGCCAATGCCCAGCCTCATGCTGAAAACCAAGCTGGCACAGAAGTCGCAGCCCCCGCGCGACTTCATCGGGGCACTGCGCGCTGCGGTGCGTACACGCTGAACGTCGCTGATGTGCCTGGTGGCACACTGTTGCAGCCTGCCGTATAAATGCAGCAACTGGCGATGCAGGCGAAGCGCACAAGTCGGCCTGGGCTCATCGCGGAGGTGAAGAAGGCATCTCCCAGCCGCGGGGTGATTCAAGCAGACTTTGATCACATTCGGGTGAGGGTTTGAGCACACGGTCTCCAGCGCATGGTCCTCAGATGGGTGATGTGAAACAAGTAGACTCTACATCACATTGCAGTGCGCCTGCTGCTAATGAGTGGTGTGGATCATTGGACAGATAGCAAAGCAATACGAGGCGGGTGGCGCAGCGTGCCTCAGCGTGCTGACAGACGGCCGATACTTCCAGGGCTCCTTCAAATTTCTCCGGGAAATTCGTGAGGCCGGCGTCAGCTGCCCGCTCCTATGCAAGGAGTTCATCGTGGAGGCATACCAGCTGTACAAGGCCCGCGCGTGCGTCTGGGGCCTTAACACACGCTGATGCTCTCTGCAGTCTGTTCGAATGGGTGCTGTGCCTGCAAACCTCCCAACCTGGCCGGCGCTGAGAGCCTTTGATGCACTTCTCCGGCAGGAATGGCGCTGATGCCGTGCTGCTCATCGCCTCGGTGCTGCCGAACAAGGACTTGGCCCTGATGCTGAAGGTCGCCAAGACAGTCGGCCTGCAGAGCCTCATTGAGGTGCGCTGACGGCATCACGAGGCGTCATCACACGCAGCGGTCCTGCAGCTGGCTCGGCTGCCTGTGGGCTTGTGCAAACTTGGCTCATCCCGCCCTGCCAGGTGCACACCATCGGGGAGCTGGAGCGCGTGCTGAAACTGGACCTGGACCCGGCCACCTCGTTGCTGGGCATCAACAACCGGGACCTGCAGACCTTCGAGGTCACGCTCGAGAACACGCGCATCATCATGGAGTCTGCCGCCGGCAAACAGGTGTGAAATGCGGCAACTGCTGGTCGTCCATGCTCCTTGTCCCTTGCGATGGCTCTGAGCCGGCATTGTGTCAATCCACAGGTGCAGGAGCGCGGTCTGATCATGCTCAGCGAGTCGGGCATCTTCACGCCAGACGATGTGGCATACGTGCAGCAATGCGGCTGTGGTGGTATCCTGGTGGGCGAATCGCTTGTCAAGCAGTCAGACACCACGGCAGCCGTGCAGCAGCTGCTTGCATGAGCACGCTGAGGCAAACTTCTATCTGTACATGCCGGCCTAGCACCCTTTCGTCCTGACGACTGTGTTGGTGGATGCTCCGAGACTTCCTGCTAGCGCCCCTGAGCCCCTTGTTAGAGCGAACATGTCAACAGCTGTAATCCTCCATACCATTAGTAAACTCTGGGGACCGACCACAATGAGGTCATGTGACGGTGTGCATGCGCCGATGCGCGCGTCAAGGTGTGAAGGCGATTCGTCAGCAAACAGCATATTAGCGTACCAAAGCTGATTGTACCTGCTTGCCTGACGCGTGCTGTGTTACCGACCAGCATTTGGTTTGCAGCTGAAGGAATGAGCAAATATGTGATCCCCTCTGGTCCTGCAGCCAGCTCAGCCGGCAATGCGCTATTGATCGTTGCGATCGGTGAGCATGGAGCGCTTGATTGCGAGGTGCACGGCTGCGTTTGCCATGCTGGCATGGAGTGCGCACCCTGACGATGCCTGATGATTCGCCAAATGCAGCTGCCCTCATCGGGTGTTTGGAGTGGTGCATCAACCGAGGGCCGGTTCGCAGAGCCATTGAGAGCCAGTTTGATTCAGTGTCCCCAACCCCGGCAAAGCTGAAACAGCATGTGTATCAGTCCAACATCCGCATCATCGGCCTGCTGCACCTGGCCATACAGGTGAAGCTGATGACACTTCCTATGTTGTCTGGCTGGCATTATGCGCTGAACCTTCACGATGGTTTTCAGCATCTGTTACAGCTGCCGCTGGCGCTCGCGGTGGTGTTGGACCCGGCGATGCAGCGTGATCGGCTGTACTCTACATCACGCCGCTCAGCGATGATGCTGTGCATCTCGGCAGGCTACTTCCTGCACGTGAGTGTGCGCCCGTGCCGTCATGTTGGCACCTCCTCGCCTGTCATGTAACATGCATCTCGAGGTCGACTTGTGCTTTGATGCAGGACCTGTACCATTGTCTGACCGTTTTCAGTGAATGGGGAGTGCCATACCTGCTGCATGCCACCCTGTGCTGCTCGCTGTACAGCTATGGGGCGATCACAGGCTGCCTGCACTATTTTGGTGAGTCAGTGGTTGCTTGCCGTGCTTGCGAGGACTGCCCGCAGGCAGCAGACACCTTCACCATGCGTCTTGGCATGCGCAGGTGCAGAATTCCTTCTGTGGGAGGCCAGTACGGTACGCCTGTCTAAGTGGTAATTGCATGCATGGCAATGGCTCAGCTGAGAGGCGATGTTGACATGCTGATCCTGATCCAGTGTTGACCATCACTGTATTGCAGCCCTGTGTGTACATCCGTTGGGTGCTTTACAAGCTTAAGAAGACGGACAGCATGGCGTATGTCGTGAACGGCATCGCGATGTTGCTGGCTTTCTTCTTTACACGGAATGTGTTTGGCCTTGGTGCGCTTTGCTGGGCCTGCAGAAAGCCTCAGCATGCCAGCTTTGCAACCAATACTGAGAGCATCTGCTGACATTGACCAGGCTTCCTTCGCGTGCAGCCATGTCGGTCGACTTCTTCCGAGTGTCTGCAAGGGAGCTCAAGCATCCAACTTCTGGCGGCATTTCGCCATCGCTGATCTGGGGATACCGCATCGCAAACGTCCTATTGAACGGCCTCAATGCTTTCTGGTGGGTTGCTGTCCACCAGCTGTCGGTACAGAAGCCCATGTGCAACACACAACCTTGCTCACGTCCAGTGCATCTCGATGGGATGTTTGCTGCCGTGCCGCAGGGTCTACAAGATGGCAAACGGTGCCGCCAAGCTGCTCAAGCGCAGGCCATCTACCATGGCAGCTAGACCACGGAAAGACCAATGACGCGATATCAGTCGAGCTATCAATCTGAACCTGCATATGACTAAGAAGACGATTTAGTGATCCTGGTCCATCCTGGTTTGCAAGCAGCGAGTGACTTGTCCTGTCCTTGACCGTTCGACTTGTCAGGCAAACTCACTCAAGTGCACACACACGCCTCTCAACAGCTGGCTGACATGTCACGGCATGCACAGCCAATCAGTCCGAGTAGTCGTCGTCTGCTGCGCCCGGCTGCAGCGGGTACTCGTCATCCGAGTCCGAGACCTCCTCCACAGGGCCATGTACTGAATCCTCATCGGAGCTGTATCCCCTGGGCGCCGCAGGTCTGTCTGCAGGGCTGCTTGGGCTGCTGAAGCTTGCTGGCATCGCCAGATCGGCATCATGCGTGGCTGCCTGGAGCATGTCGTCGATTGCCTGCAGGCAGTCTCAGAACCCATCGGACACCTGGGTTTGAAGCGCAAATGTAGCTGGCGCCTGGCTGTGATGTTTGGTGGTGCAGGTGATCAGCAGGCACGCACCGCACGCTCTCGTGACAGCCGCTGCAGCTGATCCTGAAGCTCCCTGACAATCTTCGCCTGCCGCCGCCGCTTTGCATACGCGAGGCTGTGCTCCACAGACTGTTTCCGCAACCACAAATTGACCATTGCGGTCACGTTCTGTGTTTCGGAAGCGCGTGTAAAACAAATGCAGCCAGTGAGACCGACAGCAGCAATGGTGATCACGCACCTTCATCTGCTTATCTAGTGCTGCTGCCCTCGCCTCGGAGCTTTGCCCTTGCCGGCGTGTGATTGCCAGCCCAACAGCTGCTGCTGCTGCTAGTGCCACCGCCACCTTGGCCAGTAGCCCCTGCCAACGCGGCCTGCTGGGCTTCGGCCCTGTGAACCGTTGATTCCAAGTGGGGTCCATTCGTCAACGTGGACAAGGTCCATCGCACCCGACCTGTCAGAACAGTGCACTGCGACCCTCACCTGCATGCCTGTCCAACATTGCTATGAGGGTGGCTGGGTTGCCGCCTTCGCCTCTGCCTGACACCTGTGCCCGAGCAACGTCACCACTGTTGGCATTCGCGCTAGATGGTCCGCGTCGTCATGCAGCAATGATGCCATGCCCGTGGATGCAGCCCTCCCGTCGCTGCGCACCGCACCTCCAGACACTGCCCACTCTTCCAGCAGACAAGCGTAGGACATGCCTGCACTCCCATTCCCTCTGCCAGAGACTGCACGACCGAAAGTTCACACGTAAACCCTGCCTTGTGCTTCACCACAGGCAGACCAGGTGCGGCCGCCGTGTGACTGTGGTTGAAGCATGTGTGGTCACCGATAGCTGGTCCACGTCTATTTCTGCAAATACGACATGGCTGTACTGTGGCCGCCGGGCGACGTCGGCGATGTACGGCCTGAGCAGCTGCGACGGCTTGGCCCATGCCTGCATGCCGCATGGCACAAGCACTCATCAGCTGCCACCAACACACCTTGTTTCCCTGGTATATACACAACTGCAGCTTTCACGCTCCATGTAGGCATGAGCAAGTGACAGGAATAGCGAGGCAGGAGCAATAGTGACAACATAGTGCTTCTTGCTGCATGCTGAGCACCGCTGAAAAGTGAATCAGCAGCAGGCGGTCGCCCAGTCTGCTCTGTAGCTTCTGCCACTGTCCATCATCTGTAATGCGCAGCACGCGCGCCGCCTCCTGTCGCTTCGCTACGCGCTGCGTGCGGCGCCGCCGCACCGGCATGCTGTGGTGCCCACCGCACGGATATAGCAGGGCAACGCCGGCCGCGTGTTGACTGAAGATACCCAAGGAATGATGAATATCACGGAAGATAGCTCAGTGTGTTTCGGAGCGGTTTGCCAAATGTGCGAGTGCAGCCGGCCATCGGGTCAGATCACCCGATGGACAGCTGTCCTATCATGGGGATGGGAGCAGACAAGGAGCCGGTTGGAGCCCTTCAGGACACGAGCATCAGTATGCAAGCTCGTATCGCTGAAGATGTTGCACGCTACTACATAGGCCGCCCACCCTGACAACACGAAAGCAAAGCTGAAGGCACCTTGCGGCATGTTTGCACCTACAACCAGCGGAACTCGGCGCCTGGAATAAACTTGTATGGCAGCATGAGCATGAGCCCGACCATGATGGGGTTCATGACCAGCCGATCGTAGCACACCCAGTTCACAAACAGTGGCAGTGCCAGGCCCCAAAAGACGCTGACGGGCGTGAGCGCCTCCCACAGCATGGTTGCCGCCAGCACTGCATTGAAGGATCATTGGAGCCGTCAAGCTTGGGTCAGCTCCGCAGTGCTGGACTCGGCATGCAGCCTCAGGTGCTTGCGGTGGACACCAGGACATGCACCTCACCTTGCACGAAGGTAAACACACTCTTCCACAGCTTCGCCTCCTGCGCCATCTGGCGCGACCACTTCCACTTGCGCTTGGTCTCTTCACTGGTGAAGTCTGCATATACGTATGCAAACCGCTGCATTTGCCTGTCAGCTTCCCGCTGCACCGGCTGGTACACTGCCTTCGCCAGCTGCACAGGTGGAGATGCCCTGCACTGGCAGAGTCCGTTGTCAGAGCACCCACAGTGCCCGAATGCGGACGCAGCCTGCTGGCATGGCTGTACCAGGACATGGCCTCGTGCAGATGCACGCCATGCCAACACACCATGCAGTCCTTTGCAGGGCAGCTGGTGAACATGCCTCTGCTCCAAGACACCGACCTGATGGCATCACCGGCGGTGTGGAAAACCTGCTCCACCCGGTGCCGTATGTCTGAGGCTCGCCGCTGAAGCGGCCATGCTGACCTGCCCCCCGCAAGTTCGCACCTGATGTGCTGCGGGCAGCGTCTACATACCCGCTGCAGCAGCACTGGCCCTGCATTGGACCATCAGGCCTTGCGCGATGTCAGCTGCCATCACCACAGATGCTGATCTGCTCCTGTGATGGCTGCTGGCAAACAGCATACCTGAGCCAAGGTACTGCCGGCTGCCGTTGCCGCTGCTGCTTGGGAGCAATGTGCTGTTCATGTGCGTGGCCCGCCTTCTCTGCATGCAGATGACACTTGTTTAGCTCGACGTCCTGTTGTCCGCGACCACCGCTATTGGATTGAGGGCGCTTTGCGGGCGTGCGCAGTTGCTGCATCCTCCACACGGAGTGCGAACAACAGTTCCAACCTTGCGGCAAAGCTTTGTACTTGCAAGGAGGCGTGCCGCAAGAGGCAGGGCTGATCAGTGATGCTGCGGGCTGTTGGCACGCTGGACTGGCGGTGTCGATGAAGCCCTGCGGATGGCGCCAAGACGATCGTCGAATTTTAGCGCGAGCCCAAGTGTGCGGGACTTGTAGCGTGATGGGAACAGTCACGATCTGCTGCGTGATGTGAGTCGCCCTTGAACAATTGGCTTGCTTCATTGATGTAGGTGTCCTGTGCCGCCCTGGGTTTGCCGAGAGCAAATGGTCACGTCCCCTGCCCGCAATCTTCCGGCGTGGCCCTGCAGGTGCGTTGGCACAGCAGCACTGTGACGCGTTAATACCTGTTCCGAGGTAGTGTGAATTGCGACAAGAATCAATTGGCGTGTGTGATAGGCAGGTCACCGGCAGACACACCTGGAGCTGCATCCCGGAACACCTTTGTGCCAGCGAGGCCGTGTGTGCCGTCATGACTGCTGTCATGGCGTCGCGAGGGCTTCTGCCTGCTGCTGTATCTCTGCAGCCCGGCCGGTGCATCGCACCATGCCGTATCGGGCACATGCCGCTGCGCAGCAGGCAGCGCTCGGTCCGCCTGCAGCCGGTGCGCGCTGTGCATCTTGACCCGCAGCCGTTCATCCAGCTGCACGACCAGGCGGTGCAGGGCGTGCATGGGCAACTGGACCACCTGTTTGATCACGCCGTATCGTTGTCGCTGACGCTGGCGGATGCAGCAGCAACCCTGGGCTCGGATCCAGCATCGCAGAGCGCTGTGGAGGCGGTGCAAGAGGGCAGCAAGTCGGGCGGGTTCTTTGGGCCAATCGCTGCGGTCTTTGAAAACACGCTGAAGCTGCTTGACAATGGCTTGGCGGGGCTGCACATTCCCTACTCCTATGGATTCGCCATCATCCTCCTGACCATCATCGTGAAGATTCTCACCTTTCCGCTCACCAGAAAGCAGGTGGTGTCAACGATGGCAATGCAGAAGCTGCAGCCGAAAGTGAAGGAGATTCAAAACAGGTACAAGAACGACCAGGAGAAGGCGCAGCTGGAGGTGGCCCGCCTGTACCGTGAGGCGCAGGTCAACCCACTGGCTGGGTGCTTGCCAACTCTGGCTACCATTCCCGTATTCATTGGGCTGTACAGAGCATTGTCGAATGTTGCGGAAGAGGGTCTGCTGACCGAGGGCTTCTTCTGGATCCCCTCGCTGGGTGGCCCAACCACATTGGCTGCGCAGAAAGCGGGCGGCGGCTTCTCATGGCTGCTACCGCTTCAGGACGGCGCGCCTCCTGTGGGCTGGGCTGACGCCATCGCATACCTTTCGCTGCCTGTGCTACTGGTTGTGTCGCAGTTTGTCAGCCAGAAGCTGATCAGCCCGCCACAGAGCAACGACCCCAGCCAGCAGAGCAGCCAATGGATTCTCAAGTTCCTGCCGTTCATGATTGGCTACTTTGCTCTGAATGTGCCATCCGGCTTGGCGCTTTACTGGTTCGTTAACAACCTTCTCAGCACTGGGCAGCAGGCGTGGCTCAAGACCACATATGCTGACGTGTCATCGGTGCCTAGCACCTCAGCTATCTCGGCAGCAGACAGGGCAGAGGAAGAGCGCCAGGAGCGTGTGAATCAACTCACAGGCAAGCAGACGAATGCGAGGCGGTCCAAGCTTCAGATCGAACAAGCAGAGGCAAGCGGGCGGAAAGGGGAGAAGTTTCGGGCCTTGAAGGCACAGGAAGCGTCTCGTACATCAGCATCAGAGGGCCGCAACGGCACGAGCCGATCAAATGGCTCGGATGGTCCGGCTGCTGAGGCCAATGCCGATGCGCAGCGTGAGAGCAGCAAGCGGTCAGATTGAGAGTCGACTTGCATGTTATGAGGCTACTTCTGTTTGGTAGCTGGGCTCATTAACCTGATGCCTGCAACTTGATGAGACGAATGGGACAGCAACAGGCAAATATTACAGCTTGCATGGCAGACATTTGGTGTTGAGTGGCTGTGCTTATTCAATATTGAGCAATGAAGTGGTCACTGGAAAACATTGCCAAAAATTGCAAAGTCGTGGTGGGTCATTTTGGCCTAGCCACAGCCTCTGGCGGAATACCCCCGAGCAAACTGCACAACGAGTCGTTGTCTGAAACCGTTCACTCCCCGCTTGACAAAGTGGTTTCTATCGTATTCGATTCTATTGGATGCAAACCCCTCACTGACATTGATTACATGCTGGTGGTGGGCTGTTTCTGTTTCTGGAATCGGCTGGTCGCGATGCCGGACACACGCCTCACCAAGCAGGCATTCCTGGAGAACTGTGCTCTGACCACCCGGCCGGGGCGCAGCAACACCAGCTTTTTGTTTGTTTGTTTGTTTGTTTTTTACAAAGGGCGTCCAGACCAGAACCAAGCTCAAGAACGAGGCTCTGCGGCACAATGCGGCGTCTCACGTGTGACCGTGATGGCGGCGAAAGAATGTCATGTCACACAACAAGTGTCGAATCGTGCAGATGGAGGACACTGAAACCACAAGGGAATGCAGGGCCCATGAGACCAGCGAAAGGCAATAGTCCCGATGAGGAAGGCTACCTAATGGTCGTACAGGTGCGGGGACCTAGCGGCGGCGGCAGCAATGCCACGCACACGCGGCTGAGTCGCACCGCTGCGGGTCTGTCATCCTAGAAATGTCGTAACGTCTGTCTGCCCACGTGCCACGGCACCCGCGGGTAAACCCAGAAAACCCCGCGCAAACATGCAAGGACCGGTTGCGTACAAGTACGCCGAGCTCTGGGCCCGCTGGGACCGGATACGCCGCGAGGCGCCCTGCATGCTGGTGAAAGCAACCAAACCCAAAAAGGACTGAGGGCTGGCGCTGGCAAACAACAGAGGAAGGCGGCTTTGGCGTACTGCCGCTGGAGCAGCACATCCTTGCGCGCCACGCCCGTCTGGGCGTCCGCTTCATCACAGCTTGGGCTGCTGGCAGCACAGCCCCTTGGGTCACCGCTGTCGCGAGGGAGGTACAGGCTTGCGTTCGGCATGCGCCCTCCCCACTGTCCCTGCTGACATGGCAGCCTGAGGAGCACGTGCTTGACAGCATGCACCCCACAGTGCTGCGCATGTGCCTAGGCCTGCAAGCACTGGGCCCGCTCCAGCCTTTGCAGGCTGCACCTGACCCTGGCCCTTGGTGCGCAATTGCACCCCTGTGGCAGAACCCTTTGCTCCCTGGCGGGGGGCTCAGGGCCCGCCACCAGGATTCCCAGGTCGCCTTCCTGCGGGGCATCTCGCAGCTGCACACGGTCGGCGATCTGCTCGCCGTCCAGCAACGGGTGCAGGCGTGCCCCCATCACCACTGGTGGCACCGCAGGCCGCAGGTCTTGGGCGCCAATGGCGCGCTCTTTGATGGCGGGTTCGACCGGTCCGAATTGCTCTTGACGTTGGCGGAAGCCTGCACTTTGCTGCCGCAAGGGTGGATGGCGGCGGCCCAAGCAGCAGCAGCAGGGCCGCTGCCGACCCACTCAGCTTTTGCACAGCTGGCCCTCCGGCACGTGGGATGGCAGCGCGGCCGCCTGCAGGTAGCAGCGGCGCATCTCACGGTCAGAACAGCCACAGCTCTGCAGATGGACCACCAGCAGCGGCGCCAACGCCATGCACAGTTTGCCCAGCTTGCAGCAGAGCTCAGCCAGCTGCCGGCGCCGCGGGAGGTTTGTTTGTTTGTTTGTTTGTTTTTTACAAAGGGCGTCCAGACCAGAACCAAGCTCGAGAACAAGGCTCTGCGGCACAATGCGGCGTATTTTTTGTTTGTTTGTTTGGTTTTTACAAAGGGCGTCCAGACCAGAACCAAGCTCAAGAACAAGGCTCTGCGGCACAATGCGGCGTCTCACGTGTGAACGTGAGGGCGGCGAAAGAATGTCATGTCACACATCAAGTGTCGAACTGTGCAGATGGAGGACACTGAAACCGCAAGGGAATGCAGGGCCCATGAGACCAGCGCAAGGCAATAGTCCCGGTGAGGAAGTCTAAGCTACATGGCTGCAAACGTGCTGCAAAGGCTAAGAAGCGCGAGATCAGCAACGCCAACAACGCGGTCCAATCACCCAGGCCACAAATGCAATGTCTAGATCTACATGAATCCACGTGACTCTACGTGATGCCATCAATACTGCTGGATTGCGATGACCGCTGCTGATGCGGCCGGAGCTAGCGGCAGACTGCAGCAGTGGCAGCTGCGGCATGCGGCGGCGGCAGCAGCTGGCGGTGGATGAAACTGCGCGGCTGAGGAGGCAGCACACGCCGATGTGATAATGTGACACAGCCGCGGGTATGTGCATCCGCAGTCTGAGGAGAAAGGTGTGTGAGTGTCGGCTGTCGATGGCAAGGCGGCGCAGCTGATGCCAGACGCCAGTCTACAGCAGGCTCCCCGAAACCGCTGCAAACCGGATCTGACAAGAGCCAAGGCGCTGCTGAAGCTGCGTAGGTGGATGCTGTGCGCCGCTGAAGGGCTGAACGCTACAGGGTGACCAAGCCTGCAGCAGCGCAGTCGCGCATGCGGCGCAGGCGGCTGAAGCGGCTGCTGTGAAGGCGGATGGCGGGCTAACGGCTGTCAGAGCGTATCATGACGCCATGTGTGATGGCTGCAGAGCTGTGATGACGCCGGCCAGGCTGTGAAGGCGGTTTCCGAAACCGCTGTGCTGCGGGATCCCTGCTGATCGCCAAACCGAACTGCCCCCGAAGTCCGGCTAGCGACGCAGGGCCGGCTGCAGGCGGCTCCTATGACGATGTAGAAGCTGCTGAAGGTGATGGTGAAGGCGTAGAACCGTAGGAGACGGCGTGAAGGGGCTGGCCTGTGGAGGCGTGCTGAGTGGTTTGGGGGTCGGAGGCGGCGACTGTGGACTTTCGTTTGAGCGCTTGCGGATGACGACGACGAGGAAGGTGATGAGTGGCTGTGTGAGCGTAGAAGCGGTGTGGACGTCAGGTGTGGCTGGTAGGGGTGTTGTGCGGCCGGGATGGCAACAGTTTGGGCTGCTGAGATGGGCCGCAAGGCTGGCGCCCTGCTCGTGGAGGCGAGTAAGAGTGGCGAAGGCGATGACGATGCGTATGAGAGCAGCGGCAGGCCGTGCCAGGGGGCCGCTCCCCCTGGCACGGTGAAAACGGAGTGTCCGCGGGATGATGAGGCGGCGGACGCCATGGGCAAGCTGCTGCCTAACATGTGGAGCGTGCGCTGCCGCAACAGCACCAAGGAGGTGTTCTGGCGGCTTGTAGGCAATGCCCTGCCCACCGCCGACAGGATACCAGAGGCGGCGTGCATGTGCAACGGTGCCAACCCGCCCCGGTGCACACGGGCGCACATCTTTTGGCAGTGTCCCATGGCACAGGCATTTGACATTGATTACATACTGGTGGTGGGCCATTTTGGCCTAGCCACAGGCTCTGGCGGAATAACCCAGAGCAACGTGCACAACGAGTCGTGTCCGAAACCGGTCACTCCCCGCTGACAGAATGGTCCCACTCAATCCCGGTTGGATGCACACCCCTCCTTTGTTTGTTGTTTGTTTGTTTGTTTTTTACAAAGGGCGTCCAGACCAGAACCAAGCTCAAGAACAAGGCTCTGCGGCACAATGCGGCTTCTCACGTGCGAACGTGAGGGCGGCTGAGTATGTCATCAAAACGTCATGTTCGATTTATGCACACCCCTCCGACTCTGCGCAATGATCATGACAAACCCGCAAAAAGGCTGCCAGTTGCCCGGCATCCTGCTGCATAAAGTCTGCCACTGTGGTGATGTCGCTGTCCTCAAACAGCTCAGAATGCTGCACCCTCTGATCTACTAGAGCTGGACACCCCCAGACCATGTGCGCCTCATCATCCACCACGCCGCAGCTACACCGCTGACACAGCCGCTCTGCCCGCGGCAGACGCTGCCACCTCCCTGTTTCCACCCCCAGCATGTGACTGCCCATCCGAAACTGTGCTAACCGCCGACGACCGGTCTTGGAGGCGACTGCCTGCAAGTAGCCGGCCAGCTGGTAGTTGTCACCGTTGACAGGGCCCCTGACTCCCAGCCACTCACGCACTTTGCGCAAGTCGCTGCCATTCACAGCATCGAATGTGCGGCGCTGCAGGTGTGCACTGACAACCGAAGTGTCAATGCGCTGCGGCACGCCGTCAACGATGGGTGACATGAAGTGCAGGAACGAGCACACCTGGGCAGCCCAGCATGCTGAGCTGGTCTTGCTGCGCCCCGGCCGGGTGGCCAGAGCACAGTTCTCCAGGAATGCCTGCTTGGTGAGGCGTGTGTCCGGCATCGCGACCAGCCGATTCCAGAACCGGCAGATGGCCAGCGTTGCCGTGTGTGCCACCGGGAATCGCCCAAGCTCCCCCAACACCGCCACGTTGGGAGTGCCTGTGCGCACACCAAGAACAGACCGAAGAAACTTCCGATGGACAAGCTCACAAGTGTCCATGCCACTACCGCACAGCGCCCCAGGACCCCATGTTTCGACACCATAAAGCATAACAGGACGTACTAGTGCATCGAACAAGTGCAGCTGCAGTGCTGGGTCATGCAAGCTTAGGTCATGGCAACGATGCTGCAATGCAAGTGCGGCGCGCTGGCGGAGGCCGCTCTGCCGATGCTAGCGGCAGCAAAAGAACTACGACTGGAGATGTCAACCCCCAAATATGTAAACGAGTCCAGCACTTCGATGGGAGCATGCGTTTAGGTGAGAACCGGTGGTGCCGCAGCCTGGGCTGCGTACACCACGACCTTAGTCTTCTTCACGTTGACGGTGAGGCGCCAGCGTTTGCAGTACGACTCCAGCAGGTCGAGCTGCGCCTGCAGGCCGCGTACGGATGTGGACACCAGGTCCAGGTCATCTGCATAGAAGAGGGCAGGTGCCTGCACACCACACAGGGTGGGCAGGTCCAGGTCCGCGCCGGCGGCCTCCAGCTCCGCTTGGAAATCGTCAATGTAAATTCCAAAAGGGTTGGAGATAGTGGACATCCCTGCTTAACGCCTAAAGTGCTCTGAAATGTGTCGGACATTCCCCCCTCAAACTGCAGTGCCATGGGCACATCAGCATACAGTGCCTGCACGCCCCTCAGAAACTCCCCATGCACCCCAATCCGCTGCAGCTTCTCCCAGAGCAAATCACGAGGTACAGTGTCGTATGCTTTTTTGAAATCGACAAAGCAAGAGTACAGAGGCTGCTGTTCTGCCTTGGCCTTCTCGATGAGGGTGCGAACGACGAAGGTCTGATCGGTGGTGCGGTGGTCCTTGCGGAAGCCCGCCTGTCCGCGTGCGCGCAGCTGGTGCTGCTCGGTCCACCTCATAAGCTTTTCGTTAAGCATGCAAGCATACAGCTTTGCCAATAAAGAGCCAACAGCAATGCCACGGTAATTACCCGGATCGGATGTGTCGCCCCCCTTGTGAATTGGCGTGATGCCGCACAGAGCCCAGCCCCTTGGCAACGCTGCCACCCTTTGACAAGCGTTAAAAACAGATGCAAGACAAGGTGCAAGCTGCGCCGCTGCAACAGATAAAGCATCCAATTTGAGCAGGCCCATTGTTTGTTTGTTTGTTTGTTTGTTTGTTTGTTTGTTTGTTTTTTACAAAGGGCGTCCAGACCAGAACCAAGCTCAAGAACAAGGCTCTGCGGCACAGTGCGGCTTCTCACGTGTGAACGTGAGGGCGGCTGAGTATGTCATCAAAACGTCATGTTCGAAATATGTCGATGGAGGACACTGAAACCACAAGGGAATGCAGGGCCAATGAGACCAGCGAAAGGCAATAGTCCCGATGAGGAAGGCTACCTAATGGTCGTACAAGTGCGGGGACCTAGCGGCGGCGGCAGCAATGCCACGCACTCGCGGCGAAGTCGCACCGCTGCGGGTCTATCACTCTAGAAATGTCGTAACGTCTGTCTGTCCACGTGCCACGGCACCCGCGGGTAAACCCAGAAAACCCCGCGCAGACATGCAGGGACCGGTTGCGTACAAGTACGCCGAGCTCTGGGCCCGCTGGGACCGGATACGCCGCGAGGCGCCCTGCATGCTGGTGAAAGCAACCAAACCCAAAGGGACTGAGGGCTGGCGCTGGCAAACAACAGAGGGCTGGCGGCCGACGTCGCAAGCTGTCCGATATGCACAACACCGGGCACCAGGGTCTTCTGAGGCAGGTGCTCCCATCCGCGCGGGCTCCGCGGGTGGCCGCTGCTAGGTGTTGTCATGCTACTAAGGTCTTGGTCTTGCTCTTGCTCTTGTTCTTGATCTTGGCCCAGTGCTGACAGGGCAGATGAGGTACGGGCGTATAGGTAAGGGTGAGTGGTGGTGGGAGTCCAGGATTTTGTTTGTTTGTTTGTTTGTTTGTTTGTTTTTTACAAAGGGCGTCCAGACCAGAACCAAGCTCAAGAACAAGGCTCTGCGGCACAATGCGGCTTCTCACGTGTGAACGTGAGGGCGGCTGAGTATGTCATCAAAACGTCATGTTCGAAATATGTCGATGGAGGACACTGAAACCACAAGGGAATGCAGGGCCCATGAGACCAGCGAAAGGGAATAGTCCCGATGAGGAAGGCTACCTAATGGTCGTACAAGTGCGGGGACCTAGCGGCGGCGGCAGCAATGCCACGCACTCGCGGCGAAGTCGCACCGCTGCGGGTCTATCACTCTAGAAATGTCGTAACGTCTGTCTGTCCACGTGCCACGGCACCCGCGGGTAAACCCAGAAAACCCCGCGCAGACATGCAGGGACCGGTTACGTACAAGTACGCCGAGCTCTGGGCCCGCTGGGACCGGATACGCCGCGAGGCGCCCTGCATGCTGGTGAAAGCAACCAAACCCAAAGGGACTGAGGGCTGGCGCTGGCAAACAACAGAGGGCTGGCGGCCGACGTCGCAAGCTGTCCGATATGCACAACACCGGGCACCAGGGTCTTCTGAGGCAGGTGCTCCCATCCGCGCGGGCTCCGCGGGTGGCCGCTGCTAGGTGTTGTCATGCTACTAAGGTCTTGGTCTTGCTCTTGCTCTTGTTCTTGATCTTGGCCCAGTGCTGACAGGGCAGATGAGGTACGGGCGTATAGGTAAGGGTGAGTGGTGGTGGGAGTCCAGGATTTTGTTTGTTTGTTTGTTTGTTTGTTTGTTTTTTACAAAGGGCGTCCAGACCAGAACCAAGCTCAAGAACAAGGCTCTGCGGCACAATGCGGCTTCTCACGTGTGAACGTGAGGGCGGCTGAGTATGTCATCAAAACGTCATGTTCGAAATATGTCGATGGAGGACACTGAAACCACAAGGGAATGCAGGGCCCATGAGACCAGCGAAAGGGAATAGTCCCGATGAGGAAGGCTACCTAATGGTCGTACAAGTGCGGGGACCTAGCGGCGGCGGCAGCAATGCCACGCACTCGCGGCGAAGTCGCACCGCTGCGGGTCTATCACTCTAGAAATGTCGTAACGTCTGTCTGTCCACGTGCCACGGCACCCGCGGGTAAACCCAGAAAACCCCGCGCAGACATGCAGGGACCGGTTACGTACAAGTACGCCGAGCTCTGGGCCCGCTGGGACCGGATACGCCGCGAGGCGCCCTGCATGCTGGTGAAAGCAACCAAACCCAAAGGGACTGAGGGCTGGCGCTGGCAAACAACAGAGGGCTGGCGGCCGACGTCGCAAGCTGTCCGATATGCACAACACCGGGCACCAGGGTCTTCTGAGGCAGGTGCTCCCATCCGCGCGGGCTCCGCGGGTGGCCGCTGCTAGGTGTTGTCATGCTACTAAGGTCTTGGTCTTGCTCTTGCTCTTGTTCTTGATCTTGGCCCAGTGCTGACAGGGCAGATGAGGTACGGGCGTATAGGTAAGGGTGAGTGGTGGTGGGAGTCCAGGATTTTGTTTGTTTGTTTGTTTGTTTGTTTGTTTGTTTGTTTGTTTGTTTTTTACAAAGGGCGTCCAGACCAGAACCAAGCTCAAGAACAAGGCTCTGCGGCACAATGCGGCTTCTCACGTGTGAACGTGAGGGCGGCTGAGTATGTCATCAAAACGTCATGTTCGAAATATGTCGATGGAGGACACTGAAACCACAAGGGAATGCAGGGCCCATGAGACCAGCGAAAGGCAATAGTCCCGATGAGGAAGGCTACCTAATGGTCGTACAAGTGCGGGGACCTAGCGGCGGCGGCAGCAATGCCACGCACTCGCGGCGAAGTCGCACCGCTGCGGGTCTATCACTCTAGAAATGTCGTAACGTCTGTCTGTCCACGTGCCACGGCACCCGCGGGTAAACCCAGAAAACCCCGCGCAGACATGCAGGGACCGGTTGCGTACAAGTACGCCGAGCTCTGGGCCCGCTGGGACCGGATACGCCGCGAGGCGCCCTGCATGCTGGTGAAAGCAACCAAACCCAAAGGGACTGAGGGCTGGCGCTGGCAAACAACAGAGGGCTGGCGGCCGACGTCGCAAGCTGTCCGATATGCACAACACCGGGCACCAGGGTCTTCTGAGGCAGGTGCTCCCATCCGCGCGATGCAAGTGCGGCGCGCTGGGCGGAGGCCGCTCTGCCGATGCTAGCGGCAGCAAAAGAACTACGACTGGAGATGTCAACCCCCAAATATGTAAACGAGTCCAGCACTTCGATGGGAGCATGCATTTAGGTGAGAACCGGTGGTGCCGCAGCCTGGGCTGCGTACACCACGACCTTAGTCTTCTTCACGTTGACGGTGAGGCGCCAGCGTTTGCAGTACGACTCCAGCAGGTCGAGCTGCGCCTGCAGGCCGCGTACGGATGTGGACACCAGGTCCAGGTCATCTGCATAGAAGAGGGCAGGTGCCTGCACACCACACAGGGTGGGCAGGTCCAGGTCCGCGCCGGCGGCCTCCAGCTCCGCTTGGAAATCGTCAATGTAAATTCCAAAAGGGTTGGAGATAGTGGACATCCCTGCTTAACGCCTAAAGTGCTCTGAAATGTGTCGGACATTCCCCCCTCAAACTGCAGTGCCATGGGCACATCAGCATACAGTGCCTGCACGCCCCTCAGAAACTCCCCATGCACCCCAATCCGCTGCAGCTTCTCCCAGAGCAAATCACGAGGTACAGTGTCGTATGCTTTCTTGAAATCGACAAAGCAAGAGTACAGAGGCTGCTTATCTGCCTTGGCCTTCTCGATGAGGGTGCGAACGACGAAGGTCTGATCGGTGGTGCGGTGGTCCTTGCGGAAGCCCGCCTGTCCGCGTGCGCGCAGCTGGTGCTGCTCGGTCCACCTCATAAGCTTTTCGTTAAGCTTTTGACTTTGACTTTGATTACATACTGGTGGTGGGCCATTTTGGCCTAGCCACAGGCTCTGGCGGAATAACCCAGAGCAACATGCACAACGAGTCGTGTCCGAAACCGTTCACTCCCCGCTGACAGAATGGGTCCACTCAATCCCGGTTGGATGTACACCCCTCCAACTCTGCACAATGATCATGACAAACCCGCAAAAAGGCTGCCAGTTGCCCGGCACCCTGCTGCATAAAGTCCGCCACTGAGGTGATGTCGCTGTCCTGAAACAGCTCAGAATGCTGCACCCTCTGATCTACTAGAGCTGGACACCCCCAGACCATGTGCGCCTCATCATCCACCACGCCGCAGCTACACCGCTGACACAGCCGCTCTGCCCGCGGCAGACGCTGCCACCTCCCTGTCTCCACCCCCAGCATGTGACTGCCCATCCGAAACTGTGCTAACCGCCGACGACCGGTCTTGGAGGCGACTGCCTGCAAGTAGCCGGCCAGCTGGTAGTTGTCACCGTTGACAGGGCCCCTGACTCCCAGCCACTCACGCACTTTGCGCAAGTCGCTGCCATTCACAGCATCGAATGTGTGGCGCTGCAGGTGTGCACTGACAACCGAAGTGTCAATGCGCTGCGGCACGCCGTCAACGATGGGTGACATGAAGTGCAGGAACGAGCACACCTGGGCAGCCCAGCATGCTGAGCTGGTCTTGCTGCGCCCCGGCTGGGTGGCCAGAGCACAGTTCTCCAGGAATGCCTGCTTGGTGAGGCGTGTGTCCGGCATTGCGACCAGCCGGTTCCAGAACCGGCAGATGGCCAGCGTTGCCGTGTGTGCCACCGGGAATCGCCCAAGCTCCCCCAACACCGCCACGTTGGGAGTGCCTGTACGCACTCCAAGAACAGACCGAAGAAACTTCCGATGGACAAGCTCACAAGTGTCCATGCCACTACCGCACAACGCCCCAGGACCCCATGTTTCGACACCATAAAGCATAACAGGACGTACTAGTGCATCGAACAAGTGTAGCTGCAGTGCTGGGTCATGCAAACTCAGGTCATGGCAACGATGCTGCAATGCAAGTGCGGCGCGCTGGGCGGAGGCCGCTCTGCCGATGCTAGCGGCAGCAAAAGAACTACGACTGGAGATGTCAACCCCCAAATATGTAAACGAGTCCAGCACTTCGATGGGAGCATGCATGTAGGTGAGAACCGGTGGTGCAGCAGCCTGGGCTCCGTACACCACGACCTTAGTCTTCTTCACGTTGACGGTGAGGCGCCACCGCTTGCAGTACGACTCCAGCAGGTCGAGCTGCGCCTGCAGGCCGCGTACGGATGTGGACACCAGGTCCAGATCATCTGCATAGAAGAGGGCAGGTGCCTGCACACCACATAGGGTGGGCAGGTCCAGGTCCGCGCCGGCAGCCTCCAGCTCCGCTTGGAAATCGTCAATGTAAATCCCGAAAAGGGTTGGAGATAGTGGACATCCCTGCTTAACCCCCAGAGTGCTCTGAAATGTGTCGGACATTCCCCCCTCAAACTGCAGTGCCATGGGCACATCAGCATACAGTGCCTGCACGCCCCTCAGAAACTCCCCATGCACCCCAATCCGCTGCAGCTTCTCCCAAAGCAAATCACGAGGTACAGTGTCGTATGCTTTCTTGAAATCGACAAAGCAAGAGTATAGAGGCTGCTTATCTGCCTTGGCCTTCTCGATGAGGGTGCGAACGACGAAGGTTTGATCGGTGGTGCGGTGGTCCTTGCGGAAGCCCGCCTGTCCGCGTGCGCGCAGCTGGTGCTGCTCGGTCCACCTCATAAGCTTTTCGTTAAGCATGCAAGCATATAGCTTTGCCAATAAAGAGCCAACAGCAATGCCACGGTAATTACCCGGATCGGATGTGTCGCCCCCCTTGTGGATCGGCGTGATGCCGCACAGAGCCCAGCCCCTTGGCAACGCTGCCACCCTTTGACAAGCGTTAAAAACAGATGCAAGACAAGGTGCAAGCTGCGCCGCTGCAACAGATAAAGCATCCAATTTGAGCAGGCCCACCGTTGCTTTGCCTCCGCGCAGGGCTCCTATAGCCTGTTGCACGGCGCCGGCTGTGAAGGGCGAGTTGAGCTCGCTCCCGTCGGCAAAAGGTGGCGCAGCACCACTACCCGAGGTACCTGCAGTGCTTGATGAAACTGTGGGGGCATCCAGCAGTTTCCGGAAGGAGTCAAGCATCACATCATCTGCTATGGGACACGACCGCTTCTTAGCGGGTTTGAACTTTTGCCAGAACTTTTTGGAGTTGGTTGATCGAGCCAGTTCAGTGAGGGCGAGAGCCTGACTGCGGGTCCACTGGCGCTGGGTGCGGCGTAGCAGGTGCTGGTACTGCTGGCGGAGCGCGCGAGCAGCCGGTGACTGCGGGTCGCGCCGCGCGGCTTGCCGCGCTGCGCGGCGTCCGCGGGCCAGGTCAGCATCCCACCAGCGAGGCACAGCCTCGCCCTTCCTTTTCCATCGCTATTTGCACTTCCCTTACCGCTATCCATTCATTGGACACCGTTCAGGGACCGGGTTCGATCCCTGGCGGTGGCGGAAGTTTCGGGTCTAGTTCCGTGTGGGACCAACCCACCCCACCCTATGCAAGTGGTTGCTTCGGCAATCTGCCCTCCATGGTTTGTGTATATAAGTCGTTGAAAAACGCAATACACAAACAGCCTTCCGGTCAAAGGTCCTTTTCCATCGCTATTTGCACTTCCCTTACCGCTATCCATTCCACAGCGTTGCGGTCCCGCCGCCGCCCCTTGGCGGCCGGCGCTGTTGCAGCCACCTCAGCCTGCGTGGTCTTAATGAGCTGATCGAACTGCATGCCCACAGCATGCATGTCATCGGGTACCTGGGCGGCATCTGCTGCCGCTGCAATGTCGACCAGTTGGGCTGCCGCATCAGGCTGCTGCAGGCGCTGCTGCCACACTTCCAGCTGCGCTGCGCCGAGGCGCAGGGGCTGCTGGGTCGTGGGCTGCTGCGGTTGCTGCTGCTGATGGCGGCGGCGCTGGCGACGTGGGAGCGGCTGCTGAGCGGCGGCGGTCCTCTTGATGAGCAGATGCAAGGCTGCATGGTCCGACTCAGGAGCGGGGAGTACTGTTAGGGAATGAATCAAAGGGAATGCATCAGCACTTGCAAGCACATAGTCAATCAGGCTGCTGCCCACCTGACTTTGGCTAACAAAAGTGACCTGTCCCTCCTCATCTCCTGAAACACGACCGTTAGCAATCCTGACGGATGTCTCAACACACATGTCAAGCAGAGCCCTGCCCCACCTGTTGGCATTGACATTGATTACATACTGGTGGTGGGCCATTTTGGCCTAGCCACAGGCTCTGGCGGAAAAACCCAGAGCAACATGCACAACGAGTCGTGTACGAAACCGTTCACTCCCCGCTGACAGAATGGTTCCACTCAATCCCGGTTGGATGCACACCCCTCCAACTCTGCACATTGATCATGACAACCCCGCAAAAAGGCTGCCAGTTGCCCGGCATCCTGCTGCATAAAGTCCGCCACTGATGTGATGTTGCTGTCCTCAAACAGCTCCGAATGCTGGGCCGCTCCCTGTTGTCGCGGCTGTGCCGCTGTGACTGCACAGGAGGGGCGGTGGAGGGCAGGAACTCCTCTGTGACAGGGTGATCGACAGATCCCGGGAAGTCCGGGCAGGTGCTGGTGCGTGCGTTCAGGTCTCCAGCAACAAACACATGCCCCATGCGGCAGGTGGCGCTCATCTCCTCACGTAACGCCTCCCAGACCGCAGGGCCCTTGCCATCAAAGGATGGGCTTCCCTCGGGTGGTATGTAGCATGGAATCATGTAAGCATCCTCCTCCTGACCGACAGCCTTGTCAAACCTCAAAACAGCATAGCAGTTTTGGGGTCCAATTGACAAGTGTGTCACCGATGATGCAAGCTTGTCGGCGACGTAGACAGCGAGGCCGCCACGTGCACCGCCACGCTGCTGACGCCGGCTCCGCGGCAGGTGAAGGACAGATGTGAAGCCGTCCAGCTCCGGCGCGTCGGTCCCCTCCCGCGCCCACGTCTCGCTGAAGGCCAGCACGTCGAAGCATGCAAGCATACAGCTTTGCCAATAAAGAGCCAACAGCAATGCCACGGTAATTACCCGGATCGGATGTGTCGCCCCCCTTGTGAATTGGCGTGATGCCGCACAGAGCCCAGCCCCTTGGCAACGCTGCCACCCTTTGACAAGCGTTAAAAACAGATGCAAGACAAGGTGCAAGCTGCGCCGCTGCAACAGATAAAGCATACAATTTGAGCAGGCCCACCGTTGCTTTGTTTGTTTGTTTGTTTGTTTGTTTGTTTGTTTGTTTGTTTTTTACAAAGGGCGTCCAGACCAGAACCAAGCTCAAGAACAAGGCTCTGCGGCACAGTGCGGCTTCTCACGTGTGAACGTGAGGGCGGCTGAGTATGTCATCAAAACGTCATGTTCGAAATATGTCGATGGAGGACACTGAAACCACAAGGGAATGCAGGGCCAATGAGACCAGCGAAAGGCAATAGTCCCGATGAGGAAGGCTACCTAATGGTCGTACAAGTGCGGGGACCTAGCGGCGGCGGCAGCAATGCCACGCACTCGCGGCGAAGTCGCACCGCTGCGGGTCTATCACTCTAGAAATGTCGTAACGTCTGTCTGTCCACGTGCCACGGCACCCGCGGGTAAACCCAGAAAACCCCGCGCAGACATGCAGGGACCGGTTACGTACAAGTACGCCGAGCTCTGGGCCCGCTGGGACCGGATACGCCGCGAGGCGCCCTGCATGCTGGTGAAAGCAACCAAACCCAAAGGGACTGAGGGCTGGCGCTGGCAAACAACAGAGGGCTGGCGGCCGACGTCGCAAGCTGTCCGATATGCACAACACCGGGCACCAGGGTCTTCTGAGGCAGGTGCTCCCATCCGCGCGGGCTCCGCGGGTGGCCGCTGCTAGGTGTTGTCATGCTACTAAGGTCTTGGTCTTGCTCTTGCTCTTGTTCTTGATCTTGGCCCAGTGCTGACAGGGCAGATGAGGTACGGGCGTATAGGTAAGGGTGAGTGGTGGTGGGAGTCCAGGATTTTGTTTGTTTGTTTGTTTGTTTGTTTGTTTTTTACAAAGGGCGTCCAGACCAGAACCAAGCTCAAGAACAAGGCTCTGCGGCACAATGCGGCTTCTCACGTGTGAACGTGAGGGCGGCTGAGTATGTCATCAAAACGTCATGTTCGAAATATGTCGATGGAGGACACTGAAACCACAAGGGAATGCAGGGCCCATGAGACCAGCGAAAGGCAATAGTCCCGATGAGGAAGGCTACCTAATGGTCGTACAAGTGCGGGGACCTAGCGGCGGCGGCAGCAATGCCACGCACTCGCGGCGAAGTCGCACCGCTGCGGGTCTATCACTCTAGAAATGTCGTAACGTCTGTCTGTCCACGTGCCACGGCACCCGCGGGTAAACCCAGAAAACCCCGCGCAGACATGCAGGGACCGGTTGCGTACAAGTACGCCGAGCTCTGGGCCCGCTGGGACCGGATACGCCGCGAGGCGCCCTGCATGCTGGTGAAAGCAACCAAACCCAAAGGGACTGAGGGCTGGCGCTGGCAAACAACAGAGGGCTGGCGGCCGACGTCGCAAGCTGTCCGATATGCACAACACCGGGCACCAGGGTCTTCTGAGGCAGGTGCTCCCATCCGCGCGGGCTCCGCGGGTGGCCGCTGCTAGGTGTTGTCATGCTACTAAGGTCTTGGTCTTGCTCTTGCTCTTGTTCTTGATCTTGGTCCAGTGCTGACAGGGCAGATGAGGTACGGGCGTATAGGTAAGGGTGAGTGGTGGTGGGAGTCCAGGATTTTGTTTGTTGTTTGTTTGTTTGTTTTTTACAAAGGGCGTCCAGACCAGAACCAAGCTCAAGAACAAGGCTCTGCGGCACAATGCGGCGTCTCACGTGTGAACGTGAGGGCGGCGAAAAGAATGTCATATCACACAACAAGTGTCGAACTGTGCAGATGGAGGACACTGAAACCGCAGGGGAATGCAGGGCCCATGAGACCAGCGCAAGGCAATAGTCCCGGTGAGGAAGTCTAAGCTGCATGGACCACGACCTTAGTCTTCTTCACGTTGACGGTGAGGCGCCAGCGTTTGCAGTACGACTCCAGCAGGTCGAGCTGCGCCTGCAGGCCGCGTACGGATGTGGACACCAGGTCCAGATCATCATTGACATTGATTACATACTGGTGGTGGGCCATTTTGGCCTAGCCACAGGCTCTGGCGGAATAACCCAGAGCAACATGCACAACGAGTCGTGTCCGAAACCGTTCACTCCCCGCTGACAACTACCAGCTGGCCGGCTACTTGCAGGCAGTCGCCTCCAAGACCGGTCGTCGGCGGTTAGCACAGTTTCGGATGGGCAGTCACATGCTGGGGGTGGAAACAGGGAGGTGGCAGCGTCTGCCGCGGGCAGAGCGGCTGTGTCAGCGGTGTAGCTGCGGCGTGGTGGATGATGAGGCGCACATGGTCTGGGGGTGTCCTGCTCTAGTAGATCAGAGGGTGCAGCATTCTGAGCTGTTTCAGGACAGCGACATCACCTCAGTGGCGGACTTTATGCAGCAGGATGCCGGGCAACTGGCAGCCTTTTTGCGTGTTTGTCATGATCATTGTGCAGAGTTGGAGGGGTGTACATCCAACCGGGATTGAGTGGACCCATTCTGTCAGCGGGGAGTGAACGGTTTCGGACACGACTCGTTGTGCATGTTGCTCTGGGTTATTCCGCCAGAGCCTGTGGCTAGGCCAAAATGGCCCACCACCAGTATGTAATCAATGTCAAATGTCAAATGCTGACAGAATGGGTCCACTCAATCCCGGTTGGATGTACACCCCTCCAACTCTGCACAATGATCATGACAAACACGCAAAAAGGCTGCCAGTTGCCCGGCATCCTGCTGCATAAAGTCCGCCACTGAGGTGATGTCGCTGTCCTGAAACAGCTCAGAATGCTGCACCCTCTGATCTACTAGAGCAGGACACCCCCAGACCATGTGCGCCTCATCATCCACCACGCCGCAGCTACACCGCTGACACAGCCGCTCTGCCCGCGGCAGACGCTGCCACCTCCCTGTTTCCACCCCCAGCATGTGACTGCCCATCCGAAACTGTGCTAACCGCCGACGACCGGTCTTGGAGGCGACTGCCTGCAAGTAGCCGGCCAGCTGGTAGTTGTCACCGTTGACAGGGCCCCTGACTCCCAGCCACTCACGCACTTTGCGCAAGTCGCTGCCATTCACAGCATCGAATGTGCGGCGCTGCAGGTGTGCACTGACAACCGAAGTGTCAATGCGCTGCGGCACGCCGTCAACGATGGGTGACATGAAGTGCAGGAACGAGCACACCTGGGCAGCCCAGCATGCTGAGCTGGTCTTGCTGCGCCCTGGCCGGGTGGCCAGAGCACAGTTCTCCAGGAATGCCTGCTTGGTGAGGCGTGTGTCCGGCATTGCGACCAGCCGGTTCCAGAACCGGCAGATGGCCAGCGTTGCCGTGTGTGCCACCGGGAATCGCCCAAGCTCCCCCAACACCGCCACGTTGGGAGTGCCTGTACGCACTCCAAGAACAGACCGAAGAAACTTCCGATGGACAAGCTCACAAGTGTCCATGCCACTACCGCACAACGCCCCCGGTCCCCATGTTTCGACACCATAAAGCATAACAGGACGTACTAGTGCATCGAACAAGTGTAGCTGCAGTGCTGGGTCATGCAAGCTCAGGTCATGGCAACGATGCTGCAATGCAAGTGCGGCGCGCTGGGCGGAGGCCGCTCTGCCGATGCTAGCGGCAGCAAAAGAACTACGACTGGAAACGTCAACCCCCAAATATGTAAACGAGTCCAGCATTTCGATGGGAGCATGCATGTAGGTGAGAACCGGTGGTGCAGCAGCCTGGGCTCCGTACACCACGACCTTAGTCTTCTTCACGTTGACGGTGAGGCGCCACCGCTTGCAGTACGACTCCAGCAGGTCGAGCTGCGCCTGCAGGCCGCGTACGGATGTGGACACCAGGTCCAGATCATCTGCATAGAAGAGGGCAGGTGCCTGCACACCACACAGGGTGGGCAGGTCCAGGTCCGCGCCGGCAGCCTCCAGCTCCGCTTGGAAATCGTCAATGTAAATCCCGAAAAGGGTTGGAGATAGTGGACATCCCTGCTTAACCCCCAGAGTGCTCTGAAATGTGTCGGACATTCCCCCCTCAGGTCCTTTTCCATCGCTATTTGCACTTCCCTTACCGCTATCCATTCATTGGACACCGTTCAGGGACCGGGTTCGATCCCTGGCGGTGGCGGAAGTTTCGGGTCTAGTTCCGTGTGGGACCAACCCACCCCACCCTATGCAAGTGGTTGCTTCGGCAATCTGCCCTCCATGGTTTGTGTATATAAGTCGTTGAAAAACGCAATACACAAACAGCCTTCCGGTCAAAGGTCCTTTTCCATCGCTATTTGCACTTCCCTTACCGCTATCCTCAAACTGCAGTGCCATGGGCACATCAGCATACAGTGCCTGCACGCCCCTCAGAAACTCCCCATGCACCCCAATCCGCTGCAGCTTCTCCCAAAGCAAATCACGAGGTACAGTGTCGTATGCTTTCTTGAAATCGACAAAGCAAGAGTATAGAGGCTGCTTATCTGCCTTGGCCTTCTCAATGAGGGTGCGAACGACGAAGGTCTGATCGGTGGTGCGGTGGTCCTTGCGGAAGCCCGCTTGTCCGCGTGCGCGCAGCTGGTGCTGCTCGGTCCACCTCATAAGCTTTTCGTTAAGCATGCAAGCATACAGCTTTGCCAATAAAGAGCCAACAGCAATGCCACGGTAATTACCCGGATCGGATGTGTCGCCCCCCTTGTGAATCGGCGTGATGCCGCACAGAGCCCAGCCCCTTGGCAACGCTGCCACCCTTTGACAAGCGTTAAAAACAGATGCAAGACAAGGTGCAAGCTGCGCCGCTGCAACAGATAAAGCATCCAATTTGAGCAGGCCCACCGTTGCTTTGCCTCCGCGCAGGGCTCCTATAGCCTGTTGCACGGCGCCGGCTGTGAAGGGCGAGTTGAGCTCGCTCCCGTCGGCAAAAGGTGGCGCAGCACCACTACCCGAGGTACCTGCAGTGCTTGATGAAACTGTGGGGGCATCCAGCAGTTTCCGGAAGGAGTCAAGCATCACATCATCTGCTATGGGACACGCCCGCTTCTTAGCAGGTTTGAACTTTTGCCAGAACTTTTTGGAGTTGGTTGATCGAGCCAGTTCAGTGAGGGCAAGAGCCTGACTGCGGGTCCACTGGCGCTGTGTGCGGCGTAGCAGGTGCTGGTACTGCTGGCGGAGCGCGCGAGCAGCCGGTGACTGCGGGTCGCGCCGCGCGGCTTGCCGCGCTGCGCGGCGTCCGCGGGCCAGGTTAGCATCCCACCAGCGAGGCACAGCGTTGCGGTCCCGCCGCCGCCCCTTGGCGGCCGGCGCCGTTGCAGCCACCTCAACCTGCGTGGTCTCAATGAGCTGATCGAACTGCATGCCCACAGCATGCATGTCATCGGGTACCTGGGCGGCATCTGCTGCCGCTGCAATGTCGACCAGTTGGGCTGCCGCATCAGGCTGCTGCAGGCGCTGCTGCCACACTTCCAGCTGCGCTGCGCCGAGGCGCAGGGGCTGCTGGGTCGTGGGCTGCTGCGGTTGCTGCTGCTGATGGCGGCGGCGCTGGCGACGTGGGAGCGGCTGCTGAGCGGCGGCGGTCCTCTTGATGAGCAGATGCAAGGCTGCATGGTCCGACTCAGGAGCGGGGAGTACTGTTAGGGAATGAATCAAAGGGAATGCATCAGCACTTGCAAGCACATAGTCAATCAGGCTGCTGCCCACCTGACTTTGGCTAACAAAAGTGACCTGTCCCTCCTCATCTCCTGAAACACGACCGTTAGCAATCCTGACGGATGTCTCAACACACATGTCAAGCAGAGCCCTGCCCCACCTGTTGGGCCGCTCCCTGCTGTCGCGGCTGTGCCGCTGTGACTGCACAGGAGGGGCGGTGGAGGGCAGGAACTCCTCTGTGACAGGGTGATCGACAGATCCCGGAAAGTCCGGGCAGGTGCTGGTGCGTGCGTTCAAGTCTCCAACAACAAACACATGCCCCATGCGGCAGGTGGTGCTCACCTCCTCACGTAACGCCTCCCAGACCGCAGGGCCCTTGCCATCAAAGGATGGGCTTCCCTCGGGTGGTATGTAGCATGGAATCATGTAAGCATCCTCCTCCTGACCGACAGCCTTGTCAAACCTCAAAACAGCATAGCAGTTTTGGGGTCCAGTTGACAAGTGTGTCACCGATGATGCAAGCTTGTCGGCGACGTAGACAGCGAGGCCGCCACGTGCACCGCCACGCTGCTGACGCCGGCTCCGCGGCAGGTGAAGGACGGATGTGAAGCCGTCCAGCTCCGGCGCGTCGGTCCCCTCCCGCGCCCACGTCTCGCTGAAGGCCAGCACGTCGAAGTCAGCCGCCTTGATGACCTGCGATAGCGCAGATGCATCTGCATAGAAGAGGGCAGGTGCCTGCACACCACACAGGGTGGGCAGGTCCAGGTTCGCGCCGGCGGCCTCCAGCTCCGCTTGGAAATCGTCAATGTAAATCCCAAAAAGGGTTGGAGATAGTGGACATCCCTGCTTAACCCCCAGAGTGCTCTGAAATGTGTCGGACATTCCCCCCTCAAACTGCAATGCCATGGGCACATCAGCATACAGTGCCTGCACGCCCCTCAGAAACTCCCCATGCACCCCAATCCACTGCAGCTTCTCCCAAAGCAAATCACGAGGTACAGTGTCGTATGCTTTCTTGAAATCGACAAAGCAAGAGTACAGAGGCTGCTTATCTGCCTTGGCCTTCTCGATGAGGGTGCGAACGACGAAGGTTTGATCGGTGGTGCGGTGGTCCTTGCGGAAGCCCGCCTGTCCGCGTACGCGCAGCTGGTGCTGCTCGGTCCACCTCATAAGCTTTTCGTTAAGCATGCAAGCATACAGCTTTGCCAATAAAGAAGGTGAAGGTGACGGCGGGTGCTGGCAGGTGAGGTGTGAGGGTGTAGGCGAAGGTGAGTGGCGGTGGGAGTCCAGGATGGGACCGAAGGTGAAGGTGAAGGCGGCGGCGGGTGCTGGCAGGCGAGGTGTGGAGGGTGTAGCTGAAGGTGAGTGGCGGTGGGAGTCCAGGATGGGACTGAATGTGAAGGTGAAGGTGACGGCGGGTGCTGGCAGGTGAGGTGTGTGGGTGTAGGCGAAGGTGAGTGGCGGTGGGAGTCCAAGATGGGACCGAAGGTGGAGGTGAAGGCGACGGCGGGTGCTGGAAGGCGAGGTGTGGAGGGTGTAGCTGAAGGTGAGTGGCGGTGGGAGTCCAGGATGGGACTGAATGTGAAGGTGAAGGTGACGGCGGGTGCTGGCAGGTGAGGTGTGTGGGTGTAGGCGAAGGTGAGTGGCGGTGGGAGTCCAAGATGGGACCGAAGGTGGAGGTGAAGGCGACGGCGGGTGCTGGAAGGCGAGGTGTGGAGGGTGTAGCTGAAGGTGAGTGGCGGTGGGAGTCCAGGATGGGACTGGATGTGAAGGTGAAGGTGACGGCGGATGCTGGCAGGTGAGGTGTGAGGGTGTAGGCGAAGGTGAGTGGTGGTGGGAGTCCAAGATGGGACTGAAGGTGAAGGTGAAGGCGGCGGCGGGTGCTGGCAGGCGAGGTGCGAGGGTGTAGGTACAGGCGAGTGGCGGTGGGAGTCCAGGATGGGACCGAAGGTGAAGGTGATGGTGACGGCGGGTGCTGGCAGGTGAGGTGTGAGGGTGTAGGTGAAGGTGAGTGGCGGTGGGAGTCCAGGATGTGACCGAAGGTGAAGGTGAAGGCGGCGGCTGGTGCTGACAGGTGGAGTGTGAGGGTGTAGGTGAAGGTGAGCGGCGGTGGGAGTCTAGAATGGGACCGAGAGTGAAGGTGAAGGCGACGGCGGGTGCTGGCAGGTGAGGTGTGAGGGTGTAGGTGGCGGTGAGCGGCGGTGGGAGTCCAGGATGGGACCGAAAGTGAAGGTGAGGATGACGGCGGGTGCTGGCAGGTGAGGTGTGAGGGTGTAGGTGAAGGTGAGTGGCGGCGGGAGTCCAAGATGGGACCGAAGGCGAAGGTGAAGGCGGCGGCGGGTGCTGGCAGGCGAGGTGTGGAGGGTGTAGGCGAAGGTGAGCGGCGGTGGGAGTCCAGGATGGGACTGAATGTGAAGGTGAAGGTGACGGCGGGTGCTGGCAGGTGAGGTGTGAGGGTGTAGGTGAAGGTGAGTGGCGGTGGGGGTCCAGGATGGGACCGAAGGCGAAGGTGAAGGCGGCGGCGGGTGCTGGCAGGTGAGGTGCGAGGGTGTAGGTGAAGGTGAGTGGCGGCGGAAGTCCAAAATGGGACCGATGGTGAAGGTGAAGGCGGCGGCGGGTGCTGGCAGGCGAGGTGTGGAGGGTGTAGGTGAAGGTGAGTGGCGGTGGGAGTCCAGGATGGTACCGAAAGTGAAGGTGATAGCGACGGCGGGTGCCGGCAGGTGAGGTGTGAGGGTGTAGGTGAAGGTGAGCGGCGGTGGGAGTCCAGAATGGGACCAAAAGTGAAGGTGAAGGCGACGGCGGGTGCTGACAGGTGAGGTGTGAGGGTGTAGGCGAGGGTGAGTGGCGGTGGGAGTCCAGGATGCGACCGAAAGTGAAGGTGGAGATGACGGCGGGTGCTGGCAGGTGAGGTGTGAGGGTGTAGGCGATGTGCGTCGGCGTGAGTGTGGGCATTTACCGTAGTCGTGCGAAACAGTGCTTCAGATGAGTTGGAGGCGCGGTGGGGAGGCAGCCGTTGGGGGTGGTTGCTGCGATGTTTGCGGCGGGGGTCCAGGGCGGGACTCAGGCTGGGGCTGAGGTTGGTGCTGAGGCTGTGGATGTGAGTGTGGCTGTGGCTGTGGACGTATTGCTGGCAGCGGCACTGGGTGAGAGGCCGTCCAGCGGACGACAAGGTCTCGGCCGTTCATGCTGCAGAGGCCGCTCGCGACCCAGATCCTTTTGAAGTCGGTCATGGGGTTGTTGTCGTCGTCAATCTGTTGGCCTCGCTGAGCTCCAGTCATGTGCGCGTCGCACTGCTGTGCTAGCTCCGTGGGGGACGTGTAGGCGGCAGTGAACTCGGTGCGCATCGACTGGACGGCGGAGTGGAGGGTGGCGGCGGCGATACATTTGACATTGACATTGATTACATACTGGTGGTGGGCCATTTTGGCCTAGCCACAGGCTCTGGCGGAATAACCCAGAGCAACATGCACAACGAGTCGTGGCCGAAACCGTTCACTCCCCGCTGACAGAATGGTTCCACTCAATCCCGGTTGGATGTACACCCCTCCAACTCTGCACAATGATGCCGGGCAACTGGCAGCCTTTCTGCGGGTTTGTCATGATCATTGTGCAGAGTTGGAGGGGTGTACATCCAACCGGGATTGAGTGGAACCATCCTGTCAGCGGGGAGTGAACGGTTTCGGACACGACTCGTTGTGCATGTTGCTCTGGGTTATTCCGCCAGAGCCTGTGGCTAGGCCAAAATGGCCCACCACCAGTATGTAATCAATGTCAAATGTCAAATGATCATGACAAACCCGCAAAAAGGCTGCCAGTTGCCCGGCATCCTGCTGCATAAAGTCCGCCACTGAGGTGATGTCGCTGTCCTGAAACAGCTCAGAATGCTGCACCCTCTGATCTACTAGAGCTGGACACCCCCAGACCATGTGCGCCTCATCATCCACCACGCCGCAGCTACACCGCTGACACAGCCGCTCTGCCCGCGGCAGACGCTGCCACCTCCCTGTCTCCACCCCCAGCATGTGACTGCCCATCCGAAACTGTGCTAACCGCCGACGACCGGTTTTGGAGGCGACTGCCTGCAAGTAGCCGGCCAGCTGGTAGTTGTCACCGTTGACAGGGCCCCTGACTCCCAGCCACTCACGCACTTGGCCAACGCCGACAACGTTGCCGGAGTCACCCGGGCCCTCTTGCTCGCCTCAGGCTACAACGACTCGGACTTCCAGGTCTTGACCGAAATGTTGGGAGGCGCCCGCCTGCCTGCCCACCTGCAGACGGTTCACGGGAACACCACCGTCGTGAGGGCGATTGTGAGGATGGAGGACCCCGCACATGGTCTCTGCCCGCGGGTGCGGGACATCGACCGCGGCGCCCACACCGGCCCTATCACGGTCACTGCCACCTTCTCCGGCGACAGGGACATCCTCATCACACCCCCCCGCCAGTCACCCCACCAGCAACGCCCCCCACCTCCGCAACCGCCGTCGCCACCGCCACCAGCTGCCGCCACCACACCGGCACCCGACGTCGCCAGCAGGAGAGCTGCCTCTCGGGCCACCGAGACGCCCGCCACCGCCCCCTCTGACGATGGTGCTTCACCCATGAGCGACACGGAGGCTCCTCCGGGCGACGATGGCGGCTCCCACGATGCTGGCCACCCCATGCTCGACAGCGACGGCACTGACACAGCATCAGTAGCCGACGACCAGCCACCTCCCCCAGCACAACGGCGTCGCACAGGCGACCTCTTGGGCCCCATGGGCCCCATGGGCCCCGCCGCTGCGGACGCTGACCCTCCCATTCAGGTGTTTCCCCAGTTGCCCCCAGCTCCAGCGACAGACGCGGCGTCGCCGCCATGGAGACTGACCTTGCCACTCTGGACGGCTCCGCCCGAGCTGCACGACAGGTGTCCAGCTATGCGGCTGTCCACAGACGCCTGAGGGCCCCCACCGCGGCCTCCACCCTCGGCCGCATTTGCGCAAGCCCCACTGGGCTTGGCTTCACGGGCGTCTCCACTCGTGCCCGCAGCCGTACAGCGGCACCTCCGCTGCTAGCACCGCCGTCCGGCGGTCCAGCCGCACCGGCCCCCACCACCCGGCACTCAGAGATGGTGCATGGTCCCATCCCCGAGGGCTTCCTCTCCCACCTGGTCGATCTGGCTCCGGCGCTCTCGCCACAGGCGGCTGCCGCCGCCCTGCAGGAGGCCCGCCAATCAGAGCCGGTGCTCTGGAACACCTGGACCACTTGCGGTACTGGACTTGCCATCCCTGGCGCGCTGCTGCCATCACTCGACCGCATTCTTCGCCGCCACGACGACAGCTGCCCACCGGCCGGACACTGGGTCCCCCACACAGACGTCGACGTGGCCATCGCCTCGATGCCCGACAGCTGTGTCATGGAAGCGGGCCACTTGGCCCTGTTGTCGGAGGTATTGCACATGGACGGCACAGACGCTCACGCCCCTCTCGACCACATCCTCACCGAGTGGGCCTCCTCCCTGCCAGCGTCCGACCTCGACCGACACCGCTCACACGGCGTCCCCCTGACACCCGTCGCCCTCCATCTCCTCACGGCAACCACCAACCGCTGGCGTTGCCACTGGGCAAACCGCCAGACCACCCTCGCCGACATCGCCCGTTGCAACAGGGAGCCGGGCCCCGTGCCCCTCACCACTTCGCCATCACCAGCCCCGCCGGAGCAGCCCTGGCTCTTTATGCAGCAGGATGCCGGGCAAGTGGCAGCCTTTTTGCGTGTTTGTCAAGATCATTGTGCAGAGTTGGAGGGGTGTACATCCAACCGGGATTGAGTGGACCCATTCTGTCAGCGGGGAGTGAACGGTTTCGGACACGACTCGTTGTGCATGTTGCTCTGGGTTATTCCGCCAGAGCCTGTGGCTAGGCCAAAATGGCCCACCACCAGTATGTAATCAATGTCAATGTCAATGCCTGGCTGCAGCCTCGCCGGCAGCGGACGCCCCGCACATGCGCCGCTCGCCACGATGCCGACCTGCCGGGCACCTGGCGGTCGCATGCGGCCGTGACACGGAGCCAGGGCGCGCTGTCACCCTCCCCGACAGTCACCAGGAGCGGCCGCCTCAGCAGCCGCCCCAGCGCCTACTGGCTACCCTCGCTGCCCCGCTGGGCTGCAGGCCGGGCATCCACCGCCGCCGGCTTCGACCCACAGACTGGCCGCGGCGCCGCAGGGCGCCGCGGCGGGGCGCCATGTGCGCCCACGCCGACCGCCCCCGCCTGCGCCTGCTGTCACTAAACGTCAACGGGCTCGCCGACTTGGACAAGCGCCGCGCTCTCTTCGCGACGCTGACCAACGGGCCCTGGGACGTCATCTGCCCCCAGGAGACACATCAACGTGCCTCTGACGACGGCAACCAGTGGGCGCAAACGGGGGCGGCCCCGGGCCAGCCCTGGCCAGGCTGGTCCTTCTGGCGGCGGGCCCCGCCGCCACCACTGACCCCGGCCTACGGCGCCGACGCGCCACCGCCGGGGTGGCCATCCTCATCCGCGAGTCCTGCGGCTGCACTGCTGTCGACGAAGTCGGCCCCAGCACAGACGACGGCCGCCGACTTCGCGTCGACTTCGCACTCCATGGTCACCTATACTCCGTCATCACCGCCTACACGCCATGCGATCAACACCCACGCCTCGCCTTCATCCCCACCCTTGCCGGAGACCTGCCGTCCGCCGACAGCCACCGCACGGTCCTCTTGTGCGGCGATTTCAACTGCATCGACACCGTCCATGATGCCACCCCCACCGCTAGCCAGCGATCCGGTCGACTGGTCGGCGCCCCTGAGCTGCAACACCTCGCCACCTCCGCCGGCTTGACTGATGCCTGGCGGCACTGCCACCCCCACCCTGCCACCGACTTCTCTTTTGTCTCTCGCAACGCCGACCACGGCGCCTCTCGACTCGACAAGTGGCTAGTCGCTGAGGCCCTCCTCCACCATCAACCACACGCCACCATCGTTGACGACTTCCACAGTGACCACCGCGGCGTCACCTTCGCCTTCACGCTCCCCGGTTCCGTGCTGCGGGCTCGCCCACCATGGCGCTTCCCCCTCCCCCTCCTCGCAGACGCCGACTTCGTCACTGAGCTGGAAAATGCCCTCGACCGCCTTATGGCCGACAGGCTCCATCAGCAAGACTCATCGCGCCGGGCCGCCGACTTCCTCCGCCTCCTGGCCGCCGCAAGCCGGCACGCCTCGCCCTCTCCCGACGGCGGCGCCGCCCCCCCGGAGTTGCGCGACACCGACCCGCAAGGGCTGTTGGAGGACATGCTTTCCTGCATCCGCCTGCTCGCCCAGCGGCGCACTGCCGCCGACACACGTCGCAGACGCCTGGAGCTTCGGCACCTGCAAGAGGCCGTCGCCCTTGCAGCTTCACAGCTGCCCATTGCTGCGACAGACAGCTCAGACCTTAGTAGCATGACAACACCTAGCAGCGGCCACCCGCGGAGCCCGCGCGGATGGGAGCACCTGCCGCAGAGGACCCTGGTGCCCGGTGTTGTGCATATCGGACAGCTTGCGGCGTCAGCCGCCGCCGTCGCCTTCACCTTCACTTTCAGTCCCATCCTGGACTCCCACCGCCGCTCACCTTCACCTACACCCTCAAACCTCACCTGCCAGCACCCGCCGTCGCCTTCACCTCCACCTTCAGTCCCATTCTTCCCTTACCGCTATCCATTCATTGGACACCGTTCAGGGACCGGGTTCGATCCCTGGCGGTGGCGGAAGTTTCGGGTCTAGTTCCGTGTGGGACCAACCCACCCCACCCTATGCAAGTGGTTGCTTCGGCAATCTGCCCTCCATGGTTTGTGTATATAAGTCGTTGAAAAACGCAATGCACAAACAGCCTTCCGGTCAAAGGTCCTTTTCCATCGCTATTTGCACTTCCCTTACCGCTATCCATTCCCATTCTTTCGGTCCCATACCGGACTCCCACCGCCGCTCACCCTCACCTGCACCCTCACACCTCACCTACCAGCACCCGCCGCCGCCTTCACCTTCACCTTCGGTCCCATCCTGGACTCCCACCGCCGCTCACCCTCACCTACACCCTCACACCTCACCTACCAGCACCCGCCGTCGCCTTCACCTTCACTTTCCGTCCCATCCTGGACTCCCACCGCCACTCACCTCCACCTTCACCCTCACACCTCACCTGCCAGCACCCGTCATCGCCTTCACCTTCACTTTCGGTCCCATCGAAATCAATACACAAACAGCCTTCCGGTCAAAGGTCCTTTTCCATCGCTATTTGCACTTCCCTTACCGCTATCCATTCATTGGACACCGTTCAGGGACCGGGTTCGATCCCTGGCGGTGGCGGAAGTTTCGGGTCTAGTTCCGTGTGGGACCAACCCACCCCACCCTATGCAAGTGGTTGCTTCGGCAATCTGCCCTCCATGGTTTGTGTATATAAGTCGTTGAAAAACGCAATACACAAACAGCCTTCCGGTCAAAGGTCCTTTTCCATCGCTATTTGCACTTCCCTTACCGCTATCCATTCCATCCTGGACTCCCACCGCCGCTCACCCTCACCTACACCCTCACACCTCACCTACCAGCACCCGCCGTCGCCTTCACCTTCACTTTCGGTCCCATCCTGGACTCCCACCGCCGCTCACCCTCACCTACACCCTCACACCTCATCTGTCAGCCGCCGCCGTCGCCTCCACCTTCACTTTCAGTCCCATCCTGGACTCCCACCGCCGCTCAGAGTCACCTACACCCTCACACCTCACCTGCCAGCACCCGCCGTCGCCTTCACCTTCACTTTCGGTCCCATACCGGACTCCCACCGCCGCTCACCCTCACCTACACCCTCACACCTCACCTGCCAGCACCCGCCGTCGCCTTCACCTTCACTTTCGGTCCCATCCTGGACTCCCACCAACGCTCGCCTTCGCCTACACCCTCACACCTCACCTGGCAGCACCCGCCGTCGCCTTCATCTACACTTTCGGTCCCATCCTGGACTCCCACCGCCGCTCACCCTCACCTACACCCTCACACCTCACCTACCAGCACCCGCCGTCGCCTTCACCTTCACCTTCGGTCCCATCCTGGACTCCCACCGCCGCTCACCCTCACCTACACCCCTCACACCTCACCTATCAGCGCCCGCCATCGCCTTCGCCTTCACTTTCGGTCTCATCCTGGACTCCCACCGCCGCTCACCCTCACCTACACCCTCACACCTCACCTACCAACACCCGCCTTCGCCTTCACCTTCACTTTCCGTCCCATCCTGGACTCCCACCGCCACTCACCTCCACCTACACCCTCACACCTCACCTGCCAGCACCCGTCATCGCCTTCACCTTCACTTTCGGTCCCATCCTGGACTCCCACCGCCACTCACCCTCACCTACACCCTCACCCTGTGAACGGTGACAACTACCAGCTGGCCGGCTACTTGCAGGCAGTCGCCTCCAAGACCGGTCGTCGGCGGTTAGCACAGTTTCGGATGGGCAGTCACATGCTGGGGGTGGAAACAGGGAGGTGGCAGCGTCTGCCGCGGGCAGAGCGGCTGTGTCAGCGGTGTAGCTGCGGCGTGGTGGATGATGAGGCGCACATGGTCTGGGGGTGTCCTGCTCTAGTAGATCAGAGGGTGCAGCATTCTGAGCTGTTTCAGGACAGCGACATCACCTCAGTGGCGGACTTTATGCAGCAGGATGCCGGGCAACTGGCAGCCTTTCTGCGGGTTTGTCATGATCATTGTGCAGAGTTGGAGGGGTGTACATCCAACCGGGATTGAGTGGACCCATTCTGTCAGCGGGGAGTGAACGGTTTCGGACACGACTCGTTGTGCATGTTGCTCTGGGTTATTCCGCCAGAGCCTGTGGCTAGGCCAAAATGGCCCACCACCAGTATGTAATCAATGTCAATGTCTCACACCTCACCTACCAGCACCCGCCGTCGCCTTCACCTTCACTTTCGGTCCCATCCTGGACTCCCACCGCCACTCGCCTTCGCCTACGCATTGACACTTCGGTTGTCAGTGCACACCTGCAGCGCCGCACATTCGATGCTGTGAATGGCAGCGACCTGCGCAAAGTGCGTGAGTGGCTGGGAGTCAGGGGCCCTGTCAACGGTGACAACTACCAGCTGCCCGGCTACTTGCAGGCAGTCGCCTCCAAGACCGGTCGTCGGCGGTTAGCACAGTTTCGGATGGGCAGTCACATGCTGGGGGTGGAAACAGGGAGGTGGCAGCGTCTGCCGCGGGCAGAGCGGCTGTGTCAGCGGTGTAGCTGCGGCGTGGTGGATGATGAGGCGCACATGGTCTGGGGGTGTCCTGCTCTAGTAGATCAGAGGGTGCAGCATTCTGAGCTGTTTCAGGACAGCGACATCACCTCAGTGGCGGACTTTATGCAGCAGGATGCCGGGCAACTGGCAGCCTTTTTGCGTGTTTGTCATGATCATTGTGCAGAGTTGGAGGGGTGTACATCCAACCGGGATTGAGTGGACCCATTCTGTCAGCGGGGAGTGAACGGTTTCGGACACGACTCGTTGTGCATGTTGCTCTGGGTTATTCCGCCAGAGCCTGTGGCTAGGCCAAAATGGCCCACCACCAGTATGTAATCAATGTCAAATGCCTACACCCTCACACCTCACCTGCCAGCACCCGCCGTCGCCTTCACCTTCACTTTCGGTCCCATCCTGGACTCCAACCGCCGCTCACCTTCGCCTACACCCTCACACTCACCTGCCAGCACCCGCCGTCGCCTTCACCTTCACTTTCGGTCCCATCCTGGACTCCCACTGCCACTCACCTTCACCTACACCCTCACACCTCACCTACCAGCACCCGTCATCGCCTTCACCTTCACTTTCGGTCCCATCCTGGACTCCCACCGCCACTCACCCTCACCTACACCCTCACACCTCACCTACCAGCACCCGCCGTCGCCTTCACCTTCACTTTCGGTCCCATCCTGGACTCCCACCGCCGCTCACCTCCACCTACACCCTCACACCTCACCTGCCAGCACCCGCCGTCGCCTTCACCTTCACTTTCGGTCCCATCCTGGACTCCCACCGCCGCTCACCTTCACCTACACCCTCACACCTCACCTACCAGCACCCGCCGTCGCCTTCACCTTCACTTTCAGTCCCATCCTGGACTCCCACCGCCGCTCACCTTCACCTACACCCTCACACCTCACCTACCAGCCACCGCCGTCGCCTTCACCTTCACTTTCAGTCCCATCCTGGACTCCCACCGCCGCTCACCTTCACCTACACCCTCACACCTCACCTACCAGCCACCGCCGTCGCCTTCACCTTCACTTTCGGTCCCATCCTGGACTCCCACCGCCGCTCACCTTCACCTACACCCTCACACCTCACCTATCAGCACCCGCCTTCGTCCTCACCTTCACTTTCGGTCCCATCCTGGACTCCCACCGCCGCTCACCCTCACCTACACCCTCACACCTCACCTGCCAGCACCCGCCGTCGCCTTCGCCTTCACTTTCGGTCCCATCCTGGACTCCCACCGCCGCTCACCATCACCTACACCCTCGCACCTCACCTGCCAGCACCCGCCGTCGCCTTCACCATCACCCTCAGTCCCATCCTGGACTCCCACCACCACTCACCCTCACCCTTACACCTTTACCTCGCCTGCCCAGTCAGCACTGGACCAAGATCAAGAACAAGAGCAAGAGCAAGACCTTAGTAGCATGACAACACCTAGCAGCGGCCACCCGCGGAGCCCGCGCGGATGGGAGCACCTGCCGCAGAGGACCCTGGTGCCCGGTGTTGTGCATATCGGACAGCTTGCGGCGTCAGCCGCCAGCCCTCTGTTGTTTGCCAGCGCCAGCCCTCAGTCCACTTTGGGTTTGGTTGCTTTCACCAGCATGCAGGGCGCCTTGCGGCGTATCCGGTCCCAGCGGGCCCAGAGCTCGGCGTACTTGTACGCAACCGGTCCCTGCATGTCTGCGCGGGGTTTTCTGGGTTTACCCGCGGGTGCCGTGGCACGTGGACAGACAGACGTTACGACTTTTTGAGGGTGATGGATGGATAGCGGTAAGGGAAGTGCAAATAGCGATGGAAAAGGACCTTTGACCGGAAGGCTGTTTGTGTATTGCGTTTTTCAACGACTTATATACACAAACCATGGAGGGCAGATTGCCGAAGCAACCACTTGCATAGGGTGGGGTGGGTTGGTCCCACACGGAACTAGACCCGAAACTTCCGCCACCGCCAGGGATCGAACCCGGTCCCTGAACGGTGTCCAATGAAGTGATAGACACGCAGCGGTGCGACTTAGCCGCGAGTGCGTGGCATTGCTGCCGCCGCCGCTAGGTCCCCGCACCTGTACGACCATTAGGTAGCCTTCCTCATCGGGACTATTGCCTTTCGCTGGTCTCATGGGCCCTGCATTCTCTCGTGGTTTCAGTGTCCTCCATCGACATATTTCGAACAGAACGTTTTGATGACATACTCAGCCGCCCTCACGTTCACACGTGAGACGCCGCATTGTGCCGCAGAGCCTTGTTCTTGAGCTTGGTTCTGGTCTGGACGCCCTTTGTACAAAACAAACAAACAAACAAACAAACAAACGCACTTTGCGCAAGTCGCTGCCATTCACAGCATCGAATGTGCGGCGCTGCAGGTGTGCACTGACAACCGAAGTGTCAATGCGCTGCGGCACGCCGTCAACGATGGGTGACATGAAGTGCAGGAACGAGCACACCTGGGCAGCCCAGCATGCTGAGCTGGTCTTGCTGCGCCCCGGCCGGGTGGCCAGAGCACAGTTCTCCAGGAATGCCTGCTTGGTGAGGCGTGTGTCCGGCATCGCGACCAGCCGATTCCAGAACCGGCAGATGGCCAGCGTTGCCGTGTGTGCCACCGGGAATCGCCCAAGCTCCCCCAACACCGCCACGTTGGGAGTGCCTGTGCGCACACCAAGAACAGACCGAAGAAACTTCCGATGGACAAGCTCACAAGTGTCCATGCCACTACCGCACAGCGCCCCAGGACCCCATGTTTCGACACCATACAGCATAACAGGACGTACTAGTGCATCGAACAAGTGCAGCTGCAGTGCTGGGTCATGCAAGCTTAGGTCATGGCAACGATGCTGCAATGCAAGTGCGGCGCGCTGGGCGGAGGCCGCTCTGCCGATGCTAGCGGCAGCAAAAGAACTACGACTGGAGATGTCAACCCCCAAATATGTAAACGAGTCCAGCACTTCGATGGGAGCATGCATGTAGGTGAGAACCGGTGGTGCCGCAGCCTGGGCTGCGTACACCACGACCTTAGTCTTCTTCACGTTGACGGTGAGGCGCCAGCGTTTGCAGTACGACTCCAGCAGGTCGATAGATGTAGATGAGGGTGTGGGGCCACCATGGTGGACAGCACAGTGGGCGTCCCAGGCCTTCTGTAGGTAGGTGACCCGAAGCCGGGTCCACAGCTCAAGGTCCAGGCGGCCAGGGTGCCAGGCAGTGGGGTCGCCGGCGATGATGACGTCAGGAGTGGTTGGGGGTGTGTGGCCGTCGTCGATGGCAGCCCACAAGTCGCAGAGCCACTGGAGGGCAGGGCGTGTGAGCGGGCAGTGGAGGAGGACGTGGGTGGTGTTGGCGACGGTGGTGGGCTGCAGGGTGGCGGGGTTGTTGACGAGCGGGGTACGGCAAGCCGGCCAGCGGCAGCAGGCCCTCTGCATGGGGGTGTCACCTGACATGTCGACAGCGGCGTGCTTATAGCGGCAGTAGGTGAGGAAGGATGGTGTGCGAAGTTGGCAGTGAAGGGCTCGCCAGGCGACGGCGACATCGGCCTTGCGGATGTTGGTGCCGCAGAGCTGTTCCCAGCAGCGGCGGTACTTGGAGGCGACGGCGGGGGTGGTGTTGTCCTGAGGAGAATGGCGTTGTTGGTGGGGCCGGCGAGCGTGTGCTTGGGGCCGCTGCTGTGGGTCGCGGGCCCGTGTCGCCATAGCGTGCACGCTTGGTTGGGGCCCTGTGATGGCGATGAAGCATGGGAGACGGTGTGGAGCTGCTGTTGGCGAGGGCGAGTCAGGGCGTGGGGAACTAGTTGTGGGCTGGTCGGCAGGGGGTGGGGAGTCCGGCTGAGTCGGCTGAGTGGGCGTCGGAGAAGTGGAGTGGGGTGCAGCAGCTGCTGTTATCGCCAGTGGTGCCTGCGGGGAGGTGCATGTAACCCAGGCTGGGTGGTCGATGTGGTCCCGCTGAGCCGTGCGGTGCTGCTGGGCCTCGGTGATGACGGCATGCTCGGCGGCCTCAACGTGGGCGTAGCCTGGGGCGAACCAGCGAGGGATTGCTGTGGGCTGCGTGGTGGCCATTGACATTGATTACATACTGGTGGTGGGCCATTTTGGCCTAGCCACAGGCTCTGGCGGAAAAACCCAGAGCAACATGCACAACGAGTCGTGTACGAAACCGTTCACTCCCCGCTGACAGAATGGTTCCACTCAATCCCGGTTGGATGCACACCCCTCCAACTCTGCACATTGATCATGACAACCCCGCAAAAAGGCTGCCAGTTGCCCGGCATCCTGCTGCATAAAGTCCGCCACTGATGTGATGTTGCTGTCCTCAAACAGCTCCGAATGCTGCACCCTCTGATCTACTAGGGCTGGACACCCCCAGACCATATGCGCCTCATCATCCACCACGCCGCAGTTACACCGCTGACACAGCCGCTCTGCCCGCGGCAGCCGCTGCCACCTCCCTGTTTCCACCCCCAGCATGTGACTGCCCATGCGAAACTGTGCTAACCGCCGACGACCGGTCTTGGAGGCGACTGCCTGCAAGTAGCCGGCCATCTGGTAGTTGTCACTGTTCACAGGGCCCCTGACTCCCAGCCACTCACGCACTTTGCGCAAGTCGCTGCCATTCACAGCATCGAAGGTGCGGCGCTGCAGGTGTGCAGTGACAACAGATGTGTCAATGCGCTGCGGCACGCCGTCAACGATGGGTGACATGAAGTGCAGGAACGAACACACCTGGGCAGCCCAGCATGCTGAGCTGCTGGTGCTGCGCCCCGGCCGTGTGGCCAGAGCACAGTTCTCCAGGAATGCCTGCTTGGTGAGGCGGGTGTCCGGGATTGCGACCAGCCGGTTCCAGAACCGGCAGATGGCCAGCGTTGCCGTGTGCGCCACTGGGAACCGCCCAAGCTCCCCCAACACCGCCACGTTGGGAGTGCCTGTGCGCACGCCAAGAACAGACCGAAGGAACTTCCGATGGACAAGCTCACAAGTATCCATGCCAGTACCACATAACGCCCCAGGTCCCCATGTTTCGACACCATATAGCATAACAGGACGTACTAGTGCATCAAACAAATGCAGCTGCAATGCTGGGTCATGCAGGCTCAGGTCGTGGCAACGATGCTGCAATGCAAGTGCGGCGCGCTGGGCGGAGGCCGCTCTGCCGATGCTAGCGGCAGCAAAAGAACTACGAGTAGAGATATCAACCCCCAGATAGGTAAACGAGTCCAGCACTTCGATGGGAGCATGCATGTAGGTGAGAACCGGTGGTGCAGCAGCCTGGGCTGCATACACCACGACCTTTGTCTTCTTCACGTTGACGGTGAGGCGCCAGCGCTTGCAGTACGACTCCAGCAGGTCGAGCTGCGCCTGCAGGCCGCGTACGGACGTGGACACCAGGTCCAGGTCATCTGCATAGAAGAGGGCAGGTGCCTGCACACCACACAGGGTGGGCAGGTCCAGGTCCCCGCCGGCGGCCTCCAGTTCCGCTTGGAAATCGTCAATGTAGATCCCGAAAAGGGTTGGAGATAGTGGACATCCCTGCTTAACGCCCAAAGTGCTCTGGAATGTATCGGACATTCCCCCCTCAAACTGCAATGCCATTGGCACATCAGCATACAGTGCCTGAACCCCCCTCAGAAACTCCCCATGCACCCCAATCCGCTGCAGCTTCTCCCAAAGCAAATCACGAGGTACAGTATCGTATGCCTTCTTGAAATCGACAAAGCAAGAGTACAGAGGCTGCTTATCTGCCTTGGCCTTCTCGATGAGGGTGCGAACGACGAAGGTTTGATCGGTGGTGCGGTGGTCCTTGCGGAAGCCCGCCTGTCCGCGTGCGCGCAGCTGGTGCTGCTCGGTCCACCTCATAAGCTTTTCGTTAAGCATGCAAGCATATAGTTTTGCCAGCAGAGACCCAACAGCAATGCCACGGTAATTACCCGGATCAGATGTGTCGCCCCCCTTATGAATTGGCGTGATGCCGCACAATGCCCAGCTCCTTGGCAACGCTGCAACTCGTTGACACGAGTTAAAAATACATGCAAGACAGGGTGCAAGCTGCGCCGCTGCAACAGATAAAGCATCCAATTTGAGCAATCCCACCGTCGCTTTGCCTCCGCGCAGGGCTCCTATAGCCTCTTGCACGGCGCCGGCTGTGAAGGGCGAGTTGAGCTCGCTCCCGTCGGCAAAAGGTGGCGCAGCCCCACTACCCGAGGTACCTGCAGTGCTTGATGGAAGTGTGGGGGCATCCAGTAGTTTACGGAAGGACTCGAGCATCACATCATCTGCTATGGGACAGGACCGCTTCTTAGCAGGTTTGAACTTCTGCCAGAACTTCTTGGAGTCGGTAGAGCGAGCCATTTCAGTGAGAGAAAGAGCCTGACTGCGGGTCCACTGGCGCTGTGTGCGGCGTAGCAGGTGCTGGTACTGCTGGCGCAGTGCGCGAGCAGCAGCTGACTGCGGGTCGCGACGCGCGGCTTGCCGCGCTGCGCGGCGCCCGCGGGCCAGTTCAGCGTCCCACCAGCGGGGCACAGCGTTGCGGTCACGCCCCCGCCCCTTGGCGGCCGGCGCTGTTGCAGCCACCTCAGCCTGCGTGGTCTCGATAAACTGGTCGAACTGCAAGCCCACAGCATGCATGTCATCAGGTACCTGGGCGGCGTCAGCTGCCGTTGCGATGTCGACCAGTTGGGCTGCTGCATCAAGCTGCTGCAGGCGCTGCTGCCACACTCCCAGCTGCGCTGCGCTGAGGCGCAGGGGCTGCTGGGTTGTGGGCTGCTGCGGTTGCTGCTGCTGATGGCGGCGGCGCTGGCGACGTGGGAGCGGCTGCTGGGCGGCGGTGGTCCTCTTGATGAGCAAGTGCAGGGCTGCGTGGTCCGACTCGGGAGCAGGGAGTACTGTTAGGGATTGAATCAGCGGGAATGCATCAGCACTTGCAAGCACATAGTCGATCAGGCTGCTGCCCACCTGACTGTGGCTGACAAAAGTGACTTGTCCCCCCTCATCTCCTGGGACACGACCGTTAGCAATCCTGAGGGATGTCTCAACACACATGTCAAGCAGAGCCCTGCCCCACTTGTTGGGCCGCTCCCTGCTGTCGCGGCTGTGCCGCTGTGACTGCACAGGAGGGGCAGTGGAGGGCAGGAACTCTTCTGTGACAGGGTGATCGACAGATCCCGGAAAGTCCGGGCAGGTGCTGGTGCGTGCGTTCAGGTCTCCAACAACAAACACATGCCCCATGCGGCAGGTGGCGCTCACCTCCTCACGTAACGCCTCCCAGACCGCAGGGCCTTTGCCATCAAATGATGGGCTGCCCTCTGGTGGAATGTAACATGCGAACATGTACGCATCCTCCTCCTGGCCAATGGCTTTGTCAAACCTCAAAACAGCGTAGCAGTTCTGGGGTCCAGTCGATAAGTGTGTTACCATTGGTGCCAGCTTGTCGGCGACGTAGACAGCGATGCCGCCACGTGCGCCGCCACGCTGCTGACGCCGGCTGCGCGGCAGGTGCAGGACGGACGTGAAGCCGTCCAGCTCCGGCGCATCGCTCCCCTCACGCGCCCACGTCTCGCTGAATGCCAGTACATCGAAGTCAGCCGCCTTGATGACCTGCGAAAGAGCAGATGCATCTCTGGACAGCCAGCCCTGGACGTTCAGGCTCAGCACAGACAGGGCGCTGTTAGGGGACCGGATTGCGCCGGGCGCAGCCCGGCCCCAGCACCCCTAGCAGACATGGTTGGAGGTGGGTTTGGGTGTGGCTGGCGCCTTTGCTGGAGAGGGTTGTGTGCCCTCAGCCAGTGTGGGGCCACCAGGTGATGTGTGAGAAGTGGGCTCAACAGGCAGCACAAGGTGATGCGGCCTTGCTGGAGAAGCTCCGACTCCAGGAGGTGCGCCGTTCCAAGGGAGACCTCGTACTCCATGAGGTTGCGGTCTTCTTCGCCCCACCCTATGCAAGTGGTTGCTTCGGCAATCTGCCCTCCATGGTTTGTGTATATAAGTCGTTGAAAAACGCAATACACAAACAGCCTTCCGGTCAAAGGTCCTTTTCCATCGCTATTTGCACTTCCCTTACCGCTATCCATTCATTGGACACCGTTCAGGGACCGGGTTCGATCCCTGGCGGTGGCGGAAGTTTCGGGTCTAGTTCCGTGTGGGACCAACCCACCCCACCCTATGCAAGTGGTTGCTTCGGCAATCTGCCCTCCATGGTTTGTGTATATAAGTCGTTGAAAAACGCAATACACAAACAGCCTTCCGGTCAAAGGTCCTTTTCCATCGCTATTTGCACTTCCCTTACCGCTATCCATTCCGTAGCCGTAGATGTCGGGGACGATGGTCAGATCGGCGAGCTCGGCAAGGAAGTAGGGGCGATCCATCTTCTTGTGAGCGGGCACGTCACTATCGCTCCCGTCGGCCGATGGCGCCGTGTCAATGATGGTGCAGCGTGTGGGAGGTGACCACATGACGAGATGGCAGGGTCTCCAGGGGGGCTGGGCGTCGAGGAGTGAGGCAGCGTCGTCATGAGCAGCGAGGCTGTGGTCGAGGCGCACGCGGTAGAGTCGACCATCGCCCTGGCGGCGCACGAAGCGGTGGGCAGAGTCAACCTCCCACTGCTCCGAGACGTCGACAGACGGAGGAGGCCCTGTGCCTGGCGCATCAGACGGGTGCGGGGGCGGCGGGTGGTATGGCGGGAGCCAGACACCAGCCGCACGCAGGCAAACTTCCCACGCTGGGGGTTGTGGTGGCCGTGGCGCATGGTGTGGGGCAAGGGCCAAGCCTGTGGTGGAGGGCGTGACGTCCGGCTGCTGAAGTGGGGGAGGCGGCAGAGGCGGGGGTGGCGGCAGAGGTGGGGGTGGCGGAAGCACTTGGCTTGGTGGGGAGGCGTGTGTACGAGGCGGACTGCGGCAGGCTGAGGGTGGTGTGGACGGTGGTGAAGACGGCAGGCTGGTGATAGCCGCGGCGGCAGGCGGCGGGCAGCACTCAGATCAGGGTGCAGCAGGTGGCAGTCTGAGGGTGGTGTGGATGGTGGTGACAACGACATTGACATTGACATTGATTACATACTGGTGGTGGGCCATTTTGGCCTAGCCACAGGCTCTGGCGGAATAACCCAGAGCAACATGCACAACGAGTCGTGTCCGAAACCGTTCACTCCCCGCTGACAGAATGGGTCCACTCAATCCCGGTTGGATGTACACCCCTCCAACTCTGCACAATGATCATGACAAACACGCAAAAAGGCTGCCAGTTGCCCGGCATCCTGCTGCATAAAGTCCGCCACTGAGGTGATGTCGCTGTCTTGAAACAGCTCAGAATGCTGCACCCTCTGATCTACTAGAGCAGGACACCCCCAGACCATGTGCGCCTCATCATCCACCACGCCGCAGCTACACCGCTGACACAGCCGCTCTGCCCGCGGCAGACGCTGCCACCTCCCTGTTTCCACCCCCAGCATGTGACTGCCCATCCGAAACTGTGCTAACCGCCGACGACCGGTCTTGGAGGCGACTGCCTGCAAGTAGCCGGCCAGATGGTAGTTGTCACCGTTCACAGGGCCCCTGACTCCCAGCCACTCACGCACTTTGCGCAAGTCGCTGCCATTCACAGCATCGAATGTGCGGCGCTGCAGGTGTGCACTGACAACCGAAGTGTCAATGCGCTGCGGCACGCCGTCAACGATGGGTGACATGAAGTGCAGGAACGAGCACACCTGGGCAGCCCAGCATGCTGAGCTGGTCTTGCTGCGCCCCGGCCGGGTGGCCAGAGCACAGTTCTCCAGGAATGCCTGCTTGTTTTTTTTTGTTTGTTTGTTTGTTTTTTACAAAGGGCGTCCAGACCAGAACCAAGCTCAAGAACAAGGCTCTGCGGCACAATGCGGCTTCTCACGTGTGAACGTGAGGGCGGCTGAGTATGTCATCAAAACGTCATGTTCGAAATATGTCGATGGAGGACACTGAAACCACAAGGGAATGCAGGGCCCATGAGACCAGCGAAAGGCAATAGTCCCGATGATGAAGGCTACCTAATGGTCGTACAAGTGCGGGGACCTAGCGGCGGCGGCAGCAATGCCACGCACTCGCGGCGAAGTCGCACCGCTGCGGGTCTATCACTCTAGAAATGTCAAAACGTCTGTCTGTCCACGTGCCACGGCACCCGCGGGTAAACCCAGGAAACCCCGCGCAGACATGCAGGGACCGGTTGCGTACAAGTACGCCGAGCTCTGGGCCCGCTGGGACCGGACACGCCGCGAGGCGCCCTGCATGCTGGTGAAAGCAACCAAACCCAAAGGGACTGAGGGCTGGCGCTGGCAAACAACAGAGGGCTGGCGGCTGACGCCGCAAGCTGTCCGATATGCACAACACCGGGCACCAGGGTCTTCTGAGGCAGGTGCTCCCATCCGCGCGGGCTCCGCGGGTGGCCGCTGCTAGGTGTTGTCATGCTACTAAGGTCTTGGTCTTGCTCTTGCTCTTGTTCTTGATCTCGGCCCAGTGCTGACTGGGCAGGTGAGGTGTGAGGGTGTAGGCGAAGGTGAGCGGCGGTGGGAGTCCAGGATGGGACCGAAAGTGAAGGTGATGGCGACGGGGGGTGCTGGCAGGTGAGGTGTGAGGGTGCAGGCGAAGGTGAGCGGCGGTGGGAGTCCAGGATGGGACCGAAAGTGAAGGTGATGGCGACGGCGGGTGCTGGCAGGCGAGGTGTGAGGGTGCAGGTGACGGTGAGCGGCGGTGGGAGTCCAGGATGGGACCGAAAGTGAAGGCGGCCTCAACGTGGCCTGCTTGGTGAGGCGTGTGTCCGGCATTGCGACCAGCCGGTTCCAGAACCAGCAGATGGCCAGCGTTGCCGTGTGTGCCACCGGGAATCGCCCAAGCTCCCCCAACACCGCCACGTTGGGAGTGCCTGTACGCACTCCAAGAACAGACCGAAGAAACTTCCGATGGACAAGCTCACAAGTGTCCATGCCACTACCGCACAACGCCCCCGGTCCCCATGTTTCGACACCATAAAGCATAACAGGACGTACTAGTGCATCGAACAAGTGTAGCTGCAGTGCTGGGTCATGCAAGCTCAGGTCATGGCAACGATGCTGCAATGCAAGTGCGGCGCGCTGGGCGGAGGCCGCTCTGCCGATGCTAGCGGCAGCAAAAGAACTACGACTGGAGATGTCAACCCCCAAATATGTAAACGAGTCCAGCACTTCGATGGGAGCATGCATGTAGGTGAGAACCGGTGGTGCAGCAGCCTGGGCTCCGTACACCACGACCTTAGTCTTCTTCACGTTGACGGTGAGGCGCCACCGCTTGCAGTACGACTCCAGCAGGTCGAGCTGCGCCTGCAGGCCGCGTACGGATGTGGACACCAGGTCCAGATCATCTGCATAGAAGAGGGCAGGTGCCTGCACACCACACAGGGTGGGCAGGTCCAGGTCCGCGCCGGATCACCTCAGTGGCGGACTTTATGCAGCAGGATGCCGGGCAACTGGCAGCCTTTTTGCGTGTTTGTCATGATCATTGTGCAGAGTTGGAGGGGTGTACATCCAACCGGGTCTGAGTGGACCCATTCTGTCAGCGGGGAGTGAACGGTTTCGGACACGACTCGTTGTGCATGTTGCTCTGGGTTATTCCGCCAGAGCCTGTGGCTAGGCCAAAATGGCCCACCACCAGTATGTAATCAATGTCAATGTCAAATGCCGGCAGCCTCCAGCTCCGCTTGGAAATCGTCAATGTAAATCCCGAAAAGGGTTGGAGATAGTGGACATCCCTGCTTAACCCCCAGAGTGCTCTGAAATGTGTCGGACATTCCCCCCTCAAACTGCAGTGCCATGGGCACATCAGCATACAGTGCCTGCACGCCCCTCAGAAACTCCCCATGCACCCCAATCCGCTGCAGCTTCTCCCAAAGCAAATCACGAGGTACAGTGTCGTATGCTTTCTTGAAATCGACAAAGCAAGAGTATAGAGGCTGCTTATCTGCCTTGGCCTTCTCGATGAGGGTGCGAACGACGAAGGTCTGATTGGTGGTGCGGTGGTCCTTGCGGAAGCCCGCTTGTCCGCGTGCGCGCAGCTGGTGCTGCTCGGTCCACCTCATAAGCTTTTCGTTAAGCATGCAAGCATACAGCTTTGCCAATAAAGAGCCAACAGCAATGCCACGGTAATTACCCGGATCGGATGTGTCGCCCCCCTTGTGAATCGGCGTGATGCCGCACAGAGCCCAGCCCCTTGGCAACGCTGCCACCCTTTGACAAGCGTTAAAAACAGATGCAAGACAAGGTGCAAGCTGCGCCGCTGCAACAGATAAAGCATCCAATTTGAGCAGGCCCACCGTTGCTTTGCCTCCGCGCAGGGCTCCTATAGCCTGTTGCACGGCGCCGGCTGTGAAGGGCGAGTTGAGCTCGCTCCCGTCGGCAAAAGGTGGCGCAGCACCACTACCCGAGGTACCTGCAGTGCTTGATGAAACTGTGGGGGCATCCAGCAGTTTCCGGAAGGAGTCAAGCATCACATCATCTGCTATGGGACACGCCCGCTTCTTAGCAGGTTTGAACTTTTGCCAGAACTTTTTGGAGTTGGTTGATCGAGCCAGTTCAGTGAGGGCAAGAGCCTGACTGCGGGTCCACTGGCGCTGTGTGCGGCGTAGCAGGTGCTGGTACTGCTGGCGGAGCGCGCGAGCAGCCGGTGACTGCGGGTCGCGCCGCGCGGCTTGCCGCGCTGCGCGGCGTCCGCGGGCCAGGTTAGCATCCCACCAGCGAGGCACAGCGTTGCGGTCCCGCCGCCGCCCCTTGGCGGCCGGCGCCGTTGCAGCCACCTCAGCCTGCGTGGTCTCAATGAGCTGATCGAACTGCATGCCCACAGCATGCATGTCATCGGGTACCTGGGCGGCATCTGCTGCCGCTGCAATGTCGACCAGTTGGGCTGCCGCATCAGGCTGCTGCAGGCGCTGCTGCCACACTTCCAGCTGCGCTGCGCCGAGGCGCAGGGGCTGCTGGGTCGTGGGCTGCTGCGGTTGCTGCTGCTGATGGCGGCGGCGCTGGCGACGTGGGAGCGGCTGCTGAGCGGCGGCGGTCCTCTTGATGAGCAGATGCAAGGCTGCATGGTCCGACTCAGGAGCGGGGAGTACTGTTAGGGAATGAATCAAAGGGAATGCATCAGCACTTGCAAGCACATAGTCAATCAGGCTGCTGCCCACCTGACTTTGGCTAACAAAAGTGACCTGTCCCTCCTCATCTCCTGAAACACGACCGTTAGCAATCCTGACGGATGTCTCAACACACATGTCAAGCAGAGCCCTGCCCCACCTGTTGGGCCGCTCCCTGCTGTCGCGGCTGTGCCGCTGTGACTGCACAGGAGGGGCGGTGGAGGGCAGGAACTCCTCTGTGACAGGGTGATCGACAGATCCCGGAAAGTCCGGGCAGGTGCTGGTGCGTGCGTTCAAGTCTCCAACAACAAACACATGCCCCATGCGGCAGGTGGCGCTCACCTCCTCACGTAACGCCTCCCAGACCGCAGGGCCCTTGCCATCAAAGGATGGGCTTCCCTCGGGTGGTATGTAGCATGGAATCATGTAAGCATCCTCCTCCTGACCGACAGCCTTGTCAAACCTCAAAACAGCATAGCAGTTTTGGGGTCCAGTTGACAAGTGTGTCACCGATGATGCAAGCTTGTCGGCGACGTAGACAGCGAGGCCGCCACGTGCACCGCCACGCTGCTGACGCCGGCTCCGCGGCAGGTGAAGGACGGATGTGAAGCCGTCCAGCTCCGGCGCGTCGGTCCCCTCCCGCGCCCACGTCTCGCTGAAGGCCAGCACGTCGAAGTCAGCCGCCTTGATGACCTGCGATAGCGCAGATGCATCTCTGGTCAGCCACCCCTGGACGTTCAGGCTCAGCACAGACAGGGCGCTGTTAGGGGACCGGATTGCGCCGGGCGCAGCCCGGCCCCAACACCCCTAGCAGACATGGTTGGGGGTGGGTTTGGGGGTGGCTGGCGCCTTTGCTGGAGAGGGTGATATGCCCTCAGCCAAAGTGGGGCCACCAGCTGATGTGTGAGAAGTGGGCTCAACAGGCAGCACAGCAAAGCGTGATGCAATGCCAAGGGGAGCAACAGCAGGGTGAGGGCCAAGAGCGCTTGGCCGCCGCTGCCGGCGCGGCGCGAGGTGATGCTGTGCAAATTGCATAGCATCTGCGGCTGCGCGGCGTGCGTTCGCCACCGGAGCTGCGTCCTGGGCTGCATGGTGCTGGCTCCTGCGCAGCTGTGCCGCTGCGTCCCGACGCTGCGGTGCCACACTCTCAAAAACTGAAACACCGCAAGTGCGGGGAAGGCGCGCTTTCGCGCTGCACATCCTGCGCACAAAAGCACCATCGTCAATGCTGACAACAGCCAGACCGGTCTTCTGCTTGCTGACACGCATCACGGTGATGTGCTGTGCAGCATCTTGCAAGCAAAGCTTGCTGGTGCAGAAACCCTGTACTGCCGCTGCGGCAACATCGCTGCTGCTGCCTGCTGCAAAATCCAAGCCGCTGAAGACCCATGCTGCTGAACCAGTGCTGCTGCTGCGTGCTGGGAGCCGCGGCTGCTGTTGTGGATCAATGCTGGGCCGGCTGGTTGCTGTTGGCTGCTGTGGCAATGCTGCTGCTGATGCCGTTGCTGATGTTGCAGGCTGGCTGCTGGGAGCTGCTGGCGCGGGTGCTGCATGCTGCTCTGGAGCTGCATGCTGCCTGTCCGGTGCCATCTGCTGCTCCTGGCTGCTGCTGTTGGGCTGTGGCTGCTGCACATGTATGACAAGCTTGACTGGCTGGCATTGCTGCTGCAGTGCCGCTTGCTGATGTGCTGCTGCCTCAAGCTTCAGCTGCTGCACCTCGGCCTCAAGAGACGCAATCCTGCGCAAGTATGGCGCAATGGCAGCGTTGGACGAGGGCTGCGGGACTGCACAGCCTGCACTGGAATCACCCTGAGCAGTCTGGGCAGTCACGTGATCCAAGTCAGCATCATCTGCAGTTGCATGCACGCATGCAAGTCCACGCAGGGGGCCCCTGGGTGGCCGCTGCTGAGCAGCAGGCGCCGTATAGGCCTCGCTGATGGGTGCCGCGTTGTGCGTGCAGGACTGCTGACTCAAATCGGCGCTGGAGTCCGACACCGAAAACTCTGCAAGTGCAGCGTCCGCAATGCCGTCCATCGGCTCCATGACGGCGTGTAGCTGCCGACGAACCGTTTCTGCGTTGGCGCCCCTGCGCACAGACACGTTGTACCGTTTGGCGATCTTCCGGAGTGCAGCCAGGTCACTCAGTGACGCAACCGTCGCCCAGTCCATCGCCGCATCTGTTGAGGAGACAACATCAGAGAACGAACGCGTGCAGATCGTCATGTTATGATGTATAGGAGGTAGATGGATAATTGCAGCTTGTGATGCAGGTGCTGGGTGTGTGTGACGCGATATGAGCGGTTGGAGTCAGTATGGGACGCCTCAAACGAGGTGCAATAGCCTCAAATGAGGTGCGATGGCTGCGAAATTGCAGCAGAAGGATGATGTGTGTGAGGTGAGTCTGTTTGCAAGGTTTGCAAGCAGGTTGAGGGGTGTAGAGCGCAGGGTTGCGTGGTTTGACGGGGTTGGTTGGTTGGGTGCGGTTGGCCTCCTGTGAGCGCGCTGCCGGACACCGGGCAGCGCGGGATCCTTCGCGATTGTTGTAGAGAGCCTGTATGTGGCCAGAGAGCGTGTATAGAACGTGCGCAGGAAACCCTTCCGAGTGCACAGGGCAGGCTGGCGATGGCGGCAGCGGCGCGGTGGGCAGCACTCAGAGCAGGGTGCAGCAGGTGGCAGGCTGAGGGTAGTGGCGGATGCTGGAAGAAGGCAGGCTGGTGTTGGCGGCAACGGTAGGCGGTGGGCAGCACTGAGATCAGGGCGCAGCAGGTGGCAGGCTGTCGGAGAGGTTTGACAAGGCTGTCGGTCAGGAGGAGGATGCTTACATGATTCCATGCTACATACCACCCGAGGGAAGCTTGTACGCAACCGGTCCCTGCATGTCTGCGCGGGGTTTTCTGGGTTTACCCGCGGGTGCCGTGGCACGTGGACAGACAGACGTTTGGACATTTCTAGGATGATTTGCTGGGATCGGCCCTGCAACTCGAGGGGGGCGGCATTTGAGACCGCAGAGGGAGGTATTGGCGCAGTAACATGCGCACTGGACCTGGCAGGGGCCCCCAAACCGCCTGCCGACAGCCAACGTGCTGTCCCCAACCCACAAGCGACAGCGCAAGCTGATCGCAACTCGAGCTATGGCAGGGCATCCCCCAACAGGCTGCCAGCATTCAGGACACCCCTGGTCGCTGCAGCGGCGGCGGTACCAGCCAGCCGAAGAACATGCCAGCAGCTGGCGACGGCTGAATGCTAGGATCTATGTAGCGCCGCCGCAGAGCCGCACTATGCTGTGCCCACCCCCCTCTATGTGCTATGATGTGCTCGGGGACGCCCACCACCCGTGCTGCGCTGGCAGCACCGCTGCGCAGGCTATGGCTGCTCCAGCTGACGCCTGCAGGCGGTCTGATGCCGACGTGCTGCAGTGCTGCCGCCATCCAGGTATTGAGCAGCTGTGCTGGGCGGGTGGGCGCCCCCTCGCCCGGCAGCGCGAAGATGTACGCGCGCCCCTCCGGCGCCGCCGCCGCCGACACCGCTGCCGATGCCGCCGCCGCCGACGCCGCTGCCGCCTGGGCTCCTGGGGGCGCGGCTTGGGCCCATGCACGATCTGCCGAGGCCCACCACCTGCACAAAAGCACGCAAACCGGCAGGAACCAATCCAAACGAAGCTCATACGACACTGCAGTATCGGGAGCCAGGATCTTTCCCTTCATAGACGTAGGGCGGTAGTGCAGGCGAGTGCGATCTGCGGACCAGTCCACACATTGTCTGAGCAACTGCACGCCAGCCTGAGAACGGCTGAACGTCAAGAAGTCCCAGACAATAACTGTGAAGGCCCGCAGCAGGCGCAGGTGCTCAGCGGAATGTACCACACCAGCAGAGTCTATGGGCAAAGACAATGCTGAGGTGAGGAGCTGAAGCACCACATCCGCAGGGATAGGCATGCGCTCATTGAGCGCAGTGAGTGAACGCTGATGCAGCAGCCAGGATCTACGAGCAGAGGACACCCAGTGGGAAGCGCGCGCAGGCGGCGGCAACCCTGCGTCCTCATGCACTCGGTTAATGGCTGTGAAGTAGGGCTGTGCTGATGAAGCACCAATGACACCCTCCTCAGCCAAGAAAGCGACATAAGCAAGGATTGCAGCCTCAGAGGCTGGCAGCCTTTTTGCGTGTTTGTCATGATCATTGTGCAGAGTTGGAGGGGTGTACATCCAACCGGGATTGAGTGGACCCATTCTGTCAGCGGGGAGTGAACGGTTTCGGACACGACTCGTTGTGCATGTTGCTCTGGGTTATTCCGCCAGAGCCTGTGGCTAGGCCAAAATGGCCCACCACCAGTATGTAATCAATGTCAATGTCAATGATGATAGACCCGCAGCGGTGCGACTCAGCCGCGTGTGCGTGGCATTGCTGCCGCCGCCGCTAGGTCCCCGCACTTGTACGACCATTAGGTAGCCTTCCTCATCGGGACTATTGCCTTGCGCTGGTCTCATGGGCCCTGCATTCCCTTGTGGTTTCAGTGTCCTCCATTGACATATTTCGAACATGACGTTTTGGTGACATACTCAGCCGCCCTCATGTTCACACGTGAGAAGCCGCATTGTGCCGCAGAGCCTCGTTCTTGAGCTTGGTTCTGGTCTGGACGCCCCTTGTAAAAAACAAACAAACAAACAAACAAACAAAACACCCGAGGGAAGCCCATCCTTTGATGGCAAGGGCCCTGCGGTCTGGGAGGCGTTACGTGAGGAGGTGAGCGCCACCTGCCGCATGGGGCATGTGTTTGTTGTTGGAGACCTGAACGCACGCACCAGCACCTGCCCGGACTTTCCGGGATCTGTCGATCACCCTGTCACAGAGGAGTTCCTGCCCTCCACCGCCCCTCCTGTGCAGTCACAGCGGCACAGCCGCGACAGCAGGGAGCGGCCCAACAGGTGGGGCAGGGCTCTGCTTGACATGTGTGTTGAGACATCCGTCAGGATTGCTAACGGTCGTGTTTCAGGAGATGAGGAGGGACAGGTCACTTTCGTTAGCCAAAGTCAGGTGGGCAGCAGCCTGATTGACTATGTGCTTGCAAGTGCTGATGCATTCCCTTTGATTCATTCCCTAAACAAACAAACAAACAAACATTCCCTAACAGTACTCCCCGCTCCTGAGTCGGACCATGCAGCCTTGCATCTGCTCATCAAGAGGACCGCCGCCGCTCAGCAGCCGCTCCCACGTCGCCAGCGCCGCCGCCATCAGCAGCAGCACCCGCAGCAGCCTACGACCCAGCAGCCCCTGCGCCTCGGCGCAGCGCAGCTGGAAGTATGGCAGCAGCGCCTGCAGCGGCCTGATGCGGCAGGCCAACTGATCGACTGTGCATGTTGCTCTGTTACTCCGCCAGAGCCTGTGGCTAGGCCAAAATGGCCCACCACCAGTATGTAATCAATGTCAATGTCAAATTGCAGCGGCAGCAGACGCTGCCCAGGTACCCGATGACATGCATGCTGTGGGCATGCAAGTCGATCAGCTCATTGAGACCACGCAGGCTGAGGTGGCTGCAACGGCGCCGGCCGCCAAGGGGCGGCGGCGGGACCGCAACGCTGTGCCTCGCTGGTGGGATGCTGACCTGGCCCGCGGACGCCGCGCAGCGCGGCAAGCCGCGTGGCGCGACCCGCAGTCACCGGCTGCTTGCGCGCTCCGCCAGCAGTACCAGCACCTGCTACGCCGCACCCAGCGCCAGTGGACCCGCAGTCAGGCTCTTGCCCTCACTGAACTGGCTCGATCAACCAACTCCAAAAAGTTATGGCAAAAGTTCAAACCTGCTAAGAAGCGGTCGTGTCCATAGCAGATGATGTGATGCTTGACTCCTTCCGGAAACTGCTGGATGCCCCCACAGTTTCATCAAGCACTGCAGGTACCTCGGGTAGTGGTGCTGCGCCAGCTTTTGCCGACGGGAGCGAGCTCAACTCGCCCTTCACAGCCGGTGCCGTGCAACAGGCTATATAGCCCCTGCGCGGAGGCAAAGCAAGCTCACCTTCGCCTACACCCTCACACTCACCTGCCAGCACCCGCCGTCGCCTTCACCTTCACTTTCGGTCCCATCCTGGACTCCCACCACCGCTCACCTTCGCCTACACCCTCACACCTCAGCTGCCAGCACCCGCCGTCGCCTTCACCTTCACTTTCGGTCCCATCCTGGACTCCCACCGCCGCTCACCTTCACCTACACCCTCACACCTCGCCTGCCAGCACCCGCCGTCGCCTTCACCTTCACTTTCGGTCCCATCCTGGACTCCCACCACCGCTCACCTTCGCCTACACCCTCACACCTCAGCTGCCAGCACCCGCCGTCGCCTTCACCTTCACTTTCGGTCCCATCCTTGTTTGTTTGTTTGTTTGTTTGTTTGTTTGTTTTTTACAAAGGGCGTCCAGACCAGAACCAAGCTCAAGAACAAGGCTCTGCGGCACAATGCGGCGTCTCACGTGTGAACGTGAGGGCGGCGAAAGAATGTCATGTCACACATCAAGTGTCGAACTGTGCAGATGGAGGACACTGAAACCGCAAGGGAATGCAGGGTCAATGAGACCAGCGCAAGGCAATAGTCCCGGTGAGGAAGTCTAAGCTACATGGATGCAAACGTGCTGCAAAGGCTAAGAAGCGCGAGATCAGCAACGCCAGCAACGCGGTCCAATCACCCAGGCCACAAATGCAATGTCTAGATCTACGTGATTCCGTGTGACTCTACGTGATGCCATCAGAACTGCTGGATTGCTATGACCGCCGCTGATGCGGCCGGAGCTAGCGGCAGACTGCGGCAATGGCAGCTGCGGCCAGCGGCGGCGACGGCAGCTGGCGATGGTGAAGCTGCGCGGCTGAGGAGGCAGCACACGCCGATATGACACTGTGACACAGCCGCGGGTATGTGCATCTGCAGTCTGAGAAGAATGTTCTGTGAGTGTCGGCTGTCGATGGCAAGGCGGCGCAGCTGATGCCAGACGCCAGTCTACAGCAGGCTCCCCCAAACCGCTGCAAACCGGATCTGACAAGAGCCAAGGCGCTGCTGGAGCTGCGTAGATGGATGCTGTGCGCCGCTGAACGCCGGATGTGCGCCTAGCCGCTACAGGGTGACCAAGCCTGCAGTAGCACAGTCGCGCATGCGGCGCAGGCGGCTGAAGCGGCTGCTGTGAAGGCTGATGGCGGGCTAACGGCTATCAGAGCGTATCATGACGCCGTGTGTGATGGCTGCAGAGCTGTGATGACGCCGGCCAGGCTGTGAAGGCGGTTTCCGAAACCGCTGTGCTGCGGGATCCCTGCTGATCGCCAAACCGAACTGCCCCCGAAGTCCGGCTGGCGACGCAGGGCCGGCTGCAGGAGGCTCCTATGACGATGTAGAAGCTGCTGAAGGTGATGGTGAAGGCGTAGAACCGTAGGAGACGGCGTTGAAGGGGCTGGCCTGTGGAGGCGTGCTGGGTGGTTTGGGGGTCGAAGGCGGCGACTGTGGACTTTCCGTTTGAGCGCTTGCGGTTGACGACGATGAGGAAGGCGCTGAGTGGCTGTGTGAGCGTAGAAGCGGTGTGGACGTCAGGTTTGGCTGGTAGAGGTGTTGTGCTGCCGGGAATGGCAACAATTTGGGCTGCTGTGATGGGCCGCAAGGCTGGCACGCTGCTCGCGGAGGCAAGCAAGAGTGGCGAAGGCGATGACGATGCGTGTGATAGCAGCGGCAGGCCGTGCCAGGGGGCCGCTCCCCCTGGCACGGTGAAAACGGAAAGTGGATTAGGTCCCATCCTAGACTCCCACCGCCGCTCACCTTCGCCTACACCCTCACACCTCACCTGCCAGCACCCGCCGTCGCCTTCACCTTCACTTTCGGTCCCATCTTGGACTCCCACCGCCGCTCACCCTCACCTACACCCTCACACCTCACCTGCCAGCGCCCGCCGTCGCTATCACCTTCACTTTCGGTCCCATCCTGGACTCCAACCGCCGCTCACCTTCACCTACACCCTCACACCTCACCTACCAGCACCCGCCGTCGCCTTCACCTTCACCTCAGCCCCATCCTGGACCCCCACCACCACTCACCTTCACCTACACCCTCACACCTCACCTGCCAGCACCCGCCGTCGCTATCACCTCCACTTTCGGTCCCATCCTGGACTCCCACCGCCACTCGCCTTCGCCTACACCCTCACACCTCACCTGCCAGCACCCGCCGTCGCCTTCACCTTCACTTTCGGTCCCATCCTGGACTCCCACCACCACTCACCCTTACCTATACGCCCGTACCTCATCTGCCCTGTCAGCCCTGGGCCAAGATCAAGAACAAGAGCAAGAGCAAGACCAAGACCTTAGTAGCATGACAACGCCTAGCAGCGGCCACCCGCGGAGCCCGCGCGGATGGGAGCACCTGCCTCAGAAGACCCTGGTGCCCGGTGTTGTGCATATCGGACAGCTTGCGGCGTCAGCCGCCAGCCCTATGTTGTTTGCCAGCGCCAGCCCTCAGTCCCTTTGGGTTTGGTTGCTTTCACCAGCATGCAGGGCGCCTCGCGGCGTATCCGGTCCCAGCGGGCCCAGAGCTCGGCGTACTTGTACGCAACCGGTCCCTGCATGTCTGCGCGGGGTTTTCTGGGTTTACCCGCGGGTGCCGTGGCACGTGGACAGACAGACGTTTTGACATTTCTAGAGTGATATACCCGCAGCGGTGCGACTTCGCCGCGAGTGCGTGGCATTGCTGCCGCCGCCGCTAGGTCCCCGCACCTGTACGACCATTAGGTAGCCTTCCTCATCGGGACTATTGCCTCTCGCTGGTCTCATGGGCCCTGCATTCCCTTGTGGTTTCAGTGTCCTCCATCGACATATTTCGAACATGACGTTTTGATGACATACTCAGCCGCCCTCACGTTCCCACGTGAGAAGCCGCATTGTGCCGCAGAGCCTTGTTCTTGAGCTTGGTTCTGGTCTGGACGCCCTTTGTAAAAAAACAAACAAAACAAACAAATACCCCACCTGCCAGCGCCCGCCATCGCCTTTACCTTCACTTTCGGTCCCATCCTGGACTCCCACCGCCGCTCACCTTCACCTACACCCTCACACCTCACCTGCCAGCGCCCGCCGTCGCCTTCACCTTCACTTTCGGTCCCATCCTGGACTCCCACCACCACTCACCTTCACCTACACCCTCACACCTCACCTGCCAGCACCCGCCGTCGCTATCACCTTCACTTTCGGCCCCATCCTGGACTCCCACCGCCGCTCACCGTCACCTACACCCTCACACCTCATCTGCCAGCACCCGCCGTCGCCTTCCCCTTCACTTTCGGTCCCATCCTGGACTCCCACCGCCGCTCACCCTCACCTACACCCTCCACACCTCGCCTGCCAGCACCCGCCGTCACCTTCACCTTCACATTCAGTCCCATCCTGGACTCCCACCGCCACTCGCCCTCACCTACACCCTCCACACCTCGCCTTCCAGCACCCGCCGTCGCCTTCACCTCCACCTTCGCTCCCATCTTGGACTCCCACCGCCACTCACCTTCACCTACACCCTCACACCTCACCTTGTACGCAACCGGTCCCTGCATGTCTGCGCGGGGTTTTCTGGGTTTACCCGCGGGTGCCGTGGCACGTGGACAGACAGACGTTTTGACATTTCTAGAGTGATAGACCCGCAGCGGTGCGACTTCGCCGCGAGTGCGTGGCATTGCTGCCGCCGCCGCTAGGTCCCCGCACTTGTACGACCATTAGGTAGCCTTCATCATCGGGACTATTGCCTTTCGCTGGTCTCATGGGCCCTGCATTCCCTTGTGGTTTCAGTGTCCTCCATCGACATATTTCGAACATGACGTTTTGATGACATACTCAGCCGCCCTCACGTTCACACGTGAGAAGCCGCATTGTGCCGCAGAGCCTTGTTCTTGAGCTTGGTTCTGGTCTGGACGCCCTTTGTAAAAAACAAACAAACAAACAAACAAACAAACAAACACCTCACCTGCCAGCACCCGCCGTCGCCTTCACCTTCACCTTCGGTCCCATCTTGGACTCCCACCACCACTCACCCTCACCTATACACCCGTACCTCACCTGCCCAGTCCGCACTGGACCACGATCAAGCACAAGAGCAAGAGCAAGACCAAGACCTTAGTTTGTTTGTTTGTTTGTTTGTTTTTTACAAAGGGCGTCCAGACCAGAACCAAGCTCAAGAACGAGGCTCTGCGGCACAATGCGGCTTCTCACGTGTGAACATGAGGGCGGCTGAGTATGTCACCAAAACGTCATGTTCGAAATATGTCAATGGAGGACACTGAAACCACAAGGGAATGCAGGGCCCATGAGACCAGCGAAAGGCAATAGTCCCGATGAGGAAGGCTACCTAATGGTCGTACAGGTGCGGGGACCTAGCGGCGGCGGCAGCAATGCCACGCACACGCGGCTGAGTCGCACCGCTGCGGGTCTATCATCCTAGAAATGTCCAAACGTCTGTCTGTCCACGTGCCACGGCACCCGCGGGTAAACCCAGAAAACCCCGCGCAGACATGCAGCGACCGGTTGCGTACAAGTACGCCGAGCTCTGGGCCCGCTGGGACCGGATACGCCGCGAGGCGCCCTGCATGCTGGTGAAAGCAACCAAACCCAAAGGGACTGAGGGCTGGCGCTGGCAAACAACAGAGGGCTGGCGGCTAACGCCGCAAGCTGTCCGATATGCACAACACCGGGCACCATGGTCTTCTGAGGCAGGTGCTCCCATCCGCGCGGGCTCCGCGGGTGGCCGCTGCTAGGTGTTGTCATGCTACTAAGGTCTTGGTCTTGCTCTTGCTCTTGTTCTTGATCTTGGCCCAGTGCTGACAGGGCAGATGAGGTACGGGCGTATAGGTGAGGGTGAGGGGCGGTGGGAGTCCAGGATGGGACCGAAGGTGAAGGTGATAGCGACGGCGGGTGCTGGCAGGTGAGGTGTGAGGGTGTAGGCGAAGGTGAGGGGCGGTGGGAGTCCAGGATGGGACCGAAGGTGAAGGTGATGGCGACGGCGGGTGCTGGCAGGCGAGGTGTGGGGGTGTAGGCGAAGGTGAGCGGCGGTGGAAGTCCAGGATGGGACCGAAAGTGAAGGTGATAGCGACGGCGGGCGCTGGCAGGTGAGGTGTGAGGGTGTAGGTGAAGGTGAGCGGCGGTGGGAGTCCAGGATGGGACCGAAAGTGCAGGTGAAGGCGACGGCGGGTGCTGGCAGGTGAGGTGTGGGGGTGTAGGCGAAGGTGAGCGGCGGTGGGAGTCCAGGATGGGACCGAAAGTGAAGGTGATAGCGATGGCGGGCGCTGGCAGGTGAGGTGTGAGGGTGTAGGTGAAGGTGAGCGGCGGTGGGAGTCCAGGATGGGACCGGAAGTGAAGGTGAAGGCGATGGCGGGCGCTGGCAGGCGAGGTGTGGGGGTGTAGGCGAAGGTGAGCGGCGGTGGGAGTCCAGGATGGGACCGAAAGTGAAGGTGATAGCGACGGCGGGTGCCGACAGGTGAGGTGTGAGGGTGTAGGTGAAGGTGAGTGGTGGTGGGAGTCCAGGATGGGACCGGAAGTGAAGGTGAAGGCGATGGCGGGCGCTGGCAGGTGAGGTGTGAGGGTGTAGCTGAAGGTGAGCGGCGGTGGGAGTCCAGGATGGGACCGAAAGTGAGGGTGAAGGCGACGGCGGGTGCTGGCAGGTGAGGTGTGAGGGTGTAGGCGAAGGTGAGCGGCGGTGGGAGTCCGGTATGGATAGCGGTAAGGGAAGTGCAAATAGCGATGGAAAAGGACCTTTGACCGGAAGGCTGTTTGTGTATTGCGTTTTTCAACGACTTATATACACAAACCATGGAGGGCAGATTGCCGAAGCAACCACTTGCATAGGGTGGGGTGGGTTGGTCCCACACGGAACTAGACCCGAAACTTCCGCGGTGGGAGTCCAGGATGGGACCGAAGGTGAAGGTGATGGCGACGGCAGGTGCTGGCAGGCGAGGTGTGGGGGTGTAGGCGAAGGTGAGCTTTTGACTTTTTGACTTTGATTACATACTGGTGGTGGGCCATTTTGGCCTAGCCACAGGCTCTGGCGGAATAACCCAGAGCAACATGCACAACGAGTCGTGTCCGAAACCGTTCACTCCCCGCTGACAGAATGGGTCCACTCAATCCCGGTTGGATGTACACCCCTCCAACTCTGCACAATGATCATGACAAACCCGCAAAAAGGCTGCCAGTTGCCCGGCACCCTGCTGCATAAAGTCCGCCACTGAGGTGATGTCGCTGTCCTGAAACAGCTCAGAATGCTGCACCCTCTGATCTACTAGAGCTGGACACCCCCAGACCATGTGCGCCTCATCATCCACCACGCCGCAGCTACACCGCTGACACAGCCGCTCTGCCCGCGGCAGACGCTGCCACCTCCCTGTCTCCACCCCCAGCATGTGACTGCCCATCCGAAACTGTGCTAACCGCCGACGACCGGTCTTGGAGGCGACTGCCTGCAAGTAGCCGGCCAGCTGGTAGTTGTCACCGTTGACAGGGCCCCTGACTCCCAGCCACTCACGCACTTTGCGCAAGTCGCTGCCATTCACAGCATCGAATGTGTGGCGCTGCAGGTGTGCACTGACAACCGAAGTGTCAATGCGCTGCGGCACGCCGTCAACGATGGGTGACATGAAGTGCAGGAACGAGCACACCTGGGCAGCCCAGCATGCTGAGCTGGTCTTGCTGCGCCCCGGCTGGGTGGCCAGAGCACAGTTCTCCAGGAATGCCTGCTTGGTGAGGCGTGTGTCCGGCATTGCGACCAGCCGGTTCCAGAACCGGCAGATGGCCAGCGTTGCCGTGTGTGCCACCGGGAATCGCCCAAGCTCCCCCAACACCGCCACGTTGGGAGTGCCTGTACGCACTCCAAGAACAGACCGAAGAAACTTCCGATGGACAAGCTCACAAGTGTCCATGCCACTACCGCACAACGCCCCAGGACCCCATGTTTCGACACCATAAAGCATAACAGGACGTACTAGTGCATCGAACAAGTGCAGCTGCAGTGCTGGGTCATGCAAGCTCAGGTCATGGCAACGATGCTGCAATGCAAGTGCGGCGCGCTGGGCGGAGGCCGCTCTGCCGATGCTAGCGGCAGCAAAAGAACTACGACTAGAGATGTCAACCCCCAAATAGGTAAACGAGTCCAGCACTTCGATGGGAGCATGCATGTAGGTGAGAACCGGTGGTGCCGCAGCCTGGGCTGCGTACACCACGACCTTAGTCTTCTTCACGTTGACGGTGAGGCGCCAGCGTTTGCAGTACGACTCCAGCAGGTCGAGCTGCGCCTGCAGGCCGCGTACGGATGTGGACACCAGGTCCAGATCATCTGCATAGAAGAGGGCAGGTGCCTGCACACCACACAGGGTGGGCAGGTCCAGGTCCGCGCCGGCGGCCTCCAGCTCCGCTTGGAAATCGTCAATGTAAATCCCAAAAAGGGTTGGAGATAGTGGACATCCCTGCTTAACCCCCAGAGTGCTCTGGAATGTGTCGGACATTCCCCCCTCGAACTGCAGTGCCATGGGCACATCAGCATACAGTGCCTGCACGCCCCTCAGAAACTCCCCATGCACCCCAATCCGCTGCAGCTTCTCCCAAAGCAAATCACGAGGTACAGTGTCGTATGCTTTCTTGAAATCGACAAAGCAAGAGTACAGAGGCTGCTTATCTGCCTTGGCCTTCTCGATGAGGGTGCGAACGACGAAGGTTTGATCGGTGGTGCGGTGGTCCTTGCGGAAGCCCGCCTGTCCGCGTGCGCGCAGCTGGTGCTGCTCGGTCCACCTCATAAGCTTTTCGTTAAGCATGCAAGCATACAGCTTTGCCAATAAAGAGCCAACAGCAATGCCACGGTAATTACCCGGATCGGATGTGTCGCCCCCCTTGTGAATCGGTGTGATGCCGCACAGAGCCCAGCCCCTTGGCAACGCTGCCACCCTTTGACAAGCGTTGAAAACAGATGCAAGACAAGGTGCAAGCTGCGCCGCTGCAACAGATAAAGCATCCAATTTGAGCAGGCCCACCGTTGCTTTGCCTCCGCGCAGGGCTCCTATAGCCTGTTGCACGGCGCCGGCTGTGAAGGGCGAGTTGAGCTCGCTTCCGTCGGCAAAAGGTGGCGCAGCACCACTACCCGAGGTACCTGCAGTGCTTGATGAAACTGTGGGGGCATCCAGCAGTTTCCGGAAGGAGTCAAGCATCACATCATCTGCTATGGGACACGCCCGCTTCTTAGCAGGTTTGAACTTTTGCCAGAACTTTTTGGAGTTGGTTGATCGAGCCAGTTCAGTGAGGGCAAGAGCCTGACTGCGAGTCCACTGGCGCTGGGTGCGGCGTAGCAGGTGCTGGTACTGCTGGCGGAGCGCGCGAGCAGCCGGTGACTGCGGGTCGCGCCGCGCGGCTTGCCGCGCTGCGCGGCGTCCGCGGGCCAGGTCAGCATCCCACCAGCGAGGCACAGCGTTGCGGTCCCGCCGCCGCCCCTTGGCGGCCGGCGCCGTTGCAGCCACCTCAGCCTGCGTGGTCTCAATGAGCTGATCGAACTGCATGCCCACAGCATGCATGTCATCGGGTACCTGGGCAGCGTCTGCTGCCGCTGCAATGTCGACCAGTTGGGCTGCCGCATCAGGCTGCTGCAGGCGCTGCTGCCATACTTCCAGCTGCGCTGCACCGAGGCGCAGGGGCTGCTGGGTCGTAGGCTGCTGCGGGTGCTGCTGCTGATGGCGGCGGCGCTGGCGACGTGGGAGCGGCTGCTGAGCGGCGGCGGTCCTCTTGATGAGCAGATGCAAGGCTGCATGGTCCGACTCAGGAGCGGGGAGTACTGTTAGGGAATGAATCAAAGGGAATGCATCGGCACTTGCAAGCGCATAGTCAATCAGGCTGCTGCCCACCTGACTTTGGCTAACAAAAGTGACCTGTCCCTCCTCATCTCCTGAAACACGACCGTTAGCAATCCTGACGGATGTCTCAACACACATGTCAAGCAGAGCCCTGCCCCACCTGTTGGGCCGCTCCCTGCTGTCGCGGCTGTGCCGCTGTGACTGCACAGGAGGGGCGGTGGAGGGCAGGAACTCCTCTGTGACAGGGTGATCGACAGATCCCGGAAAGTCCGGGCAGGTGCTGGTGCGTGCGTTCAGGTCTCCAACAACAAACACATGCCCCATGGGACCGAAAGTAAAGGTGATGGCGACCTGGGTTGCTGGCAGGTGAGGTGTGAGGGTGTAGGCGAAGGTGAGCGGCGGTGGGAGTCCAGGATGGGACCGAAAGTGACGGTGGAGGCGACGGCGGGTGCTGGCAGGTGAGGTGTGAAGGTGTAGGTGAAGGTGAGCGGCGGTGGGAGTCCGGTACGGGACCGAAAGTGAAGGTGATGGCGACGGCGGGTGCTGGCAGATGAGGTGTGAGGGTGTAGGTGAAGGTGAGTGGCGGTGGGAGTCCAGGATGGGACCGAAGGTGGAGATGACGGCGGGTGCTGGCAGGTGAGGTGTGAGGGTGTAGGCGGTGTGCGTCGGCGTGAGTGTGGTGGGCATTCACCGTAGTCGTGCGAGACAGTGCTTCAGATGAGTTGGAGGCGCGGTGGGGAGGCAGCCGTCGGGGGTGGTTGCTGCGATGTTTGCGGCGGGGGTCCAGGGCGGGACTCAGGCTGGGGCTGAGGTTGGCGCTGAGGCTGTGGACGTGATTGTGACTGTGGCTGTGGACGTACTGCTGGCAGCGGCACTGGGTGAGTGGCCGTCCAGCGGACGACAAGGTCTCGGCCGTTCATGCTGCAGAGGCCGCTCGCGATCCAGATCCTTTTGAAGTCGGTCATGGGGTTGTTGTCGTCGTCAATCTGCTGGCCTCGCTGAGCTCCAGTCATGTGCGCGTCGCACTGCTGTGCTAGCTCCGTGGGGGACGTGTAGGCGGCAGTGAACTCGGTGCGTATCGATTGCACGGCGGAGTGGAGGGTGGCGGCGGCGATAGATGTAGATGAGGGTGCGGGGCCACCATGGTGGACAGCACAGTGGGCGTCCCAGGCCTTCTGTAGGTAGGTGACCCGAAGCCGGGTCCACAGCTCAAGGTCTAGGCGGCCAGGGTGCCAGGCAGTGGGGTCGCCGGCGATGATGACGTCAGGAGTGGTTGGGGGTGTGTGGCCGCCGTCGATGGCAGCCCACAAGTCGCAGAGCCACTGGAGGGCAGGGCGTGTGAGCGGGCAGTGGAGGAGGACGTGGGTGGTGTTGGCGACGGTGGTGGGCTGCAGGGTGGCGGGGTTGTGGACGAGCGGGGTACGGCAAGCCGGCCAGCGGCAGCAGGCCCTCTGCATGGGGGTGTCACCTGACATGTCGACAGCGGCGTGCTTATAGCGGCAGTAGGTGAGGAAAGATGGTGTGCGGAGTTGACAGTGAAGGGCTCGCCAAGCGACGGCAACATCGGCCTTGCGGATGTTGGTGCCGCAGAGCTGTTCCCAGCAGCGGCGGTACTTGGAGGCGACGACAGGGGTGGTGTTGTCCTGAGGAGGATGGCGTGATTGGTGGGGCCGGCGAGCGTGTGCTTGGGGCCGCTGCTGTGGGTCGCGGGCCCGTGTCGCCATAGCGTGCACGCTTGGTTGGGGCCCTGTGATGGCGATGAAGCATGGGAGACGGTGTGGAGCTGCCGTTGGCGAGGGCGAGTCAGGGCGTGGGGAGCTAGGTGTGGGTTGGTCGGCAGGGGGTGGGGAGTCTGGCTGAGTCGGCTGAGTGGGCGTCGGAGAAGTGGAGTGGGGTGCAGCAGCTGCTGTTATCGCCAGTGGTGCCTGCGGGGAGGTGCGTGTAACCCAGTCTGGGTGGTCGATGTGGTCCCGCTGAGCCGTGCGGTGCTGCTGGGCCTCGGTGATGACGGCATGCTCGGCGGCCTCGACGTGAGCGTAGCCTGGGGCGAACCAACGAGGGATGGCTGTGGGCTGCGTGGTGGCCAAGGTGATGCGGCCTTGCTGGAGAAGCTCCGACTCCAGGAGGTGTGCCGTTCCAAGGGAGACCTCGTACTCCATGAGGTTGCGGTCTTCTTCGCCGTAGCCGTAGATGTCGGGGACGATGGTGAGATCAGCAAGCTCGGCAAGGAAGTAGGGGCGATCCATTTTCTTGTGAGCGGGCACGTCACCATCGTTCCCGTCGGCCGATGGCGCCGTGTCAGTGATGGTGCAGCGTGTGGGAGGTGACCACATGACGAGATGGCAGGGTCTCCAGGGGGGATGGGCGTCGAGGAGTGAGGCAGCGTCGTCATGAGCAGCGAGGCTGTGGTCGAGGCGCACGCGGTAGAGTCGACCATCGCCCTGGCGGCGCACGAAGCGGTGGGCAGAGTCAACCTCCCACTGCTCCGAGACGTCGACAGACGGAGGAGGCCCTGTGCCTGGCGCATCACATGGGTGCGGGGGCGGCGGGTGGTATGGCGGGAGCCAGACACCAGCCGCACGCAGGCACACTTCCCACGCTGGGGGTTGTGGTGGCCGTGGCGCATGGTGTGGGGCAAGGGCCAAGGCTGTGGTGGAGGGCGTGACGTCCGGCTGCTGAAGTGGGGTAGGCGGCAGAGGCGGGGGTGGCGGAAGCACTTGGCTTATGGATGGAATGGATAGCGGTAAGGGAAGTGCAAATAGCGATGGAAAAGGACCTTTGACCGGAAGGCTGTTTGTGTATTGCGTTTTTCAACGACTTATATACACAAACCATGGAGGGCAGATTGCCGAAGCAACCACTTGCATAGGGTGGGGTGGGTTGGTCCCACACGGAACTAGACCCGAAACTTCCGCCACCGCCAGGGATCGAACCCGGTCCCTGAACGGTGTCCAATGAAGGCTTAGTGGGGAGGCGTGTGTACGAGGCGGACTGCGGGTTGCGACGTCGGCTGCGGGTGGCAGCGGCGGTGGTGATGGCAGTGCTGGGTGCGCTGGAGGAGGTCGTTGAGTGACCGGCTGTGGTGGTTGGTGGCGGAGGGTCGGGCATGGCAGCCGCCTGAGATGCCAGTGCGTCTCTGATCAGCTGTAGGCTGTACATGGCAATGCGCTGCCCAAGTGGTGCATCCAGGCCGAGGAGGTGTTCCTGGTGGTGGGCGGCGATGTGGGCGTGGGCGTCCAGGTGGTATGTGTGCCGGATGATGTCGAGTGTGATGGGGACAGGTTGTCGTGCGAACACTCCTCTGAGTGCCTGCACATGCCGAACAAAGTCTGGCGGACGGGGGAAGGCGTGGGCGTCAGGGCGGGCGGCGAGTGGCATGTGGACGGCGTCGAGGATGAGAGGCATGTATAGCCAGGAGTTGGTGGGGCGACGGCAGGCTGGCAGTGTGGCATGGTCGTGGACGACGCAATCAGGCACAAGGGAGGGGAGGCGGCGGCGTTGTGGTGGGGGGCAGGTGGTAGGGGGGCGGGCTGCTCGACGTCGGTGACCAGTGAGCTGTGTGGTCGGCGAAGTGGGCCGAGTTGCAAGGGTCAGTGGAGGATCGTGCGGGCGAGGTGGCGGCGGCAGTGGGGTGCTCGCCAAGGGTGCTGCGGCTGAGGCGTCTGCGGCGGGTGCAGGCTCACGTGGGCTGGTCGTCGTGGGCGGCGCTGTCGCTGGAGGGTCCGGAGGGTGTGTGCCCGGCTGGCGAGGTGTATGGGGTGCGGCTGGTGGCACTGGCAGCGGAACGCTGCGAGTCAATTGCCGAGGCGGCAGTGGGGCGACGGGAAGGGCTGCCATGTCCGCCTGGTTGGTGTTCGCCTCGAGCGCTAGCCGCATGGTGGCATCAAGGGAGGCACGGATGACGGCAAGGTCCCCGCGTGCGACGGCAGCGAACTGGGGGTCGCCCTCGATGGCTGCCCGCAAGTCGTCAAGGGACCAGAGGCCAAGGGATGCAGCTCCGATGAGGTCGGCGTCGTGGGCAATAGGGTCAGCGATGGCGCGCTGGCTGAAAAACAAGCGATCTCGCATGATGAGGCGGTGCGTATGCTGCTGCTCAGGGTCCAGCTTGCGCCCAATCCCGATGCGGTGAGCAGCCGCGATGCCGTCGCGCAGGCGTGGCGGGAGCGATGGCACAGTGGCGATGTCGAGAGTGGACGCCATGATGGCAGGTCCGAGGCCCCAACGGTGAAGGGCTCGGGCTGGCGCGTCGGTGTGGGCAATGGAGGATGCCGGAGCTCGCATGAGGTGAAAGCCGTGAATAGACTTCCACACTGCTGGCGTCGGCTGGAACAGGCGGAACGCTCGCTTCGCTGCCAGGGCGGTGGCGAAGAGCTCAAGGGAGGGGGCGCCAGCGCCACCAGCTCGTCGGGAGAGGCCGCACACAAGTCGCTTCGGGTTGCAGTTGGCGGAGAGGGGTTCGGTGTTGTAGCGATTGCGACTGATGTAGCCGTAGACGAGGGTGTTGAGCTTCGCCAGTTGGGTGGCTGTGAAGGAGTCGAAGCTGAGGAGGTGCACCAGCTGCGACTGCAGGTTCTGCTTGCCGACGTACGCCCGTCCAAAGAAGGAGATGGCGTGCTTGGACCACTGCAGGACCGCCTTGCCGATAAGGCCGATCCGGGAGTTGATGTTGTGCTGGCGAGCGTCGATAGCGTCGCTGCCGCAGCCGACGATGACGCCCAAGTGGTTGACATATGTGTGGTGTGGGGTGTATGTGATGCCGGTGGCGGCACTGGTGTGGGCGGGTTGCCGGGCAGCCGAGCCGAACAGCAGGGACTTGGTCTTGGTGGGGTTGAGCTGGGCGCCCGGAGGCGGCAGCGAAGGCGGCAACAGGTCCTTCGATGATCTTGTCGCAGTCCGCTGCGGAGGCGGCGTGGATGGTGGTGTCGTCGGCGTGCATGTGGCAAGGGGGAGCAGCTCCGCCAAAGGGGAGGGCGATGGGTTGCACGGCACCAGCGGCGGCCATGCGTCGAGTGAGGGCGGCAAGGGTCTGGAGCTGCAGGATGTAGAGCAGTGACGAGGGGGGGCTGCCTTGGAGTGCGCCGCTGTTGATGGGAATGGGGTCGGTGGGGGCGCCGTTGACGCGGATGCGCCCAAGGGTGTCGGTCATAAAGAGGGCAGCCCAGCGCTGGGCGCCCTCTCCAAACCGCATGGCCTCCATGACCCTCAGGGTCCAGGCTCGGTCCATCCAGTCGAAGGCCTTGGCGAAGTCGAGGAAGAGCATGGCTCCATCGGTGTCATGGGTGGTGAGGAGGTCGGCGAGCTCGGTGTGGTTGAGGATGTTGTCGCCAATCCAGCGGCCGGGGAGGAAGCCAGTCTGTGTGGGGTCGATGACAGGTCCAAGGGCGTGGGCGAGGCGGGTGGCAAAGGCGCGGGAGGCGATCTTGACGTCGGCGTTGATGCCTGCAATTGGTCGGCGGTTGGCGGGCATCGCCTCGCTTTGGGACGAGGGTGTAGTCGGAGGTGCGCTGACGAGGCGACATGGTGGGCCGGGCACCAGCCGTGTGGCAGGCATTGAAGGCTCGTGTGAGAGGGAGGCCGAGCTTGTCCCAGAGTTGGACGTACAGCTCAGCTGGCAGGCCGTCCGGACCAGGGCTCTTGCCGCGTTGTGCCGCGCGGGCGGCGGCCGTGAGCTCCTTGTGTGTGAGTGGCTCGTCGCAGGCGGCAGCATCGGCGGCAGCGACGGTGGCGTCGAGGGAGGCAAGGAGCTGGTCCTGAGCGGCGCGGCATGTTGGGCGGACGGCGAAGTGGCGGGTGTAGTGGTCGGCGATGAGCTGTTGGGCGTGGGCGAGGCCGTCGGCCGTGTCAAGGCCGACATACATGCCATTGCTGGAGTCCAGCACCGAGGTGAAGGTGGTGTCGCTGAAGTGGCGGGGGTCGCAGCGAGCGTGGAAGTAGTGAGTGGGCTTCTCGAAGAACATGAGCTCCAATGCCCGGGCGCGCTCGAGTGCAAGCTGGGCGTGGCGGTCGTGGTGGGCTTGCAGGGCGTCGGCAGCGGTGTGGAAGGCGGCGCGTGCGGCGTCGCGAGCATTGTCTGTCGCAGCAATGGGCAGCTGTGAAGCTGCAAAGGCGACGGCCTCTTGCAGGTGCCGAAGCTCCAAGCGTCTGCGACGTGTGTCGGCGGCAGTGCGCCGCTGGGCGAGCAGGCGGATGCAGGAAAGCATGTCCTCCAATAGCCCTTGCGGGTCGGTGTCGCGCAACTCCGGGGGAGCGGCGTCGTCGTCGGGAGAGGGCGAGGCGTGCCGGCTTGCGGCGGCCAGGAGGCGGAGGAAGTCGGCGGCCCGGCGCGATGAGTCTTGCTGATGGAGCCTGTCGGCCATAAGGCGGTCGAGGGCATTTTCCAGCTCGGTGACGAAGTCGGCGTCTGCGAGGAGGGGGAGGGGGAAGCGCCATGGTGGGCGAGCCCGCAGCACCGAACCGGGGAGCGTGAAGGCGAAGGTGACGCCGCGGTGGTCGCTGTGGAAGCCGTCAACGATGGTGGCGTGTGGTTGATGGTGGAGGAGGGCCTCAGCGACTAGCCACTTGTCGAGTCGAGAGGCGCCGTGGTCGGCGTTGCGAGAGACGAAAGAGAAGTCGGTGGCAGGGTGGGGGTGGCAGTGCCGCCAGGCATCAGCCAGGCCGGCGGAGGTGGCGAGGTGTTGCAGCTCAAGGGCGCCGACCAGTCGACCGGATCGCTGGCTAGCGGTGGGGGTGGCATCATGGACGGTGTCGATGCAGTTGAAGTCGCCGCACAAGAGGACCGTGCGGTGGCTGTCGGCGGACGGCAGGTCTCCGGCAAGGGTGGGGATGAAGGCGAGGCGTGGGTGTTGATCGCATGGCGTGTAGGCGGTGATGACGGAGTATAGGTGACCATGGAGTGCGAAGTCGACGCGAAGTCGGCGGCCGTCGTCTGTGCTGGGGCCGACTTCGTCGACAGCAGTGCAGCCGCAGGACTCGCGGATGAGGATGGCCACCCCGGCGGTGGCGCGTCGGCGCCGTTCGCCGGGGTCAGTGGTGGCGGCGGGGCCCCGCCGCCAGAAGGACCAGCCTGGCCAGGGCTGGCCCGGGGCCGCCCCCGTTTGCGCCCACTGGTTGCCGTCGTCAGAGGCACGTTGATGTGTCTCCTGGAGGCAGATGACGTCCCAGGGCCCGTTGGTCAGCGTCGCGAAGAGAGCGCGGCGCTTGTCCAAGTCGGCGAGCCCGTTGACGTTCAGTGACAGCAGGCGCAGGCGGGGGCGGTCGGCGTGGGCGCTCATGGCGCCCCGCCGCGGCGCCCTGCGGCGCCGCGGCCAGTCTGTGGGTCGAAGCCGGCGGCGGTGGATGCCCGGCCTGCAGTCCAGCGGGGCAGCGAGGGTAGCCAGTAGGCGCTGGGGCGGCTGCTGAGGCGGCCGCTCCTGGTGACTGTCGGGGAGGGTGACAGCGCGCCCTGGTTCCGTGTCACGGCCGCATGCGACCGCCAGGTGCCCGGCGGGTCGGCATCGTGGCGGGCGGCGCATGTGCGGGGCGTCCGCTGCCGGCGAGGCTGCAGCCAAGGCTGCTCCGGCGGGGCTGGTGATGGCGAAGTGGTGAGGGGCACGGGGCCCGGCTCCCTGTTGCAACGGGCGATGTCGGCGAGGGTGGTCTGGCGGTTTGCCCAGTGGCAACGCCAGCGGTTGGTGGTTGCCGTGAGGAGATGGAGGGCGACGGGTGTCAGGGGGACGCCGTGTGAGCGGTGTCGGTCGAGGTCGGATGCTGGCAGGGAGGAGGCCCACTCGGTGAGGATGTGGTCGAGAGGGGCGTGAGCGTCTGTGCCGTCCATGTGCAATACCTCCGACAACAGGGCCAAGTGGCCCGCTTCCATGACACAGCTGTCGGGCATCGAGGCGATGGCCACGTCGACGTCTGTGTGGGGGACCCAGTGTCCGGCCGGTGGGCAGCTGTCGTCGTGGCGGCGAAGGATGCGGTCGAGTGATGGCAGCAGCGTGCCAGGGATGGCAAGTCCAGTACCGCAAGTGGTCCAGGTGTTCCAGAGCACCGGCTCTGATTGGCGGGCCTCCTGCAGGGCGGCGGCAGCCGCCTGTGGCGAGAGCGCCGGAGCCAGATCGACCAGGTGGGAGAGGAAGCCCTCGGGGATGGGATCATGCACCATCTCTGAGTGCTGGGTGGTGGGGGCCGGTGCGGCTGGACCGCCGGACGGCGGTGCTAGCAGCGGAGGTGCCGCTGTACGGCTGCGGGCACGAGTGGAGACGCCCGTGAAGCCAAGCCCAGTGGGGCTTGCGCCAATGCGGCCGAGGGTAGAGGCCGCGGTGGGGGCCCTCAGGCGGCTGTGGACAGCCGCATAGCTGGACACCTGTCGTGCAGCTCGGGCGGAGCCGTCCAGAGTGGCAAGGTCAGTCTCCATGGCGGCGACGCCAGCGTCTGTCGCTGGAGCTGGGGGCAACTGTGGAAGCACCTGAGTGGGAGAGTCAGCGTCCGCAGCGGCGGGGCCCATGGGGCCCATGGGGCCCAAGAGGTCGCCTGTGCGACGCCGTTGTGCTGGGGGAGGTGGCTGGTCGTCGGCTACTGATGCTGTGTCAGTGCCGTCGCTGTCGAGCATGGGGTGGCCAGCATCGTGGGAGCCGCCATCGTCGCCCGGAGGAGCCTCCGTGTCGCTCATGGGTGAAGCACCATCGTCAGAGGGGGCGGTGGCGGGCGTCTCGGTAGCCCGAGAGGCAGCTCTCGTGCTGGCGACGTCGGGTGCCGGTGTGGTGGCGGCAGCTGGTGGCGGTGGCGACGGCGGTTGCGGAGGTGGGGGGTGTTGCTGGTGGGGTGACTGGCGGGGGGGTGTGATGAGGATGTCCCTGTCGCCGGAGAAGGTGGCAGTGACCGTGATAGGGCCAGTGTGGGCGCCGCGGTCGATGTCCCGCACCCGCGGGCAGAGACCATGTGCGGGGTCCTCCATCCTCACAATCGCCCTCACGACGGTGGTGTTCCCGTGAACCGTCTGCAGGTGGGCAGGCAGGCGGGCGCCTCCCAACATTTCGGTCAAGACCTGGAAGTCCGAGTCGTTGTAGCCTGAGGCGAGCAACAGGGCCCGGGTGACTCCGGCAACGTTGTCGGCGTTGGCCATGTGGTGTTTGTTTGTTTGTTTGTTTGTTTTTTACAAAGGGCGTCCAGACCAGAACCAAGCTCAAGAACAAGGCTCTGCGGCACAATGCGGCGTCTCATGTGTGAACGTGAGGGCGGCGAAAGAATGTCATGTCGCACATCAAGTGTCGAACTGTGCAGATGGAGGACACTGAAACCGCAAGGGAATGCAGGGTCCATGAGACCAGCGCAAGGCAATAGTCCCGGTGAGGAAGTCTAAGCTACATGGATGCAAACGTGCTGCAAAGGCTAAGAAGCGCGAGATCAGCAACGCCAACAACGCGGTCCAATCACCCAGGCCACAAATGCAATGTCTAGATCGACGTGATTCCGTGCGATTCTACGTGATGCCATTGACATTGACATTGACATTGACATTGACATTGATTACATACTGGTGGTGGGCCATTTTGGCCTAGCCACAGGCTCTGGCGGAATAACCCAGAGCAACATGCACAACGAGTCGTGTCCGAAACCGTTCACTCCCCGCTGACAGGATGGGTCCACTCAATCCCGGTTGGATGTACACCCCTCCAACTCTGCACAATGATCATGACAAACCCGCAGAAAGGCTGCCAGTTGCCCGGCATCTTGCTGCATAAAGTCCGCCACTGAGGTGATGTCGCTGTCCTGAAACAGCTCAGAATGCTGCACCCTCTGATCTACTAGAGCTGGACACCCCCAGACCATGTGCGCCTCATCATCCACCACGCCGCAGCTACACCGCTGACACAGCCGCTCTGCCCGCGGCAGACGCTGCCACCTCCCTGTCTCCACCCCCAGCATGTGACTGCCCATCCGAAACTGTGCTAACCGCCGACGACCGGTCTTGGAGGCGACTGCCTGCAAGTAGCCGGCCAGCTGGTAGTTGTCACCGTTGACAGGGCCCCTGACTCCCAGCCACTCACGCACTTTGCGCAAGTCGCTGCCATTCACAGCATCGAATGTGCGGCGCTGCAGGTGTGCACTGACAACCGAAGTGTCAATGCGCTGCGGCACGCCGTCAACGATGGGTGACATGAAGTGCAGGAACGAGCACACCTGGGCAGCCCAGCATGCTGAGCTGGTCTTGCTGCGCCCCGGCCGGGTGGCCAGAGCACAGTTCTCCAGGAATGCCTGCTTGGTGAGGCGTGTGTCCGGCATTGCGACCAGCCGGTTCCAGAACCGGCAGATGGCCAGCGTTGCCGTGTGTGCCACCGGGAATCGCCCAAGCTCCCCCAACACCGCCACGTTGGGAGTGCCTGTACGCACTCCAAGAACAGACCGAAGAAACTTCCGATGGACAAGCTCACAAGTGTCCATGCCACTACCGCACAACGCCCCCGGTCCCCATGTTTCGACACCATAAAGCATAACAGGACGTACTAGTGCATCGAACAAGTGTAGCTGCAGTGCTGGGTCATGCAAGCTCAGGTCATGGCAACGATGCTGCAATGCAAGTGCGGCGCGCTGGGCGGAGGCCGCTCTGCCGATGCTAGCGGCAGCAAAAGAACTACGACTGGAAATGTCAACCCCCAAATATGTAAACGAGTCCAGCATTTCGATGGGAGCATGCATGTAGGTGAGAACCGGTGGTGCAGCAGCCTGGGCTCCGTACACCACGACCTTAGTCTTCTTCACGTTGACGGTGAGGCGCCACCGCTTGCAGTACGACTCCAGCAGGTCGAGCTGCGCCTGCAGGCCGCGTACGGATGTGGACACCAGGTCCAGATCATCTGCATAGAAGAGGGCAGGTGCCTGCACACCACACAGGGTGGGCAGGTCCAGGTCCGCGCCGGCAGCCTCCAGCTCCGCTTGGAAATCGTCAATGTAAATCCCGAAAAGGGTTGGAGATAGTGGACATCCCTGCTTAACCCCCAGAGTGCTCTGAAATGTGTCGGACATTCCCCCCTCAAACTGCAGTGCCATGGGCACATCAGCATACAGTGCCTGCACGCCCCTCAGAAACTCCCCATGCACCCCAATCCGCTGCAGCTTCTCCCAAAGCAAATCACGAGGTACAGTGTCGTATGCTTTCTTGAAATCGACAAAGCAAGAGTATAGAGGCTGCTTATCTGCCTTGGCCTTCTCAATGAGGGTGCGAACGACGAAGCCATCAATACTGCTGGATTGCTATGACCGCCGCTGATGCGGCCGGAGCTAGCGGCAGACTGCGGCAATGGCAGCTGCGGCCAGCGGCGGCGGCGGCAGCTGGCGATGACTAAGCTGCGCGGCTGAGGAGGCAGCACACGCCGATATGACCATGTGACACAGCCGCGGGTATGTGCATCTGCAGTCTGAGGAGAAAGGTCTGTGAGTGTCGGCTGTCGATGGCAAGGCGGCGCAGCTGATGCCAGACGCCAGTCTACAGCAGGCTCCCCCAAACCGCTGCAAACCGGATCTGACAAGAGCCAAGGCGCTGCTGGAGCTGCGTAGATGGATGCTGTGCGCCGCTGAACGCCGGATGTGCGCCTGGCCGCTACAGGGTGACCAAGCCTGCAGCAGCGCAGTCGCGCATGCGGCGCAGGCGGCTGAAGCGGCTGCTGTGAAGGCTGATGGCGGGCTAACGGCTGTCAGCGTATCATGACGCCGTGTGTGATGGCTGCAGAGCTGTGATGACGCCGGCCAGGTTGTGAAGGCGGTTTCCGAAACCGCTGTGCTGCGGGATCCCTGCTGATCGCCAAACCGAACTGCCCCCGAAGTCCGGCTGGCGACGCAGGGCCGGCTGCAGGCGGCTCCTATGACGATGTAGAAGCTGCTGAAGGTGATGGTGAAGGCGTAGAACCGTAGGAGACGGCGTTGAAGGGGCTGGCCTGTGGAGGCGTGCTGGGTGGTTTGGGGGTCGAAGGCGGCGACTGTGGACTTTCCGTTTGAGCGCTTGCAGTTGACGACGATGAGGAAGGCGCTGAGTGGCTGTGTGAGCGTAGAAGCGGTGTGGACGTCAGGTTTGGCTGGTAGAGGTGTTGTGCTGCCGGGATGGCAACAATTTGGGCTGCTGTGATGGGCCGCAAGGCTGGCACGCTGCTCGCGGAGGCAAGCAAGAGTGGCGAAGGCGATAACGATGCGTGTGATAGCAGCGGCAGGCCGTGCCAGGGGGCCGCTCCCCCTGGCACGGTGAAAACGGAAAGTCGGCCATGTGGTGGATGATCAGCTCGGTAGTGCCGAGGGGCAGCAGCATGCCGCAGGGCTGACACTGAGTGGCCGTGACTTGGAGCTCGGCGCCCGTGGAGGGTGACAGCAAGGTGAAGCCGCGCTGCTGCAATAGGGCATCCACGTGGGCGACGCCGCCGCGAGCAGCGGTGGCGAAGAGCTTGACAGTGAGGACGCCATCACCAACAGCATGGGCACCCATCAGGTCGAAGGTGCCAATGCGGTTGTCCAGCAGCTGGATGAGCTCGAGCTTGACTGTGTTGGCGTCAGCGGTGGCTGGCAAGGCGACCTTGACTGCAATGGGCAGCAGCGCAAGGCTGGTCGCCAGGTCGACAGCACGTTCGGCCCGTAGCCTAGGTGCGCCACCGCGCCGCAGCTGCTCAAGCGAGAGCGTGAGGCTCATGGCTGGGCGAGGTGCAGGATGGCCGTGGTGGTGGGCGTTGGTGTAAGTGTTGGATGAGGGGCGATGGCGGCGATGGCGGCCGCTGCTGCGGCCATGTGTGGGGAAAGGCCTAGCTGTTGGGGGTTGGGGGGCGGTGGGCGTGGCGGGAAGCATGCTGAAGGGGTGGGTACGGAGGGTTGTGGCGTGGGCGGCAGGCAGGTGCTGGGCAGCAGTGCAGCAGTGCAGGGCAGCACTCAGAGCAAGGTGCAGCAGGTGGCAGGCTGAGGGTAGTGGCGGATGCTGGAGGGAGGCAGGCTGGTGATGGCGACGGCGGCAGGCGGCGGGCGGCACTCAGACCAGGGTGCAGCAGGTGGCAGGCTGAGGGTGGTGTGGATGGTGGTGAGGATGGCAGGCTGGTGTTGGCGGCGGCGGCAGGCGGCGGGCAGCACTCAGATCAGGGTGCAGCAGGTGGCAGGCTGAGGGTGGTGTAGGTGGTGGTGAAGACGGCAGGCTGGTGTTGGCGGCGGCGGCAGGCAGCGGGCAGCACCCAGGTCAGGGTGCAGCAGGTGGCAGGCTGAGGGTGGTGCGGGTGGTGGTGAAGACGGCAGGCTGGTGTTGGCGGCGGCGGCAGGCGGTGGGCAGCACTCAGAGCGGGGTGCAGCAGGTGGCAGGCTGAGGGCGTGTGGATGGTGGTGAAGACGGCAGGCTGGTGTTGGCGGCGGCGGTAGGTGGCGGGCAGCACTCAGACCAGGGTGCAACAGGTGGCAGGCTGAGGGCGGTGTGGATGGTGGTGACAACGGCAGGCTGGTGTTGGCGGCGGCGGCGGGCGGCGGGCAGCACTTAGATCAGGGTGCAGCAGGTGGCAGGCTGAGGGTGGTGTGGATGGTGGTGAAGATGGCAGGCTGGTGTTGGCGGCGGTGGCAGGCGGTGGGCAGCACTCAGATCAGGGTGCAGCAGGTGGCAGGCTGAGGGTGGTGTGGCTGGTGGTGAAGGCGGCACCTGGTGTTGGCGGCGGCGGCAGGCGGCGGGCGGCACTCAGGCGAGGGTGCAGCAGATGGCAGGCTGTGGGTGGTGTGGATGGTGGTGAGGATGGCAGGCTGGTGTTGGCGGCGGCGGCAGGCGGCGGGCGGCACTCAGATCAGGGTGCAGCAGGTGGCAGGCTGAGGGTGGTGTGGCTGGTGGTGAAGGCGGCACCTGGTGTTGGCGGCGGCGGCAGGCGGCGGGCGGCACTCAGGCGAGGGTGCAGCAGATGGCAGGCTGTGGGTGGTGTGGATGGTGGTGAGGATGGCAGGCTGGTGTTGGCGGCGGCGGCAGGCGGCGGGCGGCACTCAGACCAGGGTGCAGCAGGTGGCAGGCTGAGGGTGGTGTGGATGGTGGTGAGGATGGCAGGCTGGTGTTGGCGGCGGCGGCAGGCAGCGGGCAGCACTCAGGTCAGGGTGCAGCAGGTGGCAGGCTGAGGGTGGTGTGGATGGTGGTGAAGGCGGCAGGCTGGTGTTGGCGGCGGCGGCGGGCGGCGGGCAGCACTTAGATCAGGGTGCAGCAGGTGGCTGGCTGAGGGTGGTGTGGATGGTGGTGAAGATGGCAGGCTGGTGTTGGCGGCGGCGGCAGGCGGCGGGCAGCACTCAGATCAGGGTGCAGCAGGTGGCAGGCTGAGGGTGGTGTGGCTGGTGGTGAAGGCGGCACCTGGTGTTGGCGGCGGCGGCAGGCGGCGGGCGGCACTCAGGCGAGGGTGCAGCAGATGGCAGGCTGTGGGTGGTGTGGATGGTGGTGAGGATGGCAGGCTGGTGTTGGCGGCGGCGGCAGGCGGCGGGCGGCACTCAGACCAGGGTGCAGCAGGTGGCAGGCTGAGGGTGGTGTGGGTGGTGGTGAGGATGGCAGGCTGGTGTTGGCGGCGGCGGCAGGCAGCGGGCAGCACCCAGGTCAGGGTGCAGCAGGTGGCAGGCTGAGGGTGGTGCGGCTGGTGGTGAAGACGGCGGGCTGGCGTTGGCGGCGGCAGCGGGCGGCGGGCAGCACTTAGATCAGCGTGCAGCAGGTGGCAGGCTGAGGGTGGTGTGGATGGTGGTGAAGGCGGCAGGCTGGTGTTGGCGGCGGCGGCGGGCGGCGGGCAGCACTTAGATCAGGGTGCAGCAGGTGGCAGGCTGAGGGTGGTGTGGATGGTGGTGAAGATGGCAGGCTGGTGTTGGCGGCGGCGGCAGGCGGCGGGCAGCACTCAGATCAGGGTGCAGCAAGTGGCAGGCTGAGGGTGGTGTGGCTGGTGGTGAAGACCCTGGTGCCCGGTGTTGTGCATATCGGACAGCTTGCGGCATCAGCCGCCAGCCCTCTGTTGTTTGCTAGCGCCGGCCCTCAGTCCCCTTGGGTTTGGTTGCTTTCACCAGCATGCAGGGCGCCTCGCGGCGTATCCGGTCCCAGCGGGCCCAGAGCTCGGCGTACTTGTACGCAACCGGTCCCTGCATGTCTGCGCGGGGTTTTCTGGGTTTACCCGCGGGTGCCGTGGCACGTGGACAGACAGACGTTACGACATTTCTAGAGTGGTAGACCCGCAGCGGTGCGACTTCGCCGCGAGTGCGTGGCATTGCTGCCGCCGCCGCTAGGTCCCCGCACTTGTACGACCATTAGGTAGCCTTCCTCATCGGGACTATTGCCTTTCGCTGGTCTCATGGGCCCTGCATTCCCTTGTGGTTTCAGTGTCCTCCATCGACATATTTCGAACATGACGTTTTGATGACATACTCAGCCGCCCTCACGTTCACACGTGAGAAGCCGCATTGTGCCGCAGAGCCTTGTTCTTGAGCTTGGTTCTGGTCTGGACGCCCTTTGTAAAAAACAAACAAACAAACAAACAAACAAACAAAATCCTGGACTCCCACCACCACTCACCCTTACCTATACGCCCGTACCTCATCTGCCCTGTCAGCACTGGACCAAGATCAAGAACAAGAGCAAGAGCAAGACCAAGACCTTAGTAGCATGACAACACCTAGCAGCGGCCACCCGCGGAGCCCGCGCGGATGGGAGCACCTGCCTCAGAAGACCCTGGTGCCCGGTGTTGTGCATATCGGACAGCTTGCGACGTCGGCCGCCAGCCCTCTGTTGTTTGCCAGCGCCAGCCCTCAGTCCCTTTGGGTTTGGTTGCTTTCACCAGCATGCAGGGCGCCTCGCGGCGTATCCGGTCCCAGCGGGCCCAGAGCTCGGCGTACTTGTACGTAACCGGTCCCTGCATGTCTGCGCGGGGTTTTCTGGGTTTACCCGCGGGTGCCGTGGCACGTGGACAGACAGACGTTACGACATTTCTAGAGTGATAGACCCGCAGCGGTGCGACTTCGCCGCGAGTGCGTGGCATTGCTGCCGCCGCCGCTAGGTCCCCGCACTTGTACGACCATTAGGTAGCCTTCCTCATTGGGACTATTGCCTTTCGCTGGTCTCATTGGCCCTGCATTCCCTTGTGGTTTCAGTGTCCTCCATCGACATATTTCGAACATGACGTTTTGATGACATACTCAGCCGCCCTCACGTTCACACGTGAGAAGCCGCACTGTGCCGCAGAGCCTTGTTCTTGAGCTTGGTTCTGGTCTGGACGCCCTTTGTAAAAAACAAACAAACAAACAAACAAACAAACAAACAAAGCAACGGTGGGCCTGCTCAAATTAGTTGCTTTATCTGTTGCAGCGGCGCAGCTTGCACCTTGTCTTGCATCTGTTTTCAACGCTTGTCAAAGGGTGGCAGCGTTGCCAAGGGGCTGGGCTCTGTGCGGCATTACGCCGGTTCACAAGGGGGGCGACGCATCCGATCCGGGTAATTACCGTGGCATTGCTGTTGGCTCTTTATTGGCAAAGCTGTATGCTTGCATGCTTAATGAAAAGCTTATGAGGTGGACCGAGCAGCACCAGCTGCGCGCACGCGGACAGGCGGGCTTCCGCAAGGACCACCGCACCACCGATCAAACCTTCGTCGTTCGCACCCTCATCGAGAAGGCCAAGGCAGATAAGCAGCATCTGTACTCTTGCTTTGTCGATGTCAAGAAAGCATACGACACTGTACCTCGTGATTTGCTTTGGGAGAAGCTGCAGCGGATTGGGGTGCATGGGGAGTTTCTGAGGGGCGTGCAGGCGCTGTATGCTGATGTGCCCATGGCATTGCAGTTTGAGGGGGGAATGTCCGACACATTTCATAGCACTCTGGGGGTTAAGCAGGGATGTCCACTATCTCCAACCCTTTTTGGATTTTTTTGACGATTTCCAAGCGGAGCTGGAGGCCGCCGGCGCGGACCTGGACCTGCCCACCCTATGTGGCGTGCAGGCACCTGCCCTCTTCTATGCAGATGATCTGGACCTGGTGTCCACATCCGTACGCGGCCTGCAGGCGCAGCTCGACCTGCTGGAGTCGTACTGCAGGCGGTGGCGCCTCACCGTCAACGTGAAGAAGACTAAGGTCGTGGTCCATGCAGCTTAGACTTCCTCACCGGGACTATTGCCTTGCGCTGGTCTCATGGGCCCTGCATTCCCTTGTGGTTTCAGTGTCCTCCATCGACATATTTCGAGCATGACGTTGTGATGACATACTCAGCCGCCTTCACGTTCACACGTGAGAAGCCGCATTGTGCCGCAGAGCCTTGTTCTTGAGCTTGGTTCTGGTCTGGACGCCCTTTGTAAAAAACAAACAAACAAACAAACAAACAAACAAAATCCTGGACTCCCACCACCACTCACCCTTACCTATACGCCCGTACCTCATCTGCCCTGTCAGCACTGGACCAAGATCAAGAACAAGAGCAAGAGCAAGACCAAGACCTTAGTAGCATGACAACACCTAGCAGCGGCCACCCGCGGAGCCCGCGCGGATGGGAGCACCTGCCTCAGAAGACCCTGGTGCCCGGTGTTGTGCATATCGGACAGCTTGCGACGTCGGCCGCCAGCCCTCTGTTGTTTGCCAGCGCCAGCCCTCAGTCCCTTTGGGTTTGGTTGCTTTCACCAGCATGCAGGGCGCCTCGCGGCGTATCCGGTCCCAGCGGGCCCAGAGCTCGGCGTACTTGTACGTAACCGGTCCCTGCATGTCTGCGCGGGGTTTTCTGGGTTTACCCGCGGGTGCCGTGGCACGTGGACAGACAGACGTTACGACATTTCTAGAGTGATAGACCCGCAGCGGTGCGACTTCGCCGCGAGTGCGTGGCATTGCTGCCGCCGCCGCTAGGTCCCCGCACTTGTACGACCATTAGGTAGCCTTCCTCATTGGGACTATTGCCTTTCGCTGGTCTCATTGGCCCTGCATTCCCTTGTGGTTTCAGTGTCCTCCATCGACATATTTCGAACATGACGTTTTGATGACATACTCAGCCGCCCTCACGTTCACACGTGAGAAGCCGCACTGTGCCGCAGAGCCTTGTTCTTGAGCTTGGTTCTGGTCTGGACGCCCTTTGTAAAAAACAAACAAACAAACAAACAAACAAACAAAGCAACGGTGGGCCTGCTCAAATTAGTTGCTTTATCTGTTGCAGCGGCGCAGCTTGCACCTTGTCTTGCATCTGTTTTCAACGCTTGTCAAAGGGTGGCAGCGTTGCCAAGGGGCTGGGCTCTGTGCGGCATTACGCCGGTTCACAAGGGGGGCGACGCATCCGATCCGGGTAATTACCGTGGCATTGCTGTTGGCTCTTTATTGGCAAAGCTGTATGCTTGCATGCTTAATGAAAAGCTTATGAGGTGGACCGAGCAGCACCAGCTGCGCGCACGCGGACAGGCGGGCTTCCGCAAGGACCACCGCACCACCGATCAAACCTTCGTCGTTCGCACCCTCATCGAGAAGGCCAAGGCAGATAAGCAGCATCTGTACTCTTGCTTTGTCGATGTCAAGAAAGCATACGACACTGTACCTCGTGATTTGCTTTGGGAGAAGCTGCAGCGGATTGGGGTGCATGGGGAGTTTCTGAGGGGCGTGCAGGCGCTGTATGCTGATGTGCCCATGGCATTGCAGTTTGAGGGGGGAATGTCCGACACATTTCATAGCACTCTGGGGGTTAAGCAGGGATGTCCACTATCTCCAACCCTTTTTGGATTTTTTTGACGATTTCCAAGCGGAGCTGGAGGCCGCCGGCGCGGACCTGGACCTGCCCACCCTATGTGGCGTGCAGGCACCTGCCCTCTTCTATGCAGATGATCTGGACCTGGTGTCCACATCCGTACGCGGCCTGCAGGCGCAGCTCGACCTGCTGGAGTCGTACTGCAGGCGGTGGCGCCTCACCGTCAACGTGAAGAAGACTAAGGTCGTGGTCCATGCAGCTTAGACTTCCTCACCGGGACTATTGCCTTGCGCTGGTCTCATGGGCCCTGCATTCCCTTGTGGTTTCAGTGTCCTCCATCGACATATTTCGAGCATGACGTTGTGATGACATACTCAGCCGCCTTCACGTTCACACGTGAGAAGCCGCATTGTGCCGCAGAGCCTTGTTCTTGAGCTTGGTTCTGGTCTGGACGCCCTTTGTAAAAAACAAACAAACAAACAAACAAACAAACAAAATCCTGGACTCCCACCACCACTCACCCTTACCTATACGCCCGTACCTCATCTGCCCTGTCAGCACTGGACCAAGATCAAGAACAAGAGCAAGAGCAAGACCAAGACCTTAGTAGCATGACAACACCTAGCAGCGGCCACCCGCGGAGCCCGCGCGGATGGGAGCACCTGCCTCAGAAGACCCTGGTGCCCGGTGTTGTGCATATCGGACAGCTTGCGACGTCGGCCGCCAGCCCTCTGTTGTTTGCCAGCGCCAGCCCTCAGTCCCTTTGGGTTTGGTTGCTTTCACCAGCATGCAGGGCGCCTCGCGGCGTATCCGGTCCCAGCGGGCCCAGAGCTCGGCGTACTTGTACGTAACCGGTCCCTGCATGTCTGCGCGGGGTTTTCTGGGTTTACCCGCGGGTGCCGTGGCACGTGGACAGACAGACGTTACGACATTTCTAGAGTGATAGACCCGCAGCGGTGCGACTTCGCCGCGAGTGCGTGGCATTGCTGCCGCCGCCGCTAGGTCCCCGCACTTGTACGACCATTAGGTAGCCTTCCTCATTGGGACTATTGCCTTTCGCTGGTCTCATTGGCCCTGCATTCCCTTGTGGTTTCAGTGTCCTCCATCGACATATTTCGAACATGACGTTTTGATGACATACTCAGCCGCCCTCACGTTCACACGTGAGAAGCCGCACTGTGCCGCAGAGCCTTGTTCTTGAGCTTGGTTCTGGTCTGGACGCCCTTTGTAAAAAACAAACAAACAAACAAACAAACAAACAAACAAAGCAACGGTGGGCCTGCTCAAATTAGTTGCTTTATCTGTTGCAGCGGCGCAGCTTGCACCTTGTCTTGCATCTGTTTTCAACGCTTGTCAAAGGGTGGCAGCGTTGCCAAGGGGCTGGGCTCTGTGCGGCATTACGCCGGTTCACAAGGGGGGCGACGCATCCGATCCGGGTAATTACCGTGGCATTGCTGTTGGCTCTTTATTGGCAAAGCTGTATGCTTGCATGCTTAATGAAAAGCTTATGAGGTGGACCGAGCAGCACCAGCTGCGCGCACGCGGACAGGCGGGCTTCCGCAAGGACCACCGCACCACCGATCAAACCTTCGTCGTTCGCACCCTCATCGAGAAGGCCAAGGCAGATAAGCAGCATCTGTACTCTTGCTTTGTCGATGTCAAGAAAGCATACGACACTGTACCTCGTGATTTGCTTTGGGAGAAGCTGCAGCGGATTGGGGTGCATGGGGAGTTTCTGAGGGGCGTGCAGGCGCTGTATGCTGATGTGCCCATGGCATTGCAGTTTGAGGGGGGAATGTCCGACACATTTCATAGCACTCTGGGGGTTAAGCAGGGATGTCCACTATCTCCAACCCTTTTTGGATTTTTTTGACGATTTCCAAGCGGAGCTGGAGGCCGCCGGCGCGGACCTGGACCTGCCCACCCTATGTGGCGTGCAGGCACCTGCCCTCTTCTATGCAGATGATCTGGACCTGGTGTCCACATCCGTACGCGGCCTGCAGGCGCAGCTCGACCTGCTGGAGTCGTACTGCAGGCGGTGGCGCCTCACCGTCAACGTGAAGAAGACTAAGGTCGTGGTCCATGCAGCTTAGACTTCCTCACCGGGACTATTGCCTTGCGCTGGTCTCATGGGCCCTGCATTCCCTTGTGGTTTCAGTGTCCTCCATCGACATATTTCGAGCATGACGTTGTGATGACATACTCAGCCGCCTTCACGTTCACACGTGAGAAGCCGCATTGTGCCGCAGAGCCTTGTTCTTGAGCTTGGTTCTGGTCTGGACGCCCTTTGTAAAAAACAAACAAACAAACAAACAAACAAACAAAATCCTGGACTCCCACCACCACTCACCCTTACCTATACGCCCGTACCTCATCTGCCCTGTCAGCACTGGACCAAGATCAAGAACAAGAGCAAGAGCAAGACCAAGACCTTAGTAGCATGACAACACCTAGCAGCGGCCACCCGCGGAGCCCGCGCGGATGGGAGCACCTGCCTCAGAAGACCCTGGTGCCCGGTGTTGTGCATATCGGACAGCTTGCGACGTCGGCCGCCAGCCCTCTGTTGTTTGCCAGCGCCAGCCCTCAGTCCCTTTGGGTTTGGTTGCTTTCACCAGCATGCAGGGCGCCTCGCGGCGTATCCGGTCCCAGCGGGCCCAGAGCTCGGCGTACTTGTACGTAACCGGTCCCTGCATGTCTGCGCGGGGTTTTCTGGGTTTACCCGCGGGTGCCGTGGCACGTGGACAGACAGACGTTACGACATTTCTAGAGTGATAGACCCGCAGCGGTGCGACTTCGCCGCGAGTGCGTGGCATTGCTGCCGCCGCCGCTAGGTCCCCGCACTTGTACGACCATTAGGTAGCCTTCCTCATTGGGACTATTGCCTTTCGCTGGTCTCATTGGCCCTGCATTCCCTTGTGGTTTCAGTGTCCTCCATCGACATATTTCGAACATGACGTTTTGATGACATACTCAGCCGCCCTCACGTTCACACGTGAGAAGCCGCACTGTGCCGCAGAGCCTTGTTCTTGAGCTTGGTTCTGGTCTGGACGCCCTTTGTAAAAAACAAACAAACAAACAAACAAACAAACAAACAAAGCAACGGTGGGCCTGCTCAAATTAGTTGCTTTATCTGTTGCAGCGGCGCAGCTTGCACCTTGTCTTGCATCTGTTTTCAACGCTTGTCAAAGGGTGGCAGCGTTGCCAAGGGGCTGGGCTCTGTGCGGCATTACGCCGGTTCACAAGGGGGGCGACGCATCCGATCCGGGTAATTACCGTGGCATTGCTGTTGGCTCTTTATTGGCAAAGCTGTATGCTTGCATGCTTAATGAAAAGCTTATGAGGTGGACCGAGCAGCACCAGCTGCGCGCACGCGGACAGGCGGGCTTCCGCAAGGACCACCGCACCACCGATCAAACCTTCGTCGTTCGCACCCTCATCGAGAAGGCCAAGGCAGATAAGCAGCATCTGTACTCTTGCTTTGTCGATGTCAAGAAAGCATACGACACTGTACCTCGTGATTTGCTTTGGGAGAAGCTGCAGCGGATTGGGGTGCATGGGGAGTTTCTGAGGGGCGTGCAGGCGCTGTATGCTGATGTGCCCATGGCATTGCAGTTTGAGGGGGGAATGTCCGACACATTTCATAGCACTCTGGGGGTTAAGCAGGGATGTCCACTATCTCCAACCCTTTTTGGATTTTTTTGACGATTTCCAAGCGGAGCTGGAGGCCGCCGGCGCGGACCTGGACCTGCCCACCCTATGTGGCGTGCAGGCACCTGCCCTCTTCTATGCAGATGATCTGGACCTGGTGTCCACATCCGTACGCGGCCTGCAGGCGCAGCTCGACCTGCTGGAGTCGTACTGCAGGCGGTGGCGCCTCACCGTCAACGTGAAGAAGACTAAGGTCGTGGTCCATGCAGCTTAGACTTCCTCACCGGGACTATTGCCTTGCGCTGGTCTCATGGGCCCTGCATTCCCTTGTGGTTTCAGTGTCCTCCATCGACATATTTCGAGCATGACGTTGTGATGACATACTCAGCCGCCTTCACGTTCACACGTGAGAAGCCGCATTGTGCCGCAGAGCCTTGTTCTTGAGCTTGGTTCTGGTCTGGACGCCCTTTGTAAAAAACAAACAAACAAACAAACAAACAAACAAAATCCTGGACTCCCACCACCACTCACCCTTACCTATACGCCCGTACCTCATCTGCCCTGTCAGCACTGGACCAAGATCAAGAACAAGAGCAAGAGCAAGACCAAGACCTTAGTAGCATGACAACACCTAGCAGCGGCCACCCGCGGAGCCCGCGCGGATGGGAGCACCTGCCTCAGAAGACCCTGGTGCCCGGTGTTGTGCATATCGGACAGCTTGCGACGTCGGCCGCCAGCCCTCTGTTGTTTGCCAGCGCCAGCCCTCAGTCCCTTTGGGTTTGGTTGCTTTCACCAGCATGCAGGGCGCCTCGCGGCGTATCCGGTCCCAGCGGGCCCAGAGCTCGGCGTACTTGTACGTAACCGGTCCCTGCATGTCTGCGCGGGGTTTTCTGGGTTTACCCGCGGGTGCCGTGGCACGTGGACAGACAGACGTTACGACATTTCTAGAGTGATAGACCCGCAGCGGTGCGACTTCGCCGCGAGTGCGTGGCATTGCTGCCGCCGCCGCTAGGTCCCCGCACTTGTACGACCATTAGGTAGCCTTCCTCATTGGGACTATTGCCTTTCATTGGACACCGTTCAGGGACCGGGTTCGATCCCTGGCGGTGGCGGAAGTTTCGGGTCTAGTTCCGTGTGGGACCAACCCACCCCACCCTATGCAAGTGGTTGCTTCGGCAATCTGCCCTCCATGGTTTGTGTATATAAGTCGTTGAAAAACGCAATACACAAACAGCCTTCCGGTCAAAGGTCCTTTTCCATCGCTATTTGCACTTCCCTTACCGCTATCCTTTCGCTGGTCTCATTGGCCCTGCATTCCCTTGTGGTTTCAGTGTCCTCCATCGACATATTTCGAACATGACGTTTTGATGACATACTCAGCCGCCCTCACGTTCACACGTGAGAAGCCGCACTGTGCCGCAGAGCCTTGTTCTTGAGCTTGGTTCTGGTCTGGACGCCCTTTGTAAAAAACAAACAAACAAACAAACAAACAAACAAACAAAGCAACGGTGGGCCTGCTCAAATTAGTTGCTTTATCTGTTGCAGCGGCGCAGCTTGCACCTTGTCTTGCATCTGTTTTCAACGCTTGTCAAAGGGTGGCAGCGTTGCCAAGGGGCTGGGCTCTGTGCGGCATTACGCCGGTTCACAAGGGGGGCGACGCATCCGATCCGGGTAATTACCGTGGCATTGCTGTTGGCTCTTTATTGGCAAAGCTGTATGCTTGCATGCTTAATGAAAAGCTTATGAGGTGGACCGAGCAGCACCAGCTGCGCGCACGCGGACAGGCGGGCTTCCGCAAGGACCACCGCACCACCGATCAAACCTTCGTCGTTCGCACCCTCATCGAGAAGGCCAAGGCAGATAAGCAGCATCTGTACTCTTGCTTTGTCGATGTCAAGAAAGCATACGACACTGTACCTCGTGATTTGCTTTGGGAGAAGCTGCAGCGGATTGGGGTGCATGGGGAGTTTCTGAGGGGCGTGCAGGCGCTGTATGCTGATGTGCCCATGGCATTGCAGTTTGAGGGGGGAATGTCCGACACATTTCATAGCACTCTGGGGGTTAAGCAGGGATGTCCACTATCTCCAACCCTTTTTGGATTTTTTTGACGATTTCCAAGCGGAGCTGGAGGCCGCCGGCGCGGACCTGGACCTGCCCACCCTATGTGGCGTGCAGGCACCTGCCCTCTTCTATGCAGATGATCTGGACCTGGTGTCCACATCCGTACGCGGCCTGCAGGCGCAGCTCGACCTGCTGGAGTCGTACTGCAGGCGGTGGCGCCTCACCGTCAACGTGAAGAAGACTAAGGTCGTGGTCCATGCAGCTTAGACTTCCTCACCGGGACTATTGCCTTGCGCTGGTCTCATGGGCCCTGCATTCCCTTGTGGTTTCAGTGTCCTCCATCGACATATTTCGAGCATGACGTTGTGATGACATACTCAGCCGCCTTCACGTTCACACGTGAGAAGCCGCATTGTGCCGCAGAGCCTTGTTCTTGAGCTTGGTTCTGGTCTGGACGCCCTTTGTAAAAAACAAACAACCAAACAAACAAACAAGTGTCGAACTGTGCAGATGGAGGACACTGAAACCGCAGGGGATTGCAGGGCCCAAGAGACCAGCGCAAGGCAATAGTCCCGGTGAGGAAGCCTAAGCTGCATGGATGCAAACGTGCTGCAAAGGCCAAGAAGCGCGAGATCAGCAACGCCAACAACGCGGTCCAATCACCCAGGCCACAAATGCAATGTCTAGATCTACGTGATTCCATGTGACTTTACGTGACGCCATAAATACTGCTGGATTGCTATGACCGCCGCTGATGCGGCTGGAGCCAGCGGCGGACTGCGGCAATGGCAGGTCGGCAAGCGGCGGCGGCGGCAGCTGGCGATGGTGAAGCTGCGCGGCTGAGGAGGCAGCACACGCCGATATGACCATGTGACACAGCCGCGGGTATGTGCATCTGCAGTCTGAAAAGAACGGTCTGTGAGTGTCGGCTGTCGATGGCAAGGCGGCGCAGCTGAAGCCAGACGCCAGTCTAGAGCAGGCTCCCCTAAAACGCTGCAAACCGGATCTGACAGGAGCCAAGGCGCTGCTGTAGCTGCGTAGATGGATGCTGTGCCGCTGAACGCCAGATGTGCGCCTGGCCGCTACAGGGTGACGAAGCCTTCGGCTGTGTCAGCGGTGTAGCTGCGGCGTGGTGGATGATGAGGCGCACATGGTCTGGGGGTCTCTAGCTCTAGTAGATCAGAGGGTGCAGCATTCTGAGCTGTTTGAGGACAGCGACATCACCACAGTGGCAGACGTTATGCAGCAGGATGCCGGGCAACTGGCAGCCTTTTTGCGGGTTTGTCATGATCATTGCGCAGAGTTGGAGGGGTGCATCCAACCGGGATTGAGTGGGACCATTCTGTCAGCGGGGAGTGAACCGTTTCGGCCACGACTCGTTGTGCATGTTGCTCTGGGTTAATCCGCCAGAGCCTGTGGCTAGGCCAAAATGGCCCACCACCAGTATGTAATCAATGTCAAAAATGTCTCATCGAGAAGGCCAAGGCAGATAAGCAGCCTCTGTACTCTTGCTTTGTCGATTTCAAGAAAGCATACGACACTGTACCTCGTGATTTGCTTTGGGAGAAGTTGCAGCGGATTGGGGTGCATGGGGAGTTTCTGAGGGGCGTGCAGGCACTGTATGCTGATGTGCCCATGGCATTGCAGTTTGAGGGGGGAATGTCCGACACATTTCAGAGCACTCTGGGGGTTAAGCAGGGATGTCCACTATCTCCAACCCTTTTCGGGATTTACATTGACGATTTCCAAGCGGAGCTGGAGGCCGCCGGCGCGAACCTGGACCTGCCCACCCTGTGTGGTGTGCAGGCACCTGCCCTCTTCTATGCAGATGATCTGGACCTGGTGTCCACATCCGTACACGGCCTGCAGGCGCAGCTCGACCTGCTGGAGTCGTACTGCAAACGCTGGGGGTGGAAACAGGGAGGTGGCAGCGTCTGCCGCGGGCAGAGCGGCTGTGTCAGCGGTGTAGCTGCGGCGTGGTGGATGATGAGGCGCACATGGTCTGGGGGTGTCCTGCTCTAGTAGATCAGAGGGTGCAGCATTCTGAGCTGTTTCAGGACAGCGACATCACCTCAGTGGCGGACTTTATGCAGCAGGATGCCGGGCAACTGGCAGCCTTTTTGCGTGTTTGTCATGATCATTGTGCAGAGTTGGAGGGGTGTACATCCAACCGGGATTGAGTGGACCCATTCTGTCAGCGGGGAGTGAACGGTTTCGGACACGACTCGTTGTGCATGTTGCTCTGGGTTATTCCGCCAGAGCCTGTGGCTAGGCCAAAATGGCCCACCACCAGTATGTAATCAATGTCAATGTCAATGCTGGCGCCTCACCGTCAACGTGAAGAAGACTAAGGTCGTGGTGTACGCAGCCCAGGCTGCGGCACCACCGGTTCTCACCTACATGCATGCTCCCATCGAAGTGCTGGACTCGTTTACCTATTTGGGGGTTGACATCTCTAGTCGTAGTTCTAGGCGGACTTTTGCTGCCGCTAGCATCGGCTGAGCGGCCTCCGCCCAGAGCGCCGCACATGCATTGCAGCATCGTTGCCATGACCTGAGCTTGCATGACGCAGCACTGCAGCTGCACTTGTTCGATGCACTAGTACGTCCTGTTATGCTGTATGGTGTCGAAACATGGGGTCCTGGGGCGTTGTGCGGTAGTGGCATGGACACTTGTGAGCTTGTCCATCGGAAGTTTCTTCGGTCTGTTCTTGGTGTGCGCACAGGCACTCCCAACGTGGCGGTGTTGGGGGAGCTTGGGCGATTCCCGGTGGCACACACGGCAACGCTGGCCATCTGCCGTTCTGGAATCGGCTGGTCGCAATGCCGGACACACGCCTCACCAAGCAGGCATTCCTGGAGAACTGTGCTCTGGCCACCCGGCCGGGGCGCAGCAAGACCAGCTCAGCATGCTGGGCTGCCCAGGTGTGCTCGTTCCTGCACTTCATGTCACCCATCGTTGACAGCGTGCCGCAGCGCATTGACACTTCGGTTGTCAGTGCACACCTGCAGCGCCGCACATTCGATGCTGTGAATGGCAGCGACTTGCGCAAAGTGCGTGAGTGGCTGGGAGTCAGGGGCCCTGTCAACGGTGACAACTACCAGCTGGCCGGCTACTTGCAGGCAGTCGCCTCCAAGACCGGTCGTCGGCGGTTAGCACAGTTTCGGATGGGCAGTCACATGCTGGGGGTGGAAACAGGGAGGTGGCAGCGTCTGCCGCGGGCAGAGCGGCTGTGTCAGCGGTGTAGCTGCGGCGTGGTGGATGATGAGGCACACATGGTCTGGGGTTGTCCAGCTCTAGTAGATCAGAGGGTGCAGCATTCTGAGCTGATTCAGGACAGCGACATCACCACGGTGGCGGACTTTATGCAGCAGGATGCCGGGCAACTGGCAGCCTTTTTTTGTTTGTTTGTTTGTTTTTTAAAAAGGGCGTCCAGACCAGAACCAAGCTCAAGAACAAGGCTCTGCGGCACAAAGCGGCGTCTCACGTGTGAACGTGAGGGCGGCGAAAGAATGTCATGTCACACATCAAGTGTCGAACTGCAGGGCGCCTCGCGGCGTATCCGGTCCCAGCGGGCCCAGAGCTCGGCGTACTTGTACGCACCCGGTCCCTGCATGTCTGCGCGGGGTTTTCTGGGTTTACCCGCGGGTGCCGTGGCACGTGGACAGACAGACGTTTTGACATTTCTGGAGTGATAGACCCGCAGTGGTGCGACTTAGCCGCGAGTGCGTGGCATTGCTGCCGCCGCCGCTAGGTCCCCGCAATTGTACGACCATTAGGTAGCCTTCCTCATCGGGACTATTGCCCTTCGCTGGTCTCATGGGCCCTGCATTCCCTTGTGGTTTCAGTGTCCTCCATCGACATATTTCGAGCATGACGTTGTGATGACATACTCAGCCGCCCTCACGTTCATACGTGAGAAGCCGCATTGTGCCGCAGAGCCTTGTTCTTGAGCTTGGTTCTGGTCTGGACGCCCTTTGTAAAAACAAACAACCAAACAAACAAACAAGTGTCGAACTGTGCAGATGGAGGACACTGAAACCGCAGGGGATTGCAGGGCCCAAGAGACCAGCGCAAGGCAATAGTCCCGGTGAGGAAGCCTAAGCTGCATGGATGCAAACGTGCTGCAAAGGCCAAGAAGCGCGAGATCAGCAACGCCAACAACGCGGTCCAATCACCCAGGCCACAAATGCAATGTCTAGATCTACGTGATTCCATGTGACTTTACGTGACGCCATAAATACTGCTGGATTGCTATGACCGCCGCTGATGCGGCTGGAGCCAGCGGCGGACTGCGGCAATGGCAGGTCGGCAAGCGGCGGCGGCGGCAGCTGGCGATGGTGAAGCTGCGCGGCTGAGGAGGCAGCACACGCCGATATGACAGTGTGACACAGCCGCGGGTATGTGCATCTGCAGTCTGAAAAGAACGGTCTGTGAGTGTCGGCTGTCGATGGCAAGGCGGCGCAGCTGATGCCAGACGCCAGTCTAGAGCAGGCTCCCGTAAAACGCTGCAAACCGGATCTGACAGGAGCCAAGGCGCTGCTGTAGCTGCGTAGATGGATGCTGTGCGCCGCTGAACGCCAGATGTGCGCCTGGCCGCTACAGGGTGACGAAGCCTTCGGCTGTGTCAGCGGTGTAGCTGCGGCGTGGTGGATGATGAGGCACACATGGTCTGGGGTTGTCCAGCTCTAGTAGATCAGAGGGTGCAGCATTCTGAGCTGTTTCAGGACAGCGACATCACCTCAGTGGCGGACTTTATGCAGCAGGATGCCGGTAAGTCCCGCCCTGGACCCCCGCCGCAAACATCGCAGCAACCACCCCCAACGGCTGCCTCCCCACCGCGCCTCCAACTCATCTGAAGCACCTCCTGGACTCCCACCGCCCCTCACCTTCACCTACACCCTCACACCTCACCTGCCAGCACCCGCCGTCGCCTTCACCTTCACTTTCGGTCCCATCCTGGACACCCACCGCCGTTCACCTTGGCCTACAGCCTCACACCTCACCTGCCAGCACCCGCCGTCGCCTTCACCTTCACTTCCGGTCCCATCCTGGACTTCAACCGCCGCTCACCTTCGCCTACACCCTCCACACCTCGCCTGCCAGCACCCGCCGCCGCCTTCACCTTCACTTTCGGTCCCATCCTGGACTCCCGCCGCCACTCACCTTCACCTACACCCTCACACCTCACCTGCCAGCACCCGCCGTCGCCTTCACCTTCACTTTCGGTCCCATCCTGGACTCCCACCGCCACTCACCTTCCACCTACACCCTCACACCTCACCTGCCAGCACCCCCCGTCGCCTTCACCTTCACTTTTGGTCCCATTCTGGACTCCCACCGCCGCTCACCTTCACCTACACCCTCACACCTCACCTGCCAGCACCCGCCGTCGCCTTCACCTTCACTTTCGGTCCCATCCTGGACTCCCACCGCCACTCACCTTCCACCTACACCCTCACACCTCACCTGCCAGCACCCGCCGTCGCCTTCACCTTCACTTTCGGTCCCATCCTGGACTCCCACCGCCGCTCACCTTCGCCTACACCCTCACACCTCACCTGCCAGCACCCGCCGTCGCCTTCACCTTCACTTTCGGTCCCATCCTGGACTCCCACCGCCGCTCACCCTCACCTACACCCTCACACCTCACCTGCCAGCACCCCCCGTCGCCTTCACCTTCACTTTTGGTCCCATTCTGGACTCCCATCGCCGCTCACCTTCACCTACACCCTCACACTCCACCTGCCAGCACCCGCCGCCGACTTCACCTTCACCTCCAGTCCCATTCAGGGCTCCCACCGCCACTCACCTTTATCTACACCCTCACATCTCACCTGCCAGCACCCGCCGTCACCATCACCTTCACCTTCGGTCCCATCCTGGACTCCCACCGCCGCTCACCTTCGCCTACACCCTCACACCTCACCTGCCAGCACCCGCCGTCGCCTTCACCTTCACTTTCGGTCCCATCCTGGACTCCCACCGCCGCTCACCTTCGCCTACACCCTCACACCTCACCTGCCAGCACCCGCCGTCGCCTTCACCTTCACTTTCGGTCCCGTCCTGGACTCCCACCGCCGCTCACCCTCACCTACACCCTCACACCTCACCTGCCAGCACCCGCCGTCGCCTTCACCTTCACTTTCGGTCCCATCCTGAACTCCCACCGCCCCTCACCTTCGCCTACACCCTCACACCTCACCTGCCAGCACCCGCCGTCACCATCACCTTCACCTTCGGTCCCATCCTGGACTCCCACCGCCACTCGCCTTTGCCTACACCCTCCACACCTCACCTGCCAGCACCCGCCGTCGCCTTCACCTTCACTTTCGGTCCCATCCTGGACTCCCACCGCCGCTCACCTTCGCCTACACCCTCACACCTCACCTGCCAGCACCCGCCGTCGCCTTCACCTTCACTTTCGGTCCCATCTTGGACTCCCACCGCCGCTCACCTTCGCCTACACCCTCACACCTCACCTGCCAGCACCCGCCGTCACCATCACCTTCACTTTCGGTCCCATCCTGGACTCCCACCGCCGCTCACCCTCACCTACACCCTCACACCCCATTCATTGGACACCGTTCAGGGACCGGGTTCGATCCCTGGCGGTGGCGGAAGTTTCGGGTCTAGTTCCGTGTGGGACCAACCCACCCCACCCTATGCAAGTGGTTGCTTCGGCAATCTGCCCTCCATGGTTTGTGTATATAAGTCGTTGAAAAACGCAATACACAAACAGCCTTCCGGTCAAAGGTCCTTTTCCATCGCTATTTGCACTTCCCTTACCGCTATCCATTCCACCTACACCCTCACACCTCACCTGCCAGCACCCGCCGTCGCCTTCACCTTCACATTTAGTCCCATCCTGGACTCCCACCGCCGCTCACCTTCGCCTACACCCTCGCACCTCGCTTGCGAGCCCGCCGTCGCCTTCACATTCACATTTAGTCCCATCCTGGACTCCCACCGCCGCTCACCTTCGCCTACACCCTCGCACCTCACCTGCCAGCACCCGCCGTCGCCTTCACCTTCACTCTCAGTCCCATCCTGGACTCCCACCACCATTCAACCTCACCTATGCGCCCGTACCTCATCTGCCCAGTCAGCACTGGGCCAAGATCAAGAACAAGAGCAAGAGCAAGACCAAGACCTTAGTAGCATGACAACACCTAGCAGCGGCCACCCGCGGAGCCCGCGCGGATGGGAGCACCTGCCTCAGAAGACCCTGGTGCCCGGTGTTGTGCATATCGGACAGCTTGCGGCGTCAGCCGCCAGCTTTCTGTTGTTTGCCAGCGCCAGCCCTCAGTCCCTTGGGTTTGGTTGCTTTCACCAGCATGCAGGGCGCCTCGCGGCGTATCCGGTCCCAGCGGGCCCCAGAGCTCGGCGTACTTGTACGCAACCGGTCCCTGCATGTCTGCGCGGGGTTTTCTGGGTTTACCCGCGGGTGCCGTGGCACGTGGACAGACAGACGTTTACGACATTTCTAGAGTGATAGACCCGCAGCGGTGCGACTTCGCCGCGAGTGCGTGGCATTGCTGCCGCCGCCGCCAGGTCCCCGCACTTGTACGACCATTAGGTAGCCTTCCTCATCGGGACTATTGCCTTGCGCTGGTCTCATGGGCCCTGCATTCCCTTGTGGTTTCAGTGTCCTCCATCAACATATTTCGAACATGACGTTTTGATGACATACTCAGCTGCCCTCACGTTCACGCGTGAGAAGCCGCATTGTGCCGCAGAGCCTTGTTCTTGAGCTTGGTTCTGGTCTGGACGCCCTTTGTAAACAACAAACAAACAAACAAAAAAAAAAAGCAGGATGCCGGGCAACTGGCAGCCTTTTTGCGGGTTTGTCATGATCATTGTGCAGAGTTGGAGGGGTGTACATCCAACCGGGATTGAGTGGAACCATTCTGTCAGCGGGGAGTGAACGGTTTCGGCCACGACTCGTTGTGCATGTTGCTCTGGGTTATTCCGCCAGAGCCTGTGGCTAGGCCAAAATGGCCCACCACCAGTATGTAATCAATGTCAAATGTCTATCCCATCCTGGACTCCCACCGCCGCTCACCCTCACCTGTATACGCGTACCTCATCTGCCCTGTCAGCACTGGGCCAAGATCAAGAACAAGAGCAAGAGCAAGACCAAGACCAAGACCTTAGTAGTATGACAACACCTAGCAGCGGCCACCCGCGGAGCCCGCGCGGATGGGAGCACCTGCCTCAGAAGACCCTGGTGCCCGGTGTTGTGCATATCGGACAGCTTGCGGCGTCAGCTGCCAGCCCTCTGTTGTTTGCCAGCGCCAGCCCTCAGTCCCTTTGGGTTTGGTTGCTTTCACCAGCATGCAGGGCGCCTCGCGGCGTATCCGGTCCCAGCGGGCCCAGAGCTCGGCGTACTTGTACGCAACCGGTCCCTGCATGTCTGCGCGGGGTTTTCTGGGTTTACCCGCGGGTGCCGTGGCACGTGGACAGACAGACGTTTTGACATTTCTAGAGTGATAGACCCGCAGCGGTGCGACTTCGCCGCGAGTGCGTGGCATTGCTGCCGCCACCGCTAGGTCCCCGCACCTGTACGACCATTAGGTGGCCTTCCTCATCGGGACTATTGCCTTTCGCTGGTCTCATGGGCCCTGCATTCCCTTGTGGTTTCAGTGTCCTCCATCGACATATTTCGAACATGACGTTTTGATGACATACTCAGCCGCCCTCACGTTCACACGTGAGAAGCCGCATTGTGCCGCAGAGCCTTGTTCTTGAGCTTGGTTCTGGTCTGGACGCCCTTTGTAAGAAACAAACAAACAAACAAACAAACAAACACGGGCCCGCGACCCACAGCAGCGGCCCCAGGCACACGCTCGCCGGCCCCACCAACAACGCCATCCTCCTCAGGACAACACCACCCCTGCCGTCGCCTCCAAGTACCGCCGCTGCTGGGAACAGCTCTGCGGCACCAACATCCGCAAGGCCGATGTCGCCGTCGCCTGGCGAGCCCTTCACTGCCAACTTCGCACACCATCCTTCCTCACCTACTGCCGCTATAAGCACGCCGCTGTCGACATGTCAGGTGACGCCCCCATGCAGAGGGCCTGCTGCCGCTGGCCGGCTTGCCGTACCCCGCTCGTCAACAACCCCGCCACCCTGCAGCCCACCACCGTCGCCAACACCACCCACGTCCTCCTCCACTGCCCGCTCACACGCCCTGCCCTCCAGTGGCTCTGCGACTTGTGGGCTGCCATCGACGGCGGCCACACACCCCCAACCACTCCTGACGTCATCATCGCCGGCGACCCCACTGCCTGGCACCCTGGCCGCCTGGACCTTGAGCTGTGGACCCGGCTTCGGGTCACCTACCTACAGAAGGCCTGGGACGCCCACTGTGCTGTCCACCATGGTGGCCCCACACCCTCATCTACATCTATCGCCGCCGCCACCCTCCACTCCGCCGTCCAGTCGATGCGCACCGAGTTCACTGCCGCCTACACGTCCCCCACGGAGCTAGCACAGCAGTGCGACGCGCACATGACTGAGCTCAGCGAGGCCAACAAATTGACGACGACAACAACCCCATGACCGACTTCAAAAGGATCTGGGTCGCGAGCGGCCTCTGCAGCATGAACGGCCGAGACCTTGTCGTCCGCTGGACGGCCTCTCACCCAGTGCCGCTGCCAGCAATACGTCCACAGCCACAGCCATACTCACATCCACAGCCTCAGCGCCAACCTCAGCCCCGGCCTGAGTCCCGCCCTGGACCCCCGCCGCAAACATCGCAGCAACCACCCCCAACGGCTGCCTCTGTAGCATGACAACACCTAGCAGCGGCCACCCGCGGAGCCCGCGCGGATGGGAGCACCTGCCTCAGAAGACCCTGGTGCCCGGTGTTGTGCATATCGGACAGCTTGCGGCGTCAGCCGCCAGCCCTCAGTTGTTTGCCAGCGCCGGCCCTCAGTCCCTTTGGGTTTGGTTGCTTTCACCAGCATGCAGGGCGCCTCGCGGCGTGTCCGGTCCCAGCGGGCCCAGAGCTCGGCGTACTTGTACGCAACCGGTCCCTGCATGTCTGCGCGGGGTTTTCTGGGTTTACCCGCGGGTGCCGTGGCACGTGGACAGACAGACGTTTTGACATTTCTAGAGTGATAGACCCGCAGCGGTGCGACTTCGCCGCGAGTGCGTGGCATTGCTGCCGCCGCCGCTAGGTCCCCGCACTTGTACGACCATTAGGTAGCCTTCATCATCGGGACTATTGCCTTTCGCTGGTCTCATGGGCCCTGCATTCCCTTGTGGTTTCAGTGTCCTCCATCGACATATTTCGAACATGACGTTTTGATGACATACTCAGCCGCCCTCACGTTCACACGTGAGAAGCCGCATTGTGCCGCAGAGCCTTGTTCTTGAGCTTGGTTCTGGTCTAGACGCCCTTTGTAAAAAACAAACAAACAAACAAAGAAAAACGGCTGCCTCCCCACCGCGCCTCCAACTGATCTGAAGCACTGTCTCGCACGACTACGGTAAATGCCCACACTCACGCCGACGCACATCGCCTACACCCTCACACCTCACCTGCCAGCACCCGCCGTCATCTTCACCTTCACTTTCGGTCCCATCCTGGACTCCCACCGCCGCTCACCTTCACCTCCACCCTCACACTCCACCTGTCAGCACCCGCCGCCGCCTTCACCTTCACTTCCGGTCCCATCCTGGACTCCCACCGCCGCTCACCTTCGCCTACACCCTCACACCTCACCTGCCAGCACCCGCCGTCGCCTTCACCTTCACTTTCGGTCCCATCCTGGACTCCCACCGCCGCTCACCCTCACCTACACCCTCACACCTCACCTGCCAGCACCCCCCGTCGCCTTCACCTTCACTTTTGGTCCCATTCTGGACTCCCATCGCCGCTCACCTTCACCTACACCCTCACACTCCACCTGCCAGCACCCGCCGCCGACTTCACCTTCACCTCCAGTCCCATTCAGGGCTCCCACCGCCACTCACCTTTATCTACACCCTCACATCTCACCTGCCAGCACCCGCCGTCACCATCACCTTCACCTTCGGTCCCATCCTGGACTCCCACCGCCGCTCACCTTCGCCTACACCCTCACACCTCACCTGCCAGCACCCGCCGTCGCCTTCACCTTCACTTTCGGTCCCATCCTGGACTCCCACCGCCGCTCACCTTCGCCTACACCCTCACACCTCACCTGCCAGCACCCGCCGTCGCCTTCACCTTCACTTTCGGTCCCGTCCTGGACTCCCACCGCCGCTCACCCTCACCTACACCCTCACACCTCACCTGCCAGCACCCGCCGTCGCCTTCACCTTCACTTTCGGTCCCATCCTGAACTCCCACCGCCCCTCACCTTCGCCTACACCCTCACACCTCACCTGCCAGCACCCGCCGTCACCATCACCTTCACCTTCGGTCCCATCCTGGACTCCCACCGCCACTCGCCTTTGCCTACACCCTCCACACCTCACCTGCCAGCACCCGCCGTCGCCTTCACCTTCACTTTCCGTCCCATCCTGGACTCCCACCGCCGCTCACCTTCGCCTACACCCTCACACCTCACCTGCCAGCACCCGCCGTCGCCTTCACCTTCACTTTCGGTCCCATCTTGGACTCCCACCGCCGCTCACCTTCGCCTACACCCTCACACCTCACCTGCCAGCACCCGCCGTCACCATCACCTTCACTTTCGGTCCCATCCTGGACTCCCACCGCCGCTCACCCTCACCTACACCCTCACACCTCACCTGCCAGCACCCGCCGTCGCCTTCACCTTCACCTTTGGTCCCATCCTGGACTCCCACCGCCACTCACCTTCACCTACACCCTCACACCTCACCTGCCAGCACCCGCCGTCGCCTTCACCTTCACATTTAGTCCCATCCTGGACTCCCACCGCCGCTCACCTTCGCCTACACCCTCGCACCTCGCTTGCGAGCCCGCCGTCGCCTTCACATTCACATTTAGTCCCATCCTGGACTCCCACCGCCGCTCACCTTCGCCTACACCCTCGCACCTCACCTGCCAGCACCCGCCGTCGCCTTCACCTTCACTCTCAGTCCCATCCTGGACTCCCACCACCATTCAACCTCACCTATGCGCCCGTACCTCATCTGCCCAGTCAGCACTGGGCCAAGATCAAGAACAAGAGCAAGAGCAAGACCAAGACCTTAGTAGCATGACAACACCTAGCAGCGGCCACCCGCGGAGCCCGCGCGGATGGGAGCACCTGCCTCAGAAGACCCTGGTGCCCGGTGTTGTGCATATCGGACAGCTTGCGGCGTCAGCCGCCAGCTTTCTGTTGTTTGCCAGCGCCAGCCCTCAGTCCCTTGGGTTTGGTTGCTTTCACCAGCATGCAGGGCGCCTCGCGGCGTATCCGGTCCCAGCGGGCCCCAGAGCTCGGCGTACTTGTACGCAACCGGTCCCTGCATGTCTGCGCGGGGTTTTCTGGGTTTACCCGCGGGTGCCGTGGCACGTGGACAGACAGACGTTTACGACATTTCTAGAGTGATAGACCCGCAGCGGTGCGACTTCGCCGCGAGTGCGTGGCATTGCTGCCGCCGCCGCCAGGTCCCCGCACTTGTACGACCATTAGGTAGCCTTCCTCATCGGGACTATTGCCTTGCGCTGGTCTCATGGGCCCTGCATTCCCTTGTGGTTTCAGTGTCCTCCATCAACATATTTCGAACATGACGTTTTGATGACATACTCAGCTGCCCTCACGTTCACGCGTGAGAAGCCGCATTGTGCCGCAGAGCCTTGTTCTTGAGCTTGGTTCTGGTCTGGACGCCCTTTGTAAACAACAAACAAACAAACAAAAAAAAAAGCAGGATGCCGGGCAACTGGCAGCCTTTTTGCGGGTTTGTCATGATCATTGTGCAGAGTTGGAGGGGTGTACATCCAACCGGGATTGAGTGGAACCATTCTGTCAGCGGGGAGTGAACGGTTTCGGCCACGACTCGTTGTGCATGTTGCTCTGGGTTATTCCGCCAGAGCCTGTGGCTAGGCCAAAATGGCCCACCACCAGTATGTAATCAATGTCAAATGTCTATCCCATCCTGGACTCCCACCGCCGCTCACCCTCACCTGTATACGCGTACCTCATCTGCCCTGTCAGCACTGGGCCAAGATCAAGAACAAGAGCAAGAGCAAGACCAAGACCAAGACCTTAGTAGTATGACAACACCTAGCAGCGGCCACCCGCGGAGCCCGCGCGGATGGGAGCACCTGCCTCAGAAGACCCTGGTGCCCGGTGTTGTGCATATCGGACAGCTTGCGGCGTCAGCTGCCAGCCCTCTGTTGTTTGCCAGCGCCAGCCCTCAGTCCCTTTGGGTTTGGTTGCTTTCACCAGCATGCAGGGCGCCTCGCGGCGTATCCGGTCCCAGCGGGCCCAGAGCTCGGCGTACTTGTACGCAACCGGTCCCTGCATGTCTGCGCGGGGTTTTCTGGGTTTACCCGCGGGTGCCGTGGCACGTGGACAGACAGACGTTTTGACATTTCTAGAGTGATAGACCCGCAGCGGTGCGACTTCGCCGCGAGTGCGTGGCATTGCTGCCGCCGCCGCTAGGTCCCCGCACCTGTACGACCATTAGGTGGCCTTCCTCATCGGGACTATTGCCTTTCGCTGGTCTCATGGGCCCTGCATTCCCTTGTGGTTTCAGTGTCCTCCATCGACATATTTCGAACATGACGTTTTGATGACATACTCAGCCGCCCTCACGTTCACACGTGAGAAGCCGCATTGTGCCGCAGAGCCTTGTTCTTGAGCTTGGTTCTGGTCTGGACGCCCTTTGTAAGAAACAAACAAACAAACAAACAAACACCGCTATCCATTCATTGGACACCGTTCAGGGACCGGGTTCGATCCCTGGCGGTGGCGGAAGTTTCGGGTCTAGTTCCGTGTGGGACCAACCCACCCCACCCTATGCAAGTGGTTGCTTCGGCAATCTGCCCTCCATGGTTTGTGTATATAAGTCGTTGAAAAACGCAATACACAAACAGCCTTCCGGTCAAAGGTCCTTTTCCATCGCTATTTGCACTTCCCTTACCGCTATCCATTCCATTCCAAACAAACACGGGCCCGCGACCCACAGCAGCGGCCCCAGGCACACGCTCGCCGGCCCCACCAACAACGCCATCCTCCTCAGGACAACACCACCCCTGCCGTCGCCTCCAAGTACCGCCGCTGCTGGGAACAGCTCTGCGGCACCAACATCCGCAAGGCCGATGTCGCCGTCGCCTGGCGAGCCCTTCACTGCCAACTTCGCACACCATCCTTCCTCACCTACTGCCGCTATAAGCACGCCGCTGTCGACATGTCAGGTGACGCCCCCATGCAGAGGGCCTGCTGCCGCTGGCCGGCTTGCCGTACCCCGCTCGTCAACAACCCCGCCACCCTGCAGCCCACCACCGTCGCCAACACCACCCACGTCCTCCTCCACTGCCCGCTCACACGCCCTGCCCTCCAGTGGCTCTGCGACTTGTGGGCTGCCATCGACGGCGGCCACACACCCCCAACCACTCCTGACGTCATCATCGCCGGCGACCCCACTGCCTGGCACCCTGGCCGCCTGGACCTTGAGCTGTGGACCCGGCTTCGGGTCACCTACCTACAGAAGGCCTGGGACGCCCACTGTGCTGTCCACCATGGTGGCCCCACACCCTCATCTACATCTATCGCCGCCGCCACCCTCCACTCCGCCGTCCAGTCGATGCGCACCGAGTTCACTGCCGCCTACACGTCCCCCACGGAGCTAGCACAGCAGTGCGACGCGCACATGACTGAGCTCAGCGAGGCCAACAAATTGACGACGACAACAACCCCATGACCGACTTCAAAAGGATCTGGGTCGCGAGCGGCCTCTGCAGCATGAACGGCCGAGACCTTGTCGTCCGCTGGACGGCCTCTCACCCAGTGCCGCTGCCAGCAATACGTCCACAGCCACAGCCATACTCACATCCACAGCCTCAGCGCCAACCTCAGCCCCGGCCTGAGTCCCGCCCTGGACCCCCGCCGCAAACATCGCAGCAACCACCCCCAACGGCTGCCTCTGTAGCATGACAACACCTAGCAGCGGCCACCCGCGGAGCCCGCGCGGATGGGAGCACCTGCCTCAGAAGACCCTGGTGCCCGGTGTTGTGCATATCGGACAGCTTGCGGCGTCAGCCGCCAGCCCTCAGTTGTTTGCCAGCGCCGGCCCTCAGTCCCTTTGGGTTTGGTTGCTTTCACCAGCATGCAGGGCGCCTCGCGGCGTGTCCGGTCCCAGCGGGCCCAGAGCTCGGCGTACTTGTACGCAACCGGTCCCTGCATGTCTGCGCGGGGTTTTCTGGGTTTACCCGCGGGTGCCGTGGCACGTGGACAGACAGACGTTTTGACATTTCTAGAGTGATAGACCCGCAGCGGTGCGACTTCGCCGCGAGTGCGTGGCATTGCTGCCGCCGCCGCTAGGTCCCCGCACTTGTACGACCATTAGGTAGCCTTCATCATCGGGACTATTGCCTTTCGCTGGTCTCATGGGCCCTGCATTCCCTTGTGGTTTCAGTGTCCTCCATCGACATATTTCGAACATGACGTTTTGATGACATACTCAGCCGCCCTCACGTTCACACGTGAGAAGCCGCATTGTGCCGCAGAGCCTTGTTCTTGAGCTTGGTTCTGGTCTAGACGCCCTTTGTAAAAAACAAACAAACAAACAAAGAAAAACGGCTGCCTCCCCACCGCGCCTCCAACTGATCTGAAGCACTGTCTCGCACGACTACGGTAAATGCCCACACTCACGCCGACGCACATCGCCTACACCCTCACACCTCACCTGCCAGCACCCGCCGTCATCTTCACCTTCACTTTCGGTCCCATCCTGGACTCCCACCGCCGCTCACCTTCACCTCCACCCTCACACTCCACCTGTCAGCACCCGCCGCCGCCTTCACCTTCACTTCCGGTCCCATCCTGGACTCCCACCGCCGCTCACCTTCACCTCCACCCTCACACTCCACCTGTCAGCACCCGCCGCCGCCTTCACCTTCACCTTCATCTTCAGTCCCATCCTGGACTCCCACCGCCACTCACCTTCACCTACACCCTCCACACCTCGCCTACCAGCACCCGCCGTCGCCTTCACCTTCACCTCTGGTCCCATCTTGGACTCCCACCACCACTCACCCTCACCTATACACCCGTACCTCACCTGCCCAGTCCGCACTGGACCAAGATCAAGCACAAGAGCAAGAGCAAGACCAAGACTTCAGTAGCATGACAACACCTAGCAGCGGCCACCCGCGGAGCCCGCGCGGATGGGAGCACCTGCCTCAGAAGACCCTGGTGCCCGGTGTTGTGCATATCGGACAGCTTGCGGCGTCAGCCGCCAGCCCTCTGTTGTTTGCTAGCGCCGGCCCTCAGTCCCTTTGGGTTTGGTTGCTTTCACCAGCATGCAGGGCGCCTCGCGGCGTATCCGGTCCCAGCGGGCCCAGAGCTCGGCGTACTTGTACGCAACCGGTCCCTGCATGTCTGCGCGGGGTTTTCTGGGTTTACCCGCGGGTGCCGTGGCACGTGGACACACAGACGTTACGACATTTCTAGAGTGATAGACCCGCAGCGGTGCGACTTCGCCGCGAGTGCGTGGCATTGCTGCCGCCGCCGCTAGGTCCCCGCACTTGTACGACCATTAGGTAGCCTTCCTCATCGGGACTATTGCCTTTCGCTGGTCTCATGGGCCCTGCATTCCCTTGTGGTTTCAGTGTCCTCCATCGACATATTTCGAACATGACGTTTTGATGACATACTCAGCCGCCCTCACGTTCACACGTGAGAAGCCGCATTGTGCCGCAGAGCCTTGTTCTTGAGCTTGGTTCTGGTCTGGACGCCCTTTGTAAAAAACAAACAAACAAACAAACAAACCTTCACGCGGGTTTTGGCTGGTCGCCTGGGCGCGGCGCTCAGCAATGTGGTTGACCCGTAGCAGGCCGCCTTCCTGCCCCACCGCAGCATCGGCGACAGCATCATCACCATGCAGCTGCTGCCGCGCTTGCTTGCGCGCGAGCGGCGATCAGCACTTGCTGTGCTGTGCGATTTTCGCAAAGCATATGACACTGTTGATCGCAGCTTCTTGATACAGGCACTCTGCCTGCTGGGCGCTGGGCCTTGCTTCCTGCGCATGCTGGTCAGGCTGCTGACCGGCCGCAGGTCACGGGCTCACGCCAATGGCTACCTCAGCCAGCCAGTCAGCTTTGCCGCAGGCGTGCCGCAGGGTTGCCCGCTGTCGCCGGCGCTGTACCTGGTCATCGGCCAGGCACTCAGCCGCTGGCTGTCGGCATGCGGCGTCGGCATCGCAGTGTGGATGGATAGCGGTAAGGGAAGTGCAAATAGCGATGGAAAAGGACCTTTGACCGGAAGGCTGTTTGTGTATTGTTTGTTTGTTTGTTTGTTTGTTTTTTACAAAGCTGTTTGTGTATTGCATTTTTTCCACGACTTATATACACAAACCATGGAGGGCAGATTGCCGAAGCAACCACTTGCATAGGGTGGGGTGGGTTGCTCCCACACGGAACTAGACCCGAAACTTCCGCCACCGCCAGGGATCGAACCCGGTCCCTGAACGGTGTCCAATGAATGGGTGGAAACAGGGAGGTGGCAGCGTCTGCCGCGGGCAGAGCGGCTGTGTCAGCGATAGCTGCCTCATCATCCACCATTGGATGATGAGGCACACATGGTCTGGGGTTGTCCAGCTCTAGTAGATCAGAGGGTGATTAGACTGCAGCGTTTGGACTGGATTGAGCTTTCCTGCGCTTGGCCAGCAGTACCTGCGCGCTGGCTGTGACGCCTCATCAGGCACATTGCTCGCGGTCAGCATCATGCGCTATGGGGGCTGCCCACTTGCTACCTAGCCCTTTCCATTTGGACAACTTGCAGCCCGCATGGGCGTTGGTCTGCCCTCGTGGCACATGCTTTTCCACTTCCAAAACAAACAAACAAACAAGTGCTTTTCCACCAGCCAGACGCATTGCTTGCGTCCATTCAGTTGTTTCCCCGTGTGTACGGCGCATTCGTGTGTTCGGGCACATCCAGGGCAGATTGGCCTGCAGTCTAGATTGGTGCTCCACAGTTCTTGGTTGCCAGCATTGACTTGTTGTGTGACCAGTGGAGTATATGGGATGTAACCACCTCAATCAAGTAGATCAGAGGGTGCAGCTTTCTGAGCTGTTTCAGGACAGCGACATCACCACAGTGGCGGACTTTATGCAGCAAGATGCCGGGCAACTGGCAGCCTTTTTGCGGGGTTGTCATGATCATTGTGCAGAGTTGGAGGGGTGTACATCCAACCGGGATTGAGTGGAACCATCCTGTCAGCGGGGAGTGAACGGTTTCGGACACGACTCGTTGTGCATGTTGCTCTGGGTTATTCCGCCAGAGCCTGTGGCTAGGCCAAAATGGCCCACCACCGGTATGTATTCAATGTCAATGTCAATGTCACGGCCACCACAACCCCCAGCGTGGGAAGTGTGCCTGCGTGCGGCTGGTGTCTGGCTCCCGCCGTACCACCCGCCGCCCCCGCACTCGTCTGATGCCCCAGGCACAGGACCTCCTCCGTCAATCGACGTCTCGGAGCAGTGGGAGGTTGACTCCGCCCACCGCTTCGTGCGCCGCCAGGGCGATGATCGACTCTACCGCGTGCGCTTCGACCACACCCTCGCTGCCCATGACGACGCTGCCTCACTCCTCGACACCCAGCCCCCCTGGCAACCCTGCCATCTCGTCATGTGGTCACCTCCCGCACACCGCGCGGCTGCTGGCGCAGCGCCATCGGCCGACGGGAACGACAGTGACGTGCCCGCTCACAAGAAGATGGATCGCCCCTACTTCCTTGCCGAGCTCGCCGATTTGACCATCGTCCCCGACATCTACGGCTACAGCGAAGAAGACCGCAACCTCATGGAGTACGAGGTCTCCCTTGGAACGGCACACCTCCTGGAGTCGGAGCTTCTCCAGCAAGGCCGCATCACCTTGGCCACCACGCAGCCCACAGCCATCCCTCGTTGGTTCGCCCCAGGCTACGCCCGCGTCGAGGTCGCCGAGCATGCCGTCATCACCGAGGCCCAGCAGCACCGCACGGCTCAGCGGGACTACATCGACCACCCAGACTGGGTTACACGCACCTCCCCGCAGGCACCACTGGCGATAACAGCAGCTGCTGCACCCCACTCCACTTCTCCGACGCCCACTCAGCCGACTCAGCCGGACTCCCCACCCCCTGCCGACCAGCCCACAACTAGTTCCTCACGCCCTGACTCGCCCTCGCCAACAGCAGCTCCACACCGTCTCCCATGCTTCGTCGCCATCACACGCCCCAACCAAGCGTGCACGCTATGGCGACACGGGCCCGCCGTCGCCACCCGCCGTCGCCTTCACCGTCACCTTCTGCCGGTTCTGGAATCGGCTGGTCGCGATGCCGGACACACATTGACATTGACATTGATTACATACTGGTGGTGGGCCATTTTGGCCTAGCCACAGGCTCTGGCGGAATAACCCAGAGCAACATGCACAACGAGTCGTGTCCGAAACCGTTCACTCCCCGCTGACAGAATGGGTCCACTCAATCCCGGTTGGATGTACACCCCTCCAACTCTGCACAATGATCATGACAAACACGCAAAAAGGCTGCCAGTTGCCCGGCATCCTGCTGCATAAAGTCCGCCACTGAGGTGATGTCGCTGTCCTGAAACAGCTCAGAATGCTAACACACGCCTCACCAAGCAGGCATTCCTGGAGAACTGTGCTCTGGCCACCCGGCCGGGGCGCAGCAAGACCAGCTCAGCATGCTGGGCTGCCCAGGTGTGCTCGTTCCTGCACTTCATGTCACCCATCGTTGACGGCGTGCCGCAGCGCATTGACACTTCGGTTGTCAGTGCACACCTGCAGCGCCGCACATTCGATGCTGTGAATGGCAGCGACTTGCGCAAAGTGCGTGAGTGGCTGGGAGTCAGGGGCCCTGTCAACGGTGACAACTACCAGCTGGCCGGCTACTTGCAGGCAGTCGCCTCCAAGACCGGTCGTCGGCGGTTAGCACAGTTTCGGATGGGCAGTCACATGCTGGGGGTGGAGACAGGGAGGTGGCAGCGTCTGCCGCGGGCAGAGCGGCTGTGTCAGCGGTGTAGCTGCGGCGTGGTGGATGATGAGGCGCACATGGTCTGGGGGTGTCCAGCTCTAGTAGATCAGAGGGTGCAGCATTCTGAGCTGTTTCAGGACAGCGACATCACCTCAGTGGCGGACTTTATGCAGCAGGGTGCCGGGCAACTGGCAGCCTTTTTGCGGGTTTGTCATGATCATTGTGCAGAGTTGGAGGGGTGTACATCCAACCGGGATTGAGTGGAACCATTCTGTCAGCGGGGAGTGAACGGTTTCGGCCACGACTCGTTGTGCATGTTGCTCTGGGTTATTCCGCCAGTTTGTTTGTTTGTTTGTTTTTAACAAAGGGCGTCCAGACCAGAACCAAGCTCAAGAACAAGGCTCTGCGGCACAATGCGGCTTCTCACGTGTGAACGTGAGGGCGGCTGAGTATGTCATCAAAACGTCATGTTCGAAATATGTCGATGGAGGACACTGAAACCACAAGGGAATGCAGGGCCCATGAGACCAGCGAAAGGCAATAGTCCCGATGAGGAAGGCTACCTAATGGCCGTACAAGTGCGGGGACCTAGCGGCGGCGGCAGCAATGCCACGCACTCGCGGCGAAGTCGCACCGCTGCGGGTCTATCACTCTAGAAATGTCAAAACGTCTGTCTGTCCACGTGCCACGGCACCCGCGGGTAAACCCAGAAAACCCCGCGCAGACATGCAGGGACCGGTTGCGTACAAGTACGCCGAGCTCTGGGCCCGCTGGGACCGGATACGCCGCGAGGCGCCCTGCATGCTGGTGAAAGCAACCAAACCCAGAGGGACTGAGGGCTGGCGCTGGCAAACAACAGAGGGCTGGCGGCTGACGCCGCAAGCTGTCCGATATGCACAACACCGGGCACCAGGGTCTTCTGAGGCAGGTGCTCCCATCCGCGCGGGCTCCGCGGGTGGCCGCTGCTAGGTGTTGTCATGCTACTAAGGTCTTGGTCTTGCTCTTGCTCTTGTTCTTGATCTTGGCCCAGTGCTGACAGGGCAGATGAGGTACGCGTATATAGGTGAGGTTGAATGGTGGTGGGAGTCCAGGATGGGATAGACATTTGACATTGATTACATACTGGTGGTGGGCCATTTTGGCCTAGCCACAGGCTCTGGCTACACCCTCACACCTCACCTGCCAGCACCCGCCGTCGCCTTCACCTTCACCTTCGGTCCCATCCTGGACTCCCACCGCCGCTCACCGTCACCTACACCCTCACACCTCACCTGTCAGCACCCGCCGTCGCCTTCACCTTCACTTTTGGTCCCATCCTGGACTCCCACCGCCGCTCACCTTCACCTCCACCCTCACACTCCACCTGTCAGCACCCGCCGCCGCCTTCACCTTCACCTCCAGTCCCATTCTGGGCTCCCACCGCCACTCACCTTCATCTACACCCTCACACCTCACCTGCCAGCACCCGCCGTGGCCCTCACCTTCACCTTCTATCCCATCTTGGACTCCCACCGCCACTCACCTTCACCTACACCCTCACACCTCACCTGTCAGCACCCGCCGCCGCCTTCACTTTCACCTTCAGTCCCATCCTGGACTCCCACCGCCACTCACCTTCGCCTACATCCTCACACCTCACCTGCCAGCACCCGCCGTCGCCTTCACCTTCACCTTCGGTCCCATTCTGGACTCCCACCGCCGCTCGCCTTCGCCTACACCCCCACACCTCACCTGCCAGCACCCGTCGTCGCCATCACCTTCACCTTCGGTCCCATACCAGACTCCCACCGCCGCTCACCTTCACCTACACCCCCACACCTCACCTGCCAGCGCCCGCCATCGCCTTCACCTTCACTTTCGGTCCCATCCTGGACTCCCACCGCCACTCACCTTCGCCTACACCCTCACACCTCACCTGCCAGCACCCGCCGTCGCCTTCACCTTCACTTTCGGTCCCATCCTGGACTCCAACCGCCGCTCACCTTCGCCTACACCCTCCACACCTCACCTGCCAGCACCCGCCGTCGCCTTCACCTTCACTTTCGGTCCCGTCCTGGACTCCCACCGCCGCTCACCTTCGCCTACACCCTCACACCTCACCTGCCAGCACCCGCCGTCGCCTTCCCCTTCACCTTCGGCCCCATCCTGGACTCCCACCGCCGCTCACCGTCACCTACACCCTCACACCTCATCTGCCAGCACCCGCCGTCGCCTTCACCTTCACTTTCGGTCCCATACCGGACTGCCACCGCCGTTCACCTTCACCTACACCCTCACACCTCACCTGCCAACACCCGCCGTCGCCTTCACCTTCACTTTCGGTCCCGTCCTGGACTCCCACCGCCGCTCACCTTCGCCTACACCCTCACACCTCACCTGCCAGCACCCGCCGTCGCCTTCACCTTCACTTTCGGTCCCATTCTGGACTCCCACCAACACTCACCTTCGCCTACACCCTCACACCTCACCTGCCAGCACCCGCCGTCGCCTTCACCTTCACTTTCGGTCCCATCCTGGACTCCCACCGCCGCTCACCTTCGCCTACACCCTCACACCTCACCTGCCAGCACCCGCCGCCGCCTTCACCTTCGCCTTCGGTCCCATCCTGGACCCCCGCCGCCACTCACCCTCACCTACACCCTCACACCTCACCTGCCAGCACCCGCCGTCGCCCTCACCTTCACCTTCGGTCCCATCTTGGACTCCCACCACCACTCACCTTCACCTACACCCCCGCACCTCGCTTGCGAGCCCGCCGTCGCCTTCACCTTCACTCTCAGTCCCATCCTGGACTCCCACCACCATTCAACCTCACCTATACGCCCGTACCTCATCTGCCCAGTCAGCACTGGGCCAAGATCAAGAACAAGAGCAAGAGCAAGACCAAGACCTTAGTAGCATGACAACACCTAGCAGCGGCCACCCGCGGAGCCCGCGCGGATGGGAGCACCTGCCTCAGAAGACCCTGGTGCCCGGTGTTGTGCATATCGGACAGCTTGCGGCGTCAGCCGCCAGCCCTCTGTTGTTTGCCAGCGCCAGCCCTCAGTCCCTTTGGGTTTGGTTGCTTTCACCAGCATGCAGGGCGCCTCGCGGCGTATCCGGTCCCAGCGGGCCCAGAGCTCGGCGTACTTGTACGCAACCGGTCCCTGCATGTCTGCGCGGGGTTTTCTGGGTTTACCCGCGGGTGCCGTGGCACGTGGACAGACAGACGTTTTGACATTTCTAGAGTGATAGACCCGCAGCGGTGCGACTTCGCCGCGAGTGCGTGGCATTGCTGCCGCCGCCGCTAGGTCCCCGCACTTGTACGGCCATTAGGTAGCCTTCCTCATCGGGACTATTGCCTTTCGCTGGTCTCATGGGCCCTGCATTCCCTTGTGGCTTCAGTGTCCTCCATCGACATATTTCGAACATGACGTTTTGATGACATACTCAGCCGCCCTCACGTTCACACGTGAGAAGCCGCATTGTGCCGCAGAGCCTTGTTCTTGAGCTTGGTTCTGGTCTGGACGCCCTTTGTAAAAAACAAACAAACAAACAAACAAACACCTCATTTGCCGGCACCCGCCGTCGCCATCACCTTCACTTTCGGTCCCATACCGGACTCCCACCGCCGCTCACCCTCACCTACACCCTCACACCTCACCTGCCAACACCCGCCGTCGCCATCACTTTCACCTTCGGTCCCATACCGGACTCCCACCGCCCCTCACCCTCACCTACACCCTCACACCTCACCTGCCAACACCCGCCGTCGCCATCACCTTCACCTTCGGTCCCATCCTGGACTCCCACCGCCCCTCACCTTCACCTACGCCCTCACACCTCACCTGCCCGCGCCCGCCGTCGCCATCACCTTCACTTTCGGTCCTATCCTGGACTCCCACCGCCCAGGGGTGGGCCTTCCCCGCACTTCCCCGCCTTCCCCGCACTTGCGGTGTTTCAGTTTTTGAGAGTGTGGCACCGCAGCGTCGGGACGCAGCGGCACAGCTGCGCAGGAGCCAGCACCATGCAGCCCAGGACGCAGCTCCGGTGGCGAACGCACGCCGCGCAGCCGCAGATGCTATGCAATTTGCACAGCATCACCTCGCGCCGCGCCGGCAGCGGCGGCCAAGCGCTCTTGGCCCTCACCCTGCTGTTGCTCCCCTTGGCATTGCATAACGCTTTGCTGTGCTGCCTGTTGAGCCCACTTCTCACACATCACCTGGTGGCCCCACTTTGGCTGAGGGAACATCACCCTCTCCAGCAAAGGCGCCAGCCACCCCCAAACCCACCCCCAACCGTGTCTGCTAGGGGTGTTGGGGCCGGGCTGCGCCCGGCGCAATCCGGTCCCCTAACAGCGCCCTGTCTGTACTGAGCCTGAACGTCCAGGGGTGGCTGACCAGAGATGCATCTGCGCTATCGCAGGTCATCAAGGCGGCTGACTTCGACGTGCTGGCCTTCAGCGAGACGTGGGCGCGGGAGGGGACCGACGCGCCGGAGCTGGACGGCTTCACATCCGTCCTTCACCTGCCGCGGAGCCGGCGTCAGCAGCGTGGCGGTGCACGTGGCGGCCTCGCTGTCTACGTCGCCGACAAGCTTGCATCATCGGTGACACACTTGTCAACTGGACCCCAAAACTGCTATGCTGTTTTGAGGTTTGACAAGGCTGTCGGTCAGGAGGAGGATGCTTACATGATTCCATGCTACATACCACCCGAGGGAAGCCCATCTTTTGATGGCAAGGGCCCTGCGGTCTGGGAGGCGTTACGTGAGGAGGTGAGCGCCACCTGCCGCATGGGGCATGTGTTTGTTGTTGGAGACCTGAACGCACGCACCAGCACCTGCCCGGACTTTCCGGGATCTGTCGATCACCCTGTCACAGAGGAGTTCCTGCCCTCCACCACCCCTCCTGTGCAGTCACAGCGGCACAGCCGCGACAGCAGGGAGCGGCCCAACAGGTGGGGCAGGGCTCTGCTTGACATGTGTGTTGAGACATCCGTCAGGATTGCTAACGGTCGTGTTTCAGGAGATAAGGAGGGACAGGTCACTTTTGTTAGCCAAAGTCAGGCGGGCAGCAGCCTGATTGACTATGCGCTTGCAAGTGCCGATGCATTCCCTTTGATTCATTCCCTAACAGTACTCCCCGCTCCTGAGTCGGACCATGCAGCCTTGCATCTGCTCATCAAGAGGACCGCCGCCGCTCAGCAGCCGCTCCCACGTCGCCAGCGCCGCCGCCATCAGCAGCAGCACCCGCAGCAGCCTACGACCCAGCAGCCCCTGCGCCTCGGCGCAGCGCAGCTGGAAGTATGGCAGCAGCGCCTGCAGCAGCCTGATGCGGCAGCCCAACTGATCGACATTGCAGCGGCAGCAGACGCTGCCCAGGTACCCGATGACATGCATGCTGTGGGCATGCAGTTCGATCAGCTCATTGCTTCGGCAATCTGCCCTCCATGGTTTGTGTATATAAGTCGTTGAAAAACGCAATACACAAACAGCCTTCCGGTCAAAGGTCCTTTTCCATCGCTATTTGCACTTCCCTTACCGCTATCCATTCCATTCCATTGAGACCACGCAGGCTGAGGTGGTTGCAACGGCGCCGGCCGCCAAGGGGCGGCGGCGGGACCGCAACGCTGTGCCTCGCTGGTGGGATGCTGACCTGGCCCGCGGACGCCGCGCAGCGCGGCAAGCCGCGCGGCGCGACCCGCAGTCACCGGCTGCTCGCGCGCTCCGCCAGCAGTACCAGCACCTGCTACGCCGCACCCAGCGCCAGTGGACCCGCAGTCAGGCTCTTGCCCTCACTGAACTGGCTCGATCCTGCTCGTTCCTGCACTTCATGTCACCCATCGTTGACGGCGTGCCGCAGCGCATTGACACTTCGGTTGTCAGTGCACACCTGCAGCGCCGCACATTCGATGCTGTGAATGGCAGCGACTTGCGCAAAGTGCGTGAGTGGCTGGGAGTCAGGGGCCCTGTCAACGGTGACAACTACCAGCTGGCCGGCTACTTGCAGGCAGTCGCCTCCAAGACCGGTCGTCGGCGGTTAGCACAGTTTCGGATGGGCAGTCACATGCTGGGGGTGGAGACAGGGAGGTGGCAGCGTCTGCCGCGGGCAGAGCGGCTGTGTCAGCGGTGTAGCTGCGGCGTGGTGGATGATGAGGCGCACATGGTCTGGGGGTGTCCAGCTCTAGTAGATCAGAGGGTGCAGCATTCTGAGCTGTTTCAGGACAGCGACATCACCTCAGTGGCGGACTTTATGCAGCAGGATGCCGGGCAACTGGCAGCCTTTTTGCGGGTTTGTCATGATCATTGTGCAGAGTTGGAGGGGTGTACATCCAACCGGGATTGAGTGGAACCATTCTGTCAGCGGGGAGTGAACGGTTTCGGACACGACTCGTTGTGCATGTTGCTCTGGGTTATTCCGCCAGAGCCTGTGGCTAGGCCAAAATGGCCCACCACCAGTATGTAATCAATGTCAAATGCCCCTCACCTTCGCCTACACCCTCATACCTCACCTGCCAGCGCCCGATCAAGAACAAGAGCAAGAGCAAGACCAAGACCTTGGTAGCATGACAGCACCTAGCAGCGGCCACCCGCGGAGCCCGCGCGGATGGGAGCACCTGCCTCAGAAGACCCTGGTGCCCGGTGTTGTGCATATCGGACAGCTTGCGGCGCCAGCCCTCTGTTGTTTGCCAGCGCCAGCCCTCAGTCCTCCTTGGGTTTGGTTGCTTTCACCAGCATGCAGGGCGCCTCGCGGCGTATCCGGTCCCAGCGGGCCCAGAGCTCGGCGTACTTGTACGCAACCGGTCCCTGCATGTCTGCGCGGGGTTTTCTGGGTTTACCCGCGGGTGCCGTGGCACGTGGACAGACGGACGTTTCGACATCTCTAGAGTGATAGACCCGCAGCGGTGCGACTTCGCCGCGAGTGCGTGGCATTGCTGCCGCCGCCGCTAGGTCCCCGCACTTGTACGACCATTAGGTAGCCTTCCTCATCGGGACTATTGCCTTTCGCTGGTCTCATGGGCCCTGCATTCCTTGTGGTTTCAGTGTCCTCCATCGACATATTTCGAACATGACGTTTTGATGACATACTCAGCCGCCCTCACGTTCACACGTGAGACGCCGCATTGTGCCGCAGAGCCTTGTTCTTGAGCTTGGTTCTGGTCTGGACGCCCTTTGTCAAAAACAAACAAACAAACAAACAAACTCACCCTCACCTATACACCCGTACCTCACCTGCCACATTGACATTGATTACATACTGGTGGTGGGCCATTTTGGCCTAGCCACAGGCTCTGGCGGAATAACCCAGAGCAACATGCACAACGAGTCGTGTCCGAAACCGTTCACTCCCCGCTGACAGGATGGTTCCACTCAAGCCCGGTTGGATGTACACCCCTCCAACTCTGCACAATGATCATGACAAACCCGCAAAAAGGCTGCCAGTTGCCCGGCATCTTGCTGCATAAAGTCCGCCACTGAGGTGATGTCGCTGTCCTCAAACAGCTGAGAATGCTGCACCCTCTGATCTACTAGAGCTGGACAACCCCAGACCATATGCGCCTCATCATCCACCACGCCGCAGCTACACCGCTGACACAGCCGCTCTGCCCGCGGCAGACGCTGCCACCTCCCTGTTTCCACCCCCAGCATGTGACTGCCCATCCGAAACTGTGCTAACCGCCGACGACCGGCCCCTGCCCAGTCCGCACTGGACCAAGATCAAGAACAAGACCAAGAGCAAGACCAAGACCTTAGTAGCATGACAACACCTAGCAGCGGCCACCCGCGGAGCCCGCGCGGATGGGAGCACCTGCCTCAGAAGACCCTGGTGCCCGGTGTTTTTTGTTTGTTTGTTTGTTGGTGCCCGGTGTTGTGCATATCGGACAGCTTGCGGCGTCAGCCGCCAGCCCTCTGTTGTTTGCTAGCGCCGGCCCTCAGTCCCTTTGGGTTTGGTTGCTTTCACCAGCATGCAGGGCGCCTCGCGGCGTATCCGGTCCCAGCGGGCCCAGAGCTCGGCGTACTTGTACGCAACCGGTCCCTGCATGTCTGCGCGGGGTTTTCTGGGTTTACCCGCGGGTGCCGTGGCACGTGGACACACAGACGTTACGACATTTCTAGAGTGATAGACCCGCAGCGGTGCGACTTCGCCGCGAGTGCGTGGCATTGCTGCCGCCGCCGCTAGGTCCCCGCACTTGTACGACCATTAGGTAGCCCTCTTCATCGGGACTATTGCCTTTCGCTGGTCTCATGGGCCCTGCATTCCTTGTGGTTTCAGTGTCCTCCATCGACATATTTCGAACATGACGTTTTGATGACATACTCAGCCGCCCTCACGTTCACACGTGAGAAGCCGCATTGTGCCGCAGAGCCTTGTTCTTGAGCTTGGTTCTGGTCCGGACGCCCTTTGTAAAAAACAAACAAACAAACAAACAAACCAGTTGGCCGGCTACTTGCAGGCAGTCGCCTCCACAACCGGTCGTCGGTGGTTAGCACAGTTTCGGATGGGCAGTCACATGCTGGGGGTGGAAACAGGGAGGTGGCAGCGTCTGCCGCGGGCAGAGCGGCTGTGTCAGCGGTGTAGCTGCGGCGTGGTGGATGATGAGGCACATATGGTCTGGGGGTGTCCAGCTCTAGTAGATCAGAGGGTGCAGCATTCTGAGCTGTTTCAGGACAGCGACATCACCACAGTGGCTAATTTTAGTTTTGAAAGTTTTTCATATTTTTAATTTACACTAACGTTTAATAAATAAAAATTGTTTTTGTATTTAATAATAAACTTTGTTACAATTTTTTTTTTGGTAACTTATTAACAAAATTGGTTAGTAGTAATAAAGTAACCCTGCCTTTTGGCGGACATTATGCAGCAGGATGCCGGGCAAGTGGCAGCCTTTTTGCGGGTTTGTCAGGATCATTGTGCAGAGTTGGAGGGGTGTGCACCCAACCGGGATTGAGTGGACCCATTCTGTCAGCGGGGAGTGAACGGTTTCGGACACGACTCGTTGTGCATGTTGCTCTGGGATTTTCCGCCGGAGCCTGTGGCTAGGCCAGAATGGCCCACCACCAGTATGTAATCAATGTCAATGTCAATGTAATGCTCGATACGCATAATGTAACTAAGTTGGTATGTTGCTGCCTTGCTGATTGCTGTAAACGCTGCAGCACACCCCTGTGCACTTTTGCAGGATATCCATTGGTCCTCTCACCTAGACCTCTACGCTCCTCTTCCTTCCTTTTACAAATAGATTTCTCATAGGTTTCAAGCTTGTTTCGGACAGAATAATGTTTTGATGAGATATGTGATATCATCAGCCGCCCTCACGTTCACACGTGAGACGCCGCATTGTGCCGCAGAGCCTTGTTCTTGAGCTTGGTTCTGGTCTGGACGCACTTTGTAAAAACCAAACAAACAAACAATACAAAACAAATAACACAGGTGATGAAACTAAACCAACACCAAACGCACCAACACACAATCAACAAATTGTACAACTGTGACGCGGTGCTCGCGAACGGTGTGTATGAAAGCACAGGCACCAAGCAAGGAAGACGACGCGTAACAGAGACCATGTGCCACAGCACCCGCGACCATAAAAACCCCGAAAAAGCAAGCGCAGGCCACACAGGGACCGGTAGTGCCAAAGCACCGGGGACCAGAGGTACGCCGTGAGGCACCCTGCACGCTGGTGGAAGCAACTGAACTAAAATTTGAAAACTGAAAGGTTACCATCCACCCAATATTGAATAGATTCAGCAGGCCAAGATGGCCCACCACCAGTATGTAGTCAAACATCAATGCCTTTGTGTGCGTTGATATTATCAATTTGGAGCACGGCTTTAACAGCCTGGTTTCCATGTATCAGAAGCTTGATGGAAGTTAGCAAGACTGCTGACATGACTGGACTAATGCGATGCAATTTTCTGACACTGCCATTGCCTCCGCATTGGATCTGGTTGCAAATGCAATAAGACTGCAAGCGATGCAATACCATGAGGAACGGCTGTCCGAATCAGTTAAAGTGCTGCAATCACTAAGGACCACCCGCTGCTGAGTCTGATGCAACTGCTGGGACGAGTGGTATGGCAACGCCGGAGGACGTCATCAACGTACAAGGGCCGGTCACATCTCCTGACGCAGCGCCCTGGTGTCACAACCCACGAATGCTCACTTCGCAATGTTTCAGAACTGTCCAGCGGCACACTGATGTTTTATGGTGACATACATGTAGTACAGATGTGCAACCACCTGAACGAAGCGTCCTTCGCCACCCTTTGGGCTGGTTGAGCGTGCCCGAAAAACGGCCACATTTGGTGACACAAACATGCTGCCAGTTGGCGGGATGACAGTGCCTGCATGTGACACATGACCATGCACGACTCTCGCATGCAGTTGTGTAGACTGAGCACTGCTGGTGGGGATAACATCTGCACATCGGTTGGCTGCTGTGCGCTTGCAAACGCCGACAAACGATATGTAGCATATGTAGCATATGTAGCATATGTAGCACCTGGTCGGAAGGTGAATCGAGCCGCACCACGCAGCTTCCAGCCGCTGATATCAACAGCAAAGGGCTGGGGGTTAAGCAGCTCCAGAAAGGCTTGCCCGCCCGTCCCACCAGTGGCCCCTAATGTGACCACAGCATCGACGTCTTGTGTGGCAGGTATCAATGGGTCCGGTCCACCTGGTCCATATCTGCCATAGAGCTGCTGCCGTCGCAATGGCAACGTTTCTTCTATCATCTGCCTGCATGAGCACACATAATACGTCCGGAGTCATATGCTGCGGCAGCAAGGAGTAAGTTTGGGTATGGTCTGCGCAGATATATTATCATGGCACCTCTCAGCAGCCTTCAGCTGTGAGTGGGCTACTGCACTTCACATGCTGCGGATACTCTGTATGTGCCAGTTGATCTGATGGGTCGATGACGCACTTGTAGCCTAGTGCAGGAGGCCCGCCATTCCACTTTGCATTGTCTTTTGTTGCTGCCGCTGCAATGATATTGTAGTTTTTGGTGAACTGCTGTTGCACCCAGCCATTCAGAAACTCGTCCATGATGGACCGTAGACGCCGCAGGTACATGGCACGCATTTCTGGAACGTCCAGGACCTGCCACAGTCGTGAAGCACCGCTATCATCCTAGCGCAAGCTGGCTATCGTGCATAATGGCAGTCGACAAGCAGAAGGAGTTGCCAGCTGCAAGTGCTTGCTGACATAGCACAAACTGGACATGGTGGCACATCCTTACGTACCAGCTTGATCAAGTAGTTAAATGTCCCATTGGCGCCAGTAACAGACGGACCTAGACAAACCAAGGGCAGGAGTCCACGTTGAGGGCTGTCATCTGCCCTTTGCAGTCAATGTGCCATTCAATGCAGACACACAAATGAAAAGCACCTCTGTAGTCCAAGCAAGCTCAAAGGTACCGCACGTGCTGTCATATCGACGTCGATGGTGGCATTGGGCGGACGTGGCATTGCCACCGCCGCGAGCTTTCGACGTCCGGCAGCAGCACCAGAAAAGGTTCCAAATTGTGGTGTAATCACAGCCCAGGGTGTTGTCCTGGACAAGTCCTACACGTGCTGACAGCAGCTTTGAGAGGTCTGTTCCTGATGTCGAGTGTGAGCTGTGCCAACATCACAATCTTCGTTGGCAAATCATAAAGGCGTGCGAAGGCATTACCTGGGCATGTTGCCTATCGGCACAGTACAGCGGGGAATTCCATTGTGAGCATGCCAAGATGCAATAATCTGGCGCAGGCTGGCCATTGAAACCGCGGTCTGTTGCAAAGCTGGACTTCAGGTCGTATGGCAGCCGCTGCCACTCTCTTGTGGATTCGTCGTGATACAGATAGTAGTTCTGCAGCGGAGATCATCAGGAAATACGAGACTGATATATATCTGGCATTCCGTCCTGAATCAGAACTGTGGACCTGTCTGTGCAGTTTGCATGACATCATTATATGTTGGTCATGCATAACAATTGCTCCCACCTTCGTGCAGCGGTCCTGGTTCAACATGGCTGTTTGTACTGCCATCTCGTTGATCACCTGGCCACGAAGCACTGGTCAAGATCGACATGCAATCAATTGACCCCCATGAAGAGTGCCACAGCATTATGCAACTGATGCCAACCGCCCACTGCGCACCGCAGGGACATTGAGATTGTCGAAGGCATATTGTGATCTTGTTCCAGGGCCGCCGCCATTAATGCCAGCCAGGAATGCCTTGAGGATCTGCACTGCCAGGAAGGGCGCGGTGGGACACCCACCCAAATCAGTACCACAGACATTGACAGTGGTGATGTACCTGCTGTCTGCTATACCTGGTATGGTGCTCCTGGCTTGGTGTCATTGAGCACTGCTGGACTTTTGCTCTTGATGGCGCCCTCGAGTGCATAGTAAAACTGCAGCAAGCAAAGCTCAGCTGACCTGGTGGCATGCAGACCCACGCACATCCGCTCAACACGTCTGGCACCTGCCTGCCTACTGTTGACTTGCAAGACACTTACCTGTAGCTGCTTCGTGGGGATGTCCCACCGCAGATTGCTGTTCTGTCCATCAAGCGCCTTGTAGATACCACCAGAAGGCCGCAGTCCGTTTTGCTGCATTATCGACAGCAAGTATTCATTGACGGGCAATAACAACAGGCCCGCACCTGTCAAACTTGCCATGTGCAAACGTCATACCTGCAAATATTGCTCGTCGATCTTTGTAAGGGCAGAAAACATGCCGAAGTACTGTCCATTCAAGTTGACCGTGAGCCACTGCAAATTCACTGTAGGTGATCCAGCAGCCCTATAGGCACCAGCCACATACAGGCTGTCGTTGAGCCTTGCACTGGCTGTGTCATGCTGTGCACTGTATGGCTTCGTTAACGAAACAATAGCATGCAACAACAATGTAACAAAAAACATTGGCAGGGGCTCACTTCATCAGAGCGTAACCAATAGTTTCCCGCATATAACAGTTGTTGCCAGGCTCCCGAAACTGGCTGTTCAGGTCGATCCGGTCTACTACTGGCAGCCCGTTCTTGAACACAAATTGCTGCCATTGTCAATCAACGACACAAAGAATGATCATCAAATGGTACGGAACAGATAACAGGCACATGTCCAAGCTTACAATATGATATGTTCATATTGTGCATGCGTACAATCTCACATTATCCTTGTGAAAGTTGAACTTCAGTTTGGGCTTTGGCCAAGCAAGCGAGGTCACCCCCTTCCGTGCGCAGTCAACATTGTCATAAAAGCGACCACTGAAAAAGATCGAGCATCTGGCGCCCCGCTGTGTGACAAGCGAGTTCTGATCTGGTGAAAACCTGCACACCATTTGCCACTTCTCGACGGCGACACTGCATCTGCCAGCCAGCTTCGAAGGACACATGTAATTGTCTGGCATGCAGCACAGATGCATTACTGCACGGCATTCCGCCTCACACACAGTTCGAGTACAGGCAAAGTGCCAGCGGTCTGTGGATTGGGAATGACGGTGCCGTAGTACTGTGTTGAATTTTCATCTTTGAACTTTGGATCCCGTGAGATGCTGCCGTCTGGCAAACGAGCCTGCAGACATACACCATCAGCACGCAGCGTTATTCTCCGTTCGCCCGCGACAAGAAACAGAAGCACCATCGTGAAGTCACCCACACCAACAGGAATTCAACTTGCCACTGGCAAGCACAGTGCCTCTTGCCTGCACCGCCCAGCGGATCATGTCACCAGGTCGTGTCAAGCCACCTGGAATCTCTGCTGTCAGATTGCTGGCAGGCCCAGAGAATGGTACCTACGGGAGTGCAGGTAGCCAGATCTGAAAAGACGCAAACCTTCCAGAGTGCACGCTGCAGGCTCTCAAGTTTGAGGGCGCAATCCCAATCACGTGACTGGCTACCGTGGATGCTGTCACACTCACCTCCTGTTCGGGGTCATAATTGCGTCGCCACAGCAGGCTTGCGGTCAGGGCTGAGCGCACAAGGGTTGTGGCGATAGGAATGGCAATGCCAGCGGCAGGAGGCGTCGTGAGGTTGGTGGTCCTGCTAGCATAAAGCAGGTTGTGCACGCATATCGATTCTGAGGAGACGATGTGTGGACGTACGTCATTGCATTGATCGTGTATGGCCGCGCAAGCAAGGTGCACAAGAAAGTTTAGATGGCCTGATTGCTTCCCATCGGTGACTGGGTAAGGGTTAGCCGTGAGCCACTGACCCAGTCACCGCTGGTGGTCCAGTTTGGGCTGGGGGAGCGGTGAGCACTGCGCCATCAGCGGGCTGCTGGGGTGCACCACTACCTGCGTGGCACAGCAGCAGTGCCACAATCAACATAAGCAAACCGCAGTACACGCCGTGCAGCAGTTGAAGCAACAAAGATGTATGCATGCCATGTGCCTCCTTCTCAACCAACATCTATCCGCGTCTGAGTTTTGCCGATTGTGGTGACCATACACGCGTGATTAAGACAATCTCAGGTCGACCAAGTCTGACAATTGCTTTGGAAACCAGTATCACCGTGCAGACAGATAACAGCGTTTGTGCATGGCAGTGATACCCAAACCGTCGCAAGTGCAGCAAGCAAGCAAACGCCACACCTTGTGCAGTGCAGTTAAGGATGGCCGAGAAAAGGAGCGCCACGGCGAGGCTTGAGGCTGCCGCCGACAATTGCGTACGCATGATATGCAGCTGCACTTCTGCACAGTGCTTATGAACAGCAGGGTCTGCTGCTACACAGGTGTCTCGCGGTGCGCGTGGGCAAAGCCTCGGCCCGGAACAGCACACCTGGGACCTGCGGTCAACTCAGCCTGCTGTCCACAGCAAGCGTCCTTCCCGCTCTCCTGTATCTCAGGTACCGCTACGGGACCAAACGACGTCCAGACCCTCAACGTTTGCGCGTATGGTCTATAGCGCGACCTTTGCCGATGCCGCGTTCAGCTGCCATCTGCCTGAAGCCCAGACCTGGTGCTGCACGTGTGCGTGGTTCGTGGGTTTGTCTGGGACGCCGCCGAATTAATATCCTGGGAGTCTGCTTACGAAGTGAGCACTGTGGACTGTCGCCATAATTCACACACCAGATGTCATCAACACGAACGGCTGTAAGTCCAAGCGTCGTGTAAAACTAAAATAATACCAGGCAGAAAATTTGCAAGCATTGAAATCATGGGAACATGCATCTATGCGCTGGCTTCATGATGACACAAACACTATGCGCACGTACCGCTCGGCAGTTTCAGCATCATCCGTTGCTGCCTTCCTGCCTAGCCTGCGATCTGCCTGAGTTTGACGATCCTATACTCTTTCTGATTACCGTGCGAAGCCAGCGTGAAACCAACATATGCATGCTTTGTGAAGCACGAAACATGTACAAAGATAGCAGACGACCCAATGCGACTCGTATCCTCACACCAGCAACAATGACAGCGCAATGCAGATGCAAGCTCATGACACAAGCAATATGCCCTTCTGCACCAATGCCCACACACAGACACAAGTGGAGGCACAGCATATGCACAAGGTCTGCCGCTCATGGTGATGATGCACCCTAGGGCCTGCCCCGAGAGCCTGCTGCCACTACCCAGAAGTGGCCTAGCTAGCCTGAGCCTTGAGCCTGGTGACATCCTGGGCCTGGCCTCACAGCGCGACTGACAGACGCAATTCGACCGAAGACACTCCTAGCCACAGTGCCAACTGCAGCAGCTGCGCACCACTGAAGGTGGCAGGCCCATAACAGCTACTGGTGACTGAAGCCTACAACTGCCTGCAGACAGGAAGCGACACCAGGTACCTGATTAGCCTAAGGATGTGCGGATTGCTGAAGTAACAATGATATAGCAGCTGGTTGGCGCGACCAGGCCCTTTGCTACAGAGCTATGACCACTAGCCTCACCTCAACCCTCACTTCTGGTTCCTTTACACTGCTACAACTTCGTCCCTTGATGGTGCGCCTAATGCTGGACTCGGATGGTTCTGGCAATGAAAAGGGGATGAGGAATGTGAATGTCGCACCTGTGATGCTGTGTCAATAGGGGCGATATCGAGCATGGCCCATGCTGCCACGGCCAGGGGCTGCACGGCCGTATGAGCCCTGCTGGCCATAAGCAGTGCTGCCATCGCCATATGCGGCAGCAGCATTGGCACCATAGCCTGCACTTCCACCATATGCGCCGCCAACAGCCTGCCCGCCGCCGTAACCGGCGCCGCCGCCGTACGCGCCACCAGCCCCTGCACCTCCCCCATACCCGCTTCCCGCCTGGCCGCCACTCATGTCTGTGCAGTAGGTCGATGTCCTCAGCCAAGGTGTCCTCAGTTCAGGCCGTCCTCTGGAGACAGTGTCGGTATCATCTGCACAACATCTGCTTCACACAATATCTGCTTCACCAGACTCACCATAGCCAGCGCTCCCCTCGCTGTAGGCCGGCCCATAGCCAGCGCCCTGCTGCATTTGACCGTATCCGCCGCCGCTGCCGTAGTTGCTGGCCATGCCGCTGGCGCCGCCCATGCCGCCTGCTGCCATCTGCGGGCTCATCTTGCCCTGCATGCTGCCATAGCTGCCCATACCGCCGCGGCCGCCCCCGATGCCCCCAGAGTAGCCGCCCATGTGACCCTGAGGACATTTGACAGCTTCAGAGGACCAGCTGGTGAGCAATCCGTACTGCGCAGGACACCCCCCAGAGACACGCCAGATTGCACTGATCTGGAATCTATCTCACCATGTTGTTACCCAGGCCTTGGCCCATGCCGCCCATGCCGCCATAGCCACTCATTCCACCCTGCATCTGCGGATGCATCATATCAGACTGACCACACGTTTCCAGGGCAACATGCATGCCACCATGCAGAGCGCCGCACATTGAAGCATGGACGCACCATGCCGCCCATATCAGCCATCTGCGGGCTCATGTTGCCCATGTTTGCCATGCCCATGCTGTGCGCGCCCATGCCACCCATGCCCATAGCGCCCATGCCACCCATCCCCATGTTGCCGCCCTGCGCATCCCGCAGTGGATCATTGTGTGTCCCAACAGGCCGCCAACAGCACTGCCTGGGTGTGAAGCTTTGCTCAAACACCGGTGTGAGCACTGCAAGACGCATGCCACAAGGCGTGGCGCACCATGTAGCTGCCGTCACCGCCGTAGTTGCTGCGCATGCCACCCATCATGCCAGTGGCCATCATACCCATGCCGCCACCGATCATCATTGGCTTCTGCGCCTGTGCACAGCAACGACTCTTGAGCACCAGCATTGGTCACTCTGCAGACCGCAAGGAAACCTGACTCGAAGAGGGCGACAGGGGAGTGACATGCAGTACGCACCTGACACCGGTTGCAGACCTCCCGCCAGCCGAAGTTCTTATTTCGGCACTCGGGGCAGTGCCAGTCAGGCGCCTTCCCTGTGCGCGCTGCATAGCTCTGATCATAGCCAGCGCCCGCTGCCATGTCCTCCTTCTTTACTGCCCTCTTCACCTCCACCTGTTCATTGTGGTAGTCCCTGAGCCCCCGACAGCACTGCTGGTGACATGCAACATACAAATGAACACGAAAATGTCAGCCACTGCTGTTGCTTGCTGAACTGTCTACATACCGTTTTGCCGCTGATCACATGCTGCACAACGAGGCACTTCTCCACCATCGACTCGTCCCGGTAGGTCACAAAGCCAAAGCCACGCGAGGTGCCATCTGGCTTTCTCAATATCTGCACTCGAATATGAGGTGCAGAGCCTCTCAAAGGAGCCCCTTTGATGCCACAAACTGCTGAAGCGGTCGGATGTGGGTGACAGTTCGCAGCTGGCCAGCTTGCAAAAGCGACGCGTCGTCAACAGTTTGCACGTACCACAGAGTCCTCAATGTCCCCAAACTGTGCAAAGTGCGACCTGAACTCGTCCTCGCCAAGCTCCCCCTGCACATCATGGCAGCACATTCATGTCTCATGTGCTGTCGCGTGACCCAAACATTCTGTCTAGGTATGCTCATCATAGCCTCACCGTGCCGCCAACAAACATCTTGCGAGTGAGGCCACTGCTGCCGCCCGCGTTCTTGGGCACTGCTGCCTTCGCCTCGATCTTTTTGTGATCAAGCTCGTGGTCCTTCTTCTGCACACAGGTTCCCAGCCTGGTCGGCCCTTCAGCCCATGTTGTACAAACCATTCACAATTTGCTCCATAGCCGCAGGCTGCAACAGACCAACCTCCAAGAAGGCCTGAGCGCATTGCGGGTCGGCGTATGTTACGAACCCGAAGCCGCGGCCTTCCATGAGCACTATGTCCGACATCTCGCCCCTGCTCACAGCAACACCGCACACTTTCACCTGGTGTCGCCCCAGTCAGATAGGAGTGCTGTCTGTTGTACCTGATGCATCCTGGGCGTCAGACGTACCACTGCGCACAGTACGACTCGAGCTGGTCCTTTGTCGTGGTGTTGGCAAGGCCACCAATGAATATCTTGCCAGGCACAAAAGCTGTGCCGCCCATCCCTGGCGGAGGCCCGCTGCTGGAGGGGCGCATTCCGCTGCTATACCCTGAAGGCGAGAAGGGCTGCGGCATCTGGGCTGCACTGCCGCTGGGCCCACCTGTGGTACCTGCGCCGGGGCGCATGCTGTGTCAGCATGTGCACTACCAGCAGAAGGCCGACCACGCATGCATGCTGTCTCGAGGCGCTTACAGGTTGAAAACACACATGTCAAGCAGCTGAGCACGCGGCCGAAGATCAAGGAGATGCGAAACTGAGCTGCTGAACTGCAGCCAGTGTCAGGATGAGCTGACGCAAGTGCAGCATTGTTCAAGATGGTCGCCCTGTTGAGTGTCTCGGATGTCTCACCCTGATCGTCTGCCCGAGGTATGTGATCCTCTGCAGAGTTTGCTCCTGCGCCATAGCCCTGCTGCTCAGGGTTGAACTGTGTCGGCCCGGCACTGTTCTGCGCACCATTCTGGGCACCGCCGTAATGGTCGCCTTGATACTCCGCCATGGTGTTGGGAAGTAGCGAGCAACTTGTAGATGCTGCAGGCTGTGGACGCTGGTCTTGGCACTTGGCCTGCTTGTTACATTGTCGTGTGAAAATACGAGAGATGCAGGTAAACGACATACGGAACAACATCGGGTGCGCCGAGAGCTGACAGTGTGCTCAAGCTGTACGATATGCCGCGTGGTAACGCCGTAGGACCAGAAGCAAATTCCTTCGTATGATTTGACTGGGTCGCGTCGGCCGTCCGTCTATCGCGAGGGGTCGCAGCCACGTGCATACGCCGGAGGTGGACCCGACAGTGCATGGTATGCTGGGCGGACAGAGAAATCTGCGACATACAGGGTGTGCATCCACAGAAGATGAACTCACGGCCGAGTCGTGGCGGTCGACAGGCCGGAAAGGTGATGATCAAATTGTCACAGACTCTGGCCGTGCGCAGGAAACTTGACTCAAACATCGCGTATGCGGCACATTTGTGATTCACCAACAGGTAATCAGGCGATGGTCGCCGCCGCATACGAGGCAGATGTTGCTTGACGTCAAAGGCGAAGTGCCCAGCGGGCAGAAACGTTCTGGCAGTGCCACAGCCGTTCAGGTATGTGCCCGGAGAGTAGGACCAGTACGCTCATTTACTCAAGTCATGGGAAAGCTGGACCTGCTCGACGCCCAGCTTGACTCGATTTCTTGTCTTGCAGGTCGTAAGGCATGTGCAATTGGCGCCGCGTCAGAAGGCGCAGCGGAAGCCGCCCAACCGGCGGGCAAGAGCAGCCTTGGCAGCTGGGCGTGCTGCCGCATCTGCCCGAGCATCGGCGAAGCAAGCTCGTTCGCGGCCAGGCGAGCTTGCGCTGGCGGAACTACACGCACGCGCCAACAGCCAGTGGGCACTGCTGGACCGGGACGCAGCCCGCGGGGCGGCGGCCGATGCGGCGAGCAGAAAGGATGAGCTGAGGCGCAGACAGCAGCAGCTGGCCCGGGATGTCAGCGCGCAGCTGGCAGTCAAGGCCGAGGCGGCCGCTGCAGCGGCTGCAGCAAAGCTCGAGGAGCGTGCAGCAGTGCTGGCAGGGGTAGCCCGCCAGGAGGCGCAGGAACGTATGGCTGCTGCACAGCGGCACACCGCGATGCTGGCCATCAAGGCCGACCGCGAGCGGCAGGTGGCAGATGCCAGGGTTGGCCGGCGGATTGCCGAGCGGCTGCGGAAGCAGATGGAAAGGCAGGAGCTAGCCGAGATACAGGCAGCACAGCAGCGCACCAGGGTAGGGAATCAATGCTGTCTCTTGACGAGGTGGCAAACTGAATGTTGTCAGCATTGGCAAGACATGTGGCTGATGCCCATGTGGCCTCAAGCGAATGTTGCATGGGTTGTCACCCTGCAAGACTGATGCCTGTAGGCGGCTGATCTGATCAAGCAGCAGCTCCAACGGGACGCCATGCGCACCAGCCTGGCTGTCAATGAGGACTTGATCAGGTACACATCAATGCGGATCAGGTGGCACACAGACTGTGAGTCATCTCATTGCAAGTACAATGATGAGCTCCTGTGCACCTCGTCCCAGAGCAAGGAAGGAGGCAGCGCTGGTGGAAGCTGCGATTGATGCTGCATCGGCTGCTGAGTACCAGGCCCTCCTGGCAGAGCAGGAAGCCGAGCGGCAAGCGGCACTGCAAGAAATGCACAAGCGCTCTGCACAGCGTGCAGAGCATGTGGGATTGAAGGTGTGAAGTCCGTCCCGCTGAATGATGATGTTTCCAACGTTGCCTGCTCCGCAGCGACGTCAAAACCTCGCTCTGAATATCTGCCTGTCAGGGTGTAAGAGAGGCAAAGGAGAGGGCCGCACGGGAGGAGATGCTCCTGAAGCAGTACGAGGCCCTGGAGGCCAAGCAGTTTGCTGCAGCGGCGGCGGCAAAGCGGTGCAAGGCAGCCAGGTCTCAGGCAGCTATACAGCAGGTGCAACACAGCTGCACACAGCATACTCTCTGACAGCAAATGAGCTCAATTCCTGTCAAAGGTGGCACTGCAGCCCCGCTGAGGATGATGCTCGGTGATTGCAGTCCCATATGCAGCAGAAAGAGCTGAAGCTGCGGCAACATGCAGCAGCTGCTGCAGAGGCAGCCGAGGACATGGCGATGTTGAACCTGAGCATTGAGCGCGGTGCCATGGCTGAAGCCAGCAAGGCGGATGCTGCAAGGCAGCGGGCTCTTGACATCAGGTGTTGCATCGTATAAACGGCAGAACCGTCAAGCATGTCAGCGAGCGGCATGCTGAGGTGCCAAAACGGGCTTGCAAAAGTACAGACTGCAGTATGCCCAATGCAACTGTTCTGTTTGACAGGCGAGAACAGGAGCTGCAGGTGGAGGAGCGAGAAAACCAGTTTGTGATTGGCGAGGCGCAAATGGTAGGCGCTGAACGTCGTCTCAATGCAGCAGTCCTGAGCAAGGCAGCTGGTCAGAAGCAGCCGGCAGCTGCTTTGAAAACGCGCCATCGGGAATGATGTTTTAGGTTATAGATATTGAGGCAGGATGCGAGCAAACTGTGTGTTTTGCAACATGTCTTCTGCACCAGCTGCCCACATTGAGGTCCGAGCTGACCACCAGGGCCACAATTCAATCATTATCGATTCTGACCAGCTAGGGGATGTCAAACAAGTGGGTGTCAAAGTAGCAAAAGCTCTGCTAAGCTGGATCCTTCTACGGCAGTTGCTGGGAGCGTATGCAGCCAGCCGGGACTTGACATCAGCTGAAGCAGGTGCGCAAACAGCGGTATGCTGGCCACTGTGCTGGCGCTCCCAATGAGCACCTACAGGAATTCATGTTTCCACTGTCACAGTACTACATTTGTGATGGGAACGCAACTGGCGTCGTGCTGTGATGTTGTCGGCCTTGCTCAGCAGCACGGTGCATCAGCAATACAAAAGCATCAACTGCAACGACTGCACTACTGGGAGCACCAGCTTTGCGCGCGCCCGCGTCACCGCCACGTTGACCCGACGCCAGTCTGCCAGCAGCCGACCTGCTTCTCTGCTCGGGTTGGAGCGGACCAGCGACACCAACACGCACTCCTTGTCACGACCCTGCGCAACTTTGCAGCATGTTGTTGGCAAGGCACACATGACATGGTGTCGACACCTTTGCTCTCTGCATGGCCGCGCCGCACTGCACCTGGTATTTGTCGATGGTGAGGGCTTCCATGTCCAGCATGCCCCGTTTTTGGGCCATCTTTGCCAGAGCTGACACCTGACGCACACAGCAAACGTTGCAACGACACACATGTGACATGTACCAGCGTGTCCGCTGCAGCAAGCTCAGATGCCAACACATGCATGAGATGACCTGCAGCAGGGTGGCACACCTGGGCACGGTAGGGCGAGATTGCGCCAATGTCCGCTGGTGGCAAGCCTGCAGCCTTCAACGCTGTGGCAATGTGCACCAGCAGTGCTGCTTCACCGCCATTGCTGACCTGCACATGGGAAATGATGGAAAGTGGCATGAACCGCATGGCTACACTGGGCGAGGGTCTGGCAAGCCTCGGAGGAACCCTTGGCTCACCGTCTCTGCTGCAGTGGTTTCAGCCATCTGTCCGCAGGCGTCGGTGTCCAGAAACACGGCACGATGCTGCGGGTCCACCACCTGACACCAACAACGACGCTGTCAGCGAGTGACTGACAGCCGCAGCTACCTACTTTATTGTTTCTGCCTCTGAACAGGCCCACCACCGTACTGGCTCACCTTCTGCAGCCACGGTGGCAAGGCTGCAGTGGCCAGCGTTGGGAGGTGTAGCGTGCGCGATGCCACAGCCAAGCTGCCAGACGCCAGCGCGCCATTGTACACCAGCGCGTTGGGGATCGCCATGATGTCGTCGGACATGCGGTACTGTGCCCGAAGCGTCACCACCGCCTACGATTCAGGTATGTCATATAAGGATCAGGATTGCAACTGTACATCGGTTCCACCAGTGCATTACACCTGCTCAACTGAGAGTGCAGGGGTGTGAAAGGATGCTGCTGGCACACTTCGTCGTCGTCATGCAATGACTCTCCATGTTGACCTGAGGGTGGGCCTCGCACAAGATGCGGAAGAGTGAGCGTCCCAGCCCGCCTGCCTCTGCCGCAGGGTTTGCCACCAGCGGCGGCAGCTGATAGTGATCCCCCACCTGCAATGTATTGACGACGTGTTTGGTCCAGATTCCAAGGAGTATTCAGCCTGCTGACCTTGCAGCCATGCACTGTTACTACAACCTGCAGTGCTGGTAGCTTTAGAAGCTAGAGCACTCGATGTGAAGGTGCGTGCTGAATCGTGGATCATGCACTGCCCTTCCTGGCACTTGATGCGCACCAGAACAAATGCGCGGGCCTTGAGCAGCGGTGCAATGGTGGAAGGCAGCGTCATCTGGCCAGCTTCATCCACGATGACCACATCAAAGACGTGCCGCAGCAGCAGTGGCGAGTTCATGCCCAGCGCGGTCGCGCCCACCTGCAGCGACATCGAGACGTGCACAACACCTCAAGATGAAAGCGTCCACTGATCAATTGGAAAGAAGCAGGGAGGAGGACGTGTCAGGCAGTGGACGCGCACCACCCCGGCGCAGCGTGCGAGGCTGCGCAGCTTGGCCACGGATGTGTCCGGCCACAGGCGGCCGCCGGGCAGGCAGTCGTGCAGCGTCGGGTGCACGGAGTCAATGCGCCCGAGCCGCAGCACGGGCAAGCCCTCGGCCCGCAACCGCAGCAGGATGTTGTCCACCGCACTGCGCAGCCATGAGATGTGCTTCAGCCATGAGAAATGCTTCAAAGCTTGGACCGACGCACCAATTGTAGCGTTGAGGCCGTTATGCCAGTTGTGCACATCAGTGGCGCGCTCATGATTGTTGACAGCGACACCAAACACAACATCGCATGCCTGCTGCACCTGTTTGTGTATGATGTGACGAGCACGGTCCTCCTGGCCGCCAGCAGGCTGCGCACTGCGGCACAGATCACAGCCGTCTTGCCTGTTCCAGGCATACCCAGCACGAGAGCGTAGTCCTGCGCCGTCAGTATCCTGCAGCAAGCAGTCACCACTGTGGATCCGTTCCTCAGCCGTTTCAGCAGCTCTGACCATATGCTTTGTGCATGATGCCCAGTATGCCCAGTTGACGCATGGCTCATCAGGTGCGGGGCGGGCGCACCTGCGCACTGCAGTCTTCTGACCATCGTTCAGGCTGTCCTCCACCACGATGCCCTGCTCGGGTAGACCCGCAGGGGCACTACTTCCCGCATTTCCTCCAGCACAGACCAGGGTCTGGCCGGGTGGGTTACTGGCTGCCTGCTGAGCCTGAGACGTACCTCCATTGCAGGCTGCCGGCGCACATGCACGCAGGGTCGGGACCTGATGTGGCGGGGCGGCTGGCAGTGGCGCAAGGGGCATCCGAATTGTGGCTGTGGCTTTGCTGCCCATGAAACCCTGCACTGGGACGCTGCTGCCCTGCTGTGGGGCACCGCGGCTCTGGGCGTGCTGCTGCTGGGGCGCATGTTGGGCTGCTTGCGTCTCGTCTTCCGGATCCTCATCCTCGACATCGCAGGCCTGACTTGCGGAAGTGCTGCCCTGGGCGCAGCTTGCAATGCGCGGTGGCGCCAGGCCCACGATCAGCGATGACAGGCGCTTTGCCCTCAGCTTCTGCGGGCGCCAGAACAGCCTGTTCTCCTTGAGGATGTGATGTACAGCTGGAGCACGGCGTCAAACTGTATTGCATGTGACACTGAAGGAGCACCACTGCAACCGGTGCGGCATGCACATCAACTGGTCGCACATTTCCGGCAAGCTCGACCAGTGCGGCACGCAAGCGTGGAAAGACGGATGCCACATCGTCCCGATCCACACGCCACCGCACGCCTGGTCCAGTGAGCCCACCGCCAGCGGAAGCGCTTGCCTTGAGCGCCTACACCGCAGGTGCAGCAGGGTGGTAAGCAGAGCGGCTGCAACCCGACGCAGCAGCCATTGATGGGACCACGCTTCACAGCAGTTTCGTATCAATGTGCAGTGCGTGCTGCATTTATCTGGCACCTGTGTCGGGGGGTTGGCAATGGACGCCCGCAGCCGCCTCTGCACCAACAGCTTGATATGGCTGGCATCACACGTGACCACCAGGGCTCGTGCGACGCCCGGCTGTGGCCGCCGCCCAGGCAGTGCCTCCAGGCTGAGCACCACCAGCTCGCCCTCGCCAAAGCCTGCCTGGATCACTGCCTGCGTCTGCTACCAGCCAGAAGCTTATGGCAGATCTTATACCATCCTGCTCACGACGATCCAACCCCTTTTGAACTATCGGTATTGAATGGGATGGCGAGCCTCAACAGCCTAGAGGCTCAAAAATGTGTCTTGAGCAAAGTCTTGACTCCTTGCGTATCTCGAGCACTGGCACCTTGCAAACAGTGGTCATTAAAGTCGTGCTCTCTGGAGCTGCCTACATGCTGTGTCGGCTGTGTTCCCGCCTGCGTTGCTTTCGCTCGCAAGGACGAGGCACTGACGAAGGTGTACTCGTAGCTGCCTGGCTGCTTGCCGGCCGCCTCGCCAGTGAGCACCAGGTCAGCTACACACCCTCCACGTGACTGGCGCTGCTCGCCTACAGGGATGCCGAACGTCTACTTCACTGGAAGCAGAGGAGACTATGCAAGGGGGTCACCATCTCCATCCCGTGGGGGCCTCGCACTGGAGCAAAGCAGCGCTGCGGTGCCATGTCCGGCATCGGGCACCTGTCTGGCGCCAGATGTCTGCTCGGCGGTGCGAGGAGCCGCCCTCCTCCAGGTCCAGCAGCCGGTGCCAGTGCGCGAAGAAGCTGGCGTCTGCGGCGCCCAGGTGCCCAGCCTGCAGCGCGAACGCCGGCCCCATGCCCGCCGTCTCCTCCGTGCCGCCCTCCAGTGCCTGCTGGTGCACATGCACCGCTGGCGCCGGATGCTGAGATAGCAGGGACAGGCACGTTGCACGCGAACTCAGCCCAACCCCATCTTTAGACAAACCCTTGGCGCTGCTAAGCATGGCCCCAACCACATATTTACAAGTATGGAGGGAAGGCCACTGTTGGATACATGAACACTGCTCGGCTCTGATCACCTTGTGGGCGATGGAGCATGTGTTCAGAGCAAAGCAGCGTCCGCAGCCTCGTGGGCTGGGGTCCCGCAGCATCTGCGGCAGCGTGCCATGTGCGAGGTGCGTTGCCAGGCCGTTGCGCTGCACCATCAGCGCTGCGACGTCCCCGGGCACCATTGCGACAGCCTCGGGCTCCTGCCACCATGCACGTGTTGCTCATGTCCATTGTTGTTCTTCTTCTCCAGGGAGATACAAGACCTCATGTTGTTGGTCCTGGACACATCAGCCTCTTCGCAGTTGCATCGCTCACCGACTTGTCCATGTACCACAGCAGGCCCAGGTCGGGTGCGACTCCGTAGCGCTCTTGCAATAGTAGCAGGTACAGCGACACCTGCGCAAATCGGTGGAGCCGTCCCAATGCTATAGACGAACAGCTCTCAGGTCATTGACTGACAAGGTACAGTCCACTTCAACCAGGTTGACATGCTGCACAGCTGCCATGCACTGACCTGTGCACGGTGGCTGTGATGTGCTTTGCCCGTTTTGAACTCAAACGGCACCAGGGCTTGATGTACCGGTGGCTGATTCATTTGCTGACGACCGTGAAGCCAGGTCTGCATAGGTCCCTGCTGAGGCTGCGCTGACATGCCGACACGGAGCGAGGCATCTACATTGCCCTTGAGCCCAAGGCGTGGCGCCCATACTGACTCTTCGATGTCTAGCACTTCCTGCAGTTAGGGCAAATGCATGAAGGAAACTGTTGCCATGGTGTCATCGTGTTACTGGGGCATGCCTCAGCAGGCAAGGTTCTGTCGTGACCTGAATGCAGAGTGCTTTGGAGGCAGGTCCATCGAAGCCGGGCCCAGCAGTAGATGCTGGCGCGTGCGGCTGCTGCTGCATGTAGGACTGCAGCCATGCTGCCAGCTTGGGTGCCGCGGCCTGCAGCTTGTCTGCAATGCGAGCCTCGTCCACGCCAGCCTGTGATAGTTGCAGCTGAGCATCACTCAGCAGGTAATGACCCAACTGTTGACATGAGGTCAACATCCTGAGCATCCACTGGGTCACCATCTGCAGCTAAGACGCACCTCAAGGAGCTTTTGTGGGGCTGCAGCTGCCAACGCTGCTGCGCGTGTGATCAAGGCCTCCTCTGAGCGCAGCCCCTCAGCAAGTGCCGCCTGCGTGCCACGTGGAAACCGTGCTAAAAGTGGTCAGAATGTCAGCGGCCATCAATGTGGTCATTGCTTGCAGAGGAGGCAACGAACAGCACCCTCGCAAGTGCACCCTCAGTACGCACCTGCAACAGTTCGTGTAGCAGGGTGCCAGACACCGCTGCTTCATTGGTGGTGCCGCCCCCGAAACGCTCCTCCAGCACAGCCTTCCGTGGACAGCCCAGCGCCCCAGCGACTCTAGTACCTGCCGGGGTCGGCAAACATATTACATGTCTCATGATAGCCATTCTGGCTACGCCATGCACGCAATAGTGGTAATGCCTACCAGAAAGAAGGATGTCGGGGTACAAGACCAGCAGACCCTGCTGGTGGCTGAGGTGTGCATGTTCGGCGCCACCATCTCCTGGGAACACCTGGAGGTAACCAGTCCAACATATACTTATTGACTGCATGGCATCTCTGGAGGGCACTCGGGCGACGAGTGGATGGTGACTGCTTTGCAACACTGGGAATGACCCTGCAAAGATCGTGCCTTTGCTATCAGGTGCACAGGATCGCCAGGCTCAGCTGGCGTCTGTGCCCACACGTCATGTAGGTGCACCAGCACCTCGTTGCCCTGCATCGAGCATGGTTGACGATGACAGCAGTGTCTCAGGCCAGCTCATTGCATTCTAGCGTAGACAGTTAGACGTCAACCGTATGCAGCGCAGGTCACGAGCATCACACTCGTTGACAGCAGACGTCCGCTGCCATACCGTCTCCTCGTTCAACAGCCGTAGCACTGTTTCTTCCGGTGCATATTCAACCTCCAGGACGGTGTGCAGCAGGTGGTCTGGAGGTGGCTGCGGGTCGCACAGGCTGCAAAACAATCCACGAGGTTGCTCAAGATGTGCTGTAGGCTGAAGTGCAGGTCAGCAGTACATGGAAGCTCCCTGTACACAGCCTGTCCCCGACACAACCAACCCTTCGTTGACAGCTGTGGTTATGATAGCAGCCGCGGCATCCGCCTTTGCTTGCAGGGCCTGCGCGACAGGCACATGAGCTCGTCAAGGATGGTCTGCCATATGCTTGCGTCGCTGATGGAGCATTGCTCACTGCTGATCATGGTGGCTGCGCAATGTATATAGCGGGCACTTGAAAGAGCCAGAGCATGCAGCAGGTCACCTTCCGCTCCAGGGCTTCCACCTCAGCCAGCAGCGCATCATTGTCATCGCTGTCCGAGAACAGACCACCAGTGCCTGCCCACTTGGGCACAGCCTGCTCCTGAACCCGCTGGCCGCTGGATTCCACACCAGGCTGTCCAGCTGCAGCATTGGCGCCCAGAGCAGCGGCGCCACGATGCTCGTGCCGTGTTGGCGGTGGAGCGCCAGCACCCGGCACCCGCTGCAACCATGGCGCTTGCAGCTGCTGTGGGTGCTGCGCAGCTAGCGCATCTGGTTGCGCACTGCTGCTTGCGAGCCGAGGTGGGACTCCTGCTGCAGCAGCTGCCGCCGCCGGCTGTGCCACTGCCTGTCCCTGCGGATGAGCTGCGTTTGACGCAGCTGGAACAGCAGCGGCGGTGGATGGGTCGGCGTGTGCCCCTGATGCTGCTGGTTGATGTACGGTTGCTGCAGCTTCCAGCGCTGCCAGGAGAGTTTCCTCTGCCTCGCTGGCGATGGGCGTGCTGGGGGAGAACACACCCAGGTTGCTACCTGACATGGGCACTTGGGCTGCTGGGGCAGCGGCACGAGGCGTCTGCTGCTGATGGGGCCTTGGCTGAGGCTGGACGTCGGCTGCAGCAGCTGCGTCAAGGCGCACTGCTGCGGTGGCGGGTGACTGGCAAGTCTGCCGTCGCTCAGCATCTGTGCCAGCTGGTGCTGTCGCAGCACCTTGCTGCGTGCCTGGCATCCTGGGCAGTTGCCCCACTGGGTGTCGTGCCTGCTCTGGGCTCTCGCCCCCTGCACATCGTTGTCTGGGCGCCTGGGCAGAGATGGTGTCCTCTGCGAGCGGCTGCAACTGGCCGCCTGCAGGCTGAGTGTAGGCCTTGGCTGGTCCCACCTTGGCAGCATCTCCGAGGCCGTTCTCCTACAGCCACACGCGAGGCTGCGTGGAAACTCTCAGCGGCAACCGGAGAAGTCCTGCCCACAGCTTTCGTGTGCAGGCGTATAGCTGCACCCCAACACTTCAAGGCAGCATGTCCGCACCTTGTCAGGTGCTGTGTCAAACTGGGGCGCGCTGCTGGACCCGGCAACCTGGTCCAGCAGGTCCAGCAGCGCGCGGCGCCTGCGGCCCGCGACCTTGGCACCGCCCGCACGTGCGGCGCCCTGCACCAGGGATGAACTCAGTGTGTACAACGTCCGACAGGGGACCCTTATCGTCATATGCCAGCCAGCATGTGCGTCAGCACAGCTGTTTAACTGAACGACAAACAGTCTTTGGGCGAGCGGCATCTTACCTGCGCTGGTGTTCTGTTGGCGTGGCCGAAAATGCCGCTAAATCGGCGGCGGCTGGTGGCTGGTGCTGGCGATGCGCCAGTGATGCTCCCACCGCTGCTCCTGTGACGCTTTCTGCCTGTCGCTGCATCGCCGCAGCTGATGTAGCTCTTGCTGCTGAAACCAGGTGAGGTCGACACCCTCACTGCTTCGGGCGGCGTTCTGCAGTAGAAGTTGACGACATGTCCGACTTGCAATGATGCAGCATGATTAGGCCCTCTACAAGGGTTGTTGTGCCAAATCTAGGTCAACTGGGCACACCTGGCTGGCAAGCCTTGCATTGACAGCAGGTGCTGCAGCTCGGCAGCGTTGCCATTCACGGCCGTGGGCACTACATCGGGCTGGCTGCGCTGCACAGCATCGATCAGTCGCCTGCGCGCCGCAGCATCCTGTTCCTGAGTCAACGTTGCAGGCTGTCGCTGTGGTGAGGTGCCGCCTGTGCTGCAGCCTGCCTGAAAACCGCCCAGGCCTCTGTCGGGTGCAGAACGCACGGGCAGCCTGGCTAGGCGTGATGCCTGCTGCATCGTGCGGCAACCCCCGGCCATCGGCGATGTGGCCCAGGTGATGTACATGCCTTCGTCTTGGCTTGCCATGACCTGCAGTGAAGTGTGTCACGACATGAATCTGTGTAACAACCCAAACAACGATACCTGTGAAAGTGCATTGCTATGCTATTCATTGCCCAAAGCATCTCCTGTGCAGCAATGTACCTCATCAGCAGTGGCAACATGCGCTGGCACCGAGCCTAGCATTGCCCCAGGCCGCTCTGTTGCAGAAGCAGTCGCGAGGCTGGGGCCACAAGGGGCATCTGCGGCGTGCGCCAGCTGAGGGGCCGCAGCAGGCAGAGCCGGCGGCACTGCTGGGCATGGTGCAGCAGGAGCGGCGACTGCCACAGCGCCCCCCTGCCCGGCACACCTGCCAGCCACTGGAAGCTGTGCTCCCGTTGACCGCTGTGCGTCTGCAACACGAAGAGACGGCAGGTGACAGCAATGCAATGGGGTGGTCATCTGTATTCCGATGCCAAGCAGGGGACATCAGCACACCTACCATGATGATGGGCACAAGGTCTATATGTGTAAGTCAGTTGACAGCTGCACTTGGCAGATAAATACCTCTGGAGGGCTGGCAACCTGGAAGGGCATTGGCGGGGGCCAAACGTGCCGCAGGCTGCACTGTTCGGACCTGCAGGCAGGAAGGTAGCTCATGCCACAAAGCGCAGCAATTTCGTACAACATCGTGGAGTAAGTGGGGTGGAAAGGAGCACACTTATCAAATGCCCGCACACCTGAGCCGCAGCATTTGCTCGACCACCGGCCCTCTTCTTGTCGAAGAAGCTGGTGATGGGGTTGCGTGAGGCGAGCGCCTCTTTAAGGCGGAGTTTCTGCGGTGTGAGGAGGCACATCTCGGTATGCTAATCAGGAGTGGTCACAGCGGCTAGCAATGAGATGGGTTTCCATAGGACACGAACATGTGACCTATGGCGTACTCGACAACAAGCGCGCCTTTCGGTCAACATAGTGAGATTGTGTCGCATTGCAGGCGTTCGGCGCTCACCTTTCCCATCAGACCAGCTGCGGGGCGTCTGGCACATGCATTCGGACAAAAGCATGCCCCGAAGGCCGACGCCTCATGCGTGTGTTGGGGGAGTGTGTGCCAAGCCGTCCAACGCCATCGTTAATCACAGCCTCCAGCGAGATATTGGCCCCCCAGCGGCCGCTCAGGTGTGGCTTGCCTCAATGCGCAACGCAGTGGCGGTAGGCCTTTCCAAATCCATGTTCAAGTTGCCGCAGCCGCTTGCCCCTCACTGCGCACATCTGAAAAGGATCATTCGATGTTTGCGTGAAGTCGTTGCTGGATGGCATGCAGTAGTGAAGTCGGGACTCCACCTCACCCTTGGTATTGAACATGCACACATGCACACTCAGTACGCCCAGCGTCTGAAATGCAATATGATCGGGTTCCGCAAACGGTTTGGAAGCATATAGTGTGAGATGTGATGATCCCCCCGCAAAGCTTCTGACGCAACTTGCAGCAGGCCGACACTGCGCAGCATGCATTTCGAGCTTCGAACCAGGGGAGTATGTATCATCCGACAACCCGCCCTCGCCACCCCTCCGCGGCTCCGCCTCGATGGCGTGCAGCACTCGAGCCGTACTCCAACCTCCAGAGGCTGCTGCTTGTGTACGGTTGCCATCGAGCTGCGGATTGCTGTCTTGGACCAAGGGGGGCAGCTGGAGGCTCCACCGGGCGGGGCCTACCCGCCCTTGCAACCCCCCGACACCGTGACTGGGCGGTGGGAGGCATGGCTCGCACGAAGCAGCAGCCGGTGAGTTGATCCGCGATGGCAGCCGCTGGCATCTGCCAGTGATCGACTGTCTGTTCAGGAGGCACGTCACGGGTGACGCATGACGCTTACCTGACATTTTCGAACTGTGCCTGTGCTACGCAAGCCAACGTCGGTCGTAGCAAGTCAGCATCGCGCCAGAGTGCTGACGAGAAGAGAAGCAAGCAGCAGTCTGCTGTTGGCCCTGCCGTGCTGTCGACTGCTGAAACCATGCAACTGGATCACACCATCACTTCTGACTCCTGGCTCACCTGAACCCACCCCCAATCCCTTTTCACCGATGACGTCGAAAGCCAAAGTCGTGGCAGTGGGAGTCGTAGCTTGCAAGGCTGCTCGGTCACCACATTCGCTGCTGACTGGCTGGTGTGGTGCTGCCGCTGCAAGCATAGGTTGCAACATGCTGACTGTGGCATCCTTCTGAGATGCTGACACGAGGCGTCTACGCACTGCAGGCTCCAAAGGGAAGACCCGTGCCGCGCACGCCGGTCAGGTCCGCAGCGCCAGTCCCTCGGTCGCCTGCGCAAAGAGGGGGCACAGCAACCGCTCGGAAAACGCCAACCACAGCCCGCAAGGGCAAGAAGCAGATCCCAGCCACAGGCACAGGCGAGCAAGACGTGATGAAACTGCGCAGTTGCGTTCGTGCATGCATATTACTGGGCAGAACAGTTTAACACGTCATGTTCATATCAAGCTTTTGCCCTCCGATCGCAGGTGGCGTGAAGAAGCCACACCGATATCGGCCAGGTACAGTGGCGCTGCGGGAGATTCGAAAGTATCAACGTTCCACAGAGTTGCTCATCAGGAAGATGCCCTTCGCGCGCCTGGTGCGGGAGATCACCAATGTGTTTGCGCCAGAGCCTTTTCGCTGGACAGCCGAGGGCCTGCTGGCGCTGCAGGAGGTGCACATCGAGTTGTGACCTGAGCCGAAATCTTGAGGCTGTTTGGATTGGCGAGTTGCTCGATTATGCAATACAGAGTGAGTCCATAGACTCGATCTGTGGAATGCTGAGGCATCCACCATTACTGCGCGCAGTCCACAGAAGACTTCATGGTGCACCTGCTGGAGGACTGCAATCTCTGCGCCATCCATGCCAAGCGCGTCACAATCAGTGCGTCAACTGTTGCTGTCCCTGACCTTCCATGTGACATGTGTGCATACCAGGCAGTCAGTTGGCAAGTGACGCAGCTTAGAGTGTGTTATCAGGACAATCCCCGTGAATCTGATTGGCGCTGGATTGTTGCACATGCAGTGCCGAAGGACCTGCAGCTGGCGAGGCGGATTCGGGGGCCAATTTTTGGCGTGTCATCCAACTGACTGACAATCAACCTATTGTGTTGCAGTAATTGGTTTCGGGGGTTCATCTGCTTTGACTCCGTGCGCGTGACAGTCACGAACAAATCTAGTGACAACACAAACCTTTCTCAGCACAGACCAGCGTCTGATCGTTGCTTTCAGCAGGACGCCATCAATGGTTAAAGTTCACAATATGCAAAACACTCGAGACAACAGACGAAGACTTGCACCCTAAAAGACCATGACAGATACACCGAGTTATACGACTGAGCATATGTGTCGTGCATGCTAAACCAACACATCGAAAGCCTGGCAGGCTTCACAAGCGGATGAGACGTCGCAAAACTACGCTACTCACACCGTGTAGGAATACGGCGGACTCCTAGCCCCGCTTTCGCCGCCGCTGCATTGCAAAGAACACTGGGTGCAGGCAGCGACCAGGCAGCGACTACTGCAAAATCTTCAAACGTGCACCCCTACTGAGGCAGGGGATGGCCCAGGCAGCATGCGTGCGACACACAGGCAGCCAAAAGACCTACCTCTGTGTCGGGACTGTCACCAGCCCACAGGCGCTGCCGCTCTGGGTCTGCCTCCACACTGGAGCCTGCTGCCGAGGTTGCTTCCAGCCTGGCAATGCGTTGCCGGTCCCGTGGGTATGTGTGATGCAGACCTGCGCGACACTACGCTCGTGTAATATCATTGGCAGACGCTCCCATGCCGACCCTGACGCACACGTGAAACCTCCGATGACTTGAGAGCCGTGGACTCTCACCAGTGTAGAAGAGCAGGCAGAGGGTCCATGGAACCAGCAGGAAGACCAACAGCGCATTGCCAAGCGCCTTGGCCTTGGTGAGGTTCGCATCCACTGCGTGCACAAGCCATTGTTGGCATGACTGGCCAGGCCAGTGAAACAGCCATTGTTGAGACACAAACTGAGACCGAAACATGTGCTCCAATGTTCACCATCTGCTGAACGGGCAGCCGTTCCATCGAAACCAAAGTAGCGCTCTGCCAGCAGGCCCACCAGCGGTGCTGCGCACGAGGCCAGTGCGCCTGCATACTCACAACCACAGCTTGCGACCATGGTACACCGCAAAGGTTCGCCATTGCTCAGTGTACTAAACTTGACATGAGTCGGCATAATCTGTCATGAGCCGCCATAGCCTGCTCACCTTCAAAACACCTGCAAGCATGCCATTCATCAGCATCATGCACTTGTGAAGCCATTGGATGCATGGCATTGCCAGGAACATTTGCCTTCAGCATTTGCTAGCACCAACCTGTCAAAGGCATAGATCAAGTTGCGGCAGTGCGCCGGCACGAGCATTGAGAATATGGGGTTGTTACAGGCTGGAGCGGACCAGCTCTTCATGAGGCCAAATGCCAGCAGCAGCGTGGCATACGCCACCACTGTGGCAGGCTCGCCATTCAACGGCATACCCTGCACACCAGGATGCAGATATCACCACGACATGCAGCATGCACACACGTGCAATGTGCAGCTATGCACACGTCACGGAACGTTTCGGTGCCTGCCACCTTGAATAGCCACAGCGAAAAGATGGGGCCAGTGATGACGCTGATCTGAACCACAAAGATCCTGCCGTGATTTGGATACTTGACGGCTGCCTTGTCCCCCAGATACCCGCCAAGCAGGCCACCTACATGTTGCGAGTACCCCAGCTGAGCATGAGAATTGTAGACCTGCATGTATACAGTGTCGTTCACTGTTCTGCTCATGAGCAGTGTCACCAACCTGCTGCTGTGCCTGTGAGGAACAAGCTCATGAGGGCACCGGCTGCAAAGTCTGACATGCCAATGAGCTGCAAGTACAGCGTCAGGAAGACAATCGCCGTCCATGGTATTGTGCCAAGTATGCCCTGCAGCACGTGGGCAGCATGTTGTAGGGCTGTGGAGTTGCACGTCCTGCCTTCTGCAGGCCGGCCGTCAAGCAAGTGGCACAGCACGAGCAGATGGACGCCTTTGTCTTTGCCTGGAGAATGATGACCACGAAGGTGGGGCAGCACAGCAGGTCTTTTATCTCCTGCCGCAGCGGGCGCTCTGCGCCGGTGGGCACCCGCGACAGCCGCTTGCCGCCCCGGAAGTTGGGGTCCCGCCCAAAGGCCAGCGTCGCCAGGCCGATGACTGCGCTGACGCAGGCGACCGTGTAGAATACGATGCGCCAGCCCTCGATGCCCCAAAGCTGCCTGCCGCCTGCGACGCAGATGGTGACCTCCGTCCTGCTCTGCATGCGGATCCAGGGTCGCACTGCGCAGCGCTACATGCATTTGAAACACTCAGGCAGACATGTGCGTACTCGCCTAGGTTTGTGGCATATAGGCTGCCTAGCATCCCCCCAACCGCTCCTGTAAGGAAGAGGCCTCCGAAGGCCTTGCCACGGTTGCTGTCAACATAGTAGTCTGCAACGAGTGACTGCCCGCTGGGTATGACCTGCAAAGAGGCACACCCAACGGTTCAGAGACACGTGCCGAGATACTGCCTTGCAATGACGGTGAGAGGATTTGCTCCCTAATGAACAGCGGTCAGCGCAGCATGCTCGAGTGGCCTGACCATTGCAAGCCCCAAGCCATTGATGGCCCATGCTGCCATGCCATGCTGCAGTGTTTTCGCGCTTCCGAACAGCGATGTCATGCATGCCCACAGCAGGCAGCCAGCTGCTGTCACCCTGATCCTGTCATAGAAATGCCCTGTTCCATTCAAACATACGGGTTTTGTGAACGCCCATCCTCCAGCGCATGTCGTGGTGTGGTGCTGTGATGAACCAAGAACAAGCAATGGCAGGAGTGGCCTGCCTAGAAATCCGCCAATGGGCGACGAGAGCGCTTGCACGAGTGCGCGACACAGTGTCAACGCCCCCAGCTGAGAGGGCGTGGCATCCCATGTTGTGCCAACGAAGTTGTATACGGCGGGCAGGATCCTGCGCCACAACGCCGGCTCAGGCCATCCGGTGCCGCATGAGTCATATGACCTTTTCACGCGCGGAAGCAACGCAGTGTAAGAGCAAATTCAACACTCACTGCTCATCCATGCGCTCCATGACCGCCGCTGCAAAGATGAGCGCAGTGGTCCTGCCACGCCCGGTCACAAAGTCGTCCGCGACCTTGGGCTCCTCTGACGGCATTTGACCCACGCTGTGCGGCTGGAGAGCCGCAGCGTCTGCTTCAGCGTCAGGCATAAAGCTAGTGCTGACGCTACTGTGGACGCATCAGGGTAAACTCAAGCGTGTCGTTGCTGCTGACCACTGTCCGGCTGTGAAGCACACTGAGGCCGCTTCCGACCGGAGAGCTGCCGCACTGCTGCCACAGCTGCTGAGAGCACGCCTTCGGGAGCTGAGCAGCTACTGTGCAGAGCAGGTCGGAACCTGCACATGTACATGGAAGAGGTGGCAACCTTTCGCAAAGCACACATGTACTGCTTGCCAGGCTGCCAAGTGTTAAAAGGGTGCTCACCTGAGGCTTCACACCGAGCAGGCCAAATGTCCAGGCTGGCACGTGCCTGCATGTGATCTCGGTCCTACTGAGAGCTGCTCGATCGGACTACTCGTATGCCTCATGCCACCGTTGACATGCAATCATACAGCTGCGAAAGCGGTCTTATTCCATTGTTACCTGACATCGTGTTGCTGGGCACAACACCAATGCGACCAGATTCACATCCTGAGTTTCCATGACTCAGTCGCCATTGCTGCTGGCAGGTTTCCTTGCTGCTGCAACTCTGTTCACAACGGTCGAAACACTCGACAGTTCGCAGCCTCGTGTGCGCGCAAAGTGTACCCGATATGGGCCGCGGCGACAATGCGGTGTGGTCATGGTGCATCAAGCTGATATCGATCAACCCAACGAACTGCGTATGCAAAGATGAAAGCGCTCACGTGCAAACAAATGATGCGTTGCAGGCTCCGCAAACGTGTCGCAGTCTGAATGTGCTGAGCTGGGCTGCTGCTGGGCGCCGCTGCGGCCGGTCAGCAGCACCCGGAGGGTGGACGTGCCAAGCTGCTACACCGCCAACGGCGCTGACTCCACCTATGCACTGTCCGAGCTGAAGGCAGAAGGTGCAATATGTTGTACGGTGCCTCCTTATTTGGCATGTGGCCCCGTTGCATCAGGCATGGCACAAGCATGCGTCCAACTGATTCAAGTGCCTGCCACTATAAAGTGATCACCTGACACAGGTGGAAACCTGAGCGGCAAGCTAGACTTGGTCACATCCACCCAGGCGGAGCTGGGCGCGGATGTCTCACCTCTGGCACTGTCAGTCGAGCATCTACATCCGGATACCATGCGCGTTAAGATAGGCGATGCAGGCGGCAAGCGCTGGGAGGTGCCCGCCGACCTGTTTCCGGCACGCTCAGGTAGAGTGCACCACCTGAAAGGGGGTTCTCAGGGACCATCCTGAGACCTTCCTGAAACAAGGTGCTCGGCTTACGATGACCTGTGAACATGCATCTTTGGTGTGCGCAGGCCGACTTGCTGATGGGCCAGGTACATCACCCGCACTGCAGTACGACTACACCACACAGCCATTCTCACTGCAAGTGCAGCGGGAGGCAGAAACACTGTTTGCTATCAAGGCATCCCGCTTCATATTCAAGGTACAAAGCTCTTGGCAATTGCAGTGTGCAGCGCAGCAGAAGTGCTGGGCAAGGCACCAGTGGCTCACAGCTGTGAGCCTGGATGTCACAGGATCAGTACATTGAGGTCACCACGGCAGTGCCACGAGGCGCAGCTATCTATGGTTTGGGTGAGCGTACAGCCAGCACTGGGCTGGCCCTCCCGCGTGACGGGCTGCCCGTTGTGCTGTGGGCACGGGATATTGCCAGCTTCAATGCAGACACCAATCTGTACGGGTCCCACCCTTTCGTCATGCTGCTGCGCAAAGGCACGCTCCTGACAACTGTGTTCGTGTGTCCACTAGTGCTGCATGGAGCTCCAGCGCAGTGCACAGTGCATGTCAGCTGTTGCTAATGACAGTCGAAACTGCAGATGGCACGGCATCGGGCGTCGCTCTGCTAAATTCCAATGCCCTGGAGGTTTCACTCACTGTCGAGGGAATCTCATGGTGAGCTGACAACTCTTGGCTGCATTGCCATGGCTGCTACAGCAGGATTTCGAAAACCCAACCAAACAGCTGCCTTGCGCTGACATTTCTGAAGCTCTTCACAGGCGCATCACTGGGGGCATCCTTGACTGGTACATCATGGCAGGTCAGAGGCAATGTTGGGTGGTTGTGTGCACCTGCAATGTCCGCAGTTTGCAACTTCAACCGTGACTGGCACTCATCGTGGTATACAATTGGTAGGCCCCAGCCCTGCGGACGTCATGGAGCAGTTCACACGGCAGTTCGGACGACCAGTGAGAGTGCTTGTTCTTGATGTGGCATGGGCCACCATGTCACCTCCACGATGCTACAATCTACTGGACATGCAGTCGCATAACAGCCTGTTCCTCGTGCTGCAGCACATGCCACCGTTCTGGTCGCTGGGCTTCCATCAGTGCAAGTGCGTCCCATTTCCTGCTGTGATTTGGACTCGACTCCACTCGACGGAGACTCGTGATGGCATCCGGTGATGCAACATGCTGCTGCTATATTGCAGGTGGGGCTACAACACGGTTGCAGAGCTGGAGGGTGTGGTCGATGCCTATGCTGATGCAGGTCTGGCAACACCGCTTATACCTCGGCAGCATATGTCATGCTCTGTCTACCGCCTGACACCTTGCACTGTCAGCAAACAGCTGCACATAGTCCTACGGCTGCTGCAGGCATTCCTCTGCAGACAATCTGGTCGGACATCGACTACATGGAGGCGTGGCGCGACTTCACATGGGCTCATGATCGCTACCCACTGGACAAGTATCAGGTTGCTGAAACATGTGTTCAGTCACGGTCCAGCCAGGCAGGCCCCTGACTTCCACAGCTGGGTGATGACACATGTTGCATGTGCTGCAGGCACTAATTACCAAGGTGCATGCTGCTGGCCAGCACTGGGTCCCTATTATTGATCCAGGTATCATGGTGAACCCTCAGGTGGGTGCTGTGTGCCAGAGCTTGCATGGCATATCAGAGCAGCAATGCCAATCATTATTTATTATTATTTTGACCATTACATGTGTGTTTCGCCCTTAGGATGCAGCATATGTTGATGGCCTAGAAATGGACGTGTTCCTCAAGGACGCCACTGGCAAACCCTACGTTGGGCAGGTTTGGTTCTCAAGGAGTTTGGACTGCGACAAGTTGCAAGATCTAGCGTATGTCATTGCATGTGACAGCAGATTGTTGACCGTAGTGTTGCACTCGCCAACAGGTGTGGCCGGGAGCAGTGCACTATCCAGATTGGACACATCCAGCCGCCCAGGAGTGGTGGACGAAACACCTCAAGGTCCGTGCTGCTCAGCAGCAGTATGTGCCTGTGTACTCGAGTAACCCTACAGATACTGCGCAGACCACTACTGATCGATGTCCTTCGCTGGGCTCAGGAGTTCCATCAGCAGCTGGCGTTTGATGGCATCTGGCTGGACATGAATGAGTGCGCCAACCTGCAAATGTCAAGCCTCCATCCAGCATGGCAAACAGTCCTGTATGACAATCACAAAAGCACAGTCTGAATCAGGTCCAGCAGGTGCAGTGCATGCCACCCCTGCTTCTGCTCGTTCCAGGCTGTCCAACTTCTGCACTGGGGAGGTCTGTGAGGTGGGAATCCTGCCAGGTTCAGATGGCGTCATTAGCATGATGCGCAGCAGCAAGCACATCACTTGTGCTTGGCAGGGGACACGCATGGGCACACCACTGCTCACAGGCCCCAGATGTTGCACAGCAAGAGGCAATGGGTGATCGCTTGGGTGAGGGCGCACAGTACTTCCTTGACAACCCAACAGTATGTTTCCTGAAGTGCCGCTCTGCAGCTGAAGCCCTGAACGGCACTGCTGACGCCAGCCATCCTTCGCTGACTGTGCGGCTCCTGACCCGTTGCTTGTGCTTTCTATGCGCTGTGCCTCACATTGCTGATGTGGACAACTGCTGGGGTCATGACAAGCTCATGAACCATCTTGCTGCAGGTGAGCAACCCGCCATTCAGCATCTCGAATGGCAATGCTGGTCTGCCGCTGGGGCAGAACACTGCGGCAATGTCGGTGTCCCACCACGATGGCAGCCTGCAGTACGACACACACAATCTGTATGGGCTGCAGGTGGGTGTAAATACACGCGAAAACTGCTCATGTATTGCTGACAGTGTCACGCTCTCTAGGACGAGCACACATCAACTAGCGGTCTGGTCATGCAGGAAGTGGCAGTCAGCCACCGTGTTCTGCCGGCTATCACTGGGAAGCGGCCGTTCATTCTGACGCGGTAGGTCGCATTATCTCTGCTGAGCATGGTACGTTGCATGAGGCGCACGATCGATGGGTTGCTGAAGCTCTCGTTCACCTCACCTCTCAGTCGCTGCATCTGTGCAGATCAACATTTTTGGGGTCTGGCACATATGCTGCGCACTGGACTGGCGACAATGGAGCCACATGGGACGATCTGCGGTGGTCTGTAAGCGGCATGCTGTCGTCTGGTCTGGCAGGCTTGCCATTTGTTGGTACGGATGTTTTGCACATCAAACGATACTACAGCAATTGCACATGCAGTCATCTGACGGACCGATGAGGATGCACATAGTCCTCATCTTAGGTGGCAATTCCAACCTGTGCAGGTGCAGACATATGTGGGTTTGCAGGGAACACGACAGAGGAGCTCTGCAACCGCTGGATATCGGCAGGTGCATTGTCAACAGACATGCTTTGCTCTGTTTTCAAGTATCTAACCTTGCGCTCAGGCTGGCATCAGCTGACCGTAATCTGTCATCCTCATGTACAGGTGCATTTTATCCCTTCTCGCGCGATCACAGCGGGGCACATGATGGCTATCAGGTGTTGCCCATGAGCATCATCGAGCTCCTGTTGTGAAATGATCAAACTCTGTGCAACCTTTTCATGATGCTGCTGGCACGTGCAGGAGCTGTACAGGTGGGCGTCGGTGGCAGAGGCGGGCCGCCGGGCGCTGGGGCTGCGCTACCAGGCAAGCTTTAAGGGCCAAGTCGCTCTCGGTTGCCACATCGACCAAAACCCGAGTCAGATTGTCAGGAGGCTTAGAGAAACTCGTCGTTCGTCGTGCCCTTGCAGCTGCTGCCGTACCTGTACTCGGCGTTCCATGAGGCGCACCGCAGCGGGGTGCCCGTCGCCCGGCCGCTCTTCTTTGCCGCGCCGGCGGACCCCCAGGCCCGCAAAGCCGAGGGGCAATGGCTGCTTGGGGATGCAGTGCTGGTATCGCCTGTGCTGAGGCCGGGCGCCAACAGGGTGCGCCGCTACCCTGCAGCCCTGATTATTTACTGCCCATGCTGTACTGGACCACAGCCACTGGTCGGTGCTGCATGCATTGCAGTCGTCCTGCGCCGAACAGCCTGAACCTGACATGCCCCGTGCAGGTGCAAGCGTACTTTCCAGCAGGCAGCTGGCACTCGCTGTTTGACGCTTCGACCATCGACACCCCTGAGGGCGAGGGACTCTGGGCTGTGCTGCAGGCGCCGCTGGGACATGTGCCAGTGCATGTGCGATTTGCACCGTGGCTGGGATCACAGTCTGCCCTTCTGACATACTGTCTCGCCAGGCTTCAGCCTTCAAATATTGACAGTATGTCTGACTTGATGTCAGGTGCGCGGAGGCAGCATTGTACCGCTGCAGCAGCCCGCAATGACAACAGGCGAAGTGCGACACAGTCCACTGACCCTGGTGGTCGCCCTGCAGCCGCAGGCGAGTGACATCTGCAGCCACCATTGACTGTATGCACGGTACAGCTGGCATCCATTCAATGGCCATCATGATTAAAAGTCGTGATAGAAGTCGTGAAATGCCTCAGAACTTGTCTGCAGGCATCTCAGCGACAGCATGTACTGAGGAGACATGCCGTGCGCTCGGCAGCATATTTCCTGAGACTGGTGCAGATGTATCTTCCTGGGCAGGTACTACCTGGATGTGTTACATTGCCAGTTACGAGTCGAGCGCAGTAAAAAGCTGCACGGCAAAAGCAATGATGCGTATGGACCGTGTGTTTGCGGACTGCATGCAGTGGTCAGCCGTGGGCAAGCTGCAGTCTGCGCTCCTGCAGCGGCGGCAGGCCAATGGTGCAGCACTTGCCAGCGGCTGGATGTACTATGACGGTGATGGCGACTCCGTTGAGGTGACACACAGTGCAAGCTTCAGGCTGTTTGCATGATGATTCTGGTGGCGTGAAATGCCCTGCCATCCAATTGCTGATGGGCTCTTGCCACGAGGGATCCTGCATTCTGTATGTTGCAAGCTGATGTGCGGCGCAGTTCATCAACAGGTATCAGACGCCGAGGACAACTTCCTCAGCTTCAGCGCCGTGCTGGAGCCGGCATCAGGTGCCGACGGCGTGTCTCGTGGCGCAGTGACGGCCCACTTCGGCCGGCGCAGCAATGCAGCTGGATTGCTGACGGCGGGCGGCTGCAGCGGTGTCGTGTGGCCGCACCTGGCAGGCGTCCGCATCCTGGGCATGCACCAGCAGGTAGTGCCCTGAAGATGCGCTGGGCTGTGCCAGTGCGTCGATGAAATCTGACAGCGTCCAAATGGCAGTGCTCAGCCCATCCCATTTGCTTGCAGGTCGATCCAGCATCTTTGATGCTAGACGTGGCACTGCCCAGCAGTCTCGGACCGGCAGAGCATGGCAGTGGCGTATCGCTGTCCACAGCCGGCACAGCTATATCAACGTCGCAAGTGCGACATCAAGCCTTTGATGCGTGACTTGGTTGTTGTGCTCCAGGGCACTTCGCTCGCTGTCGTGCAGATCGCACGATGCACCCTAGGATGTCTACTGATGCCGGATGCCTGGTGTCCGTGATGCAGGTGTCATACAGCCTGGAGACGGGTGTGCTGGAGGTGTCTGATCTTGCACAGCGGTTGGAGTGCCCCAACGCCCTCCGCATCTCCTGGGCCACCACTGCTGTTGCTGCCGTATGACAGCAGTCGCGGCTCCAGACAGCCACTGGCAACTTGAACACCATCTGTCACTACAGCTTGACTGAAGCTTGCATGTTTGAGCACTGCCAGCTGTGCCACTGCTGTGATGGAGTGTGGACTTGTGCCTGTACCTGCACACGTGCATCCATAGCATACTGTCATGCACCCGCCGCTCTTGACGAGCAAGTTATTATTGGGCAAGATTTCAGGGTTGCTACCATGAACATATGCTGATGAATCAACAGTCTGCTGATCATTCATTGTCAATGCATCCTCCATCTGCCGCCGACCCACATGCGCAATCTGTGGAGGAGTTGCAAACTCACATTCAAACGAAATCTCATGATCTCAGTTCTGGCAGCCGAGGGGTAGCTGCAAAATTCAGTACCCTGATCAACTATGTGCAGTTACATGTAGACAGTGGGATCAAATCTCAAAGCTCTGAGTATAGCGTGTGATACATCGATGGGCTTGAGTGTGTGGACTCACACAAGTCATGCTGTGTTTTACGGAAAGCAGTCTCAGTGTGATTGGCGAACTCGGACTATACAATATGATCTGATGACTTGCACAGCATCGGAACGACGTCCGCATCTCACTTCGTGGACGCACCCAGCGTGAAGTCCGGTCTTAACGTACAGGCTGACCCAGAGGCGCAGCGCACGTCGGCAAGCTGCACAAGCTGGCAGCAGCGGTCTGTGGCGCATGGTCCACAGAGCGCGACAAATGCTGCGGCTGAGCGGAAACTAGATTGCTCGTTCAAAGCCAGCGCCGATGTCTCGCAGCCGTTGATCAGCAAAACAGTCACAGAGGCGCCATCATGGCGCATGTGGTGTGGGCGGTCCCCGCACCGCATGAAGCACAGGGCCAGCACCACGCATCCGTGGGGAACGACAGCTGGAGGTGCACCTATCTCTTACATCAACCGGAGATGTACGCTCGACACCCGATCATAATGCGGAGATTTGGCTGACTGCCAATGTGCTGGCAGGATGTTCCTGGCCGGGGGCACTGCTGGAGCAACTGCCCGTACGGTCACAGCGCCGCTGGACCGTATCAAGCTTCTTTTCCAAGTTCAGGTGCATTTTGTACGTTGCCATTACTTGCAATATATGTAGGATACACTGAGCTGTATCGTAGCCGCAGCGGCCACCAAGTGTGTTGTGCGTTGCATTGCCAGGCGGTGCCATCCGCCAACTCGGATGCCAAAGCATACACCAGCGTGGGACAGGCTTTCGGCAAGATCTACAGGCGAGCTTACAGAATGTGCTGATGCAGCAGCATACTGTATGCATCATCCTACCAGCAATTGCCGACACCCACCTTCATCAGGATGGTATGCTGCGGCATCAGGGAAGAAGGCCTGTTGGCGTTCTGGAAGGGCAACGGTGCCAATGTGATTCGGATCTTCCCATACTCAGCGGCGCAGCTGGCCGCCAATGATACCTACAAGCGGCTGCTGGAGCCGAAAGACGACAGGTACAGCCTAACTTGGACGTCGGTGCCTGTATACTCGGGTTACACACCAGGACACACCTGCGCAGCCTCCTCGACATGTTTGACATGAGCGGTCCCGAGTTGCTCAGAGAGATGACGGTGCCGCGGCGGCTGGCGGCGGGTGCCGGCGCTGGCATGACAGCCACCTCTCTGACGCACCCGCTGGATGTGGTTCGCCTGCGGTTGGCACTCCCCAACAGTCCCTATAAAGGTGCACCATAAGACTCATGGGGTGACCACCAGTCAACCCCTCACTAGACGTGCAGGTCCTGATCTTGTTTGGTCTGCTCCTTTGCAGGCATCTGGGGTGCGATGCAAAGCATTGTCAGGACCGAAGGTGTCCTCGCTCTGTACAAGGGGATTGCTCCGACTCTCGTTGGCATTGCACCATTTACAGGTGAGCAGGTACTACCCCGTTCAAGAACGAGCAGTTGTCCACTTGCAGCTCTGCACTCAGAGACTGCTGCTGCCTGCTCGCAAAGGAGCAGTGTTGACTTCACCTGACCAACAATACATAGTGCTGCTGCTTTGCAGCTCTCAACTTCACTACCTACGACCTGCTGAAAAAGCGGGTTTACGGCAGCGAGCGGTGGGTGGCTAACAAGCACCTGCAAGATGTCATCTGAAGTCCACGCAGTGTCGACGAATGCAAGCAGGAGTGTCGTGCTAGCTGACGTACTTGTCGCGTCACTGCAGCGCACCTCAGAGTCCATTTGCCAACCTGGCTTTGGGCGGCACCAGCGGCTTTACGGCAGCCAGCATCTGCTACCCGCTGGACACGATCAGGCGGCGCATGCAGATGGCGGGACACATGTATGACGGCCAATTGGACGCCTTCCGAAAGATCTGGCAGCAGGTGCCTCCAGTGTGCAGCTGAGCAACTTTGTGCAGCAGTCACAGCATGTAGCAGGTGCATATGTGCATACACAGATAGATGGCATGGTGTTGACGCTGCGCAGGAGGGCGCGCGTGGTTTTTACAGAGGCTTTTCAGCCAATGCGCTGAAGACAGTGCCATCCAATGGCATCCGCTTTGTGGCATACGAATGGTGCAAGCGGCTGTGTGGCGTGCAGAAAGCGAGAACAGACACCTAGACGCAGGATCACAGGAACAGGGTAAAAATATTGTACAAACACAGAAACGCTCACAGCAGAAGGAAGCTATTCGATTCAGCTATTGTTTCGCAGCTGCAGCATCTGCATGGTTTGGGGCACTGCGAAATTGAGCTTGCAGTGGAGCGAAAATTACCAATGCAAGCGACAGGACGACAGGCATTCCTAGTAATACGCAGCTGGGGGAGTTGGGTCCCAACTCTGTTGTAGGCACATGTTTCGAGGTTATGTACACAGACTGCTCCTAGTGTTGCTGCCTAGATGTGGCTGCCGACAGAGCGTTCTTTCTAAACAGCCTGCCTATGCAAGGTGCGCCACCAGTGGCGTCAGCGACTGGAGGGACCGGCGCCCGGGGATGCGCCATCGCTGCTGCCCGCCCCGCCGCTCAGGTCAGCAGCCACAGCCTCCCAGACGCCCGCCGCACGCCTGTGGAAGGCGTGCTGCACCGTGGCGAGCCCCGCCAGCATGTTGGCAAACTCCTCGCTCCGCGTGCCCTGCCACCGCTGCAGCTCCTGCAAGCCCGGAGGGTGTGTTTATCAACCGCAGCCCTGCCTGAGAGGCATCACCAGCAGCCATCCTGCATGAGTTGCGAGAACCAGCGCCAAAATCCTACTTGAGGATCGACAGTCCAGTCAATGGTGACCATGCGAGTGGTGTCACGCACCTCCAGGTTGCGGTCTCGCACACGCTCGTACTCTGCCTGTGCAGCGATGCTCGCCTCCTGCAGGGCCTTCACCTCCTCCGACAGTGCTGCCGCCTTGCGCGTCTTGCCGTAATGCGTGCCGTACGTCTGGGTATCCACAGCAGCACAGCATCAGTGGCGGCCAACAGCAGCATGGCAAGTGCCGACAACCCAACACAAGGAGACGCTCGCAGCATCTTCACCTCGTTCCGCCATATCTTGCAAACAAGGCTGCAAACATGCTCTATTGATTCACAACACAGGGCGGCGACATTGCGCGGGGCCGCACCTTGGAGCCCTCGGCCTCCAGCTGCGCCACAGCATCGGACTTGCGCTCTGCCTCATCCCGCAACGCCTGCACGCTCAGCAGCGCTTCCTCCCGCTGCCGCAGCGCCTGTAGGGTTGACGTCCGAGGCCTGTTTGCAATGCTGGGACTGACAGGGCACTGGTGCAACACCGCCACGACCACGAGTTGCACAGTTGACAGGGCTCAACATGATGATGTCACCAGCACTGAGTCATGAGACAGTGGAGTTCATCAGACGCTGCTGACCTTGCCGGCCGCAGGTGCCATTGCGAGCGCCTCGTGCAGCGGTTCAAGAGCATCTGTGACAGGCCCTGATGCAGCCTTGGCTACACGCGCCACCACCACCGCTGCCTGTGGGTGGTAAGAAGGTCGGTGGATAAAAAGGAGGACATACACACGCATCATCAGCAGCCAAGTGGTGTTGGGACTGGCTTCAGAGCACATATGCATCTGCTCACCTTGCCAGATTTGATGGCGTGTGCAGCGAGGAATGCGTTCGCTGCACCTGCGGCAGTGTACCGCCCCGGCCTGCCCGACCCGTCCTCGTCCTGCCAGCAACACGGACAGGTCACGCTGATGTGCGGAGGCTAGCCACACATCCTGAGTACACGCCTTGCACCACCCGGCCCAGACGGCGCGGACATGGACAGAGCTCTTGCACGCTCATGGTGACGCTCCCCTGACCGATGCCCTCCCTCTATCACGACAACGACTGGAGCAGGGCACGTGGCATTCCTGATTGCGCTGGACCTGGAAGCGGCCCAGGCGGATGAGGGCCATGCCGGCGTCGCCGGTGCGGGCGCCCGCATCCTCGAACGCCAGCGCCAGCGCCTCCGCGTGGCGGGACGCGTCCGACAGCACCGCCGTCCAGTCCTCCAGCCGCTCCTTCCTTGCCTGCGTGCGATTGCAACAGTGGCACCGATGGCATACTTGCATCCTGGGCAGCAGCTGCACATGCTCAGGCGGCACCTTGCATCTGAAAGCCACGCCAGGTGCAACGCATCAGCTGCGCGATCACACATGAGAGCGCGAGCGACGATACAAATGTGGGTGAGCCGGACACTGCCATGCGTGCAACAGATGCGAGTGCCGGGCAGCTGACCAGCAGGTCGAGCTCGGCCTCGGAGGGCGGCGGGTGGTGCTTCAGGCTGGTGGTCTGCTCCTTGATGCGCCGCAGCAGGTCGCCCGTCCGCCGGGTGGACTGCGCCGCCTCCGCTGCAGATGGCACCGACGGCTCCGCGCCTGCGCCACCACTGCCCCGTCATCGTCCGGCACGTGGCCTCTGTGATGTCATGCATGCCACTGCTGCTTGTGCAGGACGGAGCTTTGGGTACACTATGCGCTGGACTGTGCCGGCGACGTTGCCAGCCAGTGCCGCCTCCCACGAGCGGGGGCGCACCCAGCAGCTGGCGCGGCAGGCGGTGCAGGCCGTCCAGCACGCCGCCGGACGCGGGCTGCAGGTGCGTCCACTCCGGGTCGCTGCCCAGCTGCCCCTCCTTCTCCAGGAACAGCCGCAGCTCCTGCCAATCACACCTCCAAGGCAGTGATGCGGCTGCCCGTGTGACCCTACGGCTCCACTTGCAGGGGTCAGGACAATCAATTGCCCGCACCTGGCTGTTCCCGATGACGGGGTGCGACGACAGGCGTCGCAGCCACACCTCCAGCGCAGCACAGCGGGACGCCACAAACTCCGAGTCGGGCACCTGCGACGTTGTGCGGAACAGGAGAGTGCGCCATTGGCGTGCAAGGTGCCTCATGCATGCAGTCCACGGATGTGGCAACAGTTGCGCTGCACCGCACCTGCGCCTCGAGAGGGTTGGGCTGCTTCTCTGGACGCGGCGGCAGGAAGTACCCCCGATGTGACACCTTTAGCATGTCTGCCAGGCACTGCAGCCACAGGGGATGGCCATCCGTCACATTTGAGCCACTGCCACGGATCCTACTTTGTACGACATATTCTGCGTGCAGTTGGAATGCATCCGCACCACAAAGTCGCGGAAGCGGCGCCGAACGGAGCGGACATCGCGGCTGTCAGGGTCGTGGGTGCCCACACGGTACAGCACATAGCCGTTCTTCATGCCCGGAAACATGCTGCCCTCCATCTTCTTGATGGGGTCGCCGACCGTGATGCGCCGCCTGGACGGCGGCCCTGCTGTCGGCCTGAGGGCGTGCAGGTGGTGGTTCTTCAGCGCAGCTGCAGCGTGGACGACAGAGACGCCATGCACTATGTCGAACACAACACCATCCGAAGCCCATCACCTGGAGCTGTAAGCACGGTCCACACGCGCGATTTGCGGCGGCGTGACTGCTGCGGCGCTGTGGCTGCTGCCCTTGCTGCTGGCCGCGGGCGGGCTGTGCAGCTGCTGCGGTGCCTGCTCCTGCAGGGGGGCTGTGTCCGCATCCGGCGAACGCCGAAACACGTCTGCCTCATCGTCCCGCGGGCTTTCCTGCCCGAAACGGCTGCCATTGCGCACATAGTCATCTGTCAGCAGCTGCCCGTAGCTGGCAAAGGTGTCGATGCGCGTGGTGCCCTCATCGTGCAGCGGGATATCCTCCTCCGAGACATCGCCACCACCATCGCCGCGCGCCAATGGGTCACCTGAGTCAGAACCGTCCATAGGGTCCTTACACAACCTTGACGTTGTGAGACTGGTTTGACTGTCAAGCTGGACCATCGTACAACATCCTACGATAACTGAAGGAACGACCAGCGCCAGACCAACAAGACAGCATTCAGACACCTGAGAAGGAGCCGCCGAGCGGGTCCCCCAGGCTGCTGCCGCCAGTCAGCGGGTCCTCGCCGCCAAACGCGCTGCGTGCCAGCGGGTCGTCGTGCAGTGCTTCTGACGAGTCGATGCGTGCGTCAAAAGCAAACCGGGACTTCCGCGGCGCCTCGTTCCCACCCTTCATCAAGAACTCGCTTGGGTCAGCGTTGCCAAGCTGCTGCAGAACCACAGGTATCACCCAACAGCATCGTCAATTCTGCCGGGCTTCTGTCAACTTCAGCGGACCGTGGCAGTGGACAGATCTGCTGACTCTGAGACGTCCTTCAATGGCTGCGCCTCCTGCGCATTACACACAACTGCCCTTCATGTCAACGGTTTGAATCATGTAGCACGGCTACGCCAGCTATCGTGTCTGTATTGAGGTAGAGGCAACATCCGAAACGCTCACTGTCTCATGATGCTGCGGCTCCTGCAGCGGGTCCGACATTAGCTGCTGCCTCAGCGCCCAAGCTACGCCAATGTCCCAGCTTCACAGTGTGCCAGCAACTCGATCAGATCATACGCAAGTTTGCTCGCACAGTGTGATGCAGTGCACGCTCAAAAATGCTGGACGGTTTCCCTTGGCCCTCTGGGACGTTGGAGCCATGGTTGACATGCCAAGTTTGGATAGTCAATGCGTGAAGCCGTCGGGAAAGATACACGGCACAATCACCAAGTTGCTTGCCACCTCTACTTGCGTTCTGCATCTACAAACGCGTGTGCAAGGAGGCGATTGTCCAGTGCGTCATGGGCTTCCAACTGGCATTCTGGGGAACGCCATGAAGTCCCGCAAACCCAGTGTAATCAAAGTGCCAGCTTGCAAGGGGTTGCAACCTATGTGTTTCGGTATTGCGCCGTACTTGCGTGCACCCACACCCGCTCGGGCTTCAAGATTGCAAATGTGCGTACGGCCACCCGACAGCCGGCAACGTTGTTGTCTCCGATGTGTTCATTGCCAGCGTCAGCCAGCCAGCGTCGTCCTGAGTCCTGCCGTGGCATAACAGCACCAAAGCCGTAGCTGGTCAGTCGACGATTGTTCCTGCAACATGGGTCAATGCGCTAGTTCCAGCAAAGGCAAGGAGCAGCAGACGCCGCAACACCACAAGGATGCGAAGGAGAATGCGACCAGGGGGCAGGAGGCAAAGCCCGCGGCGAAGGTGGACCATGCAAAGCCAGGGCACACGGTGAGCGTTGATGCCAGACAGAGATGCCGTCGGGTGGTGCACCACACACCGGTCTGCTGACAACGCTGCTGCTTTTCTGCAGAATGCACAGGCTGTGCGGGCTGGAAGGGCGAGAGTCCTAGACGATGCGACCCCGGTAAGGAGTTCCCTTTGTACTGTCCTCTAACTGACTTACCTTGATCGCCGGCATTCAGCCGTCAGCAGACAGTCAGCAAGGATGGGGGCGCAATGCAGGTACAGCCCGTGAGGTCACCATATGTTGGTGTTTGCAGGACGTAACGACGCTGTACACGCTGGGCAAGGTGCTGGGACGGGGTCAGTTCGGCGTGACACGGCTTGCAACGAACAAGGCGACTGGCGAGGAGCTGGCGTGCAAGTCCATCTCCAAGCGCAAGCTCCTGTGAGATGCACTCTTGGTGTTGTTGCAACAGTGCACCCAGCGGCTGTCATGCTGCTTTACAAAATACATATCACAGCGGGCTTGGTACACCACAAGAGGTCAGGCACAAGCTGTCCTGGGAACTGTGTGCCAGGGGAGCCTGCTTGATCCGATGTCAGGCAGCACTGAATGATGGTCATGCTGACGTATGCAACAGGAGCAAGGAGGATGTGGAGGACATTCGGCGAGAGGTGCAGATCCTGCACCACCTGGGGGGGCACCCCAACATCACCCAGCTCAAGGGCGCCTTTGAGGACCGCCACAATGTGCACCTGGTCATGGAGCTGTGCTCCGGCGGCGAGCTGTTTGACCGGATCGTGGCCCGGGGCTTCTACAGGTGGGCTGCGGCATCACACCGCCAGTCATAGTCCAGCAAACAGCACTATAATGTCACCGCATGCACGCCTCTCCCGACAGCCTGCTGAGCTAAGGTGACCGCATTCTGCACTTTGCGCAGTGAGAAGGATGCAGCATACATGTGCCGCAGCATCCTGAAGGTGGTCGGCCACTGCCACTCGCTGGGCGTCATCCACAGGTGCACGCCGCGGTGTCGCGCTTCGCTGACCTTGTTGCTGCTCGCTTTTGAGAGCAGAACAGGTCGACCATGACTGCTGAGTGAAGATCTCATGCTATTTGGCAGGGACCTGAAGCCGGAAAACTTTTTGCTGTCGTCAAAGGCAGAGGATGCCGCGCTGAAGAGCTGTGACTTTGGGCTGTCCGTGTTCTTCAAGCCCAATGAGGTCTTTAACGACGTTGTCGGCAGCCCCTACTACGTGGCACCAGAGGTGGGCCCGCAGGACGCTGCACCTGCTGCGTCACTTCGTCCCTGTTCTTGTGCGCTCGAAGCATCATAAGCATCGCTTGATGGTGGGATGCGATACAATCTGAGTGCCAACTGCACAGGTCCTGCGGCGAAGGTATGGCAAGGAAGCCGACATCTGGAGCTCTGGTGTCATCATGTACATCCTGCTGTGCGGCGTTCCGCCATTCTACGGAGAGTCGGAGCAGCAGATATTCGACTCGGTCCTCAAGGGGCGCCTCGACCTGTCGTCGGACCCCTGGCCGCGGATCTCCAGCGACGCGAAGGACGCCGTGCGGCGCATGCTCACCCAGGTGTGCCTCTCGGTCCTGAGATCTGTTATGTGAGCGTCCACATGTCAGCGTAGCAGCCGTTGCCTTCTACGCAGTGCTCCAACAGGGGAACCGAGCAAATATTATGTCCCTGCTGCAGGACCCGCGGAAGCGGGCGACCGCCGACGAGATCCTGCAGCACCAGTGGATGAAGGAGCACGGGACAGCCAGCAGCGCGCCGCTGGACAACGTCATCCTGAACCGCATGCAGGGCTTCTCCGCCATGAACAAGCTGAAGCAGCAGGCGCTCTACATCCTGGCCAAGAACATGGCGCCTGCCGAGGTCGCCGGCCTGCGCGCCATCTTCCAGGTGTTGACCGGTAGCTGGTTGCAACAAGTAGCTCAGCAGGCAACTGCACGGCCCATTGCTGCCGACGAGCAGTGGTGGCCTACGGTAGCAGAGTGGTCTTGCAGGCGATGGACACGGATAAGAGTGGCACCATCACCATTGACGAGCTGCGGCGAGGCCTGCGGGATCAGGGCAGCACCGTCAGCGAGGAGGAGCTCGACACGCTCGTGAGCTGCTCTGCATAGATGTGGAGAGCGGGATGGTCTTGAGAAACATGGTCAAGCTTCCATCCGCAGCCAGCCTTGCTGAGATACAGTCGTACTTACTGCTGCGCAGGTGCGGCAACTAGATGCTGACAACTCAGGTGAGGGCCAGCCCTCATTCCGTCTCAGTACGTTTGGACGCAGCGCTACCGTCAAAGCACCGTCTGATGTCGTCCTCATGCTTTCGGCAGGCGCAATAGACATTGAGGAGTTCATTGCCGGCACCATCAACCTTAGCGCAATGCAGAGCAGCGACAACCTTGCGGCCGTTTTTGAGGAGTTTGACACCGATGGCTCAGGTGCAGACTGGCTGTCAGTCCCTGCCTGCAGCACTGCCTGTCATGCCGCGCAAGCTAACAGGGTAGCAGGAGAGGTGCTGACAACGGACGTGTGCTTGATGTTCATAGGCTTCTTGTCGCGCGACGAGCTGTACGCGGCTCTGAAGCAGTATGGCGGGGATGTGCACGTGGACATTGAGCAGGTCCTGGCCGAGGTCGACAAGGTGAGCCCACAGATGGATGCTTCGCTGCTGCTATACTGCGTGTCAGGGGCAAGCTTTGCAGCAGGTGCAAGTAATTGGGGTCTGATGGCATTGCCATCTCCGAGGTTTGTCTCCCGCGCGCAGGACGCAGACGGCAGGATCGACTTTGATGAGTTCACAGCCATGATGACAGCTGGCAACCAGGAGATGCTGTCGTCGAAGTCGACGCTACGGCGGGCACAACTTGCAGAAAAGGTGGTCAGCATGCGGCCCGCACGCAACAGCTCCTCCTGAGGAGTGCGCAAGTCACCACCATGTGTGTAAAATCCTCACATCAAGACCCGGGGGTACTACACTGTCATTCCCAGCAACGACAATATTTCCTGTCATGTTGGTCGTGTGGTTTGTTAGTAGTGGGGTAGGTAGGGCAGGACACTGGCCGATGTTTTGCACGTTAGCCGAGGGCATGATGTCTTGGATGCGGCCACGTGCAGCTGCCACAGACATCAGGAACTGCTGTACGAAGTCAGCTGTCACAGGCTTGTACCTATGAAGTGCTGATACCCTGATGAAGGAAGACAAGGGTGTGCGTGACTGGCTGCGACGGTCGTCGAAGTCTGCCAGTTCTTGTCAATATCCCATCGCCAAGTGTTCTCATTCGGCGCCCCAAAAAGAGACGGGCGGCGTAAAGTGCTCCGCCCATGTCACCTACATCAGCAACGGTCATAATGTGGCCTCGGGTGCTAGCTACGATGTTTGAACGTGCTACATTCCGTACTTGCCGTGGAGTCCACTCCAGTAAGTAATGTGCACATGTACGATGACATGTTATTGTGGACTAAATCTGATAAGAAGGTGGCGTCACAGCTGCTGCTAATCAAAGTAGGTGCGTTGCGTAACCCCTTGCTGACTGTGCCTCCAAAACCGTCACAAGTCCGCAAACGGTTACAGAAGCCCATCTGTACATGCTTGCACCGGTGCATGCTGATTGGTGTAGTCCATATACCACTGCCATCTGGCGCTGTCAGCGGGCCACAATCTGGTGGGCCACCAGGTTGCACCCATGGCGCCTGACCACGCCCAGCAGCGCCTGGCGGCGCTGTCACGGCACCTGGGCGGCACCACGCTGAATGAACATGGCAATGTGCACATGCACGACACAAAAGGTGTGCCCTAAACTGTAAACGCATGTTGACAAGTTGACGGTGGATGCCGGGCAGCTGTAACCTAGTTGCATCAGGCGTGCGCCAGATGTTGTAGCGTGCTGACAGGAAAATACTATCAGGTGATGCAACGGCTGGTGTCCCAACTTGTCTGCAGCCGAGGAGCGACCCACACCGCTGGGCGGCCCCGGCACGCTCAGCGTCACTGATGAGCGGACGGGGAAAACCTACAAGCTGCAGCTGGACGACCACGGCCACTTGAAAGCCAACGACCTCAAGCAGATCACGGCGGGCGGCGATGGTGTTGGGCTGCGCACCTACGACCCAGGGTGAGTAGACATCTCGGTGCCGCAACTTTGTGCCTGGCTGGTGTGCCCTTTGTGCCTTTCCAACCCTGTGCCATGTGCTGACCTGGCTGTGTGCCGTGCTCAGACTGTTCAACACCGCCACGGTGAAGTCTACCATCTCATACATTGATGGTGACAAGGGTATCCTGCGTTACCGCGGCTACCCAATCGAGCAGCTAGCGGAGAAGTCCAGCTTCCTCGAGGTGATCATGACACGGCACCGCACAGCAGACACTTGAATTTCGTCTGCAACCCATCAGCAAGCACAGGAGTTCAGGTGCACATGCTGGTGTCAATGCTGCGTTCCACTATCATGTTGCAATGATGCGCAGGTGGCTTACCTGCTGGTGTATGGCCACCTCCCACTCCCAAAGGAGCTGACACGGTGGGAAGAAGCCGTCATGCGCCACTCGGCCGTGCCCGTGACAGTGGTGCGCTGCTGCCTGTGCACACTTTGTGCCTCGAGCAGAGCGCACAATGTCTTCAACTCAGGCTACCAGTTTCAGACGACCACACAGCGCTCTGCAAAGTCGAATGATTGCTGAGATGCTCTGTCTGAACAACAGGAGAACGTGGTGTCGGCGCTGCCGCACGACTCCCACTTCATGGGCATCCTGCTGGCGGAGATCTCGGCTCTGTCGACATGCCACCCAGAGCAGAACCCGGCGCTTGCCGGCCAGAACGTGTACCAGGACAAGGAGATCGTGGACAAGCAGATCCTGCGCCTCATAGGTGGGGTGCATTGACCAGTCCCTCTATCGTCGAAAAGAGGACCTGAAACGAGGTGCTCTGGTGTGCAGTCGATGTTTGGTGTCAAGGTCATGACACACTGGCCACGGACTATGGTCTGCTGGAAGTCGTGTTTGCCTTGTTTTGAAGCGACCTGACTGTTATGACCTCCCTGCATGCTGCAGGCAAGGCGCCTGCGATGGCGGCGCTGGCGTACCACCGGGCCACGGGCCGTCGTGCGGCGCAGCCCAACCAGCGGCTGGGCTACGGCGAGAACTTCCTGTACATGCTGGACGCCGGCGCCAAGGGCGCCTACACGCCCAACCCGCGCCTGGCACGCGCCATCGAGATCCTGTTCATCCTGCACGCCGAGCACGAGATGAACTGCTCCACGGCCGCCGTCAGGTGGGCGGGCGCCGGGAGTCTGCAATGCTGAGCAGCAGTGTGCTAACCGTGTATTGCTGGATGTGATCTGCCCATATTGAATATGTGCATCCAGCAGCACCCCCATTATACCCTGCCAGCCCACTGTGCACCCTTGTCACCGCGCAGGCACCTGGCCAGCAGCGGGGTGGATGTGTACAGCGCAGTTGGCGGCGGGGTTGGCGCCCTGTATGGCCCGCTGCACGGCGGCGCCAACGAGGCGGTGCTGCGCATGCTGGAGCGCATCGGCAGCACCGACAACATCCCCGGCTTCATCGAGGGCGTCAAGAACCGCAAGGAGAAGCTGTTCGGCTTTGGCCACAGGTGGGCAGCGGCTCCTGGTGCTGCGCCTTGTGTTCAGGCTCCAAGTGCGACTGCTGTGGCTGGGACTTGGACTGTAGGAGAAGGCATGCACGTGCTTTCAGCAGGATCTGAGCAATGCTGCGAGCTGTCACCAACTTGGCTACATTGCCTGAAACAGGGTGTACAAGAACTTTGATCCCCGCGCCAAGATCATCCGGGAAATCGCAGACGAGGTGTTCCAGATCACGGGGCGTGACCCGCTGATCGATGTTGCCATCGAGCTGGAGAAGGCCGCACGCTCGGACGAGTTCTTCACCAAGCGCAAGCTGTACCCCAATGTCGACTTCTACTCTGGTAATCAATGTGTAATGGACCTGCGTTCTGCTGTCAGTGCATGGCAGCATGAAGGCAGTTTGCAAGCTTTCTGCCAGGGTTGCTGTCCACCAGACCCAGAACCTGCCTGCTGCTTGTGTGACGCCTTCCCGAAATCCGGGTCCCCACACTGCAGGACTGGTGTACCGGGCACTGGGCTTCCCTCCCCAGTTCTTCACCGTGCTGTTTGCCGTGCCGCGTATCGTGGGCTATGTCAGCCACTGGCGCGAGTCACTCGCAGACCCCGATGTGAAGATCATGCGCCCACAACAGGACTACAGGGTGAGCAGTTATCGACTGCTACAACCGGTTTTAAGCTTGAGCACGTTGATAGTGTGGCCTCTGTCGATGGAATGCGGCAGCTTGTTAGTGCTTACAGCAGATGCCCACAAGCGTAGAGAACACACTGTGGCAGCCGTCAACACATGCTGAGTTGGCGCATCCATTCCACACCTGCGCAGGGGGTATGGCTGCGGGATTACACGCCGGTGACGGAGCGACGGGAGGGTGAGGATGACTACAGGGGCGATGACATGGGCAGGGTACCACCTTCAAATGCCTACCAGCGCCGTGTAGCAGGTGCAGTTCCGAGGGTGTATGTGGCTTGGCAAACCATGGTCTTGGTCATACATTACCACTTGCGCCAGCTTCACGGAAGTAACTATGTGCTTTTGACGTGCAGGGACCAACTGGACATGATCCCTTAGGCATGTTCGCATGGCAGCACACATGGAAGCGGGCACGACTTTAGGGTTGCGGTGGCATTAGGTTGCCATTGCACAGAATTGCTGAGTATAAAGTAGCTATTTGCAGTCGTCCAGTACGGGGTTGTCCCTGGGTACTCCTGTGCATGTGCAGTAAGGCAGATTGCCATACCCATCTAGTGCAACTGTGCAGCTTTGGCTGTGTCCATGCTCATTGTACATCACGAGCGACAGCATTTGTGACACGTTCGACCATGACAACTACACAATGCTGAAACAGATACAGATACTATCAAGCTCATGGCACAAATGTCTCACCCACACAATACACGGATTGCCAGCGAGCTGTGCTCTCAATACAGATGCTGTACTCATGTGCTGCCCACCGCACATACACGACTTGCCAAAGAAATTGGCAACATCCTTTGCTCATGCTCACAAACTCTGCTGTCGTCCCTGCTTCTGCTCAGCTGCCTCCGCCATCAGTGGACACACCGGGACTGGATGCGTACAGCGATGGCGACGGAATCTCCCCGTGTTGAGACCTTAGTATGCCAGTTGCTGTTGCTATGCATGTGTCCACGTCAGATGGCATGCCAGCATGAGGGTAGTCACTGCAACTCACGTCCGGCAGCAAGCCACCTGCGTAGCCATAGCATTGTAGTTGTCTAGAGCTTCATGTTGATGGACAAGGCGTGGCTAGAAGGCATCAGTGGAAGGCACCCGCCATAGCTTTCCGCATTGCTTTGTGCATGCGCACCCTCTCTGGTGATGTCCCAACTATGAGGGGGCGGGCCCAGGTACTTGGCGACAGTCAGCTTCAGCCCTCCGTCACCATGCACTTGCACAAGCAAATTGCACACCAATTGATTGATTATTAATTGACACATCGCGTTCTGGGGATGCAAGATCGGTGCAGTCATGGCATGCATGCCGTGGAGCACGTCTGGCAGCAGGCCTCACCCGGAAAGAAGTACTGCACAACGCCTTTCCCAAGGGTTTGCTCCCCAACTATTGATGCTCTGCATGCACAGAAGCTCGGCTATGGCTGTGCGCTCGTCACAATGCGCTCAAGGAGATAGTCAAGGTCACGCCTTACAAGCATTGCACAGCGTACAAAAGCTTCCCCTCGTGAAGTGCCTGCAGCACGGTTTGCTCCATGTTCACCTGCCATTCTCCCGAAGCGCTCCTGCCAGCACCTCGGATGCTGACGCTGTAGCACGGTTGGTAATCAGAAGCACCGGTGCGTGGGTCATGGTGCCTGGTAGGACAGTTGCCACACCGGTCACAGGCTGTTCACATTTTTGTACCCAACTGCAGCCTGTTCGATGGGCCACTTCCAGATGCTTGCACTTGTGGCATGCAGACCCGGGGCAATGACTGTGCACACCTGGGAGATTCTGGAAGATCTGGGTAGGTAAGTGCCCCGTCTGCGGAGCAGTCGACAATCACTGGTCAGGAATGAAAACCGACGTGCACGGACTGCAGTCTGGCAAGACACTGCATTGCATGTACCTGGAAGCTGTTATCGATGAAGCCACCCGCTGTGCGCACAGTTGCAGCCACAGCACAGTTTGCATCCAGCAGGAGCGAGGCAATGGCAATTGCCTCCTCAAATACTCCACCTGAAAGCAGGCAACCTGACTCGTGACAACCTGCCAACTTGCCTGCTGTCTGCAGGCCTGTGACGGAACACGTTGTGACGAAGCTTTGCCAACGAGGTTCTCGATGTGGAAGACACCGTGCGCACCAGGGTTATTGCGCAGATCGATGATGTATCCATCCACACCGTCCACCTCCCCCGCCAACAGCGCTGCCTGCACGGCGCGTCGGGTCTCGGAGGTGAAGTAGTGGATCCGCACATAGGCGGCTTCCCTGCCCTCGCCCAGCGGCAGCCTGGCCTGCAGGGCACGAGGCTCTTCAGGAGTCAGTGGACTTTTGCGGCACCAGGTGGGTTGAACTTAAATATAATAATGATATAATAACAACACGAATTCTGGCTGGTAGCGGCAAGACCAGCCTTGCGGGAAGGAGGGACACACCTCCTTCACGGGGGGCTGTGGCAGTGACCGGCGCTCAAGTGTTACATGTCGAGGGTGCCCAGCCGCATTGGCAACCTGCAGATCCACCCGCGAGCCAGCCGGCCCTCGCAGCAGGGCTGTCACTTCGTCTTTCGTCAAACCTGTCCCCTCCACATGGTAGTCATCTGCGGGGTCAGGCACGACATCAGAAAGCTTACCCAGCCCAACATGAAGGAACAGTTTGCTGGCCAGCGTGGCACAGCCGCAGCCATGATACTCTGCCCAATGAAAGACTGCAGACTCGTCTGCCGCCGTGCTTCGTTGTGCACCTATTTGCAGGATACGCTCGCCACGCAGGATGCCTGCGGCCTCGGCGGGGCCTTCCGCAAGCGGCGCATCCACGGTCCAGCCGCCAAGACTATGGTTGATACACGGTGCTGTCAGTAGATAACTTTGGATGCAGAATGTCCGCTACTCGCCTTCGTGCCAGCAAGTCTGGCATTTGCCAGCCTCAGCACCTGGAATGCCGTCCAATGGCCAGGCCGCTGCCGGTCATCTGCATCGCCAGGTAGTCGCGCTCTGCCGGCTGCGGCTTCCGCAGCGCCCTGCATACACAGGTCTTCGCCTGTCACAGTGCCCCTGGGCATCAATCACACACGAAGTGCACAGCATCAATAACCCTATGCTGACCTGCGGAACGCTGATGGAGGCAGCCAGTCGCTGTAAGGGTCGTCCAATGATGCCACCATCTGGCTCAGCGCAGCATTCAGCTGGTGCTTGCTGCGGATGACACCTCCGCAGTCCTGCATGATCGACAGGACGAATCAACGAAGGATTTGCTGGGTGTGATTGCGGCGTGCCAGGCGTTGGGGTTGCAGCTTGTGGGCACCTGCAGCGTCTGCAGGAGCGACCTGGCCCATGCCTCCTGTGAGAACTTGCCACGCGCATCATAAAACTCGTTGGCCACAACCTGCCAGGCTTTTTCGAGGGTGATGCGGTTGGTCTCGCACAGCGAGCACCCTGCAAAACAGCATGCCCGTTGCCTCCCACGGTTGTCAGTGTCATGACCTACTGGTCAGCCAGCTTGGGCGTTGGTGCATCATGACCCTTACCTGGGCCCTCCTCGGCCTCCTGCTGGCTCTCCACATACCGTGCATACTTCACAATCTCCAGCATCCCTCGATATGCCTCCTCGGTGAAGAGCTCCTTCATTGCACCAGAGCAGCATTGCGATGCGGCGCTCAGCCTTGCACGCCAATGACAGCAACGTGCTGGAACCTGCCGCCTGGCTTCGTGCAAGCACTGCACAGCGACGAACCTTGTCCAGCTCAGCAATGGTCTCAGCCTCCTTTGCATTTGGCAGCGAAGAGCCTGGAGGTCGCCGTGTCCGGCCATAGTGCAGGTGGGACAAGTCGTCATAAGAGGGGTGCGTGAGCGCCGCACTCGGCTGCGGAGCGACGCACGCACCCACTGTGATCACTGCTGCTGCAAATGCGGCCACGCATGCCCGCAGGCTGGCTGCGAGTGCATCTGAGCAGCAGATGAAAGCCGACGTGCCATGTCGCCCAGACTGGTGAGCTTGCTCTGACGGCCGCACTTGTGATCGATGAGCCGGGCCAGGCTGCCAGCTGCTGCTGGGAAGGGGTGTGAACACAGCTGCGTGCCGCTGGCCGTGCGCTGACCGCAGTGCGCCATCATGCTGGCACGGCCGTCTGCTGAGGTGCAATGCTGACGATCGCTGGTCGACACGACCAACACGCAGTTTGCAGGCAGATGACGGACACCTGCTGTTTATAATGCCTAATGAATGCATCTGGTTGTGCGCCCATGCGCACGCCAGAGGGTCATGTGCAGTGTGGTCCTAGACGCCAGCGGCGTACAGAGGCGAGCATCCCAGTGAAAGCCTCCCGAAGACTGGCAGCAGCGGTGCAAGCCAATGCGTCAAAATTGCAATCGAGCAACGGCTTGTGGTTGACTGTGTTGTGTACAAGACGTTTGACCCAAGACGCAACCAACCGAGGACCCCCTGTCCTCGAGCAAAGCGTTCTGCCTGTGATTGCAGGCCTGATGCACGTGCTGCGGCTCACGTATGGGCGAAATTGCAATATGTGAAGCAAACCAACATTGCGAAGGTATGCTGCACCTGTAGTACCTGCCTGATGCAGAACATGCTTGATCACCTGTCACTTGCTCCATCTTCCCAAGCACTTCTCACACCACATTCAGTACGTCCTGATACTGTAGCGTCGAACAGCGGTGATTGCCAAGTGTTTGCTGGAAGGGTTGCATTTCGAAACGATCTGGTTGTCGGTCAGCGTGTCAGCTCTGCTTGTCGGTACCTGTGCGCTGTTTCTATCAGATCACAGCTGCAGGGCACTGCGGTGTCATAGTTCTGCGCAACGCATGGGCTGACGTCTGTGGCTGTTGACGCCAAGCAGCTGCAAGTGTTGCCGGCATGGCGCTGGACAGCGTGGGGGCTCTGGAGGCTCGCACAGCAGCCAGTATTGACACCGCCAGCAGCAAGCCGCAGCCAGGCGGGCAGCATCCAGATGCTTCGTCGCCCACGCACAGCAGGCAGCAGGACCTGTCCACAGGCAGTTTTATGCTGGACGAGCTTGCGCTGCCGTTCTGCTCACTGCCCGAAGCATTTGATGCAGGTACCCGCAGTTTGCCCTGTGGCCTCTTCTTAAGCATGTTTGTAGCTCGGGCGGTGCATTAAATCAGTGGTCTGCGTTGTGCTGGTGCCACTTCTGGACTCTGTTGGACATGAGCGCCTGCTTGCACGGCTTGTGTTGCACAGCAATGACTTGTGTATGAGGTGCTGAACTTGCTGCTCTGGTGCTTTGGCAGCGTACGGACAGAGCCACGAGTATGACGAGGTGTGTGCCGCGTCACAGTGCTCCTCAGTCGCGGCTGGTCCCTTGTTGGTACAGCCTGATCAGCCTTGACCACTGCCTGAAGTCAGGCACTAACATTTCATGCACGCAAAGGTGGACATGGATGGCGTAGATTTTGTGCCAAACCTGCGGGATGTGTTGCGCCGACAAGTGACGCCGAAGCGGATCAAGCTGCGCGACAAGCTGACATTCATGATTTTCACTACCGGCGCGCTGTGAGACTTTCACCTCTTCCTGCATGGGGTTGAGCTGCAAGGCTTCAGTTGATTTTATCAACCACGTCTGCCCAGGAGCTCTCACCAGAATCTTTCATGTAGTTTATGACCCAGAGTAGCCAGTACTTGTCCACTGTCATGGATCAGTCACTAGGTCCCTGCATGCTGCAAGCCTGGTGCTCATAAACATTGTCGGTGGTTGTTGACAAGCGGGCGAGCTTGCAGACATATACTGCAGGCTGAACGCCTACTGGCTGGGATGGTCGCCGTCAACTTTTTACCGGGTGTACACGATCGAGGTGCGCTGTGAACCACCCTTTGAAACCCTGATGGTCAGATGTGCAATAGTCTGCATGATTGCAGACAAGCACGCCACCACTGCTGAGATGCGGACATCTCACACATGTGCAGGCGATCGTGCTCATTGGCGTACGCTGGGTCCTGTACAAGCTCAAGCGGTGGCATTACTACCTCTTAGGTGCTGTCACACATGCATGTCGTTCACTATGCTCCCGTGGCCACCACAGCTGGATGCGCCCAGCCCTAACAGCAGGCATTGTTCGGCAAGCAGATTTTTGCTACTTCGCCAACCTCGTGCTGCTGCTTCAGCTGTGGGTGCTGCCCAAGTCCGCGCTGCTATACAAGGTGAGGCCCGCAGTTGCTTGCACGGCATGCCACGCTGCGCCTGTTGTTGTGCGTACTGGACGGACGAGCTGCTCGTAGCTTCCTGTGCAGGTGATGTTTGCCTACAGCGCCGGCCCGCTGGCATGGTCCATTGTGGCGTTCAGGAACAGCCTGGTGTTTCACAGCCTGGACAAGGTATGGCTTGCTGCACTGCATTGCAGGTTGCAATTCTGCTGCAGGCAGCCTGTCTTTTCTGGCAAGCTAGATGCGACAGGCGGATGCATTGTACATCTTCTGGTGCAGATCACATCGCTGTTGCTGCACTGGATGCCAGCATGTGTGCTGTGGACACTGCGCTGGTACCCCGACCGCAGCGTGAAGCTGGACTACGACAACCGCAGCGATGCAGCCAAGGCAAGCTGGGAGTGCGAAGCAATTGGCCTGGGATCATACGTTGATCAGATGCACAGTTCGTATGGTGGCGCCCGCTGCACAGTGTTGGACTCGGGGCCGTTGCATGCAGGCTGAATGGCAGCATGGCTCGTTGATGGACCTGGTCGTGCTGCCGCTGGTGCCATACCTCGTCTGGGCCATTGCTTACTACGTCAAGGTGTGCCAGCCTGCTGAGCTTTGTTGTGTCCCAAAAAGAAGATGCCATGCAGGCAAGTACGGCACACAGAGCCGTCATGTCATCTTGCAATCATCAGTGAGGCATGCTGGAAAGAAGTGTGTTCCTGTGCTGCAGATCTTTGTGGTCAGCACAAGCAAGATCCAGGCACGCGGGTATGAGACGCTGTACCAGTTTGCCACAGCCAACGAGCGCAGCCTGTTCGGCCGGGTGGTGCTGCGGGCGCCGATGCGCCTGCGGGTGACTACTGCTTCTGGTTCAGCTGCCTCCTGCCTATGGCTTGGCAACTATGGTACTCATAATACGACTGCCACCAAACTGAATGTTCTGTGTTGTCGCAGCCTCTGGTGTACATGGTGATGCACATGGCCCTTGTGACGCTCACTTTCCTGCTGGCCCGTCTCTTCTGGGAGTCCTTCTGGACGGTGCGCTGTCTGATGTATCACTGTTGACATGACATTCGGTTTCTCAGCAGGATGTACACTGATGGCATCGCTTTCGGCACCTGCAGCACACCGTGTTCTTGATCTTCATTTTATCGCTGTCGGCCTTCAACGGCGCCAGCTTCTACTTTGAGGTGTTCGCCCACCGGTGCGGCCATTATATGGTATACTGACATGCCAGAGTGCACGCTGAGAGTGTGCGGAAGCAAAAGCTGCCGTGAGCCAACATTTAAGCCTGGCGTTGCTTGCACTGCAGGTATGTCGAAAATCTGGTGCGCACGGAGGAGTCCAAGCAAGATTAGAGGGGTTTGTCATCAAAGGCATGGATCAGTTGTGTATTCGCAGAGAGGAAGTCATTCAGGTTTTAGGACTCTGCCATTCCCAATACACAAAACCAGGGCAGGAACAATCGTCAATGGCGGCATGCTCAGGCCTCCTTGCCATCTGCCCCCCAGACCTTCCAAGCATAGACACCGACCAACGCAACCACATCTGCCGAGTAGATGAAGGGGAATGACTTCCAGACGAAAGGCAGGCCCACGTTGATGAGCGGTATCGCGAGGAACAGCAGGTTGAGCGCATCCTTTTCTGCCGCGTCACAATCGCGAGCCCGAAGTGATGGCACGGTAAACATCCACAGCGACCACATCCCCATTAGTCGGGCGATGGTGGGCGTATCTGATGGGAAAAGGACATTGAAGGACAGAAGCCCGCCCACGACAACAGATAGGTACGCCTGCCACTCGAAGACCGAGTACAGCACGCTGCCCTTGTACGCCGGATTCTGCTTGCCAGAAGCCCTAGGCGCAAACGTCGAGGCGGTCTTCTTGGCAAATTGGCTGACCTCCTTGTCGAGATCAATAGACGACACCGACACAGAAGGCTGCTCCTTTGATGCCGACTCTGATCCTCTCTCGTCCTTGTTCTGCTCAGTGCTGCTGCAGCTGAGACGTTGCAACTGCGCATATCGGCTGCCGCGCTGCCGCATGTGCGCTGATACTGTTCTCGTAAATGGGACGATGTCAGCCCTACATCTCAGCTGAGCTACATCTGATCGATTGCTGCAGCGGCAGTGAGCTGTGCCTGTCACGACGCGCGAACCATAGATGGTCTGACCGGTGATACTCATGGTGTTTGTACACGCGCAAAACAGGGTGCTATCGTGTGTCCCAGTATTGCGCTCTGGTTGGCTTTGGGAGCTTGTCAGTGAGTGAGTGAGTCAGAGCTGTAAAGATGATGTTGTGGACGCGCATTGGGTTGCCGCGTTTGGCAAGTTGTGCATGACGTCGAAGGGAACTTCGACTCCAGGGCGGTACTGACAATGATAGGTACACAGCATGGGTGATAACACTGACAGCGGGGCCATGTCCAGGCACGTTGGAAGCGTTGTACAGGTGAAACGGAGACCCTCTGCGTGTTCACTGACCATGCAAGACAGCACACGCTGCCGGCATTATGTCTGCGTACTCCTGCATCTGCAGTGTCTTGACCCCATGCAATGCAGACGGCGTCAGGTCCCGAAATCACCCCTGCACCATGCAAGGCACCGAAGCACTTCCGAAATTGCATCCTTTGGTGAAGCTTAACGTAACGTCAGAGCACGCCCCAAATGATGTGCTGCCAGCAAAGCACACCAAGGCGGGAGTACCCAATTCCACTCACCTGCCTTTGGTGGGCGGTCTACAAAATGAACAGGCACCTGGATCTGCACCCATTGACTCAAGTTGCACCTCCTGTTGGCGCCTCAGCGTCAGAGATCACAATCTTGCCTGTGATACAGATGAATGTCTCAGGTTCTATTCTAGCATGTACCTGCATTGTACCTTAAGGATGCAAAGCTGGGTCAATGTCTGCACTACGCGCACCTAGATAGGCGCTGACGCTGGCAGGGTATTGCGGGTTGCCAGTCCCCAATGGCGTGTGGCACATGATGCCAATGCTGGTGATGTAGCAGTCCTGCGGCAAGTGCTGCGGCACCACGTACTGCCTGGTCTCCCAGTCTCTATCTGCTGGCTCTCGGAGATCGCCACTGCGATCCCTTGTGTGATGCCATATGGCAGCAGGACGATGGGCTTGTCGCAATCCAGGTGAGTGTCCTGATATAAGCCAGCACTTTGTAACTCACATGAAACCCCATGTACCCACATCTTTTGTGCTCTTTGTGCCCGCACAGGTGACCACACACCAGGCGCATTGCCACTAGACAAGGCTGTAGTGTCGTGTGAAGTTGCGCACCTGAATCGTTAGTGAAGACATGCTGCATTGGCACAGAATTGCCATCTGATCCCGTAGCCTCGAGGTCCAATGTCAGGCTGATGCCAAGTGTTGAGCCATCAAGCGCACGAGTATATGAAAGCAGCAGATCCCCCTCTGCTTGCAGTTGCATGCGAGTCTCAAACAGCTGCTCGTGCAGAGCACCCTCACCATTGAGCCTCCCTGCAAAGCACACGTGATTTGCATAGATACAATGGTAGGCTAAAGCATGGCAGCTCAGCTGCGCTGGAACCACAATCACCTGTGATATGTAGTGACGAGCCGCCCTGAAAGGCTGTTTCCATTGACAATGCCGCACTCAGCTCTCCAATGTCGTCTTCAAGCTGGAAACTGTGGCACAGCGGCTGGTGTGACATCGACCCGATGTCGTACCATGGCTTGTCAGAGACGCAGCGCCCCTGCATGATACTGCTCCATGTCAAGGCACCTCAGCATGACGGGTGAACATGCATTGCAGCTCGGTGCAAGTTGACATCAGACATCAGGCTGCCGTTGGAGGCACAGCGCATGCACACCTGCTCGAATTTGGCTGTGCCGCAGCCCTGGCAAAAGGTGGACAGGAAGCTGGTGGACACCGGGCATGGGCGCCGATATTGGACAGCAGACGCAATACTGCTCCAGAAGTTCTCCTGGCGCTGCTCGAATGTGTCAGGGTCGCCGCACTCGGACACCCAGCCTGGTGCGAACAATGCTGCTGACAGGCCTGCTGACCAGCATGGCACATGCGCCTCAGAAGGCCTTTTTCCACAGCGCAGGTCACACAGGCAGGATTCGGGGTTGACCACCGGCATGCCTGCAGTCTGGGCGGCACGAACTGCATCGCCAGACCCCAGGCCACCACCCCAGGGAGTTCCTCGCCCAAACACATCCACGCCTGCAGCATGCCGCCGCTTGACTGTCCACACTAGCGTGTAGCATTGAGCGTACACAGCAGATTACTTTGCAGGGCATGCCCACCAGCCTGAGAGAGTTCGGACGCATACCCATGTAGACATGACCGCAGCGCACTCCGGCAGCCATTGCAACTGAAGCGGGTGTGTCCTCCTGCAGGTAGGTTTGGTGCTTGGTTCCAGGCTTGAAATGCAGACCACAGGCAGAAGACTTTGCTGCAGAAGTCACTCACCTTCCAGCAGTAATTGATGAAGAGGCCATCGCACGCGTCAAAGAAGGCTGCATTGAGGTGGTTCAGGGTGTCCTGCCACTCCAACTTGCCCTCAACGGTGACAGCGTCATACCTGCACAACCATGGGGTCGAGTCAAGGATGATTGGGTGCTGCAGGGTGACACAGTCAAAGTTGCTGCAGCAACAGGATGGCACGCCTATGCTGTCCTTGCGCACCAGATGCAAACCTTGGCAGGATGCTGCTCGTGCAGAAGCGCTGTGAGGCACCTGCAGAATAACAGCAGATTCAGATGGTCTCAAAGTGTTTGGATAAGTGTGCCCGACCATCGATGAAACTGTCCATCCCGGCAGCCAGCTGTTCACCTGAGGAATGTCAGCAGATGCGGGAGTGTCTCCAGCGGAAGTTCGTTCTCGAGGTTGATCAGCCAGCCCTCGAAGCCATGCCATGCAGCTAAGGCCGCAAGCTGATGGGCGCACTGCTCTGCAGCCGCTTCTGATGCGAATAGTTGGCTGCACACGGCCTTGCCAGCGTCCCATTCAGTAATGAAGGTTCCAAGCACCTGACGACATCGCATGCCTTGTAACACAGCACAGGCCATGGACGCTACAATAGATGGGTTGTCTGCAGATCGGTACATGCTCACCTTCGTGCCATGCAGGTGCGCCGCCTTCACCCAGCCAGTTGGCGGCAATGTCACCAGATGGTGACTGAAGTAGACAAAGGTGTCGATGCACCGCCAGTGTGACAGCCGGTATGCCGACCGCATGTCGCCACCGCACCGCTGCAGCATCTGATGTGATTACGTCAGCGTATGAATGTGGTCGAGCATGCCTCTCTGACGCTTTTTAGCATTTGTGTATCTCACCTCGGGCCATGAGTGCTCAATATACCCGCCAGCATAGTCATGGCAGACCAGCAGTTTCGGTCGGTCTGGAGGGTCTGTCAGCTGCATCCATGCAAATAGGGTTCGAGCAGCGGTTAGGCATCTTTTCACCAACATGTTCCACATGGATATCCCCATTTCCTTACGTCGCATGCAAGCGGTGTGTGCTGCGGCGGGTTATCTTGAGGTGGGTGCCAGGCTAGCAGCTCTTCCACCGTCTTCAGCGGTCCTGATATCCCGCAGGATGGTACCGCTCTGATGTGGGGCATGCACGCTGTCTGTCAGCGGGTAACGCCGCACTGATGATGCTTGGTGCGGCTCATGGAGCCATGGTAGAGCAGGAGGTGCAGCAACAGGGTCGCGTGTGACAACAGCAATGCAGGAGAACCGTCAGTGCAGTTTGAAACTGTGAAGGCGTGTGGTGCACGTCAAAATGTGCGGCAGACTGGTCGCCTGTGGCATACGATGTGCATGCTGTGCATGATGTGCTCACTGCATGCCACATAAGACTATTTGCAAGCCACTTTCAAGAGAGTCTGTTGCTGCAACCGTGATAGCAAGCTGGCGTTGAATGTACAGTGCTGCCTCACTACACGGGTTTTGCAACGTATGTGAGACGTTGCAAGCCGTCCGCAGGTGCATGCCGCCACCAGCAGATTCAGCAGCTTGATGTCGTGGGCAACCTGATGCTAGTGCGATCGGTGGTCTTACCTTGCGGGGTGCAGCGGGCACTGCTGCACCTCAGTGCGTTTCCGAGCCGACAGTGTGCCGGGCAGACACATCTCAGGCGCCATCTGGTGGTGCGCCGTCAGTGCGCAGCCACAGCAGGCGCGTCGCGAAGCACGCAGCCAGTCATCGAGCGAGAACCTTCATTTGAGCCATCCACCGTACCAGCAGCTGCACCTGGTGGAAGCACGGCAATCTGGAGCGGGCTGTCAGACTGGCGCCGACTTAGCGTGGACACACGCAGGCGATGGGGCCGTCTGCAATGCGAAGAGGTCAGATTGGGATGATGCCACAGGTTGAAGCTCGTTTCAGTGGTCCGTTTCAACGCACTCCAAGAATCGAACCGCTCTTGCGCAGGGGAAATCCGCGGCAGCCGCAGCAGCAGCAGCAATCCAGCTTCCGGCCACATTGTCCGAGTGCGCTTGCCTAGTGCTGCGTACAGCAGAGCCAGACCTGAAAGCAGCCCTTTCACACCGCATCTGGGACACGCACAAGCTGGCGCCGCTGCCACTGACAAGGGCTTCGGCAGCCCAGCCGCCCGACGCCCCAAGTCGACCGCCAAAACCTGAGCTCCTGCCTCCCAAGCTGATACCGACCCAGAAGCAATCCCCGTTTTTGCTCAACGTGTACCAGTGAGTGTCCTGATTATGAAGAGTGCCTGTGAAGCAGTGTGCGCATCATCGTGGCCCAGGCACGTACATGCATGAAGCCATGATGTATGCATGTGTGCAGCTGTACCTTGCCGAGGAGACACAGTGCGCCAGCAACGCTGACTTCTGACCGCGCTTGCTCAACTGCAGGCTGCTCAATCTGGCTCATGTGGAGCTCAATGCCATCGACTTGGCATGGGACACAGTGGCGCGCTTCGTGCATGTGGGGCTGCCGTCCGCCTTCTTTGATGACTTTGCCCATGTGGCAGACGATGAGTCGCGGCACTTCGGCAAGCCAACCTTCCTTCAGTTCTTCTCGAGATGTGCATGGATGACAATTATTTGTGGCAGTGGCCTTCAGCCAACCATCTCCGTTGAGCTTCATGCCGTCATGTCCTTGTCGTCTTTCGTGCAGGATGGTGCAGCCAGCGGTTGAGAGAGCTTGGCCATCAGTATGGAGATATGCCCGCACACAGCATCCTCTGGCAGGGAGCCCAGGTTGGTTCAGATGCCTTTTATCCTATGCACCATCAGAACCTGCTGCAACGCCCATGACTGCTGCACCTGTGAGCAGGAAGCACCATGTGATTGTCTGCCACCAGGCCTCAGCTGGCGACATCGGGGCGCGCCTGGCCATTGTGCCAATGGGGTCCGAGGCGCGGGGGTTGGATGCCGCACCCCGCCTAGCGCAGCGCCTGCGCAGCGCCAATGACCACCCGACGGCAGCGCTTGTGGATACGATTGGCGCCCAGGAGAGGGCACACGTCGCCGTGGGCGTATACTGGTTCAGCCACATCACAGCTGCGCTAGGTGCCTGCCTGTGGAGCGCACAGCATATTTTTGTTGCCCTGCAGGAAGAAGGCTGAGATGGTGTTTCTGTTGCAGCCATGACTGAGTTTTGGATCTGCTACAGGGCAAGATTCGGCCACTAGCTTCCGCGCATGGATTTCAGAGTTGGCTCCCGGCTTGCTACAAGGACACATGGAGCACGACGCACGGGCAGAAGTCGGGCTGCAGCGGCATTGGTGAGCTGCACCATTGGTTGACCAGTGTCCAGTGGATGCGCAATACAGCTGCATGTAGGATCCGTGTCTGACCGTAGCTTCCTGCGGCTGCGCAGGTATGACCGCACGCTGTGGCCCACAGCAGAACAGGTGGATGTGCCGGCAACAGATCTGGCAGACCTCCGTGATCGTTTAGCTGCCTTGTTGGATGACTGTGCTGGCTTGGCAGCATCGCCAGCATGAGCCAGTGAAACATCTTGTTAAAAGTTGATAGGCCCTCAGCACATCACATCACTCATATCCGGTAAATGGGAGTGCAGTGTGCCCCAGTTAGCCGGGGAGTCTAATCACATCACTCATAAAGGAAGAAAGTCACTTCTTGTTTCGGTCCCGCCACGCTGGCAGATTTTCCTTCAGTTCGTCGGTCCCCAGCAGGCTGCCTTTTCGCCGCGGGTCCCAGCTCGCGCTAAATATTCCATATGTGATGCCCGCCAGACCCGCACCAAAGAAGAGGAATGATGCAATGTAGACGACGAATGTTGGGACTTCCAACCCCTTGACCACCTGCAAGGTTGCCAAACAATCTTCGGCAGTCTGGATTCTGATTGAAGTCCGACAGCACCATGCTTTCAAGTTTCCATACACCCTGGGTGTGTGCATACCTTGAGATAGTAGAAGCCGGGGAGGAGCAGGAGACCCAGGAACACTGGGACGCCGCTGAACAGCAATATGCGCGGCAGAATGCGGTCGCCTACTGTCATTGCGCCGTCGTCTGTGCTCACAGGTTGCTCAGCTAGCGGGGTGGCTGCTTGCGGTTGTGACGCCTCCTCGACCGCTCTGGGTATCGGGTTCGCTGCCTGTGTCGCCTGCTGCTGCTGCTGCTGCTGCTGCGGCGGAGCCTGTGCCTGCTTGGCTGTCTGTTTAGCAGACCTGCGTTCTGATTTGGGACCCCGTTTTGACATTGCTGTCACAGTGAACGGCAGCCGGAGGTGCCGCCGACACCGCTGCGCCTGCTTACAGCATGCAGTGGATTGTCAGCCTTTGTCAATGCCTGATCGTGGCATCCTTGTCATCGTGACAACATCAAAGCTGGTCGCACGGCAAGCAGTCCCATCAGGTATGCAAGAGCACCTGCTGCGCATGTCGTTTGCTGGTGCTGCATTGCGTCAGATCGCTGTGCGGCAGGAGCCTCTGCAGGCCAAACGTCTGCATGGCGGCGCTTCCCTGCAGAGGACTACGATTGCAAGGCAGCGTTGTACTCTGGACGCCCTTTGCAAACCAATTATGGACACACGCAACAGCGGATCAATTGCTTCAGATCGCAGATCTTGCTGTTCCGTCTTCCCAGACTGCAGATACCCTGCAGCAAGAGCTTCCCAAAGTCAATGCACCGCAGCAAACCTTTAACTGCAGCTGCATATGAACCACCACTGTACGCGTACATGGTTGCATGGTTGCTTGTGCGGCTTATCCCGCATCACTGCTTTTGTAGCATGTGCTGAGTAGGTACCATTTCATTCCAGCCCTCAGCAGCGCTTGCGTTGCGCTGATGGCACAGATGAGCTACGCTATTGATCAGTCGCTGTGGCAAGGAGTGCAGAAGCTGCAGCTGGGTGCACGTCCAAAGGCAAGCCTTCAGTGCCAACATCGTGCATGCGGCAGCTTCATCATGTGTGCATGCACAGCCACCGTTTAAATCCAAACAATCTGCCTAGAATCACTTCTGCAATGCACGACAGGCCGTAGAACGCAAGTTGAGCTTCACTGAGAGCCTCGCCCAAAGACTATGTCTGGAGGCGACGCTGCATGGCCACACTGGGTGCGTTATAGCAATGGTGGTGCCCGTACCAAGAGCACAATGCGTGGCACAAACACCAAGCACCAGCCATCACCTCTCACCTCCTCTATGCGGTCGGTCGCGAGCTGCCACAATGCATGCCCAACACGGCATCCATCTCATGCTAAGGTGCGTGAACCGGTTGGCGTGGAGCGAGGACGGCACCCTGCTGGTGTCGGGCTCCGATGACCGGTCCATGCGCGTGTGGCGATACACGGGCGATGGCGCGCAGCAGCCCCTTGTGGTGGACACCCTGCACCAGGGCAACATCTTCGGCGTCGCATTTCTACCTGCCACCGACAACCGCGAGCTTGTGTCTGGTGCCATGGACTATTCAGGTAGGAGCTGTGCAAATGCAGCCTGCAGACTAGGATACTGAGCTTCCCAGCTTTCTAGTGTTTGTTTATCTCCTGCCTGACGGACGTACATCTGCATGCTCAAACTCCAAGCACCAGCACACTGGGCAATGAGTCAGCCATGCGCTCATTACGCAAGGGCACGCTGGGTATTGTGTCGGTGTGTTGTGCGTGCAGTGCAGCACCACGTCATGGAGGCAGGTGAGAACGCTGCGCAGCTGGCCACCAGCCCTGTGCGCAATGGTCGCAGACTCTCCCACAACTCCAGCTCGCAGCACTCTGTCGCCTGCCGCACCACCTCGTACACACCCCACAAAGGGCGCATCAAGGTTCGGTGTTGCCTGACATGATAGCACAGTACAACCAGGGCATAAGTTGCATGCAAGTATCAGCATTGCAGGTGTTTTCTTTTGGACGGTAGCTCCCGGTCATACACTGCTCCTTGAGCAACATTCAAGCTTATGACTGCATGCAAAATTGCTCATGCTGTCCTGCTTGACAGGATGTGGAAGTGGCACCAGGCAACCCGAACCAGTTCTGGTCGGCCAGTGAAGATGGCAGCATCAGGGAATATGACAAGCGCTGCACGTGCGTGTGCAGTGGATCTGAGTGCTCTGTTGTGCGTGGTCACATGCTGTATTCTGTTCCTGTCCTGGCAGTCGTGTGCAATGCTGACTGGGGGACACGACATGTTTGCAGGACAGCAAGCCAGCGCGACTACAACAGTGCAAATGTCCTTATCGAGGTGATGCCTGTTTCCTCTGCAACTACGAGTGGTATCATGATAGTAGTGTGCTGTGTGTGTTCGGTGAGTTGTGTTGTCATAGCGTCTGCGTACGCACCAGGTGACAAACAAGGGGCGGCCTGTGGAGCTGAAGAGTGTGGCAGTCAACACAGTCCGGCCGCACCAGATGGCCGTCGCAGCTGGTGACTGCAACCTGCGACTGTATGACCGCCGCATGCTGAGCCTCGCACAGCCATCAAGCGCCGGTCAGCAACCAGTGCTCACACTGTCGCCACCACATCTATCCTCAGGTGCATGCTGGCCTCGACAAGTTCAGTTGAATGACTTTGCATCAGCTCTGAGGCATGTCAGGTAAGCGAGAGATGCAGCTGGCTGCATCATGCCCCCCGCTGTCTATGTGCAGGCAGCACACGGCAGCGGAACAGCACGCCACATGGGACCTATGTGCAGTTTGGCAACCGCGGTGACAAGCTGGTTGCGACCTACCATGGTGATCATGCGTACTCCTTCGACGTGACAGCCAGCGAACAGCCGCCCGTTGCAGCATTCCGCCTGCCGGCCGCAGACGAAGTCAGGTGTCTTTACATTCCATATACCAAATCATGTCATCATTTCATTGCTGCGCCGTCACATTGCTGCAGCACGGGCCTCACTGTGAATGCGAAATCTGGCAGGCCGGACAGGCGAGACTGGCTGACGCTGGCCGCTGAGGACGAGCAGGCCAGCGGCATCCTGGCAGCAACATCCGGCAAGCCGCACCAGGCGGTGTTGCACTACAGCCGCGGCCTGCGCATCTGCCCAAACGCTGCCGTGCTGTATATCAAGAGGTGTGCAGAAATGCAGCCATGCTCGTGATTGACGCAATACACCTTGCTTAGCTGTGCCCTGGCTCGACCTTGCACTTGTGATTGTGCCCCAGAGCGTTGAGCTTGGTGGTTTGCAGCCTTGTGCTATCTTGGCTGCACTTGACATGCAAGTATGATGAGCGGCGCCCTGCTGCTGGCAGGGCGGGAGCGCTGCAGCAGCGTGGCTGGATCGGCGATGCCGGCTTCTCACTGCGCGACTGCGAGTGCGCTCTGGCGCTGGACGCGCACAGCCCGGATGCCATGCTCCTGCGCGCGCAGCTGCTGCTGCAGCTGGGGCAGCTGGAGGTGCGCCCTGTCTGCCGTCACACCCCAGCTCCTTGCTGCGAAGGGCTGGCAAGCTGGCAGGGCAGCTTACAATGCAGTTCACAGCCATCCGGCGTTGACCATGTGCTGTCACGTCTGCTGTGCATTCGCCGGTGCCTGGCATCACAAAGCGGCATGCTTGCAAGCAGGCGGCGGTCCAGGCGGCGGAGGCGTGTCAGGAGGCGCACCCCGGGCTGGAGGAGGACGTGGCGCGCGTGTACGACCGCATCGAGCAGGCCACGGACGAGCGGCGGAGGGAGCTGGAGGAGCGGGCTGCCGTTGCAGCCCGCCGCCAGGTACTAGTGCTGCGCGCAAAGTGCTTGCCAGAAACGTCCTTTGTCTGCTACGAGGCTAGACCTTGCCACCACTCGCCAGCGAGCTGTGCAAATCCATGGGCACTATCAAGCAGGCGTGTCTGCAGCACATTGGGCATGCGGCAACCAGCTGCTAGTCTCCTTCCGCAATGCTGGAGGCAATGATGTGCATGTTGAGCCGCAGTGGCCTGCTGTGAGCACAGACCTACATCGTCAGCATGTTGGAGCTCAATAAGACGACCAGCTTGGTTCGCAGATGGCTGTGCAAGGCGATCAACCGCATGCAGCAGACAACACAGACACGCCAAGCGAAGCCAGCTCCGACAGCCGCCAGCCTGTTGGCCGCTCGCCGCCGGCAGAGCACAGTGAGGCAGCCCCCCAATCTGGGCCCCTCGATACAGGCAGTAGTGGCTCTGCACCACCAGGGACCAGCCAGCAGCACCAGCCGTCCTTGCATGATGGCAGGTGCGGAGCTGTGTAAGTTTGACATTTGTTGAGGACATGTTGACTGTCTTTGACATCAGTTCGGGCAATTGCTGTCAGCACAACCACCCGTCTATACTGCCTTCTCGTGCAAGTTTGTGATCACAATCTCGTCACAGCAGGCATGGCAGCAGTAATAACGCGGCAGCGGCGCCATTTTGGGACTCTGCTGGCGGGCGGCGTTTGCTGCAACGCTATGTCGGGCACTGCAACTGTGCCACTGACATCAAGGAGGCTGCCTTCCTGGGACAACACGATGACCTGGTTGCGTGCGGCTCTGACGACGGCCGAGTGTTCATCTACAGCGCGGTGAGTGGCGCCATGGCGTGCCGATTGCAAGGAAGGCCAGAAGTATGCAGGCGGCAGGGACAACATGCTGTGCAACCTGCACTGTATCCCATGACCTGTGATGCTGTGGACCTGTCGGTCAGAAGAAGATGCTTGTAAACTGTGATCTTGCCATTTTCAAAAACAATTTTCTGCTTATTTTCGCATATTTCCATTATTAGCGACAGTTTCGGCCTGATTTAAATCGCATTGAATTATATTCTCTTTCTTCCAACGTTTCCTCAAAGGACCGAGCCCTAAGGTCCTCCTTGTGTCCGCAGGAGTCTGGGGAGCTGGTGCAGGTGCTGCAGGCGGACGAGGATGTCGCCAACTGCGTGAAGCCGCACCCCAGCCTGCCGCTGCTTGCCACCAGCGGCATCGAGTCCGTCATTCGGTGCGTCGTCCAGGCTTCCGACTGGCACTATGCATGCTGTCGGGCAGTACCATGATGCCTAGAGGGGCGGCATCATCATGTGCAGATGAAGTTACCGGCAGGTCATCGCCATGTGTGGCGCCAACGGTTTTTGTGTTGTCATCCCAAAGTTGATGCGGAGATCGAACTCTGTGCAGGCTGTGGTCGCCAGGCGACACGCCGGCCAAGCAGGACCTGGACAAGCTGGTGCACGACAACCAGGACCGCATGCAGGAGGGCCCGCAGCTGCTGCGCGGCATCAACCCCCGCATCATGCAGGTGCGGATGTGCATGGCAGTGCGGGTCTAAACGTCCGCCCCACGTAGTTCTACAGGCGTTTCGCTACCGGCCGTCTGAGCTGGCCAGGACTACAGCGCATCGGCACCAGCACCGGGCTTTCGCATGTTGTGCAGGTGCTTGGGGACAACCAGGAGCTGCTGCAGATGCTGGTGCAGCGCACAGGCGCCATGCCGGTTGATGACGCAAATGGCGACGAGCAGCACATTGAGTGCCGAGTGCAGTAGCTGGTCGCCCTCCGTGCGACAGCTCGGCTAAGTGATGTACACTACTGTAGCTTGTGTGTGGCATGATGCATCTTTCTGATTCGATGCGGACCTCCTGTTTGGTACGGACCAGAGGTCTGTCCGTACTGCAAGCAGTGCAGAGCATCTTTTCTGCAGCTTGCTGACTACGATGGTCAGCAGTCTAGGTGGAGACACATCCCTGCTGTGTGTGCGTTCCATGTTCATATGACGTTTGAAGAAGAGGCCAGTAACATGCTAGATGATGACAAACTCACCAGCCACTTCCATGCCAAGAATGGCCACGCAGCAGTTTGCAACCCGCCACCTGCAGAAGCCTTTGCAGAACGCAATGGCTCCGAACCGGCTGTTTGGCAAGCTGCAGCGGCGAACCTCCTCTGGCATGCTATGCACCAGCTTGCCCAGGCAGGTCCAGCATGATCCTGACGACCTGACCCCACCGCCGGCGTGCCACTGACGAGGCTGGGGGAAAAGGTTCTCACAACATGTGCCACTAGTTCGGTTGCAGCATAGCCAAGCACGGTTGCACTTGGTTGTGTGCAATGTGCTGTGGTGCCCGTAGCAGTTCCGTTAGTGAGCTGTCTTTGACCAATTGACCTTGGATGCAGCTGAGATCGTACTAGGGCTGAGATCCAACAGATCCACCCCTCGGATGGACTCGTCTCTGGGACACTGTGCACCGACGCTAGCGGTCTTCTGCCGGACTCACAGCAGCTTCCCACAGTGCTGGCACATCCTGTGGTAAACTAGGCAACACAAAGGTGGAAGACGCAACCTTCCTACGCAGAGCCTGGCACTCAGACCCGTACTTGATTGACAAGGACTGCCAAGTCCGAAGGACGACCTGGAGTTTCTCATTGAAGCTTCGCTCGACGCTGATTCATCACATGGTGCAAGACCGGTATGTTCAGGACGGTGCATACCCGCCGCAGCAGCAGTTCCCAGACGCTTATGCACTGCAGTACGGCCAGGTGCACTCATCTGTTGCATGGTGCAGGCCCTGACAGGCAACTCGAATATAGTCATGTACATTTCGTGCAGCTTTGTGCGGCACAACATGTCGCCAGGGCACCAAGCTTGACGATCTGCTGAAACGCACACAGGCGCCACAGAAAGGCGTTGTCGGGCAGCGGGCGGGCGGCCAAGAGCACGAGTTCATTGATCCGAGCGGCAAGTATCAGCTGAAGTACAAGGTGAACCGATGTCAATATGAATGTCACCAAACTGGTTTGCATGCAAAGCATTAGGCCAATGAGTCAAAACCATTGCACATTGACGTGCAGGGGGCATTTGCTGCTGTGGAGGTGGCTGTCCGCCCAAATGACGGCCTAAAGGCTGAGGCAGGTCAGCTGCAGTCGTGCAGTGCACAATCCCGTCACATGACCAAGTTGATGCATGATCAGGGGAGCACTCCTCCTGCCAACGAAGTAAGACGCATTGCCATAGCAGCAACAGCGTCAATCTAGATCGATGTGTCCTCAGAGAAGACCGCTGCTGAGCACAACACCATGTCGCAGGGGTCATGATCACGCTGGACCACAACGTGGACATCACTGCGCAGACAGAAGGCGGCGTGGGCACCGCACTTTGCCTCGGCTGCTTGATTTCCAATGAGGGCTTCCTGCTCTCACACTTCGCGTGAGCGTCAGAACAGCACCTGACAGGCGACACGTGCTCGCCACCGTCTGCCAGCTGAGCAGTGGCACCCTGCATGCCAGTTGTTGCCGACTGTGCGACATCCCATGCTTACGCAATCCAGACACCGCTGCACAGGCTGAAGCCCGGGATGGGCGAATGCGGGGAGGTGCTGCTGGCACCGGGCGCCCCCGGCGAGATCATCCTGCTGCACCTCGACGGCAGCACCCCCTGGGCCATCCAGAAGGGTGAGCAGGAGTCACAGCTGAGACCTCTGAGGCTCCGCGAACGCTGGCTCTGCGAACCACTCGAAGTTACGCTGCTGAGGTCCATACTCGATGGTGCAGGCGGCTTCTTGGCTTGCGACCACAGCATCCAGATTGGGGTGCGCTGCTGTGCTGGAACCAGCCTTTGAACGGAGGTGCCCTACTATCACTTATATGCTCCTTGGCGCACCTCACAACCCAGGGTTGGATGCCGATGCAGATCATCAGCCAAGGTCTGGTAAAGGGCTGCTGCTCTGGACTGGGTGAGACTTCCTCGCAACCTCTGGTGCACAGTCAGCAAGCCATGGTTCGGCACATGTCGACATGATGAGACCAGCACGGAGTGTGATGCTAGTCTCCGTGTGGCGCCGCAGGCTTTTTCATCATGCAAGCTTCGGGGCAGGGGCGCCTGCTGCTGAGCAGCTTTGGCTCCATCATCCGCTACGACATTGCGCCCGGTGAGCGCCGCACCATTGACAACGGCTTCCTTGTGGCCTGGACGGCAACCATGAACTACGAGGTGCGGACTTGGCGTGTTGGTGCCATCACATGAAGGCACCTGACGGTGTCCACTGGCCGAGGCATGCAGTGCAGCTGTGCCATCCTGCCAGACACGCGTTCATGGGCGCAGGTCGGCAAGGCGGCATCCACCTACTCGGCCAGCCTGTTCTCTGGCGAGGGCTTTGTGACGCACTTCACAGGTGCGCGGGTTTCCTGACAAGATGTCCCCATTTGTGATTGGTGAGATCAGTTCGAAGGGAAGTCATGCTGCTTATCAATGGGTGTGCCCCAGGACTGCGCCTGCTGCATGGTGCAGGTCCGGGCACCGTATTTGTGCAGACGCGGTCCATCAGGGGCCTGGCCAACGAGCTGCGTCCGTACCTTCCTGCACAAGGTGGCGGTGGGTCGTCTTGAGGAGGCTGAGCGTCACGGCTTCAAGATGTTCCTGCGACAGCAGGGACAGCTTTGGGCGGACCTGGTGCTGACGCCCCAAATGACTGAGCTGCCGCTCTGTACCCCAATACAGCCACTTTTTCACGGCTTTTCAGACGCTCAGCAGACTCGCATTACATGTTTTCGCTCCATGAGTATTCCTATTGCCTTTATCACACGCTGCTGAGGATATGCTCATGTTGCATGGTACCGCTGTGTACTGCGGGGTAGTGAAGGCAGGGCTGTAGTAAGTCGGGGTGCTGCTGCCTTCTGCCAGATGCCAGCCTCAAACTGATTTATATGTCACATCTGAAAAATACATTGGTTTTTAGTGTGGATCTGATCATGCAATTGCAGCTGAGCTTCGACTCGGCCAACCTGCATTGCAGCCAATGCCACGCATGTGTGGCTAAGTGGCAACACAGGCGCACGCTCAGCGGCCGCACTCGAAGCCGGCATGCAGCAGCTACAGTTCATGCGCAGAGGTCGCATGTGCCACAGATAGCAGCGGCAGCGGCAGTGCCTTGTGCAACAAGACGGCAGATGCTTCAGAGTGCTGCTATCAGCGCTTCATCGTTGCCGCTTGTACCAGGATCTGCTGCAGCTGATGCATCAAAGTTCATGACGACCCCCAGCGGCCTGAAGATTGAGGACATCAGGGAAGGCACAGGCGCAATGCCCACAGCAGGTCCACACCTTCCCATTGCACACCCTTGTCTTGCACGATCGGCCTGGCTCGATCTTACCACCACAATAGCTGGCTGCTAACAATTGACATTCCTCTAGTGTGCAGGCGACAGAGTGTTCGTGCACTGGGCAGGCCGTACTATTGGGTATCAGGTTAGCTCTGGTTCAGTCATACAATGACCATCCATGCGGCAGTGAACAGTGCCGGTAGGCTGCGAAGCTGTCTACTGATGTGTCCGCAGGGGAAGCGAATAGACAATACGTCAGCAAGAGACGAACCTTTTGAATTTGTGCTTGGCAGAGGACAGGTGCCTGTGTAGCATTCATCAGCCCCGCTGATCTCCGTCCGCAGACATCAGGTCCGGCGATGATGATTATGAGCACGTGTGACTCTTATGACACAGGCCATTCCAGCGTTTGAGGAGGCAGTGGCAGGCATGAGGGCTGGCGGCGTGCGCAGGCTCGAGCTGTCTGGCGAGCGGCCGGAGCTGGGCTGGGACCGCAACCCCGGTCGCAGGCGCGCTACCCCTTGGCATCGTGTCTGCAGCTGCCTGCAAGGCTCCAGATCCTGCTGCTGATCAGGCAGGTGCTCCTTGTTGTGTGGTGAAAGCAACACAGCATCAGTGTGATGTCCTTTCATGTGTAATAATTTGGGCTGTAGGTATAGTGGTGTAGGGCCAAAACCCAAGGATTTTGACGGCCTTCGCGCACTGGACTTCGTTCTGGGTAAGAGCTGATGCTGCATGTCCGAGCATTATCCTAGCAAAGCCAAATCTGCAGAGATGCAACACGCCTCCAAGCCCGTCTGACTGGGGCTGGTACACCATGCAGATAACCCCACGCTCCAGCCATTCAACCGCACCTTGCTTTTGGATGTGAAGCTTCTGAGCGTGCGCAAGCAATAGGACGGCCAGCATGATAAGGACTCTGTGGGTGTAGGAGAGAGTGACGAAGAGTTTTGGAACTTCCAGTCCTTCTGATCTCAACTCATCGCAGGTCTGAATGCTGTGTATGTAGCTTGAGCACGTTCAGGGAAGTTACCAAAATTGGACATTGATGACACACACTGGCCTGCGAATAGTGCCTGAAACATTATCAAAACTGGAGCTTGAGCACACACAAATGTACTGCAACTGCATCACTTGTGGCTGGTCCTCGAATACCGACACCGCCGCAACAATCTGAAGCTAGACTAAAGTCGTCAGAATCAAAACCTCGGTTCTTGACAACACGACACACATCTGCCTGCCACAGTGGTGCGCAAAGAATCTCCTGGCTACCCTATGTGAGGGTGGTCAGACGGAAGGGTGACTACGCCAAAACCTATATAATGTAGTCATCTGTCTGCACCTCTCCTTGTGGCCTATGCTCCACAGGAGCCCCGGACGTGGGGTTTTCCACGGCATGCTGCATGGCAGCTGCCACCGGCTGCGGCTCTGGGGTGGGCACTACCTCTGACTGCACCTCGACTTCAGCGCCCTGGCTGCTGGCTGACACGGTCCAGGGCATGACATTGTTCAAGACGCCAGCCTCTGCCAACAGCCGGTTGTTGTGCCGCCGCAGCGCAGCCGCCTGCTGCTGATGTGTGGCATGCTCGCCGCCACGCTGCCTGTGCTGCTGCCCTGGATGCAGCCCCAGGTCGCCAAGACGTGGCACTCCAGTGGCTTTCAGCAGCCAGTCTGGCTCGCAGTCTTCTGGCGCAAGCGTAAGCTCGGCAGGCCGCGGCGCTGTTGCAATTGCGGAGGAGCCCGCTGCAGGTGTTTCCACTGCAAGGGCGCTGACCACGCCGCCGCGCCCTCCAGACACACGGCTTCTGCCGCCGCCGCTGCTGGAGTGCTCATTGGCAGGTAGTGCTGGCGGCTGCACAGTACCGGATGCTGAGTTGCCACAGTGGCTGCCGCCGCCGCCGCTGCTGCTGGAGTCGGCAGGGCTAGACTTGCCAGTGCTGCTGCGGCGCGGCTTGGAGGCTACGGACAGCATCCAATCTGCCAGGTTGTCTGAGTCGCGGGTCTCAGTCGTGCCATCCAGGCAGTTGGGGTCTGCTGCCTGCGCGCTGTTCTGCGACCCTCTCTCGCCAGTGCCGTTGCTGGGCGTGGCAGGGGCAGCTGGTGCTCTGGCCGCTGGCTGCTGCGGCGCATGCTGAGGCTGCGCCTGTGAGTGCTGGACCGCAGGCGGCAACGGGGCAGACCTGAAATCGCCCACTGGCGGCGCTGACTGGCCCTCCTGCTGCCGGATCTCCTGCTGCATGCGCAGCGCGGCATTGCCTGCACATGACATCAGGATGTCAGTACCAGGTCACAGCTTCCTTGCAAGACCAACGATGTAATAGCAGCACACATGAAAACTCGACATGCACGGCCAGTGGAGGTGGCTGACACACCTGAGACCTTGCCGACGGGTCGGGCGGGCGAGCCGGCGACCATGATCTTGGGGGGCACATCCCGCAGCACCAGCGAGCCGGCCGCCACCTGTGCATCACGTGCACGAGCTGGTTGGGCAGCTGTCATCACGATGAAGTGGCCAGCGCAAAAGACTCCCAGCAGCGCACACCGTGCACATGTGCGGCCAGAAACCGTCTGATTGTGAGCCTTCTGGGGGGTTACCTGCGCGCCCTTGCCGACGGTGATGTTCCCCAGCACCGTCGCACCAGCACCGATCAACACGTTGTCCTGAACCTTAGGGTGCCGGTTGCCGGCATCCTTGCCAGTTCCTGCAGGTGCAGAGCAGAGTCTGTCAGCACCCTGCTGCCGCAGATGCACGGATGTAACAAAGGCAGAAGCTGGGATACAGCACAGAAGGCTGAACATGACTTGGTCGTCGTCTTGGTGTTTGCCATTGACATCTGCAATTGTAGGAGGCACGCAGCTCACCGCCAAGCGTGACGTTCTGCATAATGGACACATTATCGCCGACGCGGGATGTCTCGCCGATGACGATCCCGGTGCCATGGTCCAGCAGCAGGCCCTTGCCCAGCGTCGCCCCCGGGTGCAGGTCGATGGCCAGCACCTCGCTCACCCGCGCCTGCAGCGCCATCGCCATGACCTGCACAGAAATGCGCTGATGGTCTTTAGTACAACGTGATCCTGTTCCAGCTGCTGACCGGCGCCTGCTGCTACACAAGTCGCAAATACTTGCTGGTATATAGTACATTGGGGACAATGGCGCACCTTGCGGTTGTTGTTCCACAGCACGTTGGCGATGCGGTGTGTCTGGATGGCGTGGTAGCCCTTGAAGTACAGCAGCGCCGCGCTGTATGTGATGCACGCCGGATCCTGCGCACGGCACCCAAAATTAGCACCATTGAACCAGCACACTGGTGCAGCGAACGGCTACCTGAGCGCGCTTTGTAGCACACCCTGCATCAGCATGCTTCATGGCTGTATGGACCCGACATATGTCGTGTCAGGCGTCATATCCACTGTGACAGCAGCGCACGTCATATCCACTGTGACAGCAGCGCACCCGCTCATAAAAGGCGACAATGTCCAGGAGCGCCGCCTGCTTGAGGGCCTCGTGCTCCCGCAGCACGCTGTGGAAGATCTCAAACAGCTCCGTGGCCAGCAGCGTGGCGTCCGCCAGGCGGTTAGCCAGCACGAAGGCCAGCGAGCGAGCAAAGGAGTCGTGGCTGAGGATGCTGGCGTGGTAAAAGCTGCTCAGCAGCGGCTCTTGCGAAGCATCAGCGCGCGCCTCTCGCCTGTATGTGACTTGCAATTCCAGCATTGGTTACAGGTTCCAGAACTGTGAATACACTGTTGCAGCTCGCTACGCAGCAATGGCAAGCAACGCACCTGATGGCCTGCCACACAGGGTTGTCATTGGTGACAAGTGACACTGGCTTGCCAGAGGCATCCTGCTTCTGTATAAAGCAAAATCGTGCCGTCAGGCAGCGACGGAATGCGACATGGCCCTGTGCAACAGCGCACGCTGTGCACAAACTCAAGAATCAGGCACAGCAGCGGGGCGCGCGCACAGCGGGGTACGCTGCTCACCTGGAGTGCGTCGCTCCAGGAGGCGCAGAAGTCGTCCACCTCGGACTGCAGGTAAGATGGAAATGCGCCTTCTTTCCAGACGTCGCGGTCCTCGAGCGCACGCTGGTCAGCCCCAACAGCTGCAGCGGCGCTGGTGGCGCGGTCCCCTGGTGACCCCAGACACAGGATCATCAGTCGCTGGGCGTATCTTTCGGCACAAACGGCAGCCAGCGCAAGCATCTCTGCAGACAGCTTGTGGTCGGCGGTGCGACAGCGTGACGAAGCCGCAGGGCACGTTCATGCGACCGTGAGCTGGGGGGCAGGTGCTGGGCCCACCTGAGGAGGTGGCGGCCGCGATGGGAACCAGCCGTTGCTGTACCACTCGGAAGGACGACGGCGTCGTGCACCGAGGGTGCGAGCTCCGCAGCAGCCTCAGCGACACCGGGGCCGCCCGGGCGTCGGCGGCCAGGCCACTAGATGGCCGCATTTGTGCTGAATGCGATGGCTACAGGCGGCCGCTTCAACGGCGGGAGCTGTTGTTTTCAGTTGCTGTGACACCTTGCATACTGCAGCGCGAGCTCAGACGACGCTGCCACGCCAGCTGCCACGCCTAGAATATGTGATTGTGGCGCTGAGCAGAAGCGAGCACAAATTTTCCAGATACTAGCTGCTGAATGGTCACTGACCACAGAGGGGTTTGCAAGACTGGACGGGGTTCGACGTCTGCAATTTGGATCCTTGCGCTCGTCAACGTACTCCACCGGCAGTCAGTCTAGTCGGTTGCAAGTCGCGATGCAAAAACAAACTAGATATTCTCGCAGTATGCAACAATTGGACCAGTCACGTATAAGTGTGAGGTCGTCGGAGGCTTACGAACGTGGGCTGCAACGCCAGAAGCGTCTCGGCGTAATAATGACCTCGCCACTTGGAGCACAAAGCAGGCTCTCACATCGTCAAGTAAGCCACCTTCCTCGGAGCTTAAGTACTACAGCTAAAACGCCACATCACAAAGTACAAAGGAGGAGGACGCACGTGCCCAGGTCCTACCGCACGTGACCGTTTGCCGCCAGCACGGCCGGCTGCAACATGGATTGCATATATGTGTGCAGCAGCTTTCCGTGCTGCCAAGTCGCTTATACAGTCTGATACATGCCGCTTGACGGCAGACACGCACACATCCGTAATAGTGACGAGGATCGTCGGAAGGAGGGCTCCACTCTGTAAGGTGGCATGGACCGTGCAGCGCTCGAATACATCGAGCCTGCAGCTGCAGCAGCCCTGCTTTCAGGGTAGGATGTCACATATAGTGTGCTATTGCACAGTGCTATGGCTGAGTTACACCGTGCCAAGGTCCACCACTGCACCGTAATCATGTGCGCAGGCCTGACAGAGACAAGACTCTGGTAATTGATGTGCGTGGCCAGGTCAGTTTGACAGCAGCCTACTTGTTGAGTATTGCACGTTACTCTTGTCAAGATCGTTGGCTGCTCAACATCTACACCCGTGCAGCGCACCAGGACGTTGCACTGGTGTTGACATGCATTGCGCTGTCCTGGCGCCATCCACCCTGTGCACCCTCAAAAGTTGCACCGAACCTGCCGACATTGGTGCGTCGATGGTGCAGGACTTCTTGGGCGGCCACATCAAGGGCGCTGTGAATGTGTCCAGCGACAAGTTTGCCGACGACGATGACATCGCCGACACCATTGCGGAGCACTTGGACGGCAAGGGCAAGGACACCGTGATAGTGCACTGTGCGCTGTCGCAAGTGCGGGGTCCGTTCTGTGCAGACAGGTGTGGACTGGGCATGATCACCAACAGTGGCGGGCTTGTCTGGTAGCTGTGCTTCAGGACATTGCTGCATTGGAAGGAACGCAATTTGTAGTTACCGCATGTTGCAGATTGTCCAGCCGCCTGGCAGCACTCGACACACCGGGTGCACCGAGGGTCAAGGTGCTAGCGCAGGTGAAGTGATCATCGATGCCCGACCGTCAAAGCTGCGAGAAGTTCTTGGTGCTATTGCCATTACAGAGATGCTAACAGGCAGTCAGCCCACCACCACAGGTCAGCTGTGCCTGATTTGCGTCTGCTGCTTGCAGGGGTTCAATGGCTTTGTGAAGGTGTGGCCGAGTCTGCTGCTCTGTGTCCTCCATGTGGCTGCAATTGTGTACATGTTCATGCTTGGGTTGCATCGTTACATGTTAACACTTGCAAATACTGCCACTGTCGCGCAGCTGTACGGCGACCGCAGCGATCTGTGTGCCGACGTGGACAAGGCTGTGCATGGAGACAGCTAAACCGAAGTGTGAAGTCAAGTGACACCGAAGCAGCAACAACACCAAATTTCAGATGGCGTCGTGCACGTCAGCATCGTTATCAGCAAGCGCCTGGTTTACACCGAAGTGACAAACAGACAGAAGGGCAGCGAGCAAGCTCTCAGCGCCTGCTGTAGGCGGGCTGTTCAGCTGTTGCACTTATGGCATTCAACAATCTGATTTCAGCAGGGACCAACATTCCTTGATTTATACACATCAAGGAACAAGCCGAAGCTGACATTTGATGAACGCGCATCATCATGCAGCGGTCCCACTCGCACCAGCGAAGCCGCAAGGAGAGCCATGAGCAACTGCCAGGAGGGTGTATAGCAGACGTTGTTAGTACAGTACAGAGGACACGGACACTGAATTGGCATACCTATTTGCAGCTGCAAGCATTGCAGCTGCAAGTCAAATTCATGTCCAGCTTCGGTGCTGTTATCTGGCGATCTTATACGGGCATTTGGCAGACATACAGCACTGTTCGACTTCTGGGTCATCACATGCCTGCTCGCCGCTCGTCCCGTGGCATGCCATACAGCACGACAACATGAGCAGCTGCTGTCGCCGGCGCTTGTACAGTGCCGCACCCTGGCCCCCTCCCCACTCCATCAGCCATCGGGGTTGAGGTCCTTGAAATGCTTGCACCATCTTGGCGCAGATGCCTCCTCGTACCTAGTAACAGGACGCAACAGAGGTGTGTTGTTGGCAGTCACAAACACAGCACTGTTGTTGCCCTCAAGCAGGCCTGGCCTGCACACAAACGTTCGGGCCGGCACCCACCGGTAGTTGTAGAACAACTCCGAGCCTGCGGGCAGGTCCTTGCGGGCAAAGATGCCCACACGGTGATCGCCATCTACCTGTATAGTGACCATGCATGATCGACACTCAGGGAGCATCTGCATGAGATGCATTGCAAGATACGAAGTTGAGAAGAGCAAGTCAAAGCGGTGTGACTTGGCGAAGAGTGTGACTGGGTCGCCCAAGCTGACGGACATGACCCACTACACAGGGTACATATGCCTTGCGTTGTTGCTGCCTGCAAGTGGCGCCGCCAGCCGTTGTGTGTGTGGCTGGGGCGGTGCGCACCAGCAGGATTTTGGCGTTGCAGTTGGGGTCGCGCGAGTGGTTTGCAAAGCGCAGCTTGTTCCCCTTCTGACGCGCGTCCAGTACCCACTCGCGGTTGAGGTTGAAGAGGTAGGAGTTGTCATCGCGGTCATACACCTTGCCCCTGCGAACCAAAGCAATGCTTCGGGTAGCCCTCAGCTACACGTGAGCCGATGAGGTGCAGGGCAGCCACCATGGAGGAACATGGTGTCGTGGAGGTGGCATGCTGTCCATTGGCAAAGCACGCAAGCTGCCGCCAGCAGCATGCATGTCCATCGAGCAGACACCTGCGGTCGGCCTCGGCCTGGGTGATGAGCTCGCCCGTGTACTCGCCCAGCAGCTGGTCCTTGCGTGCCGGCGCGTGCAGAAAGGCGCCCCACCCCGCCACCGTCGACAGCCCCATTGCCAGCCGCCTGGCCAGTTGCAAGCGAAGCCTTGAGAGCAGCTGTACACCGTTGTGCATGACTGAGCAGCCAGTGGACACCCATCATCGAGCTCATGCTTGCTGCATTTGCAAGGCGTAAGTGGCTGCCTGTCACTGAACCCTGCGCACTTGTGCTGGCCGAGGCGCAGCCGCATGTTGCCGCACATCTTCTCTCCTGCAGCGCTGCCGTCGCAAGTGCCAGTGCACAGGCCGCACAGGTCCGGATCGCACTCCCGACCTGGGTACGAAACAGGCAGCGCCTTCAACAGCAAGCGGCAGAGCTCGGCCAGCAGACTGCCTGGAATTGCAGGTGCTGATGGGCGGTGGCTGTCTCCCGTGCTGCCACCTATGAGTAGGTAAGAGGTATGTGCAGGCGGAGCGCAGCGCACCTGCGGCGAAGCAGGGGCAGCGCTTGGTGGTGCAGCGCGAGGAGGACGCCTTGCAGTCGCAGCCCTGGAAGCGGATGGCGCACGACGGCCCGCAGGCGCAAAACTTCTCGCACCTGGGGGTTGCGTGAACCGACATGGTTACGAACATGGTCAGCACTGCGCCCTATGCTGTGTATGCTGTGTATCTTGACAAGCGACACCGGGCAGCAGTCTGACCGGAAGGGGACGTGTGGTGCATTAGGGACTAAGGGGTTGGTGCAGCGCCTCACCAGTTTTTGTTGCCCAGGCAGGGGCAGTCCGCCCCGCACTTGCCCGGGCAGTTGCACGGAACGAAGCTGGGCCACGGCTCCCGCATGTCGTGCTTCATGCGTGCAGTCGCCACCTGAAGGGTGTCCAGACCATTCGTGCAGATGCTGAGTGGAAGCGATGAAACAACACCAGGCATCACGCTACAGTTGCAAGTGCAGCGCATAGGCCCATTCAGCCGACTTTGCCTGCCAGGCCCATGCTGGGGGCCAGTTCGGCAGCTTCAGAGTCTGGGCTCTTGCCTGCGAGTGGTTCTTGCGGCGGGTGGGGTGCGCGGCCTTGCGACGGTCTGCACGGCTGGCGCCAGCCGCCGCTGCAGCCGCCGCTTCCGGCCCCAGCGGCACCGCGCCCAGCGCTACCAGCTGCGCGACGCCAGATATGGAGCTGTGAACCTCCTATCAGCACCTGGTTGGCAGGAAGACAAGCGTGCAGCAGAATGCAGCAGAACACCAGCAGCACGCAAAGCATCGACTTCCACACCTGCCGCCGCACTTCGCCACAGGGCTTCGCAGCACCGATGAGGCGGCTGATCCGGCAGGCGTCCCAGCCAAACATCTGGATGCCCTTCTCCACAGCGCGACGCTGCATCAGGAGGCTTGCACAGTCAGCCGCTGTTTGCGGAGCAATGTTCACACATCACCTGTGGGAGGCCATGTACACACCCCTTGATAGTGGGGAGACTCACACCAAGCTCGGGTATTTGACAGGCTGCCGCCACCTGGAAAGGGTTCCAATCCTGCCACAGCTTGTCAGCTGTAGGGCTGCTTGCTGATGTTGCTGCAGCCGCTGCCACAGCTGCAGGCTGTTGCACTGCTGTGCCTGGCTGGCGCGCCACAGAACTGAGCAGCACCGAGGGTGACAGCCCTGCAGCAGGTTGTGCACGCCCTGTCAACCGACTTGTGCTTGGCGTGCTCAAGTGTGTTGTGCCAACCCTGCCAACTTCACTGGTCAGAGAAAATAGATTACCACACTTGTGATACATTGACTGTTCTGTCCAGACGTACGGACAGCAAGACTTGCGTCCTGCTGGCAGGCCCTGCACACCCGTCAGTAGGCTGCCAGTTCCCATGGCGGCTGGTGCTGCGCTGGAGGCAGCGTGGTGTGGCGCTGCCCTGGCTGCCTCTTCTCCCTCGCTGCTGCTGCAGTGTGGACATCAACATCTGCACGATAGGTCACATACCGGAACACCCTATGCCTGGGAGCACAAGAGCATCAACCTGCACATCTGCAACCCTGACGGCAGATCGCATGGTAATGTCCCAGATTGAATGGAAGTCAAAAGAACCTCACACCTGTGGTCGTCGCTGTCGCTGGGCAGCTCCACTGCGTGGGCGGCGCTGAGCCTGCGGCGCTTGAGGTTGCCCTTGCGACGCCGCGGCGGCAGCTGGGCTGCGGCTCCGTCGACGGCGGCGGCCGCCACAGCAGTGCGCGGCGGCCCCAGCAGCGGCGCCTCGGGGCACACCGCTCTGAAGCAGTCAGGGCTGCAGGCTGCTGTACTGGGGCTGGGCTGCACTGGCGGCAACCGCCTGTGCGGACTGCAGGCGCATTACAAGCATGTTTGTTGCGCATGGCTCAACAGCATGTGCATTCATCAAAAGGAGTTTGCCAGGCTTGCATAACCCGCAGCACATTGGGCTTTGCAATCCGCAGGATGAAACCTTCTGTCGAGCTGGACCGCTCGAAATCCTACCAGGGCGCATGCTCGCTGGGGTGCGTCATGCAGTTGAAGTTGCGGCAGCGGCGGCAGAAGAGCTTGGCCAGCGCTTCGCCGGGCCCAGCCTCCCTGTTACTCCGGTCCTCGCCTGGCTGAGGCAGCCCCATCAGCTTTCGCATGCGCGTCTCTGTGGCGGCTGATGTCGAGCCCAGCTTCGCAGCCGTCACTGCCACCACCTGCGTCAAGCAAGCGACCACCATTCACACCGCAGCATGTGCGCAAATCAAATAGACATAGATGAAGGCTTCAATGGGCATGCATTTGTGCAATTCAGATCTGCCAGTTCAACATGAAAAGCCAAAGTCTGAATACGAAGGCGTGCAAGGGCTCGTCGCCGATCAATCAATCATCTGTGGCATCAACAGCAACCCCCAATCTTTGCGCCACACATGCCATATTCACAGTGGCTACACGAGTGCTCGGCACAGAACGAACAGGCTGCTGCACGCCTTCGGCTGGACGCTGCCGCAACTTACAGCGAACAGCACTGCCGGCAGCAGGCGCACCGTGCTGCTGATGCCGTGGCGCTGCGCGACGGCCCCGACAACATGCTCCTCCCGCTCCCGCAGCGGCCCCTCAAGCAGTGACTCGCCACGCGCCTCCTCGTCACTGTCGCTCGCCGGCACCGTCTCACCTGAACAGTTGGTACCTGCCATTCAAATGGTGCCAGCCAACGGTGCTGTTACCAGACAGAATTGTGCCAAAGGTGCTGCGGTTGCTCACTGCAGTGGAGTGGCAGCACAGCGCACCTGTGGCATCGATGTAGAACATGCGCAGGCCGGTGTGCACCGCGCGCTCATTGGCAGGCAGGAACGCCCAGGACTTGTAGGCCGGCAGCAGGGGGACGGCCGCCATCTGGGCGCCGAGCACCTGCTGCTGCCCCTCCCGCTGCATCTTGATGCTGACGCGGCCCTGCAGTCATCCGGGTGCGCCACGACTGCTGAGCTTGCTTCGGCAGCTTGGATGCTGAGCATCACTGATCTGTTCGCGTGTCAACGTGTGAGTCGATACCCAAAAGTTCACGCGCTCACCCTCAGGGGCAGAGCCTCGGCTGGCCGCTGCACATGCCCAGCGGCACTCTGCGGTATGGATGTCGTGGGTCGCTGTGCCAGGACCGCATCGACTGCACGCTGGGCATCGACGATCGCCTTGCGGTTGGCCGCCAGCTCCTGCACCGCCGCCTGCCGCTGCGCCGCCGCATGCTCCTTGCGCAACCGACTGATGTCCTCGTGGATGGCGGTGCGCAGTGCCGCGCCGGCAATCGCTGCGAAGGGTCGGTGGGCGGATGACCATTCCTCACCATGACCATTGGTACCTGATACCTCGCCGATGCAGTGCAGGTGGGCAGAACGATGGACGGCTGCTACCGCAGATGAGCACCTGGAGGGCCGAGGTCCTGGGGACGGCCAGCGCGGCGGTCCTCTTCATCAGTGCCGTCGCCCTGGTTCGCCTCCCCGTCCAGCGGTCGTCGAGTGATGCGCCGAACGAGCTCCGCCTGGCTCATGGCCAGGCAAGCCTCAGGATTGTACGTGGGCGCTTTCTGCACGCATGGCCAGGATGCCCTCGCACGCCTGCAGCTTGTTCAAGAGATTGGGGTGAGCTGAGACCAAGCTCCACTCCAATGAGGCGTGACTTTTCCTGCTTCCCGTTCCACGAGGTTGCAATGCAGGCGGGGTGTGGTACCAGCTATGGAACTCCGAGACAATGCGGTGATGCAAAGCAAACGCGGTACGCCCTCTGGGTTTTACTGGGTTGCAGCGAATATAAGCTGCAGATGGACGTGCTCTGCCGCTCTGCATGCGATCATGTTGTTGCATGCAACACTCTGCAGGCTAGCTGGGAAGGTAAGATCAGTTCATGTAGTACTTGGGCTTGGTGGTAAGCTTCACTCGGCAGTCGCCACACAACACTGGCAGAAGGCTGCACCAACAGCCCTCTTCCAGGAGTTGCAGACGGGTTGCAGGCGTCGCCGGAAGCACCCGGGACGCAATCATGGTGGGTGCCCGGGCGGTCCTCCGCCTAGGCGTTTGCTAGCCGGGCTGCACACAGCGCTGCAGATGTTTCGCTGTGCTGGGCGTCAGCGGCGTCGATGGGCTGCAGAGCCAGCAGGCGGACATGTTGGAACTGCATGGCGTATTGTGACATGTCGTGTCAAACCAGCTCCTCGCTTGTGCCGGTGCTGCTGCTGAAATCCCAGCCCAGCACTCGGTTCAGCAGACACAATCGCCATGCTGGTTGCTCGGGTCTGGCGTTGCACTGTGAGTCACGTAGCTTTGCGGCATGTTTGAGCAAAGAGATGGCACACGCTGGCGCACTGGCGCACCAGACCATCGGCCCTGGGGCCCGCTGACCCGGCTGCCCAGTTGCTGCCCATGTCCGCACTTCACGCAGCAGGAGGATACAGCGCTGCGGCTGGCGTGAAATGAAGCCCGCGCAGGTGCACAGGCATTGAGGAATACAGTGTGGGGCGCCTACATGACCAAGGTTGCTGCGTCTCTGTGCTGCAGCCGTCGCAGAAGACCTTCCGCATCAAGATGAAGCTGGCTAAGAAGGCCAAGCAGAACCGCCCCATCCCGCAGTGGATCCGGTTCCGCACTGACAACACTATCCGGTGCGCTGTTGCCTGAGCCCAACCTTGCATGTTCAGCAGCAGGCCATGTCCGTGGTTTGTGCAGTGCCTGAACCTGCGCACTGCCAGCAGCTCCTGTATTCCTGCGACTTGTGGAGGTTGTGTCTGACGTGAGTGACGATGTTTGCAGGTACAACGCAAAGCGGAGGCACTGGCGGCGCACTAAGCTGAACCTGTGAGGACATCATTGCAGCAGGCAACCAAGGAGGAGCTCTATGGACCGCTGGACTTGGCAATGCAGCTGTTTGTGTCACATCAGCGGCAGCGTACTCTGTTCTGCTGCGTTGAAACCGTGGTGCATGTAGCTGTGTAAGCCTTGTGGAAGCGCCTACTGCACTATAGCCATTGCCATGGCTCAGATCCTCCACTGCTGTAGGTGGTGCGCATCCGAATGTTGCCACAACGTGCTGCTTCACCCAACTTTACAAGCGATGGGCTGCGGCATCTAGATGCACATGCCATCAGCATCTGCATTGGGTGATCAGAGCATGTGTCAGACAGTGGACCCCAACACATCCGTTGTACTATAGATACAAGCAGGGCAAACCACAAGCAGGAGGAAGATGTTTGCTTCGCAGCTGCAGCGGTAACTGCAGATTCCCCATGACTATTGGCCAGAATATCGAGCCACTACATCTCGTCTGGTAGGAATACCCTGTGTATTTGCTTGACCTGGAAGCCTCGTCGACATGCTGCATGACGGAGCAGAACGCAGTTGTGCACAGTGGGTGCAACAGGGCGAATGTGACATGTGACAGCGTGAAATCAGAGAGGACCCATTGGCTCAAGACGTACTTGGGCACTTCTTGAGCTTCTTGATGCTCTCGTGCAGGCAGGCCTTGCAGAAGATGTGCCTGCAGGCGCATCAGCCACAGCGACTGTTCTAGCCGTGCAAGGCTCCGCATCACTTACAGGCTGCCACAGGCAGATCAAGCACGGTGACGCACACAAAGATAGCCCGCGCAATCGGCTTTGCATGAGGACGCACCCGCATGGGCCACAGGACGGCTCGCGCAGCTTCTCCATGCATACGGCGCACGTCGGTCCCTTGGGTGATGTGACGGCTTCGTGCGCGGGCGGCGCCCGCACCGGCGTGCGCAGCACCGCCAGCGGCACACCGTTTTGCAGCAGTGGCGCTGTGGCTGTGGCTGACCTGCGGCCGCGACCTGCGGCGCTGTTGCCACCAGGTTGCCGTGGCGGGCCGCTGGAGCCCACGATGACGAGGTCGTCCTCGCTGTCACTCAGCGAGGTCAGGTCTACTACACCCGCCTGTCAGCCATTGTGTATGGTGTCAGGCAGCTTGGCTAATGCTTTTTGTGTATACTGCGACGGAACGGCTCTTCCACAACGTCGTGAGCGTCCCCAGTGCGAACTCCCGTGAGATGCCCATGTCAGCAAATGAGCCGCACGACACGTTGCACCTGCTGCTGCACTCGGTTACGTGGCGGTTGCCTGGGCCGCGAAGGCGCTGCATCAGCATGCTGGCTCTGCTGCTGCTGCTGGATGCGGCGCCGCCGTGCAGCGGAGCCAGGTGACGTGTCCTGCGGCCTGCCCCTTTTCCTGCCTCTGCCTCCTGCAAGACATGTGCCTGAGCGTCAAGAGCCGACAGCGTATTCAAACCGCACAGGAGAAAAGCGATGCCATGACATGACATGACACTCCCTGACCTCCTGAGCCATGCGCTGATGACGCGAGGCTCTGTGGGTTACCGACTGGCACAGACCGACCGGTCGATGCTGCTGCTGCTGGTGCTGCTGCTGCTGATGCCTGCAGAGGGTACAAGCTAATCCGTCACGCCCGGCATACGGTACACATGCTCAGGCATGCCGCCTGTTACACGCACATATCATGTTCACGCAGAAGGATTTGCGCAGCAGGCCTCGGCAGTCCCATCAGCTTGCCGCACCCGTTTCCTTGCATTGGCGCCGCCAACCCGCGTTGACAGCGTCTGTAGGTCTTCACTGTCATTGTCGCTGTCGTCGCTGCTGAGCACCAAGGCTTGTCAACTGCTGCTGGCGCGCCTGCTGACCACACTCATGCAGGCCACCAAGTGAGGGGTGCTTGTGGTAGCCTGTGTCTTGTCTGTGTGCAGCAGGTGTGTCGTCGTGTTCGGCGTGCAGGAGCGTCGGGCGGTGCCGCGGCCTCAGCAGCTTCTCACACCCTTGCAGTCACGGATGACAGCATACGACTGGAGCAGCGGGCTTATGGCCGACCGCATTGCCAAGCGAAGTGTTCAACGCTGCTGACGTAAGGGCAGGGTTTTGTGCTTGCATGACGATCGAGTGGAGACTGCGCACCCCTGAGACCCACCACTGCAGTGGCAGTGCAACTCCGCAGTGCAGTTCTTCCGCAGTGCCCAGATCAAGGGGAGCCTGGTCGCACCTGTCTCAAGGTTTACAGCCGTCCACGCCAGCATGCCGCCCAAGGGAGCAGTCAAGAAGCCCACAGCGCCCAAGACAAAGAAGCCGAAGGCGAAGAAAGACCCCAATCAGCCCAAGAAGCCGAGCGGCGCCTACATCTGGTTCTGCAATGATACCCGGGCGAAGCTGAAGGGGGAGCACGCCGAGTGGGGCGTGGCAGAGATTGGCAAGGAGCTGGGCAAGCTGTGGGGCGAGCTGGAGGAGGGCGACAAGAAGAAGTACATCGCCCAGGCGGAGAAGGACAAGGTCCGGTACCAGAAGGACATGGAGAAGTACAACGCCACAAAGAAGGAGGAGCCGGCCGAGGACGAGGAGAAGGATGAGGACGATGATGAGGAGGAGGAGGAGAAGAAGCCCGCCCCCAAGAAGGCCGCCCCCAAGAAAAAGCCTGCTCCCAAGAAGAAGAAGGAGCCAGAGCCAGAGGAGGAGGATGATGATGATGATGACGATGAGGACGAGGAGCTGGACGAGGAGGACGACGAGTGAGCGCACCCATCTGCAGGCGCTGCTGCCAATTCGGAGCGGCGGTGACGACCCTCGGCTCCCACCGGCGAACATCAGCGCACTGCTGGCATCAGCATCGTGTGCGGCCATGCTGCGATGCTTGGCTGACTGCCTTGACCAGAGGTGTTTGTGCGAATGACAATTGACACGCTGTGGGCGTGACTGCTGTGGTTTTGGTTTGAACTGGAGACTTTGGCCCTTGACACAATCGGCGGTAAATCCGAGTCAACATTGGGAGTTTCTGACAGACGGATCATTTTGCATCCAAAATTGGTACTCTGTTGTACAAGCAGCAGCTTCGCCCACACACCTAACCTGTCAACCCCATCGTGATGCCCTCTGCTGGGTTATTGGCAACACGTTCGCTGGCTTTGCAAATCGCGCTCCAGCTTTTGTCATTGGCGATTGAGCAAGAGCGCGTGCTTTCTGCTGCCGTTTGCTCTGCTGGCTGCTGGGCAAACCCCTATGGCCGCGCCTGATGACGGGCAGCTGGCCTTTCAGCTCTGGCAGCACGCCTGCCTGCGCTGGCTGACGTGGCACCTGCCAGAACTGACCAGCAACGAAGAGCTTTTCATGTTTAGTCTGAGGTTGGGCCTTTGCACTTGTTGGTCAGCTGAGGACGTTGCCAGCCTGCAAATGCATACCTGTGGCTCATTAACTGGCGCGTCAGCAGACACTTCAGAGGCACTTCCGGCGGGGCTGGGCGCCGAGAGAGGGTCTTTAGTGGCCTCATCTTGCACTGCTGGGGCTTCTGCCACAGGGGCGGTGCTAAGGCTGCTCAAAAGTGGCTGTGTTCCTGCTGCTGCCTCCGATAGTTGTGCCCGCTGCAGTGGACAACATGTAATTGACGCAGATCCGTGTGCTTGACTTGCCAAGGACTCTGTGATATGGTACCGACGTTCATGCGGAGATGACGTACCCCGACTCCTGTGGGAGCAAGTCTACTATGGCGCAACTTGCACCTGCTGATGATCGTCCCCAGCCATGGCAGCTGCCAATTGGTCCACCATTGCACGCGACTCCTCATGCATCTGCACCCGCTGTTCCTCTGCACTTTGCACCGGCTCTGCAGGTGCCGCCTGCAGCATATCCACCTTTGCACATGTTGTACCGCGCTCAAATGCTGTGATTGTGGATCGAATTAAGGAAGCCGTCAGACAGGTACGTGCGCGTCACCCGGCTAGGCATGGCCGCCACGTGCTCTGCCAGCAGCACGCGTGCCGCCTCCAGATGCCTTGCAATGGCAGCTTTGGCGTCCAGACCCGTGTGTGTCGTGGATGTGTTGGCACTGCTGGTTGCTGATGATTTGAAACCAAGACCTGTCATCAGCAGGAGGTTGCGTTTGACACCATATCGCAGCGCAACAGCGTTCAGCAGAATTAAACTGAACTGCTGCTGTCAGCATGCAATTTGGCACAGATGTGGTGGATACCTTGAGGTGGGTGCCTAACAGGAGCGACCTGTCCCTCTGCTGCCTGCGGGCTGGTCTGTATTTGTGCCTTGGCCTCAGCAAGCTGTGCCTGCTGCGCTGCAGCATCCGTCTGCCGTAAATGTCATGCACCGTTGGAAGGCAGTCACAGCATCCATGAAACTCCAGTTGTTGTGATTCCCACACTGCTAGATCTAAGATATCCTTCATGTTGACAGGAGCTGAAGTCTGGGTGTCCACCTGTGCGTCCACCAGCAGTACGGCCTGACGGGCGTTGGCTGCAGCCTCTGCGGCAAGCCGCGCCTGCAACACAGTGTGCTCAGCGACAACTGCTGCCAGCCGAGCTTCTGCAGCGCAACGCGCCGCCTGCTCCATCTGCAGAGTGGATTCCGATAGAATATTATGGATATCTTGGCCAAATACTTGTGTACCAGAAGGTGCAACAAGGCTGCCGCTACTCTAGATGCCCTTCCACACTGTTCACCAGGTGGCTCACCCGAAAACAGCGTTTGATGCGCCAGAGCATGTCTTCTAGGGCGCTGAGCTTCAGCTGCTGCCCTGGCTGCAGCGGCGGCCTGCCGGCAGCCGCTGCAGCCAGGCCACCCTGCACCTGCAGCTGCGACAGCATCGCCTCCATGTCGCTATCAGGGCCCTCGGGGTCCAGCGGCAGCGCTGCCACCCTGGCGCTGGCGGCAGTTTGCACAGCAGCCAGCGCCAGGGCGGGTGCAGCCGCGATGCTGTCCCTGCTTGCAGTCGATGTGCTGGCTGCCAGGACCGGCGCAGGCGCTGCTACAGCGCTGTTGTCCTGTTTTGCAGGAACCGGCGGCTGCGTATCCCCTGCCTCCGAGGTGCCTGCGTGCAGTTTACTGATGCATACGATACAGGCTCCTATGGGGCAGCCAGAGCTCAGGCTGCTGGCTGACAGGTATGGGACAGCGGATCTCACTTGCCTCCATCGCCCGAGAGCCCAAGCGCAGACTGCCGGCTTCGGTGCAGGCTCTGAGTCCTGGCTCGTGGTGTGACCGCCGCCAGCCGTGCCGCCACTTCCTGAAGCTGCCGTGTGACGAAGCTCTGATCTTCGTTCGATGTGCTGTCATCCTCCCGCCATGTGTCAGCATGCGCTGCTTGGCTGTCACCATCCGCCTCATCTGCAACTTTGGCTGCCGCAGGAGTTGTGCCGATGCCAGCAGGTGGGAGCAACGACAGCGATGGGTTCAGGGCATGCTCTAGTCCCGCATCCACCGGCACGTCCGAGGACGCCCCGCACTGGGTTACCCGCCGGCTCCGTGGCGTGGGCATTGACCAGGCGATCTCGGTCTGCTCTACGGTCTGATGTGCCACTGAAGCTGCCAGCATTGAGGATGGCTGCGGTGCAGTAAGTCTTGCTATGTCCGCATCCACTGCTGCTGTAGTATCTGATGACTCAGGGGGCTGTTGCTGTCGTGCCGCTTCCACACACGCTGAGCTGGGTCTCCTGCTGAAGAGGTGTACTTCTTGTACTCGCTGTGGTGGGTTTGGAGGCCGTGGTGGTGGCAACAGCGGCACGTTGGTGGCAGGTACACTGGAGGTGCCCGGTCCAGCGCCATGGATGTCTGTAGCAGTGCCAGTGCCAATGCCACCAATGAGAGCAGCCGCTATCTGGTGCGAACCTGTAACATCGGTCGTCGTGGATTGGCAAGCTTGCTGCACAGCCACGGCTGGCACTCGCGAGCTGCGGCTATGCTGTGCAGCGGCAGCCTGCAGTGCATCGTCATCAAAGCACAGCGAGTCAGAACGCGGCATGCGCCGCGCTGACATCGTAGACTGCCGCTTCCTGAGCGCGCGCATGCTGTGCAGCTGCCTGGCTGTCGGCAGAGCTGCTGCTGACACCTCAGTTGGCTTGGCGCTGCCCTGTGCACTGTAGCCGACACTGGAAGCACCTGTGCTTTCTAGTGGCGGCTGTGCTTGTAACGTCAGGACTGCCTTGCTGCTGCGGCGAGCTGGCCTTACTTGGGCTCCTGTTACAGACTCGAGCTTGGCGCCTGACGATGCTGTTGGATACAGCGTGCCAAAGCTGCTACCTTGTCCAGCCACGGCAGCACATGCTTGCTGAGGCTGTGGAGGAGCACAACTATCTGCTGTGATGGTGACTGCAGGAGTGGTTTGTTCCTGCTGCATGCCACGGTCTTGGTGGGGTGTGCCCACGTGTCGTCCGCCTGCGGGCGGATCATCCTCCGATGATGCTGCAAGCTCAGGCCAGGGAGATGCCGCTCGGTGCTTTTGTGTAGCCTTGTGACTCCTCCAAAACACCATCGCCCTGGCTGTACTCACGTGCCCAAGTGGCGACTGCGCTGGTGTTTGTTTGTGCTCACACCCACTGAAGGTGTCAGAGCAAGCATCCACAGGAGCGCATCACGCTTGCAGGCTTGCGGACACGCTTGAGTTGTGTCATCATGAACCTCCCCGCGTACAGGCTGTCCACATGCATCCTGCAAGCAAGGACGGGCTGACCGCGGTGACAAGATTCTCGGACGAATCGCTGCCGGTGAACAATACCCCTGGATGGGTGCTTTCCATCCATCTTCTAGGTCTCTCACTTCGCTCAGATACTAACTCTTGCCTCACATCCAGCAAGCAATCAACCTGGACTCGAACATCATGCTGCAACAGGCTTGTGCTACGTAAGCCATCAGATGATATATCATGAGATCAAGTGCAGTCCGCGGGCGTCAATTATTATAATATATCATATATATGGTGAGCACTCTGGGAACGACATCAATGTGAAACAGGCTCCGGCTGGCTACTCGTCTCGGGTTCCTTGCCTGTCCAACGGCCATTGATGGTTCTGCCGGTCACACCTTTCCGCAGGTTTGCAGCCTTCAGCACCCCCTGCATGCCCATGGATGGTATTACAGCTGAGTAGGTGTCCATGTGCATGTTGATATTTGGACACAAGGTCCAGGCACGCCGGGCATGCTCACCCTCCACTCCCGCGGCCGCGCAGATGGGTCTGCCTTGTACGGCTCTGGGAAGGGCTGCGTCGACTTGACCTCGAAGGTTGTGTCGGCTGCCTCAGGGGACTCCAGCAGCGCGACCGCCAGCTGAGCGATGTCCTCACGGGCAATCTTTCCCTGTGCATGAGCCGGCCCGCTACTTTTGCATGAAGCTAATCCGCACCCAGGCTCTCACTCGTGCGCGCTCCTCAAAGGGGGCTAAACCGGCGCTGCAGGGTGGGCATGCAGGCCCACCTTGAGCACATCGCCCTGGTCGACGACCACCTCCGCGCCGGCATCCTCCTCTGTCAGCGCCGTCGGCCGCACCACCGCGAAGGGCGCCCCGCTCTCGCGAACGACGTCCTCGCCCTGAAGTACCAACGACCACTGTCAGTATGCTTTCCTAGATGTGACCCGTGATCTAGACTGTGTAAGCATGTGCGTGTCAACTTCCATGCCTTCAGCTTGTAGGTGAGGATGCCGCCCAGCATGTCGTTCATTTTGACCTGCAGCAGCCATTGGAACTCGTGTCAACACTCCCAGATACCAGCTTCAGCCCAGCTTGCATTGTGGTAGCAAACAGCCAGGGTAGATTGTGGTCGCACCGCTGGCGGCTCTGCCTCTATATCAATGCCAGGCCGGTTTGGCCGTGTGACGCCTGTAGCCAGAAGATAAGCACCCCATGGTCATTGGTGTTGACAGCTGGGGTGGAACGAAGAACCTCCCGCTGCAGTGTGACATACAACTCTAGACCGTGTGCATTGCAGGGTGCACCTGCTGAGCTGATGTGGACGATACGGGGCGTCTGCGGATCTGGCAGGTATGCCCTGATCTCGCCCACCGTCAGGCTGAAAGGACCCGCCTTGAACGCTGGGTTGAGCTCGCCTGTTGTATGCGCAAGCGAGTGCAAGCAGTTAGTTTCGTTTGCCAAAGATGGCTGTTTTACAAATACTTCAATGTGTGTATAGTCTATTACATAAAACACTGGACATGCAGCGCACCATCGTACTCAAACTTGCTGAGCCTGCAGTACATGCAGCAAGTATTGGGTACTCAGAAAGATCATGATAAGATCATGATATGAAGGGTCGATATGCTCGAAGCAACCGACCAAGTGGTGATTTGATCACAGCTGATACTTGCTGCACATGCTCGCTGTGCACGATCTCCTCGCAAGGGTTGTCCGACCAAAAAGATGCTTACATTAGCTGGATGCTGTAGATGCTGCGCGGATCAAGGAAGCTGCCGTCCCGCAGCGTCTTGGCACGAAAGACAGGGATGAACTCCGAGAAGGGCAGCTGTATAGTCTGCCACTCGCCATCCTTCGTGTCAAAGCTCCTGCAGGCCCCAATGCATCATAGTCATGACCAGCAGCTATTGAGCGGTGCCCGTGTGCTCAGGGCACGCCGGCTGACAGCACTGTTTGCCAGCAACTGCACAAACAGGTTGGACCAAGAACATCACCTGCAATATGCAATGCCGTCCCAGTTGCTCTCCGTCCTGACGATGCACTTGAAGCGCAGACCGTTGCCCCTGACCTGCACCGCTGTCAACGCCTGTTGTATAACAGTCCATGTGTGACCTGTGTGCGGCATTGTTTGCGCCGCCGGGCCATGGCAATTGGACCGACTGGACTAGACTAGAAACTGCTGATTGCTGATCTTAGAGGACCCGTGTCGGTAGGAGCAAGCGGCGGTTGGCAGAGGCCCCACAGCACCTAACGGGCGTCGACGTGCGCAGCGGCATCGTTGCAGGTTCTAATGCAAATCTCAGCAGTGACCCAAACACCGCGCAGTCGGCACACTTGCTTACCCGCAGTGCTAGGCCCTCGTAGGCTGCCAGATCTGCTGCTGGCTCAATGTTCCGGGTGCGCACGCTGGCAAACCCGCCATTGTTCTCTGCACTACACAGCATCTCCATCAGGTTTGTGCCTGTGTTGCTTGCAGCGACTTGAAGCACACAGCAACAGGGGCAACATCTACCTGTCGCGACCACCCCTGAAAACACTCCAGCAGCGCTGCCACCCTCGCCTGCACCACCCTCGACCACGAACCCGCTCTCGCTCCGGCCACCCATGACCACATCGTCCAGTGACCCAAACTCCTTGGCAGCACCCTGCAGGCTTCAGAACACGCCCATATGAACAGCTGAAACCTGGCACCCAGTCGAGGCCACGCGGCGGCAGCCTTGCTGATGCATGGTGCAGCACCTGGGTGTCGCACAAAGGTTCATGTGCAGGGCAGCGCACCGTGCCGTCTGGAGCAAACAGCAGCTGCCCGGCGCGGAGGCCCACATGCTGGCGCAGGAGCGTGACCAGGCTCTGCAGCCCCCGATACTCGACCGTCTCCGGCGTGTCCCCGACAATCTCAGGGTCGTAGAACTTGATGCCCTGGCAGCAGCAAGCAAGTGTAGTCATACCTACTATTCACCCACCACCGACGTGCTCTTGCTGGAAGGGCATTCACTGTTGCTGCTGCTGCTGCTGCTGCTGCTGCTGCTGCTGCTGCTGCTGCCGAACTGCCATTCAAGTGATTGCTCCAAGCCTCTCTGAGTACTATCACTACTAAGCCTATCTGTCTGAAAGGCTCACCTGCAGATACTTTTGGCGGTCGGGCGTGTCACCCTCCTTGGGCGACACCTTGACCGCGCTGGCCAACACCGCAGCTGTCACACCAGTGAACATCTCGGGCAGCAGCGTCGCCGGCTGTGTGATGTCTGCCGCCACGACCTCCAAGCTGGAACCCGCCGGCCCAGTGAGGCCTCCCTGTGCCATCTGATACCGTCTCATGCAACAGCGGCTCCCAAACCTGACGGGTGCCGCAACGTCTGAGAACATTGCAGCTGCTATGGAATCAGCGCACAGTCGCACCAGCAGCTGCTTGGCTTTGTCCACGTCTCGGACCAGCGCCCGCACCGCCCGACCCTTCGACAAGAGCACCTGTGCACGGCAGGTCAAACACCTCAGCAACATGGCAGCATGCTCGACCATGGCTTGGCACTGCTGCGCATACCACAAGAGAACCGGTTTGCAACAAGTGTGTACACACGTGCGCACCTGCACCACGCGCTTGCCCACGCCACCTGTGGCGCCGGACACAAGCACAATGCCGCCCCGCGAGCCGCTGCCGCTGCTGCCGTTGCCCCCGGCACTGCTGGGCCGCGCTGACATGGCGCTGTCCCCAAACAGCGGCAGGATGACGGACTTCTTCTCCTGCGCACGCGCTGAGCGGAGCATCGGCCCGAAGGTTCCACACCAGAGCACCAGCTGCAGCAGTCGGCGCCGACGCGCGGGCGACCGCACCTCAGTCGAGCCGCCGGCGAGCGCCGAGAGGATCTTGGCTGGCTGGCTGGCGATGGTGGACAGCACCTCACCAGGGCTGGGCGGCTTGTTGAAGAATGCCACCGTGCGGACAAATCGGCCCAAGTCCCACGATTTGCGGTCCTCGCCTGAAGTCAGCAGTTTGATCAATGTAAGTATGTAGGTATGTGCAACACACTGCCATTGGTCCAGCTCAGCCCATGCACCAGCGGCACGCGGTATCAGAAGCGTTGTGCTAGTCCGTGCATCTGACCTTCTGCTGCGTGCACAATGACACATCCCCGCCGATGGCGCCGCGGCGACAGCTGTACATGCCTCATCCGCGAACCTGCGCAGCTTGCCTGATGTGAACGACGTGCATGCCTGATGAGTATCAACCTGGTTAGACACTGCGGTGACCACATGCACCAGTGCACCTGAGGCGAAACTGATGCGACACGTAGCAGGGCCATTCTTCTGCAGTAGGCTCATGTCTGGCCCTGTGAATGGCATTGTCACACAGCTGTGCAACAAAGAATCATGTCACATGTATACTTTGAGTTTGCGGGCTCGGTGTAAATGGTTGCTCGGCATGCATGCATTAGGTAATCCGAACCGCCCTCAGTAGGTGCCAGGGGCGTGGTGAGATTGGCCGTCAGCATTCATGTCTAGAGGGTAGAGGCCTTAGCACAGCTCCTCTGCCATACTGCCAGCCACACAGGAGCAGCAAACGCTCAAAAGCCTGATTTCTGGAAGGCGTGTTGTTAGATCGTGGGGACGGGCCGCAGGAGTCAGGCAACTCACCCGTCTAGGCAGGATGGCAGCCCTCACAGCCCCATGCACACCAGGCAGCCTGACTTTCACAAGGGCAGTATCTTCGACGCGATGCCTCTCAGCCACGGTAGGCTGCCTGCACAAGCCACTTGTGGTGACCCCGTGGTGACAGCACTGCTCTGGGCCAGTGCCTGTCACTTTGCTCGAGCTGGCCGCGTGCCATGCGAGCTGCGTGCTCATCTTGCATCCGTCAAACGCACATGTCATCCCGTGTGCAGGCCCCTCGTATGGCAGTATCCCGGCAGCCGTGCATGCAGCCAGTCGAAGCGCGTGTAGCGGTGAGTGCTTGTTACGGCTCTGGCAGCCTTCACTGTTTGCGGCACATGCAGATGCCCACGCTCAGCAGCATGTGTGTAGGCATGCTTATTCAGAATGCTGGCATGCATCTTTTGGCCCATGCGTCCACGGCTGATATGTTTCATGCTGAATATTGCACAGATCCGCTTCACACGTTTTGGGCGGAAGAAGGTGCCATTCTACCGCATCATCGCCATTGATTCGCGGGACCGGCGGGAGGGCAAGCCCATCGAGGTGCACATGCCATGCCACAGTGGCAGATTGCAGTGCTCAAACATGGGAGCGTGCATTTGCATGCCATGTCCATCATGACTGAAGCGACATACATGTCGTATGGTCCATGTCATGTATTGTCCATGAAGTGCGTTCGTGCAATGTGCAGAACCTGGGCTGGTACGACCCGCTGCGTAAGGAGACAAACTTGAATGCGCCCGCCATCAAGAAGTGGCTTGCAGTCGGCGCCCAGCCCTCAGACACAGTGCGAGCCCTTCTGAAGAAGGCCATGGTCATTGACTGAACATAAGGGGTCGCACTTCGGCTCCTGTTGTTGCTACCGGTACCGTCTCAGTGCAGTTGGTTCACACTGTAAAATACCTGCTTATTTGCATCCCCATGCAACATGCCGACGATGCACAGTACAATCACCTATTGACTCAGTGCCTCCGCTACATATATCGCCACCGTGTGCTATATCACACTGGAATACATGTTTTACACCCTCGCCTATAATCAAAGATCCGCTGCCTTGCAAAGCGCAGTGCTGCCATTCGTGAGCAGCCACTGTTGCCCCGTGCACGCGACTGGTTGTTGAGCCCAGCTGACAAGCTGCAACCCAATACACAATGCCAAATGACGGTCAGGGTATGCAGCAGCCTATGATGCCGAATGCTGCAAGCACGATGCAGATGATGTGCACCTGCTGTTCCTCGTGCCACACCGCATTGGCTTGCCGCGACTGACTCACGCATCCTGCCCACTGTGCTGCAGTTGTAAGCTGGTCCCCTTGTCTCAGCTACAATGCCTGCTGTCCGATTGCTGTACACTGTGGACATTGCGCATGGGGTCCTCATGCTGCAGGCCGTCACCATCATCTGACAGGGAGGAATGCTGCACGCCAGTTGCATACTGGATGTCATCCTCCTCAGCTATCAGGCCCTCCTCGGCGTAGTGCGGCTGCCCCGCTGATTGCTCCAGCATGCGTGCCTTGAGCTCGAGCAGGCTGCAGCGCTCTGCCAGCTCGGCCTGCGCACATGTCGATGCCAATCATGACAGCCGGCTTGACGGTGCGACTGTGCTTGGTACGATGTTCAGGGGCGTGCAGCTCACGCACGAGCCCCACGCTGCAACGCCTGCCAGCGCCCAGGACAACCGCTGCAAGGAGCACCCAGCCTCTGCAAGCAGCGCAGAGCACCTGGAGGCGCTCCAGGGCAGCGCGCTCGGCTTGCAGCGCTGACGAGGTGGACTTCTCCTGCGCCAGGCTGCGCGTCAGCTGGTCCAGCTGGTCCTCCGCCCGCTCGGCCCGCTCCCTCTCCTCCTGGGGGTGCGCGAGACAAGACGTCTCTCGGACATTTGGCGACAGTTGGCTTAGCTGAAGTTTGCAACTGAACAAGCCGCACAACCTCAAGGCTGTGTCGGTGGTGGGCAACACGGCACTCTGCTGCTCGCGTGTGGCACACCAGACAGCATGGTCGCGACAACCTGCCGGGCCTGCCGGCACACCAGCGGCCTCACCTGCAGCTGCCGCTCGGCGGCGCTGGAATGGGCGCTGGAGGCTGCGGACGCTGGGCGTCGGACAGACGCGCGGGGCGGGCCGGGCGCCAGCGTCTTGGGCGCCGGCTTGCTGGGCGACACATCGCAGCTGTTGTGAGCTGAGGCGGTGCGGCTGGGGCCCGCAGACCCCGGCCTGCTGTTGCTGGCTGCCTGCACCGCCGCGCGCAGCATCAGCCGGGAGCCCTCCGGCTGTACTGCGGCCTCTGCCGACAGGGGCTCTGGAGCGGGTGCCGACCCCGGCCTCGGCCGTTGGCGCCGGCCACGCCGCTGGCCGCCGCTGCCTGCACTGTCGCCAGGCCAGCTGATGGGGGCTCTTCTGCTGCCAGCATCTGGCGGCTCTGCTGGCTGCACGTCTCGACCTTGCGGTTGCCTGCACAAAGTTGCCGCGACCATCATGCATGCAGAAGTCCAGCTCGGAATGCTATTTTAGATCGTTGATCATGCAAGCTGTTCACTGAGGCTATGTGTGACATATGCAGCATGTACCTGGCATGCTGCGGCTGAGCTGGGGATGACGTCACAGAAGACGGAAGGGACTGCATGGCAGCACCAGTCACACACTCTTCGCCTTGCCCACTACATAGTGTTCTGCATCTTGCCACACACAGACCGGACGGAGGACGCACCTTGTTGGGCGTCCTATCATGTGCTCGGCTTGGGCTGCGCCTGCTCTGGGGAGTGCAGTGACCTCGTCCAGACGGCGGCGGATCGCCGTCGGGTTCCGCGATGTCCAAGCCGGGTGGCTTGCTCAGCCACAGGGGCGCTTGCCTGAGGCAGAATGTGACAGCGATGACGTGCTTGATGCGGTGGACCCCCTTGCAGCGGCAGTCAGATGAAGTATGAACGGCGTTACCTCTCCTTAGCGCCTTCTGTGCGCCTGATATGGTACTCAGTGGCTGCAAAGGCTGTGCCATTTGATAAAGAGGAGGTGTCCATGCAGAGCAGGTCTGTGGCGACCAGGACCTGAGACATTGGCTCTGAGGCCCAGAAGCTTATCGGTATGCCTGCACCGACATACTGGACGGGTTCAATATGCAAGCGCTGCCAGATTGTTGGGTTCAAAAGTGGGTTGATCCGCACATACACTGCAGCACGATCGCATCAGCAACGCATGGTGACGCTTGCCAGGCATGCCCAGTACAGAGACGAGAGAATCTTCCAAGCAAATCTACATTGCCTGTCATCGCACGAGCTGCGCCACTGGCCCGCTGCAGTGACAATCTTCTGCAAGTGGCAAACGTTGCATAAGGGAATGCAGGTCCCTGGCCTAGCCTGTAGTCTCAGACGAGTTGGCCTCATTTGCGCCTGTTATTGTGCTTTCTGCGGCACTTTGCCTGCATGTCGCACTCTCAACTGGGTCTGTGTGCAAGCTGTGCTATGACAGAGCGGCCGCAGCATCAAGCAGCTGTGTACGAGACGAGTTACAGACTTGGACCTGGGGGACGCTGACGATCGGCTCGTCAACCTCTCACAGTTTGCTGTATGGGTGTGTTCACTTTGCTATGCTGCGCGTTGAACGAAGCTTCGCTGTGTCGGCGCGCAGCACAAACTCTGGTTTGTTTGCGAATACCAGTGTCATGGTGCGATCTGAGCATGAGAGAGGGGCAAGCAGGCCAGTCGGCTTGGTGCATGGCACGGTATCAACTTTGCATTCTCAGCAGTACGATGTTGTAAGGAAGGTCGTAACTGCGTACAAGCTCGCGGTTAAAGCGGCAGCGTGCTGGCGTCGCTCAGTGCGATGGCCATGGCCGCCCAGCCGCACTGCATACTTGCCCACGCGACGCGTGGAGTTCACACTCAAATATGCGACAGCCTGTGGGTTCCTCGTTCCACATGAGCTGCAGTGCAAAGTATGCATATCACCATGGCCTTCGCAGGTGGCAAGGCATGTATGCCCCACGGTGCCATAAGGTGGTATCATCTCAGATCCTGCTATCCCCGTCAGTCAAGTCACAAGTCATGAGCTGACATCATTTGCATTGCCTCAGGCGAGCCCGGTGATACCGCACAGCCGGATGTCGGAGCAGCACTTCCAGATGGCAGCCCACCAACGCCAGATGCTGGCACGCCAGTCAAGGCAGACGGCAGCCCATCACGGCATGCTGGCGCTTCGTTCGCTGATACAACCGATGCAGCAGAGCCACCACTGCCGGCCAACGGTGTCGGCAGCCATGTGGTGGCGCCGTCAGACAGTGACAATGACAGTTTGCATGGAGGGGGGGCAGCTGGTGCGCCGCCAGCCTTGCCGCTGAGCACACATGCGAGGGCCCTTGTGGACGATGACTCCGATGAGGACGGTGAGCGGTACTGCCTCGTACTTTGTGCACATGCATGCGACCATGCAAAAGCAGTGTGAAGGCACGTCTGGGAAGCTGGCAGCTGCTGCATGACAGCTTTGCCCGTACACCCTCCTGTTGCAGATGACGGGCCCAACAGGCAGCAAGGCAGCTATGAGGCAGACTATCAGGAGGAGGTAGCAGAGCCCCCCTCTGGTGCAGGCGGCTTCGCAGCATTCGAGGGCGGACCTCCTGCAGAGCAGCAGCAAAATCCACAGGCAGCCGTACCGAGCTCAGACTCAACACAACAGCAGCCACAGGCGGTTCCGCAGTCAATGGAACCTTGTCCTGAGACACAGCCTGAGGACGCAGCAGCGGGGAGCTCAGGCCTGCAAACATCAAGCGGAGCCCCGGAGGCAGCAGCACTGGAGCAGCAGCAGCAGCAGCAGCAGCAGGCGCCAGCGCCACCAGACTTGCCGCCCCGCACGCGAGCCATGGGCGTCCACGAGGAGGTGGTGCATCAGCTGATGCAGGAGGTCATCACCGGCAGCGCTGAAGTGCAGGAGGTGGCGGCAGAGCAGATCAGGTGCAGGCATGGGTCCTGCAGTAGTGTGCCACTGTGGCAGCCTTGAGTGGGTAATTTATTGGAATGCAGCAAGACGGTGCAGAGTGTGATGATCGACACTTCGGAGCGTCAGTGGCGGCCTTTAATGCATGCGCCATGCAAATGGATACAGGGATTTGATGGCAGCTAAGGCAGGCTACCGTGAGGCACTGGTGGCGCTGGGCGGGCTCGCCTCGCTGGTGGCGCTGCTGGATGCGCCCGAGAAACCCGTCACGCTTTATGTGGCGCAGGCGCTTGGCCACATCGCCTCCACCGCCTCCTGCCGAGCTGCTGTACGGTGGGCGGACATGGCACATCCTGGCCTGACAACGCTTCGCATGCCAGACAACATACTTCCAGAGCTTGTGCTCACTGCTTGCTGTCGCTGTATGGTGTGAACTGTATGGTGCAGGCAAGGTGCTGCAGTGGGGCTGCTGGTGGGCACGCTCATTCACGGGCAGGAGCGTGTGGAGGAACCGCTGCGCGAGGCAATCCTGCAGGTCAGCCTACAGACCAACATGGCCGCTGCCACGCTGCTCCAGCATTCGGTACATTTGTGGTGCTATCCTGTGCCTGACCTGTGCCCTCATGCCAGCCTGCTGCTTGTGCACTGCAGGCGCTGGCAGCAGTGGCAGCAGATGATGCAGGGCGGCTGGCGGTGCACGAAGCCGGTGGCGTGCCGCTCCTCATCAAGCTCATGGATGACGGCTCGCCAACCGTGGTGTGCTTGCCGACGCTGGTCCACTGCCGACCAGGATGTTCCATGCTGCCAGCGGGCTGCTTCCAGTGGACTAGAATCGATATGTGACCGCCATGATCTGGTGTGGTGTGCTGCAGTTGAGCACGCGGTATGCGACAGAGCTGGTGGGACAGCTGGCACATGCCGAGCCGCTCAAGACAGCAATCCGGGACGCTGGCGGTCTGCTTGCTTTGGTCCGCCACCTAAAGGTTGGTAGTGCTGTGGTAGGCAGTGCTGATGTGCAGTGCTGTGAGTTGCTGTCTGTGTCCAGGGTCGTGGAGTGTCGCAGCACATACACCTGGAACCGACTGAAATGTAATGATGTAATGGAGCGTGCCATCACCTACGTACAGATGGAGAACCAGCGCGAGTCAACCCTGGAGACAGTCACGCGCTCACTCACCATGCTGGTGATCAACAACCGCACGAACCAGGACTACATCAGGTGAAGCCATGACGGAGCACCATGTCAGCACGAGCAATGACAACGGCAAGGCAGATACATACTAAAAACTTTTTTGAGTCTGCGACTGTTGGGTTTGCCATCTGGCAGAGACAGGGATGCCCCACCTTGTGCTCTGGGTGATGTGCAGGACGATCGACGGCCTCAAACCGCTGGTGCGGCTGCTGGAGATGGCGTCAGCTCAGGGTGTGGTGATGGCAGCACTGGACGCGCTGCGTGCAGCGTCCATGAACAATGATGACAACAAGGCAGCCGCCGCCAGCTGTTGGCTGGTGCCCCAGCTCGTCAAGCTGATTGGCACAGAGGTGGGCTGGCCTTGCTATGCATCCAGCAATGTGGCGCAGAGAGCCATATCTGCGGCAGGGGACACCTTGTTCTTCCCTACATTCCTGGTCTTTTTGCTGGTGCTGACATGAGCACGATTACCGAACCGGAGCCGCCAACTGGTTGTGCAGGAGAAGACAGAGACAGTGGAGAAGGCGGTGGACTGCCTGCGCATCATCACCACTGGTAACGACGCCAACAAGCGGGCGCTGGTGGAGATCCCCATCGCACTGCGCGGCCTCATGCGCCTGCTGGCCGAGCCCAAAGCGGTGTGTACTGCTGCCTGCTGTCACTGTGACGTTGGCGCAATCCATCAACATGTTGCATGGGGCCGGACCAACGTCACAACGCACCCGCACCTTCGGGTCGAACAGCCCAGTGTCATGCCAGTGCCACCATGCGCACACCACCCTCAGTGTGAGGTGTCGACAGCTGTTAATGACAAGGTGTGTGCTGATCAGGTGGTGACTGAGCGGGCGGTGGCAGTCGTTGGCAACCTGTCGACCAGCTCCGAATACTTTGGAGCACTCCGGGAAGCGGGTGCCTTGCAGCGCCTGGTGCGATCCCTCAATGCTTCTGAGCAACCAGTCAGCGAGTCGCATGGTTGGCATCGCTGGCTAGTCATTGAAGGACGTGGCACTGTTTGCTAATGTGCTGTCCAAAGATTTCGAAAATGTATGTAGGTGAGCCTGCTGGACAGCGGTGCGACGGCGCGTGTGACAGAGATCGCAGCCAAGAGCCTGGCAAACCTCGGCAGCGCGCCCAACAACCGTACCGGCATCCGCCTCGCGGGTGGCATCCCGCCTCTCGTCGCCCTGCTCGTGGAGCAGCCTACGCCCCAGGTGATGACAGCATTTGACCAGGATATGGCATGACCTGATGTGCCATCGTGACCCATCTTCGGAATGCATACGCGCACACACCCAACATCAGACGAAGTCGGTAGGTTCTGTAAGGGACAGTGTTCAGGTGACTAGTATGCCTCAGCAGAGCGCTGCAGGACACCTTTGTGATCAGATTGTGCTTGTGTGCAGGTGGCACATGCAGCAGAGCAGGCGCTGCGGGCGCTGCAGGTCACAGACAAGGAGCGCAATGCAATCCTGGAGGCCTTCCGCTACAAGGAGGCGCGCATGGCAGCTGCAGTGGATGCGGCGATTGCACGCGCCGATGCAGTGGTGGAAGCCGCGTCAGCTGACACAGTGGACGCAGGGTCGATACCTTTCACCAGGTGCAGGCAGCGGCCTCCGCTGTGCTTGCCCTTAATGCACGGTGACCTGCGCAATATGTCATGGTCTATGTAGATTCGTCGGGCTTCGTTGCTCCTTCCATGCTTGCTTGATCTACTGCAGCCAGACATAATAGTCTCAGCTCGCATAAGTGACCTGGGGAGCACAGCCAGCTGACATGCAGGGGTGTGTGCGTGCAGATATGGGGTGCGGGAGGTGGCGCAGCTGATGAAAGAGCTGGGTTTTCCGGATGATGCGGTGGCTGCATTCAAGCAGAATGCAATCACCGGTGGGGATGTGCTGCAGCTGGGTGACGAGGATCTGTCCAGCGACCTGCAGCTGTCTCGCCTGCAGGTATGGTCGGCATCCTAACATCACAGCCCCACATGTGTCACATTGACTTCGCCGCACCAAGCACAAAGCGGCTTACACGTGCTCATGTGCAATGCACTCACATGCTTCTGCCCTACGCACGGCGCAGCGTGTGAACACTCAGGACGAGGTCGATCTATGCAGGCGAAAAAGGTGAAGGGTGTGCAGGCGGCGTTCAAGGTGTACAATGTTGCGATGCGGACGCCTGGCAGGGGCGAGCTCACCATGGTGGAGCTACGGGTGGGTACCGCCTGTCTGCTGTTCTACATCTGCTGCGCCTCTTGGAGCCCGTGAATTGCTTGTGGTGCTCATGAATCACGTCACACTGCCAAGCAGTCTGTGCGCATAGTCTCATCTGCATTCCCGCCTGCAGGAATTCCTGCACAAGGCAGGCTTGAATGAGAAGAATGTGGTGACGGTGCTCAGCGGCCTAAAGGAGGTCCGCGCTGTCGCATGTTATCACATGAATGTGATGCAGGACGCAGACTGCTCAGCACCTCTGCACACAGGCCACTCCAGGCCTGTTCATGTTGAGGGCCAGCACCGGCCTGACAATGGTGCAATTGTGTGCGGCAGGTGCTGGGCAATGATGGCCTGGCAACGCTGTCATTCCGGGAGTTTCTCTTGGTCTACCCCTGGCTGGCGTCCACGGTGGAGGCACTTGGTGCGATGTTGCCACAGACACGGTGATTTCTGGCTGCGGCTGGACGCCTGGTATGGGTATGACAGAAAGTTTTCGACCCTCAGATCTGCTGTCAGCTCGTCAATCCAGCTCAACTTCTGGTTAAGGGGCCTGCCACACATTTTTATACTCTGAAGTCCGAGGATCGAGGTATTCGCTTATACGGTAGCAACTAGGGGTCCAGCCATACCAGAGGCGCCCTGGAGCGAGTCAGTTGATGTGTCAACTCTTTCGAGCAACGTCGCATCTGTGCACTTCAGAAGGTACAGCGACCGCTTGACGCGTGAGGCAGCTACCATTGGCAACCTCTCCGACAACGCTCCCATGCTGCTGACCACCCAGCCGTATATACCCGTGACATCACCTGCATGATGTTCGGCATGCGTATGGGGAGGACAGCATTACAGCCTGATGTCAAGTTGCTTACACGTCAGTTTTGTACGGCCATCACACCTTCCAACCATCCATAAGGCCCTGCTTCGTCTGGCACGAGATGTCGGGTGCACGCAGCAACCCACGCCGCTTTGTCTGCATAGTGCCTCACTTCGGAGAACATGACCCAGCCAACGATATGGGCTGCCTGGCTGTTCTCTGGCACCCTGTGTCCAAGAGTTGGTGTGCCAGCCTGGCCGGAGCTGGCCAACAGCCATATCTTTCTCCCTAAGCGTGACACGCAACAGCAGATGCACGGTTCAGATCAGTCGGCAACCGTGTTGTCAAGAGCATGGGTACATGTTGGCAGGCGTACCCAGGAGCTCAGTCGGAAGGTCGTAGCGCCGTGTCTCCTCAAGTTTCTGTCCCGAAAGGAGCAGCTCGCACCAGACGTCCTACGTGGTAGTACGCAGGCGTAGCTTCAGGCTGCGCATGCTTCTGGAAGACGTCCATTCATGAGCGCCACAGCATATACGTGTCCATGTTGCACACCTGACACTCCAGACCCACGGCGCGATCTGCAAACCTTTCGAAAGCTGATGCCGCCATGCTGTGTCACGGACTCAGTACATCTCTCTGTGACAAAAATCTCTGGCAGCAGTCGTGCATGGTGGACTATCTAACTGCTGACCAAGAACTCCGCCCCCATGGTCATCAGCTGCACACCATCAGCTACCACATGCATTCTTTTCACAATGTCAGCGTTGCCGCCGGCGAGACGAATGTCCCAGACCACGTCGCGACGGAAGGATGCAGACGTCACGCGGGGCTTGCAACATCAGTCTGCGTTCTTGCGCAAGCATGATATAAAAGATGATGTGTCTGGCGCCCCACAACACCGAAACGTCCTGCTGTCGGAAGTGCTTCCTGGAAAGCCAACCGCCGAGGGACGTTGATCAGCCACTTGAGGCATGCTGCATGCAGCAAGGTAACCTCGTAGGCACGCAGTTCAGACCTCAGTACTCGTGCCGCTCGATCCACGATCCAACGTGCAGGTCCAGGTGCACACATCGAACTGGAAATCGCCAGTTCCACACACGCTGAAGCCTAATGTGCGTTGGCATTGAGAATGCGTGAGTCCTCCATCCGTTTTTCGTGCTTCATGTAGTCAATCTGGTGCTGAGCAGAGGTGCTGAGCAGACAAGCAGACGCTGTACGTATAGCAATATGATTGAGGAGGTACACAACCCAAGGCTTGAGCGGACCAAACAGACAATGCATCCAGACGACCCAGCTGCTGCCATCGAGCAGCTGGACCCTAAGCAACTGGCCTTTGTCGTTGCACACCTCAAAGCGTCCGGCAATGCAGCCTTCCAGGCGAAGCGCTATCGAGGCAAGCGGTGTCTTGCCTATGCTCTGTACAAAGCAAGGCATCCATTGTGTCGTCAAAGGGGTTAGCATGGTCACAACATCTGTATACGCACCGCCTGCATGTTGTCCACCCGCAGAAGCCGTCAGGCGCTATGATGAGGCGATCGCTGGTGCACCACATGACCCTACGCTGCTGGGCAACCGCTCAGCAGCATACCTGGCACTTGGACTCTACAGAGAGGCGGAGGAGGATGCACGCCACAGCACCGAGCTTGATCCATCATGGGCCAAAGGACACTTTCGGTGACTTGGCAATGTTGCCATGTGACCATGCACTGGGAAGGCGGTGCCGGTTTGCACGCCACAGCATGTGCCTGATGTATACGATGTCAGTATGACCTAACACAGGCTGGGGGCTGCGCTGATGGCCATGGGCGAGTGGACATCTGCGGCACATGCTCTTGCAACTGGTTTGCGCTGGGCACCAGGCAGCAAGGACATGGTGAGCAACCTTGTCCACTGCGCGCATCATTGGGCAACCCCAATGCGTCAGGAGGACTCTCAATGCAGCTTCTGCGCTACAGAGCGCTAAGCTGCAAGAAGCACGGGAGCAGCAGGCGCTGGAAAACGAGGCATGCAGGCAGCAGCAGGGCATGGCAAGCCGCCACCTGGCGGTGCGCTGACTCCATGGTCATGTGACCGGTTGGAAATGTGCTGCAAACACGGCAGAGTACATGGGCTGTGGATGCTAAGGGGTAGGTGTACAGGCCAAGCTGCAACAGCACCCACACATGCACCAGGCTGCAGGGTGCGTTCCAAAATGTGCCTCCTTGCCCTCAACAGGTCAAGCTGCGCGGTGCTCGACGGGCGGATGCGCGGCTGGCAGCGCTGAACCAGGTCAAGCAGTCCATGGCTGCACCCGATTGGGAGCTTGACGACTCGGAATGGTGCGCTATGCCTTCTGGAAGTGATGGCCCTTCGACATGAAGTCGCCTGCATCCAGAACATCACTATGCCCTTCAGTGGACTGTGCCACATGGTTACCACATAGCCAACTGCCTCCTGAGCCTCTGGTCCTCTGCAGGCGGCCCACGTTTAGGCCCAGCATGAAGCTGCAGCACCAGCCACCAAGGGGCCCCGAGGTTACAGCCCGTTGCACCACCCTGGCAGCCTACGTCAACGCTCTGGCGGATCTGGCAGCACCCAAGAAAGCGCTGCCAATACTGCGCGACGCTGCCCGGCTGAATGCATTCAATGCTGGCATACGCAGCGCTCTGCGGTGCAAGGCAGGTGATTGCAATTCGACAACATACATTTGAGGGCAAACTGATTGATCATCCAAAACGGGCATCCTTGCCACAGCCCCTGCTATGTGCAGATGCGCATGTCTTGGTGCTGGGAGCGGGCACGGGGCTGCTCCCATTGATGGCCGCGGCCGCTGGCGCGGGCTCCGTCACAGCTGTGGAGCGCACCCGCATGCTGTACCGCATGGCTCGGCAGGTGCAGAACAGAGGAAGCCCATACCGGCTGCACCTGACTTGGCGCTGATGTCCTATGGCACGGCGGCAGCAGAGCCCCTTGGTGTCTCTTGCAGGTATGGGAAGCCAATGCTGGCGCCCCCGATGCCACCCGCATCCGCCTCATCGACCGGAAGCTGCGCGCCGTCGGCATAGCAGGTCAGCAGACGCCCGCGGTGGTGATGCGAAGTGCGCGCTCTGCATGCTGGCTGTTCCACATCCGAAGCCGCCATCACGTTTGGTACCTTGCAATGTATGCGTGATGGTGTATGTGATATGCATGTGACGAGCACAGGGGAGCGGCTGCCGCCTGACATCCAGCATGCGGCAGAGCAGCTGGCAGCTCGGAGCCATGCTCAGGGCCAAGCTGCGGTGAAAAGGCAGCATCAGGACGCAGCAGACACTGCATCCACTGCTGCGCCTGGCCTGCAGAAGCCATCTGCAGGTCCACAAACACCTCACCACTACTGTGCATTGGGGCGCACCTGGTTTCTGCTTACCTTTATCACCCCATGTACGCTGTCCTATGTCGATCCTGTGCAGACTGCAGCCAGGTCAATGGCCATGCATCAGGCAAAGGACCTGCTGGGATACGGAACACAGCTACGGCGGATGGGGGAGCTGGAACCCTTCCAGGGTGTGTCGATGCTCGCGAGGCTGCTGCTTTGATGGATGCTGCAGCTGTCTTGCCATCGCGGGCCGACGTGTTGGTCACTGACATGATCGACCACAGGTACCATTCTGACTCTGACTTGAATCTAGCTGTGTAGCCCATCCATGCCTTCCTCTATGTAGTGTCGATATTATTATATACATGATCTGAAAGCTGCACACATATGTAACACACCCGTTGCCTCTCGCTGCCTGCAGCGTATTAGGGCTTGGGCTGCTGCCAGCAGTCGACTACGCAGCTGCTCGGCTGTTGACGCCGGACGCAGTCATCGTGCCGGCCAAGATCGAGGTCTTGAGGCCTTGGCAGCTCGCATGGGCATATGCAGATTGATGCACAATCTCATAATGCCAGACCGTCACCACAGCAGGAAGACTCCCTCAGGGAGCTATGCCATGTAAAAACTGCAGGTGTATGCCACGCTGGTGGAGCTGCGTGTTGGTGATGTGGCAGGGTTCGACCTGTCGGTGATGGACAACTACCGTTGGCACCCCCACCTCGAGCGCGTCGACCTCAGCAAGTATGTGTGTCTCGCATGAAGGATCGACGCACCTGCATGACCACAGCTCCTGCCAAACACGAACAGTGTGTTTTCAACACACCGCATGCCACCACCGTGGAACTTTTGTCATGCAGCTTGCCACACAGGCGACTGTCGCAGCCCTTCCAGGCCTTCAAGCTTGACCTGCAGCAACGCGTGCACGCCACAGCCGCAGCAGGCGCAGCACTCGATGGAGATGGAGCATCGAGCTTGAGCAACCAACTTCTCAGCAATGCCGCACATGGCCGGGCTCAGGACGCAGCATGCAAGCAGCTGGCGCCACTTGGCGACCATGTGCATCGCCATGCAGCGGCGTGGGAGCATGATGAGACGCTGCAGGTCAGCATTGAGGCGCCGGGACGGTGGAATGCCGTCGCCTTCTGGTTTCAGCTGGACATGGGACCAGGCGCTGCGGCAGTGGGGAGCTGGCAGACGGTTGTGGGCGGCGGCGGCAGCGGGAACTGCCCTGTGGGGACGAGCTGGCAGCAGGGTGTGCAGTATCTTGACGGCAGGACGGTGCACATGGTGAGGCTGCAGCATGCAGCTGGCAGCCATGCAGTCAACTGGCTGTGCAATTGGCTGGAACCCAGGCTTCGCTGTTGATGCTGCGCTCCTTGCACCTGGCACAACAAGCGCAACCCATAGCCTCACCACTGAAACTGTAAGGGTCAGACTTCATCTGCTGCAGGGCGACACCGTAGATGTGCGGGTGCGGCAGGATGCGGGGCAATTGCACTTTGCTTCAGACCCGCCACAGCGAAAGCCGCGCCACACCTATTTGCCACGCTGGCACTTTGACATGCTGGGCGACACACGCCGAAACGATGCATACCAGACAGCCATCGAGAGTGTGGTGGGCACCTGGTCACTTACACTGCACGTAGCATGTGTCACTATGTCCAGGACTCACAGTGCGCACCCGCTGTCGAACGAGTGCTCCAGTTGCCGTACCATTTCAGGCTTTTCTGGATTTTGAACAGATACGTGACTCAGGCCTCTGAGCCACCGGGATGCAGGTGGCACTCAAGCGCGCCGCCGGGAAGAGTCACATCCTGGCGCTGGACGTTGGCGCTGGCAGCGGGCTGCTCTCCATGATGGCCGTGAGGTGCGGTCACCCAGTCTCGTCAGCAATAGGCACCTCCTCAGCTACCCGGCCGGCATCACCCTGACTTATTCACCCCAGCAGCAGCATGTCACCTGCACAGGGCAGGCGCTGACCAGGTGGTTGCGGCGGAGATGAGCGGCCACATGGCAGACGCCGGGGGTGAGGTGGTCGCGGCCAACGGCTTCGGCACGCGCATCATGATGATCGACAAGGATGCGAGGCGCATGGATGTGGTGAGCACCTGACCTGGTTCGATGAGCGCAAGCTCATGATGCATAATCCAAGATTGTCATGCCTTGCGTTTTCGTGCCGTCCATAAGTGCAAGCAGTTATGATATGCGGGTCTGGTGAACAGGTGCGCAAGCCGGATGGCACGCCGCCTGACATGGAGCGCAAAGCTGATATCCTTGTGTATGAGGTGTGGTCATGCCAGCGCACGCATCGAAAGATATGCTGCCTGGTGCATGCATGGACTGCTCGACCATCCGCTCACATGTGTACAGGATGTATACCCATCCTACACATTTGCGACGCCAGGTGTTTGATGCGGGGCTGATTGGTGAAGGAGTACTGCATGCGCTTGCAGCTGCCCGTCTAAAGCTGGTGGCGCCGGATGCAGTGCTGGTGCCAGCCTCTGCGACGGTGACAGAGTACTGCACGACCAGCCCACATCCGACATCCTGTATGTGTTCAATTGAATAGCAAAAGCATGCCGCGACCAGGGAGTGCTGCATGCTGCAGGTGTTTGCGCAGCCACTACAGCTGCGGCGGGTTGGAAGCATCTGCGGCTTTGACATGTCGGCCACCAATCAGTGGCACTGGCGGCCAGACTATGATGTCGTTGAGCTTGCACAGTGCCGGTGCGTCAGCTTCGGCATATACAGTCACCTTGACTTCCCCGCAAGGCTTTGCATGTGTTGGAAGCCCGATACCTGCTACATCGTGTGCGCAAGACCATGATGGAATGCTGTCCACCTGTAGGAGTGAGTGGACGGCACTGGGCCCTGTCATAGAGGTCATGGGCTTCGACTTTTATGATGCTGAGGCCAACATGACGCCCGTGGCGGCAGAGCTCATGGCCCGCATCACCGCGCCCGGCGTCTGGAACGCGATTGCTTTCTGGTTTGAGTTGCAGCTGGACGAGAACACCCGCCTCAACAGCGGGCCTTACTGTGAGAAGGTGCTTGAATCATGTCCATGCTGCTGAGCAGCTGATTTGCTGCTGGATTCGCTCCCAGTCATCATCCTCTGACTTGTGGTCCTACACAGAAATGTCATGCTGAGTCCTTGATCACACCTGTAGCCTAGACCTGCAAGCTGTGCTACATCAATTGGAACATGTCGTCATCTATTTGGAACATGTCGTCATCTATGTGTTTAACCAACCACGATTCCTCGCCATGCGAGCAGGGCGCCACATGGCCCCAGGCGGTGCAGTGGATGGAAGAGGTGGAGGTGGCCCCGGGCATGCGGGTGCCGGTGGCAGCACGCCATGACACCTACGGCATCTCCTTCAGTCGGGGCACTCCTGCAGCAGAGCAAAATGGTGCTCAGACCAGCGTCGACCATCGTCTTGCTGATGCCAGTGGCCATGGTCTGGCGTCAGCAGTGCCCACCGGACTTCCTCTGCAGGTAAGACAGAAATGCTAGATCACCCCACCTCGTGACAAATCTACATACGAAGAATGGCTCAAAGATTCAAGCATTGACACTCTGCCTAAGGGTCGCCAAACACTGTGTGATGGAATGCATTGGATGCATGCGCAGGATCCTGTTTGGCACGCGGCATTCAAGCGGCTGTCGGAGCTTAATGGGCAGCTTGCAAAGTCGTGCATCCAAAACCCTCTGGAGTTTCGGTCGGTGGCCACTGCAGCGGTAGCCTTTGGGGCTAGACCCCATGACTTTGGGCTGGATGCTGAGCAGGCTGCAGATTTCTGCACCAAGATGATGGGCTAGACTGTGCATCAGGCAGGGTTTCCATCTAGCTAGTCACCCCGTGAGCCCACTTCCCGCCACCAAGGCATCATGCACGCCAAGACACAGCCTTACTTACAGTGAGCAGGTTTCGCCATCCATCACACATATATAGTACTCGGCTTATACGTAAGCTGACAACTCACTGGCTTTTCGCCGGTCGCAGCTGACCATCCTAGGCCTCAGCAGCCGGCGCTGCTGTGCTGGAATAATAATTTGGCGGCCGGCGGACGACTACCAAATGGACGTCCTGCTGCCCCCTCATGTTGCCCCACAGGGCGGGGGGCAAGGCTCAAAAATGCGCGCGGAGTGGCCCCACTCAGACGACACCCGCCGTGAGGCGCCCTGCTGGTGACGGCAGGGCTTCGTGGACCTGAGAGGCGGAACTGGAGCCGCAAACATGGCGGGCGGTGAGGCGGAGCGGCAGGGTAGTTCGCGCCCCAAAGCAGGGCAGCCGCACGACAACGCCCTGCTCGCAGCCGCCAAGCTGGGCTTGTCGCTGCGAGCGGCTCTGTCAGAAACGAGCGTGGACACAGCCGCCCGAGACACCGACGGTGAGCCTGTCAGGCTGCACACCGGAAACCTTCCGATGTCCGATCCAACTGGGTCCCTGCGTCGTTGCGAGACCTCGAAGGCGATGCACAGCTCTTGTCGACGGATGAGTCGCCGCATGTCGTATGAAGTGCTTCTGGTCATTGCCCCAGTGGCGGTTGCTCATAGCACTGCTGGGGTGCTGACGGGGGTCCGACGGGCAGGCGCGACCAACACGGATGGGACCAGAGGCTTGCTGCACGGGCGCAGACTCTGCCTGTTGCGGCAATTGGAGCCCATGCGCACGCAACAGTGGTCGGCGCGGCTGCCCATGGCGCCCAGGGCCATTGTGACATGGGCCTCAGCAGCCTCTCCTGGCTTTGAGCAAACACGCTGCATACATCGAAGGGCATCGTGACACCCATCGGCAGTCTTGACACGTTCAAAGAGTTGTCTGGCTCGCCCACAAGGCCGAGCCAAGCAGCCACTCGGGGCACAGCATATATAACCCTGGCCCTGGTTGACAGCAAGCGGATCGAGAAGCTAACCCTGGGAAAACTCAGCGTGCTCCGCAGCTGAGCAAATCTGCTAGATATGACACAGTCATCAGCGGGGTGTGCATTGGGACGCTGACAGCGTGTAGCATGTCACTGAGCAGCGGCGGCTGGCGGCATGTCTACAGGTTCTTTCCACCTGGCACCAGGTGCACAGTGCTCATGCGAAGGCTAGCTTCACGTCCAAATCATGTTACACCAATGCGCGTGGACTTCGCAGGACGCATGGCGCTGCACTTTGCCGCCGGCTACGGCAACGAGGAGGCGGTCGAGGCGTTGCTGTCGGCGGACGCACCGCCAGCGGCCGTGGACACGCACGGCGACGCGCCGCTGCACCTGGCAGCTGCGCACGGCCACCCCATGTCGGCCTTCAGCCTGGCCAAGGCGGCGCCCTCGGCGGTAATGCTGACGAACTCGCGGGGCCAGACGCCGGTGGACGTCGCAGCGCTCTGCCAGCACCATGAGGTGAGATTGATCTTGATGATGTCGGACTGCAGCTGCCAGAAGCATGGCACACACCTGTGCTTGCAGACACCGTAGATGATCTGGGCCAGAAGCTATAGTCAGTGCTGCGTTGCTGACACCTGCTGTCGACATGCGGCAGGTGTTGAACGCGATGCTGCTTGGGTGCGCGGGTGAGAAGGGGGCCACGGCGGTGCAGGCGCTCAACGCTGCGCTGGCTGGCGGCGCTGTGCCAGACACCTGGGCGCCCAACGGCAGCTCGGTGCGCTGCGTGACGGTCTCGCTGCTAACCATTGGGCAGGCACACTGCTGGTCCGCCAATTTGCGCATCATGTACTAGTCAGCATTAAGCGGAGGTCTTGAAGTCAGTATTTGAGTCACCACTCAGGCGCTGATGCTGGCGGCGGCGGCTGACAGCGGCCCGGGGTGCGAGGCGCTGCTGGGAGGCGCGGCCACCCTGGAGCTGGCGGACGCGCTCGGCCGCACAGCCCTCATGTTTGCCGCTGGCAACGACGCCTGCGTCGCGCTTGCCTCCCTGCTGGATGCAGGCGCCTCGGTGGGCTGCAGCCATAGCATGCCAACTGTGGTCAGATCGCAACATCACATCTCATCTGCGTGGAACATCATGCATACGCTGATGCCAGAGCTTGCGGCTAAAGTTACGACCTGCACATGCAGTCTGACCGTACGGTCTCACATGCATGCTCCCGCTGCAGGTGGCTGCAAGAGACAGGCGGGGGCGGTGTGTGTCGGAGTATGCGCCGCCGGGCTCCAAGGCGGCAGGGGTGCTGGCGGCTCACCTCGCCGTGCTGCAGGCCGCCTCGGATGCCAGCCAGGTGTGCTGCATCGCAATGCGCATTGGCCATGTTGTTGGATGTGTCCATTCCCTGGTGGGCCACAGTGACACCAATTGCAGGGGGTGCTCTAACACCACTTGTGTCAAGCTTACCGTCCTTGTGGTTATGGACAGAGCTTGCAGAGAAGCACAAGTAGGCTCGCGGCTGTGCAGGAGTGATCGCCAGGGCTGCAAGCGGATTTGGCACTTCTCGATGTGTTGAACTAGCATTCATATCTTGCCGCTCTGCAGGCGGAGCTGCTGGCAAGCTTGGAGGCCGAGGACGAGCAGTCGGCGAAAAAGAATGGCTCATCGGCAGGCAAAGCCGCCCGCAAGAAGGCCAAAAAGGTCTGTTACCCAGAGTTGGTGCCTGTCTTGCTGATGCTGGCCATGCCAGCCCGGAGATGTGTGCACCTGTCTCGAGCTGCCTGGCCACGAGCTGTGCGTGACTTCTTCACACTTACTGTCTAGGCACGGCGAGCTGCCGGTTTGCCACCCAGTGTACCCGAGGGTGGCCCTGCCGAGCCAGACGCTGGCCCTGCAGCTGCTTCCGATGCAGAGCTCGGACCAGCAGCGACCAATGCAGCAGCACAACCAGCTACTCAGCCTGCAGCCAGCAGATCAGATGGCAGCGCAGCTCTTGAAGCGCAACAGCATCCAGACAGCAGGTGCAGCAGCTCCACAGCAGCAGGGGCTGCGGCTGACCATCGTGACATCACATCAGCACAGCCAGGGCACTCGAACAGCCAGTCTGACATCTCAGCAGCGGACAACCTGCCTGGTCAGCATGCCACACAGAGCTGCACCCCTCAGTCCGCCATTATCAGTCAAACAGCACAGCAGACCAGCATCGGCGACCAGACTTCAGGCAGCAACCCTGCTTCACCTCCGGAAACTACTGGTGGCGCTGCAGCCACGGCCACCAAGCTCAAGGACTGGCTGCCCGCTCAGCAGGAGCCAGAGGAGCCGTGGCACACAGTACCCAACGGCCGCAAGGCACGCAAGGACACCAGGGACCGGCTGCCGGGTGATGAGGGGGCGGCTGCGGCGGTGGCGGCCCCCCTGGAGCACCGCCCCCGCACCCCCTCCTGTGCCTCCCTGAATAGCAGCTGCAGCACCGCCTCGCGAGACATCGAGATCATCTCCGGCGGGTACGCCCGCTGCGCCCATCACATCGCCATCTGTACCACTGCCTTCGGGCTTCTGTTTGCCAATGTCGATTGGCGTAACATGCAGTGACATACCTGACGACTGTACCCCAGACTGAGAAGTGCAGCTCGATGTGTGCAGGCGGCGGATGGGCAGCTCGGTTTCGCTGCAGCAGCTTGGCGGGAGGTTGCGCGCTCCAACGGCTGCTGCGCACGGCACACGCAGCCGCAGCCTGAGCTGCCAGGGCAGCGACGACGGCACCTCAGTGGACGGCAGCGAGCAGTCCTCCTGCAACGGGTCAGTCTGCTCCGCTGCACCCAATGCCCGCAATGCAGACGTGTGAGGGGTCAACCCGGTCGTCAACACTTTGAACGGTGGACTTTGCTCCTGAAGTGTGCCTCGTGCTACTTTCACAGCCGAAACGGACGGCGGTCTGTCGAACTCCATGCCCCGTCGCCAGCGCTGGCCATCGACCGCAGCCGCACGCCCCAAGGCGCAGCACACCGCCCAGCAGGCGGCACACAACCGGGCCCGCCCGTCACCGGCGTGTCTCCGGCCGCGGCACCGGCCACCCCCACCGCCGCGGAGGGCGCTGCCGCCAGCATGACCTGGGCTGCCCGCCTGGCACGATCCACCGCCGCACAGCATGCAGGCGGGGGCAGCAGCGGCGGGGCGAGCCCCTGCGGCGGCCGTCCCGGTGCCGGCACCCCAGCTCCCTGCACCGCCAGCGGCAGCGACGGCGCACAACAGCACGGTGTCGGCGGCAGCACGGTTGTGCAGGCGCCTGCCGTGGTCCCTGCGCCAGGCACGCCACGCGCGGCGGAGTCGCAGCACGCAGCAGCCAGCACGCCGCTCGACGCTCCCTCCGCAGTGCAGCAGCAGCAGCAGCAGCCCCTTGCGCCCGCTTCTTGGAAGGCGTTTGGCGTCGCGGCAGGTCGGTCATCGGTTCTGGAGAGCAGCACGAGTCGCCCGCAGCCCTGTACAGAGTGCGCAGCGGGCCGTGCGGATCTGGCGGCTGCAGTGCACGCTGCCACAGTACTGCACGAGCGCATGACGGGGCTTGAGCAGCAGGTGAGCCGGTCGCTGCTGTCAACATCGTAGATGGTGCTGCCTGCCTGCAAGTTGATGCCTGTTGGAGTGGCATCGTAGTATGATGCAGGTGCTTTGTCGGTGGTACACATCGAGGTGCCCATGTGTCATACACAGGTGGCCGAGCTTCAGGAGGCAGCTGCAGCAGCGGAACGCCTGCATCGTGCACAGCTGGATGCAGTGCTGCAGGATGCGGCTGCACACGAGGCGGCAGCCGTGTCAGCCGCCGTGGCGGTTGCTGCAGCCCACCTGACCAGAGGCAAGCATCGCCACCAGACTGCAAGCATGCAAGTGTTGTGTCTCTCATTTTTATGGGTGCAGCAACAGTTGCAGCACTGCTGCGCACTCTGTCCCCTGCAAAACTCGAGCAAACCTCTGCAGGTTTGCCTGCAGGTTCGTCTCACGGCCAGGCGGGCCCGGGAATGTCCCGCCATGCCAAGGCGGCGCTGGCGGCGCTGGCGCCCCTGACGCCGGAGCAGATCACGCTGCTGCAGCACCCCAGCATGGGCGCGGCCATCCTGCAGAGCGGGCGGCAGCCTCAGAACGGGGCGCTGCGCAATGGCGCCCTGCAGCACAACGCCGGCGGCCCCAGCAGCAGCCTCCACACGACCGCGGGCGCCGCCGGCTGGCAGGCCAGCGGCATCCCGCCACAGCGGCAGGGCCAGGCGCACAGCGGGCCCCACAGCCCCGTCAGCAGCCCCCTCGGCACCGCGGCCCCCTTCTCGCTGTTCGGTGGCGCGAGCAGCAGCAACGACTCGACGCCGCGGCACAGCGGCGGCGGGCTGGGCGGCGTCACAGGGCTCGCTGCAGGGCTGATTTCGCAGGCGTCTGCGCCATCCGCCTTCCCGCACACCGCGTGCCAGCAGTCCGGCTCCGGGGGTGCCGCTGAGGCACCGCACAGCCCTGCAGACTGCTCCCCTGTTCGCGGCGGCAGCATCCCGCCCATTGGCCACCGCCGTTGGGAGGGTGCGCCCTCCCGGGTGGTCGGCAGCCAGCAGCGCGCCGACACCGGCTGCAGCGCCACCATGGCAAACGGCAACGACGGCAGCGGCAGCGCAGCCGACAGCCACCAGCTCCTGCACGGCTTCGGCGGTGTGATCGGCGGCCGTGACGACACTTTTGGTCGTACCTCTAGCTTTGGGTTCTCCACATCTGTGGCGGCAACGCCCACCCTGGGGCACCTCCAGCAGCAGCAGCGGCGGACTTCTGCTGGCAGCTCGCCCTCTAGCGGCGCACTGCCTGGGATGCCTGCCCTCGGCATCAACGGCTGGCATTGCATCGACAAGCCTGGCAGCAGCGCCTGGGGCCAGGTGTGCAGCTTGGTCGCCCTGGTGTGCATTTGTTGTGCCCGCCGCCAGGCAACCGCCTCGTGCATGAAGACTGGAGGCTCACCACCTGCTGGGTTTGACTTGTAGGGCAGCAGGAGGTTGTGCAACGGGGTCAGCGGCAGCGCAGGGGCTGGCGTGGACTGGTCTCTGGCGGGGGGCTCACTACCTGGCGGCCACGTAGAGTCTCACGTGCTCATGGGCAGCCTGTGACATCAGTGTGATGGATAGACGGTGCGGACCTCAAAACAGACTATGCCGGGCGGCTGGCAACACAGTGGCCCCAGGTGGCTTCTGCTGTGCTGGGTGCACATCTCAGCCTCGAGGCCCACAACAGCGTCGGCCGCCTCGCACTATCTAGTGTACACAAGCCATGGGAGTAGCAGGTGGCAGCAGCTTGCTGTGCACACACTGGAAGGCCCAGCGTTCTGTACATAGTGTCAGGTCAGCTTCCATCGGGTTTTGCCATGCACTCGAGCAGCGCAATCTGTTAGTCAGGTCATCCAGCAGCGGTTGTACAGTAATTTGTTTAGCTCCTTGGTTCCTGTGCTGCGTGTGCATGTGTGTCGAGTGCAGTGAGGCTGCCTTTGCAGTTTCGTGCCTTCAGCTAAAGGCGAAGAACTAGACCGCTGTGATCAAGCCCTGTGTTAAAACCTTGCACTACGGCTGTCAGGGTCGCCGATCAACCGTGCTCTTGCCAGACCATGCCGGCCAGCCGGCTGCAAATCAGTCAGTGCTCTTCCAGGTGATCAAGAGTGCCTGATGAAACGTCAGCTGCAGGCTGCACAGATGCGGGATTTGCATCATCTGCGGCAGAAGGCTGTGACGCTGACATATCGGCCTCGGGCTTGCCATCACGCTTGCTCAGAGCTACCAGTTTGTATGGGTCATCACTGAGGAGCGCCATGTCCGCTTCGAAGTCCTCCTCCACCTATTTACACAGTGGCACTTCCTCAAACCCGACGAAGCCAGTGTGTACATGTGGATAACGTGCATGGTCAACAGACAGTGTGTAGATGCACACGGGATGCATGCACCCTCATGATCGGCTGCAACTATTCACAGTATGGTTGTCAACCAGTCAGACACAGATACTCATGTATTGCATGCAACTTGGGCACTTCTGCTTGTCTGCCCATGCAGACATCGTGGGTCAACGCACCTTCTTGAGCAGCGCCGCCTTGGACTGCTCGTTGCCCTGCTGCTCCGCCACCTTGGCGGCTTCTGCCTCGGCGCGCCGCAGCTTGATCTACACAAGTCGAAAAGGGGCACAGATACTCCGCAGCAACAAGGGTAGCTCATTGGCTGGTTGACTGAATGCGCGCAGCACACAGCACCACCTGTCAGCTAGAGCTTGCAAGACACAGCGGGTGAGAGGCTTCTGGTGGTGTCCACACCTTGTTTTCCTTGATGGCTTTGTCGGCTGCCTTCACACGATTGGTCTCGCGCTCAAACATCTGCAAGATGGCAGAGGCCACATATCTGTCATCGGAGAGGTCCTAAGTCACCCCCACCATCCTCAAGTACAGCATGTAGCAGCCACCCATCTACATGCTGTCTTGCTGTGGCCTCTTCCCCTGCCAGAGGAGACCAGTGTGCATCAGGCATGTGCACAGGGTTACAGGCAACCGACTTACTGCTTGCACTGTGGCGCGCTCGTTTGGCTGCAACTCCACCAAGGAGGCAGACAGGCGCACGATGGGTACGCTGCCGTCGCTGCCGCCCAGCGCCAGCTCCACCCCATTGCCCCGCAGCCGCATGGTCTCCAGTGCCTGGTCCCCCATCTGTACTCACGATCATAGCTTTGCCGAGTGACTTTGGCGCTTCCATGTACACGAGGGTCCTCCGATGATTTAACCACACACAGTGGTGACATGCCATATGGTGCCCATGGTTGTGGACATGCCTGGCAGCTTGCAGTCTACGACATGCACACTTGATACATTTGGCGTGCGGCAGATGTGCTTGAAGCACCTTCTGTGACAACACCGGCTCGTGCTGCTTCTCGTAGTAGTCCCAGACGTCCATGTAGCCGTCTGATTTGGCCGAGAGGAATACCCCAGGCCTGTGTGGGGAGTGGTGGCAGGACGGTCACGCAGTGATTCCCGAGCTGGAGTCATCAGAGCAGGGTTGCGCACTTGCTCCCTTGTATGACCACGTCAGCTGACACGGCGCACCTCGTAGGCGACCACCGGGCTGATGTCACATATGCGTCGTGGTAGTTGGAGCTGATGATGGGAGTCTTCAGCTCCTCGTTCCACACCTGCTCGAGGGGGCTGACCAGTGTCGGTTGGGAAACACGTCAACTCCTCTGCTAGGAGTGAATTGAGCAAGCCACCCTGAGTCTGAGTTTCTCCAGCAGGACCTCGGTGCCCACCTTCAGCGTCCAGTCGCCAGCCGACAGCAGGTATTTGGAGAACGTGGGGTGCCGCATGATGCTGCACACGGTGCCGTGGTGCCCTGCGCGCCGCCGAGCACAGAGCCAGGTCGGCAGTGCCGGAGGACCACAGCCCGCAGGAATGCTTGCACCTGCTGGGGAGTTGCTAGCGCTGCATGCACAAGACCTCAAATGTGCACCACACCCACCTTGATAGATGGTCCCTATGCGGTCCTCTGGCGTTTTGCCCCTGCAGCATTGCAAATGCAGTTTTGCCCTGTGCTGCCGACTGGACAGGACGCTTCAGCACTGCTTTTGCGGGGAGACTCGCGTTGAGCTAAAATGTCACCACACCTGCGATTGCAGGAGTAGATCATCCCCTCCTCACAACCCACTGCAAACTTGGTTGGCCCCGCACCCGTAGAATACTCCAGCGACGCCTGGAGTGAGACATACCACAGTGCATGCCCTGGCCTCCAGGTAGACTGCCGAGCTGCACTTGACATCCATAACAGCACTACCAGCGAACATTGCAGTGGATCATGCACCACCAACAGGCGGGTCAGCGCTCCGGGGTGTGCTCACCGCGCCAGCGGGCCTGAGCGCGGGGTCCCTATTGGCCAGCACCAGCTTCTCGATGGGGTCCCCCAGGTGCCGGATGTCCCACCAGAACACGTTTCCTGCATGCCGGCACAGCGTGATCACCAGAAGAGCAGGGCATCCTGACTCAGCACGTTGCTATGGCACCCATGCCAGTGTGTGCTGCGCATCCTCATGTGCTTTGTGAATCATTGCTCACCATCTAAGGACACCGTCATTGCCTCCATACCCGTCTTCGTCTGCTGCCAGGCAAAATCGAAGACAGGATCCCTACATCGCACTCACAGGTCTTTTCAAGTGCCATTTCAATGCTGTGCGAAGTCGGTTTGTTCACGCTGCTTTGTGGACAGCGCCTTCAAGATGACATACACTTGATTTTTCCAGACATGTGCCTTCTGACCTGTGGCTATACTCAGCCAGGCTGACATCCACTGGACCAGAACCCTTGCGCAGATCAAACACCGCAAACTGCCCATTGTACTGCCCCGCTCCTATCAGGTTGACGTCTCGCTGGTTGTAGGCAATGCACCTGGATGCAGGGGACAACTGGGGTGAACATGCGCTTCATGTGCAGACTGCAGCTGGTAGAAAGCACCCTGATGCGGGTGCACTGTGCATGTGGAGACTGGTGACGAAGCTGTGACATTGGGCACAGCGCACGTCAGCTGGCTGAGTGGCTGCAGCAGCGCCTCTGGTGCGGTGGTGTGCGTCAAGTCCCACACTGCGCTGGTCAGGGGCATGTTCGGCGGCTGCGCCTGGAATTTCTACATGGCAGAGAGCAACGAGTCACATCGTCCATCGCTGGCTGCAGACGTTGAGCGCATGCAGGTGGCATGTCACAGCCCGGCGGCGTACGTGACTTGCACAATGACGGCGAAATGTCTTCCGACAGCAGATGCAGCGGTCACCATGATGCAGTAGGCAACGGCCAGGCGGCGGCCGCCGTCGGGGTGCCAGGACAGGTAGTGCGCGCTGCGGCCAAAGCCAGGGCATGGGTCCTTTAACAGCGCCACCGTCTTTAGCTCCGGTGGCCCGCTGGCTGCCGGCTCCGGCGCGCCCTGCCATATCAACATGACCGCATTTTGAGACTTGGCAGTGAAAGACCTGATGGGCACTGTTGTATCTGCAGCCGGAGTGATATTACGAGCCCACGCTGCCCGTGTGCACACCTCAGGAAAGTACTCCTCGTAGATGTCGATGGCATTGTTGCATTTGACCATGTCCTCCACGATGCCCGCAAGCTTGACGACTGTCTTGATGTAGTGCTCGTCTTTTTCGATCTGCACTGCAGGCAAACGGTTTCACGCAAACCGTACGCATCAATGCAGATTTGGTTTCCCTGCCGGCGCGGTGCTGTGCAGACTTAAATTAGGTATTTCAATGCACACCTTTTTCCGATAGCGCGCAGCTGAGTCTGCCTCGGTCATGTCCACCTCCTTGGGCCAGCCGCCCTCCGTGTGCGACATGCCTGTGGCAGTGTACTCTGCACGGTATGTGTTGGCTTCGTGCTCCAATATCTCACATGCCGCCTGCATCCCAAACGTTTTGCACACTTGCTGTGCAGCTCTTGATGAAAGGTGACGAGCGCGATAGCTAGCGTAAAGAAGGGCCGTCTTCTGGGGTTGTGCACATGTAGATGTTGTCATGGCCTGCGCAAATGGCACCGTATGGTCACCTGCACAGCGACGCTGTCAGTCACGCGCTCCACATGCTCCTGTGCATACTCCTCGTTTGGCCGCAAATCAAATAGCACCTGTAAGATGATGCAAGGTGATGCGAAAACATGTCATGATCACGTTGAGGTTATAAAGCGGAGCTGCATGCGAGTTCGACGCTTGCATGTTGCAAACTCGACATCAGCATGCGCACATCTGCTTCCTGTGCCGTGAATGACGCATGCCTGCCAAAATCCCGCCGCTTCTTCACATAGGAGTATGAAACCTATCAAGTCAGGAGTACAAGCAGGCGATCAATCCCGTCGTTTGCATTTGATGCATGTGCTATCGTGCAGTGCAGCAGCTGTTGGCACACCTCCATCGCTTCTTTTGGCAGCCAGTTTTAGGTGATTTGCCGCCTCTCATAACTCACAAACGTCATTACATGGACGCCCATCAGTCTGGTGCCTGTCAGGTTCCGACTGCTAGCCCCCCGGTTGCACCGTGCCCGTAGGATCCCGTTCGGCTGCACTGTCGGTCCTTCCGCTGCCGCCAGACCAGGCGCCGTATGCATTAGCTGACTGATGGAACAGATGCTTGGCATCCAGCTGTGCATGTTCTGGGTATTGAGCGGAAGGGCCGATGTGAGAGGGGCTGTCGGAGATGAGCCGCGCCATGCTTTGGTCTGGGCGATTGGCGTGCCCTTCCACATAGGAACTACGGATGATCGGGAACCTTTCGAGCACAGGTGCCCTGGTTATGCTGACGGGGCGCGGCAGATCACATCGGAGTCATGTTTGCGGACCGAACACGTTGATTTCACAGCTTTGTCTAACGCTCAGTGCTGCATGTCAGCCAGCGCATGCGCTTTGCCCCGTTACAGTACATATTTACTGGCAGCAACCTCTCACATGCAACAGCGTTTGCTCACTCGATAAGTCAAGCCAGGCGTTCGCACCAGTTGAGCTATCTTGCAGTAGCTGATGCTGGCCCTGCACGTAGCGTGCGAGCAGCGAGCGGGCTGTGTACAATTCATTGGCCTGCAGATACTCAGGCACAGCGTCGCTGTACGGCTGGTTGCGATCCCTGACAATGCTGTGATCCAGCCGATCACAGTATAGTGGACAGCATATCACTTCAGAAGGGTAGCCAGGCTTGCTATCGAACCGCTCACCTAGCATCCGATGGCTGCACACGGCGCAAGCAGCACAGTGAACAGCAGCAGTCGAACAGGACCCGATCAGGACCTTGAACGGCCGCTGATTGGCAACACTGCCTCCCGGCTTGATGAGACCGCTAGCCTGCGACATCCCCTGCCGGATGCAGACGTGCCAGCGCGCCGAAAGGTCTGCACTGCTTGCTGCAGCATTATGGCAGCAATCTGCTGTTCATGGAGACCCGCATAGCCGCAGTGTCATGACCAGAACTCGACCGACTCTGTTGAACCCTCGCAGCCATGGTGGGCATCACACAGATTTCGCACCAGTGTCATGGTCAACCTGGCAGGTGGGTCAGTCAGCCGCTTGACCGGGACCCACCTCTGCAGCAGCCTCAAGGCAAGGGCCCCTTTGCATAGGATGCAGGCGACACGTACAACGTTGAGATGACACGCAGGCATCATGGAACGGTCGGACGAGCAGATTCTGCCATCGCTGTACAACCGTGTTGGCGCCGCGTTCAATGCCACGCCCAGCCAGCTGGGGTTCATCACCCTGGCACGCGCAGTGGTGCAGGCAGTGGCGTCGCCCCTGGGCGGTATAGCAGGGTTCAAGTACAACCGTGTGTGGGTGATTTCAGCCGGCTGCCTGCTGTGGGGTATCATGACGGTAAGTGTTGTGATGTATACACTCAGCTCGCATGGCAGGCCCTGCGCCATCAGTCTGTGCATGGCATCCATCGGCTCGCTGGTGACCCCAGAAATCAACCCACCCACGTTGCTGATGCAGGCCTGTTTCGCCGGCACCAACAGTGTGGTGGCGGGCGCCATGTTTTGGGGCGTGAATGGCGTTGGCCTCTCGTTGGTAAGTCTGCACTGCCGCGCACCGCATGCTGTTCTCCTCTGGGTTGTCAGAGTCTGCCAGCGTCTCGAACCCTGACTGTACCTCGTCTCCAGGTGATTCCCAATGGCCAGTCCCTCATAGCAGACTACAATGACGAGCTGGACCGCGGCAAGGCATTTGGCTGGCTATACCTGACTGGCGCAGTGGGAGCAATGCTAGGCACCCTGTATGCCACGAATGTCGGTGCGTGCTTAGTGGTGGACTGCTGAGCGCTGCATGGGCGTGACGTTTCAGCCCCATTGATACACGTGTCTAACAAGTGCCCAACACGTTTCGGACTGCTGTGGTCTTGCAGGCGGCATGCACGTGCTTGGCATGGAGGGATGGCGTTTCGTGTTCCTATCAGTTGCCTTGCTCAGCGTGACAATTGGCGTTGCCACATTCTTCTTGTCGCATGATCCACGCTTCGACAATGATGCAGAGGCGAGTCACTCTGAGCTGAGAATTATTACAGTCTGCATTCCCATATTGCTGTGGTCTGACACAGGACCAAGGCAGCTGCAATATAAAGGATGCCCGGCAAACTCCTGAAGCACTTGTAGGTGAAGGACCGTGCCGGCGGTGGTGCTGAGACGAGCAGCATATGGGAGGCGCTGGGGGCAGCGGTGCAGTTCATGAAGCTGCCCACCTTCGGCCTCATCATCCTCCAGGGCATCGTGGGGAGCACGCCCTGGTGACTGCAATGCCCAGCCTGCTGCATGTGCCTGCGTACCAGGTTCTGGGCAAGCTAAGACGCCGTGGTCTGGGGTCCCTGCTGACCCTTCAACCGTTCCCCCTGCAGGAATGCAATGGTGTTCTTCACATTGTATCTACAGCTGATTGGCATGTCGGACTTCGATGCAGCGCTGCTTTACGTAAGTATCGCTAGCCTTGCCGGATGTCCAGTTGGGACGGTTAGCTCTTCTTCCTGCAGGATGCGTTCTCGAAAGCACGTGCAAACGAACTCAAGTGCTGCAGGCACTCTTTCTTGGCGGAACGGCCTTTGGCGGGCTGCTGGGCGGCTGGATTGGGGACATAGCAGCACGCTTCTACCCCAACCACGGTCGGATTCTTGCAACGCAGTTCAGCGTTGTTGCTGGCGTCCCATTCTCGCTGGTGCTACTGAAGGCGAGTCGGTGCTTGTGATGAGCTTGTAAAGAACATGATCGTGATATGCAATCCTTCGTCAAGCAAAACCCTGCGCACATGTTGGCTTCAGGGGCTACCAAGGAACGGGCACCCCGAGACAGTGGCAATTTATGCGGTGCTGCTGACCAGCATGGGCAGCCTGATCAGCTGGGCGGTGAGTCTGCTTGCGTCCTGTGTGTTGCCCCTGCAATCAGTTGTGCTCCACCGACTGTCTAAATGGCAGTGACCACGGTGGAGTTTTGACGTTCAGGCGCCATGCTTCAACAACCCTGCCTTCTCTGAGCTGGTGCGCTGCTTCCATTCAAGCATGCTACATTCCCACCACAGTTGGCTCCTTGTTCAGTGTGTACTAGCACGTGTGCAGACCCTCTGTATATTGTGGCATCCGTGTTTTATACTTCTTGTGTGAGGGTACAGTATGTAGCTGACAATTGATGCTGATATTTGCAGGTGCCAGCAAGGATGCGCAATCTGATCTATGCATTCGACCGCAGTTTCGAGATGGCGCTCGCGGCGCTGGCAGCGCCGCTTGTCGGCTGGATTGCAGAACACTACTTCGGCTTCAAGGTACGCGATTGTGCAACCATGCCGAAGGGGACACATGGCCTGGTCTTGTCGGTGTGACTAGAGGCCTAAGTCGCCACTGTGTGGAGCAATTTGCAGAGTGGTGTGGTGTTGCCTGTAGGGTACTGCCGCGACGACCGGAACTGCCAGCAAGGATCAGAAGTGAGGCAGTGTGGTGTTGCATTATGTTTTGTGCACAGTATGTGCATTTGCATCAAAGTGTGCAAGCAGTAGCACAGCAAGGATAGCCTGCTGGCCATGGGTGCAGGAACGCTGAGGCGCTTGGCAACGCACTGCTAGTGTGCATGATCTTCCCCTGGTTCCTATGCTTCGTGTTCTATACAGGTACATCAGTGTTGACTACGCTGTTGAGCACAACAGCACCTGCGTGCACATGCATTGCTTGTGCAGCAAGTTGAATGGTTTAATTGGATAACTAAACTGGAAGCTTGCTGCAGGGCTGCACTTTACATACCCACAGGACAAGCGGCGGGCGCATCAGCTGGTCGAGGAGCAACCACTGCTCGCTGCAGACAACGCCAGCTAGGGCACCGTCAACCGCTTTGCGTGCATGCTCTGAATGTGTCAAACTTTGCGGTGAGACGGCCTCAACTCTGTGACTACTGCGGGCATGCCAACGCATGCCATTTTGGTGGAGCACAATTGTAGCTGTCAGCAGACGATCAGCCCAGTTGAATGCGTGTGGACAGGCTCAGGTACGAGCTATTCCGAGTTCGAGCAACTGGCAGGTCATCATTTATGTTGTAAGACACCCTGGAACAGCAAACCACAACTCTGAACTCTGACCCGTTGCTGTATTTCAGCCTTGGCCATCTCTACCCTGAGAGCCTGAATACGTCTCTGAATTTGGTAAACGCTGAATGATCGGCAAGAAGACGGACATCTGCATATAACAAGCTGCACTCGGCCTAACAAATACCCGGCACCATAGGCATGGCGGAAGCACTGCGCCAGTCCCCCCAAAGCAACCTGTCTAGTCGATGTGGTGCGAGAACAAGTGCATGCCGCTGCCGCCCATGCTGCCTTGTCTGCGCAGCTTTCTCTCTTCGTTTGCAGCAACAGCGCTTGGCTGGCTGGCCACCACTGTCTCGCCGTCCGTCTCAAACTGCTTGCGTGCATTTGCGCTGCAGTTGCCAGCTGCGTCCGCTGCGGCTCTCGAGAAGCGGTTCTGCAACAATACAGGCTGGCTTCAATAGGATTGCAGCTGCCCTTTCTACTGACTATACCCAGAGCCACAGTGCGCCTGGACAACACTACTATCACCTCTTGTAATAGGCAATTGCCGCATAGCAAGATGAACAGCGGTATCTCCCCTTCGTTGTCAGGGTTGGTCGACTGCCAGCTATGCAGGGTGCTCATGCAGTGCTGGGACACACCTTGAGCGGCAGGCCCTCCCTGTTGACCAGCACGCGGCCCGACGAGGGCGCCAGCTTGATGTGCACCCGCAGCGGGCCGGGGTCTGTCGTGTCGGGGAGCTCCTGCTGCCACGGCTCGCCGTCCAGTCGCACGTGCGTGGTGTGGTTGCCGCCGCCTGCAGTGCACTTGACATATATCGGGTTCAACAGCGTGGCTTCAGGCTTAGCCGGATCATTTGCAGTGGTGTGGAAGCAGTAGTGGCTAAGTGCGGCGAGTAACATGGGTCATTGCTGCTTGGAGTCGCATCGTCTGTAAGCATCAGGCAGGGTTTGCAACGAAGGCCGGCAATCAGCTGCTGATGCGGAGAAGAGGAGCAGCAGCAAGCGTCGACTGCACCTGGCTTGCTGAGCTCCATGAGGAACTCGGAGCCCTGCGCCAAGCGCTTGCCGTGTATGCGCTTCCACAAATTGGTTAGCGCCATGAAGGTGTTGCCTGCATGCACACGTATCCACGTTGATCCTGGGTACACATGGTGGATGAGATGCCCACTACAAAGGATGATACCCAAAGCTCGACGCAAGTAAAGAATGAGCAGAGTATTGCAGTACTTATCACAGCGTGATGGCACTTGTAACGTTGTTCATAACGTTGTAACGTTGTACATAACGTTGTACATGTCAGCATACAAGGGTGCATCGTTTACAGCAGCTGCCGTGCCTGCTGACTCCAGCCCAATGACCTCGATCTTGCCATCGTCATAGATCGGCACGGATTGGCCACGCCGCTTGTCCTCATCCGCATCGTGCAGGCCCCACATGTCCCGTGAGCCTGTGTAGCTCTGCTGACGCAGACAGCAAGGGATCGGCTGTCCGAGAAACCTTGGCTCGGGCGTACTGAGTGTGTAGGTGCCTAGTGCTGATATTCGAGCTTGCCATCGTGGGCATCCCGATTGCACGGCCATCTATAAGACCGCTGTACCGCTCTAATCTGGTAGTGCGAAAGTGCACCTGCAGGTTGATGATGATGATAGCATGGACATGCTCAGGGATAGGAACGTCGCGCCATCCACCAGATAGCTCATCACGCTCACGGAGCTTCATCTTCGTGTTCAGCCTGCAGCAGAGATGTGCGCTCGAACAGGCAGCGGCATCCAGCAGGCAGGCTCGGTTGGTCACCTCGCTGTGTGCTGTGCATTCTGAGCGAAGAGGGCCGAGGCACTCACGGCCGGGGGCAGCAGAACCATCCCGTTCGACACGTCGAATAGAAGTACCTGCCATGTCAAGAGGGCCCAGGGAGTTGCAATCCACATGGCAATTTGATTATACACATGCACAACCAGGCCGCACAAGTCAGCTTTGCTGGGTGGCCAGGCACCAGAAGATGTTGGTCTTGCGCGTTGGGCTCAGCCAGGGCTTCATGGTGCGCAGCCGGTGGAAGCGGTACGCCACCTCAGCATCCAGCCCCACCGTGCAGTAGTACCTGAGATTGCATGCAACATCTCTGCTTCGTCACGATCAAAAGATGCTGCGAGGAGGGGATCGCTCAAAAGCGCACTTGCAGGGTGGAAGACCACGAGCTGATGCAAGCATGCATACACGCACCAAAAGTCGCCTTCAGCCCGGCCGCCGTTGCCCTTGGCATCTACTTTATGCATGGAGTGGGGCAGCTCCTTGATCAGGCTGCCGTCAGCTGCAGGGTGAAGCACTCACGTGCTCCAGCGTCATCGAACAGCGCACTGTGCAATGTGCACAGAGGCAACAGTGGGGAGCAGGACGCAGGCAGCAGCAGGAGCACTTACGTGCGTCCATGTCTATGTCCCAGCCATCAATTGGCCGAACTTCCGCCTTTGCAATGGCCTCGAGCTCCTTGTCCGCCTTATTGCGCCCCTGCACATGAAGCGAAACGTTGGACAGGTGCTCACAATTCGCGTCCTTGCCAACATCCAGCCATTGCGGAGGCAGCCCGATGGCCCTGACGCCTGTGCACCTTGAGTTGCCGCGGCCTCGTTTTCCGGCCCCACCCGAGGTTGACCGAGATGCCATTGCCTGCATGCAGCATGCTGATGACTGGGCAGGTGCGCATCTGGTGCTGAAGCTGTGTCCCGTGGCAGGGCCCACAGGCCTGCGCAATGCCAACTGTCTCGAGATCGCCTGACCTGTGCCGAGGGGGATGACGCCCACAGGTGGCGGCGGGTCCAGGTGCAGTTGCCGGGCAGTGGACAGCAGCCATGCAACGGTGCCATCGCCGCCTGCTGCCACCAGCCGCAGGTGCCTGCACGACAGCGAGCCTTGCGCCTGTCTGAGCACACCAGTCAGATCACCGGGGCAGGTGCTGACGAGCAGTACAGTAGGGCGATAGTTGGCATGAGCGGTCGACTCACTTCTTAATCTGCTTGGCAACCTCATCGCCCTTGGCCGCTGCAGCATCCAAGTTGGAGAACAGCTTTTTCAACACCTTGTCTGGGTGTTGCTTTGAGTCACTGATGTCCAGCACCTGCGGGCACAAGCGCCACATTGAGTGCACTGCGTACCTGCTGCCAAGTGCCTATGCATGATGGGTCAGCATTGCCAGCACCTGCTGCTCGCCAAGACCCTGGCGCAGCAGCTTTTGCAGCTGCGGGCCGCACTTGCCGCCGCTGCTGGGATTGATAAACACCAGGATTGGGCACTCTGGCGGGCCGCCGACCTCCTCGTGCGGAGGCACGCCCTCGCGATCGTCTATCTCCGGCACGGCATCCTTCAAGAACCGCACTGGGATGCTGCAGGCACGATGGAAAGCGTCAAAAGGACTGCGCGGTGAGCTGAGGCCCGCTCAGGAAGTGCCAGAGCAAAAGGATGCCCAAAGCGTGCAGGCGTAAGAAGCACTCACTGGTACTTGCTGCGGTGCACGACTGTGCTTGTGGTAGGGTCTACAGGGCGATTGCCGGCAGCAGGGTCATGGGCACCAGCAGCGCCATTCTGCGCCATGGCGTCTCCTGCCACCTTTTGCGGGGCTATATAACCGTTTCTGCGTGTCTGCTGAGCAATGGACGTGCCAAGGCGTTCAATACTGTCAGAAGCCCCTCCTCAATGAGTTGCAGACCGCTGCCTATCTGAGCCCCGCGCCGTGCAAGCAGACAAGATGCAACGCCAGCAAACGGTCGTGCGCGTCCCGCGATGCATGCAGGCAGTAGATTCGGGCTATGGACGGCACGATGTCGTTTCGAGGCGTGTGAACCTACGTGACTGCAGGCTGGGTCTGCCCAGATTACTGCATGCATTTGCTCAGCCCGTCCGAGGATGTTCAAACGCCGGCACCAGGCACACTGCGCAGTCGCGAGCTTGCACAATGCATAGTACTGCACAAGGCGTGTGTGATCTACCCAAAACGTGCAATAACGGCATGCTGTGCCCGCCTGAATGAACGATGTGTCATGATGACTAGTGTGCCGTAACCTGGACAGCTAGTAGATCTTGCTCACTTGCTAGGGGACGGTCGATTTTGTTCACATCACAGAGCGCCGTTTGCAAGGGCAAGCGCCAACAGCAGAAAATGTGCCAGTACATCCTGCAGATGCACTGCCACAACACTACATGACTGCACATGATGCGCAGGCGCCAATGACATCGCATAAAGCACTACAGTGCAAGTGCTGACACATCGCTTGTTCGCTTGCGTGTGGTTTGGTTGGCGTTGGGTTGCGACCTGGGGACGATCAAACGTTCAGCCTCAGCTTGAGCACAGGACACATGGATGTGCATGCGGCACACAGCCATATGCTTATTGGGACGAGCACTCACGCACGGCTCAGCACCATCTAGCAGTCTGCTGACTCAACACGTAACATGAAGCAGAACGCCAACCTGGTGCTCTCGTCTACTCGCTGCCACCTGGTCCCATACCGGCGGGAGCATGTGCTTCGCTACCATCACTGGATGGTGCGCAAAAGTCACACCCTTGATATGTGACGACGTTGCGTGCTCACACGCACGGCCATGTGTTCGAGATGCTTTTGAAATGTCATCACAGGAAGATGCAGAGCTGAGGGCAGCCACTGCTTCAGAGCGCCTCAGCCTTCAGGCATGCGGTGATCGTGTGCCCATGTGGACTGAGCTGGGAGCGGAAGTCAGGGCGAACTCTAGTCGAGCATGGCATGCAGACGTGCATCATGCACTGCTAACTTGTTGATGCCTCCGCAGGAGGAGTATGATATGCAGCGGAAGTGGGCAGACGATGCAGACAGTAAGCGCTTTCGTGTGCGCCACCATGCATGTTGGTCTTGACTTTATGATGTGGATATAAGTTGCGACTGCCTGAGTCCTCGCGGTTGCGGGCTGCAGAGTGCACCTTCATAGTGCTGGATGCTGCCACGCCAGACACAGAGGGGACCGGCAGCCACGGTGGAGGTGCATCTGTTGTACCCCGCCACTTTTGACCACCTGCAGCATGCCTCATGTCAGCTGACACAGGTGTGCATGTTTGACAGGTATGGCGGGTGATGTCAATCTGTTCTTCAATGACATGGACGGCAACACAAGCGTCGCTGAGATTGAGGTGCAAACTTCTGCCTGGCAATGCCCCGCGTGCCGCTGCTGTATCCACTACAGCATGGCGTCATCTAACTTGCAGCCTGCAGGTCATGATTGCTGAGAAGGGCAGTCGGAGGCATGGCCTGGCGGAGGCAGCCCTACAGATGGTGATGGCGTATGCAGCCCAAGATCTGGTGAGCCAACTCAGCACCTGCGAATGCGACGCACAAGTCATTGCAATGCACAGCCTTTACGTGGTTTGGGGTCAGGTTGCAGAAAGCTACATCATCATGTCCAGGGAGTGACCAAATTTTGTGCCAAGATTGGCGAAGACAACAGCGCATCCCTGGCCCTCTTCCAGCAACGGTTGGGATTTGTAGAGGTTTCACGAAGCAAAGTCTTTCAGGTTGAGAGCAGGCTGCCCAACGTGCGAGAATCCAGCACGAAGAGTGGATTGACTGTGCCCTCCGCAGTGCAAAACTGTCACTGTTTCTTGGCCGTCATGCAGGAGGTCACCCTCGAGAAGGAGATGAAGCGCACAAACCTTGAGACACTGTGGGCACAGAATTGCGACTGGAGGCGTGGCCAATACGACGACTAATGTTCCATTTCGATATCTAACGTTCCTAGTACGATATCCTTTCTGTGACACTCAGCTCAGGCACCGATAGAAGCAGCTCAGTTCTCAGCACTGCTTTTCAGTATTGTCTGATGGAATGTACACCCACATAGAAACCACGAACGTTGCAGAGACCAGAGCGACACTTCCCCATAATACCTCACCGCTGGCAGCGGGGGCTACAGCAGCCATCGCTAATGTGCACATGCTCCCGGCAGCAGCTGCACTGCGATACAGGCCCATGCTGGCAAATGTCCTGCCCCCGCACCCTTCTGTATGGACCTGCGCGCAGAGATGCACATATTTTGCAAGTCTTGAACATCGTGAGCTATCTCAGAGGTATCAACTGCATGTCAGTGCATTCGGTCATTGACCATGTTGCACCTGCATCAACATGAGCCCCAACAGCGCTGGTGGCACAGCCAGCATGGTGTTGAGGTCTGGCAGCCTCAGCGTGTATGCTGACAGTGGCAGCAGCATCTGCGCCACACAGCTTGGCACCGCCATGAGCAGGGTACAAAGGATCATGACCCACAGGAGCCCGAATCGGTGCAGGTGCTGTGGCGATGTTCCCTGCGTAAACATGTACACACGCTTCTGCTGGTGTCCTCTGGTATTGTTGCACGGTCTGAAGGATGGAAGCATCTGGACAGTGAAAGCAGGAGGGCAATGACCATGCCAGTGCAGGAATCACCTTGTTGCCAAGAGCAGATGTGCAGCCAGCAAGCGCAAGCGCCATGGCACAGGCAGGGTGCAGGACTGCTGCGAGCACCGCCAACAGCAAGGCCCACCTTACACTGCACACGGAGTGCAGTCATCTGAAACAGTCAGTGTCGGTCGTCTGCATAGCATCCAAAGCAGCATGCAAGCAGGCGTCTCACCTGCGGACCACCTGCTTTGGGTCCCGTGGGCTTGGCAGCCGCCTGCTGCTATGCTGCTTGCGGGTGACTGTGCTGCACAGCTGAGTGCAAGCTGCTGCGGCAGCTGCTGTCAATGGCGCACACAACAGCAAAAAATCAACAAGGCCGCCTGCAGTGGCCGCCAGCAACAAGCTCTGTCCTGCTGGCATGCTGATCGCGGTGTGCTGCGCTGTGGTGGCATGCACTAGAGCCTGCATGGCTGCAAATGCTGGCGCCACTGCGAATGCAGACCACTGAGGTGCCTGTCTGTGTTGTCCACCATGCAGTGCCAACAGCACCAGAGCTACTCCACCGCACAGTGGCAGCAGCAGGTAGGCATGAAGATGCAGCACGTGCACCATAGCCGCTGGACCGTCCCAATGCAGCCTGCGTTACATATGCTCGATGTCAGCAATAGTCAGCAGGCGACTATCAGACGCCTCATGTCAAACTGCAGACACAGGTGCTGACCTGAGGGTTAGCCCACAGCGCGGGTCACTGAGCAAGCTGATGCGGTCTGCTGCGTCCAAGGAGGAGTGCCACAGCGGCAGGCCAGGTTCTGCAGCCCAGTAGGTCGGTGCAGATCTGTGACTTGATATCTGGCGTTCGACCTGGAACTGTGGTGCCCAGCAGTCTGTGTGTGCGCTGCTGGGCGCTGTCAGGGTAGGTGCTGGCTGCGCTGACAGCCTGAACGCAGTGGCCGTAAGCCACCATGGCATGGACCGCCGGCTGATTGTCGCCAACAGGTCATGTTGCGCTGGCAACTTCTGGCCAGCATTGAGCATGGCTGCCCAATGCCACTGGGCCTCAGGTGCTCGTGCCAGTACCTGCGTTTACACCGCGTCATATCAATGACAGCAGGATTCATGGCGCTTGCATGCAGGACACAGCCAAGCACAATGATTTAGCATCCACAATGGGGACTGGCCACCTGACCGATGATGCCTGCAGCTCTATTGGAGGCAGTGTCGAGCCATAGCATGAGATGGCTGGCTGATGGAACTGCCACCACCGACAGCACCCAGGCAGCTTGAGACATGTAGTTTCGCCGCCCTTCAACCACCTCCTGCCACAGCCTGAACAATGGCAACCATGTGTTGGGAGAGCTTCTCAAAACGAGGAGTCTGTACATGGTTGTAGCTGAGACACAACCAAACTTGCTTAACCATACTAACCTTCGGTCCTGCACCTCGAGTTTGAGCGCAGCGTTCATTGGTGGCAGCACTTGCGCCTGCTGTGTCACTTCCAGCAAGCTGTTATCTGAGTGCTGCAGAAACACCCGGAATCCAGTGCAGGGCTGCAGGCCTGCCACGAGCACCGCCAGCTGTCCCCGCTCCGCCGAAGACGCATCCCACCGCCACCAGCTGCTGCACCATCAGCAAACAGAGGAGGCAATCACCCGCCAGGTCAGGCCAGCGCCACAATGCCGTGCACCTCTGTGGAGAATGCACCACTTGCCTGATGTTCAATTGCACGCCTGGCTCTGGAAGGCTGACCAGCGACCCCTGTATGACTGTTGCCTGATCTGCTGCGCGGTGAGGCATTGCCTGCTGGCAGCTGTCATCCAAGCTGCCTGCTCCTGAGCTGCCTGTAGCTGCAGCCCTGTCCTTTGTGCTGCTGCTGCCGCCTTCAGTGACTGGCTGCTGGGTGCCGCCTGGGGACCAGGCAGGCTCAAGGCCAAGGTGCTCGTGCACCAACTGCTGCACTGCCTGTTGGCGGTGATCCATTACAATGCCAGGCAGCTTCAGCAGAAGCGCTGCCAGCCTGACGACCAGCTGATTACACCACGCGATGGCCTGCGGACGATATTGACTCTGTCACTGTTTCCCGGCAGTTGTGCATGCTTATTGTGGTAGGTGACAACGGTATTGCTTGTAAGCATCTGGCATGTGATCGCAGGGCAATACAGCAGGTGAGCTTGCAGCCAGAGCTGGACACCTGATGGTCTGCGGTCGCCCAGATGCCAGGCATCTGGTCAGTGCTTCCCTCAAAGGCCCACCCATCTAGCACCAGCTGTTGCAGTGACGTCAGCTCCCTTGGCACCTGCAGTCCATTCCCGCAGCCAGTCGAAAAGGCACATGCATGTGCAGACTTCATACCAGTGCAGCAGCTGGAGGCCTGTGTTGCACCTGCACATCTGCTGTACCGCCCGCAATGGAGACCATCGGCACTGACGGGCCTGCCCTGCCATTGAGGCGGCGGTAGAAGCGTGCCAGAGCTGGCTGGAAGTGTGCAGGCGATCGCTGGTGCGGCGACGCCAGAGTCACCAGTGCCAGTACTGCTGATACCCCTGCATACACTCGTGATGGCGCTTAACATGTGTTGATCGTACAAAGCCACTTCCTGCTTGGTGGCCGCTGTGATTGTTGCGAAGCACACCATCTTTGCTGCCAGCCGCCAGATGCGCCACCGCTGCGCGTGCCACAACTCCGCCCATCGAGTGCCCAACAACAATGATGCGCTGGGAAGTGCCGCCCGTTGCATGTTCAGCATGCTGGACCCACAGCCAGCGCAGGCAGTCCACTGCAAATGCCGTCTGCTGCTCCTGCACAGGGCACAGGCACGGGCATACATGTTGATGGTGCCATGGCGGTGCGCCTGCAAGCCGCATGCTGGACTTTGTGTTGCAAACGCCTCGAAGCGCCATTGACAAATGCCAGCTAACCAGCAGGGCGCCATCGAGGGCTGAGCGCTCCTCCTGGAAGTCCGCAGCATACCACTGCAGGGCCCAATCCTGGGGCCCACGCAGCGCCTGCCTTGCCGACTCAGACGCCAGCGACCGCACCTGGATCAATGTTGGCATGTGACACATTCCACTCTGATGCTGCAACACTGCTTGCGGAACACCCTACTGAGTGTGTCTATCCTGTCTACCTGTTTCAGGTTGCCGCCGTTCCCCGGCAGAAACAGCACCGGGACCATTGTGCTGTTTTCTGCTGCGAGCATGACATACGAATTGTGGTATGTTCCAAAAACTTGAGGTCACTGCTGATCAGCATACAACACATTTATCCGCAATCGCAAAGCTGATCTGCTACGTGCCGTGTGGAGCAACAGTTGCTTCTGTGTCTCGGTAAAGGAATAGCCCATAGCGGCGGGAGAGCTTGCTGTCGACATTCACACGCTCGTAGGACGGATGCATGTACGTCATTTCGCATTGGTATGGTGCATGCGAGCGGCGGTGCAACACAACTGCCGTGTGCAGAAGTGCACCAAGCGTCAAGAAGGCTGTCGCAGTGCGGCATGCTTGCAAGGGCATTCAGTAGCCGTACACGCTTGCTATGCTATCGATGCTGCAAGCTAACGTGCTTTGTTTCCTCCGTTATGCGTTCCGGAAGTATTGTTCGATCAATCAGCCTAAGCGTTGCCTGTAGCTTGCCGACGACAGTAGTTGCAATAATAGAACACAAGGTAGCGACTGTATACAGACCCGAGAATCAGCACGCAGCCTGCGCAGCTTTTGCGACGTCTAATGCGTTGCTCGTTGCTTGCATGCACCGATCTGACGTCAGCATCACGATGAAGTGCTGTAAGACATCTGTCTGTTGTCACAGTCATCTTTGCAAACCGTCAAGATGCGACAAGACTTCTAACAGCATCGAACAGTGCACCAGTCGCCCACGCTGTTTGCCTGCAAGTGCATGCCAAGTTGTGCTGGATCACTTCGAAGCCTGCAGCAGACCAAACCTAGGCATCAGGGCTAAGGTTGCACATAAGAACAATCTTGACCTTATGGTTTAGTGGTGCTTGGCAGCAGGTCTTTGAAGGTGAAGCAGTGTGTCCATACAAGTGGGGCGCTGCAGTGAACTGACTATGGCGCGTCTCATGGGATCCGTCTTGAGTCCGGTGCTGGGCGGCGTCAGCTCGCTTCTGGCACCGCTACGTCCGACTCCGGGGCCGCCTGCACTGCCTATCGCAGACGCCGTGAAGCCAATACCGCCAACATCAGGCGCTGAGCTTGAGGAGGCTCTGCAGCAGCTGGATGCCAAGAAGCAGGCCTGGGTGGATCTGCAAGACACCGAGAAAGCAAAGCTGCTGCGCCGCTGCATCGCATGTACGGTGGCGGTGTCCCGGGAGGCGGCAGAGGTGGCTACAAAAGTGAAAGGCTCCTGGGGCAGTGGCATTGCGGAGGAGCACATCGCATGGGTGCCCATCGTGTCGGGGATGCGTGAATATGCTGAGGCACTGGAGGGCAAGGCGCACCCGATCGGCATGCGCCAGCTGCCGAGCGGGCAGCACATCATCGACATCTTCCCCAGTGGGCTGGAAGCGCTGCTCTTTGGTGGCTGGAAGGGCGAGGTGTGGGTACAGCCCGGCAAGGAGCCCACCCTGGGCACGCAGCGCTTCCATGCTGAGGCGATGGGCAAGGTCGCGCTGGTGCTGGGCGCCGGCAACCAGACGGCCGTGGCCGCACTGGACATCCTGCACAAGCTGATCGCCGAAAACGCTGTTGTCATCTGCAAGATGAACCCGGTCAACGAGTATGTCGGCCCCTACCTCATGCGTGCCTTCAAGCCTCTGGTGGAGGAGGGCTATGTGAAGTTTGCGTATGGTGGTGGGAAAGAGGGCGCCTTCCTCAGCAATCACCCACTGGTGGGCAGCATCCTGCTGACTGGCTCTGCTCAGACGTACGACGCAATCGTCTGGGGCGCAGACAAGTCCAAGACGAAGCGGGCTGTGACAAAGCCGGTGGATGGTGAGCTGGGATGTGTGACGCCCTACATCATCTGCCCCGGCGGCAACTGGAGTGATGCTGACATCGACTTCCAAGCCGGGCAGGTGGTAACGGGGCTGGCGCACAATGCCGGACACAACTGCACCAAGGCCGAGGTGGTGGTCACCGCCGCTGAGTGGCCGCTGCGGGACAAGTTTCTGGACGCCATCAGGCGGCAGCTTGGCAACGTCCCTGCTAGGAACCCGTGGTACCCCGGGAGCACTGAGCGAGCACAGGCGTTTTGCAAGGCATTCCCCGACGCAGAGGAGATTGCCGATCGGGATGGCGCCATGCCGTGGCGCTTCAAGGCTGGCCTGACCCCCGATCAGGCGCGTCTGGACACAGAGAACTGGTGCGGAGTGCTGCAGGAGGTGGCTCTGCCGGGGGCCGCCCTGGCAGACCCGGACGCCTTCCTGCCGGCTGCCGTGCAGTTTGCCAACGACCGCTGCTGGGGCAACCTCTCCTGCAGTCTCTTCGTTTCACCCCAGGTGCAGGCGCAGCATCAGCAGGCATTTGAGCAGGCTGTGGCCGGGCTGCGCTACGGCACAGTGTGCGTGAATGTGACCAACATCATGGGATTCTGCATCGCGCGGTTGCCGTGGGGCGCCTTCCCTGGCAACACCCCAGAGAACATCCAGAGCGGCAACTGCGCAGTGCACAACACGTGCCTGGTGGACTTCCCACAGAAGGGCGTGCTGTACGCTCCCTGGCGCATCCGCCCGACGCCCTTCTGGTCGCCCTTTGCCCAGAATGCCGAGGCGCTGGTGCCCCGGGCCATGGCCTTCATGGCATCTCCGTCACTGGTGGCCATGACCCCACTGACTGTTTCGGCCCTGCTGTGCTGAGCGGCTGGGTACCGAACGCAATGCAATGACCTGACATATGCAAGTTCCTGGGACGGCAATCCGTACCAGCAGCCGATGCCGACAGGGGTTTCAATTTTGACACTGAAGTCGATCACTGCGTCAGGTTTGGGTGGCATGCAGGCCGCTGACTTCTGTTCTGGTATACTTTCGACTGCCGACTCAGCAGCAGCGACCTACACCATGAGGCCTGTTCTGTTTCGCCTTGTAAGTCCATACGTGTGCTAATCTGCTGCGGTTGTGTTGATGCCTGGTACCAGCTTACATCAGGCACTACCTCTGAAGGCTGTGCTGGAGCGCACATCAAACCTTGAACTGTAGCACTGGCCTCATACAAGCTACACTCGAGCCTGAACAAAACAGCTGATTGGCAACCTGCTAGGTTGCCACTGAAACCTCTTGCCATGCTGTGCATGCGTGCTGCTATTTTAGCCAAAACTTGCCCACCATACATCACTTAGCATGAGCAGATGGTCAGCAGGCAAACACAACACAATGCTGGCTGTATCCCTGATCCCATGCCACACGTCACAGCAAGCTCACACGGCCAACCCTGTGTCTCAAAATGCAACCATGGCGCTATGCCACATTGAATCGCCTGATGTACAGCAGCATGCCAGCAGCATGCCGCACGTCCCAAAACTGTTGTCTGCGGCGTCATTGAAGCCAGACGTGGTCATCTGCTGTCAGCTGTGCTGCATCGTCAGCTGCGCAGCATCTGCACGGCCAGCCCTGTCTATGTCGCGCGCCTGCAAGTGATACACGATGGTCTCATCAGACCTGAGATGCAGTCCGGCACCATCTCTGTGCAGATTGACTGCGGCATAGGAGGCGGCATGTGGGCATTGGAAGCACCTGGGCCGCCTCCCGATCGGTGGCATACGTGAAGTGCAGCCCGCAATAACACAGCACGCACAACGTCCATGGCACGATCGTCATGACCAACAGAGCGTCGCTGAGGGCGGCAGCATTCTCCGCATCATGACCTGTGCCTGCTGCTGCTGAGCCCTGCAGCCATATGACATTACTCGAGGCAATCATGCTTATGTGCTGACAGCTCTGCGCATGTTGTGGTGCAATGCCGAAGTCAGTACACACACGGTTGACTGAACCCAACAGCCTGCATGCAGCTGATGACTGTGGCAGCAAGGTGTGCTACCGTGAAGCCAAAGGCGTGCTGGGCTAGGTAGCCGACGAGAGGCGCGCCGCACGCCGCCAACGCGCCCTCCAGCGACCGGTCGAAGGCATATATCAGCGTCCGCAGGTGCTGCACAGCATGCGGGTGCCCGTTCACCCAGGGCACAGCCACATGCAAGGCAGCCCTCAAGAATACATTCCACCGGAGGGCCTCAGCCCACCCGCACATGGAGGACACCCCGGACGCACCTCTGGCACCACCTCAGCAAAGACGACCACATTGCACACTGGGCCCGGCCAGGATGTCAGCAGCCCCATGGCCAGCAGCACGAGGCCGTACACCCAGGGCATGCCGCCTGTGGCCGCCTGCGGCAGGCCCTGCATCACGTCGAAGACCACCACAGGAGTCAGCCTGGAATGCACTGGCGAGTACACGTGGAGCAGCACTGCGATTCCCTGGGGCAGTAGACCGGACGGGGTGATCACGAGGCGCACACCCCAGCGGCGCCGCACCCTGAAGATCAGGAGGCAGAAGGGGATGCCGCTGGCGACGCTGAGCTGGCACAGCGCCACACGGCCGTGCGCCGGGTAGCGCCGCGCCGCCCAGTCACCCACAGCACCGCCGATGACGCCGCCTGCAGGGCGCCCAGCAAAGGGGCTGCAGGTAGCTGCACCCGTGCATTGCTTGCATGTGCCCAGCACCACGTGCACGCTGGCATCATGGACACGGGCCTGCAGTCTGCAGCAAAGCACAGTCTCGAATATGCACGGGTGGCTGTGTCGGGGCAGGGTCGCACCAAAGGCCTGACCGACAAGGAAGGCCACTGTGATGCAGGAGGCGGCCAGGTCGGACATGCCCAGCAGCTGCAGGTACAACGTCAGAAAGGCGAGCGCATTCCCCGGGATGCACCCTGCAGGTAGCGTCACGGATATTCTAGAGCTGAGGCCTATTGTCGATATTCTAGAGGTGAGGCCTATTGTCGAGGGATGCTGTGGCGTGAGTGCCCACAAAATGGCACAACTTCTGATGTGGTCCGCACCTACGACCCCTTGACTACTGATGATGGCGAAGGATGGCACCGTCACGACCCCCCTGGCATCATGCAACAGGTTGTGCAGGCTGCGGGGGGCACCGGCCGCTGCGTTGGCTCGCCGTCGACGCTTCAGCACCGTGCGGGGGTCTTGGGCAGAGCTCCAGTACAGCACGCCTGCAGTGCCACCAGCACAGCAGCATCTGGCCGTGAAGACGGTGACAAGCCTGTGCCTGCCGAAATTGCCGGCGCGCGCTGCTGTGTGAACTGACGAACCAGCTGCGGGGGGCGCACACACCAATGACGAAACTGATGATGGCGATCGTGATGAAGGCTGCGCGCCAGCCCTCAAGCCCGAAATGATGCTTTCTTCCTGCGCAACAGTGCAACAATGGCAGCCTGACACATGTGTCCCCCGCCTTCCGTGTGACACTGTTGTGTCTGATACCCAATGGGATTGATGGGTTCCATCAGTGCAGCACCGCATGCTTCACCCATGTTGGCGCATGCTCACCCATGTTGGTGGCGTACAATGCTCCAAATGCACCGCCCAGCAACGAGGTCATCTGCAGCAATCCAAAGGCTGTGCCTCTATCGCCCTCAACATGGAAATCTGCAGAGAAAAGGGTCAACATGGTCTGCTGCATGCGCATTGATGTGTATGCCACGCCAAACCTTCACCAATGCTTAGCAACTCCAGCACCATACAATGTGCACCTGCAATGGTGCTCTGCACATTTGGCACGATCAGGGCAAGGCCAATGCCAGTCGTTGCCCAGAGCGAGAGGCTCAGCGCTGACACTGACGATGTGGCGCAGAAGCCTGCTGCCATGACTGCCCACAGGATGCAACCGATTGATATCACCCACACCCTGTCGAAGAGGTGCCCTGCACTATGAGCAGGAGGTTCGTAAACTGCCAATGCCGTGCAATGAAGCAAAGCTATGGCAGCAGAAGCAGCAGCAGGAGTGTTTGTGCCAAACCTGCGAGGCCACCAAAGGGACTGGCCAGAGCCTGCATCAGGGCACGTGCCAGCGTGAGCTCTCCCAAGGCTGACGGTCCCGCATCGAAGCTGGCGCCCACAAAGCGGTACACCGCCGGCAGCATCTGCCTGCAGGCGCCTTGAGAGTGTCATGGCGCCCATGAAGCTTGCTGATCAACCATGTGGGTTATGTTGTTGCAGTTCTTCGTGTTGACACGGATACAAAAAAGCAATGTCGTACTCGTCCGTACGCTCCATGACGACTGCCAGGTTGGACAGCAGCGTGGTGCGCCTGCGTGCTGCTGCCCAGGTGCCATCGCAAACCGCCAGCTGCTCCGCCTCCTCCTGCAAGGTCGCCGGAGAGCAAGGTCGTGCGTGGTTTCCACTACCGTGCAGAAAAGACTCGACACAGCACAAGATAGAAGGGGACTCCCAACATTACCTTCTCCAGCAGGCCCGCAGCCTCGATGTCCAGGGACGCTGCAGCAGACAGGCGTCCGGCATCCGGATCACGCTGGGGGTGCACTTCGGGCGTGACGGTGTCATGGGCGGAGGCAGCCGGATGGGCTGCGTCCTCACTGTGCGCATCCTGGTACCTCATGATCGCATCCTCCTACCGTCATGCATGCGCAATGGCTGCGCCATACAGCAGGCGACCGTGCAGTTGCGTTCTGGAACGCTGCACACAAGGGCATTTGCACGCTGATTTGCTGTGCATCAACCTCCAGTGAAGCTCAGGGTACAACATCAGACAGTGCATTTCGAGACTGTTTGTCACATCCGATATAAATTAGTTTGCCTTGCCAGGCCAAGCGAGGACGCCCATCCGTCACCAGGCAGGCTACGACAGCGTTATGCCGTGCACGCTCTGCAACGGGTGAAAGTGTATGTGGAAGGGTCTGATGCATGTTGACCTTCCTGTCATCTGCCATCTTCTGGCGGTACAACTGGTACAATGTGGGCACAAGCGCACGACCAACTTTACAAGCTGGCCCAGCGTCATCTTGTATATGACAACATCGATACATATCAGCATTGCTATGCGCGATTGTGCTTGCACGGCTGCACTTTCCTCCCGCCTTGCGCTGCGTATCCGCTGGTGGTGCACCGCCGCAGGTGGGGGGCAGCATTCGCCATGGAGACTGCAGACTTCCACGGCAGACAGCTGATGGGTACATTCAGATCCGGCTACTACAGCAGGCCGTGCACGCAACGCTTCGCATGCGTCGGGGCCATTGCGATTGCAGCAGGCGTGGTGCCGTTGTTTCTGGTGCTTTGTGCGCTCCACTGCATCTGCTGCCCCAGCTACTTCAGGTACTGAACGCACTCGCACGATGTAGCTCAGAGTCTTGTGTTGGGCAGGATAACTTTCTGTGACCTTCTTCTGCAGCTTGACATGCAAAGCAACTGCACAGTGAGCATGCACAATACCCAATATATACCCATTACATCGGCATGCGCGCTTGACAAGCAAAGGCACCGTGCAGGGACTTCTACAGAAGCCACCGCACGCCGAAAGCAGGACCCGTGACACAGACGGCATCACAGATGCCTGCGCTGCAGCAGCAGCAGCAGTACGGGTCTGGCTGGATGCCGCCGCAGCTGCAACCAAATGCAACATACTCGATGTCAAACCCGAACTGGCAACCGCAGCCGTCTCCTCCCCCCCGGTGCAGACAGCAGCATAGCGGCGGGCTGGCCCGTGGCTCAGACTGGCGATCCCCACAAGGTGCCTGGGGGATACGCTGACCAGGCTCAGCTGTAAGCTGCTCCAGTATGGACGGGGAGCAGCTGGCCCTTACGAAGGCCAAAGCTGCTGCACCACTGCTGCACGCTAGCTGCTGTGCCGACCTTTCAAGGCCGCAATCGCTGGCACCAGGACACCAATTCAGGTGATGGATCACCACCGGTACAGTGCTGACTGTTTGCATTGATGGTCAGCATCAGAGCACCATGCTGTGTTGCACTCAAATTGTGTATGTTGTTTGTATGTGCAGGGACTGCGTGGAGGTTGATCACCTGCTGTCAGGCCTGCAGAACGGGTTCATCAACCGAGTCCTGTCAAGGAGGTGCAAGCTATTCAATCGCCACGCCCATCTGTGACGCGGTACAGTTTGAATGCCGTCGACCTTGCAATCAACCAAGCAACCAAAGCCCTGCACGATATCGTGACATGCAGATATGTGCGTTTCTTTTGCAAGTGGCTGGTAGACTCTTTGCATTTTGTGTCGGTCGCTGTGCTGCGCAACAGTTTGGGGCGGTAGGGTACAACACCTCCTTTCCCTGACTACTGTCTATATTTCCTAGGAACGTTCGTTTCAAGGTGCAGCCTATTTCGGTTGTGATGTCATCGAAGAGACTTTGCAGCAATCCTTGCAAGAGTGCCTGCATTGCAAGCAGGGCTGTGCATGTGTACAGCATCCACAGCATATTGTCGTCAAGTTGAGTCTGCAACCGAATATCCAGCTTCCAGCTGCCTGCAGCTTCCAAGAGCATCTGCAGAGCACTCACCAACATGTCCTGTGCGCACAGCGGCGCCAGCGACGTGTTCAGCCACGCTCTGCCGTCGTCGCGCCCACTTCCTGCCACGCAACCAGTCTGTAGCTGAGGGCGTCAACATTAGCAACAGCGTCAGGTACTGCACCCATACATCCGCTGGGTCAGTTGCTGGGACGTTGGCTGGTGGCACGGCCCGCCCGTTATGAGCCTGTGTAGATGCAGCTGCGCTGATTGATCTGACAATCCGCGCAGTATAAGCTGGTGTACATATGCCGTTAGGGCTGTCGTGCACAGCAGGGTGCCCCAGTCAGCACTGGCACTTTCCTGGTCTCAGCGGCAGGGTGCCGCGTCATTGTCCAGAGACAGTGTGTTGATTTCCGTCGAGAGACCGTCGTGAGCGCTGGTCTAGGCAGCAGGGGTAGTCAACTCTGATGTGCGACGTTGGTTGACGCGCAGGGCGCAGCAATGGGCAGATTACTGCCGGAGGTGCAGGCGCACTCACGCAGCCTCCTTGGAGGTTACTACCGGTGAGTTCTTAGTCATGATGAGTGCGTTTGGGCGATCAAGATGCGGTACTTCACTCACGCGGCCACGATCAAGGCAGTTGACATGGGCGGAAGTTGGGTGTTCTGCTGCTGTGTGCCAGTTCTGAAATCAAGGTGTGATCTTCTGGGCTGCAGGAATGGCGTCTACTACAACACCGGCTACTCGTGAGCTGTGTCCCCTCTCCTGTGCCTGCTTTAAGTATCCAGGCTGTGTTGCACGTCGTGCTCCTGTTGACGCTTGTGCTGAGGACGTGTGGCCAGCGCAGGTGTTACAACCGGGCAGGCTGCCTGGCAGGCGCGATCATTGGCGCCGTCGTGTTCGGACTGATCGCGCTGATCCTGTTCATCTGGCTGATGTTGCGGCTCAGGAAACAGCGGGCCGCACAGCAGGCATACTACAACCAGCAGGTGCGGCTGGCTTCACCTGCTGCGCAGAGTCTGCAATGCTTCTGCAGTTGGTGTCCGTCACAACATCAAGCACGTGTCAGAGGGGGGCGGTCGTAGGTCAGAAGCGCATTTCTCCCACAATCTGCACGATTCGTTATCTGAGTTCAACCACCTGCTCCATGCAGAACCAGCAAGGATATGGCGCCAACACTACGGCGGCGCCGCCATACCCAGGCTACACGAACCAGTATGGCCAGCCTTACCCGCAGCAGCAGCAGCAGCAGCAGCAGCCGTACCCGCAGCCCGGCTACGCCCCGCAGGCGGGCGCCGGCGCTGCCGCCCCCCCGCCTGCCAACATGACCGACGCGCAACGCGCCGAGTGGGAGGCCGAGCAGTACGCCAAGTGAGCCTTCGGCACACCGTAACTCGCACAGTGTGCAACTGATATGCAGATGGCAGACTGATGCAGTGTCACCACACCACGCTGGTTCAAAACGAAAAACAACAGTGAACATCAATGCAAACAGAGCAATGCAATGTCTTGCAGGTACGGCGAGGCCGGCCTTGTTCAGGGCTACCCTGCGAACGGCCCATCCAATGGCGTGCAGATGACACAGATCCCGCCCGGCAAGTGATCTTTACAATATCTGGCAGCCACCAGTGCGGGCACCGCACCGCCACGCTGGCAAGCAACGGATCATACTGCTGAGGATGCCATCAAGCAGCGTACCAGAACCACCATTGTCCGAAATGCTTGCGAAAGTCCGAACATGGTTTAGGCTGTCCTACTGGCAATAGGCACATCGTTAGGTTACGATATTCTTTGTTGTCTTTTTCCCATCTGTTGTAAAACCACCAATTGTAATGGTTACATGCTCCATGCTGCCGCCAAGGTCTTCTGCGAGCAGCGCTCATAGCAAAGCACCCAGTCATGTTCAACCAGATCGACCAGGTCTCGACATCACTTCGAGGCAGCTGTCTTACAGCCTGCTACTTGGGCGCAACTGCTCCTCAGGCTCCAATATCCTCTGTGGCCAGCCCAACTAAGCCCCGACATTTCTGCAGGCGGCCAGCTGCTGCACATGGCCCAGCAGCTGCTGCCGCAGCCACTGCCCCACCGCCTTGGTGCCATCCTGCGCCAGCTCCATCACCTGAGAGATGCATGCCCACCGTTTGATACATCTCACACCTCACTCTGTTTGCAAATGTGCAAAAACAGGCATCAGACTCCCCAACTAAAGCTGAGTAAGTGATGTTGTGTCTGTTTATATGTGGCTGGACCTACTCACAAGAGCAAGCCGACTGATGCGGCATGCATGCAGAGCAGGTGCCAGCGGGTGCACAGCCGCAGGAGCTGCAGCCGTCACCACAGCAGTCCTCTCTGAAGGGTAACTAAGGCCAGCCTGAGACTTGCAACTCATGCGTCCACTCTGTCCTTCAATGTCATGGGCATCCCACCCTGATGCAGCTTTGTCGCTGACAACTTGCACGCTTGCAGACTGACAGCCACATGATTGCAGCTGTCTGTTCAGTGGACAAAAGAATCGAGGATGGTGTCACACACCGTCTCAAGGGTGTCCATTGGCAGCTTGTCGTCGAGCTGCAGCAGCGGGATGGCATCGAGGTTGATGTGGGCTGCCAAGGTCAGTGTTGCGCCGTCGCCCGCCTCCTCTAAGTGGTTCAGGTCCAGCAGCGGCGTCGACTCCAGGTACCCAACTGTGCACGCCGCGATCATGTCCCGGAGCGGCACGCCTGGCATGTCAGTGCGAATCCCTTGGCAAGTGCTTGCCTCCGGACTACCCTGCCCATGCTGAAGCCGCCATCTGCGCATACAATCTGATGGCAGAACCTGAAAGTCTGTGAGCAGGGAGCTTGCCAACCTGCGTGGGCTAATGCCAGCATGGCGGCGTTGATGCAGGCTGCCAGCACACTGCCCTCAGCTGCCAAGATGTGCACAAAGACATCGACCTGCAATGGCGACACACCTCGTCATGCGAGCGCTGCCAGCTCAGGCAACTGTCACAGTGCCCCGTGAGATTTGTGTCGTAGATTGATGTTGAAAGAGCAGCAGCGGGTGGCTGTGCGGTAGTGCGGTGACAGACCTGCGATCGAGGCAGCAGCTCCGTGATGATTGTCTGCTCCAGGGCCCCCTTGAGAGCACGAGCTGCTTCAGCGGCCCGTCGGTCGCTGCGGCCTGCGCGCCGTGCGGCAGCTGTGGCGAACGCCGCTGAGCCGACCTCGACATTAACGATCGCGCGGTCGTGCTGTATCTCACCCCGAGTGCCAACCTCGTGCGGGCCATACACGGCTGCCACCACCTGTTGCCATACCACTGGTGATCAGGTGGCGTCCAGCTTTAAGGCCATGTGCCACAGCCCAACATCCTCAGAAGCAGGCACGTCACTCGCCTTTGTGTGGCCGATCTCGAAGCTGGCTGATCCGTTTGCGTTGGCAAGGGTCCCCAGCTCGCACTTGAGGCGGCGCAGTTCTTTGGGTCGGCGGCCGTCAATACGCAGACCCTCGGGGTTGATAAACTCCATCAAACAGCTCCGCTGCTCCTAGATTTGTAGCATCATCCTGAGATCATGCGAACTGCCGTCGGCTAGACTTCTGTCGTCAGATGCCAGGCTCGGGCTGGTTGCCAGCTGGTATGCGCCGCTAGTGCATCAAGCTCATCACGACCGTTGTAGGGCAAATCGTGCCGATGACCCTGCTTTGACAATATCGGCTCACGTGCACAAACCGTCAACCCGCCGATACTGTTGTGAAACTGCACTGGTTTGTACAGTGCGCAGAATGGTGCTCACAGCAGATCTCAGACAAAAGTGTGTGGCGATGCAGGTGCTACACCAAGCACAGGCGTCTGCTACTTTACTGAGGTGTAGATACAACTGTGCTTTGGCTGCATCAGCCGACTGCAGCCGCAGATCGCCGCGGTCTTGCCTCTGCTGCGTCAGCATGAGTCATGCATACCTCACGTGTTCCGCATCACGAAGGATTGATGTGTTGACATTGCAGCGCACAAAGTCAGGCTGCGTGTGTCATCATCGACCGCCACGCTTGTCAGCTACTCCTGATCAGCGGTCTGTAGCCGCAACTTCCTCGTCCAGGCACCTCACGTGCTTGGCAGCTGCGAACCAGACCTGACTGCGCGACCATGACACTGCCGGAGGCGCAAAGGCGTTAGAACGCGGCGACAAGGTCCAGAAGCTGCACCTGACACCGTCGCAGGAGGCCCTGCGATCAGCCTGCATTCAAATTTGACCCTGGCCTGCCCTTCTGACTTGCCTGCCTACCTGGCCATCGCCCCAACACTGCAGCTGTTGCGTTCATCAGACAGCAACAACCTAGCATTGCAGCACAGCATCCGCACCTGATCAGGTGGGAGTGCAACGCAGCACTAACGTCGCTGCGGAGCATGGCTGCTGCATACGGCGGCGCATGTGTCCGATGCTCAATGTCGAACCTCAAGCAAGCCCATGAACACCGTCCATGCTGCCATGCAGCGATGGGCGACGATCTGGCAACCAGATTCTACTGGAGCAAATGGCTCACTTTCAGCTTTGCAACGCTACTACAGCTCAGCTCCGGCCTTGGCTATACTTTCTCAATATACTCTAATGACCTGAAGAAGCACTTCAAGTGCGTGCCATTTGTAGCTGCAGAGGTGCTGTCCGGTTCACGTGTGGTTGAAAGCGACCATGTTGATCAGCCTGTGCCCTTGTCCATGTGCAGCTGGGACCAGCAGCAGACAGCGGCCATAGGGACAGCATGCAACGTGGGCGGCTACTTCCCTCTTTTCGCCGGCTTGTTTTACGACAGCATGAAGGCATACGACTGGTGGGGCATCGACATGTCCGCTGACCATGTTCTGAGGGCACCCATGCCCCTTTCAGGTCGATAACAGTAGGACGAGCATGTGCAATGGTGTCGCAGGCTGGGGCCAATGCTGACAGTGCTCATTGGCGTTGTGCTGCAATTCGGAGGCTACTATGGCATGTGGGCAGCGGCGGTGGGTCACATCAACCCGCCGTACTGGGTGATGATCCTGCTGGCGGTCGCCGCGTGCAATGGCCAGGCGTGGTATGAGACCGCGGGCCTGGTCACCTCTGTGCGCAATTTTGAGACCGAGCGGTGGGTCCGTCCAAGCTATGGCATGGTGATAAGGTTGTGATCCACGTGGCGACAGGAAGTATTGCAAGACCATGCTGATCAACCTGCCTAGCAAGCTGTTGTTCCCAGTACAGGGGCACCGTCATTGGCATCCTGAAAGCATTCCTGGGCCTAAGCGCCAGCGCCTACATCACCATCTATGTATCGTTCATCGAGCCGGACGCCATCAAGTTTCTGAAGATCCTTGCGCTTGCGCCGACGGCCGTTGCACTGTTCTCCAGCCTGTTCATCAACTATGTGCCCTTCATCCAAGTTGAGCCGCATACAAAGGTGCGGTGTGCAGGCTGCTCAGTGATTGCTGCCACGCACAACAAAGGCACCTGCGCAGCTGCAGTCATCGGCAACCTGTGATCTCAGGCACTGACTCGTCGGCATGCTGCTTGCAGTCGCATGCGTTTCACATGATCTTCACAGCTGTCATCGCGCTGGCGTTCTATCAGACCGTCATTGCAATTGCGCGGTCAGAGGCGCAGGACATCAACTTCTGGACGGTGCGTCGAAAGGGCTGACTGTTACGCACTTCACTGGAGGACGTCAATCCAATGCACATCGTGCTGTGAAGGCGGCTTGGAAATTAGCGAGGTTGGTGTTTCCTGATGCAGGGCGTGCTGATGACATCTGCGGTGGCGGTGCTGATGCTGCCAGTCATGGCCATTCCCTTCATCTTTGGCGGCCCACGTGCCACACAGCTGCAGATCAGCAAGAACACGCCACGCAAGGTGCAGCCAATGCTCTCAAACCTGCGCATTGGCGTTCAGTGGTGGCGCTCATTGGCCTAGCATGAGCATACGGACATCGAAGAACGGTATCTCTATTGCAGGGGCCCATGCCGTCCATTGCGGCCCGTGCTGAGTCTGAGCTCGACCTGCCGCTGCTGGAGCAGCAGCAGCACCAGCAGCAACAGCAGAGCCGGGATGTGCAGGTGTGTCACTATGGGTGTTGACCAATACAGTGAATGAGCTGACCGTACAGGGTTATAGTGCGTCATTTCAGCCGACACACTTCAGGTTGGTGCTACAGGCACAGCACGGTCAAATAAGTACTGGCTCCTCGTTCTGCCTTCTGCATGCTTGATCTTCACTACCCGCATAATGTCTGCAGCAGGGGCCACGCAACCCAGTGGAGATGGGGCCGCTGCAGTGCCTGCGCTCAGTGGACTTCTGGATGCTGTTCGCCATCAATGGCCTATGCTCGGGGGCAGGCCTGACCCTGCTGAACAACGTGGGGCAGCAGGCAAGTGTGGCATGGCAGCATTATGGACATGCCACTGTCCTCCCTTGGCGCGTCACATCGTACTGCGCTCCGCAGCGGGTGCCATGAAGCAAGCTCAGGCTGCCGTGCAGCATGCAATTTGCAGGCGCAAGCAGTCGCACTGTGGTCGGCTTGCAGTGGCCACACAGACCACAAAGCCATGAGAACTGTCGTGCTGCAGGTGGTGTCGCTTGGCGATCGGCATGTGTCACAGTCGGGCTTCGTGTCCCTGTTCTCGGTTGCCAACTGCGTCTCGCGCCTACTGGCAGGGTCAGTTGTTAAGCTGATGAGCAACAGCTGGTCGTCCTGATTGAGTAATTGGCCTCAGGTGGCAGCTATAGCGCGAGCTTGTCGATCACAGCCAGGTTAGGGCAAGTAGTTGCATTGTTAAACACTGGAATGACTAAGCTTGAACTGCCCTTGCCCGTAGTGTCATCCCGGACCGGCTGATGAAGGTGTCGGCAGTGCCGCGGACGGCGTCGATAGTCTTCCTGGCAGCGATGTCTGCCGCTGCAGCAGTCCTGAACGGCTTCGCTGACACGCAGCTGCTCAACCTGTCTTCCTTCCTCTCAGGCTTTGCTTTTGGCGGCATGCAGGCAAGCAGGCCAGCCAGCTGACATTCCACTGCCTGCTTCTGCAGATGTTTAGTGGTCGGAGCTGGCTCTTGCTCTGCACAGAAACACTGCGTCACTGCCTCGATGCAGGGCATCACACCAGCCATCACCAGCGAACTGTTTGGGCTGCAAAACTTTGCAACCAACTATGCCATCATTCAGATGGGCCCAGCCCTCGGTGCGCAGGGTTGTCTTGCATATGGAAGCAAAAGGCAAACGTGGTCCCTGCTGTTCATCCTACGTTGAACGTCAGTTGCCCTGAAAGCCTCGATAACGTGTCAGTCGGGCGTCATCTGGCATCATGCATGTGCAGGCAGCTACACGATGGCGACAGAACTGGCAGCGGCAATGTACAACAGGGTGATGGCGCAGCAGCCCCACCATGGGAAGCACGGCGGGGATGGCAGCTGCCATGGGCCGTACTGCTTCCGGTGGACGTTCCTCATTGTGGCGGCGCTGTGCTGCGTCGCCACCGCCTTTGCCGCAGCGCTGTGGTACCGCAGCCGCCAGGCCTACCAGCAAGTCATTAAGGTGCGCGCCAGGCAGGATGACCACACCTGCTGTGCTGGTCGATGGCTTATCAACGGTTGTGCATGATTGGGGCAGTGTATGCTGGCAGTGAGATCGTGTGTTAATTGCCGAAGTTGGTTGCCAAAGTTTGGTGGATGCGAGTGGCATGAAGCCTTTTGCTGGCAGGTGATGATGGCAGAGCGCATGAAGCGCGGCATCAAGGCCGAGATGGAGGAGGCGCGCGAGATCCTGGTGCGCCGGCAACTGAGCACCTCACTGCGTTCACAGCTGGGCACGGCATGCCGGCATGTGCATCCACAGCTGCAGTTCAACTTCCTGCCCAGCCTACGCCAATGGTGTACACAGGCATCCCACAGCTGCTGTCACTCTATGATACTGTGTCTACGATCCAAACATGTGTCATGCAGGATGCGTATGTGGAGGAGAACCGGGCGCTGGTGGACCTGCTGGCCAAGGGGCGGGGCCACGTGCAGGAGCTGCAGATGGCGGCCGCCGCCTTCCAGCCGGAGGACCCCACCGAGGCCGCCATGGCGCACGTGAGTCGTGGCCCCCTCGTGCGGCGCTGGGCACAGCTTTGGGATTTGGGTTTCGCGGGCGTTGCTGATTGTCAGGCATGCCTGTCGACGCTCACCACAGGAGCCCTCACCCAGCCTGGCCGGTCACTCTGAACCTACGGCGGGTCCTTCCATGATTAACAAGTTCTCGAGGCGACTTGGTCTGCTTAATGCATCGGGTGTTGGGCTGGTCGGACCCACACAGGGTGAGGCTCTGTGACATGCACACAGCAGCCCAGGCAGAACCAGCTCCGCTTGAGGTTTGTCAAAGCCGTCTCCGCCATCGAGCAGGCGGTGCGGGAGCTGACGGGGCTGGTGGAGGGGGCCAACGCGCTGCTGTCGGGCAGCAAGGGCCTGGAGACCAAGTACCTGTCGCTGCCCAGCTACGCCAGCCAGCGCCTCAGCCTCGCGCTGGAGGCGGACCCCAACGCGGTGCGCCGTCCAGCAGTGGACTGGCAACGGCCGGGTTGCTTGGCAAGCGGGTCTTGGAGCCGCTGTCGCCGAAAAGCAGAGCAGGACTGGACCATGTCAGCACACGTATGCGCCGCCATTGTGTCATGCCATTGATGAGCGCGACATGCATGTCCAACTCTGTGGTGGTGCTCATGCAGTCGCCGTCGGCGCCCACGCCCCTTGCGGGGCCCCGCAGCGGCGGTGCAACGCACCGGCTGTATCAGTCTGCCCGCAGCCGTGCTCGCAGCAACGACGAGCTTCTAGACGTCTGATGCCTTACACCTCAACTCTGGTTTTGTGGCGTGCTTGGGTGCGCGCCAAGGGTCTGGTTGTGTGCCCTAATGTTGCAGTGTGCTTTGCAGAAGTTGACCTTGCCTTTGACTGGCCCCCACAATGTGAGACCGACATATTGCATAACGGTCCAGCGTTGCTCCGAAGTCATCGCCCCAGAACAGAACCTGTGGGTACCCGTGCGGCCTGTGTTGAGCACCTGAGCCATGACTCGACTGTCCTCCGGCTGTGCTGGAATTACCTCACCTGTTGCACGTGGCCCCTACTAAGAACAGGTGCACTCGCTCCTTTTGCAGCATTTCGGCGCGACGCGTCCGTCATCACGTCGAGACATGTTGCGGAAAGCTGCCTGTGTGGCGGCGTTGTTGCTCACAGCCTGCGCTGGTTCAGTCGCCCAGGTGTGTCTCTGATGCTCGTGGCAGTTTCCAGTCCTGCAGCAAGGATAGACGGTCTCTGCCAGCGTCAGCAGTTAGCTGAGCTTCTGCGTGCTTATAGCTGACGGATGATGCGGAATGTTCCACTCGATTGAAACTGTTTCCGGGCGACATCAGCCTGACTGCAACCCCCAACATTTGTATAGAGGACCGCAAAACGTGCACTCGATTTTCGATGTGTCGGTGTCCATGGCATTGTGACGCGATGAATGGTACAATCAGTTTGGCCAGTACCACAGGCGACCCCATGCTGCCGTAGGTGGCCTGTGCAGCGCTGACATGGCCTCGGACCACTGCTGAAGCGTGCAGTTCAGAGCGCAACATGTTAGAAGACAGGTGTACAGCGTCGTAGGGACAGTCCAGCCTTCGCTATTGGGCCGGGGTGCCGCCTCCGTGGGCAGGCCAGCACGCCTGATGGGGCCCTTTTTGCAATCAGCGCTCACTGCCGCTGTTCCCTGTGCAGCCTGCCCCCTCGCCGCCGCCGGCCCGCGGCGCCTGCCCGCCGTTCATCAGCAACTACACCAGCGGCGTGGCGAACCTGTCGATCTTCACCAGCTTCCTGCGGACGTACGAGGGGGTGGGGCTGGACACCGACCCGGGCAGCGGCTTCGCGGTGTTCGCCCCCACCAACCGGGCATGGGACCGCATCGAGCAGATCCTCAGTGCGCCACCCACTGCTTCTATGGTGCACTGCAGTGCATTACATTGCACTGCACACATGTGTATTGGCCCCCTCGGCGGCAGCAGAGGGCAGGCAGCGCTGCAAGCCGCTGCTGAGTCGGCGTGGCCGCCGAAGCCAGTGCTGGCCTCACGGGTGTGGCGCGGGTGCTGCGCAGCCACCAGCGTCGGCGGGGCGGCGGAGGGCGTGACGCCGCAGGAGGCGGACATCCTGCTGACCATCGGGCTGTACCACCTGACCAGCCGCGCCCGCAGCCCGGGCGCCTTCCTGGCGAGCGGCAGCGAGCAGACGGTGCTGGGCGACCTCACAGGTCGGCCGCCGGGCCCAGCCGCCTGACACGTGGCTGAATCGTTTGCACAGCATAGTGTGTATCGGGGTGATTATCGAGAGCTGTTCCTAAGACTGTGATGCGGCAGCAGCGAACCCGTATCCTCGTAGGAGGCTGCACTCACTGGAGGCTGTGGTGCTGCCCTGCAGGGTACAACATCTCCCTGTACTTTACGCAGCCAGACAACCGGGTGAGCTGCTCGAGGCCCTGCATCAGGATGCTGCACTGCCACTGCAGGGCCAGGCCCACGATGCACTGGTCGACAGCAGTCGCTCAGGCGCTTTGACGATGTGCAGATCCAAGTGGAGGGCATTCCCTTTGGTAATGCGGCGCCGCTCACAACACCGACGCGCGTGTGCGAGACAACACTGTACGTGCTCGACGAAGTGATGCAGCCGACCAACAGCCTTGCAGACATACCAGGCTTCACAGAACTGAGTGAGTTGCGATGCTTGTCCAGATGCCCTGCAAGTGTGGTGTTGTTTGACAGGCACCTGTATGCGCGTGCAATGCTGGTGTGGAAGCAATGCTGGTGTGGAAGCACGTGCATGGCCGGATTGCAACGCAAACTGTATGCGCCATGAGACCCCTCCCTGTGATGTGCTGCAGTATCGACAGCCCAGGCGCCAGCCAGCGCGCCAGTGCCTGTGGGCTCATTCTTCGACTTGCCGTTGGCTCCAGGTGAGCACCCGCTGCTGGGCCTTGCTCACTGTGCTCTGTGGTTGTTGGGCAAGGTGCCGAGGCAGCTTTGACGGCCGTGTCTCGATGGCGTGAAGCGTTTGGCTCACGGCTGGGTGCAGGGCCGGGCATCTCGGTCACCACCACGGGGCCAGGGTCCACAAATACATCGGCTGCGGCGACAGACATCAATGGCGACAATGTGGCGGTGTCGGCGACGCCGGGGGCAACCGGCGCCACTGCACCCGCGCCCGCCCCAGCGGCACAGGCGGCCGCCCCGCTGCACAGCCGGAGCGGCTGGGCCCCGGCAGTAGCCATCTTGGCCGCGGTGCTCACATCTGGAGTAGTTATGGCTCTGACTGAGGACTGTGTATTTTGATGGGGCGCAGTTGGTAAAAGTATTAGATTCTTATTATTGACAATGCAAGTTGTCACGCTGTGCTTGGATCGTGACCATGCAGATGCAGGTGCTCGTGTTGATGGGGGTTTGTTAACTTGATTGTTGAAGTTGATCATAGTTTACAGCTTTAGTGTATATGTTGGGGGCCGCTGAGCAAGCATATGAGTTGCACATGTCAACACAATGGTACACTGTTGACGTCCACATCACAGGACAACTGAAGGCCTGTGATGGCTGCCGTTGATTGCGTGTGATGTCAGAGCTTCTTCAGCCAGCTGCAGACAATGCCATTGACAAGCTCTGGATTGTCGTCGTGCACACAATGGTTCTCGCCTGCGACAGGCAACCCCACGGTGATATCATCTGCACAGCAAACTCCATACCGCATGCAGCAAGACACGAGTCGATTCAGACTGGCAGTGTCACAAAGCATTGCAGCAGACACATGAGCTAGCTCAGCTGACGCGCCTGGACAGCCTACCTGGCAGCTCGTGGAACTCGGTCTGCGCCCGGGTGGCCGGCAGCGCCCGGAACAGCTTGCCCACTGGCCCGTCGATGGGCGTGAAGGAGTCGTTGCTGCCCCACACGACCAGCAGCGGGCCCTTGACGGAGGGCATCAGCTGGTCTGGTGGCGTGCCGGGCGGTCCTGAGCGCAAGAATATGGCAAAAGCTCACAGCCCATCAGGGTGAGCAATGCCAGCTTGTATACAATGTGTCTGGCACCCACTGCAGCCTTACATCAGTTCCTTGATTATGCAGCTGGGATGGTGACCGTGAGAAGTGACTTTGATGCACCTGTGATGATGCTGACGAATGCCTCCAGCGCTCCCAAGTCATTTGACGGCTCGTACAGCATGTCCACCAAGTCGTCATCCACCGCCAGTTTGTTGACATACAGGCTCTGCAAACATGCAGGATAGTCTGTAGAAGTGTTGTAGGCCTGTCCATGCTCTTGGCAGTGGCGGGTGCATGAGCAGCTGTCAAGGTGCCAACTGCAGGACACACCACAGCGCTTGGCACCTGAAGGACTGTGCGCAGGTTCTGTTTTGTTCTGAAGCGGTCAAAGAGATACCGCGCAATTCGAGGCTTGCTGAGCAGGAAGTCGATGAGATAGAACCTGCACGTAGTGAACAACAGCACTACGCCATCATCACTTCGTGCCACTGCCTTAGCCAGCGGATCACGCAGTTCCCAGCTCTGAAGGCCGCACTGGCATTTGCAGGTCACAGCAGCACGAACTCACAGGGGCATGGCCAGCTGGATGCGCCAATCCTGCACGATGGCCTTGTTGTTGAGGCCTGCAGCAACAAACATAATGGGTCTCCTGCCTGGCGAAGAGTAGCAGAACGGGTCACCAAATCAACTTTCATTGGCACACAAGTGCCTGCCCGCACCTCCTGCGCAGTTGACCAGCACCGTGCCGGCAACCTTTCCCTCCGGCTCCCTGGCACTCACCTGTGCATGTCAGCAGGACACATGCAGCCACGGCTGCTTGCCTGCCAAGATGTCTGTCGAAACAGGTGATCTGTGTAGACATATGTGACCGTGCGTGCGGTGGCAGGGGGAGCAAGGGAGCAATGGCAAACCGCACACCGTCAGCACCACCAGGCTGCCAACTGAGTTTCCAACGAGCACGACGGGCTGCTCGATGAACTCCGCCATGAAGTCACGAACCAAATCAACCCACCTGCATGACCATGCAACCTTGGTGGCTGCTGTGCAGCACAACCGTTTGACATTGCTGATGAGCACTTGCAATGGCTTGAACCGCACTGCCACTGCAAATTTGACCAGCTCGAGTTACTCACAGGTCGATACTGTAGTCCAGTATTGGCTTTTCTGACATGCCCTGACCCAGCAAGTCGACAGCCCACACCTGCGGCAAATACATCCTGCAGTTGTGCGTCCTGACTTGACTCGATGTGGGTGTGCGCTGCTTCAAACGGCAGCGGTGTACATCCATGCAACGGCCATGTGTACCAACTCAGTTGAGCTGCTGAGATGCCACTGACCTGGTACCCTGCCGCCGTCAGCGCTGGAACGTTGCGCTTCCAATGGCCCACTGACGCTCCGAAGCCGTGCACCAGGAGGATGGGCTGCCCGCTGCCTGCCACCTGCGGCGGCACACGGCTGTAAGCATCTGAGTGTTTGTGATGCCCCTGATGTGCTGAAGAACAGCAGCGGCAACACCTCACAGAAGGCACGACCCACCGCATAGTTGATCCTGTGGGATCGCCACTGCCAGCTGTGTGTCACAAAGGACGCCGCTGCGGGGTTGCTTTCCTCCGCTGGCTGAATTTGCGCTGCTGAGGACGCAGTGCACCGTGTGCAGCGCGCCGTGTGGTCTGACAAGCGTGTATGCCGCGTGGATGCTCTGGTGCGAGCAGTTCTGCGACACCTGCTTCTCAGCGGCTTGTTTGCTTTTGCGCCATGAATGCATGGCTGCACCAGTGGGCGCTGCTGACACACATACATGGGCAGAAGCGATGCGCGATGGGCCCCTGCCCCCAACATCGTGCCAAATCGACTGTGAAACGTGTCCTGGCACTAGCAGTGTTATATCTACGAGAGTCCTAGTATTCTACAGATGCAACAGTGCGCGCACCGGCAGCATGTGCCCGACTGACTTCACGCGGTCTCACCCACTTGGCTTCAAGCCAGAGCGAGCCAATAGAAAAGGTCTTGCGCAAGCCTCATGAATCCAAAAGGGACATGCAAGTGGGGGAAAAAGCACTTGTGGTCATGTGCATCATCAGGGCAGGATGATGACATCAGCATTGCTCAAAACCTTGCAGCTGCGCTTGATTCGTCCAGTTCAGACATCATTTGCTGTTTGTGCCTGCTGTGTGAAGACGAGGACTGCGCTGCATATCCGACAGCGATCAGCATTCAACTTTTGATGGCAGTTGACCATGAGGGATTGCACCATGAGCCAGGGCTAGTGGGCCAACCACTACACACACATCCCTGCATATATTTCAGACATCTCGCTACCGCTGCCACCCTGTTCTTACACTCAGCGGTGCGCAGTATGCTGAGTGGCCATGCTGAGCAGCAGGTGCACACGTGATGCGCTGGGTGACAGACCATGGTGTTTTGCACCATGCCGCCGTGCTGCCTGATCTGACACTGGTCTGTCGCGTTGCAGATGCCGTAATGTCTGACGATACGCAGACATGTGAGGCCGCCCATGCAGCGCCCACTACGCCAGTCCCACTGGATACATCACCCGACGCTTTGGAGTTGCCAAGGGCAGGTTGCATGTGTGCTTGGGGACAAACGGGTAATCTTGGGGGCACTCTTGGTGGGGTCTCCAACATGCGGCTCCGAACCGCCGGCACATGTAAGGCCTGCATCCTCAGCACCACAGGGCCGGCTGGCGCTGCATGCTGCAGCCGGTCCAGCTTGCCATTGCGCATCGGCCGGCGGCTGGAGAGGTGCAGCACAAAGCTGCCGCACACCACGGCCGACAGCACGGGCAACGGCCAGAAGGACAGAGGCGGGCACTTAGACCCTGCTGCGCATGCTTTCCTGCTTGAGGTGGCGCTCAGCGTGCCCAGCTGCCCTGCCGAGATGCAGCGGCCACATCCGTCAGCTCTGGCGGACTTGGCAGCCGTCCAGCAGCCCGGCCGTGGACTCAGCACATTGACGAAGAAGCACACACAGACGCCGGACATAGCAGGCGGAATCCGTGCGCTGCGATTTGCGATGCGAGCAGCTGATCACTACAGCTCAAAGGCGCAGAAGCCGTGATGCCTGCCGTTGCTGCAAGGGCGGGATTGGTGGTGTGGCAATGCACACAGGAAGGCTGGTCTGCCGGCAGCTGGCTGTCAATGGCCGCAGCTCAACGTGGCACACCACCCAATGCCTTATCTTCTTGCGCAGCCAGCAGCAGAGTGTCATCGCCCATCTGCTGTGGAGTCGTCGTCAACAGAATGCTCGTAAGGTGAGCCATGCCTGTTGCAGGAAGCTGTGAGAAATGATGTCAGACAACCATGTGGGTGCCACCTGGAATGTCAGGCAGGTCAACGCAGTGTTCGGACCCCCAGCAATGATTGCATGGCTCGCATAGTACACTGCGTGCCCCCGAGTGTCTTCTGTGCGACACAGCAGTGCGTTTGCCGTCCGCTGCAGCCCTACTGCAGCCTGTCCGGGCATCGGCTGCGAGCGGCGAACCCGGTCACGGAGGGGTCAGAGCGGCGTGTCGACACCCAGCGCGTTGAGGCATCCAGCAAGCAGGTGCAATCACTAGGATGCGAACACCTCAACGAAGGAGCTGCATGAATGAGAATGTACGGACGTGCTGAGGTTGGCGTTGGCACCCGCCGGAGGTTTTGCGGTGGTAATCGCGTCGTCGCACCCGGGGCGTCATGCCGGGCTAGGCGTACAGGACGGCACACCGTGATCATCCGAGTCACTAACAGGCTTACGGCACGCTCGTCGTGCAGTTGTAGTCGGTTTGCGCACCCGTTTCGGCAACTTCAGAGCTTTAATGCAACCACGGCTGGAGTGCCGCCTGCTGTTGCTGCAGCACCGCGACCTCGGCTGCCAGCCACCCATTGATCGCTTTCCGTGATTGTGCTGACATTCAATAAGCAGCCGCGGTGCGGGCGGCGTCGCTCGCTAGCTGCACCTGCTGCACGTGCTGCGGACCATTCGCGGTGTTGTGCCACCGCGTCCTCGCGTAACACTTCGCTGCTAACAGGCACCCGTGTGCATAAGCAGGTAGGCATCGCATGAAGTGCAGGGAGCTTGACCAACAAGCGGGCCGACGCGATGCAATTGCTTCATTAAGATCCCCGGCATGCTGCTATACTGGGTGGTGTGACGCGGGTCCGTACCCCACAACCATAGTCACTCGGCTTCGCGGGACCGACGGACGTCAGCGTATCTGCAGGGCCAGAGTCTACCGCAGCGGCGGGCGAGGTAGCTTGGCACATCATGCAGCAGCACCGCATGTGGGTGCTGCTCGCGGTGGCAGTGGGCCTTGCGGCGCAGCTGCCGGCATGCCGCGGCCATGCATACCTCATGGTGCGCGTTTGCAGTAATCCAGGGAGCTGCGAGCTATTTGGCAGTCGGTGCTCTTTCAGAGGTGTAATGAGTGTGGTACAGAAGTGGATGGACCAGCGGGGATGTTGACCTGACACATACGACCCATGCAGGTGCCGGCTGCGCGCAACTGGCTGCACGCTCACACCCAGGGCTTCTATGACGAGGTGCGTGTCGCAACGCCTCACTCTTACGCCGGTGGTATGGCTGCTTGTTCACATGCCTGTTGCGGCTTCATGCACACCGTGTTCAGATGTCGCATCCGAGCCAGATGGGTGCAGACGTAGTGCCGATGATGCCTGGCGCTCGTGCTCTCCGCAGATGTCACTGAATCGCATCGGCACTGGGCTGTGCGGGGGACAGACGCCAACAGACAGCCGATTCCAGGTGAGTCTGATCGCGTGTTTGCTGACCCTGCGCATGTGACTCTGATGTGTGCATGTACTTGCAATGAACTGCTAACCGCGGAAGCCATGCATATACTGCGGTGGCCGCACGCTGTGTTGTCTGATGCTGTTCAGGTGGCGCCCATCCCGCCAAAGTCGCCAGCAGATGGCATCTTTGCGCAGGGCACAGTGGTGGCAAACTACACTGAGGTGACCCGGATCTCTGCACACGCTTCATGCAACCCGGAGGCCTGTCTGTCGCTGCAGTCTGTCGCTGCAGTAGAGATCTGAGAACACGCATGGCCGGTTTCTTTACAACACTCTCTTGTGCGCTGCGCTGCAGGGGCAGGAGGTGCCCATCCGGCTCCACATGTCCACCGCGCACTGGGGCCGCTTCGAGCTGCGGGTGTGCCCGCTGTCGGACCCCTCACTGGTGAGCCAGCCGCCCTGTGCACGAACCCACGACCGGCACGCGCCTGCTGATTGCCTGCAGAAAGTGGCAGCGCCTGCAGATGCGTCGCCCTTAACGCAGCGTCGCAGCGGAGCGCAGGTGACGGAGAACAGGGAGCTGACGGAGGCGTGCCTCGCGGCGCACCCCCTGTACCTGGCGCCCCAGGCGCTGCAGCCAGGTACGCTGCACAGCACGCCCCTGCCAAGAAGCAGCACTGAGCACTTTGGCTTCCACGGACTGGCTGTCATGCGTTGTGGTACGGCCCTGGTGTACTGGGATCAACACCGCATGCATGCTCACAGGCATGAGCGACCCGACCAAGGCGCTGAAGGAAACCTACTACTACTTCACCCGCGCGGACCAATTGGCGGCGGATGTGTACACCACGTTCGTGCTGCCGATGGGCGTCACCTGCACTCGCTGCGTGTTACAGTTCCGGTGGACGACCGGCAACTCCTGCTATGGTGGGCACCCCTGCTGCCAGCTTGCGGACTGTGATCCTCAGCAGCAGCGGTGCCGGCCACATGCAGCTGTGATCCTCTGATGCCTGTTGCTTCGGTGGAAGAGCCGACGGTGCTGAGTGGCTGTGGTTCCGCACTGCAGCTCCGGGCACCAACCACACCTTCCAGATGAGCGTCACGCCGAACCTGCCGGCGTGCAACCCCAACACATACCTGGACCCCAGCGCCCTGCCGCCGGAGAAATTGTGCGCAGTCTCACCCGTGGCGCTGCCTGCGCACCCATGTTCCCCTGCTCGTGCTGAACAGCTGGCAGACAGCGTGCACACCAGCCTTCCTGCGCAACAATGCTGCATACTCACACCTGCTCCCCCTGCGCTGCAGCTGGAACTGCGCGGACATCGGCATTGCGTGAGTGCCTTCCGCATCTGTGTGAGGGTCACTTCCAGCAAAACATCAACAAGAGCACATGCTGCTGCAGTTTGTTGCACGAGGACGTCTGGACGCATGAACGCAAGGTGTCTCCCCGTTCGTTGTCGAGGCACACGGCAGTCAGGCAGAGTGGTGGATGTGCAGGCGCCTGACCGGCGCACGCGACCCGCCGCCGCCGAGCCCGCCGCCGCTGCCGCCGAGCCCGCCGCCGCGCAGGGCGCCGCCCCCCAGCCCGCCGGCCCGCGAGCCGCCGTCGCCGCCCAACCCGCCCCCCAGGGCGCCCCAGCGCTCCCCGCCCTACGCGCCGTCAACCGGTACACCACCGCCCATCATGCGCAGCCTGCCCTGCACGGTGCTGGTGCTTGGCCTGCATGTGCTCAGCGGGTGCACTCGTGGCATGATATTTGCACTTCTTTGCTGCCCAGTCAGCCGCAGACGCACTGATCATCAGGGTGCTGACGGTGGCATGTGTCATGGGTGTGCTGCAGGGCCGCTGTTCAATGCTAAGAAGCCGCCGCCACCACCGAGGAAGCCCCCGCCCCCGCCCCGCCAGCTGCCGGCCGCCTGCCGCGGAAAGTGAGTTCCACAGCACCTGCCGTACCATTTCATCAGCATACACATCCATCCATCAGCGCACTCCGGTGTCCTGAGCCAGGTGCTGATGGCCCAGAACCATCCTCTCACCACCATGCAGTGACAGGACCGAGGTCCACCTGTGCAGGTGTGCCACCCCGAAGCCAACGAAAAAGCCGCCGCCGCCTCCCAAGAAGCCACCACCGCCTCCTAGGAAGCCGCCGCCGCCGTCCAAGCGGTCACCGCCACCGCCACGGAGGGTCCTGGCACCGGCAACGGTGGGCTGCTGGCTCTGTGAAAGCAGCCTGCTGAAAGTGATATAAGTCAGGGTCGAGATTGTGTTTCACATCACTGTGTCACAAATGTGTGCGTGTACTGAGTGTGTAATATCTATAAAAGTGGCTGTTTGTTGCGCAGGTGGCACCCCCTCCGGCAGTGCCAAAAGCCACCAGCAGCCTGAAGACGGCTCTTGTGTGGGGACAGTGCGGCGGCAGGTGGAACAACCCAGCATATCCTAGTGAGTTCATTTGATCAAATATCGCTGCAAAGCGGAAGAGCCTGTGAGCTGGTATCATCTTGATCATACTTCTTGAGGTTGCTGGATGGTGTCACCAACAGTGCGGGCCGCTAAGTGTGATGAACTTGTGTGTCCCCAACCAACAGGCGACACGCTGTGGCTGGACACCCAGTGCGAGTTCGGGTCGCACTGCGAGCGGCAGAACGAGGGCTACTGGCAGTGCAAACCCGACGTGAACTAAGGGACACAGCAGTTGCTAATTAAAACATCGACAAGGTGTCAACACAGCATCAGGATTAAACATTTTGACCGGATGCGCACTAGACATTTGGTTTCAGACACGAAGTATGCAGATAGATTGACGTTTGCAGTGGTTTGAACCATCAAGGTGATCTCGGTAGCGTCAGCACCATTGCTGTCAGGCATGTTGTCTTGACCTTCTTTGGCAGCGGCACGTTCTGAGTGGTTTTGTAGGATGCAGAGAGACCCGAGCGTTGCAGTCTGCTGTGTGCTCATAAGCTTGACCTGTTGCTCTACCCTGACTTATGCACACTATGTCAACAGCTGTTGATAAATGCGATCAGCTTCGTGGCGCTCCACTGTGCGACATCCGAACGACCGAGGAGAAGCTTGAGCTACCACCAGCCAGGCCCCATCCTTTGCACTCCTGCAGTATTATTCCTGCTTCCATGACTCATCGATCGCTGCATCCAGTACGAGCAGGTCTGACCCACGCGCCCGATGCCACCTACATTGCATGCGGCACTCGCCCCGCCTCGCATCAGTAACTTCCAAATTTATAGCTGCAACCGTCTTTGGCAAGCTGTTGGGTTGAACCGCTGGCTACCCCTGAGGCGAAGAATTGGTGGGTGTGCGATCCCCTGCCAGCTCAACAGCAATCTGACCGCCAGCACAGGGACGCACGAGCTGGTGTCTCAAACACACGAGGTGACTGCATTATTTACTGTGTACTCATTGCAGCCGATAGCAGCTGTGGCATCATGCGGTGCACCACGACGTCGTAGTAGGCGTTGAGGTAATCGCCGAGGTCAGGGCGTCGCAGCCGAAGCTCGGCGATAATATCACACGGCACCTGCTCGTAGCCGTGCTGGGTGGCTGAAGGGTCGATGGCCGCACCGCTGTCGCCTGTTGGCAGATCGGCCCCCCCTGCTCGCACATGCTGTCGGCTGAGCACAGCCGTCGGCGGCAGGCGCCGCCGCAAACAGCTTGACCATTTGCTTCGTGGAACTGATACCGCATCGCGAATCGGATTTGGGCGGCGTCTGACCGTCCGAAGCAGAGCGGCACCCCACGCGTTGAGCTCTGCATCTGCGGCATCCCAGCCCGAGGGCAGCAGCCGGGCGTCTCATCATCTGCCGTCAACACATGCCTCGAAGTGAATCTGATAGCTACGTTGCAGCGGTGGCTACGTCGGGTGGGCACTGCTGCAGGTGTCATTGCAGTGCTGGGGAGGCTCTGAGGTTCATCTGTCACAGCGGTGCGGCTTTTAGATGCTCGACTCCCGACCTTCCTTGCTCAACTCCCCACATTTCCGCTGTGCAGGCGTTGGGGTTGTGAGTCTTTCCGTTTCAGGGGGCGTAGCGGCAGCACACAGGATGGAGCAGCGGCGTACCGTGCTGGCGCACATGGCGATAGTGCTCTGCCTTGCAGTCCAGCTACCCAGGTGTCATGGGCACGCGTACCTCGCGGTGAGCTTTATACACATAGCGCATCCTCGCCAGCGTGGGCGTTCTGTGCAGTGACACCGCTTCCCTGCAGATGCATGGGATTCATACTGGCAGGATGCACCTGCAGGATCCCATAGCCCGCAACTGGCTGCACGCCCACCAGCAGCCAACCAATTTCTATGACGAAGTAGGTTCCTCTCAGAAGCTGAACTGAGTGCGCAAGCATGCTTGACCGCGAGTTGTTTGCCTTGAGGGGAGGCTGTCGCATGGGGCAGAGCTGACGCTGTGTAGTCCCGACTGCAGATGTCGCTGAATCACCTCGGCACCGGACTGTGCGGCGGGCAGCGAAGCACGGACAGCCGGTTCGCAGTGAGTCTCTGTATGATGAAAAAAATTTGAGCTGTGGCGCTGTGACAGCACCCTACTGGGCGAACATGCTGCCGCCCGCGCCGCCCATCTGTGCTGCTGGTCACAGTTCATGTGTGGTTGCGGACAGGTGGCGCCCAGCCCAAAGAGGACGGCAGATGACGGCGTCATGGCCACAGGGCAAATAACAAAGACATACACCCAGGTGTCATTTCGACGCATGCCTTGCTGCTGCTGTCGCCATTGTGTACGCTACACTCATGCTGGACTGCACTGGCTTCTGGTATGAGTCGCACTTCCATGCTACAGGGCCAGGAGATCAAGGTCCGCATCCACATCTCAACGGCGCACTGGGGCCGCTTTGAGCTGCGGCTGTGCCCGCTGAGCGACGCCTCGGCGGCCACCGAGCGCAAGCAGTTCACAGAGGCGTGCCTGGCGCAGAACCCGCTGTACCTGTCACCTAAATCATATCAGGCCGGTGGGTGGCAGAAGGCTGCGGTGTCCAGTTCTGCCGTACATCAGATGGCTGTGCTTTGTTGAGCGTGTGCAGGGGAGGACAACAGGGGTTGCAAAAGGCGGCAGACATGACATCCGCTGCCATTCGCCCAGTCTGTTGACTGTGAGCTGCTGCATCATCTTGTGTGCATTACGTCTGCAGGCATTACGGATGCAAGCAAGCGCTACTACTACTTCACGGTTGCCGACCAGGTTTGTATTTGTAAAAGTTTTTTTACATTATTCAAGTGTTATAATTATTATATTTAAAAATCTAAAAAAAATTCAATGGTAAAACTTTTTTTGGGTAACACAATCTCCAGACGGCGGCGGACGTGTATGCCACCTTCATCCTGCCCAAGGGTGTCACATGCACGCGCTGTGTAATGCAGTTCCGATGGGTAACTGGCAACTCCTGCTACGGTGAGCAAGCCCTTGGGTTGACTGACTGTCACTATGCAAACAATTGTTCAGCCATATGCCTGACTCTAGACAGCCATCAATGCCAGTTGGCCAAGCTGACGGCATCTGCTTATGCCGGCGCAGCACCTGGCACAATCGAGTCCTGGAAGCAGAGCATAACGTATAACATACCACAGTGCCCTCAGGACTACCTGTCGCCGAAGTCGCAGCCAGAGAAATTGTGCGTGCATTTGCATCTGCACCGCATGAAGCAATCCAGTCGTCCTGTTCAATGCTGTCGATGTGCATGGCGGTTGCGTCATGTAATGGTGTCTGAGCACTGGTGTCGGCTGACAACTGCACCATTGCTGCTGCAGCTGGAACTGTGCCGACATCGCCATCAAGTGAGTATCGCATGTTTACCAACGTTTTACTGACAACCTGATGACCCCTTGGTTCAGCTCTGGCGTGACGTCAAGCTGTAGTATCCGTTTTACAGCACAGCACGTACTACAGTAGGATTCATGCCTGATGATTGCTCACCTGCTACCTTTGACAGGCGCGCCGGTCCCACGCCAGCCCCCACAAAGCCCAAGCCAACACGTGAGTGCGTTGAGCACACCAAACTTGCATGCTCTGCTGTGCTGTTGTCAGAGACTGCCGGTAAACAATGGGGCCGCAGTCAAACCCCCTGATGACCCAGCTCCTTCTCTGCACACAGCCGAGCCCAAACCCACACCCAAGCCCAAACCTACAGTCAAGAAGCCCGTGCCGACGCCAAAGCCCACGCCGCGCAAAGTTCTGACGCCGACAAAGGCGCCTGCCCCCACTGTCAAGGCGCCGACTCCGACTGCAAAGGCTCCAACCCCGGCTTCGAAGGCTCCAACTCCGGTGAGCATCTTGAGGGAAAGATTGAGAATAATGTCATACTGAGATGCATGATGGTCGTGCAGCCGGAGCAGTGGCAAGCATATACAGGGCATTCGTCTGGCTGAGGACTGTCGCAAAACATGGACTGCCACAGGAGTGGTGTGGCTTGCTGTTGCCACCCGAAGTGCTGACAGCTGCCTGTGCACCTCCGCAGAGTACTACCGCCCCTGTATTGGTGGGTACCTCCGCCCCTGTGCTGGTGGGTGGCAAGAAGGTGGCGCCCGCATGGCAGCAATGTGGTGAGTGCCGCTGCTGCCGACCGTCTCACCGCCTTGTACGCTGCACTCATCAGGCCCTGGCATGTCATGCAGCTGTACCCATAATATTGTCGGGGTTTGCCTCCCCAATGCCCTCAGCTGCACTGTGTGCGAACTGTGAAACGTTGGTTGTGTTGTGCTCAGGGGGCCTGTGGGGCAACCCTGCATATCAGGGGGTCGACGCGCCATGGCCAGACACTATGTGCGCGGCGGGTTCGACCTGCACCAAGATGAGCTCCGACTACTATCAGTGCCGCGCCTGAGCATGGCGAGACATGCGCGTACCACCCAAAGCCGTAGAAAGAGGGCTTGGCTAGTCCCGAAGGCAGGGTCTGGCCACCCCGTGCAGAGGCCAGGAGTCCAAATGCAGAAACTGCTGCACCTCAGCTGCCGGGAATGCTGAGCACCTGCATGGACTGCTGAGGTAGAGGCAGCCAATACCGGTGGCATGCCAGCTGGATATGTTGACACCAATTCAGTCTATTTGTCTGCTGCTTCAACAGCAGCACAACATGAAGTATTGAAGGGAGAGACAAAGACTTCAGCATCTGCTCTCGGGAAAGCAGTGTAGGTAGCGGCAGCCGTGATGACAGTGTGAGATTACAGTAGCTAGGCAAAGATGCGCAGTGATCAATTTGCAGCGAGTTGATTGCAGCGCAGATAATTATGCTTCCTGGCCGGGCAGACATGCTTTCGACAATGCAGCACTCATGTGATGCTACAGATAGCTCAGTGGGTTGCAGTTGTGCAACCACAGGTATTGTTTGACCATGTCGTTTCAGTGTTTTGTGTGCAGCAGCAATGTCACTGTCCAGGCAACGTCGTTTGCTTGCCAACATTGCTTGCTGTCTGCTGGGGACCTCTACAAGGTGTGTTCTAGGTTGAGTCAGTCCCCTGAGTGTATGTCAATGTGCATATGGATCGACAGCCTCATGTTCGGCATGCATCTGCAGCCGCGAAGGAATCCATGAAGGCCGAGTTCTATGATGTATGCTGCAGACCAGTAGAGTTCAAGGCGAGCCTCTGCTGCGGCCGCACGGTCCCCTGCATCGCCTTTGTGTCCCCTGACCACCGCCTGAAGCTTCCTTGTATGTAAGGGTGTAAACTCATCGAAGGTCGTCTGGCTTGAATTCAGCCTGGTCGGCTCTTGGCAAAGCTGGCACCGCTGACAGGGCCTGTGGCAGCCCCGCCGTCTGCAACCGCAATATCGGATGTCGTGAAGCACTGTGATGGTGCAAACGAGACACAGATGGCACTTCTCCGCCAGCACTGCAGTGTGACAATGGCGTCATGGCAGAGAGCAACTCCGCCATCACCTGCATCGGGGGTCTTGTCGGAGGGCGGCGGTGCAGCGCTCAGCCTCGACATCGCGGCGCCTTGGCCACCTGGGCACATCGCCATAAGGCTGTCATTCAACGGCTGTCGGTGCGCCAGTTTGCGGAGACAACCGTCACACGGCAGTGCCGACACACATGCCGGATGCTGCAGGCACACGGTGCCGTGTGGGGTATGGCACGGCATGGTGCCTGACGTGTTGGTGCATACTTAAACATCAGAGGCGACCGTCTGATGCGGCACCTGCACCTGGTTCGGCGGGGTTGGCGGGTGCAGACGGTGTCTCACTGGCTCCTGGTCCGCCACCGTGGCTGGACTTCGTCTCGTCGTCGTACACATCTACAGAGCAGTGCCACTATAATGGAGTTGGGCTCAGATTGAGCACGGACACAGCGTGGTGGCAAGTATCGCTTACAGCCGCCACGTGACCCTGTGCCACCCACTTTGTTGCTCCAGTCCGCACCACACCGTCCGCTGGAGGTGTTACAAGTACAGGAACCGGGTGTACATGTGCATTTGCCAGGGACACAGCGACCACCTGCTGCAACATGCTCCGGTGTTGGAGGCGCGCAGGGCAGGCCGGGCTTACCGGCAGCAAGCCACTCGTCCACAGCTGCATGCAGCAGCAAGCTTTCTACGTATATATATTGGGACCTCCACGATGCTGCAACAGCTGGTTGGGCCACTACTTTAGCAGGCGAAAACATGCATGCATTGGCCAGTGGCGTCCCTCGCATCGGTGCCGCCTCTGCACATTGTCAGATCAGCATGTGCCAGCATGCAGGCCGCCTACAGATACAAGGAGGCTGCACGGACTAAGCATAGCTCACTCATGCCAGTGAGCATCTTTGGGGACATGCCAAGGGCCTCCGCCATCATGCTGGGCAGGTTCTCAGGGCTGATCACACTGTAGCCGCTTGCTCCAGCGTAGTGCGTTGGTTTCGTAGGCGCTGCCATAGCCTCCGTCTGGAATCGTCTGCGAACCACGGTGCCACTGCCCACTCCCAGGCCTGCAGATGCATTCAAACCGGATGCCGGCACGCACGAATGTCACTATTGGGCCAATAATGCTCACGACATCGTTGCAGCCGACTGCTTTTGCTGCACTGATCCTTGCAGCAAGCTTGATGAGGTTCAAATCGAGACTCAAGATGCGTGCAAGCATGCAACCAGCACTGGGTCCCCTCACCCGCCCACCGGCAGATTAATCGGTGGCGTCGGTGGGGCCACAGTTGGCCGCACGCACGTCGGGTCGCAGGGGCAGGCATGAGTCCATGCCACTCCCACTGGTGGTCGGGTTCAACACGGTCACGCGGCAGGCCCGACCACTACTGTCACGGATCTCAAGGGCGAGATGGAAACTGTCGCGGGGCCGGTGTCGAGCGCAGCTGCCCAAAAGTCCCAGGCCTGCACGTTGATCCTGCATACGTTGCCCCGCATTGATAGTACTGTGGCAGGATTGACAGTCTCGATCCATCTCACTCACTTGCGCATGTGCCGACACGAGTGAGCAGTCGTTTTCCTGACAGCTGGCTTGACTGTTGCAGGCGTGCACTCACCGACCGCCATCATGCTTGGCCCAACAGCCGTTGAGGCACTGCCTTTTGATGATCCCTACGCAGATGCACAGGGCCGTGACGTGGGTGGCCGGGCACCAAGCGCTTGTGGGGCGCTGCTACCAGCCTCTGCCAATGTGACCTGGATGCAGCAGCCGGAGCCAGTCAGCATCAGGCGCGGGCGTCACATCGTGCGGGGAGCTGCTACCAAGCAGGAGGCTGTGGCGTACGCCATGTGCCAGTTGTTCGCCGGGGCCTTGGATCGGGTGAGTGCCGGCCGTTGCAATTTGACCACGCCATGGCTACATGTGCGGAACTGCGCATGACCGAGCGGGCAGGCGGCAACAGGCAAAAGGTGGAATGCATACAACGTCACATGATAAACTTGGAGACCATAGGGCTACACGCTCTAAACAGCGATGCACCCGTCTTTATGCCAGGACAAGATCAGGGTGGGGCGTGCGCTCTTCGACGGGGTCACCGTCTCCCTTTGCATCATCTGCGAGGACGCGAGTATGCTCGATGAGCAGGGGTACCCCAGGTGCGGTCTTTTCCCTGGCACAATGGCGTGCATACTGCTTCCTGCGCATGGTGAAGGGGCTGTGGCCATGCCATTGCGGCTGCGACCTGAGCTAGAACACGGCTGCGTGCAGTGTCACCCCACCCGGCGCCCCAAGCCAGGACACGTACGCCAAATGGACGCTGCTGATGCGGCCAGAGACGCGGGTGGCGTGGATCGACATGCTGCAACATGGCATCCACCCCGAAGCTTCCCGCCGCTGCCACAACAACCAGTGAGAGCAAATCAGCCAGCGGACTGATGCTCGCTTACATGAACTCTGCCCTGCCATCTGTGGAACAGTCAGTGAATGTTTGAAGCCATGCATGCAGGTGCATCAACCCTGCACACTTCTCGGTGGACGAGGAGGAGCTGAAGTTGTCGCGCGAGGAGGTATGCAAGCCGCTGCTGTGCCGCCTGCTAGCTGGCGGGCAAATCACCTGTCCATGCCACAGCCACCCCCCAGGAGCGAAGTGCATGCTGCCAGTGGTGCCAGAGGGGTAGGACCCACACATGGGCATCAGGTTGCCTGGCACCTCACCATGAGCATGCGCCTGATCTCGCAGCGATGCAGACCCCTGCCGCGCAAGCTGAGTAGTCTTATGCTGTGCCGCATGTGCTGTGTGTTGGTGACAGGAAACATGCGCTACTGGTGTCATGTTGACTACTGACAGAAGCTGGCGTGAAGTGTTTCGAAGCATCAAGGTCGGCTTATGCATATCAGTTGCTGATCCAAAGGACAAGTGGCATTGTTAGGTGGCGATGTGACGGCAGCGCTTCATGTTGTGTTTTGAGTGCATGCGATGTTCTTCAAAGTCTGCTGTATCGTCCTGGGTGGGGAATACCACTCTCGAAGTGCAGGCAAGACATTTGGCAGGCCAGAACTGCTAACGGCGGGGAAAGCATCGACGGGAATGGGTAGTTGTGATAACCGCTGGTGTCGCTTGAGTGGATATTGTGAACCAGCAATAGGAAGGACCTCAGTCCCTATGTGAAAAGCTCGTCAGCATGACCTTACGTGTAGTCAGCAGGAAGGCGCCCCGAGGTTCTGCTTCAAGTGGTGCACGTACGGGAAGGAGCTGCTCCAAGACATGATGAAAGACGTTCAAGCGATCATAAAGGTAGCTTGGCAGCGATGAGTCAGCCAGCACATCTACCACACCAACAGATCACCAACCCTGAAACCAAAGGCATGTGAGCGCACATGCGCATTGCCGCTGCTATGCCGTCGGCCGCAGCTTCGAGTTGCCCCACCCAGCGGGATGCGTGTCCTGCACCACAAGCACGTCGCACTTCACCACATGCACACCCTGGTCCGAGATGGGCAAGCGCACCCAACACATGCACAAGATGCACAGCTGCTAACGGTCAGCTGGCGGGGACAGGGAGTCATGTGACAGCCGCTTGCACTGCTGTCATGGTTGCCTACATAGTACCGCGAAGCTTGTCAAACCCTTACATTCTTCGAACTCAAAGTAGTCATTGGAAGGTTGGGATCACCTTCCAGTCGTCCATTGCACGCTGGCGCGACACCGCCTCATCGTCATCCTCGTCATCGCTGTCCTTGGCAGCACGGCGCGCATCCGCTTCCTGCTGCCGCTGCGCCACCTCTCCCGCCTGCCGCATCTCGATCTCTGCCTGAGGTAGACACCCATGCTGGCTGGCACATGACAGTTGCCAAACGTGAACTTATGGTGGCGTGCTCCTTGATTGTGCCTTCTGTTGCAGGAGCATGTGTGCATATTCACGTAAACCAAGCTACTTCAGTATGACTGGTGTCTGCAAAATGCGGCCCAGAGACAACGCGCGCTGTAGACGGCCTGTATGCCTCCTGCACTGCGCTGTCATGACACACCTGCTGCGCGAGCGTGCGGGTGGGCAGGTTGTGAGAGGGCCGCAGCAGGTTGTCCCTGATCACCTGCCGCTGCGACTGCAGACCCTCCGCAGCGGAGCGCAGCTGCTGCAGCATTTCGGGCGGCGGGGCTCTGCTGCGCGCTGCCCGTCTCCGTTCAGCTTCTGGCATTGTCGCCACTGCTGACAGCATGTCGATCTCCTGCTGCGTGGCTGCCAGCTGCTGCACTGCCTGCATTCATGATGCTCTGACCTCTATACATCACCCACGGTCTCTGTGACGCATCTGGCCTGTCGGATGCTTGCAGCAGCAGCAACGAGAGCCAGATCAAACAGAGGTCCGTCGCACAGTCTGCGCACAGCTCCTGCTGTGGGTTCACTGAGATCACATGCAAGTTGAACCTGAGGAGAAACGAGCAGAAGCACTGCTGCTCCACATTGCAAGGCCAGGGCCTCTGAACAGCGTCCACCTGTAAACCATATCAGACAAGCCCCTGCACCCCGCAGGCACCCCGACGGATGAGCGCTTGCCTGCAGCGCGTGCAGGTCCAGCTGCAGGAGCCACGCCTCCCGCTCCGCGTCCTCGTCCACCGGCGCGCCCGCACCACCCTGTCCGCCGTCGTCATCGTCCACTGGCGCAGCGCGCGCCGCCGACAGCCGCTGCCGCGCCAGCGCCCCCAGGCGCATCTTCAGATCCCGCTCCCTGTCCGACCACACCAATCCTGCTGTGCTCAGCCTCGTGTCAGAAAGCCCGCTCATGTCAACTTGCGTCATGCCGCCCCTGCTCCTGCGTGAGTCGGAGCCTTGCACCAGTAACCTCGGGTGTGGCATATGCAACCTCCTCAAAGCTGACAGCTGACTAGACCCAGGCCGCGTACAGCGCTCACATCTTGAACATGGCAATCTTGGAGGCGCGCGTGGTGGTGGGGTCCGCCCGCTCCCCCGCCTCCAGCCGGTCGAACGTTCCTGACACTGTCATCTCCAGCAGCCCATACTGCTGCATGCGGTGCAGGAACCTGCACTTGCAGGACGACAACGATACCTATGGACAGCGTGCTCAAAGACAGCTGATAGAGATGGGTCACACCAGCGTCTGGTGCACAGAGGCGCACCAGGTTTGCACACTGCATGCATTTGGCCAGTCGAGCAGGGGAGGACTCTGCGTAATGGCCGCTGCCTCACCGCAGGTGGTGCTGCCGAGACGTCTGCAGCGCCGCTAGGCGCTCCTGCACGCCAGCAGGTACAGCTGTGGCATCACAGCGGGGGGAACAGCACATAACACCAGCATCACGCATGCGAGTGCACCAGACGCTACTGTAGGTAAAGGAGAAGCCTGCCTGCATGTCAGTTGCAGCGCCACGCGCCGCAAGCTCACCCTGCAGGAACGGCACTGCTAGGTACTTCAGATCGGGCGTCGCCAGGTCGTCCTTGTCCTCATTTCTGCAGGATCCGCACCACGGAGTTTTGCATTTGGCGGTACCCAGTCCTCTTTGCCGTGTCACAACTGCTAGCACTCAGACGGTGATGATACTTGGTTGGCCGACGGCGTACCCTGAGAAGACTGCGAGACGGTCCACTGCATTGGCGCATTGTCCCAGCAATTCCGCTGCTTCAGTCGCAGCAGGCTCTGAGCCTGCCTCAGCCTCAGCAAACAGCTCCTGTGCTCGCGCAAACAGCATGTGCAGCGGCTGGCCCTGCATGAAACACGAATACATGATGAAGAGCACGATGTTTAGCGCGGGCGGAGCATGTGGCGCCTGTCCTGTACTGCCTGTGCCAAGCCACAAACCTCGGCGGATGGCTGAGCCCCGGACATCTCCATATCTCCTCGGCGTGACTTCGGGACCCCTCGTGCCAGCGATGTACGCAGCAAAGCAGGTCACTGTGGCATCTGGCGTGCACATCAGGCGGCATTGGTCTGTGTGATCACCCTGTAGCAAAACAGTGGAGCAGCACAGGGCCCAGCCCCTGGATGCGCAGAAGCCGCTGGCACCACGCGCTCCTGTGTGCAAGCATCTGTGTGCAGGACGTCAGCATGTTGCTGATGTGAGCAACCGCCCCGACATGGCAATTAGCACTCGCACTTGAATTCAGGAAGCAGAGTGGCACCATGCCAAGCTCCCAATCCACGGACCTACTACGGGGCTTGGGCCTGTCACGCAACCCATTCACAGACCGTACAGCGGAAAAGACGCATCTTGACACGACAGCATTGTACACGCATTCCGACCTGCAGGGGTTTCAGCCATCAGGTGCGCAGGAGCATCACGCCTTTGGTGTGTGCCTTTGAAAAGAATGCAATCGCAGCTTCACTGGAGCTTGTCCAAGCACGGAAAATCAGCCGCGGGATCTGATGTGATGCAGACCAGACGTACCTGCTCTTTGGGAGGCGTGGTTCTGGCAAAACCACAGTCCGCATGCAGGTGAGCGGATGAGCACCTGGCACTGTGGTTGGTGTCCAACTCTGGCAGTTGCGGGAGTTGAGGCCAGCCCGTTCATCAGTAGCGCCGTTCGATCTAGCTCTGGCTGGCGACAGATCAACCTTGTGCAAATGATGTGCACGTGCAGATGCAAGAGGCGTACAGTGAGTACAATGAGCATGCGGAGGCATCAGGCAACTCGCACGGCCACTTCATGGTGGACCTGTGCCGTCCGGGGCACATGACTGCCTGCCTGCGCACGTTCCAAGTGAGATGTCACACAGTCTGCTACGTCTGATCCGCATCTGATGCCTGCCGTGGTGGTCACGTTATGTCTCCGACGTTGCAACGCGCTCATCGACACTTTCAACCCTTTCGATTCGCAGGAAAACTTGCATTGTACAGATGACAACTGGGATGCACACTTTGGTGAGTCTACGTTCCCTGTGCAGACAGTGCTTGGGGTGCAGTGGGCCACTGGGCAGCTTCCCACATTGGTAGCTGCAAACGAGGTGCTGTGAGCACGTCATGTGCAGCGGAGAACTGGAAGTCGGCAGACATGGTGGACTGCATCCTGTGCTTCGCGGCGACGGAGCTGGTCGACAAGATGACGTCCCCCAACGATCCCGATGGCCGCACCATGCTCGAGCGCGTCAATGCGGTGAGGGTTTGTGGCTTTGGCTTTGGCTTGTGCTTTGTTGTTGGCTTTGTGTTTCCAGGGGTTTGGCATGTTGACCTTATCATACCGTGTCCCCTGTCGCCCCTGCTGCCTACACCTTTGTGCGAGACACCCAGTGGTGTTGGCCTATCATCTGAGGTCAATGTGTCGGGCACAGGACCCGCGGGGCTCAAGACAGCTGCTGGTGCTGGCCCACCTGTATGCCAACACAGACGCCGCCAGCTTGGCGATGCTGCGCCGTGCCCTGCTGCGCAAGCAATATGGCACAGAGGTCAGCACGAGCGCCAAGGCAGCGTCGTGCATGCTGTAAGACGCATGCCACGTTTGAATGCAACGAGGCACCATGCCCTGCAAAGTCGCTCACATGGTTTGCTGACTGGGCACATAGCAAAACGGTCCACATTATGGCCTGTGCCTCGAGTGCAGGCAGCTGTTGCCGGCACAGTCACAGCCGTGGTAGCCACCGGCGCAGTGGTGGCGGCGCGCAACGATGCAGCGGCAGATGCGATGGCTGCTCCCTTCGAGGCGCTCTGGGATCAAGTTTCCACATCGGCACCAGTGGTGCGCTTGCATGCAACCACCTGCGATACGCTCATGGATGATGAACGTCAGCCATATTGCAAACTGCTGTTCAAACGCTGCAAAAGCCAGGGCATGCAACGCTGCAATCGCAAGCCCCACGCCTTAGCTGCTCTAGGCTGACGAGAGCCCTGTCTTGGCTCGCAGCTGGGGCGCCATCCCAAGCTGACAGGGGCGTTGGCAGCCGCTGGCGCAGCAGCGGGGGTGTACTACTGGCGGCTGAGCAGTCAGAAGGCAGCCCTGGATCGGGCAGCCACCCTGCAGCGCTCCATCCGTGTGCTGAAGCAGCGGGACCCGCGGCTGCTGGCCCGCCTGCTGTCCCACCTATTCACCAGCTCGGTAAGATGCAATGAGGATCAGTATTCTCAACACTGGCAGACAGTAGTGCACGCAACACCTCGCATTCTTTAGCAACAGCCTGCAGACTGGCTTTGGCATCTGGGGCCAGAAAGGTAGAGCAGATGCCCTGAGGATCGAAAGACAGCTTTTCAACTTTCAGCTTTTACACCCAACTGCTTTCAGAAGTGCACCAGCCAGAGTGTGCTGAGAATGGTATACGGCACTGCAGGACAAGGTGGACACCATCAGGCGGCAGTGCATCGGCGTGAGCGCACACCAGAAGCTGGAGCTGTTGACCTCGCTCGTGCGGCTATGTGGCTACGAGTCGGTCGCGGTGTTTGGCGACTGCTTTGACGAGGTGAGTCGATTCATCAACCGTCTGGGCCGTCTCAGCTTGACGCTCGTCTTTCACCATACCTACTTACACAGTAAACGTCAGCTTGCTCCCAAGTCGTGAGAACCATGGTGCATCTGTTCGCCGTGCCAGGTCATATCGCGCAGCTGATCACAGCTGGCTTGGCCTCACTCGGGTGCGATTTTGCTGGTGCGTTGCCGCAGGTGGTGCTGCTGGACCCGGTGCAGTACCCGGGCGCCATCAAGGCCTTTGCCCGGGAGGTGTGCCGCAACGACCTGCTCAACTTCGGTGGGTGGCTCGGGACAGCTGATGCGCCGTGTGTGACCAGCACATGGTGTTCTGCACCCTGTCACCCAGGAGGCAGCCTGCTCATTGGACCACACACCCTGATGATGTGCAGGCCGGCTACACTTCTTCTTCCCGGACAGCCGCCTGGCGCTCGACCTCAACACAGACAAGACCCTCAAGGTCAACCTGCATGTGCCTCATCAGTGTGCGCATGCGGGTGCCCTCGCACTTTGGCTGCACTGGCACGCCTCAGCATGCCAAGCACTATTTTCAAGGTGGCATATTCATCACGGTAGCATGTAGACCATCAGCTGTGTTATGCACCAACAGGAGGCGCGGTTCGACCGCCACTTTGTGAGGGACCTGACGTGGTCACGCCACCAGCTGGAGGAGTTGGCCAACCGCCGCTTCATCGCTGCGCAGCACTCTGCCCGTTACTCCGCACCGGGTCAGCCATTTCGGGAACCAGTCCCCGAGCCGAGGTCTTTCGGTCGTTGCAGGCGGAGTGTCATGCCACTGTGACCACAGCGAGTGGAAGCACTCCCCTCACTGGGCTCGTGTCACAGAGGCTGTTGTCTGCACAGGCGTAGCCGATGAGGACGGGATGCTGCAATCCCCCGGCCCAGACTCGATCCACCATGCATCCTTTGCAGACCTCTTCAAGCAGGTCAAGGTCAGTCCACTTGCGCTTCTCGGGGCACACAGCTGAGTGTCTGCATGTCCAACCATTGCAACTCTGCAAGCATTGATATGGCAAAGTGCATCTGCAGCCGCCTCCTCATCACTTCTCCTGGTATCTGCCTAAAGCATCATGTCCCACAAACAGGTGGAGGACTTTTCAACATATGTGGGACGCCTTCAAACGCCACGGGAGCTCATGATCATGATGGTGGGTTGCTTTAGGCTGGTGCATGTTGGTTTGCATCCGCAGGGCACGGCACTCGACAGTCTAATATGACAACATCCTCTGTCGGTCTCCAAGGATTATGCCGTTTGCAGACGGAGATGTTTGCACGCATTGAGGCAAATCCAAAGGGTGACATCACCGCTCAAGACATGGAGGTTGCAGTGAACAAGGTAAATTCCAGTAGCCCCAAAGCATCACAGACTAACAGCATGTGTACAGCATGCTATCCCCGGCTGCTTCCTGTGCTGATCATGTATCCCCTGTGATTGCGGGCCGGATAGAAGAAGGCCATGGATGTATGTGCAGGCTATGGAGCAGGCCGTGTGATCGCGGTGGATGACGTGTATATTTTGTGGTCGAAAGTGTGCGTATAGTCACCCCACACACTCTCGACTCGCGGCAGCAGCAGGCCCTGTAGGCACTACCTTTCAGCATCCTTGTTGATACTGTTCTTGTGCTGGTGCATCAACTTGTTCTGAGGTGTAGAGTCACCTTGTGCTGCGGTACGTCGCAATCAGGCAATCAAAGGCGTGATAGTCTTCAAGCATGAGCATGAACAAATGATATGTTACATGCTACGAAGCCGGACACTGTCTCCTCGCAACCTATCCTTCGCTGCGGTCGGCCGACATGGCAATCGGCAGGGTGACATGGAGACAAAATCGTCACATGCATGCGACGTTTCGTCTCCTCCAACGTCACCGACCCTTGCATGAAGATTTGGACGGGTAAAGCCTTCACGTGTACGCCTTCTCGCGGTGCAGGTCGACTTGTTCGTTGCTATGGCAAGGTGACAGTATGCGTGACTGGCCCCACACTGAGAGTCAGCACCCTGCACCTGTGCTTGACAGGCGTATCGAACCCTAGGTCCGCACATCCTACGCCCAGGCGCAACCTCTCTGGCGGTGCACCGTTGGACGAGATCGCTGAGCAAGTGTCATAGTGTCAGCAAGTCATCGGGAGCGTGTCTCAAAAAGGTCCCGCTGGCGGCGCCCATGGCAGCGAACTGAGCAGCTAGCACATATGGACAGGTGCCGATTCCAACTTCTCCTGTGTCCGCACATGCCCATGCAGCCTCGGCAAACCCTCAGTATTGTGCAAAGTTTCCAACTCAAAGCTCTTAGTCATGTGACCATGGCGATGTAAGGTGCAAGCCTCGTGTTTGCTGATGAGCTCAGGTGCAGCTCACAGATGGTCGCTCGCAGACGCCGCATCGACGACGTGGACTCCTACAGAGTGGTTGAAATTCAGACGCTGGACCTTCCACACCGCGATCGGGCGCGGCAGCTGCTCATCAGACTCGCCCGCGAGGTGGGCTGCAAGGATCTCAAGCATTTGGCATCGTGTTAACAGACACGCCATGCGCACACATATCAGCTGTATCTTGCGCGCTGCTGTCCGTTTCTGCTTGTGAACATACCATAAACCTAAGCCACCTCCACGGTCGATGCAAACCTCAGGCTGACATGCTGAATACCTGCAACAGGCACGGCCAATACTGCAGGCGCACCTGTGGCGCATTCTGCTGGTGGGATGTGCTGGCTGAGGGTCTTGCCTGCTGACACTCCGACCAACATGTGGATATGCACAGGTATGTACAGCTTCGCTTACACACCCATATGACCCTGGTACATCTGCCGCTGCAGCTAGAGGAATTCTATGGAGACGAGACCAACAGCTGTCGTTGAAAATCGGGTATGCTTGCAGTGTTGCAGATAACATCGATGACAACGGATCTGGGCACACTGCTGTTAGTTGCACATGCGCATGAGATGAAAGGGGGGAATTACACGCGAGACTGATCATCGGACTGGGCAAAAGCTGTGCAGTGCGAGCGGCGCCCTGCAGGCAGAAACATCAACTGCGGCGAGCGGATCCAGATCCAACTGAGGTGAATTGTAGCAACGGTTTTCCTCTGGCATTTTGCCTGCAATGCCTGCAGTGGTACACGTTCTACCCGCTTGCAAAGGACAGCGGTTTGAGCCAATGCTTGGCCCAACAGATGTACAGATCACGGTTCCAGCTTCCTGCCTTATGCCGAGATCCTAAGCACCCTTCTGCACCAGGTGGAGTGCACTGTGAGGCATACTGCAGAACTTCCAACCTTTTGCAAGCACATGCTTTTCTGGTGAACCTTTTGTAGCAATGACGCCGAACGTTGTGTGGCACAGCTTGCACACAATGTGTCCTTCAACCACAGCCGGACCTTCTACCAGATGGAGCACAGCCTGAACATGGCAAGTGACTGCCTCGGGCCCGCTTCACCTCCATGCTTGAACACGTACTGTCAGCCAAATCACACTGGGTACTGAAGCACAGGCACATGACACGACCTCTGTTGCCGCCTGTCAAGCAGGCTGCTGAAGCCAACGTACGGTTCACACGGCGCTGTCGGGTCGTCCACACTCCTACCAATGCCTCGAGCCAGGTGGTGAACTCAGCAGCTGAGCTGAATACATGTTCACGCGTGCACATGACTCAGCATGTGCGCGCTGCAAAGTGCAAAGTCAGTCATCCACAACATTATGATCTGTTCCTCAGAATGGTTGTAGGCGCCTCAGCGTAGCAGGCTTCGCTCGCTGGTAGGCTGGGCAGTGAGGCATCCGCTGCCCACAGCAGCCGCGGCGGCGTGCCTGTTGGGCGTGTCGGTGATGATCGAAGCCTACATCGGGCAAACTGCGGGCGGGCAAGAGCGGCGCCGGCTGCGCAATGAGCGGCGACGCCACAGGGCGGTCGAAGCTGCCGAGCGCCCGGTAGCCATGATCGCAGGTGCCGAGCGCCCAAGCACAGGCCTGCAATCCCACTCACTGGGACTGGGCTGGGATGAAGATCACTCAGCACTCGGGTGTTCTGATGGAGGGTGGGCCAGCGGCAGCAGCTTCACCGGCAGCAGCCTCAGTGGCAGCAGCTTCTGCGGCGGTAGCCTGGGATCCACAGCGGGGCTCGGCAGCGGGGGCGCCCAGACCCTCAGCCTGGGCTGGAAGTGATTTCACATGGTGCAGTCGGACACCTTGAGTGCAGCTGCTGGCACGTACGGTAACTGCAGTACAGTAAAGGATTGATGAATGGTCGGCCTAGTGCTCCATAAGCCGTGGCACATCATAGGTTCTTGTTTCCTAGCTTGCCATGACTGGTATCAGATGTACAGTCCAACACGTACAGCTAGCTTTTGTTGAAAAAATCTCTTCAATGCGCAGCTGCAATTGCTGGATGAAGTTTCTGTCGCAGCTGCAGCATCGATGAGTGGCTGCATTAGTTCTTTGATTGAGGCTGTACAGTATGCCAGGCATTGACTGCGGGTGACCTTGTGAGAACTTCACCATATATACGCAGACCACAACTCAATTATACAGGACGTAAAACAGAGTCTACAAGTCGCACTCAAGCATAATCAGCAGCAGAACCAGGTGAAGTGCTTGGTGCCTGCGAACCAGACAGTTTGCCCCTAGCATGCCCGTCGTGTCAGTCAAAGAGCTGCACTGTGCATTGTCGTACAGTGAGACCAATTGCGCGGGGCTGTCAGCACAAACATGCAGAAAGGGGAGCACAGCCGCTGACCACTGGCACGCCTGCACGGATTGCAGCTGATGCAGTGTCTTGTCGGCAGCCCAGACCTTTCACTGCTGTGGCAGAGGCATTGCAGTAGGGAGCAAGCCCACAGCACCCCTCTGGAGCGCCCCAGGGATTTGGTCATGCAGAAATCACACACCCTGCACGCCACGTAACAGTTGTGAGCTATCTGCAAAAGGCGCCTGGTGCATAGGATGGTCCTCCAAGAACTTTGCACGGTGCCAACGATGCTGCTTCCAATGAGCCACACATGCACGACGAGCCACACATATCCCCACCCACCTCTGGCTCCCAGGCTTTCCCCACACCCGAAAGTCCTCCCCAGACCCTGCACCCAGCCCCAGCCTGCAGTGCACATGCACAGGGTTCCAATGGACATACCTTTGATGCACATATGATGCAATGCGTGGGCAAGGCGATTAGCATTCTTAGTCCTCTGACGCCTTCAAAATCACATCAATCACACTGCCTTAGCCGGACAACGGAGTGCAGTACGCTGTACTGTTCATGGCAGTTGTGTGCCTGAGTTGCACTTCTGCATGGTGGAGATGCGGCTGCAGGCTGTGAGGACGGACATCCAAAGGGCATCTGCATGCAGACTCGCATCTCAATCTCATTTTCTGACAGCTCCATTAGACCCCAGCAATGCACAGCGGTTACAGCACACCACAGCACGGACGCGCGATCATGAAGTCCAGCAGCCTTGCCTAGGGGGTCATGGGGCTCGCCGGTCACAACGACAGGGTCCCAGGTGTAGTGGAATTTCAGCTGCTCCATCTTCTCGGGAGTCAGCAGTCGGAAGGAACCCTCATCCGGGTCGTCGCCCTCAGTGACGGGCAGCCTGCAGCAGTGTGCGCATGGCATAACAGCTTGATTGAAGCAGTGGTGTGGATGTCAGCAACAGCACAGCGTGTGAGCAAGCACGCCGAGAGTATTGCAACTGGCTGAGAGTGCAGCGTAGCACAGGCCTGCCAAGTGACACACAGGTGGCGAAGGATGCACACCTTTCACCGTTGATCCTGATGCTCCCGGGCTTCAGCCGCACACCAAAGACATGGGAGATTCCGCCATAGGAGCACATGCCGAGCAGGTCTACGCATGTCCTGACCAGTATACCTTCATACTCCATGTAAATTATGCCAGGTCGGCCATTCGGACTGTTGTTCCTGCAAGCCCAGCACATCATGCTGCTGCAAGACCATGGTGTCAGACACGCAGAGTGCAAATGTGCGCGGGTGCAGAGCAGCAGAAAAGGCAGCGGTGGTGTGCAAACAGCCGTACTTGAGGAAGTTCTTGCATGGATCTATGCGCCATCCTCCCGTGTGTTCTCTGCATGCCAGGGGTGACACTTTGTACATGTGTTACAGTTGGCCCTGCTGCATGACGACACGCTGTGGCACAGCCAACAGGGACAAACCGACGTGTTGTGGCACCAGTAGTGACCCGATTTTGCTAATTTGGCGGTCAGCAGGGCCTTCAGCGCGCTGCCCGTCACGGCTGCCTGTGGCTGCTACTGTGCTGTAGCAACATACACAAGCTGACGCTGCGGAAGACACAGCACAGTCACAGCGGGCGTAGGTGTAGCCCACACCAGATCAGCTGCGCTGTGGTACTGCCGGCAACCCCTGCTGCGGGAATTGCGTGCAGTATGCTCTAGCTGATTTTCTGGTGCATGTCACATGCGCCGCTATGTCTGCAACAATCACTGCAACAGCTGCAACGGTGGGGTGAGTGATCAACTGTGTCACTGCGACGCTCCGACCTGCTACCTGACCGCGGCCGCATCACAGAGTAAGTAAGACGGGTATTCGACACAAGCTGTTCTCTTCTGCTTCGCAGCTTCATATGGACATGTTGCAACTTCCTCGGCGTGCTCAGCTTCCATTCCATCGTCCGATGCAGACAACACTGATCAGATGCAGCGCCTGCTTGAACATCAGTGGCGTGCGTAAGAAGTCACGGTGATAGTGCATGATTCTGAAAATGCATGGTTGGCAAGGTACATCATGACGCACCATCGACGTGCATCCAGGGGTTTGGTATTTGACGACAGCACCATGGCATGAAGATGCCAGTCAAGCTCGTGATCTTTGATTTGGATGGAATGCTTCTCGACACCGGTGCGCTTCTGCTCGTTGTGGTTTGCAGCGCAAACTTTACAGTTTACATGCTTGCAGTCTGCATGTGCCCACCGCCAATCGGCTGTAAGCGGCACGCACTCATACTTTCTTGCAGAATCACTGGTCTGCGACGTCAGTCAGCGTGTGCTGGCCGCGCACGGCGCCTCTCTGACACCCGAGGCAGCCAAGGCGGGGCTGGGCAAGCGGCCGCTGGAGGCATGGCAGGCGGTGGTGGATGCCCTGGGCCTGGCGGTGCCTGCGCAGCAGCTGTACGACGAGAGCGAGCCGCTGCTGTCTGAGAGGCAAGCCGTTGCCGGCGTGCGCATGATGCAATCTGCCAGCTACTACTCGTTATGCAGGCACCGCTGGCGAGGGACGTGGTGCACAGGCCGCAGTGTGCATCCGCCGCTGGCACCGCCACAGTAGCACCAACTCACTTATCCCGGGGCTGCAGTGTGCTCCGGTCCCTAAACTGTGCAGGTGGGGCCAGGCGCGGCTGATGCCGGGCGCCGAGCGGCTGGTGGGGCACCTGCGGGGGGCAGGCGTGCCGATGGCCATCGCTACCAGCACCCCGCGGCGCACCTACCAGGCCAAGATGTCGGGGCCGGCCGGCGCCAGCGTGGCCCACCACTTCGGGGCCTGCACCTGCGGCGACGAGGTGCGCCCGGCAGATTTGCCCTGAAGCGGGGATTGACGGCAGATGCTTTTGCTGCAACGGGGACGACGTGGAGTAATGCCTCAGGCGCCATGTCTGCATGCATCCTACGGGCCGGATGGCACATCGATGTATCTATGCATGAGTCGTTGTAGGCGTCGAGGTTTCCACCTGTCTATGCAATGCTTGCACCGCCCGCAGCTATCGTGTGTTGTCTATGACTGGTCAACCATGTTCCCGCCAGTGCAAGCCTGCAGGTGGAGCGGGGCAAGCCCGCACCAGACTGCTTCACTGCAACCGCCGCGCAGCTGGGAGTGGATCCCACAGAGTGCCTCGCCATTGAGGACGCCCCTTCAGGCGTCGAGGTGGGTCGTGCTGAGCGGGGCGCCAAGGTAGCTGCATAGCATTCAACACTATAGCTGGCAGGATGCCGCAACGCATGTGTCAGCGGGCTGGAGCAGCAGCAAGCACCCTTTGTGCGAGCAGGCAGCCACAGCCGCGGGGATGCGGGTGGTGGTCATCCCCTCCCTGGCAAAGAGCGAGTACCCACAGCCTGACCTGCATGCGACATCAGGTGCCCGTGCTGGTGACTTGGCAGTCTGGCGATCCTGGTTGCAAGCAATGTGCGCTTGCTCCAACTGCCTGGAGACAGAGGCTGGCGATCATCGCCCATGAGCGGGTTGCACTCAGCTGCGCAGGATGCTGCCGGGTGCTGCCGTCGCTGCTGGACTTCCAGCCACAGGACTTTGGGCTGCCGCCATTCACTGATCAGATCGCCGGCACTGTGCTGTTGGACCCAGTCTGGCGGTTGCGGGGCACGGTCGTGCGCGGCTTTGGTCGCGGCTCCAAGGCAAGTTGTGAGACCCTCACGGCCTGCGTGCATCACCTCACTTGAAGGACTTGCTCAAGGACTGCATGCAGGCAGTTTGAGCACTGTTGGCATGCTTGCTGGGCTGGTGTGCAGGAGCTGGGCATCCCGACAGCCAACCTCGACAGCGCATCGCTGCATGGACAGCTGGCAGAGGCCGTCACGGGCATCTATGCAGGCATGACGTCCTGGCTTGCTCATCATCCCTCTGCACGGTGCGCAACGGCACATGTCTAGGATGGGCTTGTCACGCTGCACGAGCCTGGAAGTAGCCATCAACCGTCACTCTGCAGGGTGGGCGTCGGTGGGGGCATCCGATGCCGTGTACCCTCAAGTAATGTCAATAGGGTTCAATCCATACTATGACAACAAGGTGTGCTGCATGTTTGCTGCGCTGGAGAGGGTGCTTTGTTGATTGATTGCAAACGTTGTCCAATGGCTGATCTGCTTGAAACCAGCAATGCCGGCAGTAGCGCAGAAACATCTACTCCCACAGGAAAAGACGGTGGAGCCCTGGTTGCTGCACGACTTTGAGCGGGACTTCTACGGCGAGGAGCTGCGCCTGGTGGTAAGCATCAGCATCACACATGGATCGTGGGAAACCTGCTATGTATGATGCATATTCCCCTTTCGCTGCAACAAGGTGCTGCTGCTTGTTTTACCCCAGAATGTGCTTTAGCATCTGCAAACTTACAACTCGGAAATGAACTACCTGTGTGTGCAGGTGTGTGCATACATCAGGCCAGAAGCAGACTTCACAACTCTGGAGGCGCTCATCGCGAGGATACACGAAGATGCCAATGTCACACGGGCAGCTCTGCAGCATGAGGCATTGGCGGCATATAGCACAGACAGCTCACTGAAACCGGGCAGCAAGGCAAGTGGCATTACAGTCTGAACTGCAGGGCTCTGCAGATCATTTTCAGGGCATTGCAGAGCATTGGTCCAACTGTTATTCAGATGTAACGAAGACACTTACAGTCAGCCTCAACTACAAAAGCACCGAATTCAAGCCAATATGGCGGCAAGCAACACTCGCATTGCCGCTGACTGCACGCACTCAAGCAAACTAACGAAGCGCTCCACTTCCTGCATGACAAGGTGTGACCAAATCCGAAGGCAGCGCACTCGCTTCGTGCTGCCTCTACCGCACGTAGTATCTGTGCAAAGCTGCGAACAGCCGCACTTCACGATCTGGCAACTGCTGACAAATGCTGGCCTCACGGCCGTCTCTGGTGCTAACATCCAAACCACTCAACTCTCTCCCTGAACAATCGGTCCCCTGCAAGTCAGCTCTGTGTGATCACAGGGGCATCCATCCACCTACTGTACAAGACCACTGTTGCCCCAGTACCAGCTGCTAGGCAGTGCACATGCTGTCCCTGTGCTCTCGTGCTACGAAGTCGGGCAGCGCACGGCACGGGCGAGCACCGTGCTGTGCGACCCTCTGCTATAAGAATGACATGCTGACCAGCAGCACCACATCGGGCGCTCATGCCGACAGTGCTGCACTGCCTCATCTCCTGAAGGCATGCAGCGGCTTCGACCTGGTGCAGCCCCTATCAGCATGGTGCGCATCTACTGTCACGCCAGCGCTGCAGCGGTACAGCAGCGCCCCAGCCGTACGTGCTCAGCAGTCCTTGGGCGGCTTGCTGGAGCGGGGCAGCACGCCGTAGCCCAGGTTGAGCCAGTCCTGCATAGGAAGCGATGACTCGCTCAGGACATGTCGGCTGGGTGCACAGCCATCAGCGGTGATAAACCAATAGCCAATAATCCTGTGTCAGGGCCACGGCAAGGTATCATATGTTGGATTGAAGCACGCAGGATGGGGCAGATGGGGCTCCAGAAACCCTGGCACACCTGGCGCAGCTTTCTGAAGGCAGACTGCACACCATCAGCGCGGACCGACACCTGTTGCAAACAAGGAAGGTATTCAGACATACAACAGTCAGATGTTTGCACCATCTTGGACATGCAGGCGTAGCACATAGCATCTTGGACGATGGTAGGTCATTCATGCACTCGCCTCACGCTGCAGCAGGTCTCCTCGCAGAGCCTCCACCATGGCCTTGTCCTGGATGTGACATGCACCACATCAGTGCTCTGCTGTCCAGTGTGCTCTCCAAACTGCATGTGGAGAGCAGGTAACAACAAACGCTTCAACATAGCTAATGCAGCTGTGATCATGGAGAAGAAGAGGGTTGTGTCGCACACTGTCAGCAGCACACCTCTGTCAGGATCCTGCAATCAGCAACACGGACATTTCAGCCGTAGGCAACAGTCGCTTGACCAGCCTGATGTTTGTCACTGGGCAGGCACATGAGCAAGGCAACCATGGCACTAGGCCCACGAGTGTAGCAGACTCACTTGATCATGGCGTCGTGGGCAAACTTGTCCCAGATTGGCATGTTGAAGATGCTGTTGGCCAGGCCGGGGGCAATGGGCGTCTGCAGGTTGCGGATCAGCGCAAACCGGTTGACGGTGCGGTGCTCATTGATCGGCACCGTGTTGACGAAGGTGCTGAACGACAAGCCATTGCCTGCAAGCGGGAACAATGAATGAGGTTGAGGCCTCGCTCAGCTGAGGACATGACTCTCTGACTTCAGGCTTGCAGTTCAGTGATGCATGCCATTTTGCAACAGCTTGGCACGCCAATGGCATACCCAGCGTGAATGTGATGACAGAGCTTGAAGGCAACATCGCCTGCGCAGAAACCTTGACCTCCTTCACCTGCAATGCATCAAGAGCAGGGGGTCTCTCTTCGGCACAATGAGACGTTCGATGCTGCCATCATGTTGTATGCAGGCAGTCCCACTAGATGCTAGTGCATAACAGCTGCGATACCTTGCTCCACTCCCACAGCGCATTCACAGGCTTGTTGGTGAGCGAGAAGTTGGCGCTGACGGCGTACGGGCCGTTGTGTGCTTTCATCTGGCGGATAGACGGCTTGTCCTGCAACCATGAGATACCAAGCGTGATGCGCTCAGGCCAAGCCTTCACATGGCGTCACTGCTCAGCGTGCCAAGTGCAGTAGCCAACAATTAGCACCTTGTTGCCGAAGGAGTCGGCATGCAGGTAGTGGATGTGCGCCATGTCAATCGCGTTTTCAAACACCGGCCAATGCCCGCACTCGAACTCGATCTCGCCGTACACTGGCCGCCACCTGCGCGTGGATGAAGCCACATGTCAGTTCGAGTGGCTGCCAGAATTGAAAAGCTCATGACGCGCCTGCCAGGCTGCCAGCAAGGGCTTACTGCAGCAACATGCTAATCAACAGCAACATGCCAGTCAAACGGCTGGCATGCACAGCTGCATGTGGTGCAGTGAACCATGTCAGCCACGTGCTTTCACGATGACCTACTTGGGGTCCTCCAGCTCAGGGACGAACGGGATGGGCGGCCGCACTTCCATTGGCATGTGCTTGGAGCCGTTGAACAGCCACACGAAGCCGCCCTTCTCGACCACATCGTACGCCGACACTACTGGCAGCTTGGGCCAGTCATTCTGCACGAGCACAAGCGAATTAGAATTGTAGCGGTCAGCTGTGCATAAAGGCAGACTTGTCGGTCCTGCAGCAACGCAACTTGTGACGGAAACACACAGCAGACCATTGTACAGCAGCTGTTCGACACCTCATCCGACTGTACCTTGTTCTCGGAGGCAGGCACATCGCGGACATAGCCATCGGCGTCAAACGCCCAGCCGTGGTAGGGACACACCACGCACGACTTCCCGTCCACCTCATCCACCCAGCCTGCCAAGCATTAAACAGACTGTCGACACCCTTGCAGAGATAGCATTGGGGACAAACAGAATGACACAGCTGCGCTGCCCAGGTTGACGGCAAGTGCGGGTGGCTGACGGCTGCCGGGTCGGGCGCACCCTTGTGCAGCGGGGCGCCGCGGTGGGGGCACACATCGTTGATGGCGACCACCTCGCCCTCGGCATTGCGGAACAGCACAATCTTCTCGCTCAGCATCTCCACACCCACCGGCTCCTTGCCAATGTTCTGGGACAGCGCTGCAGGTTACAGGGGCACTGTTGGCATCATCAGCATCGACAAAGACCAAACAACTCGCCTTAGCAGCTGCATACCACGACCACCACCCCACTTCCAGCCATCACCAGTACACAGGGGAACTTGCAGCCATCACCGGGACACAGGGGGTGTGAAGGAGATGCTTACCTGCAGCATACCAGAAGTCCTTGAGGTACATGCGGCGGTTGCGCAGCTCCCGCTCGCGGTGCGCCCACTGCGTGTCGGCGGTGGAGGGGTCTGCCACCTGGGCGCAGCAGCGCCAAGCATCAGCAGCACGCAAGGGCACACAATGAATAACGAATAATGGTCAAGTAAGCATGGCAAACAGCAGACAGTAGAGCGGATGGAAGCAGACACTGGTGTTGTACCCTCATCAGCAGTTTCAAGCAAACATGTGCACCTCGCCAGGCAGCACATGGCGCTCGCGCCGCCGCTCCACATCGCGACCGGGCGCCGGCAACACCTCTTCAGGAGCTTCAGGCGGCGCAAAGGCTGCTATCTTTGCGGCTGGCGCTGCAGCAGGGCTGCGCAGCCGCGGCGGCGCTGGCACCACATTGGACTGCGCTGTCTGTCCCGACTGCGCCGGGGTCTGCACAATTGTCACATTGAATATGAGCACAGCCCATGGCTTATTGCAGCAACCGCTCGTGTACTGGACAGGTCACAGCATAATTTCAAGCAGCGCAGAGTACCTTCGAATGGCAAGCCAGCATGCTTCATCAAGGAGGACATAACACTGCACACCTGAGGCGGGCTGACAGGAGGTGCTGCAGGGGCCGCAAGCGTGGCCTCGCCAGCGTCCAGGAAGGCGGACCGATCTGGGGCCGGCAAGGGCGGCTGCACCGGCAGCAGCGGCGCCGGAGTCTGCACAGACGAGCCCGCCAACGCTGGCTGCTGCAAAGGCAGGGAAACGCTTGTTCCTGCCAGTGTTCAAGTTACATGACCAGTCTCTTCTTGGTCCAACGCAAACGTATCCTCAGCAATGACGTAGACATCAGAACTGTCATGCGATCCTACACGCTCACCTGGAAACGGCGCGACGTCTTCACCAGCTGCTTCACCAGCGGGAAGGTGGATGGCAGGAGCAGCTGCGGCAGTGTCTTCAACTGGGAAATGGCCTTGCCCTGCAAACGCTCACAAGTAGATCGCACACACGCACATCGGGCCGAGATACGTACGACATGGCACCCGGAACCCGGAACCCGGACACCAGAGTGAGTTCGGCGCACCGCAGCCTTCTTGTCGCCACCGTGCTGCGTCAGGATGGTCATGATGGCGCCTGCCTCCATAACGTAGAACAGCGCCCAGAACGCGCTGCAGGAGCATATGGTCATCGGTATAGAATTCCACAAAGTACTGCCGTGCACACGGATGCGGGATGTGCCGTTCTGGACAGGTACAGCCGCATTGGGCACAGCTGCATCGGGCACACGTGGCGCACTCACATGGCCACAGCATGATCTGCCGCGAACAGCGGGGAGAACTGCTGCGAGATGCCCGGGAGGATGTCCCGCAGCTCCGCCAGCTGATGGGCCTGCGCAAACTGGCCCACGACGCCCACAAACTGCGACGCAATGTAATACTATATACATCAGGCGCTTGCACCAGGCACAGAATGGTGGCCGCACAAGCACACCGGTGAACTGAATCGCACACAATACACAAGGTCATGAAGTGAATCTAAACGTCAACAGTGCACCACCGAAGGCTTTCGAGGCGCAGCCTTCAGGCTTAGCCAGCAGGGCCAACGTTGTGGGCAGGACAGCAAACAGTGAACGGTCAGACAGGTCAGAGAGCGCGAGCATGATAGATGCACCTTGCTTGTGACGTGCAGAGTCTCCAGTATGGCTCCTGCACCCAGTCCCAGGAGGAAGGAGCGCACGAACGTCTCTGTGAAGCGTTCGACCTCGCCATCATCATCCTGCAGGATGGCAAATTCCGGGGTCAGCGACCCGTGCACGGCCAGCAGCGCAGGACCAGGCTGAACTGTGCTTACAAAGCATTCCAAGACCAACGTTGGGGGCAAGCACAAGTGCACAAATTGCACTGCCTCGCTGACGAGGATCCAGCAAGGTCGACCAGCTACACATCACCGCTCACGGTGCTGCACGCTGCCAATGACCACCTCCATGGCTATACAGAGCAATGTCGCGAGCAAGGACGGAGGGCGACCGCGACTGACCCGCTGCCAACGCCAGTTTCAAGGCTTAGTCACCTGCGGAATGTTGGCCTTGCTGCCTTTGCTGGCGGTGGCGACGACCAAACCGCGACGGCTGACCCGTCTGAGAGGGGTTTGTTCCGCGCGAAGAGCTGTCTGCCGCGGTCGCTGCGCGGGGCGGGGCACCGCACACCGTAGTGCTGTTCTTGCTGCGTTTACCCTGGGCGCACACCGGCATTGCTGTCCTGGGACCAGTCTCGTGCCGCCAATGGCAGCACTCATTGTGCTTTGTCTGTGTACTTGCATCGATACGGTGTAACCGACAGACGGGGGCTGGATTGTGGAAGTAGGTTTGTTGTGTGGCGCGCGCGTTTGAGTTCAATGGTGGTCATCAGCAGGAAGCCGCCACGTCAGTATCGCTGCAATAAGGGGTGTGATAAAGATGTTGTTGTGTAAACAATGGGCTGGTGGTTGACGCGGGATAGGAGCGGAGCCTGGACAGGCAGGTACCCGAGTGATGAACTTCGATGGCTTGCCACCACAGCGGATTACGCCGCACAGGCGTCCAGATTAAGTGACCAACTAGCGTTCTGTGAACAGTGGTTGTGAGCACCGCGGCCGCAGCACATCAAGGTTCAGAAACTGCCAGCTACCATGGCACGAACTCATGCAAACTCCCGATAGAAAGCGATGCTCTCCTTCAAAGCCGCGATGAAGCGATCCACGTCACCGGTCGTGCTGTATATATAGAGACTAGCACGCGCTGAGGCTCCAATGCCCAGGTGCCGGTGGAGCGGCTGTGTGCAGTGGTGCCCCGACCGCACTGCCACGCCTGCGGATTTGTGCAGCGGCGAAAATGCTGATTTGCTCGCTGGCGAGCCTGACATACGAAGCTTGTGCTCAACACACCCACAAGTTCAGTTCCGCTGCCACATGCAGGCAATAAAAACCATCATGAGGGGCGCCCGTGCAGCAACAGGCGTTACCATGAAAGTCGTTGAGCGCGGTTGAGATGTCGGTCGCGTGGAGGTCGTCCACATTGAAGGACGCCAGTGCAGCTCTGCCCCGTGCCGGCGGCGGGCCATAGATGGTCACCCCTGGTACTGCGGCCAGCTGCGGACAGAGACCCACTCTTGTCAGCCAGAAGACGGAGGTGCTTTTCAACCCGAACATCGTGTATGAACCCAAGGTTCGATGGCCGGCGACATCATGAGGCCACAGATCAGCATCGTATGCCGACCTGCTCATAGAGGTACCCCCCAAGCTGGTGCTCTGCATCCTGCACGCGCGCCATGCCGATGCCGGATAGATAGTCACACGCAGCGCCCAACCCAATTGACTCTGCAATAGCAGGCGTGCCCGCCTCAAAGCGCAGCGGTGACTCTGCATACCTGCAATCGTGGGAATCAGTCTCAGTGCAGGTTACAGCTGCATGTAACGAGCAGTGATGGAGTTTGCAGCGGCTGATTACAAGTATCTGTCAACACTCACGTAGATCGATCCAAGAACACATCCTGAATCATTTCGCCTCCGCCCATCCAGGGTGGCATGCTGTTCAACAGCTGCAACCTGCAGAGACAAGGACGCCACAGTCATGACTCTAGGTAACACTTATGCTACTTTGCATGAGTACAATATGGCACAGGAATCTGGAAAGGCAGATTGTGGCCACAGAGCAGGGCAGCTTGTGGTGCATGTGTGGCTTACCTGCCCCATAGAAAACCGATGCCGGTCGGGCCGCACATCTTGTGCGATGACGCGACAATCCAGTCGGCGCCCAGTCGCTGCACATCCATCGGCATGTTCGGCACGCTCTGACAGCAGTCCAGCAGCACCTTGGCGCCCACCTGTGAATCAGCGGGTTGCACCAACATCATGTTCTGTATGTTTGCAGCACCATTATGGCTGTTGTGCAAATGTGTTCTGCTCATCAGGAAGCCTCTTCTGAGCCCTTTTCTAATGTGACAGATAGGCTGCAGGAACTACACCCAGGGCGTAACACCACCAGCATGATGAGCTCAAGCTGTTGCAGCTCAGCGCACCTTGTGTGCGGCAGACACGACATCGTCAGCAGGCAGGATGGCGCCCAGCATGTTGGACACATGCACCAGTGAAACCAGCTTCGTCCTCGGCCCGATGAGCGACTTGACCATCTGCGCTTTCAGCAAGCTCTCGGTCAAGGTGACGCCATGCAGAGGTGCACTCACAGCAGCAACTGGTAGCCAGGCCGGAGGATCAGAACTGCGTAGGGTTTGCAACCCCGCAGACAGCTCTCCGACGCTGTCTGTAGAGCTCACCTCTACATCGACCTCCTGCGTTGAGGTGAGCTCAGCATGTCGCAGCACTGCGCCTGTCCGCTGCGCAAGCATTTGCCAGGGCACCAGGTTGCCGTGGTGCTCTGCCACTGACAGCACGATCTGCAGCAAACATTCAATGTGCATCAGCAAGTCAAACTCAGACCGCACGTCAATCATCAATGTCTCACAAGGACGCCTAGTGAGCTGCTGCAGCATTTGCGTATTGTGTCAGCTGCACCTCGTCGCCTTCTTTGATGTTTTCAAGTCCCCAGGTCTGTGCGACGAGGTTGATGGCCTCCGTGGCATTCCGCGTGAACACCACCTCGCGGTCGCTGTCCGCTCCAATGAAGGCTGCCACCTGCAGGCGCGAGGCTTTCAAATCAGCCGACCAGACCTCGGGCTCTGCTGACCCTCCGCACAACGCTGCGGGGAGCTCATGCGCACCTTTCTCCGCGCCTCCTCGTATGCCTCTGTCGCCAGGTTGCTGAGGTGATGCACCCCGCGGTGCACATTCGAATTGTACAAGCTGTAGTAGCTGTCCATCGCCTGGATAACCTATGCAGATATCCCAGCGCAGCGGTTGATCATGTGTGATGACAGCACAACCAAGTTGTTCCTCAAGATGGACAGGCACTGCGCCCTCACCTGCAGCGGCTTCTGAGAGGTTGCGGCATTATCCAGGTATGCCAGCGGGTTGCCATTGACTTCCTGGTCGAGAATGGGAAACTCATGCCGCAAGCTGTCGCCCAGCGCAGATAGCGATGCTGGCGGCGCGTGTTCCGCCACCTGCAGATGCGACACATGCTGCCGCTCATGCTTCCCATGGATGTCGCTGGTCCCTATTGCCAGCTGTGTACCAGGCAATCGCGTGCGCAAGCTGGTGGTGTTTACCGCTTGACTGACTGGTGACAGCCGGCGCCTGCGTCTGCTACGGCAGGCAGCTGCTGGTGTTGCCTGGGGCGCCTGCGGTGTGCGACCACTGAAGCTGGGATTGCTGGACTGTGCTGCTGGCCCTAGCAGGCACTGGCCAGTCGACATCGCTGCCAAGACCCTTTTGACCGTTCACGCAACGCTCAGCAAGCGAGGTTCGGCCCACAGAACCAAGTGCACCTCCCTGCTGTCGCTGAGAGTTCCTGGGTGTGGTATAACACTGTGCCCAACGGTCCAACGCTCGTACTGCAATGCAAGGTTTACTGAGCACCAGAGAGTTGTTACTTCACTGACAAGGAGTGTCTCTGACGCATGCTGGCCCAGGTATGATGCATGTTGAGCAACACGTGCCCAGCTGCCCACACCCCTGCTAGGGGTAGTTAAGGTAATTTCTTTAACTACCCCTACCCCTGCCGACACTGGCCTCTGGGGTGGTGATTATGGGCACACGACAGTATGTAAGCCGTAAACAACCATCGGTGGGCCTCTTACGTTGGGTCAAAGCTCATGCCATAATCTGGCCAGCGCATGTGCAGCTGCATGTTAGTGTATGTTCGCACAGCAAAAGATTGTTGACGCATGTCTGACGCCGCATGTCGATGCTGAGGAGTGCCTCCATCGTTGCACGTCTGCAGATCAGGGCACAGGTGGTGCCGGTGCCGCGCATCCCGCCTCACGCAGCGCATCTCAATTCAGCATCCGTTGCTGTCGGACGGCAGCAGCGCTTGTTCGGACACCAAAGCTTGACGACCAGAGGCTTTGCAATGGACGTGGAGACAAAAGCTGGCAAGTCTCGGACTGCGCTGCATGAGACGGGCGATGGCGGCGCCTTTGTGCGCAAGGACTCAGTGTACCGTGGCTGGATCGAGGAGGGCGGGGAGTTTCCTCCGGAAGGTATGACGTGCTGCTCATGGGGTGTGAATGCCATGGTCATGCATGCATGGCGGATCCTGGGTCAATGCATGCGTAGTGCCAATCTAATCTACCCTGATGCAGCTGGGCGGTATACGCTGTACATCTGCTACGCCTGTCCGGTGAGCACCCATATGTGCATGCACACGGTGCGTGTTGCTCGTTGATGCAACGATACAATGCAGCTTGGCGTAAATGCTCACCATGTCCCAGCTTTCTACAGTGGGCAAACCGGTGTTTGGCCGTCCGCAACCTGAAGGTATAGCGTGTTTGCTGCGCTCATGACGAGCTATGTCATGCTGGGTCGCAACTGCAAGCTCCTACCTTGCATGATACAAAGCGGAGCTCTTCAGTGACTACAGGGCCTGCACGATGCCATTGACCTCAGCGTCACACACCCCACATGGCAGCGCACCCGCCCAGACGATCCCAACGATGAGCACACCGGGTGAGCTAGTTCTGTGTCGTGGGAAGGTTGTGCTGTGAGTGACGGCATGCGTCAGGCAGACAGGTGGATGTCAGATAGCCTCCATGTCAGCATGGCGTATGCTGGGAGGCCTGTCAGATGCGACCTCTGCTGATGCTGATGTATATGCCACAGGTGGACATTTGCGAACCCAACCGATCCGCCAATCCAAAGTGCTGGCGGCTATGGCTCGTTCCCTTGTGATGAGTGCATCCCAGATCCCAATGTTGGTGCCAAGTACATCCGGGATCTGTATGAGAAGGCCGGCGACACAAATGGTGGGTGCTCATTCATGGGTAGTCGTGGCACCGTCTATGTTCTAGCAGAGACGGCATGGTTCAGCTGCAAGTTTCCTTGGCACGCCCATGTATTCATCCCTTTGGGCATCTTCTTACACTGACACGGCTGGGTTGCAGGCAAGTACACGGTCCCAGTGCTTTGGGACAAGAAGAGGAACACCATTGTCAACAACGAGTCTGCAGACATTGTACGCATGCTCAACGACCGAATGAACAACCTTGCAAAGAACGTGAGCTTGAAATGTGCGCGCAGCATGCCGATGAAACCTTTTGAAACCCATCGTGCACAGCCTGCCAGGCTGCACGGCGTCGTGGCCAGGTCACAAGTAGTCTTTGCAGTCAATCCTAGATTGCACTGCAGCCAGACCTGGATTTGTACCCTGAGGAGCTGCGGTCGACCATCGACGAGATCAACTCGTGGACGTATCCCAACATCAAGTGAGCTGTTGTATTATCCTTGGCGTGACATGGTATCGTGCTGCTCTGCTGCGAGCATCAGTTCATCCATCTGCGCCTGGCCATATTGAGGGCTTACCATCGTAACTCTGCGTTTTTCACAGCAATGGTGTGTACCGCTGTGGATTCGCTCAGGGCCAGCAGGCATACGAGACAGCCTTCAAGTGAGTGCTTGAGCATGCGCAGCGCTGTGAGCTGTGCACCCTGGCCACAGCAAGCTGAAGCATGCTGATCAAGACCGTTCAGCAGCTCTACTCGGCAGTCAGCCCAGTATCCACGAGCTGTCTGGCTCGCACGGTCGATTTGGTCATTTGGCGACCTGATGGCATTACAGGGAGCTTTTCGACTCGCTGGACAAGGTGGAGAGCATTCTTTCCAAGAACCGGTACCTGGCTGGTGACCGCCTCACAGAGGCTGATGTTCGGCTGTTCATGACGCTCATCCGTTTTGACGAGGTGCGCGGACTAGAGCACGATCACACCGAGTTTGCGTAGAGGCCATGGGTTGCCATGCATGCTGGGGCACGCCCATTTGGAAGGGCAGGTGTGTCTTCATGGCTTTCCACTGTGGCACAGCCTCAGCTGTGGGCTGACTCCTGTGCAGGTGTATGTGGTCTATTTTAAGACCAGTGAGCAACCCCCTCTGTCCTCTCTGATGCTCGACTCGTCTATGCTGCTAAGTTCATTCTGACATCAGAGATGGTATGCTAACGGGCTTCTCACTTGCGCACCAGACCGCAACTTCATCCGCGAGATGCCAAACACCAAGAACTACGTTCGCGAGCTGTTTCAAATGCCAGGTATGTTGTGCACAGTGTTTACCCATCAACCTGGTGAGACGGGCAAGCCGCACAATCCTGGAAGCCACAGCACCTGCAGCATGTGTTGACTGATCGCTCCCCACCTTTGCCTCCATCAGAGATCATGGAGGCGACCAACATCAACCATATCAAGATGCACTACTTCACTTCACATCAAAGGCTGGTGAGGCAGCAGTGGGATCACGCCCATAGGGGCAGTTTCTGCACTGCAATCCCACACGAAGGAAATCACTGTGCTCATGTGGCCTTCAACTGCAATGCACTTCATTGCTGCAGAACTACTTTGCCATCATTCCTGTCGGACCTGGAGCTTGGTGGGAGGAGCCGCATGACCGGGACGAGAAGTTCCCCAAGAAATAAACAACTCACGCAACGGACGATGATCAAACCGGGGAGTGGTTCATTGCAACCTGGCATTGCAGACTGCTGTTCACGGTTGTGTACTGTGCTGTTAATATCACTGGTGGAAACCTGGCATGTATGCACTCGCTCCACCCCGCCAATCCCAATGTGAGACGGACATGCAGCCCAAAGAGAGATGGATGCAAGATTGCCCACGCCTGTGGATGGTGTGCTGCGCTGCTGCGCAAAACTGCCGTCAGACCGCACTTGCAACAGAGATTGCGGAGGTCGTGGCTGTGTTATCCGAACTGAAAGGGGCCCACCCTGCAGTAGGTCTGTCGGAATCACGTGCCACGGCCATGAAGCTGGTCATTTGCACCGTTGCACAGTCGCCAGACCCCACCGCTGTGCCTGTGAGCAGCCGAGGTTGATACTTGTACACAATGGCAGCTGCAGCAGGGCCCAGCTCACCGGCTCCTGGGCTTGCTTTTGACCCCGAGAAACATCAGGTGAGGAGGCCCACCAAGGATGCAGCCGACCAAGCTGCTCTGATGGTCTGTAGAGACAGCGTATCTGGTAGTCTCAATTCGGTGCCACGGGCGTTGGATTTCATCCCATATCAGGCGCAGTTTGGACCTTTTGTGCATGCATGTCTCATTTGATGCAACATGCCTCGATGAGACCCTGTGTCACTGGCAGTCCTGTGCTTGTCAGCGTGTACTGGTCCTTGCTTGCATCCAAGCACCGGGAAGGCGGGTTGGCCGAAGCAACGTGGGCATGACACCCGCATTGCCGATGTCATGAAGACCGCCATGGCTTTGCCAAGCGCTGTTTCGCTGCGCATGCTATGGCGTGCTTCAACAAACTCGTAAGGAGGGACACGTCCTGGTTTCTGGGAATGCATGGGTTTGTTGCCAACGAGATTGCAAGCATGGTGCTCCTTCTGCAGTATGCGGGGGTTGCATACCGAGATCCGGAGTCGCTGGAGGAGACGCCCCTTGTGCCAGGCATGACGCGCACAGAAAACTCGCTGCGCTGGGGCTTCATCAACAAGGTCTTCGGCATTGTGGGGTGCCAGCTGGCACTTACTGCGGTGAGGTCCCGCACCTGTTTGCTGTGTGATGCTGGCATGTGTATGCTGCGAGGTGGCACAGCACCTGCCCAAGGCATGATCATGCAAGCCGCGAAGGCTGCTGCATGCAGGTGATTGCCGCCGTCATCATGTTCAACCGGCCTGTACAGCAGTTTGTGCTTGAGAATGTGGCGGTGCAAATCGTGTTTGCGCTGTTGCCTTTCCTGGGTGAGTTTTTGCTTCAGATGCAGGTGTACATTGTGTCAGGGTATGCACAGTGTTTGCCAGCTGCAGGTGTACATTGTGTCAGGGTATGCACAGTGTTTGCCAGCTGCTTGAAAACGTATTCAACTCCTCCTCGCAGTCATGATTCCGCTGTTCATCTACCGCAACAAGCACCCGACCAATCTGATATGCCTGGCCATCTTCGTAAGTTCCTGCCTGGGGTTTACATGTGAAATTCTGCTGATGAGATTGTCTTCTAGCCTGTCTTGTGCTGCTTCCTTCTTGCTCATGGGCGCATCTCCTGATGTAACGTGGTGCCCTTGCAGACATTCTGCCTCAGCGTCAGTGTGGGCGCCGCATGCTCGGTGTATGCGCCCGAGATTGTGCTGGAAGCAGTGGTGATTACAGCCGCCATTGTCAGCGGACTGGCAGCATACAGCTTCCACGCCACGCGCAAGGGCAAAGACTTCACGTGAGTGCGGGTTGTCTGCCACACACACTGAGGCATCAGCCATGGGCCATCAGTCAGTTGCAGTGCAAGTAGAGCACCATGGAAGGTGCGCTGTACCTCGAATGCTGACATGCTTGTGCACGCAGCTTCATGGGTCCCTTCCTATTCTCGGCGCTGTGGGGCATGGTCCTGTGGGGCATCATCCAGATCATCTTCAGGTGGGCTGCCTGCAGCGTCCACCTGCTGCCTGGCTACATAGGTCTGCTGTGCACTGCAACCAAGCATTATAGTAGCTCTTGGGGCTATGCTTGTTGTGCCAACACAGGCCAGGGCCGGTCGGGATGACGATCTATGCGCTGCTGGGCGCCTTCCTTTTCAGCGCATACATCGTGTATGATGTGCACCTCCTCATTGCCCGTAAGTATCCCACGGCGCCACACACCCAGCATCAGAACTGCACCCAACCGTCAGCATGCTCAGTTCTGGTAGCAGTCAGCAAGTGCAGCTTCAGTAACCGGTTTACCGACATATATCCGTGCATTTCAATGCAGGCCACTCGCTTGACGATTACATCTGGGCGTCAGTGGTTCTTTATCTGGACATCATCAACTTGTGAGCTGCCCCTCCTATACGTCATGCTATCTGATGATATGCATGACTTGCATGAGCATCGCGCTGTGAGACTTTATCTATGCCCTGACATCATGCCCTTGCCTGCAGGTTCCTGTACATCCTTCAGTTGTTGGGCCGGTCACAACGGAATTGAGGCCCCAAGCCTGCATGTATGTCTCATGTGTGCCGTGACAACTTTAAGGAAGTGTGTAGGCGTGCATATCCAGACGTGCTTGTTGTATGGGCATGATAGGTCCAGTCGTTTGCTGGTGCACGGTACATGTTACAACCCTGTAGAGATGTAGATGGACGCTGCCCATCGCTGCTGTGCATGGTCAACATGCCAGGGTTTGGACATCCAAGTGTCGTGTTGACCTTCCCAACCCCCCTTTGTTATCAACCAAACTGCGCCCCCTTTGCCAGTGAACATGTGACTCTAATTTCGACCATCCTGTGCCCCCTTTTTTATCGTCTCACCGCAGCCCCTTTGTTGTTGTCTTATTGATCAAGGTACCCCTTTGTGATTGACCTCACTGCAGCCCCATTTGATATTGACCACCTTGCGGCCCCTTTGTTATTGACCATGTGATGACCCTGTTTCGTGGTCAACAACAAAGGGGTTCAAGTGTCATGAGGACGTTGAACCAAGCAAGGCAACGAACAAAGGGGGTACCGTGCTGGATAACAAAAGGGTTGAGAGCGATCAGCAAGACACAGCGTGTCGACATTCACAATCAAGCAGGGCAACCGTTGCATGTGGATGCACTGCAGCCCTTTCGTCGTCGACCATGCAGTACGCCTTTGTCATCGTCTTACCGCAGCCCCTTTGTTGTTGAGCTTTCCATAACCCCTTTGTTATTGACCATCTTGTGCCCCTTTGTAACTGTCCCCTTTGTTATTGACCACTCTAGCCCGTTTCGTTATCAACCATGCAACAACGACGGGGCTCCTGGTCATCGTTATTTCACTGTGGTCAATCACAAAGGGGCAAGAGTCTGGTCAGTTATACCGCGTGCAGACATGAACCCTCCCTTTTTGTTTGACCACTGTGCCCCTTTAGTTGTTGACCAAGTAAAACTACCACAGCGCCGGTCCCGATCGTTCTGCGGTTTTCCGCGACGGCGCTTGGACAATAGGAAGCTCGGAAAAATGGAAGTTTGACCAGGCCCCGGTCCACGATGACCCGACGAGTCGCACGTTCGATCCCGGTTCGATCCCCGCTAGTTTCACTCGCCGCTAGTTTGACTCGGAACCCCTTTGTATTTGAAGCAGCGGCCCTTCGTTGTTCGCGGTGGTCGGCAACAAAGGGGCCGTGTGAGACAACAGAGAAACCGGGCAACAGAGCAAACTGAGACACCCATCAGAAAACAGAAAGAGAAACCAGAGAAAGCCCCAAAGAGACCAAAGAAAGATTAAAACAAAGGGGCCCCGTGAGACAAGAGACAAAAGGAGAGAGAACAGAGACATCCAGAGAAAACGGAATGACAGAAAACAGAAAGAGAAGACCGATGGTCAATGACAAAGGACGCAAACAAGAAAGACCCAAAAGCAAACAGCAAGAGAAAATAGATGGTCACAACAAAGGGTGCCACTCATCGAGGAAACAGACAAAGCTCCCACAGAAAACAGAACTTCATAGACAACCTATGAGCTGCCCTGGTCAACAACAAAGGGGCTGGAAGCAACATCCGTATATGGACAGATGCAAGGCCGCGTTGCAGGACAGAACAACCAACGAGCCCTTCGTTGTTGACCACGCGCCATTTGTACTGATGACGCGTTGGCCCCTTTGTTATCGACCATGCAATCAACCAAAGGGGCCGCATCGAGCCGACAGCACTTGTCTCGCACTGTCGACTGGGCTCCTTGCAGCCCCTTTGTTATTTGACCACTGTGCCCCTTTGTTGTTGACTTGGTCCAGTGTCCTGATAACGCGGACCCCTTTGTTATCGACCATGCAATATTGACCAGGGCCATTGTCTTGATGACCCGTTGGACCCTTGGTTATCGACCATGCATTAATTAAAAGGCTGAATGAGACGATAACAAAGGGGCCGATTGAGACAGTGACAAAGGGGAACATTGAGTCAACAACAAAGGGGCTGCGGTGCGTCAATAACAAAGGGAAAATTGAATCAACAACGAAGGGGCTGCAGTGAATCCACAACGGTTGCTTGGCTGCAAACGTTAACACGCTGTGTACTGCTGATTGCTTTCAACCCCTTTGTTATTGAGCACGGTACCCCCTTTGTTGTTGCCTTGCTTGGTCCAGTGTACTCATGACACTTGGACCCGTGCCGTTTGTTATTGACCAGTGCAAGTGTACTGATGACGCGGTGGACCCCTTTGTTGACCGCGAAATAGTCTCCCATGGTCATAACAATGGGGCTTGGCAAGGTCAATAACAAAGGGGTTACGGTGTCCACAATAACGATTGCGCTGCTTGGCTGTTAAACGTCGACAGTGCAATGTACCAATGTTCAAACCAACATATTTGCATCCAACCACTGCCGGAGCCATTGCAACATTGTCATCGCCTTGTCGTTGCCGCACATCACAGAGCCATAAACAACGTGCAACGTGTCACAAGTCACCTGACGTGCGATTGTCCGCTGGGCCGGTCAAAAGTCTCGGCGCACACATTTCACTGCGTCGCCAGCATCTGACACACAGCATTGTTGTGTTAACACCATCTAGAGTGTGCAGCAAGTCAGAGCCCAGCAACACATTTATAATAGATCTCTTTGCTTAACCCACGTGCGGTCTGAGCCAGGCCTTGAAGCACACATCCCGATATCACTTGGCTGCACATCAGCATGAGCTTCAAGACGCCCCCTTGGGCTTCGCAACCGTGCCGCACTGCCACGCTCGAGGTGTGTTCTCTGTACTTGCATGGATTTCGGTCAAGACACGCGCATTACTGGCATCCTGCACTGCTCCCTGTCATCTGCGCATCCGGGAAGCAGTATGAGTTGCTAACCCCGCACGCAGTCGCACTCTGGCAACGGAGCCACGGAGACGGTGCCGATCGACAAGCAGCCAGCGTATGTGCTGGGTCGGCAGCCCGATGCTGTGGATGTCACGCTGGCGGAGCCATCAGCATCGTGGCAGCACGCAGCGCTGGTGCACCATGAGGACGGCCGCCTGTTTCTGATTGACCTCGGATCGGTGAGCCAGAGCAGCTGACTAAGCGGAGAGTCGTCTGTATTTCGACGCAGGGACGCCCAGCTGGTACTGCAGCGCATCTGATGCATACATCCTGGTTTGGCAACGGCATGTAACATGAAGCGTGTGAGGCCTGCAGACACACGGCACAACATTGGACGGCTCGCCGGTGGCGCCCAACAAGCCGGTGCAGCTGCAGGACGGCGCGCGTCTGGCCTTTGGCACATCGCCGGCTGCCACGCACATCGTGCGCTGCGAATCCTCAGGTACTGTCCCTAATTCTGCACCTGCAAGTAACACATGTGTTCACAGTGACATGTGTAGCAGTATCATGGGCCGGATGCGGTACCTCACGGACACTGCCGAACGAGCTTGTGCACGACCAAATCCCCTGCAAGTCGAGTAGTTAGATGAGGGGAGGTAGCGGCAGGAATGACAGTGTGGCCACAGTCAGACGTCTGGTGTCATGCCACCAGCATCCATATCCACGGCAAAAATGCATTGCCACTTGGCAGTGCGTCAGCTGCTTGTCTGGTCCGGCAGGTCAGAAGCGGCGGGGTCGTGACGACGACAGTGGCGCAGCAGAGAAGCGGCAGCAGCGCAACACAGTGCGTGCTTCGCACCTGCTGGTGAAGCACCGCGACTCACGCCGGCCCTCGTCCTGGAAGGAGGCCAACATCACACGCACCAAGGTGCAGGAAACCAGCAAGCAAAGCCCTCGGTCTGAGATGGCAGCGATCATGGCCTGTTGTGGTGTGTGCAAGCCCGGCATGAGAAGAAGCTTTATGGAACCTCTGCTGCAATAGCAGTGCACTCGGAACTGTTGTGCCAGAAACAGGGCACCATCGCATGTGGCCAGCCCTGCCATACAAACTGCGATGACCTGCGTGCAGGAGGAGGCGCTGAACATGATACAGCAGTATAGGCAGCAGATCAGCAGCGGTGCCGTGGACTTTGGCACACTCGCCTCCACGGAGAGTCACTGCTCCAGCGCCAAGCGGGGCGGCGACCTGGGCCCCTTCGGCCCCGGCCAGATGCAGAAGGCATTTGAGGATGTGAGCCACTCTTGGCAATGCCATGCAGTGTCAGTACACCTCCACCGGTCATGGCGATGTGGGCTGTAGCATATTATAAAGTGCTGCTTCTTGCCAGGTGACATGCGTGCAACTGACGGCGCTGTCTGTACTTGATCGCACCACACAGGCAACGTGTGCGCTGGAGGTTGGGCAGCTGTCAGAGCCGGTGTTCAGCGACTCGGGTGTGCACCTCATACTCAGGACTGAGTAGCGTGGCCTGGGCTTGACAATGGGCAGCTGCCGCCGTTTTGCTTGACAACCTTAATCCCCTTAGCAGCTAGGCAGTAGCAGGCAATGGCCAAGGTGGTGCTATCAGACCCAATGTGTTGTTAGTCACCAAGCGCATACAAGCACGCAGGGTTTCTTGCACTGCCAGCTGCATGTCCTCTGTACTGTCGCCATTGAGCTCAGCTGTTTGCTGCCCGGCCCCTGCCTCCGCCCCGTCCACCCGCCCTGTTGCCCCGGCCACGGCCTCTGCCTCCACGGCCACCACCCCTCCCCCCTCGCCTGCAGTTCGACGGCTTTGAGCTGTCACAAGGACAGCAGCAGTCGAGTACGGTGTCTCAAGCTCAGTATGAGTCACGCATGAGGCCTCGAAGTATCGTCCAGCAGACCCAAACATTGCCTTCTGTGCACCTCTGCTGCTCGCTGCCAACCCGGATCTTGGGCAGCGCTGCCATAATGCTGCCGTCGATGGCGGACGTGTAGTAGCGCTGGTCGCGCTCCTTGCCGTGCACCGACGGCAGCGACTCCAGCCACCGGCACCACTCCTCGTCCAGCGGCCACTCCCTGGCACCTGCCACCCAGCCAGCGCATCATCATCTCAACCCCTCCCAATACCTGTGAAGCCCCACTGCATGGTCCATCCTGATGGTGATATGAACCAATAGCACATCGCACCCTGCTGCCTTGGTCTGTCTTCAAAGCCATCAGTGCATCAACTTGAACCTGGCAAGCTGCATGTGCATCACAGCCACCCTGCCCCATTGCCAGACGCACCTGTCCGCAGCAGGTCGAGGTAGCGCTCGCTCGGTGGCAAGCCGTCCTCGATCAGCCTGTGGTCTGGTGACACGAACGCGATGCAGGGGACCGTGCCGCCGCTGTACAGGCTCGCCATGAACTCCACTGGCCTGCAGCACCACTGCGGAAACTCGGCCATGATGCAACGTTGTATACACTGAAGGTATACACTGAAGATGGCATGGTGCCCACCTATACTCGTGCTCCATGTTGGTCAGCTTCGTCTGCAACTCAGTCACAGCAAATGAGGCAAAATGAGGCAAAATGAGGCTTTGCAAACACAATGGAAGCCACAGCATGCAGATGCCACAGTGTGCACCTATCCATCATGCCAACGTTCACGAAGTGCACCAGAACGGTTGTCACCATGTCTGCCGGCTGCAGGCGGTGCACCACACCGTGCACAGCGTCCATGCCCGACGGCACCACCTCACCCTCCGCAACTTGCACGAGGTTGCCCATCGCACCTCTGCAGGCTCGAGGATCCCAATGTGAGCATGGACACTGTATGCGGAACCAGGCTATGCCACACCAGCTCCCGCTGCACTAGCAAGGCGACTTAAAACTCAGCGTGCTGCATCAGTCGACATGCACCTGTGGTTGAAGGCCAGACGCCACCCTGGGAGCTTTGCTGCAGCAGAAAACAGCATCCAACTTTCGTTCCACGTTTTGCAAGTGAGCTTACATACAGAGTTCAACATTGCGAGCATAGCTAGGAGCATAATGCGCACCTGCATGCGACTCCAGTGGCGTAATGCCGCGGGCCCCAGTGAGCTTCTTCGGTGAGATATTGGCTCCGAAGGCAAAGTAGTAGATGCAGTCTGCGCCAATCCCAAACCGGGAGGCCTGCAGTCGATAGCCGCCAAGCGGGTGAATTGCCATTTAGGTGTTGACATGGTGCTCGACTTGTAAGCACCACAAGCAGCATGCTGCCATAACGTGGGTACTGCAGCACCAATTCCTGCAGCCCTACTCTCGAAAGTGCACATCATGATGATCAACCACCTTAAAATGGAGTCGAGCTGGAGCCCTGCAACTCACCAGGTTACCCGGCGGCACGACGGTGTCGCCGGCTGTGGCCACATATGGCACATCAAGCAGTGTCGGGGCCTGAGTGCCGCCCAGGGGCACCTCCCATCGTATCCTGAATGGCTCATGGTAGCCGACACGGCTGATGAGCTGCACCGCTGCCACTGTGAAGCTGACCGGCTGCCAGCTGGCTGCCAGCTCCTGCGCAAGAGGACGGGCGGTGTCTGGTTTGACCCATGCCACACGACTGACGTGCACACGACACCTTGTGCATACAGAGGCCGCAGCTGCAATGCACCCTGCAGTGCGCCAGCGCACACACACTGCACCTTTGCAGCAGCCTCTGCCTCTGCCGCGCTGCGCCACTGGCCCAGGGAGAAGTGTGGCACAAACTCGGTGATGCCGCGCTCTGCATCCGCGCTGAGCTCCGTGCAGCTGGGGAACGCTCCCGCCAGCGCCGCCTGCAGCTGCTTCAGCTCTGCAGTTGTTGCACACCAACAACAGGTTAAGCTGCTATGGCTATGGCGAGACTGCAGCTCGCGTTTGCAGCATGACGGCATGGCATAATTCCACAGGCTGCATGAAGCAGATGCTGCCAGGAGCTGACACAAGCAGTGGGGATGGACCCGCCTTCGGACTGTGGGTCCAGCCACAACGTGGCGCTGCTCTTGCCATGCACGAAGTGCTTGAAGGTGTTGAGCGTCACCTAGACAGAGTATGCCAGCGGGGTCAGCGGGACACCCGAAGCGCAGCTGGCCCTGCAGATGCAGCGAGTCAAATCCTGCACCTCCGCAAACCCGTACGAAATGCACCTGGAATGGGTGGATGTCCCGCAGTGCTGACGCCGCAGTGGCTGCAGCAGCTTCAAACGTGCTGCCGGTGTCCTCCAGAAAGGGGTACAGCAGGTTGGCGTGTGGCGGCCACCGCACAAAGCCCTGCACACACGGCGAACCAGTATTGGCGACTGCTGCCATATTCCACAGCTTGCTCTACGTTTGGCGGACTGACAGACTGCTCTGTGGTGCCTAGAGAACACGTCTGTACCTTGTCCTTGAAGCAGCGGACCTCCTGCAGTTGACGCCAAACCAAGCGCTCCGGAATCAAGCACAGGGCACTGCTGTGCGACTTCGGCTGTGCACCACCGGACACCGTGCTGCCTCCCGCTGGCTGCTTACCGCTGTTGCTGTTGGGGTCCTGCGCCGCGTCTGCTACAGTGTCACCTGTGCTGACATCAGGGTGTCCACCACCTTGATGTCGCGGAGGCGGCTGCTTCAGGCCCAAAGGCGATGCTGCGCAGGAGACATTCATGAATGCTCTGGTGAGCCTCTGGTAGCGCGCGCTAGGTGCGTGGAGCAACCTCAGACATGCATAGCGATTCCATGCTGGCGTCGGCAGAGCACACATGCATGACGCTGCCAACATCCGGATGGACGGCTAGGCAGTTGCATGCGTGGAACGGCACAATGCGAAGTTCAAATGTTTCTGCCTGCTAAGCGAGCATCACAATATGGATGCTGCATTTGGCCACAACCATCTGGGGATCTTGGCAGATATCTGCTGGCATCACGTGCCATGGTGTGTGACTTGCACCGCCATCGCAAAGTCAGCATCATTTCGACGCCGCAGCTAGCCCCATGACGTCTTGACTTCGGTGATTCCCAAGCTGTGCGCCAGGGTGCACGGCTGCGCTATGATCAGCGCTGTCGCTGCTTCAAACCTGGCATCATGTGCGAGTCAGTCGTCTCGTGTGCAACCGTCCGTGTGGCAGCGATCGTGCCCATTCACACCTTCCAACAGCAGAGCAGCAGCGTCGCAACAGATTCAGAGGGTTGTCGTCCTGCGAGAAGCGCCATGCGTGCAACTGACCCACTGCAGGTCGTCCAAGGGCTGCACACCTATGGCAGCAACTGGCAGCGGCGGTGGCGGTGGCCGGACGCCGCCAGTGCAGAAGCGCACTGGCGGTCATGACGACGAGCAGCCTGCTGAGCAGCCTGGTGATGCAGACGACGTTGACGGCATTATGGCTGCGGTGGGGGTTCGCATGCCAGCATCATGCTCCCTTCGCTGACGAGAATGAACATGCGTGCATGCTGCTGACGCTTCATTCATTCCCCCGGATTGGTGTCACGCAGGCCGGCACCAGCTCTGCAGAGCTGCCAGCAGATTTGAGGGTGAGACTCACTGCCAGGGGTGCAACTTAGTCATACACACACAGGCTGGGGTTCACGAGAACGTCTTGCAGCCTTCAGTTCGAGCCCCGGGTGCCCTCGCAGAGCGCGCTGGCGAGAGGCACTTTGACAGCAGAGCTGCTGCGGCGGTGGCTGCGCCTGGTGAAGACGCCAGTGCTTGGACCTTTGGCAAAGGCTGTGCCAGGGTTCAGGTACTGCTCTGTACTTGCCGCATGTGCAGCAAGCTGGGTGCTGCTCCTGTAAGAGGTTCACTCGTGCGATGGCATGCGATGGAGTAGACTGCCAACATGATTGTATTGCTGCACCACCGATGACCTTGGGGTCCGTGCAACAATGCAGGGACCGCATCCTGGGTAACCCACGCTTCCTACTGGTGCTGGCAATAGAGGAAGCGATGGGCGTGTCTGCGAAGCTGAGTGCGGAGATCAACGCCCGCGGCGACAACTTCAACAAGGTCCGGAGTGGTGGCGCCTGATGCGATAGGCCGGTGTGGCCCTGCATCACCTGATGCTTGCTACACATGCGTCGAGCAGCATGCAGATGGGCACCTGCGCTCTGCGGTTCATCAGCGCTGCGTACGTTGCCCTGCAGGAGCTCAACTTTGTGCTGTCCGATCTGGCGCTGGAGGTGGTGGGGGACGCTGCGATCGTGTGGCTGCTGAGCCCCAAGGCGGCTATCGCGCCGCGGGCCGCCGGCGGCCTGTCACGCTTCACAACGTCACTGCCAGGCTACTTCCTGCAGGTCATCATAGCATCAGACGACCTTACAGCTCTTACGGCTATCTGCTATTCGCTGTGAACACTGCATCTGCATGTGCAATGGGCTATAGAAGGCACGACTGTTAGCAGGCCAATGGCAAAGCTGCTGATGTGCTGTGCAGGTCGGGGACTACACTTTGGCGCAACGAGTGACAACTTACCTGTACCGCGGCCTGCAGTTCCTTGCCGTCGGCTTTGGCGCCAGCGTGGTTGGTCATGGGCTTACCAAATACATGGTGAGCTATTTAGGTTTAGGGCAACCTGATGGCCAAACGCTGACAGTCCCGCCACAATAAGCTGCTCACCTGGTATCACAAAGAACTGCAGGTGGTGACAAACTGGCAGTGCAGCGTTTGCGGTTGTAACTGAGACTCGTGCTCATTTGAACAGGTGGACAAGGCAGAGGCAGGCATGGCCGAGGCAGACAAGGGCAAGCCGCTCGCTTCAGTCATGGTGCGCCAGTCTTCGTGGGTCTTGGTGCTTTCAGCTGTAGCATCATGCTATGCAAGATCGCTGTTGGTTGGGTTCGTCCTGCACAAAGGCACACCTGCTGGCGTGCTGCAGGACAACTCTCTTGGGTGGGGCTCCTTCATGGCGGTATCCAGCAACACCCGATACCAGCTGGTCAACACGATCGAAGAGCGCCTGATGGTGCGATCATTCATGTCAAGTTGTTTGCTTATAGTCTTGCTAGATGGTCAAGCATCATCGTTTGGCATTGCAAGACGGCTTGCCCAGATGCTTCATGCATGTGTCGGTATGCTGCTTTGGGCTGGGCCATCAATCTTGCAGCCATGTGTTCATGAGCGACTTTGCTCCTATTCAGGACCCCTTCGTGCCCAGCATCGTGGTGAGGAACATGCTCACCTTCCTGCTGCGCTTTGGCAACACCTTCATCGGCGGCGACCAGTGGGTCCGGTATGCTGCTCTCATCGGGTTGCAGTGAGTTGCATTATAGCAACAGCTCAGATCAGCTATCAGGTGATATCAGCCGAGATCTTATGACAATGGGTCATCAGTTGAACAGCCTTGGGCCAGCCTGTTCTGGTTTGATGGTGTTTGGGCAGAGCGTGTGTATGCTCAGCCTTGAGGTGCAGCGCAGAGCTGCGCCAAACATACGACGAGGGCTGCCTCGCATGCACAGCAGCAATTGACTGTCAGTTTGCAATCAGCAGGTTAACGTGTGGCATGTATCGATGACACGGACTGGTCCAGGTTGTGGTGCTAGCTGCCCGATCGTGATCATCTGCCCACATCTGTGACCAGCCAAGCATCGCAATCAATAGTCATCCCAGCTGCTGTCCGTGTCATACACTGCCGGTGTGTCATGCCGCTGCGGCTCTACTGGCTCAGACTCCACACTCAGTACATGCTCGTCCTGTAGGGAGGGGGTCTCTGCATCATCATCACCATCAGCTGCACTCACTCCGGCGGAGCCCAGAACACTGCCAAAATCATCCTCCACAAGCGCAGCCTCTGGTGCTGAGGCGCTTTCTTCTACTGGAGCATCTACACCTCGTTGTGCACCGACTGGCTCTTCATCTGCTGCAGCTATCACATCGTCTGCGACAGACAACTGGGCCATGCTGCTTGCCAAGCCGCCATCGTCCTCCTCTAGCAGTGACCCATCTGTCATCCCATCACTGCCATATTCAAGATGCGCGGTAGCAAGGCCCTCCGCCTCACTGTCGGCTGCCGCAGCTCCCGGGCTACTGGCATCTGTTCTGGCGTCATGCATGCCGGGTGACAGCCCATCGACAGGCCCATCCTCCCTCTCGCTGCTGCAGCTGCTGGTGCTGTCTGCCGGCTGGCGGCACTCTGACAGGCTATAGCTACCACCCGTCTCCGCCGGGTGTCGTGTGTCTGTCCGGACGTCACAGATGGCCGGCACTGAAGCTGCAAGCATGCTGGCCCGCATTGCGGAGATTTCAGCCCCATCTGTGGGCAATCTGCTGGCAGGCCAGTGGTCAGCCGCCGATCCACTAGCAGATGTGCGCAGTTGTTCGGCATTCCTGCCGGTGTCTGAGCCATACTCTGCCTCCGCAGGCACCTGGAGTGTGGCCGCAGCATAACAACTATCTACATCTGCTGCTTCTATCGCAGCTGCTGCTGCCAACGCTTCTGACCCATGATAGGCCACCACCTCCTCTGCACTGGCCTTGTCTACACCCAAGATTGCACCATCCTCGGTGGAAGCACCAGCATCTTCTGTCACAGCCGCGGATTCAGCCTCGGGATCTCTAGGCAGCGGCGATGTGTGACCGCCAAGACCGCCTGCGAAAAGGGTACTGGGCTCCAGCACAGCCATGTTGCAGCTGGCTGATGGACTTTGCATTGCGGCCAGCATTCAGGGAGCTCATGTGCTTAGTAAATGTCCACCCAGCTCTGCGCAGCATTATCAGCTGCTGCTGCTGCTGCTGTTTCTGCATACTCTGTGCGTTCCAGCAAGCTTACCATCAGCCAACTCCGTTGATGCTGCCGCCAAGCAGTCAGCAGCCGCTGATTTCAAGTTTTCATTGGCAGCATCGACTGTACTCTCGTCTGGAGGCTTCATCAAGCCTGCCAGCAGCATGTCGTCTGCAGCTGCTGCGTCTGCAAACTCTGATGCGGCGTCCTCGGCATGTGATGTCCAGCTGCCATGCGGACTGCTCTGCACAGTCTCTGCTGCAGCCTGCCTGTCGTCTAGATCGCGTGCGCTGCTGCGTGCTGCCTCTGCAGTGGTTGCTGCCTCACCACCTGTTGCCAGGCTTGCAGCTATGATGTCAACGCCGCCTGTTTGGGCTGCTATTGTTGCTGCGGCTTTGCTGCTGAATTCATGTGACACATTCGGCTGGTGCTGTGTGACGTCTGCATCTGACTGAGTCTGGTGCTGAGCATCAGGCTGCGGATGGAACACACATGGCTCGGGTATTGCAGCGTCATTGAGCGCCCAGCTCACTTCTTCAGCGGCAGCAGGCTCATCCACATCTACTGGCTGCTCCTGGCTGCCACCAGCTGACGTTACATACGACCCGCGGCGGATTGCTTCATTTTGGCCGCCCATGTGGCTGCTTCGGCGGCTGGTCGCCGAGGGGCGCCGGCTGCCTGCTGCAGCACCGCCCCCAGACTGCAGATCCCCGGTCGTGCTCCGTCTGACACCGTCTGAAGCACGCGAAGCCCGGGCATCAGCTGCTGCTGTGTTGCAGCTGTCATCAGGGTGGTGCAGGCCGCCGCGCTCAGAGCCGCTGCCGCTGCGCAGGGTGCAGCTCGACCGGGCGGGACTACTGGGCTGTGGGGCGCCCTCCGCCGGGGGTGGCCACCCGGCGGCAGCAGCAGCCCTGTGCATCCACACTGAGGCCTTCTGTCGCACATCAGGCACATGGAACCTGACACTCCGATGATGTACACCTTGCCTCAGCACATTGCTGGTTTTCCGAATGAAAGCACACACTGAGATGTACATCAGCAGGACACCTGGCTGTGTGTGCCTTTGGATTTCGCCATCGAGCTGTCTTAATGCCAGCGCCTCCCGTGCTGCATGATGGCTTTGGAAGCGGTGCCGCCGGAGGCTGCATGCAGCAGAGGCTTATGTGGGATTGCAGCTTGAATATTGGGAGGGTTCACGACTGTGCATTCACACTAGCATGCACAGACAGGGGCTCATAACCGAGGTGCGGTATGCTGGGAACTTTCTAATTGCAGATGTATGGCGCACTATGGTGAAGGCGCGCTTGGCAGCAGCCGCCTGCTCATAGATGCGCCGGAGTCCCTCCTCCTCGGCACGGCAGCGGGTCTCGAACTCCCGTGCCAGCTTCTGATACAGCGGCGTGCCTGGACGGTGCTCTGCCAGTCGGAACTGCAACCAAGATCAACAGTGTCGGGTGAGCATGCCGATCCCGGTAGACCACGAACATCGAACATGGACAGACCCGCTGGCGCATGGCGTTTTGACTACTCCACGTGCGCAAAGGTGCCTGAAAGACGTCAGGCTACCTCGTGCATCTGCATGGCGCGAGCCAGCCGCGCCGCCTGCATCTCCGCATGTTGCTTTGCACGCGCCCGTGCCCGCGCCAAGCCCCTCTCTGTGCGCTCCTCGATCTGCCGCTGCTTGTCAAGCTTGTCCTGCTCCTGCGAACGTGCTGGCACGTGCCCTATTGCATTAATCAGCACGGAGAATGCAAACGAACATGCATCGATGAACTGTCAGATGGAAAGCATGTTGATGCATGCTGGCTTGGCAGATACAATTCTGTTGCGCGGGCTCTGATCGCTGTCATAACTCTACCTCGCGTTGTGCAGCCTCCTCCTGCTGCCTGGCCTGGCGTGCCGCCTTGTCACTGCGGTGACGCTGCCGCCTTTGCACTTCCTCTGCCGTGGGCACCGACACAACCACAGGCGGAACCTTCTGTATTGGTGGCGCAGCAGCCGCAGTCTGCCATCCCCTGTGCGCCGATTGGACCGGCGTGAGGAGCCGCCTGCAGGCATGACGCCTCACTTGCAATCGAGGTGTGCACCAACCTCTCGAGTTTGCGCTGCTGCTCTGGAGACAGGAGTCGCGGTGGAGGCGGCTTCCAACTCAGTATTTCTGTCTCTGTTGGCGCTTTAGCGTCGATCGACCCCCAACTCACTCCATCCATGCCCAAAAGCGTCCGTGAAGCCGGTTTCGATCGATCCGAGACTGGACTGCACAACCCGATAAGGAGCAGGATGTAGCTGCGAGCGATGCTGCTTTGCTGTCGCGATCGCCAAATGTACAGCTCGCAAGCACGTAGGCTGTAGTGCGACTGACTGTCAAGGCCAGGTGAAGGAAGTTGTCGGACGGCTGCAGGATGCCTGATAAAGTTACAACAGAATGACCCACCCCACATGGAGTAAAGCGCAACCTGCTTGGAATGCTGAGAATGCTGAGCCTGTGCTCAGTTGAGCAAGCACATGTAAGATGATCCTACGCTACATTAGGATGAACAGCAGAGCCCCGGACATGTTCCAAGCTAATGACAAAGGACACGTCAACCAGATAAGCTTGGCGGCAGCCGCGTCTGGCAACCATGGCCATGGCCCTCGTCACAGATCTGCGTACGAGATACCAGCAACAGTTGTCCAGGGCACCAATGCAGAGTAAACACTCAGAAATACCTCGGTATACGGGAGTGGCAGCATCGGCAGTCTGTCGCATACCGGCAGTCAGCACAGCGGCAAATGCACGCTTGTCGCATAAAGAAGTAGTGCACCTGGATGGTGGTGTGTGTGATGCCCATGTTCCGGCAAGATGTTGTGACATCAGCCAATACTCGCCCCGGATCCGCATCTACGTGCACACAGAACATGCAACAGAGTAAGGATCCAGTCCATGAAACCTTTGTTGCTTGTAGCGCAGGCTTCTTGGCAAAACGACCTGGAACAAAAGTGAACCAAGGGGGTACCTGAGTGCACTGTGACGTGGGCTGCCAGCAATGGAATTGACGGCTTCAGCCCCCACACATGCAGGTCGAACACCGACTGCACGCCTGGCACCTATGAAATAGAAAGGACCAGGTGGGTTTTGAAGCTCAAACAGAAGGGTGCAGAGAATGCCCAACATGTGCAAACAGCAACAAAAGCACTGCACCTGCATCAGCTTGGATTCGATGGATGCCACATCCAAATGCCGAGGCACGCGCTCCATCAAGATGTCGGAGATGTCCTGTGGGGAGTTTGCCACCCGCTTCACAAAGAGTGCAGCATCTGACCTCATCGTGTCAGCAGGTATGCATGCAAACATGAGGGTAGCAGACTGCAGAGCACAGTGCTGCCAAGCATGCACTCTACGAGCAGCTGCAGCCAAGGCTGACCTGCAGGATCATGCGTGTCGTCCACAGCACCAGCAGCGCGAAGACGAAGGTGCATATGGGGTCTGCCAGCTGGTATCGGGGGTCGTCCTGAACCACAACACACGGCAGCTGAGGTTGGCACTCCACCGACAGGTTCTACTGCAGTCGTTACTGCAACAGTTCATCACCTGCTGCCGCATGTTCAACTTGCTGGCACAGCGAGTCACAGGGTGCCCCATGTGCGTTCAAACATCACGGCCCGACATGACAGCGACACATGTGCACACCTGTTTCCACCATATCAGGGCGCCCGCGGCGGCGACGCCGATCGACTGCACCAGGTCACCGATGATGTGCAGCACCGCGCCCCGCAGGTTGATGTTTTCACCGCCGTGACCCGCCCCGTGCTCGTGGCTGTGGCTGTGACCATGGTCCCCATGGTCGTGGCTGTGGCTGTGGCCAGCATGGTCATGCTCGTCATGGCTGGGGCCGGCCGGCTGGGAGACCGGCAGCATCGCCTCCTCGTCACGATCCTGCTCATGGCTGTGGGCATGGCCATTGCCTGCAGCCAGGAAACAAAACCGTTCTAGCGGTTGACAAGGTGACCGCCCTCCATGCTGATCGAAGCAGCTTGGTCGATGTGTGACGCCCAGAGCAGCCCGAGATCCTTCGACTGTCAGATCTGCTGCTTGATGGTCAACACCGTGATAGTGCCTTCGATCAAGGGGTGGCGCACCCTGCATGCTGCTGCTGTGCGCGTGCGCAGGCTCCTCGGCGGCGTGCGGGTGGCCGTGGCCGCCGCAGCCGTGCCCCTCACCCGGGCCATGGCTGTGCCCCACATGGCTGTCCAGCACGAACAGGTTGACCAGGTTCACCGCGCACCCCGCCAGCGCCAAGAAGAACATAACTGCAACAAGCAGCACGGCTCATCATCATGTGTTGCCGAGTCTGGCTGCACAATGATCCTGCACATTGATCAAACGCAACGAAGCACCTACTGCAATGACTGTTACTGCAGTGCAGCACTGCGACGCGGGGGTGGTCACCTTTCCCGTTGACGCGGACGGGGTGCATCACGCGGTCAATCGCCTCGTACACCAGGATGCCCGTCACCAGCCAGATGCTGAGCACCGAGGCCAGCGCCCCCAGCACCTGATCACAACAATGACTTCCAGACGATTGAAACTCAACCAAAACAAGAGGGAACTGAGCAAAACAGAGGGGAACTGAGCTATGCGTTAGGGTAGTTCCCGAGAGTTCATGAGCTCACCTCCACTCGGTGATAGCCAAAGGTGTGTGTGGTGCGGCTTTTGCGGGCGGCATACCAACCTGCCCACAGCGACACCCCAAAGCCGCTGACGTCTGACAGCAGATGCGCTGCATCCGTCATGATGGCCAGACTGCAACCAGTAAAAACACAACATTCAGATCGGCAACCTCAGTCGTCAGATGTAAGACATGAGGCACATAACAAGCAGTAGGAGAATGTGATATCACTGTGCCGCCCAAACACACCTGTTGGCCAGAATGCCCCCGACAAACTCAATGATCATGAAGGCGAAGCAGAGCAGCAGCGCCACCGTGAGCTTCCATTGGACCTGCATGCAAAGGGAGCAACATCAGCATGACTTAGCGTTGCCATATGACCATGCATCAATCAAGTGGGCGCCCAACGTTCTTGCACCAGTGCCGCCGGCAGCAGCACAAAGAACAAACGCACCTTCTTCGCTGCTCGTTCATCGGCCTGCTGCACACCCTCGGCAAGGATGCAGGTCGACGCTGCCGTCTTGTCTGTGTAGCAGGAGGTGGTCCAGTTGACACCAGCAAGTTTGACCATGACAAAACAACATTGCAGTGCAAGTTTGACTTCATGACAGGGAACACATCCCAATTGCACCTATATTCTCGCCCAGCAGCGGCTCCAGGGCCTCACTGCTGAGCGTCGCAGCAGCCATGCTGCTGTGCACCAGAACCCTGAGCTTCCCAGACCGCTTGCCCGCTGGCTGCACTTACATATGAAGGACACACCCCAATGCACAACGTCAGGTTGCAAGATACACACGCAAGACGTAGCGTTGCAGTTGAAACTATTGAACGGTGCCAAGCATGATGGCAAGATGGCCAGCGTCTGCCAGCAAATGCTGACTCATCAAACACTCGCGGTTTCGGCCTATCAGCACTGCCTTCATGCGCTGTGACATTGCACATGACATTTAGCGGCGATTCAATGTTGGTCTTTCGGCTGAGTGTGCTGTCGATGGCGGTGTATCACACGACGAAGGTTCCTCTTGTAGTCATGCTCTGACGCTTGCTGCTTGCTTGGACGCAGGCAGTTGCTTCAGTTTTGAGCCAGATACATCCTAGATACGTCGTTTCAAAACATCCTCCAGCGACTACAGCAGGCTTGAGGTCTTTGTACGCATTGTACTCTGCCCGCTGCGGCAGCCCTGGAAATGGGTGCAATCCCTTAGGCAGACGCTTAGCAACAGTTCTCGAGCACATCGTCCACGGTTGTGATCTAGCTGTATATGACAAGCAGCTTCCTGGCCGGCACGGCCGGGTCTTAGGCCCGCTGGGCAGGTGTGGCTGCACTTCATTGACAGAGGACGGCGCATGTCTCCTGGCCACCTCAGGCTCCGGTCTTCAGACAGCTGGTAGGGCCGCGTGAGCTCCTGCCCAGTAGCCAGACTCCTCAGCAGCAGCCATGGCGATGCGGCAGCTCGTCACCGGCGCAGACGCATGTGCGCCTTCAGATGGCGTGGATGCTGGCCCGGCCAATGCTGCTGCCGCGCTTGCCAACCAACTGCTGGGCATGGGCAACGACAAGACGCAGGAGCGGCTGCATCAGGTTGGGATGTGCAGCACAATATTGGGCACTGCATCAGACATTACAAGCATGTTATGCAGGCGTCATGTTTGCATTGGGGCGCTGGGGTCCCGCGCCGCATTGCCGTTGAGCTGCGACCTGTGCGCTGCTGCAGCTCCAACAGTCGAACCTTCCGTCGATCACGCCGTCAGCGCAAGGACCAGTGCATACGGCTTCGGTGGCGGATGCTGTCAGCGCAGTGGTTGATGACGGTGGGTGCATCATGTGCATCTGCAGCATCTCCTGCTTGATCTTGTGCATGTATCTGGTGAGCCGATGACTGTGTGTGTTACGCGTCGTGTAATCATTCCAGGTGGCTTCTCACGGCAGTTTGAGGGCGCCTGGGGCCGCCCCACGGGCCCCTCCAGCCTGACAGACGAGTTCCTGCAGCAGCAGCGTGGCCAGCAGCGGCCAGGCGTGCTGCCGCCGCTGCCGCAGCACCTGCAGCCCGGCTTCCTGCCCGCTCCGCCGCCTGTGCTCGGCCCTCAGGGGACTGCCAGCCAGATCGCGCAGCCCTTCCTGCAGGTGGTGACCGTTGCACGTGGAAGCTTAAGTCAGAGCTGCACCTTTGCTCATCGTGCTCAGCGTCGCCGGTGGGTGCTGCTGGCACCTAACATGCTGAGTCTGCGTATATGTGCGGTGGCACATGCTGATGTGCCGTCAATGAGTGCTGCCAGGCATTCATGGAGAGCGGCAAGGCGGGGATGGACTACCACCCGCTGCGCAGCGCCGAGGCGCGCATGCCCATCGAGGACCAGTGCCGTGTGCGCGACCGTGCCACGATCGTGTCGCGCCACATCTTCGCCAGCCGTGGCGAGGCATTCGCCGATGCCCAGGTCGGTGTCCTCACTTGTGTTGCAACTGCAAGGTGCGTTGCTGCATGATGAGCTTCCTGATGCGTGCTTATACATTTGATACTACATGAATTTGATGAAGACCTAAGCTGAGGTTCACACATGCACGGCATGCAGGTTGCAAAGCTCCTCGGCTCCCTGAACATCGACCCTGCTGCACTGCCCGCCAACTGGGAGGAGGTGTACAGGTGCTGAGGGTCATTCCTGGCAGCTGGAATTACAGCTGCACATGTGCTGTTGGCTAGCACATCCACTGCTTATCCACAGCGGTAGGAGCTGTTCCCTTGATGCTACAGGGCTGGTGGCGCTGGTCCAGCTGCAGATTTGGCTGCGGCGGGTCAGATGGTGGCAGCGCAGCGCCCTCATGCCGCATGGGCGTCTGAGTTCCAGCGCATGCGCCTGGATGATCAGCCAGCTGCACAGTCAGTGACACTTTTTAGAGGACCTTCGTGCCACTGGACCCATACATGACTGCTGAGCGCACCCCATGAGCTGCACGCATCAATCAGCATCCGCCCTCGTGTCGTATGTTGCAGGCAAAGCAATGGCTGGCATGCAGAGTTTCTGCAGCAGCAGAGTCAGCAGCAGCAGCAGCTGCCAGCGCCAGCGGGCTGGGCGCAGGAGTTTGACAAGCAGCAGGCAGACGCAGCGGCAGACTGGTCCACAGAGTTCAGCACCCAACAGGTCGGCCAGGCAGACAACACACAGCTTTGCAGGGTTGCAGCCCATCGTTGTTTAGGTGCTGGCTGCTGCACATTTTACACTGAAATGGCAAGACGTCGTCATGACCTGACAGCGTCATCAATACATTATGAGAGGCACCTGAACAGCTTGCCTCCTCAGTGTGGGGACCAAGCCTAAGTCGTCGCAAATCACGAGCCCGATGATGGGGGAGATGCTCGATGCGCAGGATGCTACCTCTCTGGCGAATGGGGCCACAGCGGCCACGCGGGCTAGTGGGCACATGCTCGAGCACACACGAGCTCTGGAGGCGACGATGGCGTCGAACAGCGACCCCAAGTTCAAGAACTCCAAGTTCCTGCAGTTCCTGTCCAAGATGACTCGCGGCGAGGTCATCCTGGAGGACAACCAGGTTCGAGGGTTCATCTCAGCCAGTGGCCCTCCCGCCTATTAGATGAGCACACAGTTCATGGCTGGTGTTAAACATATGACCTGTGCATGCTGTTAGTTATGCTGCCAGCTGCTGTCGGTCAAGGGGCAGTGCCACATGCTCTCCGGGCCCGCCTGCAGGCCCACATTTCTGTGGTTTGCAGGGGTGGTCAAGGGTCAATGTCAGAATATCTGCAATGGCTGCATAAGACGCTCACTGCGTGTGCGCAGGTCAAGGAGGTGCCGCCGGAGCACAGGGCGGCGCAGTGGGCGGAGGAGTTTGACGCGCAGCCCGGAGACAGCTGGGCGTCCGACTTCCACGCCGGCCAGCAGGGCAGCGCGCAGTCCTGGGCCGCCCAGTTTGACGACGACCAGCAGCGACAGCAGCGGCGGCCGCGGCCCAGCGAGCAGTCGTGGGCCTCGGAGTTCACGCAGCAGGCGGAGCGGCCGCCGGCCTTTGCGGCCCCGGCGGCGCGGGATGCATCAGCGGCTGAGGCTGATGCCATGGCGGCAGCATCGCAGCAGGTACGCAGCGGAAGACAGCAGGGTGCAGCCGGACAGACTGCACCCTGTTTGAGAGGGTGCCCTAGGATGCATTGCCCTTGAGCGCGTCAGGTGGATGCTGTCAGGTTCCAGCAGTCAGCACGAGGAAGGTACAGCACACATATCACCGGCTCTGAACGGTCGGCCTGACTGGCGATGACTCGGTGCTCAGGACTGGGCGGCCGAGTTTGGGCAGGACCGCCTGGCAGAGGGCGTGGACCGCTGGGCGGACAGCTTCGCCCAGGACATGGCAGGTGGAGTGTTACCTCCCCTGCTGGAAACGAGTTTGTCGGATCATCCTTGCTGTTGTCCCGCCTGAACACCGAAGGCAACACTCATTGCAGTCCCTCACGACTTGCACAGCTGCAAAGCGCTGAGCGCCGCAGTCTGTGTGAGTCTGCGCAACTGCATGTCTGCGCGACGTTGCGGAGCCTTCCAGCAGCACTTGCAAGCAGTTGTACACATCATGAGTCCACAGCTGTGGATATCTTGCTGTAGGTGATGTGGAGAACTGGGCAGAGCAGTTCAGCGGCGACCAGTGGGCATCCGAGTTTGCGCGGGCTGCCGGGACTGCTGCCGGGGTGGGGGGCCCCCGCACCCGCCAGGAAGGCTACCAGTTTGCGGCCGACAACCCGTACATGGACGACACCAGCAGCTATGCCAAGGTCGGTCCAATTACTGTGCTGTGCAAGTTCCAAGGGCTCGGATGCTCTGCAACGCTGTGAGCGTGCTGCTGCTGTCAACCTCAAGCCAACCTGATTTGTGTGGGCGCAGTTCAAGAACCACAGTTTTGCACAAGCCATGTGAAGAGCTTTGACGCTCTACGCCTTTGCACTGTGCCACAGAGCATGGGTGTGTCTGTCTGCATGAGGCGTGCTGTGGATGTCAGCAAGTCGTTGCTTTATCGTTTACTTGGGCTGGACTTGGGCACTATACTGCCGTGTGCGTCCACTCAGGGCAAGGAGCTGTTCCGGCGGGGGGTGCTGTCGGAGGCGATCCTGGCGCTGGAGGCGGAGGTGCGCCGCGTCCCGGGCCACACCGACGCCTGGCGCCTGCTGGGCACCGCGCACGCGGAAAACGAGGACGACGTGCAGGTGGGCCCCTGTGAGCAGCCTGCAGCAGCTGTGTCGTCCTTGCACCACTGTCGGCTGTAACGCCCGTGTGGCAGGGGGTGCACGTCAAGAGGGGCATCACGTCTGCACCCCACATGGGGCCTGCTGTACAGCTTGATGCTTGTGAGTGGCCACGTGCGTGCCAGACTTTTATTGCAGACTGCACTGGGTAGGCCTCTCCAGCAAGGCATCAGCGCTGCGTTCAAACGCAGTGCAAGTGCTGCTACTGCTGGGTGCACTACAATGGGTTGCAACCTGTGCGGCGCCGATACCGCAGGCGATAGCGGCGATGGACGCGGCGCTGCGGGCGGACCCAGCGGACCTGGAGGTGCTGCTGTCGCTGGGGGTGAGCCACACCAACGAGATGGAGGCGGCCGAGGCGCTGGGCTACCTGCAGCGCTGGCTGGGGCAGCACCCGCGGCACCGGGGCGCAGCCGGTCCGCCCGCGCCCCCCGACACCTCGCAGCGCCACTCCCACGTGGTGCGCTGTCACCGCTGCAGTCATGGCGTTTCCTTGCTGCCGTGCGCTGCCCTGGCATCTGTACTTATGTGCTTGACGCGGAGGCTAGGATGCTTTCTGTGATCTGCTGAGACGGCAGATCGAAAGCATGTACAGCACGGCAAGGCGTGTGTGGCGTGTGCAGGTGCGGCAGTTCGAGGCGGCGGCGGCGGCAGCGCCGGGCGAGGCGGACCTGCAGGTGGCGCTGGGGGTGCTGCACAACCTGTCGCGGGACTTTGGGCGGGCGGAGGGCGCCTTCCGCGCCGCCCTCGCGCTGCGCCCCTCCGACTACAGCCTGTGGAACAAGCTCGGTGCGCGCCCGCACCCGCTCGGCAGGGTCCATAGTGATGTTGAACCTCGAGCCAATAGCTGCGCTCTGTGCAAATGAGCTGGTGTGCTGGTGTATGCCATCTGTAGTCAATGCCGATGACTAACAACATTGCTGGCAATGACACGGTGCATCAGCTGCCTGGACATGATTACATATGCATCAAGCTTCGCTGTGTGGCCGGTGCTCAGCTGCAGCTGCCTGGACTGACACATTGCACCGCCCGCAGGCGCGACGCTGGCGAACGGCAGCCGGTCGGGCGAGGCGGTGGCGGCGTACCAGCGGGCGCTGGAGCTGAAGCCCAACTACATGCGGGCGTGGGCCAACATGGGCATCAGCCAGGCCAACCTGGGCGCCTACGACGCCTCCGCCCGGTACTACATCCGCGCGCTCGGCCTGAACCCCGGGTGCGCACGGTACCCCGCCTGAGGCGATCCTAGAATTTTGAGGTGTATCTGTGCGCAATGGGCTTTGAAGAAGGTGTTTGACTGCTTCTGATTTGTCTGCAATGGCCTGCACCACGTAACATTGTGCCCCAAGATGCGTGAAGTGATGTGTCAATCACTGTGTTGCTTCCACGTCATGCCCAGGCATCCTGGCAACACCCGTGTCACCGCCATGTCATCGCTGGAGCAGACTGATCTCGAGGTTGACGTTGCCTGACACTGAAGACGGCTGTGGCACTGGGATTTTTCAGGGCTGAGGCGGTGTGGGGCTACCTGCGGACGTCGCTGTCCTGCTCCGGGCGCCTGGACCTGATGCCGCTGGTGGACGGCGAAGACCTGGAGGCCCTGCAGCGGCAGCTGCCGCTGCAGTGACCCTCTGCGGGGCTGGAAGACCGTTGTTGCACGCATCACCACTTGGCACTGTGGTGATGCTGCACTGTATATGTAGTAGGTGCCTGTTGGGGATTTGGGTATGAGGCCCAGCCGTTACCGTACTGTTACATCTGCTGGCCTGTTGGCAACTAGGTGCCAGCAAACGGGTCGAGGGCAGATGCCCTTGTCAAGATCAGATAAGCACACTGCCCCAATTACAAATGTACAACTGCCTCGCATGCTCAGCTCTCCAGTGGTGGTAAAAAGACACAAGAGCCACTACAGCACGTATTTGGACAGGTCCTGCCGCTTCACCAGCTCAACAAGCCGGTCCTGCACATACGCCTTGTCCACCTCATACACGAAGTCGCCTTCGTGCCCTGAATCCCGAGCTTCCTGGGCCTGTGGCGGCAAGACCTGAGCTCAGGTCGCCACCCCTCTCACTCAGCAGCATGTCAAGGGCATACCCGAAGACAGTATTTTGCTGACAGGCTTTGCCCCCCGCCATTCGCATCACACACGCCTGTCAAGCCAGACGCACCATGCATGACACAGCAGGCAAGCAGCGAGTTGCGCGTGCCTTGTCAGGTGCGTCAAAGCTGATCTGCTCGATGATGCGCTCGAGCACTGTGTGCAGCCGCCGCGCCCCGATGTTGTCCAGCGACGTGTTGATCTCCTCCGCCAGGCGAGCCACCTCCTGCAGAATGCGGATGCTGGGGCACTGATGAACTGGGACTAGATGCATGCAGCTACAGAGCAAGACTACGCACATGTCAACTAACCATGAGGTCACACTATGCCACGAAGATTCGAAAGGGAGTGCCAGCAGAACAAGCCATGCAACAGCAAGGGCGTGCAGGAAGGGTCTGGCATGAAGCATGACTTTGCAGCACCCAATTCGTGGTGGGACTCACCATGACGGCGTCATCACTGAAGCGCAGGTCCACGCCCTCTGTTGACAGCAGCGCACGCTGCTGCTTGATCATGTTGTTCTCAGGCTCTGCAACAGCAGCACGATACTTTGACGCTCACGGCGAGGATGCTCAGCTTCGTTGACAGCTAGAAAGTTACTGGAGTAACAGCAAGGCACATGCGCTGCAAGAGTTGGCCACCTGTGAGGATGCGGTAGAAGTCTTGTTGCCTGCGGGCACAGCTTGTATGAGCACAGCCAGCCAGACAGGCCAATGTATTTCATGCGCAACTTGGCGACAGACCGCAGCCGTACTGCACACTTGGAAAAGCAGGGCCCCATGTGCACACTCACGTGAGCCCCTTCAGCTCCACGCGGATGGGCAGCCGCCCCTGCATCTCTGCCAGCATGTCCGAGGGCTTCACCTGCACAGAAAGAGGTGGCAGACTTGCAAACCCCGCCCGTTCATACCGCACAGCAGACTTGTGAATGCTGCAGCCATCCATCAAAGGTAGCGTCAAGCGCCAGGCGCCAAGGCACCCACCGCATGGAAGGCGCCGCTGCAGATGAACAGGATGTGGTCCGTGTTCACGTTGCCGTACTTGGTCGGCACGACGCTGCCCTCGATGATGGGCAGCAGGTCCCGCTGCACCCCCTCGCTGCTGGCGTCCGCACCTGCAACGTCACCAGCATGCAGAGCATCAGCCTGCCATCCTCACCACGCCGCTTGCACCCCTGTTGGAGCATGATCACTCACTGTAAGAGGCGGGTGTACCTTCGGGAAGCACAGCCAAACATGGTCAGTTGGAGGCACTCACTGAAATGCGAGTCTGAGCTGGTGACGATCTTGTCGATCTCATCAATGAACACGATGCCGTCCTGTTCTGTCGCCTGCAGCGCTTCTCTGTGCACCTGCATGATATGGGGCTCTGGTCCTCGAAGGGCTCTACTCCTGCCACACTCAATGACACAGGATCACTGCTTGCCAGCAGAAGTCACGTCACGATGCGCATTGACAAGCAACTGGTTCAGGTTAGTTGCACCCATTTGCAGATGATGTGCTGAGTGGTACTGGGGTTTGTGGTGCTCAAGGGCTCAAGCTCGCGCCGAGGACCTGCAGCGCATGGGGCCGCAGCGCACCGTCTCGTCGCTGATGACGCGCTGGGACTCAATGTCCTCCAGCAGCGGGCGCGCCTCGCTGACCTTCATCTCCCGCTTCTCCAGCTTCCCCTGCCGGTTCGTCAGCATCCGGTCCAGGCTGATGAAGATCTCCCGCACTTGCTGCAGGGTGGGCGCACGAGGGGCTTGCCGGCGAACCCTAGTGTGCAGTCGAGCCTTCCTTGCATGCCCGCCAGTGGTCGAAACAGATAGAATTTTGCAGCAAACTCTCGAACGCACATATGGTGCCTTTTCAGGTGCTGCCCAGTGTCAAGAGGCAGCTCACCGCGCCGCCCATGGGGCCGTCGTTGCCAACGATGCCGCCGGTGCCGGCGCTGTTGGGCGGCACCTCGATGGTGATGGTGTTGTCCTCCAGCCCGCCCTCCCGGTACAGCTGCCGGAAACTCTCCTGCAGAGGGGCCGCATCACAGACCATAATGCAACACATGACCACTTCAGAGGTGGGGCATCTCTGCAGCACAGTGATACTTGCATGTGACTCGCTCATGCTGCTTGTGCAGGGGGATGCATCCATTGGCCAGCGCACCATGGTGCGATCCTCGGACGCAGGCCCACAGATGGCTGCCACTATCCGGTCCTCTACTGCCTGAGATATCTGCGCGAGTGCCTGCCGCCTGCGTTTCCACGTGAACGTGGTATGACATGACAATCATGCCCCACACAGCCTTGCCCACAGGTTGCCACGAGCTTACTGATGCTCAGCAACAAGGGCAGTGCACAAGGTCACCGCATCTTGGCTCGCGTCAGCGTGATGGCCGAGTCCACCAGGTCCCGGATGATCTGGTCCACATCACGGCCGTGGAACCCCACCTCTGTGAACTTGGTCGCCTCCACCTAGAGTGCGAGGACACCCGAATTGGGCATCTGGACCCCTCTGCAGCATTACCAACCGGTGACGGCATGACCCACCGCAGTAACGGAACGACTGAAGGTGCACCTTCACAAAGGGAGCGTCCATGAGCTTTGCCAGGCGCCGTGCAATCTCCGTCTTCCCGCAGCCAGTGGGCCCAATCATGAGAATGTTCTTGGGCACAATCTCTTCCTGTGAACAGACATATGGCACACATATGCCAGAGACAACTGATGCCTGGTACATGTGGAAGAAATGGACAGCATGATTGTGCATTTTCGACAATATGATCACATTGCGTTGCTGCCTCTGCTGTTGATCATACTTTCATAGGGCTGCCAATCTTGTGCCGGCGCCATCGATTCCGCAGCGCATTTGCGACCGCCTTTTTTGCTTCTGCCTGCAATTGCAGCACAGTCTTTAGGTACATAGGCGCTAGAGCGCATCTGATCTCGAGCTCATGCACATTTGACATCGAGCTGAACCCCTACATGGCTGCGTTCCAGCTGCAGAGAGTTAGGTCGGACGCACCTGGCCAACGATGTTGCGGTCTAGCCGCTCGACGACCTCGCGGGGCGTGAGGTCCGACCGCGGCTCATCCGCCTGCCAGCAGCAGCAGTGCGCACATCAGCAGCCCTCCTGCACTGCTGCAATGAAATGCCATTGCGCCAACCAGCCTACACCTCCCGCTGCATACGGGCGCGCCAGCCCGGGTGCTGACGCCCACCTCTGGCGTCATGGCGATGACCTGGCTGGGCGGCTCATGGGCCAGTTCCGCGACTGCCGAGAAGCAGCGCGCTGCACCGTTCGCCGCTGCACGCGCCACTGCTTCATGATGCAGGGCTGACTGAGCAGATGCTGAGCCGAGTGTTGCGTATTGCCCAGCGACCTGCACACATTCGCACAGGACGCTCGCCTCATGGTGCCCAGGAAGTGCATGCTGCGCTCCCAATGCACGTGCGACCGCAGGCGTGCGACCACGCCTCTTGTTCTGCAGGCATGCCTGTCGACACGGTAGGCTGCAGCAGTGTACAGGTGCTTCAGCAACGCCCACTCGCGCAAGCGATGGGCAGAGGGCGCGAGCGCTCGCCTGTGCCAATGCCCTCAGCATTGCTCGGGCGTTGTGATACAATAGTAGCCACCAGCTGCGGGCGCACGACGTCGCCTTGAGGGTAGTATATCGCCAGAACCACACGAATGACAAGCGGCTTGGAAAGTTGGCAGCTGTGAGGTGGAGATGACGACAGCACGCTCGCGGTTCAGAGTTGCATGTACTCAGACATCCGTTGCTTCTGCACGGGTCAGCTGGAAGTTGCACACTGTGCACTGTGGTTGTTTTGCTGCATTTGCCCCTTCACTGCATGTGAATGACCACAATTCCACAAGGCCTCATGGAGAGTAGGTCGACAAGCTCAGGAGATTAGGGAGGTTAGACTAGCCTTTGGGCAGGGGGAACAGGGAGCGAAACAATCGGACTATCAATGCGGATGGTCATTGTGGTCCCAACCCGGTCGGTCGGCTTTGCAAACGAAGGTGCGCCCGCGGCCCACAACACCGCCAACGCCACAAAGAACGGCAGCCGCCAGGGTTGGACGCCGATTCAGGGCGCGCGGCTTCGGACACTGTCTAACAGCACTGCAGAGACGGTGCAGCAGCTGAAGGGAAGGTTACGACTCGCTCGGGCAGCTTCGCACCCCAGCAGCTCGGCCGGCCCGGCGATCTAGAGGCAGACAGCTCGCTGCACATAGATGGCACGCGGCAGCGCCGCCGCGAGCCGTCGGTGCCAGGTGAGGACCGGGCAGGTCCCTAGTTAGTTGTCCTGCGGCTACGGCGGGGGGGTAGAAGCGGCCAGCCCGCGGCGCGGGCGTCGGCCACGCCGCAGGACTGCCGGTCTGGTGCTCAATTGGCCCGCACAAACCCATGCCGCGCAGCCCGGGCCGCGCGGGGGCCGGGGCCCTGCCCAGATTCAGACGGTTGCGTCGACCTCGCCTACCAGTGGCTGAGGACCGCTCTTGCCCCCAGGACAGACCCGCGTCCTGCCCCACCGCCGCTCAGCTGCCCACGCCGTCCGCCTCGATGCATCGATCGGGTCTGTTGTTGTCGTTCGTGGCCGGGCGGGTGTGCCGCAGCGGTCGGCTTTCCTGATCTGTGGCGCCCAAATCTAACCGGGTTAGAGGAGCAGCTCCTGACTACTGCCGCTCGACGCACCGTACAGCAGCCTGTAACCGGTAGCTCAGGTGCACAAAAAACCGTTGCCGGCCGCCTGACGTTTCTGGCTGCACCGTGCAGGGACTGGGGCTCCTCCTAGTGGCCGTGGGTCTGGCAGCCGTTTTCGCGCCAGCGCCCGCCGCAGCTCAGACCTACGGCTACGGCTACGGCTATGCACCGCCGCCGCCGCCCCCTCCCCCTCCCCCGCCGCCTCCCCCACCACCTCCCCCGTCAACCTACTCAGGTGCGCGTGAGTCACTTGTCACGTTCCGACTACCAGATGCCAGACGACCGGCGGGCCCACGCAAATGCACCCATGTTGCAGTTTGTCCAGGCTATTCCTCTGTAGGCGAGCAACTCCCAGGCGGCCGTGACCTGGTAGATCACGGGCTGTGCCTGCCAGCTTGACTTCTCATACGACTGCAGTTTGAAGTGACAAGGCCTGCTGAGCCAACATCCCCGGTGCCTGTATGCTCAGTCAGGTCCCGTGCATCCTACAGCATGCTTTAAACACGCCACTGCTGCACTGCAGGCCCTTCAATAGGAGCTGCATCGTATGCTCCTCCGCCCCCGCCGCCACCGCCGCCTCCACCCCCGCCTCCTCCACCCCCACCCACTTACGCCACCTACGCGGCAGGTGAACAGCAGCAGCAGCAGCCCATGCCAACCCACTGCCTCAGCTGGCTAATTGGCTCGGGCATCCTAGTGCTGTTGTGCGCCTGCCAGCCTTGTGCGGCTTGGTCACCCTGGCACCCAGGACCAGGTCGTTTCTGTGTCTCCCATCTGCCATCTGATGAAGATGCCCGTGTTTTTCTTTGCAGCTCCCGGCTACTCCAGCTACGCACCCCCTCCCCCGCCACCCCCGCCGCCGCCTCCCCCTCCGCCGCCACCACCCCCGACATACTTTGGCGCTCCCCTGGGAGCCTACCCAACTGGAGGTGAGAACTCTGTAGATGCACAGCCCAGCTTCTCTCATACGCTGTACTGTCATCCAGCTGGTTGCCAGCACGGCCTCGGTTCGATGCAACTCCTGCAGTGTGTGCTTTGATGGTATTAGCATACCAGCTCAGCAGCTACGATGTCTCGAAGCGGTTTGTATGCACCAAGTGTTCCGCAGTTCTGCATACTCAGCAAGATACTGTGCTGGTCTGCCAGGCTACGCCCCACCGCCGCCTCCCCCTCCGCCTCCGCCTCCTCCACCCCCGCCGCCGCCACCAACTTACAGCACCTACTTTGGCCCTGTCGCGGGGGCAGCCTACGGTGCCCCGCCGCCTCCGCCACCACCCCCACCGCCTCCGCCACCCCCGCCACCGCCACCCACCTATGGCACCTACTTCGGCGCCGGCCCAGTTGCAAGTGAGCACCCTCTTCCTCCGTCGTGCTATGCTTGCACTTCCAGCATTGCAAACCCCCATCAGCAGTGTGGTGGCAAATGCTGGCTGGCTTTGATTCAAGAGCTGCAACTTTGCTATGTAAGCTGGATGCACACCGGCAGTGGCTGTCGACCTGGCTTTGATGTGACGACTGAACGCCTGTCACTTGGTGGCTTTAGGCTACGCGCCACCGCCACCACCACCTCCGCCACCCCCGCCGCCGCCGCCGCCCCCTCCCCCCGTGTACGGCTACTTCGGCGCAAGTCTGGGCGGCTACACAAGTGAGTTGCTGCCCCTGCAGCACGTTGGATTCTGAGCTGCTACAGCTGTCAGCCTGCGACTGACTCATGCTGCATGCCCGCAAAGCAGCAGCGGTTGCTGCTCTGGCGCCTTGCGGCCTGTCTGTCTCGTGTGTCTTGCAGCTGACCGTGGAATATCTGGTCACTCTGCAGGCTATGCACCGCCGCCGCCACCACCCCCACCTCCTCCACCCCCGCCGCCGCCGCCGCCGCCAGTGCTGTCATACGCAGCTGGTGCGTCTGCTGTTAGTTGCTTGATAGGTCCAACAGCATGTAGGCATGCCGTCCGCTGCTGTTGCTGCTTTGATCCTACCCCTTTGCATCACTGTGTGTTTGGTAATGTATTTCTGCGAGGTTCCGTTGGTGCAAAATCGTTTTGCAATACAACACATGCACCTGCTGGAACGCAAGCGTGTCAAGGCACATGTTTGACACAGGTGTTGTTGTTGCATCTGCAGGTCCCGTGGCCTCATATGCTCCTCCACCGCCCCCACCACCCCCTCCCCCACCTCCGCCGCCCCCACCACCGCCAGTCGTGACCTATGCATCGTACGCAGCAGCACCTGTGGCGTCGTACGCACCGCCACCGCCGCCACCCCCGCCTCCTCCCCCGCCGCCGCCGCCGCCACCGCCCACCTACTCGACAGGGGGCTACAGCTACGGCTACGCCCGGCGCTAGACGCCGACAGCAGTCACCTTGGCTCTCTATGGGGCAGCGCCAGTGTCCAGAACACTGGCGCTGCCCTAGACCCAAGGTATGTCCTAATCATGTTGTGGCTGTTGCGGATGATGTGGACTTGCAGTACTGCCCAGCACCTACAAACCCTCATGTTTTGAACCAATAGTCGAAGGTGTCCATTGGCTGTCCTGTAAATTCATCGCTCATTGCCCGAGAAGTGCATTGGCTCTGTTGAGCAGGTGTCAGGCAGCCGCTCCTTGGGGCCAGCGCCTTCGGAGTGGAGGGACCAGCAGGCGGGCTGCGCACAGTGCGGGCGGCAGCAGCAGCGTCAGGGGCTGCATGCCGCAACACACTGCAGGCGCCGCCAATTCATTGGGGGCCTGCTGCCAGAGTGATGCTCCGGGCCACCGCAGGCAGCAGCACAACGCGCGGCCGCACCGGATACGGCAATGCTGGCAGATTTGGCCGCCCAGACAAGTCGGGCAGATGGGATGCAGCAGTGATGGGGAGCGCCGCACAGATGGAGCAGCGCCTGCTGTGCCAGAGGCTGCCATGCGTAGCCAATGCCTATGGCCGGCCCTGCATCGCGGCCGGTTGACAGTCTTAAACTGGGGCACATGCCCACTAGGCGGGGAGATACAGTGCGACCCAACACAGCAGTCTAGGCACAGAACAGTAGACTTGTAGTTGGTTGTGGGGTGGGACTCCCATTCCATTCATCGGTCAGGGCTTGGAGAGGTGTCTGGCACAATGGCATCGGGTGACACATGAGCGATCTTGCTGCCTGTTACCAAGCAGCGGCGTCCTCTGTGGTGCACATGCGACAAGCCAGCTGGTTCTTCATAGTTGCTCAGGTCCGCCCTGTTATGGTTCGTACAAGACTGAGTCATGCCATTATTCTGCTTCGTGTTTTGATGGGGCGCCCCCTGAACAGGGGGTTTGCCGGAGGACTTGTCTTGATGCAGCGCCATTGTCCTGCGTGTGCTGCAGTTTTGATTCAGCTGTTCGTGCGCAGCCCCGGCTGCGGCTGTTCATGACTGTAAAACAAAGTTCGGCGACCTGTGGTGCCTTCCTATGCAGCTCTCCCTTTCTTGTGGATGTTGCTCCCGCGCGGGGCCCTTGCCCTTTATTGATCCGTGGCGGCTGCTGCAATATGTGCGCTTCACTGCCACGTCAATGGTGGCATTGCTGCGACTGTCTGCATGTTGCTCAGAGTCGTACGATCCCCGCTGAAAGGCACTGCGGGTGTCCACTGGTGATGACTGATGAGGTGCCCGGCCCTCCCTGGCTACCTGACCCCTTGTGGCCAGCCGTTTTAAACCCCCTGGCTGCCATGCCAAGTGGCAAGCCTGCACACCCCCTTGCACCTGCGCTCTATGCGGCTGCGGCAACTCAACTTACTATGCAATTTCACCCATAATAGGTGCAGCCTACGCTTAAAAGGATCATCGCTGATAGCATCGCCTACCCGCTTGCACCCCCGCCAGCCCGCAGGACCGTTTCGGCTGCACATCAACGCGCTTGTCACAAGGTGCACCTCCGGGGCTGCCATGTGCTGGCAAAGAGCCTCGTACTACTTCTATGCAATACTCACCACCACAGCTGGAGGTTGCAAGCCGATGCTGCGAGTGATTGGGGGCTTGCTGCGCTGCCCTCCTGTCTTGTGTAATCGCGCAACGCGGGTGCATCCACCTTGGCGGCCGCGAGCTCTGCGGCACAATGTTGTGACATTGAATGATTTCGTCACTGATTTGCTGTGGTCCTGACGTGCCCACATTTCGGTTAATCTTGTCTGCGACAGCCGTCAAAAACGTGTGGGGGTGGGGTAGTAAGCAGTTGCATGGGCACTCCATTGGTTTTGCACGTGCCTCAAAAGAACAGCGTAAACGAGGGTCAGGTATTGGCGGTGAGTCTAAGGCTCAGCATGGTTTCTGCCTATTTGCTCTCGCCAGGGCGTGGCAGGCAGGCCACTCACGCCACCTCAGTTCACTTTTTCATGTACTGCAGGCCTGCGCAGGCTCTTACACCGCCATATCACCCAGCTCCAATGGCGGTCAGTTTCCCGGTGGTGAAGGCGTGCATCTTGGTGGCAGCGTGCGCAGCTGTCCTGGCGGTCACAGCAGAAGCATCGCCGGCGGTACAACAGCACTGGCGCGCGCCCCAGCGTAGCAGCGTGCCCGCCGGCAAGGCGTGGCAAGCGCCCAGCATTCACAACTCCATCTCCAGCGCAGCCGCCGCGTGCAGCAACAGCAGCCAGGCCACAGTCGCATGTGCAACCAGTGCGCCATCAGCAGCCTGGAAGGCTCCCAGGGCTGCTACTGCCTCCAGCGTGCGCAGGCTGCTGCTTGCCTCCAGCGGCGTCTCGACATAACCGCTCATCTCTGAGTAGCACATGTAGCACTCGGCTTTACGGGTGGCGTACACCGCAGCAGCCACAGCGCCAAAGCCATCACAGGCGCTGCTGGCAACTAGGCAAGAGACACTAGAACACGAAATGCCTTTAGTCGGAAACCGACCACGGGTACCATTCACCCACGCCATTCCATCGCATCAGCCATGTCATCAGATCAACAGCCGACACCGTTTGAGATTGAGGTAGAGCGCTTGACAGCGCTGCACAGTGTTTAGATTCTGTATGTATGTGTTGCAGCCCTTGACCAGTATTAGACCATATTGCCAGCTGATGGCAGCCGTATGCACGGTTTCATCCATTCATTGCCCTTGAACCGCGCTGAATAGCAACATCGCATGACAGCGTGGAAAAGCCAGGAAATCGCATCTTCCTTTAACTTTTGCCAGGAGGAGTCAATTCCATCCCCAATCAGAGCACCCGCACACCATAAATCATAGATCTCGCTGACGACTGCTCCTCTCAAAGCACGACTCTACCTGGCAAGATCACGGCGATGCACTGTACCCCTCAGCCCCACGTCTGCCTACACTTGCTGATGAACACGAAACCACCAGCGATGCCTGTGCAATCAAACGCTGTCAATATTCCCCTCGCATGCCCAAGGCAGACAGAAGCCCTGGTCCCTCACCTCCTGAACTGCCTCGCTCATTGCTGACAGCACATAAATTCTGAGTGTAACACTGGTCAACAGCAACGGCCAGCAGCATTGTTGCGGCAGTGTCTCTGGTGAAATGTCATAACTACACAGTACCTCAATCCCCGAACACACACACTCGGTTGATGTCGACGATGGCCAGAACGAGAAGTGATGTGTGTGCAGAATCCTATAATGCCCATCGATGGACGTCCTGTTCTAACACCGTTGACCCAGGGATGTCAAGGTGCTACTCCCGTGCGCCGGTGCAAGGTGATGAACGAATCTGCTGGGTACACGGTTGGCAGGTACAGCCAGTCGTCAGACTTGGGCGTGCGCCGCCGCGTCCAGTCTGCATCCACAGGACACATCAGCTTGGTGGCACAGCCACCAGTCAGCGTTTAGTGGGCTTGCGTCCCCTTGCAGCATCGGCATGACGGTGCATCCCCTGGCATGCTGCACATGTGTACCGCCCCCCTGGGACCACTACTTTCGCAACTGAAAGGTGCGGGGCTGCGCACCTGCGGAGGTGGACAGGATCGCCAGGAACGTGACCAGGTGGTTGATGGCGTACTCACGACCCACGCAGTAGTGCGGCCCGGCGCCGAACGTCAGGAAGTGCTTGCTGCAGGAGATGTCCTCCCTGCGCCCCTCGCTGAAGCGCTCCGGGTCGAACTTGTGCGCATCCTTGTACCCCTGCGCTCGTTTATTTTGGATATAAGTTCGAAAGTATGCAGAGCACAGCTGTGACGGCCAAGCTTTCTGCTGTGCGCAAGTTTGCATGGAAGGTGTGTGTATGTACGTGTACTTTGAAATACCTATGTGCATGCCAAGACACAAGCATCTGTGTAGCGAAACCACACCTGCATTGCGGCCGCCGTGATTGAGGGCATGAGGATGGTGCCCTTCCGTGCCACGTAGTCGTCTGAGAGCCTGAAGTCCTGCTGCACCACCTGTTTGCAGCAAGGAAGCTAACGCTCGTTAGCGCTACAACGAGCACTGAGCATGAAGGCAACACCCAAGCGCCGGTAATGATGTTGCGAGGAATTTAGCAGCAGTATACTGGCAATAAAAGGGTTGGATGTTTGTCGGAGATTGTCGAAAACATCCACCATGAGGTAGCACACCTGGGGCACCATGGGGGCAGGCGGCCGGTAGCGCAGGATCTCCTTCACCACGGTCCGCGAGTACGTCATGCTGTACAGCACCTCCCCTGTGATGACAGCGTTCCTATCCGGCCGCACGGCCGCCTGCTCCTCGCGCACCTGCAGCCACGGGTGCAGCGTGGCTTTCGTGCAGGCCTAGTTAGTTCTCCGCTGCAGCTGAGCATGGCACACTTACAAACACACCATGGCAGCATGCTGCATGCTGCCCAGGCAAGCACCAACATGTGCAAGCCACACAGCCAATGCGCAGATGCAGTATTTGCTGTTTCAAGCGGGTTGCTTGAAGTCAAATGATCAGCCAGCACCCTGCCTACCAACCTGCATGGTGAAAGCGAAGCTGTCATCATCACGGTCTGCAGGGGTTCACCTTCTGCAGGATGTCGGGGTGGTCGGCCATGAGGCACATGGTCCACACCAGGCTGGCGGTGCTGGCGTCCTGGCTGGCGAACAGGAAATCCATCACGGTGTCCGCCATCGCGAGGTCGGTCGTGTGCCCCGGCGGCGGCACCCCCGCCGCTGCTGCCTCTGCCACCTCCTCCAGGCACCGATGCGCCCAAAAGTCCATCAGGCACCGGGGCTCGCCACCCGCCTGCGTGGCAAACACATGCTTCCATGTGATTGGCAATCAATGTCGCCGCTGAAAGGAGATGGTATGGGCAAGTCTGTGGGTCTGGTTGCAAGGCCAGGCATGCCATAGTTGGCAATCGAAGCAGGTGGACATGTAATCTATCAGACAGCACTCCGTCGGTGGTGCTGTACACCGTGTGGACAGCCACGAGTGAACATGGGATGCAAAGCTGTCGGTTAAGGTGGCAGGAGCTGGATTCGATGATGCATTATGAGCTGGATTCGATGATGCTTTACGGAACTCAGTGGCTGCGCACCTTCATGGCGGCCTTGCTGAGGCCGGCGGCGCGCTCCAGCACCGACAGAATGTACAGCCGCCCCTGCCTGCCACGCCAGACCGCGGTGCCAGGCAGGCACAGCGGGAAGGCCAGGAACCCCTGCTTGGCAAGGTGATCTCTCAGGTCGTGACAGCATGCAGAAGCTCAAGTGCTACAGGGTTTCGGAGCAAATGGAACCAGATTAGGTCTCATGGCGAGACGGGCCTCGTAGTGTTCACCAACTACGCACCACGGTCATGTCAATGAAGGCGGAACTGAACTTCTCCCGCACAGCCGGATCCTGCAGGTATGGTCCTGCAAAAACTTCCTGGGAGGTCCATGCATTCATGTCCCTGCGGGGATGCAAGCGACATGTACTTAACAGGCTTTGCCATTTGTGAGGTCTGCAGTGTGTACACAGCGGCATTGCGGGACTGACGAGCAGGCTGGGCTCAATGCTGCAACACAGGTGATACAGTAGACCGCCTACCTGACATCCCCTTTGATGTCAAACTCCTGCCCTTCGCACTTTGCGAACCAGTTTGACAAGTGCTGCCGTATGACTGCGTCCTGAATCTCTACATACGTCGCCAACGCCTTCTTTGTGAACAAAGCCAGGAACGACTTCCGGATGGCCTGCAGCAGGTCGAGGACACTATCACGCAGCAGCCAACTGGCTAATTCCACAACTCATTCGGTGGTGTTCGTCCGTGCAAACATTTATTCGCCTGCGTGCGCTACACGAAGCTCATCCCAGTAGCCACCTTGTGAGCAGGACCGTGCATGAAAGCCAGGTTTTTGGGACCCAAGATGTTCACGGCGGACGGGTGCACCGCCATGAGCAGCGTGCTGCTGTCGTTGTAGGCAAACACGCGACGTGAGATGTCGGTGTCTGTCACCATGATCATGAACTTGCCCAGGATGCTGTTGTACGTCATGCCTGGGTTCTCAAACCTGTGACGCAAGAGAGCGCATGACGATTCGATGCCGAAGAGTGAAGCCCCCACCGCACAGCTGCATGGCTGAGACGTGTTTCCGGCTGGTGCACGTAGGAAACCATGCTGAAAATGAGGAAAAGCACGCACTCTCGCTGGCGTTCCCAGAAGCCGAAGGGGTCGAGGACCATCTCCACAATGCAGCCGAGGACTGGCACCACAAAGCGGGGCCCCTCCAGCGCACCCTTGCCTGCCTTCCGCCTGTGCATTGTACCCACTCGAGAGTTTGAGAGTTCGGCCATGCAATCTCCTGTACGCACTGCCTGCCAGGGAGAGAATAAGGAGGGCCAGGGAGACACCATGACCTGCACTGCAAGGCAAGCTTGTAGCACCTGTTCAGCCAGAAGCTGAGCTGCTCATAGATGCAGTACGCCAGCAGCAGAGCAACAGTCCCAAGCACTGCGGCTGCAAGCGACACCCGCGGGCGCTGCCGTGTCAGCGACGCTGCTGGCGCCTGCTGCCAGCTGTAGCCGGTTGCATTCACCTCAGCCTGTATGGACGGCATAACAGCATGAGAAAGGAAAAGGGGAGTTCGATGGGCCAACCACATGAGGCTGCGGCTGCGCCACCAGTAGACGCCATCTGCTCCGCAGGATGTGCAATGAACCCAACGACCCGCCAATGTGTGGATTGAACCAGTCGCAACCGGGCCTAGCTCACTGCTACCATGATAGCCATGTAGGTTCCTCATAACACAGTCTAATGTTCAGACGGGAAAGAAGCGTCGATCAGAGCCGATTGTCGACTACACCAGTATTTAGGACATCAGATCGCTCACCATGATGAATGCTCTCAGCTGAAAGCTTGCGCGCGTGTCGTCCGCAAAACAAGGATCCAGCCCGCCCACCACGGGGGCACAGCAAGGGTGCACGCTGCCACTTGGAGACGCTGCAACAATCGAGCACGATAGAGACAGACTCAATCAACCCAATGCCGTCAGTAGCTTCGAGATCTCCGGACAACACGCGCCAAAAGGGACACAGTGTTGCCCGGATGTGTCAACTCCCTTCAAATGGCTCCGTGTGCCTGTGCAACGCAGACCGCATACAGTTTGACAAACCGACGACTAATGTTCAAAAACGCAGACACCGGCTGCCCCAAGGCTGCAACAAGCACCCTGTTGCTTTGTCTGCACCTCCCAGTGATCGGTCGGTGCACCTTTAGTGATGGTGAGTTGTTGACATGACAAACCGTATGCAGAAGCTTACTTACCACAACTGTTCATTATAGTTACAAGGGTACACATCCGACTATCAACTCCAGCACACTCCCAAACCATGGTCATCCATATCCCTGCTCTAATATCCTGTTGTACATGCCAATTTGCGGCTTTGCCACCACTGGACTGTCAGCCGCCCACGAACAAACGCTGCCGCCGGACAACCTCTCTTCGGCAGATGGGGCAACGGTGCAAACGGCGGCTGCACCGGCGGCACATGCAGGCGTGGCCGCACGGAATGACCACCACCTGCGGAGGAGGACGGCAGGGGTGATACGCACCAAGGCCGCAAGGCAGCAAGAGAAATGTGTCGACTCAGGAGATACCAGTCGTAAGGTATCTCCTGTTGCATCACGCCTTGCCAGAGCATGCACCTGGATGGGCCGCGTGAGGCAGACGCTGCAGTCGAGCGCGGCCAGCGGGCCAGCGGCCTGCGACTGGCGACGGCCCTCCTCAAGCAGCTGGGCCTTCTGCAGGGTCAGTGCAAATCAACGTAAGCACGAGTGTGGGGGCTGCCGTGCAAGCTACAAGCAAGCGGATGGAGGGCCTGAACCATGCCACATGGCAGCATCAGAGGGTCTGCCAGCAGAGGAGGACGCACACCACATCGAGAATCCAGGCGTCAAACAAGGGTGTGCAGCCCTGTGCTCACCCGCTGGGCCTTGCCGGCAATGGCTTCGACATCCTCGTCCTCATCAGATGCGACCCCACCACCAGGCTCCGCAGCCAGCTGCGGCTGCGCCTGCGCCTGTGGCTGCGCTTCCTGACAAACATCACCACAACTGCTCAGCAGCCGCCTGCGGCGAATTTCTAGTACAGCTCCATGCTCTACGCAGTGAGGTGCTGCAAGCTGCAGCTTTTATAAGAGTTCGAGTGAGCACCTGGATATCCACAGCTGTATGATGGCGTGGCTCGTCTTGCACGGCTTCTGCCTGCTCTGCCCCTCTGTCGTCAGCCTCCGCAGCTGCTCCAGCTCCCGCCGCGTCTCCTCTGGAGGGCTGCTGGTTGCTGCGTGATGCCGCACCGGCAGCAGCTGCAAGTCGGCATGTACAACACGAGTCACAACCCACGTCCAGGCGCCTTGCACATCAGAGGACCTCCACGACCATTTGCACAGACAGCAGGAGACAATGTTCGGTATACCTGTGGCATGTGCATGCCGGGCCTGGCGGGCAGCTTCTGCCCTGTAGGTTGCACGAATGGTCTCCGCCAGGGGCGCCTCCACTGCTCGCATTGCCTGCAGACCACTGCTACCCGTCAAGCCTTGTAAACCTGTTGCAAGCCCGCCTTGTGGATCTGCCTCAGAGAACCTGGACTGACTTGTCTAGATGGTGCCATATTGAAAGCGGATCGAGCATTGATCTGCTGGCCAGTCGACCACACCAACGACATTGGTGAAGGCAGCCCACCTCGGCAACGGCCTCAGCATTGCCATGCTCTGCATCTGCGATGATGTCATGCATCTCCCGCATTGCATACTCGATGCCTGCATCCAGGTTGTTGGGATAGCGCTGCTGGCTCTCCAGTATGAGCCGCTCCACCGCCTCCAGCCTATGGCAACAGAAGGTTGCGTGGCCACCCAGCCCATCATGTTGCCAAATCAGAGCGACGCCCTGTACTGTATCACAACCCACTGCATGCCAAGCCAGTGGGCAGCCACAGCATATGGCACATGGGCATACGCTCGGCCAGCTACACCTGACTTGGTCGAGGGCCTCGGCGGTGCGGTCGCCAGCGTCGCCGGCCTGCTGTGTTGCTGATGCTACCTGCCAGGCAACACAAACCTGGCAGCCTCGACCCTCCGTCATGTTTGCTAGAGGCTGCCGTGATGAAGCTTGTGCATTATAACATGCAACATGACGTCCGTTGCATACGGAAGCTGCTGCTGTGCACCACCGGCAGGCATGCGCGGGCAGGGCAGGTAGACAGCGTGCGGGGAGCACCTCATCGATGGCGGCCTCCGTTTCGGAGTCGGTGTCGGTGGTGTCCTGGCTGCCAACGCTGCCCACCTCATCGTCCAGCCCCGCCAGCAGCGCCTCCGCCGCCGGGTCCCCCGCCTCGCTCGCCTCTGCAGCCCAGTGCTTAGGGCTTGTACTGCAGTGCTGTGATGGAGATCCCCGGTGGTGAGTTCCTCCGAAGCAGGTCGGCGTACAGCCCGACTGACGAGGTCAGCGCCTAGGATGGTGCCCTGCTATGCATTCGGGCAGAGTGAGCACAACTGAGGAGAAGTCGTCGCACCGCTGCCGGACAAGATGTCGTAGTGGCGCAGCAGCTTGCCAACAAGCGCCAGCAGGATGCTTACGCCGATGCAGGCACCCGATACTATGAGTGCGACTGCCCAATTGGGCAGGTCCTGCACCGCACACAGGGAGCTGTAGATATAGAGCCAGATGGGTGTGGCAACTGCACACTGCATGCAGTGGGCAGCCTGTCGGTGCTGCGAACGATGTGACATCTATAGCAAGTGAAAATACACTACAGGGTCGGGAGCAGGTTGCCACCTTGTCGCTGGCGCCTGCTGGCCGGGTGCTGCAGTCAGCGCCACGCCAGCCGCCCAGGCACTCGCACTGACCCAGAATGCAGACGCCACGACCTGGTCAGCCAGCGGGGCTTGGCATCGTGGGCTCGTTCGGCGGTAGCTACCAGTGACAACCGGTGGACAGTTCTGCAGATGCACCAGCTCCAGACTCATCTGGTTCGCACTGATGAGCGAGTTGCTCAATGCTCACCTGAGCACATGTTCTGGTCGGCGCACACGTCCATCCGATGCACTGATCCCGACAAGCACATCTTGCAGCACGTTCCCGGCGCCACCGGCACATACTGTGTGGCGAACGTCATCCTGCGGATCAATCTACAGCATAGCGTCAGCGGGTTTCAGCAGTGTGAGATCCTCTCATTCACGATCACAGGCAGCTGAACTCAGTGCGAGAACAGGTCTGCATGCTGCAACAGCCTACCGCCAGTGCTCGTAGCCGACCAGCAGGCGGTTGGTGGTGCGGCTGCCGCAGTTGATGCCGTCGCCATAGCCACACTCGCAGCGCTCCAGCTCCCAGGCGTCTCCATTCGACAGCAGGATGCTGGGCGTGCAGCACTCCGCCGCGCTCGTTGGGTAGAAGGCGTCCAGCGCAGCGCTCACACGGTTTGCCTCGGCATAGCCAGCCACCAGCGACGCCGGGGTGTCGCATAGCAACTGCCCTGCGCCTGTGTAGGTCGCCACAACAGCTGGTCTGTAGAACAGCCTCACGGGACTTGCATGTTTGTGACGTGCTGACTGAAAGGAAGGCGTTCAGCATTGCTACTCTTGCTGCGCACCTACAGCTGCGGACTTGTGGCAGCCTATGGAGACGATGGCGACGGCAGTGGAGACGTTGTTATGGCTGTGCAGCGATGCCATCTGCGGCGGCAAGCGCTTTGGCAGGCAGGGCCGGCAGCAGATAGCCCGTGACAGGGGCACCAGCCCGCCGCCAGCCAGCCACTGCCCCTGCCGCTCGAAGTCTGAGATGAAGTACCTGTTGTGAACAACAAGTGATCTCGCTCCGTTGACCTACACAGTAAAGGCTGTAAGATTTGCCTAGCTAACTCCCTCTCGCTGAGGCCAAACAACGAGCACAGCAGCAGCGTCCATTCACCCACCCTTCCTTCTCACAAGAGAGGCCATAGGGCCCGCCTGTTGCCGGCTCGCAGTCGCACAGCTCCAGCGCAGTTGACTTGGTGTCTGCAGCAGCAGCACTGCTGGCTGAGCACGCGCAGTTCGACGATGCAGAAAATGCCAGTGCAAGTTGCTGTTCTGAATGGCATGACTGTGACTATGTTGGCTGCACGAAATGGCGCAGCTGCAGTGCGGGGTTTTCACCGTCTGTGAGGAGCTCTTCCGGCGAATACGTGCCCCTCGCCCTGGTCGACGCCACCGAGGACAGAGCAATGGGTGCTGCAGAGCTGCATAGTATCAGGGAGGCAAGCAGCAGTGCTCGCACTGCTGCTTCGGGCCTGAGCATCGTGCAGATAACCCTTCAGGGCGCCAATGTACCCAAGCTGCTCTCCGGACACAACATGCGCTCAAACGTGCACGGATATCGTGAGCGTATCAAGAGCAGGTGTGCTTGCTGCACATGTGCGGCAAACAGTATGTTGTCCACGTCCTGACTTCGTGGAACCCTGCTGCTGCTGGAGGGTGGCCTAAACCTGCCTTGCAAACAGCAGATTGCTGCACGCATCCGCGCAGCATGTTTGCAGCCGCCAGAAACTGCGTTGCGCACATCAGCACACTCCGGCGCTTATGCATATCCACGCGGCTCTGACCCCGTACGTTGCCTGCTGACACTCCTGGCGCTCCCGACAACCGCACCGCAGCATTGTGCACAGCCTGCAGCCACCTGCTGATCAGTTGGTTGTCCACACAGCAGATCGTCACTACACCGTTGACGCGGACCCACGCACCTGGCAGCAACCAACAGCGAGTGCGCGAGCCGGGAGCGCACCGGGCAGCGTGCGGCGGTGGGTCCGCCCGCGGATGGAGGATGCGGCAGCACGCAAAGCACGCCTCAAGCGGCTGCGGGAGGAGGCAGACGCCACTCAGGCGCCGGAGCCCGCCGTGGTGGAGGAGCCGAAGCTGAAGTTCAGAAATTATGCGCCACGCGACGAGAAGATTGAGCACGAGGTGGTGGCGCAGCCGGATGTGAAGGAGTTTGAGGCGCCGCAATTTGAGCCGGAGCGGCCTGACGATGAAGGGGAGCTGCTGGTAAACGTCGCACCGAAGAAGCCGAACTGGGATCTGCGCCGGGATATTGCAAAGAAGCTTGCAAAACTGGAGCGGCGCACACAGAAGGCGATGATACAGATCATGAAAGACCAGGAGCGAGCACGATTAGAGGCGGAGGGTGGGCAAGTAGACTGATCTGGGCTGTTGTTTTCTGGAAGGAGGGGAGTGATGAGGTACAATGCTCCCAAGAGAACGCTACAATGGGGCAGACCAAATGCGCCCGTCGATCTTACACCTTTGCTGTGGGAAATCGAGCAACTGTCCAGGTCAGCAAAGCTATGAAGCCACGTTACTCCGCTTCAGTATGCAATCATCGCAAGGTGTGACAGATCCTACTCCGCTCAACCAGTTGGCCTGCTTTCGATTCCAGGCCATGCTGTGAATCTCACTTGAAGTCATGTGCACTGGTTGACTTTGCTGTGTTATCTGCAAAATGTACACACCATCATCAGCAGCATGAAGAAGGATAGACGCCAGGTTGGCTGCCCCTCTGATGTCACCTTGAACAGCGTTGGCACACATGTCAGACTTGAGCACTCACCTGCATATTTGCTGTAGTGACGCATCAACTCCTGCTCGTACTTCTGATCTCCTTCTGGATGGCGCTGTGTGGCATGAATGGCGGGGTGCTGCCTGATGTTGTCAAGCCACCGCCGCAGCTTCTGCACCTCTGCCGGCAGCTCCAGACCGCGATAGTGCTCCATGATTGGCTATCAAGCCACAGCGCAGATGAAAACGGTCAAAGCAAAGTATGAGTTGACGCTCTAGAGCTCGGTCCATTGGCTATCAGATTGCCACCCAGCGCTGTGTCAACTCAAGCGGCTGCCAGGGCAACAAGCGTGGCGTTCAGCAGACTGCGTTGGCGGCGCAAGAAGTTACGTGTGCCATGTTTGATAGAGCATGCCAACACCAACCTGTCGGAGGAACCAGGGCGCAAGTGTCGCGTCCACGAGGCTGAAGTCTGGTCCCAGGAAAAATGGCCCCTTGTCATCGGCCTGGCCCTCCAGCCAGTGCACCTCTGTCGTGAGCTGCTCAGCGCACTCTGCCTGCTGCTGCTTGTCCTGCATGTGCATGAAAGTAGATGGACCAGCATGAACATACTCCAGCCTCAGACGGCTGCCATAAGGTGGTGGCTTTGCAATGCCAAGACTCAAGAATCTGGGCAGCTGACAACCCTGGCTGAAACAATAACATGCGATACACTCAGTCTGTTGAACTTGCCTGGCGGACCAGGATACTGTAGAAGTTGGGCACATACTTCGAGCTGAAGCGGTCGATCACCATGCGGGCATGTGCGCGGTCCACCGGGTCCGCTGGCAGCAGTGGGCGGTTCTTGTGCCAGTCCTCCAAGAACTCGTTGCAGATGCTGTGCAGATACAGAAAGACGGTATTGGCTGCAATGGTGCAGCATTGGTCCGCTGCTCATGATGTCCCAGCGGCCTGCAGACACCATGTACATTTGTTGCGCGTGGGATGCAGCGTGTCAAAGATGCGCACTTGCTCTCAAACACGCTGCGGACTTGGCTGCCCTCTTGTTCCTTGATGGCCAAGACCGGCACTTTGCCTGCAAACGTCTAATCCGACATACTTCAGGTAAGATGGCAATAATCAGCAATGCTCTGTGCAGCTGTCCAACATTCTCATATGCGGCAGCACAGCTGGCAAGGATGAGCTCACCCAACGGGTTCAGGCGGAGCCACCACTCCGGCTTTTCGTCTAGCTGGTACCATTGACCTGTGCAAGAGCCATCATGTCCACTGCGTCATCACATATGCAAACGTCATACTTGGCCAAAAGCGGTCATCGCAGCGAGCACCACAGCATCCACAGCATCCACACCTGTCTCAGTGTTCTTCAGAGCGATCTCGTGAGTCGTCTGCATCCAAAAGCAGTCCGTGCTGAGCTGAAAGTGCTGCCATGATAAATGTGTTCAAACCTTGACTAACACATGCATTCCAGCAGCCTATCCAATCATCTTACATACGGCACGCCCTTGGCTTCGAGAGCGATCCATGTGCGTTGAGCGAATGGGCAGAACCTGCGCCAGAGCCACATGCCTGATTCTACGGAGTCGTCATATAGGCATGGCGAGTTGATGCGGCGCTTGTGAGGCAAGCACATTCAGGGGCATCACGGTCTGCACATTGACGACCAGATAGTCAATCACCATGCGGTCAGGAAGTTGAGACCTGTCCTCCACACAGGCTCAATCTGCAACGATTTGGTTGCGGTTGCGGCGGGCATCAGACGCACTGGCTCAGACCTTTGATCCTACAACGCTTGCACGCACGCGTGCCACCGGCGCACAGTTTGCTTGCACCACTGGCCTCATTGAAAGTGCTGAATGGGTTGTCTTGATGTGGACATGTGCACCTCGACCGCAGCTGATTGGAAGTCGCATGATCTCTTGGTCGCATCGAGATCGCACCGAAACATCCCTATAAAGAGACCAATCGAACTGCATATCGAACTGCCGATAGTTAAAATGTCAACAGAGTGCAGAAACCCCAAATGACCAGTGCACGAGAGTGCAGTTCTGCTGCGAAGTCCTCTGGCTCCAAGGCTGCTGTAGATCCCCTCCAAAGCAGATCCTACGTTTGACTCTGCTGCCTGCTGGGTACTTCAGCCCGTGGTTGGCATTGGCAAAGTGCTGTCTTCTGTCGGCATCCATCTGCGGCAGTGCAGCTTGCCAGCAAAGCTCCGCTTGAACGACGTCACGAATTCCATTGACTTGCTACAGCCTGGCAGTTGTTCACTCCTCCATGCTGCAGATCCCCGCTGCTGAATCAAGCAGGGCACGGAAGTCAGTGTCGTAGCCCGGCACACTGCCTGGCTGCAGCGCCTTAGCACGCTCTACCCACCGCTGCAGGAAGCTCGGCACCAACTGCAGGGAGCACATGCATATCAAGTGAGTAGTGGTCTGTTGCTTTGGTCCAATGATGTTGCGGCAGTCCACACTTGTGCACCAGTCTCCAGTCGGACAGACTGTGTGGCCAGTATTGCGGGGTGGCAACTTGCAATACGCAGGTGCAAAGTGACCCGACCCTACCTTCTTGGCACAAGCTGCCTTCCAAGCAGCATAACGCTTTGCAGCAAACCCTGCGAGCTCATGACGTGCCCAGCCGCCCGGCGGCAGGTACCGCGTGCCGTCCTCCAGCATAGTGACATCCCAGGGGACATCCTTGCCCATCCATAGCTGCATGCACATAGCCCAGTGTTGTGTGCATGGTACACATCACTCCAGACTGCTGATGCAGCAGGGTAGATTGCAGGCTGACAGGTACAGGTGCAATAGTTGCTACTGCATGCTGCTCAGCACGGACCCGCCACTGCCCACCTCCAGCAGGGTGTAACCGAGACCCTCTAGGTCGTCCGCCGGCCCTGTGGGCTGTGACAACAGGCTCCTGCGCACGCGCAGCGCTGTCAGGAGTGCTGCAGCTGGGCCTGAGTCAGAGTGCAATCCAGTGGAGTGCCTATACAACATCCAGCCAAGCACCTCGTGCTGGCAAAGTCGGGCGTGCCTCCAAACTCAGCATGCAGCACGAGATTGGAAGGCAGATGTCGCGCAAAGCCGAAGTCTACAAGCACCACAAATGATGCAGCCAGCGCCGCTCTGTCCTGTCTGTCGCGGACATCAGTGCAGAAATTGCCTGCATGAGTATGATGTCACAGCATTTAGATCAGATACGATAGTCTGTGACACCTGCTGAATGCAGCCTGCTCAACATGATCGACTGCTTGCCTGGCTTGACATCACGATGCAGGATGCCACGATGATGGGTGTACTGCAGAGCCTGCGGTGAGATTTACTGCTGTCATGTGTGCTGATGTGCTCTGCAAGCATATGCATATCAAGCATATCGATACTGGCTCCTTCGAGAATATTGCAGCATGATCATACGTCCGTCTCCTCACCGTCAGCATCTGGTTGGCGAAGCGGAAGAATACGGAGCGGCTGCGCAGACCGTGTCCGCCAATGAGGGACTCAAGGCTGCAGCCCAACAGTTGCATCGCGATCCATGGTCGCACCTCACCCTTGTCGCATGTCACCAGCCCCCTGCCATACGCTGCATGCAGACGAAGCACACCATCGCCCTCTACCAGGCAGAGCGTGTGATGTGCATGGTGCCACCAGTTGCATGCTGGAATCACACCTGGCATGCAACGGCTGTCCTCAGAGGACACGCACAATAGCAGCTGTGCAAGGCACACGGCGGTGTGATATTGAGGATACACAATGACGCCTCACCTTCTGCAATGCCAAACTGCTGGATGTCGGCCACTTCGTTCATGACGGCACCAAGCCGCTGGTAGCTGGCCCATTCGGTCAGATGGACCTGGTAATCAGGGTCATCCTCATCTTCGACCGGGTGCCCCACCTTGAGCGCTACATACACACCTGCACGAACTGATGAACATAGCGCGCGACTGCCGAAAGTTACATGCAGGAGGCCAGGCCACACAAGCAGCACTCGGGTAAGTAGTCCGTGGCCGCTCGCATGCACAGACCTGTGTCGACATGTCGACCGATGAACACTTGACACTGCCCGCCTGCAGCAGAGCACTGATAGATGTGCTGCTGAAGCAACATACTTGCCGTGCATCCACGTGGCTAAATAGTACACATTCACACCACAGCATGGCATGCACACCATCGCCAATGCGCTGGCCGACCACGTAGTGCTGCAGCCTGGCGGGTGGCGGATTCTTTGGCGGTGATCTCAATAGTTGATGCATATCAACGCAGGCTCCTGTGCATAGAATGATGTAAGTAACTATCTCATGCTAAGGGTGAATCCTTGCTAAAATATTCTGTTCTTCCAGGTGTCTGCGGCTGATCTGCATGCATCATGCGCAAATGCTGCATGCAGTTGAGCCGTGGTCAGGAGTGCCATTACCACAGCCTTCCTCTACCTCTTGCAGCAAGAGTTCAAGTCGGCAGCAGAGCTAGCTCTGCTTCAGCGCTGAAGCTTAGACACCAGGCAATTGGCATCAACTAGCATTCCAGCAAGCCGTGCCATGTGCCATACACATGACAAGCAAACCGTATCGCAGACCCTGCCGTCTTTCTCATGGGCAGCCGCTGTTCATGTTGTGATCCCTAGCGGTCACGTCAGGGTGCGGCATGCAACGGCGCGCCTGCTGAATGTTCGTGTGGTCTGCACATAAACTTTTGGCGGCAATGACCGACCCCGTTCTCACCCTGCGTGCCCGGGGTTCGCCGTTGCAAAACGCGTCTTACCTGTCTGCAGCAGCGGCAGCTGACGAAAGAAGATGTGCAGATAGCGTACGTGGCTTGCCTTTGTTTGACGCTGTTGTTCGCCCTGTCTTGGGCCGCCTTGCAGTGTCGGAGTGTCACTGCATGAGCAGACGGTTGTTGGTCACAGCATATCAACCCAGGGCATCATTCGCATCTGCAAGCACTCTTCAAGAGTGAAAGGCAGCCATGGCCGCCCACATGCATACCAGTGGTCCAACATGGTGTCCTGCATCCCCACTGCAGGCAAGTTGTGCAGTGTGTTCCGACGACATCCGGCTTATGACAGCAACATTTGCAAGGTAGTACGCAGGCGTCTGATCTGCAGCCTTGACCGTGTTGACAGGTGTTGAGCCACCGGCGTTTGCCGCATAGCAGGCCGGTACCCACTGCGCCCCTGCAGACCTGTGCGTCTCAGGGCAGGAAGGTGGGCCATAGGGAGTGAATGAAACGAAAAGCATAGTAGTCTGTCGTTGACTGTTCTCGAGTCAGTGTTGCACGTCTGACTAGGTCAATGGTGCCCTCGTGTAGGCCCCACACCGGCAGTCGTCACGGCAGAACTCCAGGAGCGCCCCCGCCAGCGACAGCTTCACAGGGGACGGTCTGCAGAATGTGTCGGTGCTGACGGTGAACCCTCCAGAGGGCGCGCCAATTGTGCCGCCGCAAAGCAATGCCAATGGCAGGTCAGATGTGCAGCAGGAGGCGGATGAGAGCAGGGACTTCGCCGTGGCCATGGCAAACATCGCTCACGACACCAAAGGCAGCGACATCATGGTCTTGCATGTAGCGCCGCTCATCTACTGGACGAGCTACATGGTAGGTCTGTCGTCATACATGTCAGTCTGCAGTCCTGCCGGTCAGATGGCGAGGCTGGATAGAAGCTTGTTCGGAGCGTGTTTTCTGTGAAAGTCCACTGCTAGACACTATTATTACACGCCTGCAGGTCTTTGTCACAGTCTTCTCGCGGCCCCAGCTGGGTGCGGTACTGGGCAAGATGGAGAAGGAAGCAGATGAGCGGTGGGGCCGCCGTCTTGGGCAGGGCGGTCACCCTGGCAGGTGCAATGTGATGCACCTACTGTTTGCCAACATGCTGGCAAGATCACGGTTCCATGACTGCACTGCCTCGGCAGACAGGCATGAAGAAGCTCTTGACATCAAAGCCAATTGTCGTAACATGGTGGCTGTCTGTAAACTGCAGGACAGAGTGGGAGGTGCTGGACCTTCAGGACGTCGTCGTACACGTGTTCACAGCAGAGCAGCGGGAGTTCTTCGACCTCGAGACGTTCTATGGCGCAGCTGAGGAAGTAGAGCTTCCATTCGTCAGTGAGACGTCAGAGCAGCAGACTGCTGGTGACATTGCTTGGGCGCAGCGTCTATGACATCGGAAAATCATGCACTGCTTTTGACTAGTGTCGTCAGAGATTTGACCACGAGATGCCCTGTTGCAGCAACACTCTAGGCGGATCATGCCATCTGTAATGATGTGTTATGCATCTGGCGCTCGTTCGCTGCTGGCCTCGCATCGAGCGTATACTTATTGCTGCTAAGATTTGACTGCGAAAGGGTTTGCAGACGCATGACGTTGCTGCTGCGCCTTCAGCATGTTGAACATGTTGAATGCTCTGCCGCTTCCTGCATGCCATATGGCTGCTGCCGCCGCTCCATGCATGCCTACTGCAGACCGGACTTCAGTATGAGCGCTCTCAAATGCACAAACAATACGACTGTCTGACTATCGGTATACAATATGGCGTAACAGCGGGCCTGCAGCAAATCGTTTTGGCAGTATGGTGAAGGACTCTGATCTAGACAAGATTGTCCTGCAATACCTGCAGAAACGCAGGCAAGCAACCACTGGATGACGTGTGCATGTACAGTACAACGTCGCATCTGCGCAGTGAGAAACTGCTGGTAACAAGCCGCTTGGGCGATCAGCTGGAGCGGCGTCCACCAATGCGCTGATGCGGTGGCGCATGTGACTGCAGGTTCGCAAACGCGGAGCGGCTGTTCAGAGAAGAGGCCAAGCTGGGCGGTGACACAGCAGCAGAGCCGGCAGATCCAGCCATGTTCCAGGATCTGATGCTGTTCAATGTTGCAGACGGTGACACACGTCGCTTCCTGGAGGAATTCGATCGCCTGGCAGCATGGGTGGACAACTCCTTGGATATGTACAAGGTGGATAATATTTGAGCTTGCTGCTGCACGGATTACACGTCTGTATCACACGCTGCAATGCTTGCAAAGGTAGCAAGCCAGCAGCGCACCCTGCTAGCATGCGGTCATGCAGGCTGAGATGACAAAGGTGCTGTGGCCCGTGTTCCTGCATTGCTACCTGGGCCTGGTCAAGCGCAATGCGACGTCAGAGGCTCACCAGCTGATGACCAAGCACAGGGCACGCTTCACTGCGGGCACAACAGCGTCCAGCCAGCACACGCAGGTGGGCCAGCGGCAGCACCGGCAGTGACCGGGACAGCAGAGGCAGGCAGTGACGTGCATGATGCCACCAGCATTCATGTCGCATGACTGCAAAAGTGCAGCGCAATCTGACATAGCGTGGCATTTGCCCGGGATTGTGACCTGTGCCGCAACCGCCCAGCCGACCTGCAGGAGGTCAGGGAGCTGGCGGCTGTTGCGGTGCCGCAGCACCTGGCCACCAGCCGTGTGGCGCAGGCGGCGGCGGGCTCGCGCGCCCACATCTCGCTCACCAGCTTCAGCCTGGAGCTGCTGATGGGCTTCCTGCACTCTGCACGCTTGCCGCTCGTGCTGGGCGTCCTCAATGAGCATGCCGACTTCAACGTGCGCACCGACACAGCGAAGATTCTGAGTCCAGAGCTTGCTGTTGGTCCTCATACCAGAGTACAGATCGAAGAGCAGACAGCCCAACGGGCTCGTGCAAGGTGCATGACCTTGCCACCATCGAGAGCAAGCGGGATGTTGGCCTGGTGGAAAGCGACGCAAGGCAATGGACATCGTTTCGTGGACGACAGGTGGTGGAGGGGCCGCCAGTTGGGGGCGCTCAGGAGGGGCAGGACGGGGAGGCAGAGGCGCTGGAGGCGGCGCTGCGGGAAGTGGCGCCCTTCAACTCCGCACCCCTCCGCCTGGGCATCCTCCAGGTCAGCCCTGTGCTCGGTGGGATGCCGATGTGTCCAGTGTGGTCCTTTGCCGAACCACACGAGGCCGCCTTTAAGGCAGCACCTGCAGAAGTGCTGCATTGCTGTGGCTGTTGCATAAGCTCAACGGCAGTCCCGACAGAGCACAGAAGATAGTGAGCACACGATATACATGTTATGTGTGCAGCAGGAGGTGTGACATGTGTAATGTCCTTCACCTTCTTCTAAGCAGTATCCTGGCTGTGCTCTGGACAATGGTCTGGCTGGCCCAACGCAGGGCAGCATCGAGGACAAGTACCAGACGTTGCAGGCGCAGCGCAGCAAGACAGCCGTCGACAATGTGCCAGAAACTGACGCCGACGGCAAGGCGCTGACGAAGAAGGCTCGCGCTGCGCTCATCAGGGCTGCTGAGCAGGTTCGTTCAGAGAGCCTGTTGCTTAATCTCCCGTCTTGTGCTTCTGTACACGTTCATGAAGTTGCTTCACTGCACATTGGAGAGCACGAGCGCAGCGCTCCCTTTGCCACCAGTGCCTGTCAAGGTCAAGGCGTGTCATGGTGTTGAGCTGCACCGCTGGCAGGCTCGGGTGGCTCAGCTGGACGCTGCGATCGAGCGGGTGGAGCCGGCCATCCCGCTGCCGCCCCCGCCGCACGACTTTGACGCCAGGGCAGCCGAGGAGCTGGAGGCGCGGGAGGCGGCGTCAGCAGCCGCACTGCCCTCCTGCGCCTTCCTGACCTTCGTGAACACAGCGCAGGCGCTCAACTGCGCTGCATTCTCGCCGAACGGCAGCTCTGTCGTGGGTGCGCGCATTGTGTCTCTTATTATGGTTTGGCATGCTGGACAGAATGACGTGGAACCCACCCTGCCTTTGACGGAAGCCGAGGCTTCCTGAAAGCCGAAACCCAGTGGCAACAGGAAGCCACAAACAGAGCCATGAACTCTTGGCCTGATGATCTCCCAATGCTGCCTGTGCTCCTGCGCAGGTGGCTTTGCGGATTCCACGGTGCGGCTGTATGATCTGCAGCGTCTGGCAGCAAACGGCAGCGGCGGTGCACAGTCAGGCGTCGGCAGAAATCGCAGCGGGGACGGTGGCTGCGTCACGTTGTGTGGCCACTCGGGCCCCGTGTTTGGCGTTGACCACAGTGCGGACGGCCGCTTCCTTTTCTCAGCATCCTCAGATGGGTGCGCATGGAAAACCTGACATATAGCTGAGTTTTATCAAGCACCATCACTGGTCACCATGCGTACAGAGTGTGCAGTGTGCATTGCTATGTCGAGCATTCCAGAAGGCTCGAACTGTGTTGCAATGGCGCTTGGAGGAGCATATGCCCCGCACCCCAGGCTGCAGAGCAACTGGAGCATGCTCTGTGGCACTGCTGGGCAGGTCCGTCAAGCTGTGGAGCACGGAGCTGGAGCGCGGGCCAGCGAACCTCGTGACGTTCCGTGGCCACATGTTTCCGGTGTGGGACGTCGCCGCCTGCCCCGGCAACCAGTACTTTGCGTCGGGCTCCGCCGACCGCACCGCCCGCGTCTGGTCCACCGAGCGAGCCCAGTCGCTGCGCCTGTTTGCAGGTGCGGGGTCGGTGCCACAAGGCTCCTCTACATCGGTGTCCTTTGTTACGTCGCCAGCAAGGCATGCTTCCAGTCAGGGTTCAAGGGCGCCAGCCAGTGCAGTGTTGTGGTGCTTTGAGCCGGGGCTGGCGACCTGCATCACAGCAGGCTGTGTTGTCGGGTCGCAGGGCACCAGTCGGATGTGGAGGTGGTGCGGTGGCACCCGGTGTGCCAGTACCTGGCGACGGGGTCCGCCGACCACAGCGTGCGCATGTGGGACGTGGCCTCCGGGCAGTGCGTGCGCATCTTCCTCGGCCACCGCGCCCCGGTGCGGCTCCCCTGGCGGCAGACTGCACTGCCCGTAGTGAACGCCGCACGAGCACGCCCGGCACTGCATGCTGGCTGTTCAGAGGGGGATGGCAGGCCGGCCAGCGGTACTGCTATGTCACACACCATCTCACATCTTCAGCATCATCACTCGTCGCCTGCCATCTGACTGGTACTCACTGCACTGAGCTGAGTACTCTGGGTGCAGATCACGGCGCTGGACTTCACGCCGGATGGCAAGATGCTGGCGGTGGGCAGCGAGGACGGGGCGGTGGCGCTGTGGGATGTGGCTGCCGCCCGGCGCCTGGGCTCGGCGCAGCAGCACGCCGGCGCTGTGTGGGCTCTGGCTGCCTCACGCGGCGACGGCAGCCTGCTGGCCTCGGGTGAGCCGCGGCAGCATGCCATGCCGATAATGTGGTGTACATCTGCCCATAGGTTGGGGGGGTGTGAACCATGCCCTGGCAGGCACTGGCGGCCAGGGTCAACCAGATGCCGGCCCGCCTGATGCCTGGGCAACAATGGGACCCTGAAGTAATGCGGAAAAATGCTTGCTGCAGGGGGCGCAGACGCTACAGTCAGGTACTGGAGTCTTCAGGACAGTCCACCTGCCGCCGAGCCGGGCAAAACCAAGTCAGAACCCTCGGCTGATGCGCAGTTTCACCGCAGCATGCCGGGCCTGCTGAAGACATTCCAGACCAAGGCCACCCCGGTGTTCGCCCTGCACTTCACCCAGCGCAACCTGTTGCTGGGTACTGGCGCGCTGACGCTGCCGCCGGTAAAGCGGAAACTTTCTGTTAAGACCTAGTAGCTTATTGCCACCACGTCACGGGTTTGTGCCATCTGCTCTTGGTGGTGTTGGACCCCGCATGCACAGGGCACCACGATGCGTCGACGTCTTGTATTCGCCAGACATTCCACAGATGTTTGTATAATGCAGCGTAATTGCCACTTGCCACAGCTGGCTACAGCATTGCGTGAACACGTGGCCAGCTTTCCGTTGCTCCAGCATATGCCCCTCTGTGCGTCGACGTCACGACCCACTCTGCCAATGAGTCATTGAGGAACCGTGCAGGTCTGCCTGCCATCGTCAAGCTGACAGTCCGCAACGGGACATATGCCTGAACGTCCCACAGGAGAAGTAGCGCACGCTCTGTGCGACACAATGCAAACCTCGTTGGGCTGGTGGAGACCTGCTTGAAGACGGCGTCGTTCCGGCCTGCCTAGACTTTGAGTCCCGAGATTGCCAGCCACAGATCTCGGACACTAGCGCATCTGGTTCCAGCCAGCTTCGGGCCCAAGTTGCCACCGTGAAGTGCATGCGCCGGTACCAGCACACACGTCCCGCCCCTCCCACGGCCAACGCTCCGCAGGTGGACTCGGGAACCGCATTCCTGCCGCTGCCGATCAGGTGAGGCAGCGCACTCATTGCAGCGCGACGGCCGATCACTGGTGACGTCGCCCCCGTTCGAGACGTCGGCATTCAAACCGCCCGTGCTCACGACAGCATCCGGCGGTCGGTCTCATGTTGCAAAGCATCCATTTAGACCAACACGGTCTTGCTGTGACCTGCGATCCCCTCCATCCGGGCGTGGCCAGGTTATCAGACGCAAAACATTACCAACCAGTGACTCGTAAGACATCAAGAGCTGCACCGGCGTCGGTGTCAGACTTTGCAATGGTTCAGAGACGTTCGATCATGTCACTTTAGCACAGTCAGAGTCGTCGCTTGCTGCCTGATGGCCTGCTTGCCCCGAGATGCTGGCTTTGCGCATTCCCACGTCGACAGGTTGTGGCGGCGCGATGACATCCGGTGCCATTCTCGCAACGGCTCAGTACGAGTCGCACATCTAATGCAGGCTGCGACAGCGATGGCGATGGGACGGACAGGCCCGATTGAGACGCTGCCCTCGCCGTTCTCCAACCCATCCCTGTTTGACGGCATGATGTACAGCCCCCAGCTGATGCAGGACGACGCCGTGGCCGAGTTTCAACGGTGAGTCTTTGTGTGGTGGTGTGCTGCGGTGGTGCCGCTGCTCCGCTGTGCGCACAACTGTCTTGGGGCAACCCCCTTTCCCTGCACTTTTCACGACACCTCAGCTGTGCTGATCAGTCTCGGCCGCCCTCGCTGCAGGCCGTGCACCCGCGGGCAGTCGGGATCCGCAGCCGTGGTCTCCTATGTCGACCTTGACCGCGGCATGCTGCCCACCAGTGGCAGCGACAGCGGCGGCATTTCTGGCGCCGAGGGCCTCAGCGCCGCACCAAGCAAGGAGAAGAAGAAAGTCGGGCGGCCCATCAGCTTCCGGGGGGACATCAACAGCAAGGACTTGACCGAAGCTGAACGCCGACGCATCAAGAGGTGTGCAGCAGGACCATCCGCATCATGCCATGTGGAATAGCCTGTGCCCACACCCTGTAGCCGTCCAGCTTGCGACGGCTCAAGTGTGATTGTCTGTCACCAGTCCTGGTGCGTCACCTGCTGTCTCCTCATCATGGCTGATGCTCCATTGCGATTTCTGGTCCCGAAGCTGCCACCTTGATGTGTCAGGCGGGTGGCCAACCGCGAGTCAGCCCGGCGGGTGCGCCAGAAGCGGCAGGAGACGATGGAGGAGATGCAGGCGCGCATGGACGCGATGCAGCGGCAGACGGCGGCGCTGACGGCGCGCCTGCAGGAGGTGGAGCAGCACAAGGCCATGCTCGTGGGCCAGCTGACCAGCATGCGCGACAAGTGGTCCGTGGCCGTCAGCGAGAACCTCCGGCTCGCGGACGAGGCCGCCCGCACGCCCAGCGGCAACAGCCCTCACGAGGTGCTTACTGTTGCCATCACTGCAGCTGCCTGAGTGTTCAAAGGCGGCGTGGAGCAGCGGTTGCAGACATGCCACCCTGTGTTGCACTTCACGGTGTGCACGCTTGCATAACCCGTGCTTTTGCTCATGTTGCTTCTTTGCCACCTTTGCAGACGTCCTCGGGGCGCAGCACGGCGACCGAGGTGGACTTCAGGGTCCCCAGCGTTCCCTGCACGCCTGTCTCGCCACCAACGAGCATGCAGCCAGCATGCTTCTGGCCGCCAGCGCCGGGGTACAGTGTGTACGGACCTGCCAGCTCAGCAGCTGCTGCCGCCGCGGGTGCCGTGACTAGCGGTCAGCCCAACAACCTGCGCATCCCAAGCGTCACGTCCAGCACCCAGATCAGCGGCTTCAGGCCTGGGGTGACGATCACATCGGCCGTGCCGTACCACAAGAACAGCGGCGGCTCACAGCAGCCGCAGCCGCTCAGTGCCCCGCCGCCTCCGTTCCCCGCATCGGCAGCGCCCCTGGCTGTCCCCGTCACCGCACCGCCAGCCGTCTCGCTGGCTCCAGCTACTGGCGATATGTATCTGCAGGGTGAGTTCTGGCTCTGGCATTCAAGTGTGCTGTGCCACCTGGAGTCTCCACTGAGCACAGCACCTGTGGCAGTGGTCAATCATCACCCCCAGATGCAGCATTTGCTGACACTAGCTACTTCTGTCATGCAGCGCCCGGCGCTCCGTCGCCAGTGCTGTGCAGCGAGGGCATCAAGCAGGATGTGCCGCAAGTGTCACTGTCGCAGCAGCATGCTGCCGCTGCGCCTGCCCCGCTCAAGGATGCGCCTAGCCTGGACTGGGAGTGGTTTCTCCACCAGAGCAGCCTGGATCCGTTGCTGGAGGACCCGAACCCGCTCAAGGGCATGTGAACAGTGACACATCTGCAGCTCAGCAGCAGCAGGCAGCGGCGTCAGCTTCAAGACAAATATCGATCATAGCTGACCCTGCAGCTCAGCCCACACCCTGGCAAGTCAAGACAGTAGTGTAGCTTTAAACCGCAGCACTGGCGGCCGTGACGAATCCACTGCAGACCGTCCCTGGTCAGCAGTTTCTCGTCTCGGCCGCCACGTGTTGCCGCAAGGGCGTCTCCGCTCTGTAGCCCTGGGTCGGGATTCTGGCCCAGAGTGACGCACCTTGACAATCCGGGCTGCCTCCAAGCGCCCTTGTGTGACGACATTCTTGCAGTTTCTTGACATTGCTGCCACAAGTGGGAGGTATAGACGATGTCACCGCAGGAGTGCTGCTCCGAAAGAGTCGGTTAGCAGGCTGCTCCTGTCGTATCTTCACTCACCCTGCCTGTGCCTGCTGATAAGTAGATAGGCTAAGAACTGCTGTTATATGTCGTCTCCCTTCAAGACTGGGGCTTGTCACGGCGCTGCCTTGCTTGTCTTGCTGTGCAAGACGGCAAGGGCGGCGTCGCATCATTCATCAGTTTCTATTCTTGACTTTCGATGTTGCAGCTGCTGTGTCATTTGTAAGCTACAGCCCACTAGCAAGGATGCTCATGGCAGGCCGGCTCTCGGTTGGTTATTGAGAAGAGAGCACCACCACCGTCTGCTCCAGTTGAGCCTCGTGCCCGCCCTACTTCAATTGCTGTGCTAGCGTACCCTGCTGTTTCATGAAAGCACCGTGAAGATATATCCGTTGTCCCCGCCTGCTGAGGTCGATATGATGTGGCAGCAGCAACGATGACCACCTATGTAAACATGGGACAGGTCAAAGCCATTGGACGCCACGGGCAGACGTGGACCTTGAACATACATCCCTCCTGTTCGCTCCTCGTTGGCTTACTGATAAACCCCTTGCGCCTCAGCCGGGGCGCAAGACCTACTAAGCGTAAGAACTGGGCTCCTGCAATGGACGACCCTCTGCTGCAGAGCTGCACCGTTGTGGGTGACAGGCGTGTCGGCCAGCACAGATCATAGGTTGAAGCACGCGCGCTGCTGCGTGTGACAAATCGTGCGCCTTTTCACTGGACATCTTAGGAGCTTCCAAAGACGTCAGCACCTTCGCAGCCGACTGTGGACTCGCAGCTGCGCCAGAGCCCGCGTTTCTGCTGCAGGCCCTGCTGCGCGTTGGGTCCCGCCCAGTCGGGCAGCATGGCCGGCACCACCAGTGTGGCCAATGTGGACCCTATACTGAGCCAGAGCCTTGATCTGGTAGGAGAAAGCGGCACCGTTGTCGCTTGATGGGCTTCTGTCCGCTCTTGAGCCGTTTCAGCTCGCACAGCGCCTGACACCTGCAGTCTTGCACGACTTCGCTGGGTGCCTGTACAGTCAAGGACCCAGTTGTGTCCTACTTCGCAGGGGTTCCTGGACAACTTTGATCCTATGAGCATGCCCGAGCTGAACGAGGAGATGGTGCCGGTTGACAGGTACGTGCATATGCAACACCCTATAGCAGTGCTTCTGAGCAGGCCGCGCAAATGCGCTATCGGGACTGCTGCCTAACTGGCAACCGCCCATGGGTTCAAGCAGCTTGCGCTCTTATACTTGCAGCTTCTTCAATTCATATGTCGAGAGCTTGGAGCTTGGCGCACGGGAGGGGCACAATATCGCCGGTACGCTCGATTGTGCATAGCGATGTTCTGCCTTCAGCATGGCTGATCTGGTGCCAAGGGATGCCGTGTGGGTCACCAGTCGCAGGCAGCATGCATGCTACCTGCTGTGCTGTCAATTGCTGCCACATCTGCAGAACGAGAATGCAAACACATCAATAGGGTTGCCAGCGCTTCGACCAGCGGGCTGCCGTCACCGCAGGCAACATGGCACGCATGGACACCGGCGAGCCGGCTCTGTCGCTGCCGTTCCCGGTCGCGCAGAGCGCGCCACTCAGCAATGGCATGCCGGGCAGTGCAGCGGCCCTGCCGAACGGCACATCCGCACTTGCAAACGGAGGCGTGCATGGCGGCGTTCCGCAGACCATGCCCATGCCTGAGATGGGGGCACCCCCAGGGCCGTTGCAGGCGCTGCCAGCCGCAGGACAGATGCCTCCCATCCCCACCAACTCAGCAGCGGAAGCGTCCAGCCGAGGTGCAACCCTCAAGCACGAAGAGTGCACTTAGTTGGGGTGCAAGTGGATCACACCGTCAGGACAGGTGGCACAAGCAAGCAGGCTGACAGGAACTATGTGTCTCCCTTTGCAGGGGGGCGCAAAGCACGGAGCGGCGTCGCCCGTGCGACTGCAGCGGCTGCCAGCGACGATGCGCTGCACCACATAGACCACGAGAAGACCAAGCGAAATCCCAAGCAGCAGCTGCAGAACAAGCAGGCGCAGCAGCGGTACAGGTGGGTCATGCTTCTGAATTTGAATAGATTGTGGCTGTGACACCCTTGCGTACCAGGATGTTATCGGGTTTTTGAGCACTGAAGGTGGAGCTCAAGGGTTTGTCCTTCGATTGTTGCAGTTTTTGCGTCATGACGCCAGTGATGTGTCTGTAGTCAAATGCATAAACTTGGTTCCACATACACAGGGAGCGGCGCAAGCAGCGCTTCCAGGAGCTGGAGGAGGCGCTCAACGGCCTCACCGAGCAGCTGCAGGCCAAGCAGTACGAGATCGCCGGCCTGCAGAATCAGAACGCCATCCTCCAGGTCCGCCCCAGCGGGAAGCGGGGCAGTGACGGGTGCTGTCAAGTGCTGCCGCCCAGCTTTACTGTTAGGACAAACTTCTGCTTTCACAGGGCCACAAGCATCGGGGGTCCAGTCACAGTCACGGTTGCCAAACTCGATGCAGGGCAAGGCACAGGAGCTGACGCAGGCCATGGCGGCGCGGGAGCAGGAGGTGGCGGCGCTAAAGGCGCGCCTGGCGGGCGTGGCGACCAGCGCCGCGGGCCCCGCCTCCAGCGACGGCCACTCCAGCGGCACCCACCACGAGGAGCCCGACGCGCAGGTGCCCCCCCTGCGCCCACCCCGCTCCCCCCACGGCCTCAGCTGCGTGCTGCAGCCCACAGATGACTGATCGGCGCCCTCAGCCCATGTCAGCGTGCAAGGTGCACATCGGACCAGTGCATGTGCACACACTGGTGCCTGGGCCTGTGGATGGATGTGGGATGAGCTGTCGCATGATCTAGCAAGGCTACAGCCGTCAACGAGGTGCATGTGTGGGCGCAGGGGGGCGTGGCGCGCATGCTGCCCAGGAGCACGCTCAGCGACGCAGAGCTGGCGGCCTGCCGTGTGCAGTACGACGCACTGGTCTCGGCGATGCGCGAGCTCGCCACCCGCCACAGCCTGCACACTGCCAACGTGCTCGGTGAGGCCAAACTGGTCTGCAGTGCAGCTGGCTGCTCACTCCAGCCTAATGCATCTTTATTTCATTCTTGGTTGCCGATGTCAGCTGCTGCCGCCTGGCTCCATCAGCTGGATGCCAACAGCGGGCCATGTGCTGCATGCGAGCTGACACAAAAGCCGTGCAACATGCAGGCGATGGCGTGGTGGCGGGGGTGATGGAGCAGGTGCGGGGGCTGGTGGAGTCGGGGTGCCGCGCCAGCCAGGAGCTGGAGCGCAAGGGTGGCATCCAGGTGCGGTCCCACGCGCAGCGGCAGGACTGAGCAGTGTAATGGCAGGCTCATTGGCGATATCGTGCATTGATGTGGCTCCTCTTTCCAGCGGAGGAGCGTCTTCCGCGTCCGCGTGTCCCGATTGGCTGCACATTTGCTGCGATGTTCATGGCACTTGCTCGTGCCGTATGTTTGTTTTCGAGCGTGCGCCCCAAGTGATGGCTGTTGTGCTGCGCAGGTGCTGGAGGTCATGGGCCGCGACGTCGAGAAGCTGGGCGGCCACTCCTGCGCCACGGTGCGCCATGCCAACTCCAGTGTCTGGTACCCCGTACCCCGCCCCGGGCCTTCTGCTGGCGTGCGGCGGCGTCTATGACACAGCTCCATACACCGCAGCAGAAATACCATCAACGTTCTTCACATCTATGAGTGCAGCCTTCATGCTCGCACCTTGGTGTGGCGCAGGAGCGCGCGAGGTGGGGCCGCATCCTGGAGGCGCTGCGGCTGGTGCCGCGGCAGGAGGAGGCGCTGCTCGCGCTGCGCAAGCAGCACCTGTCCAAGCTCAAGCAGATCTACCACCAGCGCCAGTCGCTCAACATGCAGGTCCGCCCCAGCCTTGTCACCACACCGGCTCCACTCCCGCAGGGCAAACGCATTCGCCAGCAACTCGTGGCAAGCGCTGCACCACCTGTGCCAACAGCACTTCTGCGATCTGCAAATGGGTTCCGAACCGCTGCACTGCCTGTGCAGGCGATGGGCATGATGCTGCCGACGCCGGGGCGCGGCGATGTGGCGAGCCAGCTGGCGGGGGCGGACCCCACTCTGGAGGGCAAGATGGCGTGCATGTCCATCGGCTCCTACGCCGACTGCGCCCGCAACACGATGCGCTTGGACAAGACGCTGGACGAGCTCAAGGTGCGATGCTGGATGTGGGGTGTTGATGCACATCAGAGCCTCCTGTGCAAGTCGACGCCGCTTGCCGCCGCAAACACGTCTGTGCGGTGGTGTGGCCCACGACCTGGCGGTGGCACCCCAAGCCTGGTTCTGCGCACTACTGACCTCCACGGTGGGGTCTTGCGATGTGCAGGACAACTTGCGGGCGGAGCAGACCAGCTTCCTGGAGCTGAAGGTGCGCGCCTTGCTCATCGGGTGCCACCCGTGGCGTCCACTCTGATACCTAGCAGTATGCGCACAGTGCCCCTTGCTCACCCAATGCCTTCTTGCACACTGCAGCTGGTGGTGCTTCACCGCGTGCTGAGCCCCATCCAGACGCTGCTGTTCGTGATGGAAGCGTACCCAACCCGCCCAGGTGACTGCTCCTCTCATATGTCGCAGCGTGTCGACCGGCTGCTGCTTTGTGATCGAGAGTCGGAGGCTATCAGCTGCTTTGTGATCGACTGCTGGAGACCAACAGTCTGCACAATTGCTGCCCAAATGCACCAAAGTACCGCGTGAAAGGGGCGATGTGCAACGCAGATGCGCTGGCCCTGGCGAACAGTGTGGCGCTCAAGCTGGGGCGCGCTGCGGAGGGCTGCCCCAAGGCCGCTGAGCTGCTCAAACAGGCGTCCGCCGAGGAGGAGGCCCTCCGCCGCAAGGTGCCAAGTGTTTGACACATGGCAAAAAGACAGAGATCACCCTTTCCGGCACATGGCTACTTTCTATACCCTAGTTGTTGGCGAGGATCAGCACGCTGCTTCTTAGTAGAGGTCCAGTGGTGCTTCACCAAGCTTGATGGCGAGGGACATGCTGCAGGCAATGGTCGAGTGTCAGCAGTGCGATGCTGACATGCATGTGCATGCCTGCAGAGCTCTGGTACATCTGGCGCAACGTCGTCCGGCGAGCTGCGAGGCAGTGGCGGCAGCAGCCTGGAGGGCACCGACGATTCCCACAAGTCGGACTGCTGCTCCCTCAACAAGGGCGGTGAACAGTGATGGTCGAATTCTGAGTCATGCCAGCCCTGGCTCTGCAACAGCGGCACGGAGCTCGATGTTCGATGGCAAGGCAGCTCGGATCTTGCACTGGCACAGCTTGATGCATTCCCCAGGCTGTGAGAAGGACAGGGATGACAGAGGAACGTTGCCCAAGTGTTGCATTGGCAAGTTTACAGCAGTTCGTGTGCAGTTTCTCAGTGACAGACTGCTTGGTTTTGACGGAGTAGGCCCCATTGCCATTTGCTTCATCCAGTGCTGATTGGCTGCCCCTACCAGTATGGGGCCGTTTCCCCGGAGGTGAATCAGGGAGAAACTAGGGGAAACCTGGAGAAACACTTGGAAGACCGATAGTCCAGGAGAAATGTGGAGAAATGTGGGGAAATATCTTGCGTCAATTTCCCTCCGGGAAGCAGTGCTGGGAAACGGCAGGGAAACACGGAGAAATGTGAGGCTTGCACTGAGGAAATTTCTCTCCGAGATGCAGTGTTGGGAAATGGCAGAGAAACGTGGAGAAATGTAAGCTTGGCATTTCCCTGATGAGGATTGCTAGGGAAACTGGGAGAAATTCGAGCTTCGCATTTTCTCTGCCAGACACTTGGCTGGTGTGATTATGTGTTGCTGACTAAGGTAGCCCAGCATGCACTTCATGGTGCACTTCTCAGCTTGCAGCAGCGCAGTTTGCGCATAAGGCAACACCTACCGGACTGACTGGTCAAGATTGCGCCTTGAAATGGAAGGTGAGCGACTGGCAGTGCCGCCCGGACTCATTCCCTTGCAGCATCCCATCGCTGATCAGTCGTGATTTGACTTGAACCTGCAAGCTGGGCGTTCAGGATTATCCTCGTCACAACGCCATTGCTGCACAAACCTACTGTATGATCTGATCAGCACGTTGATGGGCTGTCGCCATGCGGCCTGTTGCACATCTGTATTGATCCATCACCAGGCGTCCCAAATCAACATTCTGTGCATCTTACCAGTGACGGCGCATGAGTTCGACAGCTGACGAGATCCCCTTATATGCTAACCATAGGGCTTGTGACGAGCTGCCGGCGCACACCCAATTGAAGCTGATGGCGCTGCTGCAGGCGCAGCAGCAGAAGCAGCCGCAGCAGCAGCCGCAGCGGCGCTGGAGCAGAGGCGTCAGCGGCTGCCTCCGGCTCCGGTGTCCGCGACGGTGCAGCGCCCGCCGCAGCGGCCCGGGACGTTGCTGAAGAGCATGCCATCCCACCTGCTGCGCCTGCAGCTGCATCACGTAGTGCGGTGCAGGTGGCTCACCGCATGTTGCCCTACAATGCATGCAGCGTACTACTTGGTTGCTCTATGTCCACTTGCATGCATCAAATTCGTGTAGCAGTGACTTTGCAATGGACACTGCTAACACTCATTTCCAGCCTCAGCTTTGCCGGTCTGTGTGGATGGCAGACTGTCTGATGCGCATGCATGCAGGCTGTGGCTGCGCGGCTGCACAGCGAGCTGCTGCTGGCCATCGCGCGACGATGAGGGCGGCCTGCAGAAGCATGGTGGCGCCGCCACCACAAGCGAGGTGTGCGTCTGGTCAGCAAATCTGCTCGCACTTGCATGCTGCCGTGGAGTGCAGTGCAGTCTCAAGAGTTATATACATCGCTCTCAGGGCACCGCAGTAGAGCCTAAGCCCTAGGGTTCAGGCCCTCTGACAACTGACTGAACTGCACCTTGGCCAGCAGCATGCAGGAGGCGTTCCAGCCAGGCACGCCCTTCCCGCATCGGTGCTTGCAACATACACTAATGCTGAATACAGTCATGCATGCAGGGCGTGCGGCCCTGGATCAGCAACAGGCCACGCTGCTGCCGCGCGGCAGACGCTGGCACACGTCACCGTGCTCGGTGAGCACCCTGGCCTGCCACATACAGCTTCAATTCCCAGTGACGCTTGCATGCCCAGGTCCCGATCAAGCGCCTGCTGGATGATGAGATAGACCTGCTGCAGGCTGCTGTGGTTGCTGCCAGAGTGCATTCATGGCCGCAGCACATGCAAACAGTGCTGGCTGTCACACCCATTCGAGCAGCATTCGAGGGCCCTTGAGCCTGCTCCCAGTGCTGTGCGTGAACTGGGGTCGGCACCTTGCCTGTGGCTGCTGTCCATCCTGCATGTGGCCCAGACATGCTATGCATGATGATAACACAATCGCCCGTTCCCCGGCAGGGAGCGCTGACACACTCTGTGGCCTGAAGCTTGTGCCCTGCCCGCCGGAGGTGGCGGCAGTGCACATCGACTGCCGCGTGACTGCTGGTGACCTAGCTAGGATGCGCTGGGCAGCTGGGAGGACTGCCGCAGCATGATGGTGTCGGACGTCGACAAGGGTTGCACCATCATGTGGGCCTTCGGCTGTACTCCAAGCATGACCTTTCCCAGTTCCTACACCTTGTGTGCAACCCCATACAGCTTGACGCAAGTGCGCAGCTGCAAGCGCTCCAGACATGCAACTGCTGCCGCAGGTACAACACTGCAAGGTTCGTGATGTCAAACCCACCATGCTGTGGCGAGCAGCAGCCTTCCTTTCGGTGAAGCTTTGAACTTCGTCATGTGCAGGTACCCTGTGGAGCTGCTGCGCGCAGACTCTGGCCGGGCGGACGCGTCTTCTGGGCAGCTGGCAGCCGGAGGCGCCTCACAGACGGTGCGTCAATCGACTCTCTGGCTTTGCACTTGCGTATCAGCAGCAGCAGTGCTGGCACGACACGCAAGGCGTGTCGTGCGGGGCACATTCCATTTTCGTCATTTCCCAGCCAGGACTTGCTACTGCAGTCATGATGCGCTGAGTGTGCCTGATCCTGTAGCTGCCCTTGAGCGCAGGTGCCCACACAGCAGTCGACCAAGAGCCGCAAGCGGCGGAGCGGCGCTGCAGCGCTGGAGCGCTTCTTACCGCCCTGCGCAGCGGCGTAAGAAGACCACGCAGTCCGCAGCCGCCGCCGGTGGCGTCGCCATCGCCGACCTGCTGGCTGCCTCGCAGGTCAGCACCAGTTATCGATGGTCTGCAATCTATGATGTGCAGTGAAGTTGCAGCACCTGGATCGGTTGATCATCTTGGTGGCACCAGGTGGTGCTGAGGCATGCCCGCTGAGCATGAGTGTGCTCCCCTGCGAGTTGCATGGGAACAGGTGGCCACGTTTATGCAGCGGACGCACAGCTGGCATGTCATAGCGTGTTGTACGTGGTTAGATGCATATTGACCTGATGGTGTTGACTTGATGGTCTTGACTTGATGGTAGCAACTTGATGGCCTGCGCCTGGGGCTGCAGGGCAATGCAGTGCTGGGAAATACGACACGGGAGCGCGCCCCCAGCAGGAGCAACGCAGCAGCCCAGCTGCTGGCCAAGCGTAAGCGCAGCGGCGGAGGCGCGTCCAGCGGCGCCCACAGCGATAACGACAGCCATGCGGCGGAGGACTCAGTGGATGACAGCGCCAGCGCCAGCAAGTGAAATGGCGGGGTGCTGCTGTACAACTGTACCATTGGATTAGCATGTGTCTGTCGCCCTCCTGTGTTCACTGTGGCCTGTGCATCTGATGCGTGTGGCGAAACACCGGACGACAGGCTTGTGCTATCTTTCAGGAGAAACGTGAGTAGATCAGGAGTAACATGGAGAAACATAAGCAAACGTTCTGTGGTGCTGTGGAGAATTTTGGAGAAACATAGATAAATTTAGAGAAACACCTTCTGTAACATTTTTGCTGGAGGGAAATTCAGAGAAAATCTTCATATTGAACCAAGTTTCTCCAGTTGTATGTTTGCTCCAGAGAAGCTGTGTTTCTATCCATTTCTCCAAATTTCCACCCCTGGGGAAACGGGCCCCATACTGGTAGGCTGCATCATCCTTGGTTTGAGCTTTGTTAACACAACAACTGTACTGCTGGACGTAACAATGTTATACTGTAGCAAATGTTGCAGGACGGGCGTGGGTTCGCAGTTACAGAGCACAGCATTCACACTTGTCATACGGTGGGTTCACCGATACCAGACAGCCGTCACAGACAGCAACGTTAACGAACCAGCGGAGCCATAGCAGTGTTGATGAGCATTGCAGCAAACATAGTTGCAAATCTAGGAAATCAGGGTGTCAGGTCTGTGGCCCCAGGAAACTGGTGTTGCTGGGCCACGTCAAATGCCCAGCGAAGAGAAACTGCCACCGCATGTCTTGCGATGGTACAGCGCGCATACGGTACATGTTGTCAAACTGGTCAGCGGCCAGACTGCAGGCTTGGCCGGCTGCGGCGTCAGGTCTTGCAAGTGCCTGTCGCTGCAGCCGAGGGCCGGGCAGCAAAGTTGGGCCCTTCAGCACAGCCAACAGGCGGCCCTGAGCAGCAGCCAAGAATTGGGGTCACATGGTCCTCGCCTCGTCTGGAGCCGCGGTGAGGACCACGAACTGAAGAGTGCACGTCCAGTGCAGGCGTTGCGGTGCTGCATCCTCTTGTGCAGCTGCAGCGCAGCCAGAAGCGCGGCAGCCGCCAAATACAGTGTCCAGGATCACTGCCCAACGCCACAGATGTCCGCTCTTTGCTGTCGACGCCCTTCTACGTGCGGCTCGGAGTGCCACTGGGTCAGCAGTGCCAGTGCCGCATTGAAGTTGCCCTGCACAGAGTCCATCAGCAGAGCAGAGGCCTCAGCAACGTTGCGGGCAATGCTAACTGAGTGCTATTTTGAGAGCTGTCGAAGGGTGCCAGTCACCGGGGGGATGTCGCTGAGGGCAGCGGTCGACATACCTGGGACTTGTACAGGGCCTCTGCTGCCAGCAAGTCGTTGCGGTGTGGCATGGGGCCGGACCTGCGGCGGCCGGACTGTCCTTGGGCATCGGACGTGGCCTGCAGCAGGAGCAACATGGGGTCAGCTGTGGCAGAAGCATCAGGTCTGCCTGCTGCCGTGATGCTGCTGTCGCCTGTCATGTGCAAACTGTGCTGCGAGCCACGGGCCAGACTGGTGAATGACGCTGCTCACCAGGGCAAAGCCATTCGCATCCCTGCGGGATGGGCTGATCCCGCCTGCGGTACCATTGAGCAGTCAGAAAGAGCACAGACAAGCCTCACTCTCTGCAAGCCGGCACATCACTAGCCTCTGGAGGTTGCTTCAGGCGCAACAAACCTGGTGGCAGCGGGCCGTGCAAGCCAATGTTGCTAGCGCGGCCGGCGGCAGAGACAGGCGAGCGCAGCGGGCTGCCCGTTTTCCTCGGGGCCTGCTGCAGCAGCAGCAGCACGGTGAGGTAAGTGCTAGATGTCACGACTGTGCTTGACGTTGGGTTGCAGAGGTTGAATGTCACACAGTAACATCTGCCGCGATGCTGGCAGGCATGTATCCTCGAATGCCAACGACGTTCAAGTCCAGTCCACACCGGGGCGGGCGCGTAGGCGCCATGCATTGGCAGGAGCGGGGCAGCGGTGTGCGCGTGGCCCAGGGGCGGCAGCCCGGGGCCGTGCGGCCGCCCAGTGGCCGCCCTGCCGCGATGCGCAAAGCTGTCCGACCGTGCGGGTGAGTGCGCCAGACCGCCCCGCTGCATCGGGTCCTGTGCAGCGGCCAGGCTGGTGTTGATTCACAGACACACGTTTTGGCTGGCAACATGTGGAGAGGCTAAACTCATTCTGAAGCATAGGCACGACAGCAGGGATAGCATGCACGACTGCAATGAAACATGCCAGGCTGCGTCTGCTTGCTGCCCTGCCAGCGAGCGTGGACTGACCTGCGGCGGCAGCGGCGGCATGCTGCGGCTCGGCGAGCCAGCGAGGGAGGCGTTGCTGTGGCCCCGCAAGCGCTGGCTGTCGTCATGACCACGGTGCCAGCTTGGCAGGTCATCGCCTGTACATCAACCACCAAGCAATCGTTGGCGTGCTTTTGCATCATCGGCCTGCAGCAGTCTTCTGTGTTGACAGACAGGCAATCAGCGGGGGAATGGCATACAAGCGAACTCACCAAATGCTTCCTCGGCCGCACAGGCGAAGGCGGAGCGTGCAGCCCCGGCGGCGGCGGCGGCGGCGCCCTGCGCAGCCCGCCGCCTGGCCTGCGCCCGCTCCTGCAGCAGCTGCGGCACAATGCTGTGCAGCATCGCCAGCTCCTCCTGTGATGCACAGCCGAATGCAGTGCTTCAACTGCTTGCCACACTATGCAGGGCAGAACAGGAGTGCGGTGTACACCCGAGGGGTCCCATATTGCACTGCAACAGGTGTCGTGTGCAGCTGGTGCTGCAGGGCCACCGTGCAGGCGCCGTTGCCCACCTGCAGTCTGCTGACGTCACGGCCGTGCCCAGCCTTGACTTGCAGCATGGACATCAGCTGCCGGATCTGCGCCTCGTCCACCTCCAGGTTGCCAAGCTGCAGCACAACCAGGATGCAGCTCGTCAGGCGCCATCCCGAGGCATTGCACCACGGAGCCCGACACACTGCTGAGCAGGCTGAGCACGACGCCCTTGTCGCTGAGGTGCATCAGCTGCTTGCTGTTGAAATACTGCAAAGCCAGACTGTCGCCTGACAATGTGAATCAGGGTGGACAGTGCGGAGGGCGGCCCACCATGCGGCATGGCGTGCGCAGCAGGAAGCGCAGCCGCTCCCGCTTCTCCTGCGCCTCGGCCCTCGCCCGGGCCGTCGAAGCCCTGAGCTCCTCCAGCTTCGACCGCTTGCGGTTGCGCGACACCTGCGCCGCCTCCCTGCCAAGCAGCAAAGCACGGTGTCCCTCTGTCACGGTGTCCCTCTGTCACGCGAAGCACCGCGAGGTGGCGGGGCTGTTCTCAAGCTAGCTGCAGGGAGGAACCGTGCGGAGCAATGGCAAGGCATCAGGTGCAGTGCTGCCCACCTGTTTCTTCGCCGCTTGATGGCTGCGGGCTCCTCACTGTGCCGTGACGGCTGCTGCGAGCCGATATCAGAGTCTGTTGGCTCTTCCGCTTGGTGGCGCCTGCATGTGATGTTGTGGCGGTCCAGTGTGAGCTGCTCGCTGCCTCTTTTGCCATTTGTTGAGCTGCTGCATGGCAACGCATACAAACAGAGCAAGCATGCAAGCTGCCCTCCTTCCAACGCCAGTGCAAACGACAGACATGCACAGGAAGGGGCCGCACGTGCGCTTGGCCCCGGCGCGACAGGCCTGCCGCTGCGAACGTGGCCGTTGGGGGATGTCTGCATTGGTCGCCGACTTGGGGGTCCCGCCCTGCTGCACGGCACATGAACAGTGTTGAACACAGCCCACTGAGCGCATCAGACGACTGCAGCCTGTGAGCTGGCTTGCATGGTGACTGGCGTGTCGGCCTGCTGTGCAGACCTCGCTGCTGTCGGGACCAGTGCTGCAGGAGCGGCCGCGGGGGCGGTGGACCGGCGGCTTGCCCAGCCGCCACGGCTGCTGCGGCTCCCCGCTGCGGGCGGCCGCCCCTGCTTCCCGCTGCCTGTGGGGTGCAGCATGCATGGGCTGGCGCGCGGACCAGCTGCCGCCCACCGCAGGCCCAGCTGCCGCGTGCTCCGCATGCAGGGCCGCCGGCGCCGGCGCCGAGTTGCGGCGGGCCGTCCTCTGTCGCCGGGCCCCGCCGCTGCCGTGCCAGCGCTGCAGCCCATGACCCAGCACATCGTCCCAGCCCTCGCCGGCGAAGTCCTGTCCCAGGCGGCGGTGCTCCGCGGGGGCCGGCTGCGAGGCGAAGGTCATCGGATCCTCGTCCATGTGTTCCAGCTCCATGTCCAGGCCGTACAGCGGGGCGTCCGAGTCGAAGCTGGGCGGGCGGCCCAGCAGGCTGCGGGCCGCCCCGAGCTGCACACCGCCCGCACCGCCGCCCAGGGCGCCGACCTCCCCCAGCTCCGGCAAGTCGAAGTCTGCGAGCGGGCCAGCGGGCAGCGGTGGCGCCGGCGCCGCCGGCCAGGGCGCTGCGCTGTGTGCACGCAGGGGGGCCAGCTCCTGCGCTGGCAGCGCAAGCAGCAGGCTGCGTGCCTTGCCCGAGGCCGGCACATCACTGCTGGGGGCCATGGCCGTCTTGTCCGCTGCCGTGTTGTCCGCTGCCGATTTGGGGAGGCTGGTGCTGCCAACGAAGCTGCCGAGGTGCAGCGTCACACGCGGCGGCGCATCCGCTAGCGGGGCTGCCAGCAGTGCGAGCGGTGGCGTCGCAGGGTGCGCTGCCTCCCAGGGGGCGCCGGCAAGTCCCAGGTAGGGTGACATTCGCCCCGAGCCCCCGCTGCGTCAGCAAGTTCGGAGAAGATTCAGCAATCAGCAGCCTTGATTGACCAGGAAACATGCAGAGAAAAGCAGCATGTCAGAAGCAGCCATGGGGAACTCAAAACCGTCAGCACCTGCTGCCAGGACCAAGGTAGCTCTGGAACATGGCCTCATCACCCTCCCCAAACAGGCCCTGTGACCACGGGCAGCACACAGCACTTCAACGACCAGCACGCTTGCGTCTACATCAGACCATTGTCAGCTGAAGCATGCATTCCCAATTTCACATGCGATTGCCACCTGGAAGTGGTCTCCCATTGGAGTGCCAGGAAGACTTGTGTTGTGTAGCGCAGCATGGTCCGGTACCAAGCAGCGCGGCGTGCAAGGCGGCCTGTAATCCGACTTGCTCTGCTCCGACAAGCAGCTGGGCCGGTCTTCTGCAATAGTAGGCACAACAACAGTCCAGCCATGCCGGTGTTTGACTTGCTACATGCACAGACAAAGTGTGACATCACAGCCAGGAGCCCACCTTGATCTGAGGTGGGACTGTTCACAGGCGGCAAACATACGCCGCTATCGGGAGCGGCTGCGCTGACGTCCTTGTTGAATTGCAGATCGCTGGTGTTCACAAGCAGGTTCTCCGCTGCCGCTGTGTTCATCTGCTCCGGCTGTGCCCTGCACTTGCCTGCTCCAACGTCCAGGTGCGACATATCTGACGCGTTTAGCTGCACCTGCTGCAACAACACGGCCTGTCACTGCTTGGGTGAGGTTGACACTCCCAGGCATCAGGGAGCAAGGCACCTGCCCATCGCCTGTCCACGGGTTTCAATGCTGCACACGCCAGCCCGCAAGGCAGCACATGTATAGAGGTCACGACTGACTGCACCAACAGCCCGAGGCAGCGTACACGTTGCAATCAGGGGGCCGCACAGCTTTCGAGCGCAGACATCGAGTGGTGCACGCCACGACGCCGGCCACACCCGACCCTGTGCTCGCTGCAGAATATATGCAATACGTACGGAGCAGAGCTCTCAAGCAGCTCGCTTCGGGCACGCCACGATGCGCCGGCAGGCACGGAAGGAATCGGCGCATGCAATGTGTACATTCGCTGTGCACCATATTTGGGGCCAACCAGGTAAGGACGCACCGGCACAGCGTCTTAGAATTCATCCATAGCTGTCGGAGCGTGCGTGGAAGTCGTTTGCACGCCGCCCAAGGGCTGCTGTACGTCCTTTTGGCCCAACGTCTCTTATGACTCACACGAGACGTGCGGCGTCATGTCCACCAGCTGCCGTTGCAGAGCAGTCACAGTGGCTCAGCAACGCTTGTGACGCGTGACTGACCGGATGCCGCCGGCTGCAAATCCACCAGGGCGCTGCCAGCCTGCCACGGAGCCAGGCTTGAGTTGGCTGTCGGATGCAAAACCGTGCCTCGCCCAGGGAAGGACAAATCCACCTGCCGGGGGCGTCCCGCCTTGAAAGTGCGAACTGCGAATGGAAGTCTGGGTGTAACGCAGTATTGGTGGTCTACTCCCTTTACAGCATACAAACCGTGTCAACGGGAAGACAGGACTCAGCATCAGGTTGATCTGCATGGTCTGTTGTCCCACGCACCGTGAGAACTACCCAGTTCTGTGGGGGCGCCCCTTTGTGATGTCACCACCGAGACGGCAGCAGTGATAAGATGGCAGTCGAAACGGTTGCAGAACAGCTAGACGCCTACCTGTCCACCGCACGCTGTGCCAGAAGCAAGCACGCTGGTCGTGAGAAGGCAGTTGGAAAAGCGTCGGCGTTGCGACGGGAGCAACCTACAGCTGTCTCTGCTCTGTTGCTTGCACAGACTCAGCAAGGCACACAGCAAGCGCCAATCGGCGTAAATGGACCGCACCAAAAGTGCTTTCTGGAGGGCCCTCCTCAGTTCGTGCCGCCATCTGCGAGGTGCATGTGTGACACAGGCTTGCACTGTCCCGTCAGGACCTGCAATCTGCATTTTGACATTGCCCGAGTGCACCTCCACAGGCGGGTGTTTGACCCAGAGCCCATGCTAGTGCCGTCGTGTCGCCGTGCTGCATCCAATCCTGCCAGAAGGAGTGAGGTGCCCCGGTCAAAGGCGCTGCTGCCAGTGCCACAACGGCGCACTTCAGCAGCAGCCTCAGCTGACCTGGAGCTGCCGCCGCTGCTGCCGCTGCTCCGCTGGCAGCTTGACAGCTTCCAGCGTCCCTCAGCTGCTCCTCGTGCACCAGCCTGGAATGGCCGGCGGCAGCATCAGCAGGATGACATCGACAGGAGCAGCAGCACAGAGCCGCTGAGACTCCCCCTAGTGCCAAGGCTGAGATGCTTGCGCAACAGCACAGAGGGTCAGCGCCTGCAGGCAGCAAAGCCTATCGGCTCAGCAGTGGGCACGCTGCAGATTCTCAGCACGCCGCTTGAGGGGAGCACCACATCGTCTGCACCCGCCAGAACAGCCACACTCACGCCACATATTGCTGGGGCCAACCCTTGCTCTTCCACTGCCGACACGGCTGGAGACACAGTCAGCCCCAGTTCTGGTTGGGCACCTCGTTCCGATGACCATGTCGTGGCACAAACTTCTGCTCAGGGCCTCCAGTCAGCGGCGGCACAGCAGCCTGCGCATTCGACACCAGACGGCACTGTATCACAGCTGGGAGACGCAGCTGCGAACACAGACATGTGAGCCGGTGCATGCCTAGCCTCCCCCTGACATCCTGGCCCTGCCCGGTACTGGATTGTTTTGTCATGGTTTCTTTACATTGCCTTGCAGGGTGTTTCAGCAGCTGCGGGGGCAGTGGAAGGCCTTCTGCTACAATCAGCAGCAGCTTGTTTCTAACCAGCAGCTACCGCAGCTGCTCAACCAGTCTGCAGCTGACAGAGGGGTGGCCAAGCCGCAGGGCCTCGACAGCTCAGGAGCACGGCAGCAGCCCGAGCAGCAGCTGCCTGCGCCGGACGGCGTCGCTGCATCTCATGACCAGCCGCTCCCTTGTGCTTCACCGCGATCACAGCAACAGCAGCAAGGCGACGCAAGCAGCCCTGTCGAAGCCGCAGCGACACTGCCAGCGAGGTGCTGCAGCACAGCGCGTGCCCGCCGTGCTCGTGGCCTGAGCGTGCACAGCAGGCCGCGACGTGCACCGGCCTTCCGGCTCCGCCGCCGTCGCATCCTGCGGCACAGCCCTCCCCCTGTTGCCGTGGCCGGCCCTTCAGAGCGGATGTGGGGGCCGCACAACGGCAGCAGCAGCAGCGACGGCTGCAATGATGTAGACAGCACATGCAGCCAGAGCAGCCCAGACTTGAGCGGCGCACCTTGCGGCAGCTGTGCAGACCCTGGCTCCGCTGCTGGACCTGCTGGACACTGTGGCAATGCTGGTTTTGGCGCACTGTCAGCCAGCGCCTGCAGCTGGGAGGCCAGCAGCCAGCTGCAGGTAGGAGGTCAAATGCCCTGCGGCAGCAGCCATTGTAGCAGCACCTGCTCAGAGCACAGTAGCAGAAGCGGCGTTGACACAGCTCCAAGCCTTGTTGAGCAGTGGTGCAGCTGTCAGCCGCAGCCATGCTCAACACGCCAGGTGAGGCTGGATAATGGAATGTGAAATATGGACAGCAACACACGCACACGGAAGGCACATCTGTATGTTGTGCCTCTGCTGTGTCCCTAGCCAACTCTGTTATCGTTCATGGTTGCAGATGCTGGGTAAGCGGCGCACTCCGCCCAGCCACGAGCTACCGGCATCAGATGAGTGCCGACATCCACGGCTGTGCAGTCAGGTGCAGCTGCCGGTACGAACTGATCATACACCATACAGCGACCAGGCGCTGCGGAGGCTGCAAGAGGACATTCAGCGCTTTCGTTGCTTCTCGAGCCTGCGTGCTGACAAACATGATCGGGCTGATCACCAGCCTCTTGCAGCTGGCGATGTCGGGGTCATGACAGCGACAGGCGGCAACGCTGACAACCACATGTTGGCATATTGCCCAGTGCTATGCTCAGCGGCGGCTGATGTCAGCAGGAAACATGCCTCCACATGCCGGTGACATGGTGCAGTGCTGAAGACCCTCAGTGCATTTGAACGCTTCTATGTGACAGTGATGTCTTGCCCCCAACATTCTGTCGTGTGCATGATGAGTGGCAAGCATTGTGAAAAGACCGTATTTTGACTGCCACAAAACCTGTTACACGGCCCACATCACTTGCCCTAGAATGTCACGCTGTCATCAGACGACACAGCAGATGGGCAGCAAGAACATACACCAGCTGCTGAAAACAGTACCACGATACATTCACTCAGGCTATGCAATTCTGTCGGCAAGGTCAAATAACTCCTCAAGCGCAGAACTGGAGGGCAAGACTGTGCGCCACACAGGCACATGACCAAAACATTATTGCAAGGAGAATGATGCTACAGCGTATTGAGCGGGCGTAGTCGGTACAGAGCATCCAAATCCCTACAAACCAGGCTGCCGCTGACATGCATTTGCGCTGCTTTGAGCAGGGCAAGCTGCCGCGTAGGCATTGATGACAGTGGTGCCTGCCTGATTGATGCTGAGGAAAGCTGTGAGCATGTAGTGCCTTGTCGCGTCGCACAGGACTGCTTGGCAAGGTGAACCGGGGCTCCTGATTGCTAAGGCTGCCATGCTGTGCAGTCTGTGCTGAGAGGTGAATGAGAGCTGTGTCAGGGGCCCAGGTTTTAGGCCTAAAGCCCCAGGGGGTCGGCGCCGGCTGCCACACGGGCCTGGTGGCGGCGCCAGTGCTCCTCGGTGTCCCCCAGCCGCCGCAGCAGCTGCAGCCGCAGGGCCTCGCCCAGCACCCCCCGCATCTGCAGCGTGCGTGCTCAGCGTGAGGCACGCCTCACGTATAGATAATGCTGAATGAAGTGCATGTAATGATAAACGATGCTGCCACTAGAGCTCAATACCATATGCAATGCACCTACTGATTCACATGCAGCATGTGACAGGCCTCATGTCATCCTGCGCACAGAAATGAGCCCCGCACCTGCTCCAGCAGTGGGCGCAGGAACACGTCTATGAAGCGCAGCTGGCTGGTGGACACGACGACTGTGGCGCGGTCGCAGGCGGGCGTCACGGGCAGCCCCAGCTGCCTCTCCCGGTCACCCTGCAACAGTACCCAGCCACCATCACCAGGATGGCACCACACCACACGCAGGGGAGACCCGGCTATAGCCAGAGCAAACTGACGCACAGGTGAGAGGATGAGCAATGGATGCATGTCAAGCAGCTTTCAGAAGCCCGGCACACCTGCGCCAGAAACTCCTTTGCCACGAGGCAGCCCCAGGTGGCGCCTGTCGGCAACGGTCGCGCGGGGTTGCTGAGGTCTGCCAGGTGTAGCAGCGCCTTGAGCAGCAGCGTACGATCCTCCGATGTGTACTGCGCAGGCGGGCTGCTGGCCAGCTCCGCGGGCTGCTCTGACGGCGCCGCCGAGGCCGATGCCCCGCCTGAGGAGGCTGCTGTCGCTGCCTGCTGCTGGTGGGCTGGCCTCGCTGTGGCTGGGCTGCTGGGCGGCGCCTGGCTGCGCCGCGCCGTCAGCAGCTGCTCCAGTAAATGGCTGTGCTGCGCCATGTCTGTGCACAGCACTGCGCTCCGCATGAAGCCCCTCACCTGTGTCGGGGACGGCAGCGTGAGGTGAACTTGTGGTTCATCTTGTGCATGCCTCCAGCTACTTAGGGCAGCATACTGGGGCTGCAAGAAAGCACGAGGGTGTACATGTACAAAGGCGTCTGGCAGCATGTCGCACCTGCTGTTCCTCTTCGGGCGGTAATCCAGCAAACACGTTCGTCTCCTTGTTTGCTGCAATGCTGAATGCTGTCGCAAGGTGGTGGCGCTCATTGACGGAGGTGCAGCCATGCGCCACTGCCAAAGGGTCATTTGTCTTCGCCAAGAAATCATTCGTGAGGCCTGGGTGCCCGATGTCGTGTACAATTGCAGCCAAGAGCAGCCCGAAAACCTGCAACCACCCCATGAACACTTCACACAAGTCACATTACGAAACAGAGACATCGACTAATGGGCAAATGGGTAAACCTAGCAGGACCTCCCCATCTGCACACACCTCGAGCTTGGTGAACTGTGGCTGCTGCACTGAGCGCAGCATGATGAAGGCGGCCTGCACCACGTCAGCTGCGTGCGTGCTGTTGTGATACGGGTTGGCTTGCCCATACGCCTGTTCTGCCGCCAACAGAAAGGCCTCCACCTTTCGCCGGTCCAGTTTCCAATTCAGCAGGCACAGACCTGACACCAGTGAGACTAGCACTCTGCCCCTATGCTACTGCTGATAGAGACATGACCGCTTGTACATGAAATCCGACATTCAAAGGCTCAACTGCTATCACTCCACAGCAGCCCGTGATGGCACTCACCAGCAGGCCAAGCGCCTCGAAGATGGCCATGGCCACCGTGTACAGCGGCCTCCCCTGCGTCAGCCGCGCCACCTTGAACACGTCGAAGGTCCACATGTGGATCTGCAGCCAAGTCCAGCGCAACATCACTTGTAGGAGCATGCATGAATACATGAATACACATCGCCAGCCAACGCTCAAGTGCAGTGCCTACCTGAACCTACTAGAAATTCAACAGCTCACACGCTCAAGCTGTGCGGATGGGAAACCCCCCGCAGACATGAGACCAACAACCAGCCTGCTGATAGCAAAAGTAGAGCAGCAAGCAGTGGCCACCTGCTGGAAGAGGCTGGACAAGTGGCTGGATGCTGAAGCGCCGCTCAGCGGCCGCGTCAGCCGGAGCACTGGCGCTGAAGCCGAGGAGGGTCCCGCGCCACGCTGCCTGCCACTTGCCCGGCGCATTGCGCTGTCCAGCAGCGCCGAGTCGCTGCATGCTGACAGCTGCACGCTGTCCACCGACGCCAGGCGGCCCGCTGACCCGTCCTGCAGCAGCAACACCCAGGTCAACAGAGTGGCCCCTGGAGCACTGGTACGTTGAATTGAAACAACCTCTGATCGGGCAACGCGGGCAAGCGGAGAGCAGCAAGCAATGATCGCACACAACCAAAAGCAATAAGTTCGTGACTGTGACAGCTCTGACCACGGACTGAGCCCAATAAGAGCACCCTGCCGCGTTCGAGCTGACGCAGCTTGCCTGACGCAATCTATCCCAGTGTGCACGCTGTGGCCCCATCGACCCGCTGCCCGATCCGCAGAAGGCAAGACCGCTGCTTTCGCTTCGCTGCACCCTTTGTGGGGTGCGGCCATGCTTCATGATGCTGCCGCTCCGGGTAAGACCACGTGATTGGACCGGCAACGGTGGCGACGCTGAGACATACGCGAGTCCGGGCATCTGTTCCCCAGGTGATGCGTCTGACGATACAGCGCTCGACCACCGTGCAGGCCTTATAGGTCGACGGGAGGCGGGCAATGGGGCCACACCGCGTGCGTCCCCCTGACACGCTTTCGAGCGATGACGGGACCCCGGATAACTGAACAACGAGGTACAACAGCATGCAGCTGAACTCATCAGCACCTTTGCTCCGTTCAGGCTCAGGCACCGCGACACCGGCTCCATGGCTGACCACTCGGCATCATGCCACAGGCCCGGACCGCCCAACTGCGGGTAGCTGACCGCAGGCTGCACAGCCAGCATCTTTCGGTTCGCTGACCGGTGCTCGACAGTAAGGCCTGCCAGGCGGTGGAGAAAGCTGGTCGTGCCTGCTAAGTCAGCTGGTTCACAGCTTGTAAGCAGCCAACAAGGCCGACACTGTGCTGGATGGTGCCGCCAGTCTGCAGCAACATTCTACAATCACAGGAGACGGACGAGGCGGACAGCAAACTGTGCAACTGCACTCAAACAAGGTAAGAAGCACTTGCAGGCTCCGCAGAACGTCTATTACCCCACAGGGCAGGACAGTTTAGTCACAGAGGATGACGGCCGAGGGCTCAAGACCGGGCCCCAGAATCACCATACCATCCTCACCATGCACTCTTGGCGAATTTGGCGGCTAGACAGCTTGTTAGCGGCGCAGCGTGTGGCTGGTGCATGTGCTTCGTGAAGTTTGGGTCTGCGACGGGCGCACAAGCAGAAGGGTGCTTGCACCAGCGGCACACCCTTGGCCATGGCTGCAGGGTACACTGCACACTGTACACCATGCTACACAGCCACAGACGCGTCGACAAATCGTCATCAGCACCAGCACCTGCTGCAGCCTCGCCGACAAGCTCACGCTGTGCTGGACCTGCACCGACGCCACCAGCTGCAGGTGTGAGGGTGCTCAGGTGCAGGGGTGGACCATTACCGTGTGAGCTGAATGTACAAGCCAGCTCATTACATGTTGCAACGCAACCTGCAGGTCGCATGCGGCACATGGTTATCAGCAGGCGCCTGGCTGCTGCGTCCGACTGGTGGGGCGGCAGAGCTCCTGGTGCCGCAGCAATCTGCAGCCGAGCTCTCAGATGGCACGACATCGCCAGTTAGAGGGACAGCCTACGATGCGTACGCAGGTGAGCGCCGTCGAGTTGCCACGGTCGCCTGTGGTAGTAGCTTGTACCCAGCAATGGTTTCCAAGCTGCACACAGCTACCAAGCACGCTTCGACCCCTGATGTTGCATGTCAGGCAGACACATACGATGTGCTGGATGATGGTTGGCTCGCGCATCGGCTTGGCCTTCCCTCTTTGCGGCGGCGGTTGCTGGCAGCTGCTCAGGGCGCCGTGCTCGAGGTATTCTGCGTACTGGCGGGAAACCGAGGGTGTGTATGATGTCAGAGCGTTTTCATGAACACAGCGCGGTCCTGACCATATACCGTCCTCAAGCCCAATCAGGAGTATAAAACAGGCACCACATGCTGCATGGTAGGTGGGCGTTGGAACTGGCCTCAATCTGCCGCTGTACAGCCGGCACAACGTTGACAGCCTGGAAGGCGTCGATCTGTCGGCCGGAATGCTGCAGCAGGCAGCTGCTCGGGTGCGCGCCCTTGGTGCTGCAGGCTGGATGAACCTTCAGCAAGGTGAGGTACAGCCGGTCAAGCTGCGCACTGCACACAGACATCAAAGCGCGTCAGCCAGGAAGAGGTGTATGGCAATCAGCGACCATGAGTGTGCTGCTGGGGTTGTAGGGGACGTTGTGGCGCTGCCATTTGCAGATGACCATTTTGACACAGTCGTAGACACTTTCAGCCTCTGTGTGTACGCGGACCCGACGGCAGCACTGGCAGAGATGGCACGAGTGGTGCGTCGTATGCTTCCGCTGCTAGTGTGCATTGGAGCATTGCTCAACTGTGGCAAAACATGTCAAAGGTGTTCGTCGCACGGCTGCAGGTTAAGCGCACTGGCCGTGTGTTGCTGCTTGAGCACTCCCGCAGTGACAATGCTCTGCTCAGATGGTATCAAGGAGCCACGTCAGATGCTGTGGCTGCTGCTGGCAAGGGCTGCGTTTGGGATCAGGTGGTCGTCTGTTCTTCACGCTTCCTGATTTTCGTGCCATGTACACTCCTGCTACTGCTTGTCCAGCAAGAGCAATGTCGAAGCATATCATGATGCACTGCTTGCTACATGCAGGATGTCAAAAGTTTGGTCAAGCAGGCTGGTTTAAGGGTAGTACATGAAGAGGTGGCCCTTGGAGGATTGATACGGGTGCTGCATGCACAACGGGGTTAGCTAACGGTGGCCCCCTTTGGTGTGTCGTCCACCCACTGGAAGAAGTCACAGGTTTTGCCACCTGTAAGACACCAAGTTGACGTTTGTTGGCACACACGGTCCCTTCACATGACTCGAGTTCGCACCATACCGCACGACAGTCTGCCGCTCAGTACAAAGCCTGGCACTGACCTGTAATGCTCCACTTGCCACACGAGTAGAACGCGCGCCCGTGGTTGGGGCCTGCAGTTCAAAGCAGGTGCCGTGAGGGGACTGACCTGAAAAGATGATGCAGTGCTAGCAGCAGACCATTGCGCTGCAGATGACACAGTGTACTGACCAGGCCGCTTTGTGGTCCGCAAGTGGGCCTTCACACCACATGCGCAGACGCCCGTCGCCTTGCCTTGAGAGTCTACTGTTTTGTGCCGCTTCGCCTGCCTGCATACACAACACAACATCCTGATAACATACCGAGCTGCACCACAGCTGCTGACTTGCCAGCCTTCCACCAGCACGCATTTACCGGTACAATAGTGTGCCATGCCTACTGCAACGAACCTGCCAGTGACCAGAGTTGTCTGCTTCAGCTGCTTTGCAGGTGCTGAATCATGAAACCAGCCTGTCAGCTCCAGCACCTGTAGCAGAGTGCTAATCTGATGCCCCTGGTGACTGGCCTGGTCAGGAGGATTAGGGTGCAAACAAACCTGCTGATCACTCACCTCGCCCTGGCGAATAAGCTCGGCTGTGAGGTTTGCTGTATTCCTGCAACCACAGAAGTTCTGGTCATAGCACTCGGGCATTCCATTTCATGGGTGGTCTGCATAGGCATGCAGCTGTTTGACCTCCACACGGCCAGGCTGCCAGCGCAGGGGCGTGGTTCCTGCACCCACCGGGCGTCATCAATGCCAGAATGCAGGTGGCCCTCCCACTGCAGGCCGGCCTTCTCCACACTCTGCTTCAGCCCATGCGCACTGCAGCGCAAATGGGGTTCACGAACCATGATGGCATGCGACACAGTAACAGCGATGTAGGGCACTCTTTTGAGGAACCAACAGCAGACCTGCCAAAGCGGCGCCTGACTGCTGGTCGAAGGTCGATCCACCGACGTAAGCACGGCAACACCTGGATCTGTCGCCACTTACGCTCTGTCTCCAATTGGACCTGGCAAGTGTGACAACACACTTCAGAACACGACGCCATGCGTTCGTCAGACAGAGGCTATCGCAATAGCAGGCACACCTGGAGGCACACCTTGCAGCAGCTGCTGCCGTGGAAGCAAACCGGGCACACACCTTGAGATCCCAGTCACTCCAGGTGACAGCTGCAAAACTCGCGCCACCCCCGAGCATGCCTGTGTCCCGCAACCACGCAGCATGCTCGGCCAGGACGGTCTGCAGTGGTGGCGCGGCATCCACCCTGGAGGATTGCATGCACTTTCTAAGTCAGTTACTAGGTCACCCAGGTATGTACAGCCTTGGCATTCATGAAGCAATGGCACAGCATGTCGTGACGTACGTTGACTGGGTAATGCCCGTCAGCTCCGTGCAGAACGCGGTCAGCACGGGGTTCTCTGTGGGGCGGCAGTAACGCTGAAAATGCTGGCTGACATTCAGTGTCCGGGCATCCAGGAGGCAGCAAGCAAACTCGATGATTTCCTGCAGCGATCAGAAAGTAGGACCTTCAATGAGGCACAATCAATGCGGCATATCTACAACAAATCTACCATCATCGACATGCATTGACAGGGGTTGCCTGTGGGTTCAGCTGGCTGCCACGCTCGCAAGTCGCCTCAAAGTCATACACCAGGAAGTAATCAAACTTCTGCTGCTTCAACGACGTTTGTCGCCTCTTTCTGCCACCTTCGGCACCGTCAGGTGGCTCCGCAACACGTGATGCGCCTGTGTTGTGAGGGACTGCAGCGGGTGTTTGTGTCACACCGAGCAGCGTCTGACGCATTGCGTATCCCGTGCGATCGTGCAGTGCGCATTAACAATGCTGCACTGCGTCATTAACGCTTCCAAGGCGGCCTGCATGCAGCATGCTGCATTCGCATTGCAGGCGAATCACGCTGCTGCCCACTCACGTCAAAAGAAAATCAGCTTTTACAGATAGCCAGATGTTACAACGGAATCGTGTCACCAGCAGCGCAAGGCGAAGTGCTACGGCAACGTCTCACCCAGCACAGCATGCACAACATGCCACCTTGATAAAGCTACCCCTCATCGTGATATTATTACACCAGTCATCGCATTTAGGATTTAGCAACTAGACCGTGCAATTTTGACCCCTGGGAGACGGGGGCCGCAGCAGCTAAATCAGGTCAAGACTTGGGGTTGATGATCTTATAATCGTTCCGGCCAAAAACAGCGCGCCGCGAGGCGCCGCACCACAAGTGGTGCATTCCACACACATCACCGGCCCCATACCCACTAAATCGACCACGCTTAACCGCGTGGCGCGTCGCGCTAGCGTCTCAGCGGGCTAGAAACGCTCAAACGCTTTCTTTAGGGGTTAGGGGCTATGCAACCATTATTCCACTATGCCTCCTCGGAGTCTTGACCTCAATAGGAGCCCCGAGAGGGGGTGGGTCCAAACGAATGCTCGGCACTTCATCTCAGATCATGCCGCAGTCCCACACTGTTCAACAGGAGCGCTGATCTGTCAACTTACTGTAGACAGTGGACGCAAAACTTGTTAGCTGTTGTAGGATCAGCCGTGCGGCTGGGTCCTTCCTGCGGAAATTTTGACTCGCCTTTCAAGCTGCGCCTGTCAAGCCATCAAATTGCCATGGCGGCGCTTGCCCTGCGCGCTGGTCCTCAGGCAGCACACCAGCGCCAGACAGTGCTTGTCACCAGTGCAAGGTCCCAATGTCTGCGGCAATCTGCACACATGGACCGACTGCTGGCAGCCAATATCCCGGCCCCCGCCCGTCCGGACAGCATGAGGGCGGGCGCATGCAGCTTCGTGCCGCGATCCCTCTTCGCTGAGGTCAGTCTGCCTGACGTTGGGTCTCGTGCCCGCTTCTCATCCGCGACCAATTGAAGCCTCGGGCACGTCCCCCATTGCGACGGCAGCGGACTTGAAGCTGCGTCTCGCTTGTTGTTGCTTGCCGGCTGTCCTTGGGCGGTCCATCAGAGCATGTAGTTCTAGAACTGCACTGGGCTGTCAGTTGGATGTTTCCATGCGTAGCACCCTGCTGCCCGGCGACGTGTGCTGCATCTGCACCTCGACTTCGCCGCGAGGCTGCTCGTTCCCCTCGGTAACGCTCACGGCTGCATCGACGCTCACGAAGCTTGCTTGTGCGGTTTGCAGGCGGACGGTCCGCTTCTGTTCAGCACAGCGGTGGAGGGCAATTCGCCATCAGGCGATGGTTTCGCCAGCGAGCGCGAGGTGAACGGCGCCTGCGAGCAGGCGCCGCCGGTCGAGGTCACGTTTGTGCATCGCCTACGCACAGCAGCTGGCCAAGCTGCCTCGAAGGCGGGCCAGGCTGCGGCCCAGCTGCGGTGCCTTACGCTGCGGCTCGCTACAATGGTGGCAAAGTCTATTGTGCTTGGTGTGGCTGCACAGTTGGCGCAGCGGCAGCGGTTGCAGCAGGCAGCGGCTCAACAGCGGGAGCGTGCACAGGCTGAGCTGGCAGTTGCAGCAGCCGCTCGGCAGGCGTCACAGGCGCGGCTGCGGGAAGCAGTGGCCGCTCGTTCGCAGGCTGATCGAGCCTTCGTGAAGATGTTGCTGCAGCAGGACAATCCTGCACGCACACTCGAAGACAAGTGGGCAGACCTCAGTGGCGCCATGCGCGGCAGTCATGCCCCTGAGCTCAGGTGGGTCCTGATTGAAATCGCCCGCGGCTGTGCAGGCCTATATATGCTTTGCACATCTCGCAAAGAACTGCAGCAGTCCGCGTGGCCTGTGAGCACGCTGCCTGTGTCTGCTTGCAGGAAGTGCACCGCGCAGCTCTTCTCGGCAGCGCTGGACTCGTCTCAGGCAGTGCAGCAGGCCATTGCAACAGAGGCAGCGAAGGGCACCAAGGCGCTCGACCGTTTGGTCAGTCAGCATGGGTGCTTAGAGCACGAGGAGGCTCTGAGAAGCGAAATCTTCAGTCAGATCCTCGCAAGCTCCTAATTCGTGAACCTCACGATAGCACCCGCCGATTCATAGCAGCTCGTAGCCAGGACACTTGGGCTGCAGACCTGCAGTCATGCCCTGCTCTTATATTCAGTACATTGACTGGTTTTCGGGTGTTGATACTGCGGGTTTGCTGATTCGATGGCTCTGACCATGCGCACATTGATTGCTGACTGGGAACATGCGCACATTGCTGTGGTTTCCGATACTAGGTTGCGAATCCGAACACTCCAGAGACATGGCACTAGCGCTTGTCTGTTGTAGTGAGCTTTGTCGTGTGGACATGGGTCTGCCAGACGCAGCACCCTTTCACTGATGGTCGTATTGCCAGGCGGTGAGGACCATCAGTACATACAGCTGTCAGATGGATGCAGCGTGCCACTGCTTCTTCTTCTCACTTGCATCACACACCCCCTAGCTCGACTCACCATTACATATCGTAAATAACCTTCTTCTTTCACGCATTGACACACTCAGTCTCGCAGACCATCAGGCTCACTGATACAGCATATCACAACCGCTTCACCGCTTCTTTCTGAGAGCAAAAAACCAGGGCTCCAGCTCGTCGTTTTCAGTAGTGATACACCGGTCCTTCCGCACGTTGGCTTGCTCAGGCTTGCCCACCAGCCAGGTGTCATCCACGATGCAAACCTCAAACTGATCGCCGTCTGACTTAGACCCAGCCTTCCGGCAGTCCCGCATGTCCTTCTTGACGAACCTGGACACACCAATAAAGCATTGATGTGATGCGACAGACATGGGATGGCAGAGGAGCAACACACTGTGGGGACATCGTCTGGCTGGCTCAGCAGTGACATGGCTCACCTGTGGTTCTTGTACTGCATGGCCCATAGCATCTCGTGGTTGACATCTGCACCGTGTGCCGCAAACTTCGACTCCCACCACTTGCGTGACCGCAACATTGTGTGGCGGTTGGCCTCCTTAGGGTTGTCCGCCGATACCTATGGCAAACACGATCTGACTGGGCATACTGACAAGAGCTGCACTGTTGTGTCAAGCACCTTATGCAAGTCGGTACGCAATAGTGGCAATTGGGTACACAACACTGCAGACATGTGTGTCGAAAAATGTAGGCATTTGCAAGTGTTGGGCAAGTTAACCGCCTCAGCATGGTCTGTAGCTTGGAGGCCGATGCATCAGGAACACTGCACCCTCAGCAGCGAAACATGTTCCTGCTCGCAGACGACAGTGCATGTGAAGCACCACGAACACAGGTGTGCCGCGTGCCTCACCTTGGTGTGCGGCTTCAGGCTGATGGACAGGAACAGGTGGCGGCGTGACACGCGCACCAGCTCCCGCACCACAGCGTCCGCCTCATCCTCGTGGATGTGCTCCAACACGTCCGCCGAGAACACCAGGTCGAAGGTGTTGTTGGCGTACGGCAGGTTGGTCAGGACCCCGGCCTCCACAACCTGCACGGCCAGCAGGGCACGTCCAGCCCCGATTGGCCGGGTTGACACGAAATAACGCGCAGGGAGCACACATTTGACGTCCTGCTGCGAATATCACTGGATGACACTAGGCCTACTCACCTTCTTCTTGAGAAGGTCTGGGCATTCCGACTTTAGCACAGCGTCTGATAGCTCAATGCCCCATGCGCTCTTGCCTGCAGATGCATTGCAGAGGTAAGTGATCAGCACAGATGGTGCTTTGCCAACATATGTGTTGCGCTTTTAACGCCGTTCACAGGCACACTTACCGTGCTCGCGCATCAGCCGCACAAGGCCGCCATTGCCGGTGCCCGCATCCAGCACCGAGTGGAATGGCAGTCGCGCAATTACATCCACGCCAAAGCGGCAGCCCCAACATGACTGCTTAGGGTAGCCGCCAGCCAGCCAAGACTTGTCATACACCTCCTGCAGGCCACGACGTTGTGCGAAATTTGTACCTTCGAATGCTCATGGCCGTGCACACTTCGCATGAACAGCCGCCACACACCCAGGCCGCGCATGCATACACCACTTGCGCATTGCCTTGGTCAGATAGATGCTACCGTTGCACTCTGTGCATCATACCTGATATTCGTTCGTCTTATATTTGTAGCTGTCGAGGCGTGCAGGGGGAGTGTCTCCCTTCTGGGGCCCCAGATACTTGGCGTCCTCCGCCTGCCAAAGGCGCACACTGCCGGCCAGCTGCGTGCCTGATAGCGATGCAAGGATGTCAGATCCGCGAGCAGCCGGCCGCAGGAACCACAGCGCCACACAGGCTGTGAAGAATCCGACCACAAACGGAATGGCAAAATGCTGACGCGGGGCCTGGGCGCGGGCTACCGGCATGTCAGATTTCTCTGAAGTCCTATGGTGCACATCCATGCATCAGGCAGCAAACGATCATGTGCATCTGTAACCTGTACCCCAATGAGCCCGCAATCAAACCCAAGGGGCATAACACAGCAGGCTTCAACAGGCGACGATTGATGTATACGCAGCATTACATCGCGCACTTGAGAACACTTGTCAGATGATGCAGGTAGAAGTAGAGTACAACATCGTGTGCGGAAGTTACAATCTGTTGCCGGGTGACTGTGCAATGCGGTGCCTGACTGCTGCAAGCGCCAGCAAACGCACTCGCACGCCATCGAAGCTGCTGTGATCATCGGATCCTAGTGGTGGACAGACAGACGTCACTAACAAGAGTGGCGTCACACCGAACCGACTGCGATAAGTCTCTGTGTGGCAGTTGAGCATCAGAACACTGTGCTTTGCAGCAGCAGGTCCGGAGCGAATATTGCAGGAGATACACACGTGCGACTGGCAATCACACTCTCAGACATCCATGACCAACTGTTGAAAATTGCTGCCCTGCTGCAAACCTTTTGCTCGAGCACACCTGGTATTTTCCGCTACCAGGGGCATCCCGGGGTCGCAGAAGCAGTCAGCTGGAGCACCTGTGGTCCTGTGCACCGCAGAATGGAAGCCAAGCCTGATGCGGAGCTGGCGCTGAGTCTGCCATCCGCCCATGCTGCCGCATCGCTGGTGCTGCCAGGAGATGATGAGCCATCGCTCAAAACTTTCAGTCTGGACTCGTATGCAGAGGACGAGGCGCAGCATGCCAGGTGCTTGACAGTGACTCAGTACCCGCTGCACACCAGTAAGCGACGCAGTGTACGTCTGCGTCTGCACATCGCGGGCCAGCTGTCATATCATATGCATATTTGCCGGTTATTCAGGTTGATTGCAGAGCGGCTGGAGGCCGACGAGCAGACAGCGGAGGTGCGCGGCCTGCTGTCGAGGCTGCTGCCACCTGCAGATGCCGCCAGGTTCTGCCTGCGGGTGGATGACGGCCCAGCTGACAGCGATGTGTCCAGCGGCGACATCACCGGCAGCGGCGATGAGCAGCAGCCTGCGGCATCGTTTGAGGCGCGGTCAGATGGGAAGAGTGTTCATGTGCGGGGCACCACCGGCGTGGAGGTAGCAGCTGGCATCCTGCACTTCCTCAAGTACAGGTACTTGCTCCCGTCTGGCGCTTACGAACTGGCAGAGGCTTGCTGTTGATGCGAGGCGACCTTGCATGCTGTGGGCCGACTGTGCATGTAGGAGGCTTGGGGGTCCATCAGCCTGTGCAGCCTCAAACATCAAAGTTGTCACGCGACCAGGTGCAACAGCTCGATTAGCTGGGAGTGGACGGGGGGCAACCACATCGAGGAGGGGTGCCTCTCTGATGCGGCGCTCGAGGCAGCGGCGGCAGCAGGGCCCGTGACAGGATCCCGTCCCGTGCCTTGGTGCAGCGTGCAGAGCGTCAATTTGTACACCAGCCTTGCTCTGTGTTATGCTCACTGACGCTCACTGACACAGGCCACAGGTGTGCTGTCAGCAACACATTTCCTACATATGCTTGCTTGCAGGAGCTACTACCAGAACGTCGTCACCAGCAGCTACAGCTACGCATGGTGCGTGACACTTGCCGTGGAACCCGCCAGTGCATCCGCCTGATGGGAGCTTTGTGCTGTCAAGGCGCTGACCCTGTGCCGTGCCTGCAGGTGGGACTGGCCGCGGTGGGAACGGGAGATTGATTGGATGGCACTGAACGGCATCAACCTGCCACTGGCGTTCACAGGTCTGCTGCGGTGATAGTCTGCTAAATATGACGACGAGCTGCTGCACTGCCTCAAGTGCATTGCACAGTGTCAGGTCTGTCAAGCAGCATAGTCGCAGCTGGCAAGCTGACAGACAAATACCACCTGTTGAGATTGGGTCGACACATGGTCGACACATGCACCGCAGGGCAGGAAGCGGTCTGGATGAAGGTCCTGCCGAGGTGGGGCGTCAGCCATGAGGAGCTGCAGCAGCACTTTGGTGGGCCCGCCTTCCTGGCCTGGCAGCGGATGGGCAACATCCACAGTTATGCTGGCCCGCTGCCAATGTCATGGATAGAGGATCAAGCTGGTGGGACTGTTGGCCTGCCGCTCGGGTGCATGGATGTCCAGTCTGCCGGTCTGAGGTTGACCTGTAAGTTGCATGTCGTGGAGACGCAGAGCCAGACAGCTTGCCCCCCTGCTAACTGTGATTGCATGTTATGTCACGATCGAATGGTGGTGGCGCAGAGCTGCAGCGCAGGATCGTGGGGCGCATGCGTAGGCTGGGCATGACGCCAGTGTTCCCCGCCTTTGCTGGGCTTGTGCCGGATGCCCTGGTGACCCGATACCCTCAGGTACAGCCTTCGGTGCAGACAAAAGCACAGAAACCAAGCAACAGTGGCCGTGCTGTGCTGCACCGCCCATCTCGAAGCCGTCCTTCGTATGTTTGGGTGATGGCTGCTCGCTTTCCTGTGCAGGCGCGGTACAAGCGCCTGGGCCCATGGGCAGGCTTTCCAGAGGGGCTGACAAGCACATACATGTTGGACCCTTCGGACCCATTATTTACAGATATTGGCGCTGCATTTGTGCAGGTTTGGGCCCTGAACAATTCAAGTTGACTGTACAGAAAGCATTGCAATCATTGGGCCTTTTGAACAGCCGAGTGCGAGCTGCTGCAGCAAGATGCTGCTCTGCTCACTGTGTCCGCAGGAGTTACGGGCAGAGTATGGCTCGGATCCAGTGGGCTTCTATGCCACGGACGCTTTCAACGAGAACGTACCGCCCAGTGACGACCCCGAGTTTTTGCGGGCTTCCTCCGCTGCAGTCTTTGGGGTGAACATCAAAGGCGACGGGTTGCAAACCTGCAAATTGATGTGAACTCGTCAGTCACTATGTTATGTCCTGTGTGCACCTGGAAGTAAGGCGATGCATGCGAGTGCAGCGCTGCACTGAATGACATCATTTTTATCACATGTGCAGGCAATGGAAGCAGGTGACCCTACTGCACGGTGGATCATGCAGGCTTGGCTGTTCTTCAACGAGGGCTTCTTCTGGAAGCCGCCGCAAATACAGGTTGCCACTCGTGATTTTGCTTGCCATCTTGTTCAACCAGTAAGTAAGCATGTAACTAGCCATTCCGCATGCCTACCTACGCTGGTTTTCAGCCCCACACACGCCTTGCTTGCTATTTCAGGGACTCTTGAGCGGCGTACCCCGCGGGCGGTTGATCCTGCTAGACCTGTATGCCGAGGTGTTTCCCATCTGGCTGCGAACGGCATCCTTCTATGGCATCCCCTTCATCTGGTGCATGCTGCACAACTTCGGCGGCAACACAGGTACAGGATGCATACACGAGAGGCAGAGTTGCAAGTTGCATATGTGCTCATGCTGACACTGCGATGCGATCTTGTCGACCTTCTCGGTGCCACGAGCCTGGTGCGGGAAGAATGCTACAGTCCCTCAACCCGCGCGCAGGCATGTATGCGGCGCTGCCCCATGTGGTGGAGGGGTGGGCCACCGCTACCATGTGCAGCCCGCCCAGCAGCGTGGTCGGCACAGGGCTGTGCATGGAGGGCATCGAGCAGAACCCCCTGGTGTACGACCTCATGGCAGAACTGGCCTTCAGGTGGCTTGGGGTGGCTATGCAGTCAGATGTATACCATATACCAGCTGGATGACATTTGCAGAGTGAGGGGGCTGTCCAGTCAACTTTGAGGGTGCTCGACTGTGCCCCTTGGTCGTGTTCATAGGCACAGCCCACCGCAGCTGCAGCAGTGGGTGGAGCTGTATGCGCAGCGTCGCTATGGCACCGACACGCCACCAGCTGTCGTGTATGCGTGGCAGATGCTGGCAGCCACAGTGTACAGCTGCCTTGACGGCACCGTTGATCATGTGCGCGTCTGCCCTCCTGCTTGCAGCAGCACGCATGCAGCTGCAGACGGATGGCATGGATGCTGAGTGATCAACAAGACACGCCACGGATGCATTACATGAGTCAAAACGGTAATGTGCACAGGTGTGCGACATCCCGGTGTCCCGGCCAGGCCTGGAGACGGGAGAGGTTGGGCTGTGGGGCCTACGCCCACACCTCTGGTGCGTTGCTGAAGCAAGCCTGCCTCAGTGCAGGAGCAGACCCGGTTTGACAGCAGCCATTCATTTGCGAAATGCATGACCAGATTGCCACAATGCTGCTGCAGGTATGACCCGGCAGCAGTGGCGGGTGCCTGGGGCCAGCTGCTGTCGGGTGCTGACGTGCTCGCCAGCGCGTCCACCTACCTCTACGACCTCGCTGACGTCGGCCGCCAGGTGCTCTGCTCCAGAGCTGAGTCTAGTTAAGCTGCACAGATAGCTCAAAGAGGTTGATGGTACTGTGGGCAGGCAGCTGAGGCTGCTGCACGCTGCAAGTGCGCTTGGCCAAATACAAGCCGATGGACATCTCAGGAGCCGCACGCCGAGCAGGTGCTGACCAAGCTGGCGGGCAACCTGTGGCTGGCGGCGGCGGCGGCGTACAGGGCGGGCGACGCCGCGGGGCTGCTTGAGCACGGCGGCCGCCTGCTGCAGCTGCTGCTGGACATGGACGAGCTGCTCGCCTCCGTGCCGTGCGCCCCCACCCCTGCAGCCCGAAAGAACCCACACAGCATCCCCTGTCTGCTGTAGCCAGACGGTCTGTTCGAGCTGCCTGGCAGCAGCCGCCAGCGCCGTGATGTGCCGTGACAGCAGCAGCCAGTGATCAAACACGCGATTGTCACCCATGCACCGGCTCACATATCCTCGTGGTTTGTCCCCTGAAACATGTTGCAGCAATGTTGCTCGGTGCACCATTTCTGCAGAGGCTTTCTGTTGGGGCCGCGCATTGAGGCGGCCCGGGCTTGTGCCCACACCCCAGAGGAGCGCAAGCAGTACGAGTGGAACCTGCGCACACAGGTGAGCGCCGCTGCAAGATGCTGCTGCCTTGATGCTGCTTCTTCATGCTGCTTTTTATCATGTCACGCATGCCAGCCCGGTTTGGCAGCACCCCTGCTGTCTTGCCAGACCGCTCCTTCGGTAGATAACTGTGCTGCATATGGGTGCAGATCACGATCTGGGGCACCAGCGCAGACGGCGACAGCGAGGTCAATGATTACGCCAACAAGGAGTGGGCGGGCTTGATTTCCGGCTTCTACCACCCACGGTGCAACGACTTGGCATTCTTACTGTCCTCTTGTGATGTTAGGACCAGCTGTCGTCGCATCAGTAGGGCTCACTGGTGCATCTTGGACAGCGCGCCGAGTGCCCTGCATGAGGGTGTTCCAACATAGCTCCTGACAGTCTGAGACCGCTGCATCTGCACGGCAGGTGGGTCATGTGGCTGGAGCGGCTGCAGACAGACATGAAGGAGGGTCGTCCATATGACGCTGAAGCCTGGCGGCGGCAGGTACGGTCCGCATTACTCCTTGCAGTTAGTGTTCACATTGAGGCTTGTGGGCCAAGTAGTGTCAGGCTGTGGCGTTGACGACAGCTGCATGGGCCATGTAGTTGATGCAAACCCGAGCTGCATGTAGGGACATGTGCCGAGGGCCAGCCTGGTACTTGCACAGGTGCTGGACTTCACGCTGCAGTGGGCACGCGGGACTGAGGCGTACCCGACAAAGCCGCGCGGCAGCACGGTGGACATTTCCCGCCGCCTGCACGCCCTGTACCGCCCCATGGTGTCGCCAGCGCTGGATGCCAGCATGGAGGAGTAGCTGCGGGTACCTGCCTACAAAGTCGCACATTTTGGCGGCACCTCAGACCCGCAGCAGGTTCCCGATGCGACAGAATTTTGAGGGGCAGGAGAGTATATAGCAGCCAGCACCTGGCTACCCATGGGTATACACACTGTGGAGGGCTGGCAGGTGACATGTGTTGGGCAGCTGCTGTCGCAGCAGTCAATGTCCACACCTGCAGCACCCCTGGCAGATGCCACTGTTTGAGGCTATGCCAAGCGTCAAACAGACGTGCTCGCTTGTGTGTTATATATGGCTGTGGCGTCTGGCCATGCAAGTACTTTGAGTCGGAGCAGCGGGTATCGGCTTTGCTCATGATCTGGGGAGGGATGTTTAGAGCTTCCCTCTCAGGATTCGTGGGCAGGCCAGTATGGCGCACCCCGGTTCAGGTACAACAGCCATCCGGATTGGATCTCAGAACATTATACATGACTCAGCGCCGGCTGCTGCAAGCACAGCTTGTGGTCACATCGACATTGGTCAGCGGGTGTAACGCGACCCCCGTATGCTGTAAGGGTGCTTGAAACCAAGCACACGTAGCCCCACGAGCTGTTGCCGCATCATTCATCCATATCTGCACGCACATCATGACACATCATGAGTGTTGACAGCAATTCCATGTTCACGTTGCAAACATGATGTTGACCAACCAGCATGGAAGGACGACAATAGCAGGCGTGAAGCATTACAGCACCTGCTATCTCGAGGGCATAGTCATCTCGTAGCACATTGCGCCGGTCACTGGGGTCGAGTGCCTGTGCTGCAAACGCTTCGCCAAACTGCTTGTCATAGATCTCATCCTCCTGCATCAGACAACATCACCAATGAAGCTGCTGGTTGGCGCCTTTCTGGTGCCAGGTGTCAACGAGCGGACTCGACCAACTACTTTGGACGTCATGAGTGATGGCAGCACCGCCTAGTGAGGCTAGAGGCGCATGTCAGGCATGAAGTGCCGGCGCCGGCGCCCACCTCAATGCACTGCAGCACGGCATCGGACCGTGGGAAGGAGGTGCACATCAGCGCGTAGCCCTGGTCCCGCAGCCCGCGTGAGATGCCCAGCGCCTGCGGCTGGTGCACCTCCCCCGACAGCACCTGCATGTGCAGCCACACTCGTGAAGCGCGTGCAGGGTCTAAAGCCCGATGCCCATGTGGAGGCGGGGTGCCTGGCGCATCCTGCGGTGCAGGGTGTGCTGTGGGTTGACGGGTGCGCGCACCTTGACGGCGCAGGCGGTGCAGCAGCCCATGCGGCAGGCCCACGGCAGCAGCAGCCCCTGCTCCTCCGCCTCGAACAGGATGTACCTGCATGTGCAGGGGCAGCACTCGCGTGAGCCAGCATCAGTGGTGACGCGAGCAGTGCACGCGCAAGACACCCGTCCCCCTGCACTTGTGCTGCAGTGGTGCCACCCTCTCCCATATACATGCCACCGCTCCGCCGCTGCAGGGTGGGCGAACAGCGGGGTCACCTGTCCTCGGGCACCTCCACCTCCACCTCCTGCCCGGCCGCGGGGTTGTGGATGCGCACCGTGTGCGTCGCCACCGCCCCGCTGGACGGCCCCTCCCCAGAGCCGAAGCCCGGCAGCTGGCCGTTGTGGGTGTCCCTGCCACCCTGCGACCAGCAGCACACCAGCTCTACACCTCGCGATGCAGCTCGCAACAGGACACTGCTGAGCCCCCCAACGCGCCATTGCGGACGCTGACATTGAACGTGCTGTGCTTATGGTGCAAGTATAGGCATTAAGGAGATGCGTTGTGTGCAATGCAGTAAGCGGTGCAAAAGGGAACACTTTAGTGCTTGATGTCAGCGACAAGGGTTCTCAGAGGTGCCAGTGGACGCACATCGGCAGTCTGACCAACCATGACCAACACCGTACAGAGTAAGCTGTGGGGCGCACCGTGAGGCGGGAGCCGGAATTGAACTCCTCCTCAACCCACAGGTCCACCGCGCCGTCCTGCTCGTAACGCGCCCGCCACTCGTCCGTGCTCAGCGAGCTGATGCTCCGCGGCTGCTCACCCGAGGGTGCCGCCACGTCATCGCTGCAACACCATGGTTGCAGGATGGTTGCATCAGCACCACTGTCTGCATGTGGCACTCGAAAGCAGCCGCCATCTACACGGCGGCATCCACACCGGGAAGCATGCGGACGCCCACGACGCACCTGCCAAAGCGATCATGCTGGTCCTCTGCAAAGCTCAGCGCAATCGGGCCAAGCTCGCCAAAGCCGCCAGAGCGGCCCGCGCCGCTGCCATTGCTGCTGCCGGTCTCTTGCTGGCTTGCACCATTGCGTTGCCCAGTGCCTTGCCCCTCTGCATGATCCTGGCTGTCCCGCTCGGCCGCCGCCTGCATTTCGCGCACAGCGAAGTCACGGCAATGGAGCAATGCGACAGTGACCGGCCTGCTGCAGGTGGTAGCACAGCATGCGTACCTGCTTGGCGTCACTGCCGAACGTCATTCCTATGGGTCCCAGCTCCGCGAGGCCCCCTCGCTTCGCTCTAGGTTGTTGCTGTTGCTGCGGTTCCTGCTTTGCTGCAACCACTTTGCAGAACCCAGCACTCCGCCGCGTTGTTGCTCGCACAGGAGCTGGATGTGGCAACCTTGATCCTTCCGCGCCTACGTGCGCACGCATGATGTTCATGCTTATAATACTAAGTTCACCTCCTCTGCTGACACTATGGTATTGTCAAGCAGGCTGATATCAACGTCAACGGCTCGCCAATGCACGAACATGCGCGATGCCCTAGCAACGCTGAAACGGCGATGGCTGATGCGTGCAGAACTGCAGGTAATTGATTGCAGGGTTGTGGCAGCTGCATGCGCATTGCACAAGATCTGGATGACGATCGAGAGCAGGGGAGCGAATTTGAAGGGAAGGCCATGGCTGATCAACTTCCATCAGCATGCTCTTTCTCTCAAGCCAGGTCAGCTAGGCTTACATATGCCAGGCTGCCACCGAGCTGTGGGCGTCATGCTGCCCGCCGCCAAGTTGCTTCATAGTGACCTTGCGGCATTATCAGGAGCGAGGAACCACGCCGGAAGCAGCCTGCGGCAATAAAGGCAAGTATCATGTCACATCTGGTATAGACGATATGCAGGTGAACCAACTGTGCATATCAGTGTGCAATCACTGCATGTGCAGAGTGCACTCGGTACGCTCACCCGTGCCTGCAGAATTGCTTGCTGGTAGTCTGCACAAAAAGCACAAGATATCAACCGTGGTTAACAGCGACCCTGCATGCACACAGTTAGGTGCAAACATCAATTCATCAGGTACGCATCTTGCGCTACCTGACTGGACTGCCTCCATGTCTTCGGGCTGCACAGTCAGGTCTTTGACAAACGTGTTGTCAACCTTGCGCAGCATTGCCTTGAAGTGGCGCATGTCCTGCAGGGGGGGTGGGCACCAGCTCGGCCTCAAGCATCATGTACACGAGGGATGCCATGGCACTTGCCAGAAGGGTCGTTTGCGATATTCTGCACAGCAGTGACTGCATGCATGCAACAGGACGGTGCTTGTGTCACGCACCTCCTTCCGCACCATCGTGATTGCACAGCCGGCCTTGCCCGCGCGTGCTGTGCGCCCGCATCGGTGCACATATGTCTGCACAGGCAGTGGGGTTGCTGGGGTCATGGTGACAAGCCTGATTCTTGTTGCCTCTGCTCTGGTTGCTGATTCGCAGACTGCCATGTTTCATGCCTCACCTTGGCATACACAGGTGCATCGTAGTTGACAACATTTGCGGCGTTCTCCACATCCATGCCCCGCGTCATTGCATCGGAGCATACCAGCACCTGCAATACAGATGTGCTGGTCTGTACAGGCAAGACGATAGCCTCAGAGACTGCAGCAGCTCGCCATCGCATCTGCAGTGAGTTTGCCAGTCTGCGCCCTATAGAACTATAAAACGAGCATTGGCATAATGAAAGTGGGATGTGCAAGGCCCAGACATTGGTCTCGTGACATGGCCCGAGGACGGATCATGTTACCTGCACTCTGCTACTTCTGAACGCTGCCAGATGGGCAGCTCGCACAGCTGGGCTGACCATGCTTGAAAACTCCACACAGCGGCCAGCCAGTGCAGCTGTCGCGCTCAGAAACATGAACACCCTGCACATGGGTCGACCACGGTTCGAAACATGTCAGCCGCCAGCTGATGTCAGTTGTATCTAGCTTGAGACATGGGCAACTGCACAGAATGCAAAGCAGATTCACGCAGGTGCGAATGTGATACACTGCACAGAATGCAAAGCAGATTGGCAGCACCTCACCTGTGGGCAGTCTCGACGGAGGCGGCAAACACCAGGGTCTGCTGCCCAGCCAGGCGTCGTGCAAGCAATGTCAGCAACACCAGCGGCTTCTGCGCATCCTTGCACAGCAGCTTGTGCTCCCGCAGCTGCCGTGGCAAAGAGTACCTGCACAGCGTCGCAGGGCTTCCCCACTCTCAACTCAACATGATGACTACTGCTTGAACCTGCTGGCCACAGCGTGCTATGGCAGTACCGGCCACCTGGACTATGGTGTACCTGTGGTCAGTGGCACTGACGGCGATGTAGCGCGGGCAGTACAGCGCCAGGCGCTCCAGCTTCGAGGGGTCGCGTGTCAACGTCGCAGATGCCACCACCTTCACGACCCGCCGCTGCCAGCCTGCAGTATACAGCAGCAGCACATTGCACGTTGTAATCGTGTACAGGAGATGAGGCTACTTGCCACGCAATCAGCAGAGCACCGCAGAAGTTACCCAGGCCCGTCGTTGATGACCATGAATGCAACGCCTTTGGAGAGCCTCACCCGTATCAGCGGCTGCGCTGGGCCTGGAACCGACAGCAGCAAGCACCTGCGGCAGCCAGTCCTGGTATGCCTGCCGCAGCAGCCGGTCCGCCTCATCCACAATCTGTCGACACAAGGCGCCATGTCAAGTCTGGGATTTTGCAGCAGACGGGGTCAATGCACAGGGAGGGAAATGCCCAAAGGCTGGCGTCCCAGGGACTGTGCAGCAGCATACCCGTCTTCTGTTGACAAGTGTTGACACAGGTGCGCCGAACCCTGCGCTCTATTTGCTGTTAGCTTTGTAAGCACTGAACCGCATTCACTGCTTTTGGTACGCACCAGAAACTGGAGGTCAGCCAGGCTGAAGCCGTGCGTCCCCTGGAGATGTGCAACCAGACGTCCTGGCGTCGCAACAACAATGTCTGCGCCACTGCCACTGCTGCTGGAGGAAAGCTCCGCTCCCACGTTACCGTCCAGAGCCGGCACCAGCGCTGAAGCCTCGATGGCCTGCCATGGTGGCAGTGGCATTGTTCCAGCACAGCGCATCTAGACAAACCATGCAGTCTTGCCCTGACACGACTCGGTGCAACACCCCGCTGTTGGCCGCAGCACACCTGGGGGGCCTTGCCGGCAATGAGCACCGTGCGCAGGCCCGCAGCAGGGCACAGCAGCGCAAACACCCGAAACACCTGTCGAACGCCACAGTCGGACAATCGGCGCGGCATCGTGCTGCATTTCAGTTGCGGTGTGTCTTGCATATGCGGCAATCACCCAGTATCACGGTAACACGTGCTTGCGGCACCGCATCACCTGAAGTGCCAGGTCTCGCGTTGGCAGCACTGCAAGCGCGCGAATTGCTGGGCTTTGGCCCCTATGCACATGCACGTGAATGTAGTTATGATGGCGCAGCCCGATGATCTGATCGCATCATTGTGACCGTGATCACTGATACTGGTTAGTGTGTGCAGAACCGCAGTATTGCGCACCCTATGAGCGCGGAGAGCACCGGCAGCGCATACGCCAGTGTCTTGCCGGAGCCGGTGGGTGCACTTATGCACAGATCATGCGCCTGGCTGTGACCGCCTGCCAGCTGGCACCACGTTGCCGCTTGCACCGGAAAGAGCTGTGCGAAGCCAGCTGCCGTGGCACAAGCACAATGTCAATGAAGCAACGACTGCAGCACGCAGTGTTGCCCATGCATGGTTACAGCGGGCCTGTAGTATCAGTCAGACGGCATACCAGCTTCAAGCGCTGTGCAGAGTTGCGGATGCAGGCCCTTGACATCTGCCATCGGTACCGAGGCACTGCCGCCAACTGCAATTGGAACGCGCATCCATGGCAGCGTCGGTGCACTTCTGGCAAATGCATCGGGCTGTGCTGCCGCATTCTGCTGAGGTGTCCGGGGACCGGGTGCAAGCCGCTGCTGCTGACTGTCGTCTGCTGTAGTAGTATCAACGGCCGCACCCTGGCTGCTATGTTGCCCATCGGCGCCGTCCGTGCCGCTGTCGCTGCTGCTGGATCCCGTGGCATCGCTATCTCCGATGTCGACAGGCGCTAAGAGGCCTTCGGACTCGTCTGACGATGAGCTTGCTGATCTTTCAGCCTGTTTGCGTTTCATGCTGCAGACTCGACTGCGGCTGCGCTGAGCCAGCACTGCTATCAGTTAGCTTTTCTGTCACTTAGCTACAGAGCTTAAAACCAGTACGCGAACTGGCGAACTTGCTTGGCTTGTGTTGCAATGAAGGTGCCAAAATGGTGACCCGAGCCAGGCTGAGCACGAACCCATGAAGTCATGCTCAGTTGGCGGAGGTACCCTGCAGTACCATCTCAGGAGGAGTGCATGCGTGCGAATTTCCACTGTAAATATTCAGCACTCAGGGCTCACGTGTGACCGATGCGTTGATGTCGTACATACTAGTCTACAGAGCCCAACATGTGTCCTGTTGTCCCGCATCAACTGCATCCAAGGTGCCGTAGGCACGGCAATCGTGTGCAGCCAGCCAACTTTCGAACGCCTGAATTGGGTGGTGCATTTGCACTAGCTGCGCATGGTGTCACGCCTCATGCAGCTGCAAGCTGTGGCACGAGCAGCACTTCGCCGCCGATGTCCACTGTCTGCTGCTCCGGTGCATCCAGCATGGTACCATAAAGCGTGTATGCATGGACCGTGTCCACGTGCACCTGCAGTCCAGACCTCAGCCGCATGTAACAAGCACCAGGATGCTGTACGCATGCCCAGCGGACATGGAGGCAAAGCACCAACCCGTGTGGATATGGTTGGTAACAGCCATTGCACGGTAGTTTTCTGCCACTGTGCAAGTGCTGTGGTTGTGATGCCAAGCACACGCACCGTGACAAGCTGGCCACGCAGTGCCTCGCCATCGGCATCAAAGAAGACCAGCTTGTTGTGCCGTGAGCGGCCAAAAGCAGTGCCGATGCCGTCCTCGCCTCGCGGGTTCGGACCCTCAACAAGCACCTGCAGAGAAGAACCATCCCTTCCCATCGCACCCATGACAAGGACAGCCTGCACTGATACATTTGCAGGTGTATCTTCATCAGAACGTCACCACAACGCAGCGCAACACATACTTCTTGCTCTTCCTACAAGACATGCGCCCTGTTGCCATGGCAACAAGTAGAGTGTCAGGCACTGACTGCCGTGCACCTCCAGGTCACGACCAGCAAAGCGCTGGGCACGCTCCTCTGCCACCTCGTTCACCACCCGGTTCAGCCGGTTCAGCCGGTCCATCTTGATCATGTCTGCAACCTGCGATGCGTGCAACCCAGGACATCAGCATCAAGCCACAGCGCATGGCGGGCAGCAGGCAGTGCACGCACTGCCGTGGTTCTGCTGACCCACTGCATGTAAGGCTGTCAGACATGCACCATTGCCCATGTGCTTGCCAATGTAAAGGGCTCCCACCTGGTCCTCCAAAACGGCGGCGGGCGTGTTGGGGCGTGGCGAGTATGCAGCGGTGTTCACGCGGTCGAAACCCACTTCGCGGACGAGCGTGACTGTTCGCTGAAACTGCTCCTCACTCTCTCCTGTGTGGTATAGCACACGAGTTTGCCAGCGATTCATCCCACATAGACTGGCAAGTGTCAAAGGTGCGGGTCGGCCAGCAGGCTGACCATGCACCCTGTGCTGGAGATGTATAGTTGTGCCCACCTGGGTAGCCCACGATTGCGTCGCCACTGATGGAGGCATCTGGCATGTACCGCCGGATGTTGTGGATGATGTTGCGATACCGCTCATGCGTGTAGCCTCGCCTACACAGCTTGCCAGCTAGTGAGAAACACAGGAAAGAGCGGTCGCACATCCATGTTCAGAGTGCAAGCACGTTGCAGGCGATCAATCAGCTCACTTCATCTCCCGCAGAATGTCGTTGTCTCCGCTTTGGAAGGGCTGCATGTGCAATGCCATGTAATGATATTGGTGGCTGTTGTGTAAAATGGGGCACTGGTGACTTGATGCATACACACAATAATAATGCGGACGATGGTGTCGAATGTGTCGTACGTGCGAGCAGCAAGCTTGACTACCTCTGCCAATGACGAACAGTCCGCAGCACTCACTATGTGGAAAAACTCGCAAAGCTTGTCCAGCTCGGAGCACGCCCTGACGAGCCGCTCTGTGAAGTAGCGGGGGTGGCTGGTGGCAAAGCGGATGCGCTTGATGCCCGGCACATCGTGCACATGTCGCAGGAGGTCCGTGAACGTCCATGCTCGGCGACCTGAGCCTGCAAGACGGTGAGCAGCCATTGCTACATGATCCTTCCAATGCTGCACGCACAAGGTGCGCCGCAGCAGAGACGCTCGTTTGCTGAGCCTCTACAAAAGCAAAGACCTTCGTCGGCATGGCAGACATGACCATCGTGACAGTCCGGATGCTGGGCGTGCACTGCCAGAACAGTGCGAATCAGGACACGGTGATATTGGTGCGAAAGCGCACCATCCTGGGCGAAGCCGGGCAGGTCCCGGCCATATGCATCGACGTTCTGCCCCAGGAGAGTGACCTCCGAGTACCCCGCCTCGCCCAAAGACAGCATCTCGTTCTGCAGAAGACACACCGTAGGTGTGGACCGGAGCTTGGAGCAAACGGAAAATTGCAGGCAATGCAGATGTTGACCCAGCTGGTTATTGGCAGGAAGCACATCAGGTGATCCACACCGGTCTCCAGGAGTTGAACAGCAGTATCGCAACAGGCAGCAGCAGGAGCCGCACCCTGATGGCGTCTGCCGTGCGGGACTGCTCCTGCCCACGCGTGTTAGGCACGACGCAGTACGAGCAGCGCTCGTTGCAGCCATAGATGACATTCACCCAGGCTGTTACCTAGCAGGTGAACAAGACAGGATCTCGGAGGCAACTCATACTGCTGGCAAAAAGTACATGCTCATCAGCACACTGCTGTGCTATGTTTAAGAACACTTCATTCGTGAGGATGCAACTTCGTGAGGGTGCAACTTGAAGTCCTCCCTGCATGTCACACCTCAGAGTCCCGCCTTGGGGTGGCCACGTCCTCTACAATATCCAGCGGCTCGGTGGCCACAACCTGGCTGCCAGAGTCCACCTGCTCGAGAAGCTCGGATATCCTGCGGGGCACAGTGGCTATGTTTAGGCAATTGTGTTGAGAGGTCGACCGTCTGCAGAACGAATGCGACCAGCATTGTTACAACAGCATTGTTGTAGGCCGTCACGGCAGCTTCTCAGCACCCCGCCAATTGCTGATGTATGTTCAGGGACGCTGCCGAGAAGTCAGAAACAGTACCAGCAGGAACGTCGGTGTCAGTCACCTGTTGGCATACTGGGGCCCCATGACCAGGTCCACTTCTGGCACCCGCCGCAGCAAAGCTGCGCCCTCCTGCTGCGCCACGCACCCAGCCACCACAATCTTGAGGTCGCCCATGTGCATGCGTTTCCGCTTGGCCTGAGCATGAAGGACGCCGCAATGAAGATCATAACATACACCCAGCTCATACACACTTGCCGTAGGCACTGTAGGTGTGCTGTGCTGTCTGTGGCTGTTGTTTCGACATGCAGCAGTGTCAGCGCACCTGCCGACCAAGCGCTGAATATACTTTCTGCTCGGCCTTGTCGCGAATGGAGCATGTGTTGTAGATCAGCACGTCTGCATCCGATGCATCCTCCACGCAGCCATAGCCAGCAGCCTGCATTGGTGGTAGTGATGATCAGCCAGGGTCATGGGCTGGTCAACATGTCTACCTCCATGATGGAAGATGCAGCGACCGCACTCACATAGTACAACAGCGTCAGCTACACTTCATGCAGCCAAACGCTCACCTCTAGGGCGCCAGCCATCCGCTCGCTGTCTGCAAGATTCATTTGGCAACCCATGGTGTGAATGTGGTAGTTTCCTCTGCTGGGAGCTGCCGGCTGCTGGCCATCTACGGCAGGCCGAACCAGCACCTGGCCTGCACCGCCAGGCGCGGGCATCGTCATGTTTCAGCGGGGTCCATGTTGAAGATGAACGCTTGACATCTTGCACATTTGCACAACATTTATACATGGCACTTCTGCCTGCAATGCCCAGCCGCACCGTCGCCGCAAAACTCTGAGGCTGCCTGCTCCAGGAGGGTGGAGCCCGCCATCTGTTCGATTGCATTGGGTAGAGAACGAGACGATGAAGGTGTCTGGCGGCGGCGGCCCCACATGCGCCGCTCTAGCCGCATCTGCTCCGGTCTGCATGAGTGGACAAGTGGTCTGCCACTGAAACCAGCCCCCGCGCACACGCGGGCCGACGCCCCGGTATCAAGCATGGCAGCCATACCAGCTCTGCGAAGTGTAACACAACCAACGAAGTCAAGGACAGTGGCTGTGTAGAATGCACCAAACCAGCAACATGTCTACGGTTCGCTGCAGTCGATGACGACTTTGCATCATGTTCCTCTGACGGCTCCAAGAAGTGCACCCACTTGCAGGTTGTTGCATGCGCGCTCCGTTCGATTGGGACACAAGAGCTTGTGCATATAGCCCTTACGGAGTTGTGTCCACGTGCAGAAGGAAGCGCAACAGTTTTGCAAACCCATATACCACCGCGTGAGCGGCTTGTGGAACTTGCGCCATGTCGTCCGCAGAGGCTGTAAATGCAGAGACGCCAGACCTCAAAGTCAAGAAGAAGAAGACAAAAGTGGACAGCGGCAAGAAGAAGGATCCCTTGAAAAAGAAGCGGAAGGCAGAGGCAGCCGTCAACTCGGAGGCTGGCAGCCCCGAGGTGCGCTGCTGGCGGCCAAAACATGCGCAGTCGCTTCCAATGACCATCTCGCATGTCCCTCGTTGCCACGGCGCGCCTGCGGAGGCTGTGGCACGGACTTGCATCTAGCACGAATGCCCTGCAGTGCACCTTGCAGCAACTGCTTTGCGGCCACAATCATGTAACAGCATGCACCGTGCTGCATTGTTGTCAGACGACTGTGTAATACTGCGAGCCGCACCCTCCCGCGTGTCTGTTCATCTCCCTACTGTGTGCCCCCCGCAGCCGGCGAAAAAGGTCAAGAAGCAGAAGAAGGCGGCCAAGGCGGTGGAGGCAGAGCCCGAGGCCACGCCTTCCACTTCGTCATCGCAGAGCGACCAGTCAACCATCGATGCCGCAGTGGCGGTGTCGCCGCCCGTCACAGCCGCCACAGAGCCCGCTGCCGAGGCGGACCCCCTGGCGCTCGACAACTTCAGCCTCAGCCCGGCGGTGAAGCAGCTGCTCAACGGCAAGGGCATCAAGGCCCTGTTCCCAATCCAGGTGCCTGTCGCCACGCAGTGTGGTGGGGAACCCCCTTTCTATTGCACCACCTTGGGGTGTCGTGCACCATGTGCCCCTCTACTATCACTGCCCTGACGAAAGTCGTGAGCATGGCCTGTGCAGGCGGAGACCTTCCAGCACCTGGTCAGCGGCTTCGACCTGGTGGGCCGCGCGCGCACCGGCTGCGGCAAGACGCTGGCGTTCGTGCTGCCCATAGTGGAGAAGCTGAAGGAGACGCTGGGCGCCAACGGCCGCCGCGTCTTTGGCCGCACACCCTCCGTCGTGGTGCTGCTGCCCACCCGCGAGCTGGCCAAGCAGGTACCGGTTTTGGAGGCTTCAGTCTGCAAAACACGATGCATTGTCTTGCGACCGGCAGTGGCAGCTGGCGGTCACTCAGCCCTGAGGCGCATGCGTGCTGTGAGGCCACAAATGTTCTGCCTCACTGGCAGGTGCACGCGGACTTCGAGCACATCGGCAAGGCGTTCACGGTGGCGACGCTGTGCGTGTACGGCGGCAGCCCGTACGGCCCGCAGGAGGGCGCGCTGCGGCGGGGGGTGGACGTGCTGGTGGGCACCCCCGGCCGCGTGAAGGACCTCATGGAGAAGGGCACCCTGAAGCTCGACAAGCTCATGTGCGGCGCGCTCAGCATTGCTGTCATGCAGCAATGGTTTGAGCGACATTGTGGCATTCAGCGAGCTTGCTCATTGGTGCAGTGGACCGCTGGCGCACATGTGTGCATGCATGGTGGTGATGGTTCTAATGGCAGGCCCGTGCTGCGCACACAGGTTCCGGGTGCTGGACGAGTGCGACGAGATGCTGAACATGGGCTTTGTGGACGATGTGGAGAAGATCCTGGGCGCCAACCTGGACAAGGCGACGGTGCAGACGCTGCTGTTCTCCGCCACGCTGCCGCCCTGGGTCAAGGACATCACGCGCCGCTTCCTGAAGGCCGACCACAAGGTCATCGACCTCGTGGGCAACGAGCGCATGAAGGTGAAAGATGCTTCAGAACGTTGACACTTGCAGATGTGGGCAAGCAAAAGGAGGGTTGCAACAATTTGTGCACTGGAGTGCAGGCCGTCAATGCTGTCGTGCGTGTCTTACCTGCTTGCTTGTACAATGCTGTCACACCAGGGCTCAGGCGGGTATAGACATATCTTGGTCGCCGTTTGGAACTGTCACCGCTCGGAAGTGGCCACCAGAGCTCATGGCGGCTTCCTGCTGTGCTGCAGGCGTCCACGAGCGTGCAGCACCTGGTGCTGCCGTCGCACTGGAGCCAGCGCAACCAGATGCTGCCGGACCTGGTGCGATGCTACGGCGCCTGCGGCCGCACCATCATCTTCACCGAGACCAAGAAGGACGCCAACGAGCTGACCAACGTGCTGTCGGAGACGTGCGGGGCGCGCGCGCTCCACGGCGACATCCCCCAGGTGCGCATGACGCTGCTTGGAGATGCCACAGGTGGTAGCTGTGGTTTCCAGATGCATTCATGAACCCTATCACAGCAGTCCATGAGACCATATGTGGGGATTCACACAGCATGCTGTTTTGCATGGCCGACTGTCAGATTGCTGAGCCAATTCCTGAAGCTTTGTTAAGCACGCAGCACCCCCCAGCATCTGTTGACGACCTGCAGGCAATGCCGAAGACAGCAATGGCATCGCTGACTGTGCTGTCGCCTGCTTTCCTCAGAACCAGCGGGAGACGACGCTGGCGGGCTTCCGCGGCGGCCGCTTCAGCGTGCTGGTGGCGACGGATGTGGCGGCGCGCGGCCTGGACATCAGCGGCGTGGAGCTGGTGCTGCAGATCGAGCCGCCCAAGGACCCGGAGACCTACATCCACCGCTCGGGTGGGCACCGCGCCATGTCATGTTCCCGAGCACCCTCCTGCATGTGACCCAGTGTTCACTGCTGGCAGAAAGCTTGCCTGTGCTCAGCTCGCTGTTCGAACAACAGTCTTTGACGTGTGTCATGGCAAGCATGGCCCGAAGCTTCATGCCAATGCGTGGCTGTAGGGCGCACGGGGCGGGCGGGGTGCACGGGCATCAGCGTGGTGCTGGTGGACCGGCGCAAGGAGGGGCTCATCGGGCTCATCGAGCGGCGCGCCGGCATGAAGTTCGAGCGCATCGGCGCGCCGCAGCCGCAGGACATGGCGCGCGTCGCCGGGGAGCGGGCCGCCTCCGCCGTCAAGGTGCGCCCAGCTCCGGCTGTGCAGCTTCTGCAGGATGGGTGCGCTGCAGCGTGGGGTAGTGGTTGCGGCCACCCTGCATAGGGTATTTCATGGCGTGCTGTCAAGTTGGAACAGAGACAGTGCTGACGTTGCCATGTCTGGCTGTGCAGGATGTCAGCGAGGACGTGGTGCCCTGGTTCCTGGATGCCGCCAAGTCGCTGCTGGAGGGCGACGCGCCGGGCGGCCCCGAGGTGGTGCTGGCGCGCGCGCTGGCCAAGATCGCAGGCCACACACAGCTGCGCTCGCGCTCGCTGCTGACGGCGCACGAGGACTTCACCACCCTGCAGGTGCTGCGTCAGCCGCCTAACCAAGAGCGAGCGGTTGGTGATGTTGTGCCAGCTGTAGCTCTGCACCTGCTGGTAAATTTGCTGGTAATCCCAGCATGTGGGTGAGCTCCCGAGTGGACACTACCATGTATGGCTTGGTCGTGCTCGTCACATCATCATGGCTGTTCATTCGCTGCAGTTCGTGGGCAGCACCCAGATCGACCGCCCAGGCTTCGTGTTCGGCTTCCTGCGGCGGTGCGGCGTGCCAGAGCCGACTGTGGAAGAGGTGCGCATGCCTGCCTCATGCCTGCTTCATGCCTGCCTCATGTGCGAATGCCTCCCTCAGCTGCGGTGTACTCATGGCTCAGCGCAGCTAATGTGCAACAGCTCCTGCTTGGTGCCCACGTGAGGCGCACACGCAGTGCGCACACTCCTCGTCACTGACTTCCCGCACCTCTGACTGCAGCTCAAGCGCATGACACTCACAGCTGACGGCAAGGGCGCCATCTTCGATGTGGCCAGCGACCAGGTCAGCACTCGACATCGCTTGCCTGCGTACCACTCCGTCCTGCAATCTGCTTCATTGCTATGCAGCGCAACTCTTCGTGGCATCAGGGGCGATGCATCAGCCGAGCATGGGCGGGAACAGTGCCCTTGCCTGCCGCAGGTCAAGCTGTTCATGGCCAAGTGTGGCGATGAGGACGGCAAGGATGGCCATCTCATCGTGCCGACGGCCCTGCCACAGCTCAAGCTGAAGCTGGGTGAGGGCAGCAGCAGCAGCTCCTTTGGCGGCAAGCCAGGTGGCTACGGGGGATCCGGAGGCGGTGGCGGGGGCTTCAGCAGGGGCAGTGGTGGTCGTGGGGGTGGGCGTGGGGGTAGCAGCTTTGGGCGAGGCGGCCGGGGGTCATTTGGTGGCCGTGGTCGGTTTGGTGGCAGGTAGTTGCTTAGCCGTCGATCAGCATCACAAGTGGGTGTGCTCAGGCACTTGCGCTGTTTCGACAGAAACACGCTTCAACAGAAGCAACTGTGTTTCCACATATGATTACATTGGATTGCATCTGAAGAAGTTTGGCTGTTCTACAAGTCTGCATCTGTGGCAAGCTTGACGGACACACAAGCTGGGCGGAAGTTTCTACATACATGTGCCCTGTCCCAAGATGCAATCGTTTCCTTCGCTCCTCAGCGGCCGCGGTTCATGAGGCGGTCCAGCACCACATTGAGGTCCACTGTCTTGCCGCTGTTCATCAGCTGCACTACCGTGTCACGGACCTCATGGCGCGAGAACCCCATCGAGGCCACCTGCAGAAAGCAATACAGTTGATACCACCATGAAGCCGCTGTCCAGAGCTGTCACTCAACAAGCGGTCCACACGGCATCCAAGCCGAACACAGTGCACAACGCACGCAACACGCACCTCGTCTATAACACGCTCGAGCGGCACATCCCGTGCCTGCGCCGCCGGCATCGGCTGGCGGGGCGGCCCACCTGTCGCCACATCAAGTTGTTATGCTGAGCACACACGACATCCGAGATGAGAAGGCCAGCAGGGACCAGGGCAATGTACAGGATGTAGTGACGGCTTCGTGCCGGCCTTCATCACCATTGCAGCGGCTGTGGCGTGTCACCTGCGGGGCTGGAGGGGGGCGGCCGACTGTAGGGGTCGGGCTGCGGGCCACGCCACAGGCCCTGCGGCGGGGCTGGTGCACGCGGCGGCACCGGTGGCTGCGATGCGTACTGCGCCGGCGGCGCCCCCATCTGTGCGTGCAGGGGAGTGCCGTTTGTTGCCCATCGACATGGAAGGGTCACATAAGGGGATGTGCAATGCGCACACGCCATGTGTCAGCTGACTGCCCGACAATCAGACGCGCAGCTTCACAACAGGATCCATGATGGGTTGTCCACAGCATCTGATCGTGCAGACTGGCAGTGGCATGAGGTGGTTAGAGGCACCCTGCATGCCGCCTGCTGTGCAGAGGTACCACTGTAACTCAAAGCGCAACTTGCTGCAGCTTATGAGCACCTGCTCGTAGCCCTGCTGGGGCGGCAGTGGTGGCGTGGGGGCCAGGGGGCGCGGCGGAGGCAGGTATGCTGGTTGCTGCTGGTGCACCGCCGGTGGCGGCGCAGCCTGGTAGCCCGGCTGTGGTGGCTCCTGAAGGACGCCAGAGTCCGGTTGGTCAGGAGCAAGGATTAGGCGGTGACACTTTGCAGTCACAGCTCAAGTGATTGTGTATTGCCGGTCAGTCAGCTGCTGCTGGACGACCGACACCCAGATAGCATGATGCTCAGCAAGCGGTGCCCACCTGCGGCCGAGAGTAGGCGGGCGATGGCTGTGGCATAGGCGGTGCAGAGTACTGGGGCAGCTGCGGGGGTGCCTGTGGGGCGCCAGGATACTGTGGAGCTGCTTGCGGCGACGACGCATATGCCTGCTGCTGCAGCGCAGGCTGCTGGTACTGCTGCTGCTCCGGCTGGTGCGGCTGCTGCATGGGTCCCTGGGCCTGCTGTGGCGGCGGTGCATGCTGCATCTGAGGCGGCCCCTGCTGCGGCAGCGGGGCAGAGTACTGCGGCTGCAGCGTTGCAGGAGGTTGCGCTGCCTGGGGCGCGGCCTGCTGCTGCGGCGCCGTTGGCGGGGCATACGGCGGCTGCGCAGCCGCTGCGGGCGGGGCCTGCGACGCCGTGGGCATGGGCTGCGCAGGCGGCTGCAGCGCGGGCGGCGCTGATACCTGGGGGGCGGAGGGCGCAGATGGGGCTGTGTTGACGGGCGGGGGCGGAGCCGGCAGCGTCGCCGCCTGCACATGGTGGCATCTCAAGTCCTCAGTGTCGTTTGGAGGGGGGTGTGGAAAGACAGCTGACTGTTTAGTTGGGAGTTGGCAGTGTCATAGCCTTCCGCAGATGATAGGTCAGTCTTACGCGCCTGCTCGTGTACAGTGGGCTGCACAGGCGCGGAGGCGGGAGCGATGCTCGCTGCAGGGCTGGCCAATTCGGAGGCGCCGCCGATGGACCCGTGCCTCAGCTCCGGCTGCATGGATGAATGAGGCAGGTGCTGCTCAAGCATATCAAAGCCATGGCAGCCACGGATGACAGGCATGTCATGTGAATTGCCTGCATAAACTAGGAAACCGTACCCTTGTGGCAAACTTCGCGAGCTCAGCATGCGTCTCTGCAAGCTCCTGCAGCGAGATGAACAGGCATTAAACATAGAGAAGGCTTGCCTCATATCGGTAATATTGGGTTGTGCTTGGGGAAGCACAGGGTGGTCATCCATCGCACGCCACCTTGCGGGCGCAACATGCACCCATGCATGACCAAACCCACAGCACTTGCACACCTGCTTGTCCCGGATGAGCTGGATGCCTCTTGCAAGCTCGCGGAAGGAGCGCTCGATGGTCGCGTTCTGCTCCTGCACAGTGTGTGTGTTGGCCTCGATGCTCTTGCCAAGGTCTAGGACCAGCTGGTTGAGATTGTCCGTGCGATCCTCCAATGCCTCCAGCCGCCTGTGTGAGGCACGTAAAGGCTCACGTCAGCAACTGCTGTTCCTGGACAGGCAGGAGCCACAGCCTGGGATGTGACCACGGTGTCGGAACGCTCACTTGTTCGTGTGTTCCAGAACGGTCTGCAGGCCGTTGGCGAAGCGCGACACGACCATCTCAATGATCTCCTGCGTTTCCCGAGCCTGCTTCTTGCCCAGGCCCTCGCCCATGGGCTTCAGACTCGGCCCGTTGGGCGTCGCACTCTTCGCTTCTTCAACGTCGAGTGCGGGCAGCCCGGGGGACGCTGCCACGGCCTGCGTAGTGCTGACCATCGGCAACACGGGCGGCTCTTCACTAAACATCAGATCAGGCTCGCCGGTTGGGTGGGCACCCTGACCCTGGTCAGCATTGCGCTCTTGCATGAGTTCAGCAAAGTAGTCCCTTTCGGCCTTGTCCTCTGCCATCCTGCAACCGTGTGGTCTGCGAAACCAATCCGATGCTTGTACAGCGCAGCGGGAGCAGTAGCCAGGTTCTCCGAGTGCAGAACGACGCTAGGATTCGCTGATGTGTATCGGGTGGGGTTTACAGATGACAAACCCGCTTCTGGTACTTGCAGTAGCTGGAAGCCTCCCGAGTATGCAGGCAGTGAGCTCAGGTTTTGGAAGCCGGGGAGTGCCCGTCGGCCCACCCTCTGATGTGATGGCATCCGCTGGGCTTACAACTATGCAGCAACTGATGAGCAAATCTATAAGCTAGCAGATGGTTGCCGGTGCTGGTTGCCGCTGCTTGCGGATGCGTATGCATCCTGACCACACTTGACGCAGTACATCCCACACTGGCAGAACCCCACACTGGCAGAGGGCAGCTCGTTGTACCCCTCAAAACACGTCCGAATTTGGGCCGGCACCCAGTGGCCGGCTGTCTGTAGCCGCCCGCAGGTGCTGCGCGAGTGAATAGTTGCTGAGCTCCAGTGCCTGCACCTTGTCATGGTACTCCTGCAGTGCACAGGCATACATCAGCAAACCAAGGAGACACGCATGGCAGGTATGCACCTGCTCGTTGCGGGGAAGGTGATGTCGCAGCAGACTGAGGCCAGCAGTAATGGCGGAAGGCACTGCATACAGCATGCAGTGGCGTAGCAGCCACCAGCAGGTTATAGGCAAATGCTGCACACCTTGGCAAGGGCACGCAGCTGGGCGACCTCCGCGTCGCGGCCCGCCATCTCCTGCAGGCGGCTGTTCTGGATGGCGACCGCGCGCTTCAAAATTGCATTGTCCCGCTGCAGCGCTTCCAGCTGCACACTGTCTGGCGCAGCCTTGGCCTGCAGCAAACAATGCCCTAGGCTGTTACAGGTGTGGGCATGCCAATAAGGTGCATACCGTTGTTTCAGGCCGGGAGAACGTGCATGACTCATGGCCGAAGTCGGCGTGCATATTTTGCTGCAGATCCTTGCTGGCATGCACACACATCCATGCGCACCTCCACAGCACTTGCATAGCCAGATCTTCACACAACAACATGGCAATGCCATACGCACACACGCCCACACCTGTGCGGTAACAGCCTGCTCGAAAGCCTGCAGCGCCTGCGCTGCACGGGCGCGGGCGTCTGGCATGTCCTTCGCCTGTGACATCGTGTGCACCAGCGCATCCACCCACTCCTCGGACGTCTTTGGCTGCTGGGCCTGCTGTTGTTGTGGCGGCTGCCGCTGGGTCGCTGCCGTGGCGGCTGCTGTGCTGGCGAGTGACGCCTCCGCAGCTGCGCCCTGGCTGGCATGCGCAGAACCATCTGCGCAGGACACAAGGTTGATGTTTTGCTGTTAGTGAAAAAGAAGCAACCGTTTCTCCATGGAGCAAGACGTGTATTTGTTGCTGCTGATGATTGTGCTGACATACGCATGCTGCAGAAGTGCAAGCTGCACACAGAAAGCCACACCTTGCCGAGGTGACGCTGATGACTGCGCGGCTGCGGGGCTGGCTTCCTCCTGAGCTTCTGCTGGTTTGCCCTCAGCACGCAGCTGCAGCTGTCCAAGGCGCTTGATGGCGGCGTCAATGTCGCTGCCACAGTCTGTCAACACCTGTGCGATTGTCTGCAACACCCAAACAAGCCCTCAGTTTCCATTGACATGCGCCACCCAATGCATGAACAAGTTCAGGATCAACGGCGACCAAGTCAGCTGCAGACTGCACGCGGGTTGTGTCGCACCTGCTCGTTCATTGCAGGGAACAGGCTATGCAGTGCGGCAATTGTCGTGGGGCCCACGGCATGAGCCGGGTCCACGGCAAAAGAACTCTCGCCAGGTGCGCAGCGTGCGGCAGACAGCACACGCCGTGCCTTGGCTGCCGGCGAGCTGCTGCAAGACATATAATACGTGCAATCTCAGTGCCGCCATGACACTCTGCTGCCCGGCCACTGCCATGAACTGTTGGCACACGCACGATATTGATGATGTCGGTGGGCATGTCAAGGCCAAGAAAGGCGCGTGCAGACAGAGCACCAGCCCAGTCACTAACCTGCGAAACTGAAAGGACTCGTCTGGGCCGCTGTCAGCGTCAAGGCCACGCTTGCCGTGCCGGCGGTGGGACTGCTGGTGTGCGTGCGCCACAACCGACATGTGACCAGCTACCACAGCCGCCAGCGGCGGCGCAAGGCAGCCAGCTCTGGCGCGAATGTGGCGCCGCTGGCCGCGCCTGGGAAGATGCAGCCACCACCGCTTGCCGTCACACCGCCCGCATTCTACTGCTTGCTGCCACCCAGAGAATGTTCAGAATGCCGAATTGCGCTGCTGTATACAGACCGAGTACCACCAACGCGTCCCTCACACAGCTGCAGCAGAACGCTGTTGTCGCGAGTTGTGTACAGGCCTCCCGACAAGTTTTTCTGTGCCGACAGCTATTGTGCGGAACACACGCAAATTGCCAAAACCGGTTTACACTCTGCAATGTCACCAGTTGTAACAGCCGAACAACTCCAAGCGGTGAACTGAATAAGGCACACAAGCAACTGCGTCCGAGGGCTTCCCAACTCGCTTGCAGCATCCGAGGGGCTCCCTTCTGCTTCCCTGCTACGTCCAGGTTGCCACGGCGTCAGGGCACAACACAATCTCGCGGATCCCACCACCGTCGCGATTCCTCAGCATTCTGCTCGAGGTCCTCAGACGGTGGTGCTGCTGGCCCGCGATATCCTGCGCCACCCTACGTGTTGTGCATCAATAAGTCGTAGACCGATCCACCACCATTCGGCTTGCTTCCTCTTCAGGCTGTGTAGAAGCAACGATCCGTCTAGTGATAGCAGAGCCCGAGTTGTTTGGTCACACCTTCCGGGAAGCTGGTGCTCACCTTGGCAAGCACCCAGCATGCTGCGGCGGTTGGCGCAGCGAGCGGGGCAACTTGCTGTTGTTGCGGCGCACCAGCACCGCCAGCCGCATTTACCCACACAGCGGACCCTGCAGGTGTCGTATGCCGCGTGGCCACGACATGCCATGTCATGCTGTGTTGCACACATGCATAGGTTGTGTGGCGCTGCAATCATAGCTGACACCATTGCCACAGGGCTTGCAGGCAGTGGCAGCGGTGTCAGCAGGAGCAGCATGCAGACCCTTTGCAACCAATAGTCACGACCTGTTCAATACGGTGAGTACAAGCACTTCCATGGCTAGGAAGGCTGCAGGCCAGGTGTTCCCATTCTAGCGGGAAATGGCATTGGTCAGCTTCCTGTGCTCCCCGCAGCACCGGGAGACGGACTATGGCGACGCGGCGACCGACTTCGACTTCACAGACGAGAACTATGAGCTGGTGGGGTCCGGATCGGCACCATGGTGCACTTGACAGGTGATCGGCGGCAATTGTAGTCAGCGGCAGAGCGCCGGTGCAATTTCCCGTGTTGCCTGGCGCAGGTGGCGGACATCATGTCGCGCTACCCAACGAACTACAAGCAGAGCGCCGTCATCCCGGTGTTGGACCTGGCGCAGCAGCAGAATGGCGGCTGGCTGTCGCTGGCTTCCATGAACCGAGTCGCCAATGTCCTGGACATGGCGCCTATCAGGGTTTATGAGGTGTGCACCTGAGGCTTGCATTGGCGTCAGCATAGAGACATAGTGCATGTAGTGTTGCACCGTCACTACCTGCTGCTGGCCAGCATTCATAGCATCGCTCTGGTACCTGCTTTGGCACCAAAAGCTGACGAGGATATTGTTTGGGATCCTGGATTAGACCCTGCTTGCCGGAAAACCCAAAATTTTGAGATACAAGGTGCCCCCGCACTGTGCTCCCTCGGACAGCACCTGACCGGTGCGCACACCCTGCGCAGGTGGCCACATTCTACACCATGTTCAACCGCAGCAAGGTGGGCAAGTACCACGTGATGGTGTGCGGCACCACGCCCTGCATGCTGGCCGGCTCCCGCACCATCCAGTCCGCCATCTCGGAGCACCTGGGCGTCGGCATCGGCGACACCACCGAGGTGAACACACCCACATGGAGCAATCCTGGGACGCCTCATCTGAAGAAGAGGCCATATTGCAACTAAGCAGGGAGAAGCAAGTACTGCACAGCAGGCATCTGTGGCGATGGCTCTCCTTGCAGCATGTCAGCTTTGGGCAGCAGCTCAACACGCTCTGCACGCTGGGGACTGCAGGACGGCGTGTTCACGCTCGGGGAGATGGAGTGCATGGGCAGCTGTGTGACGGGACCTATGATTGCCGTGGCGGATTACACAAAGGGCACGCAGGGGTTCACCTACACCTACTTCGAGGACCTGACGCCGTCCACAGCCGTCAAGGTCTTGGAAGATATCAGGGCTGGCAAGACGCCCAAGGTGAGCAACAACCGCAGCCTGGACTGTGCCAGTCGCATCGGATTGAGCAGACACTGGTCGCTGATGGAATGCTGCCCAGGTGCAGTGGTGTCTGAAGCTACGCATGGGCTTTCAGAAGTTGCATGCTTTCTACGACTGAGTGCCACATCATTACTGTGACGCAGGCCGGCTCGCAGTTCCGGCATAAGGCAGAGCCCGCAGGCTATGCTAAGGGCGACAGCTGGGTGCCTGGCAAGAACGTCACACGGACGCTGCAGGTGCACCGATGACGTCCTGGTGGCATTGCAAGTGCAGCACTGGCTGTAGCGTGGCTAGGTACTGTGCTGGACGACTTCAAGCAGACTGTGCAACTCAGTGGCTTGTGCACTGCAGGGCACACCGTCCGGCCCCTATTGCCGCGACCTGGACCCGCCGCCGCCGCCTGAAGAGACAAAGCAGCAGGCGTGACCTGGGTCTGTTGCCGTTGTTGCAAGCGTTGACAGCTCGACTGCAACAAGACGGCGTGAGGCAACTCGCGAGTGCTGTTGAGAAGACCGGAGTGGTTGCTGCATCGGGCAACCCGCTTGCAGCACTTCGTGGTGTGTTCAGGAACATCAGCTAGATTTACAGATGTATTCAGGGCAGGACTTAAGACAACTCGGGGTCCCTGGGTCGAATATTTACATGCTGTCCTGGCAGCATTGCAGTGACGTGGCAATGTACAGAGGTAAACAGCAGTACAATTACAGGCATTGCTGAAGTTCTACTCCTCGTCTGCCTCCGCATCATCTGCTCCATCCGGGTCTTCGAGGTCCAAGTATGCAACGTACGAGTGTGCCAGCTGCCCCAGGTACAGCCGTGAGCCCTTTTGCGCGACGGATGCCACCGTGCTGACATGTTGACCGGTGGAGTCCATGAGGAAATCCTGCACCTCTCCTGCTGGCGAGACCTACGGCATGTGCATTGCCACTTGAGTGCATCCCACAAGTACTCTGTGCAAACAGGCTCTGCTGAACATGTTGCCAGCAGTTCAGTAGCAGTCCCAGCATCCAGTCGCAGATTGCAACCGCATTGGAGCAGACGGCGCAGGCTGCAATGCACGACACCTTGACCAGGGCGGTCTGCGGCTTCAGCGGCGGCCGCTTGAAGCGCATGAGGTGCGCTGCCAGGGTGCGCAACGCCGGGTATGGCAGCAGCTTCTGCAGCAGGCTTGCGGGCGGCGCCACGATGCTCACCTGGCACATCAGTAGGTGGACGTCGCGCACGGCATGGACGCTCGTATGATTCTCAGACGCCACATGCTTGAGTCAGTATATGCAACTGCTGTGCTGCTGTCTGGTTGTAATGAGGGTGATCACGAGGCTTGCCCACCCAGAAGTTGCCATCCGAGGCCCTGCTGACGCCGTCAGGAAAGCCAGGCAGCCGATCGATCAGAGTGTCCACGGTGCCAGCCTACAACAGCACGCAATGTATGTGTGATCAGCACCTGCCAAGGCCGTAGCTATGCCCAATGCAACACGGCCGAACATGGCCGATGCGTGTAACCACGATGGCAATGACATGCTACCGCACCTTTGGGCCGGCCACATACACACGGCGAACGCGCATGGAGGTGGTCTCGGCAACCGCCACGAACGTTCCGTCCTCCGACAGCGCCACGCCGTTGGGGAACCACATGTTGCCGGCCACAACCGTGGTGCTGCCGTCACTGGGCGTGTACTTCACCAGCCGCCCTGTGGCGCCACCCTGCACGCCCATGATTGGCAGCATTGAGTCACCAAGTGACGACATCAAAGTTGCAGTGCATGCTCCTCAGATCAGAGCAGGGGCAGAGGTAGCAGTCAGGCAAGGGCGCCGCACGTGCAGCGATGTCATGAGGTAACCCCACATGGTGTCGTAGTACCCTTGCGCATTGAGCGCTGGTGGAACGATCCCTGAGTCTGCGTATACCAAGTACAAGTTGTTGGCAGAATGCATTGACGCTTTTGAGGGCCGCTAGGCTCTGAACGTCATTGGTCACCTACCCGAGAAGTAGACTCCACCCTCCTCGCTCCAGATGTCGATATCCTGTAACATGCGATCAAGGCAGTGATTTGAAAGTGCAGTATGCACATGCACCCTTGTTGCATTGGTTTGCTGACAGCGATGCAGCAGCCAGCCAGCCTGGGCATGCCCACCAGGTCATTCGGGTATCTGATCCAGTCGACTGCGGCAGCGCCGACTGCAGCCGGGCCGTCGACATGACTGGTGAGCAGCACAGGTCGGCGCGTGCCCTTCTCCAGCATCATCAGGCCCTGCATGTGCACACAATCTCAGCGCGTGCAGCATTGACAGAAGCAGCACTAGGTGAGTTTGCAAGCCCCCTGAGAACGATTCACAGGCTGGACGGTGAGGCCTCGCTCCACACAAGAGGTCCTCACCACTGGTGGGTGGCAAAAGATGAGGTTGCCATCCTTGTCAAAGTGCGCCCCAAGCGTGCGGCCCCCGCCGACATGTGCCACTGCTGCGGCGTGCAGCTGCGGCTCTGCCGACGGGCCCAGCTCCGTCGCATGCAGCACAGTGCCGCTGCGGTCGAAGAGGTACAGGCTGCCGTCTGGTGCCACCGCGATGGACTCTGCGCCAGCATGCATGAGACTGCAGCAAGTCAACGGCACACAAGCAGCTGCAAGCTTCAATGCTGGCACAGCCCAGAGGTGTGTCACTGCCACGAAGCCTCGCGACGTGCCTGAACCGTTAACTTGGCCGTCAAACACGCGCACTGCCTTGGTAAGCCGGTCATTTGGGCTGTACACGCCCTGCAACACATGGCGGTGAGATGAACACGCTTGTGGCTAAAAACTCGTTTTACAAAGACGCAAGTGCCATATCACCCACCTCGAACGGGCTCGGGTTAGGTAAGAACGACGGATCGATGCTCTGTGCAGGCCGGAATGCCGGGGCTGGCAGGTCCATTGACGTCAGGCGTACTGCATGGACATGCAAGAAGGACAGCGTGAGCGATTACGTACAGCCTTGATGCCCTAGGAGGACCGTCGTCAGTGTGCGACAGCGCGGGCATGTTGACATGCATGAAGAGGCAGCATGCCCGCATGCCGGACTCACCTGCCAGTGATGCAGCAATGGCCAGGATGATCAGACGCGGGTTCAACATGACGACTTGACAACACTGTTTGAATCGGTCTTATTAGCTTGATGTTCGTGGCAAGCGACTGCAACGGCAACTCAGGCGCTAGTCGATCAGCACCTCCAATGGTGATCTGAGCTGAGCATGTCGACCTGCAACTGTTGGCAAGCAAATGCAGATCACGGACGAAAGTGTCGTAGATATGTGAATGGACGATTGTCGCAGTGTAAAAGTTTGCAAAACCACTGGCAACCGGCTTTTCATCATCGCAATTGCAGTACGCCATGACAGATCACTGACGACAGCAGGACAGACACCCCAGCTGGCGCGAGTCCCTGGCCGCCGTCAAAGAAATGTACAGCAAGGTCGAGGCGCTGTAAAGCAATGTAGCTCTACAGGTCCTTGAAATAGACACGGTCGCCCTATGCTGTTGTGTACATACAATCTGCAATACCCTATGGGTTTGACACTGTGTGTCGATCAGACAAGCGTATGAGGTGGCGGCGCTTCCTCGATGACAGCGCCCCAGCGCTGCGATGTCACCAGCAGAGCAAAGCGCTCAATAGTGCCATTGTGGATGGATGAACTGCTGGTCGTGCTGACATAGTCAAACATGCCACGCACGTCCGTATACCTGCAAGGTGAAGAGGCGGCTGAGGTTACTGACCACGAACATCATGCAGGTACATTGTATCGCATGCTCGCAAACGCAAGCGTCATGACACGCATTGCAAGCGCGACTGCAGTACGCTTTACACACCCATCCTTGTGGAAGACGGCTGCATTGGTACCACTCCGCCGGGCAAACACCTTCACATAGGTTGCCACCGCAGCCTGACGCTCAGCGGTGCCTAGCAAGACGTGCAGCTTCTCAGGCGCGAGCACAGTCAGAAGGGTTGACACTGCTGTCCTGCCGCATTCCTTCAAAACTTACAAGAATAGCAGTGAGTCGCCAACGCCCGATGCCAGATGTGCATGTGTGTGCACCATGCATCCCTGGCACCTGTGTCAGCGGGCCGGAAGGCCTGCAGCAGCCCGGCGCGAGGCGTGACGCGGACATGCAGCCCGCTGGAATAGCAGCTGGCTGTGGTCGGCGGCACTCCCTCGGCGCGCGCCTCCACCAGCAGGCTGCCCCCGCCAGCGCTACAGAGCAGGCAGCAAGCACTAATTCGGCCCAGAGTGCGTGTGTCAAACCTTGCCAGCGTGCTGCTGCCGCATGTGTTTCTTACAGCGCCACTGAGAACAGCATTGTGAATGGGCACACACTAGCCGAAGTCATCTACATGGCTAGCTGATGACAGCACAGTCCGGGGACCTGACACACGATACAAGCAACACATGCGCACCTCAGGTCAGGCAGCAGGTTTGCAAGGGTGACAACCGTCTCCTCCTGCGCCTCGCTGAGTTGAACTTGCGCCGCTGCCCGCGGTTTCACGTAGGCAGGGTTGACGCTGCCGTGCCGGCTGCCGCCCGACGCCAGGTTCTGTGTCAACACTCGGGAATATCATCGGGCCCCGACACACACAAGGAAGACGCTATGGCAGCAAAGATGGCTCAGATGCCAAGGTTTGGACCACGTCTGTCCTGTGAAGTGCACACCTGCAGAGCATCTGCAGGCAAAGAAGACACTGGCAAGAAACACAGTGCTGGAATGCGATGTTCCAGCTGGCCAGCTGATGCAGATGTGTCACCTGGCCGAAGGGCTGTGCAGAGAACAGCACCTCCACGTCCATCTCATACACGGCCACACTTGCAACTGACAGGCCGTGATGCCGCAGGGTGGCCTGCCCAGGTGCTGGGCCCGATGCGACGGCCAGCGACGGCAGCTGCTGCTCGGCCGGACGGCTGTCAGCCTCCCCTCCTGAACAGAGGATGCACGTTGTCTCGCACCGCAGGTTCGGGTTTGAGCGCTCCGAAGAAAGGTTCAGGATTCGCTGCACCTGCTGAGGAAGTACCCTGGGCGCCAGCAACCACCTCCCTCAGCTGCGCCCAGCGAGCTGCCCAGTGCCTATCTGCCACATTGCTGTGCTTGTTCACTGCAGCGGCTGCCACGGCTACATCCAGATGTTCTGGCGGTGCCGCCAGCGCCAGCCACGCCGTCATGTAGTCCATCTGTTCCGTTCAATTACAACACGCTATTGGAAATTGCTGACATTAGTTTAGACCTGCCTGGCATGGGTCACAACATATCATGGCACACAGTCCCACAATTTGGTTCTCTTCAGGGGCAGCAGCATGTGGTGTGGTCATGCAAGAATGCCTGCACCAAAACATGGGTGTGACACTGAGCGCTCGCCTGCATGGCGGGCAGGCTGCCTGAATGTGTTCGCAGGTCGGCAAACAGGCCCTCTGCCTCATCAATGCGGTCCTGCAGGAATGCAGAACGCTTGAGCTTCCCGCTTTGCCAAACCTGAAACATCAAAGAAAGCAGCATACACATGAAGCATTGCAAGCAGCACCCATGTCGTGAGGCGCACAAGATCCGTCATTTGTGTAGCATGCAACCGCTAATGAGCTGGCGGACTTCATCGTGTGGCTTGGCTGCTGCGCAGGTGAGCAAAGCCAGCAGTGTGAAGACGCGCCTGAGCCAGCAGGAAGATGGCGGCCTTGAGCCGTTCGGCGGGTGGTGGCGCCGGCTGCCGCGCCAGCGACCCTAACACCTGTGCCCACGCCTCGCGCAGGGCGCTGTCCTCGACGGCAGGGCGGCCGCCCAGCGCGTGCGCGCGGCGCGCCACCAGCGGCCAATACTCCTTGTGCTCCTGACGCAGCGGTGAGACCACTTGGGATGACGCTTGGACCAGTCATCAATTGTCGTGCACTGGTGACCAGGTGGTCGCAAGCCCAGGTGCCCAGGTGAAAGCCTGCAAACCCGATGCAGGCCCGGCATCAGATACATGCTGTCAGCCTTGACTTCTTATCTTGTCCATTATGCCACGTTGCCTGCCTGTACTGGCATGCGCAGCAGCGTTGTCTCGACCGGGGGCGTCAGCTTGCTCCGCAGCGGTTCCAGCGTCACCAGCAGCTCCTGCAGAGCGCGCTGGTCTCCGTGCATCAACGCAAGCCGCCTGCACGAGCAGCCACAGTCTGGTTCCACACCCGTGACAGTGGAGCTGCTCGTTGCTGCAGACCAAGGTCTCTCTACTGCAGGGGCGTCTGGGGTTGTACCCTTGTGAAAACCGGTTCACGTCAGCGCTGAGCGCATGAAAGCGCGCAGCAATACGACTGGATACTGAAACTTGCACCACAGAGTGTCGAGTTCAATGCCCTTCCTCAAGAGGTTGCTCACCACAGCTCAGGGCACCAGGCGAGGCGGGCTCGCAGGGCCTCGATAGCAGCCGCAAAGAAGGCATGGCGGCGGCAACGCCTTTGAAGGGCCGGCAGGTGTGCTCGCGCCAGGTCGCCTTCACGCAGGTATTCCAGCAGATCCTGCAGTGGTAACAAAGGGTCCAGCTTGGTTCAGCGGCAGCGGTGATGATGTGGGCAGTGTGCTGTGGCCAGCCTTTGCCTGTGTTGATATGTAAGGAGCAGTGTCTGCATCTTGGTTGTATACCTCATCGGATGCAGTTCGGCTGAAGGTACCCCAGTCAAAGCCGGTGGCAGCTGCATTTGCGAATGCTGGGCTATGCTCAACAGCAAGCGCGTGGCCGGCATCTGATGCTGCCAGCATGCGGCTGTCGCGGCTGACTGTCACCTGTGACACATGTGCCCCTTGATAAGAGGGCGTTCTAGATAGCTCTCTCACCCTTGCAGATGTTGAGCTGCATAATTGATGCAAGCATGTCAACGATGTGCAACAACGCATTTCGAGCCAATGGGTGGCACGCAAAGAAAGCATATCTCCGAGCTGTATGCTCGCTGCAGGTGAGAGGAGTTGGGCGCACAGGAAACTGATGGTAGCTGGATGGTGTCTCCGAAGGTTGTGGAAAGTAGAAGGGCAGGTCCAGGGTTGTGGAAGTGTATGGTGCGAGGTTGACGCGGCTGCACCATGCAAACGGCTTCTGCTCCAGCGGCCACGACCCCTGCACATCCAAGTCAAGCCAATGGCTACATATGCGGTGCTTACAGGGAACTGCTTGCTGCTGTGCTGAAGTGCAACAACTCTTCAGCATGTTGTGACGCCTGCAGCTATGACAACGATTACCAAACGAAAGTCTCAGCCAAGCACCTGAGGTACTTGTGCCAGCACATCAAGCGCCAGCGGCACAGCCGACACTGATGAGACAATAATATGATACCCGTATGGCCGGCCCACACGCAGTGGCCCATTGACTGCACGTTCCACCTGCTCCCCTGCAGCCACATATCAGCCGTATCACAGCCGCCTGTGCTTTTGTACGGTAGCCTATTTCGCAGCAACACCTCTGCTGCAGCAGCTGGTCTGCAGATGACACATGCAGGCGCTTAACTTGCCTGTGGCTTCGTCTTCCACGTAACGGTCGACAGCATCGTAGAGTCGCTGCACCACAGACACGCTGGCGCCAGCACTCGTGCCAGACGTTGTCGCATCTGCGTCGCTACTGGCCTGAACCTGTATACACAGCATCTGCGGCTAATAACATGGCTAGTTGACAACACAATGCGCACAGCAGCTCCCTACTGGGCTGAACCGAATGGCCACGTGCACTGATAACCTGCATGACATTTTGGGTGGATACATTGCATTAGATCGGAAGAGTTTGTACTTGGCGATGGAAGGCGATTGCTGGGGCAGCTGCAGTGATGGTGACGCCGCCTGCGCTGCTATCCACAGTGTGCCCTCCAGCTGGACCGCTGAACCCAACGCCTGCCAGGGATACATGATAACCTTACTTCACGTGGCAGTGGATCCAGAGGATACACCCCTGTGATACAGCAGGTGCAACATACACAAACCGGCAGCACCTGGGTGCCGCGGAGCTTACATGTGCATCCTGTTCAAGGCATGCTAAGTACATGTTTGACGGCAGCAATGGTGTGCAAGAGATAGCCGACAAGTCTTGCCTGTCACGGCCAGCGCAGCGGCGGCATCTGTAAAGCTGTGGCCGGCGTGGGCGAGGTGCTGCGACAGGAATGGCCTTCCGCTGTTTTCAGCCAGGTGTGCAGCGTAGTCTGCCCAGAATAGCGACTCTGGGATTCGTGTTGCCGCCTGCCTGCAGACATGGCAGGCAAGCTCACCATTAGCACCCAGCAGGTGCTAGGATTGGGGGCGTGCTGCTGTCCCAATCCCATCTGCGCGTGACACCCAAGGTGGCTGGGCACTTGGCTACATATGTCAGTACCATGCGCACCCAGTGCTGCCTGATATTGCTGGCAGCTGCAACCTCCTCCGGCGCTTCCAGAACCCAGCTTCTACCCACTCCTGTAAAACAAGCACATGAAAAGCATGCAAGCAAGCGCATCATCACAAGGGAAGAGCAGGCAGATGCAACATCATGCAGCTGTTGCACAGCACCGCAGTATGTCAGGTCTGCCGCGTCAGGCAGAACAGGTGCATGGTCGGAGGTGAACACGTAGGGAGTACCTGTGTTGGTTCCGGTGGCTGGTATGCGCGCTGCACCCGCTGTTTCTGGCGTAGCGCCAGGTCCGCATCATCAGCACCACGACTGCCCTCTACCGTCCCACTCCCGTCTTCGTCGTCCAGCAGCTCAAATCCCATCTCGGTTTCTGCGCCACTGCCCTCGTCTGCTCCATCAAACAGCTCCCAGCCTTCGGCCTGCAGGAATAGGCCGTTCACTCAAGTCTGTGGATGGCAGTCCCACAGCACGTGCACCTGCTGCACATTGCAGCGGCAGGCCTGGGGGCAAAGGGGCGAACACCTCCTGCTGCACTGAAGGTGGCACCGCCAATGCACATGTTACTTTCAGACTGCCGTGCAGGCTCACCCCATCTCCTTCCTCCTCATCATGATGGTCATCATCAACAGGCGCGAAGGGAGAAAAGGATGCCCTGCGGCGTGCCGTTGGTTGCCCCGGCGGCGGCGGCTGCGGCGCTGCGCCGCCAAAGAGGCTCGCGCCGCCAAAGAGGCTCGCGCCGCCGCCGCCTCTTGGCGCACCGAACAACCCCATGGCAGCCACGGGCGCTGGCGGCGACGGGGGTTTTGCTGCGGAGTGCACGCACCCCCATTGAGCACAGCGGCATAAGCAATATGGCAGCAGGCAGAGGATTGCATGAGGGTAACAGCCGGGTTGACACAGTGCAGCTCGCTTCACCTGCCCTGGCAGCATCCTGCTTCCAGGACTCCAGCTGCGCAGCCACGCCGCCCCCCTCGTCGGGGTCTGCCCCTTGCAGCGCAATGTCGAAGCGCCTCCGCATCTCTGCTGCCGTATGCCTGCAGACAGCACTTATTGCGCGTCCCCTGCAGCAAGTTTGCGGCTGGAACAAACGATTGCTGCAATGCAGCCGCATCGGCTTCGACACATGATGGAACCTCTTTCACATGTTCAGTCAGCATCATCTCTGCAGCCGGTGCAGCATTGCACCCATCGTGACACAGCAGCGCCCCTTTGAAGAGAAGCATCACGTGTTCTGGTAGTTCTTTGTCAATCCTGCGGCACATATTTACAGCGCGCCCAGTCTGATGGGCTCCACGCAAGCCCTCGCTAGCCTGACGCATCAAGGTGTGCAGCTTGCAGCAGTGACAACACCTCTTCATACTGCACCTGTCCCGCAGCGCATGTCGGCAGCGCGCCGCCATGTCGGCGGCCAGCTGCTTGGCAGTGCCGGCCGCAGCCGCAACCAGGCATCGCTCCAGGGCATCCAGCTGTGCATATGCCGCGGGGGTGCCGTGGCGTGCCACCAGCTCCTGACGCCGCCCCAGCAGCCACAGGTCCGTCGGGTCCAGCTCGCTCTCCAGCTTGTTCTACACCAGGCAGCACGGCACTGGATGCAACCGCGTGGATGCTGGCAATGAAGTGCAAAGCCAGGGCTAGGCAAGCTTTGCATGATGTACAACTGATGCTAAAGCTGCAGGGCAAGCTCGCAGCAATCTGACCAGTTGTGCACCTGCAGCAGCGGCAGCACTGCAGACTGAAACAGTTCCGGGTCGCGCTGCTGCACGAAGAAGTGCAGCTCATGGCAGGCATGGTCCCGCAGCCTGGCCAGCTTCTCAGCAGGGCTCAGCGCAGCCCACTGCGGAAGGAAGTCGAACTCGCGCCAGAACTCGTGCTCCTCCCTGCAACAATCAAGTGGACATGTCCGCCTCAGGGTGCATAAGGGCTGCCACAATCTCCTGATCAAAGTGGCAACGCTTCCAAGCTGCAACTGCCATATGCAGAGCTGCCCGGCACAGACACATTTGGTCATCCGCGCTCACCCTTTGTCGGCCAGCATGGTGCCGTACAGCGTCCACAAGTTGGCGGCATCATCACACAGGTTGATCTTTGACGAAGTTGCGTCAGTGATGCGCAGATCAGTGCCCGGCAGCAGCACATTTACAGACGAGACCTGAAGACAACAATACAGATGGTCAAACCGTCTGTCCTTTGCATCAGCAGTGCTGTACAGAAACCTCACCATCTCACTTCGCAGGCACATGTGCAGTGCAAGTAGCACCAGCAGCATGCATTTGGCATGACAGGACCAGCACAACACACCTGAATGCAGCAGCTGTGTGCGGCGAGGGTGCGCACGAGGCCCTGGTCGCGGATTGGTGCAGGGTCGGCTTGGCGATCAACGGTACCAAAGCGGCTGGCCACCTCTCCTGAGGGCAGCAACACAATGTACACAGGACTCAGAGGAGCCTCCGCAATCCTCTGCAATAATATGTGTCAGTGCTGTGCTGTTCGCGCTCTATGCCTAGGGGCCCAACCTATGTGACAGTGTGACGAGCGACAGTTGAGCACATGGCAGGCACCTGCAGGCATGACTGCCACGATTGACACGGCTGTAAACCCGCCGTTGGCAAGGTCCACTCCATGTTGTAGCAGGGCTTCCGTGGACAAGTCCAGCTTGCCATCTGCTCCCACCTGATGTGATCACGAGAGAGTATACACAGAGTGAGTGCCTCGCATGTCAGCCTGCTCATGTTGAGGTACGGCGCCACATGCTGGGGAATGGCATCATATGCAGAGAGGAAGGCTGTTATGCATGCACCTTCAAGTTTGACAGCAGCGCAGGGGCTGTGCAGAATCCCAGACGAGGTGCTGTCAAGGCGCCCCTGCTGCCAAGCTGCTCAGACATCATTGTGGCACCGAAGGCACACGGCGCAGCGCGCTTCCTGAGCGCAGCCTCATATCCACTGTCAGCGTCGTGCTCCTCCCCACCTCGTGTTTGCCTGCGACCAGACAACCATCCAGAGATCAAGTGTGCGCGTGTGTGTCACTCACCGTGACATTGTGGAGGTATCTTGCTGGACCAGCCCTGCCAATGGTAGCGCACCTTGCCTGAGTTACGCTGTACACCCTCATCCCGGCCAGTCATGCATTCAGCAAGTCATACAAACCCTGCATGATCCACACCTCTCCTCGGCAGACGTCTTGCGTACTGCCCACGGGTGCACCAGCAGCGAGGGCTTCGCGCACTGGTTGCCCGCGCGGAGGTTGCCCTGCAGTGCTGCAATGGAGCCGCCTCAGGCAGTGGTTGCAAGGCTCCTTGACAGTCCTTTCAGTCTCAGATGGCATCTATAAAGGATGCCGTGGCTACTGTACGAGACGCACCTGCTGCTCAAGTCGGCGGCGCTCCAGACAGTAGCGGGTTTCCTCCGACAGCCGCTTGCTGCTGCTGTATGCGCAAACTCGCAGCGGAAACTCCTGCTGCAGCTGCGATGGGGGCGCAGCGGTGGCACTTGCGCCATGAGACAGCTGCTCATGCGGTGCTGTTGGCACAAAACGTGAGAGTGCGAGCGTCACGCGTGCTGCGCCTGCTGCAGTCCCCGCCAGGTGAACATGGAGTCCCTCGAGGCTGGAGACCCTCAGTTTGACAACCTGCATCACATTGTTGTACGCATACATCACAATGCGACATCTGCAAGGACTGCGTGTGCATGGTCCATGGATACAGGAAGCCATGCCAGAAAACTTCGTCAGCAGGCGGCAGAGCGTGCCTCGCCTTGTCTGGTATTGAAAAGCACCAAGCATGCTACCCAATGTACTGCACAATGCACTGCTGCACAACTGCACTGACAGGGCTTTTGCAAACAGGACCTTCCTGCGCATGAACGCAGCAGCTCGTCCAGAGATTCTACAGAGACCCACCCTGAGGGGGTTCTGCACCGACTTCGCTGACGCCATGTGGTCTCCAAGCAGCAGGGTAGCACTTCCGCGCTGCAGCTCGCCGGTTGAGTGCAGCTTGACTGACAGGATGTCTATGCACTGCAAACACCATCACACACAATTCAACACCTTCAGCCCCAGCATTGAAGTGCTGCAATGCAAGGCTTATGAGGCACACGCTGTCGCGCGTCTGATGTTGCTCGGCAGCATATCATGTGCAACTGCCAGGCACACCTACATACCTGGTCTATGCATGGCACATACAGCTTGTGTGTGCCTTCGGGTAGGTCCTGCAGCGCCAGGCGGCCATCAGGCGTGATGCTGAGGCGATCTGCCAGGTCGTCGACAGCTCCGCCGGACTGCAGCTGCCCATCGTCTCGCTGAGCACTGCGGCTGCTGCCGCAAGGTGCCGCCTGCCTCAGCAACTGAATGCCCTCTGATCGCAAGAGGGCGACGTCTGTGGCCAGTGGCGTGTAGTCAAGTATCACCTGCGAGTGTTGGGCAGCGGCAGCAGCCTCACAGACAGATGTCGGTTGCTCACGCTCCGCTGTATCAATGGCACCATGGATGCCCAGCTATCACAGCAGCGCTCATTGTAAGCAGGGTGCACCTGCTCTGGGCTATCAGCCGCTACTGTGAGGCAGGTTGGCAGCGACGGTGGGATAAAGGGCAGCAGCCACTCACGCTCTGTGCCTGAGCCCAGCTTGGCAGTCACCCTACTGATGCCATCTGACAGTGTCCCCAGCGAAATCTCGCCCTCAGCATCTGCCAGCAAGGAGCTGATTGTGAGCGGGGGTGCTCTGTGTCATCCATCAGGGCGGCAACCAGTACCTTGCCATGCGCTGTACGCCACTCCCTGCAAACGTGCTGCGCTTGCACAGCGCTGCACCTGTCTGCAGCCGAAAGGCCCTCGAGTATCCCGGCACAACACTGTGCTGCAGCTGCACCGTCACAACCTGCTTGGGAATGGGCTCTCCACACCTGCGCATTTTCACATATGTAATCGTCAACTGGACTGCATGTGCCATGGGAACCAAGGCTGGTTCCCATGCAGGTACAGGTGTGGCACCATAGCAGTCAGAGTCAACCTGCCCAGCGTCTGCAGCATGAAGCTGCAGTCTGGCTTGCACCGCAGGTGCACATCGCCAATGACACTGCCACTGTCCCTGTCGTTGATGTCCCACCTGTGTAGCAATGCCAGGCATTGGCTACGCAGGTCTGTCTTCGATGCGACCTGATAACAGTTGCTGAGGCAGTACACAGTGTTGGACCTTCCATGCCAGCCTTCCTTACCGATGGAACTGCTGCACGGTCTGAAACTGCTCGCCGCCAGGCGCAAGCAACTCCACCCTTGCAGTCAGCTCAGCTGCAATGGCTGCGCAGCGCTCTGGCAGGCGTATGTCAAAGACGCTTGCCTGCCAGCAGAGAGCATGAGCATTGTTGCGTGTGTTGGATCAGCAGAGCATCATACGAGTGATGGCTTTGCAATGTCATGTTGCACCTGCCCAGATCCAGGGAGCTTGAGGTCCCTGAAGGTCTGCCGACTGTCGATGCCATCACAGTCCGTGAACACCACTGTCAGCGCGACGTCCTGCACGCAAGCACGACACACTGCGCTTGGTGTGGACCTTGCTGCTAGAGTGCCACAAAGTTGCAGTGAAGAGGCACCCACTGCTACCAACGGCAGTCCGCAGCAATGTGCAAAGGACCTGCAGCAGCTGCAAGGGGAGGTTGCCACCGTCCGGCCAGCGCAGGGCAGCCCACACCAGCAGCGGCGCCACGGCTCCTGGCTGCAGCGCTTCTCTGTCCGCCCAGAAGCCTGGAAGTGATAGCTCTGCTGAGAGTTGCTATTCTAGCTACATATTACATATTATCATCGGCATGCATTAAGCAATTGTCGATCACGGAGTCGAGTGTTCAGCAGATATGCACAGGCCAGGATTGTGCAGCAATGCAGGAGCACCTGCCGCCAGATTGTAGCTTTCGCCATGGAGGTCCAGTGTGTCAAGCACAGCAAAGTCATTGGCCGAGATGAGCACGGCCGGCTGCGCGCCGCTGTGTGATGCGGCAAAGGGAATGACGGCCTCGGCTGACGCGGCATCCACAGGGTACTCTTCCCCATTGACCCAGATCCTGTGAATGCAGCACTGGAGCAGTACAGGCTGTGATTATCATGCGTATTACAGGCAGCCGAACCCATTCGTCCTGTACTCCAAGTCCTCTAGGAGAGCATTGACCCTCATGCAGCACTGCAAATTGCGTAGAGCATACCTGCCGTCTGTCACAATGTGCATGCTGTCGTCCAGGATGGTGACTGCAGTGCCAGCAGCACTGACCCTTGCAACACGGTGCAAGCTGCCTTTACGAATGACTACACGCGACTTGAGCCCGCCACCAACCGCCTCAACGACAAACACACCGCGCTTGCCCTGCAACCGCATAGAGCAACATCTGAAAGATCTGCTGACGATGTGGTTGGCAGTTGCAGCAAGGAAACAACTTCCAGATGCGGGGTATGAGAGTCGGACTATGATGTGAGACCTGCAGATCGTCCAGGTGGATTCTCTCACGGTGCTGCTGCATCGCAGGATAGCGTGCAAAGTCGAAGCTCTGCTCTGACGTGGCTCCCAGGCCCTCGAGCGGGATGGTGATGGGCACCTGCAGCACGGAGAAGAAAGCTAAAAGGTGTGCAAGCAGCTGCACGCTTGCAGGTTGTGGATTTGTGTCGATGTCATGTGTCATGTGCAACGTGCGGCGCATTGGCGGTGCCTCACCTCAGATTTGTTGGTGGTATAGTATGTGCGCGTGTTGATGTCATAGACCTTGACAAGCAGCGTCGCCACGTTTTTGACGTCCAACTGCAAGATGACGCTATCTGATGCCTTGGCATGCTTGGGGTTGCAGGGTGCAAAGGAAAGCTCCACTCGATCCTGCGTGTGCAGGAAGCTGCCTTGCATTGAAAGGGCTACCCCTGACATTGCTGCCCAGGATGCGCACACGCGTCGAGCAGGCACAGTCAGACGAGTGGCTGTCAAGCGGCAAGGCCAGGACGCACCCACCTGCAGCTGCTGCACATCTGGAAAGTACTGCCGTGCAGCAGAAGGTTTCAGTCTCTGCGCATGTTCCTCAGCATTGCCAGCGCCTGGACGGTCACCCGAACAAGACATCCTCAGAGGAATGCTCACGAAAGTGCTCCAAAGCAACTGGGACAGCATCCAGCAGGATCTGACCTGCCAGCAGGCTTGTCTCTGCGACCATGCGAGCCTCGTACTCCACATCAAACAGATCTCTCCATTGGCTCCTGCACGCAGCAGATGTGCACTTTGTTTGTTTAGCTTGTCAGCACCCCTGCTCCTCCGAAATGCTGCAATACCTCTTTCAGCATGACCCGGAGTCACAGTTCGACTGCAGCCTACACTAGAGGACTCGAGCACCTGACGGTGTCCAGGTCGCCAGACGCCAGGTAATGTGTGATGACGCGCCGCATGTGGCGCATCTCAAAACGCTGCAGACCGTCGCCAGTATCAACCTCAAGTGCCTGGCCTGTCCAGGGCGCGTCTTGGTACCTTATGATCAGATCTCGCTGGTCGACTCTGCGATTTCATGATTCAACATAAAAAAGCGTGCGCCTGACTGCGTACTGTGTGCAATGCCCATGGCATGCACCAGGCCAGACTGCTCGAACGGTGCACAAGCGTAACACTGCAGGTTGGTCCACACGCTCACTTCTGCCATGGCAGCGGTCCAAATTTTGATCCGCCACGATGAAAGCCTGCAATATGGCCACTGCGGCGGACATACTCGATGAAGACCCCTGCTTCTGCAGTATCGGCCTCCTCCAATAGCTGCAGGCGTGCCTGCAGCAGCTGCACCCGCAGCCAGCTGCCCTACACATACGATGCAAGGCCCACTGAAACCGTGCAGAATACACAGTACCAGATGTGTTCACATGATGCATGATGCGGTAGCCTTGTCACGGAACTGTGCTTGGTTGCATGCATAGATGGGGGTTGCCACCTGAAGCGGCAGGCTGTCACAGAAATGCTGAACTTTGTCAAGGAACACGCTACGTTGCGCAATCGGTGCCTGTCCAGCAGGCTGCTGCGGATACATCTTCAAAACGACAGCCGCGACCCAGTCGTTGCTGCTCTTTGCTTCTGGCCACATATCAGCTAGCTGATGCAGCTGTAACAGTGTCAGTTGTCCTACAGGAACTTCTCTCATGGCAGTGTAGGCCTGCATCAGCAGAGCAGTCATCGGTCTTGCGTGTGCATGTAGGATGCATGTGCAGCAAGCGACCCTTTGGACTCTGTGTTGCAACACCACGCCATGACTGCACAGGGAAGACGATGTGCTGCACAGCCAACTGCAATCTTACCTTGTCCTTCAGACACTGAGCGACGAAGGCCACCACTCCCGGCAGTGCTGCAGCGTTCCCAGAGGCTCGCAGCATCTGCCAGCGAGTGCGCTGCCACTGCCCAGCAGCACAGGCTTCCTGAGCTGCCTGCGGTGGCGTCTCCATGGCAAACAGTTGCATTCTGTTGAAGTCCGTCTGCTGGCCAGCGCCATACGACCCATCCGCCAGTCCGGCACCAAGTGCATGATCTAGAAAGCTCTTGCCATTGACCTGCGAGAGGGCAGTTGACCAGCGTGCTCGTGTTGTTGTACTCCAGACTTTGGAGGCGCTGGATCCCAGAGTGGACGTACTTGTCCATTCAGGAGCGTGAAATGTGAAGCAGGGACGACTCTTTGAACTCGCCTGCTCTGGCAGCAGGTGACTTGGTAGCGCCTGCTGCTCGTCGCTTGGCTGTTCGGCACCATCGCCATCCGCATTCTGTTCAGTTTGTCAGTGCAACAGCCTGATCTGTCTGGCGGCTTGGGCCCTTTAGATAACGATGACAGATGAACAACATACGCAATACCATCAGCACTGCTGCAATGTTCGCGGTGACGGGAGCAGCACCTTGATGCCTTCGTCGAAATCAATGCCTGCCGCCAAGCGCAGCTGCTCCAGAATGTGTGACCTCTGTGGGTCATAGCCGTTGGTGCTGTCCCACAATGCCAGCAGCAGCCTGAGCCGGAGCTCTTCGTAGTATTCACGATGCCGCATGCGATGCAAGGCGTCCACCTGCCGTTGCGCCGCCTGCAGGTCACCAATGTGCACCGCCTGCAGACCTGCACGATGACACATTGCGCCCGAGTTGTTGACCCAAACGATATATAAACCTCGTCGAGCGCTGGAACACCAGAATCGAAGAATTGCAAGATGTAAGTCAACACGCCTGTGAAGAACGCCTGCTCAGCCGAGCCTGGCGCCCACACACTCGAGGCAAGCGCCTGCTCTCTGTCATGCAAGGCGAAACGTTCCAGTGCAGCAAGCTGAGAATCTTCCATCACAAAGCCTCCCAGAGCTGCTGTAACATGTGATCAACTCGATCACTAGGCGACTGCTGGCGTGTATCTACCAACTCTCATCGTCTGCGATCTGAACAGGAATTGCGATACAACGCTGTGAGGCGCCGCTGACATAAGACGTCCTCTGTGATGTCCCAGTTGGACAAGAATGTGTATGATGTCCTTACACACAACTGCACGCTTTCGTGTCGAAATAGCTGTGCTGCCATTGAGTTCATGTACTCGTACAGGAAGATTGTACGGGAAAACCTCAGACCTAACCTGCATTGCTGCAGGCCAAGTGCCAACCAGCCTGCGCTTCCTCCATCATTGCACTCGTGAGTGCCAACGCAGCATCGTCAGGTCAGGATAGTCTGCCGTTGCAATCCCCTGTGGTGTGGCAAGAAGGGAGCACCGACTGAAATACAGTGGTGTCATTTTCGCCTTGCTCACCGAGTTGTCTCACCTTGCTCGCTCATTTGTTTTCCACTGTTCGTCTTGCTCACTGCATCTTTTCCCCTTCTCGTCTTTGCCCCACCTTTACCCCTTTTCGTCTTTGCCTTGACCATACCCCTTCTCGTCTTTGCCTCACCTTTACCCCTTTTCGTTTTTGCCTTGACCATACCCCTTCTCGTCTTGCCTCACCTTTACCCCTTCTTGCCTTGCCTCACTCTTGCCCCTTCTCGTCTTTGCCTCACCTTTACCCCTTTTCGTCTTTGCCTTGACCATACCCCTTCTCGTCTTGCCTCACCTGCCCCTTCTCGTCTTGCCCGGCCTCAACTTTTATCCTTCTCGTCTTTGCCTCACCTTCACCCTTCTCGTCTTGCTCGCTCATTTGTGTTCCCCTTCTCGTCTTGCTCATCAAACTTTTCCCCTTCTCGTCTTTGCCTCACCTTTCCCCTTCTCGTCTTGCTCGCTCATTTGTGTTCCCCTTCTCGTCCTGCTCATCAAACCTTTCCCCTTTTCGTCTTTGCCCCACCTTTCCCCCTTTTCGTCTTTGCCTCACTCTTGCCCCTTCTCGTCTTGCCCGGAGTTATAACACAAAAAGGGGACGGTGATCATACTAGCGGAACCTGGTCAAGATAAGAAGGGACCTTGGTCAAACGAAAGCTCTCTGTTTTCGTCTTGCTCCAGTTTTGCCCCTTCTCGTCTTGCGGCGATGTAATACAAAAAGGGGACCAGTGGTCAATACGAAAAGGGGACAATGGTCCAATGGAACACGCTTACCGCTTTTCGTCTCTGACCAGCTTGTCCCCTTCTCGTCTTGCGGTGAACCGAGACGAAATGGGGACCATGTGGTCAATTCCAAAAGGGGAGCGGTGCTCCAATCGGACACGCGTTCCTCTTTTCGTTTTGTTCCAACTTCACCCCCTCTCGTCTTGATCACAGACCCCCTTCTCGTCTTGCGGCGATGCAATACGAAAGAGGGACCAGTGGTCAATACGAAATGGGGACCATTGTCAAATCGAACACGATTACCCCTTTTCGTCTCTAACCAACTTGTCCCCTTTTCGTCTTGATCACAAACCCCCTTCTCGTCTTGTGGTGTGAACCAATACAAAAAGGGGAGCATGTGGTCAATGCGAAAAGGGGGACAATGGTCCAATCGGGACACGCGTTCCCCTTCTCGTCTTGTGACCAACTTTACCCCTTCTCGTCTTGCGGCGATGCAATACGAAAGGGAGACCAGTGGTCAATATGAAAAGGGGACCAGTGTCCAATGGAACACGCTTTCCCCTTTTCGTCCTGATCACAAACCCCCTTCTCGTCTTGTGGTGTGAACCAATACAAAAAGGGGAGCATGTGGTCAATGCGAAAAGGGGGACAATGGTCCAATCGGGACACGCGTTCCCCTTCTCGTCTTGTGACCAACTTTACCCCTTCTCGTCTTGCGGCGATGCAATACGAAAGGGAGACCAGTGGTCAATATGAAAAGGGGACCAGTGTCCAATGGAACACGCTTTCCCCTTTTCGTCTTGATCACAAACCCCCTTCTCGTCTTGTGGTGTGAACCAATACAAAAAGGGGAGCATGTGGTCAATGCGAAAAGGGGGACAATGGTCCAATCGGGACACGCGTTCCCCTTCTCGTCTTGTGACCAACTTTACCCCTTCTCGTCTTGCGGCGATGCAATACGAAAGGGGGACCAGTGGTCAATATGAAAAGGGGACCAGTGTCCAATGGAACACGCTTTCCCCTTTTCGTCCTGATCACAAACCCCCTTCTCGTCTTGTGGTGTGAACCAATACAAAAAGCGGAGCATGTGGTCAATGCGAAATGGGGGACAATGGTCCAATCGGGACACGCGTTCCCCTTCTCGTCTTGTGACCAACTTTACCCCCTTCTCGTCTTGCGGCGATGCAATACGAAAGGGGGACCAGTGGTCAATACGAAAGGGGGACCAGTGGTCAATACGAAAAGGGGAAGGCGGTCATACTAACTGGTCGAGACAAATGGTTTAAAATCTACCCCTTTTTGTTTCATCCCACTTTCCCCTTGTTGTCTTGGTTCTCCTTTGCTAGTATGGCTCACCTTTGCCCTTTTTGCATTACGACCAGGGCAACACGAGAAGGGGCCGAATGGTCGATACGAAAAGGGGAAAAGCGGTCATACTAACTGACCGAACCGAAAGGATCCAATTTTTCCCCTTTTGTTTCGTCTCAGTTTCCCCTTGTTGTCTTGGTTCTCCTTTGCTAATATGGCTCACCTTTCTTTTTGCATTACCACCCGAGCAAGACGACAAGGGGTCGATTGGTCAATACGAAAAGGGGAAAGCGGTCATACTAACTGGTCGAACCAAAAGATGAAATCCCCTTTTTGTCTTGTCCCACTTTCCCCTTTTCGTCTTGGTTCTATCTTGCTAGTATGGCTCAATCATGCGACCAGGGCAAGACGAGAAGGGGTCGATTGGGCAATACGAAAAGGGGAAAAGTAGTCATACTACGTGGTCGAACAACCAAAAGATCAAAATTTCGCCCTTTTCGTCTCATCCCGACCGCCCCGTTCTCGTCTTGCATGCTGGTCTCAATACAAAAAGGGGAACGTGGCCCAACCAGCGAAAGAGTCTTATCACTGAAAACAAACGGGACGACAAGGGGAAAGTGAGACCAAGACACGACCAATTGGTATGACCACTTTCCCCCCTTTTTGTATTGGGTTTTTTTTCCCATTTTGTTTTACCACCCGCGCAGGACGAGAAGGGGAAACGTGGTCAAGACGAAAAGGGGAAAAGTGGTCATACTAACTGGTCAAACCAAAAGGATCCAACTTTTCCCCTTTTGTTTCATCTCAGTTTCCCCTTGTTGTCTTGGTTCTCCTTTGCTAGTATGGCTCACCTTTGCCCTTTTTGCATTACCACCCGAGCAAGACGACAAGGGGTCGATTGGTCAATACGAAAAGGGGAAAGCGGTCGTACTGATTGGTCGAACCAAAAGATGAAATCCCCTTCTTTGTCTCACTTTCCCCTTTTCGTCTTGGTTCTCTTCTGCTAGTATGGCTCCTTGCCCCTTTTGTATCACGACCAGGGCAAGACGAAAAGGGGAAAGTGGTCATACTAACTGGTCGAACCAAAAGGATCATAATCTACCCCTTTCTGTCTTGTAGTATGACTCACTTTGCCCTTTTTGTATTGAGCATCCCCTTTTTGTGTTCAACCAGGGCAAGACGAGAAGGGGTCGAGTGGCCAAGACGAAAAGGGGAAAAATGGTCATACTACGTGGTCGAACCAAAAGATCCAAAAATTTCCCCTTTTTGTCTTGTCTCGCTTTCCCCTTTTCGTCTTGGTTCTCTTCTGCTAGTATGACTCCCTTGCCCCTTTTTGTATTGACTATCCCCTTTTTGTATTACAAGACGAGAAGGGGAAACGTGGTCAAACACGAAAAGGGGAAAGCGGTCATACTAGCGGGGATCGAACCCGCCACCTCCCGGTCAATCATGGCTTGGAGCCCGGTCAAATTCCGATTTTCCGTGGCATATGAGCTATATACGCCGCCGCTTTAAAAACTCCATTCAAACAGGCGCCGGTGGTCAAAGACCAGAAGGGGATCATATGGCCAGTACGAGAAGGGCTAACGTCCGGCAAATCCTGTTTTCGGTACTGACCGGTCGGCCGCTAGTATTACGCCTTCCCCCTATTCAGTGTGTTGACCATGGCAAGACGAAAAGGGGTTTCCTGGTCAATACGAAAACGGGAAAGCATGTTCGACTGGACACTTGACCCCTTTTCGTATTGACCACTGGTTCCCTTCTTGTATTGGTTCACACCACAAGACGATAAGGGGCACTCTTGGTCAAAGACGAGAAGGTGCAAACGTGTTCGATTGGACACTGTCGCCTTTTAGTCGAACACCGGTCCCCTTCTTGTATTGGTTCGCGGCAAGACCAGAAGGGGGTTTATGATCAAGACGAAAAGGGGTTAACTTGGAGCAAGACGAAAAGGGGAAGGCGAGTTCGACTGGACCATTGGCCCCCTTTTTGTATCGACCACTGGTCCCCTTTTTGTCTTGATCCACCGTAAGACCAGAAGGGGTAAACTTGGTCAAAGACGAAAAGGGGCAGGCGCGTTCGACTGGACCATTGGCCCCCTTTTGTATCGACCACTGGTCCCCTTTTTGTCTTGATCCACCGTAAGACGAGAAGGGGTAAACTTGGTCAAAGACGAAAAGGGGAAGGCGCGTTCGACTGGACCATTGGCCCCCTTTCGTATCGACCACTGGTCCCCTTTTTGGCTTGATCCACCGTAAGACGAGAAGGGGTAAACTTGGTCAAAGACGAAAAGGGGAAAGCGTGTTCGACTGGACACTGGTCCCCTTTTCGTATTGACCACCGGTCCCCTTCTTGTATTGGTTCAATGCAAGACCAGAAGGGGCAAACTTGGAGCAAGACGAAAAGGGGAAAGCGTGTTCGACTGGACACTTGACCCCTGTTCGTATTGACCACCGGTCCCCTTCTTGTATTGGTTCAATGCAAGACCAAAAGGGGCAAAACTGGAGCAAGACGAAACCATTAAAGCTGTCGTTTGACCAAGGTCCCTTCTTATCTTGACGAGGTTCCGCTAGTATGATCACCGTCCCCTTTCCGTGTTATAGCTCCGGGCAAGACGAGAAGGGGTGAAGGTGAGGCAAAGACGAGAAGGGGAAAAGTTTGATGAGCAAGACGAGAAGGAAGGTAAAGGTGAGGCACAGACGAGAAGGGATTATGGTGAGGCAAAGACGAGAAGGGGAAAAGTTGAGGCCGTGCAAGACGAGAAGTGGAAAACAAATGAGCGAGCAAGACGAGAAGGGGTTGTGGTGAGGCAAAGACGAGAAGGGGAAAAGTTGAGGCCGGGCAAGACGAGAAGTGGAAAACAAATGAGCGAGCAAGACGAGAAGGGGTTATGGTGAGGCAAAGACGAGAAGGGGTATGGTCAAGGCAAAACCCTCCTGTTGGGTGTCAACCCTGCAACCTTCGAAGCACAGATATTTCAAAAGTTTGAGGTCAGCTAAGAGAATGAGGGAGGATTCGATACAGTCCCGTGTGTGACAGTCGAATGGGAGCGCAGAATTCAAATCTGCGACATGTGATCGAGGACGACTTTGCGCAGCGCACCAAAGCCACCGGACGGGACTGGCTGCAGCTCCGCGAACTGCTGGCATTGGAGCTGCCGCAGTCGGCGCACAGCTTGGATCTGTCACATCTTGGCATCCTCTTCGTACTAGACAGGTGAGATGCAAGATACTGCAGGTATCGCATGATGCATGCTGCTCATCAATGACGCATCTGCGTGGCGACGGTGAAGTCAGCATACTGACTTCCAGCCGGCTCATGCGATAAGCCCGGACACTGGGGCCGTACTACTCGCGCATGATGTGCAGGGACAGTGATGGGCGCTTCAGCCTCACTGACATTTTGGACATGCTGGAGCTGGGGCGCACACGGGCGCGCATGCATCAGGTGCCACATCTGGTCGTCATTCCATAGTCACAGTATAAGCTGCCGTGTGTCGCTCAGTGGAGATACTCTCGTGGGGAGCGCACGATCCAAGGATGGTCGACAACAGGCGTGCACCTGAGCATTGACGCTGTTGTCGTTTGCACTAGGCGCACGAATTTGGCGCACAGCTGGCAGGCTACTGCACGCTCCAGCTGTGGCGCTTCATGACTGCTGAGGGCGGCCGCGCCAGATTTGTCGACTGGTGTGTGAAGTCTTGGGACACGACTGGCCCTCTACACTTGATAATTTACCCATAATGCCGTCAAGAGCATGCTCTCTGGATCCCCACCTGCGGATGCTGCAGTGCCTGACAAATGTTGAAAGCAATACTTGCACCAGGCTGGCCCTGCTGCTGCGAGAGAATGGCGAGGTAGAGGAGTTTTCGCGGTATCCAGGGCACATGTTTCTCAGCCGTGAGTGCATAGAGACCCTGCACGAGGTTCTGGACATCCAGGTCAGCTGCGTTCCAGCCCTGTATGAGGACGCTCTCCAACTGTTGCGGCATGATGAGCAAACTGATTGATCCGACCCAGCCCCACAGTTGTCTGAAGCAAATCCCAGAAGACTCGGGTTTGCCCACAGGAGAACCAGGGGCTGGACTTTCAGGCATTCTTCGACCTGCTGCAACGGCTGGCTGAGGAGCGCGGCCTGATGGGTGAGCTGCGCTGCACCCCTTCAGGCTATGGTCTAGAATTGTAACATCCGGTGGTACCATTCCAGCATTACTGACATGATACCGGTCCACTCTGGCATCCCTGGACCTTTGCTGCAGATCCAGAAGACGCAGCGCTTGATGACTGGCTGCCACTGGAAGCCGTGCGGGACATGGCAGCATCAGTAGCAGATGGGATGTGTGCCACAATGGGGGTTGTCTGTCGTGAGCGCACTTCTGCGGCAGACACAACCACTGACGACACAAACCAGAGCAAACTAGTCGCAGCATCGGGTTAATTGGGGCCGAGGCTACCGTCACATCATGCTGAACCTGACCCTCATGAGTCTCAACTTGACGCCTGCCTGATTCGGGTTGACTATCTGATTCCACTGAGATGTTTTTGAAGCAGACAGCTCGTTCAGCTGGGCGAGTGGATGCCGTGCCGCGCATGCATGCGAGCCAGTGCCCTTGATGCTGAGGCGCCAGCTCCGGATGCCATGCCCCAGGGACTGGAGCCCGATGTGGCTCCGCTTTGCTGTGTGTTGTGGCGCTGTGTCCTGCAGAGCACAGCATGGCGTGTACTGGGTTGACGGCTACTGATCTCTTTGAGGGTGACCAAGCACTGGGGTGATGCGTCCACAGCACAGCATTTGCAAGCCTGCGAGGCAAATGCATTGGCACCTGCCTAATTGTCTAACACTTGTACCTGGGATGGTGGTGCTGCCAGTTGTGTGTTGCATCATGGACTAGCTCCCCGCTCTGCAGCTGGTCCCAGCATCGCTCGCACAAGTTGAACCCCGCCAGACAGCTTGTGCATTCGTACCTGCACATGATAGAGCATCGAGGTTCTCGAAGCGGCAGCCGCGCCACAATGTCAGACGTCAAGCCTACAGAAGAGCGCTTCACCTGAATTCACCCTTGGGAGCAGCGTGAAGGCCGGTGAACAGGCGCTCGCTGCCGTCGTTGATGCCATGGTTGCAGGCATTGCAGTGGAAGACGTGCTCCTGGTAGCGGTAGCCGGGCGTCCCCTGCAGCATATCTCGGATGCACACCGTATAACTGAACGGATATCCATGCCGGCCCACTGCATCTGATCTGTACTACCTTTTGCTGCCGGGTCTTGCTCCATCGGCGGCACTGAGAAGGGCAACGCTCAGGCCCTGCTCTAGATGTGCAGATGCAGACACGCTCAATGTGTAACGCACCAGCAGGGGAGAGGCATTGACTGCCTCACAGCTGCTGCTGCTGTTGCCCGAGGGGATTGGGAAAAACTCGGCCTCGCCACTGTGGCCCTTGTTGTCCGCTACTCTTCTCAGACGAGCGAGAGCAGCATTCAGTGGCGCCATATTGGCATCATCCGCCAGACGCAGCACTTCATTGATCGCACGAAAGCCGACCGACTCCAGCAGCTGTATCAGAGTCGACCAGCATTCCTCAGCACATGCCAACGCTCAGTGGCAGACAAGCACTGCAACCAACGAGCGTCATGAATCAGAGACCTGGCGTGCTGCTGCCACGTTCCACAGGGTGGCCCTGACTTTGTCATTGCCGAGCGGCAGCTGGCGGTACTTCTGCTCACGATTGCCGCAGTCCGCGACATTGGACAGCACTTTTATCAGCGTCCTGACCGGCTGGCGCCAGCTTCCACCGGTGTTATCACCTTGCAGGCGGTGCACTGCCTCGAATATACGTCGTGCTGTCAAAATGCCGATGGAGTACGTGGTGACATCTGCACAGCGGACGTGAATCATGGTGATGGGTGAGCGTCCATGGTTCAAAAAAGCTGTCCGCAGCCGAAGTCAGACAAACCATACCGAGCTTACCGAGCCTCCAGTCTGCAAAGCGAAATGCTGGCGGTGGATCCCACGACGTCACTGAAGACTGTGTGTCTGCATAATAAAGTCGTTCAGATGCCTCTGAATACATTTCACGCCATTGCTCCCTGTTCAACGACATGAACCATTTCGCTGCACGGCATCGGCTTGGTATGACCAGAAAGCACGGTCGAATGAAGGGTCAATGCACAAACACGGATGCAGCACTGCGTGTCTGCACTGCGTGTCTGCACTGCGTATCTCGAGAAGGTGAGCCGCAAAGCTACCTTTGACCACTGGGCTCTGGGAGCCCGGCATGCTGTCGCGCCTGCTCTACCGTCTGTGACACCAGGGCCAGCTGCTGTACAAGCACCGAGTCTTGGAGGCCAAGCTGGGTCTCAATCTGCCTGGCCACCGCCAGCACTTCATGCTGCGTGCCGTTCATCCCACAGACCCTCAATACGGCGCTCAAGATTACTCCACTTGCGCACAGCAAATGCCGCGGTCCCCTTGCAACCGATACAGGCGACGGCTGCCAGCGTGTCCTCGCTACTGCAAACGGTGTGATGAGTATGCAGAGCGTAGGTGAGCACAGAGCAGTATGTTGCAGATCTTTGAAGCAGATTGTCGACACTCAGTGTGACCAACAGATTCTTGCTGCACTGTGCAGTACAGTGCAGTACAGTTTCGACAACAGCCTCGAGCATGCGCAGGTGTTTGCAAACACTTGCAGTTCAGCAGAGGTGCTCCACATGCAGACCATAAGCGCAACGTCCTGTATCCGTCTAAGAGCTTTGCAACACCAAACTGACACATCCCGTGCGTGCAGCCTTGCCGCATGAGGCGCACAACAGCCATGAACCTGCCCTCAGACATACTGGCCCTGGTCTTCATGCGCAATGGCCTTGACAAGCTGTCGGGCCTGAAGGAGCGTTGTGACTGCAGCTTAGTGTGCAGGTGCGCGGTAAACCACTGCTGCGGTCAATGCTTGCAGGCGGGCTCTGAAAGTCCTCCAGCGGTGTCCTGCTCGGGGATGACTCAATCCTCACGCTATGCAGGTCATGGCATGAGGTGCTCAGCCAGCCGCAGTTTCAGCAAGCCGGTCGCATCAGCGTCGGGCGCTTTGACCGGCTTGATCGGCTGGGTCGCCACTTGCACCGCTTCAAAGAACGGCGCGTCTGACGGGCAGTCTTGGCCAATGAGGACTGCGATGTCGTCAGCGCAGCATCTAGCTGGCCAGCACCACCAGCTCGAGTGACAAGAACTGCTGCCATTGTCACATCTCAGGTCTTCATCATCTTCTGCGTCGACAGGCACCCAACCCTCAGGGAGCTGGAATGGCATGGCCACCTGCGCGGCGACAGCTATCGCAAGGAGGAGCACCTGCTGCAGCCGGTGCTGATCGCCAGTTGGAGCCGGCTCAGGTGGCGCACCAGCAGTTGTACTGCTGCCAAAATCAGCCATATCGCCCAGGAAGAGTATGGCTTGCATCCGGTTTAGCGAGTCTGCTGCGAGGAACACGACCCACTGTGCTACAACAAGGCCATGCCGATGCTCGCAGGGTGCTGCGGCTCAGCGACTGCGCGGTGTCGGCGGCCTGTCTTGCAACCGTGGGCGCCGCCTGCCCCCACCTCGAGGAGCTGCGGTGCCGCACAGCATCCGCTTCCTACAGCCCGGAGCGCGTGACTGCACGCTCCGAACTGATATACCACAGCCATGTCATGCAGATCGTGCAAGGTGTGCCTGCACTGTGCTGGGTTGCTGTGTGCTGCTTGCAAGATGAGTCTGCTATTCTGATACGACACATGCAGGGCATGCATTGATGGCATCCGGATGCTTGAGCTTCAAAGTTCTCAAGTGCAACTCTTGCCCTAAAGGGCAGTGTTGGATGCTTCGCCCAGGCTGCAAGCAGTTGAAGGTGCTGGATGTGGCATGTCGTGGCAGCACGCCCTTTGCCAAGCACTTTGAGCCCAGCCTCCTTGACAGCATCGCTGAGGCGCTGCCGCTGCTGCATGAGCTGACAATCTTTGGCCGGTGAGAACGCATGCTCCGCGAACTGCGCAGCACATAGCTGGAAGCACACATGGCAACGGTGTGTCATGACCATGGCTGCATCCCGTGACCACTCATTTGCATGCTGAGTGTGTGACCGCACGCTGCAGGTTTGCTTGGGAGACACTGGGATCCCTCGCTGCAATGTCTCAGCTGCAGCGACTCACGCTCTTCGGGTTAGACAGCAGCAATGTGCGGCCTCCACAAACGCTGCCGGAGATGAGCACAAGCGTCACGCACCTCACACTTGAGGTGTGGGGGGGATGCTTCGTTCATGATGTTGTGAACTATGCTGTTAGCATTCACCGCCTGGTGGTCACTGGGAAGGTGCATGTATGCATCAAGAGAGCTGTGGTGGTACAGGAGTTTGCTATGGACTCGAAGACTTTCGTCCCCCTGGCAAATGCGCTGCCCTGCCTAGAGGTAGTGGATGTGCTCATGCTGCCACTGGCACCCACCCTGGGGCACTACTGTCCTGCTCCAGCCAACCTTGCTGGTCTTGTCAACGCGCACGGTGAGGTGTCGAGTGCAAGTGTACGTGCCATGTGGACTGCCATTGATCACCTGCATGCCTGCGCATCGGACCGTGCCAGCACCATTACATCTGTGATGCAGCCGCCATGGATGCCGAGCGACTCAAGGACATGCGAGCGCTCGCCGTGTACTTTGGGCAGCCCTTCGGAAAGTCCTTCTCAATGTCAGTGAGGATGACGGACCGGCGGGAGCTGGTGCGTGAGCTGCCCGCTCAGGAGTCCGGCGGCAGTCCTCACTGACGTGGATCTTGGCAACATCAACTGCCGATTTGACCAGGCAAACTTGTCCAGCGGCCATGAGCCATCATGCCAGGTGATCAGAGTGCAAGTTCCGGTCAGCATGTCAGGACGGTTTCACTACACGATGGCCACCATACTGTGTGTTGCGCAGTCTGTCTGGCCATCCTCAAATCAAGTTCTACAGATGACACTATACGGCAACTATCAAAACATGTGCACATGCCACAGGGTCCCTATGCTGAGTGTGTGGCATCTTGCACCCGCCAGCAGCAGGCAGAAGGCGCAACACCTCTGGTCAGTGGCTCATCAGCTCCGCTGGCGAGCCACGCCCCGCCTGGAAGCCTGGCTGGGCGGCCTGCGCATTCTCTGGCAGGAGATTTGTTGGAGGCGCCAGCACATACGGTGGCAACTCATACTTTGCACCTGTGACAAGACACAGAGAGCACGCGTCATCAAGGTTGCAGCTGCAATGCATCTGGAACATGCAAGCATGTGCCGAACAGCAACATAAAGGGATGCACAAGCTATACCAGGTTGTCGCAGCCTTGTGCAAAGCCAAATCAGGCAGTGATCACGCTTGGTTAAAATGTGATGTGGACGTGTATGCAGTCCAGAAGCACACCCCGCTCATCGTAGCAGATCGTGAGGTTGGGTGGCCCCACGATGATGCCGGCGCTCTCAGTGATGAGCTTGGCAGTCTCGACGTCAGCCTTTGAGGCTGCCTTCAGCGCATCCCAGATCACTGCAGAACGGCATCGAATCCCTGCGCTTGCTGCGGTCAAACATACTGAAGAGGGCACCCGTGGTGTGACATGTACACCGATAGCGTGCAATGACCTGCCAGCCAGACCTCACCTCGGTCGCCTCCATAGTGAGGAGCAGTATCCCAAAATTCCTCTTGCTTTTTCTGCATGACGTACGCATAAGAGTAGCGAACACTCACTGTTGTCAGGTGTGCAGCCGAGCAAATGGGCAGCATGCATGCACGTGTGGGTCTGCAGAGAGCTGCTGACCTCTAGCTGCGCCTGCGTCACGGGCTCATCACTCTTCCACTTGGGCGGCTGAAACAGATTCTCTCTGGCGTCCGCGGCTTTGTCTGCTTTGCGACTCTCTGCTGCTTGCTTGGAACTGAAGCAACCCATCGTCTGCCAGACCGCCGCACTGTCAGGTATGACGCTTGGCGCGGTACCGGCTGATTTGAATCGTCCGTGCTGAGCCGTGCAGTGTACACAGGCTGACACTCGAATGGGACGGTACAGTAAGGCCAGACAGCCGATGACCTTTGTCTTATAGAAAATGTCCTTGGGGATGCACGCAGGTCGGTGATGCAGGCACACTTGAAAGCGCGTGACAAGCGGCTCAATCCGGTGCAACTGCATACGCAAGCGGTCAGGTGCTCTGCACTTTCACATGTGTGGTTGTGTGCGGCTATGTGCAGGATCGCACCCTGCTGTAAGCTGTTGCCAGCAACGAGGCAGGATCTCCCAAGACAGGAGATCTCCTCGCATGTGCCGAATTGGAAGGCTGGTGTGCAGCTGCAAGCGTGCAGCCGGAGCCTATTGACACAGTAACGTGTGCGCATCTCGATTCTGCTGCCTCCTCTTGAGCAAGCTGCCCGACAACATGATCAAGATCGAGGAGCTGCCCAACGACGCGCCAGTGGAAGATCCCATCCAGAAACTGCAGCGCGGCAAGACTTCAAGCGCTACGTCCGAGGAACCCTCAAAGCTTGTGCATCCAAAGCCAGGGTACATGCCGCTTCACTAAGCAAAAAGTGCGTGTGCACGACACTTGTGGGCTGCTGAGTGACCGCCTGCTGCTCTGCCGGCACCTTGCAGGTTTGTGATCAAGACCACCCAGGACACAGGCAGGAAACTTTTCATCAATGTTTGCGGCGCGGCGGAGGTGGATGCGGTTGGAGACTGGGCCGATGGTCAGGTGGGGTGCATGTGAGCACCATCGTGTTTTGGCGCCACACTGTCCACACCTGACCTGCGCTGTGCACCCCTTGCGAGTCACTTGCAGTTTTGCTTGCAGTCTGCAATGCCTGCTCTTCTTGAATATCGTAACCTCACTAAATAAATCTCTTCATGCCGCTGCAGATGCCGGAGAGCGTGTCAAACGCGCTGCAGCAGATGGGCAGCTCCTCGATGGACGCCGCCGCGAATGAGGCGCTGCGCTTCCCGCTCAGTGTTGGGGAACGGAGGGAGGATGTGGACCACACTGGGGCGCCCAGCTACGTAGTGGACGCCATCTTCAATGCCAACGTGGTGTGCATGTCTCTGCGCACAGCCGCACAAGATGACTCGTTTTGCGCAATGATGTACAGAGCTTGGAGCACTGCAGCCAGACTGATGCATGCGCTGCAGACACACAGATGCCGATGTGGATGTGACGCGCCACTGTCTTGATCTGTAAGTGCAGATACAAGTCGCGTCCCATGTGCGCCAGCTGAAGACCTTCATCTGCAACTTACTCTTGGAGTATGTCGGCACAAAGGTTAGTGACCAGAGCAACACGCCTACACATGCGTCGACGTGCATGAGTGCTCCTCGAGTGCTTTTGAACTGGCGCTTGCATCAATATCAATGCCCTCTGCATGCAGCTTGACATGAAGCTCGACACCACCTACAAGCTGCCGCGCATGCGGTACAAGGGCACTGCAGGACCGCAACCGCAGTACATCCGTGCTGCTCCAAAGCAGCTCATCACAGAGGCACGTTCATCTTCACGGTGTACATGTTTGTATTGTTTTCGCACCAGTCGGTCGCTTGTTTCTCTGATCTCATATGCGCTTTGCCATGACGTCTGTCACATGCAGCGGGCCCTCGGCACGCTTTGGATGCAGTCAGTATGCTCAGGGTGCAGTTGCATGCCAGCGCATGGTCACCTGACAGTGCTGCAGCATCATGCGTTCATCAACGGCAGTCAACTGTCAGGCAGAGCAGCCCCTGACCTTTGGTTGTGTCAGATGTAAACAGGTGGTGGATGACTACTCTGCACCCGCCTTTGCGCTGCGGGCGGACAAAGCAAGGCTTGCCAAAGGCGCCGGCAACAGAGGCAGCCCGCCATCTTTGTCGCCAGCTCAGCCTCAGCAGCAGCAGGCATCATCAGCGCAATCGCCGCCAGCGTTGCCAGTCCGGCAGCAGCAGCGGCAGCCCTCAGCCAGCACGGCTGCTGTTGCACCAGGTGCTGCCAGTCCTCTGAATGCTTGCTGAGCACATGCAAGAACAGTGTTGTCATTTGCACATATCCAGAAAATTCTCGTGATCAGCTGGTTTCTGTTTGTCAAACGTGCAGATGTGCGTCACACACTGGACTTTGAGGGGTCTCCAGCCACTGCGGCAAACATCACGGTGCAGTCTTCCGCGCTGCAGCGCACCACAGCAGGCGCCTGCTCAATATCGGCCACTCACGACACCGTCACCATCAGACTCGAGCAGCAGCAGCTCGAGGTGCAGCACGGGTCATGTTGCCACAAACGGCCGCACTCACCACGTCCAGCATGAATTCAGCCTAGGGTTCAGAGCCGTCTTCTGCACGGTGGAGACATTGTATCCGAAAACATGCAGTCTGCACCTACAAATGAGCACATGTGCATTGGACAACGCTGGTGTTGCTTGCACACGCAGGTGAAGCTGCCCTTCAGCATCGATGCCACCAAGGCGGATGCAATAGCAGACCGGGAAAGGGGGCGACTCGATGTCAGGCTGCCCTTCCGACCATATGAACACGTCATGGCTGACAGAGGAAGCGCCTTGGAGGAGATCTTCGCATGCTGACATACTGCATGAGCTGATGCACTTTGTCGGCTGTGGCATTCTAGTCATTCTGCGTCATGGACGGGCACCGCACACGCACGTCAAACTTCTATGGAACAAAACACCTAACATGGTGCGTCTAGTCACCTGTGAAGCAATTCAGATACTCATCTTGGTTATGAGTCGACACTCGGCATGCACCAGATGTGCATCGCGAACAAGGTACAGGTCACCAGCGCTCTCCAACCAATCCATGTTCTCCGCATCCCACTCCACAACTGTTACTTGAGGTTCAGACGGAGCCCTAAGCCTCCTCTCGAGACGCACTAGTTGCCGAGTAACCCTACCATTTAGCTGTTTAACCTGCATGGATCTCTTCCTCTGCAGAGCTGACTGTCACCTGCTGCTGTAATTCATCATGCGCTCAAAGAGTGCTGAAAAGTTTCCCTTGATGGCATCGGCGACGCGGTCCGCCAGACCGCTTCGCATGGGGGGCGGAAAGAAGAACATGTGCCCCAGACCCATAAGCACATACAGAGTCGTGGCCACCCGCAGCCACTTTGGCACCTGCCACCCGCTCTTCCGTATGAGCCGCAGCACCATCGTCTCCAGGAGGATGACTGGACCCTGGAGGCTGAAGAAGACGAGCCAGAGGCCAGTCGGTGGACCCTGGCAGTACCAGAACATGAGCTCATGTATAAGGCCGCTGACTATAAAGCACGCCATCATGCCCAGAGCGCGCAGCGCCTGAGGTGCATGAGCTGGTGGAGCGCTGTTTCTCTTGGCCACCAAACGCCCGTCGCAGATGGTGTCATACACCATGAATCTGAGCGTGTTGGCGGCTGTCAGGTTCCAGCGTGCGCCCCAGAACGACGAGACGGACGACGATAGGTATGGCTGATTGAAGTGCGGCGCAATCTTCAAGCCCATCAGCGAAGTGATGGCGGTTGCGGGACCGTCCATGAAGAACCCAAGAAAAGCATACAGTCCAATCGCATACAGGATCTCTCGGACGACTAAAGGCGGGTCAAACACCGCCAGACCAAACACCACGCAGCATAGCCCTACTGTCTTGGCAGCGAAACCACCCAGCATTTCGGCTGCTGTGCCGCAGCTGTCTGCCAGCCTGCCCACGGACCCTACTCTGTGCATCTTCCCATCAATCTGCGGGGTGATGGGCGCCAGCAGCACGGTGGCAAATTGCAATGCCGAGAGCGGCAGCGTCAGTGGACCTCGGTCCAGTGCAAGTCCGAGCACTTTGAAGTTTGTCAGCCAGGCGTGCACAAAAGCCACTGCTACAGTTGTCACAATCTCAGTATCGTGCGCGAAGCAAAACGGGAGCATGCATGTTGTCGCCAGCACCGGCGCGGCAGCCAGCAGGCGCTGCTTGCCTGGCCGCAGGTTGCAAATCACTTGCCGCACCCACAAAATCAACAGGAAGTCGACAAAAAGCAGGCAGTAGATGCGGCAGTGAAACGGCGTATCTCGCCGAAACTCGTCAAGCACCATACTGCTGCAATCTACATTTGCAAGCTCTCGGCCATGCTAGCGCGCTCCACCTCAACAGCACACGATGGTCCAAGTCGGTCAATGCTTGAAGTATCTGAAAGCAAGACTGGGCGGGAAGCTGCAAAGGACAGCGTGCGCAAGTCATGGCAGGTGCTGAGGTGGCACCAGGTCTGCAGCATGCAATATTCGGTGGCGACTATGCTCGCACCATCCAGGCCAGCCAAGGCTGTGAAGTCCCGCACAGTCAGCGTCCTCAACAATTCTTTCACACGCTAGGATGTGTGTCAGCTGGTGCATGTCCAACCGCGAGCATGTCCTGTTCTGATGGCAACCTGCCGCCCAGCTGCAACAGGGTGTCTGCAATGGTCTGCTGCCGCTCCTGTAGCTGCCCAATGCTGTTGGCTAGACTAGCCATTGATGCCACGAGCTCGTTGCCCCTGGCATCTTGGGCGTCCATGTGGCGTGCGTTTGCCTCCTGCAAACAACTCGCTGCTTACGCATGCTGTGTACTGCTGTGGCAGCTGCAATCAGTGTGTGAGCATCCACCACAGCAAGCATGCTGTCATACAGCCCAGTGCCCTGTGCAGCGCAGCACCTGTGCGGCTAGGATGCGGTTGAGCAGCACATTCTGGTCCGCCAGCAGAGCCATGGCGCTAGTCTGTCCTTCAAGCGGGCCAGCAGGAGTGGCCGGGCCTGTGTCCGGCCAGGGAGCCTGCAATGCCGCCGCCTGCAGAGGCACCCACAAGTCGTTCTTCACATGTCCTGCAAACTCCATTGCCAGGTGTGCATCCCAACAGTGGTAGCATCTGAGATACCTGCTGAAAAGCGATGCGCTCTTTCTGCTCCTTGAGCAGCATCCCCTTGGCAATTGCGCCCATCAGCGCCTGCATTGGGTCTCCTGCACCCACACACATGTACTCGCGTGCCCCCACCACATCCTTCGAAATGAGAGTGGCCTTGAGAGAGTGGCCTTGCCTACATGGCCACACACAGGGTACAGCTGTCACACAGAAAAGTAGCATCCGCAATGCATGCCACCTGGTGGGCCATGAGACGTCGCTGGACTGCCAGCTGCCACTGCTTCCTCAGCCGGACTGGCTTCGCCTGCGGGGGGCGGCCGCTGGGACTGGGAACTGCTGTTTTGCATGCCGAGTGCACGGCTGCCGGCTGGACCGAACAGTGCCGCCAAAGCGTCCAGGCCACCGCGCCCAGTGGGCTGCGCACCCGTGCCGGCAGCTGCGTCAGCGCCGGAACTGGTGGCTGTGCCGCTGCTGCCGTTGCCTCTGGTAGCTAGATGTAAGCCTGGCTGCTGCCCCATCTGTGCATCGACCAAGCAACGGAGCTGCTCCCGTTGGGACACACCTTGCGCACTGTCCTGCGCTGCCTCTGCCTGTGGTGCCGCTGCCGCCGCCGCTGCTGCTGCTGCTGCTGCTGCTGCTGTTGTTGGGTTTCCAGAGCCCTGAAAGCCACGTCGCTATGATTCAGTCCTTACAGATGGTCACGGTACAGAGTCAGCAGAGCAGCAAAGCTCCTAGGAACGTTGCTCACCGCTTGATCTGCAGGCACTGCTGGCGTCCACGTGCACGATTGCAGCTGCAGTTGACCCCTTGGCCGCAGCGCCAGCAGCCGCAGCACAACAGGGTGTCCTGCCGCTGCGAGTCCCCGCAGGTCGATGTGCAAGTGCTGCTGGCCGTTTTGCTCTGCAGCCCTTTCAGAGCCTGCACATAGGCCGAAATTTTGACACACCACACTGTAATTGATGCAGCATGATGCCGCAATGCAGGAAGCTGCGCACGACCTGCACATGGAGTACACACCTGCGTAGGAGCCTGCAATGTATAGCTCGCACACTTTGGCGTTGGAGCGAAGGTCCAGCTGCCCAGCCGGCACCGCACCCTGGACCGGACGTGCAGTCTGACTCTCCTGCCGCATGTTTGCCACATGCATGCAACAAGTTCACCCCATACATAGTGCGTCCGAGATGTCCGCACATTGTTGACTTCTAGTATTTGCAGTTCGCATGGGCCAGAGTCTTTTGCTGGAGGGCTGTACAATCCGCTGGCAAGCTGCGAGGCATCACTGCCGCACAGCGCATTCCCGCTGTCGCCATGCGCATCAGTTTCCAGCTGCCAAGAGCAGCGAATCGCTGGGACCATCGGTGCAGTGAAACTCCCGTGATCACTTCGTGCTAAGGCTTTCGATGCAACTCGTGTCTCGCATGTGGCCTGCAGGTAATGATCTGAGCCTCTTTCTGAGCGGTACAGGTACCGTACTGAGCAGCTGACTGATATGCGTCAGGTTGCAGCTGAGGTGTTCCAAGGTCGTGGCCAGTAATCCGGTACGTCAACGCTCGGGTGTTGCTCTCATGTTGCGGCGGCGTTCAGTCTGCCATGCGCTCGGATTCACTCGAGCGCACACCCCAGCGCCTCGGCGAGGGTCTCCACCACTGGCAGCATGTCGTCAAAGCCACAGATCTCGCCCAGCTGCTCCGCCACAGGAGCCACCGCCTCCGGGAGGAACTGCTCGTGCAGCAGCGATGCCGTCTCCATCGCCTCGTCCACTGCGGGGTCTGCGCGGCAGGTAGCAGACAGCAGTACAGTCAGTGATCTGACGACGCCGACGGCCATGCACACAAATCTTAGCATGCGCTTATGGAGTAAGCATCGATCCTGCAAACGGTGAAATGTGAGCAGCAGAACGCTCAGCTGCATGAGATGCAGATGTGTGGCGCATGTCATACCTAGGAGTTCTGGGAAGCGTCCGTCCTTGCCCTTGTACTTGGCAAACGCCTCTGCCATGCCCACTGTGTACGATGTGAACAGCTCCATGACGCCCTGCAGGCCACGGTCATATGCAGATGACGTATCGTAATCAGCCCCAAGTGCTCAAAGCCGCCCGTCCTCACCCGCCAACTCACTGGGAATTGACATCTGGTCGTGCATCACACATAAAATACATACTGTCTGCCGCAAACCGCAGAGGAGATGCACCTTGCGCAGTGCGGCGGCGATGCGGGGCCCACCCAGGGGCGCGAGGCAGCTGACGCAGAAGTTGACCTCGTCCAGCATGTCGTCCGCCGACTGGAAGGACGCCATGAGCTTGCCCCACCCCGACTGGCCCGCTACCTTTGGGAGGCCCTGCACCAGCACGTGCCCAGCAGCTAAGCTTCTCATCAAGGCATGCGTGACAAGCCATGGTGAGCCTGCCGTATCTAGTGATGGCGGCTGCCCGCCATCAAGACTGAGATTAAGACTGCGGGATAAATTGCCAGTGCCTGTGGCGCATCAACCAGATGCACGCTTGTTGACGATGCAACATGCACGTCCTCCCACTACATGCTGCTGCAGAGCAGTTTGCCAGCAGAGCAGCAGGATGTCTCGGGTCAGGGTGCACCTGAGCAGCAATGCGGTCGACTTCGGCTGCGAGGCTCTTCCGCACATCGTCACCCACGCGTCGCAGCCGCCGCTGCAGCACTGCCTCAATGACCGGCCACAGCTCGCGCGTCAGCCGTGGTGCCAGCGCAATTCCGTGGCTGGCCTGTTGACCACGTCCAGTGATTAACAACATTGTAGACGACGTTCACTGTGCCAGCGACCGCGAAAACTCACAGCACGCTGCACTTCTTCTGTTGTGCAGATAGAAGGCATTAGGGAGCAAGTTTCCAGTTCCGATGTGTGTGCTGTACATCTGGTGAAAGTGTGCTGCGAGGGCATCATACATGTCATGAAACGACCATTCCTGTCGCACCTGCAATGCGAGCGCCTGCGCCCGCATCAACAACACGCAGCGCACGGTGGCTCCCAGTCCAGCAGGCACTGCAAATGGCGTCAGCGCGTGCCGCTTGAGCAGCAGCGTTGCCCTGCAGGGGGTCGAAGCCTGCTCGTCAGTGATCCGATACATGGTTTTCATTTGGACAAGAGCCATGCGCAGAAGTGCATAGACAAGCCCTGATTAACTGTACGTATAGATTCTGGTGGTCTCTGCTTGGGGTTGCTGGAACCATTTTCTTGCCTTTCTGTCTCCTGCAGCGCCCAAACCATGAAGGCGGCCGACAGGTCGGGCGCCTCATCACCGAACACGGCCGCCACATCATCCGCTGCAATGCCGATCGTGCTGAACACCCGCTGCGCCATGACACCCGCAAAGTCTGTCCCGTCGGCCTCGCCGCCGCCTGCCAGCGTGTGGTAGGACGTGTTTAGGTGTGACTATAGGGGTCGTGTCGACTGTAGGTGGTGGCGCTCCATACCCAATGTGAGCACGGTGTCTGGCGATTTGCTGAGGGATTGTTGGTCGCGGCCAACACAGGTGCGCCTGTGCTGGCGCACCAGTGTTCTGCGGCTTGAGCAGCTGCTGCTGTGCGCGCTTGAGGCGCGCCGAGTGCGCCGCCAGCAGCACCTGCGCCGCCCGCGGCCGCCCCGCGACCGCCGCCAGGACGCCCGCCGCCAGCCGCGCCTGTGCCAGCGCAACGCAGCACAGGGTTTAAGCAGTGGCTCGTTGGACCTGGACAACACCACTGGCGCCCGGTGTACGTCTGGCTTACAGTGCTGGGCCCTGATCACGGGCGAGCTTGGGATGCGAAACGGCGCAACCCGAGGACCGCAGCAGAGGCGGACCGCACCTCTGCCCGGGGTGCTGACGCTTCCGCCACCCCAGCTTCCAGGATTGGCACCAGGGACTGCCGCCGCTTCTCCAGCTCGTCCTCGGGGTCGAAGTCTCTGCGGTGGCATGCATTTGACCCCATCATGACGCGGGCCGGCTTTGTAGACTGGCTGTGCCAGCTGACGGCACAAGCCAGCACTCTGATGGCGCACTGGCTCCCGTGCATGATCTCGAGCATGCGGCGACGCCGAGGATCACTCGTCAGCCTATAGCACTCACATGAGGCTGGTGTCAGGCATCTTGACCCGTTCAGGCACTGCTTTGATGGCATTGAGCGCGTCCAGACACCGCTTCTCCGCAATCGCAACATCAATGTCCGCCAACGCCGCAGCCCACGCTGCGCATGTGCATTGACCACATCAAAGCCAGGCACACGATGACAGAAATATGGCATCGTGACCAACACTTCTCAGCCCAAAGTGCAGGCTGCGGACACGTTGAGAACAAACATCTTCATGGCTTAGTGTCAAGCAAACCTGTGCCGTCAGCTGTGTCGCGCCAGTCGGTGACTGTCTCACGCGCTGCAGCCTCGTTCTGAGCCTCCTCTGCCATCCTGTGCACATGTGTGTGCATCCTCTGCTGATCGGTACCGTGCTAATCCCGAACAGCCACCATCAGGAACACATACCTCGTGCATCAGTGCATTCATGTGGCCTGTAAACATCATCATGCAGCAGCCATGCTTTGTGCGCACTTGCTGGGGTCTGCAGCAGCAGCGGCTTTGAGCGACTGGACAACAGAGGCAAAGGCAGTGATCAGCGTCCGCAGTTGTTGCATCTCGCCCTCGAGTTTGCTGATGCCCTGCAGTGGCAACGACGAGCAACGTCGTAACTGAAGCAGCAGATTGGACACTGTGTCATCCTCTCACTGAGCATCACTGCATGAGATGTCAGCAACTGACTGCCCCTTTACACGTACAGTGCGACCCTCTTCCTCACCTGCGAGGCCTCAATGAACGGCTTGTAGTTGTCATACACAGAGCGCCGCAACTCCTGCCCACACTCGGCCTCGAGGGCTGCCAGGTCGCTGCGCAGCAGGGCGATGCCCTTCTCTGGCAGCCTGCACAGCAAAGCGGCACATGCGACTCCATGAAGCATGCAGGACGCACAACCCAGGGACGATGTTCTGAACCTAGTGGTATGATCGAGGACCCGAGCATAAAAACTTTCAAGTGTTGCTTTTTACAAGCCGAGGGGTCAGTGGCTGTGTATGGTGCCATCGTTGCAGTTCCACTGTGTCTTACCGCGCCATCTCAGCTTCGAGGTTGAAATTGCCTCGCTCAATTTGCGCCAACATCCCCGGGGCATTGCTGCCTGCGCAACCAGCAGATTCGATTGTGCTTAGTGCTGCATCTGCGAGACCGGCCAGACATGTGGTGCAGGTCCACACACAAAGGTTGACCCAGTAAAACCAGATCAGAAGCCTCTTTTCTGGGTGCGCACCAAAGATGGATGTGCTGGCAGTCTGCGCATCTGACTGCCAGTTGCGCAAGGGCGTGCGCTTGGGTCGGGCTGCCTCGGCTTCTGGCGCTGCTGTGTTGTTCTCATTGGTGGACCGCCCCTTTCTGATGGTGCGCCCAAACTTTCGCAGCGATGATAGCGCCCCCTTCTTTTTGATACTGTGTATACAAGCACAATCGGAACGGTGATGGTGGGCAAGCAAGACTTCATCCACAGCACATAAATTCATTCATAATGGCGACCTCAAACCCCGAACATTTGCTGAGCCACACCTGCCCTGCGATTGCAGATCAGATGGCAGCTGCTGCGAGGAGGACCTTTCGGAGGAGAACGACTGGTTGCTGGGACTGTCTGCAAGCATGCCACTCCTGCATCGGCAGCGACGAGGGCATGTGAACGGCGCCCAATGGTCACCGCAGTGGGCAATGAACTCACATTGGCAGCAGCGGGTCAACGGCAATGTGCACTGATTCTGTGCAACACCCACCTTGAGCGTAGAGGCAGGTCTCGCGCTGTACCTCTTGTGAAGGACATGCTGTGCTTGTGCTGTGGCGGTGGATCTACATTGCCGCTCGCTTGAAGCGCAAACTGCTACCTTACATCAGTACCTGGCGGGCAATCTTAATAGGGGAGTGTAATAGTCCAAGGCTCAAGGCGAATCCAACAGTGTGCTGGACGGGGTACTGCAGCAAGCGCTGACCCAGCGGGGCACCCTGTTGTTGTGTAATCCTGTGGTTGGCAAATTTAAACCTTGGTTGCACACTGTTGAAGCCGTGCGACCGGCGAGACGAGCTGCAGGAAACGACAAAGGTGGAGTGGGGCTGTGGGCCCTGCCTCGTCCTCGCGTGCCATGTTCTGATTGGGATCCAGGGTGGCAGACCATCTGGAGCCTGATAATCAGATGACGAGGTGCAGCGTCTGCACATCGTGACACACTCACGTTTGCAGGCGGCATAGGCATGCTCTGAACCTAGTCTCGACGCAGTTGGAGGTTGCGGTGAGGTCGACCTTTGCTGAGCTGCTTGTCACTTCGTGATCCAGCGCTAGCGGAAGGTTGCAGCCCGACCAGCCAGCACATAATGAGAGCGCTGGTATTCAGCGAAAAGGACGGTCTACGCGTGGATCTAAATCGTGCAAAGCCGATTGCTGCTGCCGACGAGGCTCTCATAAGAGTGAAGCGTGCTGGTGCGCCGTGTTTGCACTCTGCAATTCTGCCACCAGTACTCAATCAATGTGCAGAGACCAATATTTATGCCATTGAACTCGGGGTGTAGGCATTTGCTCGACGGACCTGGAGATCATCAAAGGCTATGTGCCTGGCTTTGATGGAGCGCTCGGACATGAGTTTGTTGGCGTGGTGGAGGAGTGTGCTGCAGCTCCAGATCTAGTAGGTAGGGTGCATTTACGCAGACGGATTTCAGGTGCTATAGATAAAGGTTAGGTTTGCGATTTGTGCTGTGGGTGCCAGAAAACAGCAGAATGCTGCCTTTGTTGCAGGTCAGAGGGTTGCAGGTGAAATCAACTGCAACCTCGACCCCGACTTTGAGCACCCCAACGAGGTCTTTATCCGCAACCACGCACCGAAGCGGACAGTGCTGGGCATCATTGGGAAGGACGGCGCATGAGCGAGTACATCAACTTGCCGGTCGGCAACTTGCATATGGTGAGGGCTTCTGTCTGGTTCGAGGGTCCTTCGGTATGCATGGCAGCCTTCTATCACATCAAGACCTCACTGTACACCCATGCATACTGCGCAGGTCCCAGACGCCATCAATGACTTGGAGGCCACATTCACAGAGCCGCTGGCTGCTGCATGCCGTATCGTTGAGCAAAAGGTGCACTTGTTGCACTGTTTATGTGAGTGAGTTGGCCGTCCATGATGGCCACATTAAGCGCAAAGTCCGCTACGTACGAGTTTTCTGCAAGCTGACGAGCGCTAGGGACACTGAGCTTGCTTTACCCCTGTGCAGGCTGTGAGGCCAGGGCAGCGCATCGCCGTGATTGGAGATGGCAAGTTCGGGCTGCTGATCGCACAGAACCTGGTGGTTGCGGGTCACGAGGATGTGACACACTTTGGACGGCACCGCAGCAAGCTGGACCTGGTGGAAGGCACCGTCAAGGAGCTCGTCGCTGATGACTCCAGCGCCAAATTTGCACAGGTGCATTGCTGGTCTAGACGTTCATGATCTGGCAGTGGATCTGCCTGGTCCAGGTCATTAGTCCTCGGCAACTGCACAATACTCTACTGTTTGCAGTTTCTACTGTGTGGGACTTCAGGCCATGGGCTGCAGGACTGGTATAAGTGGTGGATGTCACTTCGTGTTGCAGCAGCATACAGTGCAGCAGAATTGGACTGAGGAAAGTCGTCGTTTGCAATTTGCAGAGCTTTGACGTGTGCATTGAGGCGTCAGGCTCATCACAAGGCATACGGCTGGCAGCGGCGCTCACCCGGTCGCTAGGCACCATTGTGCTGAAGTCCACTTGCAGCACTGTGGGGGATGCAAATGCCCCGAGCTTTGCAGCTATCGCGAATGACATCGTGGTGCAGGAGCTGACGCTAGTTGGCTCCAGGTGGGCAAGCTGTTGGTAGCAGTTGGCTTCAATCTTGTGGGCTTCCTGTATGGTTCTGCATGTGCACGGCTCAGCAGGGCCCTGTGTACCACTCTGCTCACGCGCCAACGGTGGCTGTTTCCTGCAGTAGTGACTGTACCACAACTGCAACTTAGGTATTCGCCCTGCCCCAGGTGCGGGCCCTTCCCTCCGGCGCTCAGGGCGCTGGAGGATTCGCGGGTCAAGAAGCTTGTTGCCGCCATGGTGACCGAGGAGTTCCCCATCAGCCAGGGCATTGACGCCATTGCAAAGGCCAAGTCCAAAGGCGTCTTGAAGGTCGTGATCACCATGGACGACTGAAGCGGACCACCACACATGGTGCTCATCAACGCTTGGGGATTGCATTTCTGTATAGTGGCAGGAGGTCTGTACCACATCGGTTCCATTCAAGGCGGGTCTGTGCACTGCTCAGCAACGATCAGGAGCTGTGGAAGACAAGCATATTGATCGCCCTGCTCCTGTACAAGTGCACTGATGAGCTACGTAATCATAAAGTGTGTCCTCAGTTTGGTGCATCGCTGCTCTGTGAACTGGAACTGTCACGAATGTGTTAGGACGCTCTCCATTGATGACAGTGGGAACTGTGTACCTTAGCAGACCGCAGACAGATGCAGACACTGGAAGACTGTGTGAGATCCTACCTTTGTATGCTTGCACCAAACGTCATCATTGCTCTGCATTACAGTAGTGTACAACGTACCAATGCCAACCCCCATGGGATGAACTTGCCTCAAAATTGCTGCAGTGCAGCTGTAGCGTCATACACTGCTCTACATCTGGCAGCAGAACCCTTTGAATACTATCAGACTGCTTTACAAGGGTCCACGTTGCTTGCACAGCAACCATTGTTCAGAGCTTTTGATCTGCATGTTGCTGCCCCAGCGCACACTTCCTCTGGTTGGTTGTGGGCTGGCCTGCTGGCGTCAGTCAGCAGCAGGCTGGTCATGCTGTACACTGTCCAGACTGGCGCTGGAACACTGGAGCAAGACTGCTTCTGCACGGGGCATGCCTGGGCAGCTCAGTGCTGCACGATGGCGTCCTCCACTGCGCGGCGGTTGTTGCGGCGGGCCCGGCGTCCCGTGCCAGGGGTGCCGCTGCCTGGGCTGCACCCCAGCGGGGGGCTGGACCCCGAGGGGCTGAGCCCAGTGACGTCGGTCCCGCCGCCGTCCGAGTCCTTGCAAAACGGCGACACGGCGGGCGCCCTGCGGCTGCCGCCGCCGCGGCGCACCGGGATGGGCTGGCTGGCGCTCGGGGCGTGCGGCGGCAGCAGGCCGCCGGCTGCAGCAACAGGACCCTCTGCTGGTGACGCCCCCGCGGATGCAGGGCTTGCGGCAGCTGCTGCGAACGGTGCAGTGGCGATGTTGGCGCCCGGGCCAGGGTCGGAACCACGACCAGCTGCACTTGGGCCCCTGTTGCGCCGACGTCTGCCGCTGCCGGCTGACGACGGGGCGTCAGGCTTTGGAGCAGTTGCTGTGCCCTGGCCACCTTTCTTCTTCCGAGTCGCCTGTGCAGGGGGGGTCTGTGCCGGGCGTGCATACGAGCGACCAGAGGACACAAAGCCATTCTCCCCAAAGCGCCGGTTGCCAAGCACAATGCGTGCTCTGCCGGCCGCTGCTGAGAAATAGTAGTCTTCTACTGCTTCGTCATCATCGTACTCCTGGAAGTAGGGCTCATAGTCCCGCCACTCACTGCTGCCGTCCTCTGCTGACAGCTTGCACCTGCCCTGCTCCACTTCCTGCATGTGGTCAGTGAAGAAGCGTGCGCGCTTCAGCAACGTGACCGACTCCTCGCACGGGAAGTCGTTGAGGGAGCCATCAAGGCGGTAGTATGTGAGCAGGTAGTCAAAGGGCGCCTTGCATTGCGGGCACGTTGAGTGCTCGCGGTGCGCTGCCCAGCGCAGGATGCACTTCACGCAGTAGGAATGACCACAGCCAGGGCTGATACTGGCGATCTCCTCCAGCTCTGTGTGCTGTAGGCAGATGCTGCAAGTCATCTCGTCGGCTGAGGTGGAGCCGCTGTCATCAGGCCCCACCACGGCAGCAACCACAGGTGCAGCTCGGGTCTCAGCAGCAGATGGCTCACCGTAGGACCCCGCTGTTTCGGCCTGGCTAATGCGCAAGGCAGCCAGCAGCGTTGTGTCTGGATCGCCACGGGTGGTCTGGGCTGCTGCCATGGCCATGTAGCTCGATGTCAGGGCCAATGCGAAGCTGATGCTACGCCAGGGGCCAGAGGCCCGCAGGAGCGGCCTGGCGGAGACTGTCTGGTGCAATCTGAATCCAGCGTCAATCAAGCAAAGTATGCGACGGCTGCACTGGCTGCCCTTACAAGTCTAGCACTGACAGACCCACGCAGGACCTGTCCCCTAAACTGAACACTCCCAAATCCGCGAGAGCTCTCGCGTAACGAACCCGAAGCAAGGTCTGACACAGATGTCACCAACCGAAGCGGAAGACTTCAGACATTGGCTTACGCTGGTCCATCACACGTTGTGAGGAGGGTTATACATCAGCACTTTCATCAGGTGCGTCCGGGTTTTAGCCGAGGGGCATAGAAGACCATCCCTCGCGCCTGTCCTCGTGTGCTCATGTCGCACTTGTCATATGCGTCAGCCACCAAAGCATATCGACCAGAGACAAGCCTTCGCACGTCGGTTGTTGGTGATAGCGTCGCTGCTGTGTCGTTTCAGGCAAGCCGCCATATGTAGTCCCGAACACCACCTGGGTTGGCTAAACATTGCAGAATTGCACACATCATCAAGCCAGCCAGTCTTAGGAACACCTTGCTTGGTATCGGTCGCCATTGGCAAGCAGATGCCAGTCCTGGCCACTTGTTTATCCATCCCAGGTTCAGTGGTAGCCACCTTATCATGTTCTTGGACACGGCAGCATACATTAGGGGCAATAGGGGGCGGCATCAACTGCGCAGGTGCACACCATGGCACGGCTGCTGCAAAGCTTTCAGCTGGCATATATACGTCCGGTTGCTGGCGGCTGTGCTGTTGTTGTCAAACATGCACAGAACATGTTGAGGCGGCCCAGCTTGCCGGCCGGTGCAATTGGTAATACCTAGCTAGGTAGCAGGGCTGCGTGCCAGGCTGGACACGGCGACGGTTTTGTGCACGCGGACAGGGCGGCAACCACCACATGCGGTATGTAGTACCTTCTCATGTGCATGTGCGCCATCACGCCAGGGCACCCTGGCGGAGTCGCGTCTGTGATGCAGCCACAACAGTGCATGTGGCCTTCGGTCTTCCACACATGCTGCGAGCGTGTTCCACTGACGAGGTGCCAAGGAGCAGATCATCCTGGTATCAGGAACACTTGTTGAGGGCTACAGGCTCATGTTGCAAGTCTATCATGAACAATCGCGAAAGACCTCCGTTACTGAGTGGGGTCCCGCACTAAGACGACCAGCTTCCAGCAGCTGCAGGCTTGCGCACCCTGCCCAAAACGCTTACACGACGTACTGGGCTATTCAGTGCGCACCTTGTAGGCTGCAGGATTTGCATCCATTGTAGGAAGGCTGTCCTCCATGACCTTCACCGAAATCATCCGAAACCAGCTATAACATCTGGTCAAACACAGATCAGTTGCTGCAAAGCTACAGAAAACATTCGATTGGTTGCTTCTCTCGGGTTCGAGGCGCACTTGTGACCGGCCATGGGCGCTGCACCTCGACCTCCTGAAAGCTCATCTGATTATGTAACCCCCAAGCCAACAAGCGACTGCACCACATGCGAGCAGCAAATCTCACAGCAGGAGCAAAGCTGCGTGGCCTATGCAACGTGGGGACTTGTCCGATCGCAGTCCAGAGCCCTGGAGACGGCGAAGCCTCGGGCCCACGTGATTGGCCACGTGGCAGAGGACGAACTGGTTTCCAGTTGGACGGGAAGCAACCTGGCAACATTGCTGCCGTTTCCCAACCTCAAGGCGCGACCACTGCGCTGCAGCAAATCAAGGAGGGCCGGCGCGTGTGCGGCGGGCAACAGGTTGGTCCATTGTAACTCCTGGTTCAAAGACTATGACCCTGTTGCAGGGCCTGGACTTGTGTGGCGCCGTCCTGATGGCCACGCCTGCTCTCCCGCACGCACATGTTCCAAGTATCAGCGGGCTGCCGTGGGCATGAGCCCAGCCTGGGCGTCCGCGCTTGCGCAACCCTAGACTGCGTCAGCCGCCAGTTTTGCTGCCTCATCCTGCATGCAGCCCAGCGTCCGATACCCGGAAGCAACCGCAAAGCCTCCAGCTGCTGGCTCATGTCTTGGTGGTGCTGCAGGTCGTCCAGGCCACTGCTGAAAAGCAGGTACCATGGCTTCAGCCGCGGTGACCGAACAGCTGGACACACTGGCCACGCTGCCGGTGGCGTTCAATGGCGCGCTGGGTGAGTTCCCCATTCCTTCACACAGCTGTCGGCAGACTGCTCAGCGGCTGCTGACCTGCGCACCATGTGGGATCGCTCGTGTCCCATGTGCTTGCCGGACCACCGTCCTGCCTGTCAACCCTTTTTGCTGCTGTGCGCCCCCCAGCAGTTGCCCCACCTCCGCTCACCGGTTGTATGCTCCAGGCCACTGATGCAGGCGTTCATCTTACGCCTGTTGTTGTTGTTTACTTTCCGTCCTAGGCAGTGGGTTGCCTACCTCACGATGCAGATCGCATTCGATTTGGTGGTGCTACTCTGCAGGTGGCGCCCTCGATGTCAACTCCGCGTTCACCCTGTCATCAGGTACTGCTAGGCTGGGCGGGGAGATCAGTATGCACACCCAGGAGTGAGATGTTTGCTGCTAGCATCTACTCTGGCAACAGCGCTGCCACCCTGAAGTATGTGGAGCGGATTGCATGATATTCTTGTCGCAGGGTACCTGGTGTTCTTCATGCACTGCGGGTTCGCCATGCTGTCCATCGGCTGTGTGCGGGCGAAGTTCGCGAAGCATATTTCCATGCTGATCCTGGTGGACGCGTGTACCTCCGGACTCGCCTTCTACTTGTTTGGATGTGCGTCTCCGCTGCACTGCAATTGCGCATCCTCCTCTCCAGCCTATGCTTGGTAGTCATGATGGCAAGACGACACTGTCTGAGGCCTGCCTGTGTCTCGACTGCAGATGCGATTGCCTTTGGTGACAAGACCACCCCAGCCAACCAGCCAGGCGCAAATGGGCTCATCAGCGACCCCACAGCAGTGTCCAATAACAATGTGTTCATTGGCACGCGGTACTTCGCGCTGGGCAACGACTTCCCCAACAACCAGTACTACCTGTTCTTCTTCCAGTGGACGGTGAGCTTGCTGTCATCAATTTTGACCATCGTGCCGTGCTGCATCGCTGCTGGAGCAGCTACAACCGGCATCACCCCACAGTCCGCCTACTCACGATTGACACATGCTGCTGCTGCTGCTGCCTTACAGTTCGCGGCGACGGCGTGCACAATCGTATCGGGTGCCCTTGCCGAGCGCGCCAAGTTCGAGGCCTACGTCCTTTACTCCTTCTTCATGGCGGCCTGGGTGTACCCGGTGGTCGTGCACTCCATGTGGTCGTCGTCCTCATACATTGGCGCCTTCCGGTGCGTCCATGCCAAGCCCATAAACCACCTGTCGCTCTGCTCAGCTGCCCAGACTATGTGCAACCATTGGCTTTTGAGCGCTGCATCTTGCCGTCCAGACGTTGCTTCAGCGGACCTCAGCCATGGCCTGACATCTTGTCTGCACTTGCTGCAGCACCAACGGCAAGCTGCTGTTCAACACCGGCGCCATCGACTACGCTGGCTCTGGCGTCGTGCACATGACTGGTGGCTTTGCCGCGGCTGTGGGCTGCGCCATCCTGGGCCCACGCCTTGGGCGCTTCCGTGCTGACGGCACGGTGCGCACCTGCCTGTTAGCTTCATCTGATAGCACTTGGTTCATGTCCACAGTATCAGGTGGTACATCACTGCGACGGGCCGTATTTGCAAGTGTCTTGTTCAGATACTGGGGCCATGCTCGATGTGCTGCATACGCCGGTGCCTCAATAGCTCGCACTGTTCGCATGCGCAGGCGGTTGAGTACGCCGCGCACAACTACTCGCTATTCCTGCTGGGCGTCATGATCCTGTGGTTCGGCTGGTACGGTTTCAACCCGGGAAGCGCGCTGGCCATCCTGCCAGCTGGCTTCTCGCTCCCCGTGCAGCAGGTACTTAGTGAGCCTGGTTGCCTGACTACTGGTTCTGAACACTACACGCGGACTACAGGTTTGGGTCGACACATGTGCCATCATTGTCTTGGTGTCCTCGATGGACTCCTGCATTCTGCAGTGACATCCGTTTTTGTCGTCAAATTGTATCGTGGGTCCTGTGTCATAGCCTTGAAGCTGCTCACCGCCTGTTGCACAGGCCGCTGTCAACACCACCCTGTCGCCCTGCGCCTCCGGCCTTGTCGGCCTGATCATGAAGGCAGTTATGACCAAGGTCAAGCATGGTGAGCGCACTACTATTTCAAGACATCTGCAAGCCTGCATCTGCCAGACGCAGCTTGAATTTTGGCATTGCATGACATCCTGCCTTGCTGCATGCACGGTTTTCCTGAATGCTACTCAATCCTAACTCGTGGCGCCATCGTGCAGGTCACCGCAACTATGGTAGGCTGTATGACAACCCAACCTTAGGCCGTTGCACATTCATGGGGTTGCAAATATGTTGTAGTTGTCGAGTTACATGCACGCTGTCACAGATCAACATTGGTTGCGTCTGAAGCCCACCATTCCACTTCGGCATGCAGATCTGATGACGTTTGGCAACAGCGTTCTGGCGGGCCTGGTTGCCGTCACGGCAGGCTGCTCAGTCATATACCCGTGGGCTGCCATCATCATTGGCGCTGTTGCCGGCGTCGTGTACAACCTCGGCTCCTGGGTACGGCTTGCTCATGTGTTGACTGCACAGGGGAAATAGCTGCCCTACTGTGGTTGAAAACAGATAATCACATGAATTTTTGCGCCCAACAAAGGGCGCAAAAGTTTTCGCCCTGACAATAGGGGAAAGCGCGTCCATCAGCGGTGCTGAATTGCCCTTGCTTGCACCGCAGGTGAGCCTGAAGCTGCACCTTGACGACCCGCTGGACGCCATTGCTGTGCATGCCTGGAACGGCACCTGGGGCGTCATCGCAGTCGGCTTCTTCGCCTCTCAGCGCCTGATCCAGGTGCGGCTGTGGGTCCTGCTCACACATGGCTGCACTGGCTGCTCACTGACCGCCTGATCTACTGACAGTGCCCACTTTCAAATATCTATGGGAAAATGATGTGAAGGGGGCGTCCATGTTTGTAATAGTGGCATGGGCAACAGTTGCAAGTCCTCTGCCTGCCTCGAGCAGCGCACCAACATCAGGCCTGCTGACCATAGAGCGTCGGCTCAGCGCACTTGGTGCATGAGTGCAGAGCGCATACGGCGTCCGGACCGACAATGGCGAGGACCGCCTCAACTACGGCTGCTTCATGACCGGCGGCAACGGCAACCTGCTGGGCGCGCAGCTCATCGAGGTCCTCTGGATTGCTGGTGCGTCGCAGTTCCTGACCCTGCTCATAGCGCACGCTGCAGGTGCACAGACACGCAGATGCAGGGGTGGCCAGCACCTGCAGGCGCATGCACATACATTCCCTACCCCTTCGCAAGCCTGGCAGCCGCTGGTGCTGACATGCACTCCGTCCTCGTCGGTGACACTGACATGCGGGTTGCACCCCTGGCTGCAGGCTGGACGGTGGTGAACATGGGCCTGTTCTTTGGGCTGCTGCGGGTGGTTGGCCTGTTCCGGGTGGACCCCAAGGACGAGGAGGAGGGTCTGGACCACTCCTACCACGGCGGCAGCGCCTACGGCGACACCGCCGGAGAGTCCCACTTCGAGTGCGCCATTCACTCATCCGACATGCCAACATTCCACCCCTGCCACACTCCCCTCTGCTCACCTTTTGAACGCTGCCGTTGGTCCAGCACCAAAGTACAGCCGGTCCGTCACCTGCCTGTCTGCTGCGAACCGCTGCTGCATGCATGTGTTCTGCGCGTAGCCAAGGCAACACACGCTTGAAAGGGCTGGCTTGCAAGGCGGCTTTGATCTGCATCCACCCTGCTGTACATCCTCAGCTGCCTCACAGCGCATGCAACTGCATCCATAGGTATTCCAAGGGCGATGTTGCGGAGCTGCGTGCCGAGGTCGAGGCGCTCAAGGCCGGCATGGGCGGCGGCATGCATGGCGGCATGGGCGGCGGCATGGGTGGCGGCATGGGCAAGGGTGGCATCGGCAACGGCAGGCCCGTGGGGACGCTGCACACCGAGGCTGAGGTCGTGTAATGGGGCCTGTGTGCCAGGGCGCACATGCAGCCTACAGCAGGAGCAGCAGCTCTGGCGTGGTGCCGCTGTGTTGGTGGCCACAAGGCTGAGCACTGGGCGTGTTCAAGCGGCATGGCTGGCAGACAGTCGGCAATCTCGAAGGAAGCCAGCTGTGGGAGGAACAGCCGGTGAAGGCACATCAGCATGTTTAGTTTATCCAGCACAGGGCCCGAATGTGCAAGGGACGAAGTGCACAAATCAAGCGCTGTTGTCACACATGGTAGCTAACTCATGCATGTTGCGCGATTTGTATTATGCATCCACAATGAATGTCAGGGTTTTTGGTTGAGCATGCGCCTCTTTGGACGCATCTCTGAATGCAGCGTTGCAAGCTGGCTGTCACATGAGAATGCTATCCAGCTGTTGCGCTGGAAGGGTTCATACAAACAGCAGAGCCTGCACGCTGCGTTCAAGGTGCCTTGCGCTGCAGCAACTTCGCCAGAGAGCAGTGCAGTCCACTTTTGGTGTGTCTCGTTTGTTACTCGCTCTGCTGCTGTGGCGCTGAAGTACAGGCAGTTGGTCTCTGGGTTTCAGAGCGTGTGAGGGATATATCAATGGCCATCAATATCACAGATTGTAAAGCCGAGTTGCACCTCCGAAACGATCAGCGCTACCGGTTTTCGTCGCCAGCCACTGGGCACAGCAGCATTCAGCAAGCAGCAGCTGCCATCAAGCCGTTGTATCCATGGCATCAGCTGGCTCGCCAGCAATGATGTCCACAGCGTCCAACTTGATCACATTGTGCACCTTCTCACGGATGACATCTGCAGTGCCAGGAGGGTGCTGCACTGGCTTCACCCGGGCGTACGTCTTGTCCTGCAGGAACTCCATGTTGCGGCGGTAGTCCACCCCGTCCTTCCGGATGATGCACACGTCCACATTGGAGCCGGAGCCCAGGTCATTGAAGATGCCGGCACGGATGGCCTTGGCCACCAGCGCCACTGCCTCCTCTTCACTCAAGTCGTCCCTGAAGCCGTCCTCAAACACCGCCATGGCGTTGAGGGAGCCAGAGCCCATGGTCGCATATGGCAGCGCATCTGTGGAGCCGTGCGGGTACACGGTGAACAGGTGCGGGCCGCGCACATCGACTCCCCCTAGTACCAGCGCCGCACTTACGTGCCCCTGGTACTGGAAAAGGTGCGACTTCAGCAGCGTCATGGCTGTGACAACGCGAGTCTGCCGGCCGAGCGCATATCGATGCAGCTCCAGCTGTGAGGATATCATGCCTGTCACGTTCTCGGTGTCAGCAGCAGTGCCAGCGCCGCAGCAGTAAATGTTGGGCGCAATGTAGTGGATCTTCTCACAGTTTTTGTCTGCAACAGTTGTGCCAGCGGTGGACCGTGTGTCTGCTCCGAGCACGACACCATCCTTGTAGATGATGCCAGCGATTGTTGTGCCCGTCTTTGTGAAGCCGGGAGACTTCACGCCTTTTGCCTCGAGGTACGCATTGCGCTTCGCCAGGTCGAAGTTGAAGCCGCCTACTGGTGCATCCTGAGGGTTCACCATCAGATGCACGCTCGGTAGCTAGCGGTCGCAGGTTGCTCCTCCTGGATGCCCCAAGCTTGCCAGGCAGGTGTTAGATGCCTGATAGCAAAATTGGGAGGTCCTGCTGGCGATGAGGCAGCACTGCGAGGTCTGCTCACTGGTCGCTGGACACACGAGAATAGCAAGCAACGCGCGCAAGTATCAAACAAGAGGCTACTGCGACCAGCAGCGACCTCTTGCTCCGTTGCAAAAGGTGAGTAGGAATAGACAACGAGAAACAGGGGTAGTACAGGTTGCTGCTCACCCAGAGCCCACCAAAGTAAATTGCACTTCCACACACACTTCGAGACTCGTCTGAGCGTGCATACGTTGCAGCCGGTAACAGCTGCGGCAGAGGTGCTGGCATGAGCAGCACACGCACATTCTGAAGCCTGACGATCTTGACGGCTTGTGCTTGAACAGCTCCATTGCGCATCGTCCAGTGACTGCCACAGCCACCGCGAATGTGAGTCGGGCGCGCGAATCTACCGCAGCGGGGTGATCTTTGGCTCGGATATCCTCAGCAGTTGCGGCCAGCATGGTGCACCACGTTGACGCCACCACGCCCATGATCGGGAACATGCTGCTGCTGGACTCCGAGGGCAAGCGGATAGCAGTGCAGTACTACTCTCAAGAATGGTGAGGATGGCACTGTCTGCAGTGTGGAACCGTTCGCAACATGCCGCTGCAGGCGCATGTCCTGATGGCCCAGCTGTGTGCTGCAGGTCCACAGTCACAGCACAGGCCAACTACGAGAAGTCTGTGTACGCAAAGACCAGCAGAACCAATGCGCGAGGGGAAGGTATGAACTGTGGCCGGGGTAAAGCCGACTTGCAGTGCCGCTATGCTCTTGAATGCCACCGATCAGGCTCCAGATGAATTGACCAGGAATTTGTGTCTGCAGCCGAGATTACCATGTTCGACGACGTGATCGTGGTGTACAAATTCTTTGGCGACCTCATGTTCTACGTCACGGGGTCCCAGGACGAGAATGAGCTGATCCTGTACACCGTTCTACAGGCCTTCTACGAGTCCATCTCCCTATTGCTCAGGTGCAGACGGCAAGACTAGGTTTGCTCATCAGCAAGCGCTGGCAGTATCACAGCGTGTTTCAATCGTTGTACTGGCCTTCTCAAGCTGTTCAAGATCGTTGCATAGTGTGGGCTGCCTGTCATATGAACATGCTGAACAACTTCAGGTCTTGGGCTGATGCCCGGCCGCTCTCGGACATGCAGGGGCGCAGTCGAGAAGAAGACGGTGCTGGAGAATCTGGATCTCGTGCTGCTCGCCATGGACGAGACGGTCGACAAAGGGTGCGGCAAGCGTGGACACGACTCTGCTGCAAAGCACATTGTCATGTCAAGATCTAGACGAGCAAGGTGGATGCGCGTCTGGTGAACTCTGCTTGTCTGCTGCAGGGTGATCCTGGAGACAGACCCCGCTACGATCGCCGGCCGGGTGGCTATGCGGGGGGCAGACTCAGAGCTGCCGCTGACAGAGCAGGTGAGGCTGCCGCCATGCCTCGAACTGTCAAGCGCCACTGCTAACGGCATGCGCCCGCTAGTTTGGTCAATGCAAACGGCTTTAGCAGAACTGTTTGCAACTGACGAGTTGCCCCGTGCACTGTGCAGACCCTGTCGCAGGCCTTCGCCAGTGCCAGAGAGCAGCTGACAAAGTCGCTGCTGAAGTAATGGCACACGCCACGGCCGACTCTTGGACACAGCGCATCGCCTGTTCCAGACTGGAACTTTGACCCGCGGGTCACAGCACATTGGCCGGCATGTCACCCGTACTGCTGTGTCAGCAGCCGGTTCACTGCAAGCCATGCTTCGGGATGCCCAATACAAAGCTGCACGCCATGCAAACATAGCTATCCTGCACAAACCATGCGATGGGTCAGCCCTCACAGCCCACGTGCCCCCAGCTGAGGCCCAGCGGCCTTTCAAGATTGTCATCCTGAGTTGCCTATGTGCTGGGCCATTGTCCGCTCTTATGTGCGGAGGCGCACGTAAAACTTGGCTGATACAAGCGACAGTTCTCTTGTCACCTCCGCAGCGCTGTGCTTGCCGTGGGCTTGTGCAGGATTTGTAATGTAGTGATGCCACTGGCCTAGAGCTTTGCAGTTCTCGAATCCTGTGTGCTTGCGATCTGACGTTCATCCATGCGCACGATGTGACTGTGTGGTTGAGGGGTCTATCATTTGACAACCGCCTGCTGGCTACCACAGCGGCAGAGTGGAAGTGGGTGGGTAGCTAGGCTCAAGCGACAGACGTGCAAAGCAGCGGTAATGACCACCTTTTTGGAGCGTGCCAGTCGACTTCTGAGCGGCAATGGTGGCGTGCAACCACAATCGCCGTCCACATATGTCGCCAGACAGCCATGCACTATCTGGCCGCACATGCGGCGTCGGAGCCAGCATGTGCGAGCGCAGCATTCGGACGCGGCAATGCCGTCAGATGGCGCGTTTGACGCAATGTATGATTCGCAGCTCAGTGGCAACGGCAGTCAGGAGAATGGGACGTCAGTTGATGTGGCAGACTTCCGGCCAATGAAGTGCGCCTGTGCATAGGGCACCGCGTGATACGGCCGTGCAACAGCGTTGATGTACTGCATTTTCATCCGACCTCTGGTCGCACGATTGATGTCGGATTGTTGCCGCTTTCAGGTTGCAGACCTGGCCGCGAAAAGCAGACCTCTTCATCATGCGGACGGACGGGCGAAGCTGCTCACGCGAGACCGTGAAGGGTGAGGCACTCAGAGCGTGTCGTGCATGGCTGCGACGTGAACAGGTAGGTTTCGGCTGTTGATGCCGGTGTCATCTGACACTTTGTCTGTGCCTCTGCAGCATCATCCGGCTGCTTCTCTTTCGCTTACCCCAGCACACAGCAGCAGATGCTGGTTTGGAAAGGACGGCCCAAATGGTGACCGCTGCTCAATCGCCTCGTCAGGCTGCCAGGCGGCACGTGGCTATGCTTGATGGCATCGCATAAACACCCTGCTGGTGACGTGCACGTTGAACCCAGCCTCTTTCCTGATACAGTGTGCTGGTGCTCAAAAAGCTTGGAAAGGAGCTTGAGGGCGAGTTCATGGAGGTCATCCAGTGGCTCACCCACGACCAGCAGATGCAGGTATGCCCGCCAACCTCCTTGTTGTCCCAGTCTTCATATCAGCTTGCAGCAGGACAGATGTGCTAGCCTGCAACGATCCAGCATCTAGGCGATGCCACTTGCACTTTGACAGACGCGACTGAAGACCGTGAGGTGCAACACCTCGACAGGGCGCACATTCACAAAGTTAAGGTGATTGGTTGATAAGGTCACAGTTTTCCCATCGAAACACACAAAAATGGCAGGTGGTGGTGGAGCCACACGAGCGGGAGGTGCTGCGGGGGCAGGGCGTCCAGGATCACCTGGCCAGCTTTGAGGACGACGACCAGCAGCGGTGAGCCGCCAGCCAGTGCACGCTGTCGTGAGGCGCCGCACGCACACTAGGTGGAGAGCCACAGCAGCTGTCACAGCCAGCTGGGTAGCAGACCATGTGAAGCGGCGTGGCTTCTGCCGCTGCGGACCGCCGCAGATGCTCCAGTACCATGTCAGCACAGCATGTCTCGGACGCAGCAGTCAGGTTGCAGACCCTGTGGCTGCTGCCGCGCAGGCTACATCTGCACATTGACTTTGTGGTGTGTCTGGGTGGTGACGGGGTGCTGCTGCACGCGAGCGCGCTGTTCAAGCGTGCCATCCCGCCGGTCATCTGCTTCAACCTGGGTGCGCCATCCATAATATCATTCCTGCATTTTGCGTGACCGCCTCGAACTGCACAGCAGCTTTGTGCCATAGCCTGTCATCAAGGGGGTCGGCTTAAGGTCGCCTCTCTGCAGATGTCATTGTGGAAAATTAACGAAGGGTTTTAGTCGACCTTCGACCGCATTCTGCAGGATCCCTTGGGTTCCTGACCAACCACGCGTTCCAGGACTTTCGGCGTGACCTGCACGACGTCATCCACGGCGGCGAGGGCCTCCAGGAGTGCAGCCTGCCGGGTGAAGAGATTCGGGTGCGCTGCAAATCTGCTCGTGTGGCTGCTTCCCAGCATGGGTATTTGCTGAAGGCTCTTAGCAGCGCTGGCATAAGACACTGCGGTTTCTGCATAAGCCGACAACTTCTGAGGCAACCGGTTGGCATCCATCTGGAAAACACTGCAACAGCTTCTTTCTGCTCTTCACGTACACGTCTGTTGCATTCGAAGCGAGTGTGCAGAGAGTACTGTGTAGCAGGGGCGACATCGTGTAGTGATGTCGCAACATTCTGCTGCAATGTGCGCATTATGGTGGCATTTGCAGGTAATTGTGCAGGTGGCACACGCCATGGAACGCTGTCGACGGATCTGTGGAGCTCAGGGTCTTGACACCGCAGGGCGTCCACATCACCCTGCGCATGCGGCTGCTGTGTGAGGTGTGCCGTGCCGGGCAGGAGGCCCCGGAGCAGACATACGAGGTGATGAACGAGGTGGTGGTGGACCGTGGCGCCAACCCCTACCTCACCAAAATCGAGTGCTGGGAGCATGGCCGCCTCATCACCAAGGTGAACTTCAGCATGCAGTCTTGATGGCTATTGCGAAAATCGGGATTATGGTGCGCAGCAAGCAGATAAAAGGCTGGGAGTGTCACCCGCAGAATGCGACTGGATAACGGATGCACGATACCTGATCACCCTTCACCTGGTCAAAACCCCCACAATGCCCGCGGACAGCCATGCTGGCCAAGCGGCAGGGTATATACACGGTGGATCAGAAGGCTTCCTGTTACCCAATCATGTCCTGCCGTGCCCCCCAAACAGGTGCAGGCGGATGGGGTGATGCTGGCGACGCCGACGGGCAGCACCGCGTACAGCGTGGCGGCGGGGGGCTCCATGGTGCACCCCAACGTGCCCGCCATCCTGTTCACCCCCATCTGCCCGCACTCCCTGTCCTTCCGCCCCGTCATCCTGCCCGACTACGCCGAAGTGGAGCTCAAAATCCCGCAGGATGCCAGGTGAGCAGCAACGTCAGGTGTTGCAGTGGGCACAAAAACGGGTGCACAATGCAGCAAGCTGCTGGCACACTGCAGCCACCGACCTGTTTAACAGTGCTCTTCCAGCTGCAGCTGGTCTTCAGTAACCCATTGTCCACACGACTCAAGACAGCCCCAGCTCTTGCATCACGTGCCATGCTGACAAACTGCTGAAGTTTGGGCTTGGGGTGTGCTGATTGACGGATACCTGGACCGCTATGCTCAACAGGCATGTTACCCAAATTGCTGACATTTTGATGGGCGCACACACCCTGCAGGGCATCGGCGTGGGTGTGCTTCGATGGCAAGCAGCGGCAGGAGCTGCTGTGCGGCGACAGCGTGCGCGTGCGCATGTCCCCCAACCCGGTGCCCACCATCGACCACCTGGAGCAGACCAGCGACTGGTTCGACTCGCTGGAGGTGCGGCGCTGCACAGCCTGCCCGCTGCCGTGCCCAGCACACGCTGGGCAGTGCCACAAGCAACACACGCTCCCATGGCACATAGTGGATACGTTTCGTGGCTGTGCAGCATCAGCAGGCAACAGTTGTGTCACTCGGCCTGTGCTTGCTGCTTTTGCAGCGGTGCTTTGGCTGGAACGACCGTGGGGCTGATCAGAAGGCGCTGAGTGACAGTGCCATGGAGGCACGCGTGCAGACGCATGGCTGAGGCAATTGGTGACAGCAGAATGAATTTTGGTGCTTGGATGTGGCGGAGGCTGGAGCAGTGAGTGGATGGCCAGTCATCTTCCAGCATCTGAAGGTACTTTGACATCATTTCTGCCATTTTTGTGCACTGCGTCTGCCCGAGAGAAGAGCATGGACTATTTTTTCCCGTCTTAGTGGGTTGCTAATATGGTTGATGGTGTTGATCAGTTCAGAACGTAATCGCAAATGAACGTTTCACCAAACCTTACCTCTGCTGACTGCAAATGACTTCAAACAATGCCATTACATTGTGCTGATCCCTCAATTGCCCTGGACGCACAGCATGGCCGGTCCTCACACAACATCCATCTCCCCTTCACCCCTGGGCCACGAATGCTGCTGGCGGTTCCTTCAGCCCACCTTCAGGATCTCTCGGCCCAGCTTCTCGAGTGTCCACAAGATGGCCAGCAGAGTCGCAAACTTCACTGCATCGTCAAAGAACTGCTGCCGGCTGTTGTCCTGAAAGAATTTGTTGGGATCCGTAGGGTCCCTGCAGACGGACAGGAACCACCTTTGAGACGGTGTTGACTACAGTTTCACGGTTCTTGCACAGCGTGTCTTTGACGACGTCATTCGGCACCCTGACAGCCATCGCTGTTGCTGCCATGGGGCAGGGCTTGCACGAGGCTGCCACTCAATTGCGGACTTGCACACGGTGTGTTTGGAGGGTCGCACTCGTCCGCGCGTCATGTAAGCATGCATACAGCTGTTTTCCTGAGGCATGCTGGCGTGGCAGGCTGTGGGTGGTGCTGCTGCACGTCCCCTGCAACAGCCGGACGGCGCGCGCGCACCCCTGGATGTCCATGCCGCTGTCCTGCGGGGCGAGGCGGTCCAGCAAGCCGCTGCCGTCCTCCGACAGGTCCGCCGCCTTCTGCCGCGCCGCCCAGCCCGCGCGCAGGGCGGTGAGCGCCGCCCGGGCCGGGACGCCGGTGCGCCCCAGGTCCCACCTGTCGCTGCAAGCACACGGGCGGCCGTGGGTCGCACTCCCCCTTGTACCGTGCTGCGCACTCAGACGCGGCCTGTAGCTGAAACACTGTGCTCGCGCCTGGGTGTGACGCTGAGAGGGTACGAACGGAGTCAGAGCATGCTCACGAGCAGCATATCATGGTGAGGAGCCTCGGTACATGCCTGTGCTGCACAACGCGCCCCGTGAGCAGGTTCATGGTGAACGTCGAGGCGATGTTGGCGTCCACGCCCAGCACCCCCAGAATGCGGCCCTGCCAGCAACACAGGCCGCGTTCATTCGGTGGAGTAAGCACCGCTCACACCCAGCAGCTGTGTGCGCATCTCGCGGCTGGAAGGTGGGTGAGCTGCGGGAACACGGCGCACCTGCAGCCGCCAGTCGATCACCGCTGTGCCCCGATCCTCCATGCGCAGCCGCTGAATGGTCTGCAGGCCCATGTTGGAGATGGTGCTGACGATCCACTCTCAAGCTGGGGTACAAATGCTGTGAAACACTCAGCTAGGGGACACTCGACAACACAGCTGTGAACAGGCAGCTCGACTTACCACTTTTGGATCGCTGAAGTTGTCTGCAATGAAGGTGTGCCGCTGATATCTGTCCCAGCCCCTGAACGAGCGCAGGAAGCCCTGCAGGGGTGCTGCATGCTGTTAGTGACTACCTTGACAGCATCCTTGGTATCAGGACATGCATGTATGGCATCGTCGGATGCTTACACGATACTCGACGTCGCCTGAGAACAAGGCCTTCGTCCACCGCTTGGGTTTCTGCAGGTCTCGGGCCAGCGCCCTGACGTTCTGCTCCACCTGAGGCGATGTTGTGCACACCTGGCAGCAGCAGAAGAAGCGCCAGTCAATGCGAGGCATAGCATAGCATGCAGGCAGTGTACAACAGGCGGTATAGCATATGGTCACGCAACCGTGGCTCACAAAGTCGTCGCAGTAGTCTCGGTTGATGCCCTGCAAGGTGCAAGCAGTTGCTGAGGTATGAAGCGCGCAGGCCTTGCATTGCCAACATCCACTCAATAGCTGTCTGCAACATCTGTAGCGAGCTACCTCGATCTCTGTTGCATCCACCGAATCTGTAGCCCTGGTGTCTGCAGCCCTGGCAGTCGTGCGGCACCCCCGCTGCTGCGCATGGCTTGGCAGACGCTGACGTAGCCGTGGACTACTCAGAAGCTGCTGCTGGGATGTGATGGGTCTGCACAGGTTTGACGTTGCATGGCATGTTGAGCATGTCTGCTGAGCTATCAGGGTAATGCAGGCCGCTGGAAGCCTTGGATGAATGCTGAGCATCATGTCTCGCGTGAGCCCCTACCACAGGTCAAACAACAGCATAACGCTGGGGAAACGCACTTGAACAATCAGGCATGATCTAAACAGCTGTTTGAGGTCTTCAAGGTGCTGAAAGAGCTGCAAATTATCAGCTGCACCTGCGGTTTCCCAAGTCTCTAGCATCTGGATTCTTGCTGAGCTGGCTTGGATGGAGGAAGCGGCTGTATGACTTGCTGCTGCCAATGAAACCTCTCTGATCTGACCAGACAGCCTTGGGGAACCAGCCTAGCACGCAACATCCGCGACAGGAAGCTCAGGAGCTGATCACTGTCTGTGCTTGCGCTTCATCACTTTACAGAAACTTGTTCTGTCAAAAAGGTGGCTGTGTTGCAGCGGGTCACATAATAACATGGCGCATATCACTGAACGTCATCATGCCCTATTGCTTCACGTCGCATTTGTGCACTACAACTGCCGCTGTATACCTGCCTGCCTGCTGCGGTGCCTATGGCTATGCCTGCTATCCCTATTGTTTGTGTTGTTGCTGTTTTGGTTGTTTCCCCTGTTGCTGGTTTTGCGGTTGCGGACTCTGGTCAGGCTGTTGCGGCTCCTGCTTCTGCTGCCGCTGCTGCTGCTGTTGCAATTGCTGCCACTCAGGGTTCTCCAGCATCTTCTCATCAGGCCTGGTGCCTGTCTCGAAGAACTCGATGGCAGCTGCGGTGCAGTCCGAGATGCCCTGGTGATCTGCGGACAGACATGACTGGTTGCAGTGCGGGACTTTCGCCGTCAACATGAACACCGAAGAAGCTGGTACCGTGTGTGGCTTGGTTTCTGTTGCCATTTGATCCAGAAAGCAAGCAGGCGCCTGTCAACCGTGAGCGCACTGGAGTATGCCCAGTTGAGCTCCTCGAAGATGGGGGAGATGTAGCGGCGCAGCTCCGCCGTCTTGGCGTAAGGCACCTTCCCCTGCAGCACTGGCCGCCAGCGCTGGTCAGACTTCCTGCAGGTCCAATGTGCATGAAAGGGGGTCATTGCGCTCATCTGTGGTGCATGACATGCTCAGGGTTGCCACTGCTCAGTGATATAGGCAAGGCAAGTGCCTCAGCAGCTCGACCCAGGACAATATATCTGCACCACTGCATCGTACAGCCCAAGGTTATCTCCCCAGCACAGGCAGCTGCACTCGATCCAGGTGTTTTCGACACTCCTGACCGGGTCATCGACAACCATGTCACTCTTCTTCAAATGCCATGTCATCTGTCGTGTTGTGCAGGCACCCACCTGGGGTTTTCGATCAGGTAGCCGCGCTTGTCCAGGAAACCGCCACCCCTGAGTGCGCCGAACAGCTGCTTCGACACCCCGGCGGTGATCCCCGCTATGCGATCCGAAAAGAAGCGGGTGTGCAGCGGATGCGGGTCGGCGGCCAGAAGCACAAAGTCCACACCCTGAGGCAGCACGCTTCACGGGTCACTGAGGTGCTGCAGCGCTGCTCATACCGCATCATGTACCACAGACAGCGCATACGTACACACCACCGGTGCAGTACATACGCCAGGCAACTGGTGCGTGACAACTTGCCCCAATGCAGGCTGGCACGAGAGCACCTTGTCTGCTAGTGCTTCGGTGAAATCGAGGGCACGCTGCTGCGCTTTGGGGTCACGGCGGTTGTATGTGTAGACCACCTGCCACCAGGCTTGTCAGCTGTCAGAGCAGCAATATCACGCCAAGCTTTACTGGGGCAGGCATGCAGGTTCAACTCCAATGCTTGTCCAGCACGGATGAAGCAGACCTTGGGGTAGGGTATTGCCTTCCCCGTGGCTGCATCTGTGGGGTCATCCTTGATCTCCCTGCCTGCAACTGACTTCAACTGCACCATGATGCCCTGCAGTCGGCACATCTGCTTCAGATGCAGGCCTTGGTCCAACAGTCTCAAAAAGATCGCATGTGCATGAACCACTCAACCGAGCTACAACGGTTGCACTTTGGAGTCCAGCTTCTGTACAGGCAGCAGATACATAGGGACCATGGGTCATCACCACCTTCATGGGGAGGAAGTATGGGAGTCTAGCGGCAAAGGTGCCGCCCGCAGACCCGCCCCACGCGAACAGCGGCAGTCCTGACCAGTGCTCGCGCTCCGTCAGCAGGCGCACGCTCGCGACCGTCTGCACAATAGGGTCGCGCCCTGAGCTGGACTGGCAGGGTGGCTCGAAGTGGGGCCTGTGAGCACCACGCGCTTGACAGCACATTCGGTGCAGCGCGATGTGGCTGCCATTGGGAGGCCAGGCGGCTCACCGCGTTCATGTCCCTGTTTGCGTCGGGCAGCCGCAGGTTGGCCCAGCACCGCATGCGCTTGCGCTGCTGCACCGCCCCCAGCGCGACCGCCACATAGCCGCGCTCCACTGCCGCCCTGACGATCGCCTTCTCCTCCGGCAGCCCTGCACCCGCACAGCTGCCACTGCTCACGGCGGCCTTGCCGCTGCCGCCACCTTATGCAGATATTGTTCTTACCCCAAGGTGCATATGAGGGTGCAGAGCAGCCGGAGCACAGTACTGTGCTGCATGCACACAGGTGCCCGCCATCTACAACCCTCATCACGCACCGAGGCAGCGGGTGCAGGCTGGCTGCGGGTCCCACCAGCCCTCGGGGCCGTGGTTGCAGCCGTTGAGCGCCAGGAACACGCCTCGAGCGGCGCCCCGTGGCTTCTCCCATATGACCTGCTGCGCCCCGATCGTCTGCGTGGCAGCATAGCTGGCTTGTACGGGGAACGCAGTGCAGGAACGGGAAGGATCGTCATCAGACACGCTGACGTCTGCCACACATGCTGACCTCTGTGACGGGCGGCAGGCGGCCTGTGCCAGGACTCGTGACCGAGGCCTGCTGCTGCTGGTGCGGGCTCTGCGCCCGCGCCGCTGCCTGATCCGTAGCGGCCTGCTGGTGCTGCGGCTGCTTCGGGCTGGCTGCTGCTTTCGCAGGTGCGGGCTGCGGTTCTCCTTGCGCCTGAGACTGCCCCCTCGGCGCCTGCTGGTGCTGGTTGCTGCCCCGGTCTGCGGGGGGTCCAGGGCTCGGTAGCACCTGCGCTCGCTGCTGCTCCGCCGGACCCTCCTCTGTCTTCGGGGGCTGTTCTGATGCTGGCGTGCCGAGCTGTTGCTGCGGCTGTGGCTGCGGCTGCGGTTCTGCTGCGCTGGGCGACCCACTGCTGGCATCTGGCGAGCTGCCAGCTTCCATCTGGTCCACAACCCTGTCGAGCGCTGCCGCTGCAGGTGCGCTAGCTGCATCTGTGGGCTGCCTTTGCAGCGGCCCAGCGGAGTGCTGCTGCTGCTTCATTGAGCTGTCAATGGTGTGAGTGACATCACTGGCGGCGTCCAGGTCCGGCATCGGGCCGGGTGAACCTGATGCCGGCGCCGTCACCGCTGTGCTGGTGCGGTTCTTCCGCATCTGGAAGAAGCCTTTGTAGGACCCCTTGGACACCCAGCGCGTGGGGTGCAGGCTGCACAGCACCGACGGCAGGAGCGTGGGGCCGTCGCACCAGGGGGAGTGCGCCATACGGGAGGTGGCCACCGTCAGCACAGCCGCTGCGGCGCACACCACCGCAACGGCCGCGCACCACCATCTGCGGCGCATGCTGTCAATTACTGCGGTCAGCACATCACTGAGAAAGTGCCCCGCTCACTTTGCGTGCATGACCAGCATGCCTGTCTCGCTTCACCTCATGCAGCCCGAGATGTGTGCAGTTCAAAGTGCAATATCAAGTGCTCGATCACAGCACAGCGGTGCTTCCACTTGACGCATTTGACATAGAACGTGCATTCCGAGTGCACTGGCGAGTGTTGTGGCAGTTGGGCACGGACATCTGCAGCTGTGCAGCAGTACAGAGTCAGGGTTTATGTGCAGCAGTAAAATCGGCACCCACCTTGCCGAAGATGCATCCTGCTCACGACAGTTGAATCTTCTGCAGCACTAGCACGCATTCCTGTCATCGGGCATCGCTCCTGTGTGCTGACTGCTTAGCTCGCACAGGCAGCAGACCCCGCAGGCTAAGGCCCCGCAGCGTAGGTCACCGAAGGCGAGGTGCAGGCGCCGGCGTAGCGGACATCGGCGCGCAGGTGCTGTTCAGCCTGTTCTATAGAAGTGTGACTGATGTCTATGATGTCCGGGCGAAACTCTGCGCGGTGTTACGTAGCCTTTTGTAGCCTTGCACCTGCACCGTCTTGCATGCAGATGCCGAGTGCGCTTTGTTTCAGTTGCAACGCCCGACTGGCATGGCAAGAGGTCGAATTGCTTTGGTTCAACATCGTAATACTGGGATTAAATGACTTGAACGCCTGCGCATAGACGTGATGTCGTGCGTCGTAGCATTCCTTCCCCTTCAGAAGTTCGCACGATGGTATCGCCTAGCAGAGCGCTCTTTAGTGCAGCAAGGCATGTGATCAGGCAGTGCAGGAACTTCGTTGTGGGTGCAACCTCGCAGCGCTCCGTGCAGCAGCCGGCCGCCTGGGTGGGCCTCCAGACAGACAGGCCGACAGGGGGTCCGGGATCTTGTGAAGCGCTCTCGGAGAGTTACGCTCTGATTAGGATGTTGCGGGTGACATAACACAACCATCTTGCGTGCAGGGGTAGCGACAGGCACATGCATTGACGGCGTAACCGGCGACAGGCGATGCTTCGAACCCCTATCTTGCGACCCATCACGGCCGGCAGCAGAGGGACGAGGACGTGTTGCAGCATGACAGTCTCGCACAGCATTGCGCTTGTACTTCTGCTGCTTGCAGTCACGGGCTTCAATGGAGCCTGGGCCCAGGCGACGGGGAGCGCTGCAATCGACGGTGAGCTCTGCAGTACAGTAGGGTGGCATCTGTTGGCATGCAAGTCGGGTCGACCGTTTTGCAATGCATTGCAAGCGCATCTGAGGCAGTCCATCGAGAGTGGCAAGCTGACAGGCTTGACATGCTCTGTGCTCCATGTGCAGCCGCGGCACTGCTGGCGCTGAAGCGCGCCGCTACAAATGCCAAGTTCAACTCCTGGGTGGGCAGCACGCCGTGCGGCACGCAGCCGTGGCAGTACATCACCTGCACCCAGGGCCGCGTCGTGGCGCTGTGAGTCCCTGCTGCGGCGTTTGCTCCTCCTGCCACACACGGAACAACGCCTTGTCGACATGCAGCCCAGTCAACGGCATATCAGCGGTGCCACACAGAGCGCTGCAGAGGGAAGCCCGTGTGCTCACCAGAAAGCTCATTGCTGCAGGGAGCTGAGCGACAAGGGCATCACGGGGACGCTGCCGCCCGAGCTGGCCGCCATGGACCAGCTGCAGCTGCTGGACCTGGGCGGCAATGGCTTCACCGGCGGGCTGCCCCTGGCCTGGGGGGGCCCCAGCGCCTTCCCCCTCCTCGTGTCCCTGAACCTCAAGGGCAACGCGCTGACAGGTGAACGTTCAGCCAGACAGACTCCAACGTGCTGGGTGCTGCGTGTAGTAGGGCTGGTTTCCAGAGAGGGTCCGTCGCCCAGCATACACCTTCGGACCCAGGGCTGACCTGACAGCTTCCCCTGCCTCCACTTCGTTGGAAGGGGTTGATGTCCCGCGAAGCTTCTGTGATGTGCCGTCCGTACATTGGTGCAGTGCTGCTGCAGGCATGCTGCCGCCCACGTGGGGCGAGCTCGGCGCCTTCCCCGTGCTGCAGCGCCTCCTGCTGGATGACAACCGGCTCAGCGGCCCGCTGCCGCAGAGGTGGGGGCAGCCGATGGGGGCTGCTTGACATGAGCACCCGCAAACTGTTCGCTTCCTGCCGTCTCACACACGGTGCCCACAGTGCTGTCGCTGATCCGGTCTGAGAATGAGCCTGATGCCCTGCCTGCAGGTGGGGCGAGGCCAGCGCCTTCCAGCTGCTCACCACGCTCAGCGTCGGCGGGAATGCCCTGGACGGCACGCTGCCCCCCACCTGGTGCAACGACGTGACCAGCCTGCCAGCCGTTCAGGCGCGCACCTCTGTCTTTTGCATGCGCAGTGGCATGATCAATGTCGCCTGCAGACACATCGTGCAAGCCTATAAAGGAGGCGCAACATTGAGCGTGTCGACACTGCAGGTGCTGTCGCTTGAGAGGAACCGGCTGATGGGGCCACTGCCCAGCTTCTGGGGCGGCCAGGGCTGCAAGCAGATGAGGTGCGCACTGCATGCATGCAGTGCTGTGCTCCTTTTCGATACATCCTGAGCCAGAGGCACGTTGGAGGCGCTGCAGCTCGGGAGCGCTGCAGCTCGGGAGCATCAAATGCCATGCGATTGCACGCTGCCCAGACTGCTATCCTAGGCTGAGGTCAGCTGACTGCCGCCATGCAGGAGCCTGAGCTTATCGAGCAACGGGCTGGGCGGGGCGCTGCCCGCCGACTGGGCGGCGCAGGGCTACTGGCCTACGCTGGCAGTGCTGCAGCTGCAGGGCAACGCGCTGCAGGGGGGCTTTCCGGCCGAGTGGACTTCCCCGACCGCCTTCCCGGCGATGCGGGCAGACGGCTCTGGCATGTGCGCCTCTCACAGCATCTGCCAGGACATGTCTTCCCTGGGAACAGCACCTGCCGTAACCCTTCTTGTCGGACATCAGTGCCTGGGAGGACGACGAACCACAGTGGATACCATCCTGATATCCTCTTTGCACCGTGCGCAGCATTGTGCAGCCCGGCAATACGAGGCTCAGCGGCACAGTGCCCTTTATCCAGTTCCCGCTGCTCGCCGAGACGGCGGTCGGTAAGACCGTGCGCATCCCAAACCTCAGAGGTTCGTCTCGCACGCTCACCATGTACCCCGGCCATTATTGCACGGCTCCTGCAAGCGCTCGCTCTCTTGTATCTTGGCGGCATCCATGCTCCTGTGTGTGATCAAATTATATGTGCTTGATCAGCTGACGTCTTCTGCTACCCTGTAGCAGACCCTGAACTGGCGGCGGTGAGGCCGCCACCCCTTCCGAAGGCGCCGCCGCCGCCCAGTGCCGCCGCTGTTGCCGCCGCACGGCCCGCTACCGTCACAGCAGTGGTGCGGCTGGCGGGCAGCGGCCTGTGGCCCTTCACCGCGCTGCAGCAGGTGGCCAACTGGCTGCGGAGCCCCGTCCTGCTCTGTGATTTGGGCACTCTGCAATCATGTCATATCGTCAGCAAGCCAGACGCTGCTCTCGGGCTGCCACCACATCTTGCACAGCGAGATCGGCACCTTTTCAACGCAGGCGGCGCTGCGTGGCGTGGTGCTGCAGAGCCTCAGCAATGTGGAGGGCGACATCACGGAGGCGCAGCTCACCATCGGCACTGCCAAGGTACCGATCACAAGCAAACTTACCGTGAAGCAAAAGGGTTGACAGGTCTCCCCTGCAGCACATGTGCAGCTCGGCATGCAGGAGCTGCAACCGTTGTGACTCATTGGTTTTTCCGTTTTCCTCCTGCTTTTCAGCTCTTCAAGCATTGTTGCCGCCTGCAGAGATCGGCTGGCGATGTGGCGCAGTATGCAAATGTCAGCAAACAGGGGCGGCGCATGCTGCAGGACACACAGGCTATCGAGGTGAGGGTGTAAGCAATTGTTAGGATGCTATGCTGCTTGATTGTGTCAAGGACCAGCAGATGGCGCCTTGGTACGATCATCACAGTTGTGCTGCGGCATGCATGCAAGCTACACAGATGGCATTAAAACATCTGCAGGCACGTACTGATTGTTCCAACTCTGCACAGGTGCCCATCTACGTGTTGACCACGGTGGGCAAGGCGGCTGCGGTGCGCACTGCGCTGGCCGCGCTTGCAAAGTCGGCGGCGCTGCAGGCGGAGCTGCGGTCCGCAGGCTTCCAGCTCAGCGATGCCGGCCTCGTCAGCATCAACAGCTCCCTGGTGCGGCTGTGCACATGTTTCTCAAAATACAGTCGCTCCGCATATCGAAACGTCTGCTCAGCTAAGTCAGCGCGTTGTCGGATCCTGCGGGGCCATGAGCGCCTGCTTTGGCTGAACATCGCAGATGTGCCATGTGGTGTTCAGATTCCATGCGTGCGTGAATCTGAGCCTCGTTTGGTGCGCGAGCCTGCTGCATGCGCAGCCTGTTGACAGTTTGCATGCACACATGGCTACAGGGCAACCAGGTGCCGCCACCAGCAGCGGCTCCCCAGCAGGCGCTGGCACCGGCGCCAGTCCAGACCAGCAGCAGCACTGCAGACAGCAGCACAAGCGGAAGCGCAGGCAGCAGCAATGACAGCACGAGCGGCAGCAGTGCCAACATTGGCGCGATCGTGGGTGGCGTGGTTGGCGGTGTGGCTGCCCTGCTGCTGATCGGTGTGTACACGACACAGCACGACTGCCACTGATGTCCATGCAAACGGCGTCTGTTGGCACTCTATCGAGAGCCTTTTGATACCACTGTCGGTACGCCTGTCGATGTCGAAGTCGTCATATTGCAACATGGTTGTAGCACGAGCAGCTGGTGATGCAGGTGCTCTGGTGTGGGCTTGTGTCAGGCGGCGGCAGCAAGACAGGCAGGCTCAGTTCATCACGCAGCAGATGTACAAGCCCAGCGTGCGACGGGTGCGACATTCTGACAGCTCCTGCTGCTCACTGCTGACTCACAGCTGGCTCACATGCTGACAGCTCCACTGATAGCTCTCTGACGACAGTCGTCCTGTTGTGCTTATAAGACATGCTGCAAACCTCATGAATATGCGCCTACGCATCGCAGGTCAGCAACAGCAGCTCTGGGATGCCATACCGCAAGAGCTCCCTCGCTACAGTTCAGGTGCTGCGATGGATGTGTGCAGCTTTGCTAGTGCGCTGCTGCATGTCAAGGTTGACATGGGTGATGCTGGGCTTGCTAGCTCCCTGCTGAACAGGTGCAACACACGACCAAACAGCAGCTGAGTTGCTCTTGCTGTGCGCAGGAGTTGCACGACGAAGAGTTGGAGACAGCCGCAGGGCCCAACCCGCCAGGGTCACCCGGCGGCAGCAGCCGCGGCGGCCGCATCACGCAGGGACTCTACAGAACAAGCAGCAACGGCTCTGCGGACGGCATTCTGTCGGTGAGCCCCCGTATGGCCGAGCACTGCGCCGGTCTCAGTGTTGATGCACAGCACATGCAGCGCGGGGTGTTCACACATGACCGCCGCTTCATCATGTCCTCCTGTCATGAATGGTGCTGACTGCAGCACTGTTGCAACACCGCAGGACCATGTGCGCAGTGGCAGCGCCCACAGCTCGTGCGCCATCGAGCCGGTGTACGTCGTGCCGGCACCCGACACGCAGCAGCACGGCGGCAGCAGCAGGAGCGCACGACTCACGCAGGTGCTGCTGGACTTCACCAACCACCACACTGTCCCGATTTGCTGCAACATGGTCGGCATCACCCAACTGTATGTGCGTCCAACAGCAAGACTGTATCTGACGCCCAGCTGCTCTGTTGTGATGCCTGCTGTGCCCTTGACGCTGTGGTCGCTGGGTGCGCAGGGCACGCTGGGGGCGCACACGCGCATCACGAACCCTGAGGAGAGCGCCCCCAGCAGCAGCTGGACATCCCGCTTCAGCCGGGCGTTTGCGAGCTCGTGAGCAAATAAAGAGGGTGGCCGACGCCGCACTGACAACAGCAGCAGCCTTAGCACGATGACGAGGGAGTCCCGCCTGTCAAGCGGCGTGTCGTAGCAGGCCCTCGTCACCGACGAGCTCTGGCCTTTCGACATGGCAGCCACCAAGCATGCGGCTGTTCAGCCAAAACAATTCACCATCAGGAAGGTCGTCTGCAACAAACAATTGAGGGGCACCACACTGGCGTGCCATCAGCATATGATCATTTGAGTCACTTCATCTTTACATTATGCTATAGCTATACCGGTACTGTTCTTTCTGGGGTTTGCTGCCGAAGTGTGGGGAGGACTGCCGACTCTTGAGGGTTATTTCAGCAGAACTGCGAATTGTAGAGGGGCAGAGGAACAGCTAACAGCTTGGCTCATCACATCAGATAGAGGAGCACAGATCTGAAAGTGTGGTTTCAACTTTGGTTATACCACAGCATCTAAAATCAAGCCGATGAATGTAATGTAATCAATTGGGTGAAGCCGCTGCACATGGTCGCCTACGCAATGCACTGTAACAGTTGCGAGACACTCACGGCATCCAAAGCTCGATGTTCTAGGCCCCTAGTCCTCGAGGCCACTTGCCCTGCAGTGCATGCCAGTGTACATGTTGTGTGTGGACTTGCAAGTGAAGGACGCTGCTCGGATGTGAGATGGTGGTGTGCGGTCAGATGTGCTTGCCTACCGAGTGACCAGACACACGAGGGTTACCTCAGGGCTGAGCGGGCGGCGGGGGCGCCTGCTGACTGCTTCCTGTGGCCGACCTGGAACGTCCGGCCGTGGCGGGCGTGGCGGCTGGCCGTAACCGCGTCCCCAGCCTCCTCGTTCTCGTCGCCCGAGTCCGCCTCTGCCGCCGGCGCTGCCGGAAGGTCCCGCGCCTTCCTCAGCCGCCCGCCCCGCCGCAGCTTCGACGCTGCAGCACAACACAGCGCATCAGCCTGCTGCTGGGCCATTGTGCCTAGTGGTTAGCACAGGAGTATGCCTGCTTCATACAGCCGGCCAGATGCAAGATCCTTGGCAAGCACACCTGTGGACGGAGGCTCTGGGGCATCGTCGTCCTCCAGAGACGGCTGGGTCGAATGCTGCTGCTGCTGCTGCAGCGGCTCTGGGGCTGTCGCGCTGCTGGCCGAGGCATCGCTGGCTGACACACATGCCGATCGCCGGGACCTGCGTCGCTGCTGCGGCAGGTCGGCAGTGCCTGCAGAGCATGGAGGGTTTCGCATGAGATCGAGGGCTGCCACTTCAGCAGCAGCAGCGGATGTCCACTGCACAGAGCGGTCACTGTCAGAAGGTTGATGTGGGGGCACACACCGGTCTCTGCATGCTCCACAGGCTCGAACTGCACAGCCACTGGCGGCGCAGCCATTGTCGCTGCTGAAAGCCGCGCCGAGGCCCGCGACGTCCGCCTTCGAGCGGATGGGAGTGGCCCTGTGTCGACCAGCGCCGGATATGACCACGTAGATTGTCGTCGGATTTTGCTGCCATGGCCGCGGTGCAGCCCCGACAATGCATCCACACCCGACATCTGCAGCATGATCCTACACATGACCTTTTGCTGCATCAAGCAGCACCTGTTGCAGTGTCATCGTCCGCAGGCTCGCTCTTGACAGCTGCCACGTGGCTGTGGCCAACCGCTTCGCTGCCACCGGCACCAGCCTGCGAAGCCAGCTGCAGCCCCGCCAAGTCGTTGCCCAGCTCGGACGCCTCGCTGTGCATTGCCAGCGCCCTCCCTGTGGATGATTCTTAGGCTGATTTGGCGCTGCTAGCATCTCATTCATTTCGCAGCAGCACAAACAGAGGCTGGGGCTCAGCTTCAACACAGAGGAGCCACTCGATATATTACCAGCAACAGCATACTGTCTTATAAGCCAACAGCAAGGTAAGCTATTGCAGCCACGTCGTCCATGGCAGAAGCTTCATGGTATCTGATCAGCGACGCCTCAGGGCAATCAGACAGCAGGTACCTTCAGCATGGGCACCAGGCGCCGGCCCGGCGGCGCCTTCTGCCTCCGGCTCTGCCTTGACGCCTGCGGCATGGGCCGCGTCTGCCTTTGCCGCCGCGGCCTCCCGCGCCTCGGCCAGCTCCGCCTCCTTGCCCGCGATGCGCGCCGCCCAGTCGTCGACCAGCTCCTTCGTCTCCGGCTTCTTGTCGCGCTTGGCCACCCTGTCCACCACAGCCTGCCAGAGCAGGAATGGCAGCTGGGGTGTGCTGACAGTCACCCGACACTCCATATAGCACGCAAACCCTGCCTAGAAACCCCTGTATATATAGCTTCGCACCTTGAAATAGCCAAGGACGGCCTCGTCGCACAGCGCAACATGGTACGTCTTCCACATGTCGCCCAGCTTGCGCAGCGCCTTGTCGCTGAGGCTGAGCTGGGCGATGCAGAATGCGATGTTCCGGGCGGCAGCCGGCTCCTTCACGAGATGACAGTCCGCCGTGTTAGCTCGTATCGTCGTCATGTCGTATACACACACTACTGCAATGTCATGGGAATACTTGGAGCCAGAAACTGTATAGAATGGTGCTGCGCTATCCCAGCCCTCCGACCAACCGCAACAACAAAGTGGCCTGACACTGCAGGTGGAGCTCATGCCGACACAGGTGGTGCCCACACTGCGCACCTCTGCTACGGTGCCCAACCGCGCCGCAAGCCGCTCTGATAGGTGGTCCACAAACTTGTCGCGCTTGACATACCCGAGCAGCGTGTGCATGATGGCCTGGAACGCCGCATCTGACAACCCCTGCATGATATTACATGTCGCCATCTTTCTGAGTATTGCACTAGCACCAGATGACGCAGAAAACGAACACACGACTCGTGCCCACTACACTTTGAAAATCTTGTGCAAAGCGCATCACCTGCTCAGCGCCGAGGCTGCTCAGTATGTCCGGCAGCAGGTTGAAGATGGGGTTGACGTTCTGCACAGCCAACGGCGATGCTTAGCATGTTAGCCAGACATCTGTGTACACGTGAAGCCACGACAGCCTTCCAGCAGCACTGCAAGCTCATGTCTGCGCACCTTGGTGACTTTGTGGGACAGCTCCTCAAAGAACAGGTGGGCCAGCGAGGCGATACGGGGGTCGCTGTCCTGCAGGCGCAAAGAGACGATGTGTCATGTGGGCGCTTTTCAATAGTCCACTTCATACAGCCTTAGGCACCTAGCCCATGTGCACCACCATGGGAGTGTTCCGGAATGTAAGGGAGTCGAGGGCTGCAGATGAAAGGGTGGTAAGCGGCAGGTGAGTGCACCTGTAGGCACATTGCCATGCGCGCAATGTGGCCCTTGACCTTCATCATGTCGTTCAGGATGAGATGCGTCAGCACCATCAGCGCGTTCTTGCGTACACCTGTGCATCAACAAGATAGTTGTGAGCACACTGTGGCACTACATTGCAGGTGCATGACTCACGTGATGATGCACCAGTGGAAATGTAGCAGAACAGTTGGTTGTTGAGGTTGACTACGCCCTGACTTGTGCACAAGCGTGAGGTGGCCCAGCAAGCTCTCTCACCATCATCTGGGTCGAGCAGTGGCTCGTACATATTGGCGGTCCAAGGCTCCAGCAGGTTGGGGAACCTGAATGCCAGGTCCCCGATTGCAATGACCAGGTTGCTGCGCACCGCTGGCTCTACCGTCCTGCAGCGCAGCCATATCAGTGCCGGTCAGTACAGTCGGTTGCGCACATGGAAGGGCATACCCTCCAGCAGGCACAGAGCTCAGCCTCGTGCACGTGACAGGCAATGGATGGACTGGATAGCAGGGGCCCACCTGTTGTGCAGCAGCGTGAATAGGAGGCGCAGGTTGGTGTCGCAGAAGTGCGGCTCGATGGCCATCAGCTTGGTGAGGGCCAGCAGCGCGCTCGCCCGCAGGTCAGCATGCGCAGCCATCAGCGAGCTGCGGCAAGTAACAGGGGCGTGTTTCAACGACCCCTTTTTAACGATGGATTTTGACTTGGCGCCAGCAGTTGTGCCACCAGGCCAATGTCGACGGGGAGATCAACCTTAGGAGTCTGGATGCAGCAGGATCGTACATGAGGATGTGCTCCAGGAATTGTAATTGACGCATGACTCCAGGAACTAAATGAATCTGTGTCACTGCACTGCAGGCTGCACCTGCTACGGCAAAAGGAGGCGATGAGCGGCACGTAGCGCCCCAGGCCGTTGGCGACGGCCAGGATCTCCGTGTCGGCAGCGTCCTTCAGGGCGTCCAGCTGCATGTCGGCGCTGACGGCGCCCACGCCAAGCTCCTTGTTGATGTCCTCCTGGCTGGGGGGTGCGCCTGCATGGGGGTAATGCCAATTGAGCAGTTAATCGAGCGATGCATGTGCTTAGCAGCCCTGGCCCAGTTGCTTGGGTGTGTCTCATGCTGGGCACAGAACTTGAGCAGAGCTGCAACATCGTCAGCAACAGGAAGACTTCAGTGTACGAGATGGAAGACACTGCTGTTGACAGCTGCCCGCACGGGCGTAAGCAGCCGGACATGTGCTGGCCTTGGCATCCGACATCCTGTTCAGCTGTTTGGACTGGGCTTTGTGTTACACCTTGCCACATTGTCGGCTGCGCACGTAAGATCACCTTGTGTGCTGCCAGCCGCTGCACGCTCGGCCGCTGCCTCAGCGGCGTCCTTCTCCGCGTTGGCGCGCCCGCGCCGCACCGCCTTTGCCATCTTTTCAACCAGCATCTGCGGTGCATGTGATATATGTTGCCTCAGCCCCGTCTAAACAGGACAGCTTTGAATGCCTTCACCACCTTGAGCACTACCATGATGCACGATGGTGAGCCGACAAGAGCATTTGGAAGGCCTTACAGATAAGGATGAAGTGTCATGCTGGACATGCTGCGAAGCGGTCTCACCAGGTGCTGCAGCGCGGTCTGCCCGACCACAAAGAACAGGCGGCTGAGGTGCAGGGCAGACACCAGGTCTGAGGGGCGCTGCGGCGGGCTGGCAGTCGCATCTGCTGCACCGCCGCCGCCTGTGGAATATGTCATGCAAGACGTGATGCGAAGCACGACGACTGGGATCCAGCAACAGTCTCTTGCACATCCTTGCGACAACGTAGTGATATCGAAAAACCCAGCAGCGACAAATGTAATATAGGCTTGTGGTGCATATGAGCAGGTACCGCAGCAGGTGTGAGGCGGCCCTACAGCCCAAGATCTTTGCAGCAAGGGTAGCTGCCCTACTCACCAATTGCAGGGCCGGCAAGTCGGTGCACGACCGCTGCACACAAGCTGCCGGGCGCAGGATGCAGTGCATAGATGGCTGCGACAGCGGCCTCAGCGGCTGAGTACCAGGCTGCAGGCTGCAGGGGCAACATCACCAAAGGCTTCAGGCATTGTGTAGTAGTCATGTCAAGATCTGTGTGGGATTCGAGAGAGCTTACAGGTTGCAGTCAGGTGTGTTGAACAGATGAGCCACCTGCAGCCGAGGCGCCACCAGCACGCCCACCAGGCACCGCGTGATGCGGTCCATCTGCGCTGGGTTCCTGCGTGAACACGGCTCCAGGCACTAGGTCGCTTCTGCTGACACTCACACCACTAGGTGAGAGTTGCCATCAACGGCCAAAGGACTGGTGACAGGTATGCGCACGGGGTATGGCAGCATTGGTTGCAAACACGGGACACAGCTGAGATCATACCTGCTGTCGGGAAGGTCAGCAAGACGGCGAAGTGCCTCGCAAGCATATCGTGTCACCATGGCATCCGCACCAGCACCCTCAAAAGCAAGCTGCAAAGCACCACAGCCCTGCTTGATCAGACATCAACGAGGTTGACCAGGTATGGCAGGACTGGCCACCTGAGGTCGTCTCCGCTCGGCCAGTTTCAGCAGTGGGTTCAGGGAGCTAGCGCAGTCACTGCAATGCCATGCCAGGCGGGATGGAGCTCCTGCACTCCTTGCCTGCAGCAGCGTGTCCAGGTTGCTCTGCAGGGTGTCGGGGCGCTGCGCGGCCACCATGCCAACGAGCGCCAGGGCTGCCCTGGTGCGCCCCACCTGGTAAAATACAAGTACTTGCTTTGCCCTCCCTAGGTGTGAACACAGGCATGAATGACCGACTGCTGGCATTGCTGTGCGGGACAAGCATCTGAGCAAAGTGCAGAGGGTTCTGCAGAAACATGTCAGCAGACTCCCTACTTGCAACGTGGCGGGGTAGTCTTCATCAGTGCGCCCCGCCGCAACATCCCACAGAGCCTGTGCACAGCGCAAGCATGCTGTAAGACACTCAAATGCCTGATACGATAGAGTTCCTATGCCATGACACGCCCGTGCAGGCATGCGTAGTGCACATGTCATCATGCAAGAGGCTCTCATCTGAAGCTGGTGCACCTTCAGGGTGCGATCTGTGAGCAGGTCCTTGTGCATCATGGTCTTAATCACGTCCTCCAGTGACCCCAGCTCCCCTGCACCATGTTGTCATGGCGGATGTCTATGAACAAGACGGTCTCAAATGCACACTGAAAGAAACACTGGACAACAGAAGAACATCTTGACTGCTGTCGACGATTCACTGACGTCGTCGCACAGTAGAACAGAAGTCAGTGTAGAAGCATGAAACATCAGGATGCGCACCAAGACTGGAACCCTGTGCCAGGCCGACCAGGTTTTCAGCCGCTTGCTCGGCATCGCAGTTGGCCAGGTAAAGCTCGTCGATGGCATCAACCACTGCGTCCCTCACAGCTGCAGCAGTGCAACAAGACAGTGGGATGAGAGTACTGTGCCGTGCAGCGTCAGAGAAAGCAGATTTGACGCTGGAGCTCTCCATCAGGGCCCAGACCATACCACCATGGCTGCAGGTTGCAGCACATCAGCAGCAGCAGGCAGCAAGGAGGCTGACAAGCACATCTGACGGCTACAAGTTTTGTGAATCAGCAATTGCTCTTGGAGATGAGCGCACCCTGCTCGCGGGAGAAGGTGAGGGGCAGCATCTTGCGGATCGTTGCTGCAGCGCCCTCAATTTCGAACTTGTGGCAGGTGACTAGCAGCCCGATCGCCTCCTGCAGTGATGAAGCAATCCACCGAAGTCAGAGATCATTGCCAAAACAGAAACCTGCAGGCACTGACATTCGACAATGTGGAAGGTCCAGCCGTGATGCCAATGGTAGACGGCTGCACACCCCACAGCAGTCCATCTGTTTGTCAGGACAGCTATGTGTCATCGTCACCTGCACGTCAATTACGCTGGAGCTGGCGAGCAGCTGCGTGAGCGTGGGCATGGCGCCTGCAATGGCATTGGTGAAGCCCACCGCCGCCTCCAGCGATGCCACCAGCCCCCGCAGCTCCTGCACCTTCCTGGCGGTGCCTGCGGTGAGAGAGTTGCATCGGTTCTCATGCTGCAACGCCAAAGTAACCATGTGCGACTTTCACCCGGGTTGTCGAACTGCAGCCGTGTGCTAGTGCCATGCATGCCCGGCCCAGTCAGCAGCTGCCTGGCGAATGCTGACCATCTGCCAGATACACATGCGTCCATGCACCAGTGACCTGGTGGCAATGCCAACACATGCTTGCCTGCTTTCTGACGAGCAGGCGAGGCCGACTGCTCTCGGGGTGCAACATTGCCATCCATGTCGTTAGGCAGCTCGCCCTCCGAGCCGATGCCTACACACAAGATCTCCAACCATGCCGCTGAATGTTCACATACTGCATGTGCAGGTCACGACACGACCATCTGCTCACACACGCGCTTGCTTAGGCTACCCACCTGCTGCAGCAGCTGCCACAGCCCTTTCGCTCAGCTCCATATCGCTCGCTGCGTCGCCGGGCTCTGCGTCTTTGCCAGTGCCGGCATCGCCTAGCGGCTCCTTCTTCACTGCAGCCTGCGGTGGCCAGCACGTTGGTATCGACATGGGGTCCACTCGGCAAGTCTGGCAACAGCAACAGCAACAGCACCTCTGCTGCCGCCCAAAACAGTCGAAGAGGTCTACCTGCGGCTGCATGTTCTCATCATTAGCCGCCATCTCAGCATCAGAGCCTGCGTCCTCCTCGACTTCATCTGGCAGAAGCTCCTGCACGTGCAGCGATCATGATTATGGCCATGACTATCCTGTAAGCGCGGCTGTGCAGCTCTCGTGCACCCAGGCTGCTTTCCAGCCTTCCCCGCTCAGGCTGCGGCGAACCACACCTTGAGCCTCTGCTTGTGGTCCTCCAGTGAGACAGTGAACTTGTCGGCAGGCAGCTGCGGGCCGAAGGGGTTGTTCAGCAGCAGTGTCGCCAGCAGCTGCAGCGCCGCCTTGCGCACGTTGGCGCTCTTGTCCTCCAGCCGGCCTGCATTGCAAACGTGTTGCCGATGCTCTGGCGATTATGTCGCGGCAGGGAGACTGCAAATGAGCGCCCTTGTCGTTTGTCAGGCGCCACCGGCAGTGCTGGTGGTGGAGTCCAGGGGTGCTGGAGCCCACCGATGGCGAGCTGCGTGACGGTGAGCCAGTGGCCCATGGGCACGCGGTGGTCCACTGCGAGCGCTGTCCAGGAGCGGCACACCGCCGCGCGGGTCCACGACGTCTGGTCCCGTGCCCGCTCCACCAGCACGTCCAGCAGGCCCTGCTTCGTGCGCAGCCGGGCCGCATTCGCTGCAGGGCATGAGGAGTCCATGTCGAGCACTGCGACTGGGCAGTTTCGGAGGGTGGTACCTGCGGTTGTCCAGCTGTTGTGGCTTGTTGTGGCTTGCCTGCTATGAGTCTGCTGCAGCAGAACAGCGGACTCGTGATTGATGCGATGGCATTGGTCGGGTAACCAGCAAAATGGTGAAAGACTGGTAGGCAGTGACCACACCTGGCGCATTTGTCTCCTCCTCAGGGGCCTCAAAGCCTCGAGCAATGAGATGTCCGATGGCATTGACAATGCCAGAGCGGATCGGGTACGCCTTGCACCCCAGGTGTGGCACCAGCAGGCTGACATGTGCACCCACTGTCCGCGGCAGCCTGTGACAAGCACACGGATATTCGACGGCGCTACTGGAAAAGCACGAGGGTTCACTGAGTGAGCCGCAGAACGCATCGACCTGCCATCTGTGTGCAGAGACACGACCATGTATGAAAGACCTGCTACTATCAATGAACCGACCTGTCTGCTAGCTCGGCGATGAAGGTGCCAACAGCGCGCACGCTGGCAGCGGTCGCCGTCATCTGGCGCTCATAGTCAGACGGGTCCACCGCCGCCACCTGCCGCAACAGCTCCACAGCCTGCGCATGCAGCTCAAGTTTTAGTTGTGTCTTCATTGACAGTGTCTGGTTGTGACTTCTACTGCGTGACATGTCTAACAGTAGGAAACATACACGCGGGTCGTACATCCGGGTCATACATCAATGTGTCAGGTGTGGCACACCAGCCGGTTGTCGTGGTTGCGGCGGGCAATGAACTCAGTGATGTCTGCCAACACCGCAGGGATGTGCTCGTGCTTGTTCAGCAGGTCGAACAGCAGGCATGCCACCGGCTCCAGCTGATTGTACCGCAGAGCCGCCGCAGCTGCAGCGACGGAAAAGAGGAACCCTCGACTATGGTTGCTCACCTCAGCTGGGATTGCACGCAATTTTTAGGAGTGGTACCTAACAATCGCTGTACCAGTAGTATGTATAAGCGCACCCAGTGTGCGAGCGACCGCCTCAATCAGCACTTTGTCCCTCAGCGCTGCTGTGTCAGGCTGGTCCAGCAGCTGCTGTGCCTGCAGCATCATACACCATTTTGATGACAAGCAGCATGGTCACATGCTGCAGGACACCCTGCCAGCATGTTCAACCGCCAAGGCGCAAGGCAGGCACGCATCCAGACGAACGCTGCGCATCAAGCTGCAAGCACTCACAAACTTCATGGCGAGCTGCACGAGCGGCTCCTCAACCGGTCCCGGCGCAAACAGCTGCGCCAGGTCCACCTCCGACACGCCGACCAGGGCGCGCGCCACCCGGGGGCGCAGCGCCTCCCAGTCCCACGCGCTGCCGCCGGCCGGCTGCCGCTTCTGCCCCCGGCCCCTGCGCACTCACTGCTGTTGCTGCCCAATATCGCCATCGTGACGAAATCACACTGCTATAAGCAGACAACACTGCTTTGAAAGGACGCTAACACAAGGCTTGAAGAGTGGCAAAATTCAGCACCTGCTGCCAGCAGCAGCTGCTGCGGGTGCTGCCTCCCGTGCCTCTGCCTCGCATTGCTGCGTCACCCAGTGCAGGAAGAAAATGTATGCTTTCAGCGCTGAGCGATGCACCTGTACGATGAAGGGCAGGCGAGTCAGCCACCAGGTTCTTCACTTGTCAAGCCCCCGCGCTCACTGCAAGACTGCCCTCTTTCCACAGCGACCACTGTGCAACCTGTGTCGCTGCAGGGTCTGCATCGCTATCGCCAGCCAGCAGCGCGGCAATCGATGCGACTAGTACTGACAGATTGGATGACAGCGCATCCAGCAATCGCTTGCGTGACACTGACGGCAGCTGCCTGAAGTCTCTGCACATGGCAACCATGAGGCTCACTCACTGACAGTCCAGTGCGGTCAGCAGAGTGTCTAGCGTGTGAACAGAGCAGGGAAGCATGCATAGCACCAACTGCAGCTTTACCTGACGAGACTGTAGACCTTGTCGAACATCGATTGCTCGACAATGTCAAGTGCATCCACCTCGCACAGTGTGTGCACGGCATCTGCGCACACCACAACATCTGTGTGAGATGCACAGCGTCGCCTATATCGACCATTAGTCTGTGCATGCGCAGTATCGATGTGAACAACCTCAGCAACTCTGTCCTGCGAAGCATGCCAGAACCGAGGCATCCCTCACCGTCGGCCAAGTCTGCAAGTGCCTCGGCAGCGAGGTCGGCCAAGCTGACATCCCGCAGCACCTTCAGTCCGGACCCGACATCTTCGTCCAGCAGATCGCTGGGTGTTGCAGGAATTTGGAACTCGTCCGACATGCCTGCGCTGTCCGTGAGGCTCAGCAGGTGCTGGCTACTTGGGGCTGGTGTGGTGCAACGACTGTACGCACGGCGCGCGGCCCAGCTGCAGGCAGCTCTCGGGCTGCATCAACACTGCTGGGCAGCCTGACTGTTCTGCAGCGCACGCTTGCTGGATGATCCGGCACAAAGTTGTGCAGCTGTTTCGCAGGGTTTGAACCAAATGCTGAGCTGGCATGACTAATGCTTGCTCCGATGCAGAAGTCGCATCGCTGCTTTGGTGTTGGACTGCCAGAGCCCATACAAACCAATCAGAACGTACTAGCGAATCTTTCTGTCGGAAGTCGGCAGCGTACACAGGCCGCAGAATATGACCGTGGCAGTGGCAGAGGCCTCATTCCGACCTTGATAAGATCGAGATTGTCTGAGGCAGCTGCTGATCTGTTCACTCGTGCCAATTACAAGTGCTCCCATCTGCATGTGGGTCGCGCTGCCCGGCCGAGCAAGGCTTTTCACCCGTCCGTTGCATGCAAACTCTATTGTGCAACGGGCCTCAGCTTCAACGACAGCCTTGACAGGCAAGTCCAGGACACATACAGCGATTGCGATCCGGCTCAAGCAGCAACGGACACTCACCGCGGGTGTGTCCCGCCGCCTAAAGCGCAAGACCACGCATCATGATATGCGCAACCTTTCTAGTTACCTGCACCCGTGCCCAACGTTACTCGCGCATGTCATACCAAATCCCTTGAGTGCATGAGATGATCGATGTGTACAGGCAGCATGGTGGCAAAGGCTGCGTCTAGGTGGCAGCTGCCTGATGTGGGCGACAGCAGCAGCGGCACTCCACTGGCAGACGTGCAGAAGGCGCTTGATGCCATTGCGCCGCTTCAGCATGCGGCATCCTGGGACAACGTCGGACTCCTGGTTGGCGTTCCGCAGCAGCGCATCAGGTGGCACTCGAGTCCGAGCAGTTGCCGTTCCGGACTGCCATGGGTAATAAGGCACTGCAGCACCGTCGTCAGCATAAACAGTAGCAGATCACTGTAACATATTTGTTAGATGCTGTACCTCTGGATGGTGCAAAATGTGAACCTGCAGTCGAGCGCTGGTGACCATCGATCTGACAGCAGCAGTTATGGAGGAGGCGGCTGCATTTGATGCCGACTTGATCATAGCGTACCATCCGCCAATCTTCTCAGGCATCAAGCGCCTCACGGCCGCACCTCTGGTGCAGCGCGCAGCCAGCGCAGGGTGCGCACAAGTTGCGCAGCTCGATACACTTTGTTGAGGTCCTGGTCATATGTCAGAACAGGAACTGTTGTGAAACAGCTGTGACAGCACCTCCAAATACATGGCCATGCACAGCCAGACCTTAACATCGTCCTCAAGGTGCCTGCAGGTGTGCAGTGTACAGCCCTCACACAGCCTTGGATGCTGCACCAGGTGGATGCATGATGCTGTATGCTGTGTCAGAGGCAGTCTGTGCACCTGCGCTTCATGCAATGTGAACGAAGGTGGAGCGCATCATTGTGCTGCTTGGATTGCTGTACAGGCGGCACAAACGACGTGCTGGCACAGCAGCTCGGGCTTACTAATGCTGCTCCAGTAGAGCTTTCGACAGAGCCACAGGACCACAAGCTCGTGGTCTTTGTGCCGGCAGACAGCGTGGTTGCAGTGTTGAAGGTGCGGGCCGTGCATCACCATCTGTTTGAATGGATGATGCCGGCATGCTAAGTGATGTGCTGTGTGTATGCAACAGCAACATTGCTGGTGCGTCACAGATGGTCAAGGTGTCACAAGCTGTGCTCCAGGCGGTGCACAAGGCAGGCGCCGGCGTCATAGGCGAGTATGACAGTTGTGCCTTCCGCTCGCCTGGGACCGGCAGCTTCCGGGGCAGCGACGCCAGCAACCCCACCATTGGCACAGCAGGTAGCTGTGAAGCGGGTGCAGATGGGTATGCAAATAGCATGACACCAGATTTGCAGCGGCACGCATACGTGGGTCGCATATTTGGACACGATCATGTCGGCCTATGTGACCATGGTGTCTTCAGGGCAGCTGGAGACGGTGGAGGAGCTCCGTGTGGAGATGGTGGTGCCGCCCAGCAGAATGGACGCCGTGATCGCTGCTTTGCGGGTGCGCTGTTTGGCACCGTCAGCACTGACCGTTGTTGAGTTGTACAGTATTCCTGCCAGCAGTTGGCGGCAGTGAAGCCTGATGTGCAGCGGTGCATTAGTGCAAAAGACAAAAGGCAATGGGGTTAGCAGCGGAGGGATGCAACCTGCTGCTGCTGCTGCTGCTGCTGCATCAGTGCTGTTGACGCTGTACTTCCTTTGCGCAGGAGTCACACCCGTACGAGGAGCCCGCATTCGATGTGTATGAGCGCATGGCCACCCCACCCACAAATGGTGCCGGCATGGGCCGCATCGGCATGCTGCCATCCCCTATGACACGGCAGCAGCTGGCAGAATATGTGAAGCAGGCACTGGGGCTGCAGCATGTGCTGGTGGTCGGCCCCAACCAGATGGGGAGTGTTGCAGGCAAGTCATCACGGTCATGACACAAGGAATGAGCGTGTACACATCAAGTTAGTGATGTTATGCTAGTGACCTTGCTGTTGGGGTCAGACTGGCAGCAGCTGGCAGCACATGTGAAACAGATGCTGGGTCCAGAGCGCATGCTGGCAAGCCCGCTGTGTATACTGCGTTGCTATGTTGCAGAGGTATCAAGAGTCCCCACTGGTTCATGCGTTGCCTGCAGATGACAGCAGGGAGCTCAGCAAGGTTGGCCTGTGCGCCGGGTCGGGCGGCGACCTCGTGTCGGCAGCTCTTTCGCAGGGGGCAGACGCCTTTGTGACGGGGGAGATGCGGCACCACGATGCACTAGCAGCAGCTGCCAAGGGGCTGACCGTGATCTGCACTCTGCACAGCAATAGGTGTGAGGCGCTTGCCTCACGTGCTGAGCGCTGCTACTGGTGCACCAGTCTGTACCCAGGCAGCCCCCCGCCTTCCGCATGATGCATGGTCGTCCCACACAGGCATCTATTGCATATGCTCCCAGTTGAGCAGTTGTGCTTGCTATGTGCTGCAGTGAGCGGGGCGCGATGGAGCCCTATGCACAGATGATCCGTGCTGCAGTCCCTGGCCTTGATGTCAGAGTCAGCACTCGGGATCGGGACCCCTTCACATTCCAGTGACACATTGGGTGCGCATAGGCGTAGTAACGGTCTAGAGCAGGTTAGTGCCATCGGTCGTTGGGTGGGGGAGATGAGTATTGTGACTATTTTGTAAGGCTAGCAACCCTTCTGCAGTCGACTCAACGGTGAGCAAGACTGGTCAGATCGACTGTTATGCCACAGGAAGCTGACATCGGCAGCGCGCACAACGGCTTTCCTGTGGTGTTGCAACCAGACCCGCGTGCTCAGGCTGACACGCCTTCCAAGGCCATGTCACCTCTCGTCCTTGTACAACGCCTTTGGTAGGAACTCGTAGTAGGTCTGCAATATGAATCGAACGGCCGCTGGATGACACTAGCTTGCCATGTGCACTGACTGTCTGAGCGCAACCTGACAGTTGACATCTGCGGCAACCTCACCGTGACGAACTCCAGCTTGGCCTTGTCGGCTGCGAGGCCCTTGCGTGCGGTCCAGGCGTCCCAGCGTGCGCGTCCCTCAAAGTCCAGGCCGCCCTTCTCCGCCCACATGGGCCGCTCCGCCTTGTTGTCGCCCTCGCCCACCTGCTGCGCCAACCTGTGCATGGGCAGAGGTATGCAGCACGTTTGATTGGTTTCAGCCCTTCAGCTGTGCTGCACTTTGTGCCGCACAGCCCAGGATGATTGCACATGGCTACATGAAGAGATCGCTTGTCAATGCTGCCTTCACTCACGGCGGTTTTGTGCACAGTATGCATTGTTGGAAGGGTGGACCCCCTGCGGTCCGCACCCATAAAGGGAGTAGAAGTCGTCTGGCTTGACGGTGGCGCCGCCAGGCTTGGAGATCATGCGCCAGTTGAGCTTCTCGTACTTGGCCACCAGGCTGTCGTACTCGCCCGCGTCATAACTCTGAAGCAAGCAGGTGCTGCTCATGCAAGGCAACGACCAGCAGCTGGCTAGCAAAGCATGCAGATGGTGACAGTATCCTGATGATCAGATGAATTTTGATTAACCCAACGAGTCCCGAAAGTTCACTGCATCCGCCAATTCACCTCCTTTGCATGTGGTGATCGCTCTCTGTTGGCCGCTGCGTTCTTGGACGCTGCCTCCTTGGCTGCCGCCTCCTTCTGCAGCTTCTTCAGCTTTGTGCGCGCCGCTGCATACCGATGACGCATGTCAGAGGTTATCTAGTCCTTTGCAAGCAGAAGAGCTACGATGGTGAGTGCTGAGCTCACCTCTGAGCTTCTGTCTATCGTCCCCAGGTCTGTCATCAAGGTGACTTGCTGCTTTGATGGCCTGCTCGAGAGCGTCGACGTCGTTGCCCGCCGCTGCGAGCGCGGCCACCTGCTCTCCCACAGCCATGTTTGTAGTGTCAAATGCGTGTCAGATCAGAGGAAATATGGCGCTTGCAGCCACTGCACCTGGAGGAGATGAAACGGCAGGTCCGAGGAACTACGCCTAAACCCTGAGGCTGGATGCATGGTGGCACACATCACTGTGATCACGACCCTTGCCAGTTGCCCTGCCCTCTGCCGAGTGCCCATTGCTACACCGGGGCCGACACCTCAACAGCGTGACTGCGTTGTGGTTCCTCATTGAAAGTCACCTAGTGCAACAGGGACTCATCATGCTGCTGTGTGCCTGTAGATATCAACTGGTCATGCCACCGGCCTAAAGTCTAATGCCTTCACCACCGACGGTCAAGAGTCGCCCTCAGGTCTGCTGGCAGCAGCATGAACATCGCATTGCCTGACGGTGCGGGATCCAGGCCAGGTGCCGTTGTGTCAGGGACACCATCAAGTGTGGCCGCCATAGCAACCCACCTGCACCGGCAATCATCATACAGCCATATCGCCTGCATCTTCAATTTGCAACCTGACAAGCATTCTGCGGCAGATAGTGCAGCAGCATGAATGATGGATATGAGGACACCAGTCACAGGACAATGAGACCAGTCACAGGACAATCATCAACAGACCTGGAAGTAGGCTGTGCGGCGGCTGTGGCTGCAGCAACCCAATTGGCAATGTAGTCATCTGTGCCTGCTGTCGAAGGCGCTACATCCTTGGCATCTGCAGCTGTGCCGGCAACTGGGCTTGCAGCAGGTGTGTTGCAGCCACCAGGCGGCTCTGCCGGCAACATCAAGCGAGTCGCCTCGAGCAGCAGGCTCTGGACATCAGTGGCGCTCTTAGTGGTAGCTGAGGGGCCGCCAGTTGCAGCAGCAGCGTCTGGTGCGCTCCGCAGCAGTTGTGCGAGATCTGGGGCCTGCAGAAGGCAGATGGCGTCACGCTGCATGTGTTGTATCCCATAAGAACGAAGCCATGCCCCGAATTTCTGGATGCTATCGCGCAGGCAGGACTGCTGTTGCGGTGGCAGACTCGGTCCCGAATTGTTTGGGAGCAATCCGCATGCAGGACTACTGCTGCGGTCTCCTGCTCAGGTTCCCAGTAGCCAGCAATCTCTTGCGACATATTGAAGCCGAAGACACGAGCTATGCTCATGGTGAAGGTTGCTTGCTGGTCGTTGGCCCAGACTATGTGACAGTCCATTACCTGCAGCACGGCGGCGGTGACGCCACGGCGATGGCAGTCCTCAGTCACCCTGAGCACAGCCAGCAGCAGGTGCAAGACGCTGCACCAAAGCAACCGCACCCCGCCGGAGGCCGCCACTCCCCCTTGCGCTGTGCCTGCAGTGCCACAGCACTGGCTGAACGCTCCAGATGTGCCCGCTGCAGTCTTCTTGCAGCCACGCATGCAATGCATGCACTGGAGTGTTCAATACTCTGGTCACATGGGGGGCCACCTGTACACAGCGTGTGGCACAGGGCCCTGGCTGCGCCGGCCGCCTGCTCAGCCCCTGCACTGCGGCTCAGCTGCCTTGCCACTGCTGGCTCTGAAACCTGCAAAGAACGCACTGATGCGTGAGCGTCACCAACAATCAACGAAAGTCACAACCACATCGTGTGCACAGTGCTCAGCTGAACAGCAGCGCCGGCACTTCGTCTCGTTCGTGGTCAGGTCTGTACGATGATAACAGTGCGTGTCACTCAGGTCTGTGATGGAAGCAGTCATGGCAGTCTGCACAGCAGACTGCCCAGCTGCAAGTCAATGGACAAAGGCACGTGAGACTGGGACAGCTGCAATGCAACATCGTACTAGCGCGGTCAGAGCGTCGACGGCGTCCGTGGCGGCACACGCAGCGCCGCTTGGCGACTTCAGCAGCGCCGCTGACGCGGCCCCGGAGAGTGACTCAGCCTGCAGCGCGGCGGCCACCGCCGCAGCAGCCGCCGCTGCCAGCCATGGGACGAAGCCTGCGAACATACCGACTCCAATGAAGCACACACTGACACGATGTGCTGACAGGGTCCACCATGAATGCAGCGCAGGTGTGGGACCAAATCATGCTGACGACCCGCTATCTCGCAATAGCATACAGCAGACATATTCGATGGAGTTTGATACCTGCATGGAGGGCGAGGTCTCGGGCGGCAGCAGGGATGCGCGCCGCCCGGCACAGCGCGGACAGGGCCAGGGTCCCGGCGGCGCCGTCCGCCAGCGGGCTGTCGTGCAGCGCCATCAGCAGCTCCGGCACGAAGCGCTTGCGCAGCACCTGGAAATCGTGCTGGCCCTGCGGCGCACCACGGGCACGTCTCAGGCGGCACCACACGGGTGGGGCTAAACCTTGACGATGTGCGTGGATGGGCCGGCATCACCTGAAGTCATGCATCCTGCCCATTTGGACAGTCCTCAATATGCTGCAGCTGCGGAATCAGCTCACCAACAAGGAGGTCTGCAGTGTCGGGGGAGGGGCACCTGGAGGCCAGCGGCCAGCAGGCGCAGCAGCCAGGCACGATCGGCCGCGTGGCGGGGCGTGCCCCCCGCCAGCTCAGCGTGCAGCATCGGCAGCTCCTGCACGGTTGCCGAGGTGCAAAGTCAAAACCATCCATCCAGAAGCCGGCTTCACATGCCGACCGCAGACATCACAGAGGCCACACCTCTGATCACACCCGGTTGCGTAGCATTGCATATACAGCAGATCGCAGAGGGTATGGGGTGTCTCTCCAAGGTCCATGGCGGCCGGAGCGCGGCAGGCGGCCCAGGAAGGGTGGTCTTCACAGACTGTTGGCTGGAAGAACACAGCGGCAGCGGACAACGTGATGAGCAGCACCTCCAGGTCGAGGTCGGGGCGGGAGGACAGAAGGCGGCCCAGGCGGCGCGCCATGGGCCCCGCCCCCGCCAGCTGCGTGGCCGCCTGCAGGCAGCATGCACGCGCTGCATTGGACACTGTGTGGAGTGGTGCAGGAGCACTGGCATGACTGGCCATATGTAGGGATAGCGTGACAGGTCCAAGGGATAGCGTCACAGGTCCAAGCCTCTGCTGAGCTGCTGCTGCGGATGCCACATGCAGCAACGCACCTCAGCGAGCAGCAGTGAGGTGATCGCAGGCAGCCGACGCGGCGCACCCGCGCCAGCACCGGCATCGGCGGCAGCAGCAACGTCGTCCGCTGCATCTGCGGCGAGGTCAGCCCGGCCTGCGTCGAGTGCTGAGCTGCTGTGCATGGCGATCGCTGAGCTGATGATCGGGGCAAGGGGCACAAGAGGCTGCAGGCTCTTTGGCAGCGAAGCCTCGTCCTCCAGCGCGTCTGACGCCACTGCCAGAGCCTCGGCTGCGCTGCACCTGCACGGTGCAGCTTGCAGCTGTGATGTGCACTAATGAAGGGGCACCAGCCTCTGTGGCAGCATCATTGGCGATCAGTCTGCTGATACACCCAGGCATCGATGGAGCTGACACCCTGACATCACGCACCTGGTGCTTGCATCTTCAGCAGACAGTCCAGTCAGGCTCATCGCCAGCAAGCCCGTCTCCGAGAAGGCCTCCAGATCCATGACCCCATCCTTGAGTGCCTACGGAATGCAGATCCGAGTGTGCTCATGACCAGGGTCGCAGCCTGCCAGCACTTGTGGTGACGATGAAGGTGCACACTCTTTGACTGGAAGTCTGCTGGGAGGAGTGCGGAGCTGATCTCCGATGCAAAGCAGACAGCAGACCACCGATGGGCAGCAGGTGGCCACCGGCAGTGCCTCGAGTGCCACGTGTTGCTGTCAGAGAGTCCTTGGCAAATTTGCAACCTACCAGCGCAGCGAAAGGCAGCAGGAAGGAAGGGTCGTAGGCGGCAGGGTGCTGGGGTGCAGCTGATGCCAGGGCGGCCCGTCGCACATCCACAGGGGCCCACTCCGCCAGCAGACGCCGCAGCGCCTCCTGCAGAAGGAGAGCTGCACTGGTGCTCACTTCCTGTGAAATGTGTCTGCTGCACCCCTGCTAGAATGTCTGCTGCACTTAGCGTAGGCGGGGTATCGGCAGTTCTTCGTGAGCAGCACCCACCCGCTGCTCTCTGCCGGTCGCACCGCTGCTGTCCAGCTTGGCACTGGGCAGCAGCAGGCCCTGGCGGTGGGCTTGCCGTGCGGCAGTGCCCCACAGATACCTGAGCAGTGCCAGGCGCCACTCGTTGAGTGGATGTGCAACGACATGCACATCCCATACCATGCAGATCAGTTTCAAGCATCACCCTACAGTTGCAGATCAAGCGGCAGACCGCTGGCTGCGTAGAGGGTCGCAGCGGTGACTGCACTCGCAAAAATCTTGGTCTGCCTGCATTGATTGCTGCCAGCTTTCAAAAGAGCGCCGCACCGTGCTGACGACAGAGGGCGGGCAGCAGACTGCGAGGACGCCATGCGATCAATTGTGCGGAGGGCTGCCAGCAGTGCCCTATCGGCGTTACTCTGCGTGGCACCATATGCGGCCAGAAGAAGCGGCAGCGCAGCAGCGGCGCGCTCTCCAAAGCCTGTGTGTGCAAAGGCGAAGCACTGGCCATGCACCGGATAAGTCCTGTGCATGTCTGCCACGTCAGCGTCGTTGCTGAAAGGCTGCCGGCTTGGGTTCGTAAGCAAGTGACAAGGGAGACCTGCATCGGCCGCCTGGTCCGCCGCCGCCGCCATGGTGTGCGTCTGCAGCAGCGCTGCAGCGATGCCAGCGACCGCCGCCTTGACCTGCGCCGCCTCACCCGCTGCTGCCTCCTGCAGGAGACGAGCACAAGCGCCAGTCAGCGCCAGCAGAACATGCTGCGCAATTCTGCCACGCAGCCGGATGTGTTGACCATCTGCAGCATTCTCAACAGGCCTGCACCTGCTTCACTGATCATCAACACGGCTGGTTGTGCTGCATCCCCATGACAACAGGGCACCTGGGGCTGCAGCGGGCCTCCAGCCAGCGGCAGCAGCGACTGCAGGGGCGGAAGCGCCGCCTCAGCGGCAGTCGGCAGCCCTGCAGCGGAATCGGCTCCGGGCGCCAGCAGCAGCGCAGGCAGTCGCGAGTGGGCCATGAGCCGCTCGAACTGCTGCGCTGCCCCTGCCGCAACCGCCGCACACGCCTCTGTGCTGCAACCTTGCACACCTGCAGACAGTTGGCCGATCTCCCAGCGGCGCCACGTAGTGATATGTGCCATAAAGCTGCCATTCACAACAGCCATGGGTGGAAGTCCTGCGGTGTACTGAGGATGCGGCTTGGTCCAGCTGCCTGCCGATGGCTTTGGAGACTCGACAGCATTGTGACAGGGCCGCCAAAGAGCAAGACGTGCTGACGACGCAATGTACGCACACCATGGCACCAGTTGCTTGAACCAGAGCTCCGCATTGTCAATGGGCCATGCAGACTCTGGACGCACAGAATGACCATCCGACCATCATTGACAGCCAATCGTTGCAGGCGCACCTGTGGCAGCTGCCAGCACCTCCAGCAGGCGCTGCAGCAGGCGCAGCGCAGGCGGCACAGCAATGCGGTGACGCAGCGCCGCGGTCGCCAGGCCGCCTGTTGCGGCTGCCATGTCGGCGACGGCTGTGGACACTGCGTCTTGCCCTGGCAGCGAGCCGGACTCACCGCAGCTGGGGCTGTGCAGCGCGGAGTGTACCCCGTGGCTGACTGGCCCCTCCAGCAGCCTGCACAACACAGAGCAGCCCTGCATCGTCCAGCCCTTGTTGCCTGAAGCATGTGCCAACATGTAGACAGCACAGAATCCAGGCGTGCACAGGTTGAGCCGCTTGGCGTCAGGGTGACCAGACTCGCACACTGCACATGCAGTTGCAGAAGCAGGCTCACCCGGTCAGCATGTCCTCCAGCTGCCGCTGGCTGTCTGACGGCTCTGCCACCATGTAGAGGGCCTGTAGTGTTGCCGCAACGCAGCACAGCAACGCTGCCGCCTCCCGCACAGCCACATCAGCGGCGTCCTGCATCGCACATCACCCTGGAGCTGCCGCCCGAATGCTTGTGTGACAACGCTGCAGCTGGTTTCGGACAAGGCAGCAGCACCACGTCAACCGTGGGGGTTTGCCAGGCACGCGGCGGTGCAGCGGACTCCTTGAGTGTCCTGACACCTGTGGGAGCGTGCACACGATGGCAGCTGCGCAGGCGGCCTGCCGTGCGGCTGCCGCAGTGCCATCGTCCGCAGCCGATGCACCGCCGCTGGGCCCATGCGGCAGCCAGCCAGCCGCCGGAAGCAGCCGCCGCAGCAGGCGCCTGCGGTCAGCGGGCCCCGGGAGCGCCAGCCGCAGCGCGGCCACCGCCGCTGCGACCGCGGCTGCGTCCGCGGCCATCCGGCTCGCTGCGCTGCTGCCTGCAGATACCACAGGCTACCACTGATTACAGCAGAATAACCAGCAGCTGACACCACCTGCAAGCACTGCCTGGCGGGGGCTGATGCCAGGACTAGGCGCGATACTCCAGCCACCTGGCTGATGCAGGTTGCCGGTGATGATGTGCTCGAGCACCGGCTGCCCCAGCGCCAGCGCCACTGCCGCAGCACCGCCGTCTCCCGCAGCACCCGCCTGCAGGTGCAAGACTTCTTGCCACCGCAGCCAATTGCTACCGTAGCACAGTGTCAAAGGGGCTGTAATGGTGGAGCTTGTTCGCAAGGCTGCCAGCACCTGCTGCAGGATTGTGCCCACCTGCATCCCATGCTCCATGTACACTGTGGCCGCAGGCAGCAGGGCCAGTGGCGACTGCTGCTGATCTGCAACAGGATTCCAGAGGGTCGCTTGACAATAAGCATCGTCGTAGTGTCTGGTGGCACTCTCTGCCGGTCTGCAGATCAGGCAGCAGGTGCAGCAAAGGCCATGTTGCACCCCAATGCAGCGTCGCACTGCTTCCCAGACCTGAGGGCAGTGTGTCGCGGGGTGTGCCAGCAGTCAAGAGGGTGCGGAAGTGCGCCCGGCACGCCGGAATGCGCTCCACCACAGCGGCAGCAGTGAGGCCGGCTGCCGGCGTCGAGCGGCGCACACACTGGTCCAGCAGCGGGAGTGCAAGCCGACACAACCGGCTGCACGGCACAGTCTACATGTCATTCAAAACGGTGTGCTGGCTGCCAGCTGGACTTGACGGGCATGAAGCTGCATCGATATTAGTGCAGTGACAGGCATGCTGAGTCGCACCCGGGCCCCGTGAAGTGCAGCCGCGGTGGCGGCGACGTCAGCCAGGCCGCCAGCGCTGCTTCTGCTGCCGGCAGCTGCGTGCGGAGCAGCAACTCCGCTGTGACGGCCACCACATCAGCCACAGCATACGCTGCACCCTGCACATCGAATCGTTGCCCTGCCGCCCCAGACCGCACAACTGCTGAGGCCAGCTGCAGCGCTTGCTCCGCATGCCGCTCGCTGCTTTCGTCAGTGGCGTCCAGTGCCTGCACAGCACATACTGCTATGTGCAGGCAAAGTTGTACTTACAACTTGGGCTCAACTTCATGGAAGGACGGCGCCAGGCCAGGCCAGCAATGCATGCCCTCTGCTTCAGCTGCCAGGCTCTGCAGGACACACGTGCCAGAACCACCAACGCAAGGCACATGCATCTGAAGACCAGCAGGTCCGAAGCACGCAGGAATCACCCTGACAGCAGCTGCCGACAGTGCCGCTGGGCTGAGATGGCCTGCAAGCGCCACAGCGTGCTGCAGCGCATCCTCGGGCATCGACTCCGCATGTGGGTGCTGCAGCTGCTTCTGCAGCCTGCAGAGCCAGTCACAACCATGGATAACTGCATACAAAAGCGGCTGTGCACATAGGAGCCGTCATGCACCACATCCCCGTGCAGGCAGTGGTGGCACAGAAACATAGCAGATTTGGCAGTGTCCACACCAGATGCTCACTTGTCAATATATGGACGGCAGAGGCGGCGGGCAGCAACGGCCCAAATTGCCATGCAGCCCGCCGCTGGTGCAGAGCTGTCCTCCTTCGCCTGCAGCACCGCTGACAGCAGCTGCATCGTTTCCGCAAGCCACTGCGGAGAAGAGGCTGAGGTGCAGAAGCGCTGCAGCACCATCGGTTGCCGCAGCACCACCGACAGAGTGTCTGTGGTATATTGATGGACAGTTGCATCCGCCGCAGCCGGTGCCTGCAGTGTAAGGAATCTTGCCTCGTCCACTCGACTATCGGAGCTGCATGCTATCAAGCAGTCATCACAAATGCCCAAGCGCATGACATCTGCCGGCCCGATATCCACCTGTAAACACTTGCGCAGCAAGCGGAACAGGCCGCTGATCGTGCCCGGTGCTGTTGCACGGCTGAGGCCGGCAGTGGCAGCACGAGCTGCCACTGGCCTTGCGGCAGGCACCGCCACCCAGCTGTCAATGGCTGCCTCACTGCTTGATTGCAACCATAGCTCTGCAGGACCGGACTAATCCACATTGGCGATCACATCTGAATGCCTGAGAATGAGACTGGGCGACTACATCATTTGCATGTGTGGCAGCAGACAAGTGTTACGTCCACTGATACGTGATGACAGGCATGTCTACATACCCTCCGATTGCTCCAGGGCATGAAGCGCAACAATGAGCGGAGCACCAGGCGCCATCAACTGCAGGCCATGCGCTGCAGCTGCACCCAGCACCGGTGCCTGTAGGGTAACAGCAGTGATCAGGAGGTGGGGCTGGCATATACCATTACGTGCGATATGTTATCCGAGCACGAACATCCCATTGATTGTGCAGAGCCCAGCCCTGTTGACAAAGCTTGGTTCGCATTCTGCTGACACAATCCCAAACCTGGTCACCGCCAAAACGCTGAGCACACTGGGCAGCAGCCTCTCGGAGCCCGCCGTGCAGCACCTGCCGTGGCGCCCGCAGCAGCGCAAATGCAAACTGCACGGGCAATGCCACGCTGCTGGTCAATTGTTGCCGGGCTCAGCGCGCCATTGCTGGCCTTCGGACGGGCATATCAGTGTGCCCGTCATGCATGAGTGTTGCCCCACCTGCAGGCGGTCTGTGCTGATGTGCAGGGCACTGAGCATGGATGTGCTGGCCAAGGTGTCCGAAGGTCCAGAAACCATGGTTTTGCGGCGTTTGGCCGGCAGTGGCGCACCGTCACTGCTGCCATCTGCAATACAAGGCAGCAAGCTGTGCATCCCCTCCACGCCAGGACGTGTTGCAGGCGTTCTCGTTCAGCGGACAGGCAGCCAGAAGCCAAGCGCATCTTTGGGGCGGCAGCAGAGAGCTGCAACATTTGGCGCACCTAGAGCCGCCAGGGCTTGCTGATGCAGCGAGCTCAGCGGCTGCACTGCGCTTGAGACGGACTCTCCCGCTGTCGCCGCTTGTAGGCCCTCACCATCCAGGACGTCACTGTCCTCCAGGATGCGCTTGCACACAGTGGCAAATGGCGCAGCACACGCTTGCAAGCGCAGCACTCCAGCCATCACGCCTGCACCGGGGCACAGCACCTGGATGTGGAAGCTTGTGCAGCATAGCAGCTGAGTAAATCTTGCGTGAGCTACAGTGTGAATGGCACCCTACAAACTGCATTTGTGCAACAGTTGCACCTGCAACGTATGCTGCGACAGCCGTCTTGGCATCGGGCGCCATCTTGGCCGAGGCCGCAACCCGCAGCACCCGCCGCAGCACCGTCACTGCCAGTCCGCTGAACCCTGCGCCTGCGCCCGCGGCGCGCAGCTCCGCCATCGCCTCCCCGCCCAGCAGCTCCTGCACCTGTGCATCTATGCCTGCGCATCACTACGGTTGCACCCGGCACCAGGGTACCTGCAGCTGTCAGCATCTCTCTGATACGTGGGATTGGGTGTTTGCCTCTGCGAGAACACTGTGAAGCTGTGAGATCAAGAGGACAGCAGGGATGGAACGATGCAGTCTAGCACTTGCAAGCTCAGGTGTATCACCTGTTCCAATGCCTCGTATGGCCGCCGCACTGTGACAGCGACTGCTTCCGCCAAGAAGGTGTGGACCGCCGCCACACACCTGCAGGGGGGCGGAAGTCACAAGCATCATGCGACACGGGGTTGCACATGTGCCGACACGTCAGCTGCAGTCATCAACACCAAAACTGCCAGCCTGCCAACTGAAGCACTGTTCCACAGCAACATACCCAGTCGTAGCGCCTATCACGGACACTCAGGTGCCACATGGAGATGGTGCTATTTGGGTTGCCTCAGAACACATGCAGTTGTTTGGGCTTACGTCAGCTGTTCAGGCAGGTCGAAACAACTCAGCGGGAGCATGTCCACCCACAGCCACGCCTCGCCGGCGGTGCAGCCCAGGCCGTCCACTGCGCCGCTGGCCTCCAGCTTCCGCATGGCCACATCTCTTGCCGCCGCACGGACGCCTACATAGCAGTCGAGTGACATACTAATATGCTCTACACTGCTTGCCAGCAAGTGCGGTATTCGAAAGCCGAGTAGAAGACGCAGCCGTGCTGCATGGCTGCAGAAGCCTATGTGCATACCTGCTGAGGGGCTGCCCGACACCAGGTGCAGCAGCGGCAGCAAGGGGACGCCAGCCAGGCTGGCGCTGGGCGGCGGCCCTGGAGCAATGCCTCCAGCCGCCCAGTTGACAGCTGCACCACCGGTGCTGCTGCTGCCTGACACCGGCTGCAAGGGAGCAGCGACAGCCGCCAGCACCTCCAGGACTGCCTGCTGCCGGGGCAGCGGCAGGCTTAGCGGGTCCTGCAGGGGCCACACCATCCATTTGCCTTTATGATACCCCACAGCATGCTGCAGCGTACCAACTGCCATCGGAAAGCCTGGGTGACAGCATGACAACATGTTGCCCGCCCATGGCCGTTGAGCAACACTTCCTCTGCAGATTACATGGACGCTCGAAGCGTACCAAAGGCACGAGCCGCCCAAAGTCGATGTGGCTGTCGGCCACCGCTGCCGGCAAGCAGCGCTGGTAGCCCGCCATGGCCGTCAGCAACTTCAGGCTGAGGAGCGTTGCCTGACCACCTAGAGTGGGTACCTGCTCCGCCGTCTCAGCTGCAACATCAGCCTCAGCTGCCTCCCCCTCTCCGCCTGCCATTGCCGCGTCAGTGCCTGCCCCACCAGTGCCAGTGGTGGCAGCCCCTACAGCATCCGCCTGCATCACACGGCATGCAGCTGTCAAGATGCTGCACTGGTTGATAGCAGCTCGGCAGCTCTGCTGCACTCCTATCACCTGACACATGTGCTGCCTGAGTGCACCAGATGACATTGCGGATCATACGAGATGCTCGGGGCGCAACATGCCCTGCTCCTGAGCCTTCACAGCTATGCAGCACCAACTGCGGCAAGCAGAGCCCGTCGCCGGTGGCCATCAGGAGCGTGATGCAGGCGTGAGCACACATCTCACCTCCTGTGCCTCCAGCGCCGTGTGCAGCGCCATCAGGAGCTGTGGCTCCGGCAGCCGCGCCTGCAGCCAGGCGGCCAGGCGGCCACCCCATGCAGCCCACTGGCCCCTTTGACCAGAGCCCCTACCCACTGCCGCTGCCGCTGCACTGACCGTTGGCCCCCCTGCCCCATGTGCTGCAGCGGACGTTTGTTGACCCACAGCAGCAGGGCAGGCCGCCGCGCTGCTGGCCTCGAGCTCTATGTCTGCAGCAGCCGCAATGTCGGTGGCAGCCGCCAGGTCGACCAGCAGCGGCTGCAGGGCGGACCAGACCGAGCACAGCGCGCCCAGCGCCGTGAAGCGTATCAGCGCATTCTCGTGCTGCAGACCATGGGCCAACGACACCTGCAGTGCGAGTAAGTGGCCTATGAGTCTGACCAGATGGCAGACTCTGTTCAGGGTTAGTTTTGCAAGCACTGCCGAGACCAGGAGCTGACAAGTTGCACAGGCCTTTGTGAGAGGCGGGGGGACGATGCACCGCAGCAGCGCCCGGGTGACTGCGCCATCAAACGCTGGTGGCGGTGCGCCACGAGCAGCACATGCCACAAGGTGCAGCGGCTGCAGCATGGAGTCGAACCAGCTTGGCTGACATCGTTGGCAAGAGCTGGGTGGACTCTCCGAGCAGCGTATCAACCTTCCCAACATGACTTCATGTATCACCCTTCCCGATATGACTTCATGGATGACGCCATGGAAGCACAATGCATCTGGCTCATGAAGTTCACACCTGCGCCGCTGCAGTCTGGACAGAGAGCTGCCCCAGGAGCGAGACACCTGTCAGCCACTGCACCGAGGGCTGTGGCTCCAGCGGCCAGGTGCATGCCGCCTGCAAATGTGTTGAGAGGCAACTTACATACTACACAGCACTCGACCTGGGTGGCGCTTGCACAGCGACTGTGCAGAGAGGAGGCCATTGCTGCTCTGTGCATGGTGTACAGCACAGACATGCACATGCGGGGACATACCAGGAAAGCGCATGCCAGCTGCGGCGAAGCATGGCAGATGCTGAGCAGGAGCTGCGCATGGGGTCGACCTGTCCGGGCTTGCAGCTGTTGCAGCATCCGCAGCAGCCGGCGATGGCCTGCATGTCGTCAAGCGCCACCAGCTGCAGAGTGTATCCACCAGCTACAGTACGATGTTGCCCTAAACAAATGAATGCCAGCTGTCGTGCCTACATCTTACGCAATTGCAACCTGGCATATTCCATGCTGAATGTGCAGACCTGGTGATTGCTGGCCGCCAGGCTCAGCGGCTGCAGTGTCATGCTGTGGGTCAGCCAGGCCATGCGCCGGGTCGGTCGCAAGCTGCTGCAGCATCTGATATGCTGTCTGCGAGACTGCTGCTGATGCTGCTGCCGCCCCACCACCAGGGGCGTTTGTCCCATCCTCAGAGCCGTGCGCTACCATTGAGGCTGCCACCTGACGAGGCAACGGCGGGTGGATCGGGTGCTATACACAACATCAGCCTGGGTGCACAGCAACTAATTCCGGCGCTTCATCCAGAAAGAAATATTGGGTTTGACTGCCAGACGATCAGGCTGCACCTGGAACAGCCCAGCACCACTGAAGGCAGCGGCTTGCACAGCTGCAGGGAGCCCAGCCGCAGGTGCCAGGACATCTCGTTGGAGCACCGCCAGAGTCTCAGAGAGCAGTGCGGGTGGCAGCCCGGGAAAGGTCTGGAACAGGCTGTTGATTGGCGTCCTGCATTTAGGAATGGGATGACTGTTTTTATTCAATGACCGTGTATGCAGCCAAGATGTGCCAGGTATGTGCATAGCACACACATAGAAGTTGATGCACTCGTCCAAGTGAACCCTGTAGCACCTCAGACTGATGAAGCGGGCTCGATTGGCACCACGACAGCCCTGCAGCATGGTGATGAGAAAGCGGGCGTAGGCCACATACGGCGGCTGCTTTTTGGGGTTTGCATTGGTAGCGCCGCTGACTGCAGCTCCCTTTCCAGGCCTGGACAAAAGATCGGTGGCACGGTAGCTTCATGAGCGCTGCACTTGCAGCTTCAGTCTCATCACGGTGTGCAAACCATAGGGTGACGTTGGGAAAGCCCTGGGCTCAACAGGAGCCATCCCCCGGAGGTCGCACCGTGCCGGCTTTGAGAGCTTGGCCAGCGCTTTGTGGTCCCAGTCCAGACCGCGCAGCAGTGCGCATGCATGCTCCGGCCCGCAAGCTGCAGTGACGGTGAGGACCCGCAGCGCCAGGTTCGCCTCCTCCCAGTCGCCGCCTCCCAGGTGGCGGTACATGCCTCGCAGCCGCTTGCCTGACATCGATGTGCTGAGAAACTTTATCGATGCAGGTGGTCCGACGTCACCGTCACACACAAGGCTACGCCTCGTCCTCCCTACTCACATCAAGGCAGCGGTGAACGCCACAATGCTTGCTTGTGTACGGTCTCAATGACCAGACGATGACATTCAACCTGAGGCTCCTTGTACTCTCTTTTGTGGTGATCAGCATGCACGGCTGTACAGCATTCTGTTGCAGCATGAGAGCGTCGCCCCACCTGCGACAGATGCTGCAAGCGTGCTGATCTCCTTCGACAGCGCAGCGTCGGTGCCAGAGCAGCACAGCACCTCCACAACTGCCCGCAGCAGCACGGTGACGGCGGCATTGCGTGCCTGTACACACCACGGTCGCCGGCTGAACTAGTTGCACGTGCATTCAGGTGATCCTCAATTGTTATGGTCACAGTGTTGATCATGTCGTTACAGGGGCCCCATGGTGTTTCCACCGTGGCAGTTGGCGCACCATCTGCTGATGGTCCCATATGCGGTGCAGCTCCGCAAACTTCGGTGAGGCGGCAAGGAACTCTTGCAGAAAACCAGCGCCATCCTGCTTTAGCAATCGCCTGAAGCTCTTCAATCCGTGTACATTTGTGTCGACGTCCCTGACAGCTCGCAGCGCTTCCACAACCTCCTCCAGTTGGGCCGCCGTCACCGCGGCCATTGCAGCAGGGTCGCGACGAGGAACAGCGTCCGACCGGAACAATGCTAATGTCTTCCTGTCACATGCTTACGCGCGATGCGAGTAAGACATGATGTTTAGCGGCAAACATGGCGAACTGCATGCAGCAGCGCTCGACCATGTTCTAAGGCTGCAAATTGAAGCCAGTAACGGTAAGCATTGCGTGCCGCCGATCATGTCTCACATCGACTGACTTCTCTTATGCGCCAACAAATGTGAACTGACTAAACTCTGTCGATCTGTGGTCATGTCAGTGGACCGCAGGTCCACAGCAGGCATAGCCGCACCCACCCTTGAGCACTGAGGGCAGGTAAGCAGGCAGCTGTGACATGGATGCACCAAAATGTTCGGGATCTGCTGAACTTCTGAAGATGCTAGTATGATTGCATGCTACAGCGGGGGCATGAGCTTGCAGCATCCATGGCATTGCCCTTTGCGGATTGCTGTGATGACACAGAAGGCATACGCTGCATCAGCTGCTGCATATGATGTCTGCAGAAGATGTCATGCCACCACTATGGCGGCAGCTAACGAAGCAACTGTTTCACCAGGCTTCAGCGAGTGCATGGCAGCTCCCTGCTGACCTACTGCTGGTATAAGCATGTATCGTACACCTGTTGAAGCCTACCCACAAGGCAATGCCAATGTGATGCCGAGTTGCTAAATCAGTACATATCGTCGACCTGCGACGACTTGAACTGCCTGTGTTCGCCCCGCTGCTTCCTGATGTTGGCGAGAGCTGGCCGCAACGCGAATGTACGCTTCACCCACGCCGCCACTTGCACTGCAGTTAATCACATTCTGTTCACGACACAGCCAGCGACGCGAAATCGTGAATGGAAACATATGCTTTGCATTTAACTGCATCCTGCGGCATGCTATTGCTGGTAGCACCATGGGGATCCCAAGACGCACCCTCCGGCGTCCGGATCTGTGCCACCAGTGTTCGTACGTTGCGGATCGGCAGCCAGTCCACCAGGCCTTGGCCCCACACCAGCGTGTTCTCGTCAATGATGCCATGGACCCAGCACTCACGCAGCACCTGTTCATCACGTGCTACAGGTGTTAATCATGCGCTAGCATGCATGGTGGTTGAGGTCTCTCGCTACTATTAGCGCATTGGCATCTGCAGTTGCTGATCTCCCATGGCAATCACCCATGATACATGATCACCGCTGGAAACAAGCATGCTGCGATATGCAGAAAGAAGGCCCACCGGAAGCGGGCATGGACCCCGCGGCACTGACATCCTGTCGCGATAATACCATATATTCTTCTTCGTGGCCTCCCGCACATAGTCCACGACCTGCCGCTCGTAGTGGTCATATCTGCCCGCGGGCAATGGTACAGCATCAATGATCTACAGCCTGGGTACCTCGTCACCATGATACCCTATGGTGCAGATCATTTCTACAGTGACCAGCCAACGTCTCACTTGTGACCACCGGGGGGTTTGGGTGGCGGCGGCGGCCGCTGTGCACTGCTGTCTGCCGTCGCGGCCGAGGCACCTGCTGCATCAGCAGGCTGCTTCTTCACGACCTTTCGGACAACCTTCTTCTTCGGCTTGTCTGCCCCTTCTGTGTCTGCTGGCGCAGCTACAGCCGCAGTCTGTTGTTCATCTGCCATACTGTCTCGGTGCTGACCAGGCTGCTGCAAGGCTTGCTTCGTCACTGCACGTCAAAGAGCGGTGTGGACGCAACGGAACGCACACTTGGTGTCAGCAGGCTTCTGATGATGGCGAGAGTTGCAAGGGAGACCGTGGTGCGACGATTGTCGCCCAGATCGCGAAGCAGCGGGTTGAGCAGCAGCCGGGCCTACTGATTATTCCCGATGGTCGGGAAAGGCGCCCAGTTCACTGTCTTCCTATCTGCTCCTGAGCTGTGATCGCGACTGATCTCAGTGTGTAGTGGCAAGAGGACATTCTGCAGCGAGCAGCGCTGTAGCTGTAATTCTGGTGCCGGAAGCTGGATTGATTGTTTCGCACTGGCGCGAAGGGTGGAACAGCGTCACGATCATGCTGTCAGCTGCACTGTCGTGTTCATGCAGTGGCATTGCACGCCCTGTGGCCTGCAGGTCCACAGCGCCGGCGTCTCAGAGTGTCAATGCAGCACGTTTGAGACCGTGCTGGAAGTCGGGCCCCGTGCAGTTGCGTCGCCTTGCAGTCCAGCATAAGCAGAGGTACCTGCAACATGTTTGCTGTTGTATGGCATAGACTTCATGAAGGCTGACATATATAGAATTAACAACAGCAAGCCTGAGTTTAGGGTCGTGCAAATGTTGACCGGCTTGTGCACCCCGCAGCAGGTGCACACAGCTGCGGCAGACCTGCGCAGCGGCAAGCACAGAGCTTGTGGATCCTGACCCCAACTTCAGAATCGAGAAGGCGAGCTCAGCTAGCACATTATGTAGCTGAATCGCCATGGTAGAGACGGCAGATTCGCTCCCTGGCAATGCCGCTTGTGCTTCTGCCTCTTCTCGAAAAACAGTGGCAAAGGCGCAAGGTCCTGCCCTGCTTGCAGATCTCCTTTGGCAAGATCCTGACGCCATTAGGCCTCGGAATGCTGACATATGGCTTTGGCAGCTTCTTCAACTTACTGCCAGGCGGCGATGTCTCATCGCTTCTTCTCATTTATGGTGAGCTGGCCTGTAAACCCCCATTTGCAATGGAACTGCATCTATGTATGCTGTCGGCTAAGATGTGTCATCGATGGTGATGTTTCAGGTTTTGTCATCAGCCTTCTTGGCTTTGCGCTCGCATACGCACAGTTGGTGCCGGTGCCATGCAAGACAACGCGGGACGCATACGACTTGCGTGATGCTCAGGCCACTGACATCCAGAAGCAGGTGCTGCTTGTCAGGAACCTGCGCCTTACTCAAATACATCGAGGGCCTCGTGAGCAAAGGTTCATGTGAGTTTGATAGCACGGTCAGCAAGTGTCACCTGACGACTGCAGGTGCGTGAAGATGTGACACGGTATCGTTACGGAGACGAGCAGCATCTGGACGAGGCACTGGACCGCATCTTCCGCTTTGGCAAAGTATGCTGGAGACCGAGCCACGCCACTGAAAGCGATTGGTGGCATACAACTCACACCCTCTACATGCGCTGCATCAGCATGATGGAAACGACACTGCTGTTTTGCAGCGGTTGCACAGCATTGTTGCATATTCCGATGCAGGGTGGCTCCAAGGGCGTGCCTAGGAGGTTCACACCCATTCTGAAAGGCGTGCGGGAGGAAGTGCGAGACGGCCTCTATGCGCTGGTAAGCATTTCCCAAATTGTGCCGGGGGGTACACCACATCTTTGAGATGTCATCGCTTGAGCGTAGCTGTTATATGGCCACTGCGCTCGAATACGTTTGGGAACCACCTTGCTACGTTCAGTAGGTCCTGTGTTTCGCCAACGATCAGGGCATGGACAATGTAGCATGAAGCTATGTTGCCTGAAGCCTCCTGTTGCATCAACCGACAGGTGCTCGAGTTTGAGAAGAAGCCAGAGATGGCATTTGAGGAGTGGACCAGCAGGCAGGACAAGTTCCAGTCCTTCTTTGGGCCAGGCGTCAAGGCCTCGCTTGAGGAGTCAGAGCAGGTGCAATTGATGGCCCCAGGTCCCTGCTGCAGCGCTAGAATGCTGCGCAATGCAGGCCGTGCGCTGGGTCTGTTGCGTGCTATATGCCCACTCCTGTGCGCACGCCGTTCTGTGCACCAGGCTAAGAGAGATGGTTCCCACGCCGCAGGGTGTGGACGTGATTTTGGCCAGCGATGGGTCAGGCCAGGGCCGCGGCGGCCCTGAGCAGAAGGATGTGCTGCCTCCGCTGGTGCCTGGCGCACGCGCGCGTCAACAGCAATGATGATCTGACTCCGAGGGGTTCTGAGGGAGCATACAATCGCCCTAGAAACACAGCACCTGCGGGAGGTTCAGATCCGGTACTGAGGCGCCTGCGCAGCATGTTGAATTGGAACGACCATTGTACCCAAGTGGGTAGTCCTACTGAGAAACTGCAAATGGCCCAGCACTCCAGGGTGCCTAGCGGTACTGCAGGCCAGCAGTGAAGATGCGCATACGCTGGTCATGAATGTGCACTGACGCACTTCAGGTTTCGGACCGTCACGTCCTCCATCTCCGTTCGATCAGCGGCACCGGCGTGCAGACCCGGCACTGTCCCGTACAGCTGTAGCTTACAGTGATCTGAAGGCCGAGGTTGCTTCGGGCGTAAGATCCGTTGAACATGGCGACTTCATCAAGAGGCAACCGCGCAAAGACGCAGGTCTTACAAGAGTAAGTGACACACCATCCCGTGCCTGGTAAGCTGCAGCATTTGGCACACACCAGCCGTCAGGTCGGCAGACGGTTTCCTTAGTGCTCCTTCTTTGTCTGTGCAGATGCGACATGTCGTCGTTGATCGAGCCTGAGGACCCCTCGGATGGCCTGGCAATGTTCACGGCAAGCAAAGGTGCTCCCTTGTGGCCATGGCAGCGGCGGGTGCCATTTAGGTTTCATGTCTTCCTGAGATGCAGCATGCACCGCATGCAAGCTTTGATGTGTTCGCGAAACACAATGGCCCCTTTGCAATCATCTGAGACTGTACCATCATCATTTCAGCTGCCGCGCTGACGGTAGGGTTGCTCAGGCGTCAGACGTGCTTATGTCGCTGTTGTTGGCTGGTGCAGTGATTGCCACCATTGGTCCGGCGTCACAGAGCGTCGACGTGCTGTGCAAGATGCTGGAGGCGGGAATGACGTGTGCGCGCCTGGATCTCACGGTGCTGCCCCAATTTGCTGCCTGCTGTGCTGTTTCGCGGTTGAAATCTGCTCTGAGGATCTGCGTGGCTCGGCTCACACCACAGAAAGGGTGCCACTCCGTTTGACGACACATTGCTACTCCACGCTGTGCAGTGGGGCACCATCGACTACCATCGGCAGACGCTTGACAACATTGCGGATGCATCGCGCCGTACACGGAAGCTGTGTGCCGTCATGCTTGATACACTAGGCCGCGAGATCGTGGTGCGTCGGGATGCGAAGATCGGGGCAGATGGCTGGCCAGTGCACGAGGAGACTATGAAGATCACCTGCGGACAGAAGGTAAGTACTGGCAACCAGAAATGGTGGGGTTACTCAACCTTGTGCCGCCAGGAAACGTGGGGTTGCATGCACCAGGCAATAGCTACGAGTGCAGCATACAGTGCCATTACAGGAATTACACGTGCACGTTGCTGACTGCGGTTCGCACCGCTCTGCAGCTGGTTCTGACGACAAAGAGCCAGCAGGAGGCGGCAAAGGACGCGCTGCCAGTGTCATACCAGAAGCTGCCCAGTATGGTGGAGGTTGGCGACGAGATCTTCCTTGGGCGCTACCTTGTCACCGGCGCAGAGGAGGCCTCCCTTTTCCTGGAGGTGGGTGTTCTGCCAGTTTTATGGGTACGCTGTCACCATCGTCCGCTCCCCATTGCTGCAGCCAGAAGTGTTACCAGACATTGCTGTGCTGAGCCTGTTGCACCGGGCATCCTACCCTCAACTACATAGTTGACACAGCGAGAAATACCATGAACTATTGCATACAGGGAGTTTATCGTCACTGTTGTTCGTCACTGTTGTACTGCACCACCTGCTGTGAGCAGGTGACAGAAACCACAGCCACGGACGTCATCTGCGAGGCGCGGAACGATGCCGTGCTGGGCGGCCTGCTCACTGTGTTCCACACAGAGCGCTCCTCCAGCAGCCTCAACAACATGCAGAACGACCTGCCGGTATGTGCTCCCTAGTGATTGCAAGCCTACAGCAACATGATGACAGTATTCGCATGCGAAGAACAGCGTTCCTGCAATTTGCACTAGGATGTTCGTGAATGTGCCTGGCCACCCAGCTGCGATGGAGGCACAGTGAGGTCTGCTAACCTGGCCTGCACTTACTTCTGGTCGACGACTACCTGTCTGGCTGTCACTGTTCAGGTGCTGCACGACTTGGACAAGCAGGCGCTGAAGGCCCTGTCAGCGCACTATGAGATCGACTTCCTGAGCCTGTCGTTCTGCCGCGCGGGTGATGACGTGCTGGAGGCCCGGTCCTTCCTCAAGTCCATTGGACTGACCACCACCAAGGTGCAGACTTCACCAGTGTGACTCTAGTCTTGCCCCTGCACAAATGCGTCCTAAATGATTGGCACCCTGTGATTTGCGCGCTGAGTGGACATTGTATCTGCAGGACAACAGCTCTGATGGTCGTCATGCCTTTAACCATTGTGCTGCTGCAGGTGTTGGCAAAGCTGGAGTCACGGCAGTCGCTGTTTGCGTTCAAGGACATTGCGTCTGCATCGGACGGTGTCATCATGTCGCGTGGCAACCTTGGGCTGGATGTTGTCCCAGAGAAGATGGCGCTCATACAGAAGGCAGGCATTGAGCTGCTTGTCAGCGCACTTGCATGATGCACTGATCACTCTGTACCGTCAGGTGGCGCACAGCTGTGGCTCGAGGGGCACCTCGAGGAGGGAGACAGTCGTCCACGCTGCATGCATGTGGCTGCATGAGTCATGCACGAGCCGGGCAGGTGTCAAAGCAGGGTTTTAATGTGGGCTTGTCAGCATAGGCGATGATCGCCAACTGCAACATCATGGGCAAGCCGATCATCATCACGCGGCTGGTCGACACCATGTCCTCCAACCCACGGCCGACCAGGTGTCGCCTGAGCCCGAATCCTGCATGATGATATCCCTGACATTGCTGTAAATGCTCTGCAGTGTACATGTACCACTCCCAGTGCTCAGGCATATCAAAACTCAGCGGATCATTGAGCCCTGCAAATGACACTATTGTGATGCACATCATGGGTCCTCGCAGGGCTGAGGCAACAGACGTGGCGAATGCTGTGATGGATGGCGCGGACGCGTTTCTGCTGGGCGCGGAGACGCTGCGGGGCTTCCATCCAGTGCTCACCATCGCGACCATCCTGTCGATTGCCCGGCAAGCGGAGGCGGTGTTTGACCATATGCACCACTTTGACCACCTCATGACGGTGCGTCTCATGCCCCTGTTGCGCATGTGACTTCGTTGCCGGAGTAGGGCTGGGCTGCGGCGTCGGGAGAGGCTGATCACAGAAGAACCAAACAGCGCTGTATCACTCACCTGCCCTCATGGTCTCGAAATCAATCTTGACAACCTGCTGTCCTGATCACATTCAGGAGGCGCTGATCGCGGACAAGGATGGGGACGGGAATGGCATCGAGCACTCGCAGTCGCAGTCCAGCATGCACTCCGACTCGCTGCCCGTCGGCTCCATGCCGCCCGGCGCCCTGCCCGCCTCCTCCCCCTCCGCAGGTGAGCGGCCACCAAGGGCCTGGTGGTGATGACACAGCCGTCCCAGGCGCAACAGCCCTCCTGTTGCCAACTCCTCTGCACGCTTCCCCGTTGGGCAGTGCTTCTGCCGCTGGAACCGCCGACCTCCTCAGCTAGATGGGTGCTGAGCGCTGTTATCACAACAACGGGGTGGACCTGCACACCTGTGCCCACTGCGTTGGGTCGTGGCAGCAGTCAGTACCTTCAAAGTTTGCCTGCCGCGTTACTGATCACCTCAGGGTCGACGGGGACCTTCTGCTCATCATGTGCAATATGCCCAGCTGCGGGGTCCATTGCAGAGCAGCTAGTAGCCCGTCGTCGGATTAAATGCCATCATGGTGGGCATGACAGCCTGATATCGAAGTGTAAGTTGATGCTGCTGTGGTGCTGGCTGCTACCCCAGCCACCGGAAACAGGGTGAGCCGCAGCGCTTTTGTCACGGCTTCCCCAAAACCGCCGGGTAGGGGCTCTGCAGATCCAGCAGATGCTATACAATTGACCAATGTAGCAGAGAAGCTGTACCTGGTTGCTGTCAAAGACAAGAGCAGCAACGGCAAGCCTAAGTGCACTGCATGTGCTGCGTAGTACGGCTGCAGGTCGTTGAAGGCCCAGCTAGACACGACAAGCCTCAACTGTCATTTGCAGGTACCTTGCGGCATATGGGGTCAGGCGCGAACTTCGGCTCAATGGGCAACGTGCTCCGGCACAACAGCGCGCCGCTGTTGTCTCGACAGGTGCGCATGTTTGCCCTCAAGTGTGTGTGTTTTGTGTTGCCCTGCAGCATTGCATTGCATAGGCCATGCACATGGCGGGTGCCTGATGCCCATGCAGTGCACATCGGATTCAGGCTGTTAGCAGGCACATACCAATAGAACCGCTATTTGGGTTCCGAGGGCATCCGAGGGCTTGGGCCCCACATGCACCTGCAGGAGTCAATCGCATCCTCGGCGGTGCGGGCGGCAGACAAGGTGCAGGCCAGCCTCATCATCGTGTACACGCAGACGGGTCACACCGCCAGCTTGGTGTCCAAGTACAGGTGCTTGCGCTATCAGCACGCCCCTGCCCGCTGTCAAAACCCACTACTGCTGTGGCTTGTGAACGAGTAAGTAGGTGTTCCGCGTGCAGAGCTGCTAAGTTGTAATGTGCCGCCATGCAAGGATAGACTGCCTTGCTGCGAAGGCTGCAAATGCCCACACAGTGGTGTCAGCCCTGCATCTGAGAGGCTTTGGTTCCGGCCTTTCGTAAGCTTTTTAAGACGCGCAGCAGCCCCAGACCCCTTTAACACTCGAAAACCGTGGCCCATTTGTGCAGGCCGCCAATGCCCATCCTCACGCTGGTAGTGCCGCAGCTGAAGAGCAACGGGCTGACGTGGCGGCTGACGGGGCGGTCCACCGCGCGGCAGTGCCTCGTCGAGCGCGGCCTGCTGCCGGTGCTGGCTGCACCCTCCCCCTCAGGTACGTGGCTGCGCCTGTCGATGTCGGGCACCTTACATGACTGCTGGCCGAGTGCCTGCCGTGCCACTGATAGGGCTGGGCCATCTGCCACACGCCCTCGCGTCCTGTCACGTGACGCTCTCTGCACTTGGACAAATGTACACTCTCACATCAGGGCTTCCGGCATCAACAGCTGGCTGTGGAGGTGGCACCTGACAGTTGCGGGTACGTCATCTCAGTCACAGGCGAGACGCTGCTGGAGGAGGCGATCCAGATGACTGCCAAGTGGGGCCTCGTCAAGGCACACGACCACATTGTGTGCGTGCAGCAGATCCACGACTCCTTCGTCATCAGTGAGCTCCTTGTTGCTCCTCCAATGCGACTGTTTCATCGCATCTCTGCTCAGAATTCAGAGCATGGTTGCATGCATACATGTGTCGGCTGAACGCCTTTCGGTTTCTGACACGAGATCTGTCACCTTGTCATGGAATTCAACCGTAGTGCATCATGCATCAAGGTCAATTGCCACGGCTGCAGAGGTGGTGTCGGTGGACGACATGGGCTCAGGCATTGCTAACATCCAACCGCAATCGCTCATCAACCTCATCGAGGTACGTGCACTGATGCTTATGACTTACTGCAGGGTGCAACAGTCAGCAGCAAATTTCACGTTTGCACACTTGGGCAGGTCTGCTCTCAGCAGTCCACTGCTGGACGTTGCCAGCTTGTATGCATGCAGGCGGGCAGCGATGGCAAGAGGGACCCGCAGGCGCTGAAGCACACGATGTCAAGACTGCCGTCCAAGACGCTTGGCGACCAGCAGCCGCCCGGCCAGACGGTGTGTTATGTAAAAGTGTCGAACCCTTGTGAATAGCTCTGCTTGAAAGTGCAGGCTGAACCACCGAACGTTAGGTGTCCTGTGTTTGTCCTGTGTCATGCACTCAGTGTGGAATTGTACTGCAGACAAACCCCGACGTGGTCAATGCCGCAAAGGCAAATGGCGAATGAGAGCGCCCAGTGCCCCAAGACGCTGCCACGGCACAGCGAGGGAAGCATGGGCTGCCGCGGGTTGTTGCATTCTCGACTATGCTGTTCAGCAGCAGCACCGTTGCATGACTGTATTCTGTCTGACTTCAGTCAGTGGCGAGGTCGCTACATATTCTTTCTGGTATTGCCATGCCGTCTGGGGTTGTTACTGCTTTCCTGAGTAACACGAGTGTCCCAAGTCTGCAGCCTGCTTGATCAGCATTCTGAGTGTCTGCTTCCCTGAGTAGTGATTCGTTTGTCAGCACACTGTATAGCTACCAACATGCAAACCAAATGCAGCCGGTCAATGCTCTGAAGCTCCAACCGCTGATGCCATTTGTGCTGCTCCACATCCACCGTGCCCACGCTTTGGTGGGCTGCTGCTGTGCTGCCAGGCTGCTGCGCTAGTTGATGCCCTCGTCCTTGAGTTGCTTGACCCACTCCTTGATGCGAGGCTCGCTCTTGTCGTCCTCGTTGTCCTGCATAATCCGCAAATACCTGGGTCATCCTGTGTCCAGCATGGCGCGGCAGTATGGCAGGTTGTGACTGTGATGCACATGGTTGCACCTCGTCCAGAAGCAGGCCGCAAAAGTGGCTGCCGCCATTGATCAGGGCCTGCATTTAGCCAGTCGAGCTTATGCTATCATCACAACCTGCCCCGTATGTGTAAGGAGGATGGCATGCTGCACACTGTCTGTGGACAAAGATGCTGCGGCACGCTGTACTGCTGCGCAGCACAGGTCTGTGCATGTTAGCAGACCTTGGAGTCCTCGTGCTGGTAGCCGTCCGTGGGCCAGTGGCCGATCATCTTGGCGCCAGTGCCCTTGAAGAGCGTGTAGATTTCCTCTGTCAAGGCACGGACGGAATGTTGATGAGCTGTTCTGCATCAGCTGCACCCACACGCGCTGAAATTTGCTGTGGGTTGCTGCACTTGCATCCAAGCCACCACGCACCAGCTGCATCACAGAAGTAGTCGCCGTACGACATGCTGTCCCCCAGGCCGAAGACAGCCACCTTCTTGCTGCTGAGGTCCAGCCCTGAGGACAGTAGCACTAGTCTCGGCACCAACAAATGGGACGCGAACAGGAGCATACATGTGTAGAACAGGGACAACCAGGCTTGCCAGAGTCTCATGCTTCATATAACCAACGGCGGACCTCTGATGTCCTCCAGCAGGTTGTCCCACGCTGTGCCGGAGCGCTCTGTGTCTGCGCCCGTGTTCCATGTGGGCGCGCCTGCAATGACACAAAGGTGCCAGCATCACATGTAGTGCAGCGCGCAGATAGCGTCCGACCAGTCAATGTAGGACTATTCACCCAGCGTTTTCATGACCAGCGTTTGAACCAAGATTGAACTTCTCTGGGTTGCGATGTCAGACATCAAGTGCCTCACCCACGACCAGGCTGTCGTACTCTTCCAGCTTGCTGACCTTGATGTCGCCGATGTCTTCCGGGTCAGACGCCGCGTCGCCCAGCTCCGTTTTGATGATGCCCGCAATGTCCTCAGTGTGCCCCGTGCTGCAGGAAAACGTTACCATGATGTGTTTCTCGTGGTTTGAAACATGACCAGCATTACTGATGGTACAGGGCATTCACCAGGCTCCAGCGAGCAGACCTGGTGGAGTAGAACACGCCAATTGCTGCAAAGCAGGGCAGCGGGCCGCGCAGCGTAGACGGCAACCGCTTGGCCCAGTGGTTTCTCCTGCCTGCACTGGGCCGGATCGTCGGCTTACCCCAGACCGGCTTGCTGCTGCCCCGAAACGTCTGCCTGCATCCATGCATGCATGCTGGATGGTGTGGTTTTCACAAGGAAGTATCAGGCCTCGACAACAGAGACGACAGCACAGCGCAAGATATTCTAGTTGTTTTCCATACGACAGTTTCAGGCCGCCGAGGGTGCGCCGACCGCTTGCCCGACGCACAGGCATACAACCAGTCACGTGCTTAAGCGAGGTGCAACCACGCAAGGTGTGGTCTGCTGGACTCGTGTATACGCGAGTGAATTTTGCTCAAAGCAGTGCATTGTTCTTTGATCCACTCCAATGCACGTCACGTGCTATGCGACAAGACAAAGTCACGATGTGTTCTTTCGACACTCGCGATCGCTGTTATGTTATGGTGCTCCGGTATGACCGTCGACAAGACACGTTGATATCGTAACACGTTGCACTCACCTGGTGGTGCGGAGTCCACCCTTCTTGCAGCTCACGTTCATCTGCGCAGTGGGGAGCGACATTGGTGCAGCGGTAGTGGACGCGACACGGTGAGCCAGGGATGTGTGTGAGACAAGATGTTAACAGGACTTTCAACCTGGTGCTTGATGAAGCTTAAAATGTGGTCGCGAGCGGCGCGCACGCTTGGTGCTGAGCAACGCGCGAGCCATGCACGCAGCAAATAGTGTGTCTGACTGGGCTGACAGGGGGTGACAGAATTCAGCCGAACCCGCCCCCGTTCACATTTACAAAAAAAAATTGCTCAGTTTAACGCATTAACATCAGCTGTATACATCCACACATTAATAGGAGCTATGAGTGTTCATGTAGCGCTGCTGACCCGCTGCGCTTAACAGCTTGTGCGGCACTTCAAACCAGCAAGTTGCGGACTGGGCAGCGCTCGGGTGAAGAGTCTGCCCAGCGCTGAGGGCAGAGAGCATGATGAACGACAGGCAGAGGGCGCTCGTAACAATGCTGGGGGTGACGTACACAGTCGGCGTCGTGAGTGGATGGTGAGGTCGCCTCAGCGCCACTGCTGCGACATCGTCTGCTGCAGTTCTGTGTGGAGGCGATACGCAGCCTGTTGAACGTCGTCATAGTGCTTGTGTGCTTTGCTTGCAGGTGCTTACACAAGTATGCACGCAAGGTGCGCAGCGTCTCTGCTACTGCTCTCGATGGTTGTGCGCCTGCAGTGCTTTGATGAATAAAGATTTGCAGCATTAATGCTGTCTATGTGTGCGTTGAGTTACTTGCAGTCATTAAAGCGCTGGGGCGACTACCTCTCCTCGCGATCGTCCACTCTCTGATCGGTATGAAGTGAGATGTGTGCCGCGTTGTTGCGCACTGTCATCATCTCGCAGCCTATGCAAATCTCTTGTGTTGCTCTTAGCTTGAGGCGTTGCAATCTTCGGCTTGCAGAAGCGGTGCGCAGGTGTACAACGCCAGCTGAGCTGTGCCTTGCCGGTGCCAATGTGGGAGTAGAGGATGCGCATGCCAACTGCGCATCGGTCGCCAATACCAAACGCCACTGTGTACCATACCTTCACAACTAGATGCTGCTTGGTTTCCCTTTGCGTTCAGCTTGATCCTTATGTTCTGCATTCAGCCCTTGTGAGTTTAATATTCAGATTTATGCCATTGCCTATCCTGCCTGTCGGTATGTGATCCCTGTAAACAGACAGTGCGGCTTCCGCAGACTTGCCTACCTAGCAGGCGCCCTTCAGCCCATCCAACCTTCAGCGGCCTCCATATGCAGGGAGGGTAGCAGGTGGTGGAGACGGTGTCTTGCCTGTGTGCATTCACAAAGCAGCTGACAACCACATTCAGGACGTTCATGGCTGCAGACTGCAGCAGCGCGACAGCCGCGTGCAGAGTACCTGCCAAACGTCGACAACACAACACACCCGATCGCAGGGCGGTCAAGATGGCGTCCACAAGCTCGGCGTTGTCAGGGGTCAGCGCAGTCGGCGCTGCTGTCGGTGCGCGGGTGATCGGCGGCGCGGGTCGGGTGAGGGTGGCAGCTGTCGGCGGTGGCGTTGGCGCTGCAGTCGGTGCTTTGGTGGTGGGAGCGGGGGTCGTGGGTGCTGGGGTAGTGGGCGCAGGTGTGGTCGGTGCTGGGGTGGGCGCAGCCGTTTCAGGGGCCGGGGTCGGCGGCGGGGTGGGCGCTGCAGTGGAGATGGGAGCCGCCGTGAAAGCCGGGCCGGGCAGGGCGCCGTAGCCGGGGGACGCGGCGGCGGCTGGCGGCACGGCGGGCCTGGGCGGCGTGGGCAGGGCGGCGCCCGGCGCAATCGGGGGCCCCGCCACCTGCGGCGTGGGAGACGACGCCGCAGCGCCGGTGCCGAACTGTGCTTGCGATGGATACCGCGCGGCTGCCAGCTTCGGGATGACGCCCCTGTTGCAAACGTGCGAGCATCTCAGCGCCAAGACCCTTGGAGATCGGGGGTAACATGGAGAGCGAACGCTGTCCCCCCTGGATTGGGTACAGTTCGCCCCAGTATGCAACATGGTGGCCCATGGCATGAGGTGTGTCGCATGGCCTGTGCCATGCTGGCATGGCACATGCAGCATGATATCATCAAGCTGGCAAGCGAGCCACGCACGGCAGCAGCAGGCTCTGGCCATTCATGTCGGTGACGAGCAGGTCGAGGGGCGGCAATGGGACTGCGCCCTGCGTCTGCCACACCGCTCCAAATGCATTCTGCAGCGGTTGGAAGGTGCCCTGCGGGGCACCATGTGGAGCGGAAGCTGCGTCCCTGGGTGTTGGTACACACCAGAAGGCACGCTCAAGTCTTGTACAAACACAGGCATTGCAGGCCATGAAGCCCACTGAAGCCACCACACCTTGCCAGCAGCGCTGTATGACACGCCATTGATGCCGCCTGGCCCGGCAACCTGTAATGGTACATTGCCAAGCAAGCTGCCAGCCGGCAACTTTGAGACCTCAGGTGTGTGCACAATCTGACGCAGCCAGTGCATGCACACTGCCAGCCATGAGCGGGCACAGTCCATCCAGAGAGCGCGTGTGCCACCTCTTCCAAGGCTAGCTGGAAGAAGCCGCCTTGCGATCCTCGCACCTTCAGTGCGTGCAAGTGTCACTGTCACTGGTGCAGGGCTGCAGGTCTGGCCGCAACATCCATGCTTTCGGTGTGAACAACTGGTGACAGTCTGTGCAGCAGACCGGTTTGCAGATGTGTGCTTCACTGTGCAATATTTCAAAGACCCGCTGCTAGGAGTTCAGCACAAGACCTGCCGTACGTCTACGGTCAGATTGCTTGGCGGTGTGCATGCCACCTGCGGGCACATTGTGTCGTCGTGGGTAGGTAGTATGTACTGCTGGCAATGGTGTCATTGACCACATGCGAGGCTGGAGCACATGGATGCGGTATCCTTACGGCCCCTAAGGAGGTACTACCGGGTAGTACCTGTCGAAAGCTGATTGGCACGCTTCCAGTGTCAGCTAGGTTGTCTGTGAGGTTTGCAACGAAGACAGGGTATCTGCAGCAGCACACGTAAGCAAGCACTTTGCTGCGGCAATGCTGCCAGTATCTCAGGACGAGAACAGGCTTGCACTCATGGTGTGTCAGCTCACGCAATGTTGATTTGGTTGATGGGGCAGCTGGCGCAGGTGTCGGTGATCTGCACTTGAAGTGGTCCCTTGCCCTCACAGCCAGACTGCGGCCAGAACACTTACAGCAGCTTTTCTTGGTGATCTCACAGCACGCACACTTGTCGTACCCATCCTGCCCCAAAGCGCGGGGGCATGGCATGTAGCAACACCACCACCTGATGGTATCAAATACTTGCAATACTGCCCACCCACCCACCGAGGCGGTGCACTGCAGCTCCAGGCAGCGGCCGCAGGCGTCCTTCGGTGGCCCCGCCGTGCCCAGCAGTACCCTGCTGAGGTTCGGGCTGATGGCCGCAGCGCCAAAGAATGGCCATACAAATTGCTGCAAAGTGGGACGGCAAGCCCGCTGATCACGCACTAGTCAGCTGCAGCAAGCAGGTGTACACAAACCTCCTGCACATTGCTGCTGATAAGTTGCTCAGGGACCAGCATGCATACATAGCGTTGAAATTGGTCTGTAACCCAGAAATTGTTCGACCTGCAGCTCTCCATAGCCGCACGCTCCCAAAACAGGCTGGCCTGGACACGTTTGGGGAGTTATGTCAGCAGCCCTAGCTGCTGGGGTAGTGGCCACTTACCATCCTTGGACCGCTGTAATGATTCATGTTGCACCTGGTGGTGTGTTCACGTCCACATCTTGCGGGCCGGCGAAGTGCCCAGCAGTACCTGCAGCGGGAGGCAGCCTGGCGTCGGAAGATGCCGCCTGGCAGATCAATATAAAGGCACGACGACGATGGGAGCACAAGCTCTCGACTCGCATCAAATTGTATGTCAGTCAGCATGCTGAAGGCAGGTGCATGACCGTAGCAGGCGCTGCGGCAACGCAGCCTGCTGCGTGCTTTGTAAGCCGTGTGCAGCTGCAGTTGCTCACCTTGAACCAGCGTGCTAGGTAAGCTCTGTGATCGGACTTGGTGCAGCAGGATCAAGCTGCTGAGCAGGACAGGCAAGGCCCTCTACATAATGATGCTTGTTTCTCCAGGCCACCCAGACACAATGGCTGCAGATGCGATGCCTGCAGCCAGATTCAGCTGTTCTCAGGCGGCAAACACATATGGATGTAAAATTAGTTGTTTGCGACCAACTGCTTCTCACCCAGCGCGTCGAGCTTCACGCAAGCACGTAACGTCTGACACCCTCGATCCAGATGGCATCTTTGATCATCGTGCAATCTTGAGCCGCCTGACATTTTCTTGGCGGTTTGGTCCCAGCTAGGCAGTCAGGGGCAATTTTATCCCACGTGACGTCTAGCTAGCAGCCAGCATGCCATTCTCGCGACATACAGCTGTCCGAGCTGCAAATTGTCGTGTGCACAGAATACCGTCTATCGGTTTCATATCTATCTGTCACATACACTACCATTGCTACCTGTTTGCGCCGCTTTGCAGCTGCGCTGTCATACCATTGCTCAGCATGTGCTACCATGCTGCAACTACGCAACCTCTCAGCAAGAAGACCATGCAGTTTGGCCACGCTTGTGAACTACGCTTCACGTGAGCCGCATGCGCTGCCATTGCTTGAGAGAGGGGAAGAATATATGCCAGTTGCAGATCTGAGAGTCGCCGCAGTCCTGTGCAGCCTGATGCTTATATGACTGCTCTGTGCACCCGCTAGAACTGCACGTCCGTTGGGTACTTGCCGACCTTGATTGCTGGGATTGCGGACCTGCAAGAAGCGTAAGCAACATTTGCCAGAAAAACGCATGGCGAATGACGACAAGCAATGCATCAACTGGAAGCCACACGAAGCTCCAAATGGAACCCTTGGGAATGCATCTCTTAGTTTTTATTGCTTTCACGTACATACAGTCTGGGCGTCCCATTTGATTCGTTGCGGTGATGAGTGAAGCTCATGCACCTTGCGATCAGTGCAGGACCAGATGCTGGCGTGATCTGCACATCGAACGGCGGCTGAGGCAGTGCGCCCGGAGACTGCCATACGGCACCGAAGGTGTTGTCCAGCGGCGTCCATGGCGCAGTGGATCGCTGCAGACATATGGCAGGGTCGTTGTGTAGAAAAGTATGAAAGACACTGGTGATGAGCGAAGAGCCGTAGGTAACCAGCCTGCCAAGTTGGTTGCTCAGACTGGCATGGCCATGCCCAGCTGCTGATGCCTTACGCACCGCATGTCTGAGGGCCACTCCTTTCAGGGCGCCGCTGCCTGCCACCTGTGGAATGCATGGACCACTAGCAGCTAGATGACACGCTGCCGGGTCTCAGTGGATGTACACACACAGTAGCCTGTGGATGCGGACACCAGTGCTGCAACAGGCCGGCAGCACCTGCTCTGGCGCCAGCTGCAGGAAGCCGCCAGCTGAGGGGCGTGCCGTCAGCACCTCGACCACAATGTTGCCCGGCGGCCGGCAGGCGACCTGCGCAGCCATGATGAGCTCACAAAAGTGACAAGCTTTGCCAGGGTGATTGCATGCACCGCAACTGCGTGCCTGTCTGTACTTGATGTCGACTGTGTTGGGGCTCCCATTCGTCAGATTCCTGCACAGCAGCGCTGGTCATAGTTGAGCCAGACCAGTGCAGTGCACTGGATGTGCTGTTAGCATACGGCTGCGCATGGCTGCTGCTCCAGTCGTGATTCTCACCCAACGAAGACTGGATATGGTATGTTGATTTGGTTGTTGGCGCAGCTCGTGCACGAATCTGAGATCAGGGTTTGGAATGGGCCCCGGCCGGCGCACAGTGCCTGGCGTAAGGGGTTGCAATCCCTGAGGATGCGCTCGGTTGAACATGCGACAGATTGAATGGGCAACTGAATGATGTCAAGCACCCTGCCTCGTGGCGTGGAACGGTCTGTGCAGGCATCGCATATGTCTCACTAACCTGATTGGTGCACTGGATTTCGAGGCACCGGCCACAGCCGGCGGCGGGCGGACTGGCTTTGTCCTCGACTGGAAAGCTTGGGCTGACAGCAACGGCGCCAAAGTACGGCCTGCTCAAATGCAGGTGGCAGGGATGCTGTCAACCCTGCGTCAGATGCCTCGGCATGTTATGCCACTTACGGTAAGCCCTCTCACCAAGTAAGCCGCTCCAGAAGCCCATACCCACACCTGGCGCACATCATAAGGCGGGACATCAGTGCAATTGGTTCAAGAGCAGTGTGCAGATGCACATCAGCAGCAGAGTAGACTCACGAGCCTCTGACGGCAGTCCCCCGTGGAGTGTTTGCATCAGTGTCGTTTGGCCCAGCATAGTGGCTTGCAAATCCTACGGTTGGGGAAGTGAAGTAAGCCAGGACAACCTGCCTCTGCAAGCTGGACAAGCAGTGCGCCAGCCCATCCTATGGTGCATCAGGCCCAGACATCACAGCCATTGGACTTGCCTGTTGTGAAGTTGGCTGGCAGGGCCAGAGTCTGAGTCGACAAGGTCACGAGCACCAGCAGCATAGCACCAGCCTGAACCAGCATCTTCATGTTGCTGTGGCAGGCTTGTACGCCCGAATGCTGAAGACACGACTGAATGAGTGTTCTGCACGACAAGCAGGTGGACCTGACAACGCACAAGCGAGGCCAGCTGGTGTTGAGCCTTCTCACGGCACTGCCGACGCAATCAATGCTTGGCAACCGCCGCCTCATTATCCTGGGTCCTTCCTGGTATACCTTTGCATGCATATCCCCCTTGCACCATCACACTATGGTGGTGCGCATCCATGGCTGCCAACTGTTCCCCTTTTTGCCGACTTTTAATAGCGACCCTTTAGGGTTTGCTATTAATTGTATGCTTTGCCGTGAAACGGGCAAGGGTCCATAACAAAACGTGCAATTTCAGAGCTGCTGATGCGCTTCAGCGGTTGCAACGGGGTACAGATGCATGACGCGGACTTCAATGGTATCGTTGGTGCTGCAAGCGACTGCTGCCGCGTCCCGATGCTCCGCGCAGCTCGGCTGTCTGACAGCTTGGAAGCCGCTGGAAGCCACAACGCGAAGCGCCCGTTCCCGGAAAATTCTGGGGCAAAAAGCTTTGCATCCCGCCAACAGGGGACCGCCTGCGCTTGCGATGTGCTGCACTATTGACCATGGCAGGCCCCCGGGGCCTCAGGTCAGCAATACAGACCGCGGCTACGTTCCGCTGACTGCCAGCCGTGGCGACATCGTGATTTTCATGACGAGGTTGCGACTCGTCGTTTGCCGTCTGCCCGTCGGCAGCAGCCATGCGCGAGGCTGTAACCACGCGCATAAAGTCACATCAACGTACACAGGCGCACGCTGTAGCGCGTTGCATGTTAAGAAATCGTTTTAGGCGTTTCGTGTCGGGCCTTTCAACCCGTTGGCAGCTACCCGCCCTGTGGCACCTGGGATCTGCACTGCAGTGGTGCTCGCCTTGCGGCCTTGGCCCTCGAGTGTAGTGCAATGCAACAGCACCCACCCTGTGCCACAACTCTCACAAGTCTGCACTAAAAAGTTGGCTCACGCTCGCCGTGCGACGTGCCGTTGTTTGGGACAACGATGACATGCCGCAAATTCGTGCCGCGGCGGTGCAACATATCCGGCTAGTGTTACAGCAGAGCCACCTCAAGACGAGTTGAAAACAGCCTCAAGTCTCTGACACAGCATGCCCAGAGAGCCTGCATCACAAGGCATACGGTATCACTGCCTGCCGCTAACCTATGTCTTAGTGATGCCAGCCAAAATAGATCAACCTTGTCGAGGCTGCAAAGTGCAGTTTGATACGGTTCACAGTTGCAGGAGCATGTATCAAGCTCGTGCGTCAGCCAGTCACCACAGTGCTGCAGCGTGCGTTAATCATGTTGAAGTTGCTATAGTGTCCATCACTTCTCCCCTGTCCTGCCTTGCACCGAGCAAGCCTGCCTGCAGCAATGCGGCTGCATCACCGTGCTGGGCGCCTGCCAAAGGTGCTGCAGCTGTCCTCTGAGTTGCCATACACCAATGGCACCATGCTACCGCCGTAAGCTGCCAAAGTGAGCAAATGCGTGCTGCCTATCAGAGAACGGTGGCCATTGCAGAGCAGCCTGCAGTGGACAAAGCACAAGTGGTCAGACATGCACGTAAGCCAGGCCGCAGTGCCAGTTGCGTAGAGCAGGGTCAGGTCACGGTTGAGATGCCCTCAGGATTTGGCTCAGATCCACATAGTTTGTTGCCTCACCCTTCTCATAGGCGCCGCCGCCAGCCTGGCAGCATGCCTCCTTCGATGGCCACACCGGGGTGGCTGTTTCGAGCGTGGAGTTGCCTGGCCCCTCGTTCCAGTAGCGTGCGCACACTGTCATATTCTCCTCGCACCTGCATCAGGGTGTGCACTTGTCAGGCGAAGTCAGATGCAACCAGCACTCGACTCCAAGCAAGGCGATGCATCCGTGACGCACCGCAGCTAAATGTGGAGGTGTGCTTGCTTCATTATGCACTTGTCGACACAACTCACGTGGCAAAGCCATGCTTGACGGCTGGCACCCAGCAGCCAAGGTCACACTCCTTGCGAGGCGGGGTTGCGACGACGGCCTGTGACACAGGTTGAGTGTGATGATGCATACATTTGGAAGGCAGAGGTAGCAGTAAGAGCAAAATCTCACAGTGTATGCGCCAGCATCATATGCATGGGCTTGATGCATGCAGCCTCGTTGCACTGGCGTACCTGCCGCATCTTGGCTGCAAACGTACGGATGATATCGAAGGTGGAGTGATCCGGCCGCACGCCATACTCCCCGGGGCCCACTCCCATATACACCTGCACGTCCCACCGCCAGAACAGCGCCCCCCGCAGGATCTTGCCACTGTGACACAGGAACGCAAGGTAAGTCAACATCTACCATCCAAGATATGATTGCTGTGGTCTGTAGTGTGCCCAGCCCAACTACTGCTAGCGTTTGCACGTTCAGACGTTGCAAACAATGCACACCTGTACACAGAGTCTGTGGTCACGCCAGTCATGGCCTCGTAAACTGGGTTGCGCTTCTTCTCGATCATGCCCTTCACGAAGTCCTTCTCCCACACGATCTTGCCGAACTCCTCCAGCAGCAGAGGCTTGTGCGTGTTCTCCTCTGAGTCCTCCATGTGGTCCGTTACCCACTTGACCAGGAACTTTTTCTGCTTCCTGCAGCCATGGCAGCACAAAGACATTGGGCACAGGGTCACAGCTGCCCGACGGTGCTGCGCTTGCTTCTCGCAGGGTGCATTGCTGCCACATCCTGACTGAAGCCGAAGGACACTGAGATCGCCTACAGCTAGAGGAGCTTGGCGCACATTTCCCAGTTGTCAGGCCACACATGGAGGCCGCCAAAGTCGACGCCCTTGGCATTGGTGTTGTTGGTGAAGTCCTGCCCTGTCTGCGTCGCCCACCTGTGTGCAAGATGGCTGTGTAGGCACCGCTGGGCTATTTCCAGTGGGACAGTGAGGCGGCCACCCTGATGAGCGATATTCAAGCAGGCTCAGCCTGCTAGGCTATGCACCTGGAGGCGGGCATCTGTGGGTTGTTGTCTGCGCGCTTGTTGTCGGCGCCCCAGAAGCCCTCGCCCCCCGAGGTGACCAGGTGGTTGGGGTCCAGCTCTTTCATAAAGGACGCCATCTCGTTGATCCACACTGGCATCGTGTCGTCACACTCTGGCACCTGAAGGGCAGATGCCCCCTGGTGGAACCACCTGAAGAGCTTCGCAGGCTGACATTTGCAATCAGCTCTGCAGCACTCGAGTTTCAAGTCAAGCAGTCCACCCACCCGCCAGGTTTCACAGCGCGGCTCGTTGACGAGGTCCCATGCAAAGATGGTGGCATCATCACGGTACTTGCGACCACTGATCGAGTTTGTGCGCTCCACAAGTGTCCTGTTGCACAGAGCGCATACTGTACATCAGCACCCAGCCCCGGACTCGATGCAGTCAGTGGATGATATTCAAAACAAGACGCTGGTGCAGCACAAGCAGAGGCGATGCATACTTGAGGTGGTTCTTGTACAGCGACTTGCAGCCGTCGTCGCTCCAGAACACTGCGTGGCGCTCAACCTCATAGTCCTTCGTCTCCTGGTCATACTCCTGCACACGGCGAACGAGAGAAGCTTGGCTGCTGTGCAGGCCATCGCCTCAGCGTCTGCTGGACCAGATGACAGCTTCGGAACCACATCCACGCAGCTCGCATGCATGCAGACTTCGCTGCCTCACATGCGTGGCGGTGTCGCCGGCCTTGTCGGCGGGCCGCTCGCGGGTGCGGCGGGGGCTGGTGGCCGACCAGTCCACGAACTCGTCGATGCCGCCCGAGTACTTCCAGTTGTCCAGCACCGACAGGATGACGCGCAGGCCATACCGGCGCGCCTCCACCAGCACAAAGTCAAGCGCCTTGAACACCTGCAAGCATGAGGGAGCAGTAGCCTCGTTGTCACAGTACACCGGCAAATTATGCACAAGTGCACGCATGCTGACTTGACGGCCTGGCGTCGCATGCGCAGCAACAGCAAACACAGCTGCACCTTTTCGTTGTAGACGCCTGGTGCGGTCTGCAGCACGAAGTTGGGGTCCGTGGTGTGGGCAAAGATGCGCATGACGTTCAGCCCCATGCCGGACGCCTGCTTGAGCGCGGACCGCACCAGCGCCCTGCCCTTCTTGTTGCCTGGACGGTGCCGACGGTCAGGTCAGCATCGGGTGCAAACATGCACCTCTGCTGCATGTTGCGGTCAGCTTCTACCGAGGGCTTGGGTGCCCACCTGGAGTCCTGTGCTCGTGTGCGAAGACCAGCACATTGGACACTAGGTGGTGGGCGTTGAAGCCCGCTGGATACCACGGCCGGCACGACAGCTCAAACTGCGGCGACACAGAGCCTGCGTCAGGTTCGTGCGCAAGCATGGAGCAGGTGCTTGTCATGTCACATCTGCCACACACCGACTAGGCAGGACGCATTGCTTGCATGTGACGGCGCCACTGACCTCTGAGCCGCGCGTGAGCACGAAGTCGTTGTCCTGTGGTGGTGGTCCAACACCCCCGTATCTGAAGAATATGTAGACTAGCATCCCTGCGACGCTCAGAATGGTCCACTTGCGCCGCCAGATCCACCATGCACGGATGCCGCGGCGCACGTCATGTGAGTCACTGACTGAGCCCCATGCGCCTGCTGAAGGGGCGCTGCAGCAGGCAAAGGGGCACCTGTTAGAGACGGACCAGGGCACGATGACAGCAAGCAGCACGAGGTTGCCAAAGTGGCAAGAACTACTGATGACCTGTTCAGGTGCCAACAGTCACGTGCGCACAATGCAAGAACAGCAGGCTGGCCCCACCCCTGTACCCGGACAAACTTGCAAGGCAAGCGAGATTGATGTACATGCCGGTCGTTTCAGCCCTGATCAAACATGTGTGTGCCACCAGAAACGCACCCTGGTCCAGATTTGCACACTTGCACCCCGACAACAGCCGGGGTGCAAACAAATTCGCAGCATGCATGCGCAACGCAGGAATGCTTGACGCGTCACAATTGGTGTGTGATCATCCAACGAACGCATCCTGGTACATCGACGGGCACCCTTTGACCGAGTGACAATGCGTCGAGACGATGGAGGTGTACTCGCACCTGCCGCCTGAAAACACGTCCCCTGTGGTAACTGGCACGAAAGCCTCCTTTTCTGCATCTGAGGCTTTGTGGCCGTTGCTGTGGCCGTTCACGGCGCTGCTGAGCGTGTTTGTGATGCTGGACAGGCCCCAGCCAGAGTTCTTCTTGCCCATGAGCGGGCCCCCCTTCCTCGGCGTCGAGGTCACCATGCTGCCGCCAAAACACCGACTCCGTCTCGCCCTTGGCGACCTCTCCAGACTGCCTCAGTATCTAAGCATGGTGGGACCGGCAGGTTGCGGCCGTCAGCTCTGCAACCACCAATCCAGCAACTTTTTGTCTGCCACTGTCCGACCAATCAGACTGACCTGCGCGCCTTCCTGCACAACTTAGATATGTAAGTGCGGATGAAGCTGATGCAATAGCGCCGTGAACGTGCAAGCGCTCCGGGCTCGGCCAGACGGGCAAGTTGGTCGCCACCCTGCAGCGACCAGATTGCGGTGACTAACCACCGCTCAGTCGCCGCTCACTCGCCAGTTACAAGCACCAGCACGCCCGCAGGTTTGTTCATAGCTGCATTCCGTGTGCTGGGTTTCTTACTGTCGACCGAGTACAGCGGACAGACTGGTCGATAGCTCATGTTTGTGGGACGATTGAGCAGGTCAGAGTTAGTCGCTTCCAAACGTGATAGGCCTGTGCCTTGAACGCCAGGTGCAGTGGGTATAAGCTGAGGTTGTAAACGGTTGCGACCAGTTCACTGATCTTTATCGTCAAGTGCATGAGCATGTCTGACTGCTGCAGCTCCCTGAGGAGGCATGCACGTTCAATCTGCCGCAGCGCGCCTGCCCTAACGCTTAACCTCTTACAATGCTGCACGCAGGCGTTGAAGCGGAGTTGGCAGGCTTCAAGCCGCTTGGAGCTGACAGGCATCATGTCCTGTCGGGATTGTTGGAGCATCCTGTGAGTTCCTAACCTCTGCGGCTCATGCATGTTGCTGGCCGTTTGGTGCGGTCACCTGCCTTCCAGCAGTCTGGGATCCCTTTCAAATTGGCTGTCTATGTGAGCAGGCTTTGTTGAAATTCCGTGTGTAGTGTTGCAGGTTTGCAATCTGCTTTCCACCCTGCGGTGTGTGCCTGCGCACTGGCTGCTCATGCGACCTGGTCATCAACATCCTGCTGACGCTACTGGGCTTCTTCCCCGGCGTGCTGCACGCGCTGTACGTCATCGGAGCCTGGTCCGGACGCGACTCCCACCGCCACTCACACGACGGTGAGCCTTGCCGCATGGTCCGATGGGCATCAGCATGCTCAATGCCAACATAATTGCACGGTGAAGCTGCATTCGCATGTGCATGGCGACAGAGCTTCTCAGACTACCACGACACGGCAACACCAGGGGGCGTCCCCATGCAGATCACGTGCGCCAGACAGCGCCAGGGCAGCAGTACCAGCACTTGCCATCTGGGCCGCCACCAACGGCACCGTCTGGAGGCGTCGTGCAGGCAAGCTTGCATGTGTGCACACAGCCTCAGCTTGCCTCCATGTTGCATATGAGCATTCGCATACGTGGTCGCTCGAAAGTGTGGCCGTGTGACAGCTGGGAAATTCTGCTGCACTCTCAACCTGCAGGGCTACCCGGTCAGCGGTGACCCATATCAGGCGCCGCCACCCCCTAGCGGCGCCAGCAGAGGCAGCGCGCCGTCCGCGCCGCCGCACCCCAAGGGCAAGGGGTTCAGCGGGAATGGCGACAGCAATGTGTAACTGGCGTCCGCACGCCCATGCAACAGCTGGCGCACAGCAGCAACGCGCCTGTACAACAGGACTCAGTGTCTGAAATCACATGGGGTTTGGCCTGGTTCTAGGCCGGACTGTTCCTCAGTTTCTGGTATCTCTGCATGAGCGATGCAACCATCGTCATTGCAGGGTCGGGGAATGGACAACAGTTCCCACACACTGCAAACTTCAACCCTGTAAGATTGTGTGTCATAATACCCTACTCATGCTACGGGAACCTAGCATCTCCCGGGGTGCATGTCTGGGGGACTGTGGTCTTGGTGCAAAGCAACGCACAGAGTGGCAGTGCATGTCACCTACCGAGCTTGTGACGCCAGCAAGCGTTCGGGTGAACCGCAGGTAGCTGCAGAGTCGCCGTCGCACATGCCCGACCGCGGCTTCTGACGTAGCATCTGGTCGTTACCAGCAACCGCAAACCGCGCAGAGACTGTGCACCAATCCGAAGACCGCCGTCTGCACGATCGGCTGGAAGTGGAAGGCAAGCGCGTGTGGCGCTCAGGTAGGGGCTCTGTGCACGATGGTTGATCGGCCGATATCTGCCCGACAATACATGCTGCCAACGATGCAAGCCAGCTCGGCGCGGTACACTGCGCGACGCCGCAGTGGTGGAAGCAGCTGCATGACCGCGCAATAGAGCAGGTCGGCTTCGTAAAAGTGGGCTGCGGCTGTCATTGCACCAGCGAGTGCCGGACATGCACGCAAGGCTGTATACACGGCAACAGCATGCCGGCTCGGCGTGCTGCTGCTGATACAGGAAGTTGAATGTTGCAGTCTGATCCCAAGACGAGTCATGAGAGGCATGATCTGTCAGCGACAGCGTGGATGTCTGTCATGAGCAAGCTGCCCAGCTCCTATCCAAGGTCCTCTTGTCTGAGCAGGCATTGCAGGGATTCATAGCAGAGGAGCTGAAGCTGCAATGGCTTCTGAACTTGCAGAGGCGACCGGCGGCAAGCGGGGCGCGATGCGAGCCGGCTTGATCATCACCGCGGTGGCTCTGATTGGGCTGTGCGCAGCGCCTCTGCCCACAGCAGGTGTGGGGCCTTGGTTGTTTTTGGAGACTTTCGTTAGGCCATGCATTTTGTTCTGCCTCTCAGCGCCGGCGGTGCATCCACTCAAACCTCTGCACGCCATCCTGCCCTGTGCGTGGCACTTGCAACCGGTGGCAAGGTGGAGGACGAGCGGCTTGGGTCTGCAGGCCAGGATGGCTCGGCCACCGTCACGACGACCTTCAACCTGTATGGCAACTCCGTGGAGCCGTTCGACGACGCGAAGCAGAGCGCGCTGAAGACGGCGGTGGCGCAGTCGGCGGGGCACGGCGTCACCGCTGGCAACGTGCAGATCGCTGTGGGTCAAACATATGCGGACCAGCAGAAGGTGTGCAGCGCTCAGCGCTGAGTTGACAGGCCGGACATCCAGGCCTGACACGACTGTGCGAGATCTGCTGGTGTCCTGTGGTGGTACTTCAGTGTCACACATGACAACCCTGTGCTGCAGAGTGGGCGGCGGCGGCTGCTGCAGAATCCTGGCACCCTGGTGCAGCCCGGCGTGCAAGTGACGACCCAGACACAGACGACGCAGCAGCTGGCGGCGTCGGTGTCGGAGAGCATCGACAATGCAGTGCAGAACAACCAGATTGCACAGGTACCTCCATGCACCTCCTGCTCACTGTCCTGGTACACGGTACCCGCCTGCTGTCGGGGAGATATCAGGGGAACTCCATCAGGAAAGCTTCAGAAATTGCACCCCGTGTTACAGGTGTACAGCGCCAACGGCGGCCAGGCAGATTACACCACGATTGTGACCGCCAGCAACACGGGCAGCAGCGGCGGCAGCTCCCCCAGCAGCACCTCGCCCTCCCCCAGCGACAGCAGCAGCAGCCCGGACACGAGCAGCAGCCCCGACAGCGGCAGCACGAACAGCAGCCCCAGCGGCGGCGGCGGCGGCGGCTCATCCTTTCCAACCTGGGTCATCGCGATCATTGTCATCCTGGTGAGGGCTTGCACGGCTGGCATGTGGAGACTTGTGACACACCACCTGCCTGTGTGCAATGTGCTATTCCAGCGGCGCAACACCATGCGCTGCATCTGGCGCCAGGTGCTGCTGGTGGTGGGGCTGCTGGTGGGCTGCCTGTGCTGGCGCAGGCGCAGCAAGCGCCGTGCCATCCAGGCGCAGGAATTCCACGCGGCCACCTACTTCAGCAACTCTGAGTGCGTCTGCTGCGCACCTCATACCCCACTGCACCCAACCTGTCGAGCGCCAGGTCAAGGCATACGATGAACAGCATGACATGGCAGGAGCAGTGTTGAGCAGCGTTGTGTATAGTATGTAAGTATGATACTGCCGACCAAGTGCAGGGGTCTTGGCGCCAAGGTGTCAGACACGTGGGGTGGCATCAAGGAGGGCACCGCCGGCTTCTTCTCCAGGTTCCGCAAGGCGCCGCTGCCGATCGTGGCCACCACATCGCCCGCGCCGGCCAACCCCACCACGCCCTTCAGCCAAGTCGGTGAGCTTGCTGGCACATGGCTGCATCGCGGCGACTGTCACCTCACAGCCATGCAGCGTTGAGCAGTTCCCAGCCCTGACCATCAGGACATCAGCCACTGGCACCGTTCGTTGCGATGTTATCAGGTGCGTTACATGATATGGTACATCTTCTCCTGTAGGCTTTGGCGGCAGCCCGACACCAGGCATCACGCGCACGAACTCTGGAGGCAACATGAGCGGCGACAAGTACGGTGGCTTTGTCACCCGCGCTCCGACAACACCCAAGGTGCCATGCCGTACATAGAGAGAGAGAGCAGTGTGCATCCCCTCCTGTCTCGTCCTCCTCAGCAGCTCTCCGTTACCTTCTGGGTGATCATCTACGCCAAGCAGTGCTGTACTGCACATGCAGGGGTCCTCAATCCCGTCACCTGGCGCATACCAAGCGGCACCCAAGGTCTCCAGCCCGGGCCTGTACACACCCAAGCGCGCCGGCCGGCTGGAGTCCCTCAAGGACATCAGCGACATTTGAGGCTCCTGTAGCAGATGGCTGGTGCGGCCGCACAGCTATGGCTGCAGTGGCTCGGCATTGAGAGCACCGCGTAACGTCGTGATTTAGCACCTCAGGCAGGATGTGATGACGTGTCTTGACACGAAACGGCTCTCCACGCAACTTTGCGTTTGTCTGATATTTGACGGGCTGCAGTGCCACGATGCCTGCTGACCATGCGCTTGCTTGACGGCCACGGCCGAGTACAGCGCCGGCGACCGAATTGCTCACTTTCACATTGCATGTATATCTCAATCTGCCACACTGTAAACTGACCACGGCAAGTGATTCAATGACCTCAAATGCAGACGTGCTGATCACCTAAGCTGCGATGCTGCATCCAGCTCCTGTGCTTTGCCACATGCTACAGGGCATTGCACCTGTACATGCCATCTCGCGCGCGATTGCGAAAGGAACGTCAGTCTTGTGCGGGAAACACCGGGTGTGATTCGTAGTTCGACAGCAGGTATCTTGCGGCATGTCGATTGGCCATACGCAATCAGTTTGAGAACCTGCAGATTAGCAGGTCTACCACCCCCATCAGGAGAGCAGATTGTCAATCAAAGCCCGACACCGCTCTCGTTGACAGTAGCTAGGTCCTGCAGAAGCTGCAGCCTTAGCAGGAACGCTGCTTGTCGCTTTCGGTGTCGCATAGAGAGTTGACGCGGCCCGCTGCCGCACGCAGCACTAGTGCCCCTGAACAAGCAGCCAGGATGAACCCTCTGACACAGATAAAGAACACTCAGAAGGCCAGCAAGTATGAGATCGCGCAGGGCTTCTCGGAGAGCGCCTCCTGGCACGCGCGCTTCAAGCACTCTGCATACATCTTCGCCGGCGGCCTGCCCTTTGACCTGACCGAGGGGGACCTGCTGGCGATCTTTGCGCAGTACGGCGAGCTGGTGGACATCAACCTCGTCAAGGACAAGGACACTGGTGTGCATGTGCCCTGCGCATGTCAACTGCCCTACTGACATCATGCGTGGAAGTGGCGCACCCATGCATCAGGCACAGTGCAGTACACAGTGTGCAAGACGCGTCGGCTGCCTGATACTCACGTCACACGCTGGCCGCAGGCAAGCCCCGTGGGTTCGCCTTTGCAGCGTACGAGGACCAGCGGTCGACGGTGCTGGCCGTGGACAACCTCAGCGGCGCGCGCGTCGCCGGCCGCACCATACGGGTCGAGCACGTGGACAACTACAAGCGCAAAAAGGCCGAGGTGCATTGGTGCATGTGCAGCAGAGCATGCGGCAGGCGTCCGCATGTGCCCATCGAACCCGTGGACTTTGTGTGTCTCTGGTGCCCCAAGAAAACAGGCAGCAGGCCTGCTGAAGCTGGAAGCTTATGGCCATGGTTTAGCATCGTGTACCTAGGGCGGACGTGTGCTGCTGCTGCAGATGGAGGGGCGGGAACCGTCACCTGACACAGCAGACGCTGATGGGGAGGAGCCAGCAGAGGATACGGCTGCAGCGGCGGCGCTGCCAGGCCCTTCGCAGCCAGCTGCCACGCAAGCAGGCAAGCCCAGCTGCCCGTGCCACACTGTCGCATTCGACCGGTGAAGCGGTCCGGCTGTGGGGCAGATCGTGGCTGTCATTGCCTGCTCACTCATACAATCTGCTCAGCCTTATGCTCTGTTCCAGCATGGCAAGACACTCGGGCTGTGGGCGTCATGCAGGAGCATCGGGGCAGGAGGCCTGGATGGGTTCCAGCTCGCTGTTCAGCATGCTGCACGAGGAGCCGCTGCCGCCGCCGCCGCGGCCGGGCGCTGCTGCTGCAGGGCCGCTGGCGGCTGCAGACGGCAAGAAAGACAGACAGGGGAAGAAGGTGCACAAGGACAAGAAGGAGAAAAAGGACAAGAAGGAAAAGAAGCAGAAGAAGGACAAGGAGGTACAGCCAAACTGCACGCCTTCGACATTAACATCCTTCCTGTAACGCATGGACCCATAGCGATGTGCCTATGAGCACCAAAGCGAACGGCTTCAATTGCTGCACAGGAGAAGGGCGGTGCACGCGCGCAGCCTGACACGATGCAGTCACCCACAGCACAGCCAGCAGCAGGGGCAAGTGGGGGCAGAGACCACGGCGATCAGCGACCTGGGTTGCCGGGAGCAGCGGATCACAGCAGAGTAGCTGAGGACCGGCAAAGGCAGGGCAGCCGATATGATGACAGGAGGGAGAGGGATGCAGCGCGGCATGGCAATCGACGCAGCAGATCGCCAGCAGGCAGGCGATATGATGCGGACCGAATTGGCCATGCTCACAAACAGCGCAGCAGGTCTCCAGCGGAGCGGGACAGGCGGCGCTGATGTGACTTCCACTGTTGCAGTATTGTCATACACGGTGCGACCTCAGCGCATCAAGCCAGCTGCATATTGCTGGATCCGTTGACAGTAGTAGGCAGCTTGAGCACCACACCAATATGCAGGCAAGTGGAATGCAATACAATGAAACAGAGGGCCGTGCAGCATATGTATTATCCTGAACCTACAAACACAAGCAGTCGCAGTACAGCATAATGCATGTACATGTGCCACGCCCGTTTTATGAGAGAGGCGAGTCGCTCTCGTACAAAGATGCAGCTGTCTCACAGGAACGTGACGATCTGCTGTGTGGATCAAATCTGCCAGCGCCGGGTGTCGAGGGATGCACCGCGCTTCTGGCTCGCCTGCAGACCCGGCAGCCACACCTTGCCGGGAAATTAGATGGCGAATGGTCATCACTGAGAACCTGCTATGCAGCTGAGGAGCCACGGAAGGGTTGCGGCTGCAGCGAACAGTTCCTGCCAGCGCATCTGCAACACCTGAGCGGTGAGCGCTTCGCGCAGTGGCTCGTGCAGGGCGGCCAGGCGCACCAGCGCCGTCAGCACGGTGTTCTCGCTGCGGCGCGCCCACGCCCCCTCCTGCAGCTGCTGCCGCACCTGCGAGGACGGACAGAAGTCCGTCCAGGCGAAACACACGGCACAAGAACACCTCCCTATATCGCAAGTCACTGCAGCTTGTGCTGGCTGGGGCACACTAAAGCTCTCTTGCAGGAGATATCAACTAGTGGACCGAGGTACTCTTTTACATATCAGCACAAGAGTCTCTCGACTGTTCAATGGTGCATGCGTTTCACCTCAGGGTGGGCGGTGCACACTGCATGGAAGTGGGCTGCGGGTACGACTGCCACCGACATTGCGGTCTGCGCCCGCACAGATGCGCCCCGCAAGCCGGGTGCCACCGCACCATCTGCTGCACCTGCTCCCCTTCTGGGCCAGCCCAACGGGCTGCGGCGGCTGCTTCCTGTGCTGTCAATCGGCTTGCCAGTGGTCTGGGCTCTCTTGGCGCTACCCTTGGTGCTGCTGCCTGCCTCCGCAACCACCGTCGGCGCTGCGGCAGCCTCAAGCAGTGCCATCTCCCCAACCACCTGCAGCAGCACAGCTGCAGTTTACGTTTGCCACCCAGCACAAGGTGCTGGACGACAATATGGACATTCCAAGGGCCGTGCAATCAGCCTGACCTGTCCAGGGCCACGCACGGCAATCAGGAACTCGCGGGGCCCACGCAGCAGCGAGGCCGTGTGCTCGCGCGCTTTCACCACTTCCTGCACGCTTGGTACCCTACCCATCAAGAGCGCATTCTACGTCGACGCAGGATCTGACAACAAGCCACTGAACAGGGCGTCAGTGCACAGGAAGGGCCTCTGGTCTGTTTTCTCATGCAGCAGTGTGCCTCACATGCGCCAAGCCAGGCGGGATGACACCTTGCGCCACCACATCGCCAGGCAGCGGGGCGGATCGCTGCATGTGGTCATGATGCAGAAATCTCGTTGGTAACTTGTATGCCTCTGCCACTGGCAAGAGCTGCTGCAACCGCTGGCCGATCTGGTTCGACACGTGGATGGGCAACGGCAGCCTTGCATGCAGACTGTGCTCACCCGAGAGCCAGCAGTCCGCAAGGCCTCCGGCTCCAGGCTGTCCTCCGACCAGGCGGCAAGCAGCATGCCAGCAGTGTCCTCACCGGAGACACGCGGCACCCACAGCAGCACCTGGGCCTGGCCCTCCAGTATGTACATCAGCGAGTCCGCTGCGCAGGAGGGTGCGGCGGTCAGGTGGCTGGTCTGCCAATGCATGTTGCTTGAGTGTGGTGCTTGGGTGCGTGCTGCACCCGCAGCAGGATGCAGTTTGCCTTTGACAATCCGGCTGGTATCTGGCTGGCATGTGCGTATGACAGAACGGATATGGCAACTGGGATCAACCTGGTGTTGACGCAAGCAGCAGGCGGCACCATTGTCACCTGGGTCATCCTGGAACATGAGGTACTCCCCTGGTTCAAAGGCCTTCACCCGCACCTCCGTCGGCAGCAGCAGCGGCAGGAAGTCCTGCACATCCAATGCCAGCCATGAGCAACGAGGCAGTCAGGGCGTTCATTGCTCCTTGGAGAGCACCTTGGAACCTATCATAAATATTTCTAGCACCATTTTTCACTGTGTTGGCTTGCTGCACTTCTGGCGGAGACACGTGGAATCACGCTTGCTGCACATCACCTGGGGCAGCACATCAACGACGTTCATGGTGGACATCATGTCGGGCAGACGGTGGCCGCCAGCGCCATTGCGGCCGCTGCTGCTGCCAAGCACCATGCTGCCGCTGTTAGCGGCCGCCTCGTCTTCGACCATCTCGCGCACCTGAAGGTGGCTTGACAGCGGGGGGTCGTGTAGCTGTGGGCAAGGTTGATGCGTCTGACTTGGCATTACAGCTGGTCAAAACTGCTGAGACATGCAATTGAGGGGTTGAGGGTCGACCTTCGAAATCAGATGTGCATGCAAACACGTACACACTGAGAGTCTGACATGTCTGAGACTGGAACGACGAAATGTTTGCAGCCTCCAGGGTCGATGCCTGCTGGCGGCATGAAAGGGCAATGCGCAACGGAGTGTGGTGAGGCCGCCGCACCGTGCGCAGGGCTGCACTGCCGCCGGATGTGACCCAGGGATGCGCCATCACGGCCTTCAGCGTGATGCGCACGTGTGGGTCCTGGCACAAGGGGTTGCACAAGTCGTGAGCGCAAAGGCAGCTCGTTGCTGTGTGGACTCGAACCTGATTGCGTACAGCTGCGACCTCACATTGTGATGAACAACCTGCACAGGCACAGGGCACCACCGTCAACAAGCTGCGGGCAAACGCACAACACACCTTGGCCAGCATGCGGTGCAGAAGGTCCTGCAGCTGTGGCGAGACGGCGGGGGAGTCGGGGAACTCCAGCGGCTGGGACCGCACGATGCGAAACAGGTCCGGGATGGAGCTCGCTGAGAACTGTGAAGTGCCCAGAGGCAGTTGCCATTAACAGTTGTCGGTGATTTGCAACACTTGCAAACCCAAGGTTGGAGTCTGGCGCCCAGGACACCGGAGACTCTGCTGTACAAGGTGGCACATGTCAAAGGGATGGCTGTGTGCACCGTCACACACCGGGATCCTGCCGAAGGCGAATGTGTACAGGCATGCGCCCAGGGCGTACACATCTGTGGGGCGACCCCTGCATGCAGGTCGGCAACCTCAGAAGGTTTTGGGCATCATGAACGGTGCAAGTCCACATCTTAAGCTGTGTCTTTGCTCGCTGGTGCTACGAACACCAACACACTCGATCCTGAAGGCCGTGGCCTTTGCAGCAGTCTTGGCAGTGCACGCACCTGTAGCGCGCACCAGCCGCCATCATCTCGGGCGCCAGGAAGGCGGGCGTGCCGCTGCAGCGGCTCTGCAGGCCGCCGCCCCGCGTCGCACACCCAAAGTCACTCACTGCAACCCAGGGGGACTGTGGGCATGCTGACGTACCAGCCGATGGTCAAAGTATCGAAGCAGCTGCAGGTTGGCACATCATAGTGTTGCGCACATGCAACCGTGCCGCTGGCGGACATGAGAACGTTGTCGGGCTTGATGTCCCCATGCACGATGCGCCGGTAATGCAGGTAGTCCACCGCCTGCGCGCACCATCGTTTGTCAGCTCCTATCGTCAGGCATGCTGGGCTCGAAATGCACACAGCAGATGCGGCTGTCCCGTTCAGCCCTGCCAATTCTAGCATGCCAACAAGCAGCAGATTGCTCAAGTGTATGCAGCATGTCAGCAAGGTGCAGCACAGCCAATGCCCGGCAGCAGAGTGCACCTTGCACATGTCACGGAAGTGGATGCGTGCCAGGTCCTCAGGTATAGCTGCGCCTGCGGCCAGCGCCTCACGTGGCAGTACAGGGCCGCCCTCCATGTAGGACATCACGAGCAGAACCTGCGCTCCGTCCTCCACCACCTACATGTGGACAAGTGTAGCTGTGTACAGACCCAGTGGACAGTGACATCCGATAAAAAAAGCTGTGCTGTACGCTCCTGGCAATGTGTACCAGTAGTGTGCGTTTCCAAGGCATCACCCGCCACGCACGTGAACAGTCCCAAACCCGCAGCAGCAGCAGCAGCAGCAGCAAGGCGGTGCTGCATCAGGATGCTGGCGGACCTCAAGCAGGGCGACGATGTTGCGGTGGCGCAGCGCGCGCATGACGGCGATCTCGCTGTGCAGGTCGGCCAGCGCATTGGCCGACGAAACGCTGTGGCGGCTGTGCTGCTCCACGAGCTCCTCTTTCACCAGCACCTGCACGAGTCATTAGTATGCGGCTGCTGCTGTTGTTGCTACAGCTCACCAACAGACCCGCATGCTGTGTACACATGCCACCACCTGCCAACTTGCTGCCAACGTGTTCAGGGCACGCCATCTGTGTGGACTGTGCCAGATGTCACCTTGACTGCATACAGGCGGCTGTCATGGATGTCCATGCACAGGTACACGCGCCCGCTGCTGCCCCGGCCCAGGTACCTCAGCACCATGTACTGGTTGATGAGCGTCACCCCACCCAGCCTGGCTGCGTTGATCCGCCGTGTCTCCCTGTGCATTATCCCGAGCGTTGTAGTGCTCAAAGCCTGATGAGCTGATGTGTGCTCCACTTATGAAGATGAAGCAACATTCAGGACCGCTCACCTCAGCGGGAGCGGCCGGCGCTTGTCTGTGACGCCAAACAGGCTTGGGTCGCGCTGCCTCGGCATGAAGCCACTGCTGGGCACTGCACGCCGGCAGTGAGGGCATATCAGCAGATGTCAGCAGGAACCTGTGGGTGGTGTTCAAGTCGTGTAGCACAGCCAGGAGCCAACCCTCACGTGATACAGCACGAACAGTGTCGTCTGCTGCAGCAGCCGGCTGAGTGCTGGGGAGGCGCCGCATCGACCTGCCGCCTGGGCCCCAGCTGCTGCCACCATCCAGGCCGCCGCCCGCCATCCAATCCCAGCTGCTTTGGTTGCTGTCGGTGCTCTGGCGCATTGGCCGGCGCTGAGTCTCGTTGTGACTGCCGGCCGTGCTGGTGGGACGCTTTGGCGCAGGTGGAGTAGCTGCAAGGCAGGGCGAACGATGCACAGGTCATCGTGATGTTGTCAGCGTGTGGCGAACATACATGCGAATGTGCAAGGCTACACATCTGCAGCCGAATCTGGTCAGGAAGCCTACCTTGTGCTGCATTGCCCATCTCCAGCGCTGGTGCCTTCGGTGGCCGGCCACTGAGGGCAGCTGCCACAGCAGCCCGCCTAGCTGCTGCTGCCTCTGCTGGTGCTCTCTCAAGCAGCTGGGCAGTTGCCATGCCAGCAGGTTCCCCAGGAGTAGTTGCAACTTGAGAGGGTGGGAGGCGCCTGTTGCCGCTGCTGCGCACGCTCCATCTTGATTGTTGTCTGGGAGACTCCGGACTGCTCTGGCTGCAGCCCATGATGTGCGCAGCACGGCTGCAAGCTAGGCACTCTGGCAAGATCGGCGGAATATCAACCGCTAACACTAGTTGCGCACCCACGGGTGGTTTGCAAGGGGTGGATCGATGGTGTGAGAGTTCGAGACCAGTGACGCACTCGCGATGGCTCACAAACCTGCAGGTGCGCTGCAATTCATTGCCGGGCACGTGCCAACCACCGCATCATAATATCTTGATCTGTGAGCAGATGACAAGGTGACGGCGGTCCTGACCTACTTGCCCCAAACGTGCTGAGTGACACAAGATGCTGCGCCGACGTCATAAGCAAGCTCTGATTGTGCCTGAGATGAGATCAACATTATGCATCACCGGCTCATTGGCAATTGGCCTTCCGGCGTCTGAAGCAGGTCAAACCAGCAGGCCAAGGCTTGTATTGATTGAGAGTCCCTACCAGCGTCCTACTGCCTGTCCTCCTACTACTTGTCAGATAGTGCTTAGAAGACATTGACGATGTCTGGCTCGACATGTTGTTTGGCAGACCATGAGAGCTGACATCACATGGAATGCTGAAATTGGTGTGTGCATCATGCGCAGGCTTCGTTCTTGCCAATATCAGCGAGAGGCAGGCGCATAGTACATGAACTATATACCACAGCTCACGTGGTCGGTGTGGACACCTATGCAGGTCAACAATTGCACGACTGTCTGGACGGTTATCACCACCATGACAATCTAGTGTGAACGGATGTGTGCATGTCTTCCGCCCCTTGACACAGGTTGCAATGCAGTGTTGACGCAACGAACATCACAGTCAGCCACATTTGATGACATGTGCCAAGGCTCTACTCAGCTGTTCGTGCCTTTCAGCATGTGTGATGCTGTGATGGCAATGTGGATGTGCCGGATGCTTCGATGGAAGATTCAGTGACCTCACCACACACAGAGGCACCCTGGAGCGGGTACACAAAACCCTGAACAAGGCTTGCACCACGTCGAACGGGCGTTGCTGTCGGCAGTATGTTTGCTTGCGCGACATAGCGAAAGTCCAGTGTGCATACAGTTTCAGACAGGTGTTTGTTGGTCTTGAACGGCCTTGGCAGGGCAGCATCAGCACAATGCAGCTCACACGGGGCACCCAGCGCATGGGTGTGCCCACAATCCGGGCGTCAGTCCACCGCACAGCCCCGCTCACGCCCAAATGCATGGCGGGCAGGCAGCGTGCAGCCGTCAAGCTGCAACCATTCAGCGGCTTCAGGCGCGCGAATGCTGTTGACGCAGTCAGCAGCCCAACGCGCCCAGCCACCTTGCAGGCAGCCGTGCAGCGCAGCACAAAGGCAGCAGGACGCGGCAGCAGGCAGACCACGCAGGCCATGTTCGAGCGGTTTACAGAGAAGGCCATCAAGGTGGTCATGCTCGCGCAGGAGGAGGCCCGCAGACTAGGTGTGCCTACTCCTGCTCTGGTGTCCAAATGTGGATAGGGTAATGCAGTTGGCCTGCCTGCGCCCCGAACACCGCTTGAGTGCCTGCAAACATCTGGAATGGCGCTGCTCAGCACTGTTGCAACGGCCCGGTTGCCTGAGGTGTTGTGCCTGCAGCACATAGTCGCTGCAGCACGCGCATCAGGGCGGCTGGGTGGTTGCAGGACTGGCCGAAGCTGCCAGATCACACACTGTTGTGCAGGCGCAAACAGAGATGTTTTGCCTCCAGAATCATTTTCTGGCACGCTGGTAATAGATGCATACGATGCATACAATGCTGCCATCCTGACGCCCGCTTGTGTCTGCTTTGCTGCAGGCCACAACTTCGTGGGCACAGAGCAGATCCTGCTGGGCCTCATAGGAGAGTCCACGGGCATTGCAGCCAAGGTGCTGAAGTCCATGGGCGTCAACCTGAAGGACACACGCGTGGAGGTTGAGAAGATCATTGGCCGTGGCTCCGGCTTTGTTGCCGTCGAGATCCCATTCACGCCGCGCGCAAAGCGCGTCCTGGAGCTGTCGCTGGAGGAGGCACGGCAGCTAGGTGGGCAATAGCTGCAGGTTTATTGTGCATGTACAGCATGCAAGGTCATCAGTTTCTTGAGCTCTCCCGGCTCTCCCGGCTGTGTGCAAGCATGCCGGGGCAAAAGCGGCACTTGGCGATCAACTGCAACCGTGTGCCAAACGTGCAGGCCACAACTACATTGGCACAGAGCACATCCTGCTGGGCGTGCTGCGGGAGGGTGATGGCATTGCCTCGCGCGTGCTGGAGGCGCTGGGTGTGCAGGTAAATGCCCTGTTCGCAGCTGGAGTGCTGAGGTGCACATGGACTGGCTTCATCCCTCGTGTTGCTGATAGGTGTGACGAGATGTCTGCACTCATGTCGTTTTTGAACAATTGCAGGGCGACAAGGTGCGCTCCCAGGTCATCCGCATGGTGGGCGAGAGCCAGGAGGCAGTGGGCGCCGCTGCCGGCGGCGGCTCCGGCCCCGGCTCCAACAAGCTGCCCACCCTGGAGGAGTACGGCACAAACCTCACCACTCAGGCCAATGAGGTTCGTCCGCACAGCTGGTTCATTGTGACAAACGCCGAAGCAAAAGCCTTTGTGACAGGTCAGCGTATCGAGAGGTGTCCTGCCTGCATCACAATGCATGTCCAATGCTGATATTCTAGAACCTTGCCAACACAGGGCAAGCTGGACCCGGTGGTCGGCCGCAAGGCCGAGATCGAGCGTGTGACACAGATTCTTGGCCGCCGCACAAAGAACAACCCTTGCCTCATTGGTGAGCCGGGCGTGGGGAAGACTGCTGTGGCAGAGGGCCTGGCGCAGCTCATCGCAAAGGGCGATGTGCCCGAGACCATCGAGGGCAAGCAGGTGTGGCATGCAGGCTGCTGCAACTGAAGCTGTTTTTGTATGGATCTTCAGCATCCGGGCACCAGATAAACTGCCGCACAGCACGTCAGTGAACTGCACTGCCAGTTGGGGTCGAAGGCGTGAAGCACATATTGTGATACTTCACATTCTGCTGTGGTGTCATGCTATAGTATTTCTGTGTCCACAGGTCATCACGCTGGACATGGGCCTGCTGGTGGCGGGCACCAAGTATCGCGGCGAGTTCGAGGAGCGCCTCAAGAAGCTCATGGAGGAGATCAAGCAGAACGATGACATCATCCTGGTACGCTTCGGTGCAGGCAGACAGTTGATTGTTGTGTTTCACTCATACTGTGATGCCCCTAAGCAGCACGTGATGCGGCATCATGGTACAAGGTGCGGCGAGCATGCAGAATCATGCCCGTGACTGTCCTGATCTGCAACTCACAGCCCTCCTTTGCCGCGTGCAGATGATTGACGAGGTGCACACGCTGATCGGTGCGGGTGCGGCAGAGGGCGCCATTGATGCAGCCAACATCCTGAAGCCGGCGCTGGCGCGTGGCGAGCTGCAGTGCATTGGCGCCACCACGCTGGACGAGTACCGCAAGCACATTGAGAAGGACCCCGCCCTGGAGCGGTGCGCAGCGTGCTGACCTATGCCCTTGTGATTTGTTCATAAACACTATCTTTGCTTCCAGCTGGTCTGCCGTAGTTTACGTGCAAGGCAACGTGTTGCCATTCTGCAGTCAAAAGCTGTAGCTGGCTGGGGTGCGTCTTGCTTAGACTGCTGCTGTGTCATGTGCAACAGGCGTTTCCAGCCAGTGTATGTGCCAGAGCCATCAGTGGACGAGACATACCAGATTCTGCTGGGGCTGCGGGAGCGGTACGAGGCGCACCACAAGCTGCGGTACACTGATGAGGCGCTGGACGCCGCCGCCAAGTACAGCCACCAGTACATCTCCGACAGGTGGGCAGTGCAGCATATACAGACTGTTGCTTGGGGGGTCCGCCCCTCACACTACATCATGTCTGTGGAGACCATGTACCCTGCGTGCCTGCATGACCAGCGCCACCAGGACCTGTGATCTCGCTGTCACATGCTGGCGGCTGCCCGTCTGCAGGTTCCTGCCCGACAAGGCGATCGACCTGATCGACGAGGCGGGCAGCCGGGTGCGGCTGCGGCACGCGCAGCTGCCGGAGGAGGCGCGGGACCTGGACAAGGAGCTGCGCGCGCTGCTCAAGGAGAAGGAGGCCGCCGTGCGGTGCGCCACCAGAATTATTTTCCATGTGGATCGTGTTCAGTGTGCATTTCTACTGCAGAGTGTTGGGCTGCCTGCTGCTGGACCCAGCTCGTCCATGTGCGAAAGTGCTGGGCATGCTTTGATGGCCGACGGATGTGTGGGCAGCTGCTGATGGCCCTGACCCTGCTCCCACCGCAGGGGTCAGGACTTCGAGAAGGCGGGGGAGCTGCGGGACAAGGAGATGGAGCTGAAGGCCAAGATTAGCGCCATCACTGGCGCCGCCAAGGAGGAGGACGACGCCGAGCAGGTGGGATTCAGGAGGCCCTGGATCAATTTCACGGGCTTCCGGCACATACCCTGCTGCTTCCCGGCTCCTGAACATTTCCACCTTGCTGACGTTGGCACTAGAACAGCTTTTGCAGGCGACACAGGTGGTCATGGCTTCTCACACATGCTGCTGATGTTGAGCAGGAGACGAAGGGTGACGCCGGTCCCATGGTCACTGACCAGGACATCGCCAACATTGTGTCACAGTGGACTGGCATCCCCATCGAGAAGGTACCGCCTGCAAACCACCCTGATACTTCCCATCTGTCATCCAACACACACTGTGTACTGCACAAATGCGTCAGAGCCACACACGCACTACTGTCTCTGCCCACTTGGGCTGGTGCCTTGCTGGCTGAGGTCTGGTCGAGCACATGTGCAACTGACCTACGTGCTTGATGTGCGCAGGTGTCGAGCGACGAGAGCGCGCGCCTCATCAAGATGGAGGAGACACTGCACAACAGGGTCATCGGGCAGGAGGAGGCGGTGGTCGCCATCAGCCGCGCCATCCGCCGCGCGCGTGTGGGCCTCAAGTCCCCCAACCGCCCCATTGCCTCCTTCATCTTCTCAGGTGCGCCCGCCAGCCTGTTGCCTGTCAAGTGCCCTGCGGCCTGCAGTGGAGTTGGTATTGCGCAGTGGTACGTCTGGCTGTGAACATGCTACATGTCCACATCGCTGGTGATGCTCATGCTGCTGTGGCCATGCAACCTGCAGGCCCCACCGGTGTGGGCAAGAGTGAGCTGGCCAAGACGCTGGCCAGCTACTACTTTGGCAGCGAGGAGGCCATGGTCCGGCTGGACATGTCCGAGTTCATGGAGCGCCACACCGTCTCCAAGCTCATTGGGTCGCCCCCAGGTGTGTTGCCACTGTCAAAGTCCTCGTTTGATCCTATGCTGGCTGGCTGGCTCTACGCTGGCTGGCTGAGGGCGCACAGATGGCATGCAGTGCGCTGGCAACCTTGGCTGTGTACTTACTTTGCTTGGAACACCGATACAGTGTTGGCTTCCGTTGCAGCCATCCGGCTCCAGAGGCTGTCCTGCATTGCGCCTGATTGGGCACATGTCCCGGTCCAGGTTATGTTGGCTACAACGAGGGTGGGCAGCTGACAGAGGCGGTGCGCCGGCGGCCGTACACCGTGGTGCTGTTCGATGAGATCGAGAAGGCGCACCCAGACGTGTTCAACATGATGCTCCAAATCCTGGAGGACGGCCGCCTCACCGACTCCAAGGTACCCATCACTTCTGCGTCCGCTCACATCACACTACATCTCTTACTGCCTTCCTGCAGAATATGGTCATGATGCGTGATGAAGCAGCTCTTGTGCGGTGTGGGGTCCTGATGTACGGCGGTTGCTGCATATGCACAGGGCCGGACTGTGGACTTCAAGAACACGCTGCTGATCATGACGTCCAACGTGGGTTCCTCGGTCATCGAGAAGGGCGGCGGCCAGCTGGGCTTCCAGCTGGATGTGGACCAGGTGTGTCGAAGCTGCTCGCACATCTCGTCCTCCCGACTGCGCATGCCATGTACTCTGTGGCAACCTCTAACTATGCAGCTAACTTCAGCGTTTTGAGCCCATCCAAATGCTGCTGCTGGTCATGACCCGTCATCTGGTTCACGGCTGCAGGAGGACAGCAGCTACAACAGGATCAAGACGCTGGTGAACGAGGAGCTGAAGCAGTACTTCCGCCCCGAGTTCCTCAACCGTCTGGTGCGCTGCTGCACCAGTACATGCTCCTTGACGATGTGATGCTTGCAGTCTCCCTCCATCCATTGCTGCATGCTTGCACAGCACAGCATTGAGTGATGAGTCGTCTCATCGTGCGGCTCTTGTGGTAACTGCAGGATGAGATCATCGTCTTCAGGCAGCTGACGAAGCCAGAGGTCAAGGAGATTGCCGAAATCATGCTCAAGGTGAACCTGCATCTCGCTGCGCCTGCCGACACTGTGCTAACACTCCGCTGTAGTAGCTGCACACTGTGCATCTGGAACCTCCCTGACGTTGTGGCTGACCGAGTGACTGTCCGCCTTCCAGGACGTCTTCAAGAGGGCACAGGAGAAGGAGATCAAGATCGATGTCACCGAGCGCTTCAAGGACCGCCTGGTTGATGAGGTGCGCAGCCACTCTGGCAATCCAAGCAGCTGCTTTGCCTCTATACTGCATCAGCGCCTTTCTGCGCCGCAGTCGCCGCCGTTGGGGCAGTGCCCGGACCACTGCATGCTGTGATTGTCGAGTGGCTCGACGCTTCACTGGACTGCATGCAGTGCGTGTTGCAGCTTGCTGAAGTTTGTCCTGGTAACATTGTTAGGGCTACAACCCGGCGTACGGTGCACGGCCGCTGCGGCGCGCCATCATGCGGCTGCTGGAGGACTCGATGGCTGAGAGGATGCTGTCAGGCGAGATCAAGGTGAGAGGCTGACCTGCGGGCACTTGGACAGTCCATGATGCATCTGTGCTCTGCTCGCTCTTCTGTTCAGGCATGGGCGTTCAGACGTGGCTGAGCAGTTGATGCATGGTGCCACATCAGGAGGGCGACTCGGTCATCATTGACGTGGACGCTGACGGTCAGGTCACCGTGCTCAACGGCGACAAGAAGATGGTGCGTTCAACTTTTTTTGTTTGCAGACCATGTACCATTGATATGGTGTGCTGGAAAGAGCACACTCTCAGCGTTACGCTACGCAAGCTTTGCATTGCAGCCATGAGCAATGCCGTAGCAGTGTGTGGCCTTTCTGCAGCCTGACAGTGGCCCGAAACTGGTGGATGCTGGCTGCAGGTCACGGCGGTCGACAATGCCCCAATTGGCATTGCCTAAACACCGCGCTGCACATGGCATAGCCTACATAGTGCTTGGCCACTTGTCCCCACTGGAGGAAGCCAACAGCAGCCTGGCAGCATGCCCAGCGGGGTGCATTGACGCTTTGTGTCAGGCAGGCTGGCCTTCTGGGTGGCTGGCCGCTTGTAGCATGGTAATCATGTTGGGGGACATATCGGATGTCCGCCTGGCATCATGCAAACCAGGAGGCAGTTGCAGCAACATGTCGCTGTGTACGCAAGCACAGCTGACTGGGACAGACTTAATTCCCTTTGTACCATGACGCCTTTGTCTTGATTGTCAGAACGTGTTATGGTTGGTGCGGTATGTGGGCAGGACGGCGTCATACCGTGCAAGACGAGCATTGCACATGCTCATTCAACCCCCTGATACCAACAACTTTCCTGACAAACGCACCACAGCGCTCCTCAGTGCGACCAAAACCCTGGGCCCATCGCCGCCCTGAAGCACTGCAGTGGATCTGGCCTCGTTGCAACTCGTATGATGTCGGCCGCGGCAGCGTGCCCGCACACTCCCTTCTTTTGCTGGATGCTCTTCAGGGTTTCACACATAGTTCACAACCCACAGAAGCTGAATGGTGGTGAGAGTGTTGCTAACGTAGGAAGAGTGTATCAGCGCTTTTGAGCCAGACCACGAACGACGTTAGCATGTTGGGGCTAGCTCATGGCGCAAAAGCTGCAACTGCTTCCAGCCACCCTGTCCAACACTCATGTTGCTGTCATACAACAGAATACAGGCATGCGTTGTAAGTTATCGTGCGCATGCACATGCAAGCTACGGACTGTCGGTGGAGATCTATCTATGTGATTGTAACATTGGCAATTTTTATAAGCTGCTTTCAGCTGATCCGCAATCTGATCATTCTCACGCATCCCATTGCAGCTATAGCGTTGGCCACAGTCGTTACAGTATTGTCGGTGGCAATTAAGCAGAGCAATGTCTCTGACGCATGCTACCTCCGTATTCGTGCGGATTGCTGACCTGTCCGCTCAGGCGCTTGCGCAGGATGGCGCCGTCAAAACAGAGGAGTTTCTGGCCGCCTGCAGCGAGGTGCTGCCCATCGTAGGTGCACCGTCCGATAGGCAGCGTGTTGTTGCTGATGCGTACACGTCCCCCTCTCACTTCAGAAATGCTCTGGAGTGTGCATCGCCGCATTTGCCTGCACTAGGATGACGCTCCATCCTGCACAAATGTGATGGTTTGCGGGATGCGTGCGTTGACAGACTTCGATAAAGGGTAGACCCTGCTGATATCTGCCAACTGCTGTATGCCATGCAGAGACGCTGGGCACGTCTTTTGCACTGGTCCGCAGCGATGTCGGCGGCAACATCAATCGGCTGAAGGCGCGGCAGGCTACTGACCCGCAGAAGTTTGCACTGGTGTTTGACATCGTGCTGGCGGAAGTGGCGGCCGGCGAGCAGAATGGCTCCTACTCTGCAACAAAAGGGCTGCTGTGGCTCAAAAGGTGTGTTGTCGCCCAAGCCGCATTGGCATTCGCCAGCTTCTCGAAGCACGTCAGCACCAAGACGCTGTCAAGCAGCCAATGCGCCTGCTGACCCTGCTGGGGGGCGACTATTCTGCGTCTCTGTGTAGCCACCCGTCCATGGGTGCAAAACGCAGCAGCACTGTTGCGGTAACCTCACGGCGTGTGCAGATGCCTGGGTGCAGCCAATCATGCTCACGGTGCCTCACATCTACTCCACTGTGCAGGGCGATGGAGTTCGTGGTGGCAATGCTGCAGCGCCTGCATGATGATCAGGCCATGCCGCTGCCGCAGGCCGCTTCTGATGCGTACTATGCCACATTGCATCAGTACCACGGCTGGATCACCTCAGCTGCCTTCATTGTTGCGCTGAAGGTGGGGTTCTGCTGTCAAGTTCTCAGTGACATTGCCGGGCTTGGCAGCAACTGCCATTTGCGATGGCGTGCTGTGCAAGGCAGACGTCATGAATGCTGCAGGAGTGTGGTCCATGACCAATGCATCCGCTTAATGCATTGGCCCATTGTGCATTACACAAGCTCCCTGGTTGAATGCGCAGCTGTGCCCATCGAGGGAGACCTTCCTCTCAAATATCAAGCGGCCGCCCGGTGCAGACCTCATGCAGCAGCTGCAGGTAGGCAGCTCGGCCATGGACAGATGGTGCCCTGCTCCCGGCTTGCAGGTGCCTGCATTCATGATCAGGGATCCTGCACTCAGCGCAGATGAGGCTGAACCACTGTTGCGCCCCCTCTCAGGCATGCCTGCTGGCCTTTGGCGCTGTGCTAGCCGCGGTGCACAGGTTTCTGGTGGCACAGGACCTGGATGACCCCACCAAAGTTTGAAGGCGCAGCGTCCAGTAGCCTGGCAATCTGACAGGCTCGCAGCATCTGCCATGGCCAAAGGCAGCAGCTAGCTATAGCGCAGCGGCAGTGGGCAGGCATGTTCATCGACGCACTGTGCGACATAACCATCCTGGTGGTGGTGAATCAGGCAGACTGGATAGAGAGTGTGACCACGGCACTGTTCTTGGCGCACGGTGGCATTGGCGGCATAGGGCACTGATGCCAACAACTCTGAACGAGCCTGACACCAGTTGTCGCGGTCTGACTACTCCAACATGTTGTTGGACAGCATAGATCACATGGAAGCGTGGGTGCATGTCCGATGAAACCTTTACTGCTTTCAGCACCTGGGTATCTTCTCCGGCTGACTGGGGCACCTGGGGCAAACTGCATAAAGTACTGGCTAGGTCGTAATCCAGATCTCTCGTCAGGACACGCCCAACTGTCTAGCTGGACCACAAGTGCACCCGGGTGCCGCGCTCAACTCCAGCTGCGAGAAATATTATCTAGGACCACTTGGGCACAGACCACAGCCCAGTTGCGCTTGGCGTGAGATAGAGCTTGCGGGGCAGTGGTGCTGACTGGGGGTCCACACGCGGTGTCACGCCTCGACAGCACGGCCCAGACAGGTCCGCAGTGGAGCCAGTAACCATGCGTATGATGCACAGTTGATGTGATGCCTCTACATCGATGAGGTTTTCGCTCGCAGAGTCGTGCACGCCTCGAGGAAACGTGTGTGCTGCATGTGGAGTGGGACATGTCCTGCGAGTTATCATGCGCACAGCCGTAGAAGGACATGTTTGACCGGGCAGAAGTCCTTGATTTGCAGCATAACCGCGGCACATTAGGCCGTCGCACAGTCTGAGGTGCTGACTATGCCACAGGCTACACGGACGGGTCTACCTGGGACACCATGGCAGCCAATGTTGCACGCCGCAGCCCGTCAATGCAGGATATGCTTCAGGATAGTTCATCGTCCGCCGTCGTGCTAGTGGCAGCGGCGTTGTGGGTCATGCTGCGCAAGGTGCGATGCGAGCGTGTCACCTGTTCACCGCCTCACCCTGATGGTGCAAGGCGGCCATTCCGGGACGGCAATTGGCAGGAACGGTTGCGGATGTCTTCCTCCTCAGCAAGATAGTGCTCCAAGCAGGGTATGGGGTGATTTGAGTGCGCTGGTGACCCTGCAGGTGCTGCATGCGCTTCATGTCATGTTGATTGAGACCCTCCGCGCTGCCCAGCTGATCAGCCTACCGCTGCTGTCAGTTGCACAGGTGCTTGTTTGGCTTTCCTCTCATATCCTGTGACTCGTCTGGTGTGGAGGAGTGCTGCTGGTGCATGACCTGCATGACACATATGTGATGAGTCGTTGTTGTCCTGTTGGCCCGAATGTATCGGTTGGAGCATGCAGACGCGCCGCAGCGTCAGCCCGCGGCCCCACCGCCTGTCAGGTGGAATGATGGCACCGGAGCAGTGGCTGCACCAGCCAGACGTCTGGCAGCTGCAGCAGCAGCCGTCACAGGCTGCAGCGGGGGTTGCCACCATGCACATGCCAGGAGCGCAAACAGCCGGCAGTCAGCACAGGTTCACGGTTGTGCTTGACTTGGATGAGACCATGGTCTGGACAGCTAGGCGGTCACATGCAGCAGAGGATGATGCAGCCACCAATGCAGTCGCTGCTGCTGGCTCATTTGTGGTTCATGCAGAGCTGTCTGCAGGAGTGTATGGGAAGCTCATGGTTGTTCCACGCCCTGGCCTCTTTGAGTTCCTGTCCTGCGCTTCGCGTGTTGCACAGCTTGTGGTGTTCACCGCGGCAGCCCCTGGCTATGCACAGCCCATTCTCGATGTCCTGGACCCCGCCGGCAAACTCTTTGCGGCCCGGCTGTACCGGGACGCCACCACAGCGACGCTGCACCACAGCAATGTGAAGGATCTGTCTCGGTTGGGGTGCGACCTGGCGCACACAGTACTGGTGGACGATTCCCCGCTTTCCTTCCTGCTGCAGCCATCCAATGGCCTACCCATCCGTCCCTTCACTGGGCGGTCTGGCGATAATGACCTTCTCACGGTGGTGCTGCCGATCGTTGAGGGGCTTGCGAAGTGTGGCAGCGACATCCGGCCGCTGCTCGACAAGGAGTTTCGCATGCGGGCGTGGCTGCAGCGACGACTGTCTCCTTATGATCAATAGGCGGCAGCAACTGTTTTATCGCCAATCATGGGCAGCAGTGTATACAGCGGAGCGTCGGAGGTAGCGAGAGCGTGGAGATTGGATTCAACATACGTTCATGAAATAGGCAACTGATTGCCAATGGGAGTGTACAGAGCGAGTACTTGGCAGACTCAATAGGTCGTCAGGAGGCATTGGTTGGCTCACGACATCCGGATGGTCACGCTAGCTGCTGAGCGTCAGCAAGCACCATCAATTTTGGACCCTCAGTGGGCAGAGCATGAGCGGAGTGAGCAGCTTCACCGTATTCTGAATGGGCCCGTCAGCTCAACTGGTCCATTGTGTCAATCAGTCAGCGGTACCATCTGTCATGTGTCGGTGTGCAAGGGGCTGTCGAGCTGCACTATTGCAATCCGGAGTATCAGCCGTCCTCAAAAGTGCAATCCCCAGGGCTGCTCACCGTCAGCAAGCTTGACCTGTCAATGGCGACTGAGACTGGGTGCATGACCTTGTTCAACCACAGTGATCTCATGAGCACATTGCTGCTTCCCTGCGCCAACTGCAGTTTGGCTATGATGCCATCCAGTCTGTTGCTACAGCTACTGCCATGTAAGCTGAACTGCCTGCTGCTCCTAGCTTTGTTGCTGTCGGTGAACGCTATGGTCGGGGCCACTGCAGGTGGTAGATGACACCCTCCAGGCTACCATCCACAGCAGTGCGGGTGCCAGGCAGCTCGCATATGGTAAGCCCTGCTCGCTCTGCCGCCACCGGCAGCATCCGGTCTATTACCTTCGCACGTGACACATATCCTGCAACAGTAGACAGTGCCTCATGGAGTACTGACAAAGCGCTGTGCTGATGCAGACAGCAAGTCGGGTTGAAGTGTAGAGTGCGTCATCAGAATTGCCATGCCTACAGATTTACATTCCAGACAACATCTGAAATACCTAGGAGGAATGCGGCAGATGAAGTCCGTGCGAGCAGCGCTGCTGCGCAGGAGAACAGCGCCGGCAGTGCCTGCTGCCCATAGCACACATCGGCTCCAAGCACGAGCTCAAAACCGCGCCCTGCCGGCGATGCCGCCCTCACCACTGTAGTGTCAGCCTCTGATGTCCAGTCCAGCTGCATGCATGACGCCCCTGCATTGCATTGCGGCCATGCAGGACCATGTGGGTGACCATCTACAACACGTGCGCCATATCGCTGCATGTTTCAGTCAGGTATATTTCACTAATATTTTTCTGACAAAATCAAAGTCAGATCGTGGTCGACTACTGAGTGATGTACATGCAAGAGCACCCTGCCACACACCATGGTGATGGCTGTTTAGGTCTGCGTTGCGTCGCAGCACCGACAGCACATCCGGATTGTGGTCTGTGAGCAGCACAGGGCACAGCTGGGCAGCAACGCAGCCAACCAGGCCAAGCCCCGCCCCCAGCTCCAGTGCGCATGGGCAACCCGCGGCCCACTCGGGTTTCGCCGCAAGAAAGCTGGCAAGCAACTCTGCTCCGGGCCACAGGATCTGCCCTGCAGTTCAACCGTGACTGCGCTTCTAGCACATTGAAGATCGATGAAATACAGGCCTGAGATAGTATGATGATCACCACGCCTGGCACGCCAGCAGATGCACCTGTCAGATCGAAATCGGTACACGCAGAGGGCGACACCAGCAGGGAGACGGGGATGTCTTCAAAAGTGAAGGCTTTCTTTACGTATCTGCACTGCAAATGGCCTCTGAGACGTAGGCTTGCAAAAACTGTAATAACACAGTGACAACGCGCATGGCGCTTGCTCACTCCTGGTTTAAGAAGAGGTTTGCTTCAAAGAAGATGTCATCATCTTCGTCATTCGGCTTCTCTGTCTGCACAGGGCTGCTGGATTTGCCTGTATCTCTGTGCACGATGCAATCATCCGACTGCATCTATGTTGGCTGCGGAGCGCGGCCATCACCTGGATGCGCCGATCATATGCTGGAGTTAACGCGCGATGAGCATTGTGCGTAGGCCGTGGACGTTGAGGAGTGTGCTATTATGAATTGTGTTGTGGGATTTACGATCTGCTGTTTCACGTTGGATGTACATCTGCACATGCATGCATTGCAGACCTGTACCAGCTGCCAGATGCAACTTGCTCGTAAGTCTGTCTCTGTGTTTGTCAGCTCGACGTCCCATATTCAGGTATGCAACGCAGTCGTCATGACTATGAAAGAACGGCAGGCGTTGCTGGGCCGACAACATTTCGATAGCTAGCCATCTGGATCGAGGCGGCTGCACGCAAAGGCAGCCGGAGACCGTGGGCACATGGGCAGCATGGACATCATGCAGCTGTGCGGTGTGCTCTCGGCCACAACCACTGCCGATGCAGGGCAGCGCCATGCCGCGGAAGAGGCGCTAAAGCAGGTGCGCGATATGCTGCGCTACACTGGCACTCTGGATGTCACGGGGAGCGTCGAGATTGACTGATGGATTCCGTTCAACAAATTTGTATCTAACTTTTTCTATACATGGGCTCTGTTCAGCTGCATGTGGTTCAGCCGCATGTGCTTGCATAGCTCCTTGCTCCCGGTGCCTTCCCGCGAACGCTACTGAGAGCCGTCGTTGAAAGGCTTGATGCTGCTGTTGTGCAGCACCAGCATATGCCAGGGCAGCTCACAAACCTGCTGCGCGTGGCGGTTGAGGATTCTGTAGATGCGGCTGTCCGGCAGGTGGCAGCAATCACATTCAAAAACCTCGTGAAGGCGGACTGGGATGCCCAAGGTGAGCATGCCTTGATGGGCAAACTATGATAATGGACGGATGATATCCTGCATGTATTTGCTGCAAAACAGTGTGCGGATGTTGGGGTCCGATCGTGATGTGTGCACCGTTGACATCCTGCTGGGCTAGCTGGCACAGATGAGGGCAAGGGCAGCTCGCTGCCTGAGGCAGATCGGGCAGCGGTGCGGGACAACCTGCTGCAAGGCATAGTGCATGCGCCTCCAGCAGTGCGCAGCCAGCTGGGCGAGTGTGCCAAGTATGTGGTTCACACCGACTACCCGGAGCACTGGCCAGCGCTGCTGCCATCCATCGTTGCTCACCTCAGCACGCAGGTGTGTTGCTGTGAATGTACATGCACTGCACAGAGGAATGACACGGTCAGCGTGCAGGATCTGGCACCGACAGGCGGCACCAGGCAGCCTGTTGCCTGTTGAGTGCTGGTTGCTGTGCAAATGCAGCACTCATGACAATACCTGATTGTGCACAGGACCACGGGCAGCTATATGGCGGCATGCTTATGCTACGGCTGCTGACACGCAAGTACGAGTTTAAGGACGAGTCAGAACGGGAGCCGCTTGCTCAGATTGTGTCGGTCGCCTTCCCACCGCTTCTGGCCATCTTTCAGGTGCCACAGCACCAGGCGCATGCACCCAAGCAGTATGCGGCGTGTTCCTGCACTGCGTTTGGGGCTCTGCCGAAGGTGCCAGGCCATACATGTAAGTGCAGCACATGCTGCAGGGTCTGCTGGCGGGTGGGCCTGTGTCTTCAGAAGCAGCACAGCTTCTGAAGCTGGGTTTCAAGGCGTTCTGGAGCGCTTCCTACATGGAGATCCCAGCGCCGCTGGCTGAACCGAGCATGTTTGCTGGTTGGATGACAGTGCTGCACACCTTCATCACGCAGCCGGTCCCAGAGGTGAGGCTGCCCCCACGCCATACGATGAACACCTGCCAGCTCCTTGCAAACGAGCACGACCTGCTGAACTTCCAGGCGAGTGTGATGCGCTCATATGAATTGGTCCAACTGTGGATGCCGCCAACAGTGCTGTTGCCCTCCATCGTTGTCATGGTTACGTGGAACCGGCTGCAGGGCCAGCCAGAGGACCTCGAAGCACGCCGGCAATGGCCCTGGTGGAAGGCGATGAAGTGGGCGCTGCATATCACTCACCGGCTATTCAACAGGTGGGCTTGATGTCGCAGCACTTGTAGCTGCCCTGGATCCTCTGCAACCAGGGACACCAACACCAGCAGAGGAGCGCATCGTTGTGCTGATGCCTGGATGCACACCTGTATACCTTTCCATCTGCTTTGCCCGCTGCACCTTTCGTGTGATGACCTGTCCTAGGTATGGCGACCCAAAGAAGATGGATGCCAACAGCCCAGACCAGGCATTTGCAACGCTGTTTCGAGACCAGTGCGCCGTCAAGTTTCTGGAGGCACACGCTGCCCTTCTTGGCCGCTATGCAGAGGTGCATATGCTCAATGCTCCATGAGCTGCACATGCGCCCAGCATCTTTGTCAGCTGAGCACAACCAAGTTCACGATGCATGGGTGCACAGACACAACCCTCAGCATTGACAACGTTCACCCTGCTGCAGCAGCCTAGATCCCTTGTTTGCATGATGCATGATGCTTACTGTTGTCGATGGTAACTAAGTGTCGCACTCAGCTGGAGAGTCCTCAAAAAGCCCATGCACCGCAGGGCCAGTGGCTGTCGCCCCGAGTGGTGAACCTGACGCTGCAGTATCTGACAGTGGGCATCCGGCAAGCTCGCACCTGGAAGCTGCTGCAGCCGCATGTGCCGGCGCTCATGCAGCGCGTGCTCTTCCCGCTCATGTGCTTTGGTGACGAGGACCAGGAGCTGTGGGAGGACGACCCCCTGGATTACATCCGCAAGGTACCTGGGCTTCCTGGCTCCAACATCTCAGCGTCGTGGCGTGAGCCCTGCTTGCAACAACAAGTACAGTTGGCAGCCATGACATGGCCCTCTCCTGAGTTGCACATCCTCAGCCATCGTAATAGCAGACAGGGCACTCGAGGGTGTGTGCTGGAGCCCCTGGACCAGTGGTGAACGCCGGTGGTGAGGCAGAGCGGCAGCATCACGATGTAGGCGTGCTCTACAAGGCATGACCCTGTCCGCGCAGGGTTATGACATCATGGAGGAGATGTACAGCCCCAAGTCGGCAGCCAGCAACTTCCTGCATGAGCTGTGCGAAGCGCGGCAGAAGAACCTGGACCCCTTCATGCAGCAGGTGTACACATGCAGTATTCACATCCAGCTTTACACACCAACCAGGCAACGCATGCTGTGCTTCCGGTGCAGCACTCCTTTGCCCCCGTGCGACCATGGCAGGTGTGGGCTCTGCAGATTTCAGCCATCTTCACAGAGCAGCAGGCAGCAGCAGCGGGCGGCGGCCCTGTGCCGCAGCAGATTGCGCGCCGAATGGACGGCGCGCTGCTGGCGGTGGGCGCCCTGAGCGACATCCTGAAGCACAAGGTGAGCATTGTGTTCACCCGCACAATGCCACTGACATACTGTGTTGCTTGGGCCTGTCGAATGCTGCACCTACTCATCATGCTCTTTTACTGCACCAGCATTACGGTCGGCCCACTGCACGCATATGTCACTACTTTGCAGGAGAACTACAAGAAGTCGCTAGAGGGGATGCTCATGACGCACGTGCTGCCGCTCTTCCAGTCATCCCACGGCCACCTGCGTGCCAAGGCTGCCTGGGTGACCGCTGCTCCTATATGCTATGCCTGCTGGAACTCCGATAACTAGCATGAAGTCAATGATATGCCAGTGTCTAGCCTGGCAAGGCAGTACCAGCACCTGGACTGACGCTCCTGGGATACAGGTGGCTGGCACCTATGCCGACATCAAGTTTGCGCACGGCGGTCACGGCGCTGGACAGAATTTCTCAGCGCTGTTTCGGTGCGTGGTGGCGGCGCTCAACGATTCAGAGTTGCCGGTGAGATGATCCGCTGCCTGCATAGGCTAGCAGCAGATGCCCTGCAGGCTTGTAAAGCCACAACAGTTGGTAGGCGGCTTGCACTAATGACATCTGCATACATGCAGTGTCGTTTGCATTATCAATCAAATCAAATACATACCTTGACAGGTGCGGGTAGATGCCGTGATGGCTGCACGCAGCTTCATCGATGCCTACAGTGAGGAGGCTGTGGGCGAGATCAAGAGCATCATACCTGCGCTGCTAGACCAGATATTCAAGCTTATGGCGGAGGTGAGCCTGATCGCAGCCCTTTGCCTGGGTACTGACTGCATGCCACTGAATTGTGCGGCCTCTGTACGCTGTTATCTGCTCTGCTCTGCAGCACAATACGTTGAATTATCTGCTCTGCTTTGCGGCACAGTACGTTGAGATCTGCACAAAGTGGCTGGCGTCTGAATGAAACCCTGGTGTGGCAGGTGGACAACGAGGACCTGGTGCTGACGCTCGAGGCGATCGTCGAGAAGTTCGAGGACGAGATGGCGCCCTTCGCCGTGGGCCTCACCCAGCACCTGGCAGCCGCCTTCTGGCGCGCCACCGCAGCAGAGGTACACACATGTGCACATACAGCTGTGACCGATCATGAGCGGTGGGTTCGTATGCGTTGCAGTTGCCAATCAAGGTGTGGCGGGGGTGCTGTTGCCGAGGCAGCCTCAGGAGCAGCTGCCTTCGATGGAACAGAGCACAGAGCAGGGTTGCATGGGAAGCTAAGCACGCATCACTGACTCGACGTCACCGGACTTGCTTATGTGCCTGCAACTTACGGACAGGAGGAAGCAGAAAACGAGGACGATGGCTTAGGCGCCTACAACGTGCTGCGCACGCTGGCCACTGTCCTGGAGTCCGTGTCTTCGCAGCCATCTCTGTTTGCTGAGGTGGGCTGCGCACGCGTCATGGCAGCACATTCCCCGAACTACAGCGCATGCTTTGCACTTTCGTCACATGCTGTACACCGCCAGCCAGTCCAGACTTCACTCAGCTCTCAGTGGCTTCGCATGCACTGCTGATCTCATGGGGCTCTGACTGCAGTTGGAGGGTATCCTCTTCCCCATCATGCAGCGCATGATCAGCCAGGATGGGCAGGACGTATTTGAGGAGGTGCGCCTGCCTGTCACAATCTTTCTGGGGCTTGTTGGTGTCTCGTGTGTAACTCCTTCGACCCTCTTGCACTGTAAGCCGCTTCCTCCTGTGCTCTGTGCATGTCTGGTGTTGCTGGTGGTCACATGAACAGTCAACACAAAGGAATGGCGACCTAACTGCAGGTGCTGGAGCTGCTGGCATACTTCACATACTGCTCGCCGACAATCAGCCCGCAGCTGTGGAGCCTGTGGCCACAGATCGTTGCAGCCCTCAACGGCTGGGCCGTCGACTTCTTCGAGAATGTGAGCCGCGACCCAGTGCATGCTTCCTTGCATCTGGTCCAGGGTGTTGCTGGTCTCACGGCCTGCTTGTGCATGAGTTGCAGCCCCGGGGACACCCAGTGATGATGATACAGGAGGTTGAAAAAACAAGGTTGCCCATGTGCGACGTGTCATCCTTGCTTTCAGGTGTTGGTGGTGTTGGACAACTTCATCTCTCGCGGCACAGATGTCTTCCTGACCTGCAAGCAGCCCGACTACCTTGCTTCAGTCAATCAGGTGCATGCATGACTTGACAACCCCACAAAGGCTCTGTCGTTGACTGAGATTTGTTTGATGCCATCATATCACGCTGGACCTCAGGCTGTCTTTCATGCGACACGCTGTTGTGCTGCTTACAGATTGCAGAAAAGTTCTTAAGTGCAAGCCCGGAGGACTTTGAGGAAGCGGACATCATCCATGCACCCAAACTCATGGAGGTACGACGAGTGTGGTTGTCCAGACTCAAGTTTTGTTGCTCGGTACCCAGGCTGTCTTGCCTTGTTCGGCTGGTCGTTATTCAGGTCATCATGGTCTGGCGCTGGGATAACACACGCTGTGGTGTGGGGCTGAGGTCGTCCACTGCTGCCGTTCGCGTGTAGGTGGTGCTGCAGAACTGCCGGGGACGTGTGGACCCAGTCGTTGCGCCCTACCTGCAGCTGGCGCTCCAGCGCTACGGCTCAGCGCGCAAGAAGTTGCTGCAGGTAAGCACGCTCCAGAGATCTTTGTTGCTCCTCGTCTGATGCAGATCGGTTGGCGGGTGCACTGTTGCACTGTTAACGGTGGCTGGCAGAAGGTAGCCTGCGCTGACAAGAGGGTGTCACGTACAGACCAATGTATTGTGATGCACAGGACCTGCTGCTGAACGTGGTGGCGAGCGCCTTCTACTACAACGCGGGGCTTGCCATGGGGGCGCTGCGGCAGGCGGGCGCTGTGCAGCACGCCTTTGCCGCCTGGCTGGGCGGCATCAACGCAAACGGCAAGCACTTCAGGCGCCTGTACGACAAGAAGGCAAGGCTTTGCAGTCTACCTTCCCTGCGTCCCGTTCAGTCCTCCTGCAGGACACGCAGTACAAAGCTGACATGCTGCTGCTGACTGACTGCATGCTAATGTGCTTCGACTGTGATTAAGTATATCCCAATAATGCGCCTAGTCGGCAATGGTCAGTTGGCGGTGCATAGTGTAACGGGCCTTCAGGAGCGAAAGTCGAACACATATGCATGCAGGTGCAAGTGCTGGGGCTGCTGGCAGTGCTGGCCCTCCCAGACGCAGAACTGCCACCAGAGGTTGCTGCTGGGGCGCATGACATCCTTGTGGCGATCGTCAAACTTTTGTCGGCCTACAGGGACCAGCAGGTGACTGATCCTGCTGCTTGGCAGTCTGCCTGTTGCAACATGGTCAGCGGCGCCGTTCTCTGGGCTTCTGTCAGAGTCTGAAGCAGGCCTCTGGCGCCACCTGCTCTGCTGTAGTGAAGCAGTACTCCCGAGCTTTGAACCCCCATGCTGGCAGGCTCTTGAGGAGCTTGAAAACGGCAGCGACGCTGAAAGCGTGGAGGACAGCGAGGTCGACTCTGACGAGGGCGAGGATGTCGACTTTGACGAGGTGCAGCCTGTGTGCTCGTCGCAACACAACCATGTGGCAGACCGAGCTGCAGGCGACCCACGTGCTGCACTGCTGTTCTACCTATTAGGTTGAAATTGCCACGCAAAGCATACATCAGTTGAACGGGCAAAGACTGTGTGTCTGCCAAAACTGTCAGCCGTCTGCCATCGTGCAGATCGATGAGGCAGAGCAGCAGCCCGCCAACGGCGGCCTGGCGGACGACGAGGACGAGACGGAGGGCGGCGACGAGGCGTACATGGAGCGCCTCGCCCGCATCCGGGAGCGCATCAAGGTGCGCCGCCACCGGAAACGTTCTCAGCGACCTCTATGGCCGTAGCATTGCATGTTTCAGCCTAGGAAGTGCTGTGATGGAACGCCACGTTGCTGTCATCCGCCGCGAGTGATAGTGCTTGTAGTTCCTCGTCATGCTTGGGGCGCTACTTCGGTGCGCTGCGTACCATGAGGTGTACGTGCAGCTCGGTCACCAGCTGATCGCGTCATGCATGTCCAGGCGGGCAACCACGACGAGAGCGACGACGACTCGGAGTGGACAGAGGACGAGGAGGTGTCCACGCCGGTGGACCCGGTGGACCCCTTCATCGCATTCTCCGACGCCGTGCGCCACCTGCAGTCCGCCCACCCCGCCCGCTTCCAGGTGCCGCCCTTCGACTTCCGTAAGCAGGCAGGCAGAAGCCTGCTGTTTTGCAGGCAGGGTTTTCAGTCGACTGCTCCGATTGCATCCTGCGATATAACATGCTGCTGACCGCGCCGCGGGTGGCGGTGTGCAGTGGTAGCCCTGATGCAGCTAACAAACCAACCATGCAATTGCTGTATTCATCCTGCAGGGCTTAGCATCTGGGCAGGGCCAGGAGCAGGTGGCTGCCGTGCAGGCGCTGCTACAGCACGCAGAAAAGGTGCGGGAGAAGAAGGCAGCCGAGGCGGCAGCAGTGCAGCAAAAGATCGCGTCATGACAGTGGGCGTAAGTGTTGTGCTGGTTGCCGCTCTCCTCTCAGCTATAGCATAGGCGACAGTTCACTAGTATGTCTGGATCTGTGTAGTACGACGTGAAGCTGGTTTGCAACATAGACATGATGAATTGTCACAGAAGGTCATTGGTTGCAAGTGTTGGTGCCGGCTTCAGATTCTCAATCATCTGTGCCCTCTGTCAATCAGGTGCATGGCATCTTGTCAGCGAGACGTGGTCAGTCAGACTCCATGTGTTTCACGGCAATGCTGACAGCGCGATCTGTCTGCCTGCTGCTATCAGACTTCGTTCGAACACAGTGCCACCTTGTCTAAGAATGGGTGAGCTGCGGCAGGCTGCAACTGCACCCACACCACAGCGTCTGTTGACCGAAGAATGAGGCAAAACCCTGGAATATGTTACATGGTCCGCTAGCCATCGTGATGTTGCACCGGCATCGTGGGCGCACATCTCCAAGCTGCACTGGCGCCTAGCGCAGCGGCTGGGACTGCGCCAAATGATGCGGTGTGCTGCGAGCGGCTGTGGCCCCGCCACCGGCTGAGAGCAGGTCAGGCCGTCAGCCGGTGAACGTGGACTCCGAGCGCGGCATGGAGGTGCCCTCGTACAGCGTCAGACAGTGCCGGTGCAGCGCCTCTGCCGTCTGCACAAAGGTCTCTGCATGCCCCTTTGCCTCTGCGCCTGCACGGAACAACAACTGCCATCAGGGCGATCATCCTGATGGCTGCCTGTTGGCACCCTGGCCAACCAGCCACAGGCGAGTTATTGCCTGGCTGCAACACTGCTTAGTACGGTGCATGGAGGCGGACAGAGCGGTCACCAGTCTCGCCCAAGCTCTTCAGGAAGTTTTCCCGTGTCGGCAGCGTGTACATGCCCGCCTTCACAGCTGTCCGTACGACAAAGGTGTGGATGCCCGCCATCGTCCTGCGTTTGATGTTGCAGTGCGGCTGATGCAAGATGCAGTTAGCGCTAACGAACGAAAGCTGAAATGGCAGTACCATTGGCTGAGCACCGAGATCACATGCCGGCTTGGGACTGCAGGTTGCAAGAAGAGCTTGCCTGTTGTAAGCGTCATAGCAGGCATTGTGCAGCGTCATCTTAGGGTCGCTAGCCAGGTTGGCCATGAGCACCTATACAGTTGGCGTCATGCACGTTGGAAGGCGTTTCCGGAAAGGCAAGAACGGGCATGCGACCACAACGCTTTCAGTATGCAGCTTGCATGTTGCCCATTCAGGAGCCAGCCCAAGAGATGCCAGAGGCTGGGTGTGACGCACTTTAATGAACTCGACCGCGGACAACAGCCTGTGCAGGTTGCGTGCAGTGCTGTTCTTCGCCGTGACTGTGCCAGCCTGCAAACGTGAAGGTTCGTGACTGGCTGCATTAACCACATCTCATTGCTTGCAGCTGGGGTAACCTACCACTGCGATCAGCATGCAGCACAACACTGCCAGGCACCTTTTTGCAATGCGACACCACTTCATTGAGGGTCGGCTGCTCTGCCTTTGCTTTGACCAGCGTGTCCACCTGTGATGAGTGACACTTGCTTCTGCGCAAAACCCTAGGCTTCAGCAGTGCGCATGTGAGAAAAGCGCTGCATACAGATGTCAGCAATCATGTCCCACCTTGCCACTCATCTCCTGCTTTGCAAACTGGAAAAACATGCCTGCATCACATGTGTGACACTGATAGCAGCAAAGGTGGATGCGGTGTGACACATGAACAGCGGTTGCTCATGTCAGAATCTGGCATACGGTATACTTGATGGCCATATAACGGCACTAACATACAGCGAAACATCTGATATGTAGTCCGTGAGAACGTGAGGAAGAATGCAGCCAGACGATCGCACCCAGGTGGTCAAACACCGGAAGGATGAGGGCCATGGCTTCGCAGAAACCTTCAGTCTTCAACTGGGTATCCTGCTGCAGCCGCGTGAACCTTTCGGCTAGCGTTGGCAGGAATGGAGCAGCTGCCATCTGTTCTGCTGTGGGTTCGGCCGTAGCCATGACTTGAATAGACCAAGTGGAGCAAACTGCCAAGCTGAGGTGTGTTCCCCGATATGATCAACGACGCAACGTGCAAAGAGCTGCAAGCTGATACTCCAAATGGCGTGAGGCCCCGGTGGCTGTGAGTTTGTTGCAACTGGTGACTGCAGCTTCCTGTCGCGATCTCGCGAACGTCTGGCATCATGTACGGGACCGTTCCTAAAGCTACACCATGTTATGGGGCCGACAAACAGGTTGGCCCGGGGGATGTCACCTCAAAAGCTGGCTGCGCATGCTTGACTGCGCCCACTGTGTTCTTGGCGAAAGTACATTATTGTCGAAATCACATCAATATGTCGAACGAATATGATGACGAGGACGAGGAGGGTCCTCCCAGCCACTGGGGTGCAGAGGTGAAGGATGGGAAGCCAGTGCCATATGTGCCACCACCTCTGGACGCTAAGCTCCATCTCAGCCAGGTGATTAGCGTCAGGAATACCACTATAGCTCGACGACGATCACGCATCAAATCAAAAGCGCTTGAAGCAAGTGATGCCAGCATATTCACAGGCACTCTCGGAACGCCCAAGTCCGGCGGCTGGGCCCCGAACGAGCTCCCCGTGCTTTTACGCGCTCTGCTGGTGATGCATCTCAGCGCCTGATGCTGCTGCACCCGCTGCAGGTGTGTATGGGCCCCGGCACGAGGGAGGGTGCGCGGGCGTACCTCCGCAGCAAGGTGCAGGAGGGGCCAGCGCTGGTGATCGCGTCGCTGCGGGAGGGCACCTGCGAGAACGTGTCGGTCGACCTCGTGTATGATGAGTACACAGAGTGAGTGTGCTGCAGGATGATCACTTGTTGAATCTGCCAGCACCCTTTGCATGCACGGCAGCACCCGCACCTGCATGCATGCTGCAGCAACAAGCAAGCTAACGGCGCTTCGCTATCCTCCTGCATAGGTTCAGCGTGGAGGGCGATGCGCCTCTCCACATCAGCGGTGGGTAGTGCACATGACTGCTGGTCATGTTCCACAGCGTCTTGGGTAGTGTGGCATCCGCTAGCCCAGGATATATGTTGTCGAGGTTAGCAGGTGGCTGTAACTTCTGCAGGATATTTCATGTACATGGCAGACGAGGCAGATGATGAGGGCCCTGACGGGTACGGTGAGGAGGGTGAGGAGGATGACAGCGATGAAGAGATGACACCACAGGTCGGCTGCTGTTTGGTGGTTGTTTGCAGCTGTAATTGCGGCCATACTCATGCTCGGAGTGATCACCTTCATTGCTGTGACACTACCACAGAGGCCAGGCCATCAAAATGCAGCTGAGCTTGCAGATCAGTGACCTGAGTGCCTTGCAACCCACAGCAAATGGCGGCGCTGCGGAAAATGTTCGCACAGGGCGGCGGCGCTGCTCCAGAGGACGACAGCGATGAGGATGACGAGGATGATGATGATGACGATGATGATGACGTGCGCACTTCTTGGTCTTCCTCTTGTCAAATTATCACATCTAGGCTTTGGCCACAGAGGGTCACCTGCTGTGATCAACTGCACTGGTGTACCACAGGTGCTGCACCCAGGCGGCGCACTAGTGCTTTGTCAAGTGCTACGTGTGCAGTACACCGCCTCATGCTCAGCATCAGCAAAACTTGAGACAGTGTCTCCTTTGGGCGGCAGGCGCCTCGGCTGATTCCCATGGATGCGAAGGGTGTCGATGAGGACACGGACGATGAGGATGATGAGGAGGACGATGATGATGACGAGGAGGGCGACAATGATGATGAGTACTCAGACGAGGAGGTCGATGATGAGGCTGTGATGGCGGCTGCGGTCGCCCACAGGGAAAGCACGGTGCGCCTCGCTCACTTGCCACTACATGCCTTCATGTAGCCTGTATACAGGAGGTGCAGCATCTCTCTGCGTTGCTGCATGATGTCATGATGTGAAGCTTTACGGCCTGGCTGCAAGGTTCCATGGCAACGGCGGGTGCAGGTCGTAATAGAGGAGATCCTCCCAGCAGAGGCAGACCCAGTGGAATCGGCAATGCAGAAGCGCAAGGCGGACGCTGCTGCGATGGAGCGGCCGCAGAGCAGCAGCAAGAAGTCGAAGAAGCAGGCAGAGCAGCGGCAGCAGGAGCAGGATGCGGCAGCGGCAGACGCTGCGCTGGCAGCGGGCAACATCGGCGCTGCGCCGGCCTCCAGCCAGCCCAAGTCCAAGGCAGACAAGGCAGCGCAGAAGGCGGCCGCCAAGGCGGTGGACAAGGCAGCAGCGGCGGCTCAGCCAGCTGGTGCCAAGGGCAGCAAGGGCGAGACACCCTCCAGGTAGCACGTGTTATCCTCGGTCGGTTGTAGCATCGATGGTGGCTCCCCTTATGGAGGCGTGCAAATGTACATTAATGTACGAGACATGCAATCTCCTTGTACGAAAACAGCCTCCATGCGCCATTTCAACCGGGCATTCGACTCTTCCGGGACATGACATGCCATCAACAGCTGTGCTGTGAATTTGCCACCAGGTCAGCACCAGCAGCGCAGACGCCAACGTCGACCAAGGCGATGGCGACAGAGCACAAGGATGGCGGCACTCCATCAGTCAGCCAGCCCGCAGGTCACCTGTGCAAGTTGGCAGCAGCAGCAAAAGCGTTTGCTGCTGAAGGCAAAGAGGCTCAAGTGAGTGTTGTCGTACAGATCAAAGGTTGTGAACGTTGGTCGATTTAGTGTGCAACCCTTTGGCTGCTGCAGGCAGCGCTGCAAAGAGCGCCAAAAAGGGCGTGCGTGCGTTCCCAAATGGCTTGAAGATCGAGAATGTCTCGATGGGCCAGCCGGATGGCAAGCTTGCCAAGGCCGGCAAGCGGGTGCGATATTGCCCACATTGCAGGATCAATGGCATTGCTGATGTTGTCAATCAAAATGTAAATGGATTGGTCATAACGCACAGGTAAAGATGAAGTACGTGGGGCGGCTGGCATCAAATGGAAAGATGTTTGACCAGACCAGGGGCAACAAGCCCTTCAGTTTCAGGCTAGGTGCGCATGGCCTAGTGTGCATGGGCCTGGCATCCTCGAGTATGCCAAAGTCGGCTTGCTCAACATGTGCATCATTGCTGCAATCCCTGCACTCGATGTCTTTCATGTGACTGTATGATGCAGGGGTGGGGGAAGTCATCTCGGGGTGGGACAAGGGGATTGAGGGAATGCGCGTCGGCGACAAGCGGAAGCTGACCATCCCGCCGTCCATGGTGCAGTCCCCTGAGGAGCAACTGGGCATCATTTGACTTGCCACCTGTTGCACGGCCATGTTGGTTGTCCTGCACGGGGTTCGTATACGGAAAAATTGCAAACTGTATCACGTGCATCGGATGCAGGGATACGGTGCATCCGGGGCCCCGCCGGACATTCCGGGCAACGCCACGCTGGTATGGACTCCTCTTGCCAGCTTGGCTGCTTCGTGTCTGCACCCTCAGTGTCCTGCATGCAACGCTGAGCAATACGGTGATGGGGTTGTCAATGTCGGTGCAGGTGTTTGACGTGGAGCTGGTAAACGTCATGTGAGCGTCGCTAGCAGAGGCACAGCAGTGAGGGAGCTGAGTTTCTAGTCGTGTGGCATGGTCAGCCAAAGAAACGTAGAAGTTGTCTGTGAAACCACAATCTTTTGCAACTCAAAAGCTCTCCTGGTGGTTCCAAACCTGAGTGTAGGGCGACCAGAAGCTAGCAAAGCTGCATGACCACCTATCACCTATGCAACTGCCAAAACTGTGTCGGCTGAGCGTGCTGCCCAGTGACGGTCCACCATCCTCAGAAGAGCCCGCCCTTAGATGTGGCTGTCCTGATGATCTGCAATAGAGCTGAGCCCACGACCACAAACAGGAAGAAGCCCAGCAAGATCGGGCCTACGCCCAGCTTCTCTGCTTTCTTGTTCAGCTCCACCTTCCCCCGCTTCAGGATGTTCCCGTGGTACCGCTCGCTCTTAGCGTTTGCCACCCGCTTGGAGGTCACCATGTTTGCACGGCGATACCAAAGGCAGGGAGGCAGCCTTGACCGCGCGAATGCCTGATGTAATCGTCTCGGGGTGCCGAACCGACTTTGCAGTTACAGGCGAGTCGCACAATGGCTACGATACGCCTGTTACAGGCTGTGGCAACCCTGAGATACTGTCCAAAGTCAATGTTAGCAACCACCACACTTTGTGCGCCGATTGGCTGATGCGCATGGGACATGGAAGCAGCTGGAGGCCATGTGCATCCCGCTTCCCGATAGCGTTGAACCCTGGCTTTCAGTTTCGATCGCTTGAGGCCCGCGTTTGATGTGATGCCGTACATGCCCATTGCCGTGCTAGGTTGATCAGCCACTTGTACAACATGAGTCGGGGTCTGCTGAGGCTGTTGCCTCGCCTTGCGAGCGCCGGCGCAGTTGCAGGTGGCGATCTGGGTGCTGCAGCTTCAATTTTCGGTCGCGGTCTGGGCGCCGTTGCAGCCCGGAGCTTTGCCAGCGATGCAGACCTCCTGAAGACACCCCTGTTTGATTTGCATGTTGAGCAGGGTGGTGCGTACAAGACTCCAATTCTGCCATCTGGCGCATGCATGGCCTGCGCTCGATACGCATGATCGATCTCTTTGCAGGGCAATAGGGGCCGAGTGCATCAGTGTCAACAACTTTCAACCCAATCGAGCGATCTAAATGCTTCATGGGTTGATCGCACGCTGTTTTGGATGGCACAGGCAAGATGGTGCCGTTTGCCGGATGGTCCATGCCGATCCAGTACAAGGATTCGATCATGGATGCCACGAAGCACTGCCGCGAGCACGCATCGCTGTTCGATGTCTCGCACATGTGCGGCGTAACGCTGAAGGTGCGAATGGCCCTCGGCGTGCGACATGCAAGAGCGGTCCGCCTGAGGCGACACTATGTGCCCGCATGGCATGGCAGTGATTGCCTTTCTGGTGGATGTGCACAGGGCAAGGATGCGGTCCCATTCTTGGAGCAGCTGGTTGTAGGCGACATCGCTGGGATACCCAATGGCTCTGGGTCGCTCAGTATGTTCACTAACGAGAAGGGCGGCATCATCGATGACACCGTGGTCACCAAGGTGCGGTGCGAGCACGGCAGCCCAGGCATCAAGCTAGTCTCGACGCAAGTCATGACGAAGTCACGCGGATTCAGAATGACCAGATCAGCCTCCTGGAGGTGTCACAAGACATCCTCGCATCAATCATGACACGCAGGTGGCGGACGATGAAATCTACCTGGTGGTCAATGCTGGCTGCCGGGAAAAGGACATCTCCCACATGCAGAAGCATCTTGACGCCTACAGCGTGAGCAACTACTAGTTGCTGCACCACTGTCCAGCTTGTAACATTTTGGTACAAGACAATCGTCCAGCTCACAGCTGTCAGAACCGGCGAAGTCTCCAGCTACTACAGAGCCTGCTGACCAATGTCACAAACGTGCCACAGGGCAGATGCGAGCTGGTCGTGCACGACGACAGGGCGCTGCTGGCGCTACAGGGGCCCTCTGCCGTCAAGGTGCACGCAGCTTCTGCTCATGGTGGCCAGACGCTGTCAACCTGATTTCTAGAACTTGAATAAACCTGCGTCCTGTCAAACCTATTGTCTCTGGTGATTTGCGCTCGATCTCACTCACTGGTGAGTCACGATATGAATTAATCTGCACATGCAAGTTTGAGAGCCTCGCATTTAGTGTTGCCGCCTGTCTCCCCCTGTAGGTGCTCCAGCCATTGGTGGACTTGGACCTGTCCAATGTCTACTTCAGCGATTTCCACAAGCTGGACATCAATGGCATTCCCTCCTACCTGACTCGCACAGGGTGCGTGCCATGTAGCTGCTGCAACGCAGTGTCAGCGCTACCAAAGCCCGGTGATACCCGCCACTTAAATGCTGACCTGAACTTTGTAGCGTGTTCCTGCCACCCACTCAGCCGCGAACGGGTCGTGCAGTGTCTTGAGGCGTATAGGGCTGCACAGTGGCTCATCAAAGGGAGGCTGGGAGGCTGCAGGGCACTGTGATGCTGCCTGCTTTGCAGGCAGGCAAACAGTATGCAGCAACGTGGCAGTGGCAACTGCGCGTGTGTGTTGTGCAGGTACACAGGCGAGGACGGCTTTGAGCTGTCGGTGCCACATGACAAGGCGCTGGAGCTGACGCGGGAGCTGCTGAAGAGCGATGAGGTGCGCATGTGCGGCCTTGGCGCCCGCGACTCGCTGCGCCTGGAGGCTGGGCTCTGCCTGTACGGTGCGTGTGCATCTGTGATTCTACGATGCTGGAGTGTACGGGCGTCCTGTGCAGTGCTGTTGGCATACCGTCAGGCGTGCCTCGGTGATGGTCGGTTGTCATTGCTGCTCATTGCTCATCATGCATGTGGCTGCGAGTGTGTGATGCCAATACACGTCGTTGGAAGCATGTCTGAGGTCGCTGACATGATGAATATGTTGGGTTTTCTCAGGCAATGACCTGACAGACGACATCTCCCCGGTGGAGGCTGGGCTCAAGTGGGCCATCGGCAAGAACCGGCGGGAGAAGTGCGACTTCCTGGGTGGCGAGGTGTGGTGGAAACCTGTCGTGTGCATTCGTTCCTTGATCCTTGTTTGCAAGCTGCACACTGCTGCTATCCCTCATGTTGCATGCACCTGACCACCTGCACCCTGCACATAGTCATTGACGCGGGCCACAGGGTCAAGCATGCAAAGGCGTCATGAACGATCGACCAGCTAGTGCAGAGAAAGGGATCCGACAACAGGGTCGGCAACAGCAGCGCTGCATGAGTCTGCAGGTCATCAAGCGGCAGCTGGAGGAGGGTGTGGAGCGGCGGCGTGTGGGCCTCATCTCCACGGGCGCCCCCGCCCGCCAGCACAGCGACATCCTCACCGAGGACGGCCAGAAGGTGCAGTCTCCAGAGCGGTGCACGCTTCAGAGCAGTGCACGCCAGCTGTGCATGGTGTCTTGACGTGCTGATTTGCGCCTGCCATGTACAAGCTCCGAAAGCCTCTGTTGGATGTAGTACTCATGGGTGATATCTTTCTGCAGATCGGCGAGATCTCCAGCGGAGCGTTCAGCCCGTGCCTGAAGAAGAACATCGCCATGGGTTACGTGGAGAAGGGCCACGGCAAGGCAGGCAGCAAGCTCAAGGTATGTCCTTTCCCGGGTGGTTTATTTTTACAGAGGACGCTGTTCAACATTTGCTCATCTAGGTCATGAATGTGAACATGCGGCACCCCTGAGACGCAATGTCACCAAGCTGTGTCAACCCTAATAGGTGGTGGTGCGCGGCAAGGAGAACGACGCTGAGGTCACCAAGATGCCCTTCGTGCCAAACACATACTACCGGAAGGGCAAGTAGGCCCGAGACCCCCGACTACGACTGAGCCCCGACTACGACTGCAGGCCCTTCAGCCGCTCAACCACTCAGCCAGCATTGCAATGCTATCCGTTTCAGAGTGCGCTTAATGTCACAGACGACAATGCAAAGGCTGTAAGATCAGCAGGTGTCAGTGCTGCTGACATGTTTCCTCTTCTTTGCACGACTGCCTGCACTGGTTTTGAGTTTCAGTCCAGCCTTGGCGGCTTCGACCGATACATCCGGCTTGCTACCCTTGTCTATGCGCAGCCGTGACGGAGCCTTGCCATCCAGCTCTATGCAATTCAAGTGAGGCAACGTCCCAGCAGCCTTCTCCGGCAGATGCAGCAGTGCAGCTGTGCGCTTCAACTTGAACCTGGCAGGCCCCGCCGAGCCACTGTTGATGTACCATACGTCGTTGCTGCGGCAGTCTCCGTATACATGGCTGTGCCCAAAGATGACGATGTCCGGCTGATGTTCAGTCACAAGCAATTTTGCCATCGATGAGTCTGCAGACAGACATCAGCTGCCATTGTCGTCCAGGACATCCACAGTGTTGCCTGATATACCGCCAGGGAACATTGACATGGCACGGCATGGATGCAGAGTGCAGAGGCGCCACCTTTGGGTGGCATGCCACAGATGTGTGTCATGAGAATGCGCCAGCCGTTCACACTGAGCACCTGCACCTCTGGCAGCTCCTCCATGCTGGCAGAGTCGTCAACATTGCCCCTGATGATCCACAGCACCATTAGCTCTTGCAAGAATGGACCATGGCCCGCCTTGCGCAGATCGTGCATCGCAACAGCAGCACAGATGCCCTGCACGCCTGACTGCTGTCACTGGGGCAACCTCCTGTAGCTTAGCCAGCACCTCTGCACAGAGCCCATCCAAGACATTGGCGCATGCAACATTGACATGTGGATACAGTATCAGCTATGCGTGATACGATGAGCTGTGATTGTAAGAGTCACATTTCCCACAAGATGGCTCACCTGCATGCATGCCATGGTGGCCCACATCACCCGCGTGCAGGATCATGGCTACCCCACGCAGCGCCACAGCAAGCTGGGGATCGAAGACCCCGTGAGTGTCTGACACCAGGCCCACAACAACCGTCATGCATGAAGATGAGCGTTGCTGCACCACTCAGAAGATCGAGCAGATGCAGGCCTGCAGTGCCAGCAACATGTGGCGCACGTACGGCTGGCCGAGCGAGGATTCGACCAGGCAAAGCAGAGAGCATACACAATCAATACTGTCAAGGTGAGTGACGAAGATGGAAATAGACGCGAAGAACCGAGGCGCATATGTCTGTTGATGTTGCACAACATCGGTTGAGGCACGTGCATGCATGGTGCAGATCATCAATGCACCATGTCAATCGTCTCCATAGTAGGGTTGCACCATGCGTTAGCTGCCATTCGCAGCTCGTGAAGCGTGCAAACTTGATTTGCTTGACTGAAGGGGGTTCTGTCATGCTAGACTCCAAGCATAGTTTGGTTGCACCTGTGCAATCCAGGCCATGTAGAGGGCTATTTCAGCACCGCACAAGGCCGCCAATCCGGTCTCAGAAGATGCGCATTCTGCAGTGCTCAGCGATAGACTCCGATGATCATGATAGCCAGCAACGAACAGCCTGCAGCAGGTAGATATTGATGTCCAACATTTGCGGCGCCAGCTCTGGCTCAGGTGCAACAAGACCTGTTACATACGCTGTTGTTGCTGGCCTGCTTGCACTATTCTATGCCCTTTTCCCAGGCGGATGCTGGTCGGCATCGGCGCCAGCGTGCTGGCTGCAGCGAAGGGAGCACATGCAGCAGAAATTCCGCCACCGCCGCAGGTTGGGGCCTGCGCCGATTGCATAGGTGCGTTTCACGATGCGATATCAGGGTCGCAGACCTTCTGCAGCATTCGGCATGCCCGGTTAGCATGATGGCTGCAGGCGCTTCCGGCAGATGCTGATTGCATCCGGTCCTGCATGCTCAGGGGAGAGTGAGACGACCTTGAACGTGTGCGACGAAGAGGCAGTGTCCTGCGCAAGCACGCAGAACGACGACGAAGCGCACTTCCTTGCGCCATGGTGCTTGGACCTATGCAATCAGATCGTGCTCTTAGTGCACCATGCTGAATGTGCCATGACCGCAACACTGCCGCTCCTCAGGTTGTGTTCTGACGAGCAGGTCGTATGATGGTGGACGTGAGGCAGCGGTCAGCAGGCTCATTGAAGTTGCCTCAGGTGCATTCATGTGCATTTGCATGCACTCACATGCCGCCTTTGACAGTTGACATCGCCTGGAGTCGCTGGATGGTTCGCCGGTCACAGTCTCACTGTCACTGTGCAGGCGGCGTCTACAGCGCAGGGATGTCTAATGAACCTCTGGGCATCAGCCGCTCCTCTGCAGCTGGGTACATATTGGGTGGTGTCGCCAATGTACTCCAAGGTGATCTACCATCGGTGCCCCATCAGCACAGCAATTGGATGTGAACCAGGGTGGCAGCTATACTCCAGCATGCATACTCGTGCATGCACAGCCCTTATAATGCAAAGTGTTCCGGGTTACATGTGTGGCCTTGCAAGCCTGCTGCGGGGGTGTCTGCAGGCAAGCCGCCCCCAGAAAAGCCAGAGCGTGCGCAGGGGAGAGAGCCGCTGCGCTTTGATGGCGTGCCTGCGGACCGGCACACCACAGGTGGGAGTGTATGTCTCGGCAAACCCAGCAGAGGTGGTGTGGCTGATGCACAGGGTGAGCACGGTTCACTTATGCAAAGCGCATGCAGGTGAGGGCGCCGAGTATGTGCGCCTGACATTTGGGACAGCCGGCGGCGCCGCCACAGAGGTGGACGACCCGTCCACCGTCATCGATGCAGAGTTCCTCTTTCTGAAGGGTGTGCTGCTGCAATGATCTGCAATGCAAGGCGTCGTGCTGCTGCTGGCGACTGTGGGGTCACGCATTGGTGCCATTGATGGTGTCCTAGTGTGTGTCAGAGCATGCTGTTGTAAGGGATCGGCTTATGTTACAGATGACAACATCGTGGTGCTGCGGGCGGCATCGCGAGCGCCCCCACCGCGGGCGCAGGGTAGCCTGTCGCTGTCCTTCAGCAAGGGCTTCGTCTTTGATGCCAATGCTGCCAACAAACTCCTTGAGCGCCTGCGCAAGGTGCGCCTGCGGTGGAGGCAATGTAAGTGCCTGGCATCAGCATGATGCAAGCTGATCTTGCCTGAAGCCGTTCAGGAACAGCTTTCTTGGTGCAGGCCCTCAGATGGGAGGTGACTCCTGTCATCACAGGTAACCGATTGTTTGGCGCCTTGTCACTCGCATCTTATATGCCAGCTGCATGTTGCCTATCTCCAGCAGCCAATGAGATGCCACTCAGCATGCAGATTTCGACCCTCGGTTCAATGGCAAGAAGCCGCTTTGGTTCGAGCGCCTGTACAAGGTGTGGGTTGAGGGTTGTTGAAGAACCTTGCACTGCTGCGCCTGCGCTTCCAAGCGTCCTTGCACCGAGTATACTGTTGGTTTTCTCTCTGCAGCCCTTCTTGCAAGGCGCTTACGGCTCAGACCAGCAGGATGATGACCAATCTGAGAGGCCACTGGTCGATGGGCAGCGTATGTAGAACAACAGCTGGTGCAGCCTATCACCACACGTTCAGGCATGGCTTGCAGCATGCGCAATTTTGACCATTTATCGAACCAGCCACGGATGCTGGTCAGTCAGCGTTGTAGGTATTGTGGGCATCCACTGCTCAAGACAGGCGACATCAGACTCCTATCACGCAACGCTGTGACTCCATTGCGCGCCCATCACAACGAGCGACAAGTCACTGTCAGTTTTGAATGAGGTTGTATCTGCCGGCTGGCAACGCAGCCAGCCATTGGCTGCCTGGTTAGCAGTTGCCCTGTAGGCTGAGTTGCATGTATGTGCACCGCGCGCGGCTGTAACTTGCCTGATGGGCCAAGCGACACTGCGATACCTACAGAACAAGATGCGCCAACATTCCTAATGCCAAACTGCAGCGTGCTGTCAGCTTGATTCAACATCAGAAGAGCACATAGTACCTGGGCTGGATCGACAGCTGTGTGGAACCCTGTTCTGACATCACGGCGGAAAATATGGCGGTGACAGCTCCGCCTGGACTCTGACGTCTGTCGCCAGGCAGCACAGGCGCCGTGCGTGAACTGCGTCATTGGATTGTAACACAGCAGCATGACAGCTTCGAAATCGCTCAGTGGCAGCTAGTTGCATTCGAGGCTTCGTGACGGTACATCGGGACCATGCTGGCCGCAGCGAGAAGGCAGCAGTCTGTTGCGTGCAGGAGCAGCTGAGTTTGTTTGGACGGGTCAGATTGCAAGACTATGCATCGTGACGCTCGTAGACAGAGGAGCGCAGGCCAGCCGCAATGGGGTGACGAAGGCGAGGCGCAGTCGGATGGGTCTGTGCGCCACAGGGCCGTCCTCCTAAACGGCCAGCGCTATTCGCTAGGCGAGTCCGAGACTGGCCTCGATGCACGCACGGCTGCCTGTGTGGTGACACTCGAGCATCTTGGGCCACCGACACTCTCGACGGGGTCGCGTGCAAGTGGCGCCGACTGTCGGACCCCACCTTCAGGTTAGATGTCAGCTAGGGCATCCTCCACTGCGCGGCCATCCAGACACCTGTTAATCAGCAACGGCGAGTTGGAAGAAGAGAATCGGCATTAGCAGGGCAATGGTTATGACCACTGACGGCCACTGCACGCAGTGCTGCCAGGCGCAGCTATAGAGCTCGACCTGCTCCATCCTCTTTCAACGGACATGTCCCATGGCTCCTGCTGAACTCTAGGGTCCAGTGGTTTGCCATCTGGTTGTTGTCTAAGCTGAGGACTAAGCAAGCAAGCTCTGGGTGTATGTAGGGGACACGTTGTACATGCAGCCGGCTGAGGAGGGCCTCCCGCTCTACATTGCCGAGCTGCTGGGCCTTGCAGAGGATGAACATGGCGGCATGTCGGCAGATGTCCGGTGCGTAGCGGGCATGTGTCAAGTCCAACGGCATAACCTGGCTGCTGCAACTGCGCCTTCCGTTTCTGACATGACGCTTCATATGCTCAGTGAATCAAGGGTGTGCACAGTTTTCGCCCAGTACGCTAGCTGTCAATGCGAAATGAGCACTGCTAAGATCTTGGTGCTGCTGTACGCGGCAAGCATGTCGCAGACATGCATCACGGCTTGATGAAGGAGGTTGGCAGGCAAGATGTCGGCGGCATGTGACAGCACTACTTACATTTGAAGTCAGGGTATTCAGGTGGTACTACCGGCCCCAGGAACTTGAGCTCAGTGATGGGCTGACTGCCGAGGACCGGGAGGTGTTCAAGAGCGATGAGGGTGGTACACACCCCGTGAACAGCGGTGCGAAGCGCAGACCTTGCACAGCCAGTGTTGCTGTTCAGGAGCAGTTGGCAAACCCCGCAATCAGCATTCCTGGTGGCATTGCAATGGCACACAAATCACAGTAACTGATGTAGCACCAAAGGACTGATGCGTACGCCTGTCAAACGTTGGGCAGTGGCGGGCAGGGCGCACGTGCTGTCGCCATCGAGCTACTGGCTGCGCTGCGCAGCAGATGCAGACCTGACGGATGTCTGGATGTGTTGCCGCCACTACGACACCAACACCCACCGCATCCGCTCACTGGACGCCTCAGGCGGCACAGCGACAGGGTCAGTAAGGACTGCATGAGGGTTCACCTGTTCAGCGACAACCTGCGGCACCTTCAACTCTGTCGCCCGCCCTGATGACACGCTGACGAGCTACAACAGCTCAATGCTGTTCATGCATTTGCCAGCAGGCTTGGCCTTGGGGAGCTGGCACCTGCCTGGCTTTCAGCACCCAAAGCGTCTGGCGCCCTGCTGGCGGGCGGCAAGCGGGCCCTGGATTCGCCAGAGGTGAGAATCGGCAATGACGTTCGCAAGCCCCCTGGATGCATGCCTGCCATCACACAACGGCGGCCTGTACTGCTAGTCACACGCATGAGCCTCAGACGTCATGCGTTGCCTCTTTGTGTCGCCTCAGCAGGGTGGCACTGTGCACCTCGACAGCGCGCTGGATGCACGGCCGACAACCAATGTTGGCGGCAAGCTCATGCAGCGGGGCGGCCCTGACACCGCAGGTGCAGACTGCTTCGGCAGGGTTGCACGGTTATGAGAATGGTACTTTCCACAGGATGAAAAATCAGACTGCACACAACACATCCCAGGGACATGCAGCTGCCAGTTCCTGGCTGCTCATTTCTGATGTGCAGCATCGCTGGCAGAGGCGCTCCTCAGCCTGGAGGGCGAGGTTCCCAACACCCTGGCTGCCAGCTCGTGGAAGCTCGCCCGCACCACATGGCGCCGCCGTGCAGGCAGCGCCAAGACCATCCGGGATCTGGCAGGCGAGGCGACTGCGGATGTTGTTGTAGCCGCCGCAGAGCATGGTCACATCCATGCACAACATGAAGCTGTGAGGTGCCTTCAGCCACTGCGTTTGTTCCCTGTGCACGCAGACTGCCTGGCCGAGCTGGAGGCGGGGATGGGCCTGACCTACCCTCCTGACACCGAGCTGGCGCAAAGGTGACTGCACTTGGCGCTGCACTACTGTTGCATTGTGCCTGCATGTTGCAGCTAGAGGCTGACCAGTGCCCGCCTTTAAGACCAACATGCCGCTGTTCGTATGTAGTCTCATCCATGGCATGATTCAACAGTGTTGCGGCGTGTGCAGCGGCGCGCTGGCGGCGTGGCGCGCCCGCATGCGCAGCCTGCACACATATCCCACCCTCGCAACAGCGCTTGCAACCTTCGCCAGGGCCGCCCGCAGCGCCATATCTCAGCAGGTAAGCCGTGATGCAGCACGGCGTCTTCCCACGCTGTGATGTTGAGTGGGTGCATGCGTCAGACGTGCAGGAGTTACCTTATGAGTGCCGTTGCGACAGGGCATGAGTCGCTCTGATATCCTAGCATGGCGTGTATCTGCATGTACAGCCCCAGGTGGCTGCTGACGCCAGAGCAGCTGCGCAGGCGGCGGGCCTGCTGCCGGCCGCCAAGCGGCAGCGTGCTGCGCCTGTGCGCAAGCAGAATGCTTCTCCTGCCCCCAGCACCCAGCAGGTGTGCCTGCTGACCGTAAGCATATATGCTTGCCAGTTGCCTTTCACCCCTATTGTGCAGCTGGATGGTTAAGCACACCTGCCTTTGAATGTGATATGGCTGGAGAACCCTGCATCAAAATGTGAACCGACATGCCCAACGAGCAGGCAGTGCGCTCAGGAAGCAAAGCAGCAGCGGGCGTCCAGGGCAGAGGCACAGCGGCAGCACCACGGGGTGCTGCCAGCAAAGACGGGTCTCCACATGGCAGGTCCGAACCTTGCAGTTGTGCGAAGCAGCGCTGGTTGCTTGGTTCCATGCCAGCAGGTCATGACAACAGCATCAGCGTAGCTGCACAAAGTTGGGCAGGGTATGTGGACCATGCCCTGTGTGAATGCAACGCAGCAGATGGTCAAAGGAGCGCTACAACACAGCCCAAGCATCCCTGGTGTCCATCCTGCGTGGCATGAACGCCGACGGGCCCGTGTCGGCCGTACTGCGGCCCACGCTTCGTGACGAAGCCCGCAAGGCCATCGGTGACACCGGTGCGCGCCTGCTTCTGTTACTGCCCGTCTTCCGACTGCCGATAGACAGCTGCGGTACCATGATGCCATGCATACTGATGTGCGTATCTGCATCACACACAAAATTGACCTTTCCAGTACCTCCCCTTCTTTGCAGGGCTGCTGGACCACCTGCTGAAGCATGCAACCGATGCAGTGGTCACAGAGGAGGGGCACCGTCTGCGCCGCCGCCACAACCGCGATGGCCACATGGAGTACTGGCTCGCCTCCCCCAGCGCCGTGGAGGCAGGTGGGTGCATGTCGTCCTGCCCACCTAAACGCCGGCTGGCAGACCATCAAGTACGGTGTCTCAATTCTGCAACATGGGTCACCAGAGATCGGCAGGCACCAGCACCTTGTCACCTCAGCATGTGGCCACTGGCGCATCACCTGCTGCAGACGAAGACATGCTCCGGGACGAGGCTGGCGACCTGGCAGCCGAGGTGGCTCGCATGCGGGCGGTGCGTGCAGCTCTGGCTGCGGCCACCACTGACGCCGAAGCAGCGCTGGCCGCAGCCCACCCTGGCGGAGAAATAGGCCATAGGTTGGCCATGCTGGAGGAGGAGAGCCATGGCCGCCATGAGGGCATGGCATCTTCTCTGCTGTCTTTACGGTGAGCACTGGAACATTGCAGGGGGATGTGCACATGGTGTTGAAGCGGCCTGCGGATGGCAGCAGAACCATCCGCAACAAGAGCCCCTGGCGATAATTGTGAAGCAGGACACCAAACCTGTTGGTGGTCGTGCAGGGCCATTGTTATGCAGCAGGCTGCTGCGCTGGAGGCGCTGCGCCAGGAGGTGGCAATGCTGCGGCAGCCGCTGCCGTGGCCCTTCCCGCTGCCGTCGCCGCCGCTGCTGCTGAACCAGGCGGTGCAGCCGCAGCCTCCTCAGCTCACGTTGCCAGAGCCGCCACTCCAGCAGCAGCCGGTAGAGCACCCAACACCCCAGCATCCGCCAAGGCAGCTGTCGCAAGGGCCACATGCCCAGCAGCACCTGCAGCAACTGGCACTGCAGCTGCAGCCGCCACGGCTGTCCTCGCCACTGCTACCTCCCTCGAGCAGCGGCAAGCTGCTTGGTGTGCCTTGCACCGGCGCAGTCGAGCCTGAGACCCCCCGCTTACAGCTGCGTCCAAAAGGTGTCTACATGGTGGTTGCCTTTGCCATGATACTCCGGTAGTGTCGCAAAGCCCTGCGTGGTGCAAAGGTCGCCCTTTGGCATCATAGCACTGCAATAACAGGCAGCACTTGACTTCACAGCAGGCTTCAGCACACCACGGCCCCAGCAGCCGCCTCTGTCGCTACAGCAGGCAGGTGTTGGCACATGTGGGTCAGCCGCTCCGCTGGCTGCGCTGCCCACCCAACAGCAGCTGCTGGCGGCCGGCCCACTGGGTCTCAAGTCCCCCTTTGCAGCGGTGCAGCAGGCACTTGCAGCTAATGCAGCCAGCAAACACAGCCCGCCGCCTGACGGAGCATCCCACACACCTCCACCCCAGGGCTTCCATGCTTGGCGCCCGGCTCCAGCAGCAGCAGGTCAGCGCTGGTCTGTGCTGTGCTGTGCATCTGTACCTTGAGCGCCTGCCTATGTTCGAGACGACAATGTGCGGCACGGTCAGCAATCAAGGTAACGGAGCCGGGAGCACATTACCACTGTGTAGGCCCCCATGCCAACCGGGGTTTCGCCAGCCGTGTCCCATGATCCTAGGCCCAGCTGTGTCACACTGTAGAGTTTCACGTTTCCCTATTAAGTGCTTCTAATGCATTGGTGCGTACCCTGGCTGCCAGGTGAAGCTGCAGAACGCTTTCGCACAACAGCTGGCAACACCATCACCACCGGCATGTGCAAGTCAGGTGGCCCGTCGCCTGAAGGCCAGGCACCAGCTGGCGGCGCTCTGGCAACAGCTGCCACCCTGGCGCAGGGCATACCGCCCACGAGTGCCCCTCAGACAGCTGGTTTGCCTCCAGACACTGCTGAACCCGCGCCAGCAGCAGCGCACATGGCAGCAGATGACGCAGGCGCGGCCGGGCCAAACCCTTCAGAGCCGCCGTCAATGTTCCCAGCGGCCTCGCTCCGGCTGCCATCCGCCGAGCTTCACTCTGCGACCGGGCTATCTGGTGGTGGCCATGAGGCGTCGGCCATGGAGGCGCCGCTGAGGACGCCAGCAATGGGTCATCCGGGCTCTGCTGCGGCTACAGCTGCGCGTGGCCCTGATGGCAGTGCTGATACCATCACCTGTGACCGCCCAGAGCAGCACCAGTGCCGTGGGGCTGGCAGCAGCTCAGAGGAGACGCCTGCAGCTCAGCCTTCTGTGCGCAGCAGCGCCCAGCGCCACGCCAGCGGCAGCGGCGTCTCCTCTGCTGGAGGTGGGCACCGCAGAGAAGCTAGAGTGTACCTGTTGCAGTGTGCACTGCCAGCTGTCACAAGCCAGATCAACAATACCATCGCCCAAGCTCACCAGATGCTTCTTATCATGCGCTTTCTTGGAAACGGGTGTATCTGAGCACTGCAGGCTCGGGCAGCAGCCTTGCCTGCAAGGATGGCACATGCAGTGGCAGCCATGGCTGTGGGACACCCCCAAGCAACAGCAGCAATGAGCTAGAAGCCTCGCAGGCCCCGCAGTCACTGTGCATCAGCAGCAGTCAGCCGTACAGCATGCTGCAGGCGCTGCGCAACCACCTGCAGGGGGCTGTGCCTCTGAAGACCCCTGACCAGGGCAATCGGGCCGGCAGCAGGGCGGCCAGCAAAACAGGTGTTCAAAACGACGGTGCAGCACAACAGCAGGGGCTGCAGCCAGATAGGCGTGCCACGCCAGCAGTGCAGCCAAGCCATGGCCTGCTGCAGAGTGCAACGTCCGGCGGCTGCAGCCGTCCTGCCTCTGCAGCAGGCGTGACTGCTTGCAGCGCTGAGCAAACTGCCAGGTTTTGGCCAAACGGCGTCAAGGGCCACGCTGCCGGCAGTGGCGGTGGCAGCAGCCCTGCAACAGCGGCGGAGGCGCAGCACAGCGGGAACACCAGCGGCATCTTCGACGGCCTGCTGGACCTAGAGGACAACTGGGCGTTGTGATGCAGCGAATGCGGAAAAATGGGGTGAGCAAGTAGCCTCACACGGGAGGTCAGTGTGGTTCCAGTCATCACAACTATGCCCCAAGGACTTCTGCAGTATGATCAAGTAGTCGCTCAAGGAACATTTCGTCTGTTGTAAGCAGTAGCATGTTGCATTTGGCGGGCTTGACTTGATTGCGTGAATGTGGGCGTCCAGATGACATACATCGTGAGCATGCTGTTGGGCTTCAGTCAGGTCTCCTTGGGCGATCATCAGCGATTTTGGTACATCAGGTGACGCCATGGTTGTTGGCAGCACGCGGCCTATTGGTCGCGATTAGCTCTATCTGATAGAATGCCAGGTCATCAAAGTGGCAAACATGACGACAGTGTTGACATGCTGATACACATGTGCGTTGGTTGCATTGCTAGCATGCTCATGCGGTAGAGGTTGTGGGTCGCCATGCCAGCCGGTTGGGTTGAAGTGGGTGGGTGACCTGTACGAAAGAGTTAAGAGTCTGCCTGAACTCAAGTGTTGGTCCAATTTACACCTGCTGATTTTCGGGCTGTCCATAAGGCCATCACCATGCTGCCTTGACTCTTGGCAATAGACTTCTCCCAAGCAAAATCGACGGTGCTGCCCAGGTGTCAACAGAAGCTACGTAAACCACAGCAAGCCAGCGGATCAGCGCTGGCGCCCGGTGCTATCTGTCCGTCACCACCAGCTCTGATGCCTTCCAATCCTCATAGCTGCGATGCAACACTGTGTTCAGACTGCGTTCTACCAGGTGGCAGTCACAGGCTGCCCGAATGCGACAAGTGGACAGACAGCGCACACTGTTCAAGCGTACACATGCCAGCGCAGGATGTGAACAAACGGCGCAGCCAGGGCGCATGGCTGACCTGCCGTCTGGGAGGTACCGCCGCACGGTGAAGGGAATCTTCTTTGCGCGGAGCTCCTTGACCGCGATCTCCAGCGGGTCCGACTCCCCGTCCAGCTCCACCATGACGGGTGCATTCATGCTGCAGGGCCGACATCGCAATTTGTACGCTATGAACTGCTGCACAGCGGCACTGATATGCTGCCTGCCAGGATGTCTGCATCGGTTTTCCGTGGCTGACTGCGTCACCTTCAGCCAGTCGCAGTCACTGCTGCCAACAGGATGGTATGAGTGAGTTGCAGTCACCTGATCTGCAAAGCTCGCGTCCCCAGGATCCGCGCCCGCTCATATTTTGTCATGAAGCGTGTCGTTATGCGCGGCCCATCTGACGCCACTGGAGGCCCCTCTAGCACCTGCGCATTCGGCAGGGGCACGTGTGCAAAGCTGCCACAGTTCCAGCACTCCCCAGCACACTGGCCGACATTTGCCTATCAGCTTGCGATGCGCGTGTGCAAGTGGCGGTACCTCAGTGTGGCCATCTGGGATGTCAGTCTGCATCGGGTCTCGCTCGCCCTCTGGCCCATCCCCAAACTGCAGGCAGCAACCCAGGAGTTGTGCACAACTCCTCGCAGCAGAAATGGCCGCAGCCCAGACTCATCACATCACGGCGAGCCAATGATCGCAGTAGGCACTGCGTACTCACGTCCTCTGGCGCATCTGGATCCAGCTCCTCCTCAAACCTGCAGGCGTTGAGGATATGCGCATGAGATGTGAGTGTGCGGTTGCACCGTCATGCCGTAAAGCCAACATTGCTCATGTACGCACGTTTCTGCGGGTGCCTCATCGTAGTCGACGTCCTCCATTCAGGTATGCAGGGCTGGTCACGGTTTTATCGCAGCCCTCTGCTGGGCTTGCGGGCAAGCTGTACAACCTTGTAGGTGGCTGCTTGAGAGGTTGCACCCAAGATTTCAAAACGCGTGACGTGCAGCACTCGCAGCCAACAAACAAACAGCGGTGCTCAAGTATCATCAGAGGGTCAAAGTGGAATATGCATGTGTGTCTTGACAAGGGCGCTGCATGCCCTGCAGGCAAGCAGGGTGCTACAGGGCCGCCAGTGGACGTGAGGCGACTTCCTGCCAATACCCAACTCCCAGTGTCCTGGCTGCCGGGGACTAAGGGTCCTGCCGGCAAGAAGGAAGGAGGGCAGCTCTACAGACTATATACTAGCGAACTCACATCACTTAGGTCTGTAATGCAACGAACTGTTACGCCTGCAGCACTGTGTGTGTTCAATACCGCTCATCACGCTCAGCTGGGCACAACATCTCATCTCCTTTGATACATCGTCCAGTGCCACAAGCAACAGACGTGCCTATCAGAGGCGGCCCAGCAGCGGGTGTGCTCGGCAGGCGGTGCACCCTAGCCCTGGATCTCCTCGATCAGACGCGCGCGGAACTCCGTGGGCTCAAACAGCGCGCACACCAGGTGCGACACCTGATCCGCCCCAAAGCCGCGTGCCTGCATGCGCCGGCTGCTCACATCAGGGTGCATGCGGCGACCACTGGGAATCCTTCGAAACGACCTGAAAGGTACATGTTGCAGCATGGTTCTTGTAAACATAAATGTCTACCAGCAAAGCCGCAAAGCCGCAGAAGGACGCATACGTGCAAAATACTGACGCTGCAGGCTCGGACCTGCAGGGCGCCGGTGGCCCACCACTCCTGGATGTCGCGCAGGCGGGCGTTCAGCACCTCCAGCAGGGTCTGCGCACGCAGCCAGCATTGTCATGTCGAGGGCAGCCTTGCATGCGTGACGGCACTCATGCAGCGTCACAGGGCGGCTGGGGGAGCAGCAGTCATGGACCCCCAGCTGCAGCGATTCATGGACCCCACTTCCGACCGACTGCAGTGCGACGCCACCGCTGTCAACATGGCACAGTCAGCGAGCCGGCTACGTCAGCAGGCGCCTGGGCCTGCCGCGGCACCTGCAGCTGCATGAGCGCGGGGGTGGCGTCGCGCACGGCCTGCAGCGCCGCCAGGCGCAGGGGCTCCGGCTGCAGGGGCCCCACCGCGGCGGCGCCCCCGTCCTCCACCAGCGGGTGCAGGATCTGCGGCAGCTCCTCCGACTCCTCCACCCCGATGTCCCGCATCGCCAGGATGTCCGCTGCATGCATTCAGGTACTGCGGTCTGGAGCTGTTTCATGCAGTACGGCCTGGGGCTGACCAGCTCCGAGCGCTGAGGGTCCCTGCATGGTGACCAAGTTTTGCAGCCACAAATGACAAGACAGGATCGCATACCGAGCCAGCCCAGGGCTGTCACAGGAAACTGTGTGGTGAGCACCAACTGTGGTCACCGATGACTGCGGACAGGGTGGAGTGGAGCAGCGCGGAGGCGAGGGCGACGTGGGCGGCGGGGGGCAGCACGCCCCGCAGCACCCCTCCCGCCCGCCGCATCGCCGCCAGCAGCTGCGCCACCACCTTGCGCGCCGTGATGCCCCGCGCCGCCACCTGCACCTGCACCCCGGTGCACGATATTTGAACGCCATTTGGGTGTCCATCTCTGATGATGTCCGAGCGGTGATGGCGTGCCGCTTCACGTCCCGCAGCGCTCGCCCCTGCATAGCGGCACCTATCTGTGGGTGCAACTCTCGGCGTCACTCTGCACCGAAGCAAACCAGGGGCACATTCGGCTTGCGGTGGCACTGCCTTGTGCCACCTGTCTGCTCCCCTGGCCGTCCAGTTCAACCGAGCAGGCTGTCCAGCCAGTACCCCGACATGGAACCCCCACGAGGCATTTGCGGGCCAGAGTGTACGGGGACGGCAGCACCTTGCGGAAGTGGTCGGCGCCGGCCAGCAGCTCCGCCAGCTGCGCGGACTGCGTGCTGATGAGCGCCGACAGCGTGGCCGATGCAGCGCCCCGCAGCGCCGAGGCATCCCCCTCAAAGTCCAGGCTCACTGCAGGCAGCAGGACGCAGATGGTTCAATTACTGACTGACATCGTCCAGCCATGATGCTGTGTTCGTGACTGAGGGCGCAGAATACCTTGGCATGTATGCCGTCACACTGCCGCCTGACTGATCATAGACTCAAAGATGCTGCTGTAGCACCCTGCCATGGCAAGGATAGCAGGGGGCGCGCCTGCGAACAGGCGGCCGCTGCCGGTGCTGCCGGCGGACCGCAGCGCGGCGCCCGGCTGCTGCAGGGGGCCCGGCGCCGAGGCCGGCCCCGAGCTCGGCACAGGGCTGGCCTCCAGAGACCTGTACGACCATGGGCGAGATCTCAGATGTAGACAGTAGACAGGATGCGGGTGACGGTGTTTGGTTGCAGCGTCCTCAAAGCTTTGAGCAGCAGGTCCTCAGGGTGGATGATAATGGGGAGATGTGCTTTGCGGGGGAAACACCGAAAAACAAAAACAAGAACAAAGGGTCCACTTTTGCTGCAATTTGGTCGACGATTGCACCTGCTGGCGGCGCCATTCAGGTGGCGGCTGTCGGACGACAGCTCGGCCAGCTGGGGGTGGGTGGAGGGCGCCGCCGCCAGCACGGCTGCCAGGTGCCAGGCGTCGTTGTGGCGCAGTGCCGCCAGCTGCGGCACCTGCTTGGTCGTAGCGTACACAAGCAACCATGAAAATGCGAGCGCAGGTCCACGGCCACACACGTATGTATCCATGCAGCGCTATATATACGCTATTCCCGGCTATAGATGAGGCAAGATGCTGCAGTGGGGTGCTTCCTGCATGCATCTGCAGGTCCGAGTGTCAGACGCTGCACCTGCAGCTGTGCACGCTCGGCTGGCGGCGGCGGCGCGGTGAGCAGCGCAGCGATGTCGCGCACCGCCCCCGCCATGAGGCCCGCCACCGCGGGGCTGCCCGACGCGGCCGCCTCCCCCAGCGCCTCCCGCACCAGGGCCGCCAGCCCCGCGCCCCGCCGCGTGACCTGGTACTGGCCTGCGCACCGGCGGCAGGTGCCACGTCGGCACTCGCCCAAGCGACATCATGAAGTCGTGCGCATGCTCTTGAGGCGCTGTAAACAGCCACGGGTCCTCCTTGATGGTGTGCGTCTGGTGCGCAGGAGACGCACCGACTGACAGGTGCTCCAGGCCCTCGAGGCCGCCGCCCGCGTACACATCCACGCCGCCGGCATCGCCGTCCAGAAAGTCGTCCAGCATCGCAGCGTCCTGATCCTGCTTGGATACACAACAACCTTTTCTTTCTTTCTTGTCTAACTTTCTACAGCCCGATACTGCAATGGTGTAGTCGAGCGCAGCCCTCGAGGTGGCAGCACATGTAGGCTAGTCGGTCGGAGTCCACCCACTCGGCCACCGGATGCTTTCAGCCTCAGCAGTGACCACCAGTAAACAGATCCTAGGTGCACCGGAGCGCTACCTGAGCAGCCGGCGGCCGCAGGCGGGCCTGGAAGCGGCGGGCGGTGTCGACCCACTCGGCGGCGGCGGCCGCGCGGCGCGCCTCGTCCGCAGGCCAGGGCGCCCCCGCCTGCTGCGCCGCCTCCGTCGCCTCCCCCCGCATCAGCTCCCGCGCCTCGGACACCACCCTGCAGCAGCGACAAAGTGCTCTGGCACGTAGCAATACAGAGTGGGCGGGGGCACTTTTGTGAGGGTGCAAGTGGGCATCATGAGCTGCTTTGCGAGGGTCGTGGAACGGAGGCTCCAGCTCAGCAGTGTTTAATGGCAGCCCATGGCTTGCAGCTGCACGACCCACGCAGTCGTCCCACCTGAGGCGCTTGGCGTGCAGGTAGCGGTTGAGCGCGTGCTTGATGTAGGAGTGCAGGCGGCCGCCCGCCGCCTCGCCGCCGCCCGGGGCCGCGCCCGGCACCCACCCCGCAGCCGCTGCTGCGTTCTCAAAGTCCGTTGCGGCCGTGGCTGCCGCCTGGAATGCCTCGCCTGTGGCGTACGGAAACGATGCCAGGAGTTACAGAAAGGTATAGGGTTGCTGGGCTTCCTGATAGTTACTGTGCCAGAGTAGTCACGCCGTGCGTGGTGGGGGACAGCGGCAGTGTCAGCAGGTGTCATTTCTTCTGCACGATTGAGGTACTACCTAATGCTGACACTCCCTTGATGGTGTGCAATGAGCAAGCTCTCCGGATTCATTACAACAGCGTACTGGCACATGTGCGAAAGGCGAGGCGCACCCTGGGGCCCGTCTGCCGGGGGGTGGGGCGCCAGGCGCAGCTCCACATACTTGGAGGCCAGGCGCGGCCACAGCAGCGCCCCCAGCTCCTGCACCGTCTCCGGGTCATCCTGCAGCATGCTGCCTGCAGCGGCAACACCAGTCATCCGTCAAGACGCCTGCAAGTCAGCTCATTAGGAAGCAGCCCCAATCAGCTGGCACGCAACCGTGCTGCACTCCCAGCTGTTCGAGCGCCACCTGCGACGAACTGCAGGACGGCGAGCAGCGAGGCCTCCAGGGTGGCGCCCTCCGCCCCGGCAACGCCCCGCCACGTCAGCGTCGCATCGCCGTCGCCGTGCTGCACGTCCGGGGGCCCGCCCGGCGGCTCCCCCATGACTGGCAGCACCACCTGGGTCTGCACACCCACAAAACACCCTTTGCTGCCCTTTTGCGCATTGGGACAGAGTACGCCAGCAGGAAGGCAGTCCTGCTGCTGGCAAAGGTACAGATACGCGTTCACCCCCTCAGGTGACATCCTGTGATTCGCAAATGCTCTGATGTATGATGAGCGTCTGCGGGGCATGGCTGTACAGCAGGGGGGCTCACCAGCAGGGTGTTGGCGAGCCAGGCGAGGCGGCGGGGGCGGGCGCCCAGGGCCGCCAGGGCGCGCCACACCTCCGCGGGGGGCGCGCCGGCGGGCCCCAGCCGCTGCGCCGCCCACAGCTGCCCCGCGGCCGCGTCCGCCCACACCCCCTGGTCCAGGGCCTCCTCCACAGCCTGTCGCATCGCGCAGAGTGAACTGTGCAGGGCCACTCTGAGCTTTGCACGAAGCCACACCTGCTCGTCTGTCGATGTTGCAGGGCCTCATGGTGGCAGGTGCACCAGCCAGCATGGCCACGCACCTGCAGCAGCGACGCCTGGCGCTCGGCAAAGGCGGCGTACTGCGCGGCCACGGCGGCGTCCGGGGCCGCCCCCGACTCCAGGGCCTCCGCCGCCTCCCGCTCCACCTGCCGCGCCGCCCAGGCCGCGTTGCTGTACGACCCTGATGCAGCACAGGGCGTCGAGCTGATCACATGCTGCGGACGCGCTACATGGTGCTGGAAGCCTGCACCCACATCAATCATTGGAGGCGAGGACCTTTGCAGGACCGCCGTGCCCGGTTCGCGGGCCCAGTTCATTGACGGACAGGCCATGACGCAGCGGCCCATTGACCCCACCTGCGGCGACCTGCGCATCGTAGTCCTCCAGGCGGGCCTGCAGGTCCGCCACCGCCGCCGCCGTGGCCACCTGCGCCTGCAGCGCCGCCAGCCGCCCGCCCAGCTCCGCGTGCTGCCCCGCCAGCTGCGCCACCTCGGCGTCCGGCAGGCCGCGGGCCACACCGTCCAGCTCCGCCGCCGCCGCCATGGCACCCGGCTCATCTGCCCGGTTGCTGACTGCTGTTGCTACACTACCTCTCGTTTTGCGTGGTTCTTTGCAGTGCTCACGTGTGCATGGGACAAGCCGCCGCAGACGATTTGCTGCTGGCATGGCGATATGAATACTGTTACACTGCGATTCAGGGAGCAGTGCAGCGAAGGCTGAGCACTTGCAGGGTGGCAGAATGCTGCGCACCTGGCTGCAGCGGCTGGAGGTAGCGCTGGGCTGCCTGCTCGTATACATGCTGCAGGACCTGCGATTTGCAGATTTGAGCTGTTGTCAGCAATCGCAATATATATACGGAGTTGATGTTAATCAGTACAAGAGAAACTCACCTCTGACTGCCGGGTCTCAAGCCGGTCAAGGTATTCCTGCAGCACCGCAGGCGTCAGGCCCTGCAACAATCACCAGAATGTCAGCAACAGTTTCTGCCAAACTGCACAGGCTTGTGTAAATTGCAGCATGTCGTCCTAGGCATGGGCATCCAGATGACCGTGCCGCACCTGCTCATGGGCACGTGCGGGCAGAAGCTCCTGCAGCACGTCTGTCTGCATGGCGCGATCTGTGTTTTTCTTGCAGCTGGGGCAGAGCGCTCACTTATCTACGGCAATGACCGTAATGCTCCCATGTAGAGGGCTTCCTGCACGGCAGCTAGATCAAGGTATGACAAGCGTGCAGTATGTTCGGACGTTCAGGACTAGTCAACAGCTTCGCTCAGTGCCATGCAATACGTCGTTTACTGGCGATCAGTGCTACTGTAGACGAACGCTAGACTTGGCAGGCGCATCGCGCATGTTGGCCTTGGGCATGGCAGCACCAGAGCTGGAGGCAGGATGCTGAAGAAACTTTGCCATGAAGACTTCGAGCAGCTGAAGACATGAGGAGCCAAGAACATTGCCACGTGTCACAGCCAGTATCCACTGAGATCCAAATATAGCCATATATTCGTGCTGCGTTGCACCTGCGTCATAGCCGCACAGCGTCTGCAGCAGCGCTCGCGCCTTCACGCACAGGCAGAGCTGGAGCCCAAGACAGCACAATGACGGAAGCGGTGCACTCTGCGCGCCCTCCCGGCATGGGGGACGCAAGAGCACATGGGGACGAGGCGGAACTTGAGGCAGAGGCCCCCGGGGCGGGCGGTTACGAGGCTGTGGGCGCCGCCGAGGACGGCTCAGAGACGGCAGTGCCAGCGGAGCAGTCGGGGGCCCGCCGCAAAGGTGCGACGGCGTGTCGGGCACCCTATCCGCGTGAGGCGCACTTTTTCGCCCAAATATCAGTGCCGTAGCCAGCGCCGTCGGCGCCCGCGACGGTCGCTGCCGCATACGATGGCCCGTTGGCTGAACAGTGCTGCATTCTGTAGCCTCATGATCGTTGATTGCCGCCGAGGGCGCGCACATAGCCAAGGCAGTGAAAAGGTCCGGCAGTTGGCTTTCGGTCATTGTCCGGGGTGCCAACGGACACCCTTCGGCGTTGCAACGTCATCAGACCCTCATCAGTTGTTTCTGAGCCTCAAGCCGGGGCTGCCTGCTGCCCGCACCCGGACCTTCTACTCAACGTGCAGACGTCATCGCGTCCGTCCATGTCGTAACACAGGACCTGCAGCACGCTCTCAGGCCCCCTCAGCTCGGCTGAACCCGTGGCTCCTTCTCATTCGCAGGCCTGCCGTGGACGGAGGCGGAGCACAGGGTGAGTGGCCCTGGCCTCTACCTTCCAAGTTGTACATTCCTGGTCCTTGACCCTCTGCTCACTGCCTTCCAGAAGCTCAGGCCTGCACCGGCAAACCTCTGATCCATCCCCCGTGATGCTGCAGGATTTCCTGCTGGGGCTGCAGAAGCTTGGCAAGGTGCGGGTGCTGTGCTGCCCTGTTCTGGCTGGCACAGGACGTGCGGAGGTGTAAGTTGCAAGGTCGGCTGTCCCGCCGCTAACTAGAGGGTCATGTCAACTCCGCAGGGCGACTGGCGGGGCATCAGCCGGCACTACGTTGTCACGCGGACGCCGACGCAGGTCGCCAGCCACGCACAGAAGCATTTCATCCGGCAGCAGACGCTGAGCAAGCGCAAGCGGCGGCACAGCCTGTTCGACATCACTGGCGAGGAAGAAGCGCAGCCGGTAAGGAACACACCAGCCTGCTGTGAGGTCGTATTTCAGTGATTGTAGACGATCACACATGGCGTTGAGTCCCTGACCACCGCTTGTCAGCCTGATTTGTCCTGGACTGTTGCACAGGATGTGCATGGCGCGGCGCACCCTCAGGGCACACCAAACACGGCGGCAGATGTGCAGGCGCAGCAGCAGGCGCAGGCACAGGCACAGGCGCAGGCAGGCCAGCAGCAGCAGTTTGTGCCGCAGGCCATGCAGCAGATGCCGCAGTATGCGGGCGGTGCCCTGCCAGCCGGTGAGGCCTGCTGGGATGCTGATGCACGTTGGTTACCACACAAAGAAGTCGTGCATATGGTGGAGGTTGTGTCAGAAGTGTAAGATTGCGGTTCACGTGCATCCCGCAGGCATGCCTGGCTTTGGGTATGGAGGGCCGATGCAGGCGGTGGCAGCGGCGGCTGCTGCACAGGGCTGGAACCCGGCCGCCGGCTTCATGGGGCAGCAGTTCCCCAACTACTTCCAGCTGGCGCAGCAGCAGGTGGGCACATGTCCGTCTTCGTGACTCCGATCGTGGCAGCGCACCTAGCTGCACGCGCCCGACGCCCGTCATGTGAACCACCCTTCCGCACGGCAACCCTGCAGTGATGCGCAAGCAGTGTCTGATGAGCATGTCGCCGCTTGCACCTTGCAGCAGGCGGCAGCGGGCGCGATGTTCCTGGCGCAGCAGCAGCAGCAGCAGCAGCAGGTGGCCATGGCGGCCTTCATGCAGCAGCACGGCTACGGGGCGCCCGCCGGCTTCGGGCCCCAGGGCTTTGGCGGCCAGGGCTTCGGCTTCGGCGCGCCCGGCATGGTGCACATGCTGCCGCACTACCAGCAGGCCATGTTCAGCCAGCCGAGCGTCAACGCTAGCATGGTCAGCGGCAGCACCGCGCAGGCCGGGGCCGCGGCGGCTGGTGCCGCGGCCGCCGCCGGGCAGGGGACGGGCGCCGAGGCTCCCGCGGGGACGGACGGCGCTGAGCGACAGCTGTCGCAGCGGCTGCCGTCGCAGCAGGACCTGCAGCACCTGCAGCAGCAGCAGGCGCCGCAGCTGCCGCGCGGCAGCGTCGCCTTTGCCAGCGGGCAGCTCGCGAGCGGCATGGGCAGCAACGCCGGCAGCTGGCTGGGCACCGGCAGCGTCCATGGCGGCGATCACGGCAGCTGCCAGGCCAGCCGCCATGGCAGCATGCCCGAGGGCGACGCCCACGGCAGCGGCAGCGGCAGCGGCGGGAGCGGCAGCGGCGACGGCAGCGGCGCCGGCAGCGGCACCGAGGCGGCCACTGCGGGCGGCGTGCGGCAGCAGCAGCAGAAGCAGGAAGCTGTGCCGCCCGCAGAGACGGACCAGGCGCCCCAGGAGGCGCCGCCGGAGGGCGGGGGCGCGCAGGCCAAGGCGCACATGCCCTTCGCGGACGCCCGCCAGCAGCAGCAGCACACGCAGCAGCAGCAGCGGCAGCAGCAGCCTGCAGGCAACTTCGGCCACGGCCGGCTGTACCGCCCGACGGCCAGCCACGCCAGGCCGAGCCGCTCGCTGTCCGCGCTGCCGCTGTTCGCGCCCGACGACGCCGCGGCCGCCGTTGCCGCTGCTGCCGGACCCCGCACAGATGAGGGCGCCTGCGGCACCGCGCCCACAAGCCCCCCTGCAGCAATAGTCGACGCCGGAGCAGCCCCGCACAACGCGCCGCACGGCGCCTTCATGCGGCCGCTCGCCAAGGCGCAGCCCGAGGCGCCGAACTGCGGCGGCGGCGAATCGGGCAGCGGCAACAGCACCGCCAACGGTGGCCGCAGCCGTGGCAGCGGTGAGCCTAAGCAGGCAGAAACATGAGAGTGCTGTCTTTGCAAGGGTCAGTGCCCGAGATACGACGTGCACTCCCGTCCTTGCTGTCAGACTGCGTGGCATTGGGAAGCATGTCGGGAATGGTGTGATGGCTAAGCTGACGATCCAGCCATCTACATGTGCAGGCGGTGGCAGCGGCAATGCCTCAAGCCAGAACAAGGACTCGCAGCGCAGCTCCGGCACGGGGCTGGGCGCTGCCGATGGCAGCACTGCGCCAGGCCAGCAGTCCGCTGCTGCTGCTGCTGACAATGCTGCAAGCATGCCAGGTGGGTGCTGAAGAGGGACATCACCTGAAGCCACTCCAAGCTGGGCCTACAAACTGGCCGAGGCCCTCCCGTGGCAGCAATGACATCAAGTCAGCTGTCCTGGGCAAGCAATGCTTGGTCGAGTGCAAAGTTGGTTGTTCGCTATGCAGGCAACCTCGTGGATGGCAGCAAACAGGGGCAGGCTTCCCCCAGGCCCCTGAAGCGCGTGCGGCTGGGCAGCCCGCCCCCCGCTTCCGCCTTCGAGGCCACACCGGAGCTGGCAGCAGCTGCGCAGCAGCGCCGCGCCTAACGCTGCATGGCAACAGTCCTCCTGTCTCCTCGTGCAGCACAGCTGCCGTGACTTATCCGAGCCAAGCGGACAGGACCAGCTGCGAGGCCAATGCTAGAGCTGGTCCGACTGACCTGCAAGACTGGAGGAGGGGAACGTGGGAGGGTTTTCAGGGAGGCCGGGCAGCCCCACACCACTATGCTTCTATTGCGACAGCGCGCATAATAGGATTGGCAGGCACTGTTTGGGATCGATGTTTGCGCGCACGTGTGGCACGCGTGACGGGATGCGCACCTTGGCGATGCTGCAGGTTGCCCTGTGTTCTAGGCACCAACCTGAACCCCTGTTGATGCATGTTCTGATTTTCGTGGTTTCTTTTCCTGCTTGCATGCTAGCTTCGGGCCCTGCTTGGTGCAGGCATGTACATCATGGTTCTGGTACCTCACCGGTGAGCGTCTGGCACCTGCCAGTCGCTCATGATGGTGTTGTTGGTTATGTTGTATAAATGAAGATGCAACAGCACGTAACAGAGACTCGTGAGCACAATAATGCAGTCGACCATCGCCAAGCACTTGCACCTCTTGTAACGATACCCCAGCGCGCATACTGCACTAAGCCTGCCAAAATCGGGTTCGTGGCATTTCATCATGCCAAAGCTGCGACCTGGACCTCGGAACCCTGCTGTTTCGTCTGCTCTGCACTCCGCTCAGTGACATACATCCAAAGCCCGTTCTGCGTGTGGATGGTCGCACCTGCAAAGCAGATGCAATGCACCGTTGGGCTTTTGCTGATCAAGGGCTTGCATGCAAGTGCACAATTTGACGCCGATTGCAAGCATAACCTGTGACACCTGCCGCCTACCGAACAGATGCTGATGAGGCAGGGATGTGTCAGCAGCATCACACTCAGCGTCTGGTGACCCACCAGTGGTCATGCCTGGGTCCCTGCCCGGCACAGCGCGGAAGGAGTAGCGGCGCAGCACCACCGCCAGCGCCACGACCGCCTCCATCAACGCAAACTGATCGCCCACACACTTCCTGCACAGCAGCCTGGCTGCATCAGCCTGGACTCTAGCGCCTGACCTGTGCCACCACACCACGGCGCAACCCTATGACACGACACCACCTGGCCCAGCCGACACGGTAGGCCTGATCCATTGAGCAAAGATAACAGCATGTCCAAGCACTATATGCTGTGATGATTACTTGGTCTGATGGCAAGAGGGACGTCCTCCACATGCGCTACCCACTGGAGCCAGCCTCTGGCACCCTGCAGTCTGAGGGGGCACCCACAGGCGTGGAGCTGGTGCGGGTGGTGCGACGCACCGGGGCCCGGCGGAGAAGGGGATGTAGCGGTAGTCGGTGTTCTGCTCCGTGGGCACCGGCCCGTCCAGCGGGAAGCGCTCCGGCTGGAACTCCTCTGGGTCGTCCCACACTGTGTCGGGAACACAACGCAAGTTGTTGGTGTCGACGAGCGTCCAACCTGCCGATGGACCATGGAAGCACCGCATCGTGGCACTTGAAGGGTTAAAGGTATTGGATGTGAATATTGCTCGAGGGACGCCAGTGCGTGGCGTCCCTGCTGATAGCCCATGCTGGCTACCTGCTGGCGAGTGGTGCAGGTTGTAGATGCTGATCATCACGTCCTGGCCCTTTGGCAGCTTGTAGCCGCCTGCAGACGCAACATCGTCGCTCGGCAGTCGTTGCACCGTGCAGAGTGGCAGGATTCTTCATGCAGAAGCAGGGTGGTCATCCTCGGGTGCACCTGGCAGCTCGTCTGGTACCAGTGACCTCCGCAGCAGCACCGGCGGGTGTGGGTACAGACGCATGCTCTCGTTCACGCACCTGCACCACATCCACACTGTGTCTCCACATGGTGTCGAGTGCATCGTCTGACAACCGCCGGGGTGGGGCTGCCAGCAATGCAGGTGCGCCAAAGCTGACATGATGAGGTGGCCACGCACCGCATTGTGTAGCGCAGCTCCTGGTAGTCTGCCATGCTGGGCTGCTGCTGGTCGCCCAGCACCCTGTCCACCTCCTCCTGTGCCTGCACCCATGTTCCAATGATGTCGCCGCCCTTCTGCCAGCACCCTCCGCCCCCAGAGTAGCATGAAATGCCGTGCTCATATCGGTGCCCCAACAGCTGAGGCGAGCGACAGGAGTGGGGCATGGGTGCCGGCCGTGCCTTCTGGAGCTTGTCGGGGTGGGCCGCCAGCAGGTGCAGGGTCCAGGTGAGCGCGGAGCCGGTGGTCTCGTGGCCCGCGACCAGCATGGACAGCAGGTCGTCCCGCAGCTGCCGCTCCGACACCTCCTCCCTGCCGCGATGAACATACTGACCTCAGCACCAGTATGCGTGCGCTGCATGTTGCGCCAACTCGCAGCTGACACAACAAGCAAACGGGGCAATGCCGTGAATGGTGATGGCTTACAGCGGCAGTGTGCTGGCCTGTGCCAAATGCACCCTTGTTTTGCAGGTGCGATGCACAGGCCACCCAACTATGCATGGCATGCTGTGTGCTGGGCTGGGGATGACTAAAGCGCGGGGACACCAAGCATACCTGGAGGCGATGAGGAAGCGCAGCACCGAGGGGTCCGCCTCGTTGAGGTACCCCTCCTCGAAGCCCTCCCGCCCGCGCTCCGCCTCCTCCGCATCCACCATCGCCTTGCACCTGCGCAGCAGCAGGGCGCCACAGCTGACCGGTCCTCCCATCTTGCTCAGCAATTGTCTTGGGCCTCTGGTACCCTTGACTTCAGAGTCAAGAACATCTGCAGAACGGTATGGCCATCTGAGGTTTGTGGCTACCCTGACTGATGGCACCTGGCAATCAGCTCCTCCGTGGTGCGCCGGATGAGCTCCACCGCTTCGAGCGCCTTGCGCTGCCGCGGTATGAGCGGGGCCAGCAGCGGCACCTGCCACAGCGGGGGTTCACTGCAATCCGATGCGGCCAATGGCGCGGCAATAGGTGCATGGTCGACGTGCACATGCTGTGCAAGTGATGCTGCAGCACACCTTCCACAGTGGCAGCAGGTCTGTCGCTCTGGACTCTGTCTCCTTGAGCGCTGTGTACACCGCCTGCGCAATGAAGACATCGGCCAGTCGTGCTGCTCGTTCCTCGTCACCAGGCAGTTCTCTACATGATACATCTGCACAGTGACGTGTGACGCAGGGAATTTACACGCTCATCATTGACAACCCTTCGATAATGCTTTGATTAAATTACAGCTGGGTCGACAGGGCGGCAGCACCTGGATGAGCGGGCTGTCTGTGTTGAGGGCGTTGAAGTCGTAGTTGAAGACTGCTTTGCCAATGACATCTAGTGTCAGCTGCGAGAAGCACGCCTCCATGTCGACCTCCTTCCCGGACTGCGCCGCCGCCTGCATACAGAAATCACTAGGCATCAGGTGCGTGGAGCTTGCACATCAGTGACAGGTCGTAGTTGGGAGGCAGACCGCCGCTCTGAAGGGTTGTGTGTATCTATAACACTGCCTAGACAAGCAGTCAATGGAACCCTGGTGGCTAAGTGCGTCAAAGGCCTGCCACGGGGAAGACAGTGGTGTGCAATGTAGCGTTTTGCCCTTCCACTCGTCAATCTCATGGTGGTGCCGCAGGCTGTCTGTGCCACCCAGCACCCGGATCGTAGTGACACCATGGGTGTGTCCTGAGCGCCACCTGCAGCTTGTCGTTCAGGTGCAGCGCGGAGGGCCCAAACACGCGGGCGATCATGGTCTCCAGGTACGCGCGATGCAGCGAGGGGCCTACCGCCCGGCGGCGCACCCGCCACCCATCGCCGCCCGCCACCGCAAAGCCGTCGCCAAACAGGAACTTTGACACCTACGACTGGCGTTGCACGTGAGTATCTACATGCATGCCACAGCCAGTCCACTGGACCGCCGCCTCACTGTGTCCTGATAAAGGCTGTTAAGAGGGTCAGCACCCCGACTCATCACATGCATGCACAGCGCCTAGCGGTGCCGCCGTGGCAATGTGAAGCACCTCAGCGACCAGACCCTTGTCGTACAGCGGCCGCTTCGGGTTGTCAGTGGCACGCAGCACGTGCTTTGCCGCCGCAGGGTCGGAGATGACCAGGAAGCTGGAGGTGGGCCCTGCAGACAGCGGTGCATTGCCGTCACCTCTCCAAGGACCGCTGGAGCTCCAGCACTCTCACGCCGGTTGCTGCAACTTGCATGCGCAATGCCCCAGCATGCATCAAGGAGGCTTGTCCACGCTCTGGCAACCGAAACCGAGCACTGCGCATTTCCCTGCCAACCTGTAGGCAGCAGGTACACTGGTCCAGAGTCGACCATCCACTTGTACAGCGCCTTGAACAGCGCGCCGCCCAGCAACTCCTTGATCTCCTCCGGCTTGGCGTCTGCCACTGGCACGTCCTACAGACAGGCTCCACGTCTGTGAAATGGGAACACTTGCCAAACCCGATCAAATGCGCGGCGGATTCTGTGCACCCTCCTGGGATGGTGCACCGGCGCTGCCGGCACAGTGGCGGTAAAGAACCTGATGGTGCACCGCTCACCGAGGTGCCACCCCAAAGGCGGCCCAGCTCCGTCAGCCAGCCCGGCGACATGTTGGACTGGCCCGCGCCAGCGGCATCGATCAACTTCTTCGCCGTCTCGTCCAATGGTGCGTCAAGATCATACGTCTCCTATGGCGCCATGAATGCATTTGGAGGGTCTGGCAAAGCGTATATTGGCGCATGCAAGCATGAGCTGTTGTGCAGCCGCGGGGAGTGATGCAGCTGCGGGCGTACCTCCTCTGTGTCCACTGGTGCTTGTGCATATGCGGTCAGATTCCTGCCATGCTGGGTTCTTAAACTGTGTTGTCCGCCTTCGCATCTGCTCCATGCGTGATGGTGGGGCCTTTGACAGTTTGCAGCCCGCCGGAAGGGCGTGGGATGTCCAGCAATGCAGTTGAGCAAGTGTTCAGAAACCATGCCACTGCAGTTTTGGGACATCAGCATCTGACCAGCTTCATATGCGGCGTGTCGAAGCTCTTCGATGTCAAGCGTGTGCAAGTGGGCATGTCGCAAAGCGTGCGCAAAATGTCATCCGATACCGTACAGCTTAGCCGTACTGCAATGTGCTACACTGTCGTCGAGGTCAAGAAGTCAAGCAACTGGCTCTGTGGGATGTTTTTATAGGCTCGCCTCTGATCATCTTCAGTGACAGTTTGCATACCGCCTCATGCGATATGTCAAACCTTCGTTGTGGCCAAGGTTCATCAACTTGATGTATGTATCATACACTGTGGAACGCAGCTGGAACGCTGAATCAGCAATCAATCAGGCTGCGCCATCCCGGATGGGATGATATACAGCTTGGACCCTTGTGCCAGTGCGCATGTAGCATGCCGTCGCTAACACCGCCTCATGCCAACAAGCCACCCTGCTGCACCTACAAATGGCACGCAGCGGAGCATGAGCCTGATGCGGGGCTAAGCAGCTTACAAATGACTGTGAGCAGTACCACAGATCAGACACTGACGATGTGGAGACAGGACGCCATGGTAGTCCTGGGAGTTTTGCAGACAGCATCCTGCATGTAGAGCTTGTCATGGCCCCTACCGTACCTGCATTGGCTGCGGCTGCTGGGCCTGGGGCTGCCCATACCCGACTGGTCGCCTGCACGAGCGTCTGTGGTGTCAGGCTGCCTGTCATCCTTCATGAGAAGGGCAGAACCGGGGAAGTAACGCCACCCAATAGTTGACAGTGCGTCTGCTCGCTTTGCTGCTGAGAAATGTTCAGGCTACCAACAATGCACCCCAACAGGTTCAGCAAACGCAAGGTTTGCCCACGTGGCCACATCATCTACCTGACGCCGTCTCAGCAGCAGCTGTGCTGCTGTCAGGCAGATATATGTTACGATGACTTGGCTATGATGCCAACCTGTATAGCATGATGTGCGGCTCCGGCTTGTGAATGGCGTAATGCACCCAGCCCCGCGATTGCTGGACGCCCAGATTCCGCCACTCAGTCTGCATGTGAAGCCGAACATGAGTGGCTGACTACGATCTTTGCTTGCATGCATTCCTTGCAGCACAAAGCATACATCGCAGGGTGCCCGATCATGAGACGATGGGGTTCTTCGGCCGTCTGCACCTCTGACAGCAGCCTATTCTTTGGGAGCTGCTTGGCGATGTCTGTCGGCAGCACGACGTGCCTGCACAGCAGGCGTGATTACAACTGAACCATGCACGATCGACCAGACGTACAGGCATGCCATGAACAGTGAAGCAGGCCTGCACGCCCGAGACAGCTTCATAGTCAGCGGATGTGCAGTGATTGAGCATTCAAGACCTGCCTGTACTCGTAGATGTCGTCAAAATACTTCTCTGAGTATTGAATCTGCTGGACTGACATCCTAACCGCGCTGCTGTGTCAGCTACTGACGACGCTGCGGTCCGCTGACTGCAGTATATGCTCTGTGGTACTCTTTGACGTGCTGTCGTAATGCTGCCGATAGGAGAGCTGCTAATGCGGCTGCACTTTGTGTGGACAGCTCAGCCAAAATTCGAAGCACGCCTGGGTTCCGCCCTCGTCATTTGCAGCCCCCTTGCGCGACAGCACTCGATAGGTCGCACCTCACCAGTTGATCAGTTGGTGACTGTGAAGCACTGCTGTGTATGTGATTTACTGTCTACATTAGTCCCGCTGCTCTTCCGCTTTGCCATTGTTGTGCGTCATGCTGGAAGTCTGAACTTGGATGACAGCGCTTGGGAGTTCCACTCAGCCCCTTGTGGGGTGTCAACCGAGCAGAATATATAAATGAGACTATGATCTTCGAGCCGCTGTAGGAATAGTGTAAGAGAACTGCATTGCTCGGCAGTGAGCGCCGTTTCATTCACTGCATGCTCTGCGGCACAGCGCTGCCGCACCCAGCATGCACGGCGAAGCGTTGCAACTGGCCCATCTCCAGTTGCAACATCGCAAGCGCCGCACCGGTCTGTGGTCTCAGCATCCCGCGGCGCTGCAGCGTGCCGGCAGCCACCAGCCGTCATGGCGCAGTTGCCTTGGCGGCGTGCATGCAGTCGGCAATCAGGTGCCCTGCAGGGGTGTCATGTGCAGATGTTGCAGCAGGCAAACCAGTCAGGAGATGCATCTGGACACACCGGCTTCGGCGCACAGCACAGCGGCAGAGCAGCACGGCACCGCGTGCCGCCGTCGATGCGACATGGGAGCCCACTGAAGCTGCGCGGCCCCGCTGGGGTCTCAACCCACTGGTGCGCAATGCGGAGCTGCTGCAGCGGCTTGCCTGGACGGCGACGCTGGCGGCGCTGATGCGCGCCGGGTGCTTCATCCCGCTGCCTGACATCGCTCGTGCTGCGGGGCCCGCCGCCTCAGGTACCCAACCCATGCTGCACCGTCGGCTTCGGCACCCTCTAATATCTTGTACTTCAGTGACGTGCGGAAGCAGAGCTTGCGCAGACGTGAGCTCAGCACGGTGTGGCTGCTGCAGGGATGGCGGACCAGCTGCTGCATAGCGCGGCCGAGCTCCCGGCGAGCCTGTTCGAGATTGGCTTCGCGCCCTACTTCGTGGTGTCCATCTTCATGGCGGTGCTGGTCGGCAACGCCCAGTCGCTGGGCTTTGCTGTGCTCCAACACTGGCGCGAGGGCGGCATCGAGGTGAGCGGATGGCACTGGGCATGTGCAGATGCAGTTGGGGGGTTTGTCCAGCTGGCGCATCGCCCATTCGCCCCACTCGCTGCCAATGGTGGTTGTAGCGGGGACCAGCTTGAGCAAGGCATTGAAGCAGTGCCACGTGGCAGCCTGTCACCCAGCTTGCACTGCGCTTACAGGGCCGGGCATCATTCGAACGCACAACCAACATCCTGACGGCTGTCGTGGGCCTGGCCATGGTGCGCTGCTGGCACCCTGCCTCATGTGTGCTACATCCTGCCGCAGCCCTGCACAAAGCACCCTCTGGCTGCTGCCTCAGAATGCTTTCGCTCTCGCATAGCGGCAGGTGTACAACTCCATCTTCACTTGCAGCTTCTCGTACATTGGCGCAAGGCTCGTGCATTGTGTTGACGGCTCTTCACTATTGCAGGGTTGGCTGGCTGCCCAGCGGTATCTGCCCCATGCCCTGGCGCTGCAGCGTCGCCTGTTTGTGTGGTCGACCGCCGCACAGCTCACCGCCGGGACGTGCATCCTGATATGGCTGTGCAACTGGGTGAAGGACAAGGGCCTCAGCGACGGCTACAGCCTCGTCTTCGGCCTCAACATCTCAGCAGGTGCATGCTGAAAGTCAAGCAGGTGGCAACCCAGCATCTGCCAGTCTGCCACCTGCGGCATGATAACAAATGTCTGGATTGACAGTGGCAGTGCCAGCACTACATGGCCACCTCCTGGGAGCTGCACATGCCCATGTGCCGCCGGTCCTGCTGACATCCCCAAGCCCTTGTATTCGGCAGGTATTGTGGCGCACGTGGCGCACGCGCTACCAGTTGTGGTCAAGGCGGGCGTGCCGCCCCGCTTCTATGCGCAGTGCTGCGCGGCGTACGCGGGCCTGACGCTGGCGGCGGTGGCGCTGACGCGCACGGAGCTGCAGCTGCCGCTCGTGCACTTCCGCACCCACAGCGCCAAGAAGGTTGTTGGTCCACCCCACCGCCCGACCTCCGCCCCCCACCTGCACTCCACTCCTGTGTCGGATCAGGCGACATCGGCCCAGCCGCCGTCCAGAGCCCAGCCACTTGCGCACTTGGCAGCGCACGTCACAAACCAGGCCTGCAAGCAGCTGGGCATAGCATGGTGCTGCTGTGCCGCCTGCAGGTGGCATCCCGGGGCCGAGCGCCTGAGGCTGCCGACGGCCTGGTCGTCAGGGACACCGGCCTGGACGGCAAGCCGCTGGGCGGCCTGTCCTACTCGGACACGCTGCCGCTGCGCATGTGCCCCGGCGGCATGATGTCGCTCATCTACGCCTCCGTCATCCTCGCCGCGCTAGGTGAGTGACCCGTGCACGCAGGCAGACTGGCATTCCTTCCGCTGGTGCAGGCTGAGCTGCAACAGCGTGGCTTTGATCGCGCCTGCAGCATGCTGTCACCAGAGCAGTGCATCACAATGCCACCATGACGCTCAGCTCGCAATGCACAGGCGGCGGCGTGTTCAACAGGAACATGCTGGCGGTGTGGGGCCTGGGCACGCATGTCGCCTACTGCTGCGTGCTGTTCGTGACGGTGTGCGCCATGGAGGTGTTCGGCAAGGTCATGGGCGACACCCCCAATGGCATCGCCAAGTCCCTTGTGCAGGTGACAGCCACGGGCGGCAAAATCCCCCTGATGCCCCTGACTGCGGCAAACATGCGCTCACTTGGAGGACGTCGCACTGGCACCGTGTCTGGCTGCTGCCGGCTGACCTGCGGGCTGTGCCTTTCTTGTGGTGCAGCTCGATGTGGGCATCCGGGGCAAGGCGCCCGGCCCCGAGACAGCCGCCTACATCGACGCGCTGGACGGCCAGCTGCGCGTCATCGGTGGGTCTGTGTTTTACAGCTGTGGCTGGTGTCTGTCGGGCCCTGTTCCCCTGCCTCGTGTCAAGAACCCTCATCTGCCTAATAATGTGGCCACACATGGGGTGTGCAGAACCCTCGTGACCCGGCTGGATGTTCACCAACCGGTGCATGCTCCATGCCATGTGTGCAGGCGGCTGCGGGATGGGTCTGCTTGCGGTGGCGGCACACGCCTTTGACGCATGGTGCATACACCGTGTGGGCGTCACCGCAGCCTCGTCCGGCCTGCTGCTTCTCGCCAGCCTCGCCTCTGGCACCATCACGCAGGTGGGTTGCTCTGCGAGTTCAAGCATATGTCAGCCTGGTAGTCATGGGTCGTGGCACCTCGCATGTCATGGGTTCAGTGCAGCCAGCATGAAGCGCCAGGGTCGAGCCAGAAGTCGATCCACGTGTGGCCCGCAGGTGCGGACGCTGCTGCAGAAGCCGGCGCTCCAGAAGCTGATGCAGCGGGAGACTGAGGCGCTGCAGCTGATGTGAGTTTATCATTTCGGTGGTAGCAGACTACAGCTGCACCTTGAGGGTCGAGCAACACGAGAGTTTCGATGGCCTATCGCAATGGGACATTGGCAATCAGCTTGCGTGGTTTGTGTACAACATGTACAACTGTTGTGGCGGCACTGTGCAAGGATGCAGTCATGCGGCCTGGTGCTGCAATTTTGGACATCCCCAGACAATGCTGCAGAAAACTACATGCTTGTGACGCTGTCCTGATGCAAACTCGAATCCGACCAATGCATACAGTGGTCCGCCAAGTACCAATCTTCGACGGGAATTCATATGCCAGTCTGGCTGCAGGATGCAATGCTACATCGTGCAACATGTAGAACCGACTCCTACTAATGACTATTAAGTGCACAGTATGGGCATTTTGCAACGCTGACAGAAATTCTGCATGTCGTATGCTCCTGCTGCCGAAACCGATTATCCCTGTGCCGGCGTTAGTCCGCCATACCCGCCAGTAGCGGCATTTGGTGAGAAGGCGCCGGGTGTGCCGGGCGGAGCGATGGGGACCGGGGGCGCTGGCAGGGTGCCGGGTGCTGGCGGGACGGGCGGCTGCAGCGGGGCGCCCTGCACAGCCATGCCTCGCACAGTGTCAGAACCACCAGCAACGCACCAGCAGCGCACATGTATGTGAAGGCTCACTTACGGGCTTTATGACGGGCTTTATACTTTCAACCCCTTGAGGTGGGAGCCTGCAAGGGTCCACACAGCAGTGATAGTGCCAAGGACCGCACCTTGCCGATGGCCTTGGCGGGGGCGGGCGGCACAGGAACATCGGCAGCGGCGGCACTACTGGCGGCGGCAGCAGAGGCAGAGGAGCCCTGTAAAGCACTCAAACTTGCCCTGCCGAATGTCAGAGACTGCATGGAGGGCATGCATCATCATGCAGGGTGTTGACCTTTGTCATGGTTGGTCATGACTCATGATGTCTCCCTCTGGACAGGGTGTTGTTCCAACTTTCACGCGCATACACATCAAGGTCGGTCAACGTGCAACGATAGGGGGCAAGGCAGGGACTTGCCTGCAGCACTGCGCCAGCAGACGCTGCAGCTGTAGCGGATGCAGATGCCTGCAAGCCCACACAGCTTTCAGCATGCAGAGCAGTTCATTACAGTCCTGCATTGGGGTTGAATGACATTCAGCCAACGAGATGCTGTGCGCACCGCAGCAGTGGCAGTGACGGCTGCGACTGTGGCCGCTGTCGCATTGCCCGATGAAGCTGCACAGCAGGTCATCCAGTAGGTAACTCCATGTTGTCGTGACGGCGAACAGTGGATATTTTGGTACTGACATCACAGTGTGAGGTGTCTCAGCAAGGTGCCATGGTGCTTATGTCCTACCGGCGGAGGCAGCCGAGGAAGCGGCGGAAGCAGCGGTGCTAGCGGCGGAGGCCGCTGCAGTGGCGCCTGCGGCCTGTGCGGTGGATGCGACGGTGGCGGTGGCGCTGGCGACAGCGGCGGTGGAGGCGGCTGCCGCGGCGCGTGCTGCGGTGCCACGGGTGGCGGCCGAGGCGGCGGAGGCGGAGGCGGCTGCGGATGCAGCTGCCGCGGCGGAGGCCGCAGCGGATGCAGCGACGGTGCTGTTGCCGCCGGCAGCGCTCGCGGAGGCTGCGGCAGCCGCTGAAGCCCTACATCAGGCAGCAGCCAGCGGTATCCGTGTCGAAATCATGCTTGGGCGCCTCACACTGCTACACCATCAGCACGAGGAGAGCTCAGCAGCGGCAGAATGACTCACCCTATAGTGGCAGCCGCTGCAGACCCAGCGGCGGCCGCCACGTTGCCGGAAGCGGCAGCGCTTGCGGCTGAGGCGGTTGCATTGGCGGTCGTGCTCGCTGCGGATGCTGCCGAGCTGGCGCCAGCTGAGGATGCGGACGCTGCGGCGTTCGATGTGACGGTGGCGATGGCACGGGCCAGCAGTGCCAGGAAGTCGGCGAGCGAGGTGCCGGTAGAGGCTGAAGCCTGTGCAAACATGCATGCCAGCACAATCAGTGACTTTGCCCAAATGCTTTCATTTGGGCAATGCGTTGGAGCAGATGATGACAGAGTACCAAGAAGGGGTGGTGAGCAGTTGCCAGCACCATGCCTGTGGTTGGCATTGCAACAGGTGCCCGTCGGATCACTGCTGCACTCACAGAAGCGGCGGCGGTGGCGGAGACGGTGCTGATGGCGGAGGCGCGGGCGGCGGCGGCTGCCTGGGCGCTTGCACCGGCGGCGCCGGCGGCGGAGGCGGCAGCACTACCTGCACCATGCCGTCCCGGTCTGTAGCGTGATAGGCTGTTGAAAGGGCGGGCGTGCTACTGCCTGGAGTTGTGCTGTCTGGTTCAGGGGGATGGAGACCGACAGGTGGCGCACCTGCGCTTGCCGTGGCGTCGGCGGCCGCACGGGCGACACCAGCGGTGCTGTTGGCCCCAACTGCATTGGCGACAGATGCTGCGGCGCTGGCTGTGGCCCTTGCTGCAGCGGCAGTCCGAGTCTGTAGGTGCCAGAAGGGAAGCTTCAGCATATGCAAGTTTCCTTACAAGCCTCAGCGGTCATCGGAAGCATGTTCCACATAGTTGCTTGTGCATGTGACATGCAGCCGTTTCATGAACATGCTGTGAACAGGCCACAGCACAGCCGCCTTGCTCACCGCGCCAGCACTGGCGGCAGCCGATGCTGCCGTGGTTGCCGTTGCAGCTGCAGCACTGACAGCGCTGGCCGCTGCATTTGCGTTGGCAGTACCTGTGTTCTCAGCATGCAATGCAAGTTGCAGCCGAGATGTTGGTCTTATTTCAGCTGTAACTATCAGTACTAGATGCACTACCACATGTCACAGTTCGAAGGTGAGCTACGAAGGACCCGTAAGGGAGATGCGCACCCACTGACGAGCTGGCTGTGACTGCAGCGGAGGCGGCCCCTGCGGCGGCAGACGCCGCAGCTGCGGCAGCAGCGCCTGCAGTCATGCAGGATGGGGCGCAGCTGACTTGCCATCCACGTGCTATACAGCCACCTATTTGACGGCCTCGAAAAGCCGGGTGCCCATGGAATTAAGCAGTGCAACGCACGCATCGAATGGCATGCCGCCAACAGCATTGCACTCGCAACTGGGGGCACAAGCACAGGCGACGCCGCTGTATGCTCACTGGCAGCAGTGGGGCCCTTGGAGGGGGCAGGCGTCGGCGCAGCAGGGGGTGCTTTGGAGGGGGCAGGCGTCGGCGCCGCTGCGGTGGGCCGTGCGGCAGGGACCGTTGCCTTCCCGGCGGCGACGGCCTGCGAGAAGGCGTACGTCATGGTGAATATATGCGGCACACTGTACCAGAGCTATCGGACCTCCACACTTCACGGGGTGTTTGCAAGGCTGGATGTAGTCTAGCTGAACGGGTGGTGCAGCCTGCACTTGCAAGGCGGCTTCGGCAGGAGCGGCAGCCGTCGCAGTGGCAGACGCTTATAAACTAATGAAAATTATCACAATCATGACAAGACGCAGCATAGGGTCCACACCACCCAACTCCAGCAATGCGAAGCGGCATGTAGCATGCAGTAACAGCAACAAGTTACCGCGGAGGTGGCCATGGCGGCTGCGGTGGTTGCGGCTGTAGCGTTGCCCGAGGACGCTGCAATGCAGGAAACCGTGTCACATTAAGTCGCTTGGACTGCGCTGGTGCATTGGACCACAAAATGAGCTTTGCAAGACAGCAGCCGAGCAACTTGCTATGTGGCCGTACTGGCTGAGGCGGTGGACGCAGCTGCAGAGGCGGCGGAGGATGCAGAGGTTGCAGCCGCCGTGGCTCCCGCTGCTTGAGCTGTCGAGGCGACAGCGGCCGTGGCGCTGGCGACCGCAGAAGCAGTTGCTGCAGCAGCCTGCTGGGCTGCATATGCCAACCACAGCGGCGTCTGAGCACATGGGTAAGAAGCTAGAATCCTCCATTAGCAATGGCAGCCATGTGCACTCGACAGGACCACGGCTGATACATGTTGTTTGGTCGAAACCTGCAGGGGTGCCGGTGGACGCTGCTGCAGCAGCCGAGGCGGAAGCTGCAGCCGATGCTGTCGCAGCAGAGGAAGCAGCTGCTGCGGCCGATGCTTGGGGGCTTGCGCCGGCGGCGTTAGCCGATGCAGCCGCGGTTGCAGCAGCGCTGTAGTGCATTCAGCACCATCGTAGAACATACAGCAGCATGCATTTCGATGTTTGGTGCTGTCACCTCCACGAGGACGTTTGTGTGGCCTGGCCTTCTATCGCAAACCCATGACGTTCACCTGGTGGTTGCAGAGGCAGCAGCGGTGGCAGCGGCGGTGGCATTGCCAGCGGCAGCAGCGCTGGCCGCTGAGGCCGTGGAGCTGGCAGTCGCGCTCGCAGCTGTGGCTGCTGTTGTGGCTCCGGCTGACGAGGCTGAGGCGGCGGCATTGTTGGTGATGGTGGCGATGGCACGGGCAATGGCTGCCAGCAGGTCGGCAATCGTTGTGCCAGTGGCAGCCGAGGCCTGCACTTACCAGAAAAAGCGTCTTCCAGCTGGCCCCCTCGCCTATGGTGCTGCATCGCATCCACTGGCAGCTAAGGCAGAGAAAAGGGCTGTGCAGAGCCTGACACACCGAGGCGGCTGCAGTGGCGGAGACGCTGCTGACCACACTGGCCTGCGCCGCAGCCTGTGCAGTTGAATTTGCACCGGCAGAAGCAACGGCCGCGGACGCAGCAGAGCCTGCACAGCACCACAGGTATTGGGGCAGGACCTTCGTTCATCACAACAAGGGTCCCCCTGCGCACTACTGCCCATGCTTGCTGTGGAGTGCATTGCCGCCCGCAATGGCACCTGCTGCGGCGGCTGCGGATGCAGCGGCACGTGCGACGCCTGCGGTGCTGTTGGAGCCAACCGCAGTGGCCACGCTAGATGCTGCAGAAGCTGCAGCTCTGGCCTGGGCCGCCACTTCAGTCTGTAAGGGACATGGCATCACGTCGTTTGGTGGTTCATCCGCATCGGGCGTGCTGCAGGGTGTTGCATGGCTGCTAATCCCGTACGCTTTGCCACGATCAGCCTGAGAGCATGAAACATATTGCAACAGATATTTGCAGCATTGACACGTGCACCTGACCAGCAGCAGCTGCAGCTGATGCGGCTGCATTTGCTGTGGCAGCCGCTGAAGCAGTGGCCGAGGCCGCAGCAGAAGCGCTGGCGGTGTTCACACTGGCCGCAGCAGTGGTGGCAGCAGCTGCGGCGCCCGCTGCAGCCGACGCAGCCGCCGTCGCAGTGGCTGCAGCCCCTGCATGCAGATAGACACCCCATGGCAATGTGCTCCACTGGCGCGCAACATCAAGCTGCAGACGGACCAAGGGCAATCCATGCTTACCGGGGGCAGTGGGGGCTTTAGAGGGCGCCGACGTCGGCGGTGGCGTTGGCGGCGGCGTGGTAGGCTGCGCGGTGGGGACAGCCGCCTTCCCGGTGGCGAGGCCCGCTGAGAAGGCGGTCGGGGTCCCCGGTGGAGCAATCGGCACAGGGGGCACGGGAATAGTTCCTGGCACCGGCGGCCGGGGCGGCTGCAGTGGTGCTCCCTGTCGCGGTGGAAGTATGGCTGGTTTGGTTCAGTTATGTCAAGGTCCGCAGCTGGCTCTCCATCGATGTATGGGCTGTGCCAGCTTAGATCATTGATGTTGATGACTTCCGCAGGCTTTGTGCTTGTACGTGGCTGTACCTTGCCGATGGCCTTGGCAGGGGCAGGGGGCACGGGAACAGAGCGTGTGGCGGAGCTGGCGGCGGCAGCAGCTGACGCGGCAGACCCCTGTGCAGGACAGCGTGTCCCTCGTCACTCAGTGCCAACCGTCATTGAGGCGCCACGTACATGTGAGCAAGGCGTCACACAGCACTGAACAGCACCTGCAGAGACGCCCCCGAAGAAGCGGCGGCTGTCGCACTGGCTGATGCCTTCTCAGATGATACACACATCACTCGTCGACGCATGACACGACAGCATGTGAACAGCTTTGACAGTCATGACATGTTGCAGAGCACCGTGCAACACATTGCAGCAACCATACCGCAGCAGTGGCAGTGACGGCAGCGGCAGTGGCGGCTGCAGCATTGCCCGAGGATGCTGCGAAACAATGAGTCATGTCACATGCATGGATCTGCTACTTTACTATGGCGGTGTACAGCAAACAGCGAAAACATAGATGTGGTATGATGCATACTGGCTGAGGCTGTGGAGGCAGCGGCGGAGGCAGCGGAGCTTGCTGAAGACGCGGCTGCTGTGGCCCCTGCTGCTGAAGCTGTTGAAGCGACGTTGGCTGTGGCGCTGGCAACCGCAGAAGCTGTTGCCGCAGCAGCCTGCTGGGCTGCATGATGCCAGCACAGCAGCGCTTGTGATTTGTGTCTTGCCAATGTCAACCCTCACGTACTGTCAACACGCCCTATCGAGCACATCATGCCCATCAAATGCATCTCTGCATAGCACTCCTTGTTGAACCTGCAGGGCTGCCAGTGGATGCTGCTGCGGCGGCGGAGGCAGATGCTGCGGCCGATGCTGCTGCAGCAGTCGAAGCAGCCGCTGCGGCTGAGGCTTGCGAGCCGGCGCCACTGGCAGTTGCGGACGCTGCTGAAGCCGCAGCAGCCCTGCAAGGGTCGATGACCACCATCGAAGGCACACGGCCACGGTCCTACTTTGCGGCCGTTGTGCTCATTACATCGATGTGAGTTTTGCTGCACCTTGGCAACAAGCCAATCGAGCATGCACCTTGTGGTTGCAGAGCCTGCAGCATTTGCGGCTGCCGAGGTGTTGCCGGCAGCGACGGCGCTGGCTGCCGAGGCTGTGGCACTGGCCGTTGCGCGTGCTGCTGCGGCGGCAGTTGTGGCGCCGGCTGAGGAGGCTGAGGCGGCAGCGTTGTTGGTGATGGTCGCGATGGCACGTGCAATGGCTGCCAGCAGGTCGGCGATGGATGTGCCAGTGGCAGCCGAGGCCTGCACAGCCCCACAGCAAGTAGACTTATTCCACATTCATTGTGCAGCTTCACCATGTCAGCGGTCGGTCACTGCATCACAGCACAAGTGTTCATACATAGGCCCTGCAGGAGAAAAGCCACACCGAGGCGGCTGAAGAAGCCGAGACGCTGCTGACTGCGCTGGCCTCCGCTGCAGCCTGTGCGGTGGAGTTTGCGCCGGCAGAGGCAGCGGCCGCTGAAGCAGCAGAGCCTGCACAATACCAGAGGTCCTAAAGCAAAAGAACACGGGTCCTGTATTATGACCTTTTGACATGCCCAGCGGCTATGTTATATCACATGCTGCCCTGCAGCTGTACCTGCAGCAGCGGTGGCGGATGCAGCGGCGCTGGCTACGCCTGCAGTGCTGTTGGACCCAACTGCATTGGCGATGGTGACTGCCGCAGACGCTGCAGCTCTGGCCTGGGCAGCAACTTCAGTCTGCAAGCAACATAGCAGCTCGGCTGTTGAACGGCCGTGTTATGAGCATCGAAACCTGTGCGCTGCAGCTCTGCTGCTGGCCACATCTACACTGTCAGTACCATGGGGCCTTGCAGGCAGGCGATCAGGTGCTGTGCAGAGACTGGTCAAACCTGGCCAGCAGCAGCTGCGGCTGTGGCTGCAGCGTTTGCTTGTGCAGCCGCTGCTGTGGTGGCCGAGGCTGCAGCGGAAGCGCCGGCGGTGTTCACCGCGGATGCAGCAGTTGCAGCAGCAGATGCAGCGCCCGCCGCGGCTGATGCAGCCGCCGTCGCGGTGGCTGCAGCAGCGGCCCCTGCATGCGCTCATATGTTGTTGGCGAGCTTCAAAAGGTGCGCAGCAACATAGTTACAGTGGTGGCTGCATGCACAAGTGGCAACGACCATGTATCTCACAGGTGCACTGAATACTGTCGAAAGGCAGTCACCTGCAGCCGGCGGTGTAGGTGTAGGTGCAGTTGTTGGCGCCTGGACCGGTGTTGGAAGCTTTGCAGGAGGCGTAGGTTGCACTGCAGCCACGGTTTTGGCAGCTGCCTGTGTGGAGGCCGTTGCAGCGGGCGTCTTGGCAATGGGAGCGAGGGTGGCCTTGGCAGCCGTGGGGGCGAGGGTCTTGACCGGGGCGCCCTGCGTTGGGGATCCACACCATTTCGGATGGGGCGTGGACCCGGCGTGTGCCTTGACTCGCCGTGTATGACATCCAGCCGCCGGCCAACGGCCGGATGGCTGGTGCATATGAAGAAGTGCTGCAACCAAAGCTGCTGCTGCTGACCTGTTGCATGCTGCTGGATCAGGCTGCAGCTTTACCCGTCTGAAAATGCGGTGCACAGACCTGCTGCACGGCAGTTTTGGGGGCCGGGGGTGCCGGGGCGCCCCGAGCTGCGGATGCGCCAGCAGAGGCTCCAGCGGCCACATTGCCCTGACAGAGGCCGCAGTCCCCTTTAGCAGTGACTTGCAGTTGCTATGGTCCATGTCCATTGTGGCCTCGGCCTTGCCCATGTTGGCGTCGTTGGGGTATAGCAAGCATGCAGCACCTGAACAGAGGCGCCTGCGGATGCAGCTGCTGCTGCCGACGCACTTGCCTGCGCATGCAAAATCCCTGGCTTTCGATGGTGCTTGACATTGGGAGATAGTTTGTGTGCACAGCATTGGCATGTGGGTTGAGACTACAGGGGACTACATGCGCACAGCGGAGGATGCTGAGGCTGCAGCTGTGGCTGCTGCCTGAGTGTTCCCGGAGGAGGCTGCACTTCCATGTACAGCACTGTATGTCAGAGTATATACTTGCACGCTGTAGCACGGAATGAGTTGCACACTCCTAGGGACACGTGCAGCACCAATGACAGCAGGTGACACTGTGAGTGGGGTTGGCCACCTGCTGCGGCAGCGGAGGACGCAGATGAAGCTGCAGAGGATGCTGCTGTTGTCGAAGCTGACGAGGCTCCTGCAGAGGCCGCAGTAGCGGAAACGGTGGCGGTGACCTGCGCCACTGCCGCCGCCACAGTGCTGGCGGAAGCAGCTGCGTGCATGCACCCATAACAAGGCAGTCAGAGCATGCCTCGTCAGCTGTGCAAACGCCACATAGCTTCAACCAACCGCCAAGCTCTCAAGACCAATTTCAGGCAACTCAAGAAGTGCCATGCAGGCGTCATCATGACCTGTTTGCAGTGGCCCGTGCACACTCGCAGAACCTTCACTTAGGCCAAGGTACATGTGCCACACCTGCACTGCTGCTAACTGATGTGCTTGCACTGGCAGCAGCAGCGGCGGATGCGCTCACGGACGCAGCGGCGGCGGCGGATGCGGACGCCGCTGCAGCGGTACTGCCACCCGCTGCGGATACTGCAGCACTGGCAGTGGCTGCAGCGCTTGCAGTGGCTGTTGCCGCTGCAGTTGCTGCGGCCTACAAGCATACGAGCAATGCCTCTGCACATCTTTCAAATATATCTGCCTCAGCTGCAGCTGATCAGGCAGCCCCAGGCCGCTGCTCCTGGCTTCCAAGTGCCCCGAGCAAAGCATAGTCTCACGCAGTGCACCGTCTAGGTACACCTGCCTGAGTGTTGTTGCTGGTGGCAGCCGTTGCTGCACTGGCCGCCGCCGCAGCTGTGGCGGAAGCAGAGGCAGCAGCGGAGGAGGCGCCAACAGCCGCCGCGCCGGCGGCGGTGGCATTGGCAGTGATGGCGATTGAGCTGGCTGCTGCTGCAGTTGCATTGGCTGCGGGTGATGAGGTGCTGGTGGCGGCTGTGGAGGCCGCGGTGGCTGCGATGGTGCTGACGGTCGAGGCGGCGGCTGCGGCGGCGGCAGCGGCGCTCAGACCCTCCGCCTGAGCAGCACCTGACGCGGCACACCCTGCATGGCAGCGGGTTCCCTCTTGACATTCGAATGTTCTCTTCTGGTGTGACTAGGCCTTCAAGATGCCCAAAAAGAGAGGTTTCAGGAGCAGGCAAGAAAAGTACAGGTATTGGCATCATGCATTAGTGCTCGACAAGCAGGCACGCTTACCTGCATTAGCAGTTGCGGCTGCAGCAGCTTGTGCCGCCGCCTGGACACGGCCGGCTCGAATGGCACTGGCCGTAGCGGTGGCCGCTGCACCTGCCGCCGCAGCCGAGGCAGCGGCAATGCCCTGCACGTGCATCGGCATGCACGCTCACAACGCCTATTTGCAGAGTTCCAATCGGTTTGCATGGGGGATCCTGCAATGGCGTGCATGTCTTGCAAGCCTGACACATGACAGATACCTCGGTGGCAACACCGCACCTGACCGGCCGATGCTGCTGCCAGAGCTATCGTCTGGGCATTCTCGCCCGCACTTGCGGCCGCTGCGGCTGCAGCATCCGAGCGGTTGGTGCCTGCAACACATCCAGTTACTATTTGCACAGCTGCCATTTCTGGTCTGCGAAGTTGAGCAGTGACGCTCTTCACCCTGCACAATGGCTGCAGTGTAGCGGCAACCTATGGCAGGTTCCGCGCACCCACGGCGGCCAGAGCAGTGGTTGCTGCAGTTGCAGCGCTTGAAGCAGCCGATGCCGCCGCTGTCGCCAGGAAGGAGCCACTGCTGAATTGCGGCACGCCAGTTGGCGCCGTTGGGACCGCACCCTGCAGCAGGTCTTGAGCATCGACATCACACGCCGAGCGTCAAAACAGGTGCATGCCAATGTGCCGGCAGGCACCCAGCTTTACTCGGCAGCGTGTTGTTGATTTGCCGATGCAGGCTCAAACCACCGCAGACTCGCCTGCAGCAGGCTGCGGGGCAGGCCAGTGAATGCATGCCAGGGTGCCAAGCTGCCGGCATGCGGCTGCGGCTGCGGCAGGGCGTCTCCTGCAGTGTGCACATCTTCTGTCCACTGAACATCGAATTGCTGAGGCATTAAGCAGGCTTGTCGTCCGAAGGGTAAGTCTCGGCGACGCCAACTAGCCGTGGTGGTAGATACTGGTAGATAAGATGTCGGGTCATCAGCAAGGTGGGATCAATCTGCTGACACACAACACCCAACAGCCGGTGTGCAGCTTGGTTGGGCATTGTGCGACAGAAGCTTGTGACTGAAATTGGATGCCGCTCTGAAGTCGTGCTTAGCAGTCTGCAGTCGTTGCGACAAAAGCAGCAATCTGTCCATCGACCGACCGACTCACCGAAAGCGGCGGATTTGCCGGCGGTGGCGAGGAGCAGCACCAGGGCCAGCAGCCCGCTGCCCAATGCCCTCTTGCCGCTATTCAGAGCAGGCAGCATTGCGGTAGGAGACCGCTGAGAACGGGCAAGCGACCAATCAGCCGTGTACTCGACGGCGCAATCAGTAGCGTATGTCTGGGACGGACTTGCTCGGTGATGACCTTGCACATACACGTTTATTCTGCCAAGTGCCACCTCGCTCGGGGAACAACTCGGTGCTCGATCACCTAAAGCTATGTTTGTGGTGGAGGAATATAAGCTCGCATCGTGCGATTGATGCCCTTGCTGAGACTCCAGGTCGTCAGCAAGATCCACCCATCGCGTTTGAACGGTCCATCTCTCGTGGTCAGTATGCCACTTGCTGCCTGCTTCATTCTGGCTACTACTGTGCACCTTCGCTCCAATGTTAGCCAGCTGTATGTCATCAAGCGTTGTCTACTGGCATGACGAACAGCAGGCCTGCCGAGTCCAAAGCTGCAATGCTGGGTCTTGAGCCGCATGCAGCGTCAAGTAAGTTCACCACACCCATGCCACAGACAAGGACCTGCTGAGGCGCTTCTGCAGGGCAAGGGAAGGCCCTCGACTGCCTCAATCCAGCTGCGCCATTACTCCCGACCATAGAGGGAAGTGCGGCGTCACGCTGTGGCGGGTTAACAGACTGCAGTGATGGCTCGCCAGCACCTGAGACTGGTAACACTGCGTCGCAAATGTCTGGTAGACCGTGAGTCGACTCCGGTGCCGCTGCTGGCCATGTCCGGAGCAGAGCCCACGCTGCTGCTGCAGCAGCCTGACCAGCCGGCAATGCTGCTTGCGTGCTAGGGGCTGCTGCTGCTGTCCCACCCTTGGCAGATGGCGACATCTTTGGAGGGGAAGCCTGGCTCATCTTGACTGGATGCGCAGAGCCAAGCGTCGAGGCCTCCTGAAGCGGCGTCAGAACGAGCTCCTGCCATGCTCAGCACAGCATGTCAGCACCCAGTCTGGGTCGCGATGGCGCTGCAGTTGACAATGTATGCTGTCCACATGCAGCCTCAATGGTTGATCTCACCCCTGCCACAGGCGAGGCACGGTACAGCATGTGCGGCCCCCCGTGGCGGCTCACCATCAGGCAGCCAAGCATCTCAAGGGAAGCTGTGCGACGCCCCGTGTCTCTGCTGCCAATGTTGTCAGCGCTGGTGCCGGCGCCGCCCACCCAGGCGAGCAGCGTGGGAAGCGCTGCCTCTGGGCGCAGTGGTGCTGAGCTGCTTTCTGCAGTAGCCGCCAGCGCCCACGCGTCCCCTGCATGACACAGCATTCACAGAGGTCAACACCAGCATAGCGAATCTGCCCACTGCACTGACAAATGGCCTCAGCGAGTGGCTACACCGCCTGCCACTTGAGAGAAGTTGCGCGGTCCGCTAGGTATGCAAAGGCGCCATGGTGCGCACCTGTGTGCTCCGATCCTGCGGCCCGCACAACCTGCCATTCGACTGGCTTTTTGAGCCGGGCGGCGCGCTTGCTGGGGCTGTCAGCGCCAGCGGCTGTCAATGGAACCGCAGGCAGTGCCTCTCCCAGTGGCTGCTGATCAACTTTGCACTGCCTGTGACCCGTGTCACTGCCATTGCCGCTGGGCTGCCCAGTGCTGCTGCTCCTGCTGCCTGCTGCAGGCGCGGTGCTGGTGCCACTGTCTGCCAGGGCTCCAGTGCTGCTGCTTTTGCGGCGGCTGAAGAGAGCAAGCAGACCGCTCCAGGCGCCGACCGCAAGTGCTGCGCCATCGGGACTGAATGCCAGCGAGGTGACCCGCTGGCCAAAGGCGCACGCCTGGCTGCACCAAATCATGAAGCTGTCAGCAGAAGCAAAACATGATAAGCCGATGCAGCGCTTTACTCCTACAAACTCGAGGGCGCTCCTGGTGTGGTCTCACGCAAAGTCATCACAGTGAGGTGCAGACTCAAACTGTCAGGGCCACCTGCAGCTGCAGCTGTATGCTGTCGGGCGGAGCGTTGCCCAGGTCCCACACCAAGAGGCTGCCATCCAGGCAGGCGCATGCCAGGCTGATGGAGCGGGCGGCTGAGGCAGGACTGTGAGGTTCAATGCCACATTGCGCTACACTGCTGCCGCCAAATGCCACCGCACAGACGGGCAGCCGGCCAGCCAAGGTGCAGATGCGCTTGAGGCACCAGTCCTGGGCAGCTGAGCCTTCAGCCCCGGGCCCCTGCACGTAGGCACGATGCAGCACGCCTTCGTAGGTGCTTGTTGTAAGAGTGCCAGAGCGGCAGCAGTCGACGAGGATACAGACCAATAAGTTTGCTGTGCACGCCATGCTGGCACCATACCTGAGTCACCGCCTCAAATGCAGCAAGGCCGACGGCGCCGCCAACCGCCACGAGCACTGTGTCATCGTTGCGTCGGCAAATGCCGACGTCCTGCAGTGTTTACGGTCTCAAACAACTAACCTCGCTTGCGCTTACCACGTGCTGCATGTCATGCAGAATTGTTTGCTGCTCTGCGCCAGGCATTGGCTAGTGGTGCAGATGATCACACCTTCGGCGTGAAGCGCAGCCGTGTGCTACCCGCCGGCGCAAGGTCCTGCTTGTCGGCGTCCCAACGAAACAGGTGCAGCTGCTGCGCTGTGCCGACAGCCAGCCATGACCCGCTGGCGTCCCACGCAGCGCAGCACACATGGTTGCCAGCGCCGAACCCCAATCTGAGCACAGTGTCTGTCTTCAGCACGCCAGGATCATTGCTGGCTTTGCTGTGATTGGCTGCAGTGCGCTCTGACACTGATGGCTCATCGTGAACTACCCGCACTTGCACAAGCGCCACTTGATGGCCGGACACAGCGACTGCCAGCAGATTGCTGTTGGGCCGTGCGACAATGCAATTCCGCAGCGATGGGGCTGGCTGCAGGCCTGTGCTGGCCATCTGCATGACTGTGAAAGGTACACGCTTTCCATCGATCCAAAAGCCTTGCTGTTGGCATGCTGCAGCGTGCAGCTTGCCACCCTGATGAAGGCCTTAGTCTTACCACACAAGTCCAAAACAACTCATTCGGTAGCCTGATACAGCCAGATCAGTACAACAGGGCGTCGGTCGCGGATGCGCTGAGCTTATATCGTCACGGCCTTGATTTGTTCGGTGCATTGGATGCGGACTCTGACATGGGCTTGGTTACGAGCAGCAACTCATGGCACCATGCTGCATACTGCATGCATGGGCACGTGAGGGCATTAGGCCATGCTGGGGCCCTGCGTTCATGGTGGATTCGCAATGTGCATAGCGACGCTTGCTGCATGCTGCTGACTCTGCAACAGCGACGTTCGGCTGCAGAACTGCTTGGTCCCTGTTGCAGTTAAGAGTTTGCTTGTTTTGTTTTGCCCTCATTGGCAGTGTACAGGTGCAACAGCAGTAGAGTCAGTGAGGCAGGTTCAGGATGGCTGATGTGGCGCCTGTCGTTGCTAACGGGCATGCAGAGGAGCCACGGCCTGTCAGAATAGGCGTGCTGGCTCTTCAGGGCTCATTTCGTGAGCACATGTCAAGCCTGCGGCGGCTGCCCAATGTGGAGGCTGTCGAGGTCCGCACGGCGGAGCAGCTGCGCAGTGTTGACGGCCTGATCATTCCAGGTATCCCTCACACGCAGTGGGCAGGAGCTCTTAGCGTCCCACAGGCATGCGCTGCTGACCATTCGCATGGCGGAGTGTCCGCATCGGCAGCTCTGTCTGATTGTGTCTCGTTGGGAGCTGATCAGGTGGCGAGAGCACCACGATGGCGAACATCGCGGAGCGGTGGGGCCTCATACCGGACCTGCGTTCGTACTGTGAGGCCAGCCGCCCCGTGTGGGGCACCTGCGCTGGCCTCATATTCCTGGCAGAGCGCGCCACTGGTGAGGCTCATCATAGCACTAGACGACAGTGCCTTCCGTGATCGTCCCCGCTCCTGGCTGAGAAGCTGCAGGTCATGCAGCTGCAGTATGACTTGTGGTGTAAGGCCAATATTCCGCCACAAGATGACCATCACTGTTGTCCATGTGCAGGCGTGAAGCAGGGCGGGCAGGCGCTGCTGGGTGGGCTGGACTGCCTGGTGGCCCGCAACTTCTTCGGCGCACAGATCAACAGTTTTGAGACGCGCATGCCGGCGCCCCCGTGCTTGCAGCAGTATGCAGACAACGGCGCATCAGCAGAGCCCTACCGCGCCGTCTTTATCAGGTCAAGATCGCAGACTAATCCCTGTGCGCTGCAGCTGCACGGCAGTTGCACAGGTTGTTGCAGGGTATTTATCAACGGCAAATGGACCTTGTGTATTTCGATCGCAGGGCACCTGGCATCCTTGAATGTTCGCCAGACCTAGACATCCTCTCAGGTTAGCATGCATGTGTGAGCCTGGTTGCTGGGCGACTGCAGGGCCCTGGCCCGTTGAAAACTGCTGCACTCTCATTGGTCATACACCTGTCATCTGTGCGAGCATCTCTTCGTACGATTTCTTTGCAGAGTACCACCTCACACCGGAGGAACAGCAGCAGGCAGAAGGCATCAAATCCGTGGCAGTGGCCGTGCGGCGCAGCAACCTGCTGGCGACTGCCTTCCACCCAGAGTTGACGGACGATGTGCGATGGTGAGGCCACATTGTTGATGGACAGACTGCTGTGACATCACTGTGTATGTGGATCGGTTGTCCTGACGCCACTTCTGGGGGAGTTGGAGCCATTACATCGTGGGGCACTGGTGATGCTGCACATTCGGGCTATGTTGGTGCTCGATGTGGTCGTGCAAGCTGTGCAGGCACCAGCTGTTTGTGGACATGGTTCGCCAACAGCCGGCACCAGCAGATGGGGACCGGGCTGCATACCCCCCGAGGCGGCTCCCCAGCGACAGCAACCGACCACGGGACATTCCTGTGTACGACCAAGATCTCGCCTCGACCTGGTCATGACGGGGAATGCCGGATGCTGCAGCAACCGTGCCGTGAAGCAGCCGAAATTATATTGAAAGTGTACAGCTGTATAAACTCTTGCACTTCAGTGCTGTTTGGTCATGTTGGTGATCGACTACGCGCTCCCCTCATTGAGTTACCCCACTGAGTTGCAAGACATTGATCAGGTCTGCATGTCGCTGTCAGCGCTGGAGGCCTTGTCGTCCAAGATATCCAACATCTCCGGCTATGCATCGCTCTGCGCCACTGCAGCAGACTCAGCTGCAGTTTGCTGGTGCTGCAGCTGCCGCTCGCCGACAACATCGCCTGCGATGGTCACCCCAAGTCCAGCTATGGCCAGTGTGGTCAATGGTACCCGCAATGACATATACCTGCAGGAGATGACAGAAGTCCTGCTCAGCTGTACGCTCCACACACACAGCATCAAAGGCTGTCAACCTGAGGCAGTACTCACCGCAGCATCTGGCTGCACATCGGGTTCGCATTGCTTGGACCTGCTTGTGCATATGTAGGCAGAGGCAGCTGCTTACCAGGGCGGCAGGAGGCCACGGCGCCAGAAGGAGCGGTCCACAACATGGCACACACCCAGCGTGGCGGCCACGATGAATGCCCCAGGGCCCCCGGGAAACAGCACCGCCGGGAAGGCCATCAGTGGCGGTGTGACACTCCACAGGTAGCGCTCCAGGGCCGCCTTTGCTGCGCCTTCTGCAGGGAGGCAATACAGGGCGGTACTCAATCCTGCAGTGCCGCTGCATCCCGTCAGATGAGGACCTGCCCGTGTCAGCAAGCTCCTAGCCAGGCTGCAGACACTGCCACCATCTCACGTCTAGGATCCAGCAAGGCTGCACCCCAATGTACACCGCCCAGGAAAGACGCAATCGTGGCACCGTAGGTGATCTGCACACATGACAGCATTGTCAGCAAAACCGCGTCGCCCGCCATGCTTGCTTCTGCACACAACCTTCTGACACTGCTTTTGCACTGTACCTGCAGGAGCGCAGCATTGCCAAGCACGTCTGGAGGCATGAGAGGTATGCACGCCGCCACAGGAGGTGCCAGCCCGACAAAGGGTATGAGGCCTGTCAGATGGAATGCAATGCTGTCAACTATGCGCCTACAGTTCGAATTGCAGCTGTGTCTCAACAATTGTGCGCAGCAGCACGGCTGCAAGTGCGCTGCAGCCAGGTGCATTGTGTTCAGGAGCATCCGGCACCTGCAAGCCCGAGGACTTTTGCCACGCCCGGCACAGCCGCCCAGCTCTGGCTGTGCTGCTGCGATAGCTGCTGTGAAGCAGCGCTGATTCCTGCCTGCGTGGCCGCGCCGCCATTTGGCTGAGCCCCCGCCTGCTGTGCATCTGCCAATGCAGCTGAGGGCGCCTCGCCCTGCTGGGATCTGGCGCCCGCAGCGGCTACAGGCGAGGTGTGCGGTCCCGGCTGGGACGGCGGCGCACTGAGCGCAGCAGCTGAGACGTGCAGTTGCTGTGCACCACGAGGTCAGCAGTCAGTGAGCAGCCAACAAACAGGTGGTATGGCATGCATGCCCATGCGGTACATGAGCTCATTGTTGCAACCAGGGTGTTGCAGACAAGGACACGTGAAGGCCGCTACCCAACGTATCCAGTACAATTGACCTCACCCTGAGATGTGAGGTCAGCAAGGTGGAGGCATCATTTAGCAGGACCCCGCCGCTGCTGCACGCATGGCCACCCTGGGCAGCGTGACACACGACGCTGACACAGCTGCTGCAGCGAGGACATACGAGCAACAGCAAGATACATGAGCTACTGTGCTACTAGCACTCACCGTCGGCAGCCTGACAAGCTTGCTCAGTTGTCGCAGCATGCTGGGAAGGCCCAAACAAAACCCCGCACAGTTTGCAGCCGCTTCACGACTGCAGCAGGTGACGATCACAGGAGCCTGTAGCGAGGTTCAGATCATACCAGCGGCCATCTGCCAAGCGCTTGCACGTATAGACGTGGCGATCTGCAAACCCTCTTATTATTGGACTGGCCCGATTGCCCAGCACAGCATGATGCTCGCCTCGCATGCAGCGATCCTTGGTTGCAGCATCCCAAATCATCACAAAGTCTCAAATGGTGTCGTGCAATAAACACTTCGGGCCAGACTGTGGCACCGCTGTTGTGTGACGTCTGCAGATTTACGGCACAGTCACAGCATCGGCATTTCAGCGACCACTGATAACGCTATTTCAGCAGCATTCACTGTGCAAGCATGGTAGAAGCGTTTCCATAGTGATAGTCACAGCCGGTGTCATGTACGAAAGCGTGACTGCCATGCTCAATAAAGCAACATAGCGCAGATAGATGAGCAACGCTAGCTGTCGTCAGGCAAACCTCGTGTGCAGCACGTGATGCGGCCTCACCAATAAGCCTGTGCCCAAGAATCGCCGGCGGCATCGCATGACGTTCTCAGCCGCCATCACATCGTGGCTGAGCTCACCACTATGTAGCGCGCCGCGGATACGTCTGTTCGACTGCCGCTACGATGTTTGTGAGCCACCAGGAACCTATGATCGATCCAAAATGTCGGAATCGCAGCATCCGATGCGTGATGACTCCCCTTTATATGTGATATCATGGCGGGAGAGTCCGTAGCAAGCATGCTAATCAAATGGGGTGACTGTGCCCAGTGGGCATTGGCATTCTGTGGGTGATCGGCAGGTGCATGCATCTGCTGCAGTGCGCACGGTGGCGGAGCAGCTGGGCTGGCATGCCATTGAGGTCGAGCAGACCAGCTGGGACATCCTCTGGATGGACTGCTCGGTTCCGCTCGACCGAATCATGCGCCTCCACACATCACAGGTGGCACACCCCTGCAAACATGCCATCAGCAGCCCTCACATTGCTGATACATACATGAGATGCACCGAGCGCTTGAACTCACGGTGGATCATTCGGCGGGTTCACAGGTCGTCAACCACTTCTACGGCATGTTCGAGCTGTACCGGAAGAAGGGTCTTGCAAGAAATCTGGCGGCGATGGCAGCGGAGGCGCCTGACGACTATGCACACCTCACACCGTGAGCCATTGCCGGCCCAGTGAATGCAACTCTGACGGCAGTGTGTGCGTGGTCTACGTCTGAAGTACTGTGCCAGTGCAGCACTGTACAAGTGCATCCTCTCTGGAACATGAAGATATGTAGGTGCCAGGTGGGATCACTATCGTGCCGTGCAGACGCACCTTCCTGCTCCCAGAGCAGAGGGCTGCTTTGGAAGGGGAGATAAGGGCCAAGCACCTCAGCAGCACCCTGGAATCTGATACAGCTGTGAGGGGTCCAGAGAGTCATCAGCATAGCCGGGTGTGGGACGCCCTCGCAGATGTCGCCCTGGCCACCCCGCGGCAAACAACTGCCGGGAGGAGGACGGCCTCAAGTGTGCGGCCTGACGCTTCTTGCAGCAGGGACCAGCGTGTCGGACCAAGCGTTGGCTGCACCCAGTCAGCAGCCAGCGCAGAACGGCATGGTGTTGGCCGGCACACCTGGATCTTCAAGCCTACTGGCGGCTCGCAGGGGCATGGCATCCAGCTCCTGCAGTGTGAGGTAATAAGATAGTGCCTGGTGAGGTGTGTACTGGCATTGCGCGCTTGTCAAACAGTGCACAAGTATCGCTCCACTGTTTTGTAGGCTGACCTCGAAGAAATGACGGCTGAGAATGGGGGGCAGCTGGATGGCGTTGTCATGTCATACATCGAGCGCCCGCTGCTCGTGCACGGCCTGAAGTTTGACCTGAGGCTGTATGTGCTGGTCACCAGCTGCACGCCCCTGACGGCATATGTCCATCAACAAGGTGGGAGAGTGCATCTGCTAATGCAGCTGAGGACTGTTGGCTGGCCACCTCGTGTGCAGTACAGGATGTGTTAAACAGGCTTTGCAGCAGTGCCTGCATCCTTCAGAATCAGGATGCAGGCACTGCAGCATCTTCAGAACTCATATGCATCCGAGACTGCAGTGCTGCAGGGCTGTGCAGGTTTTGCACCATACCATACGAAGGGCCCTCAGCAGACAACATGCACGAGGACTGCATGCACCTCACCAACCATGCGGTCAACAGACACAAGTTGCGCGACAGCCTTGCTGCGACGCCCATGACAGGCGGTTGCGAAGGCAACAAATGGACGCTGGAGGCTCTCAGGTGGGCATAATGCGGTGCATAGTAGTTCATGGCTGCCCCCGGTGGCATACATCAGACGCAGGCGCATACACCGTGCCCGTAGGATGCAGAGCTTCCTGAGCACTTGCTGATTGTTTGGCAGGCAGTGGATGGGTGGCCATGGTCATGGCTTTGACGGCATCTGGGGTGCCATCAAGGACACGGTTGCCAAGTCGCTGGTGGCGGTGCAGCCCGGCCTGGTGCACCACTACACCACCACGCTGCCCCCTGGCCACGGCCAGCACGCCTGCTTCGAGCTGCTCGGTGACAGCCATCTTCTGTCTACCCACTCACGGCATCACTCCTGGGGCATGTGGCCAGGCTGGCGATGCCTAGAAGAGTTCATGGCCAGCTGGACAACAAACCTGTTGCCATGCAAAGCATCAACAAGCACTGCCTGCTGCAGGCTACGACATACTGTTGGACCAGTACTGCAAGCCGTGGCTGCTGGAGGTGAACCACTCGCCGTCCTTCAGCGTCGGCAGCGCTCTGGACGCCGCTGTGAAGGAGGCAGTCCTGCTGGACACGCTGCGGATGGTGCGTCGTGATGCACACCTCGATGTGGCGCGACTGACACATCGACATGTAGACATGTGACATTTGTTGCTTGCTTGCAGTGCAGAGCAATGGTACTGCGTCTGCTGGCCCACGTGTGGCATCCCTTGCGCTGCTGTTCAGATGGCAACATGTTCAGCGTCCTGTGCAGGTGGAGCCGCAACACTCGGAGTCAGCTGGGTTTAACATCAAAGGGGCAGCACAGGGTGCCGTGCCGCTGGGTGGGTTTCAGCCTGTCCTCCCCTCCCCGGATGCTGCACAGCAGACGACGTACGAAGGCCTGCTCAGGGTTGCGGCAGAGGTGTTTGAGCGCAAATCGGTGTGGTCAAAGACGCAAAGCTCCCTCCAACACTTACAGGTCACTCAACACTTTGAATGTCGAAATTGCCACTCCATCCCCGGTGCAAGATGTGGAAGTGGATTCACATGGGTCATGCCGAAGCACAAAGTGAGCACTCCCATCCACCGACTGACTGCTGGAACCAAAATGTGAATGCAGGAGCGCAGGAGAGAGCAGGCAGCAGAGCAGCTGGAAGCAGCGGAAGCACAGCACCGCCGTGCGTTGGCCATGAAGCGGCGGGCGGTGCTGGAGGCCCGCCGCCTGACTGCCGAGCTCAGGGGCCAGCCGTCGGCAGACGACCACGACCCGCACTGGTCACATTCACAACCAGCTGCTGGGTGCAGGGTGCCTGCTGGCCACATCTCGGTTGCCTGCAGCAGCCAGGCACCCGCTCACGGATCCGAGTGTGACAGACTCGGAAGTGACACTAGCGGGCAGGGTAGCTGCTCAGCTGCTGATGCAGCCGGCAGTGCAGCACATTGGCATCTGCCCAGTGGGCCTGGCCATTGCTCCAGCAGTGGCGGCAGCATCTCAGACAGTGCGTACACCACCGACAGAAAGCCGCCAGTGGACACGTTCAAACGCGAAAAGCTCAGCCGCAGCCGCAGCGCATCCCTATGCAGCATTGTGTCCACGACAAGTCTATCAGATCCACGCTGCAGCACAGCTCACCGCAAGTCTGTCAGCAGTAGAGCAGCTTCAAGCAGCAGAAGCAGCCTGTTGGGCGGTAGACGGGTAACCACCGGCAGCTGCCGTGGGCGAGCAAACCCCAACCGCTGCAACACGGCAAGAAAGCACCGGAGGTGGGCACAATAGATGCCTTGCTCTCAACGTCTGAACCAACACTTGACAACCCTCGCAGATGGGATCAAAGGATTTCCATTACTGTAATCATAGGGTGCGCAGCGGAATCACCACCGCAGCTGCAGCTGCGGTTCTCGACCTGCAGCCCGAGGGTCTGGCGCTGCCTGCAGCCTTCAGCCACAGCAGCACTCGGCGGCGTCCACCGACTGGCCAATGCAGCGTCAGTGGCCAACTGCGCGCCCTCTCTGAATATGACCCAGCCATCAGGGCAGCTGTCAGCGCAGAGCGGAGTGACAGCGTCCGTGACACAAGGGGTAACAAATGCTCGGCAGGCGCAGCGACCACATGCCAGGAACTAGACACGCCAGTGCCCGCAGAAAGTGCTCAGCAGAGAGCACTGGCATCAGGCCCCACCGCCTCTATAGCCTGTGCACACGGCACAGCGAGACATGTGGACGCCTGCGGGTCATGTGAGCAGCCTGTGCATGCTTGCGCCAGCGTCAAGGAGGACACTAGCCCCTCAGCAGCCCACAGGTGCACTGGTGACATGGCAGTGACGGCAACTCGACGTGCATCAGTGCAGCGCACCCTGCGGCGCGCTGCCAGCCTGCCGCCCATATGCAACCTGCAGCTGGACGATGCCTGCATGCCGAGGCAGCCGAGCACGAGCATTGCGCCCCGGTCGAGATGCAGAACAGCTGCACCAGCAGGTGACGGCAAGCAGCGCCGACGCACTTCAATGAGCCATGCGTGTGGCACAACATGTCAGCCTCCTGCTTGCAATCTGCCTTGAACTCCGGAGCGCATGTCATTGCACAAGTTGAGTAGAAGAAGCACGTAGCAAGCATCAAGCATCAAGCAAGGCAAGTGGAGCAACGCGCAACCTCATGCTACGATACCATACGCTGAAACATGGTGACCAAACTGTCATATCAAGCCAAGGCTAACCAAGTGATATTCGAACTTGGTCAACGACAAACCACCACACCCGTCTCAACAGCTGCCTCAAAAATGTAACATTGCATATGTGCCATTGTTCCCCTCCACGAAGCGTCAAAGCAGCAATCATCTGGCGATCGGGTGCAAGATCTTCACCAGCCTCCTGTGGGCAGCGCGCCGGGGAAGCTGCAATGGCACACAAGTGCATCACACGCCTGCTCTTAAGGCGCCACATCACCGATATCTGCCGGGGCTCGTCCTGCCGTCTACATGGGCGGTGGGCAGGCATCGGTGGGCGTGCCGCATATGCTGCCGAGACATCGTGGGCCAGTGGACCCTGCAGTGTTGTTAGTTTTCTCATAGTGGCATCATATTGCCAGGCGCCTGGGTGCCAGGGTGATGCCTGCCCTGCGGGCGTCGGCTGCGGCTTCAGCTGTCCACCACGACGCGAGGCCGCCCGCCCACAGCTGCAGCGTACCCAGAAGCGAGGGCGCCTGCTGCACGCTGCCAAGGCCGATGGAACTGGAGCCCCGCCACACTCCTGGGCCCGCTGCTGTGGCTGCCGTGCTGCTGAAGCCGCGCGCTGCAGGGCTGCTGGCTGCGGCCGTCATGCTGCTGACTGCATGACTGCCAGAGGTGGTGGGCGCTACGGGTGAGCAGGCCACTGGGGTAGTGGCCGACATGGGCACACAGGCGAGGGCAGGCGCAACCTGTTGGGGGCTGGGCATGGCTGCAGGTGACGCAGCAGCGACGGCAGGTGGGCCCCATCAAAAGTGGCGGTTTGTTGCCGGCGACTCAGCACTGCGATGGCCACGCCTGCGCCGAGCCCCGCCGCAGCGAGCGCCAGGGCGAGGCCCCAGGCCACGGTGCTCCAGGGCAGGCCGCTGCGCACCAGCTGCACGGGCTTTGTGCTGCTGCAGTGCAGTTCAATAAGCAACATCAGCCTGTCAGTTCACGATGGTGTTTGGTCCTTGCCTGCAGTAGAAAAAGCACACAGAGTACACCCTCAGCATGCATTGACAACCGACGAGGGTTTGCAGCTTACATTCGGTGATGATCTTGTCGGACTTGTGGACTACCTCCATGTGGCCCGACCGCGAATGAACAGACCAGAATGCGCACCTGGCAGCGAGCGCGGCGCGCCGCGAGGCATAGTAACGCGCCTCGGTCGCCGCCTTGAGCTCGGCGGCGCCCTCCTCGAACAGCAGGCGCTTAAGCAGCGGCAGGTCGGAGTGGGGCTCCGCGAGCGTCTGGCACGTGCCCCAGGGGTACGTGCGCACCGGCCACAGCCTACACGCATCCAGCGGCAGATGTGGTCAGCCTGTATGGCCTGTGCGTCGTTGAAGAAGCACAGCCGGCACACGGCCAGTGGCAGCACGAATTTTCTGTTATGATTTGAATGTACTTTTACAGAGGGAAGACTTTTTGCAGACCGGCCGATGGCGAGGTCCATGGTGCGGCTGCAGATGATGGCGAAGGGGGGCACGGGGGCTGCGCCGCCGCCGCCGCCCGCCGCCACCACCGCGCCCCGGCTGAAGCTGTGCACCAGGTCGCGCCCCGCCGCGCACCCCGCGGCCGCCAGCGCCCCGTGCACCTCCGCCCGGAAGGCCGCCAGCTCCTCCGGCGTCATGCAGTCCGCCTGGCAGCAGAGGTGGATATGACCTGTTTCTCTTTTTTTCACTTTTTGTAGCATCATCAACAGGCACCAGCAGCACACCAGCCCCGGCAGGGTCTGTGACACCATTCGTGGAGGCACACCAACTGCAGATGGGCCACGGCCTCACGGTGCTTGCTGTGCACGAAACAGGCCGCGTTGCAGGCTGCAGGTTGCAGATTTGCAAGCTCCAGCACAAAGGGGTCCGGGTGCCACCTTGGCCAGCAGGGGGACGACAGCCGTGACCTCGGACAGGCGGCGGATGCTGTCAACATCCAGAGCGCGCAGGCAGTGCGGTTGGATCAGGTACAGGGCCTGCAGGCACAAGAGGTTGCACCCCTTGATGCTGTCATCACTCGAGAGACTTGGGGTTTCTCAAAATGAGCTGGGAGCCATTGGAGAAGTTTGGATGCTGACCGCGTCGATGCGTGGGTCTGGGAAGGCCGACATTGGCTCCCGGCGCCCCGGATCCGACTCAAGTGCCAGATATGCCGCGTCTTGCGCCCTGACATGATCAACGATGCTGCTCATGTCTTCGGCGAGACTTGCACCGGGTGTGTCCTGCATTTCATCAGCATCATACCGCAATGTTGTCACCCCATACCATAATCACATTACCGCCATCGTTCACACATGGCATAAATACGACATGCTGTCGGGTCGCCCGAGGGGGATAGAGCGCTGTGTGTGCGTGCACACCTGCATGGTGTAGTGGAACCGGCAGCCGCTGGTTGCATCGTCTACCGTCAGCTCCGTCGCAAACTGTACAGCATCCTCCTGGAAGGCTCTGCTGCTGCTATCCACATTGGCGTCGCCTACCGGCAGGTCGGGGTCCTGCACAGCAGCACAGCACGTCAGAAACGCATGCAAAACCACCGGCTGCCTCTCAAAACTCGACTCAGCTTCAGTCAAACTGCATGTAGTGAATGTCTCGCATCACCTGCGCATAGGCGGCCAGCAGCTGCTTCACGAAGGTCGTCTTGCCGCTGCGGGACTCGCCAACAACCAGGAACTTGGCATAGCTGCACGGTGGCTGCACCTGCGAACAACCTCAAAACGCTGTGCACGGTCGCAAACGGTAGTAAATACAGTGCTGTGCATGTTGTTGCTGTTCAGTGCATGCATTTCAGCAAGCGGCACCTGGATGCTGGGAGCAGGCGCAAAGGCGTGCTGGATGCTAGCTGCCAGGCTGGCCGTTGCCTGCGAAGCGTTGCACAGCGTGTTCATCGACTGCACATGTATGTCAGACAGGATCCGGGTCACATCTGCAGCTGGCTCCAGCAGACGCCACGAGCAGGCACAGGCAGCGCATCCTGCCCTGTGTGCCACTCACCTGCCACGCCTCCGCTTCGTGCTCGCTCGACACCTCAGACCCTGCCGTCGAGCTGGCCTTCGATGTGGCGCTGGACGCATTGTGCCGCAACACAGCATCCGCGTCGGGCGATCGCTGCTTTGGCGTGTCTGGCGGGACTGCGCCCTTGCGGGGCGGCGAGGCGTTTACAGTGCTGTCACTGCATGCTGGTTGGCTATTATCATTCATTGCACTGCACCGCGCGATCACAGCCTTGCTGGCGACGCCTTGACCGGTGTGATAATTCAGGGGTTCAATCTGTGGCAACCGATCTGAATTCAATGCAGCTCATCAAAAACAATGCTGAACGTATGCGTGCGACAAGCTGTACATATGGGATTAAGTACTCTTGCTCTGCGCTCGCAAGGCTGAGATTGCTGCGAAAATGCGCTGATGCCGGCCATTGAGCTCATGAGCTGTCAATGGTTCAAACTTGAACCCTCACCCGTTCAAGCAATGCGTTGTGTGTGACTGCCAGTTGGTGTACTGCTGCAATTGATGGATGTGCTCGCGCGACACGTGCGGTGCTGCATGTGGACGATGTGGTGCCCTGCATGCGTTCTTGGACAATCTGGATCGACCGCTGGTAACACACATGCCTTCCTGCAGTCTGCTTCCAGCAAAACCCAGGAGGCAGGCCAGGACAGTGTTTCAGGCTACAACTCACTGCATAGCTGTGGTGCATGCACCAAGCCAGCACAACTGCCTATGTTGACATGTACAGATCGATGCCACCGTGCGTTATTTGTATGCTTGCTTGCAGCTCAGCCTCCCGAACGCAGTCCCCTAGCAAGTTCTGTCAGTGCCGCTGTCTACCCTCCAACCCTACCGCAGTGCCCAAAACTGGTCAAAATCCACTGCGATGCTCAGCTCCACGTCAGCCTACCACGGCGGGATACAGACCCCGACGAGTGTGCACGCCGTGCTCCGGTGTGGTGGCGCCTGGCGCAATGGATGAGCCGGCGGCAGATGCGTGTGGCCACCTGGCAAAACTGGACCCTGGACGCCACCTAGCGGCGGGGCCGGGGCGCCCCAAACTCGGGCGCCTCGTTGTCGCTGTCCTCCCCCGGGTCGCCGTACTCCCACACGCCGGCGTGCGCGCGGCGGGCGGCTGCCTCCGCGGCCTGCAGCTGCTCCAGCGCCTTGCCGCCCGCCCCCGCCTGCAGATCGCCTCCGGTCTTCAGTGTCCGATGCACAGCAGCAAGTCAAGGGCATCTTTTGTCCATGCCAGGTCAGGACTGCTCGTGGGCGGCACCCACTGCTCCAACCGTCAGGCAGTTTGCTGCTCTGGCATTGGCATCAGGTTTTGTTGATTTCCTTCAGCATGTCGATCGCTTCCAGGCTTGCAGCGCGACAATGGCTGACAGTGGCCAGCAGCGTGTTGCACTCTCTGTGCACCTGGTAGCCGCGCACAGGCGCCACGCGGGCGAGGCCTTCACGCAGGATCTGCTCGTTGATGGTGGGCGCGGCGTCCGCACCCTTGGAGCGCAGCAGCACATGGGCAGTCGCAGGCACTGGCGGCGTTTCGCGTGTCCCTGCAGAGCACCAGACAGCCCAGCACTCACCCGCGGGGTGCGGCCCGAGTGCAGATGCAGTCATGGCGGCATGGCCACACACAGTGGCGAAGCTCGAGAAGCACAGTTTCGACATCCTTGCGGGACCAGCACACGGCACCTGGGACGGCACGCGAGCGCCACATAACCTGCGCCACCAGCGGCTTGCCGTCGCCCGTGGCGCCAGCCAGCACCCGCGCTGCCTCGTAACCGACGTCGTCCTCGACGCCTGGCACCTGCGCACCAAGCAGCATCCGAGATCTGCACCTGGGCCAGTCAAAGTGGGATGCTAACACACAGCCTGCACAACTGCCTGTGGCCATGTGCACGTTGATGAGCTGGGTGACAGCTGCGCTGGACACACCAGATTGGAGCCAGGCATGACAATGCAGCACAACGCACCTTGACGTAGGCGAGCTGCAGCAGCTGCGCCTGCGGCGCCAGCGCGCTGAGCTCTGGCGAGATGGACCGCACAGCGGCGCCCTGCACCGTCTCCTTGTTGCCAAAGTCGACGAATGTCACCTGCGCAAGCGTGTGCAACGCATCCCAACACTTGCTGACCGTGACCAGACTTGCCTGCACACAGCAGCATGTCCATGGCGCAGGTGAGCATGCTTGTAACGATGCGCGTGCGCTGGAAGGTACATGAAGCCAGCTGTGGAGGCACCTGGTAGCTGGGGTTGACTGGGTCGCGCTTGTCCACGGATGTGACGCTGGCGCGATACCACTGGCGGTCAGCGCTGAACTGAGCCAGGCACAGGTCGCCCACCTTGAGGGCGGACGGCTACAGCAGAGAGAAGACGGTTGTCAGCCATGCAGCGCACTCCACTTGTACCAACGTTCAGGAGCCTAGGCATGCACGCCATCCTGCCCAACAGTTTGGGAGGCTTGACCAATGCTAGCCCAGGTTGTATGTGCGTGACGGCTCACTGAGGCTGGACGCATGCTGCATGCTGCGGCGCTCACCCTGTTGTTGCTGAGGGAGGCAGACGCCAGCTGCTGCGTCAGCCAGGCGACGCGCGGGTCGCCTGCCTGCTGTGCCCAGACCCTGCCACCATCCACCACCTGCACGCAAACACTGGCACTCACATAGGGTGCCTCAACAGGACACAGCTGCTCTTGACTGCATGTTTGCGGATGCAACAGAGCCAGAGGCCAAGGGCGCACAAAGCATGTTTGGCCAGACAGTGGTTACGGGACTCTTGCGACAGCAGCACTCGTATATACCAAGCATCATCAAACCCTACCTCTGTGACGACGACCTCCAGCTCCTCACCACCTCCGGTGCCATTGGCCTCTGCTTCCCCATTCTCGCCAGCTGCCGCTGCCTCTGTCGCGGGATCATACTTCTCCCAGATCTGCAGGGCAAGGGCAGGGTTGCACCGATCACTCACATTGTTACATTGAAAGTCGTCTCGTGTGCACGCGCCCCAGATTGTTGCCCAATCATGCACCCTGACATGCCCCCGGTGCACTGCGTGCCACCTTCAGGCGCTTGTCCTTGGCGGCCTGCTCGAGCTTGAGCAGCTCGGGGCCGCCGGGCTGGCGGTCGGGCTGGAAGGTGGGGTGCAGCCGCGCGAGGCCCGCGCCCAGCAGCGCCGAGGACAGGTCCACCAGCTTGCCGCTGTTGTGCACCCGCGCCCGCCCCAGGAAGGTGCCCGACCTGCAGCGGGTGCTTGACGGTATGCTTGACGGTACGGACGGTTACCTTCACGAGTGGCCTGGTGGCCGGCCCCGTAGCATCACATGTGCTTCGTGCGCCCCTTTCCTCCTTCACCCACAGTGCCTCGCGCTGGCTTAGCGGCTTACAGCATCCGATCATCAGCACCAGCAGCTGGCACGCAGCAGAAACAGGTCCGTGCCTGTCGGCTGTCTCGACCTCGAACTCCACGCTGCGCTGCAGGGCCAGCTGCCGCATGAACAGGTACGCCTCCTCAGCATAGGGCTCCTCCTACACAAGCCGACACAGTCCTTGTCAGTTGGGAGTCGACCTGATTGTCTCATATCATGCAGTGGCATCGCATCTGACTGTGCCTCGCAGGCACTCACTGCCACAGGACGGCCGTCGCGCCCCATGGCAGAGCCACGCTGCGGTGCCCTCACGCCGCTGGGGCAGAACAGCACGGTCACGCCCTCCTTTGGCACCGTGATCTGCGGCACTGATATCGCAGGTTTATAAACGTCCGCCTTGCCATGACATGCAACATATGAGGGTAACAGGCTGCAACCCGCAAGCGCCACAAGCAGAACACAGCGTCAAGCTCGCCTTCAGACGGTGCCCTGACAGCACAAACTCGACGACGCCGGCGACCTTGCCAGTGCGCTGGAAGAATGGCAGCAGCTGCTTCGCCCTACACGCACATAGTTGGGCGCCTCAGATGTTGAAGGGAAGAATGTGGCGTGGCGTTGCGCAAACAGTGGGTCCTGTGTTGCAAGCAGGACATGGCCCATAGAGATCACAGCGCTCATACCTGTTGGCGCTGCCCGGCAGAGACAGGTCGTTCACATGGTGCACGGGCGGCTCGCGTGCCGAGTGCAGCCCCTTCTTCTCCTTCTTCCCCCTGTCCTCTGCTGCCAGGAGCGCCTCGTAGTGCGCGCTGCGCTCCTCATCCCTGGTGTGCAGATGGAGCCAGGCCACGGCTCTTGCTAATGTGATGAAAGCACATCATTTGCATAGCAGCAGCACGTCCGCACGCAGCCATGTCACTCGAGATGCTGACGGCCGGAGCAGGCTGGCCGGCTCACGATCGGTGCTTGCTGACGGTGGCGAACCCGCGCAGCAGCAGCAGCTCCGCCACATTGGCGCCGCTCTTGGCGCCCTCCGTCGTGTGCGTCACGGTGCCGAACGACAGCGTCCGCTCCGGGGCATCGCTTGCCGCTGCTGGCTGCCCAGCGGCTGCGCCGCCCACCGTGCGCGTGAACTCCAAGCTGACATGTACCTCCTGGCCTGCAGCATGGCAAAGCAACCTCGTGGCTGCAGCCTGCAGTGTGATCCAGACAGGTACGAATATTGATAGGGGGTGGCTGCTGCCTTGTTGAGATAGCCTCTTATGTACAGGTGATCCAGTCCAATGCTCATCTCCTGGCTACAATTGCATGGTGTGAGCAGTGTGGCTTTGCACTCAGACCAAGCATATCAGACTTTCGCATGACCGTGGAACCGCACGAGGTGGATGGGGTGCTAGTTTGTAGACATGCACGTCATACAGAGGCGTTCTCACCAATGAGGCGGTTGCGCAGGAACTCCTTCGCCTCCGCGGCGTATGGCTCCGACTTCTCCTCGCGCCGCCCAATGCGCGGAGCCCGGATGCTGGACAGGAATACGCGCCGCTCCGCCCCTGCTGACGTGTCGTGCACCACCAGGCAATCGCCGCTGACCACCTGAGCAGGTGTTGTCGGTGGTTATTGTGTTGCTATATTTACCAGGGACGAGTGTAACATGCAGCGGGAGCGGCTTTGCATCACTATGCCAAGGCAGAAGGTCACCTCCGTGACAGTGCCTGTAAAGGCGCCAGACTGTTTCGTGGGCGCATTGGCGGGAGGGACATACGACTGCCAGATGGACCGCCGGGCCTGCAACGGGCACAGTGCTGAATGTCAGGCATGGCCGCTCATCAACGAGCATGTACAGGAGACTCAAAGCGGCATTCCTGGTGGTTGCTGGACGCTTCTGTGCACATGATTGCTTCCGCTGCACCTGTTTGGCGCGCCGCTCTGCCTCCCGCAGGGTGAAGGCGCCCGTCGTCAGCATGTTCAGGCCCCACTCCACTGTCTGCACTCGTCACCTCGCATGGCTGAGTACACTGTGCTGCAGTCCAGCTCCAATCATACTTGTGTCAGCGGGCAGTGCTCGCCAGCATCTGAAAGGCTGTCACCTTGGCAAGGCCAGCGTCCACCAGCTGCTCCCCCATGTCTATCAGCTGATCTTCCTTGCCAACATACATCAGGCGACCAATCAGATTGTCATGCTTATCCACGCCTGCGACACAGATAATCAGTCTGCGCCCAGATAAATCAGTTGAAGAACTCTCCATGATTCGCGCAACAAGCCAATCAGCTGTGTGCATCTGCTGATTCACACGGAGCATCTGGGATGCACACGCTGACGCCTAGGGTGCTCACCCGCCAGGATGACACGAACCTCTCTGTTCAGCACCCGCATCTGCAGCCAGCCGAGCAAGGCATCTACTGCATCAGATCGCTTGAACCTCACAGATGTTCGTCTTTGGTACCCTTGCATGGCGGCCTCAAGGTGCATCTGCGCACACCTCAGTGAAGTGCTTCGCCTCACGTGCGAAGGGCTCCGGCACTGGCTGCGGCTCTGGGTCCTCCTCTGTGGGCGGCGGCCGCCTTGCCATGGACGGTGCCTGGAGTGGAGCGAAGGCACTTGCGGTCAGCACATCGCATTCCTGATGCAGCGACTGGCAACATGCGGCGGCTCTCACTACAAGTCCCAACCACTCAGCACTCCTGCCATGCCAACCTGGACACCAGCGAGCAGCACCGCCGCCTGCTGTAGATCCGGCAGCAGCGTGACGTACAGGTTACCGCCGTTGCCGACGCGTTCCACAATTGCTGGCAGCGGCTTGCCCTTGCCCGCACTGGCCAGCAGCTCACTGGCATCGACATTGTCTGCAGGCAATGCTCCGCACTTCAGCGACCACGCAGTGCCTTTTGGAACATCATTCAGCGGATCAGTGAACAGTTGTTTGCAGTGGATGGATGCCACACAGGCTGATAGGCAGTAGGAACATATATGTAGCGCATGGCCAGGATGCTTACGTGAGCCTTCCGGATTGACTGGGACCTTCCGCACTGCCTTCGATACTGCCTCGCTGTCCTGCACACCCAACATACATGACTCCATCCAGTGCCCGCGCTGACACAGCGAAGGCGTCACATACTGAACACACTCGTCCAGATCACAGCAGACCTGCTCACCTGTGTCCAGACGCCCAGCTTCTGGGTCTCTGCTGCCTCCTGCGCTGCCAGCAGCTGGTCATGGTAGGGGCTTTGCTGGCCTCCGCCAGGCCGCACCTGCACCAATGGTGACAAACACTCACCATTGTACTGTACTCCGATCAACTCCCAGTGTTGGCAGCAAGTAAACTCATGCGGTAAACTCACGATGACACGTTCCATCAGGTGCACTGCGATGAGGGTTGCTGGATGATCAAGGTGCATTGTCCAACACGAAACGCATCCTTACCCGTGCCCAACCTGCGGCGACGACTGCCGCAGCGAGGTTCTCGGGCTTCTCACCCATGAACACCGAGCCGAACTCCATGCCAGGTGCTGTCGGCAGAGTGTAGTCCACCTTGAAGGTGCATTGCTGCACAACACCACTGACGTTTGCATGCTGGCCAGAGTGGCTTAACTCTTGCATGCCAAGGGCAGGCCCATTGCATGCTGGCCATGACACGCACATCGGCCACACACCTGCCCGACGGCCTTCTGCCGCAGAAACTCACGGCTTTGCCATGCAAATGCCTCATCGCTGGTGCTGCCATCACGACGGCCCTACACCAACAAACGAGAACAAATCGGAACGGTGCTATATTTGTGACAGGTCAAAACGTACGCGTTTCAAACGACTCTGCACGCGCACCAGCCGCGGCGCGATCAGTGACGACAGCGTGATGCGCTTCTCAGGGGGTGGCCCTGACGCCACATTGCCAACTATGACCAGCGTGTCGCCATTGGGCACCTCCTTCACCTAAAAACACCATCACATGGTGTAAGCATGGTTGCTGAGTGTCGCATTGCCAAATCGCAGGCCGATGGTGTAAAGTCGATGTTGATCAGAACGTGATGTTGCTATGTTGGAGATATTTTGGGTCTTACCGTCCCGCGCAGCCAGCCCGTCGCCATGATTACTGGCCGATTGCAAAATGCACAACGGTGATTACTGGCCGATTGCAAAATGCACAACGGTGTGCCTTGTCAGCTAGCAATGTCTCGCAGCGCTACGATCCGAGAACGATGCACAGACGAAGCCCTGCACGCTTGGAGAGCCTCTTTGCACAGAATTTCTCGCAAGAGCCTCCAAGTACCCGCACCACGCCGTTGTGCAACAACCCAGCTGGGAGACGAGGACGACTTGGAAGTCGTCAGTCGCCATGCTGCTTCCAGTGCATGCATGCTGCCCTTTCGGCGAACAGTCGCCATAGCGAGTGGTTCATGTGGTGGACGTCAGGTTCTGATTGGTGACAGCGTGCTCCTATCCGGCGGACTCACGTGGTATACGTCTCAACCCTCGTTTTCATCCGGCGCAGTAACACCGTCTGCTTGCATGTGCAGCCGCGTGCATTGCGGCACAATGCAGTGGCAATGATTGTACCCACAGACAGTTTGGCCCGCTCAAGCTTGTGATGCTGCAGCGTGCAGTGAACGGATGTCGTACGGGGTGCAGCTCAGCTGCAGCGCCCAAACTACGAGAGCCTTGGCGTCATGCAATTGGTGACGACCAGACTGTCTGTTGCGGCTTGCGAACTTGAATGCTTTACATTAGCTTAACACCTCGGATAGACGTATGGGTGGTGCATGTTGATACAGCTGGGTCTTTAACATGCAGAGACAGCCCGGCAGTGGCCAAATGGCTTGCACCTGCATCCTCAGCGGCACATCAGCTGCACAGCTGCAGGCCCAGCCACGAGCCGACATGCCCAAATTCCGGATACAGCAGGCGACGTCGATCCCGGCAGCTGCTTTGCAGCGCGGCAGGACTACAGCGCTGCACTGGCCTTCGATCAGCGTCTGGCTAGTGAAGCAGATCACAGGATACAACAGCCAGCTTCGTTCAGCCCGCACAGCAGCAGCAGCAGCAGCAGTGAAGGCAGCAGCGAGCCGTCATCAGGCGGCGGCATCAGCCGGAGCGGCTGGCCAAAGCAGCCAAAGAAGGTCATTCCATGGCCAGCGTCAATTCGGGCGCGCGAGCCACTGCCTGCCGACCCAGTGACATGGCAAAACGCAGCTGTGCTGGTCGACAAGCCGCTGGGCTGGACGTCCTTCGACGTGTGCAGCAAGCTCAGGGCAGCACTGCGCATCAAGAAGGTATGTGCCCAATTTGTAGTTTTAGCCGTCCTGTCATCGTCAACATGCTGCATAGTGCTGTTGAAGCAGGATTCGTTGTTTGTTTGTCAAGACCAAGACGCACAGATGCAGCAACACAACCACCTGAGATGAAGCCTTTGCATGTGCGCCAACAGGTGGGGCACGCCGGCACACTGGATCCGCAGGCAACCGGCCTGCTCATCGTCTGCATTGGCAAAGGCTGCAAGAAGGTCGGCTCAGCATCATGCCAGTGTGATGTGATACTGCCACGTCACCACACCTTTTCACAGCAACTGCTCACCCACCTGTGCCCCTCGAGATGTGCGCGACGCGAGCCTGTGTCTCGACTGCACCGCAGGTCTACATGTTTGTGGCGATGGACAAGGTGTACACGGGCACGCTGCGGCTTGGGCAAGCAACACCTTCGTTTGATGCTGAGACGGAGGTGTCAGAGCAGCGGCCTTGGCAGCACCTGACCGATGCTGACCTCGCAGCTGCCCGGGACGGCTTCCTGGGCAACACCATGCAGCTGCCACCCATGTACTCTGCCATCCGCGTTAAGGGTGAGCGCCTAGGAGTGCTGTCACCAGCTCTGAGGCTAGTCGCTTTGCCATTGAGTAATCGAATAGGATTGCATGTATTTATTGCATACATTTGCCCTGCCTCGCTTGAGCTACGGTCGATGCACAATTTTGCAGGGCAGCGGCTGTACGTGGCAGCCCGAGCGGGTGAGACTGTGACACGTGAGCCGCGAGCTGTCAGTGTATTGCAATTCGATCTCTGGCGGGACGCGCCGGATGCTCAGGACGTGCACTTCCGCATCGCCTGCAGCAAGGGCACGTACATCAGGGCACTTGCGCACGATCTGGTGCGCATTTTGTCCAGCAGAGAGTTGCACAATGTGGCACACTTGAGAAACATTTTCATGACACCAACCAAGCACAAGAGCGGCAGGGCTGCCACACCAATGTCCTGTTACCTGCTAGGGTGTGGCAGCGGGGTCAGCAGCGCACCTGGTGGCGCTTCGTCGGGAAGCGATCGGGACACACTCTGTGAGCGACGCCTGGCAGTTGCCAGATCTGGTGGCAGCGATCCAGGAACAGCGCGCTGCCCTGGGTGTGGCGGAAAGAGCGCCAATATCAGATCCGGTGGTGCAGCCATGACGCTGCAGCCTATGCTAAATGTGGCGATGTACATGCAGACTGTGCCATTCGCATATTAAAGTCAATCGTGTGGATTCAACCAAGAGAGCCTGAGTGTGGTTCAGTTCAGATGCTAGTGTGCGCCATTGCATTGCTTCGGTGGCAGGTTTTCCTGCCTCACATGATTCGCTTCAGCGCAGTTTTGATGCTGACAAGGGGGCGTTCGTGCCCCCAATGCCGACGAGGCAATCAGATAGTAGTTGTTTGCAACACCCAGAGCAGTGTGTCCTTGCAGCAATGCCGTCATGCCCACCCACACTCTATCATGCTAACTATTGCCATCGAATCGGCAGATGCCGACCCATGTCATATAGCGCTCATGGCTCCCTACGGTTTCTTCGGACCCTCTGCTGCCACCTCCATCTCCCTCGGTGGCAACCGGTCGTACACCTGCATCGCAGCTGGCACAACGTTGCTGATGCTTGTCCCTACATACGTGCGACCAGCAGCGCGCAGGCGCGCAGCTGTTTTGCGTGTGGTGTGTGGCGGCGATGGCTCCTAACAACGGAGGTTGGACCCCACAGATGTCACAAGGAGGCGCACCTCGGCCATGTCCTTCAGGGCAGCCGCCTCCTTCGACAGCGACTTCCACACGGAGGGCGGCCCCACCCGCCACGCCCAGTTGCCCTCCGCCCGCCCGGGGCGGTTCATGCGCCCCTCGTTGTCCAGCCGCATCACGTCCTGCCACCGACGCGGTCAGAGCATCAAGAGGAAGGTAGCTGATACTGCCCCAGCCGCGCTTCACGCCCCTGACTTGCTGTGACCGCAGAGCTCGGAACTGGGACAAGCCCGGGCTTCCTGGGCTTGACATGTCACAAATCGTGGGACATCATTGCTTGTAAAACATCATGCATGGCTGCGGAGACTGGAAGCTTCTTGGCAGAGCAGGACAGGAGCGGCACCTGCATCGTGATGATGGTCGTCTTTGCGACAGACTGCATGCCGACCTCAATCATCGTGTATGCCGGGTCCTTGATGCTGGGCTTGCCTAGGTATCTGCGACAAGCATCACAGAAAACATATCAGGACATCGTCCACACAGAACCTAAAAGTCAGGAGCGAGAACGAAAGTGGCGCTGCTGAAAAGCATCCAACGTGCAGGTGTGAACTCACTTCTGCAGGAACTCTTTGTCCTTCTTGGTGGCCTCGTCCTTCCACCACCCCGCAGTTGTGGCATTGTCGTGTGTGCCTGCGTGCAGACACAGCTGCTGACAAAGTGCAGTTGCTTGGCAGCCTCAAACACAGCACCTGACAGCTGTGAGCCCGGTCATGGGCTGCAGGCATGCACCGGTGATCCTGGCGCGCATGGCACCTGGGTACACGACGCAGTTCTCGTAGTGGTTGTGCGGCAGGTGGGTGTTGGCGCCGCCGGAGCCCCACGCAAACTGCAGCACCGCCATGCCGGGCGCGCCGATGTCCTGCCGCAGCTGCACCACGTCCGGCGTGATGACGCCCAGGTCCTCCGCAATGATGGGCACCTCCCCGAGTTGCTGCAGGGCCAAACAGACGCTTGGTTTGAAAGCAATCCTCTTGCAGACCCCTTGAGGCCTTTGTGGTCCTGGGCAGACACATCAGCTGGAGACCACTGGGCTGTACCTTTGTCAGGGCCTCAAAGAGGTTCCTGCCAGGGCCCTTGCGCCAGGATCCCGTCATGGCTGTCTCCGCATCGGCGGGCACCGCCCAGTACCCTGGGACCATCCATTGCCTCATCACCCGCAACCATTGATGTGTTGGGAGTGCGGCTAGGGTTTTTCCATCACTGAGTGCATGCTTCCTATTGCAACCAGTATCGCACCTCCTTATACAAGTGTTGTACCTGCAAAGCCTCGGAAATGGTCGATGCGTGTCTCATTGTGCATTGCAAACACGCGACCAAGCCGCTGCGCCCACCACTTGTACGCATCTTTCTCATGTGCCTGTGCGACCAAAGCATTGCATCAGCACAGTGGCTGCTTCATGGCTCAGCCCACCGGGAAGGCTATATACTGTTGACGGCTGGCTGGGTGTTGATCATGACCAATAGACAACCGATTTGTAGGTGACGGCCGATACCTTCCAGTCGAACAGTGGGCTGCCCCATAGCTGGCCAGTTTCTGAGAAGGCATCGGGTGGGACGCCAGAGACTTGCGCCGGCGCCCCAGCAGCTGTGAGAGCAGAGGATCGATGCTGAGGATGGGGCAGATTCACTTGCATGGCGGTTTGTAAGCGGTCCAGCAATGCATTGTACGAACAGCCAGCTCAGCATGTAGTTGCGCACCTGTCAACTCGAACAGGTGCTGATTGGCCCACACGTCTGCCGATTGTGCGCCCACATAGATGGGCATGTCGCCTACGATGCTGACGCCATTGGCATTTGCGTATGCCTGCACATCGCATGGGAATGGTTGCAACCATCTGCAGCAAATCCACGTGTGCCCCACTGTTCGTAGCTGGCTATCCCCAACTGCCAGGCAAGATCGTACATGACAACACCGCAACGCTTGCCTTGACTGCAGTCCACTGCTTATCGAAGATGTACTGCTCTGCAACGAACAACTCGATGGCTTCCTGGTGCTCCTCCCGTGCTGCTGCCACAGCCTTTGTATCCCTACAGGTTATGCATGGCAGATGCCAGTTACAAGAATGACACGGTGTGTAGCGACCAAAGCCGTTGCTGGCCAGCTGCCATGTGAGAAGGACAGCAAGGCAGGGTCGAAACGGCTGCTGGAAGGCCGCCACTGCACGGTGGCCAATATAGCTCACCTCGAGCGCAGCTTAGCTGGCCAGTCCCACCAGGCCTTGTTGGCTGTGCCTGGCGTCTGTGTGAGTGCATAGAAGAGGGCAGACTCCTCCACCCAGGCGTTTGTCCTCCGGAACGCGTTCATCTCCACCCGGAGGCCTGCGGTGCCAGCAAGCCATCAGGACAACGCACCCATGACTGCCAGCTGGGACTTTCAGCCTTCAGGACCATCAGGCCTGTGAGATGCCTGTCATGAGATGGGCATGTATGTCAAGCGCTTGGAGGCTGAGACGCTTGCCAGCAAAACGCTCGTCAGTGAGCAGGCGGCGGCCCGCCTTGGTGAGGAGCGGCGCCTTCACCTTCCGCACGGCGCTGAAGTCTGCATCGCTGACCGGCACCTGCACTCAACGAACGGCCCAGCATCAATAGTTTGGGCCGCGTGCATGCTAGCACCCGCTCTGCCCTGCAACTGAACCTAGCTTTAAGACGGATGCTGGCTTGTTTCTGCTGCACGTGCTGGTCCAAGGTGCCTCCAGGGTCGTCGTCCCGTTGGACAGACAACCATCCATCTGGTGCAGCCAGGCTGCTGTCGATTTGGTGGGGCATGCACGAATGCGGAAGCAGGGGGGCGCACTGTTTCGGGCAGGTCCTTGGGGTCCAGCAGCCCGCGGGTGACCAGGTCCTCCAGGTCGATGAGCAGCGGGTTGCCGCACAGCGCGTCCAGCCCGCTGTAGGGGCTCCAGTACGTGTCCTCGGGCGGCACCAGGGGCAGCACCTGCCACAGCTGCGAGCGGCGCAGCAAGGGCAGTCAGCACGAGGAAGCCATGACATCGTGATCAACGCGTGCGCGAGAGTCAAGGAGGCAACTGCACACACGACAAAGGCATCAGAAGCTGGCAGGGCGGATGCTGACCTGCATGCCTGCTGACACCAGCCAGTCGACGAAGCGGTATGCCTCGCTGCCGATCGTGCCAACGCCATAGGATCCTGGCAATGATGTCGGGTGCAGCAGCACACCTGCCACGCGAAGTAGCAAACAGGACTACCAAAGCTGGACTGCAGCCGCTGCCACTGGTGCGCATCATTGTGCACCGGGATGCAGCTGGAGACTTGCTGCATGCGCAGGAAAGTGATAGCTCACCTGCACGCCGGCCTTTGGGCGGGCTTGCAGTGTTTTCGCCATATGCGGTGCCAAGTTCAGCCATTAGGGCTTTCTGCTGATACTCCTTCAGCCCGTCCTGTGACAGCGGGATTGTCAGTTAGTTGCAGGTCTATCCTGTGGTCCAAAGTATGCGCGCAGTCCAAGCCCCTACAACACTGGGTCGCGAGCGGATAGCCTGGCACATGGCCCCCTACATCTAGTATCTGCCGCTCGAGGTGCCGATGGACCACTCACATCCCATGACGAGGCCACAACAGGCGCCGGCGCCACCTCGTCCACCTGAGCCGCAGCCATGACAGCACACCGCAGCTGGCCCCTCCCGAGTCTCCGCTGTCTGAGCAGCACTGACGCAGACCCAGCAGCCGGCGGCAGCTGTGGACTGATCAGGTCTTTGCGCTGCAGGCAATGGAGCGTGTGAGCAGCTCGACCTGCGGCCAGGTGCATCGTGCTGCCGCGGTCTCTGGGCGTGGATCGTCGCGCTGACACAGGTGAGACCAGTCGGCTTTGGCAACGCCCACTAGCGCGGAGGCGGATTGCGGCACGGCACCTGCAGATGGGCATGGTGCATTTGATTACTGGCAGCATGCACTGATGCTTTCTGTGATCAAGTAGGTGAAACGACTGGACGACACCGACACCAGCAGTCACGTGTGCATCGCGAAGCACCAGGGCACGTTGCTCAGCAGCAGCAATATGGTAGACAACAGTGCAATGAGCTAGTGGCTCCCGCCAGCAGACTTGCACCAACACTGTCGATTTGTTGACAGAAACATCATCGCAGCTGGTCTTTTTAAAATTGACTCACTCCAATAGCTTGCTGGTATGCCCACAGCGGTAGTTTCTTCTGGCGTTTTCACAGTCAGGCAGTGACTCTGACTTTGATCGGCGTCGGCTGACCTAGCACGATCGATCGCGCTATGCTGGATACACCCACAATTATGCAGATTCCAGCACGGGCCTTTCCTGACAGCGAAGTGCGGTGTGCGGTGCCGCCATTCCTCGACCGCTGGTCATGGTCGAACCTTGCCAAGCTGTCATGACTAACCTCGCTGGACCTCGCTTTCCATTCACGCGTTTCGCGGACAACCGTGTGCAGACAACTTCACTTGCAAACGTTTGGACTTTGACTGATAGCTGCTGCATGCAAAGCTGCCGATGTCGGATCTGCTGCAAGTGCACTTCTGAAGATGCTTAGTATTGATCAGCATGTGGTACCTATGTCTGTCAACGAGGACAGCACAGTGTGCTAGCTGATTGACTTGCTGCTGTCGGTGGCGCAGTATGACCTGGGAAGTGCGGCTGTTGGAAGGCACGCAGGGTCACCTCCAGACTGCAGCCGGTGCCAGCAGACAGCCCGCGCCAGGTGCATCTCCAGCCGTCAGCATCAGCCTCACTGGACGCCTACCGCAATCCTGCTGGAATGCATCCACGAGCTTGACGGCTGTGTCCCCAAGCTCCAGTCCTATCATTGTCACATATGCAGGATGGCTCGTTGGTGTGGCAGTGGACTCAACATTGGCGGTGCTCAGCAGCGTGCGGTGCATGAGGTTCCTGCCGCGCGGTGAACCGGATGGTAGCAGCCCTGTCGCTTCCATCGATGAGGACCAAGAAGCTGGTGTGTTCACGAGCAGCATCTGCGGTGGTCCAACTGCTTGCTCCCTGCACCCGCTGCCATGCTGATGGCTGCTGGCCGACATCAACCTATGTCATACGCAGCGGAGATCCAGATGCTGTTGCCAGCGGGACTGCGGATCGTGGGTGCATACGGACATGCACAGTCAGACGACGCAACAGCGGGGCAGGCAATTGCAGACGCGCTGGTTGCAGCTGTGCCGGCACAGCAGGTGTGGCATGCGCACTGCTCATTCGGCAGAGCCTTGCACGTTTATCAGGCACGCCCGTGCTGGTGACAGCATCGTCAGAAGACCCACTGGACGACTGGCTGCTTAGCGCGGGTTGCTTCTACAGAGAGCTCACATGTATGCATACACCCTCCGCAGATTGATGACAGGACGCCACTGGTTGCGGCTGTGATGGCAGGCAATGCGCTGCGCTGGTTCATTCAGCGCGGTGCAGGGTGCGAGTCGTTGGACTTGGCGCCTGAGCTGCCGAGCAGCTGGTGGCAGAACACATTCACTCTGCTGCGCTGCCACATGCGAGTCCAGCTGGACATCTTTGGCGTGCGGGTGTGGTCCATATGTAGCACCTTGTCAGCACCGTGAGCTGGTTTTGAAAGACACACATACAAAACCTTATGTGTGCACGTGTGAAGCCTTCGTCACCAAATCTGCAGCCTGTACCAGAAGATGAGGACGTTTGGGGCACAAGACGGCAAGTGCGTTCTGATGCGCTCAAGGCGGCTGTGGAGCGTGCAAGTGCAGAGCTGACAGCCAGCAGCGCGGTGTACGTCGCACAGGCCAGCTCCAGCAGCCCAGCCATGCTGTACGGTGCGAGCACAGTGAGCGCAGATGTCATAAATTGCTTGTAAGGGCTGACAGCAGGTGGCTTGTGGCTCGTTATGATGGCTCCAGGCTGCTATCTCCCCAGCATCGCCAGCATACTTCCAGTTCAGCAAGCGGACGACCTAGAAATGCCAAGTCCAACAGTAACGTCCCTGCGCCATGTCTCTCCAGGCCCAGGGACAGGCGGCAGCGTGGGCGGCAGCCTCGAGTGTCCTGTCAGCCTGAGCCCCATGGTGCGGACATCGCCGTCGGGCGAAGGTCCCTCTGCAGCGCCAACCCTGGTGTGGCAGCCGGTGAAGGCCATCTCAGGTGACTGCCTCACGTGTGTGCTGCATAGCACATACTGTGTGGGAGGTTCTGCCCATGTCTCAAAGGGTCCTTTGCCACTGCAAGGCACAGCTGCAGCAGGTGTGAAGCTGAGACAGTTGCAGATGGCATCGCATGTGCGTGTTGTTTGCAGGCAGGGAGCCGGTGCCGTGGCACTGTGCCGTAGTGCAGCTAGACATGCTAGCCTATGTGCGGCAGGATGCCACTTCAGCTGAAGCTGCAACAGAGACGCTGCAGCCGGGCATCCGTAACCAGTTGCAGGTGTTGCATTAGAATGTGATGCTGCATAAGCAACATTGATCCTGCAGTCTGTGTGCACTCGTCACAGAGCTGTATCTGCTGTTGCTGCGCCCTTGCAGGCGCTGTACATAGACAGGCATCATGTGCAAGAATGGTCACAATGTCGTCTGTCCACATGATTTGGTCTGTCATGTTTAGCATGCCCAGCTTGTTGGTAGCTTGTGGACAGCATATTTCCTCTTTCGCAGGTCTTCAGAACAGCCCTTGATGCTGGGCGAAACTTCTGCGACGAGGGGGTTGCCCCGCCTCCGCAGCGTGCGTTGCACTTCCAGCTGCCTGGTAAGGTGCTGCCCACTACATGCTGCCATGCTAACCTGCGCTGCAGGGGCTACTGCACAGCGTATGTACCCTTGATAACTGTGGCTGCAGGTAGCATCATGTGTCAGCTCCTCTGCACTGGCCATGTCTTGTTGCATGGCCTGCAGGCTGGGCACACGCCATTACGGTGGTGTATCCGTTGCCCATCAGCGACGACGCAGATGCACTGGCGGCAGCTGAGGCCAAGCTGTCGGGCACCCGCGCCGACCTGCACCAGCGCCTAGGTGCGTCCGCTGGCCTGGGCGAGGCAGTAGACTTGCGGCAGGCCTGCTGCGGTTTATTGACATGCACCTGAACACCTGGCTGAGGCGTCTCATTCGCCACACAGGCTTGCCTGGAGACCGGCCGCTGCTCCGCGCCGCCAATGCACTGCGCTTGGGAGGTGGAGCAACGGACGACAGCAGCATGTCTGCCACGGGCCGGCTAGCGGACGTGCACAAGGGGGTGACAGCCTCTGGCGTTGTTGGTGGAAGCGTGCACCTCATCAGCGGGTCATATGACTACCACCACTACATGCAGGTTGCTCACGATGACGCACTTACCAGCTGTTATACGCTGATCTTGCATCTCTGGTGCATTGCATGCACAAAGGAGGTGAATGCCATCCTGTCCAGCCATATTGACTCACTGTGCTGTCACCTGCTGCTGGTGCCACTTTAGGACAAGTTTGATGACAAAGGCTGGGGGTGCGCATACCGCTCGCTGCAGACCATCTGCTCTTGGTTCCAGCAGCAGCACTACACTGCGGCTGAGCCACCCAGCCACCGTGCTATTCAGACTGCACTTGTTCGCCTTGGTGGGTTTGTACAGGGGAAACCTTGATTGCCTTGACTATGACGGGATGTCACCTGACTCATGGCCCGCGCATGAAAGGCAGTGCCTGAGCTCTGCTGGACGTGCACAGGTGACAAGGAGCCTGCATTCATCGGCAGCAAGCAGTGGGTCGGCGCAATCGAGTTGTCATACGTGCTGGACTCGCTGCTGGGCGTGACATCAAAGATTATAACCGTGTCAAAAGGCACGGAGATGCCCAGCAAGGCACGGGAGATTGCACACCATTTCGACACCCAAGGTGGGCATCTTTGGCAGGATCCACTTGAACGTATCCTGGGTTCCCCTTGCCAGCTGCATGTAGCTTTCAACATACCAGCCCTTATTGCCCACTGGGGAGTCCTGGACACAGTCTGCATGCGCCCAACACACATTGTGATATTCTACAATGGCAGGCACGCCGATCATGATGGGCGGCGGCGTGCTCGCATACACGTTGCTGGGCATCGATTTCAACGCAAAGACGGGCGAGGCTGCGTTCCTCATCCTCGACCCACACTACACTGGCAGTGACGACCTGCGTCGTATCCATACAGGTGCAGATCATCGAGTGGTTCTGCACGCCCGATGTGCAGGCCTTCCACCAGTATGCCCAAGCACAGCAAGCATCATGAATGCAGCAATTGTATGTCGCGCAACCGTCTTTTTGCAGGGCAGTGGGTGGCATGGAAGCGGCCTGGTGACAAGGCGGCTGCTGGCGGCGACCTGTTTGTGAAGGATGCATTCTATAACTTGCTGTGTCCCCAGCGTCCAGCGGGCGTATAGCTGGGCCGTGTGAATGACTGAAAGCCTCGATGCAGTTCCCAGGCAGTAGTCCATCCCCGGTGAGAAGACGGTCTCTGCTGTTGGACACATGGCCTGGTGATGACATTGATCAATTGTAAGGGTTCTGGCCAAGTGTGGATGCTGAACAAAGGGAGCACCACTGGGATCACCTGCTCCCGAATAGGGCACCAATTTCCGGCTGCATCTCACGTCTGGACATGCACAAAGGTGCAAATCAAGCAACATGCCGCTGTGCCGTCTTGGCTGTATTACCGTCGGAACAGAACTCCACATCACAGCTCTGCTGCTGCTTGCCGCCGTCAGCCGCCGAAAACCTGCTTGTACCTAATGACGATAGCCTAATTTAGCGCGGTGCACTTGCTTGCTTGTAATGCGCCTTGCAGATCAGCTTGGCCGCTTCCAGCATGGGCCCAGCATCCCGCTGACGGTCTTCGGCACGACAGCAATGCAGACGCAGGGTGCAGTGGCCCCAGTGGCCCTGCAGCCTGTGCAGCAACCCACAGTTCAGCACCAGCAACAGCCCTGGAAGACATGGCACAACCAGGAGGCGGACCAGGAGGAGCGGCAGCGTCTCGTGAACTCCATGTGCGTGCCTGTCCGCGACATGCATGAGCTGGCCGTGGCTCCTGATCACCAGGGCAGCAGGGCTCTGCCCAAAGCAACCCCATTGATGCAGCTAGCAGGCTCAGGCCTGCAGCACTGTGTCTGTGTGCCGGGCGGCGGGCAGCTTTGCTCTTTGTGCACTTGCACAGTCTTCCAGCATGGTCGCTGCTGGATCAGCATTGGCAGGCACACGAGCTGCTGGAGTCTGTGCTGTGTCCACACGAGCACCTGCTGCCTGTGCGACAGCGAGTCCTCTGGCGTCTCAGCTGTCTGCCGATGCTCTCTCGGTGCATAGCTGACGATCCATGCGGGTCTGCACACGTAGCTGTGCACGTGTGTGACTTTGGTGTCGTGTTGATTGTGCAGTTTTCAGCTGTTTGCCCGGCGAAAGCCCAACTGCAACCAGGACTGGCAGCGGAAGCTGCCGGACTTCGTCAAGCGACTGGAGGAGGCGTTGTACCGCGCGGCCAGGAGCAAGGTGCGCAGCTGCCCCCCGAGTTTTCCATGCGCGCTGTGTGCTGGCCTGGGTCTTCGACCGAGCTGCTTGTCATGTTGAGTGGCCTGCCGCCGGCCCCCGACCCCCGCTTGGGCCCGTCTAGGCTTCTGATGTGCTTGGCGTGATGTATGCGCCCGCCCCCCTGGTGTTCACGCTCGTTGGCAGCCCGGTTGCGTCGCGTCGCGTGCCTGCAGGCAGACTGGCTGTTTCAGCCGCTCCTCACGTCCCTGCAGCCGCGATCGACTGCTCTATTGTGTCTTATGCAAGATACAGACATGCCGCACGGAGGGCGGGGCTTGACACCTTCCGTGGGCGAGGGGTCGGTCCGTGCGATGCCCCAATTTCCGACACCAGATGTTTGCATGCACGCGAGGCAGTCGCAGGCGGGGTCACACGAAGCTGGTCGTTTCTGAGATTGGTGGGGTTATGCATGCATGCCCTTTGGTCCTGCACTGCTGATCAACGGTGCACCGCATGCGCAGGAGGAGTATGCCAACCCAGCGACGCTGGAGCATCGACTGCAGAGCGTAGCCAGGCGCATGGTGCGCACCACGCCCCAGGCTCAGCCGGGCCAGCCAGCCCCGCAGCAGCAGGGGCAGCAAGTTCCGCCGCAGCAGCTGCAGCAGCAGGCGCAACCGTCTTTACAGCCTGGGCAACAGCAGGGAATGCTCCCGCAGGGCCAGCAGCAGCCCGTAGCCAATGGCTACCCGCCGCAGCCCCCTGGAGGGTTTTCCTCGCCCATGATGGCTGCCCCTATGCAGCGGCCTCCCAGCGCACAGCAGGCGCATCCTGCATGGGATGCACAGCAGCAGCAGCAACAGCAGCAGCAGCAACAGCAGCAAGCTATGTTGCAGCAGCAACAGCAGCAGCAAGCGGCAGCACAGCAGCAGCAGCAGCCACAGCCACAGACACAGCAGCCGCTCAATGGCTACCCGCCGGCGAATGGCGGTATGGCGCCACCAGGAGGCGACATGCCACCTGGAATGGTGCCACAGGCTCGCACGACGCCTATTCCTGGCCAGCCACATCAGCAGCCGGGCATGGGCATGCAGCCGGGCAGGCCACACCAGCAGGTGGTCACACCCAAGCTGGAACCGGGTGCTAGTCCTGGCCCGGGCGGCCCCGCCATGATGCCAAATGGTCAGCCGGGGCAGCCGCCGCAGGTCATGGGGATGACGATGGGCCACAATGGCAACATGCCCGTGAACGGCATGATGTCCGGGCCCGCCGCCAGCTCCGCTGTCATGAGCAACGGCGTGCCGGTGCTGCGCAGCAGGGCCGCAGGTCCCGGGGTGGCGGCCGGGCCTGGTGGCTGGCAGATGTCCCAGACGCCGCCCATGGTCCAGAATGTGAGATTTCTCCCCGATGGTCTCCAGTGGTGCACGACATGCATATGTCGCAGTGCTTTCAGGCCACGTGTGATGCGTCACATCTGATTGTTCAAAGTCTGCTCAACACATCAACCCCTTCATGCACACATGTTGTCCAACAGGGCACTGGCATGATGGGGCAGCAGCGGATGGTGAACGGCATGGTGCCAAGCCAGATGAATGTCGGCATGCAGCCACACATGAACGGCCCCGTCAAGATGGAGCAGCAGCAGCAGCAGTACCAGCACATGCACCCCATGCAGCAGCAGCAGCACCAGCATCGAGTGAGCCCTGCTGTGCTAAAGCACTTCTAATCACTAGGAGCGTCTACAATGCCGTATGATGCAATGATCATCCCCCCAACTGGTGTGTCACGCTGGCTGCCTGCAGATGCCCAATGGACACCCGCCAAATGGCATGATGCCCGTCAGCACTCACGGCATGCCGCCGCAAATGCCGGGGGGCATGGTCCCCATCGGCAACTCCCTGCCAAATGGCGGGGACTACAAGATGGACGCTATGTCAAACCCTTATGGTAACTGCTGAGCGCGTTTCGAAGTTCAGGGTGGCATGGCATTTTGGCTGCTGCAGCAATCAAACTTCGTCCTTTGATGGGCCCGATGCCATGTGCTGCGTCCTGCAAACTGCAGGGGGTGGCATGGTGCCCGTCAGCAGCGGCATGTACAGCGGCCCCATGAACGGCGGCATGGGGTCACCAGCCATGGCTCAGATGCCAGCCATCCCCTCCCATTCGGGCATGATGGCCGGCCACAGCGGCCACATGGGCGCCCCTGGTCACTATGGTGGCATGGGTGAGTGGCCTCCATATTCTGCAGCACAGCTTATTGGGTGCATCTCGGTGCACAACGGGTTGTCCAGATTGGTGTATGCAGCTCCTGGTAGCCCTGCACCACTGCAGGGTCTGTGCTGATGTGAGTCAATGTGTGGCAGGTGATGGTCCGGGCGGCCCTGGTCCCGGAGCCCCTCCCAGCGCCTCAGATGACCCCGCAACGCAGCTGGCAAAGAAGCGGGAGTACATTGCCAAGCAGCAGAGGTGCTGCGCCTGCTGTACAGTTGCTGGAACAGGGCTGCACAGCAATGTGGAGCACTGAACGCTGGCGCTGGACTGACTTATGTATGCATGCTGCCAAGCGGCAACCTGCCCATCTGCCTGATGAGACAGGCCTCTAGATATTGCGATGCATTGCTTGGCAGGTGGCTCCTGTTCCTGCGGCATTGCGCCAAATGTCAGGCGCCAGAGAACAGCTGTCAGTATGGGCAGTCGTGCACAGTTGCAAAGCAACTGTGGCGCCACATCCTGACATGTTCTGAGACGCAGTGTGCTTACCCAAGGTGCGTTGGCCTGCCAGCAGTTCAGTCGGCCGACTGCTCGACATTGCAACCATTTGCTTTTGCTATGCCTGATGGGGAGTTCCTGAACGCTGTGCTGCATCTAATGAGCACATAACTTCGATGTGACAGGTGCGTGGCATCACGGGAACTGCTGAAGCACCACCAGAAGTGCAACAGCAGCCAGTGCCCAGTATGCACGCCTGTGAAGCAGTACGTTCAGAAGCAGCGGCAGAACCTGACGGCCCGCATGGTACGTGTCTTCTGCTGCTGGCATGCCTTGTCCTGCGTAGTATGAAGGCGGTGGAACGCTCTCGGTGAATGCAGTAGTACGCTCAGGCTGATATGCTGCGCATGTGTTGATGAACTGAGCAACCGACAGCATCTGACTATCCTGTGCACATCCAAACAGAACCAGGCGCAGCACAGTGCGTACAACAGCAACCCCCTGCGGCCAGATGCCAATGTGGGCACCACTGGGACGATGCACCACTCGCAAATGGTCAACAACGACATGGGGGCTGGTGGTGGGCAGCTGCCGATGTCGGGTGTTGTGCCGCTGGAGCCTCCGCCAAAACGCCAGAAGATTGTCAACCTCCAGGTGGACACCATTGCCGTCTTGCATCGCCAGGCGGCAACACTGCTTACACTGTGAGGGCTTCTTGTCATCACTTAGCAGATGGCTCCCCGGTGTTGCAGCGCCAGATGCTCCAGATGCTCGGTGACTGTACGGCCATGTTACTTGCAGGAGAATGCTGGCACCTCGCTTCTCGAGGCCTTCTCTGTCAAGGAGATCGACACACACCTGGCGTCGCTGTCCATCAGCCCGCTGGCAAGCCTCTGCCCCCTGGTCAACATCTCATACAGTTCATCCTATGACATTGTATGCAGTGTGTTGTGGTCTGGTTGACACCATGACCATGGTGTGGCTTGTGCATGCGCAGCCTGGCGCCGGCGGAGGCAAGGCCAAGACCATGTTTGAGTTTGCGGACGACAGCATGTGCCTGGCCTGCAACCAGAACCGGCTCACTTTCGAGCCCCCCAGCCTGTACTGCACCTGCTGCGGCCAGCGCATCAAGCGCAACCAGGTGCGTGGCCCAGCACGGCTGCATTGGGGCCATAGCAGGTTGCAGCCTCAACAAGCGATCAAAGAGTTTGATCGAGCTGACGCAAGGCGAAGAGGGCCTGCAGCTGCTCTGCTCGCCTTGTGGCTCCCAATCTCTCCATGGACCTGTGCATGGCTCAGTCTCCCGTCACTCGTCTTGCGCAGGTGTTCTACACGACGACAGCCCGCGCCAGCGAGGTCAAGGGCCACTGGTGCCACGCGTGCTACAGCGAGGCGCGCGATGGCCTGACGCAGATGGACGGCTCCACCGTCCGCAAGGCCGACCTCAACAAGCGCAAAAACGATGAGGAGGTGATTTCCACGTTGACCTTGCCTGCTGAGGTTGTAATCTGCAGGCTTGACTGACTGCTGAACTTTACTCAATGGTTTTGCACACGGTGTTTGCCTTTGGTCTTTCAAACCCCAGCAATATGTTGATGACCCCTATTGCATGGTTGCGCAGATGGAGGAGGGCTGGGTGCAATGCGACAGCTGTGAGGGCTGGGTCCACCAGATCTGTGGCCTGTTTAACAAGGGCCGCAATGATGAGGACATGCCCTACCAGGTCTGCTCTTGCGACCCCTTGATCATTGAGTGACCCGCTCGTGTTGACCGATTGCAGATCATGGCATGCTGTCTCTGTGGCACCGTGGCTTGCTGGAGGTCACGACTGACGTCACATCCGTACGTGTTGGTGCAGTGCCCCAAGTGCCTGAAGGCCGGGCTGCTGAACAAGACGCGCAAGCCGATTGAGACGCGGCCGCAGAGCATGCTGGAGGCACGGGAGCTGCCCAAGTGCGACCTGTCCACCCGGCTGGAGGAGCACCTCCACCGCGCAGTGCAGGGTGCGCCACAGCCTGAGCAGACATGTTGCACTTGCCCACCACCGCTCAGTTTGAGGCTTCTTGTGACGTGGACTTACCTTGGACCTAGTAGTCCCAGAAGCCTGCCCAGTCGATGCGGCGGTCTTACCTGGTGCCAGCCAACCCTCATCAGGTCCGACTTTTGGGCGTGACCGTGTGCATGACTGATGCATCGCAGAGGAGCGGCGGAAGCGGGCGGAGCTGGACGGCGTGCCGTTCGACAGGGTGTCGTGGGCGGACGGGCTCACTGTGCGCGTGGTGAACAACGTCAACAAGCTGCAGGAGGTGAAGGCCAACTTCCACGACGCGTTCAAGGGCGACAGCTTCCCCTCCAGCCTGCCCTACCGACAGAAGGTGCGCCGCCGCCCGGATTGAATGTCAGCAGGGCCGTGAACCTGTGGCTGTTGACGGGTGGTCATTGTTCTGATGTTTGCTGTGGTGGCCTGGTCAGAGAGATGCTGCTCGTCTGAGTCTCCATGTAACGGTTGCATCTCGCCTTGCGTTGATGCAGGTCATCCTCCTGTTCCAGCGAATCGAGGGCGTGGATGTGTGCCTGTTTTGCGTGTACACTCAGGAGTATGGCGACAGCTGCCCATCGCCTAACACGTACGTGCAAATGTAGTTTGTGCTGACGGTTCCTCAGTCTAGCTGCGGGCAGCATTTTGAGCAGCTGACCCTGTGCCCACTAGGCATGGTCAAAAGACCAAATCCTTGCTGCTGAGTTCCAACTGTCACCGCATGCAACATCCAGAGCTTCACTGCACAGGCGGTGGGTATACCTGGCGTACATCGACAGCGTGAAGTACTTCCAGCCAGAGCGTGCGGCGGCGACCGCCAACTGCGCGCTGCGCACACTGGTGTACCACGAGCTGCTGCAGGTGCGCAGTCACATTATTGTTGGCAGAAATGCACAACGATGGTCCTGTAGCCTCTGAAAATTTGGTCACACCTGGCCCAACCCCAGAGGTGTACATCTGTTGCGTGCAGGCGTACCTCCTGTACATCCAGCAGCGCGGCTTCACATCAATGTTCATCTGGGCGTGCCCACCGCTGCAGGTGCTGGCTTCATCACTCACGCATGTCACTTGTAGGTCTTGTCCCATAGCTCCACGATGTTGTGCCTCTACAAGCGCAAGCGTATGTTCATGCAAGGTTTGCAGCACCCATGCATCTCATAATGCAATGCAGGGTGACGACTACATCCTGTACTGCCATCCTAATCGGCAAAAGACGCCGCGCTCAGACAGGCTGCGGGAATGGTGCGCTCTCGAATCAGCCAATTGGCCGCATTTGCCAGCATCTCTATGCATGTAATCAGGTTGTCTGGCTGCTGTCCTGTTACTCTCAAAATGCAATGCTGCTTGGACATGCCAGTCAAGCACTGCCTTCCTTGCAGGTACCATGCGCTGCTGCGGACGGCCAAGGAGCGGGGCACGGTCACCTATGTGTCCAACCTGTTTGACACCTTCTTCGCGGGTGGCAAGGACCACCGCACCCGCGTGTCCGCGACGAACATGCCGTACCTCGAAGGTGCGCAGCGTCTGTGAACCCATCTGTGAACCCTATCCTTGGTCATTGGACCAGATGACACCACCATTCAGGCGGCGCATGGGATGTCAAGGCCGTATGTATGCGCTTTGAGGCGAGCACACCAGTGGCTACTGCTCATGAAGCGTATATGAAGTATGACTTTGCATGGGGCAGGCGACTACTGGCCGGGCGAGGCGGAGAACCTGCTGCTGGGCATCGCGGAGGAGGCGCGGCAGGCGGGCAAGCGCGCCGGGAAGGGCGCCGGCTCCAAGGCCAACCCCGCGAACCGGGGCGGCAAGAAGGTGCGCTGTATGTCACCGTCGGGCTCCCTTGCCCCGTGTGCGACCGATGCCGTGGGTCAGAGGTGCGCCCTGCCAAACCCTCTCCACGTGCTACATCCTCACGCCAATTTGGCAAGCTGGCACTGGCGCGCCTGCCTGCGCTGTCCAGATATCGCGAGGGATGCCAGAGTCAGCGACGCCTTGCACCATGCTCCATGCATTCCTGCTGGAGTGGGGACGACCATGGGTGTGTGCTGTGCTGCTGCAGGGCAAGCGGGCGCCGGTGGCCGGCAGCACGGACGAGGCGCTGATGGCGCGGCTCGGGGAGGTGATACAGGGCATGAAGGAGGACTTCATGGTGGTCCACTTCCGGGAGCCCTGCTCCTTCTGCCGCAAGTACCTGTCCGACGAGCCCAGGTGCGGTGCTGCCCACCCCCCCTGGAGCGGGCCTTGGGAGCCACTTGTGCAACCCCTACAGCTGCCTCACTTGCAGTCCAGTCACAGCTGTCGGTCTAGCATGCAGGCAGCATGTGATAGTTGTTTGGCATCATCGAATAGCCTGTCTCGCAGCACATGGTATGACCATACCCAATGAGCAACCTGGCGTCCTGCTCGGATCATGTTCAAACTGCGCTGCAACCTTCCTCGCAGGTACTACCACCCGTCGCCACCCACGCGCACGGTGAAGCAGGAGCGCAGCTTCGAGGGCATCTCCCTGGAGACGCCCGGCTCCTCCTCCAAGTCGGTGCTGCAGATGTCGCGCTTCCAGCTGTGCCAGGAGTGCTACTCCTCCGCAGCCGATGCCGCTGCCGTGGTGCGCACCGATTCCGTCACTAATTGAGGCTTCCAGCTGCCGTGTGGTCCTTGGCACCCATTGAGACACACACGGCAGCTTCCCAAATGCTTCAGCGTCACGAAGTGGAGCTAGGATGTGAGGCAGGATTCCCCCAGGCAACACCGGTGCGTGAGCAGCAACTCTGCCGTGTGCAGGGGGCTGCTGGAGGCAGCCACCCCAAGGCGCTGCCAGCGGGCATGGCGCTGAGCGAGCTGCTGCAGGACCAGGTGCCCTACTGTCTGAAGTTTCGTGACCCAGTTCCAGCGGGCTGTCAAGATGACTGCAACACCAGTGCTCCGTGTGTCATCAGCTTTGCGTCGTGCCTCGTGTTCAGGTGCCGCCCATCCCGCGCACGCACGACAGTGGCAACCCGGACATGGAGTCGGAGTTCTTCGACACACGGCAGGTGTGGTGGCTTTGCTGAGTCGATGTGGTGTCGGCTGCTGCAACAGCGTGACTCAAGTTACAACCTGCACATGCCACAAACATTGCCTTGGCCACAGCAGGGCTGGAAGTGTACACGGCTCAATCGATGGAGCTGTTGTTTGCCTGCCCTGAGCTACCTGCTGTTCCTCCGCAGGCGTTCCTGTCGCTCTGTCAGGGCAACCACTACCAGTTCGACACCATGCGGCGCGCGAAGCACAGCAGCATGATGGTGCTCTACCACCTGCACAACCCCCAGGTGCCGCCCACAGGCCTTGGCTTGCCAACCAGCATGGGCACGGTGCCTGCCGTGCAACCCCCTGATCGCAGCCACCTGCTGGCAGCATGACAACCTGCAGATCTCCGCGTTCCACTGCTTACATGTGCCGATTGGCAGTTCGCAAACATTTGCTACGAAGCGTCCTCTCATTGAAGATTGTGTCACTCCGCTGCGAGCAGGCGCCCGCGTTTGCGTGCACGTGCAACAGCTGCGGGCAGGAGGTGGAGCCGGGCAGCGGGTGGCGGTGCACCAAGTGCACCGACTTCGACCTGTGCACGCCCTGCGCCCACCGCATCCAGCACCCCCACCCCCTCATGGTGCGCCCGTGCTGGTCACCTGCACAGTTGCAGGCCACTGCAGACGGTACCTGAGCACCACCATTGTGCAGGCATCTGCGCATGGCTCTCGCGAGTCAGTCCCTGTGCTGATGTGCAATAGCCTGCTGTCTGTGGTTGCGGTCGTGATAGTCCGTGCACCATGCTGACGGGGCATCCCTCCTTTACTGCAGCCGAACGCGCGGAAGATCGACGAGACGCGCACACGCATCAGTGAGGACGAGCGGCTGGCGCGGGCGGCGCAGCTGCAGCGCACGATGCAGCTGCTGGTGCACGCCAGCGAGTGCCGGGACCCCCACTGCGTGTCGTCCAACTGCCGGAAGATCAAGGAGATGTTCCTGCACGCGCACAGCTGCAAGGTCAAGGTCACCGGCGGCTGCCAGCTCTGCAGGTGGGTCACCCCTCCTAGCTGGAAGCCGCCATGGCACCCACAGACCTGCCGTGAAGAGCCTGACCAAGCTCACAACATGTTCACTCCCCATGCTGTCAGTCATGATGTTACACTGGCAGCTGCCTTCACAGCTTTGATTGACTGTACTGCAGGCGGATGTGGGCACTGCTGCAGCTGCACGCGAAGCAGTGTACAGTGGCAGACTGCCCGGTGCTGCGGTGTCGCGAGCTGCGGCAGATGCGACGGCTGCAGATGGCACGCCAGGAGGAGAAGCGCCGTGTTGCCTACAAAAACATGCTGCGCAACCAGGTGTGCATTGTGCTTCCTCTGGTGTCGTGCTGCGAGGTCTGCTGCAGCCGTGAGCTGTGGCACAAGCTCCTGCATGGATGTGCGGTGGCATTCTGCTTGTGGCAAACAACAAAAACCCGCTGCTGTTGTGTATGCCAAGCCTGATCCTGTGTACGGTTGCCTTGCCCCGCAGAACGCCACACCGCAGGCAGGCTATGGGCAGCAGCGGTGACATGCCCACATTGCACGTGGGCTACAGCTCAGTAAGCGCCCAGGAAGTGCAGCCAGCACCCTCTGCTTTGCAGTGCAAGTCCCTGTGGTGTGGCACCCTGTAGCTAGCCCCACCACAGGGGGTGCTTGCCTGCTGCTGGGGGCGCCTGTCGTTTGCGGCGGCAGCAGCACTGTGGGCCTAGCACTTCGGGATCAGAGCAGCGGCAGGCAGCTTGGCCGCTGGGCAGCAGGCGATTGCGCATTCCACACCAGCACCCAGATCCCACGCACTTGTAGCTATTGGCGGCGGGCGGTGGCCGGATGATGGGCAGCTGTGCAGGGGGGCCCAGGCCCCCAGCCACACGCCCCCGTCAGTTGTATTTGCTAGCATTTTTCCTTTTCAGTTGACATGCTTTCACCTAGGCAGACAGCAGGGCGTGGCCCTCACTGCTCCTCTGGCCCGCTCAACAACACATACAGCCGCTGCAGGGTGGGGCCACCCGTTGGGGTGGCCCCCTGCAGTGGCGCATCCCACAGGCAGAACCCAGCCCAGCGCCCCAGCAGGGCAGGCAGACGACGACATTGCACAGACGTTGGGTACACAGACGTTGCAATCTGCGTCGTTTTGAGGTTTCACTGTTTCATTCGTGGTCTGAAAGCGCCTGTTGCTGCGCAACCCTGATGATCAGCTCGGCTTTTGACCCATGCCGCGTTCTGATGCTGATGACGTCCCGAATGAGAATGCTTTACCTTCCTGTTGTACGCTGTAATGGATGTAGACCGATCGAACCTCCTGCCGTGATGAGGCCTTTCGATCGAAACAAGATGGTTACTGCCTACAACCATTCACTCAGCGGTGCTCATGTTACAGGGTATGAATGCCTCTCAAAAACGTTCATGTTACAATCAAGAAGTCTACAGCTGCTTCACATACAGGGTCAAGCGCATGCTACGCGGAAGGAGCAATGTCAGTCCCTCCCAGAAGTATACATAAGAATGCCAGAAGGCTGCGGGCTGTATGCCATCTATTGCATGCCAATGTACTGCACCTGCCGCACTTGCAATCCACTGCATTCTGAGGGTACAAAGCATCATTGCAAAATACATGATGCTGGAGGATACTTTTCAAAACCTTGACGTTACTCTGCACGCTGGTACACCCTGCTTCGCTCAACCCTTTCCGAGGACGGCAGCCTGGGTCGTAGGTGTCTACCCGTTCAGTGCTCCAGTGCTGTGCTCAACACAGCGCGGTGCCGTCCTCCTCCGCTGCGTCTGCTGGCGGGCCAACACCTTCTGCTGCTGGGCCGTGGACGGCTGCTGCGAAGGCCTCCAGCTGCCGCACGAAGCCGCTGTTGGGGTTTGCACACGGCCGTGCAGCCTTGACCAGCAGCAGCGCCTCATGCAGCCTGAGCTTTTCGCCTGCAGCAGGTATCACGACGGTTGGTACGCCATTGCTGCACCATTTCGAGGGGGTTGCAGCAAGCAAACCAGTTGTGACAACATGAGAAGCCGTCGTGCGGGTTTGCAGCCTGTACTGTGCATGCAGGGGAAGGAGATCGTACGTTCGATCAGGTAGGCCATCACAAGCGTGCTGGATCTGCTCTGGCCAGCGTAGCAGTGCACGAGGACGCCGCCGCGCCTCCGCCCCTAAGGTTCAGCAAGCAGGCATCGAGGTCAGGATTGTGTGTCGGAGTGTGCCCCCGCAGTGTCAGAGGTGCAACGCTGGCAGAGTGCTCCCAGCCTCAGGGGCTTTGGAGCCTGCACCGCTCCGCACACCTTGGCGATGAAGGCGATGGCGGCAGCAAAGTGCTGCGCGATGTCGTCCTGCTCATCGTCGTACACGCAGATGGAGCGGTACCGCAGCCGCTTGCGGTGGAAGCACGGCACTATCGGCGACGCATTGACGACGTGCGTCACGCCCAGCGCCTCCAGCTTCTCCAGGTCCCGCGCCGCACCGACGCCGCCTGCACGTCGTGACCATACACAGGCATAAGCCGAAGGCAATGTGAAGCACCACTTTCCTCGCAGGTGCAGTGAGAGGCCCCGCCATGCCATCGCAGCGCACGTCCAACCCGCAGCACGCAGGCCAGCTGGACAGCAGAGCCAGCAGCTCACCGATGAAGAGGCCGTCAGCAACCCTGGCGGGCGGGTCGTACTCGGGCCGGTGCAGCAGCGCGCGCTTCGCGTCCGCCTTGCGCTGCAGGGCGCCCTGCAGGGTGTCCCGACTGCCGGTGGGGCTGGGCGGCGGGCTGTCGTCGCTGTCCCCAACCTCAGGGCGCTGTGTCTGCAGCGAGAGCAGCAGCGGCTTGGTCTTGCTGCCTCAAGCAGGACTCTTAACCGACCGCATGTTATGACATCAGTTTCTGAGTGCTAGTGATGTGCACGCAGCAACACGTCGAGTTGTAGTTTTAGAACACATAGCACCGCGGAAGCCGTGCATCATACATATCACTGTACAACAGCACAGCATGCATTCTTGCTGGGGGCATCCCCCAGGTTGCATCCGTTGCACGGTCTACAGAGGGCGGTCACGAAGATGCCCGCTACGGGCGGATGTTCAATGCATGACGCATCATGACATGTGTCACGCGGGGCCCAGAGTGGAGAGATTGACCGTAGTGTGCTACCGGAGCACACCTGGAAGCTGGGCTGTGGCATCGCATCGGCGTGTCGAAGCGGCACGCCGTCGAGCAGGGCGCCCCACGATGTGTCCAGCTCCGCAGGTTGCTGCTGAAGGTCCATGGGCGCCGGCGCCATGCCTGGTGCCGCGAGTGGACCCCCGCAGTGCTGACTCTGACCCCAGGGGACCCTTGCCTTGTGCGCAGGCGACAAAGCTGCAGCAACTGGTGCGAAATGCTGCTGTCAGATCAGGGAGACCATTGGTCTTTGATCAGCGATGGTAGCGGTGCTGCTTGTCGCAAGCTGGAACTGACAAAAGCGTTCACGCGAGGGCTTGGTGTGACATCCCCAAAGAAGCACGCAGCAACGGCGCAACGCCTGTGTACAACGCCGTCGATGATGCTGCATGTGTTGCGTGTCTGCGTTCGCAGGATAACATGTAAACATTGGAAAGAATGACTCGTGGTATCGGAGAGGTCCATCCTGCCACCTCAGCTTGATGTGGATCTCGCCGACACGTAGCCCCGACTTTGCTGCACTTGCGACGATCACAGTTGACGGCTTCGGCTGCACCAAGTCTCATTGCCTGATCTCAGGAAAAAGCGCGCTTCTCAACACCACCGGTGGCGGATCAGTACACCATGCTGAGTTCACAGATGGGCTCCCAGCAGGTATCTGCCGGGGTTACCGTCTGCATGTAAAGGGCCCAATCTCAGCGAAGTGAAACTGTTCGTGCGTGCAGGCGCAAGAAGTGCTTGGATCGGTGACACCCCCTCAACGTGGTATGCAGGTGCTGAGTTGCCGGCCATTCCGCAGCACGACTGCAGGTGTGCCGACAGACCCTTGGTGCACAAGCGTGCTTGCAGTAGGTACAGCAGGCCCTGTTGTGATCGGGCGATGAGTGCTGCAGGGAGTCGCTGCCGCAGCGTTGCGCAGCCGCCGGCGATCCAGTGCGCAGCCCGGCAGTCACAGGAGTGCGATGCACCACCCAGCCGCCGCACCGCGCTGCAGGCTGCAGCAGCTGTGGTGGCTGCTGCCGTGTCTGGCAGGTGCAGCTCCCTGCGTATTACAACCTCACCTCAACATGCCTGTACGGCAATACTACATTTGTGCTGGCATGCCATGACAGACAGCATCTGCACATCAGCACAATGCCAGCTGCAGGCCGCAGCCAGCGCTGGCGGAGAACCCGCAGACGTCGGGGGCCATGACGTCGACCGAGGGCGACAAGCAGCTCATCGACCCCGCGACAGATGCAGACCTGCAGAGCAAGCCGCGCCAGAAGACGCCCTCGGGCCTCGAATACCAGGAGGTGGTTCCCGGCAAGGGCCCATCACCCAGCATCGGCATCCAGGTGCACTGTCTGGCCATCTGTTGCTGTGAAAGCCATGACAACAAGGTCGATTCAGATGCGCTCACTGCCAGGTTGTTCATTACAGCATCAGCTCGCCAGTGTGGCGTGCTGCAAGATGATGGTGTCGAGCAGTTCGAACAGTGTACATGCGCCCTCCCGCTGCATCGAGCGCTCACAATCACTTACACATCACGCAGGTGGTCGTGAACTATGTCGCCAAGACGCCAAACGGGAAGGTGTTTGACAACTCGCTGGCAAAGAATGCGCCATACTACATCCGCGTCGGCAGCGGCGCCGTCATCCCGGTGTGTGCAACATGCACTGTACTTCTGCACTGTGGTGCAAAGACGGCCATCGTGGCCTGGCGAGCCCACGCATGCATATACCTGTTGGTCACTGTGTCCGACAGGGTCTGGACGAGGCGCTGCTGTCTATGAGCACCGGCGGCATCCGGCGGTTGTACATCCCGGGCGAGCTGGCATTCCCCAAGGGCCTGGCGTCCGCCCCCGGAAGGCACGCCACTGCATCTGCTGCCCTGATGGACTCGACCGCACCGGCGCGAAGGATGCCAGCGGAGTGTGGCAGTGCACCGTACCCTGCGTTCGGCTGCAGCCTATACTGATGAGGGGGTGTCATAGCGCAGGCCGAAGGTGCCGCCCAAGAGCCCAGTCGTCTTCGACGTACAGCTCGTTTATATTCCAGGTCTGCACAGCTGTGCCCAGCACTGCATAACCCAGATGTTGTGTAGCAAGGACCTGCTCATGCGCTGAGGACGTTGGTGTACATCCCACGCAGGCGTGTCAGACGATTTGGAGTTCGAGTGACTTCCCTCGGCACAGCTCCAGGGAACGCCTCAGTGGCTCGACGCTGAGCCCACTTCACTCCACACTGACACATGATCTGAGTTTGGCGGGATGCTATCGTCTGAACTGACCATGCCATAGCGATGGCCACCACAGCAGCTAGGCATGGCATCAATATGCAGGACACTCCTCCGTGAACATTTGCTGCAAGATCCATGTCTGTTGGTTTTGAGAAGAGTGCGATAGCCTGCAAGCTGTGCAGGCTTGACTGTTTGGCCTGGTGGTAAGGCCCAAAATCTTGCAGCTTGAGCTTGCGCTGCGACAACTTGCTGCTCCTTGTGCTGCCTTCGGATGCGTCCTGCGTGCAAAGGTCGCAGGTGACTTGGGACTGAATCATCGGTGATATTGTGCACAGTAACACCTGAGCGATCTTGACTGTGCTCACGGCAATGTGCACCCCTGCTGACTCTTCGCGCAGGGGCGGTATCAGATGCTGTGAGTGCAAAGGCAAAAGCCTTGCTTTCTGTTCGCAGTGGCAGCAGAGTAACTAGTCGCACTCAAGACTAGCCCTATGAGGTGCCAGCGTACATTGTGTGACGTTCCTACAGATGCAGATGCTGCATAGCTTGCCGCAGAGCGAGCATTTGCTGCAGACTTACCTGTCGTTATGCCAATGTGACGCAGGGGATACCCCATCTCAGAGGTGCTGATCGCCATGAAGATGCAAAAACACAATGCTTACACACATACAAGCACGGGGCCTGCACGGGTCCACAGTTGCACCCTGAGATCCTGAGGAGTGTGCCACGCTGGCATTGCACAGCACTGTGGCAGCGATGCAGCAGAGTGCAGCAGCAATGCGAGTGTGCAGCAGAAGATAAATTGACTTCAATGATGCGACGTCACCGGTGATGTGGCTGGTGCCAAAGCGTTTGTTGGCCGCCATGCTTTCAGCTGTGCCAGCCCATGGGTCGCACCATGCTCACAGCTGCAGTCGCCACCTGGCAGCATGCGCCTCGGTCACCTGTTGAGCGCGCAGCCACTCCCTAGCAGACACGCAGAAAGCTGGCAGGTGGCAGCAGATGCCGCGCGGCGGCTGTCAAGCAGGGGCTGCAGCACGCGTGCGGCCGCAATGGCAGGTCCAGGCAGCCACAGCAGCATCCCCCAGGTGCTTGCAGCTGCGAACGCTCTTGCCGACTAACTATCGGCTGCTTTCCCATGGTGTCGACCGCCACATCCTGCACTCATTGCACAGGGGGCCGGCAATGCCGACGTCTCGGAGGCAGCCGCCAGCAGCGCCAGCCGGCAGTGGTACGATGAGGAGGACTACGACGTGGTGGTTGTGGGCGCCGGCCACGCGGGGTGCGAGGCTGCGCTCGCCTCGGCTCGCACGGGCGCCAAGACCCTGCTGCTGACGCTCAACCTCGACCGCATCGCCTGGCAGGTGAGTGGACAGGTTCCTGGCGTCTGTGCAGCAGCTGATTGGTAAAAGACAGCATGACGAGGCACGAATGACAACATAAGCATTGTGTTGCTGGCCTCTAAGGCAACTGTGTGCCTCTGTGTCTGCAGCCGTGCAACCCAGCAGTCGGGGGTCCAGCCAAGTCACAGCTGGTGCACGAGGTGGATGCACTAGGCGGCGAGATGGGGCGCATGGCGGACCGCACCTACTTGCAGAAGCGTGTGCTGAACCGCTCGAAGGTGATAACTACACAACCAGCTGCAGACTCTTAAGGGCGCTGGGCGCACTTGCTTCCCGCTTGGGAAAGGCTGTCAGCAGGGTCGTAGTCGGGGCGTAGGACAACAGTACGTGGAGGTTCCGAACGGTGTCAGTTGGTTGCGCTGCTGCAGGGGCCGGCGGTGTGGGCGCTGCGAGCGCAGACAGACAAGCTGGAGTACAGCACGGTTATGCGGCGCGTTCTGGAAGGGACACCAAACCTGTTCATGCGCGAGGGCATGGCTGTCGACCTGGAGCTGGGCCCAAACGACGAGGTGCGTGGCTGAAGCATCTCTTTAGATGTCGGGTTGTCAACAGCAAGGGTATCAGTATGCTTCTGCTTAGCGTTGATGGTTGTGGCCTCACACTGTAGGCGTGCCTGTCCAGTGTCCCGCTGGCTTCACTGTGCTGCTCTGGTGGTCCATGTATGCACGCTTTGTGTCAGCTCTCATGTGGGTGCAGGTCCGGGGCGTGCGCACTTTCTTCGGCATCACCTTCCGGTGTCGCGCCGCAGTCGTCACGACGGGCACCTTCATGAACGGCCGCATCTGGGTCGGCCGGCAGTCCATGCCCGCTGGAAGGTCCGCTTTGCGCATGCATGGTACATGTCACGGCTGCTGCCCTTGGTTGCTCTTGGCATAGTTCATCTGATGCGCAGAGTGGCTGCTCCAGACAACCTGCATCTTGTGTGCGCCTCTCGCCCATCCCAGGTGGGTCGAACTGTTGCTCGCTTGGTCAGCTGGGTTGGGGGCGCCCAGCAAAGGCCACTGGAAGCCCTTAGAGGGATGCATGCCGGAGGGAGGGAACATGTGACCTGCGTTGCTGCAGGGCGGGTGAAGCTCCCAGCACCGGCCTGACAGAGGCTCTCATAGCGCTGGGCTTTGAGACGGACCGCCTGAAGACAGGCACGCCGTCGCGGGTGGACGCGCGCACCATCGACTACAGCGCACTGGAGGCCCAGCCGGGGGACGAAGACGTGCGGTGGTTCAGCTTCGACCCCGAGGTGACATACCTCGGCATCCGGAACAGCGGTGTGGCTTTCAGTCTCCAGCGTATTCGAACCAGATAGATAGTGCAGGGCTGTTACCACGCTTGCCCTAACGGATGCGATGTGATACTGCAGGTTTACGTGGAGCGGCCGCAGATGAGCTGCCACTTGACACGCACGACCCCTGAGACGCACCACCTCATTGAGGTATTGTTGCCAATGCCACCACATTGCACCAGAGGTTTTGTGATGCTCAGAGCATAATCCTTTTGCGCATACGTGGTGCTGGAAGGTGCGCAAAGCGGACGCAATGTACCACATGGTGTGCACCTCGCCGCCTCTGCAGGACAATCTGGCAGAGACACCCGTGTATGGCGGCTGGGTGGACTCCACCGGGCCGCGCTACTGCCCCAGCATCGAGGACAAAATCGTGCGCTTCCGTGACAAGGACAGCCACCAGGTGCACCGCTAATAACAGCGCGCTAGGCAGTAGCGTCCTAGGCTCCATATTACGTTCAGACTCGGGGCAATGTATCGACATACTTATGGCCACACTCGTGTGACAGGGTCTCAAGTGTCCATTTGCTGCTGCATGATGCAGGTGTTCCTAGAGCCAGAGGGCCGGCACAGCCCGGAGGTGTATGTGCAGGGCTTCTCCACAGGGCTGCCCGAGCGGCTGCAGCTGGCACTGCTGCACACCCTGCCTGGTGCGTTGCGCATGCTCACCTCGGCACAGCACCCCTGCCTGGCCTTTGGCATCAAGCATCCTTCAACGGCTCCCTGCATGCTGAGCACGCCTGTCCTCTGCTTTGCAGCATGGACACTGGTCACCGACAGAGACGCTGGTTGCTTCAAGCTGTGTCGCTCAAAGAAATTGACATGCCTGGCTGCAGGCCTGGAGCAGTGCAAGATGCTGCGGCCGGCGTACGCAGTGGAGTACGACTACCTGCCGGCGCACCAGTGCGACCCCAGCCTGCAGACCAAGCGTGTGGCGGGCCTGTTCTTCAGCGGCCAGCTCAACGGCACCACCGGTGCGGACGGTAGCTCATATGTACACTGAAAATCCTTGCACATTTGACAAGAGCAGTGGCCACTGCACGCTGTTGAATGAAAGCAGCATCACCTCAAAGGTGCAGCAGTCCTTGGCAGTGAGCACCTTGTTACCTCCGCCAGTGTCTGGCAGCTGCTGCACCTGCTGAAATACCACTATGTTCGTGACACGACCTTGTTGCCGGAGCAGGCTACGAGGAGGCGGCGGCTCAGGGCCTGGTGGCAGGCGTCAATGCTGCGCGGGTGGCGGCCGGGTCCGGCGTGGTGACCTTCCCCCGGGAGAACAGCTATCTCGGCACCCTGATTGATGACCTGGTGACGAAGGTACGATTAGCTGGCCACATGTGTGGACGCCAGCGGCAACAGAAAGACTGCCGGCAGGTCTCCTTGCACACATGCACACTGGTGTGAAAGCCATCATGTGAAAGCCCGTCGACGCAGCATCTAAACGGGCCATACTCTGACCCGCTGGCAAACATGACATACCGACCCGTCGCAGGATCTTCGGGAGCCGTACCGCATGCTGACCAGCCGCTCGGAGTTCCGGCTGCTGCTGCGCAGCGACAATGCGGACACCCGGCTGACGCCCACCGGCCGGGAGCTGGGCCTGATTGACGACCGGCGCTGGGCGCTGCACCTCGCCAAGCAGGTCGGCTGTGGCTGAAGCAGTCCAGTGTGTGTCACAAGCCAGACCGCAGCGTGCAACAGTGATCACATGTGCGGTTTCCAATGCCCTGCACCGCGGGCTTGAGTTCGAGCTGCTGATCGAAGTGCCGAGATGCACAGGAGCGTATTGTGGCAGAGAGACAGCGGCTGGCGTCCATCCGGCTGCCGCCGGCAGACCCCCTTGTGCAGGCGGCGTCAACGACGTCGGGGCAGCCGGTGACGGGCGTCATCAGCCTCGAGGAAGTCCTGCGGCGGCCTCACGTGCACTACCCGTGAGCAGGTTTCTCATGACATGCAACAGAGGCGCAAGTGGTTGTATGCTCTTTGGATGACCTTCGCCCCACTTCAGTCGTGCAGCCATCAAACTCTAACAGCAAATGGTCGGTTGGCAGGCTCCTAGCAGCACATGGCCGTGGAGGCGATGTGTCTCCTGCGGAGGCGGAGGCTGCGGAGATTGACATCAAGTACTCCGGCTTCATCCGGCGGCAGGTGTGCACAGATAGTGTGGTGACTTGCCGGCATGTCGCCCTGCCCATGGCAGCATTGCAGGTGCTGATGAGGGGTCTGATGTGGGCGCGGTCTATGCATGTGTTCGGGCTGCACAGCTTGCACGCGACGGCTGATGGCGGGCATGTGAGCACAGTGGGCATGCTGTGGCTGCAGCCAGCAACACATGCGTGGCACCCCATGCAGGCGCAGCAGCAGGCGGGCATGGCGGCCAAGGCGCTGCGCCCGCTGCCGCCCGACCTGGACTACCACAGCATCAGCACCCTGTCCCTGGAGGCACGGGAGAAGCTGTCCAAGGTGCGCCGCATCTGATGCGCATCCCGCCTTTTATGGCTGGCAACATGCAGCCGAGTCCTTTTGCGCAGTCGACTGATCCAGCCCCCAGCTCGCCGTCTGACACGGCATTTGTGACTGGACTGCACTCATGCCTGGCATCAGGTTCAGCCGCGGGACGTGGGCCAGGCCAGCCGCATCGGCGGCGTCAACCCCGCGGACATCAGCAACCTGCTCATCCACCTGGAGGTCCTGCGCCGCCGCAGCAACGTGCGCCACTGCCGGCCTAGCTGTTTGTGTCTGAACAGCTGGTCAACCACTGTTGTTGAGTGCATGACCTCCCTCCGGATGAAGGTGATGGCATGGTTCTCACGATGAGTGAGCTGCCGGCTGCTGAGGGTGGTGACGACATGACTGCAGGGTGGGCAGCCGCGAGCGAAGCCAATGGGTGCACGCCAGCGGCGCGAGGCAGCTGTTGCAGCGCACCGAGCAGCGCTGGGTGTCGCAGCCATCGCCAGTGACGCTGGTGTGGAGGCGCAGGCTGCTGTCGCGGCGATTTGATAGTGCAGTCAGCAGCTGCGGCCTGTATCAGCCGCTGCTGTGACTGGCAGGGTAACTTATGTGCAGTAGATTCCTTGGCTCTGTACCAAGTTGGGCGTGACTTTGTACATTTTCAGGTGCCCTGAGTAGCGTCCAAGAATGCAAGTTTCTGGACATTGAAACAACAGCCGTGCACACACCCTCCTGAGCAGTTGAACAGGCCTGACTGCACATTTGTTGCTGATGGTCTCAGAAGTGCACCAGATGAATGAGCCGGAGCGCTACTTACAAAACGCATCAAGTCTAGCAGTGCACAACACAGACGTCCAGCAGATCAGCCGGCGCAGCACCATGGCGCCGGCTGCAGGTTCTGAGGGTTTCGGGAGCCGGGCTGGGCGTACTGCGAGCCCCAATATGTGTGTACCTGCGACACAAGCGTGCAGCCAGCTCGTCTTGCATGTGCAAAGCTGAAACCCGCATGGCCAGTCGCAGGGTGAGGTGTAGTGTGTGGAAGAGGTGCCATGAAATTCACCTGGCGGGTGACACCACCCCGGGCTGCGTCAAACACCAGCAGCGGCTTCCAGCTGCCTGGACCCCGGCGCCTGCCACCATGGCGTTGAGAGAGATGTTTGGAGTGTGCAGGCGGGGTAAGGTGTCACATCCAGGATGAGATTTGAGGTTGACCAAAGTGGAGATGGTTGTCAATGAGCAGCAGTGCATGTCCCGCACTTCTGCTCCTCTGGGTACGCCAGCGGCCACTGGACGAAGCGGGTACGCGGGCTGGGGCTCCGTGGCAGCCGCACATCCCAGGAGAAGTGGGTGTGCCTGCGTCGAATCTCAAGATGGTCATGCCAGCAGGGAAAGCCGGACACCTGGCATTGATGGAATCTGGCGGTAGCTGCCTAGCATGACAATTCACAGCACATTGCAAGGCGCAGCACCCGAAGATGTGGCAGTCGGGCTGCAGCTGGGCGATGCGCGCCGCCAGCGGGTTGGAGCCGACGGCCTTGGCCAGGTTGGGGTGCCGCAGCAGCCGCTTCTCCGGCAGCAGGTCCTGCGCAGCCATGCGGGCACCCGTTCGGCACTTACACTACAACCCTGCCTCCAGTCCGCATGGTGTAGCGTACTGGTGATGATATGTATCTGGCAGTCTGCACCATGAGGCGCTGTACGCCAGGCAGGCTGCCAGAAGAGCCGACCTGGTAGGGCAGGAAGTGTGAAAATGTGATGATGGGCGGCCGAGTGTCAGGGCATCCGTCGGCGTCGTCGCTGTTGCTCGTGCAAGCATCAAGGGCGGCTGAGACGGCTTGCTCTTTGTCTGTTGCCGCCCCGGCGCCCTGCTGACTGCACGGGTCGCCAGCAGCCAGGGCCCCATTCGGTGAGTCACCGGGTGCGCTGTGTGCTGTGCCCTTGGCCGCGCCATCTGCTGCTGTAGAAGCTGCGCCAGGTGTTGCTGATGGCTGCGGCTGCTGCCTCGCCGACGACTGCTCACGCCCCAGCGCAGGTGCATGCTTCTGCTCCAGGGCAGCCAGCACGGGCCGCAGCGGCTGGTGATTCATGGCGTCGAAGAACTCCGCCAGCGAATCGTCCTCTGCATTGAGCTCCGGCCGTGGCCAGGAGCACGCATGGAAGTCCACCATCATCTGCAGCGCAAAGCAGGAAGCAGCTCAGCGGTCCATTGTGGGAAGCATCACCCAACAGGTTGCCGTATTTGCACGCTGCAAATGGTAGGGTGCGGTGCGTGCCTTGATGCAGCGTGTGAGCACAGCAGGGCTGGCCCTCATGGGCTGGGACGCACCTTGGTGACCGGCATGGCGCCGGGGATGTCGGGCTCCCGATCCCATGTGGCCGAATACCAGGACAGCAGCGGCACGATCCAGACGCCCGCAATGCACGCTGGAGCCGACACAACGTTGAGCTCCGTGCATAGGTCCAGCACCCTTTGCAGCTTGCCTGCAGTGGGAATAGACATCAGTTCAGGTCACTTGTACCTTGGTCAGAAGTGAAGCATCGGCACCAGCATCTGAGCGTCCAAAAGCTGCATGTGTACATGGTGAGGGGGCGTGCGCAGTGTATGAACAGCCGAGCCGCACCTATTGAATCATACTTTCCACGTTCGCCGCGCCGGACCCACAGATCGTGGTTGCCTGCGGCAATAGCAGCAGACGTCGCAACAAGCGACGAGCAATCGTCATGGGAATTCAATATTTCCATTTCGGTTTGTGGCAGGCTGCCATGGCGTAGGACAGTTTCTGACGCTCCACCTGGCGTGAAGAAGACATGCGCAAACCGAGCTTTCAACACTGCCAATGTTTGCCGCAATGTTGGGAGGTCGTCGCTTACATCGCCAGCCAAAATCAGCACATCGTCTTGGTATTCTTCTGCCGACAGTGCGTCACACCTGCAGCGTGCACAGGGAGCAGTGTGCTACAGGGGCCAGCTTGCTCCAACTGGTGCCATTGGTACTTCTGCCAGCAGTTCGCCTGCAGATGCCATTGTTCCGCAATAGGCTTACCATCTCAGATTCGCAGCATAGTCCGTGTGAATATCACTCACTGCGAACACACGCAGACCTGGCATCTGCTTGTGCCCGCTGGCACACACTGTAAGTGTGCGCAACTGTTGGCTGCTATCAAAGTGGATACAGGGTGGAAGATAGTGATTTGCAGCGTACCGACGGCTGCTAGGGTGTTGAGAAGGCTGCGCAGCACTGTAGTGACAAACCTGTGAACACTGGCTCAGCGAGCTTCCGAAGTGGCGTTACACGAGCGCTCGATCAGGATGGCTGATCGCACCTGGGTGCAGTGCACAATTCTTGCCGATGGGTTTGACTACTGCTGCAAGCAGCGAAACGCGTGTAGGTTGTGTGAGTGCCGTTCAGAGCTCACTGATGGCAATTTTGCGTGCATGCCCCGTCACGATTACTAAACATCTCTGCAGCTAGGTTGCTCAAGAAACCGATCACCATAACGCTTTGCAGCTCGGAAGGCACCCAAAAATACACATAATTGCAGTCAAGCACTCACGCGCCTCACGGCAGTAAATTTGGGCGTCATCGGCACAAAAGGCCCAACAGGCAGTGCAGGGATCGGTCCCTGAGAAGTCGTTGTCTTGACGGTGGTTCAACGTGTTCGCACTTGCAAATCGCCAGTATGTGAAGCAAATTTGCTGAGGGTGCTACACAGGTATCTTGAGCGAATAGCCTCCGCCCAGCAGCACAGGTCTTGTGGACATAGCACCCTACCTGATGCACCAACTAAGCATGCTTGCCAGGAGCCTCTGAAGCAGCAGCCCGCCTGCAGCGTTGCCTATGGCACTGGTGTTCAAGGTCGGCACCTTGTTCATCAAGACCGCGTCCAAGCCGCTTGCAAACCGCGTCCAGCGATGGGTGCTCGGCCATCCAGAGGGGCGCAAGCGCGTCATCGCGCTGGCACAGGTGGGCTATGCACGTGCAGCACCTGCTGCGATGCACGCTGGCCGCGTAGCAAGATGACAGGCTGATGCTTTCGGGGAAAGGCAGCGGGTGACGGTGCGCTTGCAAGCTCAGCGGTGGTTGACGTCACGCCGAGATGCTCTGCTGCAGTACCTGCACCGCGCCGAGGTGGCAATCAACCGAGGGGCGGAGGGCAAGACGGGGCGCTACTTTGTGCCCAACATCTCAGAGGAGCGGGCCGTGGAGCTCGCCTCCCGATTCGTCAGCGAGTCCTTCCTCTTTTCCGTGAGCAGCACCCAGCCATGCTATTGCATTGCAGCGCACGGTGCCTCTGCTCTCCCTGCTTAGCTTGCAGTAGGCCTTGCAGGGGTAGGCGTGCTGAAAGAATATTGGGAGCGTCTGCTGTTGCAGGTTGGGGTGGGGGTCATCTATTGGGAGTATCGAAGGAATGAACGCAATGCTGGAGAGAAGAAGCGCAAAGAGGAGGAATTTAGGCAGCGACTAGATGATGCGGTGCATCAAGATCGGGAGGTAATGGGCATGTTGGTGCCGTTCTGAGCAGTGGCGACTGCACTTGTCTGTTGCTCTGCCGCATCTGGTAGGTGAAGTTCCTTAGGAATGGCAGCAGACGGGCACAGCACTCGCGACCGATGAAATGCATTCTGAGTGAAATGTTGTCGATGTAGGCGCTGCGATCAGAGATGCTGCAGTTGCGGGCGTGTATGGAGGCCATGCAGCAGCGGCTGGACTTTGTGGAGCAACAGTATGGTGGGGGCAGCAGTGGCCCCAGCGGCGTCAGCATTGACAAACCCAGCCATGCGAAGTTCATGGGCCTGTTCTGATGCGGACTCGTTGCTCACTGTCACGATGTTTTCTCAGCAGCAGCACTGGTGGCGCGCTGTTGCTTGACCTCAGCTTCCCTGTGGGTTATCCAGTGCACAGTGCTTTTGGATGGTCCTTGTACCTCTTCATTGACAATCAGGACCGAATATGCGGTTGACTGAAGATGTACGCTGAGGACTTGCCAGTGTGGTTCCCTGCTGCATATCTCACACTGGATCACACCATCACCAGCAATGAGCTGGGCCGTAGCACAAGGTGACACCAATCAACCCCACACACAACGTTCATCAACATTGTCACCAGTAGATGCACGCAATAAAGAAAACATCCGTGCTGAGTAGCACCTAGCAGCTGCACAAATCCCGCTGATCAACAACTGCTCCAATTGCAGACAAACTGTCTGAGAGAAAATTAACGCACACAGAAGACACCTGCGCACATCCTGCAGCCTAAGAACCACACACACTGCAAGGGTTGAAAGACAACAGCCTCCTGCTGCTGCTGCTGCTGCCGCCGCCTGCACAATTCCCGCTACCTGCCATCATGTTTGCTAAAGTGTGTTCGTGCAGCCAAACTTGTGATCTGCTCACAGCTGCTTCATACAGAAGCAGTTCTGCTGCAGAGCAGATCGTTGCTGCTGCCAGTTCAATTCACTGCCATCAGCTATCTGTCGTCTGACAGCTGCTACCGATCGCATCTATCTGCTGCTGCCATGCTTCGTTCATAGAATGCTGCTACGTGCCCGCCGCTGCCAAAATGTTGCTTGCCGCAGCAGCACCGCTGGCAAGTGCTGCACTCAGTTGGTAAATCTCTGGCTCCTGAATGCGTACCAGTTCCGCCTGCACGATGGCAGTTGCTCATGTCAGGGTCTCGTAGGGCGTGGCATTGTTGTATGTGAGCGCACAATCACGCTGCACACCGCAGCACAAATGCTGGTCCAAGTCACACTGCATGGACGCACCTCATCCGCTTGTACTGCATCTTTGTGAACTGCACGTGAATCAATCAACCCAATCAGTCACGACACAAGGGCCCATGCTCCACGCGACAGCTGATGCTGGAACAATGCACCGGACAGCAGCTTCGGGCAGTCCGGAGGCTGCGGGGGCGTGGCGCACCCGCGTCATGCACTGGTCCGGGCTGTAGTTCATGGGGTTGTGGATGGGGTCCTGGCCCCACACATGGGGGCAGGTGTTCTTGGGCTTGCAGTCGTAGGAGGCCTGCAGACAGGAGGGTTCTGCATCACACAGCCAGTGGATGACAGGCTATGGTGGCCTCTGCATGCTCACGCGCACTGCGATGCGAGCAGCTGCATGTGAACAGAATTGCACCTCTGCGGAGTACGGCGTGTCGCCGATCCTGTCTCCGCCGTCGGGGACGCTGCACCCACCGTCAAAGGTGTGCAGGAGCCCCAGCCAGTGCCCTGTACCAGCACGACACCAGCAAACATCGGCATTCAAAATCTGGTCCTCACAACGTGACTGCCTGCTGGTGCTTTGAGAGAGGGATGCTGAAGCTGGGCGGCAGTGGCGGAAGGTGACTCTTGCCTGCCTCGTGCACCAGCGTCATGCCCAGGTTCATGCCATACTGGCTGCCGCCGGGCAGCGTGTCGAACAGGACAGTGGAGCCGTCCAGCTGCGGGGCGTCCTGCACCATGGGGCAAAAAGTGTTCATGAGGCAGTGCATGTCACAGAGAGAGCATGACTGAACGCCTGCAGACATGACACAGCAACACTGCCAGTGCATCGTGGTCGCCGCTCAGGCAGGCACCTTGGCGAACATGGGGAGCTTCGTGAAGCCGGCGATGGCCTCGCCGCCCGAGCCGCGCGGCGCGGCGCTGTACACGTTGAAGTCCTGCAGGCTGCCACGGTGCAGCTTGGCCTTCATTGCTGCTTCCGTGGCGCTGCCCTGCTGCACGTTGAACCAGTCCGCGCTGCTGGTCCGGTCCACGCTGCGAAGCTGCACGAGATGGAATGCAACCGACTTTGCAAAGTTGCCTGGGAAAGCACCAGAGCAGGCCAGAGCACCTGGAGGATGCAGGGGTGTACCTCGGCTGCCTGTAGAACCTGCATGTTGGGCCAACCACCACTCACGTTCATCCATCATGCAAAACCTATCCTGGCGACCGCTGAGACTCACGCTGAACTGGATGTTGGCGGGCCGGAACTTCTGGTTCAGCACCACCATCTGCTTGTTGATGGCGCGGCGCGGGATGTTGCCCTGGCTGAAGGCCCTGCCCTCCCGCAGCACGTGCCAGTACACGTTGACGGTCTTCACTCGCGGGCCCCACTCGTTGGCCAGCAGCCGGGCGGTGTCGCCGGCGCCTGCATCGGGACAGGTGCAGGTCGGCCCCAATTGCCACATCCGCGGCTGACTGGCACACTTGCCACATTCGTCACATTGCACCAGTGGTGCGTCCACAGCAAAACGTTGCATGGATGCAAAGGTGAAGCCTCATGACGGTCCACATGGAAGTACCACAGGGAGGCGTGGTATCTACTGCGGGACCGCACCGTTGCGCGCGGCGTCCTCATCGTCTGCAAACCTGCTGGCGGCGTCCAGCACGGGCTGCACCACGGCCAGCTCATCGACTGTCGGCGCGTGCGTGCCGCAGCGCTTGCTGTAACGGTGCTGCTTGAGCTGCGTGCCCTCTGCAGTCTTGACGCCAAGCAAGCCGCCGGCAATCGGCTCCGCCGACCGGCCGCCGCTGACTATGAGATCGACTGCGCCCTGCACCTTGGCCGCCTGGTCCTTCACCGCCGCGATGATGTCGCCGGTCTGGCTGGCTGTCGCCGGCACCAGCAAGCTAGCAGCCAGCAGTACGAGCGCCGTGAGGGCTGGGTGCCGACCCGCCATCGTGCTTATTGGCTCTTTCCGACCGTCTGCCGCGGTTCACACCGCCCCGCGCAGCCCCCGCCGGCTGTGATGGTCTGAATGGACGCCTGCAGCCTGCATGATCAGCACGCAATGGCACGTCAAGCGCTTGTGACCCCTTTACATACAGAATGGATACCCCCGTCGAGTACTTCCGGCTCAAGACGCTCCGCCGAGGCGTGCCGGCCGTCAGCTCACAGTCAAACGTATTGCCAGACAAGGTGCGGTGCTGCTGGACAGCTTTGAGCGGCTGGTTGCTGACGGGCCATTTGCTCCATTGCGACGCTGCCGAGCGGGTGACATTCAGAATATTTGTTGGCTCGGCACATAATGCAGGTGCAGACCATAAGAAGCGGGACGCACGGGCGCAGCGCGTCCACAGGAGGTGTGGATTGGGTACTAGCTACCCTATGATATGATGCTTGCCGGCTGCGGCGCCGTGAGCCTGCCAAGCAAGGGGCAGGCTTGGTGCCTGGGGAGCGCCGGACGAGCGGCAATGCTGCCGTGCGTTTGCCCAGCCCCCGCTGTGTACAGAACTCAGGAGCCACGTTTGTGGCTCAGCATTGTGTGCAGCGTGTGTACGAGCCGCCGGGCGTTCCCAGGTGCTGAAGCATCATTGTCAGTCGGCAGGCCTGTGGCACCGACGTTCTGACCCCCGAGCCACGACGTATTGCAACACGCCGATCGGCGATGCGCACGGAACCACAAGCCCTTTCAGCGCGTACCAGTCCGGGCGGAACCCCAAAAAAGATGATAAGACGGCGCACGGGCGCCGCACCTCAATCTGCGCTTCTCATCCCAGGGCGTCGTGCTGCGGACCGCAACCCTCCGACGGCTGTGACAACTTCGGCGCGCTGCGATGACAGCGTTACAATAGAGCATTCGGGGGAGCTTTAACGGACGGACCCCACCTTATTCACCGTCCGCGTCGGCTGGTCGGACCCTGTGTGGACGGACGAACTCCAGTCTGACCAGACCCGGCTGATCAAAAGGGATTGGCGACGGGCAGCGTGCGCCTGCGCGTTGCGGACGTCGCACCCGGTGACGAAGACGGCTGCGGCGCGGAAGCCGGCTGCGGGTGTATGGCTGCAGACGCTGTTCAGCGAAGACACTTGCACTGAGCCCTAAACCCTTCCTCTCTATTATAAATTCAGCCACCTTCTCATAACTGACGGTAAAGTTAACAACCGGCGTTCGCAAGGCGAAGCGAGTTCCACCCCCCTTTTAAAGGGCGGCCAGCGGAAAGGCAAGCAGGTGCAGTAGGACTCCACGGCATTTTGCAGTCCACACACCACACGCTGGCCTGATGCCCACTTCATTTGATCTGCTGGGCAGTCTGTGCAAGGAACGACAGGTTTGCAGGTTTGCGACGGTCGTGCCTCCCAACTTCTCTTCAAGAGCACCGCCGTAAACTTCGACCGTGCATAACTTCGACCGTGCATAACTCTGCCTGTACTCCCCAGCTCAAGCTCACGGGTGACTTTACGCCGTCATTCGACCCGATTCACGCAGTAATACCTTTATCGCAAGGCATCACCGCGTCGCACAGCTTCACGATCACTGTAAGACCACAGCCTGTGTTGCAGGCAGCATAAGAGCGCGTTTGCGATCAGCAGCCCACCGATTTGACAGTATTTGGAAAGGGGTATCGCGTAAAGGAACACGGACGTGACAATTTTCCCCGGGGGGTCAAACTAAAGTTACACTCATGCGCTTTGCTCTGAGCAGATATGACTTGTGCTCAATTGGATCGCAGCTTGAGTGTGCAGAGATTGGTGCAGACACCCCGTTGCTGAATCGCACATTCTCAAGGCAAGGGACCGGGCGGCAAGCAGCACATCTCTTAGACCGCCACAGTCACAGCTTCCGTCACTGTAGCACTTTCTGTCTGTGGGCTCCGATGCCGGGGCTGTGGCGCACGCGGGTGGCCAGCTTCTTCGCAGGCTCAGGCCTGACTGCTCTGCTCGCCTTCGGCATCCTGCGGCAGGACCTGCAGCGGCAGTTCGGCAGCCTGGGGCAGCAGGTGCGGAGCTGCGGGGGCGCACCAAGGACGCAACATCTTGGCTGATGTTTCGGTGTCACGGCTTGTGATGAGTAGCAACGCGTGGTCTGTGGGTACACTCCACTGTGTGTCCGTGAACAGCCACAGAATGGCCGACACGAGTAAGCGCAGGTGCTGACGGTGCCGCTTTTCGGGTGCATGAGCAGGTGCACAGCGGCCAGGGGTCAGCCTCCGGCCTGGAGCAGCGCGTCGCTCGCCTGGAGGCCGCGCTGAGCGAGCAGCACCCTGCGCAGCAGCACTGACAATGCCGGCGCAGCAGCTGGTCAAGGCTCGATGTGGGATTGTGAGCGAGGGTAGAGTGGCGGCGCTGCACATGCAGCGGAGTTGATGCCGTTGGCGCCGCCCGTCAGCCGACCCGCAGATGCCGCTCGGCCCCCTGACGAACGCGTCAGCAGCAAGCAGCGTCCGTCAGCCACCACTCCGAGCTCCGAGCTGAGCCGCCGCGGGCTGCTCATTGCCTCACTGATCGCAGGCCTGCTGCTGATTGCGAGCGCTGCCGGAGGAGTGTCAAATGTGCGACGGCGGTTGCGTGCCAAGCCGCAGCTGCTCATCGTCTACACCGCGGCAGGTAACCGCTGGCGTAGCTGCTCTGTCGCCTGACCAACACCGGTTGCTGAGGTGTGCAGGTGCCACAGTGGATGATGTGGCCTGCGCAGGGGACACCGCTCTCAACTGCACAGCGTCGCGAGGCGCAGTGGGTCGGACGTGCCTGGCAGCACACCTGCAGCACACCGCTGCAGCCACCAATGCCACGCGCGCGGCAACAGGTCCCAACCTCACCCTGCTGAAACTGCTGTGAGATAACCCACCGCACATCAAAGATGCAGACATCTTGGTCAAGCTGGGCATTACATCTGTGAGCTTGTGAACTTGTGCGCAGGCAAGGCTGGGGCTTTGACAGCTGTTGTGCTGGGCGTCAGCACCCGCCTGCCGGATCCAGTGGCTGTGACCTTTTACGACGACCCGGTTAGGCTGCTGGGTGAGACGAGCTCGGGCAGCGGTGCAGACCAGAGCTGTCCGGACATCACGCCTGCAGACGCGGCGCCCACAGTCTTTGCGGCCCGCGACAACCCCTCGCTGTACCACCTGCTGAGGTGCTGGCGGGTCTGAGCACAAACCTGCTCTCTGTGAGGAACCCTATCAGTTTGCATGGTCGTGCAGGTCTTGTTGTGCCAGATGTTGGCATGCCATTTTGCACACACTTAAGCGGATCCTCGCTCCCGATGGCGCAGGGTGCAGCTCCTGCCCATTTTCCTGGCGCTTGCAAGCTTCGGGCTGCAGGACGGTGCCTTCCAGCTGGTACTCACTGATGGGCGACCACGAGACTGGTACTTTTCAGTCTTTTTGTGACGGCTTCTGGTGGTGCTCTGTATGTTGTGTATTTGTTTGGTATTGGTCCTGATGGGGCTGCACTGTGGCAAGCGGGAGCCAAGGGTGCTGTCCTTGCCGAAGGTGCTCGATCAAGCACAGCATTGCTGCAGGGCATCGTATGTGTTCGACGAGGCGGGCGGGCACCCGGCGCAGCTGCTGCAGGGCCTCCCGCCTTGCTTCAGCGCGCGGCACGCTGTGCTGGGCGTGCGCTATGACACATTCCGCATCTCAGGTCAGCTTGGAGGAGACAGGCATTTTTTGGGGCAACCCTCTGCAGCATACATCGGTTGCTTGACAGCGTCGCGCTGGTATCGTTGCACTAACGAGGTGCTCATGCACTGCAGCGCACAAGGCGGCATCTGCAGCTGACACAGTGAGCGCACGGCCGCAGCTGGTGGCCTTTGCTGCCTGGTTGCTGCGCCGCTTTGGGGCCAGGCACGCTGCCAAGCCTGAGCTCTTCGAGACGGGAACCCATGCGAGCACATCCGTGACAGCAGTAGCAACGGCCGCCGCGACGGCAGCAGATCCAGCAGCCACAGCCGGCATGCCTGAGCCTGCCGCCCCTGCCAAGGCTGCGTATGAACAGCCAACAGACAGCACCGCCTGCAAGCGTGTACGGGCTTTGCCTCAGTCGCCGCCGTTCACCATTGTGTTGCGCACTGGGAAGCGCAATGGCAACGTGAGTGATGTCAAGCTCGTGTACATCACTGTGTGGGCATGATGCCGACACTGCCAGCTTGTCGAGCACGGCCAGCTTGTTCATGGTGATGATGTGTGGCTCCAGGGCCGGCGGCTGACGGGGGTGGAGCACCTGACACGCGCGGCGGAGGCGTGCGGCTTTGCTGTGACGCAGCTGGACATGGCAGCGCTGCCCTTTGCGCAGCAGCTGCAGGTCAGGCGCAACAGCCCGCAGTACTGTGTGCCGTGGTGTCCTCAACCCAAGGACATGCAGAGGACTGTGCTTTCCTAAGTGGACATCTCCATGCACCGGACCACTACTGACTCGGTACCCACAACATGCGCAGGCTGTGGCGAACAGCAGCGTGCTGGTTGGCGTGCACGGCGCGGCAATGACGCTGCTGCTGGCCCTGCCGCCGTGGGGCGTGTCCGTGGAGCTGCTGCCCTACAAGTTTGACGAGTCGGTGCTGTACTACCACGTGCACGGGAACTGGGCGGCTGCGGCGGCGCGCACACACCTCGTCTGGCACAACACCAACCCCTGGCATGCATCTGCAGGTGCGGCATGCTGCACGCATCACGTGTGTAATGACCGACATCGCCACTGTGCATCTTTATGACCGACCTCTGGCAGATGCACAAGCGCAGGACTGACTGTCTTGTGCATGGCGTACCATCAGGCGTCGCACGTGTGGACGACTACAAGAACCACGACGTGCGCATGGTGCCTGGGGAAGCAGAGCGCATCGTAGCAGCTGCAGCCGCGGCGCTGGCGGTGCCGCTGCAGCAGCGCGATCTCGACTCGCCGGTGGTCTTGAACGAAGCAGTGCGCCGCTGCAGCTACCAGCATGTTATGGGCAATTTGCGGGACGATTGTGCGGTGCTGGCTCGCAGCGGACGGACATGATGACGCTTGGATACCCACAGCGACACAGCAGCCTCTCAGGCCCAACTGCAAGTATGGTTCAGCGATGTGTCCGTCAAGTTAACCACTGCAGCAAGCCCTCCCACGCAGCACCGGAAGGAACACCGGGTGCCTGGCTCCCCGAAGCCAAGCCTGGCTGCACTCTGCTGACGCTGCTAGGGTTTTGCCAAATTGGGATATGAGCGCATGTCACTTTGCCCAGAAACGCCGTGAATGCCATAGCTGATGCACATCTCCCCCTTTAGAAAGTCGAGTGACGCGGGTGCTGTTGCTGCGAGGGCGTGCCGTGGCCACGAGCGGCAGATTGGGTGCTTGCCCTAGGCACTGGCTGCCGTTCGGAAAACATTTGCTGGCAGTGGCAACACGGCAGCACGCCCTGCGCCTGCCAGGGCGCTGGGCGATCATCAGAGAGCGTTCAGCGGGCTAGCCTGGCATGAGCGCTGCGCCCGCGGAGGCCACTGAAAGCCGAGCCGAGCTGCCTCCGGAACAGGCCAAGAGACTAGATCGCACGCTGTCATGGCCGTCCATCATCAAATCGCTGCTGGCAGGCGGTATCGCAGGCGGAGTGTGAGTGGCTTACCCACTTCAGGACTCCCTTTCTCATTTATCCTAGTGAAAGCAGCAGCGCCAGTGCAGCAGATGGGCAAATGATTGGGTGTTGCGGCTGCCCTGGGAGCGGCTGCTGGCCCAAGCTTGCTCTCGCACATAACTCTGGTGTCTGTCATGGATGTTTGCCTGCTGCAGCAATCTTGGATGTGCCACTAATTGGACACTCTCCCAAAGGCGTACATGACCTGTGACCTGCCATGCAGCTGGCCTGCAAAACGACTGCATTAGCATCCTAGACAGTGCACACCCCTTGCACCGATCGGCCTGCAGCAAGGTGATGCCAAGCGCATAGAGAACCGCCTCTTTACGATGCGCTGTAGGTCTCGCACAGCTGTGGCGCCGCTGGAGCGGCTGAAGATCCTGATGCAGATCCAGGGCAATCAGAAGGTAAGCGGGTTGCACGCTGCAGCATGCAGTCAGCCTATGCGACGCTGCTGCGTTGCTGTGGGGGTGTAGCCGCGCAGGCCAAGTGCTGTCTGCAGGCAGCTCGGGACATGCCAGAGCTATGTATCATGCGCACCGTGCTTGACAGCCTGACCCACTGCCCAATATCTGCTGAACCCCGACCTCCCTGGCGCACAGACATACAACGGAGTGTGGCAGGGGCTGAAGCACATCACCAAAACAGAGGGGCTGTCAGGCATGATGCGAGGCAACCTCACCAACTGCATCCGCATTGTGCCCAACCAGGCGGTGGGTGGCTGTGCTGAGCGGCTCTCCGATGATGTGTCGTGTGATTATTTGACGTTTGGATGTGCACTGAAGTGACGTGTTGCCTGCTGCAGGTGAAGTTTCTCACCTATGAGCAGCTCAGTAGGCTGGTCTCGCATGAGATGATGGAGGTAGGGCTTGGGGTCGCTTGCTTGGCCTCATGCCAATAGCAGCACTCCATATCTACAACCAGCATTGCACCTGCTCGTGACCAGCTGCTGTATAGCCTTTGCCAATTCGCTGGCACACGTGCTCTGCAGAGGGGCGGTGATGGGCAGATGACGCCGCTGTTGCGGCTCAGCGTCGGCGCCTGTGCTGGCATCGTCGGCATGAGTGCCACGTGAGCAGGCTGACTTGCAGTGTTATGTGTTCATGTCGTGCAGATCACCTGCGCCGTCGCATGGCGCACGCCCTGTCCTGCACTGCAAATGTTGCAACAGTACCTGGTGTTTGCTGGTGGCATGCTCAGTAACGCGCCACCCTGCGGCCCCTGCGGACGATTGTAGCAAGTGACACTTCACAGATGAAGTGTCGGCACTGCTGCCTGTTGCGGCTGCATGCAGCGTACCCTGTCGGATGTTTGCAGCGTAAACTTCTTCTTCACACACCGCAGGTACCCGCTGGACATGGTGAGAGGGCGGCTCACCATCCAGGCAGGCAAGGGCGACCACTACCGCGGCATCGCGCACGCCACCAGCTCCATCATCCGGGAGGTAAGTCAGGCTCGCCTGTACATGAAGCTGGGCCACCATTGGGTGGTGACAGCCATATCGCATCAAGAGGACCAGCTCACTTATCGCTTGATTCGTCACGCCCCACCGCACTCATGCAGCTGTTCATCAACGATCATGGCACGGTAGCGTGCTTGACGCCAACACTTGACTCTGCTTGATTGCTCGGAGCATATGCTGAACGCAGCGTCCGTCAACCTGCAGGAGGGTCTGCTTGCACTGTGGAGGGGGTGGCTGCCCAGCGTCATTGGCGTCATCCCCTATGTGGGATTGAACTTCGCAGTGTACGAGACGTCAAAGGACATGATCTTGAAGCACTATGGTGCGGCAAACATCATCAGCTATGTGATGCACCAACGCATCAGCAGCGCTGCTTCGGCCCGGGGCTCCCACGTCACGAGTTGCCACCCTGATGAATAAGAGTGGCTGCTGTGCTTGCAGAGCTGACGGATGAGCGGGACCTGAGCATTGTGACGAGGCTGGGGTGCGGCGCCTTTGCCGGCACCTTTGGACAGACAGTGGCGTACCCGCTAGACGTTGTGCGGCGGCGCCTGCAGGTGAACGATGTGCGGTGCAGCACATGCAAGCAGTTGGGCAGCTGCGCCAGTGTTGTTGCCGCACACGCAACAGGGCGCCAGCTGTATGCGCTTAGGTTGACCTTCTTTTGCTCCGCGCTTGCTGCGGCGACACGCTTGCGCACGCCTGGGAGAGCAGCAGGCTGCAGCTCACTATTTGCAGAGAGGCTGGCAACATCGCGCCAAGGGCCACAACCTGCACCCTGCCCGCTAACATGGTTGACTGTGGTGCGGTGCAGGTGTCGGGGTGGGCGGGCGCGTCGTCGCTGCACGCCGGCGAGGGCGGCACCTCCATCCGGTACAAGGGCATGGTGGACTGCTTCGTGCGCACCTGGCAGGAGGAGGGCTATCGCGCCTTCTTCAAGGTGGAGCGTCCTGAATCACAGTATCCAGCCAACCATATGACCTACCAACCAGGCGTAGCCTGTGATTACCGCCGCATGCCAGCCCCTCGGCAGTCGGTGCATCGAGTGATGCGTACCAGCACAAAGGGCATGTCAGGGGGCCGCCTCACATCGTCCGGTGCAATCTGGCCACATGCTGCTGGGGTTGCCGTCACAAATGTGCAACCAGCTCGAGGTTTTCCAGTGCTCGGTCTTGGCAGGGCAGGCTGCCGTCCTGCAAATAATTCTCTTCCTGCAGCTGCCCCTCCTGTCACAGCAGCATCAGGCTGCAGGCCTCCCTGCGGCGAGGGCTGCGCCTCTGAAACTGTTCTGTTTGTGGCCTGGTGACGAAAACGATAGCGCAATACCCGACCTAGTCAGTGCCTCCTGCCGGCATGTGCAGCGTGCTTGCACGCACGCAGTGCTGGTGCAGGTGCTTGAATGACGTCAAATCTATCCACTGAAGGCCTAATTGCGAAATAGCAACTGCTGAAGTGTTTTGTTATATGTGAAATGCACGGCAGCAGCTTAGCCGCTCTTGTAAGGTGTCATGGGCAACCTAACAGATTTGTTCTGTGTCCACAGGGGCTGTGGCCCAACTACATCAAGGTGGTGCCCTCCATTGCGCTGGCCTTCACCACTTACGAGCTGCTGAAGGAGATGATGGGTGTGCAGCTGCGCATCAGCTCGTGACGGCCAGGCGGCGGGCCCAGATACTGTGGGGTGGCAACTGCTTGCGAAGTGTTTCGCTGACAAACGGGTTCAGCTTGAGGCAGCGGTGCAGCAATGGCAATGGCAGCACCGGCAAGCTCTGTGTCGTATGCTGGCTTGGTCCAGAGAAGCACCTCGAAACATGGTACTATCGCTCCCACACTCGAGCAGTATGGCCGATTCAAACAGATGATGGCCTGCATGCCTGATCATACAGTGCAGCCGACTGCATGTTCGATCGTCACATGCTTCTTGCGCACTTGCAGCAGTTTCATGCTCTCGGTCTCGTCAAAGCTACTACTGCTCATGTGCCAAAAGTATCCCATTGCACAGGCAATGCTCATGCATTTGCCTGCAACTCCTTGCGGTGGTGCCTGCATCCGAATCTCATTGCACACCACAGCTGGTTCCTGAAACGTTGACTGAAATCTGCATTGCTGCGAAGGTAGATCTGAAGATAGATTTGTGTTTCACAGAAGGCATGATGGTGTGCCTATACGGACCCCTGATATAGCGCAAACGGATCTGAGTGACATGAGCTGCATAATTGCTGAATATAGCATACGGTAGTACCAAATAGCACCGGGTTGTGGCCACGTACGTCAGTACAGATCGAAGTGTGCGCGATCACGGAATCGCCGCGCCACGGTCTCATACATTCGCAGCAGCTCCGGCGCGTCACGGAACAGCGGCTGGTACGCCTCAATGCCGCTCAGCAGCTCCTCGCGCTTCACTGCCTGCATACACGAGCTGGCTATGAGGACTGAGCGGGGGCTGACATGCCCAGCCAACAATCGGTGGCCCGGAAGCACTAGCGCACAAACACCCCTGCCTACCAGCACGCCTGTCGCTGATGTAACCTCCACGGCTTGAGCTGCACAAGCCCCGAGGGTCGGCCCCGGAAGATCACAGCCAGGGTGTCGATCATTCGCATGAAAGCCTGCGGCCACGCTCACCGGGGCGAGGCGGTGGGGGCGGCCGTGGGGGGCATGCGGGGTGGTGGTCCAGGGCGGCGCCGGCTTCTGCGGCGGGTGCACCACCGGCTGCGGGTAGTTCTGCACCACTATCAGGTCCTTGGCCCCGATCTGGTCCAGCACGTAGTTGTCCTGCAGGGGCACCGGCGTGCACCCATCAGCCGCGGCGGCTGGCAGGCATGCAGTAGGCACGGCGATAGCGTCTTCGGCAACCTGCAGCCAGCCCTCAGCTGCTCACATGTGGGCACGCAAGGGACGTCGGTTGCCGGGCTCACCATTGTGGACAGGTAGTGGGAGGTCATGAACACGAACACGGTGTCGAACTTGTGGCGCTTCTTCTTCAGGCTGTCCACGACAAAGCGCCCGCGCTTGTAGAACTGCTTGATCGCCTGCCGGATTTTCTGTGGACAGCAACTCGCAGCGTGAACCATGTTGCTGTTGGCCACTGCTGAGGGAAGAGTGGATGGCGCAAATTGTGTCAGCTTGAAACGCTGAGAGTCGGCCGCTGGACGAAGTGTACACGTTAAGGGTGGGATCAGTCGCACCCCCTGTGTGCGGATGTCGCGCCCTGCCTGGGTGGTGATATAGAAGAGCACCGGCGCGCCGCTGCCGGGGGCTCCAGGCGTGCCATCGGCCTGCGCAGGCCGGCAGCACGCGCCTGGGCAATCCAGACGGATGTGCTGCATGGCATAGTGGACGCCCGCAGCGCTGATGGGCATCCGAGCCTGGTGTCGGGCAACGCCGGTCTGCTGGCTGCCCACAGCCAAACAAGAAGTCACACTGGTCGCCAGCTGCCCTGGGGTGTGCACAGGGGTGCCCAGGCGGTGGTGCTGCAGGGGTGGCAGTGGCGCCGCACCTGACGGCCGGGCGCCCAGCGGCGGGCGATGCGCAGGGTGGCGCGAGCACGCCGCAGGCACGCCTCCTTGTCCATGCCCTTGCACATGGACGCCCACCCCGGGTCCAGCAGCGGCGCCTGCATTCCGTGCGTCACACCACTGTTGGGGTGCTTGCGCAAGCGGCGCTGGCACTGCATTGCAGGACTCCAACTCCGGCAACTGACAGCCTATGGCTGAGGGTCGGGGATTCGTGATGCTTGCCAAGGACGGCAGGCATGTTAGCTTGTTCATGGCAGCCAGGTAGTACATCGTTGGTGTCAGCCCAGCAGCAGTGCATGAGGTGAAATCCTTGCAATGTGGGGTGTCGACATTGACGCCCGAAGACCTGCAGCAGGGGCGCGTCGGCGTTGTAGGGCGCCAGCGGGTCTACAGCGGCCAGGCCGGGGCCGCGGCCCCATTCCACCGGCAGCGTGGGCGCGTTGCGACCGGCGTCCGGGTTGAAGAAGAAGCTCTCGCGGTGCCGCGTCGGCCGCAGGATCGGCTGCCAGTCACGTGCCAGCCTGAGGCGCTGCACCTCCACCTGTAACAACAACCTATTGTTCTGAACAGTTGTCAGGTTGGGCTTTGGTAGTTGACCAACCTATTAAGCAAAGGGTCGGCGGTGCTTGGCACATGCAGCATGGCTCACGAGTAGTGCCCGTACGTCAGGGTTCATAGGCAGTCACATCGCAGAAATGCCCGATGGGACCATCCTCATTTATGGTGCGTCTTGTTGTACGTCTCCAGCACATGCCCCACCATGCACCTTTCGACCAAGAAGGTGCTGCGGGCCAACTGCGCCAGGGTACAGCTGCTTGATGGTGGTGATCACCGTCTGCGGCTCGGCTGCCCCGGCTCCCGCTTCAGCCTGACAGACAACAAGATTGTCGAGTGCTCCCACACTGGGTGAGAGGTTTGTGTTATAATTTCACTATTGTTGGTTTAAGGCCAAGGCAAGGCCAAGGCAAGATCCGGAGGTGCCTGCGCTGCCTCAGCTGCCTCTGTCAGGAGGGCCTCTGTACGAAGCCGCTCTGTTGCTGCAACTGCGTCGATGATAGACGGCCCGGCAGGCAGCTCACTCCACCTGAGCAGGTGCAAATTGCAAGTGGCGGTTGACGAACACGAGTTTGCACACGAAAGAAGCGGATAGCTGTTGCAACCGGCACAGTACCTCAGCCATGTGGTATCATTGACAGGCATGTGCCCACCACTGCGGCATGAGCATGTGCCACCCATCCAGCAAAGAGCTGCTGGGCGGGCTGGGCAGCTGGGGCTGTGGCAGTGGCTGGCCATCACTGGTCACTTGCGGTGGGCACAGCCGTGCAGCCGCCTGCGACAGGACGAATGGCGGCAGCAGCGCCGGCTGCGGCTGCTGACCCCTTTGCGACGTCGCGTCGGCTGATGCGCTGCCGTCAGCGTCCGCTTCCCTGCCTGCTGTACGTTGCTGCCACAACTTCCGGCTGAGCCGCTGCGCACAGGAGCCGCCGAATTGCACACCGTGACTGCATTGTTCTGTCCGGCAGCATCCGTACCCACCAGAACAATAGACAGTACAACCAAGGCTCTTGTGCTGCCGTGCTACATCTGCAACATGTGTGTTACATATGTTGCTGCTGCTGCACCTGCTCTGAGGACTCTGTTGGCGCGCTGCCTGGCTGTCTTGCTGCTGGAGGTGCTGGAGGTAGGACTGCTGGCTTCACCGTCGGCGGGATATCACGCCCACTGAGCTGGCCTAGCAGAATTCTTGCCAGCGCCGCAGTTCCCCCTGCCTGTCAGGATGATTGAACAGTGCCCGCTCTTGCAGGTCCATAGCCACATGCTGTCAAAGGGTGGCAGAAGGCACGCTGTTCAAGGCATGGCGAGACATCCACCTGCTGCACGAGCTTCTCAACGATGGACTTAGACGCCAGCAGTTCACGCCACTGCAGCATACAAAGATCTGGCATGAGGGCAATCTTGTGATCACGTAAAGCACTAATAAGTGCCACCCGTAGGAAGGTATAAATCGTCCCCAAGATACCGGCAGCATGCACGCTTTGCACACAGGAAGAAACTGGCAGGCGGTGGTGCAGCGTTGCCAATGACATGGTAAGCTGCCTGCTCGCCTCGGTCTCCACAGTAGCTGCGCACAGTGCCGCATCTGCATTCTTCCAGCGCCATCTGTCTGCCGCCTCTCGTGATGCTGTGGCCTCCACCAGCATGTCCAGCATCTGCTGGTCGCCGCCAGTTGCCTGTAGCGACACGTGCAGGTATGCATGTGTGTCGCGATCTAGCGTTGGCCGCATCCTGCTGCTGAACCATGTACATCAGGATCGCTATAGCCAAATGTTGCCGATAACACACTTCTTGCGGACACAGTGGCATCCCCAGTTGCTCTGCATCATGTAGGGATGACATCGCTCACCTGCAGCAGGCCCTGGTACTCAGGAGACGCCAGCAGGCTCAGCAAGCGCGGCTTCTCTGCTGCTGAGAAGCCACGGTTAGGCCACAGCGTTGCCAGCAGCGCTGCTTCCACTGCAGCCCGCCGCGGATCCCTTGCAAGCGCCTGCAATGTCAGGAATGTCGCTGCTGAGGACCAGCCGATGAGGCAGCATTGCTGGCATTTGATTTCTGCCCGCACATCTGCTCATGTTGTGGTCGACACTACCTTGGCGTGCCGCTCTTCCTCGCTAAGACTGTGGTCAGTGGCGTCGCCGTCGTCCTCATCCTCTGAACCTGACTCGTCCCATGCTGCATCAGCAGGGTGACGCAGATTTGCATCGTGGCATTGTCGTCAAAGACCGCAGGTTGCAAAGCTCAGGACTGCTTCACACCTGCGCTCGCAGCCTCGGTCTGTATTTGTCGGCACATCGACCAGCGTACAGCTGCTTGTTGCTGTGAGTTCTGGCCAGCATGCCCGCCTGCATGCATTGGATGCGCCACCCCCATCAGTGCGATCGCTGTATATCCCAACATATATTTAACAGCAAGCGATGAAGTCAAATTGGAGGCCTACCGTGATGAAGTTGCTGTGGTGGAGTTGCCCCAGAGTCCCTGCTCTGATCCGGCAGGGTTAAGCTCGACAGCCTGCAGCGCCGTACACAAGGGGTCATCACAAGCTGTGGATATGCCCCTGCGTTGATAGCAAGCAATGCAGTTTGATCATGTCCGCTGCTGCATCGCCACCTGCGTGCAACGTGCATGTCCGAGGGTCCTTCGGAGGCATGTAGCCAGGCCATCACATTTCTGGCAGCCAGCCGCCATGCTCGACTGCCATGCTGCATCGCCATCTATGCTGATCGAGAGTGAAGCAGGATTGCGTGCATTTGGTCCTTCACAGGCTCAGCGCGCCCCTGCACAGGGAAACAGCAGGGGCATGCATGCATGTATGCGCGCGAGAAAACGAGTGTCAATTTGCACCAGGAGCAATCGGCAAATCGACTTTGGTCACTGTGAGTTGTGCGCACTTGCAATTCGTATAGGTAGCAACTTGGTCAACCGCACCTCGCCGTGAACGGGCAACGCAAGTCCTCAGCTTGGTCTACCGTACATTGCACTGCGCGCCTGCACAGTCGCACAAGCTGCGGCCAGCGTCATAAGAGGCGCTGGATACGATGAAGTACGCAGTCTAATTGCGCATTATGGCTGCCTGCTGACCAGACACTGCCCCATAGTGAACTCAAGCTCGAGCACCCACAGCGGCGGCGCGGCGGCGCCATGCGGAAGAAGGTGGACTCCCGCATCCGCACGCTCGTGGAGAACTGCGTGGCGCAGCGGCACCGGTCGCTGTTCGTCATCGTTGGTGACAAGGGGCGCGACCAGGTTGTCAACCTGCACTACATGCTGTCGAAGATCAGCGTGAAGGCGCGGCCGTCGGTGCTATGGTGCTACAAGAAGGAGCTATACATCAGCAGGTGAGCAGCAAGGTGGCAGGAGTGACCAGGCAAGTCGTCGTTTGCTGCTGAGATGAAGCAAACATCCATCCGTCTGCAAGCGGTGCCTCGTTAAGCTGCACTGCATGCTGCAATGCCGGGCCTTGGCCCGCATGGTGCTGTTGGTGTGTTCAGCGCACATCCTGCCGCCCTGCAGTCACAAGCAGAAGCGCATGCGGCAGATCAAGAAACTTATGCAGCGCGGGCTGCTGGACCCTGAGAAGGAGGACCCCTTCTCGCTGTTTGTTGCCAGCACAAACATCCGCTACTGCTACTATCACGAGACGCACAAGATCCTCGGCCAGACATTCGGGATGTGTGTGCTGCAGGCAAGAGACCCGTGTCAGCTTCAGCACTGAGCTGTAGTTGCCATCTGAAATGCACACTGGCTGTAGGGCTGGACCCCACCACAACCGTGTCCGCTATCACCTCTCCGCAGGCTGTGCACCATCCTCGACCGTCAGTCATTGCTTGCAGGACTTCGAAGCGTTGACACCGAACCTGCTGGCACGCACGATGGAGACAGTCGAGGGCGGCGGCATCGTTGTCCTGCTCCTCAGCAACCTGTCCTCGCTGCGGGACCTGTACACTGTGACGATGGACATGCACTCCCGACTGCGGACACCCGCACACGGCGAAGTCAAAGGTGAGGCATGCAGATGCCCATGTATGCGCGGGCACCATCCGCAAATACCACATGGCCAGCCGACTGCACACGTCCATGCAAGTGCCTATCGCAGGAGCTTGCCTGCATTGCATGACTTCTCATTGAGGGCGACATGCACACACAATGCAGGCCGCTTCAACGAAAGGCTGGTGCTGTCATTGGCTACCAACCCAGCGTGCCTGCTCATGGATGATGAGCTCAACGTGCTTCCAACGTCCAGCCATGTGCGTGCACCGTACGATGGCACAACTGATGCTGGGGTCATGTAAGCTCCACAAGCAAGACTGGCAAGAGCAGGAGATCCTGTCGGCATCATGATATGTGCATGATGTATGCGCAGGTGCGGGACATCCGGCCATTGCCACGTGATGATGATGGGAAGATTGTGCTCAGTACTCCATCAACACAGGCGGCAGCTGAGCTTGCGGACCTGGTCTCCAGCCTAGCCGACACACAGGTGACGACCATCATGCGCTTGCAGCCTAGTTAGGGTCTTACTTTGACAGGATCCTGGCTTAGGCATTCGCAAGGCACTGATGTCTCAATGTTATCGCATATGACCACTCCTTCGTCAGCGTGTGACACTGGCACGGTGTTGGTCTGCTGCAGCCTGCGGGTGCCCTGGTGGGCAAGTGCAGGACGCTGGACCAGGCGCGGGCGGTGGTCACCTTTCTGGATGCCGCGTCTGAGAAGACGCTGCGCTCCACCGTGGCACTGACAGCTGCGAGGGGTCGTGGCAAGGTGTGATGCTGATAACACGAATTGCCTCAACTTCTTCGCGCGAATGGTGCACTGTGACCAGGGTATAGGGCGGCAACACCACCCGGCACGCACAGTATCCACGCCACAAAAACTGCCGCCAGCAACACTGTATCACCTCAGACGCTTTCCTCAATCATGCAGTCAGCTGCGCTCGGGCTGGCAATAGCGGGCGCGCTGGCCCTGGGGTACGCCAACATCTTTGTCACCGCGCCCTCGCCAGAGAACCTGCGCACGCTCTTCGAGTTTGCCTGCAAGGGCCTCGATGAGATGGAGTACAAGGTGTGAGATGCTGTAGCAAATGAGGCCCGCTAGCCTCCTACTTCACGGTTGTTGTATCCCCATAACCGGGTTGCACGCTCATGCGACGCAGCTGCACTGCAAACGACGAGGTGATAACTCAAGTTTGAATGCTGCAGGAGCACTTAGACTACGACCTGGTTGAGTCGTCCAACCCGGCCTTTGCCAAGGCCATCGTGCGCATCAATGTGTTCCGCAACCACAGACAGGTGTCCCACTGCTGCTCTAACACTACCAAAGCCTGCAATGCCCGTGTGCAGCGTGTGAATACCACCATACTCTGCAAACCTTCGTCAGACTTTTTGCCAGTCACCAACGCTATCTATGGGAGGACCATCCAGACAGCTAAGTGTCGTCATCATACACCTGTCAAATGCTTGAGACAGCAGTCGGACCCCTAGGTCTTGCAGCATGAGGTTCAGATGGGACTCGCTGCTGTGCAGACGGTGCAGTACATCCAGCCGCAGCACCATGCGCGCCTGAGCGCTGCAGAACTGCTGGTCATCGATGAGGCGGCGGCGATCCCGCTGCCGCTGGTCAAGGCGATGCTGGGCCCCTACCTCGTCTTCCTGTGCTCCACCGTCAACGGCTACGAAGGTGGAGCGGGCCCAGCACCTCTGTCACCTGTCATGCGCAGTCACACTTCGACCTGCACGTCCAGCAAGGTCGGAGCCCCGGCCGCCTGGTTGACAGCAGTGACTTTGGACACACCGCCGCTTCCCACAGGCACACAGCAGACCCCCCTGGCCTGCACAGCGCCCAATGTTGCCGCCAATGACGCTTACAGGCACGGGGCGCAGCCTGTCGCTGAAGCTGCTGCAGCAGCTGCGGGAGGAGGGCGCCAGGCTGTCATCCGGGGGTGGTGACAACGCGGGCGCAGCGGGCGGCGGCCGCACCTTCCGCGAGATCGTGCTGCAGGAGCCCATTCGGTGCGCTCCCTAGCAGCCAAGCCCTCATGGCAACAAATGCGCGCTGCCCACAGTGGAGCTGGGCATGGGGTTGTTTGATGACCACATCATCACAACATCAAATCGTCGTTCCTGATCAACTGGAGCGTGCCATGCCCTGACAGGTATGCAGCCGGCGACAAAGTAGAGCGGTGGCTGCACAGCCTGCTGTGCCTGGATGCCGCTGAGCACCTGCCGCCGCCGCCCGCAAGGCTGCCTGCTCCAGAAGAGTGCAACCTCTGGTATGTCGCCGGACGAACCGTATTGACACCCTTGCACAGAAGTCTCACATGCTCATTGAGCGACTGCCTTCCACCTGCTTCCCCACTGGCACTCAGCCTTTTTACACCGCCACAATCAACTGCTGTGCCGCAGCAGCAGCATAGCTGCCAGCAGCATTAAGCGGTGGAGCACAGGGCTGTGTAGCTAAAGCAGGGGTTGCTCTGCTTACATGTGCAATTTCGCTGTTGGGGCGATACGGACCCCCTGGCGCTCGTGCAGGTATGTGCAGCGCGACACGCTGTTCAGCGGGCACGCAGCGGCGGAGCGCATGCTGCAGGCGCTGATGTCGCTGTATGTCGCCAGCCACTACCGAAACACACCCAATGACTTGGCGATGCTGGCCGACGCGCCAGCGCACCACCTATTTGCGCTGCTGGGGCCTGTCGACGAGACGAAGGTGCGCTCATAGCCTTATTGCTGAAGCCGCGGCCCACAGGACACCCTGCATACCACCTCGGACATGCTTGGAACATGGTTGTCGCTCTTGCGCACCCCTGGTCATACTTACTTCGTGGAGTCCGGTGACGACGCATACTCAAGACTGCTGTTGCTTCCAGCCTCAGCTTCGGTCATCAGCGATGTAAATACTGCAATAGCACCACATGATGGGCGCGAGAATGATTTGGCCTGACCCGCACTATGCACTGAACTAAGCAGCGTTGGCTTGTGGTGCAGAATGCGCTCCCGGACGTGCTTGCGGTGGTGCAAGTAGCGCTCGAGGGCGCCATCAGCAGTGCGAATGCGCAGGCGGCGCTCGCCCGCGGCAACCTGCCGCAGGTGAGCACGCGCACATGTGGCGCCGCTGTTGCCAACTGCCAGCACCCAATTTCCACACGCGTCCACAGATGTGCAGCAGACAGCGTCATCCTGCTGAATGGCCAGGTTAGCACCGCGCTGCTGGTGCACCTGCAGGGCGACCTCATACCCTGGACGGTGGGGCAGCAGTTCCAGGATGCGGACTTCCCGCGCCTGTCCGGCGCCCGCATCGTCCGCATCGCAGTGCACCCCGCCGTCACGCGCGCAGGGTGAGCAGCCGAGCAACACCCAGCGCTGCGTTATGTTGCTGCAAGCAGGAAGTTTGGTTGCGCACACCCGGCATGAAGCAGCTTGGAGCCGGCACCTGGGATGTGCTGCGTGCCAGTGTGCCGCCTGTGAGGAGCGAGCCGGGTGCACAGTGTGTCAGCGGTGCTCGCTGTCGCTGCAGGTACGGCGGCAGGGCCCTGGAGCTCATACAGCGCTACTACGAGGGCGAGCTGGCAGACCTGGAGGCTGACGGGGCGTCCGACAGCGACCAGGAGGCCGACGAGCCCCAGACAGCGCCCACAGCCAACGGCAGCGCAGGTTGTCACCACGACGCTGGCACTGTCGGCGGGACGGCAGTCAGCTCTGTATATGCAATAGTGTCTGACGCTGTGCATGCGTGCAATGGTCAGACGGTGCAGGCTGGTCTGACTGTCAAACAGATACCGCCTGGTGTTGTTGCAAGAGTTGTGCGCAGCAGCTGGTGCTGGTGCTGGTGCACGTAGGGTTCAACCCTAAACCCCGCCTGCAGGGGCCGGGCTGCAGGAGGAGGTGGTGCGCCCCAGGGCAGGACTGCCGCCACTGCTGCAGGTGCGCGCCAACCATCTTGTGCAAGCACCCTATGCATGTGTGCCCGTGGTGTGACGGCAGAGGACGCATGGTGGTCTGCAGGGTGATGGTGGCAGGACTCCAGGCTGCAGTACCAGCCCATGTTCATTCACTGATGTGTATCATGTGGTCCTCCTGACACATACGGATCCACTGCGACACTGCAGGCGGCGGGCGAGCGGCGGCCGGAGCCGCTGCAGTACCTGGGCGCCTCCTTCGGCCTCACGCAGCCGCTGCTCAACTTCTGGCGCCGCGGCGGCTACCAGCCCGTGTACCTGCGCCAGACTGCCTCCGATGTCACAGGTGCGGGGCAGCTGACTTTTGCGTGTGCCCTGCCGCCAATTGCAGGTGGCGCTACCAACAGCTCTGCCGATGCTGTAAGATCACAGGGCTCTGCTGATGTCCCAGGATCATGTACAACCACTAAGAGCCAGCGGTTGCATTGGTGCTGAGGTTTGCAAAATCGCGCAGGCGAGCACACCTGCATCGTGATCAGGCCGCTGGCAAGCGTGGAGGTGGAGGGCACCGCCTGGCTGCAGCCCTTCGTGGCGGACTTCCGCGTGCGGCTCATGGCGCTGCTGCCCTCCGCCTTCAAGTGCGATGCCAGTGTTGCCTACGCAAGTGATAGTGCCAGCCTGATGGTGCAACGGAAACCTGATGCGCCCATTTCTGGCTTGCCGCTGGACCAAAGTATGTGCCGCAGTTTTTGCAGTGCTGCGACCCCCTGCTTTATGTGGCAGTGCAGGACGAACACACTGTTGGCACATGCGTTCCGGCCAAGCAGCCTGCGTTCCAGCATGCGAGTGCCCAGCAATTTGGGTCGGTGAGTCTCACTGCCCACCATTGCATTACAGGCACTACTCGCCCGCGCTGGCGCTGACGCTGCTGGACCCGAAGCTGGACTTCAGCGAGGCGGAGACGTCAGCGGGCACGCAGTCCGGCACCGTGGTCGGCCGCGCCGACGGCAGCGGCACCTCGCCCCACGACCTGCGCCGCCTGCAGGTGAGCTTCCTATCGATGCACACAAAGGGCTACTTTGCCGCCAGTCCTCTGGCAAGCACCTTGTACAAAAACAACATCGTTTGGTTTGTTTACGTTTGACATCACAAAGATTTGCCGTCGCCAGGCCTACGCCAACAGCCTGGTGGACCACCACCTGGTGCTGGACCTGCTGCCGGGGCTGGCCGGCGCCTACTTCGCTGGGCGCCTGCCCATCAGCCTCACCTATGGCCAGGTGTGCGAGTGCGGCCTGGCATGACTCCGCCACGCTTCTGGGCTTGTTGTACTGCACCCTGCAATGCTTGCTGCATATTGGCGTCACTTAGTCGCTGTGGCAATGGGAAGGTTCGTTGTGACAGTGACGGGAACTGCGCCGGCAACACACAGCTGCTGTTGACTTGTTACTGGCAGGTGGGACTCGCAGTAAGCTGCATCAACGAACGTGATGCAGACCCTGCATCCAACGGTATCGCCATGTTGCCCTGCAGGCAGCGCTGCTGGCTGGGGTCGGGCTGCAGCGGCTGGGGCTGTCCGAGCTGTCGGGCACCCTGGGCCTGCCCTACCCGCAGCTGCTGGCCCTCTTTAACAAGGTCCGCCGCCAGGCTGCACTGATCTGGCACCCTCGCTCAGTGTGGTTCACATCCTCTGCATGTTGCCACCGGTCAGGGCGATGTCGCCGGGGGCAGGGTTGGGCATTGGCGGTCAACCAGCCGGGCAACAGCTGGCCAGGGCTGCAGCTGCGACCACCGGCAAGGAGCTGCAGGACGATGCGCACGTCACACTGGTGCTGCATCGACGCAGATGATGCGGCGGCTGTACGGGCAGCTGCGGGCGGCGGCGGAGGCGGACGTGGCGCGCACGCTGCCGCTGCCCTCCGCGGCGCCGGCCATGGCGCCCCACGCAGCCGACATGGACGCCGAGCTGGACGATGCTGCGCAGGTGAGGGTGGCTGGACGGGTGCTGAGGATTTTCCCGGTGTCACTTGTCTGTGAAGCTTGCCCCGCAAGGAGTAGCATTGGGCTCTGAACGGGAGCAGCCGCACACTGCGGTGCCACCTTGCAAGCCAAGGCCACCTTGCTACCTTCATCGAGGGTCACATACACACAGTACACATTGTGTTGCCAGCACGAGCTGTAGGTGGCTGTGGGCAATGCAGCCTCATGGGCTGCCACTCGCCACCTTGCTGCCTGCAGCACCCTTCACGCTGCCGTCCCAGCATCACTGGCGCCCCTGGGGCATGTTGTGAGCGTGCCATGCTGCGCCGCTGCTGCAGGCGGTGCGGGCGGAGCTGCAGGCGCAGCTGGACCCGGAGGAGCTCGCGCGCTACGCCATACGGGGCGGCGACGCCGACTTCGAGGAGGCGCTGGGCGGCCGCACCCCCAAGAGCGGCATCGTCAACGTGCGCGCCCAACTTCCCAGGATCCTGAGGCTGGTGGTTGAGACTGCACAGCAGTTTGCAGCACATGCTGCAGCAGCGGCTCGTCATACTGGGAAGCACAGCACTCAGCCGCGTTGTGCCTGCATGACGCTCAGGTCCGCACGGCGGACGGCAGCCGGAGGGCGGAGGGCGAGGATGCGAACGGCGTTGAGGGGGGAGATGGCAGCGTGAGAGGCAAGGGCAAGAAGAAGGGAAAGCAGGGGCAGGATGGGGGGCAGCTGTACAAGCGCAGCGACAAGAAGCGGCGGTCAGATGGCGGCGGCGGCGGCGGCCGTGGCAGCGGCAAGAAGCGGAAATCGTGAGTGGGTGTGCAAGTGGTGCTGCCATCTGCAACCGCTCAGAGCCCAGCACGGTTTTCCCAACGGTGACAGCAGGGCGGCGAGCATGGCTGACAGGCTGTGCAGCAGATATATTGGCAGTTGTCTGCTGATGTGCGTAGTCACAGCTGCAGCAGCTGCTTCTGGCTCAGCGCTGGGTGACACAGGTGTTCTGAGGATCCGATGGCATGTTCTTTCGCTTTCAACACCAGTACAGAACAACCGCCAACGGAGACAACTGGTGACAAAACCCGTGCAACAGTGATCTGTTGCAAGACATGCGTCAGCTCCACGCTGTGCCGCCGCATGCGGACACCAGCCAAGTCCAAATAGATGCGACAGTGCATCAAGAGCCACGCAGCAGTATAACCAAAGCGCTGGTGCATTGCTGATGTCGCTTAGCAAGTGCGCACACAGCAGGTCAAGCCCACAAAGAATAGTATCTGCACCTGGTATGTGCATGGTCGTCTGCAATATTGTGCTGCCCACAATGCCAGTATGTCTTCTCGGGGTTCTCAGCTGCTGATGCTGGCTGTGAGGCAATCAGCGCATCCCGCTGCACCCCCTACCAAACTCTACCGGCGAGCAATGCGAGCGTCATACTGTTCGAGGCTGTCTGACACCGGCGCGCCCAGCAGCAGCTGCACAAACTCCTCCTTGGACACCATACCATCGCCATTCGTGTCTGCCTCCCGCATTGTGCGCTTTGCCTGCCAAATACGATGTCAGCAAGTTGTGATCATGCTTGCAAGCACAGCCATGTACGCATGAGGATCACTGGCCAGTGATGCATCAAGAAAAGGGTGGTGGTCTGACGAGTGCTGTGCTTCACTGGTCCAACAGGTGGGTGTACAGGCAGCGACGTCGCATATGCGAGACAGACAGATTCACAGAATGATGTGCTACAAATTGTGGAATGTGCGCAGGCTCGGACCTCATGTGCCAAGCTCTTCAGACTCCATGTCGCTTCCGAGAGGATCTATCAGGCAGATTCACAAAGCTCGTACCTTGCTGATGGCCAGCAGGCGCTCCGACTCGTCCTGGGAGCCGCCGGGCATCGCGTGCACGATCTCATCCACGCTGATGAAGCCGTCGCCGTTCACGTCCAGCTTGCTGAACGCGACGTCGATCCACTTGGCCCACAGGTTGTCGTCCTGCAGCTGCCAGTAGCAAGCAGACAGCGCCCTCAGCGGCTGCCCCAAGATTTCAGGGCGGTTGTGCAGCCGCTCAGACATGTGCGCGCACTACAGTGATATGGACTGCGGGCCCAGCAGCTGTCCGCCGTCAGGTGCAAAGGATGTGCCATGTGCAGGTCCGGTGCCAAGTGATCAAACACAGCAGCAAAGAGTGCGGGCGCGGACCTGCTGCCAGTCGACCAGGCTTGCGGCGAACTCGTCAAAGTTGATGGCGCCATCGCCGTTCAGGTCGACGCGCTCCACCAGCTTGACCAGCTCCCTGGGGCTCACCTGTCGGAGCACAACACCAGTGTCTCTATGTATGTACTCCGCATGTACACGGTAGACTATGCATGGTGCAAAGGCATCACGTGTGCAAGTGCATCAAGGCATCACTGTTGCCCGAGGTGGTTTGAGCCGCTTGACCTATAACATCACCATGCCAGCAAGCTGCAGTTTGACCTGATCCCACGACATTACACTGCAGCGACTGGGTCGCACCTGGTAGCCCAGGCTGGCGAGGCCGTCGCTGAGCTCCTCGGTGCTGAGCGCGCCCGAGCTGTCTCCGTCCATGCGCTCGAATATCTCCCTGCACAATGCCGACCAAATGAATTGCAGCTGTTCGGGACACAGCAATACTCTTGTTGATGGGCACAGCCTAATCTCACACCATGTAGCAGCGTGCCTCTATCACCGTAGGAATGTGGACAGTTTCGTGGGCGTCTGAATGGCGATGTTCATCGCCACCAAGGCTGGTGCATACTCAAAGCCGCAGCCCAGAACTCGCACCGCAGCGGGCCAAGGCTGGTCTTGCGCTCAGCGTCCTTGTCCGTGATCTCGTGGGTGATGATGCGCAGCACGATCTGCTTCAGGTGGCTGTATGTGCCAAAGCGCTGCAGCCGCTGCACCACACTGCCATCCAGCGGCAGCAGGCTCGCCACACCCGGCTCCTGTGCAACCATCAAGTTCTCGTGTTGGGCTTGCGTGCAGGAAGCTCGCTGAGGCAACTGCCAGGTACGCAAAAAAGATTGCCTGACTGTAACAAGTGGACGTTGGCCAAACAGCAAATGAGCTGCTGTGGTCGATTTGGTGCTGCTGCACACAACAGAGTGCTGCCAACATGTACATTGCTCGCGTTTAGATGCAGACTTGCCCGGATCCAGGGGTGGTCCAACGCTTGTCTGGGTGTCAGCCTCCGTTCAGGGTCACGTTCCAGGAGGCCCTGCAGCAGGTCCTTTGCCGCAGTGCTCACAGTGCGCAGCTCTGGCGCAGCCATGTCGATGCGCTTGCTAAGGATTGCCTGCCACACCTGGGATACACACGGCCTGTCAGCCACAAACCCTAAGAAGCCGCCTACAGAGTCCACCATATGCCTCTAAATGCTGCAACTAACAAATCGTCTGCCTTGCTGCAGTGCTGTGGGTGATGAGGGGGCCCTGATGTCATCAGGTGTGTTGTGCATCACCTGCTGCAGCGACAGGTTGCGGATGTCCTCCCAGAAGGGGAAGCGCCCGGTGAGCAGCTGGTATGTGAGGATACCAACAGACCACACGTCTGCCTGCTCATCGTACTCCTGCAACACCACCTGCGTCCCGAGCATATGGCTGTTCAGCATTTGTATCTCCATCAACACGGGCATGATATCCAACACGAGCGGCTGAGATATTGCCATTTTGAAAAGCTGATACTGCTGTGGAGCTCATTCGCACAATCCGCACCTCTGGCGCCATGTACACTGGCGTGCCGCTCCGAGATCGTAGCTTTGGCTCGCCCGGCCAATGCCTATGGGCACGCAGTGGAACATGTGAGCGCCGGAGAGCTGCCTGCATCATGTACTGTGCCCCACCTCTCCCCACCTCGAGCCTGCATGTCATCATCCCTAGCAAGGCATCAGTTGCAACTCGCAAACTGCCTCACCTGATGGAGAGGCCAAAATCGGTGGCTTTGACAGATGACGCCTCTGGCGTCAGGTACAAGAAGTTGTCCGGCTTTACATCACGATAGATGATGCCCCTGCAGCAACACAAAAACATGTGCATATCATGACCTCATTGCAACGACAATGAGGTCATGATCATCGCCTCGTTGACTGGCACTTTCACCAAACTGTGCAGGTGGGCGCACTTTGTGTGGCACTGTGCAATGAAGCGCAGGATGCAGCGGGAGATGTCCGCCACGTCAGCCTCGCTCAGCGGCTGGCCGCCCTTCAAGTGCTCCAGTATTGAGCCGCCCGTGCACAGCTCCATGACCATATGGATGTTGCTGTCGTCCTCAAACACATCCTGCACATTGTGTGCGCAATGCTTGCTGGTGCCCATGCTGCAGTGCAGGCAGCCTCACGGCAGGCCAACGACATCCATAGTGGCATCTGCTGTATGATCCAATTCTGGATCGCACCCTGAGGTACACAGCATCAAAGCTGCCGCCCAGCTGCTGCATCGCATCCACCTCCTGCTGCAGCTTGAGCAGGTAGCGTGGCGTCGGCTTGCCGCGCTTGGGCATTTTGGGCACAGTTTTGCACGCATACTGGCGCCCAGTGTCCCGGTCCACTGCCTCTCGCACCACCCCAAAGCTGCCCGCGCCCAGCACCTTGGTGATCTCGTACCTACACATTCCAACATTGCAGCTGTGTGAACTGGTGGTCCCGAGCAGCCATACCACGCTGGTGTTTCACAACTCAATCCACTTAGCTCTGCAAACAAAGGTGCACACACAGACGGGTTGCTGATGGAAGCCCAGTGGAGCGACGGTCACGACACCTGCGCCGCAAGTCACGCGGGTAGCCGAACACGTTGATCATCTCCTCCGGCTTGAGCTCCTGCTTGATGGGCAGTTTCAGCACTTCTGCATCTGTTGGCGAGGGGGCGTAGTCAGCAATGGGCGCAGCGCTAGCCTGCGGCTGGTGTGTGGCCTGCTGCCTAGGCGAGCTGTCCAGCAGCTCATGACGCCAAGGCTGGGCGTGTCCGCTGCTCGCCGGCTGCTGCAGCGCTGCGGTGGGGCTGCATGCTGCCCGCCCCTGGCTGCGATGTGTGCCGCAGCACTGCCGGGCGTGATGATGTCTCGCCAGCAGCAACGTTGCCTGCGCGCCTGACCCCTGCACGACTGCGCTGGTTCTCGAGAGGTTGGGGCCTGCTCCACACCTATGCAGAAGAGGCACTGGGCTTTGGTGCACAGACGCTGATGTCATGAGTGTGGGCTGGGAACGTGCTTGCGTGAAGATGGGTAGGGACCAATAGTGCGAAGCACCGATACCTTGCGGTGAAGCCCTGCATCGCGGCGCACTGCTGTGCCATTCCCGCCGTGAGGGCAGGTGAGCGCACGGTGATCTCCTGCTGATGGGCACCGAATGGTTCGCTAAACCTTTGTCAACAGCTTCCTAAGGCCCTGCTGAAAGATCAGAAAGCGCTGGCACGCGTCGTCATGGCTGACAGGCTGATAGGTCTGCAGCAGGTGCAAACAAGTTGGTGAGGTCATTGCAGGGCCAGCACTCAGCAATCTCATCGTTCAAGGTGCTGACAGCCCAGGCACCAGCATTGAAGTTATATGGTGAAAACAAGCAGCCGGGCTACGATCCAGGGAACAGACAGACCTGGAGCTCACCCCTGAAGACCAAAAATATCACTGCTTGCGTTTGGTGGCAGTGGCTGATCGTCTGCTTCGATTGGTCATCAGGCAGTGTAAAGAGTTTGAGGTGCGACTCTTGGGTCCGCCTTTCTCTTATCCGTGCCTGAGAAGCTCCTGTGTTCTGTGAGCTCCGGTTGTCCACGACTGTTTGCGTGGATCAGACCATGACACAGACCCAACCGCAGATGCACTCAAGCTGATGCACTTTGGCTTCTGCAACGGGCATAACCACGGGGTAAACGTCAGGTTGGGCGTTCCAGTGCCGATTGACACGACCAGCCAGAAGCTGACATGAGGTAATCGTGTGCTGGCGAAAGCCCTGGGAATGCAATTCCTGCGGATCAGCACTTGACTTTCTGGGGCGCAGAGCTGGACGCCTGGATCCTTGCAGCGCCACCGGGTCACTTTGACGCGCGCGAGACCATCAGCTGCATCCCAGTCGCTCAATCGAGATGGCGGTGGCTGGCAAGGTCCCCGCTTTTGGCGACATCGGCAAGGCCACAAAGGGTGAGTTATGATGAGGTTGGCAGTAGATGTGGCTGTGGTTTGGTTTACACACGGCCCCAGCGGCGCTCCCTGTGATCCCACAGGTCACTCGATGCCATGCATGCAAAAGCTACAACCCTGTAACCTGCACACACCGTAAACCCTCAGTGCACAAACTTGCATCCTCTGCGATGGATCCGTGAGGGCGGCACCTTGCGTGGGTCAGCTTGTTTGGTAGGCTGATCAGTTCCACCAGCATGGGCAGAACACCTGGTGGCGACCCGCAAACCGACTGGTCCCACTGTGCACAGCAGCTGCGAACTTTCGTGCGGTGTCGGAAATGCCCGCGGGCGAGCCGTGCCCCCAGCTCCGACGGTCACAAGGGGGTTGTGAGTGCCGTGTACAGCCGTTTGTGGCCGCACAGGGGTCAGCATGGGTGACCAGCTGTGGGGCACAGATGTGCACCTGGTTGGCAGCTGGACTGGGCTTGATCCGACGTCCGGCCTGCTGTGTGCAGAGCTGCTGTACGGCGACCGGGATGGGGTGTTCATCTTCGAGAAGCAGGCGAAAATCACCACGAAGACGGCTGATGGTGTGGTAAGCGCACCTGGACGCAGGCCGATGCGCTGTTGTCCCGCATCCGGCACAATACCCTTGCACCTAATTGACATGACGCTTCAGCAGACCGCTGATGTCTGAGTGCACCATCCCTGCAGGAGTTCGGGCTCACCAGCAAGTTCAAGGACTCAAAGGTGGAGCAGGAGGTGTCGGCTTCATACAAGGCCGACAAGTATGCCCTGAAGGCCTCTGTCAACCCTGCCGGCAAGGTGGGTGCTTGGCAGTGCGTCTGAAACCCGTCCAGGAGAGGTGCAGCTTGAGACAGTTGAAGCATATTGTATCGTATATGTCAGCCATGACGACCGAGATTATTGCCTGCAAAACCAACCCGCTTTCGTAATCCCAGCGGCATGCACTCCCAAATCCGATATAGTACATTTCGGTTTCATGAAATGCAGATCGTCACTACGTTGACACTGACGAACCCAGTGCCGAACCTGACGCTGGGCATCAGCGGTGCTCTTCCAGACCAATCCTCTGGCAAGGTGCAATTTTGCACCTGAGTGCTGTATGCATGGGCATTCTGCATCTGCACAGCATTCCGCCTATCAGTACCAGGCTTCAATATGTTCACAGGTGACGAGGTGCACGAAGCAGCTGACGCCAGACTCCCTGTGCACTGCAGCTCACGCTGGACTATGCCGTGCCAAACCTGACGCTGAAGAGCAGCACCACACTGACATCGAACCCGGTGGTCAACGTGGCTGCGTCGACGGGGTACAAGGGCGGCGTCTTTGGCGTGTCGGGCGTCTACGACTCCAAGTCCGCCAGCGTGTCCAGCTGGGAGGCGGCAGCCGGCTACACCAGCCTGGATTACCAGGTACTGCCTGTGTGAGGCTATCGTGTGCTGGCCGCAGGAACGTGCAGCAGACAGGACAACCGGGTAGCCATTGCAGGGCATTGCTTATGCAGCAGCACTGTGCCGTTGTCAACTTTTGACCGTATTGGTTGCTGCGACCAGACGCTGCTACAGCCTGAGCTTGCGTTTCATGTCTGTAGGTGGCGGCCTCGCTGAACAACTCGGACCTGGCGAAGCTGGCGTACACGCACAACCTGGACAGGTCAGCCTCGGTGGGCGCCGAGGTGTCCAAGAAGGTCACCGACTCAGCAGAGTCACCCACCAAGTTCTCGGTCGGCTACGCCAAGCGCCTCCAGGGTGGCGGCCTCGCCAAGGCGCGCCTCGACAATGCCGGTGAGCCGCTGGAGCTGCAGTGTTGGACCACATGTTGTGGTGGCGAGGCTGTATGATTTGGGCCAGTTTATGTAGGTGCAGCTCATGACACGCATCTTGGATGCAGGCTTGTGCACAGCTTGACTACCCCGCCCAAGGTCCCAGCAGGTTTCATATGTGCATAACCATGATCCCGGACTCACTTCTTGATTGCAGGCATCGCAGCACTGCTGTACTCGGCAGAGGTGCAGCAGAACACGAAGGTCACGCACGCAGTGCAGTTCGATGTCACCAACCCCAACACGCCGCCAAAGTATGGCTTTGCGCTGGACCTCAAGGCCTGAGCTGCACCTGGACGGCAAGGCAGCAGCCGCAGCGGCAGGATGCGCTGGCAGCGAGTTGGCTGGAAGGAGGAGGGCTCTTGAAGCATGCGAGCACGGTTGCGCATGCATGGGCGCAGGCTGCATGCAGCCTGCGCTGTCAGCTCACCTGACGAGGCTTGGGACGGCGAGGATGTGAATGACCATTCAGCACTTGTGGTGTTGGCACCCCTTGTTTCCTTGTGCGGGTTGCCCTGCGCATGGACGGCTCTGGATCTCTGTGTCATCAGTACAGACGGACACAGTTGCAGCAGCATATCTTGCACTGGGCGTGATGTAACATGTGGGCATACTGCTGACATGCCGGTGCCCCTTTGATGCAATCTCGTTAGTCAGCGTGTCTACGCTACACCCTGCTGTGATGGGCGGCCTTGCGACGTCACACTTCAGTGCGTCGTTTGCGTTAGCTGCTTGTCCGAGCGTTGCTGCGACACAGTTAACAAGGTTGAGCTCGGTCTGTGGTAAGGCGCGGACGTCCTTTTCGGGTGAGTTGAGTAATTTCGTTCGGGCCATCCATGTTGACGGATTCGCCAGCTATATGACGCAACTAGATTGCTTGAATGCAACACAGTTCTCTATCTCAGCAATGCCGTGAGGTGCATTTTGGTTGACACGGTGCTTGGCAGTACTCTCCAAAACGGTTGCTCACCACTATGATGGGAGCTGGGCTGCAGGCATAATGTCATCGTTTTCAGAGGCGCCGGAGGGGGACACCAAGAAGGGCGAGAAGGTGAGCATGTATCAGCGTGCGTTACTGTTCCAATACATTAGGCGAAGATGGGAGGCGTGCCGCGTCGGGAGCCCGCCCATTGCACTACAACATGTTGGGGCAACCGCAGCGCCAGGCTGCAATAGACAGCTGGGGCAAAGCTCGCGCTGTTCTTAATGACGTGACCAAGCCAACAGATTGGGTGCTTGTTAAATGCACTGCAGATTTTCAAGACCAAGTGCTCTCAGTGCCATGTGGCGGAGAAGGTGAGTTGGACAGCTGCTGCTTTCCTTTGTGCATGCCTGGCTACTCACTCGAGCATGCTTGACAAACTTACGTGGTTGGTGCGGCGCTTATGTCATATGTTGTGTTCTGCAGGGCGGTGGCCACAAGCAGGTATGCCCTTTGGTGGTGTTGACTGCAACCCTAGACTGCTGGCTGGCAATGGCTGGCCATTGCCATGTTCATTCGCAGTCTGGACTTTTGCCGATCCACATTTGCCTGCTCGGTCCAGCACATAGCCAGCACGATAGGCATCGTGCTGATTATGGCAGACCAACAACATTGTGCTGTCCTCCATCAACGCAGGGTCCCAACCTTGGGGGCATCTTTGGCAGGCAGTCAGGTGAGATGGCGATGCTGCTCTGCTCGGCTTGCATGATTGCCACGTCGTGTGCCCTCGTGGGTGCTGTTTACCGTGCACCTCAGCACCTATGCGCACTGCAGCAAGTGGCCGGGGCTTGGCGCAGCAGCGGCCGGCTAGAATAGCACGCACGAGCAACGAGGCTGGCACCGAGGCTGGCATCGAGGCAGGCGATGAATGCAGTACATGAACACGTGCAGGCACGGTGGAGGGCTTTTCATACTCGAAGGCCAACAAGGAGAAGGCCGTGCACTGGGCAGAGGATACACTGTATGACTACCTGCTGGTGAGTGGGGATTTTGCCTCTGCACTGTCCTGCAGATGCACCAGCACGGCAGCAACAGCGTGCGCACTGCAGCAGACAGCAGTCATGGTGTTATCAGACGGCGCCACATTCCTGCTGTCTATTGGCAGGCACCAAAGAAGTACATTCCAGGCACGAAGATGGTGTTCCCAGGGCTGAAGAAGCCGCAGGACCGAGCGGTGAGCACATGCAGGATGCTGGTGCCATGCACTGCTTCAAGAGCTGTGTCATTAGGCCATGAGTAGCACATGAATAGCCAAACGTCGGCTCAAGCTTGGTGTTCAATGCTGCATTCGTCTTTGTCCGCAGGACCTGATCTCCTACCTGAAGGTAAGAGTCTGATTTAGGTGTTTGTGTGGTGCATGTATACGCGAGAGGTACCCACCATGACTGAGCCACATGCCGTGCCCAGTGGACTGTGGCTCACATATCATCATGCTGCTACAGGAGGCGACAGCATAAGTAGTAGGTGTTTGGGCGCCGGCGGCAGGACGATCTGTCGTTGCAGCTGTGGTGGCCTGCTGTCTCCAGTGGAGGTGCTATGGACGACTCCGGGGTATTTTTGGGGTTTACAGTGCCCTTGCACTGCATCACTCGTGCTGGACAGCGTTGCGACCAGATCTGAGAGTGTCAGCACTATGTCCAGCTGGGTGCCTGTGGTCAGGTGATTTGTTAGGTAGCATTATTTCGTCAGCCTTGGCCAGATGTAAGCATCTGTCTGAGGGTCCTTCTCCCCTGGCATCATGGTTTTGCGCTCGCCATTTACATCGGCAAGCTGATGGCCAGGCCACTGTTGTATCCTGATGTGACACGATAGCTCGATCTATGGGGATGCATGTCCAGTGCACGGAGCATGCGCCCACAAAGTCCCGACAACCTGATCCCTAGCCTACCAGTGCAACGCTAGTCCATCTTGTCAATGATAGCCCTCGTGAACTCTGAGGTTTTGGCCTTCCCGCCCAGGTCGCCTGTGCGGTATTTGCCCTCCGCGATGACCCCCAGCACGGCATCCTACAAGCACACTTTCACGCTTACACACTCGGGCGCATTTTGGCAGAGTTGAACCAAAGCATTATCCAGTGCGACATCGCACTCGACAGGCACATCGTGTTGGCGCAGGAGCACACCTGGATGTTGTCTGCGTGCTCGTTCAGGTTGATGTGCCGCAGCATCATGCATGCTGCATGAGCAATAGCGAGGCGTCACGATGGTGCCAGAAGCGTTACTCATACACGAATGTGATGCCAACAGGGCAGGAGTGTTGAGCAGGTAGAAGACAGACACACCTGACAACAGGATGGCAGTGGGGTTGGCCAAGTCCTTGCCCGCGATGTCAGGCGCTGTGCCGTGCACTGCCTCCATCAGCGCCAGCCCGCCAGCACCTGCATGCACACAGCGCATGCTGTGGGTGCTGATGTCCGAGCTGGGGTACAAGTGGCGGAGGTTGCAACAGCAACGGCGCCATGTTTCCATGTGCCACTGACGAGGTTGTGAGGGTTAGAGGGAGCGGTCTGGGTGATACACACCAACATTTGCCGATGGTGTCAGGCCCAGGCCGCCAATGAGGCCAGCGCACAGGTCGCTGATGATGTCACCCTGCAGCATTGTAGCAGACGCATTTGCTTTGCCTCTCATACAACTCAATTTTTTGCTGGCGGACAGGACACATCAACTATTGCACAGAAGCAGCGGCTAGCGACTTACGTAGAGGTTTGGCATCAGCTGCAATGGCAACAAAAATACTCATCAGCTTTGTGAACAAGGTATATACACAATCTGAACAATGCGCACACGTAAGCGGTACGTGCAACGCACCAGCATGTCATATTGTGTCGGGTCTCGTACGAGCTGCATGCATGCGTTGTCTACGATGACCTCGTGGTACACGATGTCAGGGTACCTGCAGGCACCGTCCCCAAGGACGTCAGGGCTTAGTAGATCTGCGGTCCGCTTGCAGTTGCAGCAGCCCAAGCATTTGCAGCTGCACAGTGCCCGACTGGTCGTACAATGGGTCAAGCCATCATGCAAAACACTTGAAAGCCCACTTCTCTGCCACCTCCCGTGCGCAGCGGATGAACAACCCGTCCGCCAGCTTCATGATATTCTGCAGAAAGCCAGCAAAATGGCGCTCAGCAGCACACAGGGTTGTCACAGCAGAACTGCATCTTGACCATACCTTGACAGCATACTGGTGAGCGAAGCAGATCGGACAGCAGACGCACCGCTTTGTGGACGGCCGTGACTCGCTTGCGTCCATTGTCCCGGGCATACTGGAATGCGTACTCTGCCACCCGCATGCTGGCTGGCCGTGTGATCACCTTCAGTCATCAGACGACATAGTCGTGGAGCGGTTGTGGACATGCTGTGTCTTTGGTGATCGGATTGCTGCTGGCAAGCTGTTCAGCCAGTCCATATGCAGATAGATCAGACCAAGACCACCTTAAGTGACTCCACAACTCCAGGAACCACTTCGTGCTCCAGCCCCGAGTACTCGCCCTCTGTGTTCTCACGGATGGTGATCAAATCCACGCCATCATATTTAGTCTTATATCTGCGTTCAACAACCTCGTCATTAGCTGGTCCGAGTCCAAATTCACAGACAATGGTGAACTTGAGTCAAACTGCAGGAGAGTTCTGTCACCCGAAGCACCATGCAACATAGGCATGAAGCACTCAGCCGAGGGCGCACCCAGGTATCGACAAGCACGGTCGCACGTTGGCATACAGCTGCAGCTCTTTCCGCAGCGTCAGGTTCAAGCTGCGGAAGCCCTTGCCTATTGGGGTCGTCATTGGTGCCTTCAGCCCAATTTTGTGCTTCTGCAGCAGTGTAGCGCCACAAGCGTTGGGCATCAGCTTGCAGATAGGAGGCATTTCAGGGCAGGAGCGCAAGCCGCTGCCCTGTGGCACTGGTCATTGGTTGATTCAAGTAGGGGTCCTACCAGCACGGAGTCCAAGTTTTCCCTGGTGATGAAAGAGTTGGTACGGGGGTCCACTTGCTCAGCGATATCCTGCTCGTCCCACACGATTGGCACGCCGCCGGCCGTGAAGATCTGCAGTGCATGGGATGTCCCGTGTGACCGCATACTGGCTGTTGTACGAAATCATCAAGGGCGTGGTCTGCATGCATGTTTGCATGCAATTGCTCGCTTTGGGTGCAATTCATGCATCAAACAATATGTTGTGGCACTGCAAGGTCAACAAGCTGACATGAAGGGCCTGCTCGCCTTCTTGACCGACTCGCAGATCTCAGGGCCGATGCCATCGCCAGTGAACAGGGTGGCAGTGATCTTCTCATTGCCGCTGGCAAACCCGCGCTGGTTCTGTTTGGCGGCAGCGCGGAGCGCAGCACCAGCCGCTCTGCCGGCCCTCAGCATAGCTCACTTTGCCGTCTGAATCCTCTAAGCTGGCGCTGTCAAGCTGCACTATCAGCTGGTGGTTCCGCCCCGATCCCACGCTGCAGTGTGAAGACCTAAGCAGCAATCAGCTTGCACAACATCCAAGATCAGTGTCTACCAACACTTCCCTTGCAAGCCTGTTCGCGGCAAATGCTAGCAACTAGGCTCATGCTCCTCGACACACGTTGCAAATGCAGCAATGGCAGTCATGTAGGGCACCTTAACACTAGGCAAGAAAGGGTGGTTTTGATAGCAGAATTTCAGTGGGGCTGTGCCGATTGATAGCTGGTCCTGTGCAGATTGATAGCTGCGAACGCGGCTAAGTGCCGCCAGCACACAGCCCCTCAACATGCGCGACCCGTCTCAGAACATACTTTGCCATCTTGTCGGGGCCATCTGGTAGGGTGTGACCTCTCGCACCGGCGATGCGGCACGCTATACCGTCCTGCGTCGAGGACCCTCCGGCAGCTAAACCGGCAGCAGTCGAGGCCCACGCACAGTGACAGCCCCGCGTGCCGCAGCGGCGAAGGCTGGACAGTCCTGAGACTGCACTTTGCCGGGCAGACATGCGGTGGGGGCCTAGGCTGGCCGTGCACGGGTGTTTTTGGTCTGCAGGCTTGTCAGGCATGGCGTCGTGCTGCGCGCGCCTTGGGCAAATGCAGCAGGTGAGCGGCAACCTGGGAGTGGGTCTGGCATCAGCAGCACCTTCTGTGCGGCTGTGCGCCCCGTACGCCTGAGTCTGCAGCGACATCGAAGCCTTTGCTCTGAGTCGGGTTGGGCGCGTCTCCGGGCTGTTAGCTGCCTGTCTGCGGCCGACTGCCCATCCGGGACGTCTAACTGGGCTTTACAGTCATATTACGTGCCCGCAACGATGCTTCCTGTCCCATCGGGCTGCTACTAGAAGGATTGCCTCCATGCACATCCATCAGATGCGATGCCCAGGTTCCATCGGTTGCATGAGAGAGCTGTCAAGCGAGCAAACAAGGCTCCCGCGTGATGCCATCACCCCCTGTAGGCCCTTTTACGTGCGGGCAACATTGGCACGTCGCAAAGCTGAAGCATTACATTGCACAACGCCCTGCGCTGCACATGCGCTTTCAGTGTTGGGAACCAGCATGGAAGCAGCTGCTGCTGTCAGCAAAGGCCTGAAACTGCCCACAGCAGATTGTCAGCTCCAGAAGCACCCGCAGATTGCTGGCGTGTAGCAGGTGCAGCACTGAGCATCAGCGCCATGGACGATCCACCACCGACAGCCGCAACCAGGCCAGCTGCTGTTGCAACTGTTGCCCTGTAACCGTTCAGACCCTACAGATACACACTCACAAAGTGTCCCGTTGCTTCTCAGTATGTGGCAGCCTCACTGTCATATGTACCAGCAGCGCAACATGCGTCAAGCTGCAACATACATCTACGCCAATGCTTGCACCTGCCATTTGGCTGCACCTCTCTCCTCTCTAGGATGTCCAGCTGCCTCTGCACGGGCAGCGAAGATTTCAGCTGCTTTTGCCTACAGACTGTACAGCACCCCTGAGTGCACATGGGATGGTCCTGTGCGGACGCTTGTACGCCTAACATGAAGTCTTGGCTGAACGCGAGCAGCTGAAGTGTTGTTGCTAAAGTGTTGCTGGTGCACGTGTATTGCATGTGCGGCCTGCAACACCATTGCTGGTTGCCAGCGGAAGACACCTGGACTGAAAACCTGCACCTGGACTGGAAACCTGCACCTGGACTGGCTTCAGTAGTCGGTGCTCTCTAACCACACCGCTTGTTCCCTGCTGATATCGGTGGATTGCGTGGCGCTACGCTGTACTGGGACACCTCTCAAAGTGTCTACTTGAAAGCCTGCTGCTGGGTCCCTTCCACCTGCATCATGCAGACCACAAGCTCTTTGTGCAGTAGAGTGCAATTCCTAAGTGTGCACGTGTGGCACACCCTGAGGCTATAGTGCCTGCATGCAGGCGAGTGACCTGAGAAAGGTCATCGCTCACACACTGCCGGCAGAGCGTTGCTGTGCAGCGCAGCAGCAGCGGGTGGGATAATCGACGCGTGCGCATACATACACCAGAACACTCTCACGTACTCCGTACACGGTCCAGTCCTGCATGTATGAAGCCTGCACAGCAATCAGTTTTTGCGCCAGGTTGTTGACATGCTGGACATGTCACTGTGATCTGCTGAAAGAAGCGATAGATGGTACTTGCATACCCAACTGCAACAAGCTCCCAGGCAAATTGTCTGCTCTCCCAATCAGATCATACCAATCGTGATTGCAGTGAACGTCCAGCACTCGCTGAATGTGGCATGCCTGGTGTCTGAAAGTCAACTGTTGACAGTAACCTCGCCACTGAGACTGCATACGTGTATCATATTGGATATTCGGCGGTCAAGATTGTGGCAAAACCCAGGGTTTGTTGCAGTGACCTGCAGTGTAGGAGTGATCTACTGATCCGTCACATTTGAGCATAAGAACAGGCACAGTCACCGCACTATGTGAAGTCGCACATGCACTTCTCAGACCAGTACTGATGGGGTTGTTGTCAACGGTGGACACCAGCGTTGCGACATATATAGCAGTGAAAGCAGGTGCCCTGCTGGCATCTCACCATGACATCGACAACAGTGACCAGCAGCAGAGCAGGGCGGTATATGCTTGATGACGGAGATCTCTGCTACGCTGGGATTGCTAGCAGGCAAGTGTCCTGCTTTGCCGCAAGTGGCGACGGTGCAGCGTCTACGTTGTGCGCAGGGGCGTCAGCGGTGATACAGTTGTATGCGCAGCATAGCAGCAATCAACGGAGTGCGATGTGAGGCATGTCATGAGCAGGCATCGGCATTGCTGGTTACAAGTGGACCCCTGAATACTCCTGCATGCAACCTCGTGCTAGCTGACAGTCCTGTTCGCATAACCATCAGACTGCAGGCTGGCAATGGCACATCCGGTCGGCAGCGCCCCAACAAAGGACATGGCCAAGATGCTGCTCCTGCGTTCCTCCTACAGTGGCCGCACCTTCACAACTTCCACCACAGTAAGGTTTGAGCTGTCGAATGTCCAGGTGATTCAGAGAGTGATACATTCACCACGGGGATGGACACCCGATTGATTGCGACATGACCTGCTATGTGCTCAACTGGAACCATGCCTGCAGGTAGATACGACTGTTCCCGTCCACCAGCGTCAGTGAAACATCAGATGCAGCATTGCTTGTGGAGCTAGCACATGTAATGCTCGAGGACATAGCGGAAGTCCGTGCGCAGTGCGCAGTGCTTGAAGCTCAGTTTGCAATGCGCAGGATGCGCTGCCTGTGAGCGCAGGGCAAAGTGCAGGCGCATGCCTGAGGACGCATTGTGTGCACGCAGAGCATGGTTCTGTTCCAGGCCATTCTACAAGGTATTCTGACACCGCCGCGCAGGTAGGAGCAAATGAGAGCCGCACATGGCGGTCCGGCCTGTATAGTTATTTCCATCGACCATAAGTATGTGGTATCCACTGCATTGGCAGCGTCCCAGTTCGTGTCGAACATGCTGCAAACAAAGCGCTCCTCAGGTGTGGTCTTTAGGTAGCGGTAGATCTTCCCTGGGATGCAGGGTGCCATGTGGAGCAATTGTCATAGGCTTGGCAGGTCAATGTGCAAAAGCCGGCACGAATGTGTTTGGGAAGCGCTGGAACAGCGGTGAGGACAAGTTGCATGTTTGGTCCGGAGATTGAACTGCCGCTACCATGCACATCAGACCATGTATGCTTGTGTGTGAGTGCCGCCATTCGTATGGTGCAGGAGTGCCGAAGGGTGACTGCCGTGCACAGGTTTGCTCGTGCATCGAGTGGTCATCAATGCATGTCTGCCACTGATCAATTGTGACACCCCTGCTATTGCAGACCTACAGAACCATGACGCACTCCATCTGTCCGGACAAGCTGGCATGTGTAACACCACATACAGGACAGGTGCCCTCTCCTGCACTTTGCAATGTCGTGCTGCTCCAGGACAAATACTGCTGTGCGCATGACTCCTGACAGACCACCAAATGTCATGCAGCGTCCTTAGAGCACTAATGGTTCCAAGAGAAATAGGCTGCAGACACCACTGCCTGCATCTGGCAGGTGCAATGTGGGCAGCAACGCATGCTGCAGCCGCCTGCAGCTGGCACCCACATACGACGGTGATGTTGGCGGCAGACGCGGTGCCACCTGCGAGGGCATGAGATGTTCAGTGCCCAGCAGCACATCCAGCGTTTCAGTTGCAGCAGTTTGGCACATCAAGGGCTAGCTGCTTCAACACGAATGTGGCGCACCCGTGCAACCCACCGCAATGACTCGAGGACTGCGCCTCTGCTGGCTGGCTATGCCTTGTGGAAGTGTTCACTTGATGGCGACAGCACACCTGAATGGCATTGGAAGTTGTCAATGCAGCGCATCGCACCCGCTCACACTGTGCAGCCTCGCACCCTCCCATCTAATTGCCACATCTGCTCATGTGCGCAATGGCTGCCATCATCCCTCAGAAGAGGAGAATTTGCTCTGCACAGCACTACCAGCATGTGGTTCATGGGCACGATGCTGTACTGGCAGCATGCAAAATGTCGAAGCACAAACGAGATACACAGCTCATCAGCCTGGGAAGCTGCAGAAGTCCTATGTCATACGATACGTGGCAGCTGCTTGCCAATGTGCAGACTGCATCATGACATGTGTGGCGCACCAAGATGGTGGTGGTTCCAGGCACAGGCACAGGCACAGGCTGCGCCTCAGTCGGCACTGAAAGCCGTGACTGCCGCGAGACTGCTGCCTGACGCTGTGCTGCTCAGCTGTGCTGCTAGGTTCTCGGAATTGTACATCAGCCACGGCTAGCATTGGTGCGCTGGTGGCAATCTGCGAGGCCTGCGCAGTGCGTCAATGTAAAGGCTCTTCTCTGAAAGAAGAGCCTTGAGAGACACCCAACGCTCTGCGATGTGTGGATGTCACAAGATCAGGATGGCAACGTGCACATAGGTCCGGCGGATCGCCACTCCGTGCAGTCAACGCACCTGACATCTGATGGATGTGCATAGGGCGGACCCTCGGCCAGCAGCCTGATCGGCGCATGGCGATCCGTTCAGAGTACAGGATGTGACAGAAACGCATCCTGCAGATTGCCGAGTATGCAATCAGCCAAGAGCACGCAGTATCAGCCCAAGAACGCACCCGGCCAGGGGCAGGGCAATGGCTTCGATGTCCATGCAAAAGCAGGCGTACGGGGCGCACAGCCGCACAGAAGGTGCTCCTGATGCCAGACCCACTCCCAGGTTGCCGCTCACCTGCTGCATCTGCCCAAGGCGCGCGCAGCACGACGCCATGCCTGACAAGCCTGCAGACCAAAAACACCCGTGCACGGCCAGCCTAGGCCCCCACCGCATGTCTCCCCGGCACAGTGCAGTCTCAGGCCTTCGCCGCTGCGGCACGCGGGGCTGTCACTGTGCGTGGGCCTCGAATGCTGCCGGTTTAGCTGCCGGAGGGTCCTCGACGCAGGACGGTATAGCGTGCCGCATCGCCGGTGCGAGAGGTCACACCCTACCAGATGGCCCCGACAAGATGGCAAAGTATGTTCTGAGACGGGTCGCGCATGTTGAGGGGCTGTGTGCTGGCGGCACTTAGCCGCGTTCGCAGCTATCAATCTGCACAGGACCAGCTATCAATCGGCACAGCCCCACTGAAATTCTGCTATCAAAACCACCCTTTCTTGCCTAGTGTTAAGGTGCCCTACATGACTGGCAATGGGGTCTCGTGACAAAGCGCGGGCCAACATGTGTCGGAAGGCAGGCGCACTCTCACATTTCATTTACATCTTACAGCTTGATACCTACATATTACAGGTTTCCGTTGATTGCTGTTGGGTCTCCCTGAAGTGGGCGGCTGCTCGAAGGGCCACCGAAACTGGTGTGACGGCAGGTTTAGGGCTCCAGATCATTGCTTGCAAACAGGCTACTCACGGTGGCGTGAGCCTCATCGCATAGTCGTGGGAGGCCAACCGTCCACGAAAGACCTCACAGAGTTTGCACAACAACAGAGCAAATTGGTTTGGCTGGGTGCACGTACTGTCACACAGTTGCGCGGGCAACATGCTTAGGCAGGCTGCGCAGCGGCTTCTGGGGGGATCTACACGGCGCCACAATGACCTGCTGGCAGCTGCGACATGCGGGGTGAGTTGGCTTGTGGATCAGCCGAAGACTCTGCCCGGACGATGGCGCAGTACTCTGCTGCGGTTCTCTGCAGACATTGGAACGCTGCTCAAAAGCACTGTGTGCGACGTCGCCTTGGAACCGACAGCGCAGTCTCTGTCGTGTTGCAGGGCCGGTCGATCATGACGTACGTGCCGCTGCCCGGCGATGGCCGCCCGCATGTGGTGACCCTCATTCCAGGAGACGGCATTGGGCCGGAGGTGACTGACGTGGTCACGAAGGTGGTCGACGTGCTGGGGGCACCTCTGGTTTGGGAGCGGTGCGTCAACAGTTCGCTTGATGCTGCAAGCATGTGCATTACCCAACTCTCATGCTCACGGGCACTGGCAGATCCCCAGCAAAATCAGCTCCTGAAATGTATGCCACCAACATGCAGGTTCGACAACATCTCCGGCACCAACCAGCACGGCCAGCCAAACGATATCGTGCCTGAGGACATCCTGGCATCGATCAAGCGGAATGGCGTCTGCCTGAAAGGCACCCTGTTCACGGCATTGGACAAGAGCACCAGCACTCAGTCCCTGAATGTGCAGGTACACCCATAACGGCACCACCATGCTGCTTGTCACATGCATGGCTTTCAATGGCACGCGACACACATCACTGTCAGATGACATTATTGTACAGGATTTTAACGAGGCAACCCTGATCAAGATGTCGTGGAAAGTGCAGATGCGGAAGAGGCTGGATACATACGCCAATCTGGTGCATGGCTTCTCGATGCCAGGGCTAAAGACACGCCACGACAACATTGATATTGTCGTGATTCGGTGAGCTACGGCCCCGCATGCCTCATGCCAGATGGAGTGGACACTGTAAAACGCACTCTGTCATCACGTCTTGTGGATGCATTCGCCAGGGAAAACACGGAGGGTGAGTATTCGGGGCTTGAGCACGAGGTGAGGTTGCAGCCCAAATGTTGTCACTGATGACACTACCAGGCATGCCATCGGACTCTGCCTCTAAGGCATGCAAGATTTCCACAGCTTGAACTGGCATGCGGTGTTCTGTAGGTGGTGCCTGGGGTGGTGGAGTCGCTGAAGGTGCTGTCCTCAGCTTGTTTCACAGGATGTGCTGAACAAAGGACAACATGGGTGTATGGCATTGATGCAATTTGGTGTGCATACGCAGGTGATCACAGCCGAGAAGTCACGGCGCATTGCAGAGTACGCCTTCGAGTATGCAGTGCTCAATGGACGCAAACGTGTGACGGCAATCCATAAGGCCAACATCATGAAGCTGTCAGACGGCCTGTTCCTCAGGGTGCGTGGGTGTTGGCACAAACATGCAAATGTGTGCATAGCAGTGAAGCTTTGCATTGGAGCTCAATCACAGCTGTTGAACAATCGGAGAATTTACCTGGTGTTTCAGCTGCACAGGAGTGCCAAAAGGTGGCGCAGGACTTTCCTACAGTAGAGTTCAACAGCATGATCGTTGATAACACATGCATGCAGCTGACAGGGCGGCCAGATCAGTTTGATGTCATGGTGCGCTACTGCAAAAGTCTGGGTACATGGTGCCTACAGTCAACCAAACGACCGAGAAACAATCTTCTCATCTAGCATATACACATGCAGGTCACACCCAATCTGTATGGCAACCTCATCACCAACATTGCAGCAGGCAAGCTTGATGCGCCCTGCTCATTGAGCCGTGCCATATCTGGCAGCTGGAGTCATCTATGCAAATGCACCACGTGTGTAATTGTCTGAATCCTGTACGATGGTGGTCCCTGTTGCAGGCCTGTGCGGCGGTCCTGGTGTCTGCCCAGGAGTCAATGTTGGCAAGGTGCGCACCCTGGCCATAACCACAGGGTGGGTTCTTGCTACGTCCTCAGCTCCTGACTGGTGCTGAGAGGTGCAGCAACTTTGCGCAGGATGTCGCCATATTCGAGCAGGGCGCGCGGCATGTGGCTAAGGACATTGTGGGCAAGGGCATTGCCAACCCAACGGCGCTGCTACTAGCCACATCCATGCTTCTTCGACATGTCCAGATGCACACGTTTGCTGACAGGTATACCCGCAGGGTGGTTGCACACAGCTGACCGGCTTGGCTCTTCTGAGCGCCGTGGGTTCCCTGCGTCCCAGCATGACATCAACGCATTGTGTTGCTTAATGGTGTGACAGATACAAATATGTGTGCCCTGTCCCTGCAGGCTTGAGGATGCTGTCATGGGGGTGATTGCAGCGGGAGACCCGTCACTTGTAACCCCAGATATTGGTGCGCGACACGCATGCGCACTGTGTTGCATCTTCGAGCCGGAGGGAGCACCCGCAAACCTGCTTTTCTCCAAACGGGTCACATCAGGCTCCACCTTTTGGCTGCTGCAGGCGGGACCGGAACAACCAAGTCATTTACAGATGCTGTCATCAAGACTCTGAAGCCCTGAGCGCTGGTGGCGCTGTTCTGCTGTCAATACCTGCGGCGTGCGTTTGGCACAACCGGCCTGTGTACACGTGTACACCCGAAATTTGGCCTACCGGACATACAGTTGTCGGTTGCAATCCAAGTACCGGTACTCTTGCACAGGCTGTGCTCGCACAACCATTTACAGCCCCCAATATCGCATAGCGCTGTGTTCGTGCCTCCACCTGCTCACCAGCCGCTTGAACACTAGATCGCTGTCCAACACACGGCCCCCAGCACCAGCACGGTGGCGTTGGTCCAGTGAACACTGGCCTTGCCATCTGTTTCGGCGTCCCACACAGTGGCACTAGTCACATGCATGCCTGACCCGGCCTTCTGGCTGACATTGACGGTGGCAACATACTTGTTCTGCCGCTTCAGCGCTGCCAGCTGCAGCAGGCAGGTCTCCAGCACACCATCCGTCCACCTTTTCACTTCAGAGTGCTGAAAAGGCGCCTCGCCAATGGAAAGCGTGATGGCATCCGATATGATCTTTTCGACCTGCAGGAGACGCGACCTCATCAGCTGATGAAGTCTCGCTTGCGTAGGCTTCTGCCTCAATGAGGTACACCTCAGGCCCTTCGTGAACGCAGCAAATCCCGGCATGCCAGGTTGTTCATCAGAAACGCGGTGTCGTACGCTGAGCCCTTGACAAGCGCGCAACCCGATCTGCGTTTTCTCGCAATAGCAGACCGTACCTCTGCGACTGCTAGCGGTGGCGGCGGCGGCTTCGTGGTCTCTGGCGGTGCAGCCTCCTCAGGGGCATCAGCCTGGTCCATTCATGCACAGGCCGTCCGGCGTGCTGGGCGGCGCAGTCTGTACATCAGAGCCGAAGCGATTGATTCTGATAGGTCAAGTAAGTATTAAATAGTGCGACCAGTCGTCGATTGCAGCGTGAGGAAAAAGGCGCCATCGCTCAAGCCGAGATTAGTCACCTCTGCATGACGTGGGTTGTATCTCGGAGCATGTGCAGCTGCAGCTGCCTCAAGTGTTGAAAGTTTGCATATGCATGTCACAAACCTCACACGCACCTGGCTCCCCGTTGATCCACCCGAACCACAAAACCGCTGCTAGGGTCACTGACCAGTTTCCAAGCATCTGTGCGCTGCCTTCCATTGGCAGGCACCCTGAACATGCTCCGTTCAAGAGTCAGCAGCCTGCAGCGTGTCTCAGACTGGCTTGTCAGCAACAACAGCATCGTCATCTGGCCAAGGGGCACAGCACCTCTGCCTACAGGCGCAACTGTCCCAGCGCTGCTATCGCGGCACCTACGGCAACAGCAGACTGTAGCACCACTCTCTCCTCTGGACCGTGTCAAAGCTCGCGTCCGCGACAACCAGCATCATGACGACGCACAACATGCCAGCGACGCAGCAGCGATGCGCAGGGGTGTACCAGCAATGCAGGACACACAACCAACGCAGAGGGCACCGCCAGCAGAGGCTGCTGGAGCAGCTGAAAGTGCAAGAAGCACATTTCGCGATCAGATGACGTCAGCGACAGAACCTGCAGCGGTCGCATCAAGTCAGCACTGGTTGGACAGACACTTCCCTAAAGCAAGGCCATGGCTGCAGCGGAAGAACATCCAGTGGTGGCTGCGAGGCGTGCAGGCGCGCTGCAAGTGAGATCGGCATCCCTCGCTGTGACTTATCGATGGCGATAGTCATTCGTATGACCGGCTGCTGCTCGCCAACATTGCGTAGTACATTCGTCATGCATACTCTGGGATGCACAGGCAATTCCCGCAGCTATCAGGGCGGGAGGACCTTATCCAGAAGCTCGTGACTCAAAAGTATCAGGACATCGTGGACCGCCACCAGCACCGCGTCGTCGATGGCCGCGCCGAGACGCATCTGCAGGTGGTTTGGCACGGCAGCATGGCGCTGTCAACAGCCGAAAGCTTGCAGTAAGCAAGTGTGCCGGGAGGTGTCGCAAGTCAGACTCTGGTGCTTGCCGAGCTATTGAGTGCATGTGCCTGCAGGTGGCCGCGCTGCTGCTGGCAACATACCGCACACTTGTGCCATGGCTGCGTGATGATCAGGTATCAACTCACTTACCATAAGACCTTCTCCACATTGACAAAGAGAATGTGCGCACCTGATTGTAAACAGCCACATCTGCTCCGATGCAGGAGCTGGTGCAGCTGCTCAAGGAGCACATGGGTGGGCAGGCCAGCGCTGGCTTGAGGTGTGCAACAGGATCACACGTGCCCTCAGTAGCATCCAACACATCTGGGCAAGTCCGCAGCGGGCGCATGCTGCTGGTAAACGCATGAGCCATCCCATGTGGTGTGCTGCCTCATGATGCAGGGTCATGCTGCGCGGAACGCTCTTGTTGTCGCGGTCACCGTTTGCTTGGCAGTCAATGCGGCTGCGGGCGCTGCAACTTGACCAAGGCTCGGGCTTCAAATCAGAGCTGCAGCGCGGTGATGAGTGAGTACATGCAGCACCAGCTAACCTACGCCTGCGCAAGGTGCCCGAGAAACAGCTGATGCAGGTGAAGTAGCTGATGTGCCCATCATACTGCTGCTTCCCGTGCAGGTCGGCATCCTTGACGGTCACCAGCTGCTTCTACCACGACCTGCTGTCAGCCGAGGGCGTGCCTGAGCTTGCTTCTGCCTGCTGCTGTGGCGTTGACCGCGTCTGGTGAGTAGTCAGATGTTGCCCGGATTGGCTGATAAAAGATGCATGTTTGTGTTTCACCGTCTCTGCGATGACAGCTTTGCGGAGCGATGGGCAAACCAGCTGTAACGTGTGTGTGGCAGGTTTGAGAACCTTGAGTGGCATGGCGTGGCATTTGCTCAGCCGTCCTGCCTTGCGCGTGGTGACAGCTGCTGCCAGATCAAAGTGTGGAAAACCTGACGGCTGAACAACTCGAGATGTTACGCAAACCTGGGCATGTGGGCAAGCACTGATGTGTCCCAGACCCAGCATGGCTTGTGTAGCGTGGACAGTTAGGTTTATTACAGCAATGTCAGATTGCAAAACTGCAAATGCAGCAGAACACGAGTCCCAACAACCTAGTGTGTGACTATGCCTTCTTGCCGCCCTTGCCTGCCTTTGCCTCTGCCTCTGCCAGGCGCTCTTTGTGCAGCTTGCGGGTCCACGTCGGCTTGCGAGGCACCTCCACAGCAGACCCGCCTGCAAGTGAACGCACAGCCCAGTCCTTTCAGCTCGGACCAGTGGTGCTCTGTCGCACCACTACTGCTTTGAGCAGCACAGGGCTGACCGTGCAACAAAAAGGATGTGCAAACACAGCAAATGCGACTACCTGCTGCTTCGATCTTCTCGCGCGCTGATGTGCTGAACTGCTCGGCCTTGATGGTCAGCGGGAAGGGCATCTCTCCATCACCCAGCACCTGCTCTTCACAAAGCAAGCCTGAGCCCAAGCACTTGAACTACTGTCGATTCATGGCGTGTGAACAATTGTGGCATCAGGTTGTCAGAGGTGAAGGTTCTCTGCACTGGGGCTGCGCCCCTCAGGGTGTAGAATATACAAGAGTGTTCATCATCTGCCAACGCTGCCAGTCTTATGTAGATTGGAACCGCGTGCTCGTGGCACCCACCTTCAGCGGCAGCTTGGCATGGCGACCCGACAGGTTCAGCACACGCTTCTCCTGCAGGACGTTTGTCATGCCCACTGTTCAGTGCAACGTCCTGCCTACTGCAGACAGTGCGCAGGGTGATGCCAGACCACAGACGCAGCGGCAACTGCAAGCAGCGGTTGACGGGCGGCATATGTAAGTTGCCAGGAATGTGAGTGTTCACCTGCAGCGTCTCCAGCGAAACCTCCTCGCCCTCAGCGAACTTGACCTCCAGGTCGCCCAAATTGATGACGTTGAAATCCTGCACGCCCGCCCGCATGCCTGTGCAAAGGAACAGGCTCGCCGTCTGCTCTTATAGAGAAGATACCAGATACCGCACAGTGGGCAGCTCTGCCATTCTGTGCATGCACGACTATCTAGCGATGCAGTGGCTGAAACGTGGCGCCGTGTTCAGGGACAACTGTGACGTATGTGCTGGATCTTGCAGAGCCCCTGCTCACCTCCAGCAATACCCTTCAGCTTGGGCAACCGCCGGTACAGCGATGTCTGGCCACCCTCGAAGCCTGGGCGGGTTCCGCTGCCTGACCGCGACTTCTGGCCACGCATGCCAAAGCCACAGCTGCCGCCCTATGGTGAGCACCAGACGCTGCGTTGCGGGGGGTCTGAACCAGCTAGCGGCACAGCATGCACGCACCCTGTACACACCTGCAGCATAAGTTACAGGCTTAGGCAGCATCTGCCAAGTAGCACCTGGCCCGAGCCATAACCGCGGCCCTTCCGCTTCTCCTTCTTGCGGGAGCCCTCCTGCGGCGACAGGTTGTTGAGCCTGAGCCGGTCTGCCGTCGGCGCAGCTGCGGCGTATGTGACCAGCCGCTGCGCGGTGCACCTGGAGGCTGCTGACCGCGGCACGCTGAGCATGCGGCCCTGAGCAAAGGCTGAGCTACTTGCAGGCGACGCCTGCGCCTGCAGCGGAGACGGAGGAGTGGTGAGCGGAGCAACAAGGACATGATGCTTAGAGGGTAGCCCAAGGCTGCCCCGATCGTGCCAACAGCTGACGGGCTAAGTGTGGAGCTGGCTTGGTATGCGTGTAGTGGGGCGCGGTCAACAAGTGGCGAGGACGACAGCCGATGTGCCAAGCAAACTGTGAGCCAAAGGCAAGTTAGCAGCGACCCTCACCGGGCGCTGCATCGTAAGGCTGCCTGCCGCCATACACTGCGCCGCCATAGGAGCGGCAGCGTTTGGCCTTCGCTGTCTCGCAGGCTGCGATCCGTCCCGGAGCGGCTTGTTACGCCGGCAGGGTCATCAGTGGGCGGAGACACAGGAAGCAGCAGGTACGTCAGCAGGAAGCAACTGAGGCTTGTCGTGTTGACCAGTTGCAGCTTGCAGGGGCTCAATGGTGCCCCAGGAGCGATCAACTCGATATGCTAGCCAGCTGCTGAGGATGTTGGACAGATGCACTTTCAAGTAACAATGCAGCCCGCAGGTACAAAACTGCTGCAAGCCATATCCGCAGAGCCGCCAGGCATACACCTTGTTGCCGCATCCTGTTGCACACGTCATATCAGACTGTCCACTACGCTTAGAATCTCAACTACGTTGACTGAGACAAAATGAGGCACCCGTCACGTTGCAAGGATTGTGCATGCACTGCTTGTGGACTCGCAATCAATGTTTCACTGAATGCATGCTTGCGGGAGCAGCTATGGTGTGCACGCTGTCTTCTCCTCCCCGATGTCAGGCCGCAATGTCCACAGCACGTGCAGATGCTCCAGCTGCTAAATGTGCAAATGTGCTGGTAGCGTGGTGTGTCCGCCAGACAACTGGGGGCATCTGACGACCAGCCATCAGGACGAAACCCGAGCGGTTTGCTCTGGTCGAGCATGCCGAGGTCCGACATCAGATCGCCACAATCTGCTAGCCTGCAACCATCATGCACAATCAGGGGTGACCACCACATTGCATCTTGCAGCATTCGGTGGGAGATGTATGCTCTGTGCCAGACATCAAGTCGCCATGTGGCAAATGGAGAGTGTACCTGCACGGGCGTATCTACCACGCATACTGCATGTGAGCATTTAGGGTGCTGTGCGGCCCAGAGATTGCAACATCACAGCTGCACTCGGGCCAGCATCTTCATGCCATCGTCCTCGTCCGAGCTGACGGCTGGAGATGCATGTGCCTCAGCCTCATTGGTCTCAAACCACAGCGACGAGCCATAGAAGATGGTCAGCTCTGTGTGGGCCTTTATGTCGGCTGCTGCATAGTAGCGGATAACCTGCGGCCACGGAAAGGAGTCTTGAGGCTGCTGTTGCAGGGTAGCCGGACATGCTTCGTCGTCAAACTATGACGAAGACATATGATCACACCTGCCGCACACTGTCAACGCGATAGTCCAGGTTCGGCTTGCGGGCATGGTTGAAAATTGAGCCGAGGCCAAGCGCGAGCAGCATATCGCCGCTGCGGTTGTGGAACAGGTAATGCTCGAGCACCGTGTACCTAGCACAGCACAGCACAGGTTATTGTTAGATTTCTGACATGCATGCCACAGCAGCACATAATGCCACTGTTTGCCTTGCTTCACAGGAGGCTCCGCTGCCAAACCGTACGAGGTGGTGCACCACGCCTGCAGCCTTACCTGGCATGTTCCAGGTACTGTTGGCGAGGGATTGGAATGCAGTGAGCAGTCTCGACAAGGGCACCTTTCACAATGTCGCGTGTTGCTCTGACGCCTGCACGCCATACTGCTGTGTCCGGTGCGGCACGACAGCAACCACATGCGTGCAAGCCGACCAAAGGGTCTCTCACAAGGTCTTACCTCTCCCTCTCTCGCTATCTAGCGTATCGAAGACCTCGGCAACAGGGATGGTGGGCTGCACCGGTGCGGCGGCCGGTGGAGGGTGCTCCGACATGCATCTGCTGTCGCAGCGAACGCGGTGGCCTACGTCAACAAAAGTAGAATGGTAACGACTAAACTGCGTGTATGTGACTTGGAGTCTGTACACCACGCATAGTGCCCATGGGCCATGCGAAGAGCTGTGCTGAGCTGGCGCAGGATCCAGGATGTCATGGAGTCATGCTCGATCATCCGCGCGGATCTGGAATCAGCTTCAAGCTTGCAGACGCACTTAGGCCACCGAAGGAACTGGAACATCTTGTCTGAGTGGGAGTTTACAGGTGCTTCCATTTCGGGTCCTGAACATTCATTGCGGGCGCAGGGCTGCGGCAACCGCTCTCAACCTCAGAGAGCAGGTTGACTGCCCAATACTCTTCAGACTTAACGAAGCTGAAGTGAAAATGTAGGCGTTTGAGACTGTACATCACATACGTAGCAATGGCACCAGTCCAGCCGCCCGCTTACCGCCATGGTGCGCACATGCTGCGTCCATTTGGCAGTGGTCATGGCTCGCTTGACAACAGAGGCATAAACAGTGATGTCTTGCTGTTGTCGTCGAAGGTACATGCGTCCCGTTTGCAGCAGCCCAGTCATGCCGCGTGCATGGTCAGCGACATAAGCATACTACACATAGCTCAGCAACCATCAGAGCCGCCGCCAATGCTGATGCCGCTGGGAAAAATCTGGGAAGCGGTGTTCAACGAGTGGTCCGAAAGATTCAGGCAGCTCTGCCTATCGTTGGGCTGTTCTCGCGCCTCACAGCCACGTCTGGTGGCGTCAGCAGCGATGTGCTGTCCTACCCAGAGTACTGTCGGAAGATGATTGATACAGCGCCTGCGGGGTTTGACCAGGCGGTCGCAGAATGGGAAGAGATGTATGGCAAGGTAATGTGCTGCATTTCCCGTGTATCATGGCTCAAGATGTTGCTACTGAATTTGCATTGCTGAGGAACCGTGCTCGCTGCGGCAGGAGGCATCGCGGCGGAACACGCTGTTGTGCCTCTGGATGGCAGCTGACGCACCAGGGCTTTTGCCTGCGCGGACAGTCATTCTAGCCGCTAGGCGCCTGCGTGTCACGTGAGCATTCTGCTTGTGATCTATGAGTGCCGTCGCTGCCTTGGTCAAGTGCAGCCCTGCTGTTCAGCCAAAGCTAAATGTGCCAGCTGGCTTTGCAGGTTTGATATCGGTGAGGCCTCCGTCCAGCACCTGCTGATGCACGTTCTGAATTGTGAGTGCATGTAAACACTCGGTGTACAGCCGTGGAGTGCTGTCCTGTGCAGAGATCGAGATGGACCGATTTGATGGCGGCAGGGAGAATGCACTGAAGGTGGGACTGGTGCATGTGTCACGTCTCCTGCAGAGTCCTCTGGCTGACGAGGAGGCATGAAGATTGTCAAGCAGATGTGTTCACCCTGCAAACGTGCAGCAATATGACAACGTCGACCGACCACCAGCGCTGCTTGCGGACCAAATCAACCTGGCTGTTGACAGTTTGTGCACCCTTGGGCCCGGTGAGCTGATTTGCTTTGGGTCATGCTGCCTACTGACTGCACGTGCAGACATGTTGAAGAGGGCGAAATATGCCGTCATGCCTGCAACCTGCAGGGCTGAAAGAAGGTGTGCCGCTGGATGGAAAGGCAGTGGATCTGCTAACAAAGATCATCGTCGGAGCGTTTCGTGGCAAAGATGGTGTCGAGGATGCTGTCAGGCAGTCCATAGAATCAATGCCATCGCGTGCAAAGTCGTATGCCGCATGATGGCACAATGAGAGAGGTTTGTGAAGACAGTAAAGCCCTTACGAAGTTCAGCAAGTGGCGCCTCGTCTTTGTGTCACGTATCATCCATCCAGTTGTACGGATGTCCCAGATGAGCGCACTCTGGCACCAGTGGACCAATGAACAGCAACAGATCGCAGTCAGCATGTGCATAGGTTGGCTGGCTGTGGGATGATACGGCACCTTGATATTTAGAATGTATTGCATGCTGGCATGTGCACTTGGGGGTGGTCATCACCCTAAGACCCACTCCATGCCACGGAGATTTGAAACACTAAGCAAAACCAAGAGCAGGTGACAGGCTGGCTGCACAATACTGCAACACCATACGCTAATGAAGCAAGAAGACTGCGCACACCCACTGACAGCTGAACCAAGGGCGCCACACGCACTGCTATAAATACACTGCACTTTACTGGATGGTGCAGTCAAGCGTTGAATCGGCAGCCTCAAGGTCGATCAGGAGGGTGCCGTAAGGAAGAGTGGCCGTGATGCATAAACATAGCTAGACGCGTAGGCTTGCACTTCAGGCAACCCCGGCAGGCTCAGTCGCTGCTGAACCCGCTGGCATGGCAGGCGCTGTATCACCCTTGCCGAGGGGCACAGCGCCTGGAGCGCTCTTGTTGCCGAGCCGGATGTGCAGCAGCGACTCCACAGGGTTGCGGCAGATGGGACACCGCTGCGTCTGCTTGCGCAGCTCCTGAGCGCACTCTGCATGTCCAGCAAAGCAAAATGTCAGCCGACGAACGCATGCTGGCGGCCAACCAACCTGGCAGCTGTCTGCGAGGCACAGCAGCACCTGCAGCAGCCTGGGCCTCCAGTGGCCACATCGACCACACCATCAAGTCATGAACGGCGTCGGGCAGCGCACCGTGGCACATGCACATGTGGCGGCACGGCAGCACGGTGGTGTCCCGCTCGTTGACGAGGCAGATGACGCACAGCCGGTCCTCGGCCTCCGCCTCCGTCAGCTCCGCCTTTGCTGCGGCTCCGCCCGCCTGATCCATGCCGTAGATCTCCTGCACGACAGTGCCGGAGCCACATCAGCGGACTGATCGAGCCAGCTCCGTCTGCACATCATGGTGTGCTGCTCACCTCATGCGCCTGGTGCTTTGTGCAGTTGCACACGTGTTGCCAAGTATGCTGAGGAAACCAGTGCTGCAGTAGCGCCCTGCATGACCATACAATCAAAGCCGAGGCCCCGCAGGCACCTGCAGCTCGTACGAGACGCCCTCCACCCAGATCTTCTGCTTCAGGACGCGGACCTCGTACTCCCCCTCCTCCCCCTTGCCAAGCACCGCGAATGTCGTCTGGCTCTGCACCCACTGCTTTTGTGCCGCACCAGGCTCCAGCTCCTGATGGTGGAAAGGCAGTGCTCAGACTTGGCCTTGGCAGATGTGCAAACGCTCAGCAGGAAGTGGCCTGCGGTGTGCTGCTCGGCTGTTGGTCGAGGCGCCCCGTGAACAAATGCCCACTCGCCTGCAGGCTGTGGCCGGCCTTGATGCCGTCCTCGGTGATGGTCTCCAGGCGGATGATCAGCGGGAAGGTGTGGCCCTGTGCCGCCATGAGCAACGCCTCCGAGTGCACGCTCATGTCGACGATGTGCTGGTGCGCCGCCCCCGCACCCGGCTTTGGGAACTTCAGCCCGAGCTGCAGGCACGGTGACATATAGTTTGAATGAGTGCTTTGCCATGTGTCGCATCTGTCGCAAGCGCATGCTCCATGCTGTGTGGAGCTGGCGGCAGCAGAACCTTACCCCTTGGTCATACTGGATGCTAGGAGGTGGCGCCTGTGCGCTGCTGATGCGGCACCCCTTCTCGGGATCTTCAGTGCCGCCAATAAATGTTGACACTCTATACAGCAGCAAGCAACTGCTTAACAAGCGCACAGTGCACCGCAGCTTGTCTCTTTGATGCCAAGCTGATGATAGCGGTAAAATGCACCAGCTGCATGTAACCCATATCCACTCCAGGACGAGTGTGGCCATGAGCTGCAAGGACGCACATGCAGGGCGCTGAGTTGTCAAAGACAAAGGTGATGAGCAGCTTCGTGGCGTCCCCGCCAAGCGGCACCAGCCGTAGCGTGTTCTTCTTGAGGTTGGCGCGGTTCCGGATGGTGGCTGTCTTCGTCAGCTCCTGCGCCGGCTGCTGCGGGGGGCCCAGCGGCGGTCCGGGGCGTCCAGCTGGCTGGGGCCCCTGCAACGTGCAGCACAGGGAGCGCGTCATGCAACTGCGCCCTGCACTGCTGGTGATCAACCAACTTCCTCTCTCCAGCACATGCCCAACCCCTGCACCGCTCGAGTCCAGATGCCTGCCTGAGGAAAAGGTGGCCGCCAGTTGGAGTGATACGTGTTGGCGTCAGGCAGTGGCCCATGAAACGTGCTGCCCTGCGGCATGCGCAGCACCGCGCTCGACATTCTGCACAAGACTAGTGGCAGCAGACTCCGTGTCCGAGGTCTGATCAATCGCTTGAGAGCTGGGTGTATGCATGGCCTGGTCAGGCGCCGCGCACTGCTTCCAGATGGCCAGGCCTGTACTGGCCCTGACAGCTGCATTGCGGGCTCAATAGTTTGAGTTGAGAAGGAAAGAAGGTTGAGAAGCGCTTAGCCCACCTGCCGCGTGCTCGTTATGAAGGCTGGCGGGTAGTGCGGGCCAGGTGCCCCGGAACCTGGGGCGTAGGCAGGCGGGGCCGGGGCCACGCCCGGCTGTGCGGGCGCTGTCTGCGAGCTGCTCTGGCGCTGCCGTGACGCCTGGTTGCCCATGATGGCCCCGCGGCACTGCTGTGCTGCTCTTGGGTCGCACACACGAGAGTGGATGACCTGGCAACAGTGTCCCCTGCTGTAGCTGCGCACGCACAAGTGCACACCCAACAATGTGCACAATGACGGAGAATGCAGTTACCAGCGCTTGTCAGGTGCGCAAGCTGTGAACACCTGGCATGCGTCTTGCTGGCAGGGATTATGGGAGACGGTGAGAACCCACGCTGTTATTCCCAGTCGGGCAGTCGCTGACGGCCAGGGGCGCTAAAGATGCCTCCACGGACGATCTGCCTGGCACTCGCTGCGTTCGGTCATTCGCGCATGCAGGACCCGTTGTGCCCATCTCCTCTGCTGTGGGTCTTCACAACATTGCTTCGGGGCGTTGTTATCGAGTGTGGTGGTGCGTTACAAGCCCCCCGCTAGACGAGTGCTTGACGTCCGCAATAATCGAAACTGACTGAGGTTGCAGCATCCTTGCGACACCGTCGGAATCTCCGATCTGTGTTTCTGTGTGGACGCACGCAGCATGATCACAGTCTGAAGGTGTACACCGCTTCAGCGCGTGAAGCACGCCTGAAGATGGCAAAGCGTCCAGCTCAGAATGGCGAGACTGGCGAGTGGGAGGCAAACGGCGAGCCACCTGCACAGAGGGTCAAACCGGAGCCAGCACAGGACGGCCGGGACAAGCCCTCTGACGAGGTGCGCCCGATCATGGACTTCAGCATGTTTCGGAGCACTGGCAGACGCACCCCTTGCATTCGTAACGTGCCACGGACACTCCTGCTCATGTTCAGCGACCACAGACACATGCAATGTGTGGCCGGCTCGATAGTTGTGGTTGTTGCACATGAGGTAGGCACGACAGCTGCTGGTGCCGCACCTAGAAAGCCAGTTTGTCTGGTCTGGGATCCAGCATGATGCGGACAGAAGCTCAGGGTCACGCTGCGCTCAGGCTTGCTGTTTCAATACTACGCAAGCACCTGGTAGGAACCGGCATATGCGTTTGATCGGTGACCTGCATCGAGCCTGCTGCGTAACAGCTCGGGGACACATGTGTGACACCTCATGAGGCACGCTCAAAAGCAGCCTGGCAAGCCAGATATTTCCTAGCCAAATAGCGTGCAGGAATGCACACAACCGTCATCGCTGATGGTCATCCGTGTAACTGTTCAAACATCCGCCTGCTGGACGGTGCTTCAACTGCACATGCAGGAATGCCGGCGGAGCTTTCGAAAGACTGCACCCAGAAGGGCAATTAAGGGTGAGTGCAGAAATGAATAGGTCCACTTGATGGATTTTGCTGGATGGCTGATCGTTTTGAGAACGTCGCTACAGCCGTTGCGCAACCTGGAGTCATCGGCAGTGCAATCTCATACATCGTGTTGGTGCAGACGAGAAGCTGCCCACCATCATGTATAAGCCTGGAGACACGCTGAAAGGGCTGGGCAAACATGGCGGCGAGGGCCAACGCTATGAGGTGGGCTGTGCATGACGGACATGCTTTGTGAACTCGTTTGGTCCCAATGACAGCTAGACAGCAGACTATGATGACCACCACTAAAGCCAACTCAGAATACACAAGTGCAGTGCCACATGGACGTGCGACACTCGGCGTTACACTTACGCTGCGTCGCAGGTGCGCATTGCGCCCAACTGGATGAGCAACACGAACCAGCAGGTGCGGGCGCGGCAGCTGTGGGGCAGCGACATCTACACCGAGGACAGCGACCTGGTGGCGGCGCTCATGCACTCCGGCTTCTACTCCATCTCCCTGCCCGCCTGCCCACCCACTGTGAGCCCAGTCCTGTGAAGCATCTGTGGGCCCAAGTGCACAAGGCTTACCTGAAAGGCAGGTTGCTTTTTGTGCATGCTGTCCTGCAGCCGAGCGGAGGCGGCCTGTTCATGGCAACCAGCAGGAGCTGCCTCATGCCAGTCACGACACGTGCATCGTTGCATCGCAGCCCGGTCTCCTCGCATGCGCAGGTGGCGGAGGTGCGGGCGGTGGTGGCGATGATGCCGGCGATGCCGCACTACCCCAGCACCTCCCGCCACTCCATCCGCTCCCGCGCCTGGGGCGCCAGCCTGCAGGGCTGCTCCTTCAAGGTGCCGTGCCACGGCGCAAGCACCGACTGCAGCGCCGGCTGTCTGAAACTATATAGACCTGACGACCAAGCAACAGGGAGAACGCAACGCCGAGATCGCAGGGCCCTGGAGCCTGCGCAGCGGTGCGGGTGGATGACGGTGTCGCCCGTCGCTGCAGGTGGAGCGGGCGTGGCTGGTGACGGCGACGGGCGCCGCGGTGGAGCTGGAGGCGGGGGCCGAGGGCGCGCCGCCCGTGGCGCCCACCTTCGCGCCCGTCGGCCGGGAGCGCTCCATGACGACGCGCGCCGCGGCGTCCGCCGTGGACCGCCGGCAGCGCACCATGCAGGAGGTGAGCATATCCTGTGCGCCTGACGCTGCCGGTGGCCGGGTGAACCTGCCTCCTGCAGTCCGGCGGACGAGCGACGTGCTGTTCCCCAACATGCAGCCCCCAGTCTGTCATTCATGAGGTCAAGGACGGCTCGAGATTTGATGCAGCGCTGCCCGGCGGCGCAGGTGACAGTGCAGTACAACCTGTGCAACGAGCCGTGGGTCAAGTACAGCATGGCGGGCGTCGCGGACCGCGGGCTGTCACCCAGCCTGTGGACCTCTGCACGCCTGCACCACCACGTGCTCTACTTGGAGACCCACAGGTGAGCAGTGTGGTGCAGGAAGCAGTGGGCTATCCCTCCCATCAAGCACTGTGGCGCTTCTCATCTGTGTGCAGACCTTGACGACATGTGACACCATGTGGTGTGGCAACCATGTGCTGTGCTCAGTCCCCCACTTTGACGCCCATGCCACTGGAGCCAGCGAGCACAGCATTCAGCAGCACAGTGCGCTATCTGACCGAAGCATGGCCTCCTGAGCAAGTCCAATGGCTGCGCAGAAACCGGTATGAGATTTCGAGGCTGGAGGTGGCAGAGGGCGCCCACGACAAGGTGACAAAGGCCGACATGCAGTACATGTCGAGTGCGCAGTCACTCTTGGCACAGGATGGCGCGTGGGACCAGGACAGATGCTGACCAGTGTCTGGTGCCAGCACAGGAGACATACAAGTGGGGCCGGTGCACGGCAGCGCTGCCGGCAGCAGCGATGCGTTCCATAGGCTCGCCGCTACCAGAGGAGCACTTGGCAGATGTGCAGCAGCCGCTCACCTGGTCTGACTTCCAGGTGCGCCTCAGGCTCTGCTGCCATGCGATCGGAGCAAGATAGTGACACAGGCTGCTTGTGGGTTGTAGCATCAGCACCTGCGTGGCTGCATCAATGGGAGTGACTCTGTGATAATTGCTGCATGCAGTGGGGTCCGACAGGTGTCCACGTCAAAAAGGGGTTCTATGCACTCGCTCGCGTGCAATTTGTGCGGCGGCAGCAGCCAAAGGCAGCACCCGTCGCAGCTGTTGCATCATAGCAAGCGGCTGGTCGCAATGCAGTCATCTTTGAAGCGCTAGCCACCAGATGTACAGTCGGTTTCCGTCGAACAACAGTCAGATCTGCAGCAGCTCACCATGAGTGCCACAGTGGACAGCAACACACTTAGAATTGCCTGTCATGGTTTTCAATGGGGGTAAAGCTCAAGAGCCTACGTCGACTGTAATCATCATGTTGATACCGCAGCTTCCGCAAACAGCTTTCACACCAGCAAAGGCTGCACATGAAGCGTTCTCTGGGGGACAATCGGCAAAAGTGGTCAACAAGAGAGCTGCATGCTGCAGTCTGTGGCACTCCGCAATGGAGCCACAGTCACGTGCCAGATGCTGCTTGCTATAAGATTCTCCTGAATCCTGCCGTGTCATCAGACACAAGTTCGGGTGTTGTAGAAGCCCGGCATTGCATGGTGCTGTAGGAAGCAATGCAAAGCAGCATGTGACTTCACCCCGCAGCCAGGGCGTGCTGCCAAAGCGGAGCTGGTAGTGTTCAGGCCTCCTGCTTCTTCTTATCCTCCTCTGACTCCCGCATGCTGCGGTCCAGCTTGCCAACGAGCGCATCGTCCTCTGGCGCCGGCGCCTGGTCGCCCGTGTCCTTCTGCAGGTATTTGAATGACATGCATCAGGAAATCTGCACAGATGCTACAATCTCTCAGACTGTCAGACACACTTGAGGGCACATACAAGCTTGAGGACTGCAGCAGACACAGCGGCTGTGGTATCGCAGCAAAGCCTATGAGGTGGAAACATATGGGGTGATCTCAGGAAGTCCCAAGTCCGCCAGCAGCAATGGGAAACCATTGCAGAATGCCTGCTTGCTCATTCCAGGTGTGACAACAGCAGTTACAGGCGGACGAAGGCGTATGGACTCACGTAGACGTCCTTTGTGGTGGCGGCGGCGCGCTCCTCCTGCTTCTTCTTCTCGCGCGCCAGCACCTCCTTCATCAGCTCCTTGGCCGCGCCCAGCTTCGACAGCACCCCCTGCAGCAGCCAACACATGCAATTCCTTCAACCCTGACAGCAGTGACAACCCACACCGACTGCACCCACACAGTGGGGGAGCTGGGAGCTCGAGTCCGCAGGGAAGATGATCAACGACAGGGAGAGTCCTGAACAATGAACGGAGAAAAGCTGGCAGGCGTCGCTTGCAGCCCCACCTTGTAGGTGAGCAGGTCGCGGTTGACGGAGGGCAGGCGCAGGTTCAGGGACTTGACCAGGCCCTCCAGTGCCTTGGGGTCCTTTGCGCCGCTCAGCTCCAGCAGCCTAGCAATGCAGTTGTTGAGTTCATTGCAAGCTGCTGCAGGGTCTTCGACGCCATTGCCGGCAAGAGCACGCAGCATGGAACAGGCATGACAGCTGCACCGTGGTGCTGTATGTATCCGGTCCACTCATGTGTTGCCCACTTGGGTACCTGAAGAGCCCGATGGCCAGGAACTTGGAGTACACCGCATCCTTGGCCTCAAACTTGCCGGCAAGGTCCGCCAGCGCCTTCTGCTGGTCGCTGCCGTCTGCGTCAGGCTTGAGCTCCTCCGGGCCTGTGCAAAGACTGAACGCCCATCGACCCTGGCCTCTGTGGGTGGGGGTAGTTGGGGATACATGACCGCCGCAACTGTGGGCATGGCAGAAACAGGTGTGAAGCGTTGCCACAATGCTGCAAACCCTGTAGCTGGCCTGCATGCGCCCAGTCGTGACCACCACACAAGCGCAGCGGCACCAGCCTCACCCGACATGCCCTTGACCCACGCCTCCCAGGCCTCTGCGTCTGTGCGGTACTGCTGCGGATCCTCATCCAACGCTTCAACGTACGACTTGAAGACAGCTGCCTGCTCCTCAGCTGGCAGCCCCTCCAGGACTTGGTCGAACACCGACACGAAGCCTAGCGCCGCTGCCTGTTGTCCGGGCAACATGCATCTCATGTCAACATGATGTTAACATGTTGACACCGGCACAGCATTGCTGCTTTACGATACGTCTTGGCCGCATGTACCCGCAGCTTCTCCGATTCTCACCGGGTTGTACTTGTATTTCCTGTTGTAGCGGATCAGGTGTTGCTGCACCAGCAGCTCCTGAACGACCGCATCATAGATGCCAGAGATTGGCTTTGGGTAAGATTCCCGGAACCTCCGCTTAGTCTCTGATACCGGGGGCGGATCCCACGGGGCTGCACGGTTTAAACAAAGCATCTCAGCCGTGCGCCGGAGGCAACAGGCCCTGTGGGCTGTGCACTTGATGAGGCTGGGTGTTGGAACCACGCCTGGGCTGCATGTGCGTGCAGGCAGCGCATGCAGCTGTCATGTCGGCCTACGCAGGCGTGGGACTGGCACCGCAGCGACAGCTGACCTGAGTTGGATGAGTCCGCACGGACAACGAGCCCTGTGCGCCTCTGCAGGAGCACTGGTGCGGCGTGCAGCGGCTGGAAACACCTGCAACACGTCACGGAAAGGTGAGCTGATCAAGCCTGCCGTTGAATACCCAGCTTGCAACGGATCGGAGACGTGCCAATGCGGCCCCCGGCCGACAAGATGCAAGGCTGGACCGTTTAGAAGCGGACTGGATGCTGTCCACACTCTACAATATGGATCAGGCCCAGAGAGCTGCAGTAAAAGATGGCGTAGAAGTCTATTACGTGCTGCGTATATGGAGTCACCTTTGGTGCAGGTGACTGAGCGGCGCACGGGCTGTCAGACAGGCTGCTGCCGGTGCGGAGCGACTGCGTGCACTGTTGCTGCAAAATGGCACGCACGCAAGCGGAGCCTGCTGCACCAGCATTGACGTCATGTTGGGCGCAATGTGTACGCGCCTCAGCGAGCTGTGCGTGTTTGCTTGTCTAAGTAGCGGCTGCAAGCTGCTCGCAAGTTGCTCCACGCTGATCAGGGTTTATGATGAGAAGACAGCGGGGGGTATGTATCGCTTCCTATGTGCTGTCACCTAGGCACCAGTGGATGTCAGTCGTGGGCCCCGTGGGCACATCTGGACCATCACCATCTGGAATAGTGGTCTACGATGACATGTGTATTTTGTGTGAATGTCTCTGATGAGCGGAGCAACCTTGACGACAGCAGTGGCACAATGACAACCGATTGCAGCCCTGGAAATAGAGGTCTGACACCGGACGGCTCCCTGCTTTCAGGCAGAGGATGCGGACAGGGACTGCCTGTTGACCGGCAGTCCTGGCTTCAGCGGCTGCCGGAAGCCATCCAGGTGGTGCAGTATCAGCAGCCTGGGGCCGGGCGGAATGCCCGCTTGTGTGAGCGCGCTCTCGTTCCACAGCATGATGGTCTTGTCTGTCAGCTGCGCCTTCTTCAACCTTTTCTCATATTGCGGGAAGCCAGTCGTCTGAAGCACAAGCTTGGCCTTCACATAGTTGGTGTCCTCCACCTTGGGGCCTGAGAATGCTTTGCCCAACTTATACAGGGCGCCCTGCAGCAGTGCGAACAGCACACCAGTGGAGAAGGCGCTCTGGAAAACATTTGCGCCGCCACCGCCCAGCTGACTCATACCGCTGACTGCTGAAAATGCTGCACCCGAGAGGAACGCTGCTCCCATCGCGCCGCGGACATCCTCCTTGCCGCCCCGCGCATGCCTGATGGCCATTGCGGCGCCGGCATTCACGCCAGTCATGACTGCGAAGTTTCTTGCCTGCACCATTGGGCTTTGCGACTGCATCGCTGCCATCTGCTTCGACATCGCGTCATTGCCGCCAGTTGGCGGTACCAGCAGCTTGCCGGCGCCCTCCGGGTCCAGCTTTGTCATCGCTCCCATAACACCACCGAGCACAGCGCCCTGTGTGGAGCCGCCCAGCGTGGCGAGCCCCACTTCGACGTAAGGCGGCTGTGCCTTTGTCCAAGCATCGACCTTGGCCTTCACCCGGTCCAGCTCCTGTTGGGGTTTGCTCCAGTCTATGCTTTGCAGCGCAGCAAAAGGCCCCGACATGGTGTCAGTCGAACGCAGCGCGCTATCAGAGTCTTCAGCTGCTCGATTGGACAGCTGCGAGAACCGACGACAGCTTCGCACGCTCGCACAGCGGGGTAACAATCAACTTCGAAAAGGGGAGCCGATTGCTGGCGGCCCACTGCTAGCCTGTGGCGCGATGCACCGCACGATGCACGTGTGGGTCGGCTTGCTGATCAGTGGCGATTGGGAATCTCCGTCCACTGCCAACGCTGCAAGCGGCTTTGTGATCATGCCGTTCAGTGCTGTCCCAAATTTCATATCATGACCCCCTCCTTTGCATCATAAATTGAATACTCCAATTCTCCAACCCCCACCGGCGGAGACTGCGACATCGAGGCACCGTGAACGCCGCGTTCTCGGACAGCTTTGACACATGAAAGGGTGTTGCAAGCATTGAGCTTGCGTACGACTCCATCAAAGTGGTCAACGCTGGTGGAACCGCCGCAGGTGTGGCCTCGGCCCCGAAGTGCCAAATGATCCTCTGTGGAGCGTGACACAGCGGCAGGAACTTGCAGCTAGACCAGCAGGCCTCAGGCAGCTTTGCCGACAGCAGGCTTTCTTACAGCTCTGCAGGAGCCAGCGTGACCGCTCATCTGTCCGGTTGTACTGGCTTGTGGCTTGGGCTGTCGCTGGTTGCACTTTCTTCAAACTTCGGGGATGCAACCACCGACAGCTCAGCGGTGAAGCAGCGCCTTGAATGCACGTTCAGCATTGTCACTAGCTGTTTCAGCGGCCATTGTTCCTCGAGGGCGACCACGAAGAAGAGAGCAAGGCTGGCCTTACCCAATCACTTACTACTCAACCTGGAGATGAGGCGTTGAGCTGCGGCGTTGCGGCATGTCAGGCTACGCTGATGGCAGCTATGGTCGACAAGAAGCCGGCGATCAGTCTCAAGCCGGTGGCCATGCACCGGGCGCCTGGGCGCACAATAATCAACAATCTGCTTCGCCGTCACAGGGCCACTGGTCTGTCATGACGGGGAACGGCGCTGCACAGCCAGCTCAGCAGCAGCCGCAGCAGCAGCATGCGTGGCAGCAGCAGCTCCAGCAGCAGCAGCAGCAGCAACAACAACAGAGGGCAGCGCTGCTGCAGCACCAGGCACAGCTGCAACAGCAGCAGCAGCAGCAGCAGCGCCAACAACAGCAGCAGCAGCAGCAGCAGCAGGGCATGGCTGGCAGCGGGTACAACTCCAGCTGGCAGCCCAGCCTGCCTGGCGGCATGTCGCAGAGTCTAACAGCCTCAGGCTTGGGACTGTCTCACGGGCTCAACACCAATTCTGCCATTTCTCAGGCGCTGGGCCTCGGCAGCAGTGGTTTTGGTGGCGGCAGCGGCGGCGGCGGCATGGCTGGCAGCAACCCATACCTCAGCTTGCAAGGGGCCGGCGGCCTGGCAGGGGCAACAGGGTAAGCTGCAGCTGCAAGCTGGTGCTGTGGGTGTAAGGGTGCATCCTCTGCAGGGTAGGCTGCACCTGCCAGGCATGGTCCAGCCCTTTGACAAGTGCTGACATGCCTAGGTATGGTGGGATGGACCCTGCGACACTACAGTCGCTCAGCCAGCAGAACAGCATGTACGGCATGGGTGGCGGCAGCAACGCGCAACTCATGCAGCAGCTGTACCGCAGTGGCGCAGCCGCCTCGCCTGACCCTTGGGCGCAGCAGCCTAACAGCTTGCTCGGAGCCGGCGGTAAGCATCCTGGCAGGTTTTTGTGGCTATATCGTGACCGTGTCCCATGCTGACCCACCATTGCAATGCGGCTCGACTTTTACTGCACCAAATGCGCAGGCTATCAGAAAGTGGGTGGGTTACCAGGCATGCAGCAGCCCGCACTCCCCAACCTCAACATGGCCAGTCGGGCAGGCATACAGCCGGGCAGCAGCAGCTCCATGTATCAGCAGGTGCGAGCATCTGCCAGCAGGGCTCAATGTATAACCTGATCGTCTCCTTAATGATGGCGCTGCTTCGATCTTACGAAGTTTGGCCATGCACCCTCCGCTGCTGGTGCTGTATGCTCCAGCGCAGGCGTAGTCCTGATGCTGCTGCCATGACCCCATGCAGGCACTGATGCAGCAGCAGCTTGCCGCGCAGCGTGCAGCTCAGCAGTCCTATGCCAGCCAGCAGGTAGGCGCTGGCGCGCAGCGAGCACGCACCAGTGGCAGCAGGCCCACGGGCAATGGCTGTAAGACCGTGAAGGTCAGTCATCTGCTGGGCATCACATCTCAGTGTCCAATGATACCCTAGGCAACCAGTCAGCATGGGGTTGCTTCATAGTTGGACCAATGGCAAGTTAGAACTAAAACCAGTACTCCAGCAGATGCTAGCTCAAGAGCACAGAGGGTGGCCTCCCAACCACATCACCTGCAAGGCCAATGAGATGCAGCTGCCGTGTTGGCAGGGCGAGGACGATGAAGAGGAGGCAGATGAGGCGCTAGCGGCACGGCTGCAGAGCGAGTATAACAGCGCGGCCACCAACCGACCCCGTCGTCGCGCTGCTTCAGCTGCCCAGGCAAAGTTTCAGGTGGGCGCAGCCTTCTCAGATTCAAGCTGCAGGTATTGTGGGTGACTTTGGCCAGTCGCCTTTGGTGCTTGAGCGGAGGCATCTTGAGTGCTGCAAGTGCTGACTCCTGACGGCAAACTGCTGTGCATGCATACACAGGAGGCATCAGACGACGATGAGGAGGAGGACGATGAGGACTATGCCAGCGATGACTCTGATGCGCCCAAGAAGCGTGGCAAGAGCCGGCAGGGCAGTCAGCGGCAGGTGCGCCAGGGGTTTTTAGGCACATGCCAACCCCAGCAGTGTTCTCCTGCAAAGTTGCTGTTCACCTTGCTGCACACAGCAAGGTGAACAGCTGGTGCGCAGCAGACACTGCTGAGCATGCTGTCATGCGCCCTGCAGACGCCGCAGCTGCCGCCATACCAGCAGTTGTCGTATCAGCAGCCAGGCATGTACTCGCAGCAGCCAGGCATGCCTTTCCCGCAGCAGCCGGGCCCCGGCATGATGCCAGCACCGCAGCCCGACTACAATGGCGGCATGCACAGCGGCGGCGACGGCAGCGGCGGTGTGTACGAGGACACCCCAGATGGCTACACCCGCCCAGGTGCTGGCCAGCGCACGTCGGCACGCGGCGGTCGCCGTGTCTCATACAAGGTGAGCTTGGTATTGTTGCAAGCAGCCGCCTGGTGGGAGTCAACGTCTGTCTGGCTTCCTGTGCAAAGGCGCAATAGGCAGGCATTGACTGTACCCCTGGCAGGAGGAGAAGGGCTCGGATGAGGACTCCGACTCGGAGGCCGAGCGCCGCAAGGTGCAGCAGCAGAAGCAGCAGCAGGTGGCCGCCTTCACAGACACAGACAACATGGACGATGAGGTGGAGCGCGTCCTGGGCCACAGGTGTAGTCCGATGGGGCTCCTGACTATATGGCAGCGCCGGTCGTTCATATCCAACTGTCAGCTGGTCCACAGCAGCAGTTACCATGGTGTTGCTGTGGCCACTGTGTGCCAATGGGAATCAGGCCTTTGGGTGTCCAAAGTGGATGCTGCAGGTTCAGCTGACAACCCTACAGCTCAGCGGTGCACAATTGCCTGCAGTGTGGTGCATCACTTGCACGTGTGCGCTGGTGCATAGAAAATGTGTGCCCATCCTTGCCTGTGGCGTGCATAGAACCGATGCTGTGCCCCATTTGCAGAGACATCGAGGGCATGAGCCCCATTCCTGGCGACAAGTGGGCGACGAGGGAGTTCCACATCAAGTGGCGACGCTGGTCGTTCATCCACACCAGCTGGGACAACCTTGTGACGCTCAGCCAGCTGGCTGGGTACAAGCGTGTGACCAACTACATCAAGCGCGCTGATGAGGCCGAGGTGTGCATGACTTTGTCTCACACCTGCCGATCAGCTGTTCTGATAACAAAACCCAGTTCAGATGTCATCTGTGGCTGGTGGTGCAACCATTGCTGACCTTCCACTGCACGAGGCATGGCTCATACAACGGTGTGAGGCAAACATTCAGGTTGTGGCGTCAGCCTTAAGTGTAGTGCACGTGCTGTGACATCAGAGAGCCTCAATGGCCACGCTTGTCCTCTGCAGCGGGCGCGTGAGAGGCTCTCTCGGGAGGAGCTGGAGTTGCTGGATGTTGAAAAACAGATGGAGGAGCAGCTGGTCACCGAGCATATGGAGGTGCACTGGCATGGTGCATCCACTTGAGCACCCGCACACAAATGAACTGTGGTAGTTGCCCTCCAGTGTAGTGTCATAAGCAGAAGCGCTCAAAAGGTTCTGACGAACACAAGGGCGTCACCATGCATTGCTGCTTGCTGTGGCAGGTGGAACGTATCTTTGCCCACAAGGCAGATCCGGCAAAGCAGGACCAGCGGCTGCTGGTCAAGTGGCGTGGCCTGCCGTATGCGGAGTCCACCTTCGAGTCACTGCAAGACGTCCTCAAGATCGGTGGCCAGCAGGACATCATCGACTACCAGGTCTGCGTGACGCCACCAGTCTTTGACTGTCTCTACACTGAGAAGTACACTACGTCAGAAATCTGCCAAGGAGCTCTGGATTGCGTTGTCGGTGGTACGATGGCTGTGTGCGCTAGATCGTTCACATCCCAAACTGCTGTAGGAGCGAGAACGGCGGTTGATGGGCCCGACACGCAATGTGGAGGCGCAGCGGCGCGCCTTCCGGGCAGCCGGCACACGCGCTCTGGAGGCGCAGCCGGCCTGCCTGCGTGGCGGGCAGCTGCGGGACTACCAGCTGGATGGTGTGTCGCAACTGCTGAGCGGCATGTTACGCGGCGGTTTGCCCATAGCCCTGTGCCACACTGGGCATCGTTTATGATGAGGAAAGAGACGCATGCCACAGTCAGTCTGATTCAGCACTCTGGTACTGCAGGCCTCAACTGGATGGTGTACTCTTGGTCATGCGCACACAACTGCATCCTGGCAGACGAGATGGGCCTGGGCAAGACCATTCAATGTGTCAGCCTGCTAGGCAAGTGATGAAACATGACACACCATAGCTGTTGCAACCTTCCTGAGCCTTCTAGGACATGTGGACTTGGGCACATTCAGATAGCATGTGGCTGACCACTGTCACTGCACTTAGTCCGACCTCGGGTTTGCAGCTCATCCTGTGTGTCTTGCATTTGCAGGCTACCTCAGCGAGATGCAGGGCGTGCATGGGCCGTTCCTGGTGGTCGTGCCGCTCTCAACGGTGCCCAACTGGATCCGTGAGTTCCGGAAGTGGCTGCCGCAGCTCAACTCCATTGTGTATGTGGGCGACACCAAGTCTCGCGAGGTGAGATTTCTGAGGACTTGTGACTTGGTTAGGCTGGCAATGCACAAGGTGCTTGGAGCAGCACAGCACGCTTCAGTGCACTGTAGACGTTTGCATACCAGAAGGGGACTCTCTTGTGCAGGTCATTCGGCACTTCGAGTTCACACCGGCGTATGGCAGCCTGCGCTCGCACAAGTTCGAGGCGCTCATCACAACATATGAGCTCGTGCTGAAGGATGCTGAGGTCAGCATGCACCATCTGCCAGCCTGCCTGCCTGCAGCTTGGCGTTGCTGTTCATGTGTAGCGCTCCTTGTTGCATGTGCCACATCACATCTACTGCTCAACTGCAGGCCGACGAGAGCGCCCTGACATCCCTTATGCCCTTGCTGCTGCAGATGCTGCGGCAGGTGCAGTGGGCGTACCTCATGGTCGACGAGGCGCACCGCCTCAAGAACAATGAGTCAGCCCTGTACCAAGTCAGTACTCATTAGCTCACATGCTGATGTTGTTGTCAGGGGTCACAGAAGTGCTCAAATCCAAGTACGAGACAGGATCGGCCCCCCGAGTCTATATGCCCAGTGCCCCAGCAATGCGCTTCAACGTGCTTACATCCTGCTGCGCAGGAGCTGGTGACGTGGCAGTTTCAGAGCAAGCTGCTCATCACGGGCACGCCGCTGCAGAACAGCATCAAGGAGCTGTGGGCGCTGCTTCACTTCCTGGAGCCGATGCGCTTCCCCGACTCTGCCGACTTCGAGGCCAACCACTCCCTGGACAATGCCGAGCACGTGCGTCCGGTGACAAAAGCTTTGATCAAGGCTGTGTATCCCTGGCGATGGTGCCAGGCATGCGGGCTCTGTCGCCCTGCATCGACCCCGCCTTACGCAGGCGGGTCCTCTGATCGGCACATGCCAGCTTGCGCTGAGTGCACCATGTGACGCGCCCAGGCACAAGCGCACAAAGATCCCAACACACTGCGCCATGCACGGCCCCAGGGTCAGCAAGTGCTGCGACATCGTGCAGGTGGCGCGGCTGCACCAGGAGCTGCGGCCGCACCTCCTGCGCCGTGTGATCAAGGATGTGGAGAAGAGCCTGCCGCCCAAGAACGAGCGCATCCTGCGGGTCGACATGACGCCGCTGCAGAAGCAGTTCTACAAGTGGATCCTGTCCCGCAACTACCGCGAGCTGAACAAGGTGCGGTGGCTGCCGTGGCTATGCATACATCCTTTGTATGTGAGTGCTTCGGCCATCAACAACACCTGCAGTATATCTGTCGAAGCAAAGCACACCAGTTCGACAGGAAGTACCAGAGCGGTCCTGCTTGTGTGTGCAGGGCCAGCAAAACATGAAGCTGCTCAACATCATCATGGAGCTCAAGAAATGCTGCAACCACCCCTTTCTGTTCCCGCAAGCCGAGGTGCCTTCTCTTCTGCTGCTTCGTCTGTCCATCTTGTGTATCCTCATGCACCACTTCTGTCATTTTGGCACAATACGCTGCATGACAGCCTCGAGCTTATGCTCGGCACAGCATCCGAGCTTCTGTCCTAATGGAATGAAGGGGAATCTGGTGTTGGTGTACCGGCTACTCCAGCAGTCAGCATGTAGTGCAGACTGCAGGTGGCGGCAACAATCCTGACCGGCTGCACTGTTGCTTTCCACAGGAGGAGTACCGCGGCAAGGAGGGCGACACAGGGGCGGTGGACCGGCTGGTGCTGACGTCGGGCAAGATGGTGCTGCTGGACAAGCTGCTCACCCGCCTCAGGGAGACCGGCCACAGGTGTGCCCATGCTTAGAGCCTCCTCTGCTTGCTGCTTTGCACATAATCGATGATGTTTGGGTCAGGTTGCCCTTCCTGCAGTAACACCTCCCTAGCTGTGCTGTGCTTAGCACGCGCAGCATGCTCGGCTCATGCACATGCACGCTTCGACTCGTGTGCTTGCATGATGCAGAGTGCTGATCTTCAGCCAGATGGTGCGGGTGCTGGACATTGTGTCGGACTACATGCGGCTGAAGGGCATCCAGCACCAGCGGCTGGACGGATCCACGCCTGCACAGGCCCGCCACCAGGTGGGTCTTTTCAGCATCTGCACTGCTGCTTCACATACCTTACCCCATTGAGCAGGGTGCATGGTGGCACGCCATCACAGTACCATGCAGAACGTCTTGTTTCACTTTCCAGTGCGCTGCTACATCCACACCTTCAGTGCATGTATTTGTACTTGCTGTTGGTGGTTACCTTCCACCATGGACGCTGGTCTGTGCGTGCAGGCCATGGAGCACTTCAACGCACCAGGCAGCGGCGACTTTGCATTCTTGCTGTCCACTCGCGCTGGCGGTCTGGGCATCAACCTGGCGACGGCAGACACAGTTGTCATCTTCGACAGCGACTGGAACCCCCAGAACGACTTGCAGGTCTAAATTGCATGCTGTTCTCAAATCCAACGCTCCTGTCTGCTGTCCTTCAGCCATCGTGCGAGGTGTGCCATTCCGTGCAGCTGTTCTTGACCTGCTTCATGCCTGTGCAGGCAATGAGCCGAGCACACCGCATTGGGCAGTCCCAAACCGTCAACATCTACAGGTGTGTCACCTGCCCACAGTAGACGACTTGCAGTCCATCGATGCCACAGCCAGCCTGCAGAGTACCCATTGGAGACTGTAGCGAGCGGCGCGCTCACTCTTGCTGTGGCTCATTGCAAGCCAGGCTGCTCACCAGCAACACTGTGGAGGAGGACATTCTCGAGCGCGCCAAGCAGAAGATGGGTGCGGCAACTCTGCTGAAATGTCTATAGACCGTCTGCTGTATACTGCAAGATGTGGCAGCTGAGCCAGCAAGCCTGGGAGCAGCTTGCCTTGAAGCACAGCGCAATTTTTGCGCTGTGCTTCAATGCTTCTTCTGGCAGAGCGGCATCCTGCCTGTCCGGATGTATAGTCTACGCTCTGACCCACCTCAGCCCCGCACATTTTCCACCCCATGAGCACATTACGCCATCTGTGTGCTCCCTGGCAAACCTGCATGACGGTTACTATGCCCGTCCGCAGTGCTGGACCACCTGGTCATCCAGCGCATGGACACCTCAGGGCGCACGGTGCTCGGCTCCGGGACGGGCGCCGGCGCCGCCAAGCAGATGTTTGGCAAGGACGAGATGGCCGCCATCCTGCGGTGCGTCGTACAAACAAACATCCTTCTGCGCTGCTTTCCATGCTTGGTGACCAGAACTTCCCCAAGCATGCTGCCAGGTGACCAGACAGAACACCACTCTGCGTCCTTTCTACTCGTCTACCCTGAGAGGCTTGCCATCGTACTGCAGGTTCGGTGCGGAGGCGCTGTTCAAGGAGGATGACCAGACTGTGGAGGACAAGTCCAAGGCGCTGTATGAGGACAGCATCGACGCCATCCTGGCTCGTGCTGAGGTGCGCTTCACATCTGTGCTATGGTGTCCTGATCTGGTGCCCGGCAACCTCTCACCTTGCCTTGAACGGTGCCGTCAGACACTGCACCGTCTGATAGCGCTGAGCTGCGCAACAGTGGTACCAATGTGGACTGTGATCCGATTCTGTGGAGACAACTCTGCTATCTGCTGTGCTGCAAAGGTGGTGGACGAGGGCATGGGCAAGAATGAGGGGGCAGATGAGCTGCTGTCGGCATTCAACGTGGCCACGTTCAAGTCGGCGGAGGACGACAAGGCCTTCTGGAACCGGCTCATCCCTGTCGATGTGCAGAACTCCGAAACTGGAAAGAAGCAGGTACGATGCTCTACACAGCACAAAGCTGTCTTCCGGGAAAGTGTTGTTGTCCGTGCAAGAATTGGTTTGCGTCTACTTGATCTAGGTCAAAGCACGCCACCGAGGTTTGCGCTGGCATCATGCCAAGTGCTCCACACAAATACCGAGATGGCATACTGCTATGCTCGAGCGTGTTGCTGTTGACACCCAAGCCCTGGTGCAGTGCGCAGTGTCTGTGCTGACTGCGCCATGATCTACCAAATGCTGGACTCACAGCTGCGGCAGATTTGGGGTGTCACTGTCTCCGTGTCACCGCTTGACATGTCCTGATGTGCTGCAGGAGGAGCTGGGCGTGCGGGCGGCACGGCTGAAGGGCATCACCGATGTAGTGCCCGCCTCCCGCAATGGCTCCGCCGACAGCGACTCTGGCGATGAGGACTCCGACGTCAAGAAGGGTGCGCACCCGGCCACCACCTTGCTCGTGTGCCTGGACCTGGACTATGTGATGTGATCACGGTTGGCCGGCTGGTGTGCAGCCAAGGCCATCATGTGAACAGCAGCATGCGTTGCCGCTGCTGGTGTTGTGACGTGGTGGCCCAACATGCATGTGGACTCGTTGGCTCGGTCTTCCAACGTGGTATTGCGCCTGCGCATACAGCGGACAAGGGCGCCAAGCGGAAGCGGGGTCGCGACCGGGACGGCGGCCGCAAGCGCAGCCACATGGCGAGCCCCGTGCCCGGGCCCCATGTGCCGGGCGCCGTGCTGCGCATGGACGAGTGGCCGCGCTCGTGCGACGCGCACGGCAACTTCATCCCCGACTCGGTGCGTCCCAATGACATGCCGAACCTCGCGTGCTCATGTGGACAGCTGGGATGCATGGTTCTCAGGCTGATGAGGGCATGGGAAGCTGCAGCGGAGGCTTGTGTGGTGCTGTGTGCATTGCCGTATCGAGCAACCGGCAGCTGCAGGGTGTACTGCACCCGGCCTAGCCGTTGCTGAAGTGGGACGGTCTGCACTGCTCAGGGGCTGGAGAAGCGCGTCCTGGGGCGGCGTGACGCAGGCGTGTTTGTGCGCGCCGTGCGGCACTACGGGCTGCAGGTCAGATGCAGAGAACGCTCACCGCATCATGCTTGCACGAACTGCTGCGCTGCTGCTCTCACCGGTGCAAACACTGTGGCAAAGGATCGCTGCTCCAAGGTCAGCCCCTAGATGCACCTGAGCAGCAGCGACCTTCGTGCGACGCCCTGGCTGCGCAGTCCAAGCTGGAGGCGGTTTGCAAGGAGGTGGGCCGCGTGGTCGAGAAGGCGCCGGTCGGGGCGCGCCTGGGCCTCTGGTTCGGACTCCTGCGCGGATGCGACCGCGCCATGGCCGACGCCCCATCCATGGGCAAGGAGGCCAAGGTGCTGCCCTCCTTCGATTGCCCAGTGTGCCCCTGCAAAGTGAAGGACAGGAGATGTCGACCTGCAGCACCCGCACCTCAGACACTCGTTGTGGCGTCCCCCCCCCCCCCCCCCCCCCCCCCACCACAATGTGAAGCCGCCGCATGACACATGCGAGGACGCGCTGCAGGACGCGCTGCTCGACTTCTATGGCGTGCCCGTCAAGGCAGCGGAAGTGCGCAGCCACATTGACCGCATGAGGCTGCTGGCTGACAAGGTGCGATGCTCCCATGCCATTGCTCAGCTCCAAACCAGTGCTCAGGTCACTGTGATTAGTTTGGGCGTGGTACGCAGCACTCCAGCAGCAGCAGTAGTTTGGGCGTGGTACGCAGCACTCCAGCAGCAGCAGCAGCAGCAGCAGCAAGGCAGCAGCACCAGCAGCAGCTCTTGGCGGTCGTTGACCACACCGACGTTGAAGATTTGATTTTGAATACGTAGGTCGAGTCGCTGGAGGACCCGGCGCAAGACTTTGAGCTGTCGCCAGCAGCGCTGCCTGCGGCGCCCAAGTGGGGCCGCGCCTGCAACTGGACGCCGCGCGACGACGCGATGTTGTTGCTAGGCGTCTACCGCTATGGCATCGACCACTGGGACCGGTGTGTGCTTGCTCAGCTCGCATGCATTCGTCACTGCCCAAGACCTTGCCTGAGAGCACTGCACGATCCACCTGGAAGCTGACGGCCTCGAAACTCGTCATGTCAATGTGCGGTGCTGACTCTTGTGGGACCAGCACAGTGCAAATGTGTCGGGCATGGCTAGGAGCTAACACAGAGCTGGTGTGCCGGCTGCACACACCAAGAAGTGCATCTAGGGGGGCGCGTGCTGCAGTCCGAGTGAGGAGTACGGTCCCCCTCCTGCAGGATGGCGTCAGATCCAGAGCTGGGGCTGCAGGACAAGCTGGCGGCGGCGCACGAGAAGCACCCGGCCTCCGGCGGCCTGCGCCCCGACGACGAGGGCGCCATGCTGCCCCGCAGTGCGTGCCCGGGCTCCTTCTGACATCAAAGCTGTTTGTGTTATCGTGTATCATTACTTACGGAGGACCCATACACTGTGGCAGCAGCTCTTGCCTGGCAGTTGCGCCTTTGTTTCCGAGTGGGTTCTGGATGAAGCTTGGGAAGCTGACGGTCGGATGCTTGCTGCAGGCTCGCACCTGGAGACGCGAGCGCTGGGGGTGCTGAAGAAGCTGCAGCAGGCGGAGGGCGGCGGCGGCGCGCCCGGCGGCCAGCCCGGCTCCGGCGGCGGTCGCGTGCGCGGCGCCCGCGGCCCCCGCTCAGGTGCAAACCGTTGATGTGCGCGCTCAAGATGTTCGGAGGCATGGCCAAGCGACCAGCCAGCAAAGTTTCTGGCTGGTTTGTGCTGCGTCGTGCCCCTGTGGGCGCTGTTTGCGCTTCCTGCATATTCCGAAAGGACTGTGGCCACTGAACTCACTTTGACTGTCGTTTTGGCATCGAGGTGGCTGACCTGTGAATGAATGATGATATAATAATAATAATAATAACAATAATAATGATGATGATGATGATGATGATGATGATAATAATTAATTAACATAATGTTAATAAATAATAGTAATAACAATAGTAGTAGTGATGATTATTACTATGGAGTGGTGTGCAGGCGGGCGTGGCCGGCGGGTGGCAGGGGAGGGCCCCCGCAGCGGCCGCAGCCGCCCGCCGCCGCTGGACTACGACGAGACGGCGGCGCTCAAGGGCAGCAACCTGCCTGACGCAGTGGGCAGCGGCCGCGCCGCCTCCGCCAAGTGCGTGCATGCACCAAGCTGGCTCTGCGACCTAGCTTGCTGGCCTCCACAACCTGTACTTCCATGACAAGATGTTGCAGCGACAGTGGAACCAGTGAACATGAGACTGTTGGCTTGCACGCATGCATTCATCGGAGTGATCGTGATGAAGCTCGCAATTCACTTTTGCTTTGGATAGGGTTTGACAATTTGTTGTGGTAATTGCAGGAACCAGCAGGCGCTGGAGGAGGTGTGGAGCGAGGTGAAGAAGCTCAAGTCGCTGCGGCACCTGGCCGACCTGCCCTCCGACCGCAAAATAGAGAAGACCAAGAAGTACTTGGTGCGCTGCCGCTGCTGGGCTTGCGGGCTGTCTGCATGGTCTACAATGCGTGGCCCACCAGCATGTGAGGTATCAATGCGTGGCTGAACAGCTGCAGCATCGAGTGGCCCTGGGCCATACCAGTAAGGGAGCTGCTGCCAACAAATCACAGCATTAACAATGCTACTCCGCATGCAGATGATCATCGGCGAGCACATCGACAGCTTCGTGTCTACCAAGGGGCCGGGGGCAGAGAAGTGGGAGCACCGCCTGTGGCAATTTGTGTCGCGGACGACTGAGAACTCCATGGACGGCCCCAAGCTTCGATCCGTGTTCGCCAAGCTCAAAGGTGAGGCTTGGGGCAGATTGTAGGCGTCTGCTGGCAAGGCTGTGGCCTGTACTTAGTTGGCGTCCTCGGTGAAGTCCTTCAAGAGCATTGCTCAGGACAAGTGACCACCATATGCCTGGATCTGCGAGCAGCTGACACGGTCCGCACGCAAGTTGGGCAGCTTGTCCGAAGTGGGACCCTGGCTGCTTGCCATGTTCCAGGCAGGGCTCGTGCGCCAGAGGCAGAGCTGGCGGCCCAGGACCCCGCAGCAGCGGCGGAGGCAGACGCGGAGGTTGGCGATGTTGCTGGCGTGTCGCGCGGCGGGCCCCCCGCCGGCGCAGGTGCACACTGCGCCACCGGCAGCGTCTTCGCTTTGCTGCAGTTTGACACCACCTTTGGGCAGATACTTCGCCTTGGGATCCAGCGCCATGGCCGGCGCCCAGGACTCGCCCCGGTGTCTATGGTCTTTGGTAGCCTTCACGGCAGTCAGCTGAGGATGCAGTAGAGCGCGCACCGCTTTCGCGCATGGTCTTGCAGGGCCCATGTGGCAGCGGCAGGACGAGGATCATGGGGATGAGGAGGAGGACGAGGAGGATGCTGACCGGGGGGATGATGCGGATGAAGAGGAGGATGCAGAGGAGGATGCAGAGGATGGAGGCGAGGATGCGGAGGATGCAGCGCCCGCCTCAGGTGCACCCACAGCTCACTGCAAAATTGCTGAGCGCTTTTCCACGGTCCTCACCGATGCAACGGCATTGGTGTACCCACAGAACTATTCACTCGCTCAACGTGCACACCTGAATGGCTCATACAACAATGCATGTTTGGCTGCAGAGCCGGGCCCGCAGGCTGGGCGCTCCTTTGGCGGAGGCGGCTGGGGCGGCAACTTCGGCGGCCTTGGCGGCACAGATGTCCCGCTGCCCCAGGTGCTGGGCAGCTCTAGAGTGCTGCCAGTTGCCATGGTCCAGGGACTGTACTGTCTGCCCCATCGCTGGCTCTATCACTGTACACACACATGGGGTGACAGCCGCAGCGGGTCTCCTGCATCAGTGTATCTGCTGCATCGGCGTGGTGCTGAGGGCGTGGCGCTGCGTTGCAGTGGGGCGGTGCGAGCGGCTGGGGGGGCCAACCTCAAGGCGGCGGCTGGCCGCCGCCCGGCAGCAGTGGCTTCGGATGAAGCAGCACACGTTTGGCTCCCTGCAGCCCGCGACTGCAGCCGCAGCACTAGCTCAAAGCCAGGTCGCCAGCCTACAGGCGGATGTCAGGGCACTGCAGGGCCCTGCGGCCAGCAGTCCTGGGCTGTTGACGACGGTGCACTGCTGCGCAGGCAATGCTGCGATCCGTGGTGCAGCTTCTGCCGAACTGGTTGCTTGCCTCTTGTGATACCGCATGCCCGGCGGGCATGCAAGGGTCCTAGGGTGTACCAATGCCTCGGGTTGCTAGCGTCAACTGACATTACCGACTTCCACACGAACCTGGAGCTGTACTCTTTTGACTGAGGTTGGCTCGCCACTGTGTGCACAAAGGTTGAGGCGATGTATCAGAAATGGTTGAGCCAGCAGTAAACGGCATCTAGCTTACAGATACCGTATGTGCCCACCTCCAAAGCGATCTGACCCTCTAGCTGTTGTACACTATATACATGAGGACCTTGACTCACGACCAGCCACAACTGCACGCTGAGCGGTCCATGGCACTACACAAACACACCATTCATATCCACCCGGCAACAATGCGCGCGGTCATGGCGGCACGTGGACCTCTGGACTGATTGCGGGGTTTGCTGCAACCAGGACAACATGCACCCATGTCTGCACATGCCTGGCAAATGAGTTCTATGACATTTGATGCAGCCCACTGCACGATGCACATTGTGGTTGACAAGTCGTACCTATAGGATCTGACAGACTTGGGGGCACCATGCCGCCTGCCTACAAATGAATAACATCAGTCGGTGGAACATACAGAGGATTATCCCCAGGGCGCAGGCCACCTGCAGCCCACACAAGTGCACTGCAAGCAACTTCAAGGCTTACAACTCTTTACACCAAGTGACCGCCCATGGTAAGCAGAACCCACCCTGTGAGGGCGGCACCGTGGTTGTTGGCGCGAAAGGCGGCTCTCCCTTGTCAGCGGCACTCTGTCGCCGTACACACGGTGAGGTCGATGCTTATGCACTCAGTGTGGGCGGCGTGCGCTGGCATGCACACCTCACCGCTAGGCATGTACCACCCACCTGTGCCTTGGCAGCCGCAGAGCCCTGCAGCAGCAGGTACAGGCACTTGTGCAGTGGTTGGGCAAGAGCAATAGGCTTTCATCAGAGACGTTTTACAATACATACAGCGTAAGACAAAATTTTGCTCGCCTTGGGGATCTGACCGCTTGACATACGGGCAGTTTTAGAAGCCAGCAGGCTTGCGTCGTCCTGCACGAGTCACAGACAGACACCGATGCTCGCCAGGACATCGTACATTCGCTGCAGCCATTGTTGCAGGAATTAGGCCGGCTGAACCAGGTACGCCATGCACTTTACTAGCTATGATCTAAGAAGTTTGATTCGGATCCATGTGTACTGTCGTGAGCAAAACCTTGGTCAGCGGCGGGTCGGAGTGCAGCACCGGCTCGCGATCGGTTGATGGGTCCGTAAAGGGTGGCTGTAGGTCAGCATTGGGTGGTTGAATATCAATAACGGAAACACAAGACCTGTCGAGCCAGCATTTATATAGACCCTTTTTGGACCTGCTGCGTGCTGTTGGCATGTGATGCGATGTACTCTCACCTCGCGCCGGTCGGCCGCTGACTGCATAGGAGGCAAGTCACACACTAATATGCACTTTGGTGGCCAATCCCCTTCGCACAACAGCTGATGTGCTGTGACAGAGTTCAGCTACTACGAGCATTCGTCACACTGTCAGTGCATACCTGCGCTCTGGCGGCCAAACTGTCGCGCGGGATGACCCCTCCAGTTTCCTTGGATGTCGCAGACTCTGCACAACCACCATGAGTCACATTCTCGCAGTCGGGCTGGTGAGTGTTGATACCTCGTGAACATTAATATTAGGCGTGAAATTTGACATACAAGCACTTGCATGTGGTTGCATGCAAGGTTGCCTCGTGCACACCCAGTGCTGCGGCGTCGGCCTTGGACAGCGGTGTCGTCATGATGGCAACGCCTATACTGTGTCAAGTCTCAACGTGTGTGATCTGCTGCTACTGGCGCTGCTGTGTGTATCTCACGAGGCGCTGAAATGCAGGTTCCGACTGCCGCCGGGAAATCTTCAGGTGGGACAACCAAATTGATTCCTGTGGTACGTTGCCTATATATCAGCAGTGGGTACTTTCACACGCAATTGAATTTGTCAATTTATTGGAAGGTCATGTGATCCTTCACGACAGCCGCAATGAAATCAGGCACCTCGAGATGTGCAGCTGCCTCTGTTGTCAGATCATTCCAAGTCATATATGATACGTCCTGTTGCTGAGGCGAGGCTGGTGCAGATGATGCTCACAACCCCTCAGCAGTGTACACTGAATACATGAATACTGACATGCGCCATCACTCCCGCCATCGCTCCCCTGTCCTCTGTGGCGGAGGAGCGTGCCGCCGCTTCCTGTGCTGCTGCGGCGCGATGCTGCTGGCTGCCGGCTGGCTGCCGGATGGCTGCCGGATGCTGCTGGCTGCCGGCGTGGCCGGCGGGTGGCAGGGGAGGGCCCCCGCAGCGGCCGCAGCCGCCCGCCGCCGCTGGACTACGACGAGGCGGCGGCGCTCAAGGGCAGCAACCTGCCTGACGCAGTGGGCAGCGGCCGCGCCGCCTCTGCCAAGTGCGTGCATGCACCAAGCTGGTCCTGCGACCTAGCTTGCTGGCCTCCACAACCTGTACTTCCATGACAAGATGTTGCAGCGACAGTGGAACCAGTGAACATGAGACTGTTGGCTTGCGCGCAGGCATCATCGGAGTGATCGTGATGAAGGTTGCAATGTTATGGTCATTGTAGGAACCAGCAGGCGCTGGAGGAGGTGTGGAGCGAGGTGAAGAAGCTCAAGTCGCTGCGGCACCTGGCCGACCTGCCCTCCGACCGCAAAATAGAGAAGACCAAGAAGTACCTGGTGCGCTGCCGCCTGCTGGGCTTGCGGGCTGTCTGCATGGTCTACAACGCGTGGCCCACCAGCATGTGAGGTATCAATGCGTGGCTGAACAGCTGCAGCATCGAGTGGCCCTGGGCCATACCATCAGCAAGGGAACTGCCGCCAACAACTTCAAGCATTAACGATGCCACTCCGCATGCAGATGATCATCGGCGAGCACATCGACAGCTTCGTGTCTACCAAGGGGCCGGGGGCAGAGAAGTGGGAGCACCGCCTGTGGCAATTTGTGTCGCGGACGACTGAGAACTCCATGGACGGTCCCAAGCTTCGCTCTGTGTTCGCCAAGCTCAAAGGTAAAGCTCGGGGCGGATTGTAGGCATCTGCTGGCAAAGCTGTGAACTCTACTGAATTGATGTCCTTGGTGAAGTCCTTCAAGAGCGTTGCTCAGGACCAGTGAAGCGGGACCCTGGCTGCTTGCCATGTCGCAGGCAGGGCTCGTGCGCCGGAGGCGGAGCTGGCGGCCCAGGACCCTGCAGCAGCGGCGGAGGCAGACGCAGAGGTCGGCGACGTTGCCGGCGTGTCCCGCGGTGGGCCCCCCGCCAGCGCAGGTGCACTCTGCTCCACCGGCAGCATCGACGCTTTGCTCCATTTTGACACCACCTTGAGCAGATGCTTCGTCTTGGGATCCAGCGCCATGGCCGGCGCCCAGGACTCGCCCCAGTGTCCATGATCTTTGGTCGCCTTCACGGCAATCAGCTGAGGATGCAGTAGAGCGCTCACCACTTTCGCGCATGGTCTTGCAGGGCCCATGTGGCAGCGGCAGAACGAGGATCAGGGGGGATGAGGAGGAGGAGGAGGAGGATGCTGACCGGGGGGATGATGCGGATGAAGAGGAGGATGCAGAGGAGGATGCAGAGGATGGAGGCGAGGATGCGGAGGATGCAGCGCCCGCCTCAGGTGCACCCACAGCTCACTGCAAAATCGCTGTGCGCTCGGCCATGGTCGTTACCATCGGAAAGAATTGTTGGTATCTCCACAGAATTATCCACTCGCTCAGTGTGCACACCTGCATGGCTCACCCATCAATGCATGTTTGGCTGCAGAGCCGGGCCCGCAGGCTGGGCGCTCCTTTGGCGGAGGCGGCTGGGGCGGCAACTTCGGCGGCCTTGGCGGCACAGATGTCCCCACTGCCCCAGGTGCTGGGCAGCTCTAAAGTGCTGCCGCTTGCCACGGTCCAGGACCTCACTGTCTGCCCCATCGCTGGCTCTATCACTGTACACACACATGGGGTGACAGCCGCAGCGGGTCTCCTGCATCAGTGTATCTGCTGCATCGGCGTGGTGCTGAGGGCGTGGCGCTGCGTTGCAGTGGGGCGGTGCGAGCGGCTGGGGGGGCCAACCTCAAGGCGGCGGCTGGCCGCCGCCCGGCAGCAGTGGCTTCGGATGAAGCAGCACACGTTTGGCTCCCTGCAGCCCGCGACTGCAGCCGCAGCACTAGCTCAAAGCCAGGTCGCCAGCCTACAGGCGGATGCCAGGGCGCTGCAGGGCCTCGTGGCCGGCAGTCCTGGGGCGTTGACGGCGGTGCACTGCTGCGCAGCCAATGCTGCGATCCGTTGTGCAGCTTCTGCCGAACTGGTTGCTTGCCTCTTGTGACACCGCATGCCCAGCGGGCATGCAAGGGTCCTAGGGTGTACCATTGCCTCGGGTTGCTAGCGTCAACTGACATTACCGACTTCCACACGAAACTGGAGCTGTACTCTTTTGACTGAGGTTGGCTCGCCACTGTGTGCACAAAGGTTGAGGCGATGTATCAGAAATGGTTGAGCCAGCAGTAAAAGGCATTTAGCTTACAGATACCGTCTGTGCCCACCTCCAAAGCGATTTGACCCTCTAGCTGTTGTGCACTATGCATAAGGACTTTGCTGACACACGACCAGCCACGACTGCACGCTGAGCGGTCCATGGCACTACACAAACACGCCATTCATATCCACCCGGCAACAAAGCGCATGATCAGGGCGGCACACGGACCTCTGGACTGATTGCGGGGTTTGCTGCAACCAGGACAACGTGCACCCATGTCTGCACATGTCTGGTAAGTCAGTTCTTTGGCATTTGATGCAGCCCACTGCATGACACAATTTGTGTTGACATGTCATACCTATGGGATCTGACAGACTTGGCGGCACCATGCCACCTGCATACAATGCATAACATCAGCGCCTGCAATAGCTTGATCTTGCCAGCTGCTGTCCCCACAGTGTGCTAGTAGATAGTCAGGCTGTAGATCGTCACAGCGAGAAAAGTGCATGTGATGATAGGCAATTAGCAACTGGGTGCGCATGATTAAAAGGAGCTCTTGCTCCTTCTGCTGGTTGACCAGACATGCTGGTCACTGAAAGTAAAGCTCAGGGAGCACAGGACTAGCTCTGCTGCGCTGCCAGCATCACACGGGATGCAGACAGGCCAGCCAACACATCATGCTGAGCATACAACGCACACAGCAACTCACAGCAGCACGCTGCACCACAGTCATCGTACCTGCGCCGCCAGTCGGTGGAACATACGGCGGATTGTCCCCCGGACGCAAGCCACCTGCAGCCCACACAAGTGCACTGCAAGCAACTTCAAGGCTGGCAACTCTCTACACTAAGTGACCGCCCATGGCCAGCAGAACCCACCCTGTGAGGGCGGCACTGTGGTTGTTGGCGCAAATGGCGGCTCTCCTCTGTCCGCAGCACTCTGTCGCCATACACTCGGTGAGGTCGACGCTTATGCACTCAGTGTGGGCGGCGTGCGCTGGCATGCACACCTCACCGCTAGGCATGCACCACCCACCTGTGCCTTGGCACCCACAGAGCCCTGCATGCAGGCATATCAGGCACATGTGCAGTGGTTGGGCAGGAGCGGTAGGGTATCATCTGATACGTTTTGCACATACATACAGCGTGAGACCAAATTCGGCTCGCCTTGGGGATCTGACCGCCTGACATACGGGCAGTTTCAGAAGCCAGCAGGTTTGCGTCGTCCTGCATGAGTCGCAACCACCAGATTTTGCTCGACAGGACATCGTGCAGTTGTTGCAGCCATTGTTGCAGGAATTCGACCGGCTGAACCAGGTATGGCATGCACTTGACTAGCTACGATCTGAGAAGTTTGGTTGATCCGTCCATGTGTTCTGTCGTGAGCAAACCTTAGGCAGCGGCGGGTCGGAGTGCAGCACTGGCTCGCGGTCGGTTGACGGGTCCGTAAAGGGTGGCTGTAGGCCAGCATCGGGTGATTGAATGCCAATAACAGAAACGCAAGACCTGCCAAGCCAGCACTTGTATAGACCCTGTTTGGACCTGGTGCGCGCTGTTGGCATGTGATACGATGTGTCCTCACCTCGCGGCGGTCGGCCGCTGACTGCATCCAGTAATCACACATGGAGGCAAGTCACACACTACATGTGCACTTTCGTGGCCAATCCCCTTCGCACAACAGCTGATGTGCTGTGGCAGATTTCAGCAGCTACCAGCATTCGTCATACTGTCAGTGCATACCTGCGCTCTGGCGGCCAAACTGTCGCGCGGGATGACCCCTCCAGTCTCCTTGGCTGTCGCAGACTCTGCACAACCACCATGAGTCACATTCTCGCAGTCGGGCTGGTGAGTGTTGATACCTCGTGAACATTAATATTAGGCGTGAAACTTGACATACAAGCACTTGCATGTGGTTGCATGCAAGGTTGCCTCGTGCACACCCAGTGCTGCGGCGTCGGCCTTGGACAGCGGTATTGGCGGTGTCCTCATGATGGCAATGTCTGTGTTGTGTTAAGTCTCAACTTGCGTGATCTGCTGCTGTAAGCGCGCTACGTCACGAGGCTGAAAGCGCTGAAATGCAGGTTCCGAGCGACTACTGCCGCCAGTTAATCTTCAGGTGGGGAAGCTGGACCAATGATTTCTTTGGGACTTTGCCTATCAACAGCGGATACTATGCAACTGAATCCATCAAGTGGAAGGTCGGGTTGTCCCTCACGACAACCGCAATACAATCAAGCACCTCGAAATGTGCAGCTGCTTCTGTTGTCAGATCATTGCAAGTATTACACGCACGTCCTGTTGCTGAGGCTGACGCTGGTGCAGATGATGCTCACAACCCCTCAGCACTGTACACTGAATACATGAATACTGGCACGCGCCACAACTCACGCTCCTGACCTGTGCTCTGAGGAGCGTGCCGCCGCTTCCTGTGCTGCTGCGGCGCGATGTTGCTGGCTGCCATAGCCCTGCTCTGTGTCTTATCTCCTCATTCATGGTTTACTTGGCTCGCCGACTGTCGCCTGACTGCGCTGGCTTGGTGACGGCAGGACGTGTACCCGCTGCGCTTTGGGGTGCAGCCACACTTGGCGCCTGGGCAGCCTGCTCTGGCAGGCTGTGCCCTGGCGCACATGGCGGCAGCGGTCCAGCATCGTTTTGGTACCGCCACATGAGAGTGGCCAGTCGTGCGAGGCTGAGGAAGGCCAGGCCCTGCAGTGTGCAGCAGTGGGGTTGCACATCGCACTCGTGCCCGCACCACTCTGTGACAGTATGCAGAGGTGTCAGGGAAAAAGGAATGCATCACAGCACTTGCATGTCGCCGGCAGCAGTTGCAGCTGGCAACGAGCTCAGTGACTTGGTCTCAGCAGGCTCAAGGCTACTCTGCAGGCAGCTCTGCCTCTGCAGGCAGAAGCAGTTGATTACGCGATGTGGGGAATTGGGTACCTGCCAAACGCCCAGCAGGCTCCCACCCTCGCCCACCTCCACTGCCGCGAGCACCGCCAATGTGGCTGGGGCCGCAAGTGCCATGGCACCTACACGTGTTGCATTCAGAAGCAGTCGAGGATGAAGAAGGTACTTCAGAAGCTACAACGCGACAACATGCTGGAATAGCATGGGATGCAACTGCGTCATGGGGCAGCAGAGCACATGCGGTAATTGGCAGTCGAATGGTGCACACCTGCCAGAAACTTGAAGTCAGAAGCCCCAAGCAGCACCCCGTCCAGCACATAAACGAGTGCATTGAGCGGCAACATGCCGATGACCAGCGGCAGCAGCGTCCGCACCGCAGCGGCCACATCAGCGTCGTCAGTAAACGCAAGCGGCAGCCATGGCGTGGCAGCGGCGTACACGACTGCGATGCCAAAGCCCAGCCCCAGGCCCAGCTACACATCCAAATGAATACCATTAGTGTTGAGCTTGGGGCACAGCCAGCCTGATGTCTCTTCTGTCACACTGCACCTGAGCCACGCATGTGGCAAGTGTGATAGGCGGCAGCTGTGTTGCAGGTGCGGTGCCCCACCTTCAACTTGACGCCGTGTGCTGCAGCCAAACACACTGGTGGCATGACTCGCACCTCTAACAGGCGGTCACTGATCTCGCGGGCTGCAGCACGGTCTCGTTCCAGATGCACCGCCACCAGCGTCTGGCCGCCCACAGCGAGCGAGTCCAGCAGGAAGGAGCTGAGCATCCACAGCTGCATCAGCACCTGGTGCGTCGCAATGGGCACCGTGCCTAGCCTGCAAGGGTCAGGAGAACACCTCTCATAGGTAGTGCATACGCAGAAACGGCAGGGTCCTGAGTGGGTCCGACAACAAGAAAGATGCTCCGGCCAGTGCAAAAGCTGGTACCTGGTGGCAACTGCAGATGCCATGGACTTTGTACCCAGCAGCAGTACGGAGCGTGCAAGCATTGCGCTACCCGCCTGCAGACAGTGTGGAGGGTGTGATCTCCAGTAGTGTTGCTATTTACAGAAGGCTTTAGACCGAAGCACATCGACACATGTGCAGGTGCAGGCGCAGCACCCACCTGTATGAATGGCAGGAAGGTGCCCCCAACATGCACAAGGTCTGTCCTTGGCAGCGGCCAGAGCCCTGCACTTGTATGTGACAGCTTGTCAGACACTAACGTCGGCCAACGGTAGGATGGATTCAGCAGCCAGAAGCCCCACCATATGCCTCGGCAAGTGTGGTCTCAAAAACTTGCTTGTGTAAGGGATTTGTACTCACCTAGCTGCTCCCTCCGCTGCCACAGGCAGCCGAGGTATGCCACTGCCGCTGCCCACTCCGCTGCTGCAGTTGCTGCCGCAGCGCCTGACACGCCCCACCCCACGCCAAAGATGAGCACTGGGTCCAGCACCAGGTGAAAAGCATTGCAGCCGGCAACCACCAACAGTGGCGTTTTGGTGTCAAGCTGCAACGCAGCAGGTCAGGTGCGTCAGCAGCGCATGTCTTTGACTACAGGGTACGGTAGCACCGCCATGGATCAAACCGTATTCATTCTGACGCCAAGTGTGGCTGCTTGACACATCATGGAAGTCTGGCACACCTGCCCTCGTAGGACGCCCTGCCCAACCAGCATGATCAATGCTGCCGGCGCTGCTGTTGCCCTGCAATTGCCACGACCCTGATCGGAATCGTGTGCAGATACTACGTGTCATTGGACGTGGGGTGCTGGACCTTCACGCCCTCTCTGAGCGTACCTGATGACGAGATAGTCATGGCTCAGGTCGTGCAGTGGCCCGCTTGTTGCATCTGCACCCATGGCAACCAGCGCCGGCTCAGCGCCCCAAATCAGAGCACCAGCGATGCCAGTGCCCAGCAAAGCAGCGACACCAAGAGCCTGCAGTGTAATGCGGCCAGCCTGCAAGCGAGCCAGCCGTGATCAGAGCGCAGTCAACCCACTACGGCTTATATGTTCAGCCCTGCACAGCAGCCAAACCAACAGCAGCGCACAGGCCTTTCGAACCTGCTGCTTGTTGCCAATCGACAGCGCGCCAGCCACCAAGGGTGTCGTAGCATTGCTCAAGAAGTTGCAAACCACGAATGAGAAAGCAAACAACGATGTGTTGACGCCAAGAGCCCCCTGCACAATGTCCCATGTTTGGACCTGACTCGCACGCACATGTTGCTGGATAAGGACAAAGACTCTGCAGATTGCCATGCAACATCCAAGTGCTAGGCAGCTCTCACCAGTTCAGCCGGTCCCAGGCGTCCAACGAATGCTGTGTCCACCAGGGACAGCAGCGGATCCGCTGCCAGTGACAGTAGTGCGGGGCCAGCGATTGCGGCGATAGCCGCATCGTGGCGGCGGCTGGGCTGGATGCGCAGCTGACGCTTCAGCCACCTGTACGTATTGCTGACCGGCTGCAGCCAATTTCCATTTGCACGCTGCTGGCGTTCTGTGTGCTGTTCAGACACCTCTCGTGCTTCGGCAGCTGCTGGATGTAGGGCCTCTGGCTGCTGTGGCGACAGAACGGGCGGCTGCTCGTGCTGCTGGGCCAACTCCGCATCCTGCACAGATGCCTTTGCAGCTGCTACCTTGGAGCGCTTAGGTCGTAAGGGCCACCGCAGTCGCCCGCGATGGCCAGGGCTGCTGGCATCACAGGCGGCAGTCTGTGAAGCTCTCAACGTGGCAGGTGAAGGATTGCAAGTGCCGGCCCGCTTTCCTGGCTGCCGAAAGGGTGTGCCTGTGCAGCACAGGGTTTGCAGACATAGTCATGCGGCTTGCGCCATCAGCAGCAAACATGATGTCAAGCTGCGCTGGCAAACCTCAGGACGGATCACGTTGAACACTGCTAGATTTCAATCACTCTGTTCAAATGCACGGCAGAGGCCTCTTCATGTCTTCAAGCTGGTGACAACGAGTTAAAACGGCAAAGCCTCACCAGAGATGACGCTGTTGCGAACCGATTCAAGCTTTGTGCTCTGCCGCGCATCACCATGAGTGAGGGATGCGTTTGGATCAAGGCATCTTCTGCATGTGCCGCTGACATGCATTACAGGCGGGGCTGTGACGGTGGTGATCGAAATAACACACTATCAAGTAGGGCTGTCAAAGCTACGGCACAAGCTGTAGCCGCCTGTCGGACGTCAGATATCGAGTGGAGGGTCATTTGTATGGTATGAGCGTGAGGACAACGGTAAAGCATTGCTGCACCCTGCAAGCCGAAAGGCAGCAGACTGAAAGGTGGCTTATGGCCTGTCCGAACCGAATTATTGGGGCTTATGAAGGGAACATCTAAATACAGTCCCGCACGCCCGCTTCCGACAATAACAGCCATTTTCAACGTTCGCAGGGCCACTGTGTTGACGTGTTCTCTAGGGTGGTTCACGTAGGTGCTCGTGCATTTGCACTGCTGCGCGCTTACATTGTACACATCTTCATACACTCAAGGCCTGGCTGTGACCTGTCTTGGTTGTCGATTCCCACTCAGCATGAGCGACAGAGCGACAGTACAGGAACTGGGACACATTTGACGGGGACCAGTTGTTGCTAGGCGCGTACCAACCCAGAACGCGTATCGTCACTAGGCGCCGGCGCCAGAGCATTGGCGTGTGCGTGCAGCTTGTCAGCGGGCACCATGGGCCGGGGCGCCGGTCGCAGGCCGTCCAGAAAGGACTTCACGCTGCTGCGCGACAATGCAAATCCGGATGACATCTTCGATGCCGAGCAGGCTGCAACACAACGGAAAGTTGGCACGCTGCATGGCATGGGCCGGCTGCTTGCACTTGCAAAAGATGAAACATGGGTGAGATGCTCTTCCACGGCAGTATGCTGTTCTGTTCCCTTCAGAACGAGCTTCGTACAGTGCGTTTTGCAGCAACTACCATCTGATGAGAGGCAGCTTCACCCCACCATGACGCAGGTCCTAGTACTGGCATCTGTGTTCCTCCTGCTGGGGTCACTGGCCAGTGTTGCAGTGCCCAAGCTGGCAGGCGAGCTGATTGACGACTGCATCAATCTCAGCAAGTTCAGCAGCAAGACAGCAGCAAAGCACCGGGTCGATGGTGAGACCTATGCTGGTTGGCCCATGCCGCTCACACTGCGCTGCAGCATCCTGTTGTGCATACCTGCGAGGATGGTGCGTACGCGATACTGACTCATCATCCCAACTTACTGCCTGCGCAGAGGTGCTGTACGAGATCCTGATTATTCTTTCGGTGGGCGGTCTGGCTTCTGGACTGCGGGCGTGGCTGTTCAACTGCGCTTCTGAACGAGTGATGGCGCGGCTCCGTTTTCGGCTGTTCAGCCATCTCATGGGCCAGGAGATGGGCTTCTTTGATCGTGTTCGGACTGGCGAGCTGATGAACCGTCTTTCAGAGGTATGCCTCGTGCTGCCAGTGGCAGCTGTCAGCGCAGATGCCCATCTTGCATTACGACCGTCACTCGCGTCAACTGCCATGCAGGACACCCGGCTCATGAAAGCCGCCGGCACCACCAGCATCTCTGTGGCGCTGCGCTCTTTCACCGTTGCCTGCCTCGGGCTGGTGAGTACGCTGGACACTTCGTCAGTGACTGCTTTGTGCTGTTGCCAATGAGCATGGAAGCCAGGTGACAGCTGCAGCATGTACATGTCAAGCCGCACACATCATCTGAAGTGTGCACACGTGCAGATTCTTATGTTCCACACATCGGCGATACTGACAGGCCTCACCTTAGCGGTGCTACCGCTGATGCTCCTTGCATTTCAGGTGCGCACCTCAAGCATGCTGATGGATCTGCTGTGACACTGCACTCATACTAGTGCAGTGTGCTCGATACTCACAGCGCCTGCATCTCACCTTGCGCATCTGTGGGCGCCGTACAGATCTATGCGAGGTTCAACAGGCGCTACACGTCGAACAGCCTCACAGCCAGCGCAGCAGCCTCTGTAGTTGCTGAGGAATGTTTCGGCAGCATCAGAACAGTGAGAGTCTTCATGTGCATAGTCCTGCATGGTCGTACGAGATGTTGCAGCCCACATGGCTGTGTGAGATGAGTGGCATGCTCATCTATATGCAATACTACCGCAGGTGCGCTCATTTGGCAAGGAGGCAGCAGCGTGTGACAGGTATCACAGTGCCGTGCTGCGCACACAGTCCTGGGGCTTGAAGAGCGCCGCCGCAGGGGGTCTCTTTACATCCTTCAACGGTTCAGTGACTCCAGGTCAGCTTTCCGTTATGTGTGTGCTGCTCTGCGTCAAGAAGAAGGATGTTCAGTGCTGTGGCGCTGAGCGAGAGCAGGGTATGCCTCAGATGGTTGCATTGGCTGAAGTCTGAATGCTGATTCTTGGCCGTGTGCAGCATCGCTGATGTGCGTGCTGTGGTTTGGCGCGCGGCAAGTCATCAATGGGCAGCTGACGCCAGGGCAGCTGTCGGCATTCGTTGTGTACAGCGTGTATGTGTCCGGCAATGTGGGTCAGCTTGCGGGCGTGTTCTCAAACCTTATGCAGGTAATCAGACATGCCATATCATTTATATCGACAAAGTGCGAGGGTTACTGTGTGGCTCAGAGCACCGGCTAACCTGCGTGTGTGGTCACATCCGTATTCTCGAACGGCCCATGTACCAGCATCATCACCCTGTCCAGCAAAAGTTCAACACGCCAGCATCGTTCCAGGCGGTAGGCGCCAGCGAGCGGGTGTTTGAGCTGCTGGACCGCCCGACGCATATGGCGCTGTGCCGTGGCGGCCGCAAGCCGACCGGCGCCCCGGAGGGCGGCCACCTGCAGCTGCTCAACGTCTGGTGCGCAGCACCTGCACGCATGTGAACATGGTTGCAGGCTGCTTGATGCAGCCAACAAAGCTGACGACCAGCATTCATTTGAGGTGCATCGGATCCAAGGGGTGACTGCTGCCATGCCTAAGTTAGGCTTGTCGAGCCCTGTCGTTCTGCTCCAGGTTCTCATACCCATCGCGCCCTGAGGTTGCGGTGCTGCGGGGCGTCACAATCGATTTGACACCTGGTACAAAGGCGGCCCTGGTTGGACCATCTGGAGGCGGCAAGGTGAGCTCAACTTGCTACTGAACATCATGGCAATGCACAGCTGCCAGGTGCAACAAGAGAAGATGTTTTCCGCCAACTACAGATGGTTGTTGACACTGCAGATGCATCGGTGTGAATCCACTACGTTGTTATTGCAGTGTTCTAAATATAATATGCCAATTTAATGGGATTGTGCTGTGCCCGCAGAGCACAGTGGTCAACCTGCTGCAGAACTTCTACGCGCCGCAGCGGGGCCAGGTGCTGCTGGACGGCACGCCCATTGATGCAATCGACCACGAGTATCTGCACTCCCAGATCAGCCTCGTCTCCCAAGAGCCGGTGCTGTTTGCAGGTGCGGACCTGGTATTCTGCGCTCAAAGTACATGTGATATCCATGCAAGTGGCCTTTTCTGAAATGGCCTTTGCTCTCCTGCCATAGCAGCGCTGCACTGCTAAGATTTGCTGCTGCACCCTGCAGACAGCATACGCTTCAACATCATGTTCGGTGTGCCGCCAGGGCAGGAAGTAACGCAGGAGCAGGTGTGCTGACAATGCCTGTGCCTAACTGCACTGAGCCACCTCCTTGTCTCGCCAGTGTAACGATGATCAGCCCCTCTGCATCTGCAGGTCGAGGAGGCAGCCAAGGTAGCAAACTGCCACAGCTTCATCACAGCGTTCCCTCAGGTCAGTGCACAACCTCCAGTTCATGTCAAACTGCCAGCATGGGCATGTCACTACTCTCGTCAACACGGCACGCGCAGTGTCACACTTGAGGTAAAACCTGGCATCCTGTAGGGGTACGACACAGCGGTAGGGGAGAGGGGCGTGCGCTTAAGCGGTGGCCAGAAGCAGCGCATCGCCATTGCGCGGGCACTGCTGTGTCAGCCGCGGGTGCTGCTGCTCGACGAGGTGTGACCCTGGCGCCACCAGGCAGTTTGTTTAACATGTGAGTGATCAGTGCCTTTGCCCACAGCTGCCCGCAGAGCGCATGGCATCTGGCACTGCTGCATGTTGCTGCCAACCGTTGTGCTGCTCTGTGGCCGCAGGCAACCAGCGCGCTGGATGCGGAGAGCGAGGGGCTCGTGCAGGAGGCCCTGGAGCGAGCGGCAGCCGGCCGCACCGTGCTTGTCATTGCGCACCGCCTGTCCACTGTGCAGGGCAGCGACCAGGTGGTTCGGCATTGCAGTCGTATCAGCCTTGCTGCGCTTGACGCAATTGGAGGAACTTGCATCCTGAGCAGCGTCTTGCTGGCAGGATCGTGATGCAAAGACTCACGACGCTTCCAGGCTTATTGAGATGCTTTCACCTGCTGTACACGTGCAGGTGCTGGTGGTGTCAGGTGGGGTGATCGCAGAGCAGGGCACTCATTCGGAGCTGCTGAATGCAGGTATGTTGCGCGTATCTTCGAGATTGCCATGCTGATTTTGCACACACTGCAGTACAGCAGTGGGACGTTGACACCCCGTTCAGCATGTGTATCGTCTGCTCAACCACGTGTGTGACACGAGCAGGCGGGATCTACCGCCAGCTGGTGCAGCGGCAGTTGCAGGGCGGGCTCTCGCTTACCAACCTGCCATCTGTTGCCGAGAATGGGCATGGGCGGCCCAAGGATGATGCCGCAGCGGCTGACGATTCTGCCCGATCAGACACGGACGACGAAACACTGTATGTACATTAGAGTGTGGCAGTGGCTCTGACCACTGTAGTTTTGCAAAGTTGATGTAATAGTTTGGTGGTATGTAACACAGCATCGTGTGGGGGTCTTGGTACATGACCATTATTGTTGGTGCACCTTTCTGCATTTCTGCACACTTATGGTGATCTGAAAGTCGACTTCCGATCCATCACCCATCACCTCAAAAGTAACATTGATGCAAATCAAGAACGTTCGCAGCAGTCGAGGGCATGGTCAGGATCTTGGACTTCGAAGTGCAAGATCCTGACCATGATACATACAAAAATCACGATCACCGTGAGGAGTAGACCTTGCGACGCTGGCTAGCTGCAATGTAGCATCAATGGTGCACAGCGACGATGAGTCGCTGCTCGTTGATGTCGACTTCTCGCCACCCGCAAGGTCCGTTGCACCATGACGCACATGATCCGTCACACCAGTCATCGTCACAAGCCTGTTCAGATTGCCCTGCATGCAGAAGACGCGGGTAGTGGAAGCACCGGAAGCTCTGATTAAAAAACCACGTGAGGTGCCGCGATCAACCTGGTACCTTGGTCCGAATGATTGAAGGCAGCGCCACGCTTTGAACGATGTGCCTCATGACATGCCACAGGGCAGTGGCGCAGGCAGATCCGGATGTCGTGGACCTCACTTCTGACTGCGAGGACGCAGCGAGACCATCGACAGCCCGACAGCCAGACGCGGGGGCACATGCAGCAGCGCAAGGCAGGAAGCGCGCCGCACAGCCGGCAGCGGATCCCGCTGATGGCCGGCACGCAAAGCGCTCAGCGCCGCTTCCCGCACGCTTACAGGACTCTCCTCTCAGGTTGGGCCGGTACAGATGCCGTCCTGGCAATACAGCCCAGCGCCATGTATCGCACATGAGCGTCTCCCGTTCTTGTGTTCTGCATTGCACCTTACTTGACATGCTGACCGGTCCTGTGTGCACATCAGACCGCCGGCCAGCCGGGACCGGCAGCAGCAGTCTGTGCAGCCGGCACAGGACCCAGAGGAGTTTCTGACAGTGGCAGAGCGCAAGCGGCGAAAAGCAGAGGAGGCGCGCTCTGCGAGAGCGGCCGAGAAGGCGCGAAAGGCACAGCACAAGGAGGCAGAAAAGGCCGAGAAGGCCCGCGCCAAGTGAGCTCAGTGGCCCTGAAGCTTGCCGCTGCCAGCGCTATTGGGAGAGCCTTGCGGTCCTCTATGCCTGGCGACGGGCATCACAGGAGTTCTCTGATATATCTTGTACTTTGGGGATGTGTGCGCAGGCAGCAAGCCAGGGAGGAGAAGGCAGCAGCCAAGAAGGCCGAGCAGGAGTCGAAGGCACATGCCAGGGAGGTCGTGCGCCAGCAGCGAGGTGCAACTTGAGCTCGTGCAAAGTTGTGGGAGATGTGAGGCAGAATTTTGAAGCGCTGCAATGGTTGTGCAATGAAACAGGGTGTACAGTGGCGAGGCCAGACGTGAAGTCAACTGCAGCCTAACTCGCAGGTCCTCATGCAGTTGTGCGCTCGTGCTTTGTGCAGGCAGGTTGGCTGACCGGGAGATCCAGGTGCTGCTCAGCACCGACATGGCGATGCTACCGGCTGGCCACCAGATGATGGAGCGCCTGCGGGTGCGTCACCATTTCAACCTCATTGGTGCCGCTGTATGTAGCTGTCGCTCAGGTGCTACCAGGTTGACGAGACTCTGCGCACAGTAGCATGAACTGTAGCATCCATGCCAGCTGCTGACGAACTACCAAGGCAGATAAACCAGGAGGGCCGAAACCTTCCCATCAGTGCCATGCAAGAAGCTCCTGGCTGCAATCATTCAATCTGCGAGCAGACTCGTCGTTGCACGAAGCAGGCAAAGCAATACGACTTCACCATCGCACCTGCCGCACTTGCACCACTGCCGATCGTGAGCTGGCGACGCCGGGATGCTGTGGGCAGCGCCGCCGCCGAAGCTGACGGTCAAACCCAGGTGACTGCCGCAATCACATGCTCAGACATCGAGCACAGTACACACTGGCGTATTTCCACAGCACACCCATTCGGTGTCGATGTTGGTGCCGGTTCATGGTCACATCGCTGTACTAATCAGCATCCTACTGCGCCGTGCAGGCCCTCGGGGAGGATGCGGACGAGGTGCCCTACCTGCTCATATACCTGAAGGTGCTGTGTTCGCCCTCTCCTGAGGCAGATTGTGGTATCAGCCATTGCTGCTTTGCCTGTCGCACGTTGACATAGTGCGTCAGCTCAAACCCTTGTGATGACCCAACACAGAGCCCAAGCACAGCCGTGATGCCAATGTGGCAAGGGCTTTGCTGCAAGCAGCAGACACAGTGCTGGCTGAGTGGCCAAGGCACAGCATTGATGAAGGGTTGTGCACCTCTGCAGGCGGATCAGTTTGTGGCGGAGGTGGAGCGCGGCGGCGTCAAGGCGCTGCTGCAGCGGGCCGCAGCGGCGCACCCCACCTGCACGCTGGCCCTGCTCATCGACGGCCTGCACCACTACCTGCAGCAGCGCGAGCGCAGCGAGTTCAGGTACCTCCAACTCCTGATGGATTTGCTGCACTCAGTGGTCAGGAGGCGCCATGGTTGCAATGGATGGCACATGGCTCATTTGGGGCTCATCACTGGTTGCAGTAGGGATGTGGCACCATCGGCAGCTGCTCTTCCTCACATGGACGTCATATGCAGGGCGGCGGGTGGCCCCGGTGCGGGCACCACCTTCAACTGCCGCCCGACGCAGCAGGCGGTCATGCAGCTGGTCACGCGCTACCCGGGCGTCCGCCACCGCGTCGTGCATGACGCTGCACAGGTGTTCTGGGCTGCAGGCCACTGATGTTGTCGCTGTCCGTACCCGCCGGCATTTGACGCTGTCCAGCGTGTCTGCCCTGCCTCAGGTGCACAGGACAGTGCCATCTGCAGATCCTGGTGTGGCAGGGCGTACCGCGACCTGCTGTTGTGCTGCTGCGCAGGCCGCTGAGCATGTGCAGATGCTGACGCGCGCCCTCGCCCACCAGCCCTACAAGTTTAGGGTACAGCCTGCTACATAACCATTACCGCCTGCTAACCTAATCGTACTATCGCTCGCTAATCCAACCATGCACCTGGATGGCACAGTGCGAGCTCCAATGCTGCACTGCTCCTGCATCGACTGGGGCCAATGCCAACCTCAGCCGTCAGCTCCCTGCACAGGAGATGTTTCTGGAGGTGCATGGCACGGCGGGTGACTCGACGGCGGCGCAGGCTTTGCTGGTGCGGCACCCGCTGCCACCAGAGCAGCTGCCGCTGTACAGGATACTGAACCACACGCCATCGATGGGCCCCGCTGCTGCGCACGTCTTGGCACAGCAACACGGCAATTTGGGCAGCCTCATGGCGACGTTCTTGGACCCCTCAAGGTGCGCGTCATGGTGACTTGTGTGAGCAGGGCCGCCATTGCCTACCTCACACCCGCTGTGCACCCTTGCTACGCAGCTTGCAACATGGTGCAGCATGGCTGATGGTGCTGACATGTGCATGATGCTGCTGCCTGCAGGGGCGATGGGCAGATTCTGAGGGAGGTTGCGGACCTCCAGAAGCCAACAGACAACCGGCGGCGCGTGGGGCCCGCCGCTGCAGAGAAGCTGCTGCGGGTGCTGACGGCAACAGACCCCGAGCTTGCAGTGGCAGCCTGACGTGCTGTTTGGGTTCGCTTGTTAGTGATTTGACACACAGCTAATCGATCTTACATGTACATGAACTGAGAAATGCTGCGCTGGCAGTCAAGTCGGACCCCAGTAAGAAGTTGTACTGCTGTCCCAAACTCGCCAGACAAAACGTCCACGCAACTCATATCCTCTGCTTGTCCAGAGTGCAGCGGACGACGATGCAGCTGAAAACTGCAGAGCATGGATACACTTCAGCCACTTCAAGGTGGTGCAAGTTGAGCAGGAGCAAGTGCAGGACCTCACAGCAGCCACGATACACAGCCAACCCTGCACAGCACACCTGAATGGATCAACAGAGCGCCCCTGTCCAGCTTCATAGTGGTGTGGAGGATCTTCAACAGCCCACTAGCCTGTGCTCAATTGCAGCACCATCTGAGCATGGCACCGGATCGTAGCATGCAAGGTCTGCAAACGGTACCCCGATGGCCTCAGGTCGGCAAGGCATGGGCCGCAGACCCACCTATTGACGTCTTTGTTGCTGCTCTTGTGCCGGTGTGGACGTTGATGGGTCAGGTTGCACCACGACTATCCGAGCATCTGCAGCCGGCGGCTTCGGCTTCATGGACCTACATCGTGTCAGTTGCACGACTTATGTCACACAGGTGCGCCTGAGGTGCAGCTGCTGTTGTAGGGTCGGACAGACTGTGTACATACACCACTTGGGGCCTGACCCACCTGCCGCTGTGTTCTGCTACGTACAATGCCATCTGGAAAACACCGAGAACGCCAACCGCCGCCACAGCGACCGCGCCGATGGCTGCAGGCAATCGGCGACAGATGTCCCAGCAGCAGAGCATGATCTCTAGCGGCAAGCCGGTCATCATGTGAACCAAACGGAGATCAGGGCCGTCGCACCTCCACTGCCCATCGCCAACGCCGATGCGAAGGCGCCTGGAGGATCGGGCGGCGGCTCCGATCCAGCTGATGGACCACCCTGTGGCCCTGCGCATACACATGTGTGGATCTTGGCACCTGAAGCCCCTCCAGCAGTGCAACATGCACCCGACCAAGGTGACACCAGACCCGCATGACCGCAGGGTAGTGGCTTCTTACCACTATCGGGTTGTGCCGGACCCGCAGCTAACATGCGGCGACCAGAAGCTGCAGCTGCGGCACGCTGTGCACCCACTAGCAGCAGGTCGTGTGCTGCGGCCGTACCAACGTGGCATCCGATGAGACGATACATGGTACGCTGCTGTATTCGACTGCTCGTAGCGAGCCTTCAGACTGGCTGTTAGAGGCCGCTGTATGTGCTGCAGCAGGGTGCAGACTGAGCCCTACCAGTTGAGCCTCGGTGTGTAGCCCAACGCTGATATGGAATTGCGCGCCTTGCAAGTCGTGCATCAACAGACATTGGACTCGCACTGTCTGACAGGCGTTTGCATGCGGGGCCTTGCAATTCCCAGTGCTGCCAAGCTGAGTGTCCCCGCACCCTGCTGGCGCGAAAGCCACTCAGTCGCGACGTCAAGTCTCGTCGCTGCAATGCAACCACGGAAGGTGCCGCAGATCAGACGTTTCATCCCGTCTGGAAGCCACGGACGGGTCCGACGTATATGCATGCTGTGATCGCGCCCGTGCGAGAGGATGTCCAGCTCCAAGAAAGTGAGTGGCAGCCTTCTGGATGCACCAGTACACGTCAATGCATTCTGTTCAGCTGCTGGCATGTTGCAGTTGATCTCCTTACGCGCTAGAAGCCGTTGTACGGACACACCTTGGCATATACCACATCTGCGGGATGCCTGCTCGACCGAGTAGATCAATCCTGCGCTCGAGAGTCATATCATCACCATCAGCAGGCAGGAATCTTATGCTCCCGTGAATATGACCTGACGCAGACCACGCCCTCTACCAGACCATCGAAGAAGCCGGCTGTGTCCGCCCCTGCGCCAAAGTTTGGCGCCTCAAGCACAGCCCCTACAACATTAAGTGCGCCGGGTGCAGCAGGTGCTGCGGCTTCAGAAAGTAAGACCACTCACAGGCTTGTCAGAGGAACAGCTGCGGCATCAGACGGCGTTGCTGGTGCTCACACGGGCAAAAGTGCAAAGGCAGCCTCTCTAGAAAGTGCAGCACAGCCAGCAACAACAAACCGCGTACTCACGAAGGCCGGGGCTGCCATTGCCAGCAGAACGCGGTCCCCAACTGGCACTGCAGCAGCAAGGCGGCCGTTATCAAGCAAGGCCGCCTCTGCAGCTGCGGAGCAGACAGATGCTACAGCACCGGAGACGCTTGCCAAAGGTGCATCGCCTGCTGCAGCGCCTCGCAAGTCCAATGCCTCAGCTGCCACCGCAAGCAGGGCGGCACCAGACAGGCCCGCAGCATCAGCAGAGGCAGCAGCAAGGCCGCCAGCTGCCCCTCGCCGCTCCAGCAGCACACGTCCGGCGGGGTCGCCAGCTCGGACTGCCTCGCCGTCACGTCCGCGTAGCAAGCCGAGCGAACCAAAGACGCCCACAGGCATGTCTGGCTTGTGCTCCACTGTCCCCTGCAATGCACAATGGTAGTACTGGTGTTTCACTGGCTGAACAGCTTTGTGGCGTGTTGACAAGTCCAGCATTTGCTTGTAACAGGTACAGCCGGCCGCAATCCGGCAGCGGCAAAGGCAGCCTCGGCGGATGCACCCAGGGGTGCCGAGCCGAAAGCGAATGTCATTGACAGGGATGCAGTGAAGGCCGTGGCGCCCCGCCGCTCCACAGTGGAAAGCGTGGGCACCACCCCTGAGGCGGCTCCACCGGCAGCACCACTATCACCAGACCCAGCAGCAGCAGCAGCAGCAGCGCCAGCAGCAGCAGCAGCGTCAGCGCCAGCAGCACCCACTAAGGTGCTGCTGTGCGGAGCCAGTTGGACTTCTCTTGCGGCTTGCAACACGGTCAACGACTACAGCACTGGCTCTGGTCTTGAGTGGCTGCAGTGTTGCTCGTTGCAGGTGGTGTGGCAGACGGTCAAGCCGCAGAACCAGGCAGCACTGAGCGCTGAGCAGCTTGACGAGGAAATCCCCAAAGACCTGGTGGGCTGCATTCAATGTCGACTTGCTGTCAGGGATTGCCTGCTTTCCTTTTGCCGATCCATCACAATAAGGATACCGAGAGTTGGACTTCACCTATGGTGTGGTCTGCGGGGTGCAGATGTGCAGCTCGCTATTGATAGAGTGAGTGAGTGAGGGACTGCGTGCAGGTGGGCAGCAATCCGGCGTGTATCCCGGACAACCATGTGCGGTGGAGCCACCAGGAGCAGCAGTGGAAGCGGGAGACTGCAGCTGACCCGGTATGCGTTCAGACTCAGGGGACCTCATCGCCAGACACAGTCTCATTTTGCCAAACATGCTGTGGCTGCAGCACATCCCTATGCGACAGGAGCCTCAAGTATGGACTCACCCCAACAATGCTCTGGTGGTCGATGTTGTGCACTAGGGAAAGCAGCAACCTGCGACTGTGTATGCTGCAGGTGCTGACGCACTTTGTCAGCCAGGGGCGCTTGCTGCACCAGTCGCAAGACACCGGGGAGCAGAAGACGAGACCAGCAGCCAAGGCAGTGTCGTCGGTACTGTTTGTTCTGCACCTGCAACTGACCGCTGCATGCTTCTGTTCAACCACCACTTGAGGGTTTGTCTACTGTAGCATGAGGCATTTGGTTTTGGCCAACAAATGACATGGATGCACATTGCTGCAGGCGGTCACAGCAACAGGGGAGCAGCCTGCACCAGACGCAACAGGGGAACAGGCTGCACTGGACACAACAGGAGCCACAGCTGCCGCGCCAACAAATGAGGCCACTGCGGCAGAAGCTCCAATTATATCGGATGCAGAACTGCTGGACCCATCATTCTCTATGGAGGAAGCGGTCAAGAAGGTGCGGCACTCATGCAGACTTATGCCAACAAGGAAATGCATGATGCACAATGTTTTGCCGGCATATTTGGCATGAAAAGCATTTAATCATCAGCAGCATAGTGCTGACAGAGTCAACAAGCAAACAACTTGCTCCACCAGTTGCGCCGTGTCGCATGCTGCTGAGCATGCTCTGCGACCGCAAGGTGTATGATTTGCTCCAGCAGCCAGTGTATGCACACGCATGCACCCACCGCGCAGGTGGCAGCGACATGGCAGCACCGGAAGCTGCGCAACTTCCTCAATTTTCAGGAGTGCAACTCACAGACGACGTGGTCACAGGGCCGGCAGCGGAACCGTGAAATGAACACTGAGCCACCCGTCACAAACTCCATTGCAGGTCAGGCTCTGTGCGCACACGCTTCTAGGAAGGAGCGCAAGGGCGCATATGCATAATGCCGACCAGTACAATTGTACTGAGCCTGCGCAGCATGCTCCCTGCTGCTTGTCCAGGTTCGTGCACCCAGGCAGACATATACGATGCTTATGTGGTGGACCTGGATGCCAAGCGGGCGGCTGCAGATGCAAAGGCAAAAGCAGGACGGGTGCGTGTGCATTCAGATTATGGCGGCTGTCTGGTGTGTGACGTCAGATGTGCATTTCAGCCAGAGGTTCCACAGCCTGAGAGGATTGCCATCAATCACATGCAATGTGACCTTGCCACAGCCAGTACGTCTGGGATATGCTTTGGTCATGACCGTACAGGAGGCCAAGCGGCGAGGCATCGAAAAGAAGGACGAGCCGCTCCCGGTGGCACCACCAGACCCGGTACATGATCACTGCAGCCAAAAGCGGCGTCCTTATTTCATGATTGCATCCAGCGTTTGAACTAGATCACCCACCGCAAATCGATCACCGATCTACATAAAAGTGCATTCGCTTTTATTTGCATGGTTGCGCCGTAACATGACTGGCTGTGCTCTGCAGGCAGCGGAAAGGCAGAAGCGACAGGCACATCAGATGAAGCATGCAGCGCACATGGTGGAGCGCATGATCAACCAGAATACGCAGGGTGCCGTGGTCATGGACATGCGGGTAGCGTTCCTCTTCGAACACTCGTCGTCGAGTTTATCTGTATGTGGTCGGCCCATTATCTGCCAGGCACTCTGCAATGACAGCAGCGCTGGCATCAGGCATCAGCGAACGCGTTGTCAACCCGTAATGTGACATGCAGTACTGGGACGACGAGTCGGATGCGCTGCGGCCAAAGGAGGGCACGCTGCTGCCACTGTTCCGATTTACCTTCCGCAAGGCCAAAAATAAAGCGGTACGCCTGCACACACAGCTGGTAGCTGGAAACCTGGCCCGCTCGATTATCATGGAGCCAGCAACTGTCATGCATGTACATGGCACATGGCAGCATGACAGTTATGGCCAGCGCAGGTGCAATGTTGCATAAATCATGTCAGGCTGAAATTGGTCAACCGACATGCACTTACAAGCAGGTCACGGCGGTGGTATGGCACCCACACCATGCGGACTATCTCGCGGCCGGTTATGGCTCGTTCGAATACATGTACCAGGGCGGCGGCGCCATTGCCTGCTTCAGCTTAAAGAACGCAACTGCACCAGAGCACCAGTTCTCGTTGGATTCGGGTGCGGTGATGTCCTAACTTGTGGCCACATGCTGACAGCGCAGCATATTTCTCTCTACCAGAAAGAATGCTTGCCTGCGTCACGGTTGTGCTGGCAACTGGTTGCAGCCCCGCACTGGTCTGGACACAAACGACGTGTTGGGTGCTAGTGTGTTGTGGCTGTGCATACAGGCGTTATGTGCCTGGACTTCCATCAAGAGCAGCCACATCTGCTGGCGGCTGGCTGCAGAGATGGCACTGTCTGCGTTTATGACCTACGCTCCCAGGTGCAGCTCACCCTGCTGCTTCTTAAGTACTGCGACCAGATCATCTGCATACTGCACGCACGAGCAGCACCTACCTCTCTGCAGAGCAGGCATGAGTAGGTGTGATCTGGCACCACATCAGATTCCTCGTGCCAATGCACCTCTGTGCATAGCTGTGACCTGACACTACATTCATTGTTGGTGAGCCACAGTCGAAGGAGCCACTGGCGCGCAGCAGCTACAGCAGCATGCGGCATGCAGATCCCGTGTGGAACGTTGTTTGGCGGCCACCAGACTTGCAAGTAAGTTCAGTAATTTCCGAGCTTGGCTCCTGGCATATCGATGTCGTGCTAAACATCATACTACATGTTGCGCTGGTGCCATTGCAGATTGCAGCCTGTTAATATCTCTGCAGCGGTGTGAGTGGGAAACCCAATGCCATGACGTGCAGGCTGTCATCAGCTTGGCGGCTGTGTCTACTGACGGCTACGTCACGCTGTGGATCCTGCACAAGGGCAAGCTTAAGCACCAGGTGCATGCCAGTGCCTGCTTGCCATGAGGCATGCAGGCAGAATTGATGCGGTGTGGGCTTGCGCTGTGACAAAGCCGTGAGGCTTAAACTGCACATAACCAGGAAGAATCAATTGCTGTGCATCAGCCGTTGACGCAGTTCTAGTCGCTCACAGGACCTCAAGCGCCTTGACGGTCTTGAGCACGTGAAGTGGGAGATCCCGATTCCGCTGCCGGAGAAGAGGGCCGACAGGCTGAAGGCTGAGGCCGCCAAGGCTTCGCCCAACGGCAACGCAAGTCGTGATGACACGGGCAGCAAGGCTGAGGATGTGGGACCTACAATAGAGGACATTCTTGCATTCCCAGATGACCCTGTGCCACTGAGCCCAGAGCTGGACAAACCTGTGGGCGGGTACAGCATGGACTTCAAGCCCCGGGGCCCCGACAGCAAGCCTGGCCAGGTGCAGATGTGCAGAACCCTCTACAAGAGTGAAGAGTGACCAGGCCTGCTGTGTATCTCTATGATGGGCGGGGAGCTGACAAGTCCCAGCCATCGGATGGTCCGCACCATATGGTGACCTTCGGTGACCTTTGATACGCTACTGATGCCATTGCAGGATATGTACCTGGTAGGCACGGACACCGGGGAGATAGTGAAGTGCAATACAGCCATCAGCAGTCACTACGCGGCGTCGTACAAGTGCGCTGCGTTTTGTGCTTGGCTATCTGCCTTGCTTGCAGCATGCATCTGCAAATGCCCATGCTGCTAGCAGCCAGCGACGGCACACACCTGCGATGCACCCTCAGCCAGGCGGGCTAAGACATGCCACATGAGTGCAGGAGCCACCACATGCCAGTGTACACCGTGCGGTGGAACTGCCTGCACACACGGACCTTCCTGTCTTGCGGCGCTGACGGGGAGCTGAAGGTCTGGGACGAGGACAAGACCAAGAGGGTGAGCCCTGGCACTTGACCTGCGTTTCTGTGGTTGCTGTATCCTGCACTGTCAGGGAACGCTTTCTGCAGTGTATCACTGCTGGCACCCCAGAGCATTGCACATGGTTCGTGCACGTCTTTCTGCATCACGGACGTATGTCCCCTGGTGCTCTCCACAAGGTGTTGTACTGGTGCAGCCGATCCTGGACTGGGACCTCGGCGTTGCAGTGGGCGACGTGGCATGGGCGCCTTACTCCTCCACCACCTTTGCTGCCGTGACCCTTGATGGCAAGGTGACCTGCACGATATACATTGCTGCAGAAGAAGTGCAAGCCACTCGACCCCAACAGTATCTTGCATAGTCAGCTGCAAAGCTGTTGATGGTGGCAAACACATGACAATTCGACATGCCAAAGAGGTTTGTTTTCCTAAACTTGGGAGCATCCCACCACGTGTGCTCCCGCATTGCAGGTGCATGTCTACGATGTGGACAAAAATATCATGGGGCCAATGTGTACACAGAAGATTGCGCGGAAGGCGAAGCTTACCAAGCTGGCGTTCAATCCACGCCACCCCATCATCGCAGTTGGCGAGGAGAAGTACGGGTTTTTCGCTACATTGGCTGCTCATGTCATTTGACGATTACATCGCAGCAACATGATCTTGGTCTGATCCAGGACCTGAGATGATGCCTGTGTATTTTTATGTTGCCCCTTCTGTGCTCAGCTTCATACACATGAGATGGCTATCTTCAATGCTTGGCTCAGGGGTGCCTGTGCCTGCTAACGCAACTTCAGCCTAGTCACCACAGACTGCAGATGAGGCTGACCATCTCGCGCATCCCTGCCACTCACTGTACATGTTCATCATGCAGGGGTGTCATCATGGTGCTGAAGCTGTCACCCAACTTGCGGCAGCTTGCAACGGGAAAGAAGCCTGAAGAAATCAGCACATCGGGCAAGAAGACTGCAGGCGGCGGCCTCAACATTGCGAAGGTGCATAGGACATGTGCCGCTGGCCTTGCTTGTCAGTCGTTGTGCTCCTCAGCTACAGGACCAACATGGATAACGGTGTCTTACCTGTGCCAGGCATCCCGTAGCAGGCTCAAGATATAAACCACACAATTTGCGTGTGGTCCAATACATGAACAACGGTGTCATGGGTGATTCCTCTCACAGATCTTGGGGCTGGACAAGCCTGCGGCACCGGCATCAGGTGGGGCTAATGGCGAAGTTGCGGCAAAGCTCAGCCAGGCAGAATTGGAGCACAACAAGATGGAGGCTGTCCTCAAGGACATAGAGAAGCGAGGCACCATCCGCTTCGACTAGCATGCTGGGGACATCCGACGACAGGATGTACTTGACGTCGATATGTGCGATCTCACAATCGTAGCTGTAGGTCGCAGCATCGTTCCCAGGTGCAAGACTAGAGAGAACTAATCGTACCATATATAGATTCTTCTGCATGTCCGGTGTGCACCGACCATTGCATGGTGACTTCGCCGCCAGCAGCAGCAGTCGTTGAGGCTGGCGGCAGCAGTGCAAAGGTTGCAATGCCATCTGGTTGAGTATGCTGTGGGTTGAAGGCTACAAACAGATACAAGCAACTTTGCCATCCCAATCTAGGCTCGCAGCATCGGCGGTCCACGGCGGCTGTCAGACAGATTATGACTACCAAGGATCTCCCGACCATTACCCCAGTCGACTGTTGTCTCAGATGGCGTGTTGACGGATCGCGCTGCGTCTCTGGTGACGATCACTCGCCTGTTCCCATACTTTGCTGGCAGTCAGGGGTGGAGAGCTGCCTCACTTGCTGCTGAAGACACCATGGCGGACAGCAAGGAGGCGACCGAGATCTTCGTGAATGCATGGTCTGCCTATCAAAAGCTTCTCAAGGTGCCACGATTTGCAGACACCAGTGTTGCCGGGCGCGTCCCGTTGTAGTTTCGCTGATCATCCCACGATGCATCAACGTATATAACATGGTTGTGTGCGCTGCAGAACGATTACTTGTCGCACTTGGTGCTCTACGGCGGCCTGACGGACGCTTTGAAGACCTTCAAGGACGGGCAGCGGTTCCAGCTGCTTGATCTGGGGTGCGGTGACGCACACTACATCGCGGATGCCCTGAAGCGCAGTGGGGCCGGCTGCCGGCTGCAGCAGTATACGGGCGTTGATCTGGCTGAAGACGCGCTCGAAGTACGAAGCATGATCGCAGATGCGCACGTCCGCTCTTGACTTTCGCCATCTGCTTTGGTGCATGTAAGCTACTGAGCTTGCACCGCATGATGCTATGCTCTATGTTTGGCTGACATTGCAGCTGGCACGGCAAAACATCACGGACGTGACGAACGGCAGCGACTGCAAGCTAGACATACAGAAGGCTAACATGCTGGAGTATGCTGCTGCTGCTGATGCTGAGCCGGCCTTCGATGCAGCATTGACATCATTTGCAGCACATCACCTGCGAACAGATGAGAAAGAGGTGCGGATAGCAGCGTGGTATGGTCGCTGCGGCTTCTCATGCGTGTGCATGACGACAACACAGCAAAGCATCGCACCCTGCCTCAGGCACAGAGGGGCACTTTGCTTATGGGGGAGCGTCATACATATGTGGACACATTCACACATGCAGGTGTTTCTTAGGGGTGTGGGCCGCCGCATGAGGCCTGGCGGTGTGTTCTTCGTCGTCGACTCCTTCAGACGACCTGGGGTGCGTGAGCACTCGCAAAATGTCATGTCTGGCAACCCTTGAGAACTGACACTGCAAGCCCTGCTTCAGATGCACCACGAAGTAGGAGGTGGCGGGATGTAGATCTGAACGTGTCGAAACTAAAACAGGAGAGCCTGCAGTCGTACATGGACCGCTTCTGTCAGTGGGCGAAGGATACTTGGACAGATCTTACGCCTGCTGAACTCCAGCACTTCGAAGACCACATGCGCGCGTACGACATCCAGGAGCCAGTGGATGTGTATCAGGTTAGCAAAAAAGCTGAGAGGATTTGGTTTTAGTATGAATTTGCAATAATTGAATGGCGACAGCGACAGCTGGACAGGTGCGATTTACCAGACCCATAACTAGGCTTGAAGGCGAGGCGCGGGCCTGGTGCACATAAAATTTCCCGGATTTTAAATCTAAATCTACCTAAATTTAAATGGAATCCGAATCCATACTTCCCCGTCTGGGGTTTGAGGGTCCCGGGGTCCTGGCGCTTTGCTGCTTAAACCCTACGGGCCCCCAAGTCTAGCTGATGTATACTGTTTTGAATACCTCCGGGTTTAATTCAAAGTTCTGAGGTATACAGCATTTCATAATTCAGGACCTAGCCACCCGAGCCGGCTTTGGGCAGGCGAACGAGATAGCGGGGGATGGCAACTTCATGAAGGTGCTAGCCTTCCAAAAAAAGGCAGTCGCTGCAGCGTGATGCAGTCTTGCTCGTACGCGTACTGCCATGCAGTAGGCCAAGTCATCAGACACTGAAGTGTATGAAATTGTAGCAATGCATCCCATTGCGGCAAGGGGGTTTGGTACCCGAATATTGTCCGAACTGCAAACACGGTTGTGTGACCGATTCCGCCCAACCTGTATTGTACACGGTCTTGCACGACAGACATGCAAAATCTGTAATCACTGTGAACCTCCGGCTGTCCAACTTCCAGGCCGCCCTTCAGATGGGGGCCTGGCATGGTGCATTCATAACCATCTGGTGTCACACAAATGCACATGTGTACAAGGTGTCTCTGCAGCAGCCTACGAACCAGCAACATGCTGACACGAGGGGTCCTCAATTTCTCCTTGGATATCTGCTGGAGGTAAGCTGTCGATGTCGTCCAACATTGCGTCGATCTTCTCCTCAAAGAAGGCCACAAAGTGATTGTAGCTGTGCGCAATGTCGTCAGTGCCTGAACATCAAACCAGCTCACTTTGTATCCCGGCATAGATTTGCGGCCAGTGCATGCCTGACAGAAACACAACCATCTGAAAGTTGGCGGGCACCCACCGCACATCTCCCTGATGGAGTGCATGGCCAGCTGCGGGGCGCCGACGTCAATGGTGCGGCAGCCTAGGCTGCTGGCGAGTATGGGCCCTGCATGAAGACATTCATGGTCGACGGATGCATGCAGTCCAAAAGCAAGGCTCACGGATGGAGGCGCAATTGGACCATGGCTCAACAACGCACCAATTGTGGAGCCGCACGCCATGTCGCTGCGCACAGCAAACTCCTGTGTAGGAATGTCACGCCTGCGTGCCACCTCCCTGCATACCAACGAGCAGCAGGGTCAGCTGCAAAGCTAGTCTCTGCCAGTAGAGGCACATGGCATGTGGCATGTTGCAGGCACATGCAACAAAGTAAGGACTCAAACGTAATGTAGACCTGAAGAGGGCTGCTGACACTGCATTCGTGGCGTAGCGCTGGTTCACATTGTGCTTCAGCACAAGCCCCTTGTGGAAGACCGGCGCCAGCACTGAATCGTGCCTGAATGTGAGCATGTACAAGCCTCGATCAAGAGGTCCAGGTGTCAAAGCCAGCAGGGTGTGTTGGGTGCATTCACCAACAGCTGGCCAGCCTGCTAGACAGCACAGGACTTGCACTGGCGGGTAGCTGTGGGCGGCATGGTTGCATCCCCTCACACAGCAGAGTGTCCTCAACAACGCGCACTTGTCGGCGTAGTTGGGGTGCAGGGCGTGCGCCATGTCGGCGGACACCAGGAAGCTGGACTGCAGCGCGCGCTGCAGAGCGCCCTCCTGCCCCTCCGCCAGCGCGGCCGTCACCCGGCTGATGGTGTCCATCATCACCGGGCCGCCCGCGCCTGCATTCCAAAACACGTCGTGAGGTGCAGCAGCTCAGGAGGCCTATTCGTGCCGAACTGGGAAACAAAGAAGTGTCCGAGTGTCATGCAAGGAACTGGCCCCGGGGTGGTTTAGACATTCACCCGCTGCAGACGCCGACCCGACCTCCTCATTGTCAAACAGGGCGACGCCACGCACCGCGCCCTCGCCCGCCAGGGCCTCGGCGCTGCCGCAGGTGTCAATCAGCGCGGCGAGCGAGCAGAAGCTCATGGCCAGGTTGTCCAGTCGCCCAACGAAAATGAATTCGTCCTGGATGCCTGCACTCAAGGAGCAGCCTTTGTCATTTGACAGCCACAGCCTCTGCTATGCATTGTAGACACCACTGCGTCATGAATACTGTGATGGCGAGGCATCTCGAACGCCAGATGTCGGTTGAGCAGAAGCTCACCGCCAATGGTGCCCGGCTGCACGTCGCACAGGTTGAGTTCAAAGTCGACGACGTCCTCGGGCTTGGTGCCCAGCTCGCGGGCCAGCAGCTGCAGCAAGACCGCATGGTGCTTTCCCTGCGGAGACGCAGACACAACATGTGAGATCATGCACATCGTTAACCGTCGCCCAGCCATGTGCACAACGAGTCCCTGTCACATAAGCATTTAGCCCCTACACCAGCACTACTTGAGTGACTGCACCTCTTCCGAAGGGCTCTCTGCTGTCTGTGCTGCGTCGTCCTTGCTGCCATTGGCGCCTGCAGCAGCGCCCTCAGGCTTTCCTGGCTTCTCAACACCCGCCTGCACTATCCAAGACGACTGTCAAGCCATCGGCGAGTGTCCCATGTCACACCAGAAAAACTGCGGGCTGATTCGGTGCAGAACCCAACCCAGCCTGACTGGGTGACATGCCTTGATGGCAGTTGCGAGGATGGGCGGCAGATGGGTCTGCTTGTTGGGCTTGAAGCCCTCTGTGAAGATGTCCCGGTTCAGGTGGATCGCCAGCATGGGGATGCGCATGATGGGCCGCTCCACCTTGACCTGCAATGAGGGCCACACAAGATTATCACAAGACAGAGGTGATGGCATGTGACGCACAAAGCGCGGTGCACCAGATGCTCCTGATGCACGCCCACGGGTGGACTGTGCAGGACCCCTCCGCTGGCACAGACGGCTTGTGCGCGGGTCAGGGCCTCAGAACCTGCGCTCGGGAGCACACTCGACGCACCAGGCGATGCTGCAGGCCGCCGTTTGCGGTGCGCACGAGGACGCGGCCGGCGACGGACAGGTCGCGGTCGAACCAGGTGTGCCACAGGCCGCCGCCGTACGGCTCCACATTCACCGACAGCCACGGCTTCGACTTGCTCAGCTTGGAGACCGGCTTCAGCTTCAGGCAAGGGCTGCGTGCAACTCAGCATGCTCGTGAGCCGGACACCCTTCATGCGCGGCAGCCTTTCAAGGTCGCTGCTTTGTACAGTCTGCAATCGAAACACCTGCTCTACCCCTTCAGAGGGATTTCCAGCTGTTCATCGCAGTTTGCCTCAGTTTCTGTACCAGCATACCTGTCGGTGTGGGCACCAATCAGATGAAAGCCGTTGCCCGGCTTGTACTTGGCGCCCACGGCAAAGGCCACAAGCGTTGACGCGTTTCGCGTAAAGTAATACCTTCCACCAGGCTTCAAAGTCCAGGCCGCACGCTCTGACAGGCGCTCAAACCCCGCAGCTGCTAAGCGTTTGCTGCCCTCCTCTGTGCATGAGGATACGAAAACTTGTTCAGTGTGTTGCCACTGGTCATCATTCCCGAAAATGCGACAAGGCGAACCTGCTGTTGGCAGCATGCGTATAAACACCAACAGGGTTGTCCAGTGTGCACATGTGATGGCCTGCTCGAGCAAGTAGCCGTGGGATGCGTGGCAAGCTCACCGACTGCATGAAATTGTGTCCACGAGTAGTTGATAAAATCCACAAGCTCCTGAGCAATCTGGGGTCGTGCACATTTGGGCGCCTTGCCGCCGCCGCTGCTGCTGCCATCGTGCGGCATGGCAACCGCCCTCAAAGAAAGTCTTGACCAGGTAGATGCTTCTTGTCTTGCCAAGCGTGCACGCTGCCCGATATGGTGCCGAAGGAAGGTGTTGCTCAATGGGTTGCCGCACCGGCCAATGCACAGAGAATGCGTGATGGCGTTGCGGGCAAGCAGCGCGGTCATCTAGCAGCACAGCTGCTGCACACACGCGCGGCTTGCGGAACACCTGGGTCAATTTGCGCGATCGGCTGATGAAGTGATGATGCGCCCCAGGGGAGCTGCACATGTGCAAGCTGTCAGCCATCAGGTGCTCACACAAGCGCTCAGCGCGCTGTTTTGTGCACATCTGCGACACATATGCCATTGGACGCTGCACACTGCTGATCACACAGCATGTGATGTGCGGCACACTGACGTAAGCCTTGAATCAACGGCTCAAGCCGAAATGTGATCGAGCGCTTGAGTTGAGTTGGAGGAGCTGCAATGCTAACGATCGGCAAGGTACATCCTTTGAGTATCAGCGGACCGTTGATCCGAAATCATGTGCCGCGCAAGCCAAGGACAATCTTGCATCAATCTGCGGCACTGGCGTGGCGACCCAGCGCCGATCACAGGCGGCATGCAAGCTTCTGTCGCGCGCAGTCCAACAGCGACAAGCAGCAAGAAGACGTGCTGCAGGTGGTGACACGCTTCGCCGCATCACACACTGTGCACATCCAGCGCTTGTGCATGTGCATGGCTGCATGCATATGCATATGGTGAACAGTGGTGCGCCGAATGCAGGCCTTGCAGCCGTCCAGACGCGCAGCAGCTGCGCAGGACTACAGAGAGCAGGTGCTGGCGCCGTAGCCCACAGCATGCGCTGAGCAAGGCATTGCCGTCTGTGTTGTGACACACAACTGCCGATCATGCGTCAGGCACATTACAGACACACACATACACTGCAGGGGGCAGCACTGGCAGAGGAGCTCACGGGGCTGCGTGGAGAGGTGGGCGACTTCAGCAACGCCATGGCACGACTGCAGCGGAAGCGCATCGAGGAGCGATCAGAGCTTTTGGAACTGCAATCAGCGCTTCAGGTTTGGGTGGCTGTGATTTCTCTTGATGTGTGAGTAACAGGAGGGCGGCAGCTCACTGCATGCTCTGTCCGACTCACTGATGGCAACGGGGGGTCTCGCCACCAAGGTCGGATTGCAACTCTAGCACACGTCTGCAGGAGGCATTAGCAGCCTTGGAAGACGCCCAGCAGTCGACCGAAACCACAGCAGCCATTCATGATCGCATGATGAAGCAGTCGGAGGTGTTGGAGCAGCTGCAGTCCCAGCTGGATGAAGCAAAGCAGCAGCAGGTGTGCACCCAAAACCTTGCCTGTCGTGAGTGAGATTTCGCACTTGCACTGCATTCGCATCATCGTTGCCGTGTACAGCTTTCTGAGGTACAGATGCTGAGCAGCACATTGTAGGTGACCATGCCATGCGAAATTGCACAGGCAGACGAGAGTGAGGAGGCAGCAGCTAGGTTTCTGGAGCTGTCGGCAGCGTTGGAGGAGGGAGAAGCTCAGCTGGCGGACAATGAGGCGCAGCTGCAGAGCCTGCGGGATATCAGGCAGCAGCTGCAGCACCAGGTGGGCACACGCTGTCGTTCATTGCTCCCTTCCCTCCCCTGTGTCAAGTGGCAAGATGCTGACAGCAGTGTCTGCAGCACCGTTGTTGCACATGACGAGTGGGTGATCCTATTGACTGCAGGAAGAGGCAGCGCAGTCGCAGCTTGCGGAGCTGAGGCGCGAGATGGCAGGAGCGCAGGAGGCACAGGCAGCGGCTGAGGCGCAGGTGCAGCAGTTGCAGCAGCGTATAGAGTCGCTCGAAGCCAGTGCTGGCGAGGCGGCAGCAGCGGCGCAGGCCGCACAAGCGGACATCAGCTCCGCCAGGGAAGCCGCATCCAGTGCAGAGGCTGAACTTGCAACCCTCCGGTCAGCAGCAGAGGAGGCACGCCGTTCAGCGGATGCCAAGGCCAGCGAGCTGTCAAATGCACAAAGCCAGCTGCAGGTTGGTGGTGTGATTAGGCTTGCGGCCAACAGCAGCATCAGTGATACTGTGATGTTGCTGCCTGCTGCACACCGTGCTTGATTGAGCCAGGCAGCGCTGCGCAAACTGCATGCAGGCTCCATCAAGATGCAAACTGGGCTGCAGGGATGCAGATATCAAGTTGAACATGGCTCACAAATGCATCAACCCCTCGGCTTGCCATCTGGGCTCCAGGAGCGAAGCTCGGCGCTGGCTGCGGCGGACAGCAAGGTTGCGGAGTTGGAAGTGCGTGCCGCAGAAGCTGAAGAAAATGCCACGCAGCTGGCAAAGGGCAATTCAGAGCTGGAGTCAACGCTGGCAGCCTTGCAGAAGACACTAGGCGCTGAGGACCCAAAGGTGTCCTCAAAGAGCTCATCATGCAGTATGCAGCAGCGATGCTCATCGAGTGCTGGCATAGGGAAACAGGCCATCAAGGGCCTGCAATTCTGTTAGCTTGATGCAGTTGTGTTTTCAGTATATATTTGGCGAGCAACCTTGATGGCGTTGTGCTGGCCGACGTGTCCTCAGGCAATGGAGGGCCAGCTGATCTCGGCGGTGCAGCGGCAGCAGCAGCTGGAGGGCCAGCTGTCGGATGCGCAGTCGCAGCTTGCCGGGTTTCAGCACCAGCAGCAGGAGGCGCAGGATGCCGCAGAGCAGCTGAGAACCCAGCTAGCCGATGCGTCCAGAGCCCATGACGAGGCATCAGGGGAGCTAGCAGCTGCCCGGCAGCAGGTAAGCGTGCAGGAAAACAAACACGCAGAATCCCTCCCAAGCACTGGCCATCTGCAGCAGCGTGTATACATGTGGACAGGCGCCGCATGTGCACGGTGGCCACTGCTGCCAGTAGTGTGCCTGCGGCTGCAGGTGGCTGTGGCAGAGCAGCAGCTCGAACAGGAAAGACAGGCAGTGCAGCGGCTGGACGGCACCGCGGCTCAGCTGCAGCAGGAACTGGACGCACAGCAAAAGAAGCTTGAAGAGCAAGGTCAGTGCTGTACTTGGCAGCCTTGAGAGACCGTACACTGACATCATGTAGGGACGCGGGCATGCGACATGGCCCTGCATGACTAGGAGCCAACGACAGTCTCCTCTGTGTCAACCTGACAAAACTCTGCCTGACAAGTTTGCAACAATGTAGAGTTGGGACATTACCGCCACAGGCCAGAATGCCGAGCAGGAGCTGAAGCGAGCAAGCGCAGAGGCCGAGGCAGCGCTGCATTCCGCACGTGAGGAGGCAGCCCAGGCGCAGCAGCGTGCGCAGCAGATGGAAGGAGAGCTGGCAGAGTTGCAACTGTCATATAAAAGCCTACAGAAGGTGCGGCGCCGCCTGCTGGCCCAAGCATGGCTGTATTATCACACCAGAGAAAGCAGTATTAATGCAGGTTAGAGACATTGCCCCAGCGTGTGCAGCCGCACTGCTGCGGGCTGCGTTGGGCTGTTGCGTTACCCGTTCAGCTGTTACAATTGCAGGCGATGGAGGATGCCAAGGCGACAGCCGACGAGCAGCAGCGCTCGCAGTCAGTGGACGCTGAGGCGAGGCAGCAGCTGCAACTCACATTGGAAGACCGCTGTGCTGCCCTTGACGCAGCACAGCAGGTGAGCACGCCTGCCTGCCCACTTGCTGTTTGGGTGTGTTGCAAGTCGAGCCGTACCCGCAGATGCAGCCGTCGTAGCAAGTTCTGACGGTCAGAAACTTGACGATTTTATCGACATGCTGCCGTCCTTATCAACAGGAGACTGACCGTCTGACAGCAGAGCTGGATGCTGCTGCTGCAAAGGTGCAGCAGGCAGAGACCCATGCTGCAGATCTGCAGACACAGCTACAGGTGAGGCTGGACGACCAGAGAGTGATCCAGCGCACCTCGGCAGTCTAACTGGCACCTGCACAGCTGATCAAGGTTGCCATGCAGAGCGCGTCACGAGGCATGGCTTAGTGTGGGTTTGCTCTCTGTCCTTATGTCCATCTGCTCATGCAGGAGTTGCAGACTGCCAGGGAGGCTGCCGACGAGACTGTGTCGCGCTTGGAAGCCAAGCTTGACAGCGCGGAGGCAGCCCGCGATGCAGCTTCTGCCGAGTTACAGGTGCGGCAAGAATGTCGCAGGGAGCTGCAAGTATTGCTGGACAGCTTTCATCCACCTCTGCCTGCAATGCACCTTGGAGAACTTTGCTGCAGCTCCTACTCAATCCTGTGGGATTGCAGCGAGGACATGGCCCACACACCAGTTCATTCTGTGAGCGATATGTACAGGAGCTCAAGAAGGCGGTGGAAGTTGCAGAGACGCTGTCATCTGAAGTTGAGCGCCTGGAGGCTGAGCTGCACAATGCCAGCATTGCAGCTGACTCCCAGGTGGGTCCACTCTTGCAGCTGCCTGCTGCCTCGATAGCTTGCGCTTGCACTCAAGCTCTCACCACCACGTATCCTGAGGACAATGATACTGCTACACAGGTCCCTCTCCTCTGCATAATCAAATGACAGCTCCAACAACCTTGGCAAACGATAGCGTCCCTGGTGCACTTCAGGGCCAGAGTTCCGCCCAGGAACTGGCGGCGCTGCAGCAGCAGCTCGACGAGGCACGGAAGGGGGCAGAGGACCAGCAGCGGCAGGTTGAGTCGCTGCAGGGCCGGGCGGCGGAGCTGGATGCCGCAGTAAGCGAAGCGCGGTCATCCGCAGATGATGCCCGCAAGGAGCTGGATGCCGTCAGGAAGCAGGTAGGAGGACCTAGAGCTAGCAGACTGCAAAGACCAGTGCGACCCGAGGTGACAGCCTGCTGTCTTGCTGCATCGACTGTCAAGGTCGTTCGCTGGGACTGGTACGGCAGCAACGCCAGCTGAGGTGGACTGCAGGCTGAGGAGGACGCGCAGTCAGCGCGGGACCTGCTGGACCGCGCCGAAGCTGCTGCAGGGACGCTCACACAGAAGGCAAGGACGCAGCAGAGCTTGCGACCTGCAGAGTCATCATCCTATATCACTTGCTCAACACCAAAGCAAGCATTCCTGCATTGGTGCTCCCCCCTTGCATGTAGATGGAGCAGTTCAGAGAGGAGTCGAGGGCGGAGGAGCAGAGGCGCGCAGCGGCTGTGGCGGCGCGTGAGGAGGCGGAGCAGCGGGTGGCCGAGCTGGAGGCCGCAGTGTCGGCCAAGGCCGCGGCCCTGCACGCTGCCGAGCAGGAGTCCGATGCCAAGGCCGCAGCCGCTGCTGAGTCGGTGCGGACGCTTGCACGCCAGATCCGCTGCCTCCTGGGTATCCTGCGGTCCACGGCTGTGCTAATGCGTACATACGCTGCCCGCCTGACGCAACATCGCGAATGCTGATGCGGTGTGCGGTCGGCGATCTGTGCAGGCCGTGGCGGAGGTGCGAGAGCAGGCCAGCCAAGCAGAGGCGTTGGCAGGACGCACGGGCAGCGGAAGGGCAGGAGCCGAGAGCGATGGGGAGGGGACCGACCTGCAGGTGCTCGGGGCAGGTGTACCGCCGCCAGGAAAACTGCCTTGGCTTATCATTTGGCAGCGCTGATAGCTGAATAGATGGCTCAACAGATGTTTGTGCAGTTGGTATGATGTATGCCTGTTGTGAATGGCCGGCCAAGTCTGTTTGTCTAGCTGTAGACCGCTACTTGTGCTGTGTTGCAACAGGAGATGCTGGAGCAGGAGAGCCTGATCGCCAGCGAGGCACTGGACAGGGCCGAGTTGGCCGAAGCCGAGCTGCTGCAGCTGCGCAACCAGTTGGTGGGCCATAGGGCTCTACAAATGTTGCGGTCAATATTGCAGGGTGTGCGCCAGTGCTGGCACAGTCTGCAAGATGAAGTTGCACGACCCTCTCCACAGGGCTTGCATTCACTTATTGTGCCGCAGGCCGCTGCTGAGGCGACCGCTCAGGAGGAGAAGCAGCAGAAGGACGCCAGCAGCGAACAGTACAATGTCAAGGTGCTCAGCAGTGTGCCGAATCAGAGCAGGCCTGCCGGTGACGACAGTGCACGGAAGTACTGTCAGCGCACACAGGCTGACAGGGGCTATGGTGCCATGCAGGTGCTTGAGGAGCTTGCGGATGCCCAGGCAGCCGCAGCGTCCTCGATGTCGGAGCTGGCCGAGCTGCGGCGACAGAATAAGGACCTTCAGAAGCAGGTGCGTCATTGGGCTCCCTCACTTCGGTTTATATTGGACATGGGTGTCAGGGACAGAGGACCTACATGGTGCTTCCGCTGTGCCATCGCTACACGGAAAAGTGCAGCTTTGGTCCACACTATGCGCCCGACCACACACTGCATCATGTTGAGGCCTGTAGTGTACACACTGCAGCTGCATCAGCAGCAGGCAGAGGCACCCGCAGCTGCGACGCCGCCTGAGGGCAGCAAGAGCGGCAGCAGCGGCGGCGGCTGGTTTGGCAGTGACAACTCGCTGCGGCAAGAGCTCACGACCTTGAAAGATGAGAACAAAAAGCTTGCTGAGCTGGCAGCCCGCCGCGGCCAGGTGATCGTTCTACATAACTGCGAATAGGATGCTGCTCCCTAGCTTGAAGGCATAGTGAAGGCACATGGTGCTGGTGTGCAAGAAAGATGCACCCAGGCAGCCTCGTGCTGGCAGTGCCCGCACCACCGCGCTGCACCAGCTCATGCTTGGTGCTGCCCTGCCACAGGTACTGGCACAATCGAAGGAGTTCATTGCAAAGTACCTCGAGCGCAGTGCGGCCGCGATGGCTGTGGCAAGCAACGGCGCAGAGGAGGAAGCTTCAGCGCCGTTGCAGCAGTAGTGGGGGGGTGAAGCAGGGGTCAGGGGCGTCAACGAGCTATGACTGCAGCGTTGCTGGCCTATAACAAGCGTACACAGGCGATGTGCTGGCAGACCTAGCAGTTGGTTGCGGGGAGAGCATCAGATAGCAAGTCTGTAGTTATGCAACAACAGACGGTCATCAGCACCAGATTTAGCCTCGGACGTCCGCCTCTGTGACAGCTTGAAGGCAGCTGGAGTTGGAGGCACAACTGTTGAGACATGCCGTCGAATGGACGGACCAGGGCGCCAGGCAGTAGGCGGCATGCACTGAGCTGCATGACTGGATGATATCACCTCGCCTACCAGTCGGACCTGCTGCAAAACCCTGGGCTGGGCGGTCTGTCTGGCCCGTGCGACATCCTCTTATGCCGTTCAGATTATTCGACGGGAGCATTCCCTCGACAACACCACATCCACTGCATCTACTTGCACCTCCACACCTGGTGTTGCAGTGCGGAGCTCCTTGCCATCGACCACCTGCGCACAATCTTCCACAGCGTCCCGTGGCCAACAGCACCAAGCACCAGGCGGTCAGCCAGCCTCGGAAGCACCCTTTCAACTACGCACGAGCAGTTCCTGCGTTGTGACTCGCGGAGCTGAACAGTCTCAAGCTTGTGGCATCGTCCAAGGTGTGTCCGCTCGTCCGCCGCTAATTCCGCCGCACTCAAGTCGGGTCCAGCCCACAGCTAATCTCTTGCCCTCTCCACAGCAGGCGGCGACCTGCTGCAAGCACGTTCGAGACATATGCAAATAAATTTATCAGCCTGCGCTCAAATCGCCTTGCATAGCCGCGTGCAATCTGACCGACAATCCGATTGTCGGGTCAAATGCATGAACGTGGGTGCTGGTCGAACGGCACCTTGGGACCGTTCAGGGCTGCTGCTGCATCGTGTGGCTTGATTCTACCGTTGACTGTCACTGTCGCAAATGCTCGCCCTGCCTGCCGACAGGTCCACATAAGATGCCAGCCGTGGCTGTCACCCTGCTGGTGTGGGTTGCCACTGCCTTTTGCTGGTGCAGCATTGACACAGCACAGGCACTTACGCCCGTCACCGACTGGGAGTCCGGCTTCGCCACGTACGCGTGTTCCTCTTGCATGCACTTCCTCCGGTGGCACCCTGACTCGCACGTGCACCTGCTGGGACCGACCGATCCCAATGTGGGTGCTGCTGTCCTACAGGTTCTACGGTGGGCCTTGATTACTGGCACACGAACGAAAGAGCTGTATGCAGACCTACCAGTCTGTGAACTGTGCATGATCTTCACTTGGTACCTTGCGCCATTGAACTTCCTGGATCTGAAGGACTACAGCACGATTTGTCCACATGGGGAGGACCTGACAAGGTCGTGATGCATGCCTGCAGGCGGTCAGCCAGACGGTACTCGCGTCTGTATGCTGCTGCAGTCATTGCTGCATGTTGCCCGCTCGCAGTATCAGACATTATTATGCTGCCATGTCCACTTGCAGACTTCAAGCGACACCGTGACGTTCATTGGTGACGCAGGCCTCAGCCCATATCAGCCATCATATGGCACCTCCGTTGGCAGCTGCGGCTTTGGGCTGCTGGCGCGCAACCAGTACCCCTTCTGGGCGGTTGGCGCGCTGGCCACCTCCAACCACTACTTCCTGAACGAGCCGCAGCAAGCGTGCGGCGAGTGCTTCGAGGTGCGCTGCAAACGCAGCCGATTGTCTGCGCCCAGCATCCTTCCTTCTTCGTCTGCGTGCCAACATATTGGTCGTGAGGGTTGCGGAGCCCCTGTTGGCCATACAGCGCAGCGTGCAGCAGTGCGGCTGCTGGCGGATATGATCCCTTGCATGTAGACCGTGCTTGAGCGCCTTTGTTCACCTTTGAAACAGGTGCAGTGCCTTGAGAATGGTCCTCTGGGCAACAAGCCGGGTGGGTTCATTCAAGAGTGCATGGAAGCGGCTGCATCGATGTAGGCTGTTTTTATGCTAGAGATCACACATTTCTCCCTGACGTTGTAGCTATGTATGTGCTCAGGGTCCTGCCAGTCAGATCCGTCCAAGCGCAGCACTGTATTTCAGGTCTTGTCAACCACCTGCCCGCCACATAGCAAGATCGCTGGACAGCCCTGCTGCCGTGCCTCATTTCTGTCGCTGACAAATGCATCACCTGGTGTACACAGTACTGGGGCATCATCTTCTTCCATGCTGCGTGATGTGTGCTACCCGTCGTGTGCAGATCACAGACAAGTGCCCCGAGTGCGGACCCAACCATATTGATCTGCAGGCGCTTCTGTGGGAAAAGGTGCAAGTCTGCCGTGGTTCATGTGCAGTCTTTTGCGGACTGCGCGCTTGTAGAGCTGCACATTGGGTGGCACATGTCAGCCATCATACGTCAGTAGATGACGACACGGAAATGGTGGTTGCAGATAGCAATGCCGTCTCCAGGTATGAAGATCTTCGCAGATGACAGAACTCAACAGTTTGTGAGGGTGTGATCCGTCCGCTCTAGACTTCTCGACCACAAGCCAGCAGTTGCAGATGCGTCTGAACTCTCATCCAAACAGGCTGATTGTTGTAAGTTGTGTTTCCGCAGCGGGTGGGCGCATCAATGTGCAGTATCGCCGAGTGGAGTGTGTGCCACCCACAGGTAACATTCGCCACACATGCTTCTGATCACACGACTCTGCCTGCTGAAAGGAACATGGGAATGTCTTCGGAGTGACTCACCATGTGCAGTACTTTTTCTTCTAAATCTGCTGTGAGGCATGTGGCTGTTGCAGACCTGATTGTGCTGGTCAGCAATAACATTGGCGGCAGCGCCAATGGTGGGACCACAGGCAACTGGATCAAGCTGCAAATCACGGTGAGAAGTGAAGTAGGGCATGTGGGAGGCCGTCGCCTTGTGCGTGCCCCAAAGTACAACCGCTGAATGCCAGGCTGGAAAGCAGTGAATCGATGCTCGAGTAGACTGCCTGGGCATGCTTCCAGTTGAAAACTCCTGGTTTTGTGGCTGCGCCCGGGACTGCAGAGCGCCGGAGGCCCTGCAAATGTAAAGCTGGTCGAGCTGAAGAGCAGCTCTGGCGGGAGCTGGACATCAATGAATAACCGTGCGCTTCTGCTGGATTCCGTTGCATTGATCCAACTATTCCAGTACAGCAGCCTCGCGTATGCTGAGAAGCCTCCTGCAGCCATCCGTGCAACATGCCAGCCAATCAGCACTGCAGTCACTGTAGTGTTCTTGTGAGCTGGCATAGTTTATGGGGCTACATGGGAGATTCCTCAGAGCCCGTACCCGCCTCCAATCGATGTTCGTATCACCAATGGCAACGGCGACACAGTGAGTGCATCAATAGTGCTTGCCCTGGCCGAAGTGGTTGGCCTTATGCATAATCATTCTGATGCATTGTGCAGTATACCCGCCAGCTGCCATTGTTACTCTATGTCATGGAGCGTGTAAGCAAATCACCCCAGACGTGCGATGTGTCATGATTGCAGGTTCTCGCAAGCAAAGCAATCAGAAGCAGCGGGGAGACTGGACAATTGCCCACTACCGTGCAGTTCACCATTGCAGGCATGCTCGCCTCCTTGTTATGAACTGCTCACTAATGATCCTAGGAGGATGGCACAGCATTGCTGCAGACGTGGCCAACCTGTCCTTGATATGCTTGGGTTGGTTGATCATGCATGCTGCCTGAGATCATGGAAAAAGCGAGCATTGTGTCTTCTGCACAGATCCGTCGGACATCCAACCATCGGTGCGCACTTACAGTCTGACAACCTGCAGACTACCGACGTGCAGAGCCATTACAGCTTCCATCACAGAACCTGCTTTGTTAATCTTTTGCTAACAACACCAGCAAAGGTCTTGGCTTGCGTGTCCGTCGACCACGCCAAACTGATATGACAGCCGAGCCTCGACATGCAGGGCAACGTGCTGTCCGCAGCCGACGCCAACACCCCGGTGTCATCGGCCAATGGGACTGCAGGCGAGCAGGTGTGTGGTGTCGTGAACTAATGTGCACACTGCCAGCTAGCTGGCGATGTGCATCTGTAGCTTCATGGCAGAGTGTGGCTTAGGCACTCGTCTGACATGCAGCTGGTAAGTGACCCCAGATGCAGAGTGATGATGTGGAATTCCTGCTCAGCAAAGCATATGGCTTAGCAGCGCATGTGGCGGCCTGGAGCATAGGTGCAAGCATTCAGCGGGCCGCCTGACTCTGCGGCGCCTCCCTCTAGCAACAGCAGCGGCACACCGCGCAGCAGCCCATCACCCTCCCCAAGCCCCTCGCCGTCGCCGCCCGACTCTCCAAGCCCATCCCCGTCCCCAAGTCCATCTCCATCTCCGTCCTCATCTCCAAGCCCATCCCCGTCCCCAAGTCCCTCCCCATCTCCCAACCCATCTCCGTCTCCTTCACCTGCTCAGGTACAGTGCAACTGCTTTGCTCCAGGGTGCAACCTTGTTGTTGCAGTGTCTCTCTGTTGGCTCTTTCTCATCCTCACATATGGCTCTGCAGGCGAACCAGTCGGCTCCAGCATCCTCTTATGGCTCAGCCCCCAGCGGCTGCAGCTGCGCTGATGTGACGCCCAACAGCGGCTTCTCGTGCTCCCAGGCGGTGGGTCGGTCCTGAAAGTGTCAGCAACTGCATACACTTCGGTTGCATGTGCGCCCTCCTCATACCCTTGACTGTGCACACGCTCTTGCAACGACCCTGTGTGCCGGTAGACACCGTTTGTATTTGTATCCTTGTGTGCACAGAAATCGCAAGGCAAGTGCACTCAGTGGTGGCTGCGCGCCGGCTTCTTCTGCCAGCAGGTGCTTGCCCACACATTTGTGCTTGCCAGCACTCTTGCTCACTGCATGATATGGTATTCTCGCCAGGTGTAGGCAAAGCATTGGGTTCGGCAGCATCAAAACCAGGACTGATGGATGCTGGTCCTGGGGCATGTATGCAGACTTGTGGCAACTGCGGTGACGGCTGCGCGGGGCAGGTCACTGCTGACAGCGCTGCGGTCGATGGAGGCATGCCATACGCCCATCCTGACCAGGTAAGCCTGGCGTGAAAAACGTCCGCAGTTGGTAGTATCTGTAAGCGAGATATGATGCATCACGTCACAACTGCGATCGAATGAAATGACATGCACATTTATGTAATTATCTGGACAAAGACACGAAACATGTGCCACTTCTGAACACAGGTTGCCGGTGCAGCAGCGACCTATGCCAATGCAAAGCATCCTGAACCCAAGCGCGCTGGACGCCGCCTGTCCGCCTGGGCCTATCGTTAAAGGGTCATGCAGGCGGAGCGGCAATTTGTCAAGTAGCGTGAAACGGTGTGTCGCCTAACCTACTCACTTCTGCCTTTGCTGACCATGGTTTGCGGTGTGGAACAGACCTTCTGATTCTTGCAAGCAACACCTGCTTCACTTGACGTTCTACATCATATTGCAGGCCTCTCACCAGCAGTTGGCTTACCAACTGCCAGCCTCCCGCCGCTAGCTGTGGCTAAGTCCATTGCTGGTGCTTGGTAGTGTCCATTGCTTGGGTACTGTCGAAAAATGTGTGGATAGGTGTTGATGTCTGCCGTTGTGGAGTGATGCGGCAGAGCAACGTTTGCCTGCGTGGCATGAGCGCTGCATGCCGATCCATCCAAACAGCGCATTGGAGCTGCCTTGTACTGATCGTGTTAAGTTGCGTGTGGGCAGATACAGCACTGCTGCATTAGTTGACCTGGAAAACCACCTTCAGCTTACATACGTTTATTGTTATAATCAGGACGTTGTCGAGGGCTGTGTCTCTTGTGGGTGTTTCTGGCTTTGAACCTACGTACAATTTGTGCAGTTTGTTCCACCCTGACTACTGTAAGTGCTGCAAAACACTGAAATGGGCAAGGTCACCTCTTGACAGTTGATTATCGGTCCGATAATATCGGACATGAAGAACGTAGCATGTGGCGTGTGATGCACTCAGCTGCAGGTAGCTGTAGCCATCAGCATGGCTGCTATCCGAAAGGTTTTCTGTGATGCAATGCACCGCCAACAATATGCAAGCAGTTTAACACCTGTTCATGTATATACATAATGCTGCTCACAGACTCGGCCGCATCCTCTATGAGAAAAGCAAACACTGCTGCTGCTCCCGGTGCTGGAATGGTGTGTTAACCTTCCAGCTACCTTGTGCTGCCTGTCCAGCACTTCTGTGATCACAACTCTGCCGAGTCCTTCGACATGTGCACACGCCGCCAGGCCAAGTCTAATGGCTTCTCCCACTTTGACTCCTTCGTCTTCTGCAGGCATCGAGAAGTCCAGCTGTCAGCAGCCGCACATTCTCATGCAGACCCAATGAGTTGGCGTGCAAGCTTGATCTCCCAGCTGCTCTGATGCACTGCACTGCCCCGTACAAGCTCGATGGTGGCTGCGCAGTCGTCATACTCGCCTGATTGTAGTAGAAGGGCCGCTGGTGCTCCTCCGACCAGTTCTCGACCCAGCTGTACCTGTGCGCCTGTAGTTACACACGGAAAGAATGTTGCGACAACAGCCTGGTACCTGTAGTTACACACGGAAAGAATGTTGCGACAACAGCCTGGTACAGCTGGTAACAAATCACAAGTGCTCTCAGTACGAGACACATTGCTCACGTTGGGATCATAGCCAAGGCGGTCCCCATTGGGCGTCAGCCAGTATCGGTTTGCCTGTTCATCTTCGAACGGCACGTCTGCAGCAGCAACGATTGCAACTTTGAGCTCACAGGGTATCGCATCGCAGCACACAGGCATGCAGCAAATGGTCGAACATTTTGAGGCATGTCTACATTGCTTCAGTTGATGCTGATTGCGGCCCACCTCCTGGGTCCTCCCATTGCGTCTCCCCCGTAATCTCCTGATAAGTGACACAGACGCTGAGTTGATTGAAGGTGCACATTGTGCAGGTGCTTGTGCAATGCACACATATACGGCGTGAGCTCGAAAGTCCATGGAGCACCGCTCACATTCCAGAAGTACCACCTGCATTTTACGGATACCACAGGTATTGACACAGTCTCTTGTGCTGCAGGCTCGTGTTGATGACTTGCCCAATGTTGCTAGCTGTTCAAATGCAAGCATGCTTGTCCGACACCATGCTCATTTCACGCACTCTTGGTTGGGCTGATTCCCTCTATGTTCCGGCTGCTGCGCTTCTGATCTACAGGCTGGGATGGCGAGCAGTGCTGCGAGCGCAATGATCTGACAGCATAAGAGCCTTCGTCGGTGTGGATGCCCCATCCAATGTAGCACTCTTGCCTTCACATCTGACGCTCGCACGCCCTGCCGCACCAGCTAGCGGCAAGCATCACACAGACTGCACATCGGAGTGCAAAAGCGCTGCCAATGTATTTTGCAGCACCAGATCAGTGCACACGAAGGAAAGGCCGGTTTGATGGGGCCCTCCAAACGGAGCGCCTTCTGACAATTTGATTGGAGAGCGAACCTACCTACATCGATGCATGGTGCACAGCATGCAGCATCTGCTTGTTTCCCAACTGCTCTGCAGCTAGCTGCTGTAACATTGCGGTTTCACACCTCCGCTGCTGTGGCGGCCTGTGTTCATGCGACATACCAAATCGCATCTGCATGCTAGCTTGCGGATGCGCATGAGACACTGCAGTCCAGCCTCGCTGGACCACCATAGGTACTGCTGCATTATGACCCAGGCCAGGGGACAATGCATACATTTATAACCATGCGGCGACGACGGTAGCATGTGTCCCTCGAATGGACTGCCGGCTGCCAGTCTCCATGACTGGTCCAGCGGCCAGGTCAGCCAGGCGCTGAGGCAGCTCAGTCCGTTCAGCGTGGCGGCATGCGAGCCTTTGCTGTCGCCGTACCAAGCGGTGCAGGACATGATCTTTTCGGGGCAGGAGCAGTTGACTGGCACCTACCGCGCCTCGGTGGGCGGTGTGCTGCATGCATGTCCGGGACGGGTGCAGTGTACAGTATGCGCCCTGTGCGCCTCAGAACATGCGCACACAGACAAGCATTTGAATGTGTGCACACCTGTTTGGGTGCAGGTGGCAGAGGCAAGGGCACAGTTGCTGGCACTGGAGACGACCCTGCGTGGACAGCTGTACGCCACCTATGTGGAGCAGTGCCTGGCCATGTCGCCGGAGTTCCGGGAAAGAGGGCGCAGGTCGGAAGGCTTGTATCTGCTGGATGCACCTTACGGTTATCCTATGGCTCTACGGCGCACATGGGCTACAAGGCTGGTCAACATATGGCCTTCGATGTCTGGCTGCAGGTTGGGCGACAAAATGCTGGCACAAATGCTCGCAGCGCCTGCTGCCAGCCAGCTAAGCCAGGTTAACTACAGCGATGTGGCCGATGCCAAGGCGACTGGACTGCCAATCCTGCAGGTGAGGTTGCATGCCCGAGCTCAGGATGCCCGTGTGCTGCATCGGTGGCGGTGATGCTGGCTGACGTAGGCGCCTCAGGCACCAAGCCAGCAGCAGAGGTCCCTATGCTATGCTTGGTGAGCTCGAACAGGTTCTGTTCTGGTGCAGCTGGATAGCGGAGGGTGGCTGCATGGTACGGGGAGTGCCGATGGGGCCGGTGCCAGCAGCAGCTATGATTCGGCGCTGGCAATCCTTGACGGCTTGGCACAGCCGCTTCTGGACCCATTTGTAGAAGGCTTGAAGGTATGTGCGCTGGTAGCATATCTGTAGAGGCTGGTGGGATACCAGCTTTGGACCACAGGCCCACAGCTCATATGTCCGCCCACCCCAGTGGACGTGCGCCATTATCATAGTTGACAGCACATCAGGTTATAATTTTGCAGGAGCCCTTTGTCCAGGCTGTCAAGGACTATCAGGCTAAGATGCAGTCGACGGTTACGCTTGCCGCATCGGGAGGCCTTGTAGGCGGTATTGCTGCCGGCGTAGCTCTGGGCTTCCTGATACGTCGGTTTGCTGGAAGCAGCGGGGGCGGCAGTGCGAATGGCAATGGCGGCAAGTGACATTGTAAAGGAGGCGAAGTGGACCTTGTCTGTCACCCTGTCAACTGCTGTGTATTGCAGGATGAATTACAGACAATTTTGTACATTATGACTTGGCTACGCAAATTTGCTCTTCCAGCTTTGACTCGGGGTTCAGTATCAGGATGTCACGTACACAGCCCAGCTAGGTGTACGGTCTGCAAGCAGTGCCATCTTGTTGATGGATGTGACTATTTAGGTTTGCAAGCAGGTGTCGTAGGGGCCCCCAACCGCCGCCCACAACTACACGCACCCATCAGCATGGGTGCACCAATGGCAGGATGTCCTTCACCGCCCAGGATCACGCACTAGATCTGGCCAATATCAGCTTGTGAGCATCTGGAGGATGCATGCAAGCCTCCGGTGCGATTCATTTAGCCATGGTGACGTTCATCATCCGCTGCAGCGACGCTGCCCACTGCTCCCGTGCACCTGTCACCGGTGTGTCTGCGCGCAGCCAGATGTCGAACAGCGCACTACTGAAGCGCAGCGATGGCAGCTGCACGGGTAGAAGATGTCGTTATACGACCAGAACTGTGTGAAGGCAGAAAGCACCTGGCACAATGAAATGTGGCAGACCAACAGTTCTACCAGGGTTGAGCCTGAAAGTTGCAAGCACTGATAAAATCAACAATAAGAAGTTCGTTTAAGCAAAGCAACCATGTGGCACGTGAGCTTACTGTAAGGGCGGGGGTTACGCTCGCAAAGTTGGTCTGTCCTGGCGGCAACAGGTCGGCTTCCAGCCCCTTGTCTGCCACACCAAATACGGTTGCAATCAGCATGTGAGCACGTGTGCAGCACCAGCTAACATGCTGCACCACTAGGTCACCGTGCAACCAAACACGTGTTCATGCAGCGCAGCCCACTCTTGCACCTGTCCACAGCAGCGGCACATTGGTGGATGTGCTCAGGCTCTTGCTCTCAAAGAACTGCTCGAACCCTGGGATCAGGCGCTTGTCATCTGCGCAGAAGAGAGTCACGGTGCAGTGTGACCTGCCTGGTCCTCTTGAAACTGAGCAAAGCCGCATTTGTCAGACATGTGACTGATGTGGTCCACTCCTGGACAGAACAGTCTTCAAGCAAAGCAGCTTGCAGTGTTTATGAGCTGCTCTGTAGTGTCACGGCGTGCGTTCTCACCCGAGTCTGCCAGGCGTGGTCGCAGAGATTTGGCCAGTGCACCAGTGAACTGCGACGCCGAGATGCTGCGCAGCAGCTGGATCTGCGGAATATACATCAGCATGTCCTTTGCAGGCCGCCCTCCTTGCAGCAGGGTTACGAATAGAAGGTAGGCGCTGGGTGCCTTCATGCCATCACACAAGTAATGTTGACTCGCCTGCGCAACCTTCAGGCATTTGAGTTCTGCTATTGCGCCGCACATGCGCTCCACGCCATAATTGCCATCGGCAAAAAATCCCTCCGATCTCAACCGCGCCAGCTCCGCGGACGCTGCCTCCCGCTCCACGTACAAGGCCAAGCCATATACCTGTCAGAGTCGGAAGAACTGGCTCCAGCGGACAACCAATCAATAAGAATGGGTGCACACATGCGGATGGGTTGGTCCCTGACGTAAGTGGCAAAAGCTGAAGCAGATGGCTATATGCTGCATGTGGCTGCCCTGACCTGAACGTGGATGAAGCCCAGCTTGTAATACCGAATGCCGGAGCCCAGCAGCTCGTACTCGCCGCCCCGCCAGAAGCGCTGCTGCTGTGGGAATGAGGCGTTCTCCAGACCATTCTCATTTACATCCCCGGGTGACAGAGTGCTGGAGGTCGATGCGTCCCCGCTGGCCTCCACATTCTCCGGCTTGCTGTCAGGCTTGTGTTTGCTGAACAGCCCCATAGGGTAGGTTGCCGATGAACCTGCAATGCATGTCAACAAAGTCTTGGAAATATCAAACCAGCAAATCGCAGGCTGCCCGCAACCTACTCGACGAAGTTGCAGAACATCACCTGCAAGTGACACAAGCAGGACAGCAACAGCCGCGGTGCTGGCGCGCTTGCGCTGTGCTAATAGCTGGCTGAGCCTGCAGGCAAACCTAGCTGGCAAATGTCAGTACTCAGCGACCGATGCAAGAGTCAGTCTCACGCTCACTAGAAACCAGGTTTGCCCTGTAAATGTTGTCAATGCTGCAGTGCTCACCTGCTAGGTCACGCCCAGTTTGTGCATGCCTCACGTACACCTGCAAACCCCGCAGGGATTGGCACCCTGGTCAGACAGCATAACGGAGTGGTTTTGGTCCGTCACTTGGTCAATCTGCGCTGCATCAGCCCGGTAGACTGATAGCATAGCAAGCCTTCGCAGATGATTGGCTCCATTTGACGTAGGCTGGCGTCAACACAACTCACCGCGGTGCAGAGCTTCCACTGATCACTTTGGCACAGCGCACGTTCGAGGTCCTCTCGATCGCAAAACATTGACACTGTGCTTGTTGCTTAAAGAGGCTGACCAATCACAACGAGGCTGGATACGTCGTGCAGCCAGCCGTAGGCTGCGCGATCCTCGAGTTGAGCACGACGGTTGTGACCGCCCCGTCTGAATGGCGGCACAAATCAGCAATCTGCCCTCCTTCAACCTGCAACGACAGCCGTCTGAGAAGCTCGGCAGGCTGCAGCTGCTGTGCAACCTCATTCCAGGTGAGCGCATACCAGCACTGGCCGGACTGCTGGTGCATGGGCACTTGGCGCGTTGGAGGGACTGATGGTCCACACCGATCTCGCCTGCAGGGGAGCAGCCCGCCCGGCACGTGGTGCTCGCGACCTCCCTGACGCCCGAATCGGCTGCGGCGCTGGCATGGGCCATACAGAACCTGTGTCGACGCGGTGACGCAGTGCACCTGGTGCACGTCGTCAGATGCCTGTCCACTCCATCAGAGGTGAGGCGTGTTCGTCCAAGCTATAGTGGCTATCCTGCCGGCTGGTGCGCTGTCTGCCGTGTTTCTGTTGCCACAGCGACGTGATTTGGAAGGCCGACAGCCTGCTTTCATGCTGTAATACAATTGGTCTCAACCGGCTGCAGGTGTACCACTCCGGCCCAGGCAACGCATATCATGTGGAGGACGAGAGTCCACATCACGAGCGGCGAGATGTGCTGAAAGCGCAGACGTACATCCGGGACAGGTGTGGGCCCTGCGCTTTTGCTGCACCGACATCAACACCAGAGCAGATCACACTGCAAGCACCATCATCACAAAGGGCGTCAAGTAGGGCCTTGAGAAGAGTGGCTTGCTAACCCGTGCAGTTCCTTCCGCAGCCTGCTGCCGCTGCTGAAGGCCGCACGCCTGCTGTACGAAGTCCACATGTTTGTCGACACTTGGAACGCTCCGCCGGACGCCGTGGGCGCGACCTGGCTGCGGCTGGCTGCAGATCTCAAGGCTGCAGCGGTGGTCCTGTCTGCCAACGACCAGGTGAGCGAGCGTGTGGCCTCAACCATAGGTTGCAGCACGATACTGATCCGCTCGCCTGCGGTGAATCCTTCAACCCGGCAGCTGCAGGTGGAGCGCATGCCTGAAGGCATTGCTTGGCATGCTATGGACACTGCTATAGCGAGTCACGTGACGTGCTTTCCATGCTGCCTTCAGGCCAGCGCGGACCCGCAGCACCTTGGCAGCGTTGCGCAGTGGGTGGTCAGCCAGCAGGTGCAGCCGGTCCCGGTCGTGCTTGTGCGCAACTGGCAGCTGCAGCCAGTGAAAACGGGGCAGCAGGAAACCGAAGCGGATGACTCCACGCCAATGGCAGCAGAGATGGCGGCGGCGGCCAGAGATGGCGCCAGGGCAGAGGAGTCTCAGCAGGGTGAGGTGGCCTCCGCAGCGGCCGCAGCAGCAGAGCTCATGGCCGCCACAGCATCCAATAAGTCCTGACATGCGCTGCGCACAACGAGATGTCCAGCTGGCACAGTCTCAGATCAGTATGCGACTGATCAGGCGGCGAAGTGCTGCGGAGCGCGCTGTCATGGCAGATTCCAGGGCCGGGCATACCCTGCGAACTTGCTGTTAATTGGGTGTCCTACTAATTGCTTATTGCGTCCATGGTTCGAAAGTATTGTACCGCTCACTCTGATTGCCACTGCTGGCTAGTTCTGTACACTTCTCCGGACATGGTTTCCATTGTTTGCCTGCCTGCAAGCACAACCCCTTCGGAAACAATCTACCTGTCAGCCAGCTGCGGAATGATCAACCCCAGGCCCCCGCGCTTGCGCTTGTACAGCACTCGGATCTCCCCCGACTCCTCATCCTTGAACAGGTAGAACTGGTGGCCGACCTGCTCCAGCTGCTCTGTCGCCTGCTCGATGCTGGTGGGATGCAGCACGAACGTCTTCGTCCTCATCACATCGTCAGGCAGTTCCACCTTACGATCCATCGGGAAGCTGTAGTCCTGGTCCTCCCAGTCGACGAGCTCGGAGATCACAGCAGCCCCTTTGGGTCCGCCGCTGCCCTGCCACTTGCCGCGGCTGATCGCCTTTTCCTTCATCTTCCGCAGCTGCTGCTTCACCTTGTCGGACACAAGGTCGATGGCGGCATACAGACTGTCCTCCTCATCCTCTGCCCGCACCACACCATTGCGCAGCGTGTACACCGTGATTTCTGCACGCTGCCGTGGGGCGCCGCTGCTGCGATCGCCGCCCGCTGCGCTGAGTCGCACATTCACCTCCTTGACGCCACCCTCAAAATTGGACACCGCTTTTGTAATTCTGGCATTGACGTAGTCCCCCAATGCCGGCGTCACTTCGAGATGTCGGCCCTGCACTGACATCTTGATCGTGCTGCTGGCCTGCGCAGATGCGGTTGCCCGCGGGACAACCACGCATCTGCCTGCGACCTGACGGGCGGGTTTGCCAGAAAGGCTGTGTCGGATCACATTTTGCTGGCCAGCACCCCGGATCGGACGCAGGACGATCGGCGCGTGAGGCCGCAGCAACACCTGCTGGCTCGACAGCGATCCCATATTCATGGTGATAGGTATATGAGCGTTCTTGCTGCTCGCAAATGTGATCAGCCTGCCGGAATCAGAGTCAGCAGGCAGCCAAATCCTCAACGGGGTGTGTGCGTTCTCGTCCTTGGTGCGCATCCCATGGCATGGAGGCTCAAAGTGCCACCGTCGACCATTCACCTGAGCGGCAAGCGGCAGATAAGCTGTCCAAACGCTGGGGAAAACATTTGGATCCTTTCATGCGGGCTTGTTGCGGCCCCAAGCCGAAAGTTTGCGACTCCACACGTGACCTGCCATGTTTAGCAAAGGTGCGTACAGACGCTGTGACGGATGTCGCTGCCTCAGCAAAAGTATACTATATTCTTTCGGTGTTCTGCGCGCAGCCAAGGAATTCGAGCGGTCATTCGCGCCGCAGCATCTGGGCAGCTGGGACACTACAAGGGTGAGCCAGAGTCTTGGAAGAAGCTTCAACATACGGTGGTGGTTGAGCTGAGGATCTTGCGAAAAGATTTACAGTTGTGTGCGAATCCTTCTGTATGTTCTTGTGGCAGGAAACGTCCAAACCATTACTGACCAGCGGCTCGCCACGGCGCTCGGACTCACCAAAGCGACAGCAGCTGGTTGATGCCAACGGCCGGTTCCTGCCGGGGGTGGCCATGAAGGAGAAGTCTGCTTTCAACCTCGTGGACGACGGCGTGCATGGCACACCAGCCCGCTGGCCGCAGGTATCGTGACAGCGCCAGGGCACATATGTTTGCAGTCACAACCAGTGGCTCATGTTGCACACAGAACTGTCACACGCCGAGGATCATGGCCGGCGAGCATCCGTCATACCTCGATGATGACCGCTGCTTGCTCTACAGCTTCACTTGTGACTCTGTGCAGCCGAATGCAGCAGTCAAGGTGAGCGGCGGCGTCAGGATCAATGGAGATACGACCAAGCCACTGGCCAAGCCACCGCCCCATCTGTGCTCAAAGGCAAACTGCAGTTGTGGCAAGTGAGCCGTCACTAAGGGAGGAGGGTGTTGTGTCAGAGACAGCAACCATGCTTTGATCAGTTGGGTGCATGGACGTGTCAAAGTCAAACCCGACAAACACGCAGCATCAGGACAGTCCGCTCGGAGGTCACCAGGCTGAGCAGCATCCGTCACAAACAACTCACAAACCCAGCTCAGACACCCAGCAGCGCATCAGGCAGCCTCCCCATCCACATGAAGTGGTCCGGGCTCAGCAGTCTCCTCCGCCTCAGGTGGACCAGGCTCAGCAGTCTCCTCCGCCTCAGCAGCATCCCCCATCACAGCAGTTTCCTGCGCCTGCTTGGGCGCCTGCAGCTGGTCCAGCGCGGCCCGCCGCAGCCGCTCCTGCTCCTCCAGCTGCTGTGCCGATGCTGCGCCTGTGTCTGCGGCTGCAGCGTCCCCGGCGTCGAGTCCCGCATCCGCATCCCCACCCTCTGCACCTGCCCCACCCTCACGCCTGCGGATCATACAAACCCATGACTACCTGCCACCATACAGCACGGGTGTCTGATCACAGTCTGATCACTGCCACCCAAGTGATGCAGCCAAGGCTTGGATGCATGAACCAAGCTTGACTCTGGACTGACCACTGATCCCTCACTTGTGGCGGCGATGCTTGTCGCCCTTGTGGCGCTTGTGCTTCTCCTTCTTCGCCTTGCGCTCCCGCCCGTCGCCGTCCTCCCTCCTGTCCCGGTCATGACGGTGCCGCTTGCTGCCGCTGCGCTCGTCACCGCCAGCTGGCGAGCCCGAGCGCCCGCGCTTTGCTTCCGATTGCAGATCTGCACCGCCCGCCTCGTCCCCGCCGCTGCGGCGGTAGTGGCGGCCTTCCCGCCCGCCGGCAGGGGCTTCAGCATGGCCGTTGGCTGCTGCTTCGGGCTGCTCTGCTAGCCCTGCAGCTGGGTCTGCTGCCGCCGCTGGCACACCTGCTGCGCCGCCGCCGTCCCCATCTGCCGTGTCACCAGGGTCGGGGCTTTGGCCAGACTGCTTTGCAAGCGTGTCAGCTGCGTCCCGTCGCTGCTTGCCTGCATCTGCTGCATCGTCATCTGTGGCCTGCCGCCTGTCCGGCTTCTCCCTGTCTGCTCTGCCCGCATGCCTGTCCGACCTGCCCCTGTCTCTGCCCCTGTCCCGCTCCGCCCCATCACGGTCCCTGGAGCTGTCCCGCCGCCGGCCGCGCTCGGCGCTGCCATCCCGTCCGCGAGGCAGCTTGGGCACCGGGCTGGGGCTGCGGCGGCTGCTGCGCTCGCGGCCGCGCCTGCTGCCGTCGCCCGCCCTGTCGTCCCGCATGCTGCGGCTCTTGTCACGCCGCTCGTCTCCGCCCCTGGCGTCATGCCCGCTGCTGCGGCCACGGCCCCGGGACCGCGAGCGCCGGTGCGAGTGCGAGCGGCGGGCCGGCGACCGGCTGCGGTGCCTGCGGCGTGGCGGCGTCGGTGACCTGCAGAAAATGCAGTGACAACATCATCAAAGTGCAACAGCAGGGTGCTGTTGTGATATCCAGGCTGGCGGGCACAAAGAGCCATGCTGGCACTGTCCACACTGAAAACATGACTCTGATGTTGCTGCTGAAGTGGCCACACAGCAGAGGACAGACCAGGGGGCCTTCCGACTGGCGCACCTGGGGCGCTTCTTGATGGGCGATGGTGTCCGGATGCGGCGGCGGATGGGCGACGGGGTGCGCCGCCGCTTGCGTGGCGGGCTGAATGCCCGCTTCTGCGGGGGGCTGCATCGATGCAAGGTACAGGACTGACAAATGACGTCTAGGATGAGCACAGCCACCTCTCAAAGGCATCGTGCTGGCTAAGTGCCACGCTGAGGGACAGCAAACAAAATCTAGAGGGCAACACGTGCACTGAAAGTGGAACAGGTGCGCACTCAGCAGCATATAAGATACCTGTGATCCCGGTAGCTGGTGCTGGCGCCACCTATGCCCTGCAGCCGTTTGGTCAGCGCCGCTGCAGCGGCCAGTGCGGCCGCCCGCTGCGACTGCGAGTTGGCGGGCACAGCTGCAGGGAAGGAGGCGCGATTACTCAGGCATGGCCCCTTTTTGAGTGGATTGGCAAACACTTCGTGCAGGTGCCGAGCATCGTCTAACCTGCTGCAGCGCCCGCTGAGCCAGACGGCAGTGTTCTAGCGGCAGCCCGCATCTGCGCTACCTGCGCCGCCAGCGACTCCTGCTGCATCTGTGCCTGTCGCAACCAGAGACACAGCACATCTTGTATAATTGTTGATTGTCAAGTCATCCGCAGAGGCTTCAGGACTGCTCGATCTGCAAACTGCTGCACTGAAATCACGTCAGACACAAGCACTTGGAGTCAAGCAATGCTCTGCGCCAGTGGCAGCTCCAACAGCTGCTGCGCTCACAGACTGTCTCAGCATGTGCAGGGAGCGGCGATCTTCAGGCCAGCAGCACGGGCTGCATGGCCCACCAGCTGGAGCTGCGCCATGCGGTGGGCCTGCAGCGCGGCGGTGGGGTCGGGGGCGCCCTGCGGCGAGGCCTTGTGCGCGCTCGCCGCCAGCTCCACCTTGATGGTGGACCCCATGACGCTCATGTTGTTCATCGCCAGCGCCGCCCGCGCCTCCTGCAGACAGACAACGTATCCAGAAGGCTCAAGTGCTGTCTGTCAGGGCACCGTGCAAGCGCGTCAAGCTGACGTGGCCGAGCCATGAGAGTTGCAGCCTGGCACCAGCTGCCCCATCGAGGTCAGGGGTACTCCGCCACAGCAAGATGCTGCGGGGTGGGGTGGGGCCCCGCCTCGTACCTATGCCCCGACTGCCAGCCAGGATGGCGCTGTGACCGACTCAGCGACAGCTCCATGTTCCCCCTGTGCATGTGAGGCACGGTGCGGAGGCTTGGGCAAGCCACAACACAGCTGAATAGCACGAGGCACACCATGCACGGCACCGTACTGCACAGCACGTTGTCTGCCCTACTTGATAGAGGAATGAATCTTTCGAGGAGAGGACCTAGACAACATCTCAAGAATTGCACCTCCTCTTTCGAGAACTCGATGAAGGCGTAGGTGTTGTCCCTGCCCACGAGGCTGCAGTCCGAGACGGAACCACAGAAGCCAAACAGCTGCTTGAGCTGCAGACAATGGCATGGTAATGTGAGTCATGTGAGATACGTGGAAATAGGTTGAGCAATGTGTGAGACTGAAGCCCAGTGACAGCACGACAGCTGCACATTAGCAAAGCCACTGCACAGCGGGGCAGCAGGTTGTGCCACACCTGCTCAGCATTGATGGACTTGGACAGGTTGCCGACAACCATCATGCGCTTCTGCACAGTCTCATCTGTGGGAAACACCACGCCTGCCTCATGTGCTGCCGGCCCCTGCATGTAGGCAGCAAAAGTTCAGGAAACCGCTGGCATGGCTATTGCTGCGCTCCCAGAGTAACTGAGCGGTGACACAGAAGAAGCACATGCGCAAGCCTGCGAGAGCCTCACAATGGAGTTCTGCTGGGCCAGCATAGCGGCTGCAGCCTCCTCGCTGGCAGCCGACAGCCGCGCAAGCTCTGGGCCCAGCATGAGGGCGACCTCCTGCGCCGTGGATGCCAGACCGCCAGCGGGTGCTGCTGCTGCGCCGGCGCCGGCTGCTGCCGCATCCGCGTCGGCTTTGGACTCCGGCGGACTGAAGAACACAGGAAACGGGGACCCGCCAGTCGGTGTGCCATTGATCTCGACAGTGAGCTACACGCCGCGGCCAGGACACAGCGCACAGTCAGTAAGCTGATCACAGATCCGATGCACTTATCAATAAGCAGAAACAGCAGGCGAGATGTGGATCATAGAAAGCACAAACTGGTGTTCGCATTTGAGCTCAGATGTTCACCTCGTAGTTGCCACGAGCACTGACAGTGTACACGCCAGTGTAACTGCCATCGTCATTGTCTTTAATCAGCACCACTGGGTTCTCATCCTTTGGAGCGCCCAGCTTTGGCACAATAAGCGCCTGTGCATGCAAAGCGCAGTGTGCTCTTGCTGTACTTCGCAGTGCCGGTAGGAAGCGTTTGAACCTCTAGTGGAGTTTGCCAAATTGGAGTATGCCAGATGAAAGATCGTACTGAGTCTATGCAGGGTGTTGCGCACCTCGACATGTGCACCGCCAATGGGCACTCGTTTGCCACCATAATCCTTGCATGTCACAAAGAACGACATGGGCGACCCCGCGGCGCCACCAGACACACCGGGCCCCGTCACCTGCGGGACCACAACACGCAGAGCTCAGTATGCGCAGAGCGCCGCCACAGGGGCAGCGTTTGCAGGATGGCTCAACACGCAGTGATGCGCCCAAAACCCACAGTCAGGACCAATCACCATGCATTTCTCGGGCTCCGGGGGACCAGGAGGCCTGAGCCGCTCCTCCTCCTCAGAGTCCGGCTCTGATTCGTCCGACTCTGAGAGGTCGTCTGCGCCCAGGTGCACGGGTCGCTTGCCCACCATCGCCAGCTGCTTCGCAAGCTCGTCAGCAGTGGGCTCTGCTGCAGCATCTCCGCCTCCTTCAGCCGCTGAAACCACTTGCCAGGGTGGTGGGGTGGCCATGTTGAAGCGTCCAGGAGCTTCACTGGATGAAACTCAGATGTCAGCAGCCCAGCGCATCTGACCTAGGCCTTCAGCTGCGTCACAAGGCTGCTGCTGAAACTGCGACTCAGGCAAGAGAGTGCAAGACTCGGTACACTCCTCGATGACTGCATGAACAGGAGAGGCGTAAATCCATCACACCAGTGGTACACAAGTAGGTTTCAGATAGTAAATAACCACCAGCTTCACCACTGTTGCAAGTGCAGCACATCATCCTCGGTACTTTGATGGTGATGTGCCATCACTCTGGGGCTTGAACATGTTCTGATGAGACTCCCTTAGCTGACAACTGCATGGACTCCGTCCTGAATAGCTTGACACCATCAGGGGCTATCGCAGACAAAGCCAACGCTGCACTCTCAGCATCCGCATGCGCCACCTGCAGAGCACGCACGCCAGCAACTGGCACTGTCCCACGAGAAGGCCATATGTTCTGCATGGAACACGGCGTGATCCATATCCAGGATGCAATCTGCACCATGGTCACTGCACCACTTGGACACTGAAGACTTACCCCCTTGCCATGAACGCTGCCACCTGAGAGCGTCGTTAAAGAAGCTTCGCTGTGCTTCAGCTCCCGCACCAGCCGTGTTGGCTGTAGAAAACCAAGTAAACACGCTGAGTTTCACGTCCTGCGGCCTTGAGGTGGACTTGCAGCACTGATGTACATCTCCCTGCCCGAGGCAAGTGAGGCGGTGGGGGTCTGCAGGCAATGACCTGCCGCAGGTCGCAAAAGAGGCGTGCCTCCCGCAGCCGCACAAACATGCGGTCCACGCGGAGGAAGAAGCGGAGCAGCACATACCAGCAGTTGGGCATCACCCGCACCTGCGGCACCATGTTCAACCATTGGGGTTTGATGCCCCGCTTGCAGGCCTGCGAGCCTTGCAACGACAATGCGCAGTGATGCTCACTGCAAGGTACCGAGCAGTGCTGTGCTTGAGCATCCTTGCATCTCGGCTGTGCACCCAGCTTAAGGATAACGATCGAGGTTGGCAGCTGTGTTGATTCCAGAAGCATGCACGCGTCACCTTCACTGCCAGCTGTGCAGTACCATTGTCATCCAGCTCTGATTCGTATAGCGGCACATCCGCATAGAACAGGATGGGGTCGCGTGCCGTCAGCAATGCCAGGTCTGGCCCTGTTGCGCTCGTCTGCCAATCTCCTGCCGCTGCGCTGCTGGTGTCTGACGCTTCTGTTGCGCTGTCATTGCATACGCGCAAGCTGCCCGTATATGGCGTGGTGAAAGTCCTGTGGCATGCAGTGAGACCAAATTTTGGATATCTTTCTGGATATTGCATGGGCAGCATGCCGTGCAGCACCCTGCCATGCACTGCTGCAGTTAGACTGCGGGGCCGGTGTGTGCATTGCCCCTCTTACCAGTCATGCTTCAGGGTGGCAACCTTCGAGAGCGCATCTCTGCGCTCGTTCTGCCATTTGCTGGCGTGTCCCACCTACACATGAGGAAGGTAGCGCTGTGCATGCCTCCTGCATGCTCCCTGACTTCCGACCACGCGTCGAAGCACACTGACCTGACCTGCACAGGCGGTAGGCCTTCTTCCTTCCATGCTGCCAGCGCATCAGCTGCACTAAACTCGACCGCCGCGCCGGATGAGTGTGTCAATCGCAAGTAGCTGTCACCAAAAAGCTGCTCTGGCATGGCTGCGGTGTCTAGTCTCTCCCTCAGAGCATCAATCTCCGCATCCTCTGCAACGTGCATATTTGATGGTTGCAACCTCAGGTAGCTGCATGCTGCCCATGCGCAGTTGGTCTCAAGCTCTTCGGTGCAGCATGGCTCACTGCTAATGGGTCCTGTGCTGGCCTCGATCAGCCAACCTCTGTGGTCAATGCGCTGGCTGCCTGCATGTGCAGCCAGTCTACCGGAGTGACATCCACTGACATCGAACATTGCCGATGATCTTTATATCTCAAGACAGCAGTAGCTCTGCGAAGCTGCTTTCCCGCAAGGGCTGCGACTTGAGCAGCAAGTTGCATGTTGCGGCACACCAAGTGCAGCTCACCAAAGCCTCGCGCCATGACGCACAAGGCTGCCGCAGCGATGGCCACGACTTCCGCAGGATCTATTGCCGAAATCCGCGGCTTACAGATGTCAATGCTCCATGTAACTCTGGGTTGGGAATGTCAGCGCGCCAGATCTAGGCGACTTGCTGCTCCTTCTGCAGGACAAGACGACGATGGCTGACCGAATCGAATGGCATGGAGTGCACACTGACTCTGCATTGCTTTTCCGAAATATGGCATATACTGCAAAGTACAGACTGTCCCATCTCACACCCATGACGCGAGATCGCACCGTTGCTTTCAAGCTGCACTGACGGCCAAAAGTCATGCTCCTTGACTTCACCCAAATGACGCTTCTTCAAGATGTGGGCCTTGCGTCATGTGGGATGTGAGCCTGCCCGAAAGCCTGGCGACGAACAGGCGCCAGAAGCCATGTTGGCTCCTGTCTCAGTGGTCGCGGAGTTGTGCAGACGACAGCAAGTCACATACTGCAAATCTCCAGTGTGCATCTTGCGCGACAATGCCTGAATCGATGTGATAGCGGCGGCAGCAGCATCATAGAGGCATGGCGTTTGGGCCAGCGCCTGCGCCGCAGCGAGACCGCCGGGGGCTGTGGGACCAACTGGTCGACTGCATCTGCCGTCCTCCACGGTGCGAGGAGATTGACGGACTCTGTCTCAGCTCTGTCAGAATAACAGCAACAAGGCAGCTGCTTTGCCTGCATGCACACAAGCAATGGCTTCTGGCAAGTGTCAGGTGACCATTGGCGGCAATTTATGCCACCGTCCAAGGATGCCGTGGTATGGTATGCAGCGATTGCTACTCGCTGCACGAGCTCATCGGCGGGACGCGTGGCAAGTTCACAATCGACCAGCGCCGCTTTCGGCGGGAAGACCTCGTGCTGGTGCGGCACCCGTTAATGACCGGAACGACATCAGGCTGTGGTCGCCCTTGTGCAGCTCTCGCGTGGCCGTCATTGACGTCGTCACCGATTCACACTGTGGAATGCACACAGAGCAACAAGCACGGCCAGAAGCTGCAGTGTAGCCACTACAAATCACGCGGCCCCGCTGACAAGCGGTGCGGAAGCTTCACGGCTTGATTCTCAATTGCATTGCCAGAGCATGTGCTGCGTTGCACACTGATGCAGTGATCCAGTGATACAACTGCTGTCTGATTTACACAGGCCCTGCGTGATCTATGCACACTGTAATTCGGGCAGCCGGCGAGATGCTGAGGAGGCGCTGTATGTGCTGCTGCCACACAACATCACCGTCTTCTGCCTAGACTTCGCGGTGAGGCTGCCTCTCTACATCACCACGTGCTCATTGCCATGTGCTGGCAAGCGGCAAAGAGGTGGACAGCGGACAGCGCGGGGATGCACATGGCAGACATTTGTGCTGTGATGACTGTCGGTCACTGCTGGCAGTGGTGGTGGCAAGGTGGATGCCATTGCAGGGGCTGCAGGCGGTTGCCCGGCAGTGGGGATCTGTTTGGAGGCTGAAGTGTTGCTGCATGGATCGCTGCCTGTAGTGCAGTGCTGAAACGACTACATTCCAGATCAGCGACACCACGGGTGGCTGGTGTGCAGGGCTCCGGGCTGTCGGACGGCGAGTGGGTGACACTGGGTGCGCACGAGGTGGACGACCTGGCGGCTGCAGTGCAGCACCTGCGGGATGCGGGGCAGACGTCCACCATTGGGCTGTGGGGCCGGTCGATGGGCGCTGTCACTGCGATGGCGTATGCCCGGCTGGACCCCTCCGTGTGTGGCATCGTGAGCGCCCGCGGCTTCAGCATCAGCATGCTGACTGAGTTGGCTGCCGTCTGCGTACACACACCAGCGATGGCTGCTCCACGATGCATGGACACTGCAACAAATTGCGCAGGTGGTTGACAGCCCCTTCTCGCGGCTGACTGACCTGATGACAGAGCTGGTGGTGGAACAGGTGTGTCCGCTGCCTTTTAAACCCTCTCTATGCCAGCATTTGGTGCGCGCCGCCACATGCTCATATCTGTAACCTGTCTTTTGGGCAGCTGAGAGGTCAACAGAACTCATACAAGCAATATGCTTACACTGCTGAGAGCCTCCCTGTGGCTGTGCATCGCAGAAGCTGCCCATCCCGCGGCCATTCATGCGTGTGGCATTGTCCATGATGCGGAGATCGGTGCGGAAGCGCGCACACTTCAGCATCGACGATGTCGCCCCGCTGGACTATGTGGGCGAGACCTTCGTGCCGGTGCTCTTTGGTGAGTTGCACCAGTGGAAAGGGTTCTCGCAGGGTCCTCTCTGCATCTCTTTGACATCTCTGTATGGCAGGCAACCAGATGTATGCCAGTCTAGTGAGGAGTCTATCGAGGAGGCTTGCACCCTTTGGGGCTCAATGCGAGGGGCCTGCTTCGGTTCGTGGCTGTGCAGGGCATGCCACGGAGGACACTTTCGTGGGAAAGCACCACAGCGAGCGCCTGGTGGCGGCGTATGCTGGTGACAAAAACTTCATCACGTTTCGTGGCGATCACAACAGCGTCAGGTCAGCAGGGAGAAGAGAGTGTCCCAACACAGTGAAGCTTTAAATATAAGTGCTGTTGCACATTGACGGTGACGGGCCTGTAGGCGTCTGACCCAGAAGGTGCTGCGCTGCAGGCCGAACTTCTTCTATGCCTCAGTGCTCATCTTCTTCCACAATGTGCTCCAGTGTGAGGACGAGCTGCCAGAAGTCCCCACTCCGAGGTGCGCTGTTGTTTTACTGTGCAACCGCATTCTAGTGGCAAATTGTATTGCAGCTGCAGCTATGCAACGTCCTGTGAGCTGCAGCATGACTGAAGAAACATTGCTTTGCTCGAGTCAAAACTGACATTGAGCACCGACCGAGTTTGCAGGCATGCAAGGGGCTCAATGCGGGACCAGCTTTCTCGCCAGTCCCTTGGGATCACAGACAGCGATGCCAGCTCCCTGTCTCTCAGCTTCACAGCGTGCGCTCTGTTTACCACTCCATGCTACATGCAAAGATTATCGCCTGCTTGTCTGCATCCTCAGAGCAGCTCCTGATGTTGAGTTTGCTAGCTGCAGGCCTTCAGCTCTCTCGGCAGCATCTCCAACAGCAGAGGCAGGGGGGCCGTCGCCTACCGCCGCCTCAGTCTCATCAGGCAGCTCCCCAGTGGCGCAGCCCCAGCGTGACTCTGATTTTGGCGTCGTGCTGGACCCTGCGGTGGTTGCGGCACGCGCAAACCCCTTCCGCCGTGGCTCTTTGGTGCGAATTGACCTTTCTGGCCTTTCACAGAATCCTTCCAGTGGTCAAATCGGTGTCCACTGAGGCTGGGTGTGCAGCTGCAACTTGCATGTGCGTCCTCAACATGCACTGCAGCAAAGCAGAGATAGAGGTGAGGGGCCGTGCAGTTTGGAGAGGATGACCATGAGTCTAACATCTGACAAGGTGTTGACTGCTCAGGCGTCAGAATCAGCAACCTCAGATGGCGGCAGTTCCATCCACTCGATGGGTGGTTCCTTCACCGGGGTCCGTGCCCTGCCGCCGACAGTGCCTCTGAGTGCTGTGTCACTGGACGACAATGCCAGCAGGTAGGCCAAGCGCATTGCTGGTGAGATGTGGCAGTAGCTGTTGTGTTGTCCCACTTGAGGGCTGATGCTGGTAGAGGGCTCTCGGACAAACAAAAGTTGATGCGGGTTGAGGACCTGCTGCAGGCAGGTCAAGACACATTGTGTGTCACTCAGCACAACGTCTCTTTGCTTGCAGGCAGTCTCGAGGCAGCAGCCCAGGCTGTGATCCGCACACAGCATCCGCAGCAGCAACATTTGTTGCTGGCGGTGAGGATGCCGACTTGCAACTGGCACTGGAGGCATCGCTCCAACAACAGCAACCGCAGCCAATGCCGCCAGCATCTCCTCCACCAGCTGGCAGGTGGGGTCGGGTGCCTTGGCTTGCGTGCTGGTGTCCCATATGGCTGCTGGCGCATGGTCTGAAAGCAGCTTACACAGCCAGAAGATGCAACAGATTGCTGCTGTGTGGTATTACATTGCATTGCACTCTGTCTTTAGGCAACCGCAGTCGCCAGAGCAGCTGGCTGACATGGTGCTGCAGCGGCTGCCGGCGCAAACAGGTGTCGGTCCAGCGGCAGAGGCTGTGTCTGCCGATCTGGGGTGCGCCCGCTGTGCCTCCCTGTACTTTGCGCTGGCTTCGTGCGGATGCAGTGCCTTTAGATGGACCTCGCATTCGTGCCAGGCTTGACGGAGTGTTGATGCGGGGCCAGGAGCTCGAGTGTGCTGCGATGGTCCTGATCTAATGCTGCTGCCCTGCATCTATGCTCAAGTAGTACCATGTAGCTCATATAGCATCACAGCAGCAGTGATCCGCATAGACGTTTTGCAACTGTGGCTAATTGGCTGCTGAGGTGTTTCACTTAAGTGCATTCCAACCATTGTGCAGGATCAGCGTTGAGGAGGTAGAGGCATCGATGGTGGCGGCTGCGATCCGGCTGTCGCTGCAGGAAGCAGATGGCAGCACCCCTGCCGATCCGGCGAAGCCTGTAGGTCCCACAGGGCCTGCCAGCCTCAAGATGGTGCCCAGTGCATTGGCAGACGAACGTAATGAATATGTCAGCAAGCTGCACGCGTGCCTGTGTCCCAAAAGTGCTGCGCTCCTTGAAGTCCCTGAGGCAGAGATGCTGTGTGATGTAATATGCAGGTGGCTGCGGCAGCAGCGCACATCCATCGCAGCAGAAGCGGCAGCAGCAGTGGCAACGGCGGCAACGGACTGCCCCCGCGGCCACGTGTGCCCTTCCGCAGCAGATCAGCAGGTGGCTGGCATGAGCTGTGGGTACCATTGCAGCATTTTCGAATGCACTATCCTCTGGTCGCTGGCTGGCTGCTGTTTCTTAAAAATACCTCTGTCATGCTCGACCAGGCACCTCGAGCCCCCTGCGACGCAGCAGCTCGTCTGCTCACGATGCCGCCGGCGCCAACAATGTCAGCAGCCCTGCAGCCGCGCAGGACACTTACCGTGGGGCAGCGGCCCAGGAGCTGCCGCCCATCGTGGGCCATGTCACCGGCAGCCTGCGGGTCTCGCCCGGCGCAGCAGGCGGCAGCCCCAGCAGCGATAGGAGCAGCGGTGACATGCAGCAGGGCTCGCCATTTGCGCCCACGTTTATGCGGCCGCAGGCGGCAAACGATGACGCCACAGGCACACTTCCGGCCAAAGCCGCGGCAGACGCAGGAAATAGCAGCGGCAGCGGTGGCCAGGCGCAGCCTGGCGGACACGTGGGCCTGGTGCATGTGGAGCTGGGGCCTCCAGGTGGCAAGCAGGACAATGGAAGCAGTGCTGCCGGCAGTGGGTCAGCTGCCATGGCCGGGCCAGCGGCAGTGGCAGGATCAGGCGATGGCGTGAGCAGCGATGGAGCAGCGCCAGTAGACAGCAGGAGCAGCCTTAGCGCAGCCATAAGCAATGCCAGCAGCTGGGCGGCAGCACGCGAGCACCAGCACCTCGGGCATGCAGCCAGCAACGGCAGCAACGGCAGCAGCGATGACGGCCAAGCAGCCGGTGAGCCTGCAGTACACACTGCATCAGCAGTTGCAACCAGGCTATGCTCAGCACGGCAGGAGCAAAGGACCCAGGCGGGACACGCAATTGAGCTGGGGCTGGGAAACGCATGGTGCTACCAAATTTGTGCGTATGCAGGAGCGCCAGCACAACAGCGCCGCCCATGGTGGGGCGGCGACAGGTCGGCAAGCATGCGCCGCCTCCCCAGCGACACCGCCACCTCGGCGGCGGGCTCCGGGCTGCTGGGCCTCAGCCGCAGCGGGCGCCCTGCTGCGGAGCGGGCAGGCGCGCTGCTAAACCCTCAACCATTAACCCTCTTCTCCGTGGCACATCCTGCTGCTAGTGCAACTCTGTGGTGACAGGCAACGTCGATGCACTGTGAAGCGTGCCCATGTCGGAGCGGTTCTGACAGTCTGGATGGCAACTGAGTGCAGGGCTGCAGCGCTCAGTCTTTGGGAGCGCCGATGGCTTGACGTTTTACACAGCCCTGGGAGCGTCAGACACCGAGGGACAGCGGTATGGCATGTCATGCGCCGTGCCTGTGGCTGGTGGCGCAGTCATGGTTGCACCCAAGATTTGATTCGTAGCGGCACTTCTGTTGAACACACCCCTGTACCTTGGGTTATTGATGCGGTTTCGAAAACCACACAGGCGCACAGGCTCAGATGGTGGAGGTGATGGGTCATCAGAGGCCCAGCAGGACGCGCCCTGGCAGCCTGCTGCTCGCAGTGACAGCAGGCAGCTGCACGCTGCCTCGGCGCCAGGCGCAGCATCCCCGGCACCCAGCGACACAAGCAATGGCGGTGCCCAGTTCACTGGGAATGGTGCTGGCGACATCCCGTCACCGCAGCGCCCTGTCAGGCCCGTCCTCATTGGCGGCGAGGCTCCGTCCCCGCAGCGGCCGTCAAGGCCTAAGCCAGCGTTCCTGACAAACAGGCAATACTAAAGAGATCCAAGTAGAGCAGCGACGCAGCACACTGTACAAGTAGCCCTGTATCGTTTCTGCATAGACAGTTGAGAAACCAGTACTGGTGCAACGGACGCTGCCGGCCTGCAGCATCACATATGGTGACTTTTCAGTAGAGGCATTCAGTAGAGTCAGAACTGACCCACGCAGCTGTGCCATCAACGTCAAGATGTGTGGTGCCGGTTCGGAAGAGATGGCTTGCCAAAAGGGGTACCGCTGAGGCTGCGCGGTACAACAGGGCATGCCCAAGCCGCGATCAGACCTCAACACTGCCCAGTTGTGTGCTGACAGCAAGTCATGCGACAAGTGTACCTCGCTTCTGGTCCGAGGGTTGAAGGCTTGGACAGGAGCGGTAAGCGTGAACCGTGCCAACTCCCTGCCAGCTGGTGCCGCCCTTGCACATCATGCACGTGTAACCACGAGGCAAGCAGTGTGCTGGGCGTCCTCGACACCTTGTTATACAGGAGCCGCCATGCAGGAGCAGATCCTGCTCGCGGCGTCCAGCGCCGGTCCCAACATTGCCGCATGGTACGCCACCTGCTCCATGCCCAGTGCGTCCACCTGACGCCTGTGCGAGATGACCCTGAAGGATCGGTCCACTCGCACTCATCGTTGAACGTTGCCTGCACTTAAGGGACATCGCAACCGGCGGGCACCTGGCGTCATACAAGGGCGGTGGCTGCTGCGCCAATGGCCTGGCGCTGCTCGGGCGGGACTACCTGGTCGCAGCGCAGGCTGCAGCGCCAGCGCTGCACTTCTGGACCTGGCACAAGGTGCAGCCTTCGGCCTCCCCTGACCCTGACGTGCCTGCACCCGAGGCCTCTCAATCGCGTGTCGTCAAAGGACATGAGCGGTGTGTACCCATCGTAAAGCCTGACACAACTGTCCTTGGTGCAACCATCTCAGCTTCACGTGTGGTCAGAAGGCGTGTGACTGGCATCATGCACTGACGATGCCAGCAACATGCGCCGCTGCTGCGGCGCCCGAGCACAGCGTCGCTGCGGTGCGTTGCCGCGCCAGCAGGCCGCGAGCTCAGACACATCCGCGTTTCCACAGCACGATCAACAGGCTGTCCCTGTTCTTGCACCACGCAGGACGCGCTGCTGCAGCGGTGCTTTGCGGCCGAGCAGCTGCGCTGCGTCGCGGCGTCGCCGGACGGTGCGCTGGTGGCGGCCGGCGGCGCCTCTGGGCGCGTGTACCTGTGGCAGGCCGGCAGCGGGCGGCTGCTGCGCTCGTGGCCGGCACACTACAGGGTGCGCTTCTTAGCACCGCAACGGTCCAGCACACCATCGCTGCTGCTGTACCAACGCAGTGCCTTCCCGTCACCAGCGCCGATCTTGGCGGCATCCGAAACAACATATGTCATGGCCTGTCTTGCGCCTCATGCTTGGGCGCTCGGGCAACTGGCACCACCTTGTCTGTAGCCTTTTGTCGGCTGGAAGCAGCCATGCAACAGCAGAGCTGCTCTCCTGCAGGCTGTCACAGCGCTGGCGTTTGCTGACAGCGGGCGGCTGCTGCTGAGCGGCGGCGAGGACGCGCTGGCGCACGCCTGGCTGCTGGTGGACGTGCTGGACGCTGAGCTGCCTGCTGACAGGTGCGCGCTCTGGTCACACGAGGCTGCTTGCTGCTGGCGCTTTTGCTGTGCTGGTGTCAGCCACAGCGCCGTGGGGTTGTGCCTCCAAAGAGCTGTTCGTCCATGTTGAGCTACGCGAGCCCCATTGCAGCGCCCCGTCGGCGCTGCACTCGTGGCCGGCCCACACGCTGGCCGTCACGGCGCTGTGGGCGGGGGCGGGTGGCGCCAACGCCTTCGCAGCCACCGCGTCCCTGGACCACAGCTGCCACCTATACAGCTTCGCCACAGGTGCAGTAGCAGACAACACGCGGGTACTGCCCGATGCTGCAGCACTACCCTTAAGCTCAACGAGAAGCGCGTTGCTGCCATCTGCAGGCCAGCTGGGATAGCACAGACACGACAGGACAGCTTGCATTGGCAGCGACATACTATCGAGCCGTGGCATGCAGGCGAGGAGCTAGCGGCGTTGCAGCTGCCGGCGCCGCTGCGCTGTCTGGCCGTCGACCCCGGGGAGCACGCGCTGTATGCGGGCGGCGGCGATGGCCGCATCTTCGAGGTGTCGCTCCTCAGTGGCGGCGGCGGCGGCGGCAGCGGCGGCGGCACCAGCCGACACGTGGCACTGGAGGGCCACACGGCGGCCGTCACGGCCCTGGCGCTGACAGCAGATGGCTCGCAGCTGGTCTCGGGTAGGGCAGCAACCTGATGTGTTTGCAACACAGCACTGTGTGACCACACTTTTCAGGTGTTCATTGGCAAAGCAAGTCTTTAACATGGCCAACTGCAGGCAGGCTGCCCCTGTTTGATGCTGCAGGCTCGGAGGACGGCAGCGTGCGCATCTGGGACGCGCAGACGCGGCAGACGCTGCGTGTGCTTGCCAGCCCGGCCAAGGGGCCCGTCAGCGCGCTGCTGGTCCTGAGGCAGCCGCAGCACATGGCAGCCGTCACCCGTCGCGGCGGCGGCAGTGGGGCGACCTCCGGGCCCCAGCGGCCAACGCCACTGGTGGGTCACATGCAGACAGGATCTTTGCACCATACAGTACACTGTCGTATGCATATTCTACGCATGACGCGGTCGTGAAACGTACAACTACCGGCCATGCCGCCATGCGAATGGATCCAGAGGTGGAACAAAGCCACTTGTTAATTGTTGTTTTCCTGGCTTGGCAGCCACCGCTGATCATTGGTCTGTGCAGGAGCACCTCGCCCGATATCCAGCAGAGCCGCAGCCCTGGGAGGGCACGTTCAGCGTCATCGATGGCTCGCAGCCCTATAGGTGAGACTGCTGCGCTGTTGTGTCGAGCTTTGATCCTTGTGTGAGTCTGCTGGTGGTGGACCCTCTTCGCTGCTTGTCTGCTATGTGCAAGTGTTGTTTCTGCATCTCAGGGGCATTGCTGCAGCTGCTGGCCTGCTAGGACCAGTGTCGCACGACCAGCAGGCGGAGGTGCCGGGTGACGGCCTGCTGCCGCTGCGAGGCACGGCCGGCAGCGATGCAGCGCCGGCGGCGGGTGGCACCTCAGCTCTTTCTCAGCAGCAGGTACTGCAGGACTGGATGGGCCATGACACGACGTACGCATGTCTCATTGCTAACACCGAACGCCTCGGCTAAGTCTAAAAGTTCTAATAGTTTATCTGAACGCTTCTGCCTTACCAGATCGGGGTACATAGTAGTGTGTGTGTGTGGAGGGCTGGAACTAAAATTATTTCGCAACTGTGAACCAAATGAACTCCCAATTGTGAAACCCAATTATTTCATATGCAACTGCAGCAAGAGGTGGAGCGGCTGCGGGCTGAGCTGGCGGCTGAGAGGGAGACGAGCCGTAAGTGGGCGGCGCTGAACGCGCAGCTGCTGCCTCTTTTCGAGAAGGGGCTGCTGCCACAGGCAGCACGCGCCAGGTAGCATCTGCACCAGCGGGCACTTGCCATGCAGGCGAGTGCACGCCGCTGTGAAGCGGGCTTGAAACATGCACCTGTAGCTGTGCTCCTAGCTTGTAATGTCTGGCGACACGGAGTCTACGACCTGAGCTGCTTGTGGAGGAAGGATGCATCGACTGTCTGTACACTACCTACCCGAGATTACATACATCATTGAGGGACTCGGAGCACTCGGAGCACCCAACGCCAACACACTGACAACACCGATTTCACGTTCATTCAAGTTGTCATACAACCTCTCATTAGGCGACAGATCCTGATATCATCTTGCACCACCATTGTTGCAGATTCATATTCATCAGGATCGAAAATACTGTCACGAGCGAGGCAACCCGCGCTTCCCATACCATGAAAACATGTACTTCACCCTACTTCGGCGGCTACTGTTTTGAGCTTCATTGTGTACCCTGATGCAAGTTTTCACCTGTGCCGCTGCGACCACAGCACTTGGCAGCTGCAAGCTCATCGGGCGTTGCCGGCCGCCCCCGCTGCCCCAGCAGCACATTGAATATCAGCTGCCTGCAGGTGCACATGCGTGGCCTGCTGACCACTCCAAGGACTGCATGCAACAGCCAACATGCTGGCATGTGCCGATCTGCCAGAGCACCGCACGGTGTGCTGCATGATAACAGAGTCCGGTCTCAGCGTCCTGCAGCTGCTCAGGTGGGTCACAAAACGCATTAGACTGCTGGAGCAGCGCACCAGATGTTGCGGTTCATCTCGTCTGCGCAGTGGCCGTCCTCTGTGACGATGATGCCTTCGATGGGGCGATCATACACCCGGTCCCGGAAGTAGTTGCTCGCCTCCGCGGCGGTGCGCGACTTTTTGATCTTCCAGGACGGCCACTGCAGGTGAGCAGGCATACGCTTACATTCACATGGCACTCATGAGTTTCTAAACCTGCGAGCGGACCGATGAGTCACGTGCTCAGCCATGTATTATCATTGCTGCATTCTGGAGCACCTGCAGGAAGCACTGGTAGTGCCAGCTGCCGCCGGCGCCCGCCGCCGGCACGCCGGGCGCCTTGGCCAGCATCCCGAAGTTGATGTACTCCGCCTGCGGCCCCGCGGCGGCCGCCCAGGCCGCGAGCGCCGTGTTGCGCGCCTGCCACACCGGAAGCGGCCAGCTCATGGCACCGTTGACGCGCTGTCCTCACAGAACACAGCTTGCTACGCACGCCTGTGTATCCTGCAAATGTGCTGCATGGTTGGATAGGCAAAGAGCAGCACCTTATATGCTGCACGCCACTCCTCGTTGCTCACGTGCGCCAGCGGTGTGCCGATGACAAACACGCGCTCCACCTTGCTGGCGAGCTCGGTCAGCAGGTCCAGATACTCCTGCAGCGGCAACGCAAAGTGGTGCTGCCCACTGGGAGAGGAGAAGCCCCAGCGTTGTCAAGCCTGCTGACAGCCACTGGTGCCAAGCTCACAAAGGGTTCAGCTTGTCAACAGGTTGACATGCGTACCTGATTGACATCCGCTGCCTTTTCTGTGAACCCTGTTGACAGCACAACCACTGCATGCCGGCGCGGCGTGATGGCTGGCCACACCCGCCTCAGGATGGCGACCTGCAGATAAGCTAACCCCAGTTGCCCCATGTTGCTAGCTGCCTTACAGACGCCTGTGCAGCACGCACCAAGCAACCACGGCACACGGATTGCAGATGCCTGGGGTCACACTACTTTTGTTAAATGGCCACACCTGCTGGCGCCACTTTGGCGCATGTGCATAGTGGATGGCTGCGGGCGGCCGCTTCGAGCACAGCATCCCAGGTTCCACGTTGCTGCCAGCTGCATTGCAGGACGCAGAACTCAGCAGGTTTGATCTTGCACACCCCTACACAAGCAGGAACAGCACTCAGCGAAGTGTGCAGGAGAAGGGCCACGCTCAGGGCCATGTCACCCAGAAACCCAGCGCATCATTATGCATCTTGATCCCCAAGCATGCTGTGCTCACCCCGAAAGAAGCTGGGCACGATGTCGAGCAGGTGGTCGGGGTCTGTGCGCGCCGCAAGTCTGGTGCGGTTGCTGTTGTACGGCGCTGTTCTGAAGGCATCCGCCTCCTGCGACAGCACGACTTGGTGTTGAGGTGAGCTGAGCTGAGCCAATGTTGCACCCTGCCAGTGCTCTCACGGTCGAGCTGACAGCTAGAGTCTGGTCAACGTATGTGCTGAAGGGGAGCACCTGACACACGGTGTAGCTGGCGTGCGTGTGCATCTTGTAGTCAATGACGCGGGAGTGGCCCCGCATCATGTGAACCAGCCGGCTGAACAGCTGCCGCATCAGGCTGTCCCCAAGCACCTGTCAGGGCGGGAAGGCCAATCTCAGATGCTGACGGCTGACATGTTAACATGACTCCATCAAGCAAGTGCTGGGCGCAACAGTACCCGAGCGCTTGTCAGACGACACCCGGTGATAGCATCAGGAAACCTCGACTGTTGCAGCAAGAGATGCTGCGGGTCATCTAGCGCCAGCATTTGCTTACCAGGATGTCCATGCCGGGGTGCTCGTCCTCAGCGGTGCCGCCCTGCAGCGCCGCCAGCACCTCCGCACGGCTGTACTGCTCGTACCGGCAGCTGCGCTCGCCTCCCGGCTGGAACAGCAGCTTCTGCGGCTCTGCTGCCGTCGGCTTCCGGAGGAAGGCGCCTGCACATGACGCGTGCCACACGGCTGCGCATGATGCGTGCACACATGTGGTACCTTCACGAGCAGCTCAAAATGAGCAGCTCAGCATGGCAACTGCGGGACATGAGTGCTCCGCACCAACTGTCTCCCGCGCTCGGCAGCAGTGGCGGCTGCAGTCTGGCAGCCGGCGCGGCCGCTGCGGGGGGGCCTCCATGAATGCATCCCCGCACTCTGTTGCCTCCTCCGTCACAAACACGCCAGCCGAGTGGAAAGGGCACCGCAGCTCCTGCTCCACCTGTGTGGCGCCACTGACACGACATGTGACAAATTTCCAGCTTGGCTGCGGGTATGCTGCCACTGTAGGATCTAGCAGAGTGCATGGCGCCAAGACAAAGGAGCACGAACGTCACAGCATGCAGCATGGTGCTCGATTCACCTCGAAGTGACATTCGGACTTGCAGGCAGGGTACACCACGGGCTCCCCGTGTCGTGCCGTGAAGTGACAGCCGCTGGGACGGAAGCGCGTGCAATGCTTTGCCGCTGCCCCAGCCGGACCACTCAGCAAAGCCATCAGGAGCAGGCCCGACTGAAGCCACTCGTACAGCATACCAGGTCGCCGTCGTGTTGACCTGCAGGCATGTCATCAAGGCTGCAGCAAGCAATGAATTGCATGGCATGAAAGACATGTTGGTTTTCATGTACATTACAATCACCTTGGTTGCCGCAATTGGTGATTGCTGCACCATTGGTTAGCCCCTGGATCTGCTGTCAGACTATGCCCAACGCAAGCTGTCAAGTGCTGGCGCAGCTGCGCTGTATGGTGCCTGCTCGGCCTGGCGGCATCCTGCAGGCTACTGTTGCCGCTCCAGGCTGCTGACTGTCTGCCACACTGCTGCAGCGCGCCAAGCCCACAGCCATCGCGGGCTGCTCGATCGTCCGTCATATGACTCAGTTCCGATGTGCCGCTGAGAGCGCCATGTGATGAGCGATTGCAGGCCAGGAAGCGTCGAGGTCCGCTGGCTGGCTAGATGCGCTTCAGCCCAAGCTTGAGCCGCCTGCACATTGCGTCATCAATGGATGTGCCGTGAGGTTCTACAACGTCCCTCCGAATGAGAGGTGGTCACGGCAGCAGAGTCTGCACCACATGTATCAGCTAGCCATCCCTCCGAGCAGTTGCAGCGACGCCTGTGCCTTGACCTGACCTTGGAAGTTGAGCTTGGGACTGATACCGATGCTGCGTTCGATGAGCACGCGCATGTCTTTGAAAGAGTTTGAGCAAGAGCAGCTGCTGTGGATGAGCTGTAGTCCGGTGCAACTTGCAGTGTTGGTGCAAGACGGCAGCCTGAGTTAGAAGCACAGCGTATGCAAGCAACTTGAAGCTGTGATAACATGTAGGAGTTTGCGCCGCCGTGTGTCCCGTGTGTCTGCACGCGCACGACATACACGAAAACCGTCGAGGTTAATCGTCCAGCTGGCTGGCCCGCTTCAAAAACCGGCGGAGAAGCAGGACGTATGCGATGCAGCGTTTGGCCAGAGCTGCACAGCAGGAGCAGTTCACGCATCCTCGGGCGTGATGACGGCAGAAGACTGCCGACTCTCCCTTCATGACAGCGGGGGCCCTCAAAACATACTGCCTCCAACGTGATCGACGCTATCATCCCGCCAGCGCCGCTTGCCTGGCTGCCCACACTCGGTGCAGTGCCTCGCACTTGACCGCCAACTGCAGCAACAGACAAGCCCCAGTCGAAAGTGATGTGCCGTAGCTGCTACAGTTGCAAGGCCGTCATGATGGAAACGATGCTGTTACTCAGAAGTGTCTACACGCATCCGGGTGCACTAACCGCCTGCCGGGTCCACTGATTCCAATCCGACCCGCCCAGGCCGCCTTCTTCCAGAACAGCATATATCTTGTCTTCGTCTGGCGGTCTCAGCCTGTACGAGTACAGCGAGACTCTGTGGTAGTCCCCTGCACACCTAGGTGAGTACTGCAGTAAAATGTCCCTTGCAAACCATTGCACAGGTCCGACAATGAGCTCACAGCCTGTGGCAGTTCACAATCCGCGTCCGAAGTGCTGTGACGACGCGCACCAGCTGAAGCGCTCGCCTGGTTGCACACCCGACCGCTGCTGCATCCGTGCCACAGCACGAGCTGCCAGTATCTGTTGGCGCACATATGCGTTGCGGGCAGTGCGCGACTGCCGCATGAAGCCCTTCGTGGCCCGGGCCTTGCAAGCAACCTGCCAACGCCAGCACAGTTGGTGGCAAGGAGTATTTTCGTCAACAGCCTTGAAAAGCATGCCTGCAGTGCACCAGCGTTGGCTTGCATTCTCAGGCCCCTCAGAGGCCGCACCTTGTATAGTGCACTGGCATACGGATCGCTGCAGTAGCCACACCAGCACCCCTGCTGCGCAGCCTGCCTCTCGGTACACAGGCCACAGGCATCCTCCGGGCAGCAGGGGCAGCGGCGCGCAGCGGTGTGCTCCTGAATCTGCTGCCGTTGCCCGCTGTCATGGCCTGCAGGAGCGCCATGACGACCTTCCTAATGGTGCACTTTCGAGGGTTCAGACAGTCCGCCATCCACTGTCGACGAGCTGTCAAAGGCCCAATGCGATGTTAGTGACACACCGCAGCGGCGGCAGCCTGTGCAGGAGGACGGAGGGGGACTGCCCGCAGGCGATCGCAGCTCTGCTCGCAGCAGCTCCACAGGCCCAACGCTGTCCAAGCTGCCGCTGGAGTGCTGCAGTCATGCATTGGTCGAGCATCGCACCAGCCCACAAGCTAACATGTCAGGTGACGTTGCATGGTGCCAGTTCCAACAGATGCAGCTCACCATGCTGCGGACCAAGTCCATCAGCTTGTGCACCGCCGGGAACGCCTGCAGAGCGTCAACGCCCGAGGCACCCCGCTGATTGTCATAGTCCCCGCCACACAGCAGTGCCACTGCCAATAATGCCTGTGTCCAGACAGATGCCAGATCTTCAGGACTCACTGCCCCACTGCATTGGTGCCGTACTACAGCTTGCAGCCGCACATTGTTGCAACATCTGACGTCCAATGATACACTCATCAAGCGGAGTCACATTTACGCACTGCGGCTGTTGACTCCGGATCACTGCAGCCCAGCAGACGAGCGCCAACTTCTGAGGCCTCACAGCGGGACAAGCACGTCTTGTCCTTGTCGCCAACCTGTTAGGTGACAGCAGCAGGAGGCATGATATGCACACAGCGTTGCATTGCCAGATGCCAACTCCAACATCATGTGATCAGTAACACCTGCAATCTTCAGCAAACAGCTTCAGGGCAAAGCACGCACATGCAGCTTTGCCTCCTTCAGGACCGTTTGCGCGCCAAAGAGCAGAGCGTCGCCATCCCGTGATGCCACTGCGTCCACATTGCCGGCACGGCTGAGTGCTGCTGCTGTCGCCTCTGCCTCGCCAGGTGCTCGCAAAACTGGCAGGCCCTGCCATGGATCAAGCATTGCACAAGCCATGACCAGACAGCTATGGACGGCTATAAAGAGGAGAGTGTGCGTACACTGCTGTCTGGCAGACATGAGGTCACAGCTCAGGCTGCAAGGAGTGTATCTGCATCTGCTTCGCATGTATGTGCCTCAAGCTGATATGCTGTGGCCTCAATATCATGTACAGTTTTGACTCACCATGGCGTCTATCAGCCGCAAACACAGGTTGGTGATGTTCACAGAGCCAGGCGGCTCCTCTACTACGTTGGCTCCCCACTGCAGGCAGGTGGACTCGCCTCAACTCAGGGATGCAGTTAGGGTCTTTTCATCTAGCTGCTGGGCAGCTAGTTGAAAGGACTTGAGCTTTGCTGGGCACTGTTGTAACCACAGAGCGTGCACCTTGCATTACTTCCACAGCTCAACCACAGCTCAACCATGACTCCAAGACGGCGCATGCACCATATGCGTCATCCATGTTGGCAAGGCACCTCTGAGGGCTGCTGTGGCAGGTCTTTGATGATGTCACGTGCCCGCAGCACGTCTGCCTTCTCGTAGGGCATCGCGCCATCGCCGACACCCACTGGCGTCGCGCCAAACTGCAGCCAGCTGAGCATCTGCAGCCCAGGCGACAGTAATTTGGGACGAATTCCCAGTGCAAGATCTAGTGTCTCTGACAGCATGGCATTATGTCCTGAAGAATGTCATCCCCATACCCTCTCGAAAAGGACTTTCAAAATGAAGGGATTGGGCCTGAAAATGCCATGTATCTGCTTCTGAGTGGCCGCCTGCATCCAAAGATGCTCAAGGTCGACATGCTAAAGCAGCAGCAGTTGACCATCAGCCGCGATGCCGTTGCAACCGGTGATAGCTTCTGAGTGTTTTGCACGCCACTCGCGCCTCAAATATCCATATGCCAAGGTCAATTGCTACAACTTTGCCGTCCATATACTTTGCAATCTCCTCCAGGTCCTGCTTGCCCTGCAGTATGCAGCATGGCAATTACCCAAGGGTGGTGCACGCAGTTATGGCGGTAGTACACGGGCGTCCATGCGTTCACCATCATCAGCAAAACCTATTAGCCCACAGGGACTACACATCACAAGCGCTGCAGTCCATCAGACATGCCTGCAGGACATGCACCAGGTCCGCTTCCGTGATGGCCTTCCAAAAGGTTTTGAGCCCCATGATGCGCGAGCTTGTTCACTGCCGTCAACGAACACTGTTCACGTGAACACGTCCAGTAAAGGAAACACTGCTGCAACCTGCACAGCTAGTTGCGGTCCAGGAGTACATGCTACATCGGCAGTCATTGCATAGCACACGATTTCGTCCGGATGTGCCAACGCTGTTTGACGTGAGCATGCAAAGGCGAAGGTGCTTTGGAGGTGAATATGGTCGCAGATTGTGGAGCATGATCACCGCATGATCATCTGCAACCCATGCGCGTGCTGTGCATGCTGTGCTTCCTGTCTGACAGCGGGGGAGCAGCTGAGCAAGCACGCCCAATCAGGTCGCAGGGACACAGCCTGTTCGCTACACACCAACACACACTGCATTGCAGTCCCACTACCGGGTAGGACTGCATGACCACTTCCCTTTGATGCTCACAATTAGAGCGGCAACATGTGGAGGATCGCCCTGTTGGGTGGAATGTGTGTTTGACGTTGGTGATATCAGGGGCAGTTGCACGCTGTCATGCTTCTGTTGTGTCAAGCGGTCTTTGTTCTGCGCTATCGTGGCAGTATTGCATGTGACGCCCAGAGACTGCGGTATGCACAGGAGATCGGCGCCACTCAGTCCAAAGACCCACATATGTGACCACGGCGCCTGGCTGTTCGGCGTATCCCATCCTCTGTGAACATGGGCGTAGTCTAGTCTAGGACGCTCTTCGTGATGGGCATCACCAATCTGTGGACGTTGCTGAATACTGAGGGTCTGGCGCCAAAGCTCGAGGTGAGCCGATCATGTGGATGGCACATAACCAGGGACTTGCAGATGATGAAATGGCAGAACTCATCGTACAAGTCCCGTGAGTGCACGACCTGCAGGGCGCCAAGGGAGAGCACCCAACCATCATGCGCCATGCCTCTGGCAAGGCAGTAGCGGTTGACCTGAGCGTCTGGCTGATGCAGGTGGTACTGCTGTTGCATGCTGCAGTTTGCTGTCCGCTTTGCTTCTGATCTCATCGGCGACGAAACGTTGCCAGTACATTGAGCTACTCCCTGCACTGCAGGCAACAAATCAGACAGCGACAGATGGGCTTTTCTCTGAGGATGGGCGTGCACTGAAAGTTGTCTTTGAGCGGGTGAGATCCCGTGCGAGCATCCGAAGAGGCTCAATGTGGCCTTAAGGTTTAACCACACGCAACCCAGCAATTTGTGAGGCTGGGCACCCACTGCTGCAGACCATCAACTGGCTGCGGCATGATGTGACGCCAATCGGCGTGGCTGAAGGACTCGCTCCGGCTGAGAAGCTGGCCACACTGCAGACGCGGTCCATGGCATTGTACGGCTTCGCACGCAGCTCCGCTCTGCCCACCTTTGGCAACCTGCAGCGCATGTCACAGGCCGCCTGTAGGCTGCTGGACGCTATGGTGGGCTCTCCATCTGCCACCTGGGGCTCGCCAACATTAGATCTAGTCTGCATCTGTCAGAGCAACTATGAGTCGGCAACAACGTGCACAGCACGCTTCGTCTTCACCACGCTTACTTAAACACCCACATCTACTGTTGTGTGCAAAACGTCTGCTGCAGGGCCTGCCCACGCTAACGGCACCAGGTGAGGCCGAGGCGGCCGCGGCGGCGCTCAATGCCGCAGGGCATGTGGATGCAGCCGGCACGCCTGATGCCGATGCGCTGTTGTTTGGCGCAACGGAGGTGTTTCACACACTCAGGCTTCTGGTGAGGTTCAGGCTGAGCTTTGCTGTGCAGGAGGCAAAGTACCTGGCAGATGCTTAGAGTCAGTTTCGCATAATGTGCGACCACGCGACCGTACAAGACCATTCATGATACTCACGATGCAATCATGACGCGAGCTTGACTTTGCAGACACACAGCCCGCATGAAGCAGTGTTAAAGCGCTGCCAAACGGCGGAGGTCTGCCGGGCGCTAGGTGCATCAGAGGACGCTGCAGTCTCAGTGAGCACTGCCCAAGCTTGTTGACATCGAGTTCCTGTCAACCTGTGCCACGAGATGCACAGCTAGCTGTTGGGCAGCCTGACGAACTCACAAGTGACCCAAGTGTGTATGGCTTTGTGTCAAGGCGTTGACGGCCGTCGCGCTGCTGTGTGGCGGGGACTATGATGAGGGCGGTGGCGCTGGCATGGTGGGGCCCAGACACGCGTTTGCTATTGTGCGGAAGCTCATTGCTGATGCCCACGAGGTGTGCGCGGTGTGCGGTGTGCGGTGTGTTCTCTTTGGTGGATCTGATGACGGTTGACATCGTCTGCATGACAAGTATCAGGGGTCTGTTAGGCTGCAGATGCTCAGCAGGTGTGCTAGGAAGTGTCCTTGACATTGTGATGTGTACTTCAGGCGGGCAGGGATGATAGCGATGTCCTTGCGCTGCTGGCTGCGGAGCTCGCTGCTCCGCCGCAGCTGCCGGAGTTCAGCCATCTCAAGGGCTGCACGCGCTGCAAACGCTGCGGTACGCCACCAGATGTGACCCACACATTCGGATGCATCACTTCCTGCACAGGAAGGTGCTCAAGATGTACGATCCTCGACATTCTGTGAGTGCGTGTGCAGGTCACGATGGGCATCGGCATGCCAAGATTGCCAAGCACAAAAATCGCAATCCTTGCCAAGTCTGCCCACTCACAGACGACGGTTCCTGTGCTGAGGCCTCGCCCCTCCCAGAGCCCTGTCGTTGTCGCTTCTGCAGCACCGCCGGTGCCCGCCTGCTTGCAAGGGTACGGCAGACCGAGTGCGTGCGCACGACAACCCTGAATATGATGTTCGAGCGCAATGCATGTGTTAGCACAGGAGTGACAGGTAGGGTTGACTGTAATCTGGTCGGTCGCATCATGACACTAGTAGACTTGGTGCAGGTGATCACCAGGGCTCGTGCGACTGAGGGCTTCATGCAGCGAGCGCGCACTGCAGAGCGCGCCTATGCACAGCAGGCGGCACAGGCCGCCGAGGCAGTGGCAGACCTTGCTGAGGAGGAGGGCATAGCAGAGGGCGAGCGCCTGACATGGTGTGCAGGGCTCGGGCTCCCCTGCATTGCCCCATGATCGCTTGGCACATTCTTGCGTTCTAGCAAAACCAAACCGGTCTTCGGCAAGCAATGGGAACAAGGAAAGGTCCCATGCCGTGCACAATGTAGCGATGCTATGGTGCTCAGGCAGCGCCGGCCAGACGTTGATGCGGTACACGCGGTGCTGTCAGAAGCGGGGCTGGTCTGGTCTCGGGAGCTGGTGCGGGAAAAGCTGTGCCCGCTGTTGCTGGAGTGGGATGCTCGCCACCCAAAGCAGGTGTGTTTCCAGCATGCCAGCAACTTCAGCTGTGTTGGGCATGTTGCCGAAGGTGGAATGACATGAAATGCAACAGCTCGCAACCGACTCTTACCACTAAGATGGGTGACCTTCCTCCGCAGGGTGCCCAGTTCGTACCTGTGGAGATCAAAGCATTGCAACAGCAGCGCGGTCTGACTGAGGCGGACTTGTGGCGCTACATCATGGTGTGGCGCCGTACAAGAGATCAGGGTGATGAGGTATGGTTTCACACCCAGGGCATTGGACGTGCAAGTTGTATGTGCTCAAAGGTAACAGGATGTCGTGTACTCCATTATAACAAATGATAGGCTGGCGTCTCAGTGCACTGATGCTGTGCTCAGTGCTGGTGTGCAGGATGTCGAGGCAGACACCATTTGGCTGTCGGCCTCGACAGCAGATGCTCGCTCAGCACGCAAGGCGGTCATTGCTGCCACGTTCCCACAGCTTGTATCTGCCTTCCACCAGAAGTGGGCTCGCCTTGTGCTAAAACCTTGGCAGCATCTGTTTCGGGGCTGCAGTGACCTAAGTCCAATTGTCGGCATTGTGCAACCTGTGGCTCAAGGCCGTCTGTCTGCCACGAATGTACATGACCAGATCCTGTGCCTCGTCTCTCAGGCTGCGAGACAAGGCGCAAAAGCAGGCAGACAGAGAGGCACGGGCTGTCAGGAAGGCCGCCGCCACCAAGACGACAAACACGTTGGACAGCTTCATCAACCGCGTCAGATACAAGGTGTTGCGTATAAGCTGGCTGAAACCCCTACATTTAATAGCACACAGGTCTGGCAGGCATCCGTTGATGAATGTCTGGTGTTGCTTTTGCACAGCCTTAGCCATAGGGAGTACTTCCCATGGTGCTTTGCCTTCAGACATGTCGACCTCCAAACCACCGTTTTGCGACCTCCGATGATATCATAATGACGTGCAGCCCGTGGCCATGGAGCAGCAGGCGAAGGTGGCGGTGGGCGCCAAAGCCAGCGCAGCTGACCGGCCGCCAATCGGCGCTGCTTCGCCAAAGAAAAAGCAGCGCACACCCACTAAGCCGGTGAGCACATAGCTGCAGCACAAGATGAAATGCAGCGCATACACCGCACGCGAATGCAACTGCACACCAAGGAAGTGTAGCAGCCTCTACTGCCGCCGAGCAACCCTGCAACTAGTCGTACGGTCTGTGCAGGCGCGGCCCAGCCGCATCACGGACATGTTTGACAAGGCTATGCCGGCAGAGCTGGCACGGCCTTCACAGCATGATGCAGTGGCACATTCACAGCCTGCAGCCGAGGTTGCAGCAGAGCCAGTGCTGCGTACGCCACACCTGTCTGGCAAGTTCGGTGCCATGGGGATGGCCTCACCAGCTGCAGCCGGTGCGGGTCAGTCCCCTACAAGGCAGCCCCAGTCAGGAGGTCTCGGCAGGGCGCGCAAGCAGCTGTTCGTCGCAGGGCCAGCTGCCAGCGGGTCTGGTGAGCAGGTCTCTGGTCAGGCCTGTTGCAGTGCATCTCACGACAGCCGGAGTGGCAGTGAAGCGGCAGCAGGGCACGCGGGCATCGCGTCTGCAGGCAGAGCACCTCATGCCGCAGCAGAGGCCATATCATCAGAGGAGATGTCCTGGCCGGAAACTGGCAGCTATTTCAGCAGCAGACGCAAGGAGCAACCTGATGTGACTGGAACCGCCGCGCATCTGCAGCAACCAGCACAGCAACAGAAGCCTGGCAGAAAGGCAGCCCGGTCCAGGCTGCCCGAGCAGAGGGTCGCAAGGGACTCAGAGCTGCAGGAATTGCAGCCCAGTGGTGCTGCAAAGTCCGGTGCCCAGCAGCTGACAGTTGCGCGGACCCAGCAGGTGGTAGGCCATGCTGTGATGGCGGCAGCCAGTGTGGCAGCAGGGCGGCTGCAGCATGACTGCAGCACACCCATTGATCTCATCACGCCAGAGCGCCCGCCTGAAGTCGTGGACCTCACCGCCACGAGCAGCTGACCATGATGCAGCCGCTTGTGCACATACTGCGCAAGCACTGCAGAAGTGAGGGCTCAACAAGCCAGTTGAGGTTGTGTGTAATCTGATTGTCATGCAAGGTTGAATTCTGTTGCTGATTTTCGGACTGTACTCTGTTGCTGGTTTCCACATTGTACTTGACAGTGGATTGCTGAACAACTCGACTGCAGACAGCTACTCTATCAACCAAACGGTATGCCAATCCATTTTCTGCAGCGCTAGCTCTGCTCCCGATCCAACCCTGCCGCCTCTGATGCCAGCCACGCACCGTGACAGTGCATCTCTCATTGCGTCAATACGCCCAGAATGTCTTCCGACCTGTAGATGGTGAACTTTTCGCCGCCCAGCTCCAGCGGCTGGCCGCCATACTCCGGCAGCATCACAGTGTCGCCCTCCTTGACGTCCACCGGGATGACCTCCCCCGTGTTGGTGCGCCGCCCGGGCCCCACCGCCACCACCTGCCCCTCGTTGATCTGCAAATGCGCACAGGTGGTCAATGACGCCAGCCGTTGAACCACACACCGATGCCCACAGCATTGGACTCGGTGTCATCTTGTGCTGAGTGTCACTGGACTGCGAATTTGCTGCTGTCGTTCTCACTAGTCGACCGGCCTGCATGCAATGTGCGCTAATGGCAGTTTGCAGCCCACAAGAAGTGGACGCTGCAGGCGCGGAAATGAAGGGTATCCACCAAATAAGAACAGGACATCACGCCTCGTCAGATCGCCCAGTTTCACGGTAAGAACGCTTGCGACATGCATTCAAGTGCTGCAAACAGCAGAAAAGAGAAGCTTCCAGAGGTGATGCAGCGCATCGAATGCTGATTGTTGAAGTCAGCACCGCACTAGCGGCCGCAAGGTAGCACACATCGTCATCTTACGTGTATCACAAGTGACCATCGAAAGCCTGCCGCGAATGTGTGCTGCTTTCCGATACATGCACTAATCTCCGTGACGGCCAGCACCATCGGTCGCATGCTGACTGCCGGAGTATATGTGAGAACGCAACATGCGTGTCACAACCTATGTCAACCAAGCCACAGACCTTGCTGGCTGTCTCTGGCAGCAGCACTCCGCCAATGGACTTCTCGGGGGCTGCCACCTTCTGCACCAGCACGCGGTCGAGCAGCGGGATGAGACGTCTCGACATGTCGGGCACCGTGCACGACAGCACTCTGTATGAACACGTCTGTGTCAATAGCAGCCTATGCACGAGGACGCTGCCTCAGCAGCGATGCATGACGGGCGAGGGACTCCGCTGCACATGCCCCCTGAACTTTCGAGCGCAGGACCTGCTGGTAGGGCATGTTAGAACGGGCACTAACGCTGTTCCACAAAAGCTTGAGGTACATCGCGATCATCAAGTGAGAAACAGCGTGTGACAAAGCAGGGCATTGATCGAGACCCTTTGCGAGGCTACAGTTTGCTGGCATCGCAAGCTTCCAGCATCGTTCTTTGGTGGCACTTGGATGTTCATTTGCACTAGCATTGGGTGCTTTGTAGCGTGTGCACAGCTATGTCGCGCATGACGACGCGTTCATCAGGCGGCGTTTCGAATGGCGATGGCGATGCAGCGGAGCGCGACCCCCTTGCCGCAGAGGACACCGCTTTCGATGTGAGTCAAGCACTCCATCCGAGCACGGCGGTGTCTCAGCTCGACTGCCTGTAGTAAGCTTCATGACAACTCGTCAGCAAGGCTGCTGATGGCATTGCGCAAGGCCTGACATCGAGGCTGGCATCCGCCCAAAGTCTGGATGACACCTCGCACGCGCACAGCGGCTGGTAATGACACTCCAGGGTGGATGCGGGCTTCCTGCGCTTCCCTCAGCAGCAGTCGCGGCCGCCGTCCATGCTGCATGTTGTGTGCTGCAGCAGGGCTCCCCACCTGTGCGCAACGCAGCCGCAGCGGCCAAGCTGGAGGGCATCCGCGGCAGCATTGCCAGCATCGGCGCAGCGCCATCCGTCAGCAGCCTAGATGGGGACTACCAGTATGACACGCAGTACGACACGGACACGCCTGTGCCGCTGCCGCTGCCACAGCCCACAGAGCATGATGTGAGTGCTTGCATGTCGCGCCACCCAGCTTGGTTCGCTACATGCCCGATGCTGGAATATTCAAGAGGCATGCATGTTGGCAATCATCAGGGCGGTCAACGGCGCGGTGACTTCCCGCTGCAGGCGCAAAGTCGGTATCAGAAGATGTGGGTGCGCACAAAGTCGACGGTCGCCATGATCGGCGGCTTCATCTTCTTCATCTACATGGGGCATGTGCCGCTCATGTTCCTCATCTTCGCAATCCAGGTGCCGCTGCGCCACTGACAGGCGTTTTTGCTGTGTGTCTGTGTCAGCACTGTCCACTTGACAACAGGCTTTGCTAATACAATCGCTCCATGTAGACGGTGCTCTGTGAGTCGCAGGCGACGATGTGCAGGGAGCTGTTCAAGCTCGCGCGGGATGGGCAGCAGCAGCAGCACCACCGGAAGCCACGGCCCCGGCCCAATGCAGTACTGGGTACCCGCTTCCAGCAGTGGTCATTCTTCTGCATCGCAGCCTTCTGGATGTACCTCAGGTGGGGTTTAGCCATGCCTGCCATCACTTACGACTGACTGTGATGGCACCAACCACACTGTCAGGATCGCATCTTCAGCAGCATTGCATGGCTTTGCACTTCCGGTTGATTTTGTGTGGGTCATAGCACTGCAGATTCATCCAGAAGAACCTGCTGGTGGAGATCACCTCGAACGCACGGCTAGCGCGGCTCTTCGGCTGGTTGCTGCGGCGGCATACCTTCATATCATATTCACTGTACACAGCAGGTATCGTCCCTGTGACCCACTTGTTGCTGGATCCACACCTGTCATCGTAGGTCGTTCTTTCGTCTCAGCACCTGACGCCTGATCCACCTCTCCGATCGGTATTACCTGTCAGGTGTAGGTCGCGTCTGTTTGCACGCACAATGCAGCAACTTGTGGGCTATCACATAGGTGGCTCTGCCCTGCAGGCATCATCAACTTCGTGCTGGCGCTGGAGAAGGGGCACTACCTCTGGCAGTTTGGCCAGTATGCTTGGACGCACATGATCCTGCTGGTGGTGTTCATCCCCACCAGCTTCTTCGTTTCCAACATCTTTGACGGCCTGATCTGGTTCCTGCTGCCCTGCGCACTCGTCATCATCAACGACATCACCGCATACCTCACAGGTGCGGATGTTGTGTCGTGCTGTCTGCTTCCCCATGTCGTCGCTCTGGTCACGGTGTGTGGAATTATCTGATGACCATCAGTAACATGCTGCTGGCCAGCCTCAGCACACATTTACGATATGACACTCGTCAACCCCGATTGACCCGCATGTCTGCTATCAATCTGGGTGCCGTATGCAGGTTTCTATCTTGGACGGACGCCGCTGATCAAGCTGTCGCCGAAGAAGACATGGGAGGGTTTTGTGGGTGGCGCGCTGCTGACCCTGGTCGCCTCCTGGTACCTGGCGCGCTACATGTCACGCTTCCCGTGGATGATCTGCGAGCGCACTGTGAGCATCCGCACTACCATCTGCCCATCCCATGCCAGAGAGATTGCATGTTCTCCTCGCTGCTTGGGTCGGGCTATGTCGGGCTATGTCATCAGGAGCAGTTCGCAGCTTCGCTATCTGTCTGTTGTCTGCAAGGGGGACTTGTCTCGAGTGAGCAGAACACACGAATGTCAAGGTGTTGCTGCAGAGCAACAGAACAGCGGCGGCACTCCAAATTGGCCTGCACATGCAGGATCTGTCCATGGGGTGGCTGCGCTGCGAGCCGGACAGCATCTTCCGGGACCATGTGTTCTCGACAGCGGGCATGGCCGCAAAGCTGTCGCCCGCCGCAGTCACGCGGCTGGCGGCGCTCGGCCGCGAGCTGCCGCCCGCCCTGGCGGCCCGCATCTGGAACTTCAGCATCGTGGCAGCTCCCATGCAGTTCCACGCGCTGGTGAATGGTATAACCTGCAAGTCCCAGTGTGGACACTCCAGGGACGCGCTGTGCCTGCAAGCTGCACATCGAACCCCTACTGCACAGCTGCATGGAACCATCAGACATTGTTGACACTCACCGACCATGCTGCCCGCCAAGCGCTCTACATCCACAAAACACGAGGCTTGCACGTGCAGCTGATGTGGGCTAGTCCCGCTCTGCTGCTGCCATACGAGACACATGTAATATAAGCTGGCCGACGTCTGACTGCTTGCATGTCCTGTGATGCAGGTGCTGTCGCTCTTCGCTAGCGTGATTGCGCCCTTTGGTGGCTTCTTTGCGAGCGGCTTCAAGCGTGGCTTCAAGATCAAGGACTTTGGGAACAGCATCCCAGGCCACGGCGGCATGACTGACCGCATGGACTGTCAGGTCAGCCCCGCCGGTCGTGTGCCTGCATCTGCCAATGCAGCGATGCCCAATGCTCCAGGCGATGACAACCACGAACTGACTTCGTCTCATCAGTTGGCATCTCCTGCTGCGTGTGTATGGCACAGAGGCAATCCAGCCCCTGCACCTGAGCTGCTGAATATTTTCCGCCCTAGTCGACCTGACTGTGGCATGTGCAGGTGGTGATGGCGGTCTTTTCGTACCTGTACTTCAACAACGTGGTTGCACAGCAGACGGTCACTGTGGGCTACATGCTGCAGAAGAGCCTGCAGCTGGACGGTCCCCACATGCTAGAGCTTTTCACGAAGCTAGGTGCGCCGAACAAACCTACATTGCCCAGGCCACACGAAATTAGCTGCAACCAGTTTCGACGTGCGGGGGCTTTGCTGATGCCGTGAGAGCGCGCTGCAGAGTGCCCTGCATGCGAAGGTGGGAGTGCTGATACCATGCGCGTCTTGACACGCGACTGTGTTCCACACTTCTGCAGGCAACATGCTGGTGGGTGAGAAGGTGCTGCCAGAGCGCTTCTCAGACGACTTCACCCGCCTGCTGCGGCGGTATCAGGTGCGGCGTCTGCAGGGCAGTTACATTTGATGGCACTGCGAGACCATACGCCTGGATTCTTGCTCAGCCTCCACACCAAGCCACATGAGGTGTTGTGTTGGTTGCTGTGCAGGTGCCTGTGAAGAGTGACTTCCCAGCATTGATTTGAGCCCAATGATTCAGCGTCAGGAGGCTCGTGCCAGTGTACCGTAAATTACAAGCCAGCAGCAATGCACTGCCAGCTATGGAGAAGCTGCTGCACAGCGGTGTGATGTGGACTTTTGGTGGTCAGGAGCATAGCAAACTGCAACAGCAGTCACTAGCAGGAATCTGTAGTCAGGAACAGTGCAGCATGCAAGGGATTGGCTTGCGGATTTCGCAAGGAAGTCTGGTTTCAGCAGCAAGACAGTGTCAAGTCGGCAGTGCAAAACCGCATGGATTTTGTATGTTACAGCTCCACAGCGAGCAGCAGGCTTCTATTGTGTGTCGGGTCCATTGCGCAAGCTGCAGGGCTACATGTGACCAGGAGGGCGTGTTGCAGACTGTGTGCTGACCCTTGCTCAGAGGACCACCAACTTCGCATCCACCGCAATGATCTTGACCTTGTCCACATGCACCTCGGGCGCGCTGATGGTGGACCCCGAGCCTGTGGCACTCGTCTTGAAGCTGGCATCTGACACCAAAAAGGTCCACACATTGTCGCAGAAGCGATACGTGTCAAGCTTGCCCTTGAATGTAGTCTTGGCAGTGACCTCGTTCTCCAATGTGCGGCATGTCGACTGATCAAACTCTGCCAAAATCTTCATGGCCAACGCCGGTGTGATCTTCTCATCTGTGACGAGCTCGTCCAGCGCCTCCACCAGGCAATCGCCCAGCTTCGACTGCCTGTACACCTGATAGCTCATGCCGGCGCTTCGGCGCCTGTGTGCACCGCATTACCTGCTGACCATGTCCGCCCCCTGATGCAAGCTGCTTTCCTTGAGAGTTGAAATCACTTGAGTCCTTGTGACTGTTCGGCAGACGCTGTACAAAGTGTGCAAGATCAGCTAATGAACTACGACGTGTTCTATGTTTGCAACCGCCGACTGAGGAGTTATCTACAAATACAGCTGCGCTTGCGAGTCAAGCGATACACTATAACCGTACAACGCCTCTGTGCGTGGTGTCTATGGCAAATTGTGCACCCAACAACGGAACAACGATACGCTCCCCCTGCTTTAACAGGCCCCTGGAGCAACCTCGGCTTCTTTGGCGCGGTGCTCGTCTATTCGATACCACTGTCCGAATGCATACAATAGTTTAGTGCTACAACAGACCTCAGAGGCGTGCAGTGATCGCCTAGCACGGCAACCGCCACAACACAAGCTTTTGCTGCTGCATCTCGAGTCACGTGAGTGTGTGCGCAGTGTCTGTCCGGCAGCAAACATGCAAACTGCTGCATCTGGACCTGCCGCAGCTGGTCGTATGCATTTGCGCAGCCCGCTGCCTGGGCAACAGCGGCATGCAGGTACATGCTCAGCATCAGCGGCTCTGCACATGCGGGTTCCGAGGTGCAGCATCGTCGCCAGGCCCCTGCAGCTTTGCACCAGGCGTGTCAGATGGTCTGGCGCTACACAGGCAGCGCCGCAGAAGGTAACAGAGGCTGAATTGCATGTTGCGCTTGAAAGCCGCGACGTGCCGATTATCATCGACTTCTATGCCACATGGTGAGCTGTGCACCAATGACCAACTCCCCGCTGCTGTGGCCCTCCAAACCGTGCATGCTGAGCGCCTCCGCAAGCTCTGTGCCTACGTGCCAAAGTACTGTGATCGACGCCTGAATCCGATCGACATCTCGTGTTCAGGTGCGGGCCATGTCTGCTGCTTGCCAAAGAGCTGGATAGTGTGGCGGCAGATTTAGGCGACAGCGTAAAGATCTTGAAAGTGGACACTGACGAGAACCCGGACCTCAGCAGCCAACTGCAGGCATGGCACTCCAGCTCAGTGCTGCAACTGCTGGAAACTCTCACAGCCATTACAAGCTCCTCTGTGCAGAACGGGACCACATCATTTTAGGTGCAGGTTTCTATGCTCCGCAGATCCAGGGGCTGCCGACAATGGTGTTCGTAGGGACAGACACCACAAAGCCAGCGCTGCGCACTGAGGGCCTCCTGCCAGCAGAGACCATCAAGCAGATCGTGACAGACGAGATCGGCGGCTGACTCGAGGCTGGCCTCTGTCAGCTGGTGACGGACCCGAGGCCAGCGAGTGGGATCTGGTTGCGCCAAACAGCGGTGTGGTAAAGGCGACGCGGCATCAGCACGGCAACTGGATCAACCCACGAGCTGCCTCTAGACCCTGCTGAGCAGGAACCCCTGCCAGCAGTGATTGCAGCGCACGCCCTATGTGAAGCTTTGAGGTTGCCGGACGCTGGAGTTTTTGTGCAAAGACATGTGTTCATTCATGGTGCAGCTCCTCGCATCGGCGTGCGGTGTGACACATCTGGCAGCGTGCATACTGGGCGGTCGTAGACTGAGATGACTGTCGGATCAGTGCTTGGGGGTTCAAACCGCAGGACTTCTGCAGTGTGCAACAAACAAACCAACACACAGTGGCAAAACCCACAATCGCAATACAGCAGACTCGGCAGCTCCGAATGCGCCCCATCAGCATCCCTACAATGACGGTATCACGGTAGGTGACAATTTCAGACATTTTCTTTGCCTGCTGCAAGTGGCAGCCTTGCTGCAGCGCGGTTGCCAGAATTTGGAGCAACCTTCTTCGCTGACAAGCTGCCCTTGTCGCTGCCGTCGCCCCTGCACATGGCATCTCACCAGTGCTTGGCAAAGAGTGCATGCTGTGTGGCAATTGAACTGCCGGCTGAAGTCACACTGCAGGCTAGAGAGGACTGCATGCTCACCTGGTGGCATTCACAGCATCCAGCTTGGCCTGCAGGGCTGTCAGGTCGCGGCGCGCCCTGTTTTGTGCAAAGTCTAGCTCATACTCCAGCTGCCGTACCTCCTTCAGCTTGTCAAATGCCCTGCAGACGTCCATGATGGAACAGTGCTTCAGCAACTTGCTGGTGCATGCTCATGCACTTTGGCACAGCAAAAGGTTTGAGGACTTGATGGCCATTACGTGACGACCTGCAATACGGCATGACTGCTGGCAGTTGTGTTCGACTTGCAATCAGAGCACGCCCGCTTGAGCATTTGACATGATTCGACAGGCTCCTGGCACAGATGATGACCTTGCTGTGCCTCTCAGAGTTGCTGGAGTGAACAAAGCCTGTTGCAGGTGCGCACCTGAGGTCGCCGCCAGCGCTGGCGAGGTCCTGGCGCAGGCGGAAGTGCGTGGCGGCGAGCTTGGTCTCCCGCCGCTTGGCCGCCCGCAGCTCGCCCTCCAGCAGCGACACCCGCTTGTTGAGCTGCTCCACAGCCTCCTGCTGTGCCAGCATCGAGCATTTCAGTGAAAGGACATATACTATGGCAGAGTGCTGTACACTGCGCTGCAAGTAGAACGCTCAGAGGCTCTGTTGTCCGGTGGTGCTCTGCTTCAGTAGGACTGCACTTGCATATGCGAGATGCAATTGACGGAGCTCTGATGCAGTTCAGCACATGTGCTCGGGTGCTGTGCAAGTGGCCAATCTGAAGCGCGGCTTACAGCTTCATGCATGGCCTCAAGCAACCTTGATGGGGCACCTGCGGGGACTGTGCCGGCGCCGCAGTCGTTGTATGGGCAGCTGCAGCGGCGGCGGCGCCGGCCTCGGCGGCGAGCTGGTGGTACCGCGACTCGGACGCCTGCAGTGCGGAGTTGAGCTTGGCGATGCGCCGCTCCGCCTGCTCCTTGACCTCCGCGAGCTGCACCCAGTCACAACACCACAGTCATGATCCCCTGCAGCCCCCTGCAGCCAAGTGCTGGACGCGTTGGCAATCCCTGCTGCTGCACTGCTGCCGCAGATCGCAGAGTACAGGCTCCCAGATCTGCACCAAGGCCGCAGCGTCTGGGGCCGAAGCAAGGAGTCCCTGATGACCAGCCCCGTTGAGTTTACCTGTGGCGCTTATGTATGTAGACAACCGTGCTGCACACCTGTGCAGCGGCTGTGGTGGCGGCCGTGGGGTTGTTTGCGTCCACAGCGCTCTGCAGCTCGGCCAGCTGCACCCTCAGGCGAGCCGCCTCCTGGCTGGCGCGGTCCGCAGCCGCCGCCGCCTTCTGCAGGGCAGGGCAGGGTTCATATGCGTAAGCACCAAGTCGTATAACGGCCAAGCTGTGCGATTGTTGTCCAAAACGGCAACAAGCATTGCAAACTTCCTGCTCCAGCAGTGCAGGCGCTCACGTGCTACCAGCTTCTGCTGCAGTGATAAATGCAATCATATGTAAGCACTTCACATGACCGGGGAATGCTGCGCACCTTCTTCTCCTCCCGGGCGGCCCGCAGCCGCTCCTCCGCCGCGGCCTGCTGCCGAGACGCGGCCTGCTCCGCCTGCTCGCGCACCGCGGCGCTGACGTCCTCCAGCTCCCGCGCCGACGCCTCCGCCATCGCCAGCTTTTCCCGCTCGGCCTGCGCGATCGCCGCATCCGCCTCCTCCTTCGCCTCCTGCAGGTCTCGGCATGATTGTGTGTCAATTAGATTCAGTAGTGTCAGGGCTCCCAGCGCACCATCGACGCTGCTGGACCTGGAAGTTGAGCTTTGCAAGAGGGCAGTGAATGGTGGAATGGAGCAGATGACATGTCACGTCTGCATCAGTGATCAGACAGAGTACTGTGTTCGGTGCATCAACTCCACAGCCCATTTCCCCGCTCGGGTTGCCGAAGTGCAAGTCTGGCAGCATCCCACTTGCTACTGGTAGTCGCAAACAGGGCCACCCTCAGCGTGCAGTGTCCCCAGTGCCGACGGCCAGCGTCGCCGGAGACACGATGCTTGCCTGCAGCTGGGCGAGCTGCTCGCGCAGGCGCTGCGTCAGGGTCTGCGCGGCAGCACGGGAGTCTGCCTCCGCCGCCGCCGCATCCTGGGCAGCGGCGGCAGCGCCCCGCGCCTCGTCCAGCTGCCGCTCCAGGGCTGCCGTGGCCTCGGCGGCGCGCGAGCGCTCCTCCTGCAGAGCACGCTCTGCCTCCGCCTGCAGGGCGCCATGCAGTCTGTTGCCTGAACAGATACAAAGGCACTGCAGGCGGCATCGCTTGTCTCTCTGCAATGAGTGAGGCGACTCACCAATCAAACGCACGCACGACATCCTGGAGGCGAGTGCCACACTGAGCAGTGCACCAGGGGCCTGGCGTCGGCTGAAGGGATGGTGGCTTGCACCGCCACCACGTCCTCAGGCGCATGAGGGCAATGAGCCATGCAGGGGTCATGCTGAGTGGGGGTTCATATAGGTGCGTGCCTGCAGTGCAGCGATGGTCGACTCCTTGTCGGCGCCGGCCGCTGCTGTCAGGGCCTCGATGCTGCGCTGCGCCTCGGCCAGGCGGCGGCGCTCTGCCGCCACCGCCTCCTCCAGCTGCTGATGTGCAGCCTCCTGCAGGTGGCAACACCTCACTGTTGTGTGCACCGACATCATTGTAGGCCTTTCCGACATGTTGCTGAAAGGGGGTGGTTGCAGTCAGCACAGAGCGGACGTGTGCAGCACCTGGGCGGCTGCAAGGTCATGTTGCGCTGCGGCGGCAGCTGCCTGTGCTGATGCAAGAGCTGCCTCCAGCCTGCTGGCCAGGCTGTGTGCCTCCTGCTGTAACGCATCACGAACATGTGCCAGCTGCTGCAGCTGCTGGTCCAGTTCGTCGGCTTCTGCAGACTTCGCAGCTAGCTGTCCTGCTGTTGCCTCATAGGCTGCCTGTGATAAGAAGGACATGCAACCTCAGATGGCACAGAACGATGGCAGGAAACAAGGCGCTTGGTGCTGCTTGTGGGATCTTTCACCTGCTGCTGTTCTGCTGTCCTGCTGGCGACAGCAACTGCTGCTTCTGCATCGCCAGCAGCCGCCTGCGACGCCGCTAACTCTGACTGAAGGGTGGCAATTGATGCCTCACGAGCCAACAGCTGCAAGCGCAGCGCCTCAGATGACGCCTCGCCCTCTGACGCAGCAGCCTGCAAATGCAGCATGCAGGTGAACCCATGCGGGTAAGGGGACACGGTAGTAAGAGCACAATTTGCCAGGTGCAAAGATATGCCCTATGCTTGAGTGCAAAGAACTCACCCACTACTAACCCATTCCTGTTGCACGTGATGTAGACATTGGCATTCCAACTCGACCCTATTGGCAGATCCAAGTGTGTCCGGATGTACTTGCAAAATATCCTGACGGGCATACCCGCATGTGGTCGAGCTCCTGCTGCAGCTGCGACGCCTGGGCTGCAGCCTGGCCGTGTGCTGCTTCGGCGGCGTCCGCTCGCCGCTGCTGCTCGCCTGCGGTGGCTTGCGATGCTGACACAGCGTCCTGCTCCACCTGCGGCAGATTGGTGACAAATGCTATCTTGACAACTGCGCATGCTCCGCTGTGGTAACATGCAGGGAGCTGCGGGCCACGACAGGTCTGGATCGGGGTGCCAGACTTGCTAGTTGCCACGGGAAAGCTACCATGCATGACCCAAGGAGACCAGGAGACCACCTGCAGCTGGGACTGCAGCGCCGCTGCATCCTTTGCAAGTGCTGCGAGCTCACCCTCCAGACGTTCCTTCTCGGACCGCACTTCCTCCTGCGCACAAGTGGACAAGATGTTGGCGAGCCTCACCCTCAACAGTACTGGAAACCCCAAGGTACTACAAGCTAGTGCCGAGGCATGCAACGCTTGCAGGCTGATGCTGACCGCAGCAGCCTTCCAGGCGTTGGCTGAGTCGACGGCCGTCTGGTGCTGCTGCTCCATCTCCTGCTGCACCTGGGCGAACCGCTCCCTCGCCTCCTCGATGTGTTGCTGCACACCGACAGCAGCTTGTCACCCTCAACACATGCGATCGTGCCGACGACCAGATCACATGTTCAGAGGGGGACAATATACGTCCAGCAGATACGGACGCAGCCATGCATGTTGCAGTCGCTCATTTGGCCTCGCACCTGCAAGGAGTCGACCTCAGCACCGAGCTCTGCTGCCTGCTGCACGGACGCCTGCTCCCGGTGCAGGGCCTCGCCCAGCTCAGTCCTACACCAGAGCCGAACATTTCTCAGCACTGCCAAAGGGTGTCTGTGATCATGTGCCATGCTCATGGCACGGTTTTGCGACGGTATGCCACTGCACGGAACAGGCGTGCAATGGCCTGACGCGCCTGAGGCGCATCGCATCAGCCGAGAGCTGGGCATGCTGTGCCGCTGCCACGTCTGCAGCAGCAGCAGCCTCGGACAGCTGCGTGTCAAGCACCGACAGCCGACTGTTGGCTTCCTCTAGTTGCGCCCGCAGGCCTGCCACCTCCAGCTCCCGCTCGTTGAGCGTTCCTGTGTTGCCACAGATGTGTGGCGGAGGTTACATGCCCATCAGGCTTCCTCTTGCTGCGCACGCAGACATTGCACCTTCACGTGCCGCCTGAGTGGTCAGCAGCGTCAGCTGGCACTGTGTGGTGCCAGTGGGCCACACCTTCCAGGCTCTCCTGGTACTCGGCATGCTCAGCGCACTCCTGCTGCGCCCTGTCGCGCGCCTCCGCCGCCTCCGCCAGCAGCGCCGCCGTCGCCTCCACCTTGGCCTGGGCGGCGTCCAGCTCCGCGGCTGTCACGTCCAGTCGCTGCGTCAGTGCGCTGTGCTCTGCTGCTGACACTGCCGCCGCCTGAGCTGCGTCCTGCTCCAGCTGTGCCTTCTCCTCCTGTTGACAGTCATCCCAACAGGGGCTTGGGACAGTGGAAGCAAAGTGGCTTGTATGCTAGGACCTTGCGGTACGTCATCATCAGTACCAGCTAAGATTGTCTGCATTTGATGCTGCAGCATGCAGCTTCATGATTGAGACACTTGCCTGCAGCGCAGCCTGGCATGCATCCGCAGCGATGGCAGCCTCCGTCGCGTTGAACTCGGCGACGTTCAGCTGCTCGTGCGCCTCGCGCAGCTTGTCGGCAAGCACCTGAATCTGGGGCAGCTGTGCCTGCAAATGCATTGCAATGTGCCTCGCACCAGCGTGCACGCCTGGACACCTTCATGACGAAACGAAACACCAGGAATGACACGTCAACCGAAACTGTGAGCGCCTGCACAGTTCAGCACAGCACTCACCTCAGCGGACTCGCAGCGCTGGAGCGCCGCCTCCAGCGCCTGCTGCTTGACTGCCAGGTCCGCTGCCAGCTGCGCCTTCTGTCCTGCAAGCGCCTCGCCCGCCTCCCGCTGCGCAGCCAGCTGCTCCTCGGCATCTGCCATGGCGTCACGGCAGGTCGCCAGCTCATCTGCTGTTGCTTGCTTTTCCTCCCTGTTTCGACCAGAACGCTATGGTTATGCGCTGCTTTGCATGTGCCTCGGGCTGACGAGGTGGCAGCTACGCGGACAGCGGGCTCAATTCATACCTTGGCACATCCAATGTGCCGCAAGACAGTGCACAGGTGAATGGCCTACCGGAGGGCGGCGTGTGCTGCTGCCAGCTCCTCCTGCTCAGCACGCAGGTCTGCCAGCTGGCCGGACAGCTCGTCGCGCTCATCAGCCGCCTCTGTCCCGTCCTTCCTGGCATCCTCGAGGTCCTGCGCCATGCTCTCGCACTCGCCTGCACAGGAGACCGCACTTGAGCCAGAGCCTCCCAGCGAGCTACTGCTGTGGGTGTGTGGTCCTGGCCTGCACCACTGCAGTCCAAGGCAACCCTTGACAGCGTAACACCCACGAGTGTAGATGCTGCCGAGCAGCAATGATGACCACTTTTGACTCCTCATTGTTCGCACTGGTCTTTGCGCGCAGGGAAAACTCCAGGCGCTCGTGCTCCAGCTGCAGCGTCTGCAGGGCACTCTCCAGCTCCCCAATGCGCCCCGTCGTCTCCTTGACCCTCCCCACCATCATCGTCTCCCGCTTCTTGAGGTCAGCGCCCTGTGGCAAAAGCGGTCAAGGGTCAGCAGCGATGCTCACAGATTTGCCAGCAGGCTCGTCTACAACTGCGAAATGACGACAGTTTTGCCGCTGGCAGCACGTTCAGCAGTGGCCTTGAGCTTGCCAGGCGTGGCCTGCTGCACTGTACAACCGCTAATGTTGACGAGCAGTTTTGCAATGCGCACGCTGAAAATACCAGCAGATACACACGACAAACCATGGGCGCACCTTCTTCTCGAGGTCCTTGGTCATGCGCCCCGTCTGGCTCTGCACCTGCTTCACCTGGCGCTCCAGGGCCGCCTTCTCCATCTGCGCGGCGGCGCGGTCCGACTTGGCGCCCTGCAGCTCCGCCTCCTTCTTCTGCAGCCGCTCCCTGGGTGTCCAAACGAGCAGCCGTCAAGCAACCCACTCAGTTCAACCCACCCATCTCACATTTCTGAGGACGGATCGCACATGCAACGTGCAAAGTAGCCTGTGCATGTGGCGGTCTTCGATGCAGTCCAAAGGATCCCACAGAGCCCACTTGAGCTTGTCGAGCTCCTTCTGCAGGCGCTCCGTGGCGGCGCCCGCGCCCTTGGCGCCGACCGCCACAACCTTCTTCTCCTTCTCCAGCGCCTGAATTTTGCGCCTGCGACGAGGGTTTGCCGCATCATAAGCAGCTCACTGCCATTGCCATTGCCTGACGTACACATGAGCAGCCCAACAGTAGTAGATGGCCTGTCGCAGTCGTTTCGACACACATCGTGCTCATGCAGGAACACCACCGCAGGGCCGCACGCACTTGGCCTCCTTCAGCTCCTCTGCGTTGCGGATGGCGTTGGCAGCCTGCGCCACCTTGAGCGCCAGCCCATTGCGCTGCGCCTCGCACTGCTGCAGCGTGGTGCGAATATCCGATGCCTGCTGCTCTGCTGCCTCAGCCGCAGCCGCTGCAGCCTCGCGCTCAGCCTGCAGCGCGGCCTCGCTGGCAGCCTGCGCCTGGGCCATGGCTGCCTGCATGTCCAGAGCAATCATGATGAGACCCAGACCCATATTCATGGACAGACTGTCCCCTCCTTACACAGACACTTCGGACCATAGACACCACTGCAATCCCCACCTGCGCTGCCTCCAGCTGAGCGTCGCGCTCTGCTGCCAGCGCGGCATGCTGCTGCTGGGCTGCCTGCAGTGCTGCAGCTGCCTCGGCGGCGGCGGCGGCATGCTCCGCCGCGGCCTTGTCAGCCTCCTCCTCTAGCTTTGTGATGCGCTCCTCGGCGGCATCCACGCACTCCTGGGACTCGGCTGCAGGCAATGGAAGCATGAGACGTTAGCAGATGCAACTTGTCAGGCATGCTCATCACAGCACACCCTCAGCTGCGCGTGAAGGCATGCAGCTGAGATGCAGCCTGCAAGCTGCCAGCTGTCGTCACCATCATGGCAGCTGTCATCATCATCATTATCATCAGCATCAGGGTGTCACAAAGTGACCTCGACAACGCACCCAGTGCACCCTCCAGCTGCTTGACCTTGTCCTCCAGGGCCGCCGCCGCCCCCTCTGCCAGCTCCGCCTCCGCAGCGTTTTCGTCCGCACGCGCCGCTGCTTCCTGGGCGGCAGTCTGCGCCGCCGCCAGCTGCGTGTGCAGCTGCTTCAGCGCCTCGCTGTGTGCCTCCCGCACGCCCTCCTGTATGCGATACAATGTTCCTGATGGATGTACTTGGGGTGCAGTCATCTGGCAAAAAGCAGAACGCATAAAACGCAGGAAAGTTATCTTGCCTGCTCTGCAGCAGCCTTGGCGATCACAGCGGCACGGGCAGCGTCGGCCTCGATTGCAGCCTCTGCTGCTGCACGCTGCGCACGCTCCAGCTGCTCAGCCAAGCCAGCGGCGCACCTCTCAGCATCAGCTTTCTCGGCCTGCAGGGATGACATGTGCCATGTTGGATGCGCGTGTAGCGTGTGACAGCCGTATGTGCACGCGCAGCAGCCTGACCAAATAGCCAGACATACGTTGTGGACCCATTGCAGATGATGCAAGTGCAGCGACAGGTGGAGAGCCTCAGAGGGGGCAACGGCGTGCACCCGGGCCTCCTTGCACCGCGCCTCCGCCTCAGCGGCCCGCTCCTCAGCTGCCTTTGCCTTCTCTGCCGCCGCCTTCGCCTCCTCTTCCTGCTTCTTCTGGTACAGCGGCGCCCGCTTGCGCAACTCCAGCTCCTAGGTTGTGACAATGCCTGTCAGCTCGCTCAGGTCCAGTCCATGTTTCCGCGCCAACCTTGATGACAAACCCAAAAGCTCACAACTCTTGGCAGCAATATAGCACACCTCGACATGCTTCTCCAGGCGCGAGTTCGATGCCTGCAGATCGGCCAGCTGCTCGCGTTCTGCAGCCGCCGCCTCCGCCAGGCGCTCGGTCTCAGCCCGGGCTGCCGCAGCCTCAGCCGCCCTGCAAGAAGGCAACAGCCCGTGTGTGTCTGCCGGTGTGTATGCTCTGGGCAGGGTCAGACGGGGACAGGGTGACCTGCTACAGGTTGCGCAACAGTCAGCGGGTTGCAGGCTGCCAAGCAACCTCGCAGCCAGCTTCTCAGCAGCGGCCTCCAGATCCTCCGCCTGAGCTCGCAGTTTGGCCTCCAGCTTGGCCGCACGCCCCTCACTCTCTGCCGCAGCCTCCCTGCTGGACTTTTCTGCCTGCAGCCCGAGGTGAGGGGTTCACACGATGAGTACTCATCGCTGTCAGCACGACGGCCTGTGCTCACCCATGTCCCGCGGGATATCCTTCCGTTGCAGGCGTGATCTCACCATCTGGGCAGCTGCCAGTTCGGCACGCGCTGCCTCGGCAGCCAGGGCAATGGCGCCTGCCTCTGCACTCATCGAGCTCGTGCGCTCAGCCACCTCTCCCTCCAGGTGCGCGACCTTTTCCATCAGGTCGGCTCGTTCCTGCATGTACGCATGCAATGGTTCACTCCATAGCAGCCCGACCATTCGGGAAGATACACCCTGACCTCCATGGCCCTGCATGTATATACAGGAGGCGGTTCTGGTCCTTGGCTAGCCCATTGTACATGACTGAGCACAGAGGGCCAGGCCAGCATGTCCTCACCCGCTGCACACAGTCGAGCTCCTCCTCGGCGGCAGCCGTGCGCTTCTCCGCCTGGCGCGCCTGCCACTTCACCTCCTCCCGCTCCTTCTTGGCGTCATCCCTCTCGTCCGCCACCTTCGACAGCTCGTCCTCCGTGTCTCTGTTGCACGAAAACTCACATTTACTTCAAGTAGAGCCAGGGCAAGGCCCATATGAAGCACTGCAGTGTCGCCAGGGAGCAACATCGACAACAGTGCATTGTGCAGCTTCGTCTGCAGTCAGGCCCAAGCATGCAGGTGCACAAGATGGACCAGCGGTGACACGCACTCCAGCTGCTTCTTGAGCGTCTTGGCGGTGTCGGCGACGCTGTTCAGCTCCGCCTGCAGCAGGTCGTTCTCCATGCGCGCCTCCCGCAGCTGTGCCGCCAGCTCGGCGCCCTCAGCAGACGCGCCGGGTGCATTGTTCTCCTTACCCGCAGACGCCAGGGCACCTGCCACCAAACCACATAGTCGCCTGCCGTGCGCCCGTGAATACACCAAATGCAGCTGGGCTTTCCTTCAATCCGCAACTGTCATTGTGGTGCCCGCAGAGTGACCTAGTGCTTTGGTCTGTGCAACAATTACCTGTGCTACGCCGGCGCTGTGCAGGCGGTGAGCGTGCGGCACAGTCAGCAGCGGGTGTGGACCTGCGCCCACTAGGCTGGTTGTCGACCATGTCGAGCGTCTCGCCCTGCAGAAGCTCCGGCGGGGGCAGAGCCCGCTTCCTGCGTTGCTTGCTGCCGCCGCCTGCAGCAAAGGATGGCTTCATTATGTGATGATGAGCTGCCGGCTTTGGACGGATTGACAGGTGCTGCCCAGTGAGCCTGCACATCAGCTTAAGATTGGAGAGACGGCGCTCGGCAGCTGCAGTCGGTTGCCCTACCCATGACGCCGGGGGCCCAGGTGTCACGCCGGTTGCCGCGCCGCTGCTCCTGCGCCTGCTCATCGGCATCTGATGCACCACCCTCGCCCATGACGAACTTCGTCAGATGGTCCACCTGAGAATGACACGACCAGCATCCCGAGGTGCGACTATTAGCTGCAGTGTGTCCACGATCGTACAAACCTGCGAACAGGCACTAGTACGACATGCAGTTCAAGCCCACGTGCAACAGCTGTCAGTTGTCTCATAGCGACCATGCGGGGCATAATAAGCACCGGCAACGAGCATGCACCTTCCGCTGAGCGTGTTCTCGCTCCTCTTTCTCCTTTGCAAGCTGCTCCTGCACGAGCTCGCGCGCCTGATCCGCCTGCAGCAGCTGCGTCCGCAGCTGCGCAATCTCCGCCTGCACATCGGCATCCCTGCGGGCAGGCTAATCAACTTAGAGAGCATCTCCACACTGCTACTGATCGGGCCTGCATATGGTGCTAAACCCAGCACTCGACGGTCATTGCTTTTGAAGCCATGCATAGGTTTGCTGCAGTGCCAGACGCGCATACCCTGACTCCTCAAGCTTCCGCATGAGCCGTTCAATCTCCTTCGCCTGCCTCTTGAGCACCGCCGCGTCCGATACAACCTGCACGTGCCACTCCATTGGGTATACTATGTTGACCTGCAGCAATAAGTGCTTAACCCATCAGATGATAGTATGGCGCAGTGGTTGCACCTCGTTGACAACGGCATTGTTGACGACGCGCTTGGCGCGCGAGGCGAAGCGCAATGTTGAATGTGTCTCATCTGCATGCTCTTTTGCCTGCAGGCATTCAAATGCGATTCTAATCACCAACACGCACCAGCAGCACGTGACTTCTCAGTCGAAAACACATGTGTCAGCTTTCGACATGCACCAGAGGCTCACCGGAGTCATTGCGCAGATGATGGCAGTCTTGGCATTGCCACCGAGTGAAGGCTCCAGGATGCGGGTGAGCTTCGAGTCACGGTATGGGATGTGACCTGCAGGCCGTAGCTTCTGCTTAACACGAGGATCAAGCCGACTTGCACCGGCGAGACTGGGCCGAGAACACTGTGTGCTGCAGCTAACACAACAGATGGGGCAGAACAACACAGAAGATTTATTGCCACACCGTTCAGCTGTGCGCCCTCGGACAGCTTGTTGATGACCAGACCCAGCGTCAACAGGCTCTTGTTGATCATCTTACCCTCCTGAGCACGGACTCCCTCCGCACCTGCTTGTACAGCAGCCAGTCCTTCGGCACTTTCAACTTCAGAAATCGATCATTGATCAGAGCCCTGCGCTGCACAAGTCCTGGCCCGCTTCAAGCAATGGAAAATGCCAGTGTCACTGGTGTCATAAGTGAGTGTTGCACGCCTGTCTTGCCGAGGCGTTCGCTGCCTGCCAGGTCCACAAGGGTGAGGCGGGACACCCTCACAGCACGGCCCTCTTCTGAATCCGCATCACGTGGTTGGCTCTCCACAACCTGCCGAGCGACGAGCGTCTCTGATGACAAGCTACAATATGCTATACGAGCAACTCGATGTAAGTATAGCTTGCAATCGCACAGCATGCCGAGCTATGGATAGAGCTCCTGTGACGATGGAGCGCACCATGCGGAAGATTGTGTGCGAGCGCGAGGACTTGACGTTCATTTTGGTCTCGCCAAAGTGGCGGTGAGCCTCGCCACGCGCCAGCAGCTGCAGCACTGCCTCAGGACATGTCACACACTCCTCGTGCAATCCCGCCACCTGCATGTGCATCGATGCATGGCCACGTCGGCGGGTACAGTCCAAGGTGTGTCGTGCATGGTACCTGACTGAGTGGGTTGGGTACATTCCTGTCATTCTCAACACTAAGCTGTTGCCTGGGCGCTGCTGCGAAGCTCATACAAAACCTTGGTCGGGACACACCTTGACACCTTCCTCTGGATCCTCCTTGATGGCCAGCTTCCTGTTGGCGGGCTCCAGGAGGTCATTCACCTCTTCATTGTACATCTGAGGAAGACATTGGAAGTTGGTGAGCTGCCTTATTGCTAGCTGGTGCACCAATGGGCAGCAGTACAACCTTTCTAATCTCAGGTCATCGTGCAAGTGCTCATTTGCGATCACACCTCCATGTATGATACACGTAAGAGGAACTCACGGTCCTGCATGCTTTCAATTTGCGAGAACACAGCCTCCACCTGCACATGCAGGTTTGGAACATCATTGTAATTGCCACTGACTGCCGGCCAGCGGCATGCGCAGGTTACGGAAGAGTATGATCGCGACCACACTGAGCTGTCTGAGCACGTACTGCGAGGGGCACGATGCCGGGCTCGTCCGGCACACCCATCATGGTGTGCGTCTTGCCGGAGCTGGTCTGGCCATACGCAAACACTGTGCCGTTGAAGCCGCCCACCACCTTCTCCACGATGTCCTTCGTAGTGCGATCGTATACCTGCAAGCAACGCAGTGAGACCGTTCAGCGCGCACCATTTTTGCTGTCCTCTCTTCCCCTTCAAGGTAGGGGCTCTGTGCAGGTGGACATGAAAGGCTGCCAGAGCGTGCCGGATTCGACCTGCTGCGTCGTCCAACGCTCGTCGAACACGTTGTCCAGATGATAGGTGCCGTCGTTGCCCAGCCCGCCGACTGGCACGATCTTGTTGTCCTCGGTGCGCCAGGCGCCCTCCTTCTCGCAGCTGGCGAGTGGCCGCACACGCACGGACACGCTGACAGGAGGCGCACATGGTCATCAGCACATCGGTCTTGGACCTGGCATCATGGGACCCCTATACTGTTGCAGAATGACATGCAACAGCAGGGAAGGCATGTTGGTGTGCATGACTCTTTCGTGCGATTTACAACAATGCACCGCGGACTCGAGTGCAGGGTGCTGGACAGGTCACCTGATATTCTCCATGGTTGCTGCTCGCCTGCTCAGGCAGTGCTACCCAGCAATGCCACCCCCTCGATGACACGGATGGCGAGTTTGCTCAAGCAACACCGTCAATGCACCCTGCAGGAAGAAGCTCAGGCGGCATCCAGCCTCGCTGATTGCGCTTGCTGGCAGCCATGCCGCAGTCGGCCGCGTTGCCTCCTTGTCGCAAGTGTGGGGGTCTGGGGGAGCCTTCAGTGGCCTCCGACAGCTCGACATTCATAAGCATTGGTTAGGTAACCCAACAGCCAAACCCTGCTGAACCTGGTTCCGCCTGCTGCCCCATGATCGCTTGCATGTGAGCGTACAAGCAACAGCTCTGCGGTTGTTCAGGTAGTCGGGGATGCTGTGCGCTCGATCAGTTGCTGGAAAGGCTGCTGCTGGCCCGGACACGCACCATCGACGGCTAGCGTGACCCCCGTCGTTGTCGCGGTTTGTCGCATATCAGCAAGACCTCCTGGCTGCCTGCAGCCCTCACCCCTGTGCACATGGTACGCAGCTAGTAGTCGTAGTTCTGAACCTTTCCATCACATCGAGACTGTCCACCGACTTGCAGGAGATGCACATTGTACTGCATGTCAGCATTGTGTGCAGCGGTCTGAAACTGCGCCCATACTGATATGCAAAACTGGCCGAAGATTGGGGTCCGCATCACAGGGCTTGTAGACCATCGGCGCGTCACGCCAGGCGTGGCAGCCGGACCTCAACCACCCTTGCCAGCCTCAGCAGAGTCTTGACCAGTCAGAGCCGGATGCTTTAACGGTGGCCAGCATGGCAGGCGACGGCGCGCATCTGCCTTTGGCCCAACAGCTGGCGGCACGGCCTCTGCCGCTGCCTATTCTCACGCTACCGACGTACAGCACGGCGGATGCGTTGGCCTTATTCGCCCGCCTCTTGGAGGCCATCGGGTACCGCGAGACGCGCAGCGCTCTGCTACAAGAGGCTCTGGATCATGGCGAAGCCCTCGCGCAGCGAGCTGCATCGCTTACAGAGGTAGGTACTTGGCTCCCTGCCTTCCTGTGCGCAGCTGAGCGGCACCACCTGGCACCATGCAGCCTGCAGTCGACACATGCCGTGAGCTCTGGCAAACCTGTGGTGCATGCTGACGCTACTGATGTCCTGCAGGTCGAGCTGCAGCAACATCTTGCGCTGTGTCTGCCCGGCCTCGCTGCCACTGTGGCGGACGCCAAAGCAGCACAGCCACCAGCCATTTGTGCTGCAAAGGTTACAGCAATCGCTGCTGCAGACACCCTGCCTGCAGCAGTGCCCCTGCGTGTCAGCACACAGCCGCTGCCATCGCAGCCCCGCAAGGCCGCCCCCCCAGCTCCTGGCTCTGTCAGTGCAATGAGTCGGAAGCAGGCCAACGCCTTCTTCAGTGCTAGTCGGCCCCGGGAACCGTCGCCTGCCGGCGCAGACACCGCCGCTGACGCCAGGACCGGTGGCACGGCAGCTGGCTCCATGAACGCAGCGGCTGCGACCGAGGCGTCCGCTGGGGAGGTTCCTGACAGCCACCAGCAGGCATGCGCTGCTCCCCTGGGGGTCAAGCCCCCCACAGAGCCCGCGGATGATGAAGGCACAAACCCGGCAGCCGACGTCCCAGTCACAGCCGAGCCACCGTCACCACCGCCGCCACCGCCGGCACACGCCCCGCCAGCAGATGTACAGGCGCAGGATGCCTCTGCACCAGCAACATCCCCGCCTGCCATGGCGTCGCCGCCGTCGCCGGCATCGCATGACGAAGCGAAGGTGTGTGCTGCCGCTTGCCGGGCAGCAGACATCCTCGTCCTCACCATCTGCAGACACGCCCACTGTCCCACTCATCAGCAGCCACTCTGGAATATCCGGGATGGCATTCCAGGAGGCTGCCAGCTCACCGCTGCTGGCATCGCCGGCACCTGGGTTCACTGATCCACCCCCACCCTTCCACCCCCCAACACCTGCAGCACCCCGGGCGGATCAAATATGCGCCCCAGCAGCAGGGAGGCGCACACCCAGCCTGCCCACATCCTTTAGGGCCGGCTGCCCACCAGAGCAGTTATGGCAGCCTGGCTCAGGCATGCGGTCGGCCTCGGCTGATGTGATGCTTGTGCTGCAACCTGCTTGTTCCCCTGGCATGTATGGGTACTTAGCATGCAACAGACCTCCTGTGGGCGCTGTGATGGACGGCCGCCATTGGAGGACCGCCAGCTGACGCCCCGTCTCCCTGCGCGGCAGGCGTGCAGCGATGGTGCAACTCGGCCTGAGGGCGGCACGCCTGGCCCAGCGGCAGCCAGCGACGGGCAGCAGGGCGCAGGCGACTTCGCTGAGGCGGCTGTGGAGGCGATTGCGCAGCGGCTAGGGATGGGTGCCTGCGCGAGCCCCACAGCTGGCGATGTCAGCCAGGACGAGGTCGCCTACACCCCCAGCGCCATGGATGGTGACGACCCCTTCAGCCAGTCCAAGGCGGCGACGCCACACAGCTTCCGCCGGACATCAGGCACTCGCCGCGCATCTGGCGGGCCGGACGCAGTCCAGGGGGACACCCTCTTCGACATCCTCAATGACGACGACGGCGATGATCCGGAGGATGACGGCTCGCAGTGGAAGGCCTCGCCGCCACCCCGGCCCCACCACAGCAAGCCGAGCGATACAGCCGGGCACACGGCCAGCACGGCAGCTCCTGCGAACCGGCAGGATGGTGCAGTCAGCCGCAGCCGCAGCAGGGGCAGTCCCCACGATGATGGAGCGCCGCAGGCAGCAGCAGACAAGCTGGGTGGCAGGCAGCGGCGGCGCAGCCACTCACTGCTGACAGACATCGAGACAGCAGGGCAGCAGACAGGGACCACAACCGTGAGCACAGCCACCGTCGCGGCAGCAACAAGCGGCCTGCGGAGTTCCACCCAGAGGAGCTGCGCAGGCAGGCTGCAAAGCGTGTTGCCGCCTGCAGCCCAGACAAGCAGAAGGCAGGCCGTCATGACCATGCGCACCGTAAGCAGAATCCCGAAGAGGCGCTGGCAGCTGACCGGCAGCCGGACGGCAGGCAGGCCAGGCAGCGGGATAATACCCAGCCAGACCACCGGCAGCGGCATGACAGGCAGCGCGACACACGGCAGCTGGAGGCCGGGAGCGGCAGCCGTGAGCAGCAGCGGCCTCGCCATGCTGGCCGCCATCCGAAGCCAGATGATAGGCATAAGCAGGAGCGGGACAGAGGCATGCCCCGCCACAGCAGCAGGCGTGGGTCGCGGTGCTCGCCTGTTGGTGTGGACGCCGATGCCCTACGGGCTGTTGCTGCACAGCGCTTGGCAGAGAAGCTACCTGCGCTGGCTGCATTGGCGGATCCAATCACGACTCCCAGCAGGCCGTCTCCAGCCGCTGAGGTGCCACTAGGCGGCGAAGCTGCGCTGTGGCAGCAGGCAGGCAGGGTCCCAGCCGCACCAGTGCTGCCGCCAGCGCAAGTGCAAGCGGCGAGCTCCCCACCAGGCCTAGATGCCGAAGTCCCAGCCCAGCCGGCAGCACCTCCTGTGGCGGCTGTCGGGCGGTATCAGCTTCAGCAGGATGTGCCGTTCCTTCCGCCGCCGCCCCCTGGTGCAGCACCCCAGGAGCCCCTCGGCAGCCAGATCAGCAACGTGCTCCAGCGGCTGCTGGGTGCCAGCTCAGGCGCGCCTGGCAGTCAGGTCCAGCCATCTCCAGAGGACATCGACATGCTGCACGACGACTGGATGGTGGCCGCAGCCGAGAAGCGACACCGAGCGCAGCTCCGCGAGCAGCTGCACCTCCAGGCGGCCCAGACTGCCGCAGAGCGTGCCCAGGCTGACAGCCTCCCACCCCCACCACCCGGGCTGCTGCCGCCGCCACCGCCCCTGCCTTCTGCACAGGTAGGCAATGGCCGAGCACATCTGACTGGTCTGGCGATCCTTCATTGTCCACAAACACTCTTATGACTGTTCGGATGCCACATATAGCATTAATATTCCGTTTACCACTCGACTCAATTCCTGCCTGCAGCCGGTGCATGAAGACAGGCGGCTGCAGAATGGGCACAGGTCAACAGACAGCTGCGGCCGCCACGGCAGGGAGGCCAGCGGCAGGAGCCGCAGCTCAGAGCGGCGTCGAAGCAGCCGGTGGGGGCCCGAGGCCGGGCGCGGCGGCGACGCGGGCAGGGACAGGCACAGAGACGGCAGCAGGCGGCAGCCGGCCCCCGCAGGTGTGCTAGGGTTCAGGGTTTGTGCGCCTGTCGCATACATTCCATCTGCCATGTCAAGCAGGAACAACATACTGATACGGACTGCCCGAATGCCAAGCACCTCACCTGGCTCCGCTGTGTTGAGCGACCAAGCACCTGCGTCGTGCCTGCAGAGCAACCAGTGTTCGTGGACACGGGTGCTGAGGCGGCAGCACAGCTCAAGAAGCTGGCAAAGGGCGGCTCGCAGGTGAGCTCACCTGCTACAGAGTAGGACTCGGACCAGACAGCTGGATATGATGACTTGCATCTGTGCACCTTTCATGCGTTTCACAAAGGCCTGCATCTGCATGCTGGAGTCATGCAGGCTCACCCCACTGCTGATTATTTCCGTATCCCTTTCTGTTAGGCGCATGGCATTGGTGCGCAACCACGCCCAGCGCCTCTGCCTTCCAGACTGTCATCGGCCTCGTCGCCCAGCAAGCGTGCAGATGAGCCATCGTCCTCGAGGGGCCGCAGGTCGGCGCCTTCACCAGATCACAGTCATCCAACCTACCAGTGATGCTGGTGCCGTGGCTGGGTCTGTTGCTGCTTTAGCCTACATGACAGGGCGTCACGTGATCAACTGAGCTACTGTTTGACCCTAAACCCTAGTGACGGCTGACGCATTGTTGCAGGAGCATCCGTGAGGACGATCGGCACGAGGTCGCCAGGGCTGCGGCGGTGGCGCTGCTGTCCAGGAAGCCCGACCCGCGCGTGCCGGGGCGCGGCGCTTCGCCGGTCGAGGCTCGGCTGCCCCCAGAAGGTACCACAGGCTGGTCTCAGGTTAGAATCATCACGGCATCAGAGGGTCGGCGCAAGACTGTGTCGTCCAACCTGTCACACCCCCGTTCGAGGATCTGCGACATTTGCTGCAGGTGCAGAACCAGCAGCAGTCGGCTTGCAGCGGCATGACCGCAGTACAGACATCAGCCTGGTAGACCCTGCACCAACAGCAGCGGTATCAGCGCCGAATGTACCAGCAGCTCAGCAGCCGGTGCAACCCTCGGTGTCAGCTCAGCCGCCTGTAGAGCCAACGCAGCCGGGTGCGCTCATGCAGAGCCAGCAGCAAGCTGAAGTGCCGATACCTGCTGAGCTGACACAGCAGGAGCTCCCAGTTGTGCAACTCGCACAGCAGCAGTCAGCCGTGCAGGAGCAGCCACCAATGGAGCCTGCCAGCAACAGTTGGCAGCATCCTGACCGGCAGCGGGTGGTGCCTGCCTTGCAGCAGGTCCCACATCGGGCACCACATCAGCAGCAGCAGCCTGCAGAGCGACAGCAGCACCCTGCACAGCCACAGCAGCCTGAACATGACCTGCACCACGAAGCTGAGGCTCAGCACCAGCAGCTGCCAGATGAGCAGGTGCAGCAGCCACAGCAGGCGCACACCGCACAGCCGTCACTGGAGCATAAGGTGCACCAGAGGACGCCTGACGACCAGCAGCAAGAGCAAGCTGCAGCGCCGCCAGCTGCAGGTGAAGCACTGAAGCAGCAGCCGCAGCAGCAGGCAGGCATGCCACGCAAGCGCAAGGAGCCCGTGGTGTTCCAGCCCTCGCCCAAGGCCCCTGCGCCTGTGCTGTCGCAGCGCTCACCAAAGGCCGCTGCCCCCGCTGCCCCAGCCGCCAAGGCGCAGCCCTCCGGCCGCAAAGGTGCGGCTGCAAAGAGAGCGGCCGCGGGCAAGCAGACGGGCGGCGGCGCAAAGGGCAGAGCAGCCGCAGGCCGGAAACGCGGTGTGGACCAGGCAGACGACGCGGCATCAGCTGGCGGCACGACAGCGGCCCCTCGCCAGTCCGCCTCAAAGCGGCACAAGCAGGTCGACTCTGCCCCGGCAGCCAATGGCAGCAGGAAGCAGGCAGCAGCTCACGGCAGTGCGGCCAACTCTGATCAGGCACCCCGCCGTTCTGCCCTCAGCCGTCTGAGAACAGGGGCTTCAGCGTCAGTGCCTGGCAAGGATGCTGAAATGCCATCCGCAGCCGCTGCGCAACAGCGCAACAGCCCCGCGCCAATGCAGGCGGCAGCAGCATCCATGGCCACATCGGACAAGAGTGGGGACCAGCAGCTGCAGCGCAAGGGCAAGCAGCCTATCGTGTTTGTTCCAAAGGGCAAACCTTGATATTTTAACAGTAGGCTATGTTTGGTTAGGTGGTTTTCATCAGGTTACGGTATGTGGCAGCACCTGAGCATATTTCCTGAGTGCATGTTCACCTTGTGACTGCGCGATCTTGTGTTCTAGTCCTCGCGAGTCTGTGTGACGTGATGCTGGGGACGTCGGCAACATGCACACGAGTGTGTCACAGCCAGATCTGTATCAAAGCAGACCTTCTGCCAAATGCCACGACGAGTAGACACATGGACAGTTGGCAAAGCAGCCCACCCAGGAGCAGCTGTCACAATCAGACACGAGATTGCAGATCCTGACTCCGCAGAACTAGCTGGATATGAGGTTTGCACAGCGCAAACGCGTGGTCGCAGCAAAGTCCAGTGCCATTGATGCTGCTGGCAGCCGGAAAGTTTGCCTGCGTCACAGGACCGCAGAAATAATCGGCGGCACTACACTAGCCGCCCCCAGAATCCACGTCTGCCATCGGACAGGCTGACGGTGCCCACGATGGGGAACGCAAGCTACATAGGTACATGCAAAACTGCCCCTGCTGCTGTCGAGTGATGTCCAGACTTAACCGAGGGGCCACGGTCAGTAGCAGTCGGCTTGCCTGTGTCACGAACATCGCCGGCCAGCAGTCAGACACGGGCTCATCTCATGATTTTGCAAGCCGAGTCAGCTGCAGGCAGTCTGTCCATGTGGCTGCATCAGAGCCTCTCTGCAATATACTGTCCAATGTCATCCCGTCCATGAAGTACCACTCAGCAATCTGTCTCATTGTGCAGGCGCAGACAACAGCCACACCCCTGCGGTGCAAGACACAGTATTCGTACCACCGACTCACAGCGCGATCTACATCACCGACGCGCCCCTGCGAACCTGGAGCAATCCAAACTCCATGGAAGCGAAGGTCCTCAGGTGACATCGCAGTTCACATTCATTATGTGGCATCTACGGCGTCCACTTTTTGACGCGGTGCCACTTTGCTGACCAGACGATAGATGGTCCACAATGCAGCATGCAGCACTACGCAAATGGGCGCACCTCCATGTTGTCTGAAGCGGCATGCCTGGCAACCTGACACAGGATGCAGACCCAGAGCCTGCATGAAGCTTGCCAGCCGCTGCTATCAGACATGAGCAGCGACAGCGAGGATGAGGGCGGGGGCAGCTGGACGCCCGGCAAGGCATGTGATGGCAGCGGCGGCCACGTCTGCGCAGAAGCCTGGGCATTGCCAGCCAGCAGCGCAGCCAGCAGCCTCGGCCTGCTGAAGAGGGCACCATCGCCACGGCGGCAGTTGCAGGGCAGCGGCATAACATTCCGCTCGCCACTGCTGCTGCTTGCCTGCACGCTGTGCGTGTTTGTGGCGCTTGCGGCGGCAGTGGTGACATTTGCAATGCTGCCGGCCGCACTGGCACCCCTCGAACCTGATGCAGGTGATCGTGAGCGGTGCATTCGAGAGTTTAACTGTTGCACTGCACACATGATCATGCCTGCATCTGAAGCATGAAGGAGTTGACTTTGCATAGCTGTTCCATGCAGCTGTGATCATCAGCGCAGCCGAGGCAGCGCGCTGTGACACCGTTTGCTGGCAGCTGGGGCACGACCCTGCTCGTTCGGACACGGGAGTGTACAGCCACCTGTGGCAACAGCATGGCGCACAGCACCGCGGCTGCGTCTCAGACTGCCTGGATGTCCTCCGTGTGAAGGCCACCTGGAGCATTGCGCAGCAGGTGCTCCTGATCATGGCTACTCAGGCCCATCTCAAGAGGGCAGTGCGATGACCAATTTGACAGGCTGCCTGACAATGCAGCAGTGGCCATCAAATGGTGGAGGGCAATGACTAGTATGCTGCTGCTGAAGATGTCGATGTCACCGCATCGTTTTTGCCATATGTGCAGGTGTTGGAAGGCACCAATGCGTCTACACTGCTGCCAGAACTCGGCAGAGACGCATAGACGCTCCACACAGAACAGTTCATTACTACGAAGTGGGGCTGCTCGCCGTGATGCTACCTACGCGACGGGTATGTCAGCGCGCTGCTGTTCCTATCTGGATGGCACACCCTGGCTTCACCGCAGGGAGCGATAGCGAGCTCGCCTCTTGTGAGCATCCGCAATCTTGCAGCGAGACACAATGAAACGATAACAGTCTGAACACCATCGGCATGGGAACTCAGTACCGGGTTGAAGGGAATTCTATGCTCGCCATGATCCGCTGTGGCGAGCTTTCGCGCTACACCTGTAGTCTGGGGTGCCATGAGCACTTTCGTCACTTTTGTGTATGGGTTGGAACCTTATATGCACAGTCTGCTTAGTCCTACAGCAAGCGAACGACTTCGAGATAGCTGGTTGCCATCTGAACGTTTATCAGTGCGGTGTGTTCAGAGGGGCCAGGTCATGGTTGGCAAAGTCACCACAGATGTGCGTGGTGGTCTAGCATATCCAGGGGCATCGCCAGATTACCCCGAAGTTTGCAGTGCAAGTTCTGGTAAGTGTCGGCTAGCAGAAGCTATCGCTCATTATTTCAACGTTCACACGGTGCACCCTGCCAACCGTACTGGCTAATACCGTTGCCACCCAGCACTAGCCCACCAGATTGTGGCACAATGTTTCCCTGCCTATTGCGCACCCACCCTGGAGGGGCATGACGGTGCACCACCTGCCCACCATTCACCAAGAAGCCCATGTGCAGCGCGATCTACACCTTCAGACTCCTGGGTCGGTTTCGGCACAAGACATGGGGCATGGCCTGCGTTTGTGTTCACCAGACGCGCATGCCACTGTGTTCAACGGGCAAATTTGCTAAGCCAATCCTGAGCACGACCACTTTTTATAGCACCTAGACACGCGGACAACGTGTTACAGGTCAAGGCTGCACCACTTCAAGCCCCTAGCAGTTCTTTTGGATCGAGGTCAGGGACAACTCGGTTCGGCAGGTCCTTTTTCGTATGAGGCTTGCCAGTGGCGTGGCGCTGCGGTAGGCGGCGACACTGCCAGCAGCGCCTCCACCAACCATCTGTGCGGATCATGCGGCAGCTGCAGGCGTGGACCAATGACGCAAGCATGGAGAGCAAGATCCTGGCTGCGCTGGCTAAAAGGTGCTTAAGAGGACATTGCTCAGTCTGGACCGAGCTCGCCTCTGCAGTTGGAGCACGGTCCCTGCGCTGAACCCGGCACAGGGTCGCAGGAGCCTGAACTCCTGGTCGTAAGGCCAGCATTCATGCATGCAGGACTGATGTTGAGGCAGGACACCACGAAACAGGCCACATCGCCGGCCTGCGTGCTCGCAGCAGCAATTTTGGCGGCTTGGCATCCCGCACCTCCAGCATGGCAAGCTTGGCGGGTTACCAGGACCACGCTGCAGGTGCAGCCTTCACCTCTGACGGTATCCACGCGCAGATCTTGGAGCAGTGGGCAGCGCCGTGTTCAGGGGTTACTCCACTCTGATCACCTTGACCGCCAGTGATGGCAAGCTGCGTGATGGTCAATGCTGCAGAGCATCATCCAGACCACCCGGAGCGACACCGGCAGATGATTCCTCGACCAACGGGATGCTGCCTTGCGGCAGTCATTGGGTTGCTGCTGCTGCTGGGCGTCGTGCTGCTTGTCAAACAGCGGGCCCGGTCAGCGGCTCTGCCGGTGGTGTCAATCGCAGCAAAGCGGCTGCCGGCGCCTGCAGCAACAGTAACGGCAGCGGCTGTCACCGCAGGCGAGGGGCAGCTATCTAGAAGTTAACACACTTGTGCCCTGCTCAATCCTGTGACACACTGACGTGCATGGCCAGGACGGCCATCTCTCAGTTCCTCGCTAATTGCCACCTGAGGCGCTCCACTGGCCCCTGTTTCAGCTGCCACTGAGCCGGACTGTGACAGCGTCTGCTCTGCTCTCAGGGCTCACAAAGGCGGGGGCGCACTGTGCACAGCTCTGCCTGGCGGAGGCCAAACAGCTCGCAGAGAGGCAGCCGGACCTCACAGAAGGCGCTCGCGGTGCAGCATACGACCTGTGCTTTTCACGCTGCGCAGCCAGCAGCCCAGCAGACTCTGCTGTAGGGGGCACAGCTCTGCCAGCCAGACTACATCGGAAAGTTGCCGCAGGCGGCTTGACGGTTGCCAACTCAGTTGGGAACGTAGAGGCAGCAGCACAGGCAGCAGCATCTGCGGCTCAGCATAAGCAGAGACAATAATGCGAGCATGAAACGTGAGCCCATGTAGGTAGAGCTCATCTAGTGACGCTGGGATGTATCCATCGCAGCACCAGATTCGTGACATTGCTCAGCAGTGGCACTGGCACAGCCCACTTACGATAGTGCTGCTGAACAACCAATTTTGAGCCTGTGATGGCACATTCTTTGACAGATGGTGCTCTTATGCGAACAGTTAGCAGCAGCACAGTGACTGCTAAGGACTGATATTAGATTGCTGTCTCCTGCCTCAGTCTTACATGCCTGTTGGAAAGCACTGATTTCTCACACACACTCTAAGTGAACATACATCATGTACCTATGCATACAACTGCAGAGCCGAGCTGCTGACTGACTCGAGTGCTCTTGTCACAAGGTAGGCTGCGCACGGTCAAATACCCCCAGCATGCACATACAGCTGAATCAAATGTTGCACTTAGAAATCGGATCATCGCGCTACGACAGCTTGCTGTACAAATCGCGGGTGCCAAAACTGTTAAGCAACTGCTGCGCAGTGCAACCAATCATGCCAGGTGATCCTGCTGAAAACAATGCCAGATGTGAAATTGCGAACTACTGCAGTTGCAGACTAATCAAGTAGAGGTTTGGCACAGCGGCATGAGAGACGGTTGAGGAGCTGCTAGCGCTGCAGCCCTACATATGTATGCCAGAACGTGCCTGCACAGAGCCCTGTGCCCAGGTGCTGCTCTGCGGGCCAACGATGCCCAGCAATAATGATGAATGTGCGCCCGTAGCCAGGAAACTGCATCACAGCAGCGTTCTAGTGGCATGGCAGTATACACCTCCACTGCAGACTCCCTACGATCGCCCAGCAGCGGCAAAAATATGGCCCAGCAGCCGCAATGATATGGCCGCAGTTGTACCGGTACAAGCGTTGGCACCCGTCGATCATTACCTCAGCGCATCACCCTGTTGTGTTCGGGGCCGCTGTGAGATCTGTCCAGCCGGTACGCACGGCGGCCAATGTGGCTGGCTCGGCAGATGCTGCTGCTGGTTAAAGTACAGTCGCCAAGGGTCGCTGCGTGGACTTGCTACTTTCCTACGTGAGGTCCTTCTGCAGCTTTGCAGCCGGCGCAATGGCTGCCGCGGGCGCGGCGGTCTCGGGGATGCCCTTGCGGCCGCGCTCCGTGTCCAGGCGGTGGCAGGCCTTGGCGCGGCCCTCCTGCGCGATCTTGCACACCGAGTAGCACGGCTGGCCTGCACACCAGCACAGAGCCCTGCCACGTATTCATGCTGCACCACCACAACGACTGCATGAAGTGGAGACATAGGAATAGTCCAGGCGCAGCACAGCTGATCGCTGAATGCGGACAGGAGTAAGTTAACGAAGCTACAGCGTTGCTCATGCACACAGCCCACCATACACGGCGTCCTGCTCGATGGGCGGAGGCTCGACGCCGATCAGCATCTCGCACTCGAGGGTCTCGAAGTTGGGGTTCATCGTGAGCGGGATGTTGAAGGTGTTGGCAAAGAAGTCCTGCGTCGGCTTCTGCAAGCGCTGATAGGCAACGTTGCAGCAGATGTTGCATGGCACATGTGGCAGTTGACTCCCACAATGTCAAAGCGCAGTCCTTCCCGGAAGACTGCATGCTCAGCGAGCCCCTCACCTTGCACAAGTTTGTGCAGATGCCTGCAGCAGCACAAGATAGCCACTTGAGCTGTGCCTCGCAAGCCTGCTGTTTCTGACCGGACTGCTGCTCTGATGGCACCACAGGCTGCTTGACCCATGACGGCTAGGCTAGCTTCACATGTGCCACACGGATGCTGGTGCGCACCAGCGCAGGCGGTCGCCTCCAAGTAGCGGCACTTCTTGATCTTGACTTTGCTCTTCCACTTTACCGGCTTGCCCTGATGAGCAGGTTGGGTGCAAACTTTGCACAGAGGTTTCATATTCAAGGTTGTGACATAGGTGGTCACAACAGACTGAGCACTGGTACCAGAGCCCGCATCACCTCAAACATGACATCGAGCTCCTCCACTTCCATAGGGCCCACCAGCCAGGCGAAACCTGCACATCGACGATGCATGTGGATGTTGGAAGGTAGACATTCCAGAAGGCAGCAAAGTCACCATGCCATTCTTGAGTATGGGGAAGACCCCGCCAGTAGCATGCAAATGTGACCAACGCACCCCACTGAGTGACCCAGGCATTGAACTCGGCGCCGAACTGCACGGCATCAGACTCCAGCCATCACAGCAGCTCCTTCGTTGCCCTTTGGCCATGTCCAGAGTACTACCACATGTTTGCCATACTCAGTGGTTGCCGCCAGGGATGTGCTTGTGCCACGTCAAGATGACAACAGGAGCTGCACGAGGTGGCAGGGTCAGGCCGCAGCATGGCGGTCGCACCTTGCCCAGCGGGAACAGTGTGCGGAACGCATTCAGCGCACGATCCGGCAGCAGCGTCTCCAGCACATCTGCAGCCGGAACGTGATCAAACGCTTTTAGCACTCTGTGCTCCTGTGGTGACTACATACTGAGCTGTCTCCATGTGAGTCTGGCGATGTCCGGCAGTGCACCACCTGCGACGGTGAGGTGCTGGCCCAGCGTGTTGCGGCCGCGCATGATCTCCTTCGAGAGGTGCACGAACCCAGCGTATTCATCGCTGGAGGGCAGGCCTGCGGTGCGTCGCAGCATCCGTACCTCAGTCATATACTGACAACACTGTGTAACGCGCATGCTCCATGTGGTGCTGCTTCCTTATGATTAGTGATCCGACGCGAAGTCGTTGCCGCGTGTACGACAAGCAGGGATGTTTTGGCATGCCATAGTTTGCAACACTGCGATGGGGATTCTCGCGCACATCATGAAGGCGAGCGAGCAAGGTGTCTGCAGCGCCGCTTGATTTGTATATAACAACAAAATCCACTCCGTGCAACAGCCGTAGTGACCACGCTTGCCCTTACCGAGCTCTCGTGCGATTGCGTCATTGAAGTACTTGATCATCCAGCGGTCCCACCAGTTGTCGTGGTATGTTTGCTTGTCCGCGAAGACCTGCAGTGCGAAAACACGTTGGCTGCGCTGCCAGGCAACGCATTTACGAAACTGCACCATGCATGGCGGCGCCTGAGGCGTTGCATGGCCTCAGAATAGGTAGAGCTCGCCTGCTCTGGTGTTCCAGTCTTGGAGGGAGTTGCAGGCGGAGCCGTGGGTCGCGGCATGCGCTGGGGTCGTGGAGGCCGTTGGACAGCTCTCGAACCCGGCGCCGCAACGGCACTGCAGCCGCGCCTCGCTGAAGACAACGACGCCTTGCGCGATCGATTGCCGGGGAACAGCGTGGGTTCAGCTACAAGCTGCATCCTGCAGTACCTCAAAACCGGGTATTCGGTGCTGGCGTAGCTCAAACGGCGATTCAAATTTGCCAGGTGCACAGCGCACAACAGCACGATCGCGGCCGGTACCCCGCAGTCAAAGGCGTAGATGCGCACTCTGTCGCACTTCGTAATGCTGAAACTGCGGCTTCTGTGCATGTGCGCCCCGCATCGGTTGCCAAGCCGAGTAGGGCAGTACATATGGAAGTGTCTGTTAAAATCCCAGGGCTTCAAGTGATTGTGGCTGCCGATTTGGCTTCTAGCAGAAGCTGCCGTTGAGTGTTACAGAAGCTGTGCCTTTCACGCAGCACCATCTATAACGACCGAAAGCTGCAGCCGGCCAACATCACATCCGCCGTGCAGCTGCAGGCGCGCTCATGAAATCTTGCGTTGCAGCAGGTTTAGGATGCCCTGCAGTCAGGACACCACTGTGCTGTCTCTGTTGTGCGTATCCACAGGAGCATGGCGGGGCAAATCCCCAGGTGATTAGCGCTCTCCATTAACATTGGGCGAAGGGCCTCATGCATCGGCCATGTGGGGAGTCAGCAGCTGGGGCAGCACCCAAGGTGGATCAGCTGCATGCTGTAGACAGCCACTCCTCAGCCACACGTTTCACCTATGCCACAAGGCTGCGCACCTGAGGGCCAACCAGGATCTCGTTCGAGAAGCTCAGGAACGCAAACCAGATGATCGGCGAGATGTCCACGCCGCCAACAGGGGGAATCAGGCGCCGCGTCGGCCCCAGCACCCACTCTGTTGGCTTCACCGCTGCTGACCACGGCAGCTTCTTGCCGTTGACCTGTGGGCACAGGGGCAGCTTGCACCACAGGAAGCCCACACCGAGCTTGACAACTTCTCTTCCATGTTGCTGGTCCCTGGTGCGGCTGCTACTGCTTCTGCAGCTGCTCCTTCTGCAGCTGCTGCCGCTACAGCAATTGCACGCCACCGTCCAATAATACACGAATGGACTGCAAGTCCTGATTCAAGCAAGCATGCATCGTGCATGCAAGCAACTGTGGGCGCAGCTCACCTGCGGGTACCAGCTCAGGACGATGCGCACGATCATGAGCAGCTGCGCCACAGCCAGCAGCGGCTGCACCACCCGCGCGATGGCGCCCGCGGTCCTGGCATCGAGGTCTGCCAGCTCATAGACCGCCATGACATGTGGCAGCTCGGTGCGGGCGGCAGCAGACCACGCCGCCTGTGGCTGCAGCAGGCTCATCGTCGCTGTGGCTGACAGCAGCCTGACGGCCGCCGATGTAGGACTGCTTTTGCTGCTGTCCGTCTGCTGACTCGACTGTCGCATGACGCACTGGATCATGCCGCACTGCCGGGCGGTACATCCTGCTGAGCGCAGCGGTTGCCTGAGCGGACTGGAGTGAAGCACAGATCGGAAAGGGCCTCCGACCGGAGCGCAAGGGTGCAGATGAGCCAAGCTCACATGCATGTTGGCTGATAGACGATGCAGGGCTGTGACGATGGCAACGTTGTGTCGTCGCACAGATGCCCGCAGCAATCGGCGCACGTTGCGACTGCCACGGTTGTAGTGTAGCAGTGAAGTTGATCGTCCAGCAGAAACGATATAGTGACAAGTTTGAGGTTGCAGAGCATTTTGTTGCAGCAGGCTCCCACCCTGCAGGAATTTGCAGGTTCACCGTGGCTGCTGTGCACGTTTTCGCAGGTGCAGCAGCAGCATTCAGATCACATGCGCGGATCAAAGGTGTTCTGAGTGAGTAGACACTTGGTTATACCGCTTGCAAGGAGCGGATACAGCTATACCGCAGGCATACATCGAATCAACCCTCTGCAGTTGCAGGCATGCTTACCCGCGTCTCGACAAGGTGATTTGCGGAAGATCTCAAAGCTGCACATCGACTGGCACTGATTTACCAACTGTCACATCCTTTGCGTCTTGCGTCGAGAACCCTTGAATCTGGTGCTGCCATATCACACCAGATCATGTTGGTCCATCGCGCTGTGTGATGGTTGCAGCACTCTTCCGGCACAAACACTTGGAGGACTGCGATCGTCGCTGTGCGTGTCTAGCCTGCGACCCTTCCAGCCGGTCCTCAAATCCTCCACACGCAGGTGTGTCACTCCCGCTTTCTGTGTATCTGGGGTTCACTCACCTCCACCCGTGCACAGAGCCATCGACAAGGGTCGCGTGGCAGCACAGGTCGCGAGCCTGCTCAGCACAGGCAAACGGAGAGGCAGAGACCAGCTCGCAGCTGTCCCGCCGGGCCACACTTGCTGCCAGCGCGGCAACTGCAGCCACCCTCCTGCCTGGCAGGTTGCTGCCTCTCGATAGGATTCGCCTCACACTGTGACAAACTGGTCTGCGATGAGCAGCAGCTAACGGGAGCAGCAATCAGAGTGTCCTCGGCTGTTGCCTGTAATTCTCCTGCAGCTCTGCACTTGTCATGTCCACTTGCGTCTGCTGCAGTCTGAACACTGCTGTATCATAAACTGCTGCGATGCGTTGGATCGAAGCCTTTCAACATGGTCACAGGATGATCTTCAGCCTGTCCGGTTTGCTGAAGCACTCCGTAGTGCCGAGCTGGCCGTGCTGTTGTATGATTTTGCTACAGCTTCCAGGAATTGCTGCATGACATTGCATCTGCAGTCGAGTGCGTACAATGGCGGCAGCTTCCAGCGACTGGCTGGCAGAGGACAAGCGGCTCATGCTGCACGCGGTCTACAGGGTTGGCGATTTGGAGAAAACAGAGGTATGTACCAAATATTGAAGAGTGCAGATGTTGTCATGCAAACTTTGTCAGCGTCACGCTTAGTGGTGCGGGACTGCTGTGTATTGCAGGACTACTACAAGAAGATGTTCGGCATGAAGCGACTGCGGTACAGGGACCAGCCAGATGTGAGCCTGTGTGCACCTGATGATGCACACACGCAAATGTCAACATCCGAGTTAACAGCTTGCATCCGACCTACGACTGAGGTATCATAGCAATGCTTCCTCTGCAGGACAAGTACACGAACCTGTTCATGGGTATGCGATCCTTACTTCATATGCGTGCGCTGTAGACTGACTTTCAGCAACATGACCTGAAAGAACACGGAATCCTTCCTTGAGCTGATGTGTATGACTGCCATCTGCAGGCTATGGGCCAGAGGACCAGGGGTACTTCTCCCTTGAGCTGACATACAATTATGGCAAGGTGAGCACCTTGTAGTGCCAACTCAAATCTCGTGGGTGGTTGCAATGGTGTTGTAGTGACGTGCATGCTGTTGCCAACATGCAGGAGTCGTACGATGTCGGCGAAGGTGCGCATCCACACTAGGAGTAGACAAGCCTTCCACCACATCTGAAGCACGGCTTGGCTGCACTCTCCATGAGATCTCAGCACTTGATACCCTGCCTGCAGGTTTTGGGCACTTTGCACTTGCTGTTCCAGATGTGTACAAGGCCGTCGATGACATCAAGGCAGCTGGTGAGGAGTGCCGCCTGATGTTGAGCTGATAATTTGGGTTCCACACCAAAAGATTCAGCAACAGCATGGCATCGCTGGAAGTGCCAAGATCGTAGGTGTCCTGTGCATGTCCAACGACAAGGGTGCCAACTGACCCTGCCTGTTGACAGGCGGCACAGTGACACGAGATGCTGGGCCAGTGAAGGGTGGAACAACTGAGATTGCCTTTGTCGAGGTGCGCTTCTGACGTGCACTTGATCATGACACAGTGGCACGTTATGGCTGCACCATCGTAGAACTCAGCTGACAATGTGAGTGCTGGAACTACATTGCACTTCTAACCCTACGCATCACAGCGAGTTTTGTGGTGCAGGACCCCACAGGTTACAAGTACGAGCTGATCCAGCGGCCAGAGCACAAGGGCGACCAAATCTTACACGTGCGCACTCTTCGTCGTAAACAGGCTCCATGGAGTGTTCTGGTGTCCGAGGGCTTTTGAGCAGGGACTGGCTATGCACTTGAAGCAGCCCGGCTTGATGCACTTTGGTATCGCGTAGTCGTCTGGTGCCAGTCCAGTCATGCATGTGATAGACCATGTCATAGGCTGCCCTCCCTTCAATGCCGCAGATGATGTTTCGTGTGAAGGATCTGGAAGCCTCGAAACAGTACTACACAGAGGCGCTGGGCATGAAGCTGCTCCGGGAGAAGGAAAACGAGAAGGTGCACACCCTTGCAGCCAGTCCATCGACCCCCTTGATCGGGATGCCCTCAGATGTTGGGGCTGCCATTCATGGTCTGCATTGTACACTGTGCCATTGAGCGCGTGTTTGGCTGTGCACAGGGTCGGTACACCAACGCCTTCCTGGGGTATGGCGACGATTCAGAGTCTGTGCAGGTTCGTCGCTTCGCACCAATGCAAGTCCACTGCTATCTCGTGCATGCTGCCGTCTCTGCATAGCATGATCCGCAGTTACAATACCCACTGTGGACGCAGATCGAGCTGACATACAATTGGGAGTCACGCGAGTACAACAAGGTAAGAACCCCTCGAGAATATGTATCTTCTATGGCCTGCATACCAACCTGCATAGCGATGTACGTGCTCCGGCTGGTGACCAACTTTGATGCTGATGGCACACCTGCAGGGCGATGGATATGCGCAGATTGCTATCAGCACAACCGTACGTATCGTGCTCTCTGGTTGCTGTCACATGATTCCTGCCGAACATGTGCCCCTCGTCTCAGATTCGAGAAGCCTGGGACGCGTTGCCAGGATGTCCTTGTGCGTTTTACAGGATGTGTTCAAGACAATGGACCAGATCAAGGCCGCTGGCGGCAAGATCACAAAGGAGGCCGGCGCGCTACCTGGTCTAGGTGGGGATGTGGACAGCATTGAGGGACCCAGAACAACCATCAACATCCACCGCAAGCCTGCTCGCAGCCCAGCCCCTTGATGACTCACCCCTGTACACATGCAATCCCCTGCCGCCCTGCTGCTTTGATCGCCACTCTGCTGACCATGCAGGCACAAAGATCATGGCGACAACAGGTGTGGTATCAACCTGACGGGCTGTTGCACCTCATGCATCGACTGGGCGCATGCACCCAGTGCCACAAGTTGTCCCCTACCCGGTTGTGTGTTGTGCCACAGACCCCGATGGCTACAAGATTGTTTTCGTCGACTATGAGGTGAGCAACACCGCCCTCAATTGCACATGGTAGCAGGTACAGTGTAATGACATGCTCAGCGTCTGACATCGCCTGCTGCCTCATCTGCAGGATTTGCTGGCCGAGCTGAAGTGACGGCCATGCTGGGCTGTGGCGTGTGCCAATGTGCAGAAGTGCAGCGGCCAGGAGCACAACTGTACTTCCTTCCAGATCTGACCATCAAGTTGATATCAGAGCGAACCGTCTAGATCTGTGCAATTTTACAGACAGATCAACGAAAGTGCAGAGGTGGTGTCTGGGGGAAGCAGTCTTGCCAGAGTGAATGGGGAGGGGGGGAAGATGTGCTGTCTCTTTGGATACCCTGTAGCCAAGCTGGCTGGACCAGCTAGTAGAGCCATTGCAATTGCCACCAGGCCAGGCTCTCAATTTTACACAGGCTCGCGATGCTGCAGCAGACTGCCGACATGATGCTGATGGCCGTGCATGCATGATCGCTGAAGATCTTTGCCTGATTACATTGCAAAAGCTGCTGTCTGTCGTACAACCATCCGCAAATTGGCAGAGGACAAAGGGTTGCAACGCACACATGTGCCATTAGTATCAATGTACAGCTGCGGAGCACGGCATGTTGGCTTGATAGGCGAGACTGCTCATGCTGGTTGATCTCGCTGGTCCCCGCGCTGGCCTGGCAATCAGCAGTGCCATGCCATCGCTGCCGGTGTTTGCAAGCCCTTCGGTGAGTCTGAGTACAACAATAACCCCGCAATGAGTTCGATGAAGCGCGAGACTGTATTTGATGGAGACCTTCGTCTCAAGCTTCGTGTGTGCGCTACCTGCACCATGCATTTATATGCACCACAGGCTCTTGCATATTTGCTGCAGCATCAAACCTTCTATTTCGATCCGTCCTGAGCACACCTGTGATGTGAGGTGCATGGTCTCCTTGCAGGTTGCGAGGCAGCGCGATCCCGACAGCAAGCGCTTCCGCTTCAAACCAGGCAGCGTCAAGCCGATTTCTGGGCGCTGGAGCACATGCTGCGCAGGCATCAACATGCGGTGGCTGGCCGTGGGCTTCGTACTGGGCATGCTGATCTTCGCTACGCTCTCGGTGCTGCAGGTGACCTGCTGTCACCCGCTTGCCGCCGCACGCACATTGAGCGTCCACCTGTGCCAATAGTAGCTTCCTGATGTAGTGCACCCTGTGCGCCGCGCTTCTGTTGGCGCAAGGAGCAGTCACCAGCAAGAATATTCAGGCGCAGGGGGATGTGGGGCTGCTGTCAGCACATAAAGAGGCACAGCCAGTGGGCAGCGGCGCGACGCAGGACGATGAGGTAATCCATGCTTGCACAGACTGTTCGCCCCCCAAGGGTCTGCGAGCATGCCAGCTGCCAACCGAGATCGCAGCACACCAGCAGAGTACCCAGCTGAGGTTGTGCACCGACTGTGCAGGTCATCATGCTCGATGGTGGGGATGGCGTGTTCCGGGACGCTGCGCCGGGGTGGCAGCAGGCGGAGCCGGGCGGGCAGCAGGAAGCGGCAGAATCGCAGCAGGGCCAGCAGCCAGAGCAGTCGCAGGGGCAGCCGCAGGAGCGCCAGCAGCAGGAAGCGGCCGGAACGCAGCAGGAGCAGCAGCCAGAGCAGCCGCAGGAGCAATCACAGGAGCACCAGCAGCAGGATGCGGCCGGAACGCAGCAGGGCCAGCAGCCAGAGCAGCCGCAGGAGCTTCCGCAGGAGCAGCAGCAGCAGGATGCGGCCGGAACGCAGCAGGAGCAGCAGCCAGAGCAGCCGCAGGAGCAACCACAGGAGCACCAGCAGCAGGATGCGGCCGGAACGCAGCAGGGCCAGCAGCCAGAGCAGCCGCAGGAGCAACCGCAGGAGCACCAGCCGCAGGATGCGGCCGGAACGCAGCAGGAGCAGCAGCCAGAGCAGCCGCAGGAGCAACCACAGGAGCACCAGCAGCAGGATGCGGCCGGAACGCAGCAGGAGCAGCAGCCAGAGCAGCCGCAGGAGCAACCACAGGAGCACCAGCCGCAGGATGCGGCCGGAACGCAGCAGGAGCGGCAGCCAGAGCAGCCGCAGGAGCAACCGCAGGGCCAGCAGCAGGCAGAGCAGTCAGAGCAGCAGGCAATCGAAGTTCAGGCAGCAGAACAGCAGGAGCAGCAGGCAGTCGATATTCAGGCAGCAGAGCAGCAGCCAGTGCCGGCTACAGCCATGGAGCAGCTGCACGGCCTGGGCATCAGGTACCACGAGCGCGAACCCGGCACGCCTGCAGTGGTAAGTGCTGGCTCATGTAATGCCCTGCAGCACGGAGCAAACTAGTCCCCTGCCCTGTGTCCATCTCATGTAGATCTGCTAAGTAGCCTCTCCCAGCTCTGCTGCGCAACGAGTGCTCTGCGCCATGCTGGGAGTCATGATGGTGGCCCCATGTGCGCACACTGAGCACGTTCCAGAAGCCATCTAGCACGACTGCACAGCACAGCATTTGCTGCGGGCTTCAGCTGGTAGAGCCGGCTCAAGAGCCACACCCTGTGGCATGCTGCAGGGGGGATACACCTTCCTGCCGCCGGGCGACTGGGCAGCGCAGCGCGTCCGCCGCATCCTCATCTACCTTGGCGCCAATGAGGGGGCGGAACTGGACTATGTCATCAAGCACAACAGCCAGCGCCAGAGGTGGGCGGAGTGGCGCAGCTGCTGTAACGTCCAATGGTGTTGCTCGGATTTGCAGATGCATCGTGCACACGAATACGCCACTGCAAGCCCAGACGCCACTGGTGTGGGCCCACTCCCTGCAGGGGGTACGACCTGGCATTTGCATTCGAGGCGCGGCCCGACCACAATGCAGCCTGGGAGCTGGCCGTGCAGCAGCGGTCCAACCCCGCGGTCCAGTACATCAACAAGGGTGTGCTGTGAACCCTTCTGCTCAGCAGCCACCTTCTCAAGTCACAAATGTGCAAAGACCCACCAAGGGGGTTTGCAGACATGACTGCGCGGTTTCGGGTTTGAGGCACCATGTGTGCACCAGCCTGTCAGTGCTGTTGTGTCTCAATGTGTGGTGCTAGGGTGCTATGCTGCCAGCACATGGCCTGCTTGAGATGGCCTGCTTCACCGTCAGATGTCGTCGTCGTGACCTTTGACACGAAGAGCTGCTGTGTTGCAGCCGTGTGGTGGCGTGATGCCGTGCTGGATTTCGGCAACCGCGACCAGGTCGGCTCGGTGCTGCGCACGAAGCACAACGACTTCAGCGACGACAGCCGGACGATGCAGGTTGCGGTGGCACCTGCACCGTTTCATGTAGACTGTACTGCTGCCGTGCGCGACTGCTGATGCGACCAATCATGCAGTTGGGCCGGCATGTGTGTCTTGATCCCTTTGCCCCCTCCCACTGGGCGGTCATCTGCGTGTCTGGTGCGTCATGCTGTGGCCTGTATCGTTTGCAGGTGCAGGGCATTGACTTTGCAGCATGGGTGAACGACAACATCAGGGAGGATGACAAGGTGCGCCTGGCAACTCCATCACCAGATGATAGGCGATGTCTTGGCTGCATACTGCGCGCTTCGCTGCCCTGCGCATGCAATCCGTTGCGCACAGCAAATTTGTTGACTACCGTGCAGTATCATGTCTGACCTGGTGCATGAATGCCTTTGGTGTAGTGCGGCGGCGCTGTTGTACAGGCACCAAACTTTTGGACAACCGCTCCATTCGCCTGCAGGTGACGCTTGTCTCAGACATTCAGGGGGCGGAGTTCCCCGTCTTCGCGCACCTGGCAGACAGCGGCCTCGCCAGCCGGATTGACACGGTGAGAATGTAGTATCAGGGACTGATAACCCAGCGATATCCCCAACAGTCCGATCCTGGGCGAGACCGAAAGCAGCTCTCCAGCAGCTCTACTATTTGCAGGCTGTGTTGACTTCTGCCGAGAGTAGTCCAGCTATCTTTGTCTCTGTCACTTGAGTATATGCTTTGCCACCTTTGTGCTGCGCAGCTGTACATGGAATGTCATTACATGGCGCACTCCAACCTGATCGACGCCATCAGCGAGGACTCCTGCCGGCAGCTGTGCCAGGCAGTCGCGCCGCACGTCGGACAGTTCTTCTACTGGGTTGGTGAGAACCCCTTTCCACTGCTGCAACACTGGTTCCACTTGTCATTTGCATAGAACCGACAGTCGGCACACCAGTGCTAACGATTGAGCGTTGCCTCATCCGAATGTTGATGCACTGAACGTGTAGATTTGACTTCTGTTCTAATGTCGCATGCTGCTCCAGCAGGGCCCAACCAGGAGGGGGGCGTCGTGCGCGGCTTTGATTTTGTGGACAAGCCGGGGCTGCAGCCCGGCAACTGCGACGCGCTGCATGTTGCTGCCATTGCTGAGCCTTCTAGATAGGATGCGCAGTGCAGCAGGCACTGCAGCTAATAAAACACGTAGCGCCTGCTGCCGAGGGGGCTTGGCGGCTGGCAGTGGCAGCACTGAAGGGAGGTGAGGTCCTGCATGGCAAAACAGCCGGGCTCTCAGCCTGCGGTGTCAGAAGCAAGTTTAGCTAATGTGTTTTGAGGGGAGCCGCCCTACTTACGTATTGAACACCTCGTAACATTTTGGTCTAGTTGACTGACATTGGGCCCGGCGCCAAGCCAGCCAGTGGTTTAGTGGTGCCAACAGTGCAACTCCCCATGCAGCTGATGCAAGCTGCAACATCTGACCCCATCGTGAATTTGATTGTACACCGAAGACCATATTGATCAGAAGACAGTCAAAAAGTCAGAGTGTTGCTATTCTGTCCTGCTATGAGTCTGTCAGGCGTGACCGTCAGTGCTGAGAGTGCGGTGCTTGTGTCACAGTGATGGGTCTGCAAGCATCTGCATCTCGGTTCATAAGATTCCAGAGAAACAACAGGAGGACAAGAATAGCCAATGGAAAAGACAAACATCATGCAAGGCAGTCAGCGGAGTGTCACGCGCCCACTGAGACTAAACGGTGGTCTGCATAACAATGCCCGCAAAATTTCTGTTTGCGCCTCCTGCCACCCAAACCGACGTGTTGTGCATGCAAGTCTCACATTTCATAAGTCAGCCACCGCAAGCATCAAGAGCATCATCAGAAGGCTGTGCGCCCATCAATGTCACCATCCTCGGTAGATGCTGCTCAGCTCTACCCGCACTGTGGCAGCACTACAACTTGCAGCCGACCGGCGACCCATACCCACTATGCTGACAAGCACGTACTACAAGCGCACAGTATGGAAGCTGTGTGCCGCATCCTGGATGCACCCCTTGCAGCCAACCAGATCAATACAACGCCCTGCTGCCAGAAACCTAGGCTCGTCATCTGACTGTGCTGCCTCATGGTCAGCCAGCAGATACAGGCCGAAGCATTGCTGTGTAGGCAGCCAGATTGCTACAATCGCTGCCCGCGCTCAGCGAGCAGTGCTGCCCCGATGCGCATGCCATCAGCTACGACAACTGGCCAAGCCATGGCTGCCACATGTGCAAACTGGATCTTTGTGAGCAGCTCTGTGCCAAACCACGCCTGCACACACCACAGCAAGTTGCACCCTGATCACAGTGCACAAAGACAGACACCAAACTTCAGTGCATGCAACCCTGTGGAGCTGAACCACATGAGCACACCTCGAACTTATAACTGAGCCGGGCCTCGCGCTGCATGTTGCCCCGCAACAACTGGCTGACCTCCACTGCTGCCTCATAGTCAGTGTCTTCGGCCTGCATGACGACGCAAAGCAGGTGACTCATCTATACACTGGCTGACGTTGGGCACTTGGTGAAAGCGTGAAGCCGAAATGAGAGGCGCTGCTGCGGTGTCAAACTGCTAGGACCTTGATCAGCCTAGCAGTCGGTCAGGGTTGCATGTGCCAAAAGCAGTGAAGACACTCACTGCTGTTGTCAGCGCCTGTAGCCGTGACACAAGCTCCGATCGGGAGGCATGCAGCTGCTCCACTTCGTTGGCAACCAACCTGCGCGCCTGTGCATATGGAGGAAAGTGTGCTCCCAGTGTTGTGGCACACACATCTCCCAAACCACCCAGGTGCTGATGGTGGCTGGCAGGTGCAGAGCAGCAAAGTCAGCACACCTGAGCGAAGGCCTCGGCCTGCCGCTGCGTCAGCTGCAGTTTCGTCAGCACCGCATGCCAGTCGACATCGTCTGGGCTCTGGCCGCCCACTGTTTTGGCTGCTTCTGCCTTCTCAGACTGCTGGATGCACGTCTCCAGGACATCCTTCGTCTGCATGCATGTGAAGCAGAGGACACATTGGGCATGGCTGAACCCGGGTGGGATGCCACTGCAGAGCGTTTGCACTGAGTGAGAAACCACATCACAGGCACAATATGGAGGGGTTCTGCGGGCACCTGGAGCGTCTGCAGGAAGCGGTCGCTGAAGCGAAGCTGCATGACAGCAGGTGGAACGAAGGTGTCATACACCGTCAGACAGGATGGTGCATGGCCGGGCAGATCGGTGGCCTGAGGTCCACTGCAGGATCCCGCTCTTTACATGACTTCCTCATGTGTCAACAGTCACAACAGCATGCACTGCTCTCACCTTCTGGTAGTACATCCGGGTGGTGACCCTGGAGAACTGCTCGATCCAGGCGTGGGGAGCGGAGCCAGGGGTCTCAGCGTCTGCTGCTTCCAGCTGCCGCCGCAGCTCTGTCACGGCATGGTCATAGCCCGCCACCTCACACGCGCGCACATCGTCCAGGGCCGTATCCACAGGAGGAGCTGCACGCAGCGGCATCGATCATGCCCACTGTACTGGTCGGCGGCAACTGCTTCTTGCACAGCTCTCATCGTCACATATCAGCCGCCGGATGGCTAGGTTGCAGGCCAGGAGGTGTTTTAGATGCGCATATTACATTGTCATGGTGCAGAAGACTGAAAACAACCACAAGACTGTAGCTACTGCTTGACGGCTGAACAAAGGGTGTACAAGTAGGATGCGCACGTGTGTAGCCGGCATCCAGTGCAGCATCCCAGCCACCGTAGAAGAAGGTGAAGGCGTCATCGTAGCGCTGCACGCACGCCTCCTTGTCCCGCTGCGTCACGTGCACCTGCGCATGTCACAAAGGGCATGTCTACAGAGCTGCCACATGAAGGCAAGCCAAGCGCTCCTCCTACCACAGAAGCGAATGCCAATGTTGAGCAATCACACAGCGCCAGTGGGAGGTCACACCAGGTTTGCATGTCCTGGCACACGCCACAATGTGATGCTACGCTCGGATCGACGCCTACAGCACACCGGTGCATACTCTGCCTCGCCGCCGACGCGGAAGGGCCTGATGCGCCGAGCCTCCAGCTCAGCGGGGTCTCCCGCCAGAAGCTGCGCCACCTGGGCTGCCGACGGCCGGTCCGCCGGCAGCTCCGACATGCAGGCCGCGATGAGGTCGGCCACGCCCTGCGGGCACTCCTCGGGCACCCTGCGGCATGCTCCAGGCATGCTTGGGGTATGGATGCATTTGCACCGACTGAGGGGTGCGGGGGGCACTGCGCCCTGCGGCTGGTTCGGTCACTGAACACAGGTACATGCTGGCTCAGCTTGAAGGTGAAGACACTAACACCATAACATCTTGTCTGCTGTAGAAGGAATGACACAGTACATCGCAGAATACGCCCACAGCTGGCTGCAGCAAAGCAGGGCACAGACCTGATGGTGCGCATGCGCCCGCGGTTGGGGGCCTCGCCGGTCACGATCTCCCACAGGATGACGCCAAAACTGTGGTCGTGCACAAACATGACGTCAGAAGGACACTTCCCACCGAGGGGTGCTTCGAATGCAGCAGGCAGGCTCATGCCATTCAGCAATATGCGATTCTGCGGCACCTGAAGATGTCGACCTTATGGCCGCACTTCCCACCCATCAGCACCTCGGGCGCCTGCAGTGCACACGGAATGTCAAGATCTGTCCACGCCCCTCCTATTTTTACCCCTGGTACATCCCTCGTACATCTGGCACGTATAAAGGATATGGCGTCTAGTGACGGCGCAAGACTAGGCCAAGCTCGTGCTTATGCTGCAGTACTGGCTGCCTTGAGGTCTGCAGGGTGCGCACCGTCCAGCTGAAGGTGCCGAGCGCGGCCTGGGCGCTCATGTAGTCGGCGGCCATGAAGCGCGCCAGGCCCACATCGCCCACCTTGGCCCTGCCGTCCTCCGTGAGCAGCACTGCGACGGGCGGCAGCACACAGGGGCGGTAGGTAGGCACCGAGGCAGGGGGTCATTGATAAAGTTTTACGGCGGCGGTGTCTTTCGTGCTGGTCTGGACGCTGGCGGCAGGGCCTCACCGTTGGGCGACTTCAGGTCCAGGTGCACGATGTGGCGGTGGTGCAGGAAGGCCAGGCCGCGCGCCACGTCCAGCGCGATGGACTTGCCAAGCCCCGGCTGCTGCTTTGCGCCGCCAGTAGTGCTCCTGGACAATGGTGCATGCAACCGTACTCAGCACGGCATCGAACCAGCACACCGCACATCACCAGGTGCATGGTCATATAAGCTGGCACGTCACCCGGCAGCACCATGCAGCAAGTAATCACAATAGAGCTCAGGTTTTGCATGCGTACCGTTTGTGCCACAGCAGGCGGCCTTTGGAGTCGTTTTCGAGCGCAGAGCGAAGGTCCTCACCTTGGAGCAGCTGCGGGTGTCCAGAGAAATGCACTCAGCAACACATTGCCCTGGTATTTGGCCAGGCCAACTGTCCTGGGCTTGGACGGCTGCCATGGTCGGACGGTCGAAGCGGCGGGCAAAAAGCTGCAAGAGCAACAAGCAGGAGGCGTACCTCCATGACAAGCATCAGGTGGCCGGGAGCGTCCAGGCACGCCGCCCTGAAGCCCACCACGTTGTCGTGCATGCACGCCCTCAGCACCTCAATCTCCTGGAGGAACTTGGCCTGCAGACAGGGAAACATACTGTGCAGGCGTGACACTGCTCAGCTGGCTGGTACGAACAGTGCAGTCAGAAGCACCAGATTGTGATCAGCGCAGGCAGGGGGGGTGCACACCTCGCTGCGGTCCTGGTCCGTGATCACAAACACCTTGACAGCAACGTCCTCGCCCCTGTACTTGGCCTTGAACACCTGCACACGTGCGCGGCAGCTGGCAAGCGCTGTGATTCCGACACCCAGCAAAGGCACCTACCAGCACTCATGGCATCCACACACCTGCCGCACGCAGACCACGCCACCGCCTGAAAACAGTGTCCTCAAGAGGTGGAGGCGCCTCAGAACCCACCTGCCCAAAGCCGCCGCGGCCCAACAGTGCTGGCTGCCCGTCCTCGTTGTGGTACAGCTGCAGCTCTGCGATCTTGGCGGTGCCTGCGATGTCTTCATCGCTGGCCGCCAGTGCGCGCTGCGCTGCGTTGCTGGCCGCCGCGCTCCCTCCGCCGCTGCCGCCCGTCCACCACGGCAGCTGCGGGGAGTCGAAGCGCGGGGAGTCCTGCGAGCCGCTGGTCAGCGGGTGCGACTTGCGGGTGAACACATTGCCTGCAGGGTTGCGCATGAAGACGCCTGGGGGAAAAAGGGAGTATCACGCAGATATCCGACAAGCTGCGATTTTGCGGCTCAGGGATGAATGGCTCGGGTTGCCATACACTGGCATCATGCTAGGCATGGACCACAGCGTGAGCGTCATGTTGCAACAGTACAGGACTGTGTCCTATCGAGGAGGGGACCGCACCCCAGCCGCTGCCACTGGCGTCTTCGGTTTGCAGCGCCGCCTGCGCAGATATGGCGCGGACGTCGCCTGTGGCTGCGCCTGCGGCGCGCCAGCTGCTGTTGCCCTGCAGCAGGCTCACAACGATGCATACCAAGGAACTTGGCAGCATGTGAAGCGGCTTCCACTCGCACGGTCTGTTCAGGCTGTGGGATCAGGGGAGCCGAGGGCTGCAGCCGAGTGGTCTGCTCATCCTGGGCAAATGTGAAAAGTCATACCCACGAGCCGCTGTCGGTTGCCAGCCTCGCCGCAAGGTCGCCACGCAGCGGTGCCGGCCCTGCGCCGGCCCCATCGCTGTCACGCACAGATGCGGCACCCGCGCCCGCCTTTGTCTGGGACGGCTCCGCGCTGCTGACAGCATCCGCTGGGGCTGAGGCACTCCGCTGCGCGCCTTGTGGCACGCGCTGGGACGATCGCCAATACCATGCTGCTGCGGCGCCAGCTGCCGCTGTGGCTGCTGCCGCTGCGAGCAGTGAGCCGATGTGCTGTGTGCTGGCTGCAGGTGCGTTGGCCTGCTGCTTGTTCGACATCAGCAGCGGCACCGGCATAGCGTCAGCGCACTTGGGCCGGACCGACTTTCATACGTGACGCACGTCACGAACCTATGATGCCAAGGATGCGAGCAGCCTTGGCGCCATGTGAATGGTCAAGTCCGGATTGGCAGCACAACAACATTGTTCAGCTTTGGTAGAGAGCACCCACAAATCTGCAAGCAGATGGGACTCAGCAGGTAGCTTGCGCACTTGTGGGTGGCATTGCATGCTGTACTGCAGGCCTGACGAGCCCTGCCCAGCGCAGGTCCTGCTGTACTGTCTGGCAGGACTGCTCAGATTGCTACTTGAAAGGAAGCGGTTTTGGCACCCACGTGCGCGTCAGCATTGGTCCGGCATTGCATTGATGCTGCGAAAGACCGCAAGTGGTTTGCCGGAGCAGGACGGCTTGCAGACACAGCTGTCTGGGTCAGAAAGTGCAGCTACCCCGTGCTCCCCGGGATCAAACTTTCATGCATGCCGTCTTGACACGCACCGGGCACGCGAGTTCCTGAGTGAGGCACTTAGAGCAGAACAATGCAGGTGCGGCTGCGGACCATGTCAGCTGATGTGTGTGCGTGTATGAAGCGAGAAGACCCGAGTGCCCGTTTGCAGATCTGCGCCACGTGTCATCAACCCTGTGGCGTTCCATCGGTGAGGTGGGGTGTGCCGATCACTCTGTACATGGAACCCTGACAGATGCCAGCTTCAGGACAGCATCTGCAAGCCATGGCCATCTGGTCTCAAGTTCATGCGACTGCCCACCAAGTTTTATTGCCCCGCTTTGCTCAGGCGCTTGCACACCTCTCATGCATGCAACCCTGCGCCGTGGCGGACTTGCTCCAGGGCAAGGAATCCCACTTTCGCTGCGTCAAACATGGCAGGCCAGGCGCAGCACTCGGCACGTGCGTACTGAATGGGCTGCAGCAGGTCCATCATCAGGTACACCTGTGGGCGATCAAGGCAGGCGAAAGTTGATGCCAGGTCCCTCCACGAGAGCACGCTCGCCAACAGAAGCGCCGCCTGTAGCATTTCAGCCATCATCAACACAAACACTGTCACATCTGTAAGGATTAGTCACACCTGGAACATGTGTTTCGTCTGTGCCTCCAGCCGCATATTAGTGCGGAGCTCAGTCGCGGCAGACGCTGCCTGCATGTAAGCACTTTCGACACTGCAGCGCCGCCTTGGATATATGTGTGGGATGGTGCTGAGCTTGGTGCCGGGCTGCCAGTGTGCATGTGTGTTATACAGGGGTGAAGGCTGGCTTGCACCTGCTCATACATCTCTACATCCTGCGGGTCTGACAGTGCCTGCAGCTTGGCAACCAGTGCGCTGCGCTCGCTCTGCAGATACTGCAGCCGTGCCCCAACCCGCAGCCGCGCCTGCAAATCGGAGTCTGACATCATCATCAGTTTCTGATTCCGGATTATGCACTTAGAGCTCGTGCAAAGCAGTGCATTGATGCAGTATTCAGTTCCGCACCTCGGCAAATGCTTCCAGCTGCTCATGCGACAGCTGCATTTCATCCAGCACACGCTTCCATAGCTCCCTGTCAGGTGGCGCACGCCGAGCTGGGTCCTTGTTGGCTGTATACCTGCGATTTGGTGCAGGATAGGAATGTACGCAGCACAGATGATTAGGATGCTACAGAAGAGCATGTACATACATTCCAGCCATGGCCACCTGTTCAAAGCTGCTGACCACTGCTTTGCGAAGCAGTAGAGGTCCGATCAGTGTGATGGTCACATAGCTGAGGGGGCATCAGCACAGCCCAGCGTGGATGCGCACCCAGTCTCTTCTTTGCTGGCGCCGGTTGACTTGTTGCTGGCTCGTGTGCTGGTGCTGCGGCTGCTGCCCTTGCTGTGTGTCCTGACGCTGTCGATGGCCGCCTCACCACCTTTCTGGTTGCGTCCCAACGCCTCCGCAGCATTGACAGTAGCGGATGATGCAAAGACTCCAGGAGGACACAGATCCTGGGCTGCTTTGGCAGCTGCTCCGGTGTCTGCCGATGTATGGCGGTCGCCCACAGCTGCGCTGTCCGGATTACCATTGCCCTGCTGTTCAGCTGACAGCTGACCTGCGAGCTCGCCCAGGCGTGCGAGATCTGTATGCCGTAGCTCCTGAAACACCCTCCAGCTCAGCTTGAGCTGTAGCACAGTCACAGCATTGATATCATGATCGTCGTTCATGGGTGTTGCGTCCGTCATTAGAGCCATCAGACCAAGTATATGGACACGCAATCTTGACATCCTCTGAAGCTGCTGCCAAACAGGCACTCATCGCATGAGCATTGCAACCAGCAATTGCAGCTGCACCTCAACGTCGCTGCATGTATGTAGACAGTGACTTGCCTTGAGTGCATACAGGGGACGGAATATCCGCATGAGCTCCTCAACCCGGCGCCGTGCCGAGCTGTCCGTGTCCTCGATGTCTGGAGACTGCAGCAGGTCCTTGAGCTGCTCGATCATGTGGCTGTACGACTTGCCGTCATAGGGCCGGATGCCCTCCACCACGCTATCCAATGGCGGCTCGGTGTATCTGTAGCCAAAGAACAAGCTGTTGCTGCTGAGTCCTCAGAGTGGCATGCTGCATGCCATTGCTGGCTCATCGCAAACCTGGCTGCGACCTGCCAGGAGGTAGACCGCTGGGGTTTGCCGTTGCCCGTCCAATGTACCAAACTACAGCGTTAGTCTCTGAACCCACCCTGCAGCAGCTGCGGCCTCAGGCCCGCCATAAATGCAGTAGTTGCAGTCGCTGTACATCATTTGCAGGCGCTCACGCTCATCGTCTAGCGGAAGCTCCTGCAGCACAGGTGACCATTGACAGACTTCCAGCATGGAGCAATGGGCTGATGGGCTAGGCACGGAAGGGAACTTCTGCTATGGTACTGAGCACAGCTTCAGTATTCGACCGTGAGCGGGAGGACTGTACCTCGACAGCATCACCACAGACTGAGTCGGTGCTGGCGTGCGCCTGCCGCCGCTGCTCCAGAGCCGCAGGATCCCCCGCCAGCAGCGCTGCAATTTCTGCACATTGCATGTACACGCAGCTATCAGGTCTTTTTCGACTGACACTCTATTCTACAAGCTGCATGTTGCCATGGGTGAGTAAGGTTACTTCCACTGTGCACTCACACAGCTAGGTCGTGATGGGCTAACGAATTGTGAAATGCTCACCTGCTGCGCTTGGCCGTATGGAGGCGTCGCGCTCCATGCATGCAGTGATGAGGTCAGCCACGCCTGGCGGGCACTCCTCTGGCACCCTGCCATATGAGTGTGAGCCGTCAGGATGGTAAAGCTTTAGTGCAGAAGCAGCAGCAGCAGCAGCAGCAGCAGCAGGGCACCTCTCATCACTCACTGCGAGGCCATGTAGGCAGCACCAGACAGCGGTATTGTGTGCAAGTGCAGGACGAATGTACTGCGGTGACGCGTGTGTCAGAATCCACCTGATGGAGCGCATGCGGCCGCGCTGGGGCGACTCGCCGGTGACCAGCTCCCACAGGACGACGCCAAAGGAGTAGATGTCCACCTTGTTGGAGCACTTCGCGCCCATCAGCACCTCTGGCGCCGACCACACAAAGGCGCCTGCCGGCACAGGCAGGCTGTTCTGTTGTTTTGGGCTGTTTTTGGTTACTTTGCTGGGCCCCATGCTGCTCTCAGGTGTCAGAGAGGCTGCGCATGCTCACGCAATCACTTCTGCTTCGAGGAAACACACGGCGTGTGGGCATGGTATCTCAGCAAGCGCTTCATGCACCACTCACCGATGGCAGCCTGGGCTGACATGTAGTCGTTCGGCATGAAGCGGGCGAGCCCCACATCACCAATCTTGGCAACATTGTCCTCGGTCAGCAGGACTGCACACACAACTGCACGCACTTAGCCAGTTGCATGCACAACCAGTCAGCAAGCAGGTGTGAAAAGTTATACCAGGGCTGTGCCAACAGTGGCCACTAGAGCAAGCAAGCTGCTGCTGCCTTGCCGTTGGGGCTCTTTAGGTCCAGGTGCACGATGTGGCGCTGGTGCAAGAAGGCCAGGCCGCGAGCGATGTGCAGCGCAATCCTCTGGCCTAGGCCCGGCGTGTGTTTGCTGCCGCTGCTGCTGCATCACAGCAGTGCAAGGGCTCAGGTTGAGATCTGCACAGCAGCTTCGACCACGCAGGCTCGGTTGGGCGCCATGTCTCATTTGCAGGTCATTGTCTCAAGGCAGCGTATTTACAGCCTGCATACCTCGAGTACCACAGCAAGTGCTTGTTGTCATCGTCATTCAGTGCGCTTCTTAGGTCACCCTGTGCGCAGATATCCAGGTGACGCGTTGAGCATATGACAGCATGGTGTGCTTATGCACGATGCGCAATGCATATTGTAGGTCGAAAAGTTTGTATTGCACCTGCATCAGCTCCATGGCCATGAGAAGATGCCCTGGAGCGTCCAGGCACCTGCAGACAGTCACGTGTGGTTGTATGCACTGCAGCTTGTGCCATGTTGACACAACACACCACACATGCACGCCTCGGGAGCAGAACTGCAGAGATGGGTGGTGAAGTTGTGCAGCTCACGCGGCACGAAAGCCCACAACATGGTCGTTCTCACACTTGCGCAGCAGCGCAATCTCCTTCCGGAAGTTTTCCTGCATATGTGCAGGACTCCCTGAGTCGTACCAACCAGATATGCATGCCAGCATGCACGCATGCCACAGCGACTGCAGCATGCTGTGTGCCAATGTGGGGTCATCACACTGTCAGACCTCACCTCTCCACTGGGGCGATCACCGACTGGAAACACCTTGACAGCAACGAGGTTGCCCCGAAATTGTGCCTTGTATACAGTGCCAAAGTTGCCCTTCCCAAGGATGACAGGGCTGCCATCCTCTCTGTGGAACAACCTCAGCTCCTGGAGTGCCACCGTGCCCTGCGCAATGGCAGGCACCCTGGCTCTGAACGTCAGCCATCACGATGCTGTGACTCCCGGTTGCAGTTTTGAAGCACATTCAGAGAGCTGAACATCAAAAGCAAGGAAGATTCAGCCAGACAGCATTAAGGTGAGTCGATGGTGTCCTGATGTCTGATGAATCCGAGTGGTGAAAGTTTTCATGAATGAGCAGTGCTAACAGAATGGCAGCACTGGTGCAACGCCCTGTGTGCATGCTGCGTCCATGACGGTGATGCTGGTTGCCACGTGCCTGGTCGTTGTCGGATGTGGAGCTGGGCGTGCGTGTGGATTCGCTCGTGGCGCTGGGAGCGGTGAGCGCCTCGGCAACAGTGCGCTGCCGCTGCAGGGTGGGCGGCCCGCCGTCCGGGTCCCCTGGGACGGACGTTGCCGTCTGCACCTGGCTCCTGCACAAGAGTTTTTGATGCTCACGGTGGCATCTAAGGCAGCATCCTGTCAGCACAGCTCCGTCAGCTGGCTGCCAGCCCTGAGCGCACTTGCAACTTGATGCTTTCAAGCCCTGTGCCACCAGGCGTAAGAGCAGGTAGCAGGCACGCGTGCAACCGCAGCATCCAGTACCTGAGGGCTGGGCCCCAGCTGACTGCACGGGATCTGCCGTCGTCATGAGGCTCATCCGCTGGCACATTGACGTTGCCTGCCGCATCGGCTGCCTCTTCAGGGAGTGGCGCTGATGTAGTGCTCGGTACGCTGGGATGTCCAGCTCCCGGCGGAAGCGTGGGTAGTGAGCCAGACCTGCACCACCTCCAAATGGTCGAGTGCGAAAGTTCCCAGCTGTGACCCACCTGGCAAGAAACGTGTGCTGGTGAGCAGTCTTGCTGGCACAGCCCTGCAATTGTTTTCTTGCAGTGTTAACATCAGCAGTTCAGGGCACCTGCGCTGTTGCTGCGGTGGAGAGCTGTCCCCCAGCGGATCGCTGACCGTGGTGGATGGCATGCGTGTCGCGGTGTCTGGCGGGGACCTGCGGCGGTCCCCGGGCTGTGGCTGCTGGCTGCTCGGCTGGGGCTGCTGCTGCTCGCGCTTGCATTGGTGTTCCGCCTGCCGGTGCCGCCGCAAAGCCTGTTTGGCAGTGACGCCTGGCCTCGCTGCTGCGTCCAGGGGTCCCAGAACCTGATCAGCCATCAAAGAGTCGTCAGAAGACTGGCAATGACATGCTGCTACCATCCTCAGCAGCAGGCTGTGCAAAACGACGGTGCAGCGGTTGATGAGAGAGGCCCTGCAAAATTGGTGGAGGCACTGTCCCAGCTCACGTCTGGCGCGCCCTCCTCCGACTGCGACAGCCACTCCCAGCAGCGTTCCATGCTGTCTTCGGAGCGCATTGGCTCGCCCGACCCACCACAGCGCTTGTCATTCTGGAATGGCGACCGCATCGGCTGCGGTGCCGGACGTCGCTTCGTTGATGACTGCTGTCGTGAATGATGCTCCGCCACTGCTGCGGCCTGAGTCGTAGCCCCGGTCTCATGCTGCTGTGCTGGTTTTGCAAGCGGTCCACGCTGTTGCTGGTCTGATGCTCGCAACAGCCAGTAGGAGGCTGCGGCAGTGGCAAGGCCAGCTGCGATGGCGACGCCGGCAAGCGCGGCGGCCTGCCTAGCGTTGCCTCCGCCACCATGTGTCGCATCAGCCATGCTTGCTTCTTGGCTGATGGTAGCTGCTGCTACTGGCGCTGCGGTGTCTGCTGATATACACCATGGTGGACCATGACCGCAAGCCCCAACTGTCTCACGCTGTTACCGATGCAAACTGAGAAACCTGCAGGCACATCATGAGACTCGGGAGTGCTCAGTTGCACCGAGCTTCAGACGTCCAGTATCAGCTTCTCAGGACATACTGCGAACGCTACTATGATGGCTGCATGGTGGCGTGCGCACATCGCCCAGTGCACGTGCTTCACAGAGCCTGACCATCAATCAACGCCTTGCAAGCGATCTTGTGGCATTCATGGTGTTTATCAAACATAGGATGTGATATTCGCAGGAGCACATGCCATCAAGACACCAGAGCCCGGATGCAGTGCAGAGCAGGAGCGAAGCAGCTTTCGTCTATTTCTATTTCAGTGCTGTAGGCACACATGTGACCGCGGGCGCTGCAAAGAGAGCGTCAGAGTGCCAGTCATGCACCACAGGGTGGCCTGCACCTGCACGACGGGTCAGCACTGCATTTGTAGATTTGTACTACCGTAGTTTCCACACCCCAGCTTGAATACCTGGGAAGGACCCTGAGCACTCTCAACTGGGTAATTTCTCCGGCTGACTAGGGCACACTGCACTCCCAGTCAGCGGGGTAGTCTATGAACGTACTCAGTGAAACAATCGCACGTCGCTAGCGAGCGTGAGCCAACGCGTTGTGGGCGATTGACACTGGTACAGGGTGGCTGTTGCTGTGTTGCAGAGGACGTGAGGTGCAAGTCCTGTGTTGTTTAGGGATGTCAACACCTTGCATTACATCAGTTGGTTGTGTGCTTCTGGCAGCCGTCATCTGCTGTGCGAATCGCTGAACTACTGTACAGGTTGCGCCGCTCATTGTGAGTCCAGAACAACCTAGCGCTGTTACTGGTCTAGGTCTCCATACTATCGGCCTCGGACTTGTCGAAGGTCAGCAGCTGGTTCAGGCCGGAGTGGTAACATTGCAGGCGTCCAGGCGCACTGTCCATTATGCACTGAAGTCCGGATGCTGCAGGGTGGACTGTTGCCAACTGCATTGAAAGGCCGACACCCGAAGTCTGGATTAGCTGCAGTTGGTTTCAGAACACGCAACGCGCAACGCCTTGTGTGTTGTTACGCTGCTGTGACCACTCTGCAAGTGATTACAGCCTCGAGCACGGCAGCTGCCAACCGACAAACTACCAGCTGCAAATCGCAATCTCACCGGAGAATTGCGCCCCAAAGGCAACCGCCTGCTAACGGGGCATATGTCCAACTGAAACTGCTCTGCTGTGAGCTCTGGTTGTTACCTCACAGCCTATAATGCAGCACAGCGCAAATGGAACTGGTCCTCTGTTTGCCGACTGGTATGTTGGCAGGACGCACAACGTTTTGCCTTAGAACACGGGGACTAGGTCATTGGGCACTTCGCGCTGTGGCTTCCGGCGGCTTCCAAGCTGTCAGACAAGCAAGCCACGCGCAACACTAGCATCCCGCTCCCGCCGCTCGCAGCCCTAAACATACAGTTACATGCTTAGGTAGCTGAAGTGCTCGGCGCAGCGGCTGAGGTGCGGCGTCCGTCCCGGACTGCCTGGTTTTGTTAAACATCATTCGGCAGTTCCACCACGACGGCAAAGCTTCTATTAATAGTAAAGTACTATACTATTAAAACGCGTTGGCAACAAGTCGTGATACACTAGCTGAGTGGCGTCTCTCAACTGGGGAGACCTTGTGGGGGACACCAGCCGATCATGGGGATTTCCTGGACATGGGTCCTTTAACAATTTGAGCATTGGACTATGAAAGACGAGTGTGCACGAGCATGCAGCAAGAGGCAGTAGGGCACCACCAGCACCGAAAGAGTGCCCGCTGCGCTCCTGTTGTGCAACACAGACCTAGGGAAGGCAAGAGCTGAAGGGCCTACCACTCTCAAACAGACAATGCATTCCTGGCAGGCACGGCAAATCAATTATTGCTGGTCAACAAAATACGTGCTCTCGCTCTCGTAATAATGCACCGCTTGATTCGGCGTTAGTGCCTTTGGGGTGGGGCTTCTGCTGACAGTCCCCGGTCTGCCAGAATCGAATCGCCTGCAGTCGTACAAGTCAGCCATCAGCGCTCTCGTGAAGACACAACATGCTCATTGCTCACTTGAACACCTTTGCTGTCCACCCGGCTCGGCTCTGCAATATGTCATGCTCATGCCCTGGGGCTGTGCATGCAAGCGAGCCATAGTGGGTGCACCTATGGCCAGCGCGTCCATCATCTGTGGGAAGGCGGTGGTCTCGGCGCGAACCCACTGGATAGGGTCCAGCAGCTCACACACGACCCACGCCTGGTAGTTGTGCAGCTCCTGTACACCATTTGTAGCAGTTGGCATTCTCTGAAACAACCCTGCCAAGGATGCCACCAGAACAACAAGGTCGCCTAGTTGCTGCTGCAAGCGGCACAACACCCTTGCTGCATTCTGACAAGTGCAACAGCACGACGTGATGCAGAACTGTGGCAAACCTTGGAGTGAGCCTGCATGTTGGCCTGCAGTGCGGCTGACGCCTCAATCGCCTCATCATACACATCAGGCGTTGGATTGGCCAAGCCGTGCAGCCGTGCCAGCAGCTGCTTGCGCGCCGATTGCAGCTGCTTCAGCCGCTTCCCCACTCGCAGCCTTGCCTGCAGAGCATCCAACACATGACAGTCTGCGCATGATGTCATAGCATGCAAAGTGTGTGGCTCCGAGAGACCACTGGACCACCAGTCAGCACGCTGTGCTGCATGCAGACCCCAACCTGAACATCATGACGGGCGCACCTCAGCATGGCTGTTCAGCTGCGTGGGCGTCAGCTGCATAGCTGCTAACACCTGCCGGGTGCGTTTCGTATCCAGTGGGGTGGTGCTGTACTCAGCAGCGTCAATCTCATACTCCTGCATGCATGCAGGCACTGCTTCAGCATTGTGTGCTCCAAACCTGCGCCTGCCATGCCAGCACATGCAGGCACCAGTAGTTTGCAGCCATCTGCTGGCATGTGGCCAAGTGGTGAGTAGTCAAGTCAGATGGTTGGCACGACGAGATGTATCACACCATGCGACTACCCCGGCGAGCCCCCAACGGAGACTCATCTGAGCCAGTCTCGCTCTCGCTGCCCATGGGCAGCTGCATTGCATCCTGCATCAGTGCACGTGTTGAGTAGCGTAAAACCGAGGTAGTCCACCAGAAGGCGTCAGCCCAAGCTCAAAGAGCACTTGACAAAGCAGCGACCAGGTTGCAGAGCAGGCATCATGTGCTGTCACAACACCACCCCTAAGCAGAATGTTAAAAGACGCATTGTTATACCTGCTCCAGCTTATTCATGAGGTTACTCAGTGCCTCAAGGTTGATGACCCTGACGTGTTGCAGCATGCGTGTGCTTAGACGCAGCTGCATGCACACACAGTAATCGGCTCACCGCAGAGCTCAGCAGACGTATGCGCCTGCTATCTTGTAATTGCATATGCTCAATCCATCGCCGACATTTGTTGGGCACATGGAAGGGATGTCAAGCATTATCGGTGCCACTCTTCAAAATGGTCATGGCAGCATGAACAGAACTGCAGGGTGCACCTTGGTACAGTACACGTCACGAAGGCTGAGTGCAAGGTCCTCCAGGCGGCGACGCGCCGCGCTGTCTGGGTCCTCGACATCCGGAGACGCCAGGCACTGCTTCCACTGCGAGACCAGGTCGCCATACGACTTGCCGTCGAACGCCCGCACACCCTCGACCACATTGTCGAGGTCTGGCTCCGTGTACCTGGTCAATGGACAACGTCTTGCAGACCTTTGCACATCCGTCAGCATGCACAGCAGTGCACGGACAAGAAGCTACATGCAGCTGGCAGTCTTTAATGGCAGCCTGTAGACCTGGCTGTGCAGCAGGCAGGGTTCCTACACCTGAGCTGAACAAATAGGCAGTAGCCAAAAGTGCACAAACGTGAGCAGCGAGGCGCACCCTGCCGCCTCTGCCGCCTCGGCGCCGCCGTACAGCAGGTGGTTGCACTCGGTGTACAGCCGCTGCAGGCGCAGCCGGTCCTCCAGCGTGACCACCGACTGCAGCAGACAGCTTACTGATGTCGACCCTCAGACTTGGTGCTTGAGTCCACCTGCCTACTGCGATACGCTGAGGGCTTGAACAGCACCAGCGCCACTGCCATGCATTGACTTCTCAGGCAACTAGAAGGCACTGCTAACATCTTCAGCACGCTCGACTTGACACGAGTGCGTGCTGCGAAAGATGTCGTGACAGCACTCCATGGTGGGGAACTCACGTCGCTGTGCTCCTCCGGGTCGTACACCTTGGCACGCGGGGCCTCCAGCACCCTGGGGTCGCCCGCCAGCAGCGCGGCGATGTCAGCCGCCGAGGGCCGCGCCGACGCCTTCTGGCTGAGGCACGCGTCCACCAGGTCTGCTACGCCCTGCGGGCAGTCGCCCGGCACCCTGCACCACCGGTGGCGGACCTCAGTGATACGGCATGACGATGGAGGCCTGGTAGGAAGGTATGAGTCAGGCTTGATGGTAGCTGCTGCGGCATGCGAGTAACTGTACAGGTAGGATCTGGGTCCTCTGGCACCATGCTGCAAGATATGATTGCAAGCCCCTGAGCCAGCAAACATCTCAGTACACGATGGTTCCCAACACACTTGCGGACAAGCCTTCGTCGTAAGCTGCACCTGCACTGACTGACGAAGGTGTCTGCAAAGTGACGATCATACCTGAGAGGCCGCATTCGGCCGCGGTGGGGGGCTTCACCGGTCAGCAGCTCCCACAGCACCACGCCGTAGCTGTAGATGTCCACCTTTGCGCTGCACTTCTCACCCATCAGCACCTCTGGCGCAGACCAGGCAAAGGTGCCTACAATAACAGGCACTTGAGGAATTAATGAACATTTTTTGATTTACTTTATTGTGTCCGAGATTATGTCTTTTTAGGCAGTCGTTGCTGACCACGCTACCTGGTGCCATGTCTTGTTGGTCATGCCAGAGAAGGTGTGCGCAGAGATTGCAGGCTGTACATGAAGGAGCACTAGGATTCGATGATGCGTGTCGTGCAGTTACATACCGACTGCGGCCTGGGCGCTCATGTAGTCTGCAGCCATGAAGCGCGCCAGCCCGACATCGCCAATCTTTGCTGCATTGTCTGCTGACAGGAGAACTGCAGCAGCCAGATGCAAAACAGTTCACGCACACTGAAGCGCACATCTGCCATGACTCCACCTGTGGCAGAATCCTCAGCACGTCCAAAAGCAACCGGTAAAGCGCAGATGACAGTTCGAACGAGAGTCACTCACCATTGGGGCTCTTCAGGTCGAGGTGGACCACGTGCCGGGCGTGCAGGAAGGCCAGGCCCCGGGCGATGTCCAGCGCGATGGCCTTGCCCAGGCCCGGCTGCCGCTTGCCATTGGGGCCACGCTCCCTGCAGGTCAGGAGGAAAGCTGCTCGAGCAACGGTAGGATCAGCCTCTACGCTGCAGGGCACACCACACAGCAGTACATGGACTGCTGTAATACTTCGCTGCAACACAGCATCCAGAGCAGGGGCACAGCATGCAGAGCAGGGGCATAGGAGCGAGCAGGCTCTGAAAGTACACACTTCTGGTACCACCGCAGGGCGCCCTCGGTGTCGGCATGCAGTGCGGATCTGAGGTCGCCATTCTGGACCAACACAACAGCAGGTCTGAGCACGATGCACAGGCTCCACCGTGCACACATGACCACCTAGGTATGCATTGTATTTGGGGTCTGCAACTGTGAGCAGAATGCTCTGACGAGAGGCTCAAAGGGTGAACCTGCATGAGCTCCATGACCAGCATTAGATGGCCAGGTGCGTCGGTGCATGCTGCTCGGAAGCCCACGATGTTGTCGTGGTTGCATGACTGCAGGAGCTGGATCTCCTTTCTGAAGCTCTCCTGTAGGTCGCAACCATGTCTCCAGTTAAAGCAAAAGCAGTCCATATGCAAAACAACTCACGACCAGAACCCACTGAAAAGCGGTAGCTGTTGCGTGACCAGCTTGAAGGCACACAGCCTAGAGGCACGAGATGCACCACAGATCCGCACCTCATCACTTGCCCTGGCTGAGTCCAGTGGAAACACTTTGCAGGCGACATCCTCCCCGTGGCACCAGGCTTTGAAGACCTGCAGTGCAGCTGTGCACCATTGAGCATTCCACAGCTCGCAGCAACCATGCCCGAGCTACTACTCCGATTCGACGCGGGCTGCAGTGGGCAGACTGCACACCATGCCGTTGCTGCCACGCCCCAGCAGCCAGGGCTCCCCGCCGGCCCTCCTGTACAGCTGCAGCTCCCGCAGCTGCACGCAGCCCTCCTGCTGCTCGCCGTCTGTGCCGTCACGCCGGGCCGTCGCCAGTGCTGCAACACAGCAAGATCATATTCTGACACCAAGGGGCGGGTGCACACGACGAGCGCCCACCTTCTCAGAGACATTTACAGCAGAATGCAAATGCTACGATCTTGCTAACATCCAAGGAGAGGGAGTTGCCTGCTGCAAGCTCAGGGGCGGCGGGCAGTGATGCCACAAAGTCAGGGTCAGACAGCGAGGCCCGCCCCGCGGGGCGGCCGTCGAGGCTGCGGCGGCGCGGGCGCCAGCTGGAGTCTGCTTCGTCTGCTCCCAGCTGCTGCGTGTAGCTGAGATCGTCGCCAGTTGCGACGCTGCCGCTGACCCTCTGAAAGGAGCCAACGTGCCCGGTGCTGCCCCAGATGCTGTGCACTGACGGGACCCTCAACGATGGCATGCCTCCGGTAGACATGGCGTCAAGCCAGGCTCGGCTGGCACAGCTGCTGTCCGATGGCAAGCGCATGCTGGCGCCAGGGTTGGGTGGCTGCAGATGCATGCGCAGAGAATGTTGTTTGCTCTTTCACAGGGCTGACGGCGTGCTGAGGTGCTCCATCATGTACAGGAGACAAAGGGCACTTGGCGCGGCATTGCCGTGCCCAATGGCATGGCCTGGACAGCACGTCGAACGAGGAAACCTCACCATCTGCTGGCTGGGGGTGTGCACGCTGGGTGGCTCGCTCGCGGGCGCCTGCTCAAGCGCTGCCGAGTCACTGACCGCCCTGGGCAGCGGCGGCACTTTGACCTCGAGCGCGCCGCTGAGCGCCCTGCTGGGGACGCTGCCTGGGTTGCCGCAGGACTTGGCGGTCTCAAGGGGCACACTGGCGGCCGTCAACGGCGTTGCTGCCGAGCTGGCCGCCTGGCTGAGCCCGATGCTGCCGCCGGACGCCTCGCGCGGAGGCACCGCGTCCTGGGACGACGACAGCCAGTCCCAGCAGCGGCTGACTGTGGACGCAGCCGGCTGCTCGGCGGCCTGCTGCTGCTTGGCGGCCTGGAAGGGTGACAGCGGCGGCGACACGCGCTGCGGCGACTGCCGGGCTGCTGCCAACTCGCCGCCCTGCTGCCCCTGCGGCCTGAACCGCGGGCGCCACAGCGCGAATGCCACACTGAGCGCCGCGCCCGTGGCGGCAGCTGCCACTGCGACGACCGCCGCCTGCCGCACCGTCAGCCCACTGTCGCTGGACATGCTGCTGCCTGCTGCACACCCGCCGGCTACAGCCCCGGGGTTCCGCCACAGCCGGCTGGCTGTCTAACAGGCAGGTGGAGCCATGGCCATTGTGCAGCCCTGCGCAGTCCAGATACCTGCTAGCTGGCAACTCAACAGTTTGTCAGACGGGCCCTGCGAATCTCTCCTGCCCAATACATTAGCCTGCGGGTCGGGACCCGAAGCACAGCATCGGACAGCGTGTGGAACATGTAGTTGCATGAGCGACTGTGCGCAGCAGTGGGGTCCGCACCGCTGCCAAACAGGTGACGAAACAGCTCCGATGCTATCGTCAGCGAACCACCCCACGAGGCTGTGACATCACCGCCCGATGCTCACGGACGTCCCATGAGCACTCCCACTGTGGCTTGACAAGCTTGACTGTCAGGCTGCCGGTCCCATCACGGCGATCACGCGAAGCGCAACTGGCTCGAAGTTGAAATAGTACCACAGTAGCGCACCCCACGGCGGCTGTTGCGGCGCAGCGTGCCTCGCCAGTCACTGTTGCAAGCGCCGAGCTTCACGCAACGACCACAGCAAAGTGCGTCGACTATGAACAAGAAAAAAGCTGTGAACCGCTGTTGTGCGGCTTCAGGTGTCTGCACTTTTGGCGCGGCCGTGACAAGGCAGCAAGGCACCTTCGTACAATGGTCAGGCAAAAACCAGTGCTGCGACAAGCTGATCGAAGCTTGCGCAATGCTGCCAGCGCCAAGGGCGTGGGCTTCCGGTGGAGGCGGTGGTAGAGTGCAGCAGGGCATCACATGAGAGAATTCCTGGGGTGAAATCTGTGAGCAATTCCTTCCTGCTTCCAGTCCAGTCATGGGACAGAAAGCGATACTTGGTACGGTACATGCTTTGCACGTTGAAAGGGGACAGGAATGTGAGGTATGGTCTACCCGTCGCTTCGTTGCATGCAGCGCTCGATCTGCTTGAAGGTGATGGCACTTTCCTGCACACAGGGCAGCGCGATGCAATGCAGTTTCAGCATTATGTAAGGACCTGAAAGCAGGGTGCAACAGTCATGTCCTTGACCTGCAGTGCCGATTCGTCTTCCTGTTGACTGCTCTTGACCCACTAGTTGACATCAGCCCCTTACAATCATCAGTGCCACTCAAACCTGCTCGCTGGTCAGCTGGCCTCAAGCAGGTGCCCCTAGTCAGGCTGCACTACCAATCTCCTACCCACTCCCGCTGGATGCTCGTGTATCCAATCAAGCCTACACGTTTCCCGGCCGTTGTCCACTCCCTCGGCACGACTGACAGCGGTGACACCTCGAGTGGCTGCCGGTCCAGGGAACACAACGGCCATGACTCGGGGAGCCGCCCAGCTGCGTGCAGCGAGAGTGTGCACTGGTACAGCCGAACTTCGTGCACCAGGGGAGGGAGCAGCTCAGCCATGCCATCCACATTGTAGAGCCTGAGTGACACGATCCGGAGCCTCGGGCACTGCAGCAGCTGCGAGCCCAGCTGGGGCAGTGCTGCTGGCGACTGCCCTTGCAGGAGCAGGCGCAGCTGCTCGTCCGAGCCATCGTTGCTCGCCTGCGAGGCGCTGAGCTGTATGGACGTCAAGGACGGCGGCAGCGGCGTCGCCTGTGGTGGCGGCGCCTCGAGCTGCAGGGACCGCAGGTTGGGGAAGACTTCTGGTCCGATGCCGTCAAAGTCCACACCAGCGGCTGATTCTAGGTGCTGCAGGGTGGTGCCGCTGCGCTGCTGGAAGACTGGGCTGCGGATGAGGCGACTAAGCTGCGCCCGCCGCCTGTGGAACGGCGTCGGCAAGCCACACTCCCAGAAGAAGTGGATGTCGCGCATTGGCGGCCGCCAGTCGGGCGTGGCAGCCCATCGGCAGAAGCGCGAGAATTTGGAGGTCTTGACCAGTATATCAACAGGCTCACGTGTCATGATGTTCAGCCACCTGCACATAGGCGTGCACAGTATCTTAGTGACGCGTGTGGGCTAGCCTGGGTTCGAGGAAATCCTGCTGCGCTGTGCAAGTGCGGCAAGGGTGCACTTATTAGCTCACCTCCGGCAGACATATGCCAAGCCGCACCATATACGCAGGTTGATCGCAATCAGCAATGTGTGACTCTTCGGCTGATCCAAGGCGAAGTGCAGTATGTCGGTAAGCAGCTCGTCCGGCAGATCATGGAGGTGGACAGGCATGCTGCGCACTGGTCTGGAGACGATGCTGCAGCTCGAGTGCCAGCGTGCTGCGCGCACCAGGCAGCTTGGGATATGCTGCATGCAACGGTTGCACTGCGTCTCCTTGAGTCCTGCGGACAGTCCGTGCGCAGTCAGGGAACAGTGCAATGTTCGGCTCCTCGGCATGATGTACGGGCACGTTTGCCATGGTACGGTTGCATGTCTGTGCAAACTCGCACCGAAGACCAAACCTAAGCAGTCCGTTCATTGTAAGGCGTGTCGCGCCAGTTGCTGTCAGTGCCACACATCCAGTTCGCCACAGCGCCGCAGGTCGTGTGTGGGCTCACTGCAGTCACTGACACAGGTGGCCTGGCTGGTGACGCTGCGTCGCAGCTCGCCAAACGTTGGCTATGTTGAAGCAATGATGTAGAGGCTCTGGAAACCAGCCAGCTCGTGGAGCACGCTCAGCTGGCTTCAGTGGCGCAGGGCAGCCCGGCCTGCCGCAATGGATGCGGCGCACATTGCAGCATGCTCCTTCGACGCCTGGTACCCCAGTTTCCGCGACGTCACCTTCGACAGCACCGTCCTGCCGCTGCCGCCTGGCCTGGCCGACTTCCTGGTGCAGGATGGCGTGTTCCTGCCGTCCACCTCGGCCGCGGTGTGCGCATTGCAATGTCATTCAGCACCCAAGCACGTCACCGGCTGCAGCGCACCCATGTCAGGAGAGTGTGGATCGAGTGCCGTGAGCACATCATCCAGTACACGTGTCACATGCTAACAATCGTATCGCTGGCGGCAGTTGCCGAGACGATCAAAGGTGGACGAGTATGCTGTGGAGGGCGTAGACTACACCGAGTGGTCGTCTGACGACGAGGATGATGAAGCGGCCGCTGGTGCCGGACAGGTGAGACCCTGCTGCTGTTTGCTGCATCGTGAATGTGTTCATGTGCTTGTCGTGCCTGTTTGCTGCTTTTGGATCTGACCAAGCCTTGCTTTGTTGAGCAGTTTCAGCAGTTTCTGGAGGAGGTGAACTCGGCTATTGCACAGCTCGGTGGCAAGGTGCTGCCCAAGCTCAACTGGAGCGCACCCAAGGTGCAAACGTCGGTGTTGCTGCCAGAGAGTGTTTGCCATCATTGGGAGGACATTTCAGTGCGGCAGGTTTCACAGCTGTCGGCGTGACCATATTGATACCTGAAACTTTGAGGCTGCAGGATGCGGCGTGGGTGAGCGCCACAAACACAACAGCTTGCACCAATGCCGATGAGGTGACACCATGTCCCCCGTAATGTTGGCTGCTCTATGGTGACAACACAGGAAGATCAGCTGCAGTCGTGCGCAATTATCGTGCCGTGCTGCAAGCCGTCATTGCTGGCCTCGTAGGTGCTGCTGCTTCTACAGAGCTCCGACCGCATCGCTCATGACATCTGTCATGCCTTCGATGGCTGCGCACACCAGTCAGCAACACCAGCTGTGTCCGTCACAGTCACTTCAGCAGCTGGCTCCAGTGCAACGACAGCACTGCAGTCACCATCAGATGCAGCGACGCACCCAACCGACTGGCAGCAGGGAACAGCAGCAGCAACTGGTGATGAGGCCGCAGCAACTCCTGCCATGCTGCCGCCAGCACATGAGTTCCGAGAAGACCTACATGAGCAGCAGGGCGGAGCATCAGCACCAGCCACGCAGCCGCGGCATGTGCTGGTGCTGCGGGCATGGCGGGAGCTGCGCCCAGGGCGCGAGTTCCGCTGCTTCGTTCATGGCCGCGAGGTTGTTGGTGCGGTGCTGTCCTGGCCCCTGCAGTCAAGATGCATGGTCGACTGCCAGACATACACCTGGGTCCTCCAGCGCCCGCTGTTTGACGCGTGCAACGGCGTCCCCTGCAATGCGTCTGCTGCTGTCGTGAAGCTGCTGCTGTCGTGAACCCGCAGGCATCAGCCAGCGGGACATGACGCAGCGCTTTGGGTTTCTGGCTGCCGAGAAGGAGGAGCTGCAGGAGGCGCTGCTGGAGTTCCACGAGGATTATGTCATGGCAAACTTCCCACTGTTGGACTGTGAGTCCCCTTTGTTCTGTGGCGGCGGAACATGCCATCCCGGGGCGACTCTGTTACAGCGTGCAGCCGCATCGTGACATTCGCTTCATGTAGTAGGTTTGCGTGAGATATGCAATGAGTTTGCTAAACCTGTGCTGAGTCGGAGCTGCTGTCACACATGCTCTACCTGCTGTACACAGACACGTATGATGTGTACGTCACGGCGCGTGGGACCGTCAAGCTCATCGACTTCAACCCGGTGGGCGGCACCACGTCACCGCTTCTGTTTGGCGACTGGGCAGCTTTGGGCTACGACTTTGGTGCTGCCGCAGAGCTGCACTCCCAGCCTGCTGCACCGAGCGCGGCAGGCGCGGGCGCTTCAGCAGGACCAGGTGTTGAGCCATCGGCAGCGCCTACTCTGACACAGCCAGAGACGGGCGCGCATAAGCCGCCGGGCCCTTCACCACACAATGGCAGCGCAAACAGCAGCATGCCAAGCAGCCCAGCAGCAGAGGAGGCTGCTGGACGTCTGGCAGTGGCCAGCCTGGAAGATCGCTTCGCGCCTGCAGCAGTCCCAGGCGGCAGCAGCTCCAGAAGCGAAGACGGCAGCGGTCATGCCAACGGCAGCAGCCAACATCACGGCGGCAGCGTGCACAGCGCCGGCAACGGGAGCAGCAGCAATTGCGGCCCGCTGCAGCTGGAGGAAGTCGACTTCCGCACCATTGACGAGCCCGTCGTCATGCGCTCAGCTGCCCAGGTGCATCCAGCCACCCGGACCCTTGTGAGATGCTTGGATGTTTGGCAACAGGTTAGTTTAGTGTTGGTGCATGCCTGCATCTGCAGGTACTGTGAACTAGCTTGCTTACGGTCGACGATGTCATGTGTGCAGGGGTATGCAGTGCCATACGATTTTGTGGACAGCAGCGTGACGGGTGCTCTGGCAGACTTTGTGGCTCAGGCGCGTGCGGCTGGTAGCTGATATGTGTACAGCAGTGCAGGAGGGTTTGTAGCTTGATTGCGGTTGTATAGAGTTGAATCAAAGTAACGCCTGAAGGTCTTCAGCAGCCTCTTCAGCACGGTTTTGTGATGTGTCAATGACCACACAGTGATAGTCTATTCTCACACCAAGACACTCGCAGCAACAAACATCAGCTCTGGGCACGTTCTTGCCAGCTCGGCCTGACACGGCAGATCAATCTGCAGCTGCTGCCCTGTGATTGGGTGTCTCAACTGCAGCTCAACAGCCCACAACGCAAGCCTTTGGTGACCTGCCTCGGCATGGTCCGCTGCTCTGTCAGCATCTTTGGCATTGCTTCCGCTGTCAGTTTCAGCTGCTAGCTCTGGAGCAGTAGCCCGCACATCCGCAGCAGCCACCCTGCTGGCAGCTGCTGCAACATCGGCTGCACCTTTGCCTGCTGCTTGGGGATGCACTCCGAGCCGAGAGCCCTCAGTGCATCCCCCTTCCGGCTGTTGCGCTCGTCGCCTCACGACAGCCTCGGCGCGAGCGGCGGCAAGCGCTGCAGGGTGGCCGCCGGTGTGCTGCGGGTCGCCCCAGATCGGGTGCCCGGCCCGCGCCAGGTGCCGCCGCAGCTGGTGCTGCCGCCCTGCGCCAGATGTGCAGTAGAATGAGTTGAGCTATCCAGAGGTGCAAGGCATGTTCCGTGCTCAGGTGGTCAGGCAGCACGATCACTCAGCTGCATGCTGGCCAGAAGTGTCCGAGACCCCTGGTGGAGCGATCTGACAGGTTCAACCAGTGGTGACAACCATTGAGAATGGTCATGGACTGTTCAACCCTACATCTGGCACAAGTCACCGCAGGCGGTGCACCTGTCGCCGGCCAGAGGTCCAGGATGGTGACCTCCACCGGCTGCTGTATGCTGTCCGCACCATTGCCAGATGCATCACGGCTTGCCGCTAGGCTGGCGCCTGACACTGCCTGGCGAGCTGCATGAAGCCTGCATTGGTCAGCTTCCGCTGCGTGCTGCTGCCCGTTGCCATTGCCATTGCGACAGCCTCGAGGTAAGGCAACAGGTGCAGTGCTTGGGTCTTTCTGCTGGCGCTGCATGGTGGAAGCAGGAAGGTGTGCGACTGCCTGCCAGCGCGTTACCGCTGTCTTCCCGTCCAGCTCCGAGTCGATGGTCCCGCTGCCTGTCATGTGTCCATACACGGCTGCCCTGTAGCGCTTTGCAACCTGCCTGCAGTGGCACCATGCCGGAGGTCAGCTCTTGACGCATGAGGCTGACACATGAGGCAGTGAGCCATGCAAGCTGGGCAGCACAAACAGAGGCATTGTACAAACGGAAGCGCATCATATGGGTGCGCACACCTGTCCACGAACATGTTGCACAGCGCCTTCACAGCATGCTGCGTCTTGCCCACCAGCAGCAGCCCGCCTGTCGGCAGATCCAGGCGGTGCGCATGGCGCGGCCTCGCCAGGGCACCCCGTGCGCCGCTGGGAGCCAGGCTGTGCAGCAGGCGGCTGTGGACATCCAGCAGTGGGCCAGCGGCCTGCAGCAGCGGCACAGCAAGGTCGACGCTTGTGATGCTTGCTTGCCTGCAAGACATATGCGAGAAGGGGACCAACGGCATGCAACAGAAGGGTTATGCTGCTGGCAAGGTTGCCGCCAGGCCCTGCCCAAGCCATCTTGTCGACTCATATGCACGTTCATATGGACCTGAGACAGAACTGTTGTTCGTGGACCGTGAATGGGTGCATGCCTGGGTGGGGATGCCCTGTGGCTTGACGATGCATGCCAGGTGCTCGTCCTCGAAGGCCACATCCAGCTGCAACGCTCCTCCTGTGCTGGCGCTTTTCAGGCTGGTGCACGGCCGGGACGCTGGCCGCACCCGTTCCAGCAGTGCCAGTGTTTGCCCCGGCTGGACCCGCCTGCCCTCGTAGGGGAGGCACGAAGTCTGCACACTTCATGTGGCGCGAATCACACGCACTCAAGGTGCTGAAAAGACCATGGGACAACAGACTGGCACGCGGCGTGGCATGCTGGCAGATGGACGCACCTGTGCGTTGCCGCTGGGCATCCGTCCAGGGTGATAAGTCCCCGCCGGACGGCCCGCTTGGCTGCTGTGACGGTGGGGAAGTGCTCATGCAGGAGCTCGCACAACGCTTCGGCCACTCTGCAGCTGCCGTTGTGTGCGTCAGCGGACCCGGTCTCTGCCGGTGCGGCGCCGCCGACAGCGCTGAAGCGCGTCTCAGGCACCACGACTGACGCGGTGACTGCGTGTTTGGATAGCTGGCGCGGGCTGCTGAGGGGCTGGTTTTCCGCATGAGCCACACTTGGACCGCCATGTGCGAGTCTCTTGTGAGCACTATCTGCCACTGTGCAAGGCGCTGCAGCAGCTGCAACCGCACATGGCCGCATCTTGATGCTCCTCGTTAGGCACAGCCGATGTTTGGGCAGCGTTGCTGCTGTTTCATGGACGAAGTTCAGCGAACCAAACGCCTGATGCGCCGTCGCCGTCGGCTGCTGGCGGTCTGAGGTCAAATGCAGTGCTGCAGGATACTGAGTGTGGAGAGTGGACTGCAACGGCAGCATAGTTCACGGCGTGGCAGCTTCCAGTTGCTGGTGCGCATGGTTACATGATTGATACTGCAGTGCACAACGTCGTGCTGGCCACTGACAATACGGTGCGGCAATGACACGTATTGTGCAGCATGACTTGGCAGACAGGTTGTTGAAGCTCAAGAAAGTCTTGTCACGCTGATCAAAGGTTGAGACTGGCCTAATGCCCTGGTCACATCTTGGAAGTGTGTGAGCTTTAGGGTTTGTGCGCGGTGTATGCTGAGATGACCGCGGATTTACAGACATCTGACCAGCATGCAAGGTGTTCTCGTTGCAGATGCAGGGTGTGCAAGGTATCCGGTACTACAGCTGCACTTGGCAGTCTGCAGCATCATCTTCTGACCAGTATGACGTGATGCTAGCTCTTGGAATCGTCTGCCTCAAATATGCCAACCCATCATGGCACTTGCACAACAAATGCACAACAATTGGCAAGCCACGGCTTCGGGTGCCACACTCGTCAACAAGGATCAACAAAGAAGAGGCATCATGTATCATAAAGACCGGAGGTACATGCCACGGTCCGGCACCCCCGTCATGCTGCTGTGCTGCTGGACGGCAGATGCAGCACAGTAGAGTACATGGCTCGTCAGAATGTGCGTGCCTGCTTCTCCAGGTGCACCACTTCCTCATCTGTCAGCGGCTTGTCCCGCTTCCCCAAAGTGGAGCAGGTAGCCATGCTGCCCACCATGCTTGCTTCACAGATACCGCTTGCGTGATGGCTTCGTATTGCAGGCTATGTACCAGCACACAGCCAGGCTGACAGCGGAGACACCCTGGCTCATGGCGCGCTCCGCCAGCTTGGCAAAGCCTGGCTGCTCCTTTTCCTTGTCACGGACCCACTGTGCCGCTGCCGCCTCCCGCTGCTCCTCGTTGGCCAGCCCGTTCTTATGACCAGGCTTGTGCATGATGGGCAGCATGCCGGCCACCGAGTCCAGTTGGATGCCGGCCGGCTCCAGGCCAGCCTTGAACTCGTTGAGCGCGGCTATGCAGCGCTCGCCAAGCTGCACGTCGCCGCCGCCCAGGACCTTTGCGCGCTTCAGCCTGTTGGCATCACACATTGCCGACTGCACCTCGAGCTCGATGCCCAGCGCTTGCACGCGCTTGCTGGCCGTAGAGAAAGCTGTGTATTGCTTCTCTGCGGTGTCAACAATGCCGCCAGCCATCGCGTTGGCGATGAGTAGCAGCTGCTGCACGGGGGAGCCATCCTTCATTCGTAGCTTCTGCCAGGCTGCCCTCCAGCCCAGGTCTGCCACGCTCTCATCGCCACAGCGACTGCTGCCAAACGGCCAGCCGCCAACCCTGCCGGCTGCAACTGGCAGAGCGGAGCGCAGCAGTGCGAAAAGCTGCCGTGCCGCCTTGACCAGCAGCAGCTGCATGCCGGCTGACTGCATGATGCGAGGCGTGAGCTGGTCAAATGTCTCGGTCAGCTGCTGCTCGCCGTGCACAAACGCAATACCGCTGTTCTGCAGCATGGCATCAGAGATTGTATGGGCGGCTCCGTGCTCGTCGACCTTCTTTCCCCTGGCGCAGCAACAAACCACGACTGGTGTTTGCCATAGATTCCGATACAAATGGGCCAAGCGCACAGACCGTCGCCAATGCATGCACATGCATGTATGCTTGGTTGGTTGTCATGGCGATTCTGGTAGTAATCACAACATAGCCACCAGGACGCACGAGATGATCAGCAGCTCGGCTGCGGTGCCGACGTACACGCCGTCGTCCAGGCTGCTGCCCACCATGTGAACAAACAGCTGCCAGCGCCGTACAACCTCGCACAGCGGCATACACGTGTTGCGCCCAGCAATGCTGCGCGCCAGGCGGATGCCGCCAGTCCCGCTGCTGAGGCGGCACGTCAGGGGCAGCTCGCCAGACCTTGCTGCCACGAGCGCACTCGGATCCCCCAGCATTGGCAGATACTGCGGGCAAGGCAGCAGGCACATATAACCCACGACTGCACGTGGATCAACTTAATCAAGCGGCTCTCTCACAATGACAGGACATCCTAACATGGCAAGTAAGTGTATTGCATTCAAGACCGTCAGGCACATAGCCGCAATCATACCATACCTCGAGCATCTTGTGCGGTGCTGTTACATCCGGCGCCAGACTCCACCCCGCTGCATGTTGCACACGCTCTGCATAAATGGCCAGCTCCTGAGGTGGCCGTGGCAGCGGCAGCGGCTGTGCAGCGGGTGGCACAATGGCATTGTCGGCGGCGGCGGCAAGTACGGGGTGCGGCATCGACCCTGTCGCAGGCGGTGGCACAAGCTCGTGTGCAGGGCTGCCGCTGGCAGCCGGCAGAGCATTGGTTGCATGTTGCACAGCCGAAAAGTCCGCCAAGTCTGCTGACGCTGTGGCGCCGGGAGGCGGCGCGGGCCCCAGACCGGACAGCAATGGTACACGTGCCCAGAAGGGCGTCTCTGCTGGTGGACATTGCCGCTGCCGCTTCAGTGGTGTCTGCAGCTCGGCTGCACCTTCTGCACGCGCCGCCAGGTGTGCTGTCCCATCTGCCGTCAGCGCTGTGTTCGCGGCAGATGTGCTGCTGCTTGCAGGCTTGGCATTGCGAACATCAGTGCACTGCCTGCAACCAGGGCAGGTGCAATTTGCGAACGGCATCCCCTCCATGCGGTCGGAACAATGCTGCTCATGAGCGCACAGCCTGCACGTGAGCTGTGAAGACATGGCAAATCATGGTTGCCACTGTAGAAGGATGATGTAGTGCGGGGCGACCAGCTCACCTGTTGGGACCGGCCTCTTGCCGTTTACGCCGCACTAATTGCAGCTTGCTCTGCACCCGGACTCGTGTTAGGTCGGCAGGCAGGCCCCGCTCCAGCAGCACTGGCAGCATCCGCGCAGGCATTGCTTTCTGGGCAGAGAAAGTAGAATGTCTTGTGGTTGACCATGAGCATAGGCTCCTTGGCCGTGGTCGACACAACCTGGTAACTGTTAGCACATGGCAACTTGGTTCACACTGCTGATCCTCGTATGGCGCAGAATGCTTGTACTCCTCACCTTGCCCGTGGACTCCATCTCGTCCAGCACCTCTTCAAAGAGCTTGGTTTGGTCGTCAGGCCACTGCAAGGGTTGCAAGCTTTGATTTAAACCCAGGTGTGTTACAATGTTCACACCGGTTTGCGAACATTCAACAGGCCAACATCAAATGTACTCACCGTCAGCTTCTCTCGATCCCACTGTCGAGGGTTGTAGTCGGACACCGCTGCCGCCACACCGCGTACACTGCGGCGAGTCGCCTCCCCACAAGCCTACAGGGGTACATGCATAGTGGCGGACCCCCGCGTATGTCCATCCAGATGACATCGGACATGCCACCAGTCATGGCAAGTACCACAGTCGTCCTAGGTATTGTGCAGGGCACATACAACCGGAGGGGCCTGTACAAAACGGTGTATGCATGGCAGCCCACCTGGTCTGCAGCGGCTCCAGCTGCGGCATCAGGTGCCACGCCAGCCGCCTGGAAATCGGTGGCGCCATTCTGCACCGCGATGTAGGCCTCATAGCAACGCATATCTCGCAGGGCAGCAGCCAGCGCTAAGGTGAGCTGCTGCAGCACAGCACCGTCTGCACCCGTAGCTCCGCCGCCAAGGTGCTGCTCCAGAAGCAAGATCAGTTTCTGGACGTGTCCGCTAGCAGCGGGCTGGGTGCAGCGCAGCAGTTCCAGCGCGTGCGGCCAGCTCATGTTGCCGAGCAGCGGGTTCAGCACGTCCATCAGCGGCAGCTCGGTGGCTCGCAAACCAGAGGTGCGATATATGTGTAGAGCTGGTACCGCATGCTCAGTGCCAGACGGCACCACCTGTGTACGGTCATATTGGCAACACTGTTTGATGTTGCCACATCTCCCCTGGTCACCGACAGGGGTTTGATGCAGTCAATGAGTCCCGTCAAACAGTGTGGCGCCTGGTGACACCAGCAGTGAGCAAAGAGCTTAAAAGCTACCTTGTAGCCCGCGTTGTCCGCGATAGAATGCAGCACTTTGTCCAACAAAAAGATGCGCTGTGCTGTAATCAGCGGGTTGCCGCTGATGATGTGCGGGGCGGGCAGGCCAAGCTCGATGGACTTCTGAGGGTCCAGCGGCAACCACTGCAGCCAGAGCTCAGGGTGGACATAGCTGCATTTACAAGGCACTACAGGAAAGACAGTCACAACATGAGCTGCAGGCTGACCGTGACGGCTGTCCATGCATGCGGTCACGTAGCTATCTCTATGTTCATTCCCACCTCGTCAGGCGATGAAAGCAGACCGTGCAGCCGCCTGCTAAGCGCTTCCACGCTGCCACAGAATGTCTCAGCCGGCAGGTCAGCAGTGCGAAAAAAAGTCGCAACTTCTCCTGCTTCTGCCATGTCGGCTGTTGCATCCGCCTGCAGGCTGCTGTTCAACACTCCGGCAAACTCTGCATCGCCATCAGGGTCCTCATCTGCATGGCACATATCGCGCTGTCAGCGCCTTATCACTTGAGCCATCCATAGAAGCGGGTTCAATCACCAGTCAATACAGCTTGCTTGTCGCAGGTTCGTGACACGTGTACAAGTCCTGCAAACTGCACACTACCTGACTCGGTGTGCGGCTCTGCTGCTGATGCTTCTGCTTGCTCTGCCTCTGGTGGTGCCGCTGCTTCGCATGCCAGAGTTCCTTGCACTGTTGGTGGCCCCCGGGCACCTGGAACTTCGAGATATCAAATGAGCCTGCAAATCTTATCCCATATTGAAAGCCTGCACACACAAGCCAGGACATGCAACATATTGGCAGCGCTCAAACATACCTGCTGTGGCAACTGCAGCGGCGACGTCAGCTGCGCTGGCACAGTAGAAGTTTGTTCCGCCCACATGCAATATGGACGTGGCGCCATGCTCCGGTGCAGCCAGTTGATGCTTGAAGTGGCTGCGCCTCCGCACCGCCTGCCATGTCAGCGCGGTGCACGACTTGCGATCTCGCCGGAAGTCAACGGTGCAACAGGTGATCAACCAGACGCTGCACTGCAGTGAGCAGACCATGCGGTGTGTGCGATGCAGCGAAGAGATGGCTTTCAGATGTCGCCACCTGATCCTTGTGCCTGCTGACTGCCTGGGGCCACTGCAGGCCGGTTTGGATGAGGCAGCCACGCCAGGCGTCCTGTTCGTGTGCCTTCATGTAGAGGTCGAATGTCTCCTTGGGGAACATCCTGTGCAGGGTGGCACAAGATAGGGTGGCACAAGATAGGGTAGCGATGGTTGGCTTAGCACAGCAGAGGAGCGGTCAAAGTAGCCCATCGTAACATCGTTGGCTCAGAGACGGAGCGGCCTTGAGTCGCGACATGCTGGTGCTCATATGCTGGTCGCGCTCACCTGTGCCGGATCTCGATGGGCAGCCCTGTGTTCTGCGAGCTCAGCACGATCGATTCCCCGATGACGCTTTCGGCCAGGCTGTTGTACAGGCACAATGCTGCAGGGCAGTGCAGACTGTTAATGCGCCCATCCCCGGCCCCTCCTTTCCCTGCTTGTGTGCGGTAGCCACGCCGCTGGCGCGGGAGTCCTTCAGCTGCCGGGCTGTCGCCCTCTGGTTCAACCAGCAGCTGCTCCAGGTCCTGCATCGTTGCTACCTTCAGCGCCTTGCAGTGAGGAGAGTACCTCCCCACTGTCTCGCCTGTCGGATACTGCGACATGCTGTGCAGCTGTAGCAAGCAGATGCATTGGCCCCGCCCGCCGGCGTTTGGGCCAAAAGCTCAAGCGACAGTACGGACGCAAAGTAGTATCGAGTAGTGCATCTGACGCTGCAAAGGCTGCATGCAACGAGTGACGATAAGACACCTGTACAGAAGGCATTTCTGCTTGCTCGCTGCCAGGGTATTATATATTTGGCGGTCATTCAGAGGCAACCACGTCTCTGCACTCCCATTTGCCGTGGGATGATGACGACATCAATCAGATGCACCTAGCCGACTATGTACCACGCATCAACATGTCACACCAACGACAACCAACCAACCAACCAACAATCGATCTGGCATGTAACTCATGACGGGTAGCTAAATTAGGTCGCATGATGGAGTCCTAATGCCGCAGCAGCAGTCTGTTTGGGCGCAAAGAGGTCTGCATCATGGCTGCTCGAACAATGTGTACAGGCAGCCAGGATGAGCAGGCTCCCACCCAATAATCCCAAGACTTTTTGGGCACTAACTGATGCGGTGGCATTCAGGGCTGTGCCCAAACCCACTACAAGGGGCACATCATCCAATTTTGTATACCGACTGCTGACCAACAAGGTGCAGCTGTGGCGCTCCTTACTGCCTCAGCCGCACGTGCATCATCAAAGCGCGGCTGCTGCATGTCTGCCGCCGCCGCATTGCTGCTGTGCTCAGTGCTGTGGATGCCAGTGTCAGCAGGCGGCCGTCGGAGGTGCTGCTGCTGGCTGGTGTCTGTTGTTGTTTCTGCTGGCATTGCCGCTGCCGCTGCAGCGCCTGCCGCCTGCTTTGCTGCTGCCTTTGTCTTTGCCCGCTTCTGTGCTGCTTTACTGGGCTTGCTGTTTGGTTTCTCCTCCTCCTCCTCCTCCTCCTCCTGCATATTGCACATGCTGCCAATTCATATGTGTAACTGGCCACACGAATGGTGACAGGCACCTTGGTCACAGCTGGCATCACGATGCTCATGAGCATGGGTGTCGTTATTGCAGCATGAGGGGGCAGGCGCACCAGCAGCAGCTGCATCGCGAGGTCTGCATCTGCCTGCGTCCGCTGGGGCACAAGTGCGGCGGCCTTGGCACTGGCAGCCGTGACACCCTGCTGCTGGTGCCTCTGCCCACCCTACAGCACTTGCGCCACTTGCTGCACGGCCTTCTCGCCCAGCGTGCGCACCCGTGCTGGCTGTGCTCGTAGCTCCTACAGATACATGGAGAGCTTATATTGGTCATGAGTCGTAACTGTTCTAAGAGCAAGAAGCCTCTGGTTTTCACATTCTTCACCTTAGAACCGGCTGATGTACCTGCCAGAACACGATCAACTCACCTGCCGTACACTTGGTTTCACCTCCGGCCAGGCCAGTTTATCGGGGTGACATCTTGCCAAGCACTGCTGTTTGGCCTTGCTGCTGGCCGTCACCACATGCGCAAGTGTTTCGCATGCTGCCTGCGGCACAAGTGGACCCTGATTACAGGGTGTGGAACAGCATACCGTATCACAACAGCACAATGTGGTACAGTGGAAATAAGGTGCAAACGTACACATCGGAGCACAAGCACGTTTGCAGCCTCGACATGTGATGCTGATGCCACGGTTGCGCTGCTGACAAATAGTTGACATGAAAGCCAGATATCTGAAAGGCAGATGGTTGCATCGAGTCTGGCCTGGCCAGCTCATGTATCAGGGCCGTCAGGAAAGCAGCTGCGATCTGCTCGTCAAGCATGCTGCGCACGGCTGCACCGCTGCTGTGCAACTCGACGTTCAGCCAGCCAGGCAGTACACTCACGTCAAGCTGCAGCTTGTCGAGGTAGTCGTGGCAGGCTTCAAGGAGGCGCTGCATGTCATACTTTACAGCCACCCGCACGCACGGGCCAACGTTGAGGTTCGTGACCTGAAACCTTGGCCCGGCGTATGCGTGGTTGATCAGCATGACCACCGTGCTCGAGCTCTCCTCAAGTGTCACCCTGTCATCAGCCACCGCAGACATCCCCCTCGTCTTCGCCTTGACGCCGGTCTTCAAATCAGCAAACATATTCCTGCGTGCATGTGATCCTCCGTTACGAAGGTGATGATGAATATCATGTGTGAACCCCGATGCAGTCCCTGGCATGCATGCCTATCAAACTTGTCGCGATGAGCAAGGGACGATGCACTCACGCAAGCACAACAGACGGTGCTGCCACCATCGACTTGGACACAGCAAACTCAACGCCATCCGCGCACACGATGACAATATCAGTCAACGGTGCCAGGCGATCCATGATCGTCCTGGCCTCCTCACATAGCCCCTCAACTGTTGCTGCCATTGTGCTTCTGAATCTATGCCTCCGCGCGTTACGTCAGGGCAAGTTTGGAAGCTGAAACTTCCACATGTCACGTCTCTGACCCAGGTTCTGCAGCATTGGGACCACCATGAACACTGAGATGATGCTGGGTGACACTGTTAAAGCATGCAGACCACTCGATGGTTGCTCTCTGCATCAGTGAATGGCACAAGCACATGTTTGCAGCCTTTATCGCATGGCCGACTAAGTGCGAGTGCTTTACCCTGTACGTGCTGCACATGCATGCATAGGGGTAGTCAAAGAACGGGGTTGGAAGCCAACTGAGATTGTCCGGTCGAAAGCTGGCCCATGCTTCCTGCTGCCGGTGTTTCAGCATCCTCCCGTTTCTGCAGCATCGCACGCCGCAGCCGCCGGGCGACACAGAATGGTTCGCGCACATCACAATGAGTGTGCTCGAACGGTCGCGCGCTCCGACCGTGCGTCCGTTGCCGAGAAAAGCATGGTCGAATGTGCAACGCAAAACGCCCGCGGCTTGCTACGCAAGCTGTTTCCAGGAGCGGAGCAGCTTGTGAAGCTTTTGTATGCTGATTATAAAGCCCACTGAGGCAGCGCGCTGTCGGGGTAGGCTGTCTGTTGCTAAATCAGACATGCATTTTTCTGATGCCTCACTTTGGGCGCACAGTACTTTCTGTAAACTGCACCTAACCCCGTTCAAATTGTAGCTGCAACCCCATGAGGATGTTGTGCGCCTATCGCTTGCGGTGCGACGGCTGAAGCTCGCTCAGGGCTCTGAACTAGGGGATTCTGTCGAATGGGGTCCCCAAAACAGGTTTACAGGGCACTGCACCCGAACAGCGTCATCTGAGGCTGTGGCACTTGCGCCCGATCCCCTATACTGCATGTTGAAACGCCTTGTAATGGTCGCCCGCATGCGAGCAAGGCTGTGTGACTCATACAAGCGTAATCCGGGGGTTTTGGGGCATGGGCAGCTTTCCACAACCTACCGTTGCGTATTCAAGAGCGGAGCACCTTGTAGAGGTTTTGCACAATGCTAGTGGAGCCTGCTGAGGCAGCAGGCTGCCACTCCGTGCTGTCTGGTGCTAAATTGAACATGCTTGTTTTGGATGCCTCACTTTGGGCGCACGGTGACTTCTGCACAGTGCACTCACTCTCGGCCAAATTATAGATGCAACCCCATGAGCATGTTGTGCGCCTATTGCTGGCGGTGCGACGCATAAAGCTTGCTCAGGGCTCAGCATTGGGGGATTCTGTCCGAAGGGGTCCCCAAGACTGGTTTTCACGACCCTGTACCCAGGCAGCCTCGGCTGAGGCCGTAGGGCCTTCACCTGAACCCGTATGGTGCACATTGAACGCATTGTAACGGCCGCCCGCATGCGAACAGGGCTGTGTGACGCACACGAGCGTAATTTGGAGGTTTTAGGTCCATGGGCCAGCTTTGAACATCCGATCAGTGCGGGAAAGGCGTCGGGCTTCCAACCCCGTTCTTTAACTACCCCTAGCATGCACATGTCAGACCACGCACGTGCGTGGTCTGCACGTGGATGTTGTGGAAGTTGCAGCTTCCACCAGCTGCGATGTTCATGCGGTCAACTAGATGATCGGCCACCCGGCCGGAGCTGATTGTTGCGGTTGTCGTAGTGATAGCAATCTCGCGAGCACAATATTTGCGAGGCACGACCAGCCCCCTGCGTACTCGTTGTCGCCCGCAGGTGGTGTCGGAAAAGCTGGCGTGCACCGCAACAACGGGGCAGCACTAACCCGCAATCGTAGCTCAGGGTTGGCATCTGGTTAGAACAGCAAGACGCTGCTGCCAGGCGCTGAGCGAGCGGGCTGTTTCGTGACACTGGATAGCGCTTGCCGGCAGGACGATAACTTTTGCCACTGATGACGCTGCAGCCCCTCAGACCCTGCACCAGGTGACACACTCGCGTGATAGCTACTGTGCAGTCTGCATGACGGTTTCAGCAGGGCTGCAGCCTGCCGGCCGCACATGAATGAGGTGCACTTCGCTTTTCCGAAAGCTCACTTCGGATGAAAAAGTGTGCAGGCGCTGCTCACCAGCTGCAGTTAAACATGTCGCCACGCTGCAAGCTTTTCATGGTACTACCATGGGCGACGGCAAGTGAGGTGGAGGTGCTCAGCAGCGAGCGCAGGTCGGCACGCCTCCACGGCAGGCGCCAGGCCAGGGGTTGATGGCGCGGCATGCGGAGGCCCGCTCTTGTCGGAGCCAGCAGCTCGACACTGCTTGACTGCCAGCGCCAGCACCATGACCCAGCCCCAACAGCCTCGGCCGTACAGCGGTGCCGCTGTCTACACGACCACCACATATGCGCTGGTGGCGGCGACGGCGGCACTGGCGGCGCTGCTTGGCGTCAGCGGCGCGCTGTGGCTGCGGCAGCGGCAGTGGGCCGCGGACACGCTGTCGTCCTCGGGGGACAGCGGGTCGCCGCGCGGCGTGCATGCCGATGACGATGCCAACGTGCATGGGCAGCGGGCGGATGGCGCACATGAGGACGGGTGGGCGCAGTGCACCACAGCTGTGCTTGCTGCACCGCATGCCACACACCTGACGCCAGCGACTGAATGCCCAGGACGGTGTCGTGGTGGCGACCCCAGTGGAGCCTGATGCTGACGTCTTGCACAGCTTTGGCAGTTGCTGTGACGCAGGTATGATGCCAGCCTGCGCACCAGCAGCGTGCTGGGGCGCTGCTGGGAGTGGCTAGAATCCGCAGCGGCTGACACGCCAACGAGCTCGCACAATGCCTCGCACGGGGTGCACACCTCACTCCATCATATTCTTTGGAACGTAGCCGTGCACTGCAAGACGGCGCTGGAGAGCTGTGTCTGAACAGAGATCCAGGCATGGCGTTGACGAATTTTTAGCGGCAGACATGTGGTTTGCACAGGTGTCATACCAGCCGCCTCAGAAGCCGCAGCCGCATGAGGTGCAAGCAGCCAGCGGACCGATGACCCCGGCAAAGTCGAAGGGGACTGGCCAATGGACGGCCATGCGACCCCTCGCTGTGCGTACTTTGCTGAACTTACCACGTGCTTCCGGTCTACTTCCTCTCATGCGCAGCACAATTGACTGTTGCTGGGGCGAGCCATCTTGTCTGGCAGTCACATCCACCCTCTTCATGAGCTTTTGCATGTCGTGCACACTGAGCATGCTCTGTTGTAAACCCTGGCTTGCACGCCCAACACAACCTTGCCACCGTGTGCAGCTGGCGCCGTGCTGGCATCAGGGTCGTACAGCCACTACCCCACAGACTCGGGTGACTGGGCATCCAGGAGGCAAAGCCGCGGGTGGCACGAGTCGATGCACACCGGCCGCGCGGCGCAGGTAGACAGTTTCATGCAGTCAAAAGCCACATGACATAGCATGTCTGTGCGGAACAGTGACGGTGAAAGTGTTTGTCAGGGTACAGTTGTGGTTGCAGTCCACACCGCTGTGCCTTCAACCAGTCAAACTCAATTGATGGGGCCATGCAAGAGCAATGGAAGACGCCTTGCTCCACAGACCCGACAATCCCAGTCTGCAAAACCTACATGTCTTGTAAGTCAATCCAGCACCTGAACGCCGATGTGGCCTTGCATCCGCAGATCGCAGCAGAGGAGCGGCGGCGGCACAGCTCAGCGGGCGCGACACCCTTCACCTCCTCCAACATCAGCGACAACTTCACACGGCAGGCGCAGCTGCCGCTGCAACCGTCCGCCGCGCCGACTGGCGGCTACGGTGCAGGCGGCTCCTGGGCGGCTGTGCTAGGTAGGACAGCAAGAGCGCGCATGCATGTCATGTCTTGTCCTTTACTGGCCTGCGCTGCAGCTGCTGGCTGCCGACTTGCATCATGTGCCCGCTCCCATTGCAAGGGTGTGCAGACGAGTGGCAGCGCCTCTTGTGCAGATATGTATATGGATCGACTGTCCTGCAGCAGGCACTCCTATACCTTGTCTCGTATGCAGCAAGATTGCATTTCCAGGCATTGAGTAGAGTGCCTGCATCTACAGACAAGCAGCGTGGCGCCGATGCGATGCCGCCGCCTTCAGTGAAGAGGCAAAGTCGCAGCCGCAGCAGCGGCGGCGGCAGCGCACTCTTGTCTGGCAGCCAGCCCCGCAGCAGCAAGTCGGGCGGCGCCCCTGGGGCCGGCGTTGTAGGTGAGGCCGTCCTGGAAATGGTGGATGGTCAGGCGCCTGTGCCCCTTGGCACTGGCGGCGCCCGCCACAGCCACGACGGCAGCGCCGCAGCTGCGGCGGAGGGGCGGCGGAGTGGCACAGCAAGCATGGTCGGCAGCCTGCGGTCACGCTCTTCAGCAGCCGCGGGCAGCAAGTCGTACGGCTCTGGCAGCGCGGGCCGTGGCATCCTCAGCAAGCCGGGCAGCGGCGGGACGCCCCGCGCCCTGCAATCCCCAAAATTCAGTGCAGGGCCGGCCGGCAGCGGCCAGCCGGGCGGCAGCCAGCGAAGTGGCGGCGCACCGCAGGGCAGCGCCGGCCCGAACACAGCCAGCGGCGCGCAGGGCAGCGCACAGCACAGCGGCAGCCAGCGCAGCGGGGGCACCCCCCACAGCCGGCAGCAAGGCAGCGGGCCGCTGCAGGGCAGCGCGGGGCAGCAGGCCTCGGTGGCCGCCAGCAACCCGAGCACCCTGCCGAGCGACACGACCGCCTCCAGCTCCGCGCAGCTGGTGCCGCTGGTCGCTGTGGTCGACGCCATCGCGCCCGGCACCGCCAACAGGTTCCCCTTCTTCTGCTATGTGTATTCCCACCTGAGATGGCTGCGGTCCTGTTCCGTGCTGACGCGCAGCCTCCACTGCATCGAGGGCCCCGCAGAGGCGGACTGGTGTCGCCACCACCACAGCTGCAGCCCAGCAGCTGTGGCGGCCCTCGAGGTCGCCGGTGCGTAGCTCCCTGCCTTCCCCATAGGCCTGATGCTCAAGAGGCTGTCGCGCTGGCGATCAGGGCGGCGCTTAATCAGGAGACGCGCGACATGGCGGCCGCCGCCAGCAACTCGGAGGCCGGCGAGATCACGCTGCAGGACCTGCAGCTGTATCACCACAAAGACGGCACGCCCTACATGCTCGGCGCTGGCAGCTTTGGCATGGTAGGTGCTACGCGTTAGAGGCGAAGGCGAAGGTGCTGTGGTGGCGCCACTAAGTTAGTGTCCTGACCACTGTGCATGCGACACGTTTACGGCATCGGAAAGCCCTGCTTTCTTACCCGTGTACCCTCAGCATGAACGTCAAGGTGGATCCTGTCTCAACAGGTGTTCAAGGCCAAACTGCATGGCAAGGAGGAGGTCGCAGTGAAGGTCTTCAAGCTTGCAGCCCGCATCAAGTCAGAGGTGCGCCAGCAACAACTATGGTCATTGTGATATGATATCCTGAACGTGTTGAATTATCGGCTTGCAACGACAACTTGGGGACAATCTGTGATGCTGACGGCTGCATTTCATGCACACCCACTTCCTGCTTGCCCAGCAGCACTGTTGCATAGCTAGTGGCTGTCATACGCATACAGACACCGACCCCGCAACTCGAGCACTTGTGCATGTGAAACTACCACTTTGCTTACCCGACTGGCACACACACGTGCTGCCGCAGGCGGAGTTCAGGCAGGAGGTGAAGCTGCTGCGTGCATGCGCGAGCGAGAATGTGGCCGGGTTCAGAGGCGCCTGCTTGGATGCGCCCGGCCACCTGCTCATGGTCATGGAGGTGTGCCACGGTGCTCTTGCTGCACCTGCCAGTATCATAATCCATCTTTATATTATGGAGATAGCTCTTGTGCCATTCGTTTGCCACATCGACGGCCTGCCTGTGTGCATCTGCAGCTGCTGCGCGGCGGCGACTTGCGGGTTGCGCTGTCGAAGGACAAGTCGGGAGACTTCCGGTGGTACAACAAGTCAGTCCCTCCTCTGCACCCAACTACTCAATACCCAACTACTGAGGCTGCTGCGTTTGGTGACACACACCGTTGTCACAGTGTCTGCATTGCATTAGCCGCTTCAAGCGTTGCTGGCCCGGCCACAGGGTTATCTGTGAGCAGGAGTCAGACCCAGTTTCAGGGGTGGCTGTGTGACGTGGCAGCAGGGCCCGGGGCGCCGATGGCCTGCCGGTGCTGGGCAAGGGCAAGCAGATTGCGCTGGACGTGGCGCGGGGCCTGGCCTACCTGCACTCCCAGCACGTCGTTCATTTAGACCTGAAGTCCCCCAACGGTGCGTGCCCCTGCTGACCGCTGCAGGCCAGCCTCCTCAGGTTTTTCCAACAAAAGCTGGAATTTAATGAATCGATACACCATATCTGTCGGTCCTGACCATGGCCTTGGTGCACCCCGTGTGTGTTGTCCAGCCCTTCCTGTGTGCCTGCTGCAGTGCTGCTGACAGCGGAGGGGCGCGCAAAGATCGGCGACGTGGGGCTGGCGCGCTTCATGCCCAACGACTACCTGTCCTCAGCAGCAGCTGCAGGTGCCGCTTCCTAGCGGTCTGTGGCGACGCACATTTGCTTCCCATCCAAGTAGTAGCCATGTCCAATCGGGCATGATTGGGTGGTCGGGCATGGGAAGGCTGACAGTTTGACGGCATGGCACTGCAGGCACCTTCGCATGGTCCGCGCCGGAGGTGCTGCTGGGCACGAAGTCGTCCGAGAAGGCGGACATCTTCAGCTACGGCGTCATCCTCTGGGAGATCATCACTGGTACTGCTGCGCCTCAGTCGCATCTGCCTGCCTGCCATCAGGGCTTGCCATTGAATGCATTACTGTTCTTTCCCCATGTCCGCTGGCAAACTGCCACCAAATCAAGATGTGCCCGTTGCTGCCTGTGCAGGCGAGTCGCCCCACCGCGGCCGCATGCGCGCTCTCAGGTGCTTGCGACATGCAAACTGTCTTTCATTACCCCTGCCTGAATCAGCTCCTGCCTTAGCCACTGCACCTAGATTGCTGAGCCATGCTGTGGAATATTTAGAGGTGTGCCTGGATCCCAGGGTGCCCGAGGAGTGCTCGGCGGGGGTGGCGGACCTGGTGCGGCAGTGCATGGAGCACAACCCCTCCCGCCGCCCCTCCGCCGAGCAGGCAAGCCTCACCATAAGCGGCTGTTATTTGATGCTACGGGGCTCAGCATCTGCTAGCCTGTGCTGCAGTGTGGTGTGGTTCCAGCTTTTAGTTGTGATCACAACATGCACGATGAAGCCCGCGCATGCTTCGACACTCGGGTCTGGGTATTTCAACCCTTTGTGCAACGTGGACACTGTCCCCTGCTTCGTGCTGCAGGTGGTGGACCTGCTGGCTGGCGTCGCAGCGGTGCTGGATGCCGCCCGCCCCCGCAGCCCCGGCAAGGTGACATCCTTGACATACGCCACGCTTGCGATCAACTCCATCTCTGCAAGATACCCCATTTGCTGTGCCATGCACATGGTGCACGATGACCCACCAGCGCCCACGAGCACCGTAAGCTGCCCCACGCCTGCCTACACATGCCTCAGCAGGCAGTCGGCAAACCCCAAAGCCAAACTAGCCTGTACACAGCATTCAAGCCAGCCGTCTGCTGTGCCGCAGGGCAGCAAGCAGGCTGCAGCCAGCGTGCGGCGGGACCTGCAGAAGCGGTACGAGCGGTGCGCTGAGGTGGCGTTTGGCAGCCGCGTGGCAGCGAAGGAGGCCGGGTACGATGTGGCGCCGCTGGACGCGGTCGTCGAGGTGTGCGGTGAACTGTACTGGTAACTCTGGCAGTAACTCATACTTTGTGCTGTGTCATGGATGCCGAGCAAACTGCCACAGGCCTCATGCACAGCAAAACGTCTGGGGGCTGCAGGCAATCAGGCCCGAGGACGCAGCCGTGTTTCACCGGCTGGTCGGCATCATGCGGGACAACCTGGCGTCGCCCGACATCGACGACCCGGATGCGCCGCCGCAGCGCCGCGTCCTGCACGCCATCATCTCCATGCAGGCCTGCCTGCTGCTGAAGGTGCCCGTACGACCTTCGTGACCTCGAAGTTGGGACTGCTCGACAACGAGCAATCCTGAACTGTTTGGTATGAACGAGCAGCATCAGTACCTGGGCCTGCAGTGCCTTCCCAAATATCGGCAGCTGCTTTGTTCCCGCCGGTGCAGTTTCGCAGTGCAACATGGCAAAGCTATTGTCACGAGCCACTCTGATGCAATGGGTCAGGGAGCCCCAAGGATGCTCGACCAATCATGACCTTTGAAAATGCCATGCGGTAAGCAAGTGTGCCTGATCGGCTTTGTGTTCTGCTATCCTGCAGCTGCAGCTCAGCCCCAGGGTGTGGCAGGAGCTGCGGCACACCAACCTGGCAGAGCTCGCACGGCAGGCGCCCCACCTGCTTCCCGCTTCCAACGGTGGCAGCTCAGCCACGGACACATCAGGCGGCGGTGACCCGACGTGCGCAGGCAGCCGCACGAGCATAGGCGAGCGGGGCAGCAGCGCCAAACAGCGGGCGTCAATGGACAAGAGCACCAGGAGCGCAGGCAGCAGCGGGCAACAGTCCTCCATGCACGACGCTGCTCGCAGCCGCCTGGTGGTGGAGGCGATGCAGCTCAGCCCCGAGCAGCGGGCTGCGTTTGCCAAGGTGCTCCCCGACAGGCTTGTGACCGCTTCCATGACCAGTCCCAAGCATAGCAGTGCTGTCAGAGCGCTATGCTGGGGGCTGACGGTGGGCAGTGCACTTCAACCCTGAGCAGAAGCCTGCTTAGAACTGGCCATACGCCCAGCCTGCCCCTTGACAGTGTGCCGCAAGGCGTCTGTGCACATACAGGAGTATGCTGGGCAAATGTGCATCTGACACGTTGATGTTGAGTCCCTCAACCCGCTTGCGGATGTGCACAGGCGCGGCGGCGTGTTGCGGAGCGGGTGCAGAGGCTGCGGTCGGAGCGGAGGGAGCTGCTGGCGGGCATGCGCAATGGCGGCCTCCCGGCCTCTGGCACAGGTGGCGGACTCACCAGCGGCAGTGCGGCTCTGCTGCGGTCCACCGGCAGCGACGGTGCCGGCAGTAGAAGCATGGCTCGAGCAGCTTCCACTGACGCCGATGCTGCAGGGTCAGGCATGGCCAGCAGCGCAGCTGATCCCCGCCGCCATTCCTTGGACCACAGCGCCTTAGGTAGAGCGCACGCTGCAGCAGCGCAGATGCTGGACGCGGGCAGCGGCAGTGGCGGCGCTCCTCAAACATTGCAGGCCTCAGCGGAGGCTTCAGCAGACCGGCAGGCCGATGGCAGCGCCAATGGCGGCGAGACAAGTACAGCATCCGGTAAGCCGAGCGTGGTTGCCAAGTCCGCGGGCAGCGGCGGCGCGTCATCAAGCTTTGCCATGGATGCAACCGACCGGCTGCACAAGAACATGGAGGCCGAGGTACGTCCTGATGTTGCACCTCCTGGTCCTTAGAATCCCATCTGCAAGAGCTCGTCCGACCGTGGTGGTGACTGCAGTGTTGTGCACACGTAAGCCTGACAAGCTGGTGATTGCGCCTCCCCGCCGTACGCCGTGCTGAGTTATCTCATACACCACAATCTCAGCTGACAAGTGCTGCTGCCGTCTGCAGGCGCAAGCCCTGCACCTGTTCCAGGTGTGCGCAAGAACTGACTGTGTGCACGGTAGCCTTCACAGCTGTCTGTCTGACTTCAAACTGCCATGAGTGTAACAAGCCCATGAGTGGCCGAGCTTGCGCCTGCAGGTGTTCCTGACCGGAGAGCTGCTCACCCCCATGCAGCATGCTCGGGCAGAGGTTGCCTCCTGGCCTTTCCTCCTGAATGCCCTCAGCACAGGTGGGCACATACATTTGTGCATGTTGTTCAACTGCCTGCCTGGTCCACACTGTCAGGCATTCACAGCAGACACAAGGGACATGCCTACAAAGGCTGCCAGGTGCCTGCTTGGCATCTGTAGAGGCCTAAGTGTGTCTCACAGTATGCGTCCGCTGCATGTGGCAGGCAATGGTGTGCTCGATGAGCAGCCAACCGCACGAGTGGCACCGCCTGACAAGGCGCCTGCCTCTGATGCCTCTGATACAGGCGAGGCTGCGACCAGCGGCCAGCGAGTATAAAAGACGGCAGCGGGTCCGCCACAACTACTGCCAGCGCAGTTGTGCGAAGTGCCAGGCTTGCTGCTTCAGTTGCATGCACAGCATCGCTAGCACTGAAGCACGTTTGAGGTCGGTGCCACAACACTGCGTCAACTTCTGTGGACAAGCAAGGTCAGCGGCTCAGTGACTGCTGACCTTGCTTGTTCTGACTCCCAAGTGCGGCTGCATCTGCTTATTTCTATCTGTTGGACTGTGCCTTCTTGGTGTATCGTATTTGTAGGAGTGCACATGTACAGCGTTCATGCCACTTCAGCTGTGTGTGCCTGTCTGGCATATTGTCAGGTTTAGCTTGACATCAGTTTGTGATTTTTGGCGTCGCCCATGTTACCAATCTGTCACTTGCTTATTGTGCTGGTGACCCGCCCCTGCAATTTGCTTCTGTATGTGCAGCAGGTTGCCTCGTGCAAAGATTCTCAGCAAACTGACATGCTGAGAACAACTTGGGTCAGCAGGTGTCAGGCTACAGAGTGTCAGCTTCCTACCACCTTGTGCTGACGATGACTAAGGAGAGCATCGGAATGCAACACGGCAACAGGATCAAACCACTGGGGTATTTGCGTGGCCTGATGTCATCTGCAGCATACAATTGTCACACTGCGTCAGTTTACTGAAAGCCAAGGGAGCGTCGACTGCACCTGAATTAGCGCACCCCAAGCAAGTTGCAGGTGCAGTTGTGCATTACATCGCGACCCCTGCTTTGCATATGGCTTTTGGTTCACCTCATCAGAACAAGGACTTACCACACATATAAACGGAGCTGCCTGTGAGACATAGGCACCCTGATTGACGGTCATCACCAGCTGCGCCAATCACTGTCACTTGCCCACCTTTGGTTCCCCGCGATGGTGCGGTCTGAAAGTGACCAAGCAGCCGCCTCGCCGTCCAGAAGGCGAGGAAAGCTCTGTCAGGGCCACACACCGGCCACCACACCTGAGCGCCGACATGGCGGAGGCACCACAGGTTTCGACCTGCTGTCCCGGGTGGGGCCGGCGGTGACCATGGCCAGCTTCCCCCTTCCGCCGCAGGTACGGTAGGCCTGATGCGTGAACGGCACCGGACCAACCCTTGTAGCTCTTCAATGTAATTGTCCAGCAACAATCCAACTACCCAGCGGCATATGCCACAGCAGCACTCGCCTGAGCACCCGTCACGTGCGCGCAGGCCGTCAGCGTGATCACAGCCATGCCGCCAAGCTTTCAGTCGCTGCCTGACCACCTGCTCCAGGTGAGTGTGACACCTTTCATCTGAGCGGTCAAATAGCAGACCGGCAAGCCTGTCCTGGCAATGACCATGCGCACGACACGGCACTTCAGCACCTGGACATGCACGGTTGCAGGAAGTGCTGCGACTTGTGTTGGCGCCGCTGCGAGCCGTGGCAGGCCTTCCCGCACGGGATGCAGTCCGTGCGTGGACCAACTTGGTGCGTGTATCCAAGAGGTGAGCTCGCGGCGGGCACAGCGGTACTGTTGCATCCCAGCTGGATGGATGCGGGGAGCTTGGCATTGCGGTGCAACAACCTTACAAGTGGGTTCACCTGGCGGCTTAGCAAATGAAAAGACCAAATTCGGTAGATGCGGCCCAGTTGGCATTCGCGTGGTCTGTTGCAACTCAGGTGGGCGGCGGTGCTGGCAGATGAGCCCATCCGGCTGCACATTTCCAGCAGCAGATGGCCAGCGATTTTGGCGGCGCTTCCTGCTTCCCGGGTTCCGCTAGCTTCCCTGGAGTTGCTTGCTGGCCCTGGACAAGTCAGGACAGCAACAAGCACTGCCAACCTCGAGGTGAGTGCACACCTCACATCGTCTTTACCGTCGGTGCTTTGTTGCCGGCAGGAGCAGTATCCATGCATCTGGCATTACAAATGTGTAGACACTTTAGTGGCTTGTAAACAGCAGCCATTGTTGGGCCAGAGCATGCGACCTTGCTGGCTGCCCATGTGTAGGAGGCGCGTGAGCCGCTGACAGACCTGCTGGCCAGCAGGGCATTTCAGCAGCGCAACAGCCCGCACCTGCGGCACCTGTCGGCCGTCTGCGGGCTGCCGGCGGAAGCGCTGCCGCTGGGCAGCGACCACCCATGCCCCTGGAGCCGCCTGGAGTACCTGTCCTGGTTGACGGTGGGGCTCTATCAGCGCATAGGCTGCAACGCTTGGTTAGTCCGCTAGTAGCTGTGCCCAACACGGGCCGTGAAGATCGGTAGGAACCACTGCGTAATTTGCTGCCAGGTGGACTTTGGCAGCATCAACTTGCTGCGCCAGCTGCCGCCCAGCTTGAGGGAGCTGGACCTCATCGGCAGATTTGAGCGCAGGTGCACGACTCTTCTTTGACACCGCTAAATGCGTAGTACTGAGTAATGCATTGCTGTTAGTCTTCTGAATGACCATGTTGCTCTCACCTGCTGTCATGTCCCGCAAGGTCGTCACCATCGTGCATGCTGTTAACAGGCATGACGCGGACACCTTCTACCCTGCTGTGGCGGACGCCGTGTCTCACCTCAGCTGCTTGCGTGTGCTGCATGTGACAAGCCTGCACATCTCATCTGCACAGCTGCCACAGGTGGCTAGGCTGATTCACTGTTTAAGTTTGCGGGAGATGTGCTGCTGTCCTTGCCAGAAAACAGCTGCTGTCCTTGCCAACAAAACAGCTGCACCAATCGCAGCAAGCTCCTGACCGACTGTTGCCTGTTTGAAATGTAGGCATTGGACCGGCTTTACCTGAGGTTCTGCACATACGATGCTGACCAGGCGTGGCCAAGGGGCATGTCAGTACGGTGGGAGGGTCCCATGCACCCAAAGGGCATCCGCAGTGTGCTGTTGGTGCGGGACGGTGTGGAGGTTCCCACCCAATGGCAATGAGGCACCCAGGCTATCTCTAGCTATCAAGTGTGCTGCTCACTATTGCTTCATGGTCACCTCCGTCTGCTCATGTCAGAGTGCCCGGGATCTGGTGCGAATGACACTTTGGAAGGGCACTTCACTGTTGTAGGCCTGCAAACCGAGTTATGAGGCTGCCAGTTGACGTTTCTACAGTGTTGGCTTGCTTCAACACATGACCTCGCTCGCCAAGCCAGCCTTACGTATGACTCCCGTGGTGTGCTGGGCGTCAAATGTCCAGGTGCAGACTGACCCGCAGCAGGTCATCAATCGCGATCTCGTGCACCTCTTGCAGCTTCCTCTTCCCCAGCCGGCGCCCTTTACCTGCATAGGTTTCATCCATGTGTGTGCAGCCAGCTCTGTACACTGCACGGACAAGTCCAGAAGGACAGCATTCCTCTGCTGAACCTCACCCTGCGCTTCTCGGTTGACGCGCACATCTGCAAGTTGCCATCGTGTGGTGGCTGCCGCCTCGTCCACGCCTTGCAGCATGAACACCCGCTCATGTTCCCTGCAGACACGATGGCCAGCACTGATGTTAGAAACCACCTTGGGCTTAAGCAGTGCCGCTGAACCAGTTGCTGAGGCAGTGCAACTGCGGCTGCAGCTGATCGGCAGGCAGCCATGCAGGATGGATGCGCAGCGGCAATCTGTGCATGGGCAGGCTGTACGTTGATGTTCACCCCGCTTTGGCGCGGTCAGCAGCTGGTGTGCGGTATGAAACCAGCATGGGCAGCTCCCGGAAGCGCTCCAGGTCTCCCGGCACACGCACCACTCGCTCCGCACCCTGCAGCAGGAGAACTGCACCTTTATCAACATCTGGAGGCACAGCAGCAGCATGCCACACCTGTGTGGGGTGAAGGACCAAGCCAGGGAGGTTGGCGCTCGGAAAGCAAAACAAAAGCAAAGATGCCCCTTCGAATCTACATTTTGGTATATCACAAGGCATGAGCAACTGGACGCACACCAGCGAAGCATCGTGCGGTGTGATACGGGAAGGCTGCCCTGTGGCTGTTGATCGTATCAGCTCCAGTGCAGTCGAATGTGCATGCATGCCTGAGCAGGCTGTGCGCTCACCGGCGAGGACACCTCCACCGAGACGGCGCCTGCCAGCTCCTCCCCCAGCGCCTCCTCGAAAGCCGCGCCAAACTGCCGCACGAAGCTGTCCAGGTCCTCAGACGACGGCGACCCGAAGCGGTCTGCCGGCTGCATGTCGAACACATTCTGCTGTCACTGCTTTAGTCAGAGGAGCGGGTTCTGCACTGCTATGTTGGCTCCTGCCAGCCCCTCTGCATGAACCCCCAAACATCCTGATGACAGACTTGATGGCCCAGGGCGTGCTCACTCGGCATGCGTTCACATGACAACAGTGTTGTGCAGGCGGCAGACAGGGGCACGGGCCGACCTTGTCCAGGGCGATGGTCAGGCGGCGGCGGGCGGCCACCGCGCGCAGCGAAAACAGCTGCAGGTCCGGCTGCTGCTCCAGGATGCGCCGCGTGATGGTGAGCCCAACCTCACCCCTGTGGTGCAATCTGCCTCTTCAGTGAGGTCTTGCCCCGTATGCAAGTGCTCATCATGGCCATTCCGAGTTTGGGTACGCACGCCGAACTGCTGCAGCTGGTAGCGCAGGCCATGGCCAGCAATTCATGCCTACCAATCAACCTGGCCGGTGTTGATGGATGCGCCGGATGCATCAGCGACCGCTTCTTCTGCATCATTCATCGCATCCAGGCTGCCGTCATCGTCCCCAATCTCGTCAAAGTCCATGTCGTCCTCTGGATCGAAGTCAAGATCCTCTGCAGAGGCAGCGGCACTCGTCAGTGCTGAATCGTGTGGCAATCTGATGCAGAAGGGGCCCAACGTCTGCTATGTCATTGTCGTTCTTGCACTGCATCCAGCGAAGCGCTGTGGGCCCGGCGGAGCGCTGAACACACCTTCATCTTCAAACAGCTCATCATCATCCTCATCATCCTGTTGCTCGTCACCAAAGTCCTCAGCATCCGCTGCACCTGCCTCCCGCTGCTGCTGTTGTGAGGCTGCCGCAAACATGCGCCTGCATCTGCTGACACTGATGGCGTTCCAATGCCTTGTGTCGCAATGTCGCCTGTCCAGCGTGCCGTGCTGCCTGAACTGTTTGGGTGACAGCAGCGCTACCCTTCCGCAGGCATGCTGCACACACATGCATGTGCTGGCATGTCCGGCGGCTGTCGCTGTCGGCAGCGTTGCTGTGCATCGAAGCCTGTGGGCTGGTGTGCATGCTGCTCGCTGCAGCCACAACATTCGATGCGGCAATGCTAGCAAGCGGCTGCCAGGCCCCGCTAGGGCCATCACCAAAGGCAGCCGCAGGACGTACTCAGCTCAGACTCGCTTGAAGAAAGATGGGGCTGTTGTACGTGCTTATGGCTGCATTACCACCTGATTGGTGCAGGCTCTGCAGGCTGCACCCAGTGGTTCCGGCAGTGCGCATGCAAGTGTGGTTTTGCTCACGGAAGCCCTGAGCACCCGACTGGTAGTCGTCAGACGTAGCTTTACCAATTCACGTCATCTGGTGTGCAGATGCTAGACTGGCTGGGTCGTTCACGCTGGCGTCCCAAGCAGATGTGTGATCTCCCTGATGAATGCTGACGAGATGCTGACATGCTGCACATTTCACGTTTTGCACAGGGTCGACGCGGTGCGTGAACGGCACATCGTGGCCGAGATGTGCAATTGTGGTGGCAGCCCGGTCGAAGCGGCCAGGATCAATGCATCCACCGGATGCGCTGCAGTGGGCGCCGCCGCCTCCCGTCTTGGGCGCAGGTGGGGTTGAAGGGGCTGCACACGGTGGCACTGAATAGTCCTGACATCTTGGATCCATCAAGTGAACACTGCGTCGAGGCAATGATGTCTACTTGATCTTATCAGAACAGCTGTGCCGCCATGCAGTCCCTGCCATCGCATACTGTGCGGCAGGTGCTGCAGCACGTCGACACTCGAATGCTGAGCCTCGATGTATCCCTGTGAGCTCTGAGATATACAGCAGCCTGGCAGATCCTATATGTGCGCAAGTGCAGCATTGTCATCACTGCCGTTTGCTGCAGAGCATTCTGCAGCAGAGCTCCCCTCCCTGATCATCATCACGCCTGCCCTCTGCTTCACGACAGGTTTGTCGCCACGTACAGGTTGAACTATGTTGCTTGGAGCGCATCGTGAGCCGACACCTGTGGCCATGACCGAGTGCACGTGGGAAAGTCACAGCTCTGCAGCGGTGAAATGCATGCGAGAGCTCGATAGCCAGGTGCGGACACACGCAGCTCTGACGGAGCTAAGTGCTGCTCTATTGCTGCGCTGTGGTCTCCTACTGCATGCAGAGTATATGCTTCCCATCTTCGGATGTGGAGCAGTCGTGCAAGGAAGAAGGCTTCTGTGAAGTGCAGGCGCGCTGATGTTCAGGCTGATGGTGGGCACAGTGGGCCTCCTCTGGCAACATGCATGCGCACACCTCTACAGGTAATGCCCGATTGCACGAACTCTGCTTTGCGGGCTGATCCTTTGGGCATGACATGCACACAGGTAGTGTTGCAAACGTCAACAGCAGGGCTTGCATGATCTGACAGGTGTTGATACATGAGTGGCAGCGGCAACCAAGGCTGATATCTGGCACACCCGCCATGCGGGCCTCGTTGAAAGGACTGCCCCCATTGTTGACGTGAGTTATCATTTCAACACCGCCGCCCATCCCAATGCGCGCGCTCAACTGCCGCACCCTCGAGGTTGTGGATAAGTTGCACACTGGTGTCGTCCCACCACGTCAATAATCGCCAGGATGCATTTGGAGGCTTCGATCCTCACTTGGCAAAGGCCACCCTTAACAATTGGCGTTCGCAGTAGCGAGACGCGAGTTTGGCCCCGATGGCTGTGAAGGGCAACACTACACAAAGGGAAAGCTTTCGTCCGTGGTCGTATCCTCCCCTCGATAGTGCGTAAATGCACCATCATCGTGGTACTTAGGCAACTTTGCCACCTCGTGTCCAAACGCTGCCAAAGTCGTGCCAGGTGCGTTTCGGACGTCCGCAAGCATCAGTGCAAAGTTTCACCGCGATTGGCAAGCGTGGTGCAACCGTGCCACCTGATGCTCGTTCCACGCAGATTGCAATGCTCTTGTTTGCTTGCCAGCCCCCGTCGTTGGAAAACGCATTACTTCGCTACTCTGAGCAATGTGACATAAACCACGCACTAACCTACAATGCCGCGCCGCGCGCCGTTTGCGATGCTTCAGCGTGCGCCAGCAGCTACAGTGGCTCGTGTCTGATAGCCTTGGCGTGCACCGCAACGTTTCACAATTTTCACAGCTGCTACGCTCCGACTGTCGTTCCGGAAACTTCAGGCTCGTAACTCGGTCCGGTATACACATGAGTTTGTCACCCCCTGTAGGGGGGGGCCAAACTAAAATCCCTGCCTATTGCGGTGATCGGCATTGTTGGCAAGCTTGCATTTCCCCTTTCGGCTTTCACTTCATGGGCACACATGCCTCGCAGCGTGACGCCCAGAACCCAGCCTGCATCCTCACGTCGGTCACGTTTACGTCGCGCTGGGGATTCTGGGAGCCATTTGCCGTTCGCAGTACTGCGCTGGCGCCTCGGTTGGTGTAGTTTGGCATTGATACGCCCCTAAGCACCTGCAATTCCAAAGGGACCTACGAGAAACAGCCGCTGCTCTGGAGGAAGTCCCGGCCTCAACCTAGGATAGAAATTGTTGCAGCTGCTTCGACCACACGTGGGCTCCGGGACAGGATGATAAAGCTCTTCTCAGTGAAGGTGCTTGCCACATGATTGGTGTGAGCGCAGCCCCTGCGATTTGCAATGGCGAGGTCGTCTCGCATGCAGAACATGTGCAGTCTGTGTAACCCAGTCGCTAGGAAGGACTACGATATATTTGGCCGTGGTCGCACAGAGTGGCCAGCACCCCGCCTGCAAGTGAACTGCATGTCAGCCGCATCGCATGGCGCTGTTCGTCACGTTGAAGTGCTTTTTGGGACTGCCGCTGTTTTCGATCCAGGGGTTGTTGTTAGGCAAGCTGTATGTGCTGCTGGGCCTCAATTGGGGCCGCATGCGCACATACCAGCAGGTTGGATCTAGTACCACATATGCATGCACCTTAGTTTCTATGTGGGCGTGAATTGCAGGAGAAGCAAAAACAGGACGCCGCAGCAGCAAATGGCAAGGCGCCGCGGCAGAGCGCGGGCGAGCTCAGGGTGCAGAAAGGTGCAAATTGTTTCAAGACGGTGTGCATCAGTGGCGTCTCGTGTGCTTGCATGCGCCCAAGCTGGCACGGTAGGCACATGTCGCTAGGAGACTTACGAAGACTGAGCATCATCAGACGGTGCATGTTGGGGTGCACCCCAAGGGGTGCATATGTGACCGCGGACACGTGACTGCTCCGCCCGTCTCTGCGCTGCAGATATCACAGAGCTGAACCTGCCAAAGCGGGCGACCATCGCCTTTGTGGATGGCAAGGACAAGCTGCTGCACTTCCAGATCACCATGCGCCCAGAGGAGGGCATCTACAGGTGCAGCTTTGTGTGTGCATGGTTGCACCTGCCTGTGCTGGGGTCAACCAGTTGCAACACCGGTGCAACGGTGCAGAGCCCTGAAGTGCAGTGCCAGCTGCAGGGGAGGCGAGTTCATGTTTGACTTCAACATCTCGACAGGGTACCCACACGACGCCCCCAAGGTCAAGTGCCAAACAAGGGTGCGGTCGCTGACAGCGTCATTGTCAGCTGCAGAATGGTGCACCGGAACGTCCGCTCATGCAACGTATATTGAGATATGTGCCATTCGGTACTGCAATGGAACTGCTGACGTCTAAATGTAACTCCACCAGGTGTACCACCCCAACATCGACACGGAGGGCAACATCTGCCTGAACATCCTGCGCGAGGACTGGAAGCCGGTGCTGTCCATCAACTCCGTGGTGTACGGCCTCAACTTCCTGTTCCTGGTGCGGCGCCCCGCCAGACGTTGTCACATGCAGTGGCAGGAGCGTGTGCCTGTTCCCTTTACTGCACAGTGTCAGCATGGGCAGACTGCAGTTTGGACGGCGAGTCCACAGTGTCTCATCGGCACCCTGCCCATGCAGGACCCCAATCCAGACGACCCGCTAAACAAGGAAGCAGCAGAGGCGCTGGTGTCACAGCGGACAGCGTTTGAGCGGCAGGTGCAGATGGCCATCGCGCGTGGCGCTCACATCGGCGGCCACTACTTCCCGCCGTGCCGTGCGAGCAGCTGACGCAGCGGTCAATCTGGCGGCACGCTCCGCACCAGTCGAATGCTGAGCGGCTGGCCGTGGCTGCACGCTGCCCTGTGTGTAACAACGAAGCAGCTAGCACACCTGGCCCAGCTGGAAGGTGCAAGACCGCTGGCTGGCAGTTGCGACTGCCGCCGCCGCACGGGGTGCGCTCAGCTGGGCCACCAGTCTCATGTGTGGGATTGGCAGACCAGGGCCCAACAATTCATGTGCGGGCATGCATGTTGCTGCCTGCAAGAGGTGTGCCAGTAGCACGCAGAGTGGATGGTCTTGGTTTCAAGATCAAAGTGGCACGGCCTGTGTGCTGCTCCTTCATGTGTGTATGATCATTGCTTGCCCGTCAGTGTAACAATACGCCATGATGAAGTGACTAAGTAGTTAAGGACAAACACCAATCAAACACCAATCATGCACATATTGCACGGCTTAAATACTCAGGTGTCGCTTCCACTGCTCCCAACGTCTCTCATTCCTGTACCCCCCGACATGCTGTTGTCACGCAAGGTATCTGCACCTACGCCCTCCACCTGTCCACTGCTATAGTCACACTGGAGCGGGCACAGCTCTGGCTGAAAGGAACTCGAGCAGTGCCTCATTCACGACTTCAGGCGCCTCATCATGTGGGCAGTGCCCCGCATTCAGCATCTTCACATCCACATTAGGGCAGCACCGCCGCAGCTCCTCTGCCCTACCTGCAGAGGGAAACCGCAGCCAACAGCCAGATGCACAGATGTAGAGACAATGTGACTGGGGGAAGAGCAATCCTGGACAGTACAGCAAAATCACAATATGTTGAGATGCTGCGCTGTGGCACAGACTGGCATCTGTGGATGCAGTCATGATCGGCGGTGACAATTGCCTGCTATCACCTTTGGCGTCGTTGAGGGGGTCCAGTTTACCCTGCAGCACAAGCGTTGGGCCGCGCCACAGGTCGCCCACCAGGTAGCTCAGCGGCCGCGGCTTGGGCAGGTAGAATACGCTCCTGCGGTGGCGAGTGCAGCAAGCGTGTTGATGCACTGCTCTGCAGCAGGGCTGACGGGCACGCAATCGATACATAACGCCGCACTGGAAGACGCCCAGAGCGCCAGGGTCGCAGGCTGCACGGTATATCTCGTCTGCCAGCCACCCGTCGGCATTCTTGGGGTTGGCCTTGTACAGACTGGACAGCTGCCGGGAGATGCTTCGCTCGAGGAACAGGAACAGGCCGCGGCTGACAGCCTGAGAAACACGGAAGCTCGTGGTTGAGCACCAACAACTATAAGATATGTGCACGAAGTGTACTGCAACAGCATTAGTCCAGCAGATGGGAGGATTTCTGCGCATGTGCCGGCTGTTGCAGTCGCCAGCACACTGCTGACAGGGGCACGGCAAAGTGCAGTGACAAGTGTTGCTGTGTGGTATGCTGACCTCAACCACAAAGCGAGGCGGCGGCGCCTTCGGCGCTGCTGCGCTGGTGCTGCTGGGAGGCTGATACTCCGGCTCGATCTTGCCGGCTGAGTTGAGCAGCACCAGCCCTGCGGAAAATGCATTGCGTCAGGTCGCTTCAGAGAGTGACGACGGCCGACACTCAAACTCCACAGTGCTGGAGGTGACAGCGTGCGTGGCGACTGATCGCAAGCTGAGGGGAATGAAGCAAAGAGGCAGCAATGTTGCTTGCACTATCATGAAATGTCCGACTGTCCTTGCTCGTCTCGGGCACCGCAGTAGCGTGCACATAGAGATGCGCACCGTTCAGCACTGGTGTAGTATGCAAGAGGCGTGCATCACAGGTCTGCTGGCCACGCTGCTGGACCGTGCTCACCGGACACCAGGGGCGGGTAGTCGGCAGCCAGCGCCGCGCCGATGTAGCCGCCGATGGAGTTGCCGGCCACCACCACCGGCCGGTTCACCACCTCCAGCACGAAGTCGCGCAGGAAGTCGCGCCACAGCTCCGCCGAGTAGGTGACCGCGGGCTTCTCCGAGCGGCCGTAGCCCGGGAACGTGGGCGCAAACACCTGCGGGTGTGGTGGATGATCTGTGAGACGATGAGCACCACATGTACTATGTGCCGCTGACGCCAGCTCAGCAAGACCAGCCACATGGATATGGAAGATTAGGGCTCACAGAATGATAGAGCAAGCACACATATGAGCATTCGTTGGCCTTTCTTCAGTGAAGGCATGCTGCCAGATGATGGCCGGCCCCAAAACAGCTTGCGCCACACATCTTGCACGAAGCTGCAAGCCAGCGTCCAGTCAGGAGGGACTGACAGGCAGCGAAGCACACCTTGTAGCCGGCGCGCGTGAGGGCCTGCACCTGCCCGCGCCACTGCTCGCCGAAAGCGCCAAACCCGTGCACCAGCAGCACAGCCGGCGCGTCCTCTCGAGCAGGCGGGCTGTCCTCTCCCAGTGGAGCTGCCTGCTTAAACGTATATACCATGCACTTGCAACCAAGCACATGGGTGTGGGTTGCTGTTGCGCACGATTGGATGCACAGCAGTGACTGTGTGCAAAATCCCTACTGCAGAGTGACTGGCAGCCAGTGACGCCACTGTGTGAGACTCGCCTCTGCTGTGTAGTAATCCACCAGAGCGCCCCGCCACCGCCAGTGCCGCGGCGCCTCCCCAGTCTGCGTATCCCTGCACATTACACAATGCTTAGGGTGATGTGGCTGCAACCGTGAAGTGCCTATATCAGATGGATATGCTCGCCCTTTGTCCAGAGCATAACCCTTTTCCCCCACATACCCTTGGCATCCTGACCTCAGCATGGAGCCACAGTTGCCAGGTATGCCACACCCTCTCACGTTAATGAAGCAGACAAGGATGAGTTGCAGGTGCGGCAAATTCAACCTGATGCGGTCTGTGGCCGCCAGGTGCCAGTGGAAGTCGGCTGCTTCCGCCCACTGCTGTGCTGCCTTGACTGCGACTGGAAGCGGCTGTAGTGCTGGCAGCAGCTGCCGCTGCCTGTGCTCCTGTGCAGCAGCAAGCAGCACCACATATGATCAGGAAAGACAGTGAGCCACAAGAAAACTGCGCTGAGGTACAGGCTGAGGCAGTCGAGGCATGTCGGATGCTGCTGCTCCTGTGCAGTGAGCTGTGAAGGTCCTGTCAATAGCAGGACGAGTGCCTGGAGTATGCTCTATCCTCTTCATTGCCCAAATAGTTCACCTGTGCTGCGGCCTCTGCCAGCGCCAGCACCCGCCGCCGCGACAGCAGCCCCAGCGCCAGCCACTGGCCGAAGACCGCCGGGAAGGATCCGCCGGGGCAGCTGGGCAGCTCGGCGGCCTGCGTCACCGCCGCAACACGCGCCGCCAGGCTGTCCTGCTCTGCCGTGGCTGCTGCGCCAGCGCTGCACAGGAGACCGACACTGACATGGGACAACCGTGCAGATTCGCTGCGTCGTTCTAAGGGTTGCAGTGCTGCCTGTCTGGCAGGCACTGTCAGCGAGCTCAAGGGGCCGACACATTCACAAGCCAGCGGCCTCCTCTGGTGCGTGTCAACCGCCGCGACAGCTCGCTGCTCAGCACTGCTGCAGCGGGCATGTCCGGCTGCACAGCACGCCATCTGCTCGCATCTCACCTGAGGTACGCGTCCAAAGCCTGCCGAACAACTGGCTCACCGCCAAGCAACTGCTCTGCGATTTCCGCGCGCCAGGGCTCCAGCGTGTCGAGCACCGCCGTGCTCTGTCCAACAAAGGCTGAAGACCGCCTGCCATGCAGCGGCAGTCAAATTTCCAGCATTGATGGCCCAAAGCTCTGCTGCCCGCACAGGGCGGGGTGCCCTTGCAGGTCAGTGTTTGACATGCCACTGGAGTCGAAGTGTCAGAGAGACCCTTATGCAGAGTCAAGCCCTGGTAAGGTTCCTCGCATTGCATCAGATCAAACCACATAATCCACCGCTTGTGCGGGCCCCCGTCGATTCCTTTGCGTTCCACTCTTGCGAGCATACTCCCCAGGTACCAAAACGATACGAAGAATTTGTACAGTGGTGCAGCACCTGGCGGCTGACGCCTCAGCGATGGCCTCTTCCAGGTCGGCTGCACTCGGAAGGTCGCCTGCCTCAACGGCTACAGGGAGGGGCGGCATATCAATCGGCGGGTCCTGCGGTTCAAGCCGCTGGCCGCGCCGCTTGCGGAATTCTGCGCACGGTGATGACAGTAGTGCTGATAGCAGGTGAGAAAATCCAGTTCATCAGCGACTTGAGCGGCGAGATGCAACAGGAATATTGACGAAAACCTGTTTTGCTGAGATGGACGCAGCACAGTTGGGCACCTCTGAAGTTATCACAGTATGGCTCGTCTGCAAACGCATCCAGCTGCCACCTCTTCATGCTGCTGCCCTCTGGCAAGCTGGCTGCCACGTCTGTCATGGCCATGTGCCACCTACAGTAAGGCCGCAATTCCACCATTTGCACAAAACATTGTCTCCTCACTGCGACATGCGGTGGACAGGCATGTCCACGGTTACCCCACCTGTACTCGACCTCCTCCTCTGTGATGATGTGGCGAGCCCCCGTGTCTGCCACCAGCTGCAGCAGCGTCTCGGCCAGGGGCCCCCGCCGCAGCAGCAGCTCGCCGCCTCGCTTCCGCACCGAGCGCCGAAGTGCGTCTACTGCCTGAAGTAGCCCTGCAGCGGTGCTACGAGCTGCTGAGACCCAACATGGCCAGCCACCACGGAGGACTGAGTGAAGCAGATGCCAGACGACAGCATGCTATGGCGAGGTCACACACCCTGGACGCCGCTGGGCGTGGCGAGCAGGTGCGAGTAGAAGGCGGGGTCCAGGACGAACGCCAGGATGAGGCCGCTGCTGCCCGGCCGCTGTGCCCGGTCCAGCGCCTCAATGAGGCCAGGGTGGTCATCCAGCCGCAGGTCATGCTTGAACCAGACCTGCACCACGGCATGGTCGTCCTTCACATACTCAGGACGGTGCAGCTGTTTTATCTATTGCACGGCGTGACGATGCCAGACTGCACACTGACCCAACAAGTGAGCTCAGGAACTCGCAGGAGTCTTACGAGAGTGGGACCACTATCAGAAGGCGCAGCCCCATTCCCGCTGCCATCGCCATCGTGCTGAGCAGCGCATAGCACTGCTGCCGTCCCGTGAGCACGCCTTGGTGCCTTCTGCATACTAACATTCTCGTCTGGTACAGCCTGGCAATGGGCAGCTGCATGGATGAGCAGATGTGAGCACACAGCACGGAGGTCCACAGCATCAATCTCACCAGCATGGACCACTGGGTGCGGGACACCCCATGCTCAATCCCTGTCTGATGAGGCGTGCAGGACTTTGCAGGAGATGAACATCGGCCGTGCAGATACCGTGTTGACTGCATGCGCATGCCTCGTGAGGATGCATGTGCGCGGCATGTGCATGATGCAAAGTCCTGAGGGAGTCTGAAACATTGCGACATGGCGGCTTCAACCTTGGTATGCATGTAGAAGTTCGACATCTGTTGCAGCTGCCCCTAAGTGTCGCGCAGTGTCACTGTGAGGCAACATGCACGCATGCGAAATACACAGGATGGCGTGCTGACGGCAAGGTCTGCTGTATGCAGCAAGATCACTGCATGTAACGCTAGAAAGTGAAAAGTACGACGCAAAGCGCCTCGATTAGGAGGCAGCCAGCGTGAATAAAGCGATGACTATCCCGATTCCCAGCTGGTGGACTTGAGAAGTCCAGGCCCAATGTGTCATCAAGCCACTGGGTCTCAGGTTGCCATCCCTCGGCAGGTCTCCCTGCCTACAGGTTGAAGACACAAACACAAGCAGCATCAGTGTGGTGCACTGCGTTTTCGCTTCACAGATCTGGGCGACTCTTTACCCCTGTCGAATGGCAGCCCATCATCTTGGGCAGGGGACACAGGAGTGCCCATACACGAGGTGACATGCTGCTCAGCAGACTGGGAACGCTCGCAGCTGCTTGCAGATAGCTGTTTTACGGACCAACAGAATGGTGCAGGGTTGGGCATCATGACACGGTTTTACCACCCTGTGTCGCAATGATATCACGTGCCGAACTGCAGTCACCAGTCAGCTGCGGCCTGCAAGCACCCGTGCAGGGGTTTCGCAGAGAGGATCGCGCTTGGCTTCCTTCCGATGCTGCTGACAGTCAACCTGTAGGCATTACAGAAGCGCTGTTGTCTTGTGGCTGACAGCTTGGTCCCTGTGCGGCAGCCTGCACTCAACGCAGTCGTTCACAGATGTGGCCTGCACCTTCCTTCCAGACTGCAACAGCTTGCAGCAGCACGGAAGACAGCATCTGTTGCGTTTGTTGTTGACATCCGACACTCGCGGACGTCACAACCCCGCAAAAGCCTTGAGCTTCGGCGTGACTGTCTTTCGACCAGGCAGCGCCGGTCGCACCCAGTCGCTGGCACGCAGCAGGAGGTCAGGGCGAGAAGGTCATGGCGACGGATGGACCGCTCCCAGTGCCGAAGCCCGTGCCCAGAGACACGTGAGTGCCCTCAAGCCGTGCCGTGTCATTTGGTGTCCACGGACCGTTTGGGGCTGCGAGCGGGTCGCTGTCACTTTACGGCGTCGGGAGCGGGTGATGTCCTTCGGACAGTGGTCAGTAGCAGGGCAAACACCAACTGGTATGCAGCCGGCACGGGAGCCGGGCGCCCCCTGCACGTGCTGCCGACCCCTCAAGCTGTCTGTCAATAAATGCTTCGATGGCAGCGCACACACGCTTCAGACGACCCGTCATGTTAGATCTTGGGCTCTGTGAGCCGTGACGGCCTCATGCACGCCCCGCTGCGCCATGCAAGCTCGGCTTCGTCCAACATCTGGAGTGATGCTCGGGGTTCCTCCCTGCAGCGGCGACGAGGAGAGCGACGTGTCTGGCGGCTCCACGGGCGCAGCAGGTCGCGGCCGCAGCCAGAAGCGTGCCCGGGGCGGTGGAGCCGCACGCACTGCGAATGCCGGCCGTGCGCCGCGCTCGCATGTTGCCACTGAGCAGCGTCGCCGCGATCGCATCAACGACGGGTACACATTGTCCGCCTGCGTAATCTTGCGACTAAGTGGAGCTGCTGCATGTCTGCATCTTGACAACAGGGTGGCGACACATGCTCTATGTGCCGCCGGATGACCGGATGGTGCATCGGGACGCACCTGTGAAACCCGTGTTGCGGACGACGTGCCCTGCAGGTTTGATCAGCTGCGGGACCTTATCCCGCACAAGGACAAGCTTGACAAAGCCGCCTTCCTGCAGAAGACCATCGACTACATCTGCCAGCTGCAGGTGCTGCAACCCTCCATTTTCTGCAAGTCAGCTTGCAGCTCATCTACACCCCTCCTGAGGGCATGAGAATGCCTGTATCAGGGGCACAGCCTTGCTTATCTGCGGGCGCAGGGTGTGCTGCAGCAGCTGCTGGACATGGGTGTGGTGTCGACGCTGTCGGAGGACCTGCAGTGGAACATCCGCATGCTACTGCCCCGCCAGGTGTGGCCTCGGTCACACACACTCTGCAAGAAGGCAATAGCAATATAGCAAAGAGCCGCAAAGAACCGCGCACCGCACAAAGATCTTGCCCTGGCTCTCTGCGCGAGGTCAATGACAGCGAGCTCCTGCTGAACACAGTTGAAGGGTTGAAGAGTTGCCACTGCACGTAGGTGCTGGGCGGGCGGCCGATCGGCATGCGCCCCGACGGGCAGCCGCCGTCCTCCATCTTTGGACCGCCCGCGTGCAGCAATGCCGGCCCTGGCAGCGCCATGAGCGGCGGCATCCCCGCGCCACAGCCTCAGGCATGCTCTGGCTCGCACCTGTTTGCTCCCATTGTAACACAGGCCAGTTCAACGACTGCCTGCATTGGCCGCTGTCCCCGCTTGTGCTCGCAAGACAGCTGCTTGTGCGCATATTGTAGCTGAATGCAAGTGCGGCAGACTCCCTCATGCCCATGATGCACAGAGATTGCTGGTGCAGCCGGCGCAGCCGCAGCAGCAGGCGCCGCCGCAGCAGCCGACACTGCCGCAGCAACCACAGCAGGACCCGGGGCAGATGACGTACCTGCAGTCGATGATGAGCAGCATGACGCCAACGCAGCTGCAGTCCCTGTTCACCAGCGTCATTGGGGTAGGGCTGGCCTATCGCTCAGTGGCTTGGCTTACACATGTAGACAGTGCATGTGCAGACTAGGGTGCTGTAACATCGATGTCTGCATCCGGTGTGGGCATGCTATAGGTCCTGTGCTCACGATCCGCCATGTGTCCTTGTTGTAGCAACAGCAGCAGGCGCAGCCGCAGCAGCAGCAGCAGGCACAGCAGCCATTGGCACCTGAGCCTGCACGACCCATTGCCACCCCCTGGATGAGCCAGGTCAGCCTACCACCGGCATGAACACAATCATCTGACCCCAGCACAACGCTTTGCTGGGGCAAAGAGAAGGCTTTATCGCTTCAGCCTGACTGTACTGATGCAATAGTAAGAGCAACGATGCATGGCTGTCATTCCTACACTCGAGCATGTGCTGACTGCTGATCGCAGCTGACTTCGGCGCCGCCGGCTGCATCGGGCGTGGACCCTGCCAACTTCCAGCAGCTGGCAGCCTGGATCACCGCCACCGCGCAGCAGCAACAGCAGCAGCAGACACAGACGCCGCCGACTGCACAGCAGCAGCAGCAGGTGGGCTGCGCACCCCTGTGCTGACATGTTGCATGCAAGCATCACGAGCAACGTGTGCAACATCGAAGTTTTAGAGCATGCTGCAGCTCTTGTTGTGGCATGTGCTGTGCCCTTGAGGTAGCCACCCAAGTTGGCTTTGTTGCAGCAGGCACCATCGCAGGTGAGCGGCGAGAGCGGCGGCGGGAACACAACCCTGCCTTCCTGGAACCACCTCACCCAGATTGCGCAGGTGCGCCTTCATACACAGCTCCGCACCTGGTGCAGCGCTGTCTGAGCAAGCGGCCTGTGAGCGAAGAGCAGCCTCATCAGCAGGGTGGATGTTGGGTGGAGCTGCGAGTGCGTCATGCCCTGTGGCAGTGCAGCCAGTCCGAGCGCTGCTGGTGCAGGCACTGCAGCAGCAGGGCGCGCAGCGGCAGGGCAGCAGCGGCCCCTCGCCGCTGGGCTTCATGCGGCCGCAGAACAACGCCTGAGTGGCGCCAGGTGTCGGCGCACACTTGGACGCAGACGCCCATCGATGGAGCCGGCGCCTGGCGCTGCAGTTGCGCGGCATAGCGGTGGCGAAGGGCCACAGCGGGTGGGCGTGAGCCGATGTTGCCATGGCTGTCGTGGAAAGGGTCAGTAAGGGTGGGAAGGGGCGCTAAGGGTGACATGCGGGCTGAGAGCATTCCGCAGACTTAAGAGCAGGTGGGCAGAGCATGGGCACCTGCTGAGGCGCTGCCTGCGCTGCGTATAGACCATGTAGGTATGTCTCGTGGGGATGCCAAATAGACGCGTTGTTTTCGCAAAGGGGCATGGGGCACGATCACGCAGGTGCTCTGCTAATGGCAGCTTGCAATCCTGTTCTGACTGCCCCCCTCACTGCCTAGCATGCTGCAACCGTAGCCGTGGATTACCGTAGGCCCTTCCTGATTTCGCATGTCCTTCATGTTTCTTACTGATGCTTGGATGGACTGCCTCTTTGCAGTGGTTTACTGTGGTCTGTTCTGTTAGGATTATGCTGATGCCAGTCAGCCATGTAAGTACCTAGCAGCATTTGGTGCAGGCCAAGAAGGCCACCCTCTCGAAGCAGGCCACCCTTTCGAACTTCATCAGTATTGGTAGGTTGCAGCTTGATCGGACGGTCTCCAGTCATTTCAGTACTGGGTCTCCTCCGGCGCTGTGGGACGGTGTTCGCCGAATGTCTTCGCCAGTATACCAATTTGCAACATTGCATACGCACTGAATGGCGACTGCGTACTCAAAAGATCAATCTTGCAACGTGTCTGGCAGTGTTGCCAATTAAATGTTTCTGCAGATTGGTCACATTTGCACTAAGCTGTGGCAGTCTGGAGATTGAGCAGGCTTGCGGACCAGTAGCTTGAGCAAGTCAGTGACGTAAGGTTCTGACGTGTCTCTGGACGCTTGATCATCCAACTATCACTCACCGCCAGTTGCCCCGCGTGCCCGGTCTGCGGCAAGTTTGCGCTGTCAGGCGTTGCAGGAGGCGCGTTGCGGTGCCCATTCCCTGATACCAAGCGGACGTCCGGCCCAGCTGTAAACCTCGCATCTGAGATCACGGCAGGGTCGCCGGCAGGACTGCGCAGCGGCACAAGCCTGGCGGCATGCCGTCAGCCGGTGCATGGTCGACACTCATAGGCTTCGGCTTGATGACGCTCGCGGCACACACCGTCATAGCCAGTGAGCGCTTCGCTGCTTTTCTTTGACCGGATCTGATTCATCGCACTGCCGTCATATTGGCGACATGGTGAAACGAAGCGCTTCCGTGAAAGGTGCAGGCGATCGTCCTGCACTGTCATTCGGAGTGGTGATCAATGTCAGGTGCCTGCCTGCATGCAGGCCGACAGCAGGCGAAGCTAACGCAGCAGGATTCCGGCGGGGTGCCGCTTGCTGCCGGCGCCGAGCTGGTCGCCGCAGTTGTGCTGCTGCTGTTTGGTGAGGGTGCCAGCAGATGCATGGCGGAAGTGGGTCTGCATCGCAGTAGTAGCTGATAGGCGCACTATCTCAATTGGTGCATGGATACGGCCTATGACAACCATGCACTCACAGCTGAACTTTCAGCTCTGACCTGAACACAGGCAGCCTGCAGCTGTCGGGCACGTTCAAGCCCATCAGCGCCATCAACCCCGCCAGGTGCGGCGTTCGTGGCTCGGCATCAACGCGTTGCCACGGAGCAGGACTGCCCGTCCTCGTCGATAGCTCTCCCTGGCTGCGAAGTGGTCATCACCCAAACTGCAGCACCACCAACTCGGAAGCCCTGAGGTTGCTTGCGTCACATACCGCAGGGGGCTGCAGACGCACAACTTCCGGCCGGACTTCATGCGCTTCAACCACCGGGGGCAGGTGCTGCCGCGCGTGCTGCCAGAGGGCCACCCTGCAGCGGCGCTGCCGGCGTCATGAGGTCTCTACGCCTGTTAGCGGTTTCACATTATAGGGCTGCACTTGGCTTGTGATGTCGGGTTTTGGCCAGTAGTCCTTTGAGCAGGGTCTTTCAGAACATATATTCAGATCAGTTGAGGTAGGCAGACGCAGGGAGGCCAGAGCGCGCAGCCCATTTACAGCGTCAAGTTGACCATGATCATATCGCAGCAGTGCTCAGCACATATTTTCCGACCTCCTAGCTGCCAACACACAGTCTTATGCCTCGCACACCGGCGTGAGCAGTGTGTCCTCACAAGCACCTAATCGAGCAACGCCACCACCTGGTCAGACGGAATGGCGGTGTTACAGTCTTCCGCCCTTTGCCAGCAGCCATGTGGAAGGACATGGTGCAATGCTGTCAGCCACGGCACGCGTAGCGTCCACAGCGGCGCACACCCTTCCTCGTCACCCTCTGCAGGCAGCAGACCAGACATTGGTCACGCATCACATGGCGAACTGAGCATTGTATCTAAGTTATAGCCAGAAGTGCATGGCTTTACCCGCCTCTGTACCACCTCTGTTGTCACCAGCATGTCGTGACCCGGCCCTCCCCCAATCACATCAAGCCCATAATCGGCCTGAGATGAAGGGCACCTTGGCAGGCAGCTTGCTGCGTCGTGTTGGCTTCTTCCTCGCGGTTGGTGCCCTTGGCTTGGGCGCTGGCTTGGCTTTGACCGATCTTCGGGGCTGCACCGGTTTCTTGGGCTTGGTGGTGCGCCTCGGATGGCGGCTTGCGGCAGCCCTCGCGGCGCTGGTGGGACATCTGCGTGCGCCGCCCTTGCACCTGCAACCAGTGCCGCTGACTTCACTTCCACATCTTCCAGCACAGCCTTGCTGTACTGTGTGCAGTCTGCGGTGGCATTTGCTAAAGGCTTGATACTGATCTTGTCAGGGCCGACCTGCAGAGGCCGCAGCTGATCTGGCAGGAGTTCTGCACCCGCCATTGCACTGTGCAGCATGAAGCTCCATTGTTGGCTGCAACCTGCAATGCAGATGGTGCTAACGCTCCACATCTTGATAAATAATGACATGACCAGTGGTGCCCTCATTCTGTCGTTGCTTTATATGTCTCAATGATATGCATACCCAGGCAGAAGGAACATTTTCAGGCAGTGCTGTTGTCGGTGTCACTGCCACGCTTGCTGGCCACACACACATCAGCTTGCTCACCAGCAGAGGGCAAGACGCCATGCCAGGCCTTGGCGACACATCCGTACAACTGCTGCATGTGTAACTATACCTGTACCCCCTAGGCACTGCCTCGATGGACCCGCCTGCAGCCTGCATATGCATTAACGCTGTGCCTCTCAGCAAATCATACAGACGCTTGACTTGCCGAAAGGCTGCAACGCCCATGCTTGCAGTGTGGAGTGTGTCAACAGTGTATGTGAGTCATGTTCGCCTGATGCCAGTACTACCATAAGCACCGATATATTGATTGCCAGGATCATTGGTGCCGCAATCCAGTGTTGCCCAATGTCTGCACCTGCAGCTGAAGGCGGTACTGCAGCTCCTTGATCGTCGCGGTGCCGCCGGGACCGCTGTAATGGAAGTCGTACAGTGCATACGCTGGCGGCAGCGCAGCGAATGCTTCCCACACCTGTTGGCTCATGCACGCAATTGATATGGGCGCAGCACTGGTGCAGTTTGCCATGTTCACGCTGTGTGGAAACATCGCGGATGTCCAGATAGCAACTGCCCAGGTTGTGGGTGCAGATGGCTGACAAACGGATGTCATGGGAGTTTGTATCATATGTCATGATCATCGCTGCCTCACCAGGGTGCCAGCAACATGGTGGGCCGCAGCTGCACCCGCCAAGCTGCATAGCGCATAAAGCCAGATCATGCTAGGTGTGCATTTTACTGAAGCAGCGCAATGCAGGGCTGCAGATGGCTGCACCCTAGGGCATGCTGGGCAGGGCTCTGCTATTCATCATGCATGCAGGCACGCGAGTGCCTGCAGTCATTACTCCTCTGACATTACACGCATGACGAGGTGCAGCAATGAATCTCCGCAGGCACCTGCGGATCAGGGTGTCCCGCGGTGTGATGTAGACCCGTTGGCTGCCATACTCTTCCATCAGCAGCGGCTTCCCCGCTGAGTGCGCCAAAGCAGCACGATCACCTGCGTGATCAGGACTGATGCAAGGGCTGTGCCTCTGAGGGCAGACGGTGCACCCGTCGGAGTGTCTGTAAGAAAGCAACCCTTCGACACTGCAGGAGGCATTGTGCAGGGTCAAGAGCGGATCATTGCGCTGCATACCTATCCATCCTTCGTTGACCCAGTCGAAAATGCCGACGGGGATGTAGGCATTATCGGCTGTGCGACAGGCAAACACATCTAACTGTGGTTGTGCTGGCATCACCACATAAATGTATAACTAAGCATCCTGCGCATCACGACTGCTGCAGGGGGCAATGAGACTCACGGTACACATGGATGGTGGCAAAGTCGATGGTTGGGATGTACAGGTTGCGATTGAAGTCCTCTCCTGCGGGACAGTTGCATTGTTATCTCCGCTCAGATACTAGCAAGCATGTGCAGTCACTGAGCTACCGTGCATATGAAACAGCATGCAGAGTTGTGCGCCTGGCCTGTGCGCATACCTTTGTAGCCAGTGTTCATCCAGTTCTGCCATGGCATGGTGATGTTTGCGTACGGATCATAGACACCTGCAGGCCACAGCTGAGCTCACAGCACGGCAAGTGTGTGACGCCACACTGTGTGGCCTTTGCATGCTGGACATGCCTGGAGTGCCTTGACACCCCCCTACTTGCCCAGGGACGCAAGCTGTCTGTGGCGAACCTCACCTCTAGCACGGTACCCCTCGTTGCCGCCTGACACCATCTGCTTCACACGGAGTGTGTTCTTTAGATAGCCAGACATCTCAACCTGCAATCAGACCACAGCAAGCTTGCTGCAGAATGCTGCTACGACCGCACAACAAACAATCGCCTCTGGACCTTTGGCATGCACATGCCGCAAACTCAGTGGCTGGATGGCATCTAGCAATTCTGAATTTGATGTGCGCTAACTGGCTGCACCTGCCAGTTGTACAGCAATTCGCCAGCTACAAGACCACGATCCATCTCGTAGTTGTCGGACGTGCTGCATATGAGCACATTGATTCAGCCACTATGACGATCTGCATATCATTACTACAGTATGCACATGCACATGCACAACCAGCCAGGCCGTTTCCATTCAGAACTGTTCTGGTCATGGCAATGGCAGAACATGAAGTCGGATGACAAGCAGGATACCCACTGGCATTCGTTGCACAGCTCCCATGAGAAGATCGTGGGGTCGTCAGCATACTTCCGGCCATTTACGGTGTTGACTCTCTGCGTTATTTTGGTCAGCTGCAGGGTAGGCGCCCACACCATGTTCTTGCTTTGGCAGGGTGGCTTCTTGATGCAAGTTCAAAGGCCAGTGCTGATAGTGCTGATACATAGAACATGGTCATTGCACTGGGATACTCCCAGGCGGTAGCATGCATGCATGCACTGCAGTGACATGGCACCCACTGTAAACACACCCAGTTCTTATAGGCGGTGCGTGGTCTGGGGTCGGTGTAGAAGGCTTCAAGTGGCGCATTGTGCCCGATCGTGTTTTGTATGTACCTGTTGCACAGCATCAGGTCTCAATGTTGGACCATGGCTGTGTCCTGTGTTTGGTGCCCAGCGCTTGCTCTCGACACTGAAGTCATGAGCACCAACACTTAGAGGTGCATACCATTCTATGCCCCCCATGTTGTGCCAGAAGTTCACCATGGTCAGGATGATGCGGATGCCAGCCTGCGCTTGAGATGCAGAGGTATCTTTCACAAGCACAACTGACCAGCCGAGCCTGCGCAATGCAATGCCGCCTGTCACGACACGTCAGAGTGGGTTGCCACTTGCCCTGTTAACAGGGCGCCACTATGACACGTACCTTTGACAGCTCGTCCAGCACAAGATCAAAGCGCCGAAGAGCCGCCTCGTCGTACTGCCCAAGCCGGTGTTGAATGGGGTACTTGGTCTGTTGTCGCGTGCCGTAGCCATTGATGTGGCCCCAGCACCTCAGCAGCTGTCAGCACACAGAGCCAGCTGCCTTGTCGGCCTGAAGTGCTGAGCTTTGACAGGCCAGCATTCCTCTAGCATACCAAGGTGTACTGATGTGTACTCACCCGCACTCCGTTCCCCCAGTGGATGTAGATCTGTTGCCGCAGCTCCGTGGCTGTGTACATCTCAATCATCATGATGTTGTACCTGCAGCAGCAACACTGTGGGCACGTCAGCAGCCATGCCACAATACAGGGCGCCAGAATGTGCACAATGTGGTGTACACAAGGAGGTGCGGTGCTGCCCATCATGTGCATACCATGATGTTCCCGCGGGGTAAATGACGATGCCCCCCAGCACGAAGTTGCCTCCACGCGCTTGTACGATGTTGGCTGTGCCGCTGCTGATAGGCGTATAGGGTGAGTGTGCAGCCTCGATGCCCGGATGCAAGTTGCTGCCTACCTTGGGCCCTGCACACAGAGTGAATGGCAGTCGAGCAGCCTACTGTACACAGAAGTCTGTCATCAAATGCAGCCACAGCGCATGCAGTCAACACCTCAACCTGCTACATATGGCCGCCCTGCAGTTTGCATGACATTTGGATGCTGGTGGTGATAACTGCTCTCATGACGGCAACACAGCGGTCTTACCAATGATAGTGTTATTGCCGGCGCCGGGGAAGTTGATGGCGCAGCGTTGCGCACCGTCTTCAGGCGGAGCTTTCAGCGGCACCTAGCACAGGGTAACTTGCGCTGAAATGAGGATGTATGGGTGCGTTTCAGCACCACGCGCCCACTTTAGACTGTCAATCGACTCATCGTATGCTGAACGTGCTCGGGCCACAGCAAGCTTGCGCTACATGGTACAGCAGTGACCTGAGCAGCTGCTGCTGGGTTTTGCAACAGGGTTTGGAAGTCGATCGGGACGCCTTCAGCCAGAGCTTGTCTGACTCCGGACAGCGGTGCGATTCTGGCTGTGGCATCGCTGCCATCACCCTCAGCCCGTGCGCTGACAGCATTTGCGCTGACAACATCTGCGGCGCCGCCACGGCTGCCGTTGGTCGGCTGCGACACCTTGGCTACACGCCTGACGTATGCTGCAGTGATGTTAGGCTGTCCTTGCGCAGCATCCAGTTGATGCTGCGCCTGCTGGGCTGTTTTAAGTTGCTGCAGAATGTCAGCAGTTGCCTGCGCCACTGCGGGCTGCAGTATTGTGGCTATCAAAGCAACCACCAACACCACTGTCACTGGGCTCATCATCGTTCCGGCCGTGTCTGCAAGCACATCCTGACGTTTATCTCTCCATACGGTGGCGTGCATGCAAGGTGGCTTGCATGCATGCGTCCAATCAGCAGACAAACGATCGACTGCCGGCGGGAGCACGGCATGGCATACCTTCAGCGTCGCTTGACAAAAGTTGTGATGACCAGGTCTGATGTCGGCACTGGCGTCACAATACGCGGCAGGCCCCTGCTTGCAGCCTCAGTTGGGTTGGACGTGACTCATCAAACCGAGAATTTGTTGGGAGCCGTCCTCGGGTCGTGCACATGTCAGACGACGTTTCTAACAGCACATTTCATGTCACAATCATGTAGCTATCAATCTGCACACAGGCGAGCCGACTGTGACAGTCCTGGCACAGCACGTCGTTGCTTCCCAGGAGGGTTTTGCTTCGGCCGCGACATTGCACCACCATGAACATTGTTCCTGCGAGCCTCCGGCGGCAATGGCACATCATGCATGGTAATCTATACGAAATCGTGACCCATGTCGTAGTGCATTCTCCCCACAATGCGTTGCTCAGATGCACTCCAGACGCACCCCATGTATGGTGCTGTTCCCGAGCAGTCGACACAACTATTGTAAAGCTTCTCATGATCGAATCTGCGCAACATGCGCGCTCAGAGCGAGTGGACACATCGACGCTCGAGCGTTGAACAGCAGCGCAGAGATGCCATGGTGCGCAACAATAATCTGGTGTGAGAGCCAGCGAAAGCTGTCAGCCTGTTTCCTCGATGACTGTGCCGCCAGTAGCGACATGCTCAGACACCCTCCTGGCGGCCGCCGAACCACCTGTAGGTTCGCTCACATTTCTGCTTACGTTTGGGAACCCACGCTGGCTGGCGTCCGCTGTGCTACGCCTTTCAGCAGCCGGTGCCTCTGCCGTTTCGTTCGCTAGCTCCGCTGCTGAGGCCAGGATGGCCTCCAAAGGCCTCAGCAGAGCCTCTGCAATAGATGCGGCAGGTGCTGGAGTCTGCTGCTGCTGTGCCTCAGTGGCCTTGCCGCTGACTGGCGCCTTGCTGCCTTTGGTTGCCGATGCAGAGGAGGTTTTGCCGGTGGTAGGAGCAGAGGATGCAGCCCGCATGCTCCTCCTGCCATGCCCAAATCGGCCAGTGGCGCCTGCAGTCCATGCATCAAGTCATAGTCGCCCGGATCACGTGACGTGAGTAGCTCCGGTTGCAGCAGCCTCCAGGTTCACCTTCTGTTGATGATGTCTGACTGCGGGGTGGCTACAAGAGTACAGGTGGCAGTGACGTTTTCACCCAGCTCACCAGCAGTGGCTGGCATTGATTGTGCTGTAGCTTTGAGCGCGGCTGCCGCATCGGCCGTTGCTTTCCGCAGCGCTATGGCGCGCACGGCCCGCGCCTCAATCTCCGCGTCTGACAACGGCGCGGTGTCGTGCTGCAAGGCACACAGCGTCATGCAGTCAGGCTGACCATACAGTGATACGCATCCTACTGTGTCACCAGAAGCCCCCAGGTGGCACAACCAACTGCATTGCCAGAATCGCTGCACACATGGACATGCAACATGGCATTTTGGGTGCCCATCTCTGTCTGCATCGGGCAGGCTCGCTTAACCATCCCCTGTCGTTCGGCTTCCTGAACGGGTGCGGCTTCCTCCATGGGATAGCACACACGTCAGGCTGTCACGCCTCATAAGGGAGCTTACCGCTTCGAAGTCGTTGGTGGGGTCGCCCTCGCTCGGCATTGTGCTAGGGAGGTCGAGGGGCGGCAGGTCCAGCATGCGCCGCAGGTCGTTCAGGCAGGTGTAGGCGCTGGCTTCCCTGTGGGGCTTCTCGGCGTCACTCTTCTTGCTGGCGCCCGGCTGCTGCCCTGATGCGGTGGCAGCTCCGCTGGCGTCGGCCTGCAGGATCATCACCACAATGCCTCACAGCTGTTGTCCGTCAACCGCCTGACGCTGGACCAGTTCTGACACAGGCGGGCAGGGCGGCCTCACCAGGCATGTCAGCCTTTGTGTGGTCTGCTAGACGCACATCGCAGCCGCTTGTGACAGCATCAGCTGCTACACGCACCTGGGCGCCCGCTCGCCTTGCCGCCTGCGCGAGCAGTCCCTGCCGGCCGCCACGCCGAGGGACGCCGCCGCCCGCGTCGCTGCCGACCGTGCTGCCGGTCGCCGAGGCGCGCACGCCCGTGGCGGACGCCCGTGCAGAGCTGGTGCCTGCGTGCGTGGACATGCTGCTTGAGCAATTGGTGGCAAGTGGTGCAGTCAAGCATGCATGGGTCACGTTCAGCAAGGTGCCTCCACAGCGGCGCTGCTTGGCGTTATAAGACTGTGCGAGTGCAAGGAATCTATGAATGCACCGTCGACGCCGGAGGAAATGGTGCCGGTGCCACGACGGGAAGCCGATGCCGCCCGCTGCGACTCTGCTGCCGCCTTCAACACGCCACGGATCTGCAGACATCAATGCCTGCTGGTGGTCAGCGTTGACACACAGAATGAGCACGTGTGGGCGCTGCAAAGCATGCAGCGAGCACATCGTCCGACAACTCCACACGCTGTGCCACATTTGCCGAATTTGGAAGAGCACCTGCAGCAGCTCACGCAGCCGCTGCTGCAGCACCGCCAGGTGCCACCTCAAGCGCTGCTCATCCGCCTCGCCATCCGCCTCAGGCCCACCGACATCCAGCCCCTGTTGCATGGTTCCCAAGGATAGAGCAGCAAACGCCACACTGTGCAGTGGGCAACATCAGAGCCTGCCCCGCAGCTTGGGTGCTGTGCACACTGCTCGACGTGCATGCTGCCTGGTGCATGCAGGATCGGGATTGCTGCCACAGTTGCATGTTGAAAAGCACACGGTGCTCCAAGCTTTCACTCCAGGCTGGTGGCTGACACCCTCCTCAGAATCTTTCATTTGACACAGTGATCCATGCTGATGGCCCACCTTTGGCATCTTGCACTCCGCTGCTTCGTACGTGGCCTTTGCGGCATTCCACATGTCAGACAGGCCGCCCCTGGCGGTGGCCACACGGCTGCGTGCGGCCTCAGCTGTTGCTGTCGTCTGCTGCACCTTCACTGCGATCCTCTGCAGATGCACCGTCTGGGACACAATCACGCCTCGCACCGACGAGTGGCCAATATAAGGGAGCACGTGAGGAACACAGCAGCACTTGACCCTTGCTGCACCCAAAATCGTACTGCATCTGCTCCTACAGTGTATCAGCCGCACAACACGGGCAAAAGCTGGCAACCTCCGCCTTTCGTGTGGTGCACACACTCACATCGTTCATCGCCTCTGTTGCTGCATCCCGCTGCGCGATGGCGGCCTTTGCCCTGTCTACCTCTGCACGCGCCTCCTCTGCAAAGCAAGCACAAGGCAAGGTGGCCCATCACTGCTTCTGTTGGCCAGCTGACAATGCCCTCGGCATTGGGAGCCGGTCTCTTACAGCCTCCAAGTCAGGCGACAGTGGCTGTGCACAGGCCATCAGGATACGCATGACCAGAGAAAGTGGCAGCGCTCACGGATCTCCTTGGTCAGCTCGTGGATGCCCATGTTGGCCTGCTGCACGGCGCAGTAATGGTGGAACACTTCGTTGTCGCGCTCCGCCAGCTTGGTCGCGAGCTTGGCAACATCGCCCTCACCTGCAGGCGCGCAGCAGTGCAATCTGTGCAAGCGTCTTTCTTGCACTTCCAACACCTTGCAGGCCAACACCTTAAAGGCCAATCCAGGGTCATGCCAGTGAGGTGCACTTGAATGACACGACACCATTGTCTGCTGAGCACGCAATGCACTTGACCATCATCGACAGCAGTCAGCTGCTCTTGCACCAACCCTTATGGCAGGGTTTGCATAGGAGGTGGTTGTGGCGGGAATCCCCCAGTGTGCATGACGAGACACTCTGGGGCATGACCTGTGGCGGCGCACACGGCGTCCAGGGACTGGCGCAGCTTGGCCATGCGCTCTGTAACCTCTTCCATCTCGGACTTGGGCGCCCTCTCCTCCACCTCCGCCTTCTGCAGCGGGGCACCGCAACACCGTGGATGCCTGCCAGCTGGTAGACTGTTCGCCTCTGGAGATGCAGCTGGCCCACGAGCCATGCCGGCACATCTCTGTGACAGCGCCGCAGCCACAGCCGGTGCAGCAGCCCAACGGTAGCACTGCATGACGGTGCCTCACGGCAGGGGCGTGCCTTTCTGGCGAGCGACGGCTGCGGCGGGGTGCCGGGCGCCGCAGCCGTGGTGGAGACGGTGGCGACGGCGTCTGGCGCGCCGCTGAGCAGCAGCGCGGTGCGCTTGTCCCGCTCCTCAACCTCCTTCGCCCTCGCTGCTTCCTGCAGCCAGCATGCGTGCGCTGAACCAATGCAATGGGCCCTGCTACTGCGTACCTCAGTACACTGTTCGTGCACCATGGCACTGAGGACTCCCTGCATCCGCTGACACATTGTGTAGGTAGCCTGGACGCATAATGACTGCCACTTTGCACCTCTGCGCCCTGCTGCCTTGACGCTGCCGCGGCGTGCTGTGTACGGGCTTGCATGTCAAGGACTTGCAGTCAAGTATATCGTGCAAAGCCCCCCCGCGGCGCCACACCTGCTGCTTGCGGTCGGCCTCGATGAGCTTGGACAGCTGCCGCCACTCCGCCTCGAAGCTGGCCGTCTCCCGGTCAGCACTGCGCTTCACTGCCGCCGCATCCTCCAGGGCCTGCAAAGCAGCGAGTGAGCTGCACATGGGTGTTGGCTTCTCGCTTGGCAGCACATGCTGCTGGCCTCCTCGTGGTGGCAGCGGCTATCTGGGCTGCAAGCCCCCGGCATGAGCCGGCAAGCGCGTGCTGCACACGACAGTGTGAACATTTGCTCAGATGATGCCTGCTTGTGCTGTGGGTGCGCAAGTGCCCGAAGCAGCTCGCCTTCTGCCGCTGGTCATGCGCCACGGAGCTGGCCTTGATGAGGGACACCATCTCGCCTTTCTGCGCCGCCCAGTGGTGCTCCGCCTTCCGCAGCACATCGTCAAACAGCAGGCGCTCACGGCGAAGGCCGTCGACCTTCTCCCTGCGCAGCAGAAAATTGTAACTTCAGAGCCAGTTCAGTGCAATCGGGTACGAGGAGCCGCCATGCGGGCGCATTCAAAAGGAGGTGTCCAGAATGCATGTGACCACAGCAGTAACGGAACCTCAGCGCCTGTGCGTTCTTTTGAGGTAAGTCAGAAAAGGTCGGCTTACCGGATGCCGCGGATGGCGGCCTGCTGGTCGTTCAGGGAGTGGTACCCCTGCTCCAGCCTGTTCTCCAGCAGCCACACCTTCGTCTGCCCCTACAATTGCAAACGCAGCATGTCAGCTGTGCGCAGCAAATTCTCTCATGCTGCGGGCAGTTTAGCGCTTCAGCCCAAGTACACTGTGCCACTGCTGACACGCCCGCTTGATGGGCTGTGTGGAATGAAACGATAGTGACATGCAGTGCCGTCAGTAGCCGCCATGATGAGCAGCGAGGTGGTCGCCCGCTCACCGCCTGCTCCTGCCTGACGGCGGCGTCGGTGCCGCCCATGCGCCGCCGCTGCTCCGCCACCTGCGCCTTGACGCGCCGCCGCTGCGCCGCCACCACCCCCGCGCGCTGCTGTTCTGCCTGTATCTGCAGGCGCCAGCAGCAAGGAGTGTCTATGTCAACACTGTGTTTGCTGTGCCCTGGGTACCGGTCAGTGGTGGTGGCTGTGCCACCTACATTTGCAGTATTGGCCTTCTATATATGCCTCGGGGAGCCAGGTGCCAGCTGCTCATCAGAGACGCGCGTGTCACCTTACTGCAGTGGCAGCAGACGTGACGGTACACTCACTGCTTGCCTTGCTTACAGCCGGCTTGCCTTGGTGGTGTACAGGTCGGACTGCTGCTGCAGGGCGTGGATCAGGGCGGCGGCGGATGTCTGCGAGGGCGCCACGCTGAACCTGTTCTCGAGCAGCAGCTCCTCCTTGAGCGCCGCATTGTCCGCCCGCAGCTTCTCGATGGCCGCCCTGCACCGGCGCAGGGGTAGCCTCCACACAGTCATAATGTGGCGAAAAGATGGGTGGACGCTCATGACAGAGTGCATGGATTGGGCTGCGGGTCAAAAAACGAGCGGCGCACCAGGGTGAGGACTCACAAAGGATTCACAAGTAACAGGCGCACCTCTGCTTGAAAAGCACGTGCTGCACCTCCCACATGCTTTTGCCGCCATCGTCTGCACCAGCTGGCCTCTCTGCAGCGAGGCAGCGCGCGGGCGTGTCACGGGACAAGGCAGCAACATGACGCCGCATGGAATGAGAACTAGCTTCAGCAGGTTGCACTCACACAAGTTTACAAGTAAGTTTTGTGCATATCGAGGAGGCGATCGGGATGCGCACTGCTGAGCGGCGCCATGATGGGCGCCTGATGCTGTCAGCTTGTCAGCAGATGCTAGCGCAGTCTGCACATGTACACAAGCCGATGTACGCTCCTGGTGCCGAGCGCGAGCCGAGCCCTATGAAGGCGGAATGGGCTGGAGCCGCTGGCCACATCTACTGCAAAGTGGTCACCGCAAGTGTGGAGAGATTCCGCTCAACACCTGCATTCTCGGTTCCCGCAGAGGCCTGCACACATATGCGCCGCAAATTAGTCCTCGACTGAGCCTTTCGGATCCGATCACGGCAGCGCGCGCCTGACGCCCGAAATTAGCACTCCCGCCATCAGCTCCCGCCTTTGTACAGGGTTTATCAATCGCGAAAGCAGATTGCACGTGAAAGGGAGTTTAGGAAACGCACCTGGGGGAGGGTAGGCCTGCAGCCAGCTGTGCTTTGCTGGCTGACAGCGCAACCACACTGGGGGGCCGTTCCAGCATCAGCGCCGATGCTCGGGGCCGCCGGTGTCGCTGCATTGTGCGCGCGTGGCCCCAGAGCGGTCAGAGGGCAAGCACTGACGGCTGCAGCTGGATCTCTGTTCGGTGCTGACCGGGTGCAGGCGAAGCCGCTGCACGACACGGCACTACAGGTAGCCCGGCGCCAGGCACGCAGGCAAGCTCCGCATATGCTCTCCAGTCGCTTCACGCTTATTACAACGTGAGCGCCGAGCGCCGTACCGTGCGTGGCCCTGGGCCTGTGCTTTTTGTGCGGTGACGCCTCTGGCAATGAATTCCTTGGGTGCGGCGGCCTTGCACCGAAGGCAACACAGAGACGGCCTGCGGTACCGCCTGAGCTCCAAAGCACCAAGCTCACCACGTGGTGCTTCTGCCTAGATTGGGTGAACACCGGGTTGTGAGCGCCAACTCACCCGCAGCTTGGGCGGATGCGGGGAGCTTGCAGGAACCGCAGCTGTGTAGGCTCTGCTCAGTAGCGCTGCACAAGACTGTTTGCTCTCTATCCGCAGCGCAACAGCGGCAAGCTAGGCCGCGGGTTGCGGCAGTTTGACGAGGCGTGGCCTAGCACGCACTCAGGCGCAGGTGCTTTCAGACGATCCAGCTTTGAGCGGGCTCCGATCCCGCTGATCGTGCAGCGTGAAAAGTACACACATCATGCCAGGGGTTGCTGAAGCAAGTCCTGCGGCCAGTCTGGCAGTGGCCTCCCAGGTGCAGCTTCGTGGGTAGCCCGCGATCCGTTTATGTGCGAGCTCGTGCAGCACCTGTCCGGTGGTTGAGTGCTCGCTGGATGGCACGAGGCTGCGGGCCGAGCGATGCTCCAAACTTTGTCTTCGATCATTCTGATGCGCCTGCTGACCTCTGTGGTTTGGCGCAGAGCAGGGCGCTTGCCAACAGAGCCATCAGGGGTCGGCCTGCCAACAGCCCGCAGCTTGAGCTAGCGACTACGGCGACGGGCTGGGGGCGCATGCCACACACGCAGCGTAGTTGCAACATGGCGACGCCAGCGGCTCTGTTCGCTGCGACGCTCTTGCTCGCTGCAGTGGCAGCCGCACCTGTGGCAACAGCGGCGACACAGTCGCCGCACCACAGCAGCCTGACCATCAGCTCGGCGCAGCGGCTGCGAAGGCTTGCACAGGCGGCGCCTGCAGCCACATCAGCACCACCCGCCTCCGTCGGCGGACCTCCAGGTGGCAGCGCTGCACGGGGGCCTCCGGGTGCTCCGCCGGGCCCGCCGCCCAACTCCACGCAGCTAGCGGGCATCATCATCGGCAGCTTCAACGCCAGCGCCGACACCACGCCGCAGGTGCCGGACACGCCGCTGGCAGACCAGAACAGGTCCACGACCGGCGCGGCGGCTGTCACGCCCCAGGGCTGGCCACTCATCGGCAACTGGACGGCGATCATGAACAACCGGTGGCGCATCATCGGCCCCGAGGTGGTGGCCAAGCGCGAGCAGGTGGAACTGTACTACAAGGCGGCCATCACCAACGTGCTGAACCCCTACAACATCACCATGCGCTTCTTCAACTACACCACGTACCCCACAGTGACCCCAGGCCTGGAGCCGTATGGCTGCGTGGACTGGCGGATGCAGATGTTCCAGCTGAACCCGACGGACGCTGCCGGCAAGCCGCTGCGCTTTGGCAACCAGGCCGCGGCCAACTTCAACCTCACGGCGCAGACGACCAACCTGGGCCGCGTGACCATGGCCGGCATCACACAGCGGCTGGGCATCAACACGGAGCTCATCCAGCTGTGGGGCCAGTCCATCGACAGCGAGCGCAGCAAGCTGAAGGACGAAAAGTTCTTCAGCGGCGAGAACGAGCAAGTGCAGGCGGAGGTATTCTCGCGCATCCTGCTGGAGGGGCAGGGGCTGCTGCCGTTCACCACCGACAAGCAGAACCTGCTGCTGTCGTCCGCCATCCAAATCGCCAACCAGAACAACCTGCCGCTGCTCAACTTCAACGTGTCCAGCTGGAAGGCTGCCCCTGCAGCCAGCGCAGGCAACAGGAAGCTGCTGCAGACCGCAAACGACCGCGTGCTGGTGGACCTGTTGACCCTGCTGCAGCCCGTCGGCAACTACACGCCATCCGCCTTTTGGAATACGGTCCTGACGCAGAACACCGTGTTCCTGCCGACCACCACCGCCAAGGGCCTGGGGATGACGGGCACCTTCCAGAATGGCACCAGCTACTATTACACACGGAACCACACGCTGCTGGGGACATCAACGGACCCCGACAATGGCAAGGCGACCTTCCGGCCCAACGCCACCACAGCAGGCAATCCTTCAGGAGCCGTCATCGTGGCCGAGCCAGAAAGCAGCGGCAGTGGGCTCAGCGGCGGTGCGATTGCTGGCATTGTCATCGGAGTTGTGGCAGGCGTCACCATCATAGGCCTGCTCCTGCTGTTCGTCCGGCGCCGCCGCTCTGGCGAGCACAGCGCCGTCGCTATCAAGAGCAAGGGCACGGATGACGGCAGCCCCAATGGCAAGGCGTTTGTGGCGGCGCGGAAGAGCGGCGGGCGGCGGGGCAGCCCCTCCAGCGTGCTGTCGCTGGCGGAGTCCCCCAACACCAGCGTCGGCAGCGACAACAGCGCCCCCAGCAGCGGGCCCCAGGGCTCCGACGCCGCCAGCGTGCCCAACTATGCGGAGGTCGACCCAGCGGAAATCCAGGTTTGTACCAAGGCAGGTGGGGAGCCGTGGCTGCTGGGCACAGGCGCCTACGGCCAGGTGTACAAGGCGGTGAGGCGGGGCGTGCAGCAGGTCGCGGTGAAGCGCCTGACGGCGGTGACGGACCCGCTGCTGCTGAATGCCATCCGCAAGGAGATCAGCATCCTGCAGCGCGTGTCCTTCGACCGCAACGTGGTGCAGTTCTATGGCGCGTGCCTGAGGGACCCGCAGAGCGCGATGCTCATCATGGAGCTGTGCGAGGGGGGCGACCTGCGGCACGCGCTGTCCGCCGACCAGGGCTACGCCTGGTATGGCGCCGGGCAGCACATCGCCCTGGATGTGGCGCGGGGCCTGCACTTCCTCCACTCCTCCAACGTCATCCACAGGGACCTCAAGTCCAGCAACATCCTGCTGACCAAGGAGGGCGTCGCCAAGATCGGCGACGTGGGCCTCGCCAAGACCATGGTCAGCGACTACTTCAGCTGGGAGACCGCCGTGGGCACCTTCGCATATGCTGCGCCAGAGCTGCTGATGGGCGACAAGTGCTCCCTCAAAGTTGATGTGTACAGCTACGGTGTCGTCCTCTGGGAGATCTGCACACGGGGGCACCCGGTGCGGGGACAGCTGCGGGATGTGCGGGTGCCGGCAGAGTGCCCGCCCGCAGTGGAGCAGCTCATAGCGGCCTGCGTCAACTCTGACGTCGCGGCCCGGCCGTCCAGCGAGGAGGTGGTGGCCCGGCTGGTGCAGATCGTCGAGGGTGCTGACGGCAGCGCAGGCGGCGGGGATGACGTGAGGCACAGTGTTCAGTCGGCATGAGCACATGGGCACGGTGCAAGGCAACTGCGTCCATTTGGTTGAGATTGCAGAACTGGCTAGAATTAGTGCTTGCACCCGTGAGTGCAAGCGAACCGCATTTGAAACTTGTTGCACTTGTGAGCAACCTTTCCGCAGCCTTGCTTCACGGGGCTGCGATGCAGCTGTTGGCAGCAGCTCGGTCGCAGCAAGCCGATGCAGGCCTGGCGCCTTCAGCTTACTTGCCGGGATTTGGCTGGGCTAGAACAACTACTGAAGTGTTGCATGTATTGTAGGAAGTTCCCTCCTGCATGTACGTATCCTTCCTGCATGTACTGTAGAAAGTTTGCCTCCACTTGTTTGTGACCTTCGACTAGGACAGTTCTGCATGCCGGCTGCTATCCCGCCGCAAAGGCTGGAGTCGAAGTGATTGTGTCATTTTCAATCGGGTTTGTGCTGCAGCAAACCATTGCATGTGATAGCGTTTTGAAGTGTGATCGAGCGACTTATTTTGCCACATGCTGAAAGCCTCCAAGACAGTGCTGCAGCTGGGTATACCACAGCTTACCCTATATTGACAGATGTCACAAACAAAATCAAAACAGAGGCGAGGTTCCAAGCTCCGTCCAAAGAATGCATCCGAGCGGTTGTGCTACTGACAGCGTCAAACCAAGCGCTGCCAGTCCATACTCAAAGCCAGAATGCAAAAACAATTTGGCCACGCACAGCAACAGTGTGCTAGCTAGTATTGCTGCGTCTGGCGGGGACCCAGCCCACGGCCGTGACGCATGAGAACTCCCACCAAAGCTAACTGGGAACAGGACGTAGCAATCGGGGGGCTTGTGTGCCATCCAAGGATGCATGAGGCCCGTCTGCGCAGCGAGTGCCACTCTGAGAGATGCTGCCGCAGCTGCTACGTCCATGTCATGCTGCTGTGCAGGCCGGTGGCTGCAGCATCGTAATTAGGGCGGCATCCGACGGAAACCTCCAGTGGCATCCCACAATATCCCCAGCACCTCGGCTCCTCATCCAGGGCCCGCCATGCCTTTGCCCCAAAAGTCACGCTTTTTTCAGTGGCTGGGAGCCAACCTCAGTGGCTCTGCTTGAAGCCTGACTATGCAGCTGCTCCAGGGCCGTCAGCAGCTGCGCCGAGCTGGGCCGGGACCCGGCTTCTGCGGCTGCGTCCTGCAGGCCCTCCAAGGCGACCACCAGCTGCGCCGCCGTCGGCCGCGCCGCCACATCATTCGACAGGCAGGCCTCGATGAGCTCGCAGGTCTGCTCGCAGCACTCGGCGTCCGCGCCCTCCCACTTCATCCCCCTGCAACAGCGCACCAGTGAGCTGACGGGAAAAGAAGGGCTGGCAGGAGCAGGGCTCGAACACGGGTGAGCAAATGACAGCTTGGGGTCAGCCAGGGTGCTCCCATGGTCATCGTTGCAAGCTTTCAGCTGTGTAGGCTTCCTCTGGCTGGCGGCAGGCGAGCTGCCCACCTCATGTGGGCGCGCACGGGCCTCTCGCCAGTCACCAGTTCCCACATCACCACCCCAAACGCGTAGCAGTCGCCGGCCTAGCCATACACAAATTGTGCAGTCGAAGCACAGTGGGAACGGTGCACGGCACGAAGTCAGGGAGTTGCAGAGGTGCACACAAGCCTGTCAGAGATGGGATGGACCATACGTAAGACAGAGCGGAAGAGATATGTCTCGCAAAATGCTTGTGATATGTTGCGCCACACCTGTGCTGCAGCCGCTGCGTCGCCCTGCGCCGGGGTGCCGAGCAGCACCTCAGGGGGCAGATATACCTGCAGATGGCAGTGACGTGCTGTGAGCCATGCGCCGGACTGGCTCGTGCAGGCATTCTACCAAACACTCAGTGTACATAACGCGTGCTTGGCCTCGAAGCAGGCGCTTCACAGGGGCAAGTGTGGTGCGTCCGCACAGCGGTGCTTCCAACAGCTGAAGCCTTTGCCGACACTGGGACACTCACGAAGGTGCCCGCGGCGGCGACGCCCCCATCCACGGTGCGCAGCTGGCAGGCGAGGCCCACGTCCGCCACCTTGGCGCGCCCCGAGGCGTCCAGCAGGATGTTGCTGGACTTGATGTCCCTGGGCGGACAACAGCCAGCCGGGTCAGCAACTCGGCATGGGCTGTGCAACCTCACGTGGCCACCAGTTTGATGCTCCAGATTTGCCTGTCGAGACCTCGAACAAGCCATGGGCCGTGCGGTGCTCGCATCGCGCACCCACACCCTGTTGAGGTGGTGGACACAGTGCTGTGCCGGAAGCAACATTGGCCCCTCGGCGCGGGCCGCACCTGTGCACGATGTGGCAGGAGTGCAGGAAGTTGAGGCCGCGTGCGGCGTCCAGGGCAATACGGCGGCCGGCGGCGCGCCACAGCAGCGGCCCCCGCCGCCGCGGGTTGCTCAGCAGCCGCCGCAGGTTGCCGCCCGCACAGTACCTGCCGGCACCTCAAAGCAACACTAGGTTGCTGTGCTCGGAATGCATGCGCCATCAGCCAGGCGACAGCAAGCCAGCGTTGCTCACTGCAATCAGCGCCCAGGGCAGCTATGGTCCCAACACCCGGTGGGTGCACATGTGCACGGTGAACACACCCTCACGGCAGCCAACTCATCTGTATCAGTGCACGCATTGCGCATGCCACAACTGCTAGCAAGCTGTGTGAGCAAGCCTGAAACCACATTCGCAGCCGACGTGCTCACTCCATGACGAGCACGGCGTCGGCGGCCTGCTGCAGCGAGGCGCCGTAGAACTGCACCACGTTGGCGTCGTACGACACGAGCTGCAGCAGCGCCGTCTCGCGCCTGAGCCGCTGCAGGGTGGCCGCCTGCTGCGCGGTCGCGCACAGCACCTTGAGCGCGACCTTCTGCCCGCCGGCCCGGCTGCCCAGGTACACCTGCGACACGACAGGCGCACCCCCTGATTCGACTGGTTGTTCGGCATTCGTGACTGATGCAGAGGCCGCACCCCTCGAAGCGAGCAGATGCCACAGCAAAAGCTCAGCACCACAGCCTGCAGTGTTCAGACGGTACGCTGATGCTGTGAAAAGGCACCTTGGCAAAGGCGCCGCATCCAATCAGCACCCTCCTCCCCTGGGCATCCGTGTCGAACGTGACCCAGCCGCCGCTGCCATCACCGATGGAGACCCGATTTGGCGCGGGCCGTTCGCCGCAGCTGCTGCTGCTATCGCTGCTGCTGCTGCTGCTGCTGGCGAGCTCCACGGCTTTGGCTGCAGCCGCTTGCGCAGCTCGTCGCCGTATCCACCGCGAGTGTGCGATGCCTGCGAAGGCCACCACACACCATGCTGTATATCAGCAACGCAGAGATCTGTACTCTGCTGTCGTATGCTAGTCTGCTGCGGCTGCCTGTCACTCTGCTTCTATGCGTGCCCACAGTGGGCATCATGCGGTGCTGGAAATGCATCAGCAGTGGACTTGGAGTCATGACCATCACAAGAGCATGGCGCACCCCAAGCTGCTGCCAGCGCGGCCACCACAACGATTGGAATGGCGATGCACAGGGCAAGGTGGATCGCATGAAGCCCTGGTGCGGCAGCGCTGCTCCTGCAGATGCGCAGCAGCGCGTGGCGTATGCGCTCAGACCCGACATGCCACGGCATGAACATGTCAAGTGGCTGTGTACCTGCAGCATTATGCGAGAGCATGTGTGGGCCTCTCACCGCTGCTGTGCCGTCGCTGCTTCCCCCTCCCTAGGCGGCAAGTAGGTCGGATCAATCCTGGTGCCATTTGGCGTGGTCTGCAGCGTCCCCAGATCAACATGTCACCAACGGGTCAAAGGCGCCAGGGCACAACTTGTGACGATATCAGGTTGCCCGCTAAAACCACTCGCAGTGAGACCTCCGTGCTGTATAGAGCAATGCCTTCATATCTGAGGGCAGCCCATCTGGTGCACAAATGGCTAGAGCTCACCCAGAATGTCTGTGCGCTGAGAAACTCGGCAGACATGCCCAGCCCTTGCGCTGCAGTCAGTGCTGGAAGCACTGGCGCCACCTACAGCAGACGTCAGCAGGCACTGTGCTGACAGTACGGGAACACTCGAAATGCTCAAAGCGCTAGCGTGCAAGACTCTCAGCACATGCATCAGGGAATTGCTCAAACCTGCAGCCAGAATGCTTCAGGCACAGTCCCGGACAAGTTGCCTTCGAACTGGTACCACACGTCGGCCGTCACTGATGTCCTGCAGCAACACCCAGACGCCCATTTGGTCCGTGGGGCACGTTCACGTCAGGTGTTCCAGCTGTTGGATATACTTCTGGAAGACCACGCCCCTCACCACTGAAGCAACCGATGGGAGCTTAGAGACCGTTCTGATGGCTGTTGAAACGCATGCAGCACTTGTGCATGCGCAATGCAGCAGGCATACCTGGAGGCCGAGGGCTCCCAGCGTGAGATGTTGAACGCAAGCATCTGTGTCGTCCGATTGATCTGTGCGGCGACCTCGTTGACACCCAGCAGCAGCACAGTCTGAACATCGGCTGCGGCCGACAGTTGCTGCCCATTCGGCCGGCTGACCTGCAGTGCAAGATCAGAGCCGGCTTGCAGTTCGAGCTCAGTACCTTCTTCTTTGCTGTTCAGTGCAAGGGCGCGGTGGGGAACCATACTGAGGTCTGTCTGCTGTAGGGCCTGGACTGCTCCAGATGCCGCACCTCCACTGTGGACCGAGCAGAGACAGTGGGCTCTGCAATTTCGATGGCGCCGGGCGCCAGCTGCGCCGCCGTGATCTGGGGCGCCTGGTCCGCAAAACCGTACAGCGCCAGCACGGTGGCATTCACCCCCGCCTGCATGGTGGGCGCTGCCTGCTCAGAAAGTGTTGCTCACCAAGGCTGGTGGATGCTGCAGCCAACTGAGACATCACTTGCTGCATGCACGCGCTGCTCAGGACGGTGGCAAGCGCAGCAGGTGCAGCACGCTGTCTCTTGCCTGCTGGACGGCTGCCTCGATGTCCGGGTACGCCTGCGCCAGGCCGGCAGGCGACAGCTTGAGGCTGTTGAACTCGCGCGCCGAGCGGATGTAGATCGTTGCCTCCTCGTCCACCGACTCAAGTCCCTCCAGTCCTGGTGATTTTTCATACCACTTCAGGTATCGTGCTTTGGACGACTCGGCTGCCTCATGGCATGAGGGTGGCGGTGTGTTCACAGCGAACGCTCGCCAATGCAGCATCTCTCCACAGCTGGGCACATGCTGCGCGCCTGCTGTAGTCGAAGGGTGGCTGGTGTAGTTCGCGAACCGCATGGTGCTCGCCCCCAGGCCCGTGTACGCGTCAGCAGTCTGCACAGGAGACGAAGCATTATGGATTTGTGGTGAAGGCGTGTCGGGGGTTCACGCACCTTGACTCGCTGCATGAAGGGCGCTGACCTGCCCAGAACAGCATGGGCAGTTTCGGTACAGTACGCAACACCAGCGTCACCTGTGTGATCCACGCACGCCAGCCAGCTTCCATGACCAGGCGCTGCCGCACCATGTCGTGGCCCACAATCCTGAAGACGCGCCAGTACATGGGCCTGCATGCACACATGCGTCTGGGGTGCCGCTCGCATATCTCAGCACGACTTCCACATACGTACTGACGAAGCGCAGCTGTACGCATGTCCTGCAGGCCCCCTCACAGGTAGCCATCGGGCGGCGGCCACAGGCGCGGCGACAGCGAGCTCTCGCCCCGCTCAGCAGCCGACGCCGTTGGTGACCCTGCCTCAGCAGCTGCCTGCAGGCGCCTGTCGCTGTCGTTGCGCCTGCTGCGCAGTGTGGCGCGGGCTTCGGCGCACGGCGCAGCAGCCAGCAGCAGCAGCGATAGCACCACCACCACACCCAGCGGTGTGCTCGTCATGCCCTAGGGTCATGCAGCCGCCCTGCACTCTCCGGTGTGCTGCCGGCTTCCCCGAGGCGGTGCAGACCTTCGCAGCTGACGCCTCCTGAGGCGTCCACCTGGACCGTCGCCAGCCGGCCTGCGAGGATGCGCACCAGGCGTCTGATGGCATACATGATCAGACGGGCATGCCATGCAGAGGATCGGCAGAACAAGTCGGCATCGCTGACGATGCACATCGACACAGTGTCTGGGCAGCATCTGCACCCGCCTGTATAGGCCAGTGGTGGCACCGCTGCACCTGCTAGCTGTGCGGGCCTTGGAACCGTGCAACTGCAGCGCCGACCAGTACGCGTGCTCCAAACGGGCCTGAATTAGGTCTCTCAAGTGAGACCAAGTATGACTGCGCGGCCGCTGTCGTGGTTCGTTGGGTTCCGTGGTTTTGCTGGCTCTCGGGATGCGTTCACAGGCTAGCCGACGGTGCACCGCAGCCAGCGGCAGCGGGGCAGCGCTATGTTGCCAAACAGGTAGAGAAGCGGCAGGCAAACTCTCGGACTACGTATGAGATCCTGGTCTCGTAGCGTCACACAGTCTGGATGTATCACAGTATCGTCCACCTGGCAGATTCTAGTGCAGAGCAGGCTGCCAGCATCCGATGTGATCTGCATTTCTGCTTGTGCCTTTTTGAACGGATTGCGGCTGCAGGGCGTCTCATCTCGAGGATACAAATACTGCATCCGAGCAGGCTCCCAGCAAACGCTACCGCCCGGGGCCGTGTGGGTGCCAGGTTGCACATGACGGCTTCTGATGACGACACGGTGCATTGACGGCCAGCTACTACTGCCGGGCTGACAGAGTGTCAGCATTGATGCTGCCCGGACCGACGGAGGCGCGGCGCCTGGCTGCAAACGCGACCAGGTGTGCGCAACCAGTTGTGCCCTGCCTGCAAAGCACCCACCCCCGAATGTATACCGGGTCACGTTGAGCTTGGCCTGAGGCAGCCTGCTGCGCACCTGGCGCAGCCAAGCGCCAGTGAGCTGAGGCCTTTGTGAGTGATGGATCCTTTCCGATCATCTGATACCTCCAACGGACGGACTGATATTTCGGCGACCACCTTGCTGCTGCCTGGCGCCGCCCGTCACGTTGTCCTGCCACATGATGCTAGTACGAATCCACACAGCACAGGCAACGCTTGCAGCACGTACTCAGCAGGGCAGGTCGCGGTGTGTGTCCCCCGCGCTGAGCTTGAGTTCACGTGGCATGGAGAATCGCGTGTCACCTACAACAACCTACGGCTTGGTGCTGTACGTACGCAGGAAGCCCGCCATGTGCTGCTTGTTCAGCAACCAGCAGCCTGCGCTGCGGCTGCTAGTGCTGTACGCCATCGCAAGTGCGATGGCGCTGGCCAGCGCCCAGGGGCTGCAGGGCGCCTCGTCCGTCACCAGCGTCGCGGGCTGGCCGCTCAACCCCGACATGCGGCGAGTATTCTGGCCAGTGCATGAGCGCATCTACACACTGCGCAGCGCATGCCCCGTTGGCATGGCTGTGCTTCCTGCGAAGCCATCTGCTGCTGTGCACGCAAGCGCGGCTGCACGGCTGAGAGCAGCATGCAGCAGACTGCATGAGCTGAAAGCCACCACAGCTGCATCCTGTTCAGATCTTCCGAGCTACACTCATAATTTCACCCCGCATGCAGGCTGATCCAGCACTATCGCTTCCACATCTCGAGCCAGCGTGCGCTGCCGCCACAGCGCCTGGAACTGGAAGCAGCGCTCAGACAAGCCTCCGAAGTGGTACGCTTGTTTGCAGCGAGCAGAGATGCTTGCATGCTGCGACGCAGATCGCACGAGTTCACTGCTTGTTGCTCGGCTGACCGGCGGCTCCCACTTTGCCGCGGTGCCTCCGGAAGTGAGACATGCAACGTTCAGGACGTGTAGATTGCGTCACTTCCACACGCATGCTCGCACATCATGAGCGTGCAAGATATGAGGCGGATGCAGAAGCCGTCCCAAGACGTATGGCTATCGCTGTTTCGTGTAGGCGATTCCGCCTGTGGTTGGGGCGGTGCGGACCACCAACTACACATTCATCCCGGCTATCACGGCAGGTCCGGCACCTGGCTGCATGGCTGCTAGGACATCATCCTACCACTGCACTGGTGTTTGGACGGAGACACGCATGCGTCCATTGTCGCACTCTGGTGTATGGATCACCGCGCACCAGCAAGACATGCTCATGCAGCCGCAACCACATGCACGCATGTATCTGTGGCATTCACCTCTGCAGGGTACGAGGGCTACAACTCCGTGGTTTACGAGGTGGACGCCTATGTTTTGAAGACAATCGACGCGCAGGTCTGCCAATCAGTAATGCTATCATAGCACAGCCACTCCTGTGCAAGATTTGGGAATGCACCAAGGTGTTACAGTCTGTCCAACCCTACAAATGCTCTTTCAACGCCCGCAGAAGAAGGCGCTGTTACCTCCCGTCGTGTTCCTCACAAGCCAAGTGCTGCAGAAAGTACTACGTGACGAGGTGGGTGCAACCCTCGTTTCGGCAGCTCGCGTGATGTTGCCTGCGCAGTACGGGCAATGCACAGAATGGACCATCCACGTCGCTGTTGCCTGGACGCGCACTGTGTGTTCACAGCTGTGCTGTTCAGCGGATGACTATCAGAGCTGGTGTTCATTCCATCTTCAAGCTGCCTGCATGCTCAGTGCCAATCTCTGGCAAAGTACGCCGCCTCGCACTATCCTCTGCGGCAGCGGAAGCATGGCACCCGCTGACCCTGCTGCCGGTGATCGCACCCGCCCTGATTGGGCGGCACGCTTTGATGCGTGAGGTGACGGAGGTGCTCCTGCCCATGACCCTGCAGTTCAGCAGCGATGTGAAGTTCCTTGTCACGGAGCGCCACTACACCAGCACGCCCGCTCAGCGGGCAGCGCAGCCGGTTGTCGACGCCTTCAACACCTCGCAGCTGTATGCCAACACCTTTTCACACGTCCAGGTGGGGCCCTGGCAGCTTGAGAAGTCAGTCGAGCAGACACCTGTGCATGTGCCTGCTGGCACGAGGCGCATTGGAGATGCTGGCAGAGGCTTGCACAGCCGGCATCGAACAGTCAACTGTGCAACAGTCATATACATCCTAGATCCCATGATCATGGCGTACCTTGCATGCAGCTGTCTGGCGAGGGCCTGCTGCCGTTCAATGCCGACAAGCAGACAGCGTTTGGGATGGCTGTGTACTACGCCTTCGGCAACCGGACGAACCTGTACTCGATCAATACGACAGACCTGGCGGTGCCGCCAACCGCTGTGCGCGCCAGGTGCCTTCTGTTGTTATGGTCCTGCTCACCCAGCGTCCCCCTGGACAACGCCCCTTACGTGCATTTCAACGAGCCACAGATCTGCACACAGACTATCTGACGCACCGGTACACCTGCGAATGCAGGAAGCTGCTGCAGGCGGCCGTACCCACTGTCGTGCTGGGAGTGTGGACCCAGAGCCTTGCAGCCGACTACTCGGCCTCCGGGTACTGGGACAGGGTTTTCAGCAGCGCAGCGCTTCAGTCCATTGGGCCGTTCAAACTGAACCTGACTGGACGGTTCCTGAATGCCACGACGCAGCTGGTGAGGCCACGACTGCTTGATGCGATGCCGTCTGATTGTAGGGAGCTGGACTGACAACTCTCAAAGTTCATGGAGCACCGATGAGCATCAATGTACCATGTGTGCTCAATGTGCAGCGGACATACAATGAGACGACCCTGGCGACCACGAATGATCCGCCGCTTGCTGAAACAGATGCAAGGTAAGATACGGTAACCCTTGAGCAGACTGCAGAGCATCAATATTCCCACACACTGTCCTTATGTGAGCACATCAGGGCGTGTCGTCTGAACAATGGCACCCTCCAACTTTCGCAAACATGGAGACAAGCTGAGCAGGAGTTTGAGTGCACAATGGATTATTCGCATGCTGCAGCGACGCATCATTGTCTGGCGGCGCAATCGCGGGAATTGTCATCGGCAGCGTCCTTGGTGTCATGCTGCTGATAGCAGGTGCGGCTTGGGAACTGTCATGCTGCACCAAGCCTGGTCCTCAGCCGACACATTTCGTGGCATGCAAACTTAAAACTGATCACAGCCAGGAGGCTCGTATCAAGTGTGACTGGTGATAAGACGTGATGGTTGCCTGCACGCAGCGATCGGCGCACTCATTTTCAGGCGGCGGCAGCACCAACGAGTGCAGAAACTCGATGCAGAGGCAGCAGCAGCAGCCACCGCCACCGACTCTTGCAGCAATGATTCATTCGACGGCAAGCAGCCCGGCAAGGTGGCCAATGGTTGACTGTAGTCCTTTGCGTGCCAATCAGTCAGATGCGCAACAGCCTGTTGTGGGTCCTGTCGTTGGCCCTGATCATGTAGGGCACGGTCACAACCGTGTTCCATCACACGACCATGTACCGGCACTATGTGCTGCGGCACACCACCGTGTGCTGCGCAATGCAGGCACAGGACCTGAGCTTCGAGTCCGCTGCCAAGCTGTGGAGCAGCGACGGCTCGTACAGCAGCAGCGCGGCCGACGCCGCAGGCATGGCGGCGTCTGCTGTGCCGGATACTGGGCAGGCGCCGACGATGGATGCCGCCGACATCCAGATCTGCGTTGACGCCCTGGGCAGACCGCCGGTCATTGCCTGCACACACGGCGCTCGGGTGCGCCCACCCGTCCAGCACTGGTCTGCTCTGAGTGTGCTGTGACTAGGGGCGGCAGTCCAGACTCTGGTCTGCCTCAGCCGGGTCGCCATCTGGCGGACAGCAAGAGCGGTGGCTGCCGCTGCTGCACCAGTTGCCCTGCCGCAATGGCTCATGCTGCTGATGAGTCACCCACCAGTCTGCACTGCTGGAGACTCCAGCTATCTGCTGCTGGTGCCGACACACTGCCAACCGCGGCAGCCACTGAGCGCTCTGCTTACACATAATTCATCTGTGCGGCTGCACCTGTGCAGGTGTACAGGGGCCGCCACCGGCAACGGGATGTGGCTGTCAAGGAGCTCAGCGCACAGAACCGCTCTGCAGACGCCATCCAGTCGGAGGTGACCATTAACACATGTGACAGCACCCTGCCTCCCTCTGGTTTACGTACTCTCCTGCTGGCACTATCAGGCATGCTGAGAACTGCCCACAGCGACAGGACTATCACTGTGGACGAGGATCAGTTGAAGTGGTTTAAGACAGAAGGCGGGGTGGCTGATACCCAGCATGATGACCAGTTTGCACGGCGCCTGATATGCACCCTGGGGCCGGCTGCCAGTGACCAATGTGCTTCTGCCATCCTCTGGCCGCCATCACTGCAGTGTGTATTTATGTGCGTCCGCAGGTGCAGCTGGCACAGCGCGTCAGCCGCGATGTCAACGTGGTGCAGTTCTACGGCACAGCAGCTGCGCCGCACGCGGTGCTGCTGGTCATGGAGTTCATGCCGGTGCGCCACACTGGGGCCCTTTGTTATTGCCACAGTTGTGGGTCAACATAACCTGCAGCCAGCAGGAAGCTGACTGACTCCCCGTGCACCTACTGCAAGTCGGCAGGATGCCTGCAATGGCTGTGTCCCCGCCACAGGGAGGCGATCTGCGCGCGGCACTGGACGGAAAGGGTGCCACAGAGTACAGGTGGCACGCTCGCGGCGCAAGGATTGCAGCTTGTGTTGCCCGTGGTCTGGCTTACATCCACTCAACCGGCGTCGTGCACCGGTGCGCTGCTTTCTGTGCTAGCGAGGCTCAGTCACAGCAACACTCGAAAGCGCCTGATCGGGTTGTGCTGTTCACAGCATATATCCCAAGATGTTCATCCCAAGATATCCCAAGAATTAGTTGGGCCGGTGGCATTGTCAGGGTGCTGCTGCTGCAGGGATGTGAAGTCCAGCAACGTGCTGCTCAGCGCTGACGGCACGGCAGCAAAGCTGGCTGACTTCGGCTCGGCCATGCTGGTGGGTCCGCCGCACTCATCAGCGCACTTGCCGAGCAGATTGAGGGTGCATGCCCGTACGTTGCTGAGGATGTCACCTTGTTCCGTGGGTGGCCGGGTACTGCGGGTTGGTGGACCCTCGTATACGACAATGTCTCGTGAAGCTGTTGCGACAGGTGGGGGCGGCTGAACTGGCGGAGGACAGACCGCGGGGCACGCTGGCCTGGGCCGCACCGGAGCTGCTGGCCGGCGCTGCTGTGGACTCCAAGGCGCGCTCCTGCCTGCATTGCAGGGTTTAGGACTCTGCAAAAATTGGGACTCTGCGCCCCCGCTGGTGGGCAGTGCCCCCGGCTCCGGGGGATCGGGTTGCGTGCAGGCATCAGGTTGCTCGCTGCTCGACTGACGCTTGCACGCGGCCGTGCACGAGTGTGCTGACGCCCACTTGCAGCCCGCCGTCGCCGCTGCTCAGGTGGCATGCCCGTCGATGCGCAGGCGGATGTGTACTCGCTGGGCGTGGTCCTGTGGGAGGTGGCCACCGGCGAGGTGCCGGTGCGGGGGGGGATGCGGGAGCTGAGGGTGCCCGCAGACTGCCCGCAGACAGTCGCGCGGCTGGTCGCGGCCTGCTCAGCTGTGGACCCAGCGCAGCGGCCAACCGCCGCGGAAGTCGCGGAGCAGCTGCACGCTCTGGCAGCAGGCAGCACCGCGTGAACGGCCTGCAGGATGCTGGAGCTGGTCGCTCCTGCCGGGGGTCGATGCTCTGCGGGCGAACTTCTTGAATTCTTCTTTGTTGTGCGCTGGCCACTGTCCAGCCGCAGCTGTGGCAGCTGTTGGGGTCGTAATGTGTTTGCCTGCGCAGCGGCAGATTTCAGCTGCTGCAGCCAGCGGCAGACGAGACTGACAGCACAGCCTGCTCCATAGGCTGTGCATCACTCAGGGCCGCTGCCTAGTAGCAAATAGTGTGGCGGATGCGCCACATAATTCATTGAGGGCGAGACTGGAATCGTCAGCGTTGCGTGGCTGGTGCGGCAGAGCAATAGCTATTAGAACATGCTCGCCCCAGCCTGCACTGGCTTCGGCGCTCGTGATGATCAGTGATTCCGCAACACGGATGTGCTTTGGGCACATGCTTGTAGCTTGTTGTTCTGGACCTGGACTGCTTCTTCTGTTGCGCGACAAGCCATGCCCGCTTTCGCATCAAGGGGCTGTCGCTGCACATGCTGGCTTGAGTACCCCTGCGTTCCATTCGCAGTGGTATCATACAGCGTAGCTGGCATCAACAATTCTTTTGGTTCATCATCTGATCAGCTTGCTGTTGGCTTTGCTCTTGCATGAATGTGAAGGACGTGTAACACACAAGATCCTGTGCTGTCATGGCGCCATCTGACTTGACGAAGTCGAACCATCTAGACGTTACAGTTTGCTTTGCTTTCAGAGTAGAACAACAGCATCAACAGCGAGGTCGCCCTCCGAGCTGTTGAGGATCACCGAGCCAAACAGCGTCAGCATTGCTGTCTGGGTCCAGGCCATGATACCAAATGTATGTAGGGCAGCAACTGCTGAAACCAGTGCATGCATGAACATGAGCGCAGCTTGTGACAATGCCCAGGTCACTTCAAGCACATACCAGGGGCACTGCAGGCCCACTCAAGAGGGGCACAGGTTCTTGAAGGTCGGCGCCGACCCATCGTACTTGCACTGCGGCAGCTGCACGTGGGTGCCGCTGATGACTCGGGGCCCGGTCGGCGGCCCGCCATCCCGCTTGGGCCGGATGTCCTGCACACGAGGGAGTCACTCTCGTGGCTGGGGTTCTACATTCGTCCATCGCGACGGACTCAGTGGCAAGACAGAGGAGGATGTGCTGATGAGCTGTGCCCATACCAATCCTGTTCGTGATACCCTCAACAGTTACAGCGCAATGCACAACCTCCCAGGATAAAAGCGCCACTATTGCGAGAACCAGTGGAGCAGCCGCGAAGTGCCTCGCTGAGCAATGTCAACCCCAGGCAGCAGCGCCGGCAGTGCAATGCACGTGGCATCGTGCACAGTGAAATGGCCGGCCAGCGCGGCCCACAGCTTGCCGCCATGCAGACCTGTATGCTGCGGTGCGAGTCTTGAGAGGCGCTCACCTGGTCGAAGATGGCGAGCGGGATGGCGAGGGTGGCGCAGGCGTTGGGCGCGTCCACGATGCCGGAGAGGCGGCCCTCCGCCGGGCAGCACGACAGCAGCAGGTACACCTGCGGCGGCCACCGCACCGCGTGAGCCGTGAGCCACCAGCGTTTTTGGTGGCAACGCTGACTTCAATCAACGCTGACTTCAATCAACGCTCACTTCACAGCCCGCGGCAGGGGCTCGGCAACTGCAGAGGCGTGCATGTGGTCTCCGGGGTGGTGCCAGCTGTGCAGAGGGGTGTGCAAGCACGTGCTGTCACCTGCTCCTTGCTGTAGCCGAACTTGTGGAGGTAGTCGATGCAGTTGAGCACCTGCGCACGGCGAGGCCAGCTCCAGTGTGGCATACTGCCAACATTTATGTCCAACGCGAGCCGCAGGACTGCTGCAACATCTCCGCACCAGGATCGACTCGCAGGTGGCGCTGCACGTTTTGACCAGCACCAGCATCAGTTCGGGGCCTCACCGCGCGCTTGTAGGCGACTGTCGCGTCCAGGAAGTGCTGCTTGCCCGTCTCGTCAACGGAGATGCCCTGCGCGGGGAACAGGAAGCTGTTGCTTATCACTACAGCGCCCACTTCCTGAGGTTCTGGGTGCCAGTAGAGCTGCTGCAATGACAAGTGCAGGTATACAGCTGGCTGCTATGTGGGTATCTGCATGGATGGAGCACTGCAGACCAGCATCATGCACGCACCTCGAACACAAGCCACTCCGAGAAGCGCGGCTCCAGGGGCCCGATCTCGAAGATGGGGTTGACATGCAGCTTTGTGGGGCCTGCACGACAGGGCAGCAGCAAAGGATGTGATTTCAACGGCATGCTGACTACAAATGCTGCAGCACCCTTTGCCTACTCACCCATCGGGGTCAGATATTTCTCCATGCCTCCCCTGATGATCTCGCACCTGCATGGGCAGAGCAGTCGCTTTACTGATTTCGCTATACTGATTTCGATAGGCACCCAGGATGGGTATCTGGCAATAGTACACGCTGTCAGCCAGAGGCGGGGCTGGAGGCAGCCAGCAGCGCACTTCATGTGGAGGAAGCCTGACATCTCAATGGCGCCTGCGTCAAGAATGCCAGATCGATCAGGCGCGGGACACCCACAGTCACACACCTCGACCGCCGCAAAGTCTTCGCCATATCTGCGACAACACACACAGCAGCCCTTGCAGGCTCAGCGAAACACATCAGAGACGGTGAGCGCACCGCAGAAGGACACCTCGCCGTCGCCCTGGCTGAAGTGCATGTCGCCCACGCTGAGCTTGCCGCCCTCGACGAAGACAGGCAGGTACACCTGTGACCGCGCCATGAGACAGTCACCTGTAATGTCGCCTCATATGCCTCATGTGCCGGAGTCTTATCGGCAGTCTTATCGACACCAGGCGGCAGGGTCGATGCTGTGCAGGGCAAGCACTGGCAGGGGTGCAGCAGGGCAGCATGGGGCGTGACGGAAGCAGAGGTGGGAGCCCCACCTTCGAGCCTCTGCTGAGGTTCTTGATGTCGCAGTTGCCTGCACAGCAGCAACACGCATGATGGAACATCTGCTGCTGCTGGGCAGCTCCTTCACTGCCTACTTCTGGTGTCAATGAAGCTGCCTGCATGGGCAACACGCAACACGCAACACGCACGACCAGAGGCCAGGGAACAATGTTGCAGCTGGGGGGCACACCTCCGTTCTCGCGGCCGGGCACGGTGCGCGCCGCCTCCCCAGCTATCCTGTCCCACTCGGGCGTGCCCCGCTCCACCCCGCCCAGGCAGGCGCTCTGGGGGTCCGGCAGGTTTGCTGCATGTGCACACCACCAGCACCGTCACCATCTTGCTGTGTACTGTGCTTGCAGCGCAGGCAACGATGCCCGGGCTGTACAGCTACGCGGCGTGGCCTGAACAGCACGCAACACATTCCGGCCCCGCTCAACGAGTGTGATGGCACAGCTGGTGCATTGCAGTCGCAAGCTGCATGGGAATGGAGCCGAGCTGGGGGTTAGGGTGTTGCAACCACTGAGGTACCTAGCGGCCGGATGTGGAGGCAGCTGCCGAGGGTGATTGCGTCCGCGCCGGCATCAACCAGCGCCCCCTCACGCTCGTTCCAGATGGCCAGCAGCTCTGCTGAGGGCGCCGTCCCAATCAGGCCTGCATTTGCTGAAGTGAGAACTCGTGCTCTGCATGAACATGTGCTACATGATCACTGATAAACCCCGTGGCTGCAGCTGGCTGAGTGTACAGTTCCCAGCAGCAGTGCTTGAGCAGGCCGTTTTGTGGCAAGCTGGGTTTAGCCAGATCGGGGCACTGCATCCAGGCTCAGATGGGCATCACTGCCACGTGTCCCTGTGGACGCACCTGGGTGGATGATCCCCGGAAACCGTACGCCTGCAGGTATAGCAGAAGCAAGGCTGAACCCTTGAGGCATTTACCAGCAGAGGCCTGGTGGGCAACTTGCTTTTGTGGGTCAGAAGAAGCACAACCCAAAGGGGTTGCACCCCACCTGGTGTGTGGCGGGAGGAGGCAAAGATACCCTCAAAGTGCCAGACTGCCTTGGCAGCACCAGGGAAGTGCTCGGTCAGAAACCCGCCGCCGTTGTCACGGTCGAAGACGCCCGTGAAGCCCCACTCGTCGCCTGCAAGGACGGGCAACGTGACATGTCCAGCGCCCTGACAGCACTGCCAATGACCTGCCAGTGCATGTGCATGACAACACCTCATGCTGTCCGTCTGCAGCTGTGAGCACAAGCGTGACTGGTGCCAGACATGTGCGCAGGTATGCCGAGCTGCTGTAGGGGTAGTCAGAGAACCCCGTTAAGTATAAGTGATAGAAAGGTTTAACGACCCCTAGCTGCAGACCTGGCAGCGGCCCGAGGTTGCATAACTCCACTGCCAGCAGGTCGCCGGGCTGCGCCAGCTTCCCCTCAGCGTCCTTTACGTTGATCGGGCCGCTCAGGTAATGCACCTGCAGCACGCTTGCAGTGGCTATCGCGGCGTGGTTCCGCCAGGTGGGGGCATGTCCAGCATGCATGGTCAGTTGGTCGGAGCGTATGCGGCGGCTGATGGGAGCAGATGCATACCGCTTTCAGATCGACGGCCTTGATATCCTCCGCGCTGTCGTCGTCCTTGATCTGGCCGCCAGTCCACTCTATTGTCTGCGTGCGGCAGACGCGTGAGCGACGCCCAGTGCAGCCTCCGTCGCAAAGTTGGTGACAAGCCTGCTGTGTCCACTGCACTGCCTCATGCCGGTGAACAGCGTGACACCCCGCACCTCGACATGAAACAGCTCCCCTTCTGATACCTCGCCGATCTGCAGGACGCGTCTCAATGCATCAGAGCCAAGTCGTGCTGGCAAATTGCACTCCCCATTGCGCCCTCGCTCACCGCCGCAGGGTGCAGACCAGAGGCGCGAGGGGCTTGCCTGCCGTACACTTGACGGCAGCCTGCACTCTCATAGCCTCACCGCCGGGATGTCAGGGTGCCAGCGATTGTGCGGGACCGGCGTCTGCTCCTCGGCCTTCTTCGTCACATCCACCTTGATCAGCGGTGTGGGTGTGCGCGGCGGCATTGCTGTGATTCAGAGCGTGCCAAGGTGCGGCCCTGCGGCGTGCATCAGTTATCATCCAGGCCAATCAGATGTCGAGCGGCAGCGACCCAATGCATGCCCCAGTGATACGTTGAGATGTTAGGGTTTCATCACATGCATGGACGGACCAAAAGCCAAGCAAACGGGCTCTTTCAGGGCACGGTTGTTGCTGACGATATAGAAGTATAGAACTATCGACTCCTCGAAAACGTGATGCGAGATCAAAGCATGCGCATCGGCGCTGCACCTGTAAACCGTGTGTGGATCGTCCCACGGGCAGCACGTCAGCAGCCGCCTGCGCTTGACAGCCAACCAGCGCGCGATGTATCAACAACCTGGAATAATTAGCCTGGATGGATCAACATAGTGAGCTCCTTTGCAAAACAAGCACGCTGCCACGTACAGAAGGCGTCAGGTCCCCTAAAACTGGCCTGACAGGGGGCCCGACCATATACCCGACCCCGCCTGACATCATCATCATCATGTCAAAATCTGGCGGACTAAACGTTCCAAAGCCTTCTTCTGAGTCATACCCTAGCCTGTCAAAGCCCAAAGTCCAACCCTGCCAACCTACCTACACGCTGACAACATCAATATGTACGGGCTGAGGTTCGCAATCAGGCAGGCAGAAGCACTACTTAAGCTACCCTGCCCAACTGCTGGGACGAATGTAATGTCAGAAACAGAGCAGCAAGACTGGGAGGCCCAGACCTTCAACATGGTGCGGTAACTGAACCAATATGCTTCCCTCAGAAGGGAAGCAGGCGGGCTCATCCGGGGTGCGCCTGCCGGAGGTCGACCTCCGGCAGGATGATGCGCGACGGCATGTTGTCACCTGCAATGCAAACCCCGCCATGGTCTGCCTGAGCGCCATGCTGTCTAAATGCACATGTGTCAACATGGGCCCGCACTGATCCAGGAGCCCTGACAAATCACCCCGAAGGCCGGTGCACCCAGCATGTGACATGCTTGAAATACACAGCTTACCAAACATCTCCACATGCGCCTTTTCAATGTTGGGCTTCAATAGCATGGTACTGCTTCAGATGTTGACACAATCTGACCTTAGCCATGACAGCCCTCACCAGCGTGGATCCACAGGGTGCGATCGCCCTCGTGGTCCACCGTGAAGTGCTTGGAGTCAGCACCCGCAACCGCAACCCGCACGCAGTGTCCCGCCGCAAAGCCGTACGCCGTTGGCAGCAGCACAAAGCGCACCCTGCAATGTACCACAGCAGCCACGTAAAGGAGGTGCTAGGGGAGTGGCCAAAGCACACAGGACTGCGCCATGCATGCAGGGGGTGGTTGCCAGAGTCTGGCAGGCAGATACAAGATTTTGAACACTTCTGTCGACGAAGGCATTCTAGAGCTGGTGCATCAGCAGCAACACGAGTTGCATGACTCACTTTACAGGTTCGCCTGGCGTCAGCGGTTGGAGGTCCTGCCGGCTGAACGTATGAAATGGCATACCTGCAGCAGCAGTCGCCAAATGTCGTCATCTTAGCTGATGACAACCTCGACCTAATGCAGCTAGCAAATCATCGACGGCCAAACGCGTTTGTCAGCTGCACACGGAGGCTGATCTGGCAGCAATAAATAGTCGCCATGCACAGTGCTGATTGCGCTTTCCAGAGGTGCAGTCAGTCACCCTCTCTCACGACAGGGCAGCTGGTCAGGCATCATGGGAGGCCTGAGGATATGTCACATTCGCCAGCCACTCTCTCACACCCGGTACATGCTGACCTGGAAGGTGGGCTGCAGCCCTGGGGTCGCCAGCGGGCGGGCTGACGTATGTTCTGCGATGGGATGCCCTGAAGTTGCCCTCCGTAACATAGCGCGCCACATCAGCCGCGGGATCGTAGTCCTCAAGGTACACAAAGACGTCGGCGTCAGTATCGCTGGACGCCACCCACAGCTCCACCTCTGGCCAGCTGCATAGCAGACCGCAGGATGTCACCTCACAATGGCATAAGAAGGCAGATGCTGGCCGAACATCACCGAGCTCACTTCATGGCACCATACTCAAATCGATGAGTGACACAGAGTGTTGGATGCTATACAGGACACCCTACAAGTTTGCCTATCTGGGACTTGCTCACTTCACAGTATGCTGTGCCTCCTCGCCCTAATCACTTTCTGAGAGCAGCGCACCCCACAGTCTGCAGCTCGGCGGCCAGCGGCTCGCTGGTGAACAGCGCGTGCCCAGCGCTGCGCAGCCGGTGGTACTGGATGGTCGCCGTCGGCTGCGTGATGACATCATAGCGGCTGGTGCCCTGCACCCAAGACGACCAGGCATGCGCCGACTCAAGGCCTGGAGATTCAGCAGTATTAGGGAGTCCGAAGCTGCAGATGCAATTCACCGTCCTGCCATGCACCTTGTGCACCAGAGCCAACCCGCACACAACACTAACTAGAAAGTACGTGCAATGGAAGGCATACCTTCAGGAAGCGGCTTTTGTCCACCGCCACGCTGACTGATGCGGCCTCTGCAGCTGCGCCGGCTTGCAGCCGCCCATCCTTGCAAGCCTGTGCCCTCCGGACACCGCGCCCGAGTGTGCGGCGTCTGTGGTCGTGGGTAGCGCCACGACTGCCTTGCGCCTCGGCTGCTGGCGTGCTGCCGCTAGGGCTGCTGTCAGTGCCGCTGGCGCTGGTGCTGGCTGATGGCGTGTTGAGGTACAGCACACGCGGCCGCTCTGCGAGATCCTCAGGCGGCCAGGAATTGCTAGATTTCCAGTGCGGCCTGGATCAGTGGCAAAACCAGTCAAAAGATGTGTCACACGGAGAGTCAACGTCATTCGCCACTGTCGTCTGACACCTAGTTTCGTCAGTGCAGGCCACGTGGGCACACAGCCTGCTGTCTGGCAATCGGTCCATGCAGACCAACATGTTCAGCAAACGTTGGCCACGACAGCTTACCTGCAGCCCATGACAAAGTATCGGACAGATGGGCCCAGCGCCGCCAGCCCCTCTGATTCCTGCTGCCTCGTGCCTCCCGGCTGCCCTGAGGTGCCGCTGTCCGCTCCAGTGCCTTGCGCACGAGCATGCGCGGTGTGCACATGGCAGTTGGTGCCATTGGCCGATGGAGCCGCATGACCATTGCCGTGAGTAGTAATTACATCAGTGTCACCATTTCGGCTGTCGCCGACTGGGCTACTATGCTGTGCGCCAGCCGTGTGGCTGTGCTGTTTGCAGCCGCTGCTGTAGGCCAGCTTGGCCCCGAAAGCCTCCGCTGACCTGCACCAAGCAAGTGCAAGGGCTGGTGTCTGACGGTTATCTGCTGCTGATGTAACCCGGAACACAAAGAAGGCAGGCCGCCCCAAGACTAGAAGGAAACATGCGCTCGCTTGTCCTGGCATCGATCAGTGACCTCGTACCTGCCATGGGGCCTGTAGCCGCACGCGGCATCGAAGTAGGCGATGGCCTCCAGCGGCTGGGGGAATGCGGAGCGTGTGGCATCGCGCTCCAGCAGCTGGCAGTACATGTTGCCCCCGTGGCCCCATGGCCCGAGCAGCAGCCTCGATCCTGCAGATGGCAGCGGTCGCAGCTCACGGTGCGGAATGTTTCATCGAAGCAGCAGTTGCTAGGCCAAAAGGGCGATCTGCTGCCATGCGCTGGTTTGATATAATGCGAGTCAGTGCTTAACGTCTCCTGCCATGCACCTGGTGCCTTGGCTGCCGTCATGAACATGGTGATGGCGGGCCCCGCGGTGGAGTCCAGCCACCCTGCGGTGACGCTGAGCGGCACGCCGCTGCTGGCAATGTCGCCCGCGACGCTGCATGCGCTGATGTCTGTGACCCGCTTCTTGGCGTTGGGTGCTAAATCGTCTGTGCAGCGCACGATTGCTAGATCGACGGCCGCCTGCCATCTGCGGTGCAAGGATCCCTCCGACTTGATGCCTGGCTGTGTACTGATTGGCGGCAGCTGGCATTGGCGAGAACATATACTGATCCAGGACTATGCGACTGGTCCTCTCCGCAACATCACTCACGTGTCATGGCCCCGGACAGCTTCGTGCAGCAGCCGCTGCCCAGCATGCCGGGCTGTCCGAGCTGCTGCCTTCTGTTGGTGTGCACCTGCCTTCTTCGTTGTGCTGCCTGTACCGGTAGTGCTGCTGTCAACGCTGCTTGCCAGGCTGCTGCTGCTGGTGCTGGCACTCCCAGTGCTGCCACCCAATCTGACACCCTCAATGACTGGCTGGCACCCCCTGCAGAAGTTGCAAACACCATGATGCTCGCTAGAGTGCCACCTTCACACATGCAGGTGCACTGATACGATGGCAGCTTGCATGTGGTGTGCTTCCCTGGCAATCACTAGGGTAAGTAAGAAGCTCAGTGTAGGCTGCCATTGCAGCAAAGGCAGCATGTTACCTGACAATCAGCGGCAGCAGCCAGCCAGTGGGCTTGGGCAGTCGACTGTGGTCATTGCTGTCAAACGCCAGGCAGTGCTGCGTCCAGGTGGCCGCAAAGCTGTGCAAAGGAATGCCCCCTGGCAGTCCAATGTTCTCGTAGATGTCCCAAAATGCATACCTGCAGCTTGGCGCCACGTATAAGCTCTGCGATGTTGTGCCATCCTCACCTGAGTTTCTCTTGAGAACAGCACTCTTTACGTCAGGTGACAGGTGCCAGGAACTCACTGTGGTACTGCTGCCTTCACTGCTGGATGCTGCTGAGCAACGGTGAACAGGGTTGCTGTGCCTGTGTAATGATCGTATGGTTGAGCGCTGATGCACTATATAATCAAAGGCGGAGACACAATACAGTGGACATTTGCACAGCAAGCACACCATTGCCTTACTCACCATCATAGCTGACGCCCCAAAGCACACACTGCGATGCATAAAGCATTCCAGTTGACCTCTTTAGACGCAATAGCACAGGCTAAGGCTGTGTCCATTTGACCAAGCATTGAGGCGAAAGGTTTCCACATGGGTCCCGAGCATCGCGAGGAGCTGAGCAAGCAACCTGCTGGCTGCTCCAGGGCTGGCTGACGATCCAGTCGATGACCTCTCGCGAGTCAGTTCTCTCCTCCGGCTGCCACGGCGCGCGCCACTGCCCAAAGGAGGCCCCCGTCCCCCGCACATCGACCACCGCGACTGCATAGCCCGCTGCCAGGAACCACGACCGCGTCTCCTGCCAGAGAAGGGTGTATGCACGCATCAGCATCTGCAGGCGCATGGTGCTGAACACGACGCAACTCGTCATGGCAAAATCTATTGTGAGGCAGCTCTCTAGCGCGGCGTAGCACCTGGGACAGCAGGTCCAAGGGCCTGCCCTTGAGGAGCTTGCGCAGTGGCCACCGTGGCATGGTGCTGCGCTGGTACCTGCGGCGCGCAAAGCGGAGGTTGTCACCAGCCACACATGCAACTGGAAGCATGCAAATGACCGCGGCAAGATGATGTGGTGCAGCACAAGATTCTTGATGCTGCATTGTGCAGGGCCATTGCAGGCTACCTGGTCTGTATGAGTACGCACGGCAGGCCGTGCGTCTCATCGAAGTGGCCGGCTGCTGGCCTCAAGATGTCCACGGCAATGCGCACCCCGTCCCGCATTCGCAGGTAGTGCGCCTGCAAGGAGCAGGTACAGCTGACGACCAGCCGACGCGATGCCCAAAAAGGAGCGTCAACGTGGCAATCTAGGCTAAGCCCCTTGGCATGGTGCAGCCATGCATCTGGCTGGCGCACCTGTGCTCTGTGGTGATGGGATTGCGCTGCCCACAGACCCACCTCATATTGGCTGTGCGTGTATGCACGCTGCACAAGCTCCGGCGCTCTCTTGACGCGCCTCGGCATAGCATCGTCCCAGTGCCTGTCGTCCACATCCTCTCCCTTCTGCTCCAGCTGCACCGAGCTGGCTTGGTTGGGCACCGACATATTTATTCTTGACACCTGATAAGTTCACCCTGGTCCAAGCCCACCAATAAGCTATATACGCAATGTGATGTCAGTCCACCAATCCCACGCTGCTAGCACCACAAGCTGTCGTTGACGTCATGCTGCATGGTCCGACAAGAACTCGCACGACAGGTTTGGCGCGCAGGACATTGTGCTGACATCAACAACGCCTTGGAACACAGAGGCAAGTGCTTTGTGTGCTTCTGGCAACGTGCTTCCGCGAACAACACCGCCTGCACGGATGTCAAAGAGCCTGATGAGGATGACTCATCTGCTGCAGGGCAGCTGAACGCCGTTCAAAACCCTGAGCAAGCCGTCAAGCAACATGCACCCAGCCGAGCCAGGCCTTTCTCGCGGATCCGTCACCGACACAACCCTGCTGCAAGACAGCTTGGGAAACAGCTTCGTGCTGTTGAGGACCTCGCTGCACCTTTCCTGCCACCGCGAAGCACCCGCCACCAGCAGGCATCATGTCTGACAAGGAGGAGGAGAAGCCTGTGGCCGACGCCGAGGTCGAGGCCGACGAGGTCGATGATGCGCCTGCCGAGGCCGATGCGGAGGCCGAGCCTGCGCCTGAGGCTCCCAAGGAGCCGCTCACCATCAATGAGGGCGTGCAGCAAGTGCTGAAGAAGGCGCTGGCGTACGACGGCCTGTCGCGCGGCCTGCACGAGGCGGCGCGCGCCATCGAGAAGGGCCAGGCCAAGCTGTGCGTGCTGGCGGAGGACTGCAACCAGCCCGACTACAAGAAGCTGATCGAGGCGCTGTGCGCGGAGCACGGCGTGTCGCTGCTGTCGGTGCCGGAGGCGAAGCAGCTGGGCCAGTGGGCGGGGCTGTGCAAGATCGACGCCGAGGGCGAGGCCCGCAAGGTGGTCGGCTGCTCCGCCTGCGTGGTCACCGACTTCGGCGAGGACTCGGAGGGCCAGAACGTCATCACTGAGTACCTCAACAAGTAGGCGGTGATGCATGCGGTGAACCCCAGGGCCGGGACAGCCTCGGGGAGGATCTTGGTCGTTGCCATGAGCGGCAGGCACCTTGTCTGTGCAGTGGTCAGTGGCTGCATGTCATGTTGTCCGTCATAGGGGCATGTCTGCTGTGGTGGTGGGCTTCCAGTGTGCACTGCACTTGTGAAAGCGCTGTCAGAGCTACTGTCCATCTGAACATCACCACCTCACCACATGTCATCCAATGTGTCAGTACCCACAAGCGGACCAGCACGTGCATACCGACATACCGAGAAACCACAGCGCGGCAATTCAGATGTGCATCCTTTGACAATCCAGCTTAGAACGCAGCTCATCCTGCTGTAGGTTCTCTGGTCTGCTAAAAGCGCCGCTAAGCTGCAGTTCCCGATCTGCGTCCTCATTCCCTGTTGCCGCCAGCGCTAAACTATTCCGCTCCAGTTCCTTGGTCCACGCCTTGTGCTGCTGCCACTGCGGTGGTCTGCGTGCCAGAAGGTGCGACAGGACCTGGCTCGACTTGCCCTGCAGCACAGATGACAACGGTTGGTGCACTGCCGAGCCGGCTTGCACCTGCGTGTTCACGTTCACAGATCCCATAGCGGATCAACCACACTCAGCAGTGGCAATACATTTGCGATGCTTGTTCATGCTGAAGATGTGCAGGCACCTGATGTCTGAGCATCATCACTGCCCGAAGGGTTTCCTGCTCCTGCGGCGTCAGATCGCCATGGTACCCCTGCACCGCGCTGACACTCAGTCACAGGTTGACATTTTCTGCTAGGATAGTTCATTTAGACGACAGCAGCCATGACCCTCAGCAAGCTGCATGCAAGCGCTCTCTCAGAGCTGCCGCAGATGCTGCGCATTCTGGATGCAGCAAGGCAACAGCCGCTCGGAGTGCCCTGCTGGAGAGCGGAGATGTTGTGAGAGTCGTGGCAGTCCACCAACGCGCACCAGGGCTGCCAGCCGGCCGCGGCGCGCCTCGTGCAGCATGAGCGCCGCCGCAACGGACACGTTGAGCGACTCCACCATGCCCACCATGGGCACCACCGCACACGCGTCCGCCTCCGCCAGCACCTCCCTTGACACGCCTACATGTCAGCGTTCGGCCTTCAGTCCCGTTTGAGCCCTGCAACTGTGATCCCTGGTAGATCCCACACCTGGTGCCCATGGCCGCCCGCTGCACACGCCTGTCCTCCTGAGCCCCTTGGTCGATGTGTGCACAACCTCTTCTCACTGACCCTGAAGCACCGGTCCTTTCATGCGGACCCCCACATGAAGCAGTTGGGCGCAGCCCCGCTGACAGCTCTCCGAACAGCGCGAGTCTGTGTTTACATCCTGCTGTGCCATGGCACATGCTCAGCGCTGGGCAGGCATGCCCACCTGCACGCTCGTTGCCCAGCACGATGGCGGTGGGCCGCGTCCAGTCCACCTCCCGCACATCGATCGCGTCCGCCTGCAGGTGCGTCACCACCACCTGCACAATGGCACAGCCCATGACCTCTGATGGACCAGCCCCAGCAGCAGCACCGTCAGAGCGCGTAAGCATATGTGTGTGGTCGTGTCCGCACTCAGTCGCTGCACGACACCAGCTGCAGCAGTGATGTCATGGCCAGGGCTCCTGACTGCATGCAGATCTGCTTGCCCCGGGGCCAGGCCTGCTCAGATGCCATGGTGCGTTTGGCCAAGGGGGTTCACTTCGCGCTTGCCTGGAAGCCGGACGCCTTGGCTGCGCGCAGGCAGTCGCGTGCGGAGGACCACATGCGCACGTCCAGCCACTTCTCCGCGCCCGCGCTGTGCCGCGCCGACTGCTTGTACTTTGTCTCGCTGCGGGGCAGGAGCATCGTCCTCAACCTACTGCCTGGTGATCCAAGGGCTTCCTGTGTACGGTGACATGAGTGCGAAGTGCACAGACTGCCTAGCATTTTGCAACGCCTTGGCAGAACCTCAGCGATGACTGGCACTCACCCAGAGTTGATGATGTGCAGCGCCCCCATCCCCAGCGCTGCATGCAAACCACAGCCACCAGTCGGCAGCGGCCGCGCCTTGCAAGCTGGAGTGGATGCACGCAAAAAGGCACTGCAAGACTCCCAGCAGGCTTTCCGAAGCGGATTGTAAGCGGCGCACCATCAGAGCTGCGTGCAACAGCTGCCAGGTTGCCCATGTCATACACCCCCTCCACGATTGGCAATACGTTGAAGGTGCGGTTGGCAACCACCTGAATGCCAGGGGTTGTTTCTCATCGGATGAAAGACTTGCAGAGTGGCCGCGTTGCAAGAAGCCAGCAGGATGCCATCCGTTCATGACGGCTCCAAACAGCAATACCTGGTTCATCCGTGCAAGGCGCTCATGCCCAATGAACTGGGCCATCGCGTCATAGACCTCTGCGCTGCTGACCGTGTCGCCTGACTGAAGCGTGAGCGGCTCGGCGAACGGGAATCTGCGTGAGGCGAGGAGCTGCTGCTTCATTGCAGTTTCGCGACGCTTTTCAGTGCGCAGTGTCTGTTGGGCTGGCCCCTCTGCCAGGACGGAGACTGCTCAAAGGGCCCATGCGTGTCCGAGGCACCTGATGTTTGTGGTGCTCAGCTGCGTAGTGTCAAGGGGCCCGCCCTTGCACAGCCCGCCCCGCGCTACATTGTGCATGACCGCTGCCGCAGCCTGGCGGTAGCCAGACCTGCAGCCCTGCCTGTGCTGTATGGTACGTTGCGCTGATTGTCCGGAGCACGCTGATCGCACTGCATCGCTGCCGTGCAAGCTGCCGTTGTGCCGCAAGTACCCTGCTGCTGCGGACAGTCTGGCGCGGTGTCCGGCCATGGGTGCACGGCTGCCATGGCAGCGATGGGAGCCGTGCATGACGTGAGGCAGGAAGGTACGTCTACCAGCTGCTGCGAGGCACAGACATTTGATCTCTGGCAGCCTCAAAAGGCAGTGCAGCATGACATCAGGTCGACAGAGCTACAGCAAGGAGCACTGAGTTCGATGTACAGAGCGAGCCAAGCAGCTTGGTGATGATCTGAACCTTCAGGGGTGTTTGAACATACGCAACAAACGAAATGCACGAGTCACGACGGCTGCTGGTAGTTCGGGCAGAAAGCAGAGTGTTCAGGGTGCACTCGCTGCAGGGTGGCCCCTGCTGTTTCTTGGTTTGCCCACGCCGAAGTGAGGCCCTGTCACTATATCAGCCATGAAAAAATTCACAAACACTTGCTGTCATCCCATCACTGGACGAAGCGTGACAGGCATGCTGTTTCCCCGCTCGGCAATTGCCGCTGGGGCTTCCTCTTGGCGCTGCTGCATCCAGCTGCCCACAGCGTCCTGCAGAGCATCCATAGCACCCATGGGAGATCCTGCCGACCAGCTTTCCCACTGCCACTTCCTTCCCCACTGCAACTGCGTCGCAGGGAGGTGTAGCAGCCTGACAGGTACAGTCTGCCAAATATGTGGCGCAAGCAGCGGGCGGGGAGCCAAGCAGTAAAGGCCTGCCAAGGAGGGCAAAGCCACCTGTAGCCGTGTCTCAATGGCGGGCTCAAGCTCGTCATCGCCACCCGTGAAGTCCAGCAGCTGGCACGCATCCCGCTGAAAGGTCTCGTTGTCGCTGCCCAGCACAATGCCTGTGAGCTTGCAGATGGGATCGGACACACCAGCAGACGGGATATCAACTGGCATTTCGCCAGCAGCAGAGTGAGTCTGTGCACAGGCCTGCCAATCATGCACAGCACAGCACACATAGGCATAGGAACTGGCTCCACCAGTCAGCCGTATGATACGAAACCCACCCATCAGTGCCCGCGCTAACTCGGGCAGTGCCTGCTGCACCCGCCACTCCACCTTCGAGCACAGCTCGCCTGCAACAGACTTGGAGTCAAGTCACTCCATCTGTGATGCAGGTGGGGGAGCTCCTCGCTTGCCGCACATGCAGTGGGGTGCCATGGCGGAGGAGCTGCTGGCTATGCTTGCAGCGGTGAACCTGTGCATGTACCTGGGTAGCCGCCCTTCCACTGCTGCAGCGCATCGTCCATGGCCGTCTTGATGAGCTTGGCCTGCAGGTCGCCGGTAGAGCCGATGTCAAGATAGGTCCGCACGGCGGCGAACGCATCCGGCGGCATCTTGTGCAAAGGGCCTACTTGCTGCAGCTGTGCCAATAGACACCAGCCAGCCTGCATTGCAACGTGATCATGTGCAATGAAATCGGCAACGCCCTGCTGAGTGGCAACCTCGGTCTTGGCTGGCAGCACAGGAGGTAGCATGGGAGGCGGCGAGCCGGGAGGGCTGTTGTGCTGCAGGTGCACCACGGCCGCCAGCAGCTGCGGCAGGCGGGTGTCACCATCACCGTGCTGGCTCCTCAGGCCCAGCACCGCCATGCTCAGGGTGTCCTTAACGTCCGACACCTGTACAGCAGGTGCAGGCTCAGCATTGACAGGGTGCCGGTGCTTCACGGTAATGCAATGGTTCTCTGGCCACTGCCAGTGCCACAGGAAATGCCAGATGCCCTCCACCTCGCTATCAATGGCTGACTCACGAACATGGTGTGATGCTGGCTCATGGCATCACATGTTGTATGTCACACTACTGCTACCTTGGCCTCGAGGCCCAGCTCCGCCCAGCAGCAGCCCTGCAGCGCCCTGGCCGCGCGCGCCGCCGGCCGGCACAGCATCGTGTCGTTCTGGAACAGGTGCACCGGCACCTGGCCGTCTGCAGGCAGACCACGGTGTGTATCAGTGAGCAAGCTGTCTGACTGAGGTAGGTGCTGTACAATCAGCATGCCCAAACCTGTTCACATTTGCACCACCTGCTGCGGTGCTGCTGGCCTCCCCGGTGTTCTGCAGCTCACGCCGGGCGTCAAACAGCTCATCTGCCTCCAGTGCCAATGCCACAGTGGCGCCCCAGCCGCCGGGTGTCGTGGCGCCGCCGTTGACATCGGCTGTGGCACCTGACATGAATATGATAGAGTGCTTTCGTTCAAGGTAGCGTACGTGCACTGCATATACATTCTCACAAACGATCAGCAACCCAGAGGTTTGATGGTTTTCCAGCTTTCTCTGTACCTGTGGGCTGTGTGTCCAATGCATCACCCAGCCTATCACCGCTCTTGCTGATTGACCAGAGGTGGCCACATACCTGCATGACCGAGGATGATGATGGGCACAGCATCAGGCGGCTGCCCTGTCTCCACCTGGCTGCAGACAGCAGCAACATCGAGGCAGGCAGCCTCGTGGCTGCCCTGCTGCGTGCCCTGTGGCACGGTCGGGAAATGTTGACATGGCTTCCAAAAGCCATGTTCCTCCACCAATGCGTGCCCATGTGACACGTAATGTAGTCCTGAGCGGGTGACCGTCACTCGCCATTGCATGCACAAGTGGCTCACAAACAGGCACCAGCACATGTCGCAGCTCATTCACAGCCGGCGACGGCGACTCGAAGTTGGTGATGCGCCCTGCAGCATCGTTGGCAGAAGCATCTTGCGGCAGCAGGCCAGGGGCGCACCAGGCCTGCAGACCTGCAGCGCACAGCAGGCAGGGATCGTTGGCAACATGAGCTGCTTGCTTGCAGGCGCCGCTCGCATGCCTTTGAGGCGCCTTCCTGTTGCATCTCATCTGGAGGCAGGATTCTCTGCCAGCTATACAGATGACACATAGATCCTACCTTGAACCAGCCTCTGGTCAGCAGCAGCTCCCCACTGCCGCGTCCACTGCTGTTCACCGTCTTGATCATGGCGCTGCAGGACGTCCATGTCACAATCCTGCAGATCCTGGTCGTGCGTCACGCAAGTATGCCGCACGGCCATCTGCAGGAGCTGAGCGCCACCAACTTTACATGTGATGAGTACGATAAGCGTCACGGCATGGGTGTGTCAGAGCTGCAAGTAAGCAGGTCCTCCTGCGCTGTCTGCACACATCGACGCCGCCGAGGCCACGTGTGCGCAGCTGCAGGCTGACGGGTGGCCAAATGATGGCATGCGTCTCCAGCACCGCCTGCAGCACAGGCGCAGGGTGACAGCTGCGTTGTCACTGCATGTCGACCTGGCCGTGCCGTTGGCTTGGGCCATCCGTGGCACGTGGCACAACTTGTGTTCACCTGTATGCTGTCCAGGAGCTGCAGGTCGCCGACACCTGTGTGCAGTATTCGCCCTTCCACATACTGCTGTGCACCATTGCCCATCAGCACCAGGCCATGCAGCCGGCTGTCGCTGGGGACATGTGGACTGTGGCAGTCATTTGAATGTGGGTGCACCATGCACAAGCACTGCAGCACACTGCCCATACCTGCGACTTCAAAGGTCAGCTCGTTGCCAGAAAATGGCACCGTGCACTGCTTCGGCAATGGCTCCTGTCAACACCATGTTTACGCCAATATCAGCAGATGAGTGCCTTCGTAATGTGCTGGCCTCAGCTGATCGTGCAGCAAGTAGCATGTGTGCTCACACCTGTTGTGCAACGCTGATGTCGCCATCGTGTCTGCCTGTGCCTGCTGACAGGATGTACACTCGCAGCACTGACTCGTCCAGGGCTGCATCAAAAAGCATGTTATTCACCTCCGCTCAGAGCCAGCGTCAGAAATATGCCAGCTGCAGCCTTTGACATGCAACTCTGTACGCAGCAATGCTGACACGGCTGGGGCGACCACCTGTGCACCGCAGCTGCATGTGCTGGCTGACATTGCAGCCGCCAGTCCCACCGAAAATGCCACCATAGAAGCTCCTGAGCACCTGCGGCATACCTGACTTGTTCCTGCTGCAGCACTTGATTGTGCAGCACGCAGTGGCCAGGCATGACGGCTTGCAGTGATGGACAGGGTACCTGTCGCAGGCTTAGTTGTGTCAAGCAAACGTCAGCAAGGACCACTGCATGGCACCCACCTTCTGTTGGTCTGGCAAGCCCCTGCCATTGTCAGCCACTGCAGAGAGCACAGGGTATGGCTGCCATACTGACTGAAACAAGATGCAGACGCACACGGTCGTTGCCAGTGCACATCGTAGTACATCGTGGCGCACAGAAAGCAAGCAAGTCCCACAGTCGGTGTACCTTTGATGCCTACGAATCCTGCGCCCAGACCTCGCATGGTCACCTTGACGGCAGGGCTGCTGGCCACCGGCGACAGCTGTGCCTGATGCCTGCATGCGGCAACTGCCTGCGCGACTGCCACCTTGCAAGCCACAACGACCTGCTCTGGACCCGGCTGCTGTTGCAATGGTGCCTCGCCGACCTGAGAGTTGGGGTTCATAAAGAAGCGAGCCGAATGCTGTGGTGTAAAGTTGGTGAACCTGGGCAGTCTGTGGACGGCTGCAGATTGCTCAACACCGTGCTGCTGCATGCAGCAGGGACGCAGGATTGATGCTGGTGCTGTGTCTCAAGATAAGCCCATTGTTACGACGACGTGCAAATCATACAAGAATGGATGCGGTCGCCGACTGGGCGTTCGGTGGTGATGTCGATGCTCCCTATGTGACTCATTAGGTAATGAATTAAATATTTGGCGGCACCGGTTGAAAGCAAATTTCACATTCCTCACAGCAGGACAGGGCGAACTCAAATCCAGCATATATATGTCAATGCGACAACATCAAGTGCAGACGTCACAATATCAATAACAGCTAGTGGCCACAGGACCTACCAAGCTACCTTCAAGTACCTCAAGCAAAGTCGCGTCAATAATATGTACTTCACAAGTTCTGACCGTGCGGGCGGTGCTGAGGTGCAGTGCATGCTCCCAAGAAACCAGATCATAACAAAAACTGTCCATGTGCTGAGTGCTCTGGAACTCAATTCGGAAGTTGCTAAAATGTGTGTGTAGATGGTGGCCGTGTTGCCGGATGTTGGCAGCATGCTTGAACTTATTTGGACAGTGTCAGCATCTGCTGATAGTACGAGTAGTTGTGCTGTTGGCTCTCAAGGCTTCGTCGCTCTGCCTGCTCGGTGTCTCATCCAGCCTTTTTGATGGTCGCTACTGCAGCTCGCTTGGTGGGCTTCTTTGTGACCGACTTCGGTGCATACTTGGCACCAGTCGCGGCTGCGCTGCGCTGTGCCAGCGACGTGGGGCAAGCTGTGAAGGCGCTGTTGTTGCACCTGAGGAGCAGCCACCAAAGGGTGTCCACCATTATGGTGCTCAAAATATATGCGTGCCACTGCTGCTGTCGCAGCTATGTGCCTTGTCCACAAGATAGCAGGTCAAGGTGGGATCACATGCATGGCTGAAACAAGCTGAACAAGAAGCACATGGCGCTGAGGAGAGCTGCGACGACAATCGTGCGTCGAACTGCGCACCCGCAGCTGCAGGTCGCCACGCAGTAGCCGCGGGGAGCATAGGAGTTTCCGGTTTGCATCCACGACTCGCAGCACTTTCCAAAAGCTTTCTGCATCACAAACGAGCTGCCATGAGCCCGGGTTGCTTCTGCTGGCTGAGCTGCCGGGAACGCAACACATGCAGCAGACAGCATGCACGCTGCGTCGTGCAGGTTGCTCAGCGGGTGCGAAGCAATGATGTGAAACGATCGCAGGTTCGGATGGTAGGTCCAATGCGTCATGCCAGGGAATCCAGTCTTGGTCATTGCAATGGCGTCACCACCACAGTGCTCTGACCTGCTCCTTGCATGTGTACCGCCCACCGGCTGAATACTCCGTGCACGCATTGGCGCAGTTGTAAGGGAATGGACTCGCTGCCCCCCGGGCCTGTATAACAAGAACAACAGTACTTAGTGCTATTTGGCGACACACCGTGGTACAGTTTCTGTCAATGGGTGCATGGGTGTAGCGAGCCTCCACAGGATTATGCGATGAATGCGGGCGTGTCACGCTGCCTCCTGTTGCAGGCGCACCCGACCAGAGTTAAGCCATGCAAACTGCTGGATCATGGCTGGCCCGCCAGCCTGCCTGCAGCAGCAGGCCATGCGCAGGTCAGCAGACCTTCGTCTTCTCGTGCTTGGGCTGCATCAGGCGTTGGACCCCAAACAATGCCAAAGCATACTGGTAGTTGAAGTCGTAGTAGCTGTCGTCGCCGAATGTGGCATGGACCTCCCACACCAGGGCGCCGGGATAGCCGTACGCATTTGCTGCTGACAGCATGCTGCAGTGCAGCATGTATGGCAGTCGATTTGCAAGCACACCAAACCGTGTTGTGGCCCACGCACAGTCATACAAGGATACAACTTCATGGCCAGCATAGGAAGTGCAACTGAAAGTGCCCCGCAGGCAGCTGGCTCGCAATGCAATGTCGTCTGAGGGGCAATCCTGCAATATGCGCAATGCCTGCTGGCTTTGCTGCCTTTGCAACCGACAGGCGTCATCAGCCCCAGGAGGCGACACGGCTTTGGCCCCCGGGGCTGAACTGCCTCATGCAGCATGCGGCAAGTGCTCACCTGGCGATGACTGTGTTGCGGCCTGTGGACGGCGGGTTGAGGTAGTCCCGCTGGGTGCCAAACTCCTCAAATAATAGCGGTTTGCCGGCGGAGCGCGCCAGGCGCATTCTGTCACCTGCATGGCATATGGAGCCCACCATGCGGCGTGCTCTTGTGTGTGCAGGATAACACATATATACTTGCCCATGTGCGGCAGAGGTGCCGCTAAATGGGCCCCGTGCAGCACGTGTGTGCACGGACCACCAAACCGCAACACTCCATGCATGAAAGGATCGAACATGCACGTGGCATCCATTTTGGGCTCTGGATGGGCACAGTGCCCGTGCATTAGCGAGGACATTGCGCATCGCGCACCCAGCATGAAGTCGTTGACGAAGGCGTAGCTGGTGTTTGACATTCCGAAGCTCTTGGGGTAGACGTGGACAGTGACAAAGTCGAGCGTCTTGATGTATAGGTTCCTGTTGAAGTCTTCACCTGTGAGACATGCAACATGCTAGAGTTGACAGAGTACCGACGTCGGCCCCCAGGCAGACATCGTCAACCCGAGCAGCAGGAGCAGAACATCGCGATAGGCACCTTTCAACCCCGTGTTAGCCCTGCCAAACATCAGGCAGAAGCAGTATGAGCAGGGGCACATCATATCGTTGAATGTTTGGCAGGGGCACAACGTCGTGTGCGCAACCCTGGACAATGAACATGGATCAGCATGCTGGTGCTGGCGGATCCTTACCAGTTCAGAAAAGGATATGACACACTTGCATATGGATCGTAGGTCCTGCATGCATACATCGATCGTACGTGGTGCTGTGTATTCAGCGGCGGAAGCAGCACAGCCTGTGTCTGCAATGGCAATGTGGATGCACATTGACACTGTAAAGGCTACATATATATACGATGGTGTGCCCGAGCACTGACTGTTCGGACAACAAGGGCGAAGGCGTCACCCTTTCATCCTGAAACCTTCATTGCCATTCGTCACCATTGGCAAAACACGCAGGTCATACTTCAGGAAGGATGACATTTCAACCTGCGCAAGACGCCACCAGCATGTGTCAAAGCCAGACCTACTTCTGCACTCGGCTCTGGACCGCCACTGTTGTGTGGCAGGAACTGCCAAACTCACCAACCAGTTGAAAAGCAAAGTTCCTGGATACATGTTCTTCGAGTATTCGTAGTTGTCAACCGTGCTGCAACAAAGTGAATGGCAGTGATTCCAGCAACTTCGGCCAGCACACACGCACGCAAACACCTGACACGGTCAACACGCACAGTCTGCGCAGCTGTCTGAACGATGAGCAGCTTGTTGGACCAGGGGAAGGGGTCTGCAAGATCACTCACTGGCACTCGTTGCAGAGCTCGAAAGCGAAGATGGTGGGGTCGTTCCTGTAGATCCTGCCATTCTTGGTGTTTTTACGGTTGGCAAGCGTCTTGACCTGCAATGCAGCCGAGCGCCACCCTTGAGAAGGCGGAGCGACCCACCGCAGGCATACATTCGTGTCGTGGGAGATGAAGCAGGAGCAAATATGAAACGTGCTAACGAGAGCAGGGGCATGGGCAAGCATTTGCAGGGCGCACCCAGTGCTTGTATGCAGCGCGCGGCTGGTTGGCGCTGTAGAAAAGCTCCTTTGGCACCCCCTTCTTGAGGGTTTTGTCCACCCACCTGCAGACTTAAAGGACATGTCGAAACTGTGTACATGCTTGGTCTGTCACTGTGGGCGGCGTCAGCTGCTAACTCCCGCTGATGGTCTGGCCCTTCGGAAGCATGGGGTTGAAGGTGTTTTGCTCAGGTCGAAGGACCACTTGCCATTGGATGCCTCCCAAATTTGTCAGGTGGTTCGTCAGCGCGATGATCACCCGGATGCCCACCTGTGATGAAAACTGGCGCACGGTCAGCTGATGCTGCACCAGCCACCGTGCACGCCCTTTGAGGTAAGCTGCGACAACTGAGCAACCATGCAACCGGCAGGAACTGATACTCTGTGAGCAGCCGTTCTGCTGACTGGTCACCTGGGCGCATGCCGACATGAAGAAGTCGTAGTGGCGCAATGCAACCTCGTTGAACTGGTAGGGCGCCGACTGGATTGGCAGCCGCCCGGGGCCACCCGTCAGCTCCCACGACCCCGAGCAGCTGAAGCCGAAGATTCGGATGACCTGCGTTCCAGGGCACATCAGCCTTTCAAGAAGCACTGCACCTATCTTGATGGCCGAAGATGCGGCCACAGTATGTCCACGAGTGCTTCTCGAATGTGTTTTGTTGCTGTGTGCACCAGCTCATTCATCAATGGGCCACCATCACACGACATCAGGCACATGCGCTCCCTGGACAATCGCAGTCGTCGCGGTGTACGGGACAGAGCCACAGACTGGTGCCCGCCTTGTCATTAAACTGTAGTCTGCATGACACTTGGAGTGGCACGTGGCTCACCCGCACACCCTTCTGCCAGTGGACCTTGAGCTCGTTCATTATGAAGGCCTCGGTGAAGCGGCCATAGAGAATCGCATCATACCTGCAACATATCATGTGCCACATCATGTATGACGGTCTGTCGCTGCTGCAGGTGCAATGTGAGTGAACCATGCAGCTACAGTTGCAACAACTTGGCAAGCGGCGGACAGTAAACTGACAGCTGTGCCTTTCAACACGGGCATCCCGTGAAAAAGAGTCGAGTGCCGCACCAGTTGGTGCCGCCTGGGTAGAAGGTCTTATTGTCCAGCGTGAACCCTAGACCCTTTGTGCGCACAAAGGGCGAGTCGGCGGCGATGGGTCGGTAGGGGACGAACGCCGACCGGCTGCTGGCGGCCTCCGGCGGCGCTGCAAAGAAAGCAGTGCACGGATTTTAGGTGGTCTGGACGACTTCACGGACTGGGTAGGGGACACGCCCTGGTAAGAGCTGCTCCTGCTGTCTGACACTCCTCGAAGCACCACAGGCGCTACCTTGCTGCAGCGGCGCAGGCTGCTGGCTGCCTGCATACTTCTCCTGGGCGTCATCCGGCGGCGGCGCCACTGCGGTCTGCGGGCGCCGCCAGCAAAGTTCTGATTGGTCATGTTGCCAGCCTATACACATGTTCGCTTAGCAGGACGCCCATGCTGCACATGAACCGTGAGCAGCACAGGCCTCCGCTCCACAGCCTGCTGCAGTTGTGTTGGCAGGCGCGGTGCGGCGCAGCACGATTGACCCGACAGCACACCCACCTGCGCCAGGGCGGGTTCATCCAAAATGACGGCGCGGTTGATGGGCAGGCCCAGCGCCTCCGCCTGCGCCAGGCCTCCAGATGTGGCCGATCGCGCGTTGGCAGCAGCGGCAGCAGATCCCGATGCCAGGGCAACACGCTGCACGTCTGCAAACGTGAGCGCCGGCTCCGACGGCACTGCCGCGGCGACCGCTACCAGCAGCACCAGAGACGCGCAGCGGAGGGCCAGATACGCTGCTGCGACCCCCATTGGCAGAAGCGCACGGTGCTGCACCTGCTGCACCTGCGTTGCAACACTTCAGGATGTCATTGCGCCGAGTGAACGCATCACGACACGCGTTTGCCATTGAAACGGCTTTGATGAGCAACCAACGTGATCTGGAAGAGCAGCGGGCCGTGACGCACGATGCCAACGGCTTTGCACCCCTGGGGAGCATAACACTGGTGACAGGCTGTGCAAGCCAAGGCAGCGAGCTGCACGCACTCAGACGCACTCCAACGCACCAGTCGTCCACTATAGGTGAAAGACCGGCGCGGGCAAGTGGGCGGGCAAGCGCCCTAGGCGCCCGTGAAGCCGACTATTTCGTGGGCAACCGCGCGCGGGGTGCGACGGCGGTGCTGGGACGGCGATCGACGCTGGCAACGACTACGCGATTCGATTAGCTGACCTCAAGCACCTGAAGCAACTCCGCGCAATGTTCGACAGACAGCCGGAGCGCAAGTTGCCGCCTGTACGTGGTTTCACCCTGCCCCAGACTGTGTACCACAGCCCAGCAGCATAAACCATGCGTGCGGGGCCCTACCGGTCGTAGTCTGACTGCGCGGCGTCCAATCAACAAACTGCTAGCTTCTGTGAGCAGTGCCTATGGTGAACAGCCTGCGAGTACAAAATTGGACGCCGCAACCATGCATCACATGATGGCACTTGTCGTCAACGAACAGTCATCTTCGAACGGGCTGCTGGGTCATTGCGATTGATCAGAGATTCAGGCCCGATGTGCGTGCAGCTTCAGGATCAACGTACTTGCTTGGGATGCGGTCGGGGTGGCGCTGCACCGAGGTGAAATGGCACGCGGTGGGAGGGTACGACGCTGGGTGTCAGACACAGGTTCAAATCGTCAGCTGGCATCAGGTGGTTACACGCACCAGGGGAAGCACCTATGGAGATGTTTACATAGAAGGGGTCTCAGAGAATTTCTTGGACTACCCCTTGCCACAGCAGTGTGCCAAGCATTATCAACAGCAGTTTGCCAAGCATCCCCACCTCGACCAACAACGAATGTCAATTGGACCAGAACAAGGGGTGGACAAAAGGAAACTGCACTACGCCCAGCAGCGCATCTGACCAGGCAACATGGAGCTCTATCCAACTGAAGCGGTACGTCGGTTGTTCTGCTATGCTATATGTATATGCTAGTCATGCTAGTCAGTGCACACGTGTGGTCACGAGATGCGTGTTTATCCAGTCGCTGTCTCGGCTGCTCAACATCTCCCTGACTGCTTGGTCTGACATCTCACCCCACCCCACCCGCCGCACCTCGCCACCTTTTGCGCTGCACTTGCCGCAGTCAGCTGGGCCCCACACAGAGGCCAACCGGCTACATGCTGCGGAGCTGCGCACATCAATATTCTTTTAGGCTATGTGCTAAACCTCCTGATGGGCTCTCCCCCAGAGCGCCATGCGCGCAGCTACCCAGCCGTTGTCTTTGGCTGCGCCGCGGCGGTTGGGCACACCTGAGCCGGGCTGCCGTTGCACCTGGGAACACAAGTTCCGGCGCAGCGTCAGGGTGTCGGTGACCCTTGCCACACAGGCACGGCAACGACTAGATGATCTGGTGGGGTTGACGCTGTGCGACAGCACCGCAACAGCACACACACAGCGGGCCCCTGCGGCACCCGCGAGGCTGTGGCAGTTACAGGGGGTGGAGAGTCTCGGCGGCCGCACCCGCAGTCGCATGTCAGCGTGCAGTAGCCGCGCGTCGCTGTGTCGCTGCCGGTCCGCATCCACGACTCGCAGCACTTGCCGAAACCTTTCTGTGCACAGGACACACACAAAAGCGCTCGGGATAAGCTGTGTTGCTGCCAAGTCTGCCCTTGCTGTTCACAGGCAGCAGCACAACCGCCAAGGTCGTGCCAGAGGACACTTCTGCTGCTGAGACGCCGCCGCTGCCGTGGTGTGCGCGTGATGGATGGAAGTCAGGCTTGCCTGCTGGGCACAGGTGAAGCCACCCCCCGGCTGGTAGTTGGTGCAGCCCTTGACACAGTCGTACGCCCATGGTGACTTGGCCCCCGCAGCCTGCGACCAGCATGACAGCATGTCCCATTTGCAGAGATCTCCTCCGGCATCCAATGCGACATTGCTGTGTGTCACTCTTGGCATCATGCTAGCCCGTTTGGCCACAACAGCTGCTGGCACACGACTGCAGAAGGTTCCTGCAGATTCAGGAGCAGGAGGGAGGTGCACCCTGCCGGAGTTCAGCCAGGCGGCCTGCTTGATCATGGTCGGACCCCCAGCCTGCCTGTAGTCAGCAAACAGCTCAGCTCCTTCTGCAGGCCAGGGCTGTTGCGGTCTTGCGAAGGAGAGGCAGGTCAAGAGGCAAAACTGAGGCCAGTTTGAAAGCGGCGCACATGAAGTTGAAGTCGTAACTGCAGGGAAAACATCACAGAAGTATCAGTCACGGCGCCACACTCCTACTGATCACGATTCATCAGTCTGCAGTTACGTGTCATGGCTGCAAAACAAGGCTGCAAGGGTGCAGCTGCGCTTCGCAGCTGTACTACAAGAAGAGACAGATGCACTAAGGGGCTCAGGCACTCACTAGTCGTCGTCGCCAAAGGTGGGGTGGCACTGCCACACCAGGGCGCCAGCCAAGCCATAGGCGTTGGCTGCCGACAGGACGCTGCACGGCAGAAAGCCAGAATGGTACGGCAAGGATCACCAGCCTTACAGCACCACTGCTCATTTTACCTCAACTTTCAGGGAATGGGGTTTCTGATACGTACCAGTTCACAAAATTCACATACAGTATAGGATCTGGGGACCAGCTGCTCACCTGGACATCACTGTGTCACGGCCGGAGGCAGGCGGCCAGATGTAGTTGCGCTGCGCGCCAAACTCCTCCAGCAGCAGCGGCTTGTTGGCCGAGCGCGCCAGCCGCATCCTGTCCCCTGCAGTCAGGCGGCCATGCGTCAGAATGAGCAGCATGCGAGATGAGCTTGCTTGACTGCGATACAACCACTGCACCATCGCATGACTCAATGAGCAGGCGGCCTTCACATCGTGGGGAGCTTGCTCACCGACGTAGAACTCGTTGACGTTCTGGTAACTGGTGTTGGACAGCCCGAAGCTCTGCGGGTACACGTGGATGGTGGCAAAGTCCAGGGTCTTAATGTACAGGTTCCTGTTGAAGTCCTCTCCCTTGAGTCCCGTGTTGGCCCTGCATGAGCACGTGCACCGGACATCATGCAATCAGCAATGGAAGGGGGTCCCTGTCTGCACCAGGCCACAGCTTTAAGGCATAGGCATAAGGGCGCATGTTCGACTGGTCAGCATCTGGAGAGGCGCGGGGCACATGTGCGCAGGGGACACACTCACCAGTTCAGGAATGGCCAGGAGGCGCTGGCGTGTGGGTCATACGTACCCTTCACCCTGCGCAACGGCGGCATTTTTAGCAAGCTGGCCTTGTAGGTGGTGGGCAAGCTCAGTACAAACCCAGCCCATACGCCCGCTGTGAAGGCAGAACAACTGCTTCACTACAGCAATCACCGGTAGCCTTCGTTACCATTGGACACAAGCGTCTTGACCTTGAGGTCGTTCTTCAGGTAGGACGACATCTCCACCTGATACGGCCACACCAGCGGCATGTAAGAGGTAGCAGTGCAGTTGAGTGCTCGTGCTGGCCATAGCCCCTGCATCACAGGCGATTGCTGGCCGCACTGCCATGCTCGGAGACTCAAGACCGTCATGTGCTCACCAGCCAGTTATACAGCAGTTGTCCAGGGTACAGGTTTCTGTCGTGCTCCCAGTTGTCAACAGTGCTGCAGCAGCACACAGCAGCATGAGCGCAAATGCAGACAGCTGGAAACATGCAGCAGGAGTGTCAAGGAAGCAAGTGCGCACGTTAGCCATGGTGCACCAGGTGAAACACGCCATACTCACTGGCATTCGTTGCACAGTTCCAGGGAGAGGATGGTGGGGTCGTTCTTGTAGATGCGTCCATTGATGGTGTTCTTACGGTTGGCGATCTTCGCCAGCTGCAGAGCATGGTGATGCTCAGGTGATTGGCAAGCCATCAAGCCACTCTGCAAGCACTTGATAGGTAGGGCAAGATGGCACCATGCACAGGCACCTTGCCGCTGTGAGACGTTCACGGCAGCAGACAGCACAGACGCTGCAGTTCGCCCACCCAGTGCTTGTATGCTGCTCGTGGCTGGCTGGCGGTGTAGAACAGTGCCTTTGGCTGCCCAGGCTTGATGGTCGTGTCAACATACCTGCAGCGGTGTGGGGACACATCAGAATAAACTTATGCGCTGTTGTGCATGTCATCGAGTCACAGGGGCCATCACCTGTTGAGAGTGTGACTCACAACCTATGCATGGGAGGCGCAATGTGGCAGGGGGCTCCCAAGTAGGCGGAGACACCTACCACTGCTGGCCGCCGTTCTGCACCTCGTGATTTGTCAGTGCAATGATCACGCGGATGCCAACCTGCGGGACAGTGGAGACATTCAGCATCCTACCGCTCGCGCTGCTCACCACCGGCAGCTCAGGCGTGCAGGGTCTGAGCCCGGGGCCTGTGACCTGAAGTTTGCAAGCAATGCACTCGCACTCGTGCCACACATACTATGTCACGCTGACACCGACGTACGTGTGCAGAGGCGGGCCGGCCCATGTACAGCGACACCAGCGGCACAGCTGTATGTGCTGCTGATCTGTTGGGTAGCCAGTGGCAGTGAGGCGACGCACCTTGGCGCAGGCGTCCATGAAGTAGTCGAAGTGCTTCAGGGCCACCTCGTTGAACACCATGGGCGCCTGCTGGATGGGCAGCCGCCCGGCGCAGCACTTCACCTCATCCGCGCCGGCCGTACTGAAGCCGAAGATCCTGATGACCTGTGCACACAGTCAGCAGCAGGGTGCAGCCCTGAGAATCTACAGGGCGGACCAGAACAGGGCTGGGCCGTCTGTAAGCAGTGGGGATGAGCACGTTCCCCGGTCAGCCACTCTTGCACCAGATGCCATGCCCATGTGTGACACATTCTAGATGGCGATGTCCATTTCATAGGGCCCTACCCGGGTGCCCTGCTGCCAGTGCGCCTGCAGCTCTGATGTGAGAAATGCTGGCGTGTACCTCCCATATATGATGGCATCATACCTGCGCAGATATAGCTCACAGATCAGGGCGTGGGCCACCATCAAGGGAAATGCTATGCAAGCTTATTCTCCTGGTTGCACGACGAGAACTGCTTTCATGCGGTCTGCAAAACTTGCGCCTTGCATGTTTCACTGCGCGTCCGTCTCGCCGCACCAGTTCGTGCCGATAGGAAAGAAGGTTTTGCTGGCGATCGTGAAGCGTGTGCCCTGCGCCCACGCCAACGCCCACCATGAGCGGTTCATCACTCTCCAAACCGTGCCTGCTTGCCACAATGAACAGCCTGCCACACTTCGCTCAACCTCTAGCTAATGGGACACACCTGTGCTCGCACGAATGCTGCGTTTGCGGCAATGGGCGCCAATGGCACTGCTGCCAGGCGGCTGTTGGCTGCAGGGCCGCCTGCAGGGAGACAAGGGTAGAGCAACCGTCAATTGACCCCGACAGCTGTCAGATATGGCATGCTGTGGTCTACGTGTAGCAGCCTTGAGCCACTCAGCATTCAGCCCGTCCGGCGTGGCGGTCATGTGGATCACACTGCTCACCTTGCTGTCGCGGCTGCTTCTGAGTGCCTGACTTGAAGCGATCGGCGGCAGCATCGGATGGCGGAGCACTGACAGACGTCTGCATGCAGCCCACCCCTTGTCAAGTGCATGGCTCAGCAGCTAACACGCATCATTATGCCGTGCCAAAGGTCAGTTGCTAGCTAGTGAGTCAATGGCAAGGTGAGCCGCCACAGCAGCGGGACCGGCAGGCACCCATGCGGTGCAAGGCGGCCTCGGCAGCTGGGCAGCACTCCACCTTGGCCAGGGTGGGGTCCTTCTGCAGGACGCCGTAGTCCACTGGGATGCCGAGCGTGACAGCCTGCTGCAGGCCGCTGCTCCCTGCGCCGAAGCGGGAGCCAGCGCCGGCGCCGGGGGCTGATGCGAGTGCGATGCGGCGCACGTCAGCTGCTGTCAAAACTGGCTGGGCCGCCTGCGCCAGAGAAGCAGGGAGCAGCAGTGCTGCCACGGCCCACAGCAGTGCCGCAGCGGGTGCGTGCATGCTGCTGTGCGTCGAGCGCGTGCCTGCGTGCAAGGATGTACCAGATTGGCGGAGATCCACATGCGGACGACAGCGTGGTCCATTCACCGCTGCAAATCGATCGCGGATGCAGATAGTCGCAGAGGCTGCAGGCGTGCTCCAAGAAATCGGTGTATGCAAGGCCTGCAGCCGTCCGGGGCCACCGACACAGGCATGGGATCAGCACAGTGCACACAGCGCATTCTCAGCCTGGCACTCACCAATCCGCAAGGGACGGACTGCAGCAGCAGATGCTGCTCTAGTACAGTGACTGCCTGCGGTCAGCGGCGCGCCTTTGGTGAGATGTGAAGTCTGCACAACGTGAAGTGAGCGCGTGAAGAAGTGTAGTGCTGCCCGAACCCAGCTAGGTAGCTGGCGAGGATGGAGACGGCGTACACCCCGTGCGTTGAAGGACAGTCCGACGCTCAGGAATTCTAATACGGCAGAACGGGAACCGGGATCGCCTGGCGGTCAGTGGCGGGAGTTTTGGGAAACTTTGCCCTCTATCTTGGTCGACCCCTGGCAGTCGGACTACTGGGGCCCTGCCTGTAACAGCATCACCCAACCGCCACAACCGTTCCTCACATCACATCACGCAGGCACTTTGCATCCTTTACAGGTGGCCAGTCAGGTTGCATGAAGCAGCTCGTTGACAGAGGCCCCCACAGCGTGACCTTCTCGAACAACGTCATTTCGCGCACTACGTTCCAGCCTGACGATGGCATTCTGCAGCCCTTGTCAGCTCTGGCATGCTGTGATACAGAGCACTGCTGATTGGCGCTGAGCTACCAGCGTCATCCCTGCTATTTGGTCAATGGGATGGTCGAGGGGTTCCAGCAGCCGCACGCCCCGGGAGCCTCACGCCTATCACGCAGGCAGGGCGGCGGGCGCCAGCTGGCGCCGCGGGTCATGGATCACCATGCCCGCGGCCAGCTCAAAGGTGCCGCTGAACAGCCCGGCGTGGTCCACCTCGTAGCTGGTGCGGCACAGCTGCGGCGGGAAGTCTGCCTCCCCCGCCGGCACCCGGCAGTGGTGCAGGCGCAGGTGCGTGAGCGAGGGCGGCAGCGCCGCCAGCATCAGGCTGCTGACGCGGCAGCTGCAGGCGCGGCCACACACGTTGGTCAACGTTCAGAACGAACACACACCTGGCATCGCGCATGCTTGGGCAGCAGCCACAGCAGCGGCTATCAAAAGTCGGGCCGGTATTGCTGCTTGATAGCCATCTTGGGCCACACGAGATCTGATCATGTAGAGAAGACGGTCATATGTAGATCGTGGTGCAAGCGCAGCCTGGGGTCACCTGTCGAAGCTGAGCTTTGCCAGCTGGCGCAGCGGCGCGACGCAGGGTATGGCATGATCGGTGGTTACTCCCACCTCCGTGGCCGAGATGAACCCCGAACCAAATGATACTGAGAGGTCGCCCTATCCGGAGATGAACCAAGCGGGTGTCAACAAAAGTCACAGTGGCATGGCAGCTTGGAGAGCAGACATTGGTCGGGGTCTACCAATGAAAGTGCATATGCATGAAGCAAGAAAACACAGCCTCATGCAGTGGCTGATTGCGTCAGGCGTGCTGCATACTGTGGCGTTTCGCAGGACCCACCATGAGACCAAGGGACTGCAGGCCCAGCGGCAGCCCCGCAGGGAGCCGTGTGTGAATGTAGCTCAGGTGCCGCAGGTTTGGGAACGCCTGCGGCGGCGCTCTCAGCGGAAAGCCGGCGCTGTACCAAACGTCTGTGAGATTTGGCCCTGACACCGTCTGGAAGCGCTTCGACTGCACCCGTGCACACACTGAACGCTTCAGAACAGCGACGGTTGTTTTGAGCGCATAGTTTGGTACTACTACGAGTGTGAACAATGACTCAGCCCCATGCTTCCATATAGCAGGTCAGTCGCACTGCAGCAGCACGTCCTTCTGCCGACTGGCTGAGCCTGTCATGGTGACTGGCACAGCAGCATGCCGAGCGAAGGGGGCATGACGCATGACATGACCTGCCGACAAATGTCCTCCAGAAACACACGCCATGGCGATGGGCACCAAATGTGCCTCACCTTGAACAGCTCGCACATGGCAACCGTCAAGTCTGTCTGATCGCCGAACCCCGACGTCCGCCTACCGATGGTGACGTGCAGGCGGCACACCGGCATCCGGCTGTCTGCCAGCGCCTTGATCGCCAGGACTGGATCATTCCTGCCAGACCTGTCAGCAAAAGGCCGTGCTTATACAGCTGCTGCTGCTGCTGCTGCTGCTCACAAGGTGCTATTGGGGACTGCAGCCCCACCAACATCGTACCCTTGCGCATGTGTTTATTGGCTACGCTGCGACATGTTGGACGGAGCGTTTCAGGGGTGTGCAGAGCGTCCAGGGCCAGCTGTGGAGTCACAGTCTGCATGGCTCTGCGGCAGCTGTGTCAAGCATGGCTGTGCAACCCTACCTTGGGGGAAGTGGGTGCCTGGCTCCCTCCAGCCAGAAGCTGCGGCCATCAACGCGGAGACCAACCGGTTGCTGCAGCATGATGTCATGCCATCTGCAAGCAGCAGACATTTGAGACGACATTCTTGACGCATCACGCGCATGCATCAGCGTGGCTGCGCACTGCCTAAGAGTCAGCACTCCGCAGGGTTCGAGCGCCTTCCCAGGATCGTGCTATGTCACTTGCTGGCGAGGGTGTGATACTCACTGCTTGCAGACAAGCGCCATATTCCGCCAGCAAGCGACGTTCGTGCGGCCGTCCTCGCCATTGGGCAGCTGCCACAACGGCGCCGCTGCTGCCGCAAGGATGAGGCTCCAGACATCTCGTGGTAGTTCGACACATGATGATGTGTCTTGTAAACCGTGCTGTTGCTCGCCCTCTCCCGGTCCAGACATGTTTGCCCGCTTCGATGACTTCAGCCATGCACCAAGTTCAACAGTCAGCAGTCACATGCTCAACGCAGACCGCGTGGCAACGACCAGCCAACAACCGCGAGCTGAATCGGAAGAGCTGATGAGCGCCGTGATGATGAAGCGTGCCCAAGTGTGTCAGGTCTGAGGCCTTGTGATTTTAGAGTGCTGGCCAGATCCCAGGTGGGTGCGCTGAGCTGGCACACACTCAAGCTGAGCTGATGAAGTGATCACGTTTCGATATTGCCATCAGGAGCGAGTAGGCTGCCTTTACGGACCACCAGCAAGCTTTAAGCTGGATGTGTTGAAGTTGCGTTGCTGCAACGAAATGCCCGTCAGCAGTGCCAAAGCTGCGATGCCTATCCGTTACAACGCCAGACGCTGAGGGTCAGGCCGTCTCCGCCGTGCCAGGCGCAAGCTCATACCTACAGCTGCACAGCCCATCACCGTGCTCCCGGTAGCTGGTGCGGCGCATGTGCGGCGGAAGTCCGTCGTCCTCCCCATCGACAAAGCAGTGATGCAATTGCAGGTCCTCGAGAGATGGCGGCATCGCCGCCCGCATCCCCTTGGTGATGGAACACCTGCATCATACACCCGAGGTGGCACCGTGCTGGAAAGCTCGGGAGCGTCCACAAGCTCGGTTGCCAATGGCCATGCTAGCAGGAGGTGGCGCAAATCATTGATGAGGTGCGTGTCAAGCACCAGCAGGACCCATGGCACCGCATTGGCTGGTGGGCATGGCTTCTGTGCAAAGGGCTGCGGCAGCGCGCAGTGCCATGGCATGTTGATGGTGACACTGCGGTGTCGGGAGACAGGGGCCCAACAGCAGTGTCACCCTGTAATGCTGAGCGTGGACAGCTGGCGCAGCGATGCGAGCCAGGCGCAGACGTCGGGGTCGTTGTAACCGGTGCCCAGGCTTGAGGCTCCAGAGGCCGGCGGGTCGTAGTCGATTGTCTCCCACTGCCCCTGCCATTCAGGCAAGTCATAGCTGTGAGCAAACTGTACGAGATCGTATGGGGGACTGCCATTACTTGCGTGATGTAAACGGTCAACAAGCAGGCCACGCAGCGTCATCTGCCTTTGTTGCGGCACTGCGCTATTGTGGCGCTGCAATGGGGAGGAGCTGTAAGGCCCCTGATGCTTGGCGGCGCGGTCTGCACAAAGGCACGAGGAGCTTGACTCACCTCGATTTTGAGCGTCTGCAGGCTCCTAGGCAGACCCGACTCTAGCCCTGCATAAACAATGCCCAGGCGCTGCAGCTTCGGAAACGCCTCTGGCGCAACCTTGAGCCTGAAGCCACGCTCGTACTCATACAAGACATCTGTGAGGTGTGGCCCCGACACCGCCTGAAAACTGGCTGCCTGCACCGAAGACCCAGGCCAGGTCCTTTGGCACCTAGCAGCAACCGCTCGGACCCTCCAAGCAGCCACACACTCTGGCAACCAGTCAGCACGACATCCGCTTGCTTCCCGCAGAGTGAGCGCAAGCTGAAGGCGAAGCTTTTGCATCATCAGCACCGCACCGCCTACAGGCTGGTATGTGCGCCCCACAGCTTGCGCAGCAGCATGCATGGTGAGCAAGCCGACAACACCCTACTGCACATGCCACCGTCTACACTCATGCACAGTGGGTGGTTAGTATGTCTCACCCTGAACATCTCGCTGATGGCCCTCGACACCACCGTCAGCTCGCCGTGGCGAGCCGTCAAGCAGCCCCTGAGCCAGGCTGGCGAGGAGGGGGACTCGGTAACGCTGATGTAAAGGCTGCACACCGGCATGCTGCCTGCCGCCAGCTGCTGCAGCGCGGCCACTGCTGTCCAGCCGCCGCTGCTGTATGTTGCGACAATGCTGCCGAGGAACCCGCTGCATATGACAGACAGATCTCTGCATTTGCAGTCCCACCATGACTGGCCATGCTCCATGCATCATCGAAGCATCTGAACTCTCTCCCACGGCAGCCACACATGCGTGCGGTCAAATGTGCAGTGACGCCTGTGACCGAGAGGACTGTGCAACATGTGAACCTGGACGAAGAATTGCATGCCTGCCGCTGGTTGGAGGGCAGGAGTCGTCATCAAGCCTCAGGCCAACTGGCTGCTGCATCATCAGCTTGTGCCACCTGTCGCAGTGCTGGAAGGGCCTCACCGGGCGGTGGAACCATGCATCGGCCACGCACGCATGATTCCACAAGCAGGCACACTGCATGTGCGCCCTGATTTTAGTTGCTCAAGGCGTGACATGTGCTGCGTGCCAAGACAGCCGTGTTGCACTCACTGCTTACACACTAGTGCCAGGTCTAGCCAGCGCGCAGCGTGCGAGCGTCCATCTTTGCGGTCGGGCAGGTGCTGCAGTGGCGCTGCTGCGATTGCAAGGATGACGCTCCAGATGTCTCTGGGCACATGCAGGCCACCGACAAGAGCCTCATCCACTTCTGAAGCGTTCTGCAGCATGCTGTATTCTATGTTGACATGCTCGCCGGATCAGACAGTGCTCGATGCATGTGCTGGATCACCACTGCACGTGCATTTTTGCAAATAGACCGCAGTCCAGCAGCGATACGATCAGCAGCAAGATGGAACCGGCAATATTCAGGTGTTGCGATATACAGGTGTACAGAGCGAATCAGTAGTGTCGAGCAAGCACCGTTCAGCAAATGCAACATTGCATCAAGGAGCGCTGAGCTGGCGCACGCTGTGCAGGGTGCCTTGGGATGCCTTGGCGCTCACTCGGGCTCACAAGCATGTGACTGCTCAAGGCTTGTAGAAGGCTTTCACTGCACCCGCACACCAGCAGTCCGGGTCTGTCATAGTGGCGCAAAGCTGCAGAGCAATCAACCACAACTGGATTGACCTACGCGCTGCAAGTGCTGGGCAATGGGCCCTCCTGTCAAGCGCAGCTGGCAGCTGCCACTCCGGCGGCCAGCTCAAAGCTGCAGTCGAACAGGCCAGTGTAGGAAAACCTCTCGAATTTTGTGCAGCACAGTTGCCGTGGGAAGTCCTTCTCCTCAACATCGATCATGCATTGACGCAGTTGCAGCGATGTGAGCGACGGTGGCAATGCCGCCAGCACGTCCTTGCTGACGTAGCACCTGCAGCACACATCCCAATGATGAGCATGAGCTTGAGGGAACGTGCAGGTATGCAGGCACACAAGTTGTGCGCAACGCAGCACTGAACAATGAGTAGGACATGCCCCATTGACTCAAAGCCGGCCCACGTATCATGCATGTGCAGCAAGACACCAGTTGATACATTGAAGTAACCTGCATCAGCAGCAGACCTACCCGCTGAAGCTCAGCATGGTCAACTGACGCAGCGACGGAAGCCAGGCGATGACATCAGTGTCGTCACTACAAGCTCCTATGGACGAGACACCAGAACAGCCCCACTCGTGCCCATCTCGCACCTCGCCCTGCAGTAGAGCATGCGTCCATCAGAACAAGCGGTGTACCTGGCCTGGCACAGGCCATTCCAGGACCTGACTGCTGATGTGATGCATAGTGGAAAGCCGAGCTTTCACTGGTGGATGACCTGTACCATCTGACTGCTGTCCTACCTTTATTCCAAGCGACTGCAGGCTCAAAGGGGGCCCCCAGTCGATGTGTGTGCGGAGGTTGCACCGCTGTAGCCTTGTAAAGGCCTCCAGCGGAGCCCAAAGTTCGAAGCCGTGCTCATACATGACCTCTGTCAGGTGCGGCCCAGACGACAGTTGGAAGCGGTCTGCCTACACCACAGCGCATGTCTCCGGCCTCAGAACCAAGCACCAGCCGTGCAATCGATCCAGCAAAAGGCGTCAGCTCACAACAGCCAGAAGGGGTCCCTTTGTGGCGCGCAAAGTGCTCGTCTGGCTGCCAGAACCGGGCGCAGGCCAGTCATGAGGTGAGATTAGCCGGTACCGCAGCAGTATGTGGAGTGAATGACACAATGGCAGTGTTATGCTGCCTGCGGTCCAAAAGCCAACATGGAAGCTGAGCACATGCACACAGACCCTCGAGCATCTCACCTTGAACAGCGCACTGAAGGCCCTTGTCAACTGTTCGTGCAGCCTCCAGGAGTGCCCTGACGACTTTTCTGAACCGTTGATGGCGACGTGCAGGCGGCATACTGGTATCCGGCTGCCCGCCAGCCCAAGCACCGCTGCCTCTGCTGCCCAATTCTCGTGCTTGTTCCTTGCACACTCGTGGTCATGGTCACAATATCGCACGCTCCACTCCGAAGGCCTGAAGGCAACCACGTCGCCGACGCGTGCGGCTGTGTCCAGACATCTGCAACAAGAGGCTTGTCGTTGTGGAGTGCAGAGGTACAGTTACAGCTTCATGTCACCAGGATGAGAGGCTGCCTTCTGTGCCTGGCGTGCTTGAGAGGCGGGACAAGCTGGCTGGCTGCAAGAGTGGCACCTTGCGACACCACACATCAGTGACAACGGGGTGGGGCCTACGACCTGCAATAGTATTGGAGAGTGCGTGCCTCTTGCAAGTTGGGGGGAAAGGGAAGATGTGGTCATCAAAGCGCAGGCCAACTGGCTGTTGGAGCATGATCTCATGCCACCTGCGTGCAGCAAGCAGAGCTTGAGCACGTGCCAAGCATGCAATGTGTGCTTCAGGGGCGCGTGTGCAGTTGCCTGCGCAGCCAGCACCCTGCAGACATCTGGGATTGCCACGCCTGTGATAGCATAGGCCACGCCCTCTGTGGTGCATCAGGATGGCCATGTCGCACTCACTCTTTGCACACAGTCGCGAGCTTCAGCCATCGCTTGGCATGCGAGAAGCAGTCCCTGTCGTCTGGAACATGCTGCAGCGGCTTTGCAGCCGCTGCCAGGATGACGCTCCATACGTCTCGGGGCAGTTGAATACCACAGACGTCAGCAGCACCCTTTGTTGCTCTTTGCCGCTGTTTGCTGTGCTCTGTGGCCGCCATGGAGATAGATCACAAGCGGGTGACAAGTCAGTGACACAGCTCAGGAGATCAATCGCGATGAACGTCAAATGAACAGCTGCGCTAGGTGGCCGGATCCGAATGTGAAGGTCATTGACCCTTCACGAGACCTTTGTGGCTTCTGATACTTCTGATGTCGACTCGTAACCGTGTTCAACAACAGTCGTGAGATGACAGAGCAGCTCTGCACAGGGTGAAGATCTTGGGCATCACATTCAGTACAATTTGTACTGCGCTTTTGCACAATCCTACAATCCAGCTATCCAGGGCACCCTCGTGACAAGCGATGCCTGCAGACCGATGAGCAGTGCAGCACCAGTCCCATTGGTCAGCAAAATTGGTGTTGAACCCTGCCTGGGGCGGCAGTCTAACCAGTCCAGCAGCAAAGCGCCAGCGGTGGTGCCGTGCCATCCAATCAGCATTTGTGCAGTACGCCAGCACACGCCATGTATACAGCTCCGGGAGGGTGTCCAGCCCGCCGGTCCACACATAGCTGCTTTGCAACAATACCAGCTGCACTGCCACGCTGTCACTCCTGAGGCCTGCAATCACAGTGAGATGCTGAGCGCTCAACTTAACAAGGTGTACCCTGATGTTGAGGGCAGATTATGCGACTCGGGTCATCACGCTGCAGATTGGGAGCCGTGCACCAGCACCTACAGAAGGGCACAGAATTGTAGGATCAGTCGAGGATGCAGAACACACGCGCGTATGGAGCTGAGGCCTCGACGAGCTTCAGTCTATCTACAATGCAAAGATCAGCTACCCTGACCAATATATTTCATGCTGTGGTGTACAACGGGGCTCACTGACCGGTCAATGCACACCAGCGTGCATAGTTACCATGTATCCCACCTTGGTTTCAGGCGCAAGCAGGCTCGAGTGCAGACCCCATGCTAGCCGTGTGCACAGGCTTCTCAGTCGCTGCAGCTGTAGTGGCACTGCCATTCTGGCGGCGCTTCGGTGACAAAGCTTGGAGGGCACTCGATGACCTTGAGGTGTGGTTTACATGCCATTCCGAAGCTGTCTGCCTGCACCGAAGCCCGCATTGCAGACACATCATCACTGAGCTGCAACCAGATAACTACGCAGCCTGCAGCGCATCTCTGGCAGCTCGACAACCAGCTGCAACCAGCGACGCAGCAGCAAGGCGACTGACAGGGGCCATCTTGAGGCAGCATGACTCGGCGTACCTTGAACAGCCCGCTGAAGGCCGTCAACAGGGCTGTATGCAGCATGTTGGCTCCATGTAGGCCGTCTGACGTGATGTGCTCCGGCTCATCTATGGCGAGCTGCAGGCGGCAAATCGGCACCCGGCTGGCGGCCAGCCCGTGCATGACCGCCACCAGTGCCAGGTTGCCGTAGTCATGCCGCATGTGGCCCAGGAGCTGCAGCTCGTAGCTCAGGTCGCAGTCCACCGCTGTAGCCCAGAACGAGTGCCGAGCGAGCATGCTGGGTTCGCTGAGGCGCCTGAAGCAACCCGAAGCAGAAACCTTCGTGCTCAAAAGATAACTGTTCAGTTGTCCTTTGCTGGTTGGACACAAATGCCCCTTCGTGAGCTTGAAGGGGCGCTGGTCTTGTGCTTGCACACACGACCAGCAGCAGCGATGCAAAGTTGAGACACACAGGGATATGCATCATGGAGCACACCGCGGGCCATGAGCACGCCGGTCACAACTTGAAGAGGAGGCGCGGTCATCAATGCGCAGGCCAATCGGCTGTTCAAGCATGATGTCATGCCACCTGCATGCGAAGCCAGTGTTAGCAGCCCGAAAAAAAGATGGCGTGACTAATCACACAGCCCATCCATCATTATGCTGCACAACCAGGCAATGCGCAGAATGTCTAGGCCGCTGATGATCACGATCAGCGGTGCGGACCAAGGCGGCGACGCTGCACTCACTGCTTGCACACCAAGGCCATACTGAGCCAGGGAGCGACGTGTGAGCGGCCGTCCTTGCCATGATCTGGGACCTCCTGCAGAGGCGCTGCAGCTGCTGCCAGGATGACTCTCAGAACATCGGTGGGCAGATCCACAGCACCTATGCCTGCTGCACCAGCTGCATAATGCTGCTTACACGTTGTCTTTGCCCGTGACATCCTGTCCGACTTGAGACGACCACTTCTGATCGAGGGGTGGATCGCGATTCGAGCAAGTAGCTGATGCCAGCCTTTTGGTGTATTGCGTATGCAGCGCGACAAGTGTCAGAACGGTAACACACGCGTTGTGAAGCAGACAGCAATGCGACACCAAGGTCCCAGGAGTGCAGTGTCTGGAGGGTTGATGACCACATGCCCGTTGACATTCAGCAGTACAATTTGGCAGCTCACGTTCAGTGCCCTTTGCACCCAACGCCCTATCTGAGCAGTCTGCCTCACGACAATTGTCCAAGCCAGCGGACACATGCACACGTGATGAATCGGGTCGCAGCGCAGGGGCTCATTGGGACAACACACATCAGCCCTCCTTCCAAGCATCCCAATTGGCGGCCACGTCATCGGCGAGCGCCTTCTGCCTCTCATCCTGCAGCGGGCTGCGGGCCGGGCGGTCACCCCTGTCCGCTGCACCGCCACCGCCCCTGCCGCCCCGACCGCCGCGACCACGGCCGCCGCTGCTGCGACCGCTGCTGTCACGGCCGCCGCTGCTGCGACCGCTGCTGTCACGGCCGCCGCTGCTGCGGCCACCAGTGCTGCGGCCGCCGCTGCTGCGGCCCCGGCCCCGGCCGCCGCCCTGCGAAGCCGCGCGCCCGCGACCGCGGCCAGAGAAGCCACGGCCCTCGCTGCTGCTGCTGCTGCTGCTGCTGCTGCTGCTGCTGCGCTTGAAGCTCTGCAGATGCAACGGCCGTGAGGTCTGCCGCAAACTGTGCACAAGACCCAACAGGCGATATATGCACCTGGCACCAATGGGCACAGCGGCATGGGACCCCGGCCGGGGGCTCAAGCAGCAACCTGGTAGCAGCACCAGTGGTGAGAGTCACCTCGCTAGGCCCGCCAATGGCGAAACCGTCGTCGTCGTCGAAGCCAGCGGCTGTGGCGCGGGGCGACGCGACGATCTGCGGCGGCGGCGCGTTGAACTCGTTGAACTCCGACATGTCATGGCGCCAGCTGTCGCTGCCAGGCGCCGCTGCTGGGGTGCTGCTGGCGTCCGGCAGCGAGGGGTCGGCCCCGAAGGCATCGCCGCTGGGGGCGGCAGACATGCCACCCTCAGCAGGGCTGCTGCCTCCAGCAGCAGCACCAGCCTCGCCGCCGCTGAACCAGCCGGACATGTTGCTGAAGCCGCCGCCGCGCTGGCCGGCCTTACGGGGTGCCGAGTCCGCGTCCCCACCACCGGCATCCCCCCAGCCGGCCCAGCCGCTGCCCACCTGGTCCGCCGCCTCGCCCCACTGCCCACTGCCGCTGCTGCCTGCCGCATCGGTATTGCCCGTGCCGACTGCTCCCCAGCCGCTGGCCTGCTGGCTGCCGCCGCCAGCTGCAAAGCCGGCGTCGCCGCCCGTGCTGTCCGGGTCGTACCAGCCACGAGAGCCTGTGTCTGCCGCGCCGGCGCTGTCGTTGTCACGACGGCCGCCGGAGCTGCCCCAGCCCGCGAGCTGGTTGCCGCTGAAGCGCTGCTTGCCCCGCGCGGCGCTGCGGCCGCCGGAGCGGGGCCCGCCGCGACCGCCGCCCCGCCCGCCGCCCCCCCTGTAATTCCATTAACACATGTAAGTGACCTGTCTGACCCGCACCCCATGGTCGTGTAATCTTTGTCCTTTTGCTCCACAATGCTGCGGGATGCCATGGCAGCACAGGGCTACCAAAGTCGATGCGCAAGGCGAGCTGACCTGCTGCTGTCCGCGCGGCGGTCGTCACGCTGCCAGTCCCGCTGGCGGTCGCCCCAGCCCCACTTGGGCTGCTCCTCCCATGCCTGCGTGCCGCCGCCTCTGCTTCCTCTGCCGTCGCTGCTGCCTGCATCCACCCCGCCCTGGGACCTGCTGCCGTCGACGGCGGCGCGGCTGCCGCTGTACCAGGCGCCGCCGGCGCCCTCGGTCTGCCAGGCGGGCGCCGCTGCAGGGGGGACGTACGGCCGGTCGGCGCCCAGCTCCGCCGCCGACGGCAGCTCGGTTGCCGACGCCGCGGCCGCCTCCCGGGCGGCCCTGGAGTACTCGGCCTCCATCTCCTCGGCGCGACTGCATCACGCGATGTGGCAAACTGGTCAGACTAGGACTTTGAGGCAAATGCACGGCTGTCTGCGACATGCAATCCTTTGACATGCTTCGAGCCAGACCAGGCAGGCGTGAAGCTTGCATTGCACATGGCGTGTGTTGCTGCGCGAAAATCTCATTCTCAGGGTTGGCAACAAGCAAGTCTGACATCGATGCCACATCAGATTAATGTGCTGAGCTGTACAATTTCGAGCACAGCATGCAACAGTCGGGACCTCTGGGCCTTCTCGGGGCTCCAGTCGACCATGTCGGCGATGGAGAAGGTGCCGTAGCCCGGGCGCGGCTTCATCTCCCGCCGCCGCTGCTCATACAGGCTGAGGCCCTCCTCCCCCCCTGGGGCGCCCCGGCCCCCGTCGCGCCCCCTGCCCGCGCCCCTGCCACCCCTGCCGTCATCAGCTCTGCGGCGCCTGCATCATCATCAAACCAAGGCGTCGGGGTCCACTCACAAGAAGCTGCTGCAACTCAGGAGGAGCTGTGCATTCCGTGAGAAGTGCTCACAGCCGCAGTGGCCCTCGCCTTACCATGGCAATACCTGGTGACATGTGATCGAGGCATTGAAAGCAGGGAAAGCATGGTGTTGCAGTGACAGAGGCCCTGTAACGATGGCAGCAGCGGGCCCGTGCGGACCTGGGCTCGAAGGGGTCGCGGATCTTGGGGTGGCGGGGCAGCACGCGCACGTAGCCAGGCGGCACGCTGCCGCCGTCGTACTCGTCGGGCAGGTCGCCCTCGTCCTGTCGCATGGTAGGGCTTGCCCTTTATATTGATTCTGGTGCTGGCAGGTTACATAGACCACACACATGCCAGCACAGGCTGCGATGCCGCATTGCGCTGTGCTCTTGCGAGCTGGCCGCCTGCCAACCCACAGCTCCCTTGTGCAGGTGCTTCCAACCTGGCATCCAATTGAATGCTGCAATGCGCTGCCAAGCTTAGGGCTGCGGCAGACAAACAGGCCGCTAGCGGCGTGACTCATTTGACGTCAGTGCGGTCGGGCAGGGAGGCAGCCGCTGAAAATGATTCGCGCCTGCAGGTCGGCAACCTCCAGGTCCTCGGTGAGGAGGGCCATGGGGTCGCTGAAGTCGTAGGGCTCGGCCTGCGCCGCCGCCTGCAGCTGCAGCGCCAGCTGCTCGGTGGTGGGCCCCCCCTGCTGCTCCAGGGGGGCCGCTGCCGGCTCATCGGCCCCCAAGCCGCCCTGAGCGCTGCCGCTCGGACCGCCGTCGGCATAGCTTGGCTGCGCTGGGCCGTCAGCGGCGTCAAAGCCGCCGCCGCTGGTGGCGCCCCAGTCGGGCAGCTGCGCCTGGAGGCTGCCGACGGCCGGCGGCGCGTCCGCGGACACGGACCACGCCGCGCGCTGGTTCATGAACAGCGCGCCGTCGGCCTCCTCATCCAGGAAGCGCACCGCGGACGCCTCATCCGGGCCCGCTTCCTCTGCTGCCTCAGAACCGTCAGCCACTGCCTCAGCCGCGGCCGCTGCCTGGCCGCCGCCGCCGAACCGGCCGCTGGGGATGCTGTCGGCTGCGTCAGCCCATCCTGTTGTTGTCGGCTGCTGCGGGGCAGTGGCTGCCTGGCTGCTGGCGGCTGCGCCGGGCTCGTACCAGCCGCTGGGGTTGTTGAAGGTGCCCCTGCAGGACGATTTGCAGCATGCCATCACCCCCTGGCTGCACGGGTCTGCTGCCACGCTCACACACATGGCTGTACCCACTATGCAGTGAGGGTACTGCTGAACCCATTGCAAGCCTTGCCTGAGCTCTTGGGCCTCGTAGCCGCCCTGCTGATAGCCCTGCCGCCCAGGATTGTAGCCCGGATCAACGGCCAGCTCCTGCAGACAAATCAAGGAGCAGGCATCAGCAGACAGGCAGGCACTGTGGTGCAGCGAGGCATGCGGACATGCTATGCTGCAAGACCTGCCATGGGCATACAAGATACAGGGGACTGCACGTGCAAATGAGCATGCAGATGCATGGGCACACTGGGGCTGCATATCCTGAGGGATCGGACGCCGCTGCCTCCTGGGCTGCCACCCTCTCGTCCTGTGCGGCAGGCAGAGTGTGAGTCAGCACCATGCGACAGAGAGTGCATCAGCACAGCTGCTTTGCAGCAGCCTGGCACGGCAGAGTGCAGCACAGTGGTGCCCGTTGCATTGCTTTGTCCTGGGGTGCCTTTGCATGTGGGTATGCTAGCTACATCTATCAGACTGTTGGATGCACACCTCATCCTCATTGAGCTCCAGCCACATGTGGACCTCGTCGATGTATGAGTCGTCCACCGGCACAGGAAACTCCTCCTGCACTTCTTCTCAGACTGTCAAGTGCCGTGACAGAATGCTGCTCTGGACGGCGTGCGCGGCAATGCAGTGGATGGCGCTACAGCTCACAACTGGAATGGTTGTGGGATGGAAGTGACAGAGCTAGCAAGTGCTTGGTACAAAGAGTGAAGAATCGCACTTGCAGGCCGTCGAACGTCCTCTCAAAGCGGACGGATTCAATGAAGCCACGCACATGGTACATCTGCACAGCCACGATCAGAACTCAGGGGTGAACAGGCCCTTGTATGATGGGCCACACTGTCGTAACCATCATGGCAACGCGGCATGCCACTGCAGGCAGCGCTGGGCTGCCAGCCTGTCTGCACGATGCAGAGGGCACGCGATGCTCCAGACCCACGATTGCCTGCCGTGGCGACGCCGACGCCTCAGAGCATAACCTACAAACCTAAACCCTACCTGCTCCATGAGCAGGCGGTACACCTCCTCGTCCATCACGCAGCGCAGCAGCACCTTGGCGCCGTCGCCCCACCGCGCCGTCTTGGTCCCCATCTTCTTGGACCTGCAGGCGCACGCGTGGCAGCTTGCAAAACCCTTGCGACGCTGCGTCGCACATCATCTTCTACTCCAAGGCCAGCACTGCCAGCTTGCCTTGCTTAGGGTCAAGGGTTCCCCCACAGCAGCTCTTCAGAAGGACTCCCTAGTCGGGTCCCATGGATCCCGAAGTAGAAGCTAGTGATGGCGCTGCGCATGTTTCAAGGGCACCCACACCACTTGCAGCGCCTGCCACTAACCCGATGGAAGACTCTGGGACAGCCCTCTCCTGTCATATGGTAGGAAGAGGGCGCAGGAAGCAATGCTGCACATGGGTCGTCTCACACTCAATACCCACCGGCTGCTCATGGCGCGCACGCGCTTGGAGGGCGCCCAGGCCTCCACCTCACGCGGCTCCCCGCCCGAGCCCGGCAGCGGCGGCAGCGCCGCCACCCGCAGCCGCAGCAGCTCCGCCGCCAGCTCCTCCTTGCGGGCGTTCACCTGCGCACCCGCGGCGGCGAGGGTGTTTGGTGATCTCCGAGGTGCGTCGTTCCCCAAAACAAGGACTGAGCAACGGGCCTCAGCAGTGGAGGGGCCCCAACGAAAACCGCCCCCAGCATCAGGGGGCGCCTTCACCTGCAGGAGGTACCACTGCGGCTGGCCCTTGCCCAGCGCCCCGCGCTCCACGCTCTCCACCCTGCAGCACAGATGAGACATTCAGCACCTGCATTGAGTGTCCGAACAGCTGTGGCCGCCTGTTGGGGAGGCACATCTGGGGTTGATCAGTGAGAGGTTGCCTTGGCATCTCAGCCCAGCGCAACGACAACATGACGTTGTCGGTCCCCAACTAAGCCAGCAGCCACCAGCTGAAGTCAGTAGGTAGCCTCGCATACCCGTCGTCATCGACGGGCAGGCAGGCGTCCCGCATCTCCTGCCGCCGCTGTATGTTGAGCATGACGGGGTCGTCGGCAGCGATGACGCCGTCGGCGCCGCGGTATGCGCGGCGCTGCGCCCGCCGCCGCCCCGCCGGCTCCTCCTCCCTCCCCTCCTCAAACTCCTGCAGCTCCTCCTGCGGGCACATTATCATTTGCGGCATTGGGACTTGCGATCACCGGCAGCCTGCATGCCTGCCACTTGCATGGCCGCATGCAGAAGCAAGCCACAGCGTGCAATGCTGTGTGTTGTCCAACGGACCAGTGTGCATGTGCAGCTGACTTGCAGGGTGCTGCTTCTCAGGCACTGTTGGCAGGTGCACCCACTGCATTGCACGGCAGCCGCCAGCGCCGCTGCAGGGTGGCAGGCCCTCACCATCTGCTGCTGGGCGTCGTCCTGGTCAAACTTCAGCTTCAGGTTCCTGACTGACGCCTCTTCCCCGGGCGCTTTGCTCTTGCGCAGCCGCCCTTGCTTCGGTTCCGCTGTTGTGCCGGCGCCAGCTGCTGCGTCCTTTTTGGTGCGGCCACGGGGCTTCGGTGCGGCGCCTGCCTCGCTCTGAGCTGCTTCCTGCCCGTCCTGGGCCGCTTTGCGCGGCCGCCCCCGCTTCTTCGCGGGCGCTGCCCCATCTGCACCTGCTGCTGTCGAGGTGGCCACGGTGCCATCGGCGACTTCGGCGGCCGCAACCTTTCTGGCGGCAGCCACGACATTACACGGGGCTGTCAAGCGAGCATGGCGGCCCAAGCCCTGCACGCCACTGCGCTGGGCCTGGGAAAACGGCAGCAAACGGCGGCCTGGGTGTCGGAGGCAGGCAGCGGGAGCGGCTGCCATGATGAAGTCACTCGGCGCGGTAGTCATGCGTGTAACATAGCTTTGTATCAAGCAAACGTGAGCGGTTTGCATGGATCAATGTGCAAGCTGGATCCGTTACCATGCAAGGAAGCATGTTGGCGCTGAGGTGGCCTGGCCGATGACTCAACACCCTGCGGCACTTGAGGATGGCGACAACCTGGCGCGTGGCGGTCGTCCATACAATATTTATTTTGCGGCGCTGATGTCAGGCGGACACGTAGGTAGTTGTGCATAGGGCGTCGGAGGCACTGCTCGGCAGAGATACTTTAGAAGGTATCGATCTGCCTCGACGGCCGGCTTGAACGGGTCAGGTTGTGTTCTGTTGCGCGGCGCGCGCCATTCAAGAGAGTATCAGGGCTGGATCCAGCGAGCCAGACGAGGAGAGACTGTGAGCAACGCTTCAAGAACAATATGTGGCCAGCATCTCGCAAGCTGTCGGACGCCGACTTCATGGCCTTTAGTCGATGGACAGGCGAGGATTTCAGCCTACTGGAGTGATCTGAAGGCACGGCGGCAGCTGCAGGCGGAGCGCGGCTATGTCTGGGGTGTGGCTGGCCGGCGCCAGCTTTGCAGCGGCTGCCGGCGGTCTGAAGCGCTGGCGCAGCCGCAAGCTGTCCGGCAGGCTCGGGTCTGACCCTGTCAACGAGGTAGCCACTCGATCTGGCACACACGCGTCCTGCAGCGACCTGAGCCGCTCCCGATGCTGCAGCATGTGGCAGGAATCAATGGCGCCATACATGGGACTTGTCAGCGTATATTGGTTGTCATTGCAGGCAACAACAGCAGGAGCTGACGCTGACGAGGCACCTCCCGGCAACGGTGCCGCACCTGCTGCCCGCTTGACAGGCGGCAGCCCAGCCGCAGCCATATCGGAAGTCAGGGACAGGACAGCGGCCGCTGACCCCGAGGCAGGCAGCGCCGCGGGTCCCGGCCGCACAGCGACGTCGCCGATGCCCACCGGCGAGGGCGCAGCGGCTGATCTGGTGCCGCCGGCAGCCGTGTCGGCGGCAGCGTCACCGTCGGCTGCTGCGTCTGGCGCGCGGGACATCCCGGGCGGCGGCAGCCCCAGCAGCCCAGGCAGCAGGCAGCCGCGCCAGCCTGCCGCCACGTTCGACCGCTTCCCATCCACAGGTGGACCCTCGCACACTCGCCGCCAGCTGCTGCACAAACAGCATCACACACGCTTCCACGGTGTGCACGTGCAGACGCTTGCATCAGGAGGAACGTACATTGTATTGTGAACATGTTTGTGTACGAAGCAATTGCATATCACGGGTTTGCAGCCATGGACATGGCGCTGGGGGACGGCCCCGCGCCCCGCAGCCGCCCCGGCAGCGCCATGTCCAGCACCAGCAGCCTCGCCGACAGCCTGGGCGCGGCGCCCCCGCAGGTGGGCGCCCGACTGCAGGCCCTTTTTAAAATAAATTGGGCACCCTGCCCCGCCGTGGGGCCCCCTGCACGGCCCACCCAGCAGCTGCAGGCTAGCGGTCGGCCCTCCCAGGTGCTGCTGCGCGTGGTCGTTGGTTGGATGTTGCTGGATAACCCTCGAAGAAGACCATCTAGTGCAGGTTGGGAATGGGGTAGTGCAAGACGCCTGAGTTGCTGGTCACAAGCCTGAGCGATGGATGCCATGGAAAGGTCAGCATGATCTCTCAGAGCCTGCCGCAGCAGCTGCAGCGACGCACCTCAGTACCACAGTCGCCCACTTTGCAGGCGCCCAACTCGACGGAGGAGGTGCTGTCACAGCTCAGCCACCGGCACTCGGGCACCCTGACTGCGGGCGCGCCGCTGCCGTCGGTGGCCGAGAGCACTGGCGCCTCCGAATCAGAGCCGCAGCAGCCCGCCGCTGCTGCAGACGGGCGGCCGGCAGCAGCGCAGGAGGCACATCGGCAGCAGGCACCACCTCCGCAGCAGGCAGATCGCCAGGACTTGCCTGCACAGCCCGGAAAGCAGCAGGCGCGGGCTCAGCAGCAGGCGGCGCCGCACCAGCAGGCAGCGCAGGCCTGGCAGTCGCTGCAGAACGCGCCGCCGCAGCTGACGCCGGCGCAGCAGCAGTCGAGGACGCCAAACAACGGGTTCCCGGAGCGCAAGCAGCAGCAGTCGCACCGGAAGTCGGCAGAGGCCACCGCCGCGGAGGCGTCGGCGCTGTTCGGCACGCCGGGCGCAGGCAGCAGGAAGCGGCAGACGAGCGCCGAGCACCGCCGCGGCGACGTCGCGCAGCTCTCCAGCTACGGCTGGCTGTCCACCGGCGGCTTCGGCAGCGATGGCATGCCGCCGCCGGCCCAGCCCACGGACGGTCGCATGACGGATGATGGGGACTGCTTCGACTGTCAGGGGGGCCAGCGGCTGGGGCCCAGCCGCTCCGACAGCGGCGGTGCGCTCAAGTCGTATAGCAGCGGCGGCAGCGCGGGCGGCGGCAACCGCAGGATCAGCCGCGACAGCGACAGGTGCGCGGTCGACACTCAAACCCCTAGCGACACTAAACCCTGAACCCAACACATTGCAGCGCCCCATCCGACAGCAGCTGAGCGGCGCCGCAGCACTACTGCTGCACACTGAAGGCTGGCTCAGCCCTGAAGGGCGGGCGTCTCATGCAAGGAGTCTACTGGCTTATTTATGGACACCCTAAGAGGCGGGTGCTGTACGCTGCAGGGGGGAGGATGAGGTGCCGGCGATGCCGCGCACGGCGCGGGACTCGGACACCGCGGCGTGGGTGGCGTCGGGGCTGGAGGAGCGCCAGTCCTCGGAGCAGGCCGCGGACCGCACCTCCAGCGAGGTGCGCCCCTCGCGAGCGCCTACACGGTAGCTTTTTAAGGAGCCCTGCCGACGGCAGCAGCTGGTGCTGCTGGCAGCCGCACCCTGCAACTTCGCTGGCTGCCTGCTCTGTGGTTTGGCTCACCGTCACAACAAGTGGCGGAGCTGGGTGCCGCCTTGAGTGCTTTGGGTGCCCTGATGTCAGGCAAGTACAAACTGACCATGTGGCCCTCGCAGATGGCGGCTGCTGCGGGCGAGGCAGCGGCAGCCATGCCGTGGGCTGCCACAAGCGGCCGTCGCAGCAGCGGCGACCAGGCCCCCGACCCAGCCCCCACCTGCTACCCCAACACCAGCGGCAGCGCGGGCAGGCGCCCCGGCAGCACCTCGGCAGGCGCCGCCGCCGCCGCCTCGCTGTACGACATCGACGAGCGGGACTACGTCGTGCACGAGCTGCTGCTGCAGAGTGCGCTTTCTGTTCTTCAGAGATGCACCTGCGTGTCCTCCGCTGGCCTGTGCCAGGGTCGTGTCTCGGCATTTGCTCCTCTTCAGCATGCTGCGTTGCATTTGAACTGGTCATTTGTTTGGTGTGCTTCATGGTGAGCAAACATCGAGCGTGGTCGCGCAGGCAAGGACCCGATCCGTGCGGCCGACCTGCGCGACAGTGGTGTAGAGGACGCCGCAGCTGCTGTGGCGCGCCACTCGAACGGCGGCGGCGCCACCGCCACATCGTTGGCGGGCGACGCCGATGGCGAGGGCGAGCATCCTTTTGCTGAGGTGCGTTTGCACGGTGTTGCCAACCCCATGCTATGTTGCATGCGGTTTTCGCCTTGACAGAGTCTCCTCTGCAGCTCAAACACAGGATCATCACACGCAGTGTGGACCACCATCACCAAAACCAGCATGTTCACGGCTGACGCCCAAACCCTGAACCAGCTGCTGCACATGGCCCTGCAGCTGCGCGCGGTGGCGGAGCGGGCGTTCTGGGACGTGCTGGCGGAGGGTTTAGCGGAGGCGCCGCCCGCGTGGCGGCGGCTGGCGGCGCTGGTGACGGACGCGCGGGAGCAGCTCGCCGAGCTGGTGCCGCCCAACGCCCACCCTGCAGCGCAGCACCTGCGCACCCAGCTCCACGACAAGCTGGAGACGGTGGGGCCTTTGATATTGATAGGAAGGAAAAGGGGCGTTTGCATTGGTTATACTACTTCATAAGAACGGCAAGGTAGCAAGAGTTGCATCATTCGTCTCGAGGCTGTGTTCAGCTGCTCTGCTGGTGCAGCCATCGGTCTGCATGCCCAGGCCTCCTTGTCAGGCGTTTGCAGACATGGGCAGGGAGTGCTGGCAGAAAGCTGACGGCGCTGCCTGCTCCCCTGCCCGCAGAGCTTTGTGGCGCAGCGGCTGGAGGCGGGGTACGACCCCGCGTACCTGCGCCAGCTGTTCGACTTCCTGACGCACGTGGTCGCTTCCCTGGAGGCGCCTGCCCGCTCGGAAGCCACCCGCCAGGTGCCATTTTTCGCTTTCAGGGGATTTAGGATTGCCATGGGACTATGGGATGCGAAATTGTATCTTGTGCACCGTAAGCAGGGTGACAGCCAGGAAGCTGCATCGCAACTCACGTGTGCACCTTGTACTGGCAATTTATCCAGCGTCTTGGCGTAGGTATCTTTTATTCAAGTAAAACTGAAATTTCACTAAGTGATAATGACATAAATTTTGACTGTTTATCGATGTCTGCGCAGGGGTACTCAGCCATCAAGGAGCGCTTCTCAACAGCGGTGGCGGCGCAGAACGCTGCGCTGCTGCGTGCAAAGGCGGACGCGATGCCGCCAGGCGCCGGTGACGGCCAGAGGTGACCTTCTGACGCTTGTCACTGCTACACCGCCCATCTCATTCATCACTCCCCTCATGACATCTTGAGCGCATGCTTGCCCGCAGCGGAGAACACTGCAATGCACCCGCCTGCTCTGCAACCTGCTGAGCTTCCCACATCAAAAGCTTGTGCCATCCGTTGCAAAGTCCAGTCAGTGCTCCTGCTGCACAGACAAACCTGCCTTACACAGCCTGTGTCCACAATCCATGTGCAAAACCTTCAAACAGCTCACATGCGTCGAGTTATCTCTCGATTTTGCAACACGCAGGACGCCGTCACGCCCAGGGACTCCGGTGCTACAGGGCCGCCGCAGCGCTGATGCCCTGGGCCTGCCCAACGGCGGTGCTGCCCTGGTGAACAACAGCAGCGCTGCCGCCACCGCAGGCAGCAGCGCGGATGGCATCAGGAAGCGGGAAGCTGGCCAGGTGAGCAGCATCACCATACTGACATGCTAGTTGTAGTGGAATAGATTCTCGATAAAGGGCTGCCAGAGATGTGTATGCCACGGGGCGCCGCGCTTCATCAAATAATTTATGACCTGATGGGGCTTCCTGCATCGCCCGGCTTTTTCCCCGGCGTATTCTCCCTCCCTCCCGCCGAGGCACCTGCACGCCGAGGCACCTGCACCCTGCTCGCGCAAGTTTTGGGTCTGGGGTTTGGGGTTCTCTTGCTGTTCTTCTGGGATCTGGGATGGGATCTTTGTTGGATCTGGGATCTGGGTTGTCGGGATCTGGGTTTCCTGTTTAAGGTTTGGGGTTTGGGGGTTTACCCATTGCAGGACTACTACCGCGGTCGCGGGCTGAAGTCCCAACATCAGCCTATCTGGGAGAGAGCACGTTGCATTGTTTGCAGAGCATTCATACAAATGCTGACTTGAACCCTACCGAGTTGCACTGCCCAGGTCAAGCTGCAGCTGCACGCGCACGAGGCGTGGGTGCCGGTCGAGCGGCAGGCGGGCGGGATGCCGGGTGGCCAAGAGTCTTCCGTCAGCACAGGTGTGTGTTTTTGCAAGGCTCCTCTTGAAATGCTGCAGCCGCAGGCGAATTTTCGCAAGGCCTTGTTGTTGGGCCCTTTGTCCAAGCTGAACCGCAGTATGAAGCTTCAGCATCGAAGGAAGGCAGCCGGCGAGGTGGCATAGCGTGTGCATGTCAATCATTGACATACAGCATGTAGCCCACTCTAAAGTCTGAGTCGCACACAACTTGCACATCTGAGACGCTGTTGCAGAATTTATACATGATGGAGTATCGGGGTCCTGCCCGGCAGCCCTTTCCATGCAGCAACCCTGCACATCATGCTACAAACCCTGATCCCCGCTGCAGGGCCGCCAGTGGAGGAGGGGGTGGAGGTGCGCCTGGATGTGGACGGCAGGGGTGCCGTGGTGGCGCCCGCCCAGGCGGCGGCCGCCGCGCTGCTGACGCCCGCGCCGGCGAGCAGGCAGGACCCTGCTGCAGGGCCCCAGCCGCCCCACGAGCGGCCCCCATCCGGCGGCAGCATCACCTCCAGCGCCGCTGCCTCCGCCGTGGCGCACGCCGCCTCGGTGGGGACTGCATGGCTGCTCAATCTGCTGAGCGACATCAGTTGCCGAGTCGGGTGCCACAAGTGCAGAGCACAAGGGTTTCAGTGCCATATTGGTGACACGTCCATTGAAGCTGTGCGCTGATCCCGTCATGCCAGCAACATAATCACCTGTGGCTAGCGACGAAACCGGTGTTGGCAGAAGGCGCCGCCATTGCATGGGACTGAAGTCCTCAGACGCACGATCGTGCATTTAGCATGTGCAGCAAGCACCTGCACGAGTACCTGCGCAGGGGATGAGCAGCTTTGCGGCAGCGCCGCCGCGGCTGGACGGCACCAACCTGATGTCGGTGGCGGCGGCGACGGCGGTGGCGGCCGCCGACAAGCAGGCGCATGGTGTCGCTTCGCCGTCGCGGGGCCACTCGCCGCCGCCCCGCCTCGGCAGCCCCGGCCTCGTGCAGGTAGCGGCTGATTGTGTGCCCGGACAGCAGGCATTCAGGTACAAGCAGACGGTCTGCCAACAGGGAATTCTGCGGCCATCTTGCAGGAGGCCCCGCACCGCCGCCGAGTTTTGACAGCCAGGCACTGGTCCTGCCACATGTCCAGCAAACTCTGGGTTAAAAACGGATGAGATGCAGCCTGTGCTGCAGAGCCGCCGTGCGGCGCGCAAGCCGGCCAGCAACCTGGGCGGCTCGGCGGCGGGCGCGACAGGGCAGCGCCTGGCGCCGGAGCTGGTGGACGCGCTCGTCGGCGCCGCGCGCTTCGTGTTCGACCGCATCCGGCGGCTGAAGCAGGACATGGCGGCGGCACGGCTGGAGATGCTGCGGGGTGGGCCCCTGGCTGCTCCCATGCCGCCGCTGCCTGCCAGGAGCCGTTGGCAGGCCCTGTGCCGCCTGGTCTTTGCCTGCTCTGGGCATGTTGCGGCGGATCACTTGGCTTTCCTGACCTGCTGGTCCTGGCGGAGGGCTTAGCTGAAACCACCCTGTGCTGCTTGCAGGCCTGCTGCAGGGCAGCGCATCGGGTGTGGAGTTCGAGCAGCGCCACTTCCGGCGCGCTATCCCGGCGGGCAGCGACCCGGCTGCGGCGCTGCCCAAGACCGCCGCCTGGATCCGCAACGTCTTCCGCATGGTGGGTGTGCAGGCCGGCCAGAAATTGCAAGGGTTTTTTTGTTGCACTGCAACTGCCCCGTCATTGGCAGCATTTCATGGTGACTGCGCACACAAGGTCCATGCTAACCCACATGCTGCCATGTGTACAACGCACATTCCTCATGTCTGCAGGAGGATGTGCTGCTGCAGCACGTCAGCGGCGACCAGCTGGTCTTTGACGCCGTGGTCGAGGGCGTCCTGCAGCTGCTGCAGGTCTGCCTCTCAGCGCGCTGCAGAACTGTGCTGCGGTCAGTTGCAGCGCCACTCCATTGTGCATAGGCGACTGCGCTCCGAACTGCAGCACGACCCAGCTTGCAGCAGTACACGTCCCAAGCGTATCCGCATGTAGGGCGTACCCCTGTTGGTCTACACACCTTGGCAACTTAGGATGCCCGATGGCTGCAGCTGCCGGTGGCGGTGGGGGAGGCGGAGTGCCCCGAGACGCTGCTGCTGGACCGGGGGCGGCTGGTGGCGGCGCAGAACGAGCTGCAGCGGCTGAGCCTGACCGCCGCCGCGCTGCTCATCGCCGCGCAGCTGCTGGCCATGAAGCGCCTGCCGCCCGGCACCTCCTCCCCCGAGAACCGGCGGTGCGTGACGACCGTCACGCTATGGAGCACCTGTCACGGGACATTTTGCCTGAGCGTGCGGATGGCGTTTGCATTGCAACAGGATGTGGGTGACCCAGACACCATGATCTGGAGCAACTTTAGGGTGCGTTGGCACTGGTGTTTATATGGTCCCTGGGCTGGCCAACCAATCTGGTTGCAAGTGTGGACCTGTGTTGGTGTGCAGGTTCTACGGCGCGGTGCGTGACCGCTTCAGCTCGCTGCTGGCCCAGCCGGACGTCAGCATGCCGGCTCTGGTGGCGGAGCTGGACGCCCTGCTGCAGGTGTGGCCCCAACAGCCCCAGCACCACCACCACCCTGTGCTGCAGCAGCTGGACATGTGTTTTGACAGACTCTCTGGTGTTGGCAGTCGGTTGCTCCTTTTATCGCTCATTTCATCGCATCTGAACTCCGAAAGGCCGAAGCCCAACAATCTTGTTCGCCTGCCGAGAACAGCAGCACACAGCACTCCAGTGATTCAACCTTCACAATGCACCATTGCAAGTGTGGATGCCTTTCATGGTGTGAATGCCCTGTGTCTGCGCCCCGGCAGGCGAGGTGCGCGGCGACGACGGCGCTGCCCGGGGCCTCGGCTGGCGGCGGCGCCGGCGGCGGCGGGGACCGCGAGCTGGTGGGCCGCCTGCTGGCGCGCATCTTCAGCACCGAGGACCCGGTGTACCAGAAGGTGCAGCGTGGCGTGGTCGCCGCCCTGCGCCTGCTGCTGCTGGAGAAGGTGGGGGTCCCCTTTCCATCTCCCTTTCTCCGGCACTTTGCCATTCCCTATCCCCGAACCTCTAGCAGTGCACCTGTGTGCCACAGCTGCTGAAGGAGGTGCGGCCTGCTCTAAGGCTTCTCGCCATGCCATGCGCCACAGTCACGTGCGCACAGCATAAACAGTGATAGGCCAGCATGTTGGACGACTGCGGTGTGGCAAAGGAGTGCTGTGGGCTCTGTTTCCCATGTGTATTTCTGCAGCACTACTGGCTCACACTCAGTTACAGTCAAGTCTATGTCTCATGGACAACCCACCACGCAGCATGGCAATCACTGCAGAGCCCCGCGGAGGCGACGGCGGTGCTGCGGTCCATCGGCGCGGAGCTGGTGGCGGACGACACGGGGGAGCTGGCGGCGGGGCTGGAGCGCCTGGCCAGCCTCAACTGCCAGGTCTGCCGCCCCTACTACGCGCAGCTGGTGGCCACCGCCGCCGCGGAGGTGGGTACTGCATTGTAAAGCAGCATCGTTATGTGCATGCTTGTCGCTGCACAACTGTTGCAACCCCTGAATGTGTAAGTTCACAGCTATCTGCGTACATGTGCACACACCGCCTGACAGTGCGACAGGCGTGATATGTGCCAACACACCAGGTTGAGGGTGGCATGGCCTTGGTGACCTGTTGCGTTGGCCCGAGGTGCTGGAAAGTGTCGGCAGATGCCCAAGCCTGATGTTGTTGCCGTGCCATGTTGTAATGCAGGCAAGGCCGCGGGCGGGGCCGCGTAGGTCGATCGACCTGGCCAGGCGTGCGGCGGCAGACGCACGACGCCGCGCGGAGCAGGGGTCCCCCAACGCCGGCAGCAGCCGCGGCGGCAGCGGCGAGCGGCCCCGGCGCCACTCCTACGACGACGGCGCGCGGCTGAACTAGACCGCTCACTGGCAGCCTGCTGAGCAGGACCAGCGTTCGCACTGGCGGCACTGCCGGCAATCTACAGAAGCGCCGGCGATGGGTGTAGCCAATGCGGTTTGCCGGCACTGCAGGAGGCAGGCAGTGTCTGCTGGACTGGGAACGCAACTTGGGCGCCGGCCCAGCGCCGGGGTTGGCAACTGCAGCACCCTCAAATCTGTGGCTGCGCCCAGCTAATCGCACAGTCGCAATAGACGATCATTGTATTGGAAGGCAAGAGCGCGTCGCACCCGCAGCACTGCCAAACATATTGCTGGTGCAGCGGCAGCAACTGATGACGATAGCAAGCCGATTTGATAGTGCCAAATGTGCTCCGCCATCTGGCTACCTAGACACCTATGGAGGGGATCAGGAAATTTGCGAGTGATTGCCGAGGCAAGGCACTGACATGATCTGATTGCAAGGCTGAGCAAAGGCAGCAGCAGCAGGGAATGCGGCGATCAGAGTGTACCACTTGCAATGCGTGGAGGCATGAGTGGAGTTGAAATTCCGAGGTCACTGGGGGATGTGTTGACAACCTCAACACTGACGTATGGCAAGACCCTTCAGTTGGCGCTTGCTGCATGCAGCAGCTGGTCGTGCAGCAGCTGCAGTATGATCATGGCTCCGATCAGGCACTGACTAGACCATGCCATTAGATTTCCAGGACCAGCTTGTTTCGTCAAATGCTGTGTTCGCAAGTCACTGCTTGAGCACCATTTTTGTTGCATATCATCGTTGTTGCCTGTACTGCCAACCGCTTGCCACAAATCTGTAAAGCTTGCAATGCTGCTTTTCCAGATAACTTCGACCAACTGCCCAACATCCTGGCCGATTTCACAACCGTTGGCAACTGTGGGTGGTGTGCCTTGTGCAGCCTCGAGCAAGTCATCTCATGGCTTGTGCTAACACAGATGCAGCGGAATGCAGATGTTGATCATTTCAAAGTACCAATGTACATCGTTCTCATGTGCAGATTTCAAGATGTTTACGTACACACATACACACACTTACAAGCATATAGTAGAACACCAGCGCGGAACGCCGAAGCTCATCATCTGGTAAGGATCCCAGTGCCTGTCTACGCGTCAGGAGCAGTGCAACGACTACAAACCATGGCTGCCGCGGCATTCACTGTAGTGTACAAACAGGGTGCCACACAAACGCATCTACATGCACGAGCTTGCATGGTGTGTGCCTCCGGCGCTGCCATAGTGATGGTAGTGGCACTCAGCAGAGCAACAGCTGGTGGTGCTCCTCAGAACATGCATGCCCGCTTCACCTCCAGCCCCGCTAACTCCTCGTCGGTCAGCGATTGCTTGCGCTTCCCCGCGGTGGTGGCCATGCCACCCAGGATGCGACTACGCGCCTGCAAGATCTCGACCAGCACGCCTTTGGGCAGGCGTTCCAGCCAAGCGGTGGGTGGTCGTTTCTTTAGCGTCCTACAGCAATTTCACAGGGCATTTCGACCAGGCCACTTCGTTTCTGCTGTGCAGTGCACGTTGCTGATGAGTTCATGCACAGCCCGCCATCAGTCCTTGACACTATCACTTGAACTGCTTGCCCAGCTTCAGCACCACAGCTTACCTGTTGTTGGTTATGCCCTGCAAGTGCCCGGCTGCAAACTCCACGCAGCGTGTGGTGAAGTGCGGCACTTGAAATTTGGTGGCCGTCTCCAGGTGAAGGGGTAGATTGTGCGTGTTGAGGATGATCCTGTCGAGGTACTCATGGCAGGCTTCGAGCAGGCGCGGCATGTCGTACTTTGCTGTGACCCGCATGCAGCTGGCGACGTTGACGGCGTCAACATTGAATTTGGACCCCGCGTACGCGTGGTTCAGCATCAGAATCACATCTTCAGACTTGTCCACCAGAGTCACACGGTCATCAGCCGATGCAGCGCCATCTGTGGTCCCCTTGCCTTCCTTGAGATCCGCAAACATGTTCCTGCGCAGGTTTGACGTAACGCCAGTTGATCGGTCAGTCTATTGAATGTGCTTGATGCACAAACTTGCACATGCATGCATGTTAGGAAGAATGCGCAGCAACCTGGCACAGCAAACCAAAGACTCACGCAAGCACCACAGATGCTGCTGCCATCATGGTCTTGGACGCGGCAAACTCATGTCCGTCTGCTGACACGATGGTAAGATCACTGATTGGTGCCACGCGCTGCATGACAGCGCTTGCCTCCGCACACAACCCCTCGACCGGTGCCGCCATTGTGGTCACTTGAAACCGTCTGTCAGCAACGTGCGTGGTCTTGACAGCTTCTTAGCAGGAACGTCGACAGCCTAGCTCACTGCTGAAGGACTATTTGGCTGTCCCAAGCGTTTCAAGCGACGATGGGATCCAGCTGCATGATCCTGCCGAGCATTCGCATTACCACTGGGTCGACCTCGGCACGCCTGCTCAAGGTCTGCGTCATTCAACAGCGAGCAACGTCGCAGTGCTTGTTTGATGTTCAATACTAGATTGTAGCGGGTGTTGCCCAAAAATACAGTTGTGTCGGACCAGGCAGTACAAATGCAGATCCGCAAAAACCCTCTATCTGAAACTTTCATCATGGCACATCGTATGTGTTCGTTACTGCTTTGGACATCTGCTATCCGATTGCCGATTGCCAATCTGCCGTCAACCATCAGCAACACCGCAACGGCAACAGACATCAAGTAAGCCCGTGATGCTGCCATGACCTTGCATGGCAGCACATGGGTCTGAAGTAGACACACTGCGGAGTGCTGCATGACCAGCATGAAAGGCTGCGAATGACCCCTGGGAGCCGCTGTGTGCTACGGAGGTAGCTGGTGACCTGAGCGTATGACCCTGACTGCAGCCTGGACTGTCATTTGAACAATGACGGCGCATCGCTGGCAGTCAAAACTTTGCAGAAACCGCCCTCGGCGCCCGGCGCAGGCAGGCTGCCGTCGGGGATCTCTATGTCTGGCTGAATCCCCTTTTTGTTGATGTCCACCCCAGCCGGCGTCTGGTACCGCGATACTGTCACAGCCACCGCTGAGCCTGCACATGGGCCAAGGATAACCCTTACAGTGACCACTTGTACTGATGGTCCTTCTCAATATGCCGCCCATTGCTGTGCCAAGTAATCTGTGATCGCACCGCCAAATAGCGAGAGCAATTCCACTGCACGCACCGTCGGACAGGGCGACCACGGTCTGGATGAGGCCCTTGCCGAAGGTGCGCTCGCCGGCCACGACCGCCCGCCTGTTGTCCTGCAGCGCCCCCGCCAGCACCTGCGGAGAGCCGGCATGTCAAGCCCTGGCATCCCACGTGCCGGAATCGACATGGCCAAGTGTCACGTGCTCGAAGCCCTGTTAGCAATGACATGCATTGGGCAGAGAATGAACAGTCGCGCTGCAGCTGTCTCAATTGGGAGCACAGTCTCCATTGACAGCAAGCCCTGCACAACACCACCAAAGCAGCAAGCGAACAAGATGGTAGTTGCCGCATCAGGTTGGATACCTCAGAGGCGCTGGCTGTGCCGCGGTTCACGAGCAGGGACAGCGGCGCGGCAGGCTCCAGTGCACCGCCGTCTGCCTCATATGTGTCCCTGCAGATTTCCAGTTTGCTCAAAATGACAGACATGGTGCAACGCATGAACCCACATCCGCCTCACTGATGTACCTGTACATCACTTTGGGCAGCAGGTGTTGTGAGACATTCCTGCAGCTTGCACCGTGGCACATCTGCCCACCTGACGCCGGTGCTGTCAGCAATCAACACAATGTCGCCCTGCTCCAGCCACATCTTGGCTACCTGCAGAGCGCAGAAACCATAGCATGATGCTAGAGTTGCCCATCATGCATGTCGTGCTACGTGATGCTCCGAGTGCCTATGCATGTCGGGCGTTATGCCTGACCTGTCGATGGGTTGTCAGCGATGCTGGTGGTGTGAACATGCCTGGTGCTTCCGCAATCGAGATGCTCACCTGCACGCCCGCTGGGAAGGAGCCGCCACCGTTGTTTCGGATGTCCAGGACATACCGTGCGGCGCCCTTCTTCTGCGGGGTGTTCGGGGCACGGTCCGAGTCGTGGCACCATGCAGCGATCAAACAGCGATGCAGGGTCCAGGCGTGTGATGCTGAACACTTGACCGGCAAAGCAAGCAGGCGCAGGGGCTGCTCACCTGGAGCGCTCTGATGGCGTCCCGCATGGCGTCTGGCGTCTGCTTGCTGAAGGTGGCAACCCGGATGTAGCCCAGCGGCTTGGTGCTGTCGGCGCCGCCGCCGCCACCGCCGCTGCAGAACTCCGAGGTCACTGGCTGGTACTGGATCGGCTGCCGCGTCAGCGTGACGTCCCTCCTGCCGCCGCCCCGAGCTGCCTGCACTGTGAGCGTGACCTGCAGGGGCAGCGTCTGTTATTGCTTGCCACCACAAAGATCCGGTGGACATTTGGCACACATCCTGTGCAGGGTTTTGACCGTCGAGGCAAGACATCGCTCAACGGCCAGCAGTGAAGCATTCGAGGCATCACTTCTCGCTGGTTGTTATGGCTCAGGCGCGCAACACAGAGGCTGTCGTGCAGCTCTGGTATTGCTCCGATGGCAACACTGGCAGCACCATGTGCGTAGGTGACACAGTCGTGTGTTTGTGTCTGACTGGGGTGTGAGAGTGCTGCAGGGCCTGCCTGGCTGTCCTTGGCGCCCTGCAGCAGGGCGCCGAACTCGTACAGGCTGATGTCCCTGGCCGCCCGCCCGTCGATGGCCAGCACCTCGTCCTGCGGCCGGATGCCCGCCCTGTCGGCCGGGCCGCCGGGGGCAGGGGTGATGACCTGGCAGGCGGCATGTGCAGCGGTCCGGATGCTTGGCAGCTGTACACCCTCTGCAAGGCTGCCGCTCAGTTCCACAAAGCACGGCAGCGCAGCTGCGAGAAACCAGGACGGCCTGCCAGGGCAGCAAGTAGGCTTCGGCCTCACCAGTAAACCCTGGCCGTCGGGCGCGGAGGCCAGCTCCAGCCCCACGCCCGTCAGCGCGCCGCCCTTGTTGCCCTGCTGCAGGGCCGCATACCGCGCCGGCTCCTGCGGGCAACAGATGGCGGCTCACCATACCCCTATGTCACTTGCACGGCAGCTGCGTACATATCTGTAAAGGATTGCAGACGGAGCCCCTGCATAATGCCTCCGCAGTGTGGCAGTGTCGGGTCGGTGCGCATTCCAATGGGTATCCTCTGATGTCCCCTAAAGCCACACTCATTACAGGGTCACTGTGCAGCATCATGGTGTTGTGTCAGGTCCTTTGCCATCTGAGGAGTACCAAAAAGCGGGTGAAGGGATCGTTGAGCAGCGCCAGCATCTTGCGGACGGCTGCGTACGTCTCCTCCCGGTCGCCCATCCGCTCCTCCTTCAGTGCCTTTTCTCGCACCTGCTCATGCGCGCATAGTGACGTTCCCACAGCGGCGAATGCCCGAGGTTGTGCTGACTATGCGACTGCCGCATGCTTGCTACAGGGTGCCCAACTTCCCTGCACTTCCTGCACCCATAAGCCCGACCGACTCGAAGCAATTATATAAAGACGACTTCGCCCACCCTGAACCAGGTGTTGCCATTGAAGGTTTTGTCGACATACGCCCGGTCCACGGCTCGCCAGGCTTCCAGGTACAACAGCTGCTCGTTGGTTATGGCCTGCGCAGCCGGCGGCGGCAGCAGCGGCAGCACCCCCAGGAGTATGCTGGCGCTGGCGGCGGCGGTTGCGGCTGTAACGCCAGCCTGCAACGCTATGGATACCATGGTGTGCTGCCTTCAGCAGGTCATCATGCAGAAGCCTAGGACGCTAGCAGCGGTCAGTCCACATGGCTGCCCACACCGTGCTGCTCACCCATCTGATGAATCCATGGAGGCTGCGTGCAGACGCCGCCGCTGTGCAGACGGCTGGGCTGTGCGCCGCATCCTTGCCCGCATCCTCGCCGGCATGCTGTCTACTGACGCCTCGAGCCAGCAAGCTGCGCCTGTGGCGGTGGAGCACACTTGGTTCTGATCAGAGAGCATTCAAAGTGAGTGCGCTTTCTGCGCACAAGATGGTGTAGGTGCATATGCCACACATCAAGGTTAGTCCTTGTGCAGGCGACCGAATCACCTGACAGCATCGGCGTGACGGACTGTGCTGAAGGGTGTCAGACAGCAGCAGTGCTGCCGCAAGGGCTGGCTGCGCGGGCGAGCGCCACCCGCAGGTGCGCCGTGGACATGCATTGTGTCAGCAAGCACGCCAGCGTTCAGTGCGTTGCAACCTGCCCCGGATGTTATCCACCGGCAAAGAGCTGCACAAGCTGCGCAAGGCAATGAATGCCGCGACAGGTCGTTGGCACTGCAGCATGGCTGTGCACTCAGGATTAGTCATCCTCCCCCAGGCACGGTGGTTACATTTGCGAGGCAAGCAACAGCCACTTGCTTCAACGGCACCATTTCATCAAACAGTCTTCTGTGGCTGACAGGAGCCTCAACATCAGGTTGCCGATGCGTTGCGGATAGTTCACGGTCCGATTTTGACTGTTACTTGTGCAATGGGCAAAATCTTTGCTGTGTACATGCCCGTCAGACGCTGTCGACTGCAGCAGCCCACACCATACAGAGGATCTGCTTTATTGCATACATGATTAAAAGCGAAGCAATGCGGCACGATCGATGACCATACGCATTGAGGCTCTCGTAAGTTTCAAGCATAGGTGCAAGCCACTGGCCAACGCCAATCGTTCCTCAGATCTTTCGCTGCAATGAGGACAACAGCGCATGCAGAGGCAAATGACATCCTCACAGCACGTGATACGGATTGTAAGATCATGTGCACCATCCATGCTTGCCCTTGTGGCGCAGGTGCAATGAAGCATCATGGCATTGCCATCACACCTGAGTGATGGCAATGCATTGCTGCGTTTGATTACATTGCAGGTCGCTAGCTGACCAACCAGGACGTTGCGCGCCGTGACAACGTCAGTCCTGCTGAAGGCTGGTTGGGACGATCAGCTGGATGCTGGCACCTGCGGCAAGCAATTACAACCATGAGCTTTGTGCGCAGCGTATTCGGCGGACTGCTGGGTCGCCAGCCAGCAGAAGATGCCGCTCAGCATCCTGCAGCGCCGCCGCCGCCGCCGCCGCCTCACCAGCCGCTGCATGTTGTCTTCGAGTAGGCCATCACGCCCCTTGGTTCGCCCAGCTCTCAGGTCTCATGCAGTGCGATGGGATGTGCACATACTCCCAACTGCATGGTTCTATCATGGCTGCTTGCATGCAGTGATCGTGATCGAGCAGAAGCGCGGCTAGCACGGCGGTGGCGCGACTGCCAGGCAGCGGCAGGCTGCGGCCAGGTGCATGCGGGCCGGCCACACTGTGCAACCATCCGGCTGGAGGACATAGAGTGCAGCAACGCCGCTGTCGCTGGTTGCGAGCATGGTCGAATGCGGTCTTCCCGGTGATGTCATGTTGCCAGCCGCCTAAACAGTGAGCGTTGGTGCAGGGTGGCCGCAATGCAGTGGAACAGTTCTTTGAGGCCTTCAACGAGGCGTTTGCGGACTGGCAGCCCGAGGCCCTGCCGCGGGCCCCACCCTCTCCCAAGTCACCACAAGGTGAGCTGCCACCACTGCGTACAGCTGCACAGCTGTGAGTCAGTATGTCGCTAGGTCGTGGGTCCTCATGCACCTTGATGATCCAATCGGCACGACTGCCCGTGGCGCAGGCATGCACCTCAAGCTGTGCACATGCCGTCTCAAACGAAGCGTGTGCGCCTGCTGTGGCGCAGGCCGCATGCGGCTTTCATGGTCCGGGGTGGCTGCCCTGGGGCCCGCGACCGTCCGGCGGGGCAGCAGCGGCGCGTCGGACGGCGGGCACGGCGTCGCGGCGGCCGCGCGCCACGGCAGCCAGGCCGCGCCGCTGCGGGGCTGCGCGGCGGGCCACCCGCACGGGGTGCTGGCCGCGCTGGTGGCGGCGCTGCGGGAGGTGCCGCAGGAGCTGACGCAGGGTGGGCTGCAGGGTGTCGAATGGGTCAAATACCTGCCTGTCGATGTCAAGCTCGTGCAGTTTCGGCAAACAGGCACCGCCAATGTGACAGAGAGGATCTGCCGATTGATCCGTTTGCTGAGTCTGTGACTGAAAGTCTCGCTTGTTCTCACAGCCATGCGGCGGGAGCGGGCGGATGCGGCGGCCGTGGCGGCGGGCGTGCGGCTGGCGCCGCTGGACGCGGTGGCGGTCGTGGCGCGCTCCGCGCCCAACCGCGCGACGCTGCTGGCGGCGGGCCTGCTGCCGGCGCTGGCCGCCATCCTGGACGCCGCCATCAGCCGCCTGAACGCCCTGGCCGCCGTGCTGGGTGAGGCCGCTGCACGCTTGCCAAAATACAATCAGCGCCAACATCTGATGCCGGGACTGGTCCACCCTCGAGACGGCACCAAATGCACAAAGGACAGAGGCGATCCGATGCAGGCGCCGCTGTAATGCTTGTGTGCATCGCTGTTGATGGTGCAGAGAAGGCATCAACAAGGTTGCCCGATGTCCTGGCCTGGTGTGTGCAGCAACTTCCTGGCTGGTCTGTCGGTTGTCATGTGCTCCATCTGACGTGCACTGCATGACCTGCAGGCGTGCAGATGCCATCAAATAGCACAGCCGCACAGCTGGACCTGCTGCAGCTCGCAGTGCGCCGCGCTGCCACTCCACTGGCGGCCTTTGCAGCAGCAGAGATGCGGGCGGCTGCGGCTGAGGCTGCGCCACAGATGCCGCCTGTGCAGCCGCTGTTGGCGCCCTACCTGCAGGGCGCGCCGCAATACTGCACCGCCCTGCCAGTGGAGCCAGGTGCCATGCCGGCTGCAAGGAGTGGGGGCGCATGAGTGTGCTGCATGCAAATGCTGGACAGCGGGTCTTGCCGATATGCGCACGCCATGTGCTATGATGCGAGGGTCTGCATGCCGGCTTCGGTGCGCATGGCATGGGGAGTGAGCGCACTGCCCTGCAGGCACAGCAGCACAGGCGGCAGGCATGGACAGTGCAGCTGCGCCATTCATTGCAGCTGGTCTGCTGCAGCGGCTGCTGGAGGTACACAGCTTTGCAGCCTGCGCCCACATGCCCACCGCGTGCATGCCTTCTGTGTTATGCAACATGCATGCAAGGATGGATGACTCGGCTGAACCCTGCTGTGCTCCACATCTGCAAGCATCAGTGCGCGGTTTCTGCACACAGCCGCACAGCGAATGCGAAGCATCCCTGGAACAACACCCTCGTATCCCTATTGATGTTGCGGGTTTGAGCCTGCAGACCGCCCGCCTGCTGGCGATCATCAGGCAGCGCGGCGGGCTGTGCGACGGCACTGGCGCGGCGGCGGCAGTGCTGGAGGCGGTGACGGTGCTCGCCTGCGGCAGTGCCACCGCACGATCCGCGGTGGCTGCCGCCAATGAGAGCGGCCGCAGCAACCTGCAGGTACCCTCTACTGATTATCTTGCCGGCAATGTCCATCAACTTGTGGCTCCTAGTGTGCACAGCCAATGCAACATGTGACGCTCAAGTTGTGGTTGTGCTTGGTTGGTTGTACTTGGCATGTGATCCGTGTGGAATGCCCTCCACCGCAGCTGCTCACGGAGGCGGTCGGGTGGCCAACCGCTCGTGCAGATGCCATCGACAAACAGGCAGCGGAGGATGCGGAGCTGCGGCTGCAGCTCACCACGCTGCAGCTGGTGAGTGGACGTGCAGTGCTTGCGATCTGGAGTGCATTTGCATTGACGCCACCATATACGAGGACTCTGAAAGGTTTCGTGATCGTAACTATCGCATACATGTGAGGCGCAGACGACGGCTGGTCATGACTGACTACAATTGATACTTACTGCCCCGAGCATCGCGGTCCTCTTGCAGGTGGGCATTGCCGTGCGGCGTGACCCTGCAGCGCTGCAGGGCTTCCAGGCCGCCGGCGGCTTCACTCGCATCACCGGCCTGCTGCAGTGGGCGGCGGTGACCTTTGGCGGCACTGTTGACGGCGCAGCGGAGTCTCCAGGCAGCGCAGCACAGCCTGTGCATCACGCAGCAGCAGGCGCAGCACTCACCGCAGCCGCCTCAGCTGTTGCCCAGCCGGACAGCAGCACGGGTGACGGCGACGGCGCCGCAGCCGCTGGGGCTTCGGCTGCGGCTGCAGCACCCGCTGCATCTCCGCCATCCCCAAGCGCCGCAGGCAACCCTTTCGAGGGCGCCCGGCTGCCGCTGCTGCCGTCGCCCGCGCGCATGCCGACAACCAGCCGGCGCCTCAGCGCCAGTGACCCCGCCCACGAGGCGCAGCCCAGCTCGCCATTGGCACACCCCTCGCCCACAGCTCTGCAGCGACTCGACAGTGCCCGGGTAAGGGCAGCGTGCACTTCGGTCTACACTCATGGTTGCAAAAAGCCCTGGCTACCATGAGCCCTTCGCTAGCCACGCTGGTCTGATGGCATCGATCGAGGCATCAATGGCATGCTCTGCCTGCTGCAGCCTGCGGATGCTGCGCTGCCGCTGCCGCCGTCACGCCAGCTGACGGAGGTGTTTGCGGTGCTGGCGGCCGTGCTGCAGCTCCAGGGCAGCGGGGCGCACTCCTCCACCTGGGACGGGTCAGACCCTGGCTTCTCACCCATGTTGCTGATTCCAGCAGTCAGCCACTGCACCAGGCTCGTGCGCCATACAGCTGTCGACGTGCCTGGCAGGATTGAGTGTCTGATCAACCAAGGGAGTGTGTCACTGCTTCCTGCATCCTGCAGGCTGGTGCGCAGCATGCTGGGCGCGGTACTGGAAGCCTTCCACCCGCCGCCGCCGCCGCCGCCAGCAGATGACCAGCCCTCAAACAGGCCGGCACCCAAAAGTGCCGCCGGGCCCACTGACGGCGGCGGCAGGAGCCTAGGTGTGGACGGTAGCTGCCCGCCGGCGGACGGCGGCCGGCTGACTGCGCTCTTCCGGCGGCGGAGCACTGCGGTGCAGCACCATGCGCTCTCGCTGCTGGGGCGCGTGCTGCATGTGGACCCCACCGCGATCCACGCCATGCGGGGCGCCGCCCTGTGGGAGCTCGCGTACGGGCCCGCCTTCTTCTTCTTTGGCCAGGTGCAATGGCGAAGATCCGTGATCTGCAGCTGCAGATCTCTTCTGTTGCAGAGTGGAAGTCACATGTGTGCAGAGATGCATCTGTCCATCAGAGGTATGAGAAGCACGAGTGACAGTGACACCTCGCGACTTGGCCCCATGTGCAGGATGTCCAGCAGCCAGCTGCAGCAGCAGACTGTGTGGGCAACAGCGCCCCGGGGCTGGCCACAGCAAAGCGGCAGGCTGCTGCTGCTGCTGTTGCAGCTGCCGGCGTACATGCAGGGGCGCAACCAAGCGGCACTCAGCTGCTGTCGTCGGCCGACAACGCTGCAGCAGGCAGCTGCCGTCTCGTTCTCAACATCCATGAGGCATCTGGGCAGGTGACTGAGACTGTTGAAACGAGGCCCACTGCACATCATGCGTTCCTGGGAGGCGAAAAGACATGCACTTGAGCACCTAGTGATCGACATTGCTGACCATACAGGTGTCAGTGGTGCTTTGCTCGAGCAGCACGGCTGCCCAACTGGCAGCTGCCAGGCAATCAGACGTCAGCAGCTCCGCAGTGCAGCCTGTGGACGCTGCCAGGGCAGCTCTGCGCAAGCGTGTCGTGATGCTGACCCGTGCCGCCGCTGCCGCTGGGCCAGAAACGAATGAAGTAGAGTGCGGCAAGGTTCGCATCTGCATCTCTTCGCCATCACACTTAGCCCGTCACTTCTGCGTTATGCAAGTTCAGGGGCAGCGTGCAGTTGCCCTCACACGACTCGGTCATTGGCTCCACTGCTGCCACCATCCCTCTATGTCGAGCCACGCTGCCGTGCCAGATCTTTAACACCCTGCTTATGGCCATCGCACATGCTGTGCGTCTCGCGATGTGGGTCCTTGGCGGCTGGGCTGCCTCTGTTCCCTGCAAGCCTGAATGTAGCGGTTGCGCATGCAGCTGCTGGATCTGGTGGGCGGCTGGGCCTGCGATGCAGAGGTGGTGCTGCTGGCGGCCCCTGCGCTGCAGGCCATCCTCGTGACCGCGCCCTTTCTCACTGCTGCCACCTTTGCCAAGTTCGATGTCCTTGCGGTGCTGGCGGCTGCGGCGGTGAAGCAGGCTGAGGCTGCAGCAGCACAGGTATAACCCTTCTCTTGAGTCGTGGTACATTAATAATGTGGTTTATGTCTCACACCAGATGTGGCACACGGTGTCGAGCTTGTGGTTGTGGCAGTGTCAGCCCAGGCTGTGCCCTCCAAGTCTGCAACCTGAAATGCGTAACTGTCTGTGAGCTAGCTGCATGCCCATCCGGTCTGCTGCACAGCATGTGTTGGCTGCAGTAAGAACTTGCTGCCAGCCACCCTGGCGCAGTGCATGCTGCTTGGTGAACGTGATTGATGCACATCAGGGTTATAGGAATTGCAGGCAAGCGAGGACGAGTCATCGCAGTCCTGGAGGGCGCGGGCAGCAGTGCTGCACCTCATGGCGGCCACCCTGGAGCAGTCACCAGGCGTGGCTCGCGCAGCGCTGCACCATGAGGCGGTGCTGCTGGTGCTGTTCGGCTTCCTGCAGCAGCCCCTGCCACGACAGCTCGCCCTGCACATGGTGGGCTTGCAACTCTGCGTGACCCTTGATGATGCCTGCAGATACAAACCATATGTGCATGCAGTAGAGTTGTCATCTTCAAAATGCTACACTGGCTCCTTCTGATTTACCAGCCGCACGTGATCACGCTGGTGCTTATGGGATTGCAGTCCTCCTGCAGTTGGCAACGATCATGGCGGCGCAGCCACTGTCGGACGCCGACAAGGCTGCGAAGGCCGCGCTGTTCAGCCGTCTGGTTGAGGTGCTGCCCGGGCAGCTGAGCCTGCGGCCCAGCCAGGGTCTGGCCCCTGTGGTGAACGCCCTGGAAACCGTCCGCACGCTGGTCGCGGGCCCACACACGGCGCACCAAAACCTGTTCAGGTCGGCCCCTTGCGCGCCGTGCTGGCTCTCTTTCTGCGAGCTCCTGCGCTCCATTATGTGCTGACCAACTTATGCGGGGCTGCCCAGACATGGGACTTCTGCCGCTGGATCGCAAAGCTCAGTCCTGCCATGCCTGCGTCTACCCAGGGTCCTACTGGTGGCTGTCACAAGCATGCCAGACTGGCTGCGTAACCATCTGAGCATTCCCCGCATGTGATGCAGGCGGGCGGGCGCGCTGGTGCAGCTGGTCAACCTGCTGAACGACGAGTTTGCGGGGGAGGAGGGCACACGGCTGGCGTGCGCGGTGCTGCAAACGCTGGCTGCGCTGCTGGCGGGCAACGACTCTGCGCGCAAGCGGCTGTCTCATGACGTCGGTGAGCTGCTCATGGGCTTGGGCTGCATGCTCACACAGGCTGCGGCGTGCCTCTGCGCATGCGTCTGGTGTTTGTCCTGTTGCTGGACTCGTGCATATCCGGTGTGTCTGTTGACATAGGTCAGGGCACAAGCTGTGCAGGTGTGCACGGACGACATCCTTGAGCCAGATGTTAGTTGAATGCCCCTGTCTACACTGCGGCTGCAGGTGCAGACACGCTTCTGGCGCTGTTGCTGCGGCTATCGCCAGGCGGGCGGCCTACGCAACCGCTGCTATGCGCCATCCTCATGCTGGCCCTGGAGGTACAACCCAGCTCTCAGCTACTGGCAGTGTCAGCAACAAAGTATTTGATTACAGGTCCCTTTTCTATGTTGGTTGCACCTGGTACTGCAGCAAATGGCCCGAGCTCTGCATTGGCAGGTTGTTTTCAGGCATTCTGCGCTTCGACCAGTTTTCTTTGCTGTATGATGCGTGCCCTGGCAGTGGCGGCAGCACATCACATGCATGCGTAGAAGTCTGCATTCGATGTTCCATTGACCATCAAACCAACTGTTTGTCCAGGAAGAGCATGACGAGGCAGCGGACCCACCGCAGCCATTGGCCAGCGCCAACATTGTGCCGCTGTTTCTGGCGGCGCTGCGGGCGGCGGGGGTTGAGGAGCGCGCCTGGGGCCTCGGCGTGTGGGCTGGGCTGCTGCGCAACAGCATGGCCAACCTGTCCGCGTGCGAGCGGTAGGTTTGCTGCTGAGCATGCCATGGTCCATTGGGCCGAAGTGTATGCTGTCCGCAGCTGGCCATCCCTACGTGTTGTCACTGAAGGGCTTTGTATACTAGGGGGCACACAGCGTGATGCACACACAGATCACTGTTACATGCGCAGGTCTGGCGTCTCGGCGCTGCTCATCGACTGGTTTGCCGCTTCCACCGAGGACGCCCTGCTGCAGGAGCACATCGCTGCGCTGCTGCAAGTAAGCTATTCCATATGCCTGGGCCATGTTATGATAGCAATAGACATCAGTAAATCGTTGCTGAAATTTGTTGGCGTGCTGACCAGCATGTACCGGCTGCACCAATGGCTGAAGGATTGTAGCTACCTGTGCATACGGCCACCTCCATGTCTCCATCTGTCCCCACAGCTTGCCGCCTAGGGTGCTTGTACTTCGCCTGCAGGTCATGGGGGCGTACAGCATCGCGGGACGGGACCTGCGGGCGCTGCTGGCGCTGCTGCGGCCGGCGCCGGACGGCCAGTCCGTCCCGCGGCACTCCCCGCTGCTGCTCAGGACGCTGGGCGCCATGGCGGCGCACTCGGGGCCGGCGGCCTTCTTCGACTTCGGCGACGGCGGCGCCGGCATCATGCGCAGCGCGCCGCTCAGGTGCGGCAGAACTTGCGGTCTCTGGCTGATGCCGATTGCAAGGCAGCAGACGCGATTGTGCGAGCGCAGACCTGATAGCCCATGTTCTCTGCGCTGTAGCTGGACGGCTGGTCGGCAGCACCTTTTGCTGGACCGACAGCCCTGGAAGGATATGCTGTCATGCATTCACTGACAATGTGCAGGATGCCAGCCAAGGGCTACTCTTTTGCCACCTGGCTGCGCATTGACGAGGCGCAGCACCCTCAGTCGCCAGGAGCAGTCGTTGGCACTCCTGGCCACCCTGCAGCGGCGGCCGAGCCTGACCGGTCGCTGTACAGCCTGCTGTCGCGGGATGCGGGGGCCGTGAGAGGCATATCTGCCCTGCTGCGAGGTGTGTTGCGTGCTTGTGCACGCTTGCAGTGCACTGCAGGCCGCAGCACCCACACTGCACATTCTTGCACCGCACTCAACGTCTTGCACCGTCTGCAGGTAAGCACCTGGTGCTGCAGACGTTCGCTGGCAAGGCAGTGCCGCCGTCCGAAGCAGTGCTCGCCTTCGACTTCAGCCCGCGGCAGTGGTACCATGTGGTGGTGGCGCACGCCCCAGGGGGGCCGCTGTCAGCTCCGCTCGCCACGCTGTTCGTGGATGGGCAGCCAGTCGCAGCCGCGGAGAAGCTGCGCTACCCCAAGGTCCGTGCTGCCTGTCTACTTTGGCAAGCAGAATGCGCTCGCGAGTGGGACCCCGACCAGCATCTCGTTATGAGCAAAGCGACCCTGGCCGGGTGTTGCTGACGCACCTGGTGCTCTTGCCGCCCCATCACCACTGCAGCCTGCAGCAACGCACATCAGGTCTAGATGCTTTGCAGTGCTTGTTGCTGGCATCAACTGCACAGCGGTGCTGCTGCAGGTGCCGGAGGGACTGACCGCCTGCAGCTTTGCGGCGGCGCTTGGGCGCGAGGAGGCAGGTGGCGGGGTGCCGCTCGCAGCCTTCCGGGGCCAGATGGCGGCCATCTACCTCTTCGATGCGGCGCTGTCTGCAGGTGTGTGCCATGCGTCAAGCATGTGCTGAAGACAATCTAGGCGCTGTTGATGCCAGTATGTGCATGAAGTCAGCCGACATGTGTGTGAAGAACAAGAACTCAGCTCGCTGGCTGCTGAGTAGTCCAGCCATGTTGGCACAGTGGCGCCGTCAGGGTCAGAGTGCCAGACATGGTGCCCACCTCAGCAGCCTGCAGTCAGTAGACGACCATTTGTCACGGCCTCGATGTCGTCACTGTGTGCTCAATGTGTGCTGTACACATAATGTACATCTGCATGCGCAATGCAGAGAAAGCTGCGGCGCTGCATGCGCTGGGACCGGACTACCAGTCCGCCTTCTCCGCCGCGGAGTCCTCTGCAGTGCTGGAGCAGGCCGGCCCCGCAGCGGCAGCCGTCTTGGAGGGCCGCGATGCGCTGGGGCCCCGGCTGCTGGCGGCCTACAATGCTCAGGTGCCAGGCACCATGGCTGGAGCTTTCCTGCTGTGTCTTACTGCACTTGCATGGCATTATCCCCAGCGTCCTTTCCATCATCACGTCACTAGGTCTCCATGTCTGCCTTCCATGCGCTGCTCGCTGCCAGCACAACCTGCGAAGTTCTGCGTCCGGCTTGTGAGAGCAGAGGTGCTGGCGAACGTCCGGCAGCTACACAGCTTATACTCGCTTTGCCCAGGCGGCAGCGGGGCGGGCACTGTTCGACACTGCCGTCATGGACAGGTCGGCCTCTGCAGGTGGCGGCGGCGGCGGCGGCGGGGCCAGCGCTGCTCTGCTGGAGCGCACTCAGGTGCCGTGCATGTGGCAGTCCGCACACGCTGCATTGAAGTGTCGCGATGCTTCTGCTGTTTTCCGCCCCAGCTGCTGTTCTCTTTGTCAGCTGCCGTGCATGCGGTGGCTTCTGCAGCTCAACATGCCGACACCGAACCTGCGAGGACAGCCACACACTGAAAGCTGCCTCAGACACGCGCTGTTGCACATCACAGCTTTGCCATGCGGTGGCGCTGCGCGGGTTGCTGCCATGCCTGGGCGGTGTCAGAGTGCTGCTGCCGCTGGTCTCCCTGCTGGACCTGCCTGCCGCTGGGTGCGCCACACTCTCCTGATGAGAGCATTTCACCGATGTAGAGTGGCTGACGCCATGCATCCCTATCCTGTCCCGACATGTGAGCCGCCAGCCCAGCCCTTGTGGTCTCCCATGCAAAGGGTCAGGTACTGCTGAGGCACAGACGCCACAGGTTTTAGCGTGTAGCCCCGCAGACACGAGAATATGAACAGCTTATGCCGCGCAGGTCCGCCAATGATCAAGAGGAGTCCCGGGCACCAGCAGTGTTTGCGCTGCTGACGGCCGTGCTGGAGGGCTGCCCCACCAACCGCCAGGCCTTCGCACAGCTGCCAGGCGAGTGGCTGTTGAGGGCCTCCCGCTTATGCTGCAGGTGTCGCAGGGACCGGTTTGTCTGTTGCTGTGCTGACGACATCCGCTGTTGCTGCGCAGGCCCCGCGCTGCTGGGCTGGCTCCTGCAGCAGCGCACGCCCCGGCACCTCACGTTGGACCTGCTACGCGCTGCGGAGGGGCTGCTGCGGGCCACGGCCGCCGATCCGCCCCTGCAGCGGGAGGTGTGTGGCTGTCCCTGAAGGGGTTGATGGACTCTGACGCGAGCTTGCAAGGGGAGGAGTCTCAGTTGTGATGCAACTGACCCTCTTGCTGCATGTTGTGGACGAACCCAGCATGCAGCAATGCTGCCCGGCCCTGCCATGCCTCTCAGCACGATGCAGTGAGGCGTCACACATTGCCACTCTGTTTTGCATCCTGTTGACAGAGGGTGGCATGGGCCTGTTTTCTTGCTGGCTGCCAGCCCTGGTGCTAGTCGCACACATGTTAAAGAATGAGTTCCTCAGCAGCACGACTGAGTTGTGGTCGTCGATAACTGGTGTGCATGATCATGTGCCGGGGCAAAACCTGTCAATGCTACCCTGGCAGGTGCTGGCGTCGCTGCTGCTGGACCTGCGGCTGTGGGCGGCGGCGCCTGTGGCGGTGCAGCGCAGCCTGTTCGCCCTGTGCCTAAAGCTGTCACAGGTGCGGCTGCTGGTGCAGCAGTACCCTGGGTAAGCATCAGTGCTTGTGGTTGCTGAATTCAGCTTCATCTAGGGACATCATCAGGATGCTGAAGCGGGGCTGATGCACCCTGCCGCATGCATGGACGGCGGGCTTAGGAACCTGACCTTGCGTGCAGATAGCAGGCTTGTGGCCTCCGTAACCAGCACAAGCAGTCAACCTGCTGCCTGCAGACGTGTGTCTGACACGCGCAGGGTGAGCCGGAGCTCATGCAGCATCTGTTTGGCGTGCCGCGCATGGTGGACGCGCTGCGAGCGCACTATGGCTCGCTCGCTTTGCCCGACGCCATCCAGCCTTCAGCAGGTGCGTCGTGCGTCTTGCAAGCAGCAGCAGCCATCAGCTTATGCACATGCCAGGGGCTCCTAGCACTAGGTGCACTCCGGTGCAGAACGAGGTAGCAATGTCCAGGTAAACACGCAGAGGGCTGTATGCGCTGCATACTTTCAAAGAAGCAGAATAGGACATGGGTCATTGTTGACGGACCTCAAGTGGGGTGTGCCAGCGGGGCTACAAATCTACCCCGACCGTCACAATGCGCCCTGCTCCCGAGGTCCCACGGGCTTCCGGGGTTGTGCAGTGCAGCATAGCGTACTGTTGTGTTTGGGCACATCGTTCCCTTCACCATCACCATAATTATATTATTATCATTATTATGACGGCGTTGTTTTGAGCGGCGGCGGCGAAGCGGCGAAGCACAAGCCTCTCAGATCAGCCCTGGGCTTTGGGTTTACGGTTTAAGGTTTAGAGTTTAGCCCGAGAGTTTACCCCGTGTTGCAAGACTACTGTGGTGGTGGCAGCGTCGGTTCCCCGGGCCGGATATTGGCCCAAAACTGGGCTTTGGGTTTACGGTTTAAGGTTTAAGGTTTAGCCCGTTTGCAGGACTACTGACACAGTGGCAAGCTGGTTCCTTGGATCTCTCGTGTGCCACGTGCAGGACTACCAAACTGCGGTAAGGGACTCCAGTTCCAGGTCCACCCTGACAAAAGGAGAGAGAATTTAGATTGTTAATCGTTGTCTGGTGATGCAGTTACAGAACCAATTTCCGTACCTCATGATGGATGTGCCAAGTTGTGCAGGTGGTCATGCGACGCCAGACGAGCTCCGCGCGCTTCGCTGCGGGCTGTTGGAAGCAGCAGCTGCGCTGGTGCACGCTGCAGCCGTGCCGCTGCCGCCACGCCCAGTGGAAGCAGATGGCAGTACTACAGCGGAAGCGGCTGCGGAAACCAATTCTGCACACCACCTGGCTGCAGCTGTGCAGGTGAGGGCACCTCCCGGCTGCTTGAATGGATGTGCTCCAGGGCAGACTACCCATGAGGAGTGCTCATGCAATCTGGGTGTGCACCCATGGCAGCAGCATGTGGCGCACGGCCATCTGGCCATCAACCCTGCTGCTGCATGGCCCCACGCTTCACAACGGTCTTGACTTGCATGCAGGCGCTGGTGTCCTTCGTGGAGGACTGCACGGATGAGGCGCTGGCGGAGGATGCGGTTGGCGCCCTGGCGGCGCTGCTGCCGGCGGCGGAGGCGGCCTCGGCGCCCGTGGCGGCGGCCCTGCAGCGCCTGGGCGGCCTGGGGCTGGTCGCGCCCCTGCTGCGGCGGCCGCGCCAGACGCTGCGGGTGGCGGGGCTGCGCATCGTGGCCGCGCTGCTGCCGCTGGTGCATGACGTGCACGGTGCGATGATCCCTTCTGGACTCAGGTTGTGGTGATGTAAACATGCATTCTTGCCTTTGTAGCTGCCAAGTTCTCACAGGCTCGTGGCTATGGGCGCTGTGAGGGCGCAGCTAGGCACATGCACAACCTGGCAGTCGAGCAGCTACTCAGCAAGCAGCTGCTTATGCGCCGTTGCGTCTTCTGTTGATGTTCCTGCAGAGCTGGAGGGCTTCTGGGCAGAGGCGTCTGAGGCGCTGCTGCTGTTCCCGCTGACGGAGCCGGTGCGCCGCGCGCTGCTGCAGCTCATGCACGCCGCACCCGCCGCAGACCACGGCCAGGTGCAGCCCCCGCGTTGTGTCTACATGTCATCGTATCCTGTGCCAGCCTGGAGCGTGCGGCATACGGAGCCTGGCATTGGCGTGTTTGCTTGCCATCCGCATCAGCAATCGCTGCCCCAGATGACACGCCGGGGCATGGTTACTGGCTGAAATTGTCCTTGGCCTTCTTGATGAGTCAGCGTTTGCCAACAGCATCACTTGTGCAGCAGGCCGGCAGCGGCGGCGCGCATGCTGCGGCGGTGCTGCTGCAGCTGCTGCGGGGCTGCGAGGATGCCGGCGAGCGCGTGGCGGCGCTGCAGGGGCTGGTGGTCAGCGTGGCGGAGGGCCCCCGCGGCTCCCGGACGGCATTTGCGGCGCTACCCGACTGGGAGCAGCTGCTGCTGGACCTGCTGCTCGACGGCGCGCCCGGCGTCCCGCCACAGGTTGCTTTGATTCCTTTGACCTGCTGATATTCACAATCAATCAGCGAAAGACCCTCGTTCTTACATGACATTCACCCCGCGCACCAAGCCTCCTTGCTTGTCCAACTCATGTGCCCGTGGGCCAGCTGGGCAGCCGCAATGTGACTACCAGTTGTCCATGTATGATGATATCTGGTGCTCGAGCTTGCGCAGGACGGCCCGGCTGAGGGCTGGACGTGGCGGGGCGCGGAGATGAGCGCCACACGGCGGCTGCTGCGGGTCGTGGCGGTGCACTGCCTGCGGTGCGATGCGGGCGGCGCGGGGTGCCTGCGACGGCTGGCCACCGCTGCACGGGCTGCGTCTGCTCGTGGCGTGCTCAATGGGTATGCTGTATCCTACTCGTGCAGTGTCTTCTGAAGAGCTGCGGCGTCACCTGCAAGTTCACATGCAGGCAAATGAACGACTTGTACTGTAGTGTGTCCTCTACAGTTCGAAGCAACAGCCTGGCCATGCCTGCTGCACATGGCACGGCTTGCTGCCAGAAGGATACGTTACATGGTGCACGTGCCTACTCATGTTTTGCCGTTTTGCTGATGGATGCGAACTGCAGTGGTGTGATTAATGCTGCTGTGAATTGCGCAGGTGGGCGCTCATGCATGAGGTGGTAGCGGATGTGGTGGACGAGCTGCTGGGCAGCTCAGCGGCCAGCGCTCCTGGTGCTGACGGCTTTGGGACGGCATCAGAGGCGGCGGCTGCGGCCGATGCCTGGATGCTGGTCTCCGAGCTGGGCACCCAGCCCTACCGTGACAATGCACTCGGTGTGTTTCGCCAAGGCTGTAGGAATCATAATCAGACACATGAGCCTACATTCCGTCGATCGTTTTGCAAGTTTAGGCATTAAAACGAAAGAGTCAACGCGGATCATGGCATGGCAACAGTCATTTTGCTCCTGCACACAGAGCTGCTGAAGATCATCGACGAGCTGACGGCTGGGACGCTGATCGAGTCGCCAAACGGGGAGCTGTGCCCCGGCGCCGCCGCAGGCAGCTGGGCCGAGGAGCACCGCAGCCAGCAGCAGCAGCAGCGCGGCCGCAGGGGCGGTGGTGACTCTGAAGACTCAGCCGCCGCCAAGCTGCAGACGCCGGCGGAGGTGTGGGCCGCGCTCGGAGTGTGGTCGCAGCTTGGCAGCGCAGCCGAGGGGCCGGAGCGCATGCATTTCCTGCTGCCTGGTGCGGGGATTTGGGTGTGCACGCAGTGTGCCATGGGATACACGAAGCTCGATGCTGAATTTCCACTGGTGCTGCCCTACATCTCGTCAGCCCAGATGGTAAGAGAGTCTGGCTCAAGAGTCTGGCTCCCTGCAGGCTGCTGGCGGCTGTATGGCGGGGCGTGGCAGTTTCTGGCGGTGCTGCAGCGAGCGGCAGAGGGGCTTGCAAGCCTTAGCCCGCCGACCACGCCCCGAGTGGCGGCACCGCAGCCTGAGACAGCGGCGGCGCCGCCCAGCAGTGAGCAAAACCTGATTGTTGGTCGTAATTTATCTGAATCTGTGAATCTCGAGAGGCGATTGACAGCAGGATGCGCGCACAAAACTGGTTGGCTGTTTTCTTATGGTCGATGCCGTCACACCTGCTTGCTCTTTGGTTGTCGTTCCGCAGCAAGACTGGACGATGCAGATTCACCCTTTCTCCTGTGCGCAGGCCTGATGCGGGTGCTGGAGGCACTGGACGCTGCCACGGCTCAGCAGCGGCCAGCAGAGGCGGCAGCAGCAGCCCGTGCTGCAGCCGCAGCACGCGCTGACACTGAGCGGCCTCTGCGCCTCGCGCTCCGCGTGCTGCTGCTGTATCTGCAGGTGTGACCTGATGTCTTTTGTGGTATGGTGGCACATCCTGCCCGCAGGTGCACATACTGCTGAATGGCCCGTAGAGCATCATGTCTGAGTGCCAGCATGGCGATATGCTTCCATGTGGTGCAGTGGATAGCTTTGTAGGGGATAAGACTTCGAGAAACAGGTCAGGCAGACTCTGTATTGGTTCTGAGGCCTTGACATCTCAAACACACGCGGCCGCTGCAGCACTCGGCGCTGGACGCGGCGCGGCGGGCGGCCAGCCAGGCGGGGCAGCTGCTGCCGGGCCTGCTGGCGGCGCACCTCCACGCCGGCACCCAGCCCGGCGGCGACCGCGCCCAGGTGTGCGTCCTGCAATGCAGCAGCAGATCGAACGCCACATACGTCGGCACGGCCTGCTGCCCATATCATACCATGGCTCCTGCATTGTGCGGCCTTGAGTGGCGGGGGCTGCCAGAAATTGATACTCATCATCATGGTGGCGCCCCACGCTGTGGCTCGGCCACCACTGCCTCGTGGCTACGATTGCAGTGGCTCTTGGCGGCGCTGCTGCGGGCGCGGCAGGACTCGGCGACCGGGCGGCAGCTGGCAGAGGGCGCCCCGTCCGCGCACGTGCCGCCCGAGGAGCTGTACCCAGGCCCCCGCTTCCTCCTCATTGACCAGTGCGCAGCCGGCAGCGCGCCTAAACCCTGCATCCGCGTCGGCTGCGCTGCTGTTCCATTCGCACATCAGGCTAGGGCCGTCAGCTGCCGTTCTGGAGTCCGCAAGTGGTAGCTCAGCCTGCATACCAGACCTATCAGGTGCAACTCCTGCGGGCCTCAGCCCCCGGTGCTCCAGCCTGGTGTGATGCTGCAGGGTGGTGGAGGGTGTGGCGCAGGCGGTGCGGCCGGCGCTTGCCGCCAGCCTGCCGGTGGAGCTGCAGGCGCGCCTCGCGGGCACGCCCCACCCCACCTCCGGCCAGGTACCCCTGACTGAAGGAACATATGTCACGAACCAGAATTTGTCGATGTGGATACCGACCGGTTCATCTCTGGTCTTGTCCTGCTGCTGAAAGCAGAGCATCATCAGGGTGGCGACGTCATAGCCACACACTACGACGCAGGTCACTCTGTTGCCACATCACAATTGCTGTATGACTGCGCTGATGCGCATGCTGCAGATGAGCCTTGGGCTGGGTGTGGCTAGGATGCACACCGCACCCATTTCGCGGTCGACTGCTCCTGGGGTCACCCACCCCACTGTTGCATCCTGCAGGTGGCGACGCTGCTGCAGCCAGAGTGCGTGGCGCGGTGCGCGGCTTCGGAGGTGCTGGCGCTGGACCACTGGGCGTGCGCCACAGCCGCTGCCATGCGGTGTGCTGTTGCACGACTCGCCTGTTGTTAACCCTGATATGCAACACAGCAGCCCCAGCTGAGGCGGTGCAGCATTGGAACACATACATCTGTGTGTTGAGTAAGCCTCAGGCACATACATCGTGTCCCAACATCAGCTGTGTGTGCAGTGTAGATGCCCGTGAGTCAGTCTATTGCATAGCGCACTGATGGAGTGGAATGCATGCTATAGATCGTCGGTTGTGTGCCTGCCACAGGGATGCAGAGGCGGCCGCAGAGCAGCGGCAGCTGGCGGAGCGGTCCGCACTGGCCACGTTCCGGGAGGCGTCGCGCGAGGCGTCCGGCCTGCTCGTAGGCGCAGAGCGCTCCCGGCGTGCGGCCGCCAGGTACGCCTTCACCATGATTTCGACACATACAAATCAGGAGCGAATCTCCCCTGATCCGCCCAAAACATGCTAATGTGATCACACTGGGTTCATGGCAGGGCGCTGCAGACACAGGAAAACGATAAGCTGAACGTGCATGCAGTTGCCTGCTACTTACACAAATGCCGGAGCCAGGTTACGATCAAGTCAGTGACACCCTATGCAGGGCAGCAGCGGAGGAGCGTGCACAGGAGCTGAGCGCTGCGTGGCGGGCCATCTGGAGAGGGCTGTCTGGGGATGTGGGGCTGTGGGCAGGTCTGCAACCCCTGCTTGAGGCACACCCCAATGCCCTCTACGAACAAGTGCCGCAGCAAATCGCTGTCTGTAGCATAGAGTGCACAGCCTCTGGAATGGGTTGCAATCATTTTCATGGCAAGTGGAGCAGCTGCCATCTTCATGACTGCATCAAGGCATGTCATGGCATGACATCCGCCCTCCCCTCCGCTGCAGACCCAAATGCGGCGGCCGATCAGCACTGGAAGCGGGACAAGGCGGAGGACGCGTCCCGGCGGCGGCGGCGCCTGCGCCGCAACTTCCGCTTCCAGCGCTACGAGGATGCGCCTCGCGGCGGCACACCTGCAGCGGCGCCCTCCCCAGCGGATGCACTTTCGTCGCCGCTGCTGGCAGGTGGGCTTGGTGGTCCGAGCCTTTGGCACTATTAGATGACCCCAAGGGGGCTCCCTCCAGGGTTGGTCACGAGGCCTTGGCCTCAGCTGGGCATGTAGGGCACATGGCGAGGTGACCTGCGCTGCAGCTCATCACCGTTTAGACCACGTGCAGATTCCCGCGACATTGCTCAGGCATAGCAAGTCATGCTGGTGTATCACCACAGGGGTCCCCAAGGGCGCCGGAGTCCAGTCGGATGACGAAGTGGATGACCCAGCTGACACGGTGGACGCACCAGACGGCGAGGCAGCAGAGCCAATCCCTGGCAGCCCCAGCACTCCGGCGGCAGCGGGTGTCGAAGGCGAGCGCCACAGCAGCACCGGCGACGCGGCCCCCGGCAGCCCCCCTGGCGCGGGCACGCCCCGGCGGCAGAGCGACGGCAGGCGCTGGAGCTGGATGGAGGGCGGCGACGCCGGGCAGCCGGCCGACGGCGGCAGCAGCACGGACCCGGTCTTGCACGAGGACCAGGTGAACATAATTGTGGCACGCTCAAGTCCTTAAGTGGCTGGTATGATGCAGCTGGTCAGATGTCACAGGAGCGATAGCGCCACGCTGCAGGGCATTGGTCATGCGTTGCTGGTAGAGAAGGTTCGTACAAGACTAATGCCAGCAACTGAGGCAGTTGCGATTTGTCGTTCTTCCAGGTCACCATGTGCGCAGCGGCGTCACTCATCACGCCGCGGGCCGTGGTGCCGGGCCGCCTGGACGTCTCCGCCTCGCAGCTGCACTTCGTGGGCGACCCGCCGGCAGGGGACCCCACAACCGGCACCACCAAGGTGGTTGGCGTGTTGCACTGCCGTCAGCCCAGCGCTGCTCTTCCTACCTACACCTTTGCTGCCTGCTTACACCTTTGCTGCATGGCAAGGCGTTGTTCAGTATGTTCGTCATGCCATTGCTGTCCGCCCTCGGCAGGGGCCCCGGGTGCACAAGCGGTGGCCCAGCACGGAGCTCGCGGCGGTGCACCACACGCGCTACCTGCTGCAGCCGGCGGCGCTGGAGCTGTTCCTGGCAGACAGGTCCAACGCGCTGCTCAGCTTCGCCAGCCCCAGGGTGGGTGTCAAGACTGCTTTTCAGGATACCTGCACGAGTTCGTTTATGACAGCAACGCTGAGCAAATGCAATGCTGGGCACCGTGCAGAGGGTGTAGCCCTGCCGCCATCTGCACAAGTATCAATGATAGCCCACCACCGCATTGGTTCGAACACTCAACAGCTGATATGGTTTCATAAGATCAGTCCCTTGGCCCACACAATGCAGACATCAAGTTCAGGATTCAGCAGCAAGCTGCTGCTGCACTGCAGTCTGCAAAGGATGTTGCGGCAGCAATCGTGGAGGTTTCCGGAGCAGTGGAGATTGACCGAAAGCGGCGAGCGGAGTCGGCAGCCCGGCTGGCTGCGCGCTGGGCTCGCTGGGAGATCAGCAACTTCGACTACCTGATGCAGCTCAACACTCTGGCGGGGCGCACCTACAACGACCTCAATCAGTATCCAGTGTTCCCCTGGTGGGTAGCAGCAGTACACGGTCCTCGTAGTCTTGCGTGCTGCTCACAACTGCACACGTCCTCTGACGAGCAATCAGAACCTGGTGAATTACCACACCAGGGACATGGGTTCACATCTACCACTTCACTCATCATGCTGCAATACTGCTGGTGTGTGAGTGTGTGCAGGGTCATCGCAGACTATCAGAGCGAGGTGCTGGATCTCACAGACCCTGCCACCTTCCGAGACCTGGCCAAGCCCATCGGCGCACTGGATGCCAAGCGCTCAGCCTTCTTCAAGGTGGCTGTTGTGTGGCACGACCATCGTCCTGATGTTGTACTTGTTGTACTGGTGCTGCAAGTGTTTCACGATGGTCCTGCTAGGCAGTCACATCTGGTGGCAGTTGAACTTGGACTGACTTTGATGGCATGATCACAGTCTGAAACCGCGATGTATGCAGGAACGGTTCGAGGGGATGCGTGATGACCCTGACGGCGTTCCGCCCTTTCATTATGGCTCCCACTACTCCTCTGCAGGTGCTGACGTGCCTTTCGTTTGAGGCAGTGAACAAGTGCTGTCAAAATTCTGGCCGAGGACAGCCGCCATCTGCCCGCCGCACTGCCTTGATATCCAAACAGAGCACATTACGGCACGCTCACGACAGCTGCAGAGCAAGCACACCTATGCATGCAGCCACATGCTGCCGACTCTCCTCTGCAGGCATCGTGCTGTTCTGGCTGCTGCGGCAGGAGCCGTTCACGGGCCTGGCGCGCGAGCTGCAGGGCGGCCACTTCGACCATGCCGACAGGTACGCACATCGGCACGGAAGGCATGGGCTTGGCTGCCTCAGCCATACTGAGGCAACGGCGATATGGTGGACTTTGACACCCAGGATGCATTGTGGCCCTCCGTGGTGTCATGCTCCGTTCTGTAGGCCATCTGCAGTGTTACGGCTGCGGTCGTGCCCGCAGGCTGTTCTCCTCGGTGGCGGCCGCCTGGCGGGGCTGCCTGGAGGGCACCTCCGACGTGAAGGAGCTGCTGCCGGAGTTCTTCTACGAGCCCGAGTTCCTGCGCAACGCGGACGGCCACTCGCTCGGCATGCGCCAGGTGCACACCTGGTTTCCATCACCCACCCTCTGTACACATCTGGACCTCAGGTGTGGACACACTGGTGAAACCAACAAGCAGCAGCAGTCAGCGAAGCTGCCCCTGTACCACGGTAACATAACATGGCCTCAGCCACATGGAGGCGAAACTTTGTGGCCCGTATACATGAGCAGCGGCACGACATATACATCAACAACAACATCAGCATTCAAGGAGTGTTGCCTGTGTGACGACAGGACGGCGGGGAGCTGGGGGATGTGGAGCTGCCGCCCTGGGCGCGCGGCTCCCCCGACGCCTTTGTGCGGCTGCAGCGGGAGGCGCTGGAGTGCGACTTCGTGTCCGAGCGCCTGCACCACTGGATCGACCTCGTCTTCGGGTGGCTACTCGTCCAAAGAGCCTGTCAGCCACAAGCAAGAAAGCTATGCAGCTGGAACTCGAACGGAGGCCAACCAGTGTGGCAAAAGCGTTTTGTTCAGGTGTGCACCTATGTGCGCTGCACAGGTACCAGCAGCGGGGGAAGGCGGCGGAGGAGGCGGCCAACACCTTCTACTACCTCACCTACGAGGGCACTGTGGACCTGGACGCCATCCAGGACCCCCTGCAGCGAAAGGTGGCATTCATGACGCTCCTGGTTCCTATTCATTCCGGGTTTGGGTAACATTCTCCATACCCACCCAGCCACTCTGGTTGGCCCCTAAGAGAACTGTCCGCCTGGCAGGAAAGCGCATGGTCTTGAGTTGCGCAGGCCATTGAGGACCAGATCAGCCACTTTGGGCAGACGCCGGCGCAGCTGTTCCGGCGGCGGCACCCGCGGCGCGGCCCCCCGCCGCCACCCGCCACGCAGCCGCTGCTCAATGCGCCGGACGCCATGCGCATCCTCTCGGTCGGCGTGCCACCCACCAGAAGGTCGTGTTCTGTGTCTGCTTGACATGCATGCTGCGCTTGAGCATGTATCACCTTCCATGTGCGTTGACTGCTGTGCCGTTCCCTCTTAAATATATGACCCTCCGTGCTATGCAAGATGCTGCTATGTATGTAGCCTTTGGCATACACCTGGTTGCAGTGGGCACACTTTGCTCTCAAGCACTCATAGGCCTGCAAGCCTAAAGGCATAGCTCAACAAGCGCAGGCCCAACATCGCGATCGCGGCGCTGGCGGTGACGGCGGGGCGGGCGGTGGCGGTGAACGCGGACCGGGCGCTGGCGGCGCACCGCTGGGCGCCGCCCTCCGGCGCCTTCACCTTCTCCGCCGGAGGCGCCGCCCCCCCTGAAGCGCCCTTCGCCCTGGAGCCCGACCCCGCGCCCCCCAGGTCGGCTGTTGTGCTGCTCTTTGCCTGCGCTTGCAAGTTCCAGGTCTTGGCATGGTCTGCTGTGAAGACTACAGCTGAAAGGGCTGTGTCACGCATGCTCGTGTGCTCCCCGTGTTCGAGGGCCATGAGCCAGGCCAGCCGCTGACACGACTTGCATGCCCTGAGGTCAGCAGGATGCATCACATACCGCCAAGCAGGTGCCTGCAGCGCTAATACTCTTGTTGTGTGCAATGGCAGGGTGCTGGGCAGCCCCTTTGCGGCGGACCTGGACGGGGCGACCTGGGCGCAGCGCTGCGTGGTGCTGCCGGGCGGGCGGCTGCTGGCGTCCTGCGCCCACTGGGACTGCTCCGTGCGGTAGGCGCTATTAACTCTTTTGCCCATGTCACATCGTATGTGATGGCACAACTGATGGCTGGACGGAGCAAGCGCCCACATCCGGGGTGAGTTTGCCGGCCACCAGCAGCACAGTCAGCAGAAGGCGGTCGGCAGGGGTACCACGCTTCAGTCCCACGCCGCTGCAGGGTGCACAGCGTGGAGGAGGGGCGGCTGCTGCAGGCGGCGGCGCGGCACCAGGACCTGGCCAGCTGCCTCGCCTGCAGCCCCTGCGGCCGCTTCCTGGCCTCGGGTGCGTGCAGGCAGATGTCCATGGCCGACACGGCATGGTGGATCACGTGATGATCCCTGTATTCATGCTGCCGCCGAGTACGCAGCATTGTCACAGACCTGACACCCAATGCCAGGTCTGTAGATGTCGGCGGTTAGCGGCAGCACTGCACTTGAACTGGCTGCAATCATGCATTGTTGTCCAGCACTTACAGCAAGCTTGCGTGGCATTGTGCTGAAAAACGCCGATGTTGTCTGCCATGCAATTGTTGTGCATGGTTTCATACTGACACGCATGCTCTGACAGCATGAGTGGCGTCTCACAACCCTCCAAACACTATCCGTTTTTCTCAACTTGATATCAGCATGCTACAGGCAGCCGTGACACGACGGTGATTGTGTGGGATGTGTGTGCTGATGCGGCGGTGGCGGGCGGCGCCCGGCGTGGCCGTGGCGGCGGCGCCAAGGACGGCAGCCCAATGCCGCTCCAGGTGCCAAACGCACGCCTGTTTAGCAATACGTGCTGTTAACTAGCTATGCCCTACGATGCTGCTCTGCCATATACAGTGGTGCCGACTGCTTCGGTGCAAACTTGTGCACGGGTGGCAAGGCCCGAGTACATCACATATCGCATAGTGATATGCATGTGCCCAAGTACTGTAATTGATGCGTCAAACACGGGTGCTGCCTTGCAGCCTGCGCCACGGCATGTGCTGGCGGGGCACAGCGACGCGGTGACGTGCCTGGCGGTGGACTCGGGCCTGGACCTGGTCATCTCGGCAGCTGCAGACGGCGTTGTGCTGATGCACACGCTGCGCACCGGGCGGTGAGCTGCTGTTGACCATTCGGCATTGCTTACAGGGCCTTTCTGCAATCACGGCCATGCCGCCTTCGTCCTAAAGGGTCTTGCTGGGCGTTGGCAGGGGTGTGCATGTCGGGAGCTGACGCCAGTCTGTGGCCAGCTCAGTGTCGGTCAAACAACCCACCTCGTTCGCTCTGCAAAGCCGTTGTGAGGACTGGCTCAGGCCACTTCTGCTGCTGCCAACTGCAGCTGGCAGGCACAGTACAAGGAGCAGTCTACATCTGCTGTGCAGCACTGAACGCTGCTCCTTGCATTGTGTTCCACGCGTCAGTCGGCGGCGAAGCCTGGGCCTGAACCGGCCTGCACTTTGCAGCTCGTGGTTACATGGCCAATGTTGCTCAGTGAGTGCTGCTGTTTGCGTCCTAGCCCTAGGGTTCAGGGTTACTATTATATTTATGCAGGTATGTGCGCACGCTGCGGCTGGCGGCGCCGCCAGCGTGGATTGTGCTGGCACCTGAGGCGGGCGCCCTGGTCACGCACAGCCACGCTGACCTGGCGCTGCACGCCTTCACTGTGAGCTGTCGTACATCAGGACGTGCACCCCATTTCCGTAACTTGTCAGCGGTGTGGCGCAACACACCCAGAGGACGGCTGCAAAGGCACGTGAGGAGAGAGCAATTGCGTCTGCCATTACACAAAAGCAGAACAGTCTGCACAGCTTCCGGACGACTCCAGGGTTCGCTGTGTGCTCTGTGCAGGTCAACGGCAGGCCGCTGGTGTCGGCGGAGGGGACGGAGCGGCTGGCGGCGGGCGTCGCGACGCCCGACGGCCGCTTCCTGCTGACGGGCGGCGCCAAGGGCAGCGTCCGCCTGCGCTGGCTGCACTCCCTGCAGGTAGATCATATGGCTCTAAGGTGACGCGAGCCTGCACCTAGCTCGTGCTGTAGCACGGCTCCCTGCACAGACACTGTGTTGGCTGCACCGCTGGTGTGCGCTGCGGCATACATCTGCGAGCTTCATCACCTGAATTTGCAGGTGGTCTTCACGTATGAGGTGAACCAGGGGCCCATCACAGCCATCGCGCTGACGCCGGAGCAGTGCTTCGTGGTGGGCACCGCTACAGGGGCCCTCGCGGCATTTGCCCCTGACCCACGCCGCCACATCACGCGCCGCCTGCCGCTTGCTGGCGGCGGCGGCATTAGCAACGGAAACAGCAGCCACGATGGCGGCACTAGCCGCATTGGCAGGGCCAGCAGCGGCCGCAGAAGCAGCAACATCGGCAGCGGCAGCATGGCAGCCGGGGATAGAGACAGCGATGCTAGCCAATGAAGGCACTTAAGATCACGTGAGCAATCTGCCGGATGTTCAGGTTGACGTAGCAGGAGGGTATACAAACATGTGCCGGTGCCCTCATTACTGCACAAGTGTGCATGGCTGCTACTTACTGGACATAGGGCGCAAACTTCAGCTAGAACAGGTTCTGAGGGTTTCTGCTGGGTGGTATGCACCTAATGACTGTTATCCAGCTTCGGGTGCTGACACTTCTGCAGGCATGTTTGCGAGCCTTGATGCTTGCCCAGCTCACAATGCACTGACGCAGGATATGAGATGAAGCGTTGATGATTGCCTGTATCGTTGCAGGGTTGCACTTGTGCTAACCCAACTCCTGATCCTATAACTTCTGCCACCTAGTGGAAAAGTACCTCAAACCCTTGCAAGAATTGGAGCGATGTGAACGAAACAACAGCATGTCAAATCATTGGCCTAACCACAAGTGCCTCCTCCAGGGTGCATCCATCTCGCCAGTTCCTATCAGGCGCTGTTGCACACGCAGCCCGTGGCAGCTGGCACCTACTCATACTGTGATGCCAGCTGGCCCTCACGAACGATGTAGTAGTCTTCAGGGAGGGGCTCCTGCAGCAGCACCAGCTTACAAGCCTTACTGTGCACAGACGTTCGGCGAAGCAATGGTCGCTGTGCTGCAACCATCGACTCCATCCTGCTGTCAAGCACCACGTGAACAAAGGCTTGAGGAAAGGCATGCATGCAGATGTTTCAGAGGGACCAGCTGATGGTGACAGCTGGATGTAGAATCCAAATTACCTCCTGCACCCAGCGGTCCAGGCAAGTGCATGTGCCATCCGCATACCGGCGCTGCACCACAGTTCATGGTTTTCAGCCCACATGCATGGCACATAACCGCGCATCTGTCGACAGCTTACCCCTCTGCAGCATGCAAAGTGGCTTGATCATCAGTTGAACATGCCGCACACACCTGGGCGTCGATGGTCAGGCCTGCAACAGACACAGCGAAGATCAGCTGTGTTACACACACGCACGCTGCTACTGATACATACCTTGTGTTGCCATTGACACCAAGGAGCCACCTTGAACATGGGGACGCTGTTTGCGATGTCAAAAACGGTGCGCACCAGCCATGTGCGGCGTCATTGCATTGCTGGGCATGGTCCGCCATGCGTGGTTTGATGGCGCCTGTTACAGCAACAAGCCCGTCTCAAGGCCTTGGTTAGCGGGCTTGCACCACATATGTAGAGACTGCCATGCAGCTCAACGCTGCAGACTGGAACAGTGCAGACACGGCCTCAGCACGCCGACATAGTCGAAGGGGCTGTCTGCTCACCGGCTGATGCGGGTGCAGCAACAGAACACACAGAGTGTCAGTGACCTGTTTGACTCATGTTGACATGACATAGTCATGCTGAGCACATGCATTTGAACATGCACAAGCAGGAAGGACTTATCCAAACATCGCCCGAGTAGCCCTTCAACTGTCCGCTCTCACAGGCCCTGACAATGGCATCGGTGTCACAGATGGCCCCACGAGCACAGTTGACCTGGGAATATGACAGCAGACGTCACCCCAAGCTGAGGTGCACATACGCAATGGGTTACGAAGAACGAGTCAGCATACTTCATATCCAGTTTGTGCATTTGTCATGTTTGATCAGTCGAAGAGAGAGCTGGCTGGCACCAGGACAGCGCCCTTCTTCATCTTGCCGATGGTCTCATCATTGAACATGCCACGCGTCTTGTCACTGAGCGGCACGTTGACGACGACCTGCAATCATGTATGCAGAGAGAGGGATGTTCCATGATCCTCGGGCAAACATGCAGCGCAGCAAGGTGAAAGGGCGGCAAATGTGTAACAAAGCTATATATGCAGGTTATCTGCTGTCTGGCAGCAAGCCCATCTGGCACTTTATGAGCGCCCACCACTTCGCACTTGCCCAGGAACGTGTCCAGGTCGGATTCGAAGGTGATGCCCAGCTGCTGCATGGCCGGCTTCTCGTGGCGGCCGTAGTACAGCAGCTCCTTGGCCTCCCAGCCCTGCAGCACAGTGGGCAATCACTCGATACGATTCCGCTTGTGCAACAACCAACCTACGGGCCCTTAGTGATGGCCGTCATGCCGCATCTTTATAGACCCTCCAAGGGCAACTCATGATCATGAGGTGTTTATCAACCAGCGCGAATGATGATTCTGATTAGATGCTGCCACCGTGTGCGCACAGCAGCCAGCTAACACTGTCAGGGGCTTCGTGCATCCCACCTTCTGCACGCGACGCATGAACTCGACACCAATGTTGCCTGCAGGAGCACAGTGGTTGTCATTCCCAGCTGAAGTGTGTATGCTCACCATACAAACATGCCGCACGGTGCCAACAACGTTGAGGAGCTGCAATGCAGACACAAGGGAAGGAAGACGCACCACCGCCAACAGTGCCCACAACCTGCAGTGCAGACATCTCCAGTCACGAGTGCCCACGCTACTTCACGGTCCTGACACCCAGCATGTGCAGACCCCACACCCTCCTGGCACCAAGCGCGTATTGCTTGAAATCACAGAGGCACAGTCCCCATGCAGCTGCACCGGCGGCACTCACCCGGTGCTTGAAGTCGTACGAGTCCTTGGTGGCCGCACACACATCCCAGCCGCCGCTGCCAACCTGCTGGTGTGCTGCACCACAGGAAGCAGGGCCTCTTAGCACATGTGCTGGCAGGTGCACAATCAGCTGCTGCAGCTGAGGCAATGGCGCTGGCAGCGTAGCACAGCTCTGCGCGCTTGTCACCGGTCACCGCTGCAGGGAAAGTGCGCACCCTGGTTGTAGCCGCGCAGCAGGATCAGGCAGCGCATGATCTCATCCTCTGCCACCGAGTCCGTGTTGCTGCCTGCATACAGGAGTGCTGTAATGTCCACGATAGGATATGCATCAAGCGCCTGGTACCGGCAACGAACGTCATCCCTTCAACTTCAGGGTAGTTAGTTTGCCCTTGCTGGGTCAGTTGCAGGAGTAGTGGAAACACCTGTCATCTCGGCAACGGTCACGCCCGCATCTGCCGCCGCGTGGATGTCGATGTGGTCTGACCCGACGCCCGCCGTCAGGATCAGCTTCAGCTTGGGTGCCCTTTTGAGGCGCTCCTCTGCAGAGCGCCATGTATTCGTACTGTTATCAAAAGCATGCATGTAATGTCCACAGCTCCTGTCGCGCTGCAGCTCGTGCGGCAGGCATCCAATGCACTGTGTGCAGCCGCAGTGGGGTATGGGGACTCACTGGTGACATACGCAGGATGGAAGGGCTGCAGCAGGGGTCCAAGCCGTCAGCAGCGTCTTTTGCAACGCCCCAGCATGAGCACTGGACATATCAGATGCATACATCATGCGCAGGACTCACTGTCGTCACGAGCACGTCGGCCTTGGGCAGCAGCTTGTCCAACTCTGCAGCGGTGTTCCATCGTTGCATCACCAGAACATGTGGCTCACACAGCACCATCCAATGTGCGCCAGCGCCTTCTCTACAGGACTCCACATGGCAGGAAGCAACGACGAGTCCATACCCGAATCATCACCCTCCTTGTGGTTGGTCGCTACCACTGTGGCATTGTGATACTTGGCCCACTCCTCCAACCCCAGAGCATGTTCTACACAGTTTAGGTACCTGCGGCACATGGACACGGATGGCACGGTTGCAGGGACAGTCTGGCACACAACAGTCGCAACCTGTCAGCAGGATCCAGCAGCTGTCGAAATGACATCATCACTGACTGCAGGTTAGGCAGTCTGAACTGGTCAGCCTGCCATGACAGAGTTTACAGGCGCAGGAGTCGCGCACTCGGGGTTCTGGGCTGCGTCGCCGCCTTTGGGCAGCACCGCGAGAATGAAAAGCCGCTCGCCGTATTGCACCTGCTCAACGACGATGCTGGTTTGGCGCCCGTGATCACACATGGCTTGAGCAGTGTTGCCTTGCGATCAAGGAGTGCAGTGCGCGTCGCAATGCTGCCCAGCTGGTGCGTCGCAATGCAGCCCAGGCAGCTCATCGGCAGTGTGCGGCAAGCATTCCTCGACGCTTCTGCACGCTCATCAACAGAGGGCACAGGTCAACATCGAGGGTGCACCTCGTTGGTGATATGGCCATTTGTCTCTGTGATCTCCCCCATGCTTCAGTGCGTGTACCGCCGACGCAATGCAGGTACCTGTCACAGGCAGCCACCCGGAGATGAGCCACTGACAAGTTGCTGCGATTTGAGATCAGGTAATTGACCCTCATTGGTGTTGCATTCGCGAGCGTTGCATGTGTACTCTCGAAGTTGCATGCACGAGGATGATGCGGCATACACTGCTCACCCGATCTGCTGTCCTGAAGTAATTTGCGCTTGTAGCCGTGCCAAGTTTGCAGTCTGACGTTCGCCTTAGTGTCAACGCAATTGCGCCTCCAGGCTGCTGCAGAGAATGTGACCTGCTATCCGCAGCTTCTCATGTCAGGTGTCCTAAAAGAGCTGGTGCCAGTCCCGGAAGCTGCCTTGTCGGGCATGCTCAGGACGCCCCTGCGTGTGAGCAAATGCAACCCGATAGATCATTGTGTCGTCTCACATAACATGCAGCCTGTCGCCACCCAGTCGCTGATACGTGAGGCTCAGCGCCCTCACATCGGATGGTACTGACTGACCACCTTGGTATGTTGAACAGATGACCATCCGTACAGCGGGTTGCAATGTGGACGCATATCGAGTGCTCCCATGACAGGTTGCAGGCGCCTAACCATCCGCTGCGGCGGCTGCACTCGCAACATTTGCGCCTCACGTGCGCGTCTGACCGTCTGACAGGGCAGCGGCGGGAGCTACCATGCATCAAGCGTTTGCTACCTGATACTCTGTCACCGAATGCCGTACCAGCCGCTTGTTGATTTGCACGCAGACTCAGGTGCTGCTTCATGCATCAACTAACCTTATTCGCATCGGATTCTGCCAGCAGTGGCGTGCATCTATATCGCCACCAAACATGCAACTGGAGGTTGCCGCATCATCGTACTAGATATCACAGCTGCTGTCAACCATCACATCGTGCAACGAGTACGCGATTTGCTTCTCCGAGGCTTGGCAGGCCAACCAGGCTGTGCTTACGCTAGCTGTGCACTTCACTTCACCAATGAAGTGAAACCTTCATGCACACATGGCGCCTGTCCTGCTCTTGTGCCTGTGCATCAATGCGTGATATTCACCCACAGCCACGCATCAACTCATGATCATTGTTGCAAAGCTTGGAATGATCTCACCGCACCTGTGTCTCGACATGGTCCTCAGGTGCAAGCTTCGGCCAGCTTGCCCTCGCGCACGATGTAGTACTCGTCAGGCAGCGCCTCCTGCAGGGAATGGCGGGTGATTCTGAAGCGACTGATTGGCACAGCCTGTCGTCAGGACGGCTCCCATCAAAGCACACCTGGGCAATCCATCGGCTCAGGCAGGTCTTCGTGCCACTGGCGTAGCGCCACTGCAGGGGCAGAAGCAGCCTCATGTGACAGTCACATCACAGCTAGCGCAGCTGGGTAGGTAGTCAACGAGAACAGGCGCAGCGTCTGGACAGTGATGGAGCAGGCTGGTTGACCAATGCAATAATATCGGATGCGTGCACCTGAGCATCGATGGTCAGGCCTGCAGCAGGCAGCACATCAGCGCCTTGTCAGCACTGAATCTGCCATGCTACTTGGAGCGCTGCACACGTGAAAGTGCAGATGCACAACATCGCTGCTGCCATACAAAAGACGCGCGCACCGGCCGTGTGCGGCGTCATCGCATTGCGCGGCATGTGGCGCCACGGGTGGTCTCGTGGTGCCTTGCACATAGAAGAAGAAATCCTCGGCACGCATGTGGGGGGCACTCTGTGTGCTGGCTGCTGACAACAGGCATCCCGTCAGAACAGCAACACTGCACAGGCTGGCAGGGCCGTCAGGAGAGGAGGACATTAGTGCCACCTACCGGCTGTTTCGGCTGCATTCCAAAAACAGCCAACTTCCAACTAGCCTGATGGACGATCAGGCATATGACCAGGTGTGCAGCCGGCAATGCAAAAGCTGTTGTGCACTTCTCGACTCACCCAGACATCCCCAGCATACTGCACCAGACGGGTTGGCAGAACAGCACGTCAGCTACGTCTGTCCATAGAACTGGCCAGCGCACGGTCTGCAGGCAAGTGCGTAATGACAAAGCATTGCTGAAAGCAACATACAACGCAACTAATGTGCTCACCCCCTTCAGCTGGCCGCTCTCGCAGGCCTTGACAACCGCATCGGTGTCGCAGATGGCACCTCGGGCACAGTTCACCTCGCAGATGCAACAGGACCAGGTGCAGGTGACTGTCAATATATCAGAGTTGACAGGTGACTCAAAAAGCAAGCACTGGCCAATGCCGAGCTGCAAGGCTCGTGCATGCAGGCTTCAAAGCTGCAGCTTCACGCATGCTTCAGTCTGGAGGCTGCAGCCATAGCTGATGGGATGCAGCGCACACCAGGACAGCGCCCTTCTTCATCTTGCCGATGGTCTCCGAGTTGAACATGCCGCGCGTTTTGTCGCTCAGCGGCACGTTGACTGCCACCTGCAGCCAGCGAGGATCCCATGCTACAACAATACGCATGGTGCCGAAGTTGTAGTGCTGCAGAGACACCCTTCGGTACCTTTCCGAAGATTTTCGTTGATCATTTTTACACACATGTTCGGTGACTCGACCTCAACCTCGACTTACAGAGGTAGGTCGTAATCAGCATGGTGATGCTTCACGCTTGTCTGCGGTGATGTGCTGATCAAGAAAGCAGCAGGTAGGGACCTACCACATCGCATTTGCTCAGGAAGGCATCGAAATCGCATTCGAACTTGACGCCCAGCTCCTCGATCTCCGGCTTCCGGTGGCGCCCGTAATACAGCAGCTCCTTTGGCTCCCAGCCCTGTAGCAAGTGGCAGAGCTGCTCTTGCTTCCCGCCCCCACGACAGCAAAGTGGTGTAGGAAAGTCCTCTTTGCAGCAGTTTAAAGACCGCATCAGGTGCGCTGCATCTCAGGAAGCGCATTGGGCCCAAGCCGGCACCAGTATCAGTCAAGAAGTGCAGCCCACCTTGTGGACACGCTTCATGTACTCTTGGCCAACTGCAGCAGACCAGAAAATTATGACAAACATGGCCTTGACCAAACTTTCTAGTAATGTATGGTGACAGCAGAGGCAAAGTGCCAAACTCACTGTGTCCCGCGCCTACTGTGCCCACAACCTGCAGCCAGCGGGGCAATAGCATGATACACCTAATGTGCAAGGCTCTCATCCAGTAGGCCATCACTCTGTATAGCTTCCATTTGCCAAACACCACACACATCTTGCTGCATACACTGTGCGTGCAAGGCTGGCATGGAAAGTTGTCACCTTGTTCTTGAAGTTGTAGGCATCTGCTGTGGCCGCGCAGACATCCCACTCTCCTTTCTTGATTTGCTCATGACCTGAGCATTGTCATTGGCAGCAGTAGCTGTCATGTAACATGCCGAGATGGCCGGCTAGGCTGTGCGTCGCAGCGCAGGGCAAGTGTAAGAGGGGCCACATAAGACAGCAGACCGAGCTGAAAATACGCAGGCGCACCTTGGACGAAGTTGCGCAGCAGAATGAGCGACAGCATGATCTCGTGCTCTGCCACAGAGTCGGTGTTGCTGCCTGCATCATGCACGCATGGTGCAGCGTGTGGTCTTTACAAGGTGTAGGGAACATCGCTTGAGCCGCAGACACGCTGCAGAGGACACCTGTATGCTCGTGCTTGCCTGTGATCTCTGCGACTGTCAAGTTGTTGTCTGCGGCGGCGTGCAGATCAATGTGGTCTGCAGAGCAATGCAAGAGCAGCATCAGTGCCGTCGCTTGCGTTATGTAACGCTGGCAGGCGTCACCAGAACAGGGCCAACAACTGCAGTCTATGTACCTGACCCCACGCCCGCAGTGACAATGAAGGTCAGCTTGTTAGCCTTCTGCAGGCGCTCGCCTGCACTGAAGACTTAGCAGTTCACGGCTGCTTGGTTCAGTGACAGAAGACGCACAAGGCCATGGTGCAGGATCGTGGTGATGCATGAATACATGTGCTCATGGCCACACATGCTGGGCTCACGCGTGACATAGGCCGGGTGGAAAGGCTGCAGCATAGTGGCAGCAGGACACCTGTCGTCAGCTGATATTCACAGCAAATTCTACAGTCAGTTCCTGACACATGAAGCACAGGCAGTTGTGCTCACTGTTGTAATCAGAATGTCCGCCTGAGGCAGCAGCTCGTCGAACTCTGCACACCAACAGATCAGTTGTTGACTGGTGCACGTTTCATGCTCCTCTTCATGACATTGCACAGTGCAGACCGCTGCAGGCCATGGCAATCACAGGCGGGTGACAACAGCGATAGCTTGGTGGCCGGCCGGCCACCCTGCTCGTCAGCAGCATTTGCAGCTGAAAGCGCATGCAGCAGGATGTGAGGACCTCACTGGAATTGGGGCGGTCCTGGATTTAAATGATGATTCTACATCAGTTCCGTTTTTTAAGAAAACCATAGTTAATACTAAAACAGGGTCGAGTAAAACATTTGAACGTGCCAATATGCGGAAAAATTTAAAAAAAATTGATAATAGAAGCTTTGACGGGTGCTGGTAAATTTTTTGAGCAGTTTGCTTTCCACCTTGTCGTTCGTCGCCACAAGAGTTGCGCCGTGCTCCTTTGCCCACTCCCCCAGTCCAAGAGCGTGCTCCACACAGTTGAGGTACCTGCGAAAACATGCCGAGACCACAATGTCATGGCAGGCCAAAAGCATATTATGCTCTGCAGCAAATGTTCAGGGGCCCTGGTTGCTGCTGACATCATGATCGAGGGGCCTGGCAGCTTCCAGCCAGTTTGTTGCAGCAGCCGCTGCGTTTTTGTGATCCTTAGTGGCAGTTGTGCTCACTCGGGGTTCTTGGCTGCGATGCCGCCCTTGGGTAGCACCGCCAGCATAAACAGCTTGTCGCCTCCCTTGATCTGCAACCCATGCACACCACCGCCATGCTGCATGTGCCTGGTGATGGACATTGCACAGTACAACGATGCACAATGCACAACATGCAGTCATCACGCCCTGGCGCCCAGTGCATCCAAACATTGCAGCCATATACCATGCTTCGGTGTTATGGCTGAAGGAATCAAATCGGCCACATTAGGTCCTGCGCTAGAGCAGCCAAGTCCAGAGTGTTGCACCTCATTGACGGCGGGCTCAGAGCTGGCGATGGTGTGCTCCAGGGCATCTTTGGCTCGCTTCGCAATTGCCTCCGCAGACGCCTGCACGAAGCCACACACGACCGAATGTCACGGCTTATGCTGCTGCTGGATATCGGAAGATCAGGTGCCAGATGGGTGGGTTACCACACAATGGTGCAAGCCAATCATGCGGATGCCTTTCCGAGACCGTGTTCTAGATGCAGAGCATGCGGCGAGCAGAACGCTGCGGCACAGGGACAGGCTTGTGCAGTGCACAATCGGCTGTGCATTGCAGTGGAATCAGCACAATGATTGCCATTTGCTTTGCCCTGCCGAGGGACCAGGAAGCATGCACGATACACTTGTACAAATAAACGTACAGGCAGAGTTAGAGACACACCTTTGCCCGCTCGGTCAGCTTCGATGCCATTGTGTATGCCTGTCAGGATCGGTGCAAGATCGGTTGGTGTGCAGAGGCAGACTTTGATTGCTATGCACCCACTGAAAACGAGCTTGTATGCTGTAACGTCAGGCCCGAGGGCGATGCAGGGTGTGTACAGAATAGCTGCTTGCTGCTTGCTGATGGTCGAGCAAGGTCACCAAACATGTGCATTTGTTTGCATGTGCGCAGCTCATTACACCCACCACATGAGTCGGCACTGCTACATACGTTCAAACGTAATACCTGTGTGGTGATTGCTCTGGGAGCTGCGAGCACCCTTGACACAAGTCGCCCTGCCATGCGCAACTTGAGGCTGAAGTCACTCCCCCCTGCGTAGGTTGTGGAACGGTTCAGCCCAAACATGCGATGAAAAGCCGAGCACGTAGCAGCAAACACTAAGGTGCTGACCACGCAGCAGCCTCGAGATCCCTTCGCGGCAGTTGATTTCCGTGGTGCTTACTTGATGTCAGGTTGTCGCTGGACCGCCGATGAAGGTATCGGCGGAGGATGTGAATGGCAGTGTTTCCACGAAGTTTCTGAATCGAACAGCTTTGCTTGCTATGACAAGCGACAAAGTGATCTTCCTTACAACTCCTGAACGAATGTGCATGCTGTCACCTGCTCCAGCTTGCCAGGGACGACCCTGATCAGATCTCATGAGGCTGAAGGCGAGCGCTGTCACAACATAAAAGCAACTTTATCTCCTAATTAGTTTACTGCCAGGCAGGTGCTGGACAACTGCTGCGGCGCTCGACAAGAGCGACTGACAGTTAAACCAAGTCTGCTGGTAACTTTATCATCGGGCACACTCCCTCTGATATGCCCTGGAGTGTGCCTGCCTTTCAGTCTGGACACCCTACATGTCCTCCTTCAGCTTGCCGTCGCGGACCAGGTAATAGTCCTCAGGCATCGCCTCCTTGGTCGTCCAGCGGCTCAGCGCCAGGCGGGCCTCCTCGCCGTACGACTTCTGCAATGCAGACCGACTGCAGTCTCAGAACAGCATGCACACTGCCCGTCTGGCACTTGCTGCATCCAGATGCTCGCCAAAATGCCTCAAAAGGGACAAACACTTCGCACTGCACTATGCGGACAAGGGGTGCGCTGCTATGGTTGCAGCAAACAACAAGATTCCATGTGCACCTGTGCATCGATGGTGAGGCCGGCCATGTGGGGGGTGGTGGCGCTGCGGGTCAGCAGGCGCCAGGGGTGGGAGGCGCTCGGCGGGTCCTCGTCCCACACGTCGGAGCCGAAGCTGCAGACGGCAAGCACTTCAGACCCTGAGAGCTGGCCCGCAGTATGCATGTCATGCTGCCTGACAGCAGCAGGCAGCTGTCCGCATGCAGGACAGTGCACCTTGCACATGGCCAGCTGTGTTTTGAACCCTTAAACAGGCTAAAGCAATCGGCTCACAGCCACAACAGCATGTGCAATGCCAAAGACTTTGTGCATGTTCACCCCTTCAGCTGCTCGGACTTGACAGCGTTGACGATCGCATCACGGTCCACGATGCCGCCTGAGGCATCATTGACCTGCAAACATCACACACGCAGCGCTGGGCCTGCCGGAAGTGTATCGACATGCACGGCTGCTTGCACCTGCATGAAATGGCAGGTTGTGCTATGCACCGCGAGTATGTGGTACATCCAGGGGCACAGACCAGCTCACCAGCACTGCGCCCTTCTTCATCTTGCTGAGGGTGTCGCCGTTGAACAGGTTGCGGGTCTCAGACTTCAGCGGCATGTTGATCGCCACCTGAGCAGTCAGTCTGAACTGGGCACGGTGTGCCAGTACGAAAGCATGAGATAAGTATAGAATTAGTAGAGAACTGCAGCACACCAGCAAAATAAGATGTCACCAGCCAATGAGTGTATATTGAGTGTTCTGACCGCATCACATTGGGACAGGAAGCTGTCCAAGTCTGGGACATGCTTGGCGCCCAGGTCGTCCAGCTGCTTCTTCTGCTTGACATCTGCAAGCAATATAATATATGATAACCTATATATATAATAAGTTATCAGCGGCCTTGTGACTGTAACTGGAGCAGCTCTACATAACCTTGCAAGCACTGCTGTCGTTCTGGATGTCAACAGCATGTGGTCAGCGCTGCTTTAGCCCTTCCGGCAGCTGCGCCTCATGATTGCTGGGCTATCCACTGACGATACATCGGACTGTCAAGAGTGTTTGGGAGAAGAGCACCATAGTAAAGCAGCGTCTTGATGTCCCAGCCCTTCTGCAGGCACTTGATGAAGTGCGTGCCCACCTTGCCGCCGCCCATGCTGCCCACCACCTGCGAAACAGTGGCGTGGCCCGGCACTTGACGAGACACCCAGGAAGCCATCACCAGTCAACTGCAAGTCGTCAACACGATGTGATGAAGGCTGCAGCGTGCAGCTTTGCTATTGTTGGAGATCTGGCGCGTGCATGGGCATGCTAGGTCATCATCACAAATCACATCCGCACACAACCAGGAGGTCTGGCAGCTTGCCTTGTTCTTCAGGTCATAGGCATCGGCGGTGGCAGCGCACACATCCCACTCGCCCTTCTGGATCTGCTCATGGCCTGAGACCGGTGTGCACACAGAAGCTGAGGATGCAACCCAAATTACAAACTGAAACTGTGTGCAGAGTCTTCGATGCAGGTGGTACAGCTCTGCAGAAACACAGCGCGGACTGCATCTGGCATATTCTGTGGGAACGCACCCGGGAGAAAGTTTCGGAGCAGGATGAGGATGCGCATGACCTGGTCTTCCGCTACGCTGTCAACAGCACAGCCTGCAGACGAGTACCATACAAAGGCATCAGCAGCATCATTTGATACCGACCATTGCCCTCGCTGCCTCTAGTTAGAACCCTGGCAGTGATGCCGCACACGGCGGTGCACCGCAGTCTGCAAATTCTGCAGCAAAGACAGCATTGAGTGCGTGTGGCTCACCAGCGAGCTCCACCACGGTCAGCGACTTCTGAGAAGCTGCTTGCAGGTCGATGTGGTCTGCAGAGCAGAGCAGCAACGTCTGCTCCTGGGTTGAGCATGGTGTTCATGGCAATTTGTGAAGATCAACACATATGTCTCAATGGCTCAAAGCCCATCTGCATGGTCAAATCAGGGCCTGGATGGAGCATGCAGCACCTGCGCCCTCGCTGAGGTTGATGATGAGCTGCAGCTTCTTGGCCTTGTCCAGTCGCTCGCGCGTCAGGTACGCTGCAGGGGAAAGGATATAATTACACATAGGATGCCAGCGAGCTGCTAACGGGCTGTGATGCCAGCTGCCTGGAAATTGTGTCTTCATTGCGTGGGCATGACGGATGCGTGCATGTGCTTGAAAGCATCACCTGGGAAGTAGGGTGACGTGATGACGATGTCAGCATTTGGCAGGTTCTTGTCCAGCTCTGCAGGCCAGAAAACACAATGGTGACACCTCACAAATGACATAGTGCGGCTGTGTTGCAGCCAGCGCCCAGCTTCGCCAAGCTTTGGCTTTTAGGGCAGTTTTCACATTCAGCAGCAGCAGGCCCACCCGAGCTGCTACGGTCCTTGTCATCTGTGGCGATCAGGGTTGCGCCGTGCTGCTTGGCCCAGTCGCCCAGCCCCAGCGCATGCTCCACGCAGTGCAGATACTGCGGGTTCTTAGCTGCCGGGCCACCCTGCAGTGCAGCTGGAATTGATTGTTGATACGTGTGCCCGTCAGATGGCACATGTCAAGCCAAACGCATCATTGACGGCCAGTATGGTCCTGAGTGTGTCAGCAGCAAGTCACACTGCCATGCGGCTGATTCTTGGTGCAGTAAGAGGTCAAGGTCCCACACCTTGGGCAGCACTGCCAGAATCAGCATCTTGTTGCCACCGTCAATCTGCAAGTCACAGCAACGAGGTTAGTGTGCAACAGCCATCATTCAAAGCTGCATGCATGAGATGCCGAGGGATATCTGCTGCAGCTTGCACTCACTACTATATGCTCATTGGAAGAATAGGACAAAGTGCCGTGCTGTGACTGTTACGACAGTCACGCTGCTCGACATGTTGCTGCTGTAGCAGCAACCATCGCAGGTCATGTGGCAAGACCAACCCATCAGCTCGCAGGCACAGACCTGGAGGTGAGCCTTGCTTTCTGACGTTACATGTCATGTTGCATTGGCGGTGTTCTGTGCACACCTGATTGACTGCCGCTGCCGGTGAAGGGAGGGCTGGCCGTGAAACGTGTCGTCTATATACTCTGTTGCGAGCATCGATGTGTGTGCGCACCTTGTTGACTGCCGGCGCGAAGCTGGAGGAGACGCGCTCCATGGCACTGCGCGCCCGCGCCTGCAGGCCCTCCGCCAGTTGCTGCATGCATGAACATGCTGCACATTAGAGTGCGTCAACCTGCCCAGGGACCTGGCCTCGACCTGCCTGCTGCGTGCACACGTGACGTCGAGATGGGCAGATGTCAGAGGCAGCAGGAGTACACTGCCAACACTGCAGTGGCCTCACAGCACGCCCGCCTTGGCCTTGGATGCCTTGGTTAATCATGCCCGTGGACCACAACACTGGAACGCCCTAGATGTGGGCAGAGGGCAGGCAGCAGCGTGGTGGAAACAGACCTTGGCCTTCTCGACTGCCGACGACATGGTTACACCGCCGATTTGGCCGCCGGCCTGTCGGTCCGCGTGTGAATGCAGTGAGGAGGGGAGTTCGGCTGCTACAATGCGGCAGGGAGCAGGTGACACACAGTATGAACGGCAAGTGACATGCCAGCTTCCCCTGCTCGCTCGCTGCAGAGGAGCCAGGGGTGAAGCTATTACTCCCCGTTTCAACAGGGGAAATGATTCATGTTGCAGGCATGCCTGCGCAGGGGGCTTCACCAAATATATATGAGAGATGCAGGAAATCCAGATGGTGGTGTTCCGTCTCAGCTGCGACAATTGCTCCTGTTGACTGATGAGGCACGTAGACGCAGGGTAGGTGAACCCAATCACGTAAAACATTGAAGCCACGCTGTTCTGATATTGCACGGAATCTTGCCCGGCGCCACGGCGAGGCCTCAAACTAGCTGCTTATGCAGGCAGTCCGCCTGACAGCACCGAGTCCTCCTCTGCACGCCAGTAGGTGCATACATCTGGCCGTAGTAGTTCTGCTCAGGAAGGCAGCTGCTTTTGCCAGCTCTTGAACTGCCCCAACATTGGCTGTATATGCCTGGCAGCCATGGCGGCAAGAACCAGATCATTTGTAGCATGCTGACACCCCTGGCTGCTGTTCCTCGAGGTGACTTGATTGGAACCCCACCATGATGTCGTTAAGCAGGCAGCCTCACGTCTTTAGGCCAGCAGCTGCAGCGCCAGCTTCTCTTTGTCATCTGGCCCTGTGATCCTGCACGCAACAGCATGTACAGATGGTCGTCGCACGTCGCATGTCTGCAGAGCACAGTCCTAGCACGATGATCTGTCCTGACAGCAACCCGATATGGGCTCACGACACGACATGCTGCTATGCTATTGTGAGACGTTGTGCTCGTTGGCAATCAAAGCGGACTGCTGCAGCAGACAAACAACATGCAGAGTCGCTCACGCGCAGCCGCCAGAAGCGTAGTCGCTTTGCAGGCTGACGACCTGGCCGTTCTCAGAGTACACTGCTAGATAAGTCGCAGGGCCCCAGTCGTAAACATTGCTCCATGCGTTCGGCGCAACTGCAAATGGCGTCCCGCGCAAGTCGACCATCCCTGATACAGAGCCAAGGTGATGTATTGACCACAGTGAGCCTGCAAAGCCTTCCAACATGGTGTGCCACACAGCTGCATGGCTCCTCTTAGTGATAGCAGCACTTCATTAATCATGTGAGCCTGCAACATCAGGCAGATGCACCGAGCTCGTGGACATGCAATAATCATGGCAGCTTGCTAGCATGACATACCTTTGCCGGAATCGAAGCAGCCTGTTACGGTGCCAAAACTGGCTGAATCTCGTATGTAGTATAAACCCTGACCCTTCGAGCAACAGCTATCCTTGTGTGAGTGGAGGGTCTAACAGGTGTATAATGTGGCATCGTCAAGCGACAGCACAATGCACAGCAGCAACGACAGGATGTTTCAGGGGATGCTAGAATGACCCACACCCCAGACCCAAGGGTGTTGAAGCCCAGCGCCAATATCTCGTCGTAAGCGTCTTTGCCGAGCGTTTCATTGTAGCCCGGCAAAAGGGCCTGGCTGTAACCCCTGATGCTGGTACTTGAGTACCTGCAAGGTCAACAATCGACAGGCGGGTTCATGTGCAGCAGATTCTGTCTGTCACGGGATCGGCAGGCAAGTCTGCTGGAGGGCGCTCAAGTGGATGGGCAGAAGGTTTCCTTGTGCATCCCACCTGTATGCTTACATCAGACTGCTGGCATGTACGGCACCTGAAGTCCGTGAGGTCGATGCTGTAGTTGCCATTGCCAGGGCCAATGTTCAGCTTCACAGCCGTCCAGGCCGTTGCCGCAATTTCCCAGTACGTGAACACGTTGGAGCCCTGGGACCACCATAGCAAGGCCTTCATAACTATCGCCATCCACACAGCGCCTCAGGACCCAGATGTAGCGACTGCGCAGTCGCATGCAGTGCGGCCAGTATGCGGCCGGCGGGCACCACTGGACATTTGCCATGCGCTGTCATGTGCTGATGTCCACCCATGCCCGACGACATGTGCAACAGCAGCGTCATGGAAGCATGTGCAGCAGCACCACCATGAGTGCCACATGAAGAACCCCGACGACGATCAGGCAGTCAGTGCAGGAGGGCAAGCGCACATTTGCTTTGCTGGGCAGGATCATGTACGTTGCATGTACGTTGCGTTGGGACGCCACGCAGGTCGCACAGCACCTGCGGCACCATTGAGCCGTTGGCGACAGGTGCGCAAGGTGCGTGCATGGCCACGAACCCTATGTGCCGACGCAGTGGGCGCACGCCCATGCTGTGCATTGAGTGACAACGCTAGGTACAAACGCCAAACCACAGGGGTGTGCCTCTCAGCCCGTTGAAAGCCGACAGCTAGCCACTGCGGCAGCTTGGTCGTCTTGGGAAGAGGCGACACCCAGGGTGCAAGGGCCATCCCGGATGCACTGCGTTTATCTGCAGTGCAGTGCAGTGCGCTGCTGTGCACCTGAACAGGCTTGCCGCCCGCATAGATGACGCTCGTGCCGTTGGGTCTGTTCGCTGGGTCGGGGTTGGTCGTCAGGTCCGCGCATGACCTCGGCTGTGGCAGCGGCGCCCCTGCAGCGTCAGTGACAAAAATGGCCTGCTGCCAGGATGATGTTGGTTGGCTGTGCTGCGCACCAGCAATCGGCACCTGCCGCCAGGTCATGATGCAGCCTGTAGCTGCCAAAGCGTGGTGCCAGGAGCATTCTGTTGCTTCAGGTCAGCAAAAAGTGCCTGGGGCCATCACCAGAAGCCTGCAAGGGTGGATACAGACCTGAAGCGCTCACGCTGGTGCGGACCGGTTTAGCCGCCGTGATGCGCTCAATACGATGCCATACGCGCTCCCCTGTGCGCAGCGTGCACTAAAAATTGTGTTCTCACTGTCAACATTTCGCCAGTTGGCACTAAGCCGTGGAGCACTGGAGGGTTCTGATCTGTGCGTGATTGGCCAGGCTGCAAGGAACACTCCAGCTGTATTGGCTCTGTCTCTGAACGACAGTACGATACGCTTGTCCAAGGCCTCGCCATATGCAACCAGGCGGGTGCAGCAGTGGCCACTGCATGCTACTCTGATGCGCCACTACAGCCATGAGCTCTGGCCACGTGGATCACTACTGCACAGCACAGCCGCGGCTGTGCTACTAGATATAAATCCTTAGCTGCCCATTCCCACCTGAAGGTCCGAACTCGAGTTCCGGCTGCGCTGCCGCCGAGCTGAGAACCGCAGCCGCCAGCACAGCGCACACATAGGCCCAGTGGACGCCCATCGTTGCCGCAGGTGAGGGTTCGCTGCGACGCTGCCGTCGTCAGGGTTCTCGTACTGATGCCTGGGCACCTGCAGTGGGAGGGGCTGCGCACATCATTGCTGCACTTTCTGACTGGGACTGACTGTCGGTGTGCAGGGGCAGGCTGCAAGCCTGTGCCAATTATAATTGATGTTGGCCCACGCACGTGCGCTGCAGGTCAGAGAGCACACTTCATGGATCGACCCGACATGCGTCTGCCAAATTCCGGCTGCAGATCAGAAAAGGTGAAGGGCAACATGTCACGGCCTGCGACAACAGGTCATGCGCGACCGGAGGCCGCGAGGGTAGCGTCGTCGGCATCCCAACCGGGACACAGGGACAGCGGTCTGACACTGGGCTTCAGATGGCAGTGGGGCTGTGCACGCGAAGTTGAAACAGACTGAGCAGAATGATGTCAACAGTCAAGCCCGGATCGCAGAAGCGCGCAGACCGCTTTGCTCAGCGGTGCATGACTGTGCACACGGCAACACCTGGACGCTGGGTCGCCTCACACCTACTGCAGGCACTGCACGACGTCAAGTGGCAGCCGTGCGCGTGAAAGCATGTGTCTGCTTAAAACGGACTAACGGGGAGGCCAAGCCGTCGGGCTGACTCACGCTCGCGTCTGCCCCCCAACACAGACGTGCTGCACCAGATCTGGGGTGCGCAACGTGATCCTACTTTGTTGGATCGCGCAGTCCGAGGCGCTGCTAGACATGCCGTGCTGCATGTTGAAGGGGTGCAGTCCCCACGTCGCGTTCGGCAGCAAGGCTGCACCTGCCCTCTGTGCTGCGAGCTACTGCTGGAGGGCCGGGTTCGGGATGTCAGGCACGGCAACCTGATGAGCCGGAGCGGCACCCTGCTGTGCAGCTCTCAACACTGAGGTCGCAACACCTTCAGCTGCCGTTTGGCATGCCAGTTGACATGCAACTACTTGACGAGTACTTGGGCTATGTATCTAGACTGATCACGGCGCAGCAGCCCACCTTTTGCCGCTGGCGATCGACCAGACGGTTGTTCCGCTGGCTGTAGATGAGGATGCTGACGAGTGTACCAGCAAATTTGCTGTCAGTGAACTGATGCCGCCAACGCCAGCATGGCATGCCTGCCAGGTGGCATAGCCTGATTGAGCTGACGACGCCTGTCTTCTTAGGTCCAGTGACTAAGAAAGTTCCTCTAGATATTTGCCTCCCATTTCGGCTGCTGCGACGCCTGATGCGCAGCAGGGTGTCCCGGCACAGGCGCACAGCCCTGGCAGCAGCGCTGCGCCATTCGCCGGCGATTCGCACGGATGCGCCGCCGCACATGGTGTGTAGCGGATATACACGGGAAACCTGCCGCCCCAGCGCTGGTATCACCCTCCCGGTGACGTCCGCCCGGCAGTCCCGGTGCCAGACATCCCGAAGGTCAGCACCAACAAGAGTCGTCAATGTGCACTATCGTCAATGTGCACCGTCAGCATGGCCAGCCCTGCGGACGTTTGGGGACCATCCAGACTAGGCAGTGGGGCAAGCGAGCATGCCGGGGCTGTGTCGGTGTGGGCAGGACGGCAGGTACTCTGCCAGGGGCCCATCGCAGCCAGCTGGTTTTGTGAGGAGATCTTGAACGACACCTGGAAAATGTGCTGTTCATCGTGCCCGGCTGGTGAGCACTCCCAATGGTGTCGACTGACGCACCACTGCCAAGCGTGAACGCTGCAAGTTCTGCATGATTTGATGCTTGCAGCGTTCCGGCACCTGTTGTCCCACATGCGCACCTCCTTCTTTGGACGGCCTGGTCGCTCCAGCCTTGTCGATGACGGGTGTTGGAGTGCTGCACCCTACTGCTGCCAGACGCCAAACAGCTACATACGGTGTGGCATCCGATGTGGCATCTGCTGACTGAACGGGACATCCACATAGCGCTCGGCTGCTCAGCCTGATGCGTTCGTAGGTCTGTGCATCCTGCAAGAGTTGGGGATTGTATCACCTGCTGCGCGCACACTCGGCCCGCCGCTTTTGTCATCAGGCAGCCCTGTGTTGAAAACCATGCTTTGCGTTTCAAGTTCGCAGGCTGCGATGATGCACGGCCTTGACGTGAGAACAGCGGCGTGCTGGCAGCAATTGCAGTTTGTCTTGGTAGTCCTAGCCCCGTTTGCAACGTGATTCCGCTGTGCATCCCTCTGCAATACATCAATTGCAGCGTGGCTCTGGCTGAATCAACTCATCTGTGTCATCATCAACCATCGAAAGCCAGTCCATCATCCGATCAGACGCATTTGTGGGCGTCGCACGGTGTACACATGGTCAGCAGGCGGGTGCAGCCGTTCACTCTGGGCGCAGCGTTCTCGCTCAGCACCCCATCCACAGGAGAGGCAGCCGGCACCAAGCCGGCGTCTGGCCCGTGCGCGCCGGTGCGCAACGGGGGAGCACTGGGCCGCGGCAGATGCGGCACCGCCAGGAAGACGCTGCCCAAGCGGCGCCTTCACGCGGGGCTGCCGTCCCGTGACACGGTGCCCAGCCGGGGATCCCTGCGGCGACTGGCGCGGCGAGGAGGTGAGCAGAGCAGGAACTCCCATTGAGTAGCCTTATGCTGCATTGCAGAACATGCTCAGATGGTGGAAGCCTGCGCTGGGGCGCCCAGAAGTGCAAAAAGCTTGGACACAGGTTCAAACATGATTTTGACAGACGTCAAGGCCGCAAGCTTATACATGTTCCACAGCAAGCAGACATGGTGCAACTGCGTTGGACTAGGCTATTCATGCATCCATGCATGCGTGTGCTCGCCGGCATGCTCTTTGGTTCATTGTGCCGCCATGCCGCGGACTGTGGGTATTCATGATGGCTTCTGGAGTCTGAATCTGCTGAACATCAGGCACTACTGTCGCCTGCAGGTGTCAAGCGCATCTCGGGCGGGGTGTACCAGGAGATGCGGCAGGTGCTGGTGGCCTTCCTGCGGGCTGCGATCCCGGATGCCATCGCACTTGCGGAGCACTGCCGCCGCTGCACAGTCACCGTCAATGACATCCTGCTGGCGCTGAAGCGCCGCGGCATGTGAGCCCTGAGCTCATCATGCGCAACGGCCGTGCCAATACCGTGCTGCACCGCTGACGCCGCCCCATCCTCCTCTCAAACATCTACTGCAGCCTGCTCACAAAAGGGTAGGGGCGCATTGCTGTTGTCCAGGGCCCTGTTTACACCAGCAAGAAGTGTTTGCCTGCAGCACGCTGTACGGGTTCGGATCGGGACACTTTCTGACGTCGCCGGTGGTGCGCCGCCTCCGGCGCGCACCCCGGCCCGAGGCCATCCAGGTGTGCATGATAGATGCAACCTGATGAGGGTCACAACCCATGAGGTTGGCAGCTGCAGCGGGACCCATCAGCTCTGGGAGCCTTTGCACCAGCCTTTGTGCGGCACCTTGTGACCCTGGCTTGCTAAAGCAAACTTGTTGCATGCTCTGCAGCGGGCAGCTCGACGCGCGGCAGAGGCGCATACAGCCCGCGCAGCCGCTGCAACGGCAGCCCGTAGCCCCCAGCCCGCGGTTGCGCCGGCAGCGTGCGGCCCAGTCGCCGTGGACTCACGGCCAGCAGGCCCGACAGCAGCGGAGCTAGCAGCCGCTGAGGAACCCGCAGACCTGACGCCTGCACGCCGGCAAGACATCCAGGTTGGTGGCTGGGCAATGTCTGAGGCTCACCAGCACAGCCGCCACCTCCTGACTCCATTGAGCACCTTGGGGATGTCAGCATCGACATCTGCAAGATTGCTGGACCCTGACATCACCACGAATGGTCAGCACGGCGACGTGCACTCTGGCGCTGCTCACTTCGTGCTTGCTGGGTACTGACGCCGCTTGTGTCCGCGCTGCAGGATGCCCTGGGGTGGTATGTGGGCGAGGCGGGCGTGGCGCCGGTGCGGCTGGATGTGCTGCAGCAGCGGCTGGCGGCCGACATGGCCAGCGGCGGCGAGGCCGCCACCACACCCTGCAGGTGAGCAGTGCCGCCCAGCCGGCAGGGTTTGGAAAAGGCTTAGTGACGGGGCGGCTGATGGCAACCTTCTGGCAGGTGCGGCCCAGCGGCCTGCGCCTGGTGGCATGTGCAGCCGTGCAGCTTGCACTCCTATCATCATCCGTAAAGCTACGCAGCAGTCCGACGATTGGCACGATGGGCGCATCTTGTCTGATTTTGGCGAGGGAGCCCCGCTGGCAAAGGTGCATGGCATGTGCACCTGCAGCTATGGCGAGCTGTACGCTGCGCTGGCGGCGATGGAGGCAGATGGCGAAGATGCGCCGGTCATGCTGCACGAGTCCCCGGCCGGTGTCATCGTGCACTTCACGTTTTAGCAGCTGGGCATGGGAGCGACGGCGTGCCCGACACAGCACTTCCTAGCTCGGAAGATGAACAACGTTGGTCCAGCTTGAGTGGTTGCCTGATTTGCCAACACAGTGATGGCACCTCCTAGCACGGAACATGAACAACATCGGTGTAGGTTGAGCAGTGTCTGATTTGCAGCTGTTACTTGTTAGAGGGTCGGTGTGATTGTGTTGGGAGTGCTCACACCGCATGTTGGCTGCGGAGCACATTGGAGCCAGCAAGCAAGCGAAGAGGGTAGGTGCGCGGGTGCTTGGGGTAGCTTGTACTTACGCTGGCCTCTTGCAAACGCAGAAACCAACTCTGCACCGCAATCCTCGATGTTTGCATGCTAGCATGCAGAGGTGCGCGATGATGGCAGTGCAACTGGCACAGTGACCAACCAATACTGGCACTGGTGTGTACTGCCATCATGCCATGGGGGGTTTACAACAGCTGCCCCTTCTGAGCGTCTCTGTCCCTTAAATCACTGCACAATGCCCTCTGCCCCCACCACCACATGTGACGCCGACAACAGCAGAGCCGTCTGTCGACCTGCTGCATCAGCCGCACTTCTGCTATCGCTCCTCCACCGCTGCCGCCGCCGCGCTCCTGAGCGTCTCCCGCATCACTGCATCCACGGCGCCGCAGCCGCCCAGCGCCAGCGACAGCGCATCCTTGGCGCTGTCCCCGGGCCAGCCGCCCGTCAGCAGCACCCCGGTCACCTGCTCATGCAACAAGACGGCTGTCAGCACGGTCCAGCGCGGGGTGCAGCGAAGTGTGCAGCGGCATTGCCACAAGTGTCCATGTTTTGTGGGTTAGGGCTGCAAAGTTCAGGACTCGATACAGAGTGGTACCCACAGCACGCTGGCGCACCTCGTTGGCGGTGGCCATGAGGGCGAGGGTGCCCCCCGCTTCCTGCTGCGCCTGCTCCGCGCCGCAGGGGTCCAGCACCAGGGCCCCCTTCAGCCGTGCCTGACCACAATAGGTTTCAAAACTGTACCCCATCAAGCACACACCAACATACAAGTGAGTGCTGCTGTCGCTCGCCGAGTGAAGCGCTCCTGAGCCATGGAGGCTTGCAAACCTCAGGGTATGGGCAGTGGGGCTGGGACCAGCCGCACAGAGGACTGCGTGGTTGGGCTCTCCGTTCTCTTCTGTATGCTCATGATACTGCCACGCATGATGATTGCGCTGCAACTCACAAAGGAGCATGCTGCCACGAGGTCGCGCATGGGGATGCCGGCGTCCGCCAGCGCCGCCGCCCCGGCTGTGACGGCCGCCGCCAGCTCCCCGCCATCCGCCTCCAGCACGCACACGTACACGTCCACCGCCGCCTTGGGGAAGGCGTCCAGCTGAACCGCGCCTATGAGCGCGGTGGCCGCCTGCGCGGAGAGCTCCCGCTCCGCTGGCGTCTGCGAGACCACACAATGGTGTGGTTGAGCATTCTGTTTACTGCTCAGGTGGCTGCTGAGCTGATCTCAGGGCCAGGCGGCTACGGGGTCATGACTCTATAGATAAATGCCCGGTTCCAGGGAGCTTGCAGATTGCATGATGACGTCGGCACTACTTGCACCTGTGTGATGCGGCCGCGGGTGCGTGTGGCGAAGGACGCCAGCTTGACGTCCACGCTGAGGTAGCCCTCCTCGCTAAAGGCCTCGCGCCGGTCCGTCGGCCGCGGGCCGTACACCCCCGCCATAGCCTTCGTGGCGCCCACCTCGATGTACGCCGAGCCCGTCGCCTGGCTGACGGTCCCCGTGCGCAGGACTGCACAGTCACGAAGGGCGCCAGGCCTTACGCCACCAAGCCGTTTGCAGGATATCCTGATCATGTCCTGCGATGCATGCAGATACCTGCGGCGCACGCAAGCTCAAGGCTGTTGACTCACAGATGGGGCGGAACTGTTCGAGGCCCCGGCCGTCGATGCGCCTGTCGGCGACGGGGGCGGCGTCCACCGGCTGCTGCGGCAGGTACGGCACTGAAGCCGGCTCGCCGTAGGAGAACGGATTCGTGGCTGTCATTCCAGAAAAGCTGTGCCGCTGCCAAAATCACTGCTGCAGCTAGCCCGATTGCCGCTGCGTCACATCACGGTCATGCCGCAGATTCACTCAGAAGATCAGCGCAATGCTTCATCATTTCACCGTTCAGACGCACATCGATTCAATCAATCTGCGTTGTGATATCAGTTTGATAACGCTGCCAGTCGGAAGGACCTGCAGCCCCCAGCAACAGCGCGGCAGCGGCGGCAGCGTGAACCAACCTTCAGAACGTTTTCACAATCCGATGTACCAGGTCCTTTCTACAGACCGCAGCTCACAAGCACAGTCTATGCCGTTGCAACTGCCCGTCTTGCAGATCGAGTGCAGCAGCCTGGCAGCAGCATGCCAACTTGCCAAGGTTGCGGGGTTGACACACTGCTTAGATCCCTTGCATCAGCAAACCATGGTGATGTCGCGTCGCACTACAACCTTGAAAGCAGCGTGCAGCGTTGACATGCGCGCTGCAAGTCTTCTGCTGCCAGTTTATTCAAGAACATCTGGTAGGCGCTCAGCACTTCGGCAATTGTGGTCTTAGATCGTTAGCTTCCGCGAAGGCTTGGTCGCGCTGAAGACAGGAGAGCAAAGGCATGAGCAGCAACGCTTGTCAGCTTGTGCAGCTCTGAGCAGCTGCATCGTCGACTTTGAGGGCTCTCGCTGCGATCGTGCCAAGTCCTCGAGGACCCCAACTGGAGCTCAGCAGCAGCAAACCTCGAGCAGCCCAACGCGCAGAAGAGCAACAAGCAGTCGCTCGCTTGCACGGCAGGAGGTGCGTCTGCACTCGCCAGGAGAGTAGACAAGGTCAGCCATGACATGTCGACACGACAAGGACATCGGACACCTCGACAGTGCTGCAACACAGAGCACAGAGCCCAGCTTTCTGCACATCTTTATTAAGACGCGGGGATGAGACATGCAGATGAGGCATGATTGTGCAGGACTGCTGAAATGACCTCCGCAGGATGCTGCAGGGCAGCGCCTGGGAGTTTAGGCGCTGCCCAGCCATGGACTGCGGGTCAGATGACAGCCAGTCAGCAGAATCGGTGCACAAGACAGCGGCGGAGGCCGCGGGGCAGCAGCAAGGGCATCCCATTGCCAGCTCAGCAGCAGCTGATCGGCAGCGGGAGCAGCAGAGACCGGGGCGGATTGCCCGACCGGAGGTTGCCCGCACGGCGGTAGCCTCGGGCCTCCTGCTGCTGACGACGCTGCTCCTGAGCCAAGGTGGGCCTGGAGCACCATGCTTCCTGCACCTGGATGCCGTGGTTGTGCAGCTTGCGACTGCAGCTCAGGTCCTGCATCATCCCATGAAGTGGACATGCTCCCTCACCTATCTGCAATGTTTGCCGCAGGGGCCTCCGCAGCACAGCAGGCAGGCATGCGCGCTGCTGCAGCATCTGGCTGGCGTGGTCGGCTGGCATCGATGTGGGAGCCCGTGTCCGACCTTCAGACTGCGCCGCCGCCGCTGCACCCTGACTGCATCTCTGGGCAACCGCGGCCAGGTACTCATGATGTGCGCACGGGTTCACGGGTTCAGGTGCAGTGAGTGTGCACCTGTAGGCGTACTCGGTGTGGGGCAGCCTGTGTGTTGCCGCTGACGTTGCCCCGTGCTCTCATGTGTGCAGGCGGCGTGCAGCCTGCAGAGCGCGGCCAATGCTGGCGGGAGCTGGCAGCGTACCATGAACAGCAGGAGCAGCGGCAGGCGCGCAGCATGTCTGGTCGGCTCGGCGGCAGCCTCCTGCGGGTTGCTGGCATCCCCCTGTGGGACGTGCTGGTGAGCAGTGGTCGAGCTAGGGTATGAGTGTGCATGTGTCCTTGCATACAGGCTGGTCACCATCACATCTTGCACAGCTATGCGGCTCATGAAATGCATGCCGCTGTGCGCCTTGCAGTCATGGCCTCTGGAGTGGTGGCGGCAGAAGCCGCCGCACCCGCTGCCGCAGGACATGGCAGCAGCAGCGCGCTTTGCAGGCGGCGACAGCGGGGGGCAGCAGGGCGGCGGCGGCAGTCTATCCAGTGATGAAGGCGTGCCGTGGACCTCATTCAACGACTCCGCCATGGCGCAGGTCTTCAGCCATGATGTCGCATGGATGATGGAGCGCGAGGTGCGGTCTTCATGCTGTCTCACCTTGGTTCATCCAACATGGACTCCATATGAATGGCATGTACAGCATGCATATGCAGCACATCTGCCTGTCTCACAGTGTGGTCACCTGATGATGAGTCGAGGGTTACCATGCTTTGGCACGGCCTCAAGGTCTTGTTCAGAGTGTCCATGGCGAGGGCAGTGATCACAGCAGTGGATGCACGGCTGAGCATTTTGTGTGGCGTCATGATGACACAGTGGTGCCTGCTCAGCTGATGCGCTTGACATCGTGCAGGAGCAGCAGCGGCGGGCAGGCAACCAGACGCATGCAAAGCTGGATATTGACGTTGCGGTCGCGCTGGCGCACGTGAACTCCATTGTGTACTGCGAGGTGCCCAACGTGCTGGCCTGGAACTGCAGCCGGTGAGCTTCTCTCGACCCTCAAAACTGTCAGCAGAGCATCGTTGCCATCTGCAGCAGTGCGCCCTGGGTGCATGCGACACGCACAAGCTTGTTGCGCGACCCTCGAGATCATCGGTGCCTGCAAACTGTGACGGACCGCTGGACCAGGCCAACAGGCCTTACGGTAAGAACCAACCTGTCGCTGCAGGTGCAATGGGGCAGGCGCTGGCTTCCAGCTGTATAGCCTGATCAATGACGTAGGGTGGGACCTGCGTGCGTTTGTGGGCTATGCGCCGGTGCTGGGCGCGAAGGTGGTCGCGTTCCGCGGCACAGACAGCCACTCCTGGTGAGCGTCACTTGATCGCCTTTCGATATGTGCAAGCAACATGCTTGGTCACTAAACAGTGGCAGCCTAAGCAGCATGGTCCAGATTCCGCCGTAGGCGCAGTGCCACATTGGTGGAGCACTCGGCTGAAGTACGGTAAGCTGCATCGGTTATTGACCCACGATGCAGGTACAACTGGGCGGAGAACATGCGCGCCTGGCGGCTTGACATGCACCTGCGATACCCGGGCGCCGCTGGGGCGCTCGTGCACTCTGGTGCGCTTGGAAATATTACAACTGGTGTCGGCCCTGTAACTATTCGGCCACTGGCAGCGGAAGTTAGTCTGCGGACGCACCGACTGTGCACCGCCCCATGGGGCCATGCCTGACTTGCCTCGACATCAACACCACACAATAGTGACCGCATCATCTGGCCACTGCGCAGGTTTCTTTGTGTCCTACAACTTCAGCAGCCTGGCCACCAACATCAGTGCGGCCGCTGAAGATCTCGAGCGCACTGTGAGCCTGCCACTGTACTTAGCACTCGCATGTGCTGCCTTGGTACTGCACGAAGTTGTCAATGCAAGCATACATCATTCCACCTATCTGCACGTCAAGAGCCCACGGCACCACGATACTTCAAGCCTGTGCATGGCGGTTGACTTACAACTGGCCGTGCTGAGATCGAAAAGTGTGCTGTGCAGTACCCTGGGGAGCCGTGGTACATCATCGGCCACTCCATGGGCGCTGCCATGGCCACACTCTGCGCCCTGGACCTGCGCTTCCGGCTGCAGCCCGTGCCGGACGTGAGCCCACTGCAGCCGCCTTGCACATCTGCATCCAGTGCAGGCAGCGTGTGCACTGTGCTTTTCGTTACCTGCAGGCTGGGTGATTATGATCTTGAATGCCTGACTCAGCTCCATGTGCGCAGGTGCGCGTGTACACTTTCGGCTCCCCGCGTGTTGGCAACGCTGTGTTTGCCACATTCTTTGGCAGCGTCATCAAGGTACGGCGTCACATGCAGTGAGACTGCATTGCAGCGGCTATCTGCAGGGCTTGTCCTCTGCGTGCGGATGGGGAGAGCCAGCGCAGGCTGTCGCTCAGTCCAGCAAGCTTGCAGTTCTGGAATACTAAAATTGCCTACTGCGCCTACAGGAAAGCTACAGGGTGACCCACAACCGGGACATTGTACCAAGTGTACCCTTGCAGATCATGGGCTTCCACCACATCGCTCGCGAGGTGTGCTGGTTCTCGATCAACTGTCTCCAGCAGGTGACATCCCGCAATGTGACACACCAGCCTGTTTGGCCTATGTACGTTGCATACGCCTTTGCCTCGCAGGTGTGGGTGCTGACCTTCGACTCGGGCCCGACCATCATTGGGCTGTGCGACAAGAGCGGCGAGGACCCGGCGTGCCACAACAGCGTGTGCTACCTGGGCCTGTGCACCAGCATCGTGGACCACATGAACTATCTGGGCGGCCATATGTACCACCGCAACCCCATTGGCTGCTAGGTTGGCAGAATGACATCCCGAAGGATCCGGAAGAGCTCACAAAGGATCGAACTGGGCACCAGCTAGCAGCGCCAGCCACATCTGGTGTCTAGGCGGCGGGGCATGTGGCCATGTGCTTGTACGACTTCACCGGCAGCCTGATTGTTGGGTTCGCAGCTGAAGTGCACCACCCCATGCTGCCGCGAAGCAAAATTGTATAATCACTAGGGTGTCAGCAGCTTTTGATCGATGGCTATCACTGAGATGCTGATCATTGTGGGCGGCGAGGATGCTGGCATGGCTGTGGTGTCGTTGCCAACTGTACAGCATGTGAGCATGCAGCCGAAATGTCCAATGACAAATCAGCGCCTCTGATGGTCTGCAGCGAATGTAGGCGTGATTGCAGTAACATGTATCTCAAAGTTATGAACGACTCTGTAAACGCAGCAGCAGTGCATGACGATTCATCATGTTGATAGAGTTCCAGTGACGCAGTCCTGCAGCGACTTTGACCAATCAAGCAAGCCTTGTTGCACGAGCTTTCAAAGCAGCAAGTCTCTTCCAACTGAAGTATTTATATATGCTGTTTGACATCGTAACTGGTTGCACTGGAAGGCCCTACCGACTGTGCCTGTCCCAATATGCCCCAGGCGGGACAGGGTGCGAGGCAAGCCACAAGCTATAGCCTAGGTTCAGAGCAGCAAACTTCTTCTCCTCCATCCTGACCCAGGACTGTGCAACATAGCGAAAATCTGACACCACAGTCAGGTGGCGCAACCGCCACACCCTGTAAGCTGCTGCTGAAAGCACCCTGCCCCAGCTTGATACAGGTGAGCAGCTTCCGCCTGCAAGTTTGCGTGCTGATTCATATGCATCAATCTGCTTGAGCTTCCAACCTATGACGCCCGGATGCTTGAATAATACATGTGGGTAATGCTGCACTAGCTCCCTTAGTCCATCGTTGCCAAGTCCACTGGCGGTCTGCAACGACGTCCAATTTGCGGCGAGCGTCTCCTCTGTTAGAAGAAGCAGGCTTGGTGCCTTAGACAGTACCCGAGCCACATCCAGCTGCGGGTGCAGCTGCTGCATAGCCGCCATCCGACGCTCGAGCACATCTCCAATGTCCCTCAGCGCTAAGATGTTAGGCACCCTTTTGATGATGGTCGCAAAATCAAGGCTGATTGGTAGTCTCTCCAGCGCCAACAGCAACTCTCCTGCCCTGGCGGCGACCCCCTTGCACCCCCACAGCATGAGACTCTGGGCATGTGACAGGGAAACGCCATGCTCTGCCAGCGCTCGCTGAGCAGCTTGCGCGTGCTGAAGAATGATACTCGGACTCATGTTATCCGCCACGATGTCCTGCCGCACCAGCACAATCCGCCAGGGATCATCCGCCCAGCCGCTTCCTGCAGCGGCGTCATGAGTCCTGGCCATATAGTCTGTCAGGAATACCAGGTCGCGGTGCCGTGGATGGTTTGCTGCCCACCGGGCGATCTTGCTTCGCAGGCGCCGCTGCTCTGCCTGCTGCTCAGGCTGCACATTGGCCTCTGGCAGCAGCGCACCCTGTTCTGTCCAAAACTGCTGCACAGCTGCCTCTGTTGCAGCGTTCCACGGCACACCCCTGACAGGGGTATGACTGCTGCGGGTGCGCCTTGGAGCAGTGGGCTTCGGAGGACCTTCGCCTTTGCTACGCTGCTGTGGCATGCCATCGTCCGAAGTGTTGCCGGCCTTCCTGGCTGCGCATCTGAGTGGAGTGCTGGTGGCTGCATGCTGGATGCATGCTGGTATGCTGAGCCTCGGGGAAGCAGCCGGTGCGACTGTGCGGCCACTTGGCCATGCCGCCAAGCACGCAGACTGCATTATTCTGTGCATCAACAGTGGCACTGGTCAACTGATGGGTCCCACCGCGACTTGCGGACTGTGCAGCTAACATCAGAGGAGAATGCATGCATGGGGTGTTGCAGCGTATGCGACGCCAACAGAAGGCAACACCACTGACCTTGCCAATCTGCCCGCGCTGTAGACACATTGCGCGCCTGTGGAGCTGAGCATCCGTGCCTGACGCGTCCTTTGGATCCACACCTGCACAGCATGCCGTGTACAATGAGTGCATAGCTCCGCAAGCATACCGCGACGTTTGCGGTACTGATCAGCTTGCTGGAGGGTCTGGGACATCAAGCTTCCGGCCATACAGGCAGCAACGTAGGGCAGTTGCTGGCTGTGTAGCCAACTGGTGCAACGTACCCGGCAGGCTGTGCTGTAGGTTTCACAGTGTGCTGGATGAGCAAACGTCGTCGCAGTGTGGAAGCAGCCGTGAAACCGACACAGCAACTGCGTTGGAAGATAAATGGCCGAGCGATGCGAGATGGTTAGACAAGCTTGAAAGGTTGCAGGTTGGGTTGAAGGTTACAGGGTTGGATGGACCGACGATTTGTCTTTCCCCCTTCCCCGTGCCAGGTAACATTTGGATCCATCCTCCTCCCAAGGGGAATAGAACCCCTTCTATTCTATTCCCTTTGCTCCTCCGGAACGACTATAGAGTTATATCCCTTGCATCTTGACCTTAGCTGCTGCGACATTTGGATTGCGATAGCAGGAGGTCGGGCTTGAACACTCGTGCTGATCATGCTACAGTTTCCCGTTCTCAATACTACATGAAGATCCAGCGGCATGTAAGACCATGAGAGTTGGCTAAAGCGACCGTGGCATCCTGCCTCCAAAGCCTCATAGCGTGGTACACACAGCGAAGCAAGTCTCCTGCAAATACCTCCTGCCCTACTGCTGGCCGGCGTAGTGTGTCAGCATCCGTTGGGCTGCGGTTGCTGTGCGCCATATGATATCACCAGTGCCTAAGGAGCTCCAGCACAGCTCCTCCGCTCAACCCTGCGGTGCTCAACTCTGCGAAATTGATACGCAGCATCTGTTACAATGCAGGACCATACAACATGGTACAGCAGCGCACTGCGCAAGCATGGCTGGGTCAGCCTGCACGCTGACTAGCATGCGGTGGACTTTGCGCGTCGCTGGCATCAAGCGTTTAGTGTGTACCTTGAACAAGCCGCTGCGGCCAAGCAGTTGACTCCGCGGGCTATCGGCAGCGCTGGCGGTGGACAGCGCCTCGCTGCCGCGATGCTGCAGGGGGGCCGTGGAGTCGCGACCGCCCCAGCCACCATCCCCGCTGCCGCTGCCGCCCTGCCTGCTGCGAAGGGCACTGCTGCCGCCAACCCTGCCAGTCCCCACTGCTCCGCTGCTGACCGTGTTCAGGCCGTCGGCAAAAGCTCCGCCGCTGCTGAAAGTGGGGTAGAATGGCTTCCCCCAGGCCGACCCTGCAGCGGCGCCTGGCAGCTCTCCGCCTAGCGGCGTGGCTGTGCTGCCCTGCTGTCCGAGCGGCTGTGCCTGCATCAGGGATCACGCATGACGTTCACCCACGCAGCTGGCGGCATAGAGCATTTAGAGGATGCAGGCAGGTATTGAACACTCTGTCTCCATCAGCAGCACTGCTGACTCACCAGCTGAGGGTAGCTGCCGCTGCCAAAGCCGCCGCCGCTGCCGTGGCGCTCCAGCAGCTCGAACTCGCCGCCGCCGACGGTGCGGTTGGCGCGTGGCGGCACATGGTGCGGCGGCAGCGGCGGCGCTGACGGCCCTGCCATGCAAAGGCACAGCTCAGGATATGGCTGGCTTAAGCTTATGCGGCCCAAGCTGCCACTGGTGGCCCTATTTGCATGTGCAAGCGTATGCCGTGCTCCTGTGCAAAAGTAGGTGTGGCGCTGCTCAAATCGACGTGCATGCAGTGTAGCACGCTGATGTGAAGTGTATGCAGTCCAATGTAGGGACGTGCACACACACCTGACAGTGTCTTTTTCAGCACTCGGCCGACGCTGGCACCCATTGCTGGGATGGACCCAAAGTAGCGGGTCTGCGGGCCAGCAGCCTTGTTCCTTGCCGCTGTAGCACGAGCGGCTGCAACCCCTGTAGCAAAGCAGCCATTGTTTTGTTATGTGCCCTGCACTCTTGCCTGTCCCAGGGTGCTCTGCCCTCGCCACCATGCTCTCCTTGTGTACCCTACGACCTCCTGATTACAGGGCCACAAGACATGTGCCCAGGACTGAAGCACAGGAGCACATGGAAGCGTCTCTCAACACCCACATGTCAACGCAGAGGCAGCAGCACCTGGCAGGATGGGGATCGAGGCGAACAGCGACCGCCGCCGCGGCGTGCTAGCATCTGCGGGCGCTGAAGACTGCCCCAGCTCCTGATCCAGAGGCGGACCCCCAAGTCAGCCGTAAAGTGCAGGCATCAGGGCCGCCTCGAAGTCGGTGCGCTTTTCACCTTTAGCCCGTACCATGATGGGTGCTAGCAATATTCAGGTAGAATAAGCCATGCTCAGGACAACAAGCCCTGCTCTTGCCTGATTGATGGCTGACGGTGGCATGTCGCCATGGACAAAGCGGCTGGTGGCGGTCAGCGGCGGCCCGCCATCCTCGCCCGCTGCCCCGCTGCCATTGCGGGCACCCAGCGTGCTTGCTGGTGTCCGTGCGTCTGCTGTGACGGTGAAGGCACCTGCATCTGACAGAACCAGGGGACTGACGGTGACCCAAATCCCAGATCAAAAAGCATGCTGGTGTCTACTTTGCCAATATGAACTCCTTGTGTGTGCCGCACTTCCGCCATGACACTGCTGTCCAACACCAGGGGGCTGGGACCCACCCTGCTCATAGGGCAGCAGCGGCCGACCTGAGGCGACGCTGGAGTCGCTGTCCTGCCGCGTGAGCGCCTGCGTCGACGGCGGCAGCAGTCCCGCCGGGATGCCGCCGCTGCCGGCCGTGCTGTCCGGGCTGAAGCCGCCCCTGTATGTGTGTGCAAACTCGCTGTGCCGTGCGAAACACATTTGCAGACTGCCCTCGCAAGCCAGGCACTACCTGGATGTTAGTCGCTGGCGAGGACAGTGCCCATATCAGGAGGGCTAACGACAGGAGCAGGGCTCAGCTCACTTGGCGCCCTTCTCCTTGTGCGCCTTCTCAGCATCGGGCCAGCCGCCAAGCACCACGGCCCCCTTCTGCCCCCTGCCTGGGCGCGCGCCGCCCAGTCCGAAGTCGAACTCACGCCGCGACCGCCGTGCGCAGCCGCAGCAACTGCACCAGGAACAGTATCATGTGCAGTCGGTTGAGCGCAAGGCGCACCGTTGCAGGGAGACTAGGCTTAGAGCGGCCCATACATCGACAGGGGTTGCACTTGCAAGAAAGCAGGTGCTCACGCTTTGTACGGCAGGCTGTCAAGGCGCCGCACATAGTGCATCAGCACCAACCCCAGTACGATTGCAAACATAGCCGTCAACCACACTGCAAACCAGAGACTGCCCACCAAATTCATTGTTCGGCAGCACAGAAAGTGCTTTGAATCCACATACAGCGGATGCGCCTACAAGCAGTGCAAGGGGATCTCGTCAGCAGGAACATGTTGGCACATGTTGTTTGCAAGTTATAATCCAATCAGCACGTCTGACAGGCTTGCTTCATTGCTTCTTCCGGCACACTGACCCTCCCCAGTGGGGCTCGAGTCAGCTCTGGGTGTTGTGGGGTCAGCCTTGTGACTCACAGTTCTGTAGGACAGCAGGTCGATGGCAATATGCACGCGGGCCGTCAGTGCCGTGATGACCGCCTTGCAGTCGGCGACAATGTCCAGCGGCGCCGGCCGCAGCGTGTACCCCGCCGTCACTTTCTGCACGCAAGATTTTCTGCTTAGCTGCTGTCAAATGCATGGTGCATCCTCTCCCCCGAGCTGTGTCAGGTACTCATGCACTCTTGTCTGCGTAGCTGACCTGACAATCCTACTTGACTTCTGTAAGGTGAAAGGCAGACTGACAATTGCAACCAGCCGAACTCACTCTTCAGTACTGCCTTGCAAATAAGATGGTTCAGCACTGGTCGAGATCTCTTGTGCGGGGGTACTCACATCAAGCAGGTCGTCCCTTGTGGTGTCCACTTTGCGCAGCAGCTTCAGGATGTCGATGTCGAACGCTGTTTTCAGCACTGCTGTGAGGGTGCCGCCCTCGCCCGCCAGATAGTAATTCACAAGCGGCATGAATTGGTCGCGCGTCTTTTGACTCTTGATGTTCTCGTTGATGCGCAGCCGCACCTGGTCTTCAAGGTTTTGGCACCTGCATTCGACACATACACTGGCACATACATACACAGTGGCCTCAATCCTGCCTGTGTCACACTTTCTGGTGATATCGCGAGACACAGTGTGATCCTGGGCGTACCCATCGCTGCCGATCTTCATGACAGCGGCAAACACGACGACCATGATGCCGTACACCACGACCAGCACCAGTATGGCACCAGTTGCGAATGACGCAAGCCATTGGCAGTCGATCAGCACGGCGATGATGGCGGCCAGCACAAACGCCATGCATAGTGCATAGAAGGACCACATCGCATTCACACGCCTGCATGTGAATGCACAGCACACATCTGGGATGACTGGGGAGGAACAGCCTGGAGCTATGTTTGCTAGCGCCGGCCGATGTTGCACACACACCAGTAGTTGACCAAGAAGTGCCATATGCGGCATGCAAGCCTTCTGCCACCATGTATGAGGTTTGCGCAATTAAGGAGGAGCAGTGAGGGAACGCACAGCTTATTGTACTTGTCGGCGTAGGGCTTGTACTTCTTGGTGTACTTGTCCACATTGCCCACGGTGTCCCTCCTGGCTGTCTCCATCTTGTCTCGCACCTGCTCGCACAGCATGGCTCTAAATTGCCCTGCAGTCTGGATCCTACTCAAACAGTTGCCTCAAAGCTGCAGGCAGCACAGTGATCAGTATGGACAACCGTCCGGCTCACGCTGGCAAGTGCATCGTTTACACGGGATTTGATGTCATCCAGACCCTGCGACAGACAAAATATGCAACATCAGACACATGTTTCTGACATTCCCCCGTTGGAGGTGTAGACAACGTTGAGCTTCGAAACCTGCGAAGACCATGCCATGGCGAGGTCAAGACATGCCAAGCTGTGAGAAGTCTCAGAAGAGGAAGCAACGTGCTCCTACCGAGGTGATGTTGTCCAGCAGGTCGGTGATGGACGCCTCGGCGTCTGTCAAAACCTTGGACTTGGGCGTCGGCAGATCAGCGTAAGCGGCGGCGGGCGCATCCAGGGGGTCCAGGTACGGCGTGAAGTCGGGGATGCTCGAGATGGTGGTGGCGGTGTCGTTGATGCTGCCGGCCAGTGCCTGTTTTCGAAGCATGAATCTAGACGAGAGAGGTCATTTGTGGGCAGACGGTGCTGACATGTGTGCCTTCAAGCTGCCACATAGGATCGAGGGCAGCGACATGTGAAAGGGGGAGATCGACAAGTGATGCAAGCACTTACGACATGCCCAATACATAGTCAGTCAAGACAGGGCACCTGAAGATCAGGCAGGCCGCCAAGTGTTGTGTTGATGGCAGCGGAGTTCGATTCGATCTGGCTGGCTTCAGCCGGCGGCGAGCCCTGCGTATGGACCACACATACATGTTGTGTATGCAGCTGGCCCGATGCCAAGTACTATCACACAGTTCGTACACTCAAGACGTATGTCTCAGCAGCAAACCCTCACATTCTGCACGGGAGCGACGGCAGCAGCTGCGCCACCACACTGCGCCTTCATCGTGCTGTACTGCGCATTCACCGCCACGGCTCCGGTGCCAGTGGCAATGTAGGCCTGGTACGCCGTCTGGCACTGCCCCACAGGACCTGCAGTATGGCCCTGATCCTTGTCGTCAGGCCAAAACGATGATGTGTGTGAGCTGTTGCACTGGGTGACATGGGGTGCAGGAACGACCAGATTGCTAGATCAAGTCACTGGCAGCTGCCTCTTCTGCCGGATGATATCAAACACATGACCCAGGGGCAGTGTCTTGATTTGCACCTCACCCGCGGCATTGTCGGTGCCATCCGCAAGATCGTTGAAAAAGTCAATGGTGCTCTGCGGGTCTGGCAAGTCATCTAGGGTGTCCTGCAGGAATAAGAGGCACGATATCACGTGACCCAATCAAGGTGTGGCAGCAGTATTGAGCTGTTGTTGTTGGGTCACACAAGGGTTTGGCAGAGCGCCTCTGCCCGCCAAGATCTTTGACAGCACTGATAGGGCGCCTTTGCTGCACAATGCAGTCCAGTGGGAAGAAGTGCACCTGGACACCCTGCAGCACAGTGACCGCAGCGTCAGCTTCCGGCGGCACCGCCAGCTGGCTGGCAAAGAAGTCCAGGATGGCTGCCAGCGCAACCGGTGAAGTAATCGGGTCGCCGATGATAGCATCGTCCAAGCTGGCTCGCGCTGCCACAAGCAGCGTGTAGGAGTCCTGCACATGCCCACAGAACACTTGCACCGGAGCAATTAGTCTTGCTGCCAGCACCCATGGGGTGGCGTGATCTGCACCACATGCAATGCTGAGGCTGCATTGGGCTGTGTTCGTGTCGACACCCACCGCTATGCTCTCAGGCAACGCGACGACAGTCTCATTGATGTGCGCGATGCGGTCCAGCAGCGCCAGCATGCACGGCTTGGCGGCCCTGTAGCCGGTGTCGATGCCCCGCAACTGTGCTGACAGGTCCGGCATCTGTGTAGTCCGCAGCGCCGTCATCACGTCTCGCAGCCTGCGACGATGCCGAGGTGTGTGTCGTGCCAGCAGCTCACCAGCAGGAGGTTGCACTCAGCACATGCAGCCTACCCAAGACCAGTGGACATGTATCTGCAGCAGCTGCACATTTTGGTGCATGCTGTCTGGTTTGTAATGTCCTGGTTCCCATCTCACAGGTGCAGCTGGGTGGGTGCGCAGTCAGGGTGGACTGCAAGGGGTGGCAACGGCACCCACGTGGTGACGTCCCGGATTGTGTTATTCAGCAGCGGGCTGCTCTGCTCGTCCTGGATGACAGTCAGGTTGCCGGCGATCAGGCGGCACTCCGCCGACTTGTCCTCCATCGGCAGCAGCGCCGCCAGGGACGCTCCCAGCGCCGCGACTGCTGGAGCCGTGGTGCCGGGCGGTGTGGCCGGCAGGGCGGCAGCGGCATCTGTGAAGGCCACCACCTGAAGAGTAGACCCAACCAACTTTCACTGCCAGCTCATGATGACACATGGAGCATGGGGTGCTGGACCCATCATTGTAGCAGGACTGAAAACGTGCACATTCAGTGTTCCTGCGCTCGGTCCTCAACAGTGTGCCTGCTGTTGGTAGTCGTCAAGGAATGCGCCAGCGCCGACGATTGTGCTGACTGCTGTCTGCACCCTCGGCACCTCTATCTGCGCAGCACCACATGCATCACGCCTTGCCAAAGCTGCGCAGTGGTACACAGCTGCACATGCAGCAGTGCAGACCACATGCTGTGGTAGGTGGTGTACACGTCCATCAGCCCACCGCCAGATCGTCAACATCATCTGCTACTGCTGACAGCGCGGGCGCCAGACCGCCCGAGAGGCTGCTGCCCAGCGCCACGACGTCGGCCTTCAGCTGCGCGGGGTCGGTCAACCCATCCAGCCATGGCGCGAGGCACTGCAGCATGCCACAGAAGCAGTCAGTTCGGAGTGCCCACACATGAAGCTTCAACTGCAGTGTCTGCCCTCTGTAGCGGTGCCAGATGCAGCGGGGTTGCCCAGTCGGACCATCCAGACATGCGCAGGCTGGGAAGCACCTGCATCTGCTCGAGGATGTCGGTGTTGTTGACGTCCGTGGCGAGGATGACAGCCACCCGGTCCAGCTGCACAGTGATGGTGTCCGCATCCTTCACACCCCCGTCGACCACATCCAGCAGGCTGCCGACGTAGTTCTGTTTGAGAAGCAGAAGGCGATGATTGCCATGTGCGCAGAAGCCATGCTTGAATAAAAACTTGAGCATGTATAATCACACTGTGTGGAAGCACAGAGCGCCTGGGTGCAAGTTGGACGTGAGTGGCTTCTCACCCGGACTTGGGTGACGACGCCAAAGGCGCCATTCACGATGCCCGGGTCCGTGGTGGACATGCCCCAGGCGCACACCGCCAGCGCTGTCGCGCCAAATAGGCACACCAGCACCTTGGTGGTGCGCATCCCCCGCCCCCGCAGCATCCGCACTGGATCCTGCACATGCCCTCGCTGCAGGCGCTGTCAGAATGAACAGCATACACGACAGCATACACAACGATGCTGATGTCGCCGCACAGAATCGAGACGTCATAAAGGGTTGCGGACATGGTGCAGTGTGTCCAACATGGCCCCAGGCTGACTGGGGCTGCGCACCGGACTGACGCGCACGCAGCACCAGTGGCAGCAGCACTGGCAGCAGCACCGCAGCACCCGCCTGCAAGCATTGTCATTGCGTTTGGCACTGCCCGTGGCAAGTATGTGTTTGGATGCACATCTATGTCAGCAGATGCTTTCATGAAACGAGTCCTGCTTGGATGGTGGCCATCGCTCACCATATGATCCAGGACGCCAACAGCACCAGCACCACCACCAGCACAGCGGCAAACCCGTACAGGCGTGGCACCACCTGCAGTCCATCAAGCAGATATCCGTCGGGTATCCTGGGCAACACTGTGCCGAGCCCTTCAACTCGTTGCCCAGAAAGTGTGCCAATATCATGCAACGAGCAGTACCTGCTCCTTGTAGTACGCCACTTCCTCTGGGCGGAACTTGGCATTGGGCGTGGCCTTGACAATGACGCTCAGGCCCTGCGGGGAACATGCTGAAAATTGTTGAAAGTTCAACCATACGGGCTGAGCCTGTTGCTACATCAACCTTCCCATGTAGAGGCCGGCGCGGGGGGCCTGTGACCCCGCCGATGCACCGTAGCCACCGCGAAGATCTAGCTGACATGATCGCGCGGGTATGACAAGTTCGTGCTCGTGAAGATTTAGTGTCACCAGCCGTGGGCAGAGTATGCTTGACACGTCCAGTTGCATGCATCGGTGCTCGCTGCGCCTGCCATTTTTGGTTCACAGGCATGAACAGCAGGCATTCCGAAAGCAACACGAGACTCTGATCCTCAGTTTCACCGAAAGCTGTCAGCCTTCGTGCCAACGTTTATATGCTCAGCGCGTCTGCATGCTCAATCTGTAAGCGGTGATGCCTGCATGATGTGCTGCGGCTCGCTCGTGCTCAAAGTGTCTCAGACACCCCTCAGAGCATGCTATGATCTGTCATAATGTTTCGTATGCAAGTTTTGCCCCTATTGCAGGTCCTTTTGCGGCCTGCACCCGCAGTTGCCCACCCCGAAAACCCTGGTTGGTGTTGCAGCTTGGGTGTTTCACTCCGCAGCATCAAGCCGACGGAGGCAGACAGCTCCACTTGTTCAGCAAATATACTGAAAAGCACACCCGCCATGGTGCGCTGCTGCAGTTCTGGCTCACGGGCCCGCCGAGCGCCTCGACTTCGAACGCCGCTAGCTGCCGGCCGCGGCGCGCCACAGCCGGCGATGCATCCGTCAGATCAAATGAATACCCTTTTGAAGCATCAGCGACCAGATTTGAGCACAACGCTGCCAAGATCACGATCGATGACGACCATCGATAACGCCTGCTGTCAGGCTGCACAAAGAGACGAGTTGAAGGCGCCATAAGATCGCGGCGTCTGCCGGCCCAATGTGTGCAGCTGGATGCAGCATCTGAGAGGCTACTGCAGTATTGTGCACCGCACTGTGCTTTCGCGTGAATGGCGGGTGTCAACACATTCCAGCGACATTCCAAATCTCTGATCAGCAACACCAATCGATTAGTCAGACGGTCACCTTCAGCAGGTCGTCAGATCGCCATTGCTCAGTCTTGCGCCCCTCGCAAACTAGTGAATCAAGTACAAGTGGCTGGCCACTGTTTGCCGCCGCCCTGCATCCTTCACAAAGTTACTCACTGAACTTCTGCCCCCCATCCCCAGCTACATGAGCCGCAAAACCTGAGAGAGCTACGCTGATAGGACTGTTGTTCGGGCAACAACTTCCCACATATTTGTAGGGCGCAGGAAACTGTGCGTGTCAGCCTCAGGTCCAAGCGCTGATTGTAGGACTGTCTGCTAGGGCAGAGCGGAGCGCCTGACCACTCAGCATTTTCAGCAAACAATAAGCAAATGATCACGCGGACTGGATGAGGCGCAGCAGGCAGAGAGGAGCACGAACCAAACATGCAGCGCCAGGCATGTTTCACATCACGTGCCTTGACGCGGCGCACTCCATGTGCCATGATGTGCCTTCTGTGCTAGACCTGCTGTAACCTGACACAATACCTCTGGAAGCGTGAGTGGACTTGCAGGCACCAGCGGAGCTCCAGTGGAGAGGCTGCGGCCGATGGGCGATCAATTCTGGTCATGGCGGCGCATGGCGCCAAACACCCCTTAGGCACAGGCGCTGCCTGCGCAGAGGGGTACCCTTCGGCGTGCGTGCCCTAGTTGCGGCCAGTGAGAAGCCGCGCAACAGCACCACGGCAGCAGCGCCAACGGCCAAGGGCCTGCAGCGGCCGCGCATCACGGTGCTGGGCGGCGGGGTGATTGGACTGTCAGCCGCAACGGTGTGATGCTAGTGTGTCCGGAAATTCTTGGCGCCCCTCTGATTTTGGAAGAAAACTTATGCTCAGTTCACTGCAGACTGTTTCATCGGCCGCAGGTCCTTGCCGAGGCCTTCCCACGTGGCTGCGTGACCGTTGCCGCTGAATGCTTCACCGAGAACACCACCAGTTCTGGTGCAGCTGGACTTTGGAAGCCCTTCGCCTTAGGTGAGGCTGGAATGCGTTCATGCGGGAACTCTGTGGGAACTCTGCCAAACAAACTAACATGGGGGTCCAGGATGTGAGCCAAGCAAGCAATGGGGCCAGCGCAGTGGTGCCTGCGCAAGGCGTCCAGCCTGCGAGGCATCACGGCTGTGCAGCGGGTGCAGGCTGCTCAGGAGTGTACTGATGGCACAGCAACACTCTTTTGCTCCCTCAAGCCGATAAACGACACTGACAGGATTGTCGCTGCCTGGCTGCAGGCGCGCACCGAGACCCGGAGCTGATCAGCAGGTGGGGCGGCGCCACCTTCCAGCACTTCAGCCGGCTGCACGCTTCCGCGGACGCGGTGCCCGCCGGCTGCTGCGCCACCACCGGCTACACCCTGTGGACCGACCCGGAACATGAGGACCCGGTGCGTCCGCACCACGCATCAGCTTGACCTGACGGTCGTGCGCTCATGAGTTGTGCACGTCATGCTGCAGATCTAGTTGTTCACAGGGGACATCAACATGTCATTACACACTGTCTTTTTGTCAGCTGATAAGATTGCTCATGATTGACCTGCCTGAGCTCTGGCAACTCGAGCGCTCTGCTGCTGCTGCGTGCATTGCCACTGCTGCCGCCGCCTGGCAGTCGGGCATGGCAGAGTGAATCTTGGGGGTCGTCCTGCCAGTCGGATCTGCCAGATGACCCTGCACGGAGTCAGCGGCCAACCAGGATGAAATCAGCAACTTGCCTGAAGGCACCTTGTCACCGGCCAGTCGCCGCAAGTGACCTCGCAGCGCACTGCGTTGCAGGAGCCGGCCTGGCGGGATGTGGTGCCACATTTCCATCGGCTGTCAGCAGCAGAGCTGGCGGCATTCGCGCAGCCGTACGCAGGTGCCATTTCCTTTCAGGATCGCGGGGTTATGCCGTCATGCCGTCGCCAGCTCCCAAAGTCCTGCTGCGCTCCGACCTTGCATGGCAGCCGCAACTGCGCAGCTGCTCTGCTGGTAAGTGATCTTGAAGGGGCACGGTGCGAGGTGGTCAGCTAATTTGAGTGCGGGCTCTGTGAACCTGCAGGCGGGTGGGCCTTTTCCACCATGATCTGCGAGGGCGGGCGCTACCTGCCCTGGCTCACAGCGCGCTTCCAGCGGGTGAGTCATGACGTGCACGTGCACGCCTGGCATTCTGCTTGACCAGCTGCATCGCGGTCGTCAGACATGACGCCTGCAACAGCAGCTGCCGCAGCAACAGTGCTATGCACCGCGATCCAGCTCCTGTCACTCTGCATGGGGTTGTAACCAGTGACGATACAGCAAGTCGATTCAAGACGGATACACAAGCGTTTGCTGGCCCGCTTGCAGGCTGGTGGCAGGCTGGCGGTCGTCAAGATCGGCAGTCGAAAGGATCTGGATGCAGCACTGTTCAGTGGAGAGGAGATGTGGAGGCGGAAGCGCCTGGACTGCAATGTGCTGGTCAACTGTACCGGCCTGGACGGCGCCAGGGACATCTTCGGGGATGACAGCGTGTACCCCATCCGTGGGCAGGTGCATTGGCGGCGCTGCCGAGAGTGATCATGCAGTTTGGTGTGATTGGAGGGTGCAAATAGCCCTGCGCAAGCACCCCACAATGATTTCATAGGCTGCTGTTGCCAAGGGTAGAGTGGCGTCAACATTCAGTGACACACGGCGGCACTCCTCAATGAGAGGCAACCACAACAGCCTGCTGGCTGTGCAGGTGGTGCGTGTGGTGGCGCCGTGGATCAAGAACTACTACAACATCGACGGCGGCAACTATGTCATCCCTAACATCGGTGAGGCGTGCACAGGACTCTTATCTGCTGTGCACTGCTAGGCCACATGTGTCATCAACGGTTGCACGAGTACATGAGGGGGCCAGGTGCACCCAACAATTTTCCAGGGCTTCGCCCGTCATGGCCCCATCATCTTGGCTGTTGACCACAGCGTATATCTGACCGCAGACACGGTGGTGTTGGGCGACAGCAGCCAGTACACGGGCCGGCCCTTGGACTGTGGGCTTGTCGTGTATGACGGTATTGCCCAACATGCATTTGCGCCATGCGCAGACACGGTGGTGCTGGGGGGGACCAGCCAGTACACGTCCGGCGACGGGGAGCCGGATGCGGCGGACCGGCAGGCCATCCTGAACAACGTGTGCGCGCACCTGCCCAGCCTCCGCGGGTGCGCCGACACCCCCTGGTGCCTGAAAACTCATGCTGTGCTGCAGCAACGCTCACACTTTGCACGCACACGCAGATGTGTGTACAGCGCAGACTGTTTGTTTGCAGATCTGCCAGTCTGCTGCTGCATTTGTGGCATCCCCCATGCGAGCCACCATCGGCATGCTGCTGTCCTTCGCATGTAAGCAGGAGCCACCTGCTAGAATACAGCAACGAGTGTCTTCAAAGCTTGTACGCGCAGCGGGTATGCAATAACATCTGACACTGCGCCCCTACAGCGCGGAAATCGTGTCGGAGTGGGTGGGCTACCGACCAGGCCGCCCCTCCGTCCGCCTTGAGCTGGTGGAAGAACAGGTGCCGCTGTTATTCCTTCTGAGCAATACCTCTGAAAGCTATCATCAGAATGACCAGGTGTCAGTTAGAGGCTGGGACCCTGAGTTTCGAGTATGGGACTCGGCAGCACAGCGCAGCGCTGACCCTGTTGGGCAGCAGCAATCATATATCCAGTGCCAGCAGCTTAGTGTGACAGCCATGGCGGCAATGCAACGGGGCAGCTGGTGCACCAACTGCAAGCACAATTCCACGCCCAGGAAGATACACGATGAGATGTGCACGTCATGGTTTGCAAAACGTTCTGCTGTCCTGTGATACAGTTCGAGAAGGGCGCCGGCGGCGAGGCGTGTGTGCCGGTGGTGCACAACTACGGCCACGGCGGCGCTGGCATCACACTCTCGTGGGGCTGCGCGTTAGAGACGCTAAGGCTGGTGCAGCAGGCCCTGGGGTATTAATGGCGCACGAACAGTTGCATATTTGGGCGTTGGTCGCGGCAACATTGCCAAGTTGACGCTTTGGAGCAGAAACCCAGATGTGCCATCAGTGGTGTTGTTTGCTGGTATAAGCGTCATGGACGGTCTTGCTGTTCTCAAGTCTACATGCCGTGGTCATGATGCACTGGTGTGACTGCTGGGTCTGGTGGGCCAATTGCAATGCATGCCAGGCTTGCTACAGGGCCGTGCCACTCCTGAAAGCCCCAGCCTGGCAGGGCTCAGAGCTCCTGCTCAGTGACAGTTCTGCTGCATCAGGTGTTGCAGCTGAAGTTTCAGCTCTCAACTCATCTGCGTAAGGCGCGTCCGCGTGCCAGCCTCTGCGACGGATCTCTGGTCTGGCCACTTACACCCACTGCTGCAGTGGCTTCAGCTGTAGATTTCTGCATTCAGGACAAATTCCCACTCGAGGCACGCAAAACACGACTCGCGCGCAGGCTTGAGCTATTGACCTGCGCACATTACCTGCTGAAGACGCAAATTGCTTGACCAGTCAATGCCCGCGGAGACGCAGGACACTGGCGCACAGGCAGTGCGTGGTCCCTGAAGGCAGGGGCGGCACGGCTTCCGGCGCAAGCAAACAGCAGGAGGAATTTGAGACACGCCAGGTGGTCGCTTTCGGGTTGTGACGGCTGCGTCTGGCCGCCCGTGCGCCATCGATGTCAGGGCGGTCTGGCACCAGCCCGCCGGGAGCGCCCGCTCGGGAGCCCGCCCTGGAGGATGGCGTCGCGCAGCAGGCGAGCACGCAACCTCGCAGGAATTCTCTAAACAGCCTGCCTCAGCACGGCCACCTGCACGCTTGTCAGCTGCGCTGCCTTGGGCATATGCAAAAGCTCACATATGCTCCCGTCGCTCTGATGGATGCTGTGTTCATCGCCCTCGCAGCTGGCGGCCAGCGGCGAGCGGGACCGGCTCAAGGCCCTGCTGCGGGAGCGGCTGATGGAGTGCGGCTGGAAGGAGGATGTCACTCGCCACGCTCGAGGTATGGGATGCAGCACGCAGCATCCGCTCCTTGCGCATGCTAGGAAACCTTGATAACAACACGGCAATCTATGTGAAAGGCATCGGTACATGTTGTCTGTCCTGGGCGAGTACCACGGTGTCAGGTCAGAGGCTGTGTTCTGTGTGCTGTGCAGAGTTTGTCGCGAGCCAGAAGGGGCGGAAGGTGACAGCGGATGACATTGTGGCGGCTGTGCGACCGCGCGGGCGGCAGCGCGTGCCGGATCACGTCAAGGCAGAGCTGCTGACCGAGCTGCGATCGTCAGTGCTGGGTTGAGGGGTGCCTGAGATCAGCGTAGCTGTTGGCGCCCGTGTAGAGGCAGCACCAAACACCAACTATCATTTGGTGAATGAGCAGTGTTCAGACCACGAAGGCCAGTAACTGCAGCGTACCATTACAAACCACCTACGAACTCGACGCAAAAGCAGTGCGGCACTTTGCATCACGTTTCGACAACCTTGTGTGCAGCCTTGCGCCGCTCGTTGATCTTCTGCCGCCGCTTGCCCCAGTCCGTCTGCACCCTCTCCCATGCCAACTTGTCCACCTCCCCTGCCTTCTCGTCTGCCAGCCTGCGCACCAGACATGACTAACTCCACATGCTGCTTGCGCACTCCGCTCACGCTGAAGTGACCCTGCAAAGAGAAAGTTCATTGTCTGCAGTATATCCTGTGTGACATTGCATAGCAACCCCCACCTCTTCTCTAATTGCTTGTAGGTATCCGCAGTGAGCAGGCCAATGCCACGCATCCACTGTATGAAGCGGTGGTCGGAACCCTCAGCCGCAAGCGCTGCCCTGTAAGCCTGCAGAGGTCACCACATTAGTGAAGTCGGGAGATGCTTGGCGTGCTCACGGACGATGCAGCAGTTCGCATGTGTGCACTCACGCCAGCAAGCCTGTCGACGGGCAGCCAGAGCTGGCTTCTTGTGCAGTAAGGATCGATGTCGCATATCAGCTGCCGCCACACATGTCAACTTCCTGGCCAAGCCGGATGTCGAGGCAAATAACTTTCAGCACGTTCGCACCCTGCGGAGGATGTCCAGCTCCAGGAAGGTGGAGGTTAGGTCCGGCTCCCGGGGCGGCTTTTCCTGCGGATCCACTTGCGGCAGTGTCCCCTCACTGGACCTGCACGATGGCATGCGCGAGCGCCCGTTGGACATCTGCTGCTGTGGTGGCGCTGCTTGACGACGCTGTTGAACTGCTGGAGTGCTGAGATGTTGTCTGCTGAATGCTCATAGATGCAAGCCTCTGGGCTGTCTGGATATCGACAGGTGGGTGAACACGCTGGCCAGCGGGTGCTGAGCTCACTGGCGGAGGAACTCCTGGTACTGCTGCAGCCGCAGGAGCCCCACGTCCTTCGCCCACTTGAGGAACTTGGACTCGTCCTCCCGGTACATCACCGCGATGCTGAGCAGCTGTAAGTGCAGCAATGCACCTGAGGTTCATATGTCGGGCACACAGATTTATGCACAGCATGTGGACGCACTCTGCCATGGGGCTCTCCCATCTACTTAGCTTTACAAGGACTTTACACGAGGTGCAGTGCAGAGCACGCCGGACATGCCAGTTCCCTGAGTGTGTTGAGGCTGACTCACATGCCGCAGCAGGTCCGGCTCCAGTGTCACCCGTGCGGAGCCGCCGATTGCGTTGAGCTGCCGCTGCACCTCGCCGGCACTGAGTCGCCGCCTGTTGCCGCCGCCGCCGCCGCTGCCGCCAGCTAGTATGCGCCCGAGCTGGCTGCCAGCGATCGCCTGACATGTTGTAAGCACCGTTCCGCTGAGTGTCCGCTTCGCTCATCCATGCTGGTAGCAACTTCGGTGTCCCGGCCATGAGGCCGATGCGTCACAGCAGGATTTTTAACAGTGCGCATGCAGCAGCGTGCAGCCACACCTTTTGGAAGGACACCGAGACGAGCGCAACGACCGTCAGTGCGACCAGCAGCAAAAGCATCGGCGACGCGCGACCGCGCCTGACTGAGCGGTTCGGTCGCATTGCAACGCTGCGTCCTCTGCTGGTGCAAGCGTGATTACGCAGTCAATGCTGTGGAGCGGCCACTGAGTGGCCCACTGCAGCGTCCTCCAGCCTCAGGTGCGCACAGGGCTGCCGCTGCACGGCTGTTCATGGGATCGATTCGTAATGGCTCGGAGGGGGTTGAAGCCGGACGGCCTTCCCAAGCTGTGTGGCACCGTGGGCAGAATGGCAATGCGCCAGGCACCCCACTGACAAGCCGCTCAACGGCCTAAGGAGCTGTGCCTGCAGCTGTCAAGCCGGCAGGTTGCATCAAGTCACCGACACCCATCAGTACCGCAAAGTCAAGTGCAAACACGGCGAGCAACCTGCAGGAAATCGGGGTGTCAATCTTGGTGTGTGCCCCTAATCCTGCTGAAGCGCACCTCTGCGCGATGGATACGACACAAGAGTGAATGACGAGGCAGACAGAGTGCAGTATGAGCGACATATCGAATCACTTCGCACCGCATTGGGGTGTGGTGCTGCGCTGGCATGTTTCGTCCCCATTGTGCTGGGCAGGCTCGCTCGTCCGCCAGTCCGTGATCTGACAGTGCTACCCTTGCATGTCGGTGAGAAAGCAAGCTACATACACCGCTGACGCTTGGCCGTGGCGCGGCGATGCGGACATGTGCTGAGCTGCAGTCAGTCGTTCCGGATGTGCAGGTATCGGCCATCGCAATGCGGCAGCTGACCCAGGCTCACGGCACGCGCACCCTCACGTAGAGCTAGCTGTGACCATAGCGGATGGGTGCAACAGGAGAGCAGCTGGCGGAGGCACGCTCAGCCCTCAAGTTCCACCAGGCGAGCCGGCAGCACCTTCGGGGCGAGGCTGCCAACCTCCGCAGGGCGCTGGACGTCCATGTGAAGGTGAGGGACTGTGCTCCAGCGGCGCCTCAAGTTGCATCCCAGCCTGCAGCCAGGCCATCGCAGCTGTCCTGCACAGCCGCTTGACATCTGTTGGCGGCTCGGGTCCTTGACTTCGAAATCATGCGCTGAGGCCTGCTGGTGTCATCTCGCAGCTGACGGAGGAGAAGATTGCAGAGCTGCAAAGGGGCGCCGAGACTGCTGCACGGCAGGAGGCGGCCGTGCGCCAGTGGCTGCAAGATCCACAGGTGGGTTTTTGATCGTCTGCCATTCAGCTGGCAGCTTTGACGAGTGCTGCGCTGGTGATGTTGGTGATGCTGTCACCGAATGAAGTGTTGGATACTCAGCCGAATGACCAAATAAATGCAGGGCCCACCGCCCCATGCTGGCAACAGCGCACATCCACCTGCAGCCAATGGCGGCGCTGGCGTGGCAAGGCGGCGCTCGGAAGAGGGCGATGATGATGGGGTATGCAGCCCACACTGACTGCAGCACACTCTGCACAGTGGACGTCCAGCATAGATGACAAAGCCTTGCCTAAGGCCGATGCAGCAGCTGATATGTGTTGATCCCAGCTCACGAGTGTTGCTGCAGGCGGAATACTATTCCGATGGCCTGGAGGGCGAGGAGCATGTTGACCACAACACCTCGCCAGGAGGAGATGCACCGCCGCCAGGCACGCTTCCGGCCAAGCACCCATTGGCCGCCGCCCCTCGGAAAACGTCGGCTGGCACGGCGGCAGGAGCTGTACCGGGACATCAGGCAGACGAGAGGGCGTCACAGGGAGAGGGGCCGGCGCAGGCGACGCCAGATCAGCCGCCTGCCTTCTTCGTGCCCCGCTCTGTCACCGTCAAGGTGCCAAACCGGGCAGCATGTGCAACAGTGAAGCATAAGTCAGCACGTCATCCATGGGCGTGCAGTGTGCAACACCAGGCTCTGCTGCCGTCTTGCAGACGGCAGCAGAGCCTGTGACCTCCGAGCTGCATCTGCCCAGGTGACGCCCTCCTATGCGATCCCCTGGCTGATTTGTACATCAAGCGATGTGCTGCAGGGTGGCCCGGGAGGCAGCAGCACAGGCAGCAGCCCGCGCTCGGGGCGGCGGGCGCCCGGCGGCGGCGGCCTGTTCGGCGCCGCCTTCGCGGGCGTCGCCAGGGACCGCAACCTGCCAGCACGGCCGCCTGCACGCTCCGCAAGCAGCGGCCCTGGTGCCGGCGAGGTGAACGTCACAAGTGCCGCCCAGAACGGCAGCGCGGCGGAGACACCGCAGCCGCGGTTGCAGCCCAGCGCACGCAGTGGCCCGCCAGGGTTTGCAGACAGCCCGGAAGTAGGAAGCAGGGCAGACGCACAGCCACCCGGAGTCCGCACACATGCCGGCGGCAGGGCGCCTCCAGGGTTTGATGCCCCGCGGTCCACAAGCCAGCACGATGACCGGTCAGGTGGCGAGCCGCAGGCACGGCCGCCGCCAGGATTTGGCGGCTGGCAGGGCAGCGGCCGCGGCGGCGGCGGTGGCGGCGGCACCGCGAGCAGCTGGCAGCAACCCGTGCAGCCGCACATGCAGCGCAGGCACCCTGCAGAGGGGCTGCGGACAGCAGTGCGTGACGCCACAGGCAACGTCATGGGCATGAGCGGCGGTGCCAATGCCCCATACAGCATACAGTCAGCTGCTCTCAGACGCGGTGACGTTGCTCCACCTGCTAACGGCAGAGCAGCGTCGCTGGTGCATGATGCGAGGGGCAACATCCCGGGCATGGGCAGCCAAAGGCACGCTCCCGAGGGCATTGGCGGGAGCAGCCACTCGCTGTCGCCGGGGGCTGAGTCCTTTGCGCCGGACGCAGCTCTCCCCAAACCAGACCGGCCACTGTACCATGCGCAACTGCCAAAGCAGACGCCACCACCGCCGCCGCCATCTGCTGTGGCACAGCAGTCACCGCCGCCGCCACCGGGCCTCGCCCAGCAGCACGCTGCGCTGCTGCCTGCCGCTGATCCCACAGAGGACGACACGCCAGCTGCGACAGCGGCTCGCAGCGCACAGGCACCGCAGCCAATAGACAGCATTCCTGCTGCTGCGAATGGCACGCCTGGCGGCGCGAGCGGCCACGGCAGCGGCATGGCAGGCGAGGCGTCCAGCACAGGCGGCGGCAGCATGGACACCAATGATGCGCCACCGCCACACCACAACGGCTTTGGCGGCGGCCCAGCCCCTGAGGCTGCACAGCAGCAGACAGGGGGCAGTGGAGGGGTGGGCGATGCGACGCCGCCGAAGTCTGCACCTGCCGCAGATGACGCCATGGGGCCCGCCAACGATGCAGAGGTGTGCTCGCGTCAAGTCGCATGTGCCGTACCGAACACAGGCAGCCTGTTGTGTGAAGCAGTGCATGTACATTGCTAGTTTGCCCAGCGCAGATAGAGTGTGAGTGGCACTACGCCAACCACCACTTGGTCCTTCTGCAGCCGCTTCTGACTACAGTCCTGCTGTTGACTGGCAGGGTGCTTCACCTACCGCACAGCATGATGAAGCGCCTGCAGGCGCGCTGCCAATGCCAGCCATGGCGCAGGCGCGCACCATCACGCATGACCCCTTCGATGGCGCCGAAGGCGAGTGGGATGCCATGAGCTGGCACCACGGGGACAATGGGACTGCCTGGTCATGTGCATGCTCTCTGCACATGTTTGATGCCGCAGGGTCTGGCAACCATCTTGCATCCTTTGACCTCAGGGCATGATACCTGTTCTTCTGTCTGCACGCTTGGCGTTTGCCGTTGCCTGACTCAGCAGCTCGTCCTGTTCCTGGCAGACGCACTGGCAGGCAAAATGCTCCCAGGTGTTCTGAGCCGAGTTCGTGTGCACCGCAGGTCAACGGCCCACATCGGGGGCATCTGGCGGCTCCGCAAAGCGCAGCTGGGCAGACGAGATATACGAGGACGCGCCGCTGCCGCCGCTGCCGGGGGCCGACGACTTTCCCAGCCTCGGCGGCGGCAGCGGCGGCGGCACAGTCGCCGGTGCCTGGGGCAATGCCTCCCAGCTCAAGTCGTCATGTGCGCCTCTGTGCAGACTGGGTTCCCATGGGCTATGCCACCTGTTGGTAGCCTGTCTCATCACGGCAGCAGCATGCTCAAACAACGCCGTTGGGGATGTGCTGCAATGTTGCAGTGTGATTTGCAGAATGATATGCCACAGCCCTGCCTCGGTTGCGAGCATGTTTTGGCTGCTACAGCCAAGCATGTTATTGTACTCAGGTCGGCCTCTGGGTTGAGGTCAGAGTGCTGAACAGTCATCATGGTCACCGGTTGAATGCGCACATGCTTTCAGTGTCCTGTTGACAGCATGGAGAAAGCAGACAGCATGCATAATTGTGCCTAAAGTTGACTGGCCAGTTTTATTTCAATTCTGGCTCTGCAACAGCATCAGAGTCAGTAGAATTTGCATTCCCAGCTACTGTGTTGTGACGGCAAGCCATTGGGCACATGCCAGCTGTGCATGGCCATGACCCTCAGTGCTGCGCTGCAGTGGCGACAGAGGGACCCAGGGCCATGACGCGTCTGGGAGGTTCCAGGCCTGCGCCGCTGACGGACGCAGAGGTCCTGGCGCTTGAGCACCAGGCGCGGCTGCGCGTCCCCGGCGACGACGCCCCCGACATCGAGCGCCGCAAGCAGGTGAGCGTCCTCACCGTCCGTTTCTGGTACTGTAGGAATTTCTGGTTCTGTGGACATGTGCCCATGCAATGCACAGCACAAGCATCGTGCAACGATTGTGGACTGCAGGAGGTATGGCGAGGCACCAATGTGATGTCCGGTCTGCTGTCAACCCAACCATGCTCTCAAGACGACCTTCAGCACAACTGGCACAGGGCACTGTCCGTGAACTGTGCGCAGGTGGAGGCGATGCGCAACTTCGAGGGGGAGGAGGTGGTGCGGGGGCGGCGCGCCAACATGCTGGCGGGCCTGGAGCTGCACAGGCAGCTGCTCAGCGGGCCCGAGGAGCGCCAGCTCATCGAGCACATCCGCTCCTGGGTGGCCGCGGTGAGCCGCACACGACCCTCATGTGCCAGTGCCTGCTCTGTGCAGTCTCGAGCTGCGGAACAAAGCTCGATGAGCTGCCGCAGCCAGCACGGCTCATCTGCTGGAGCCTGAGCTTGCAGCTGCACCAACCACTGTGCCTACTCGGGTGCGCTCTGCTGCGCGGCAAAGCGGAGAGGTAGTGTGTGTAGGAGTTATACAGAGTAGCGACCGGTGCATGACCAGCAAGGTGTTGACAGCCCGGGCTCATGGTTGTTGCTGATGGTGCTGCAGGGCAGGCGGGGGGAGCTGCGGGGGCGCACCTTCAGCGCGCCGCGCAAGTGGATGCCGGGCAAGGGCCGCATCACCTGCCAGTTCGGCTGCTGCTACAACTACGCGACCGACGCGCAGGGCCGCCCCAAGGGTACAGTCCACTTTTGAATTTAGAGCCCCCGGCTGCTGTCGGTGCCTGAACAGAACCCATTGCAGATGGAAGTCTCGATGTGTCGGCAAATTCGGGAAGAGTTCATCTTGTGTTGCAGGCATCATTGCGGAGGAGGTTGTGGAGCCGCTGCCGGCGGTGCTCAAGGCGCTGTGCCGGCGGCTGGTTCGGTGGCGCATCCTGCCGCCCGACCGCGAGCCCGACACCGCCATCGTCAACGTGTACGACACAGGTGTGCACGCACCACGCACCTGCGCCGGCTGCCAAGCCTATCAGCAGCCTGTCACTCAGCTGCCGGCTTCGCAACATTCAGTAGGCAGCATCCACTGGCTACTGTGCTCCCTTTGGAGGAAGCAGCGCCACTTCAGGTCCTGCCTCGGCACTGTCTGCTGTCCTGACGCTGAACATGGTTTTCCCAATGACACCGCAGGGGACTGCATCCCGCCGCACATCGACCACCACGACTTTGTGCGCCCCTTCGTGACGGTCAGCCTGCAGAGCGAGCAGGAGATCCTGTTCTCGGAGCGCATTGTGTCGCTTGACGCGGGCGTCTTCAGCGGCAAGTTCAAGATGCCGCTGCCGCCCGGTGAGTGTCCCTGCAACACATGTGATGGGCTGGTATTGATTAGCAACAGAGACATGTACAGGTTTAGGCGGAAGCAGTGATGCATGAATGTATCTAGCTCAGCTGGTGCGCTGGAGGTGGGTGCTTCCTGCTTCCTCCGGCAGGGTACCACCGCTGCTGGGTGGGTGTGCATGCTGCTGAGGTCTGCTTCATTCGCCTGTTGACCAAGTCACAACATGCGCTAGCCAGACATCACAAAGTCAGCTTTGTCCACATGCGAAATGCTGCTGCTTCAGCAGTCACCAAGCAGCTTTAACGGAGCCACTCACATGTCTGCAGTGCGTCCACTCACTTGACAGCTACACACCTGAGCAAGAGCTCATGTGTGCGGGCTGTCGTCCTTGGCGCCCTGCAGTGCATTGCATGAGCGGCTTCCAGCTGTACACGATGTTGCTCCTTGCCGGCACTCAGATTGCCTATGAGACCGGCTGCACGGTCTCGCAGGCTGCCATCGCACCCATTGTGCCTGAGGGCAGGCCTTCCTCCTGCTCCTACTGCATGCTGCCTCCTGCAGCGGCCGCAGCTGTCCAATACTCATTTTCGCCTATTTTTGCAGGTTCCTGTCTGGTGCTGAAGGGGAATGGCGCGGACATCGCGCAGCACTGCATCCCGCCGGTGTCGCAGCCGCGCATGTCCATCACGCTGCGCTGCATGGCGCCCAACCATGCTGCACGCGTCGCTACCGAGGTGCGCTTCCCGAACTCAACTGCAGCAGCAATCTGACATCAGCGATGACGGTCATGTGCATCTCCAGCCCTTTGCTCAACGCCTTCAGCTGCTGGATAGCAGTGGGTGGTGACAATACACATCGTATTCTGGAGGTCCCCTGGCTGACTGCCACTTGTCCTGCTACTTGTTCTGCGACAGGCGAAGGCGGTTCTGGAGGGCGGCGGCACCCTGGTCAACGGCCGGGGCGAGCGCACCCGGGACGTGCAGGACCTGCCCCGCGGCCCCCGCGCCTGGCTGTCCGGCGCCGACGCGGTGCCGGACAACGACCGCAGGTATTCAATCGAAACCTTTAAAATAAAATGAATAATTACTTTTTTCATAATCTAATGTAATTACAAAAATTCCGTGGGTGCCGTGGGCCTTGTGCCACATGGAGGGTGTGGGCTGTGCTGCTTGACGAATGCTTGTGGTGCTGTGCACATCATGGAGGTCATGCAGCCAGCAGCAGCAGTAGTCTTTGCTCTGGATGGCACACTGCATCATTGTCATTGTTCATGTCACCTAGCATAGGCAGCGACCTCGTTGAACTTTGGACGAATGTTGTTCACTTATGAGCAAAGCGCGCACATGTTGCCTTCTAGCTGATGCCATGGTGACCGTGTGCCTGCAGTGGCATGGATGCCGACCGCTGGGCGTCCAGGGCGCCGGACAACAATGGGTGGGGCAACGTGCGCCTCACCGCCGCCAAGCCCCGCCGCAAGTAGACGAGCAGCCCCAGGGAATGCTCGCATAATGCGCGCAGTGCCAGCGGTGCAGAACAGGGCGCTTGTGGCAGCGTTCTGTTTTGCGGCCGTCTTTTGGTCTTTGCCTAGCTTCTGGAACAATTCTGGAACATCTGTTTCGTCTGGCTCCAGTGATGCATCGTGCCTGCTGCAAGTTGAGCACAACCTGTGATCGAAGGCGCACCCTCTCCGTGGGGCAAGATGGTAAACAACTCGTGGTCCCTTGAATCTTGCAATTGTGGCTAAGCACGGACACGGGCAACCGCATACCCGCACAGGACCTATTGTCGCTTGGTAAACAAGTCATGGGTAAAAAGCATGTCTTGCCAATGGTTGCATGGCAGTCTTCAATCAGCTGCCAGCCTGTGAGCACACCCACAACCCACGAAAACACCACGTCGGACCGAGTTCAAAGAATCAGACAGATACAGAGAACGCTGCACTACTCTTGTTTCCAACAAAGTGATCTCGCTGGGTGAATGTACGGCATTATACAAAGGCGGTCATGGTGGTGGTCGTGAAGTGGCGCCAGGAATTGGCGCCACGGCCACACTGCACAATGGAAGTCCGTTGGCTAATGACAGGACGTGCTGAGGACATCTGAGATCCTGGCTGATATGGTCATCCTACTGAGGTGTGGCCAAGTGTATGCAAAAGCAGGCTGCCAGCCCAGCTATGGTGTGCTCTCGTCGGAGGCACACTGTCAGCATCCGGCGGCGGCAGCTGCTGTAAGCGCTGCTATGCTGAGAAGCGCACACAGCCCGCGCCTTTCGGTTTGCTACTGTTCGTGCTTCGTTGGTGCTGCAAGCCTTTGATGCCGCTGCAGCTGCCGTCACCTTCATGCAATTTGCAAGCTGCGCCTCTAGTCCGAGTCGCAGCCTGCGTCTGGCGCAGCGGCGATGTCAGGCGCAGTCACGATATGGAAGGCGACGTCATTGAAGGCGCCAGTGACCGGGAAATCAGACTCTGGTATCCTCGTCTCTGCTACAGCACGCGCTCTTGCCAGCGCCAGCGTGCGAGACGGGCGCGATGCAAACACCTGCCGCATGGACCTGACTGCCCACGTCTCCTCGCATGTGTACATGCTGTTCCCTGCATCACGACAACACTCACATTGGCTTCTGAGCTGCCCAGGACTGACCTTGAACCAGGCTGCTACATTTGTGCATCCACATCACACCAGCTGCATGCCGTCCCGACGTCTGAAGGAAGGCAGCATGGCCAGGACCCTACCAATGATGGCGAAGGATGCCAGCTGTGCTGGCGTCCAGTTGGCGTCAAGCAGTGCATTGCACAGCTCCGGCTTGCAGTGCGCCAGGTACACCAGGGCGCAGCCGCCGCCCTTGCTGCCGCTGGTAGCGCTGGCGAGCCCTGCCATTATCACCGGCCGATCGACTGCTGCATTGCTGTGCCCGTTGGGAATGCTGCTGTTCGTGCCACCAAAGGCGCGGCGGCCGTGTTCGTTGCGGGGGATGAGTGCGCACCCCATCTCCTGGAGCAGCAGTTTGTCCACCTGCACATCAGTGAGGCAGGGCCTCAGTGAAAGCCGCAGTGGAGGTGAGAGTACGGCTGAGAGAGTCCGCTTCCACAAGGCATCGTATTAACCACAGAGCGGTTTGCAGGACCCTCCCAAGCCTATGGATGTCACTCCATGTTAGAGGACAGTTCCTGTGAGCTGCTTGCCTCTGTGAAGGCGGGGTCGTACAGCTGTGGCGGCGTGGCGAGGCGCCGGCCGGCAGCCTCGGCCAGCAGGAGCGTCAGCGCCAGCTGGCACCTTGGCACCGGGCCTGCAGCGTGCGCAGTACTTTGCTCATGTGATAACGTGAGACGTCATAGCGAGCATTGGGCTACCAACGGCCACCGATGTTGAAGGGTCGCCCACCTGACTCAAAGGAGCCGAGGCCATACGCCACCAGTTCGTGAACATCTGCCCAGCGCCACTGCCGCCGCTGGGACGCTGTCGCTCTGCGCTGCTGTGCTGTGCCGTCAGCCTGCGGCGCCACATCTCCCAGGTGCGTCTTGGCAGGTGCAGCGGGGCTCTCATGGCTATCGGAGTGGGCATGAGCTGCCGCAGCCCCGTTCTGCAGCCTTGTGTCGGTGGCTGTGTCTCGCGGCGGTGAGCCTGCAGCACCAGCATGCGCATATGGTTGAGGTCACAATATATCGACTGTTGCGTTAGGCACTTCCCACGCACTCGTGTGTTCCCGGCCAGGCTCGCACCTGCGCTGTCAGTTGCCATGGGGCAGCTGCCAGATGCCTGGTCCACAGCCATGCTGCCGCTGGCGTCGCTGCCCTCTGCTGCAAGCTGCTCCTGCGACTGCTGCTGCTGCTGCTGTTGCTGCTGCGATGGCGACTCCGCTGCGGTGTTGTCAACGTTGGCGCCTTCACCATCACCCCTGAAACCGTTTGGTGTGCTGTGCTCGGCGCCTGCCGGCTGAGCCTCGTCATCGCTATCCCCGCTGCTGGCATGCAGCGCCGCCATCAGCGCCGCAAAGAAACCGGACGCCTGCACATCCCTCTTGGCCTCCAGTACGCCCCGCTTCAGCGACTCCACCTGCAGCAGTCTTTGTAGGGTGCTTCAACAGGCGCACCACTGTTTGCCATACAAACATGGCAGCGCAAGAGACGCGCACAGACGTGCACCGCTGCTCATTGCCAGTTGCAGCAATTATGGAAGAACATTCGAGCATGGATGCCTGACCCGCTCTGCTGGTGTCCTTTCGACCCAGGCCTGCCGCCGTTTTCCCCGGCCGGCACGCCCCTGTACGCCGCCGCCATGGCCGTTGCAAGTGCCCCAGCCCGGCAGCGGCTCTGGCGGCTCCGCACCCTGCTCTCGCCGCTCCTCGGCGACTGAGCCGTCGCCGGCTGCCTGTGCTGAGCGCCTGGCTGCGCGGGTGCCCGCCGCAGGGCTGCCACCGGATCTGTCAGACACACAGCCGGGCTGATGGCGCGGCTTGCGTGGCCTGCCGCGGCTCCCCACCACCGTCCAGTCATCCCCAGCCATTTGATGTTATTTTAAGATGTCACATAGCGTGCCACTGCAGCTGTTGGCCGCTCCTTAGCGGTAGTGCCGAGCTCCGGATCAGCCTGATTACACGTCGCTATTCGATGGCGCCTGCACACAGAGGCGATGTTGTCGCTCGCAATCTGGACGATACATGATAGATATGATATGAGGCAAACGCCAGGACAGTGCGCTGGCGCCGAAGCTCATGACGCCTACGTCATGGCGTGATCGAAACGTTTGGACTGCCTCCGCACCCGAAAGCTGCATCATCAACGCTATGAGGTCCTCCGTGATCGCAAACATGCAAAGGGATGCTGCATGCTATCTAAGCTCCCTGCAAGAGGGCAAGAGGGGTACGCCAGTGTCGCAGATCACACCCACGTCAGCGTCCGGCCTCAACTATGTAAGAGCGTGCAGCAGCTTACCATGCAGACACCGACGACTACTTCAATGATTGATGAAGAGCAGAAGACATCAGCAAAGCGTACAAGGCACACAGGCTGCTGGGTGTGCAAAACCTGCTTACTCACCGGCTTTAGGAACCTAGCCTGCTGTGAACGTGGGGGGACGACCAACATACCTCGGCCCGAGGCTAGCAGGGCACCACTCGCTGGCACTCACGCCCTGCTTCTAGCATCACAGTATCGTCTACATACGCTCAGCTGTCGACGGCACCACTTGCAGCGGTCATTCCAGCCAGCCATTGCTGCTGGCCATCTGGCCCCATCTAGCCAGTGTGCAAACCACCCTACATCTCCTTCGACGTCGCAGTGCTGACCCTCAAGCGACCTGCAGCAGTCATGGGTATCGACAACCGATGCGTCAACAGGGTCGCGACAGGAGCCAGCGTGGGCGGCGCTCTGGGCGCATCAATAGGGGCACTTTACGGCACATACGAGGCCTTCAGGTACAGGGTGCCGGGGCTATACAAGATCCGGTACATTGGGCAGACCACGCTTAGCAGCGCAGCGGTGTTCGGGCTGTTCTTGGGGGCTGGGTCGTTGCTCCACTGTGGCAGGAGCCAAGGGTACTGATGACGACAAGTTCATGATGCCACCAGACGGCGAGACTGGAGGGCTACTGCCTGCAGGCGGCCGTGCTACTGGGCTGCTGGCAGACGTGTACAACAGCTTCAGCATTAACCTTTTTGGTGTCAAAAGGTGGAACATGTCTGACGCATGCGTGCCAACACAGTTGCTGATTGGCATGCATGCTATAGCAATGCGTCACTGTGTGAGCAGTTGAACCTGCACAGTGCAGACTTGTGAGTCAACAGCTGATCAATATCCAAGGTCCAGTCAGCTGAAACAATCTCAAGAGCAGAAATCAGTTTATAGCAGGCATTCCAATGAAGAAGCTGAAGAAAGACTCAACAAATATCCTTCAACCGATTGACCCCGCTCTCGCTTCATGCGCACAACCCCAGTCTCGCTGGCAGTGTTGATGTCTTGTGCCCGCAGCACCAGACAGCCTGACCGGTGGTCGGCTCGCAGCCTCTCATACAATAAAGCGCATTGTCATTGACCTCAGCAGCCATCAATATGAAGCTGCTCATCACAACGAATCAGCGGGTAGCGGACCAGCGGCCTCGAGGTCCGCAAGGAACGCGCCAGTTGCCGCTATGCCTGCAGCTGACAGCAGGTGCCACGCAGTGTGGATCAGCGGCAGCTTGGGCGCCACCTGCAGCCAGCAGCAGCATGAATCTACAGGGAACTCAGACCTCAGCAGGCTGGCACACGGTTCTGATGCACAGCAATCCTTGGACTGGCAGTAATTTGACGCAACACAACCGAGTAGCATGCGCAGCCGTGCACCATCAGTGGCAAGCAGCCTTTTGTCCACCTCGAGGCGTTGCTCACCTCTTCGCCAACAAAAGCCGCGCCACCAGCTGCAGAGGCGGCAATGTGCAGCGCATGTGCTCGCCTGAGAGCAGGCCGCTTCTGTGCTCGCCGCAGAAAGTCAGCCTGAAGGCAAGATACCCCTGCTGAGGAAGGACTGCGCCAGGGACCGCGCCTGAGCACATTTCAGCAAGCTGCCATTGCAGCTGCGGATGACAAATGCACGTACGGTTCCTTGAACACAGTGTTTGTAGCGTCCGCGGTAGCATTCCCATGCTAATGCAGCAGGAAGCACAAGCCCTCACCTCAGCGATGGCGCCGTTGGCGCACACCACTGCAAAGGGCTGGAAGGGCGTCAGCACCAGCGACAGCGCCGTTGCCACCCTGGGCGTCCCCGGCCGCGAAGCCCGCACCTGCACAGTCCAAAGTAGGGCTGTTGGTGGTGTAAACTTGAAACCCCCGGCAGAAAGCCAGTCAGCCGTAACGCGGCAGCGTTTGTCAAAAGGTTCCATGGATGAGCGATAGGGCCCACTGTCGAAAACATCAACTGGACCGCCGGGCAGCTACCCACCAGAGCAGCGCTGGCGGCCGAGATGGCCCAGTAGTCGACCTTGCGGCCGGCTGCGCGCCACCTGCCGCTGCTGCAGTGGTAGGTGATGCTGCCGGCGCCCACGCCCAGCAGCGAGGCGCCGTACCAACGCCCCTCAGGCGTCTGCCGCTGCCTGTGGCGCAGTGCCATACCTCAGCCGGTGCGTATGCGGCACCGCCTTACCACATGAAGGATCACAGCTGATGACTAGCAGCATGAGGTGACGCGGTGGTGGATCATGGTCCTGCGAAGGTGTCGCTGCGGAGGTTTCGAGGAGGTCTTGTGGTATTCGATAGGCACTTTCATTTTGGCTGGGCAAGACGAGGGTGTGGTTGAGTACAGGCCCTTCGTGAATGGCAAGGTGACCTCACCTGAGCGTGTGCAGCCCGATGGCAAGGTAGGGCAGCGACGTCAGGATATTCGCTCGCCGCTCAAAGGCGTTGTGATCGCACACGCCGTGGCCCTGCAGTACATTGCGGTCGCATGATGGCGAGATGTAGGCTGCCCCGGCGGTCTGAAGCCTTGCTGCCCCTGCTTTCCGCCGGCTGTTGGAGCAGATCCGTTGTGCAACTCTGCGCTTACCTGGGGCCGGGAGCAGCTGAGCAGCTGCCAGCCCATGCGCTGGGTCGCCTGGGAGCCGCTGCGCAGCATGTGCGCCCACTGCACCTCATATGCAAGCGAGCTGAGGGCCGCCCGGACATCGGTCGCCCGACGCAGCAGCCTGCGGCTTGATTTAGGAGGTGCGTCTCCCTTTGATACTTCTGCCAAGTCAAACTGCAGCTGAGGTACTGGCGCAGGGCTCATTGAGACATTGACGCTGCTGCCAGCTGTGCCAGCAAATCAGAAACCGGGATCAACCAACGTGTGCGCTGCAAAAAGCTAGATCACAGGCAACATGAGACTCTCATGCGGTGTGTGTGACCGAGTCAACCCGGCTGCACCTGCTCCACAGTCGACTGGTAAACTTGTTCAGGTTCAAGAGCATGACTTTTTCAGAAAACAGCAGCTCGACCCAGCATTTTATGCAAGCTGAACGCTGAACGGCACTGCCGAAGGAAGGGATAATGGCGTTCACCTCTGCAATCACTTGGTTCCCGACCTGCATCTGGCTGCAGGGCAGCTTCGCTGCTCCATGCATGTTGTGGGAGCTTGCATGGCTATTGAGCTTCAAGGTGTTTCGATCGTACAATGAAAGCCGCCAGCTTTCGAAAGTACAACATGACATTGCAGCGCCTGACTTGCAGGTGTGTTCGCAAATGTTGTCTTTGGTGGGAGCATTAGGCCAAACTGTCAAGTCCACGCTCCATGGCAACTTGGTACTAGATTACAGGGTCCAGGCAACTGTCCGGGCTTCTGCTGTGTCCACGGCAACGATGCCTATGACGGTACTGCATTCCTGCTCCTGCTGTTTGCAGGTTCTGCAGGCCCTTGGCATCTATCCCAGACGCTCAGAGCTGTCCATGAACCCAGACCTGTGCCAGAGCAACGTTGTTTCGATCAGCCGAGTCGACAGCAGTCCATCATGACCACTGCTCAGCCTCATGATGCAACTGATTGTATGTGCCACACACACACACCATTTGGGCAGGTCGTCGTGCATGTCGTTGATGCGGGTGTCGTAGAAGATGTGGCATTCAGGCTTGAAGTCGGCCTGGTTTGCGCCTGATGACCTTTCGATGGTCCCCATCGGGACAGCCTACAGCACAAGTGCACGGCCGTCATGAAATGCGGTATGTCGTCCAACGCTTTACAGCATGCGCAGCTCTTGGTTGCACATATGTGAGGGCCGCATACGCTGTAGCATTGTCCCAATCAACATCTGATGCTCGGTTTTCACGCAGTCGAATCTGGCAGGCAAGCGGGAACAACGATTGTGAGCAAGGTACATCTAATACAGTCCAGAACACTCACGATATTAGGTGTGTCGCCGGAGAGCTCGCCAAACATCTGGCAGCCGCAGGTGTTGCACAGGTGGCGTGTCAGCGGTTCTGACGACTTGTACTTCAGGAAGGAGTCCTGCCCCTTGAGAACCTTGACCTGCAAAAGGCAGGCCGTCCGATCGATCGACGTCGTGTAGTCATTGGGCAACATCGCACGCATTTCAGTATGCACCTCCTGACATGTCAAGACATTGTTGACCCCACCTGCTTGGGAGGATAGGCGGCATTGTGAGCATAGTCTGCATTTCATTGAAGGCAGCGCCTCGAATGAGCTACCTGATCGTGTTCGGGTGTTACTGGGAGGAGCCGTCAGGCCATCACACTGCTGAAGAACGCCAAGAAGCACCTGCATAGTACAGCCCAGAGCGGCGGCGCACCTGATCCCGTCAGCTTTTGGCACATGGTGCAGTGGCAGAGCACTTGAAAGTTCGGCTTGCCGGTCAGCTTCAGGCCCGTCTTCCCGCACAGGCAGGACGTCGTCATCGAGGCCATCGTGCTGTGATCAGGGCAAAGAGTGGATCAATTGTATGTGCCGCTGGCGAGGAGAGCAGCAATCATGCCTTGCTCAGAGAGTGCAGCGGCACATGTGACTCGACCTGCACAAGAACAACTTGCTGATCGTGAAACGATCTAGGCATCTGCAGGCGCTCTGTCCTGTCGCTGAGCATGTTGAGTGTTTGGGCAAGCTGTCAAGGGGCAGATGCGTCACAACAAGCCAGTCACGTCCTGCGATCTGCTTTGGACTATGTGTTGTAGACGCTACAAACAGAAGGTTGCATCGAGCGGCCTCCGCTTGCGCCTTGGCGTCAGCGTGTCATATGCATGCTGACGCAATGCGTTGAACGGTGCCCCACCTGCCCATGGGAATCCTGCTCGCTCAGACGGTCGAGGCTTCAAGCCCAAGTGCATCCAGCAACTTGCAGAAGTCAACACCTACGTATCACATGGCTGCACCTGCTGCGTTCTCAGCGGTCTTGGGTGGATCCACGTGGAAGGCGTGACGATCTGGGAGTCCCGCCTGGTCCCCTTGGAGATCAGGCCTTAGCCCGAGCCAGCGGAGCCACTGAGTGAATGCATTGTAGCCGTCACAGCAGCCTTCTGCAAGCATCACATCGCGTTGGTGTCAAGTGGTTGTGCGCTTGAACCTTCCGGCGTCAAAAGGGCGGCTGCTTGAAGCCAAGGTGAGGCAGCTCGTTTGAACGAGCAGACCGGTACAAACAGTCACAGGCTTGCTGCTGCGGCTCAGCTATTCTGGGCAATGCAGTGAATGTATTGATCTCTATGTGTTTGCCAGTGGCGCGGGCAGACTCCCACATATGCCTGCAAGAAGCAGCGTCATGGTTGCTTCGCTCTCGCCATGCCGAATGATAGACGTCAGTTCTGTGCGCATATGGATCCTCAGTCTGCTTGAGAGTGCAGCAAACATTCTGCTGTGGTGCAGATGGCACCACTGGCGACAGCTATGGCAGCGAATGGTGCCGCCGCTCGGATCAGTGTTGGCACACATGCCCGGCCGCCGCTGCGCACACAGCGCTCCGGTCCCTGCGACGCGTTGGGACGCCGCCGACATCTGGTCGTCAGAGCCGCGGAGGCGGACCGATCCAGGTATGCAGCCATGCACGTGCGCTGTCCAATATGCTTGCTTGACATGCACAGGCCCGCTCACCGCCACCTTGCAAACGATCGATAACCAATCGCACGTGTCTTTGACGAGGCGCTCTGTTCGTAGAAGACAGCCTTCAAGCCGGCAAGACCACAACAAGCTGATTGTACTGGACAGGGAGCAGAACACAGTGGGCGACATGTCGAAGGACCAGGTCTCGTCGGCGCTGGAGCGACAGCTGCAGCGCTCCAAGGGCGGTGCCGAGACCGACGATGCTGCTGGCAACGGAGACAGCAACGGCGAGGTTGCGGCAGTGGAAGAGTGAGCCCTTTCGGCTTGCCACATGTCTTCACACTGTTCGAAGGCGGGGCTTCCAGGCGCAGACAAAGGCCACTCGCAAAGCAGTTCTGCAATGCACGCAAAACCAGCTCCAGCCGCTTGAGCGGAGCGCATAGCGCCGCTGCAGCATTGCGCCACCCTGAGTCACCCTGGCCCCAGATACATATGCACGCCTCTCCCCTGTGATGGCAGAAGTTCCTGGGAAGCTCATTGCCCGCTCAACCTGTCCGCAGGGCAATTGAGGTCGTCAAGGAGGAGCCAGCGACAGACGCCGAGCGGGAGGAGAGTGTGCGAGCGCTTGAGCAGCTCAAGGGCCGGGTGCCGCTGATGTCGCAGGCCAACATCCAGTCGGCAATCGACCGCCTGATCCAGCGGGTGGGGACAACGTTGGTGCGCTCGTCCGGGTATGTTTAGCGTATCCATGCCTGCACGGCCGGGAAGAATGAAAGCGGTCCTGGCTTGCTGCAGGGTGGCGGCGGTCAGGCATCAAAGAGCTCCGGCTCTGAGGACAGCAGCAGCAGCAGCAGCCGCAGCAACAACGACAACGGCAGCAGCCAGGGTAGCAACAGCAAGGTCAGTGGAGTTCAGCACTGCCTGATGCTCCGCGAGCTGTCACACACTAGGGTGTTGGTTGCCGCAACAAAAAATGTTTGCGCTGCCTTCCTTGCGCTGCCTTCCTCTGCTTTAGTAAGTGTCCTCATGCGGGTGCATTGCTGTGTGCAGGCGGCTTCGTCTTCAGGGAGCAGCGGCAAACAGGGTAAATATGACGCTGACCGGACGTATGAAGACGGCTCGCTGCTGTTCACAGCAGAGTCGCTGGCGGCGGTGAGCTTTGACGAGCTGAAGCCATGATCGGTCACCAGTCGTAGACGCTTCGGGGCGGACAGCTGGTGCTTTCCAAGCGCACTCTTTTTGCAGCACTGGGCGAGACTTTTATCTGTGGCCGTTGGGTACAGCACTGTGGCATCTTCTGGATCTGTGAGGGCACAAACCATCGGGCTCGTGGGACTGAGGACTTGATCACAAGGGATACGGTACATGCACATGGTGGTGCGAAGTTGGGTGGGAGTGACTTGCAAGAGTGAGCAGTCGTTGTTGCTCTGCAAAGCACTGCCGAAGCACCAGCTGCTGCAGGGCAAGCGCAACCACTTGAGGTGTTTTACACAAAGCACGGCAGCTATATCACGCACGTGACTTGGCTCCTTACTGGTCATCAGGAGCAGCTGGCTGAAATTGTGCCAGCGTGGCAGCAGCATCTGCGCGCATAGCTGCCTGCGCATGCCCATACGTTACGTGTACTGATGCCTACTATAGACCTCAGCAGAGGCTGCTGCAATACAGCCGTCATGGCCGCCACCACTTATTGATATCACTTGTCAACCGATGAGCGGCACTTCGACTGGCGGGTGTACCGGCGGCATCCGCGCGGCCTCCTGTTCCACCACATGGCAGTGCAGCAGGTGCCGAGCTGCCCATAGTCCGGTTGCGCCATCGCCTGCTGCAGGGCGGGGCTGCAGCCCCGGCAGGGCCCCCCGGTGCCCCATCCCCAGCACCTGCAGATTTCATGTACTTGCCATACAGCGAGCCGTCCATGATACCAGGCACCATACCTGTGCAGCTTCTAAGGGCACACGTGCACTGATCGGGATCATTGATCCAGTGGGTCCGAGGAAGGGGGACCACGGCGAGGTAGTTGTGCAGCACTTTCAAGGCAAGGAAGAGGCACAGCTGCTGATAACGAACTGGCAGACAGTGCGCACCTGCAGCGTGGGCAGCCTGCTCGCCGCCAGCAGCAGCAGGGCCGCGGATGCCAGGCTCCAGTCAGCCTGCGCAGTTGCGGTCCACAGGCCGTTTACACATACATTTGGGCTCAGCTGCAGCTTGCGTCTACACAGTGGACATGGCAAAACTATCCCAGTACATGACCGCTGAGACCACACAGTTGGTTGCAGCAGAGGGATCGTCTCGCCTGGAAGCTCATGTCCAGCGTCTGCAGCGCCGTCATGGACGCGAGGGCGGCCTCCGGCATGGCGCCGCCCAGCGAGTTGTGGGACAGGTCCAGCGCGACCAGGCGCGGCCACAGCTGCGGGCACTCTGGCAGCTCTGCAAGGGGGGTTCAGGGGACGAGGCTCAGCAGGGCGACTTCCAGCTTCCACCTCAAGCGTTTCGCAGCAACCACTGTTGAGGTGTGGCCATGTGGCAGACAAGCTGCACCAGCCTGGCACGGAACGAAGCAAGCAGCGAGCTGCGATACATCGGCACGTCTGCCGCGCATCGGTGTCAGGTGACACCGCCCTCACCCCTGAGGTTGTTGTGGCTGAGGTCAAGGGTTCTGAGCGAGGGCAGCAGTCCCATGGGTTGCCGCAGCCGCCACTTGAGAGCTGGCATGAGCGCCGGCCAACGCAGCGTCAGCGCCTCAGTGCATGTTGTCGGCGTCGATCGCGATGCGTCTGTATCCCCCAGCGCCCCCAGGAGGCCCTGGATCAGTACAGAACGGAGTTGAGCGTGTATGCATGTCGCTGCATCGATGTCTCTATTTGTAGGCTGTGCCGCATGCCCTGCACTTGTTTAACAATGCTTTGCCAGGTGAGCTGCGCTGCCGGCTGAGTGCTGTCCAGTTGCATGGGATATGCCCCGAAAGCTCCGACTGCCATGTGTTGGCTGCGTAGTACGACGACCTTGTGCTGTAGCCAAATGCACCTTCAAAATGGTTGCAGCGAGCTCAGTCGTCAGGTGGCATCCTGACTCCAGCTCTATGTGTTGGAAGCCAGCAGCATCCTCCCAGCGTACGGCCACTGCAGAGCGCCCCTTCAGCCGCAGCGCCTTGCCTTTGGTAGCTGGGTCCCAGTTCTGCATCACCACCCACGAGACAGCTTGAATTTAGTGATGCTGCATAGCATTGTATGGCTGGAAAGGGTTCTGCTTCCTGTGTACTTCCGCCCTCCGTAAGACGCAATAGTGTCTTGGGGCTTTCCAGAGCCAGGGATGCATGACCGCCAGCCACTGCCACAGGTGTGGAAACTGCCTGCATGTTACAGCGCAAGCTACTTTGTGAAAATGTGCTGGGCCCCGTTATCTGCCTGAGGGCTCACCGCCAGAAGAAGCATGCGCTCGGTGTCAGGTGAGGCGCCGTCCCACAGCATGTCCCCCCGGGCGGTCATGTAGTTGTGCGTGTGCTGCCCGGGCTCAACGCGCTTGGGGCTGCGACCGCTCGACGCCTGCTCCGCAGCCTGCATGCAAATCTGGCAATCATTCCGTAGAACCCCCTCTGCGTAGAACCCCCTCTGTCAGTGGTGCTTGCACTGTGTGCGACGGAGGCCAGGGCCGAGCGCTGTCGCCTGCAGCTTCTTCCTGCGTAGCTGGAGAGCGCATGCGTCAGCGTCGCTGCAGCCTACCTCGCATGCTGGCGGGTCAACGTCCAGCAGGCTGGGGTCACTCCTCCTCCGCCACGGCGGCAGATACATCCTCAGCGGCTTGTCGCTGCTGCAGGGCAGGTCGGGCTCCTGCACATATGTCCCAACGACAAAATATCACTTGCCTGCCACACACACAGCAGCATGTGCTGCATGCATGACACACTGCTCACAAAAGGTGCTGCTACGCAGTGTGTGCACACGCTCTGTGCATTTGTCATGCCGCGTCTCTACCATGCGCAGGTCCTTGCATATGCGTCTCTTGCGCAAATTGGCGTCACAAACCAAGTGCTGACCTCGATGACGAGGGTGCGCAGCAACGGCATGTCGCCCCGGCCGAAGCAGGGCGAGGCGTCTGAGCACCCAGTGTTAATGAGCGCCATGGCCTCCACATTGCACCTATGGTGCAACCCGCGCGGCCCCCCTGCAAGGACGTGACAAGTGTTTCAGGATATCATCCCTCCGCAATCATGGACCGCAGGCGTGGCTGCATTGACTGGCAGCAAGATGGGCTGGCACGTCATGCCCTGCAAGCACGCTGGTGCTGTCTTGAGGCAGAGTTGCAGTGTTTGTCTGCCTTGCATCCCGCAGCGTTTGGGCATGCTACAGCGTGTAGCACAAAGCAGTGCTTTGTGTGGTACAAGGCCCCTGACTTGGACTCCAGCTGCCACTTCTACTCGTTTGGGATTAGGTACCCACCACGCAGCGGCGCAAGTGCCAAACCGCAGCCAGTGCAGTCGACGCGCAGGGTGCGCAGGCCCTGCTGCTTGCCGATGATGTGCCACTGGTCGTTGAAGCGGCGCCGCCCGCAGCGCACCATGCTCAGCGCCAGGCCCTGCAGGAGAAGCCGAGTGCTGTTCATTGACCACTCGGGCAGGAGGTTGGGCGGGCTGGGCAAGCTTCACACAGGTGGCTGCAGCCCACAACGAATGACGAGCCAGACCTCCGATGGTGAAAGCTCCATGCACAGTGCCCAGTGATGCTTGACCCTGGGTAATAGACCAGCCGCTGATGAGCGTGCAGGGCATGGCGCTTGCCTGTAGGCTCGTCAGCTGATGCAGCAGCCCCGTCAGCGCGTCGTCAGCATACACCTGGCACAGCTGCAGCTGCCGCAGCGAGGCAAAGGAGCGCACCGCCCCCAGTCGGTTCTGCGAGCAGCACAGGAGGCTTTGAATCACGAATAAATGCATGGCAAGCATCAGTCACCGCCAGAGTGTATGTTCAGAAGCCATGGTGCTACAAACCAGATAAGTGCATGTTGAGCACCATGCAGGCCTTACAGCCCATACCGTGTGTGGCAGTCGGCAGTCTGCAGATGCACCATCGCTGAAATGCAAGGCATGGTGTTCAATTAGTACTGCAGCTAAGGGGCACTTTCACGACCGGTGACCAGGGCCGCACCTGCTGCTGCAGCCAGCGGGACGCCAGGCTGTCCAGCACCAGGCTGGTCCAGGCCTTGGTGCGGCCCAGGTCCGCAAGTGCTGCGCTCACCGCCACACCCGGCGCCGCGCCGCCCTCACTCTACACATCGCACACGTTGACATGTGTCCCACAACCAATCGCCTCCATACACGCTGCTGCAGCCTGCTTTGCCCCTGTGCACCACCCAGCCGCCTACAGACGTGTGCAACAGCCCAGAGGGCGAACGTATTACAGATACCCCCTGATGAGAAAGCAGGGCTGCTGCACTCACCACGGGCCGCAGCCGGGTGGTGGTGCCCGTGAGCCGCAGGTGCAGGCGGCGCGCGGGCGCCGACACAACCATGGAATGCCAGCCGGCCTTCGCGGCTGCGCCCCCCGGGTTCGCGCCGCTGACCTGCGTCATCAGCGTGCCAAGGCGCATCGTGCACATGGAACACAGGGGACGCCCAGCTCATGACCCGCCCAACTGAAGCAAGGGGTCGAGGTCCGTCTTGAGTCGGTGTCGTGGACGTAACAGCCCCTATCCTGTGTTTTCCATGTGAATGAGACTGGCATGCTCCGCACCAGCTGGATGGTGCCAGTGGCAGCATCCACCTCCACAACCAGCGGAGGACGGTGCACCACTGCCGCCCAGTCACGGCACACCGCTGCACAGCTGCGCCTGCGCTTGCATAGCATCATTGCAGTCGTGCGGAGCCTCATTCAGCACTTCTGGCTCAATCGGCAGTCAAGCCTGAGGCTGTGTGGAGACAGCGCGCAGATGGTTTGAAACGGATAACCTCATTGTGGCTGTGGCTGCCACGTTCACCATTGCATGCATTCAGCAACCAAGGGAAATCCCAGCGTTCATTCTTCACCTGTCGTGCAGCGGCAGGTTTTGAAATATAGCAGCCCAGACGTCTCTGGGAAGTTGCAGCGCCGGACTCTGTTGTGACTTTTGCTGCGAGGCGGAGCCCCTCGGCGACCGCGTCGGCATATTCGATGGTATAGCAGACCAACAATCAAGCGCTTGAACGGCTGGCTGGCATATTTGCGGCTGCTGCAGTCCTTCTCACATGGTCAGACTGAAATCAGATGTTGTTCACCTTTGAGAACTCAAAACCGCCAACACGTCTATCATGCAGACAGCAACGTGCGCAGAATCAGTACCGCCTTCTGGTGATGCAAGGCGCTAATGACTGTGTGTCAGCATCACGGCGACCATGATCGCACAATGCCGTCTTGATCGTGCTTTGCCGTGCTGAGGTGGCAGGTCGACCATCAAGTAGTAGTTGAAACATGCTTCATTTGTAGCGTTTGCAGATTGTGAAGCAAGAGCGTTTGCAGGAGATCACATGGGCAGCTGATCATGTCCTCAAGTTGCGGCTCTGCAGCTCTGTAGTTACAGATCAGTCATTCGCTTCATTGACTTGTCGCTGTTGAAAGGCACGCCTGCTGCTGATTTTACAGCTCCTGTTGCTTTCGCCACGAAAGGCTGAGCATCAGCGTGGTTTGGGCAGCCAGGCATGTAAGACCATGGGCTGACCCTGCCGCAGACGCATGCCACAGTCACTGTGGTGAAGCAGTGAGCATTCAGCACGCCATATGCATGCGCACACCACCTGGCTGCCTGCGTCGCCGGGTACAGATGTGCATGCAGCATCAGCTGCTCAGTTGCATCCTAGGCGAACAGCTCGGCCATTTGCCGCGGCAACAGCAGTGCTGCTGGGGACGGTCCTGCTGACAGCTGTAGGTCAGCGGTGGATTTATGCACAGTTTGGCTTCACTGGCAGCAGAGGAGCCTGCACTGCGGAAGGGCAGCTAACCGACTGGCTGCCAGCTGCGAGCGGGTCTGTGCCATTCACAGCAGGTGCTGCCGACATATCGATGAGACGCTGCTGAAGCCTCTTGCACTTCAAGCTCTGCAGGTCCTGCGAGTGCCTTCACAGTCCCCTCATCATTGCTGGCGTCGTGATTTTGCATGGATGCGAGTGCGTCACTTGTGCTGTGCCGGGCTGCCGGCAAATGGCTGCTGTGGTTATGCACAGATGCATGGGACCCTCCGGGTTGCACGCCGCCGCAGCTGCGGATGGAAAACCTTGCGCGTCACGGCTGCGAGCTGTGGACCGATATCTGCATCGAGCAGGTGAGTCTATGAGATATCTTTGTATCATGTGGTTCACTGGAGATTATCTCTTTCTTAGACAGCCTCTGTTGCCGGCGCGTGGTAGGCTGGGATGGAGGAATGCGTGATTATATCGCCTCAGGCACCTCAGCTCTCGCATCGAATGTCGCTTCAGTAGATCTGCATATGCCAATACAGGGGCGTCTGATCAGCTGGGCGCCAGAGCGCAAGCCGGGCACGCATGCCAATTTCTCAGACCGCGTGCTGCAAGCACCCCGCCTCACTGGTACTGTCCCCGGATACCCCACGGGTCTGCAGGTGAGACGCTGACTTGATTGTGTTTTACGGACGTGCACCTGCGCATGTGACTGACGCCTTGTCACAAATAGTGGTGGCTGGAGTTTGGCCTTGCAGCACGCTAGGCACACCTGCAGCTGCCCTGCCCCATGTGCGGTGCAAAGGTTGCGAGTCTGCAGCCACTGCAGCCATTGCTCTATCACATCATCCGCTTAAAGTGTTCCTTGCAGTGATGCTTGAGCTGAGCATCAAGCATCACAAGATGCATATGGGTTTGCTGCTGACAGCCCACAGCCTGCTTACAGATGGCTAACTGAGTGCACTATAGTCGCAGGGGGCGCAATATGAGATGCGTGACCCATTCATGCGGCCAGCCGGTGCGGTGGCGGGTGCCGAGCTGCCTGACGTCCAGGCGCACGCCTTCTCGCAGTGTACACTGCCGCTCGTCTGGTGGCCTGACCCGTGAGCAGCACGACCCTGTAGCATGTTGACTCGATGGCAAGCATCGTGAGTGTGCTTCGGTCGTTGGGCTACAGAGGCCCCATCAGTGTGCAGCCACCAGACGCCCCGTCACCTGTGCAGAGGCTGCCAATCTGGTGCCAGATGCACTGCAGGGCCGCTGATCTCAGCAGCATGTTCCTGGACACATTGCCGTGGCTGCATGCTGCGGCGGCCGGCAAAGCAGCAATGCTGGCGGACCGCAAAGTCAAATTCGTGCCGGACATGGACGGCTTTGCTCTGCCGAACGCCCTGCACTGGCTGCTGCTGCCGCTGTCCAAGCGCATGGTGAGGCACATGGACTGCATACTCATGTCCACAAGCCATCGCATGGAACGCTGACATGAGGATCAAACGGTGTGCAGCTTGAGGTGTCTCCTGACGTCAGATATCAAGTGCCATGCTAAGGAGAGCAACATCTGATGCTGGCATGCACACACAGCAGCACGTTTGCCAAGCATTGCCTTGATAGCCACCGTGCATTTGCATAACAGCTCAAACGAGCATGTGAACCTCTGGCTGCAGCACCGTGCTGCTTACGGCTGCCTCGAGCTCCCTTTGTCTCGCACAGCAGCTCACGGCTCTTGCCCATGTCAGGTTGAGGAGCTGTGCGAGGTGTCGGCAAGGCACAGGCCGCTCCCCGCTCGCCGCTGCTTCGCACGCTTGCTGCTGTGCCGCGCCGGCGGCGCCAGGTGTCCCACCCTCGAGCAACTGATGCTGCCAGCTCTGATTCCCACCTGCACCACCACAGCTCGTGGAGCCAGAAGCATGCCAAACACTACCAAGCTCATCCATGCTGTGGTCGGAGGGCTGGCAATTAACTGGCTGGCATGATGACAGCCCCAGATGTGCCGCTGCTCTGACTCCTGGAGGCTTGTACCAAGCAGGAGTCTTCAGGCGGAGGACATGCGGTCAGCTGGGGAGGCGGTGGATGTGCCGCACTATCTGCCAGATGCGCCGCTGCAACCATTTAGTGCAGCACAGTGGGTATGTTCGTGTGCATGCTGCTGCCAGCACTGTGGCCAACAGAAGTAGCCCATTGCCTTGTTCCTGCATGTAAGAAGTGCATTGCACCTGGTGTGATTGCTCTGCTGCACCGACAGGTGGCCGAGTTTTTCGGCAATGCATACCCAGAGGCAGCAGCCGGCGCTGAGTCAGCGCCAGCAAGCAGCGACGGCCACGCTGGCGGCGGCATGAATGTGCTGATAGCCACTGCGCAGGTGACAAGCAGGGTCTTTGTGTTTCGTTGCTGTATGTCCATGCCAACACACGGTATGCATGTTCTGGCCAACCGTTTGTCAGGTATGACGTGACACCTGATCTGGATGTGCACCTGATGTGAAGAAGCGCAGCGGCTGAACTTACAACGCACACACAGTTTTGCAGATGCGCGTCTGCACCTGCCTGTCATCCGACAAGATCTGGGTTGAGTGATGGGATGATTGTCTGCAGATCACCAATGCTGAGGCTGCGCTGCGGAAGTGCAGCGAATGGACGCCACCGGGATCCCACCAGCCCGCCAGATGTCAGGGCACAGCCTTTGCTGATGGCGGCATGCCGTCAGATGTGGCGGCGCTAAGAAGAGCCGATATCCTGGTGAGGTCAGGTTCAACATACCCATGGATACCTGCTGCAGCTGTGCACCTGGCCATGCCGCAGGACTGCTTTTCAACCAGCACGATGAGCACTGCTATGTAGGTCGGAACACCAGCGGCGCCTCTGGCATACGGGCTGATGATGCGGCGCGGCTCGATTGTGCTGCAGCTCTGGCCATCAGTGCTGCCCCAGGGTGCGATGACTACTCATTCGGATCCCTCGCACGGGCACTCTTTGTCTGGTCACAATGTTTCATTCTCCCATCGTAGCAGCTTCTGCACAGCGCGCTGCACATTTCCTCCAGCGCTGGCAACTCTAAGCATATTACCGCCACCTGATTTATGGATACAGAGGCTGGCGTCCCGTTGAAAACAGCATTCGAGGACGAGAAGGCGCCGGTGACGCTGCTCAACTTTGCACCGGCGCCAGAGGCGTGGCAGCCCTGCAACAAGGAGCTGCAACAGAAAGGTGTAGTCCTGCTTCCAGATTACGAGCGCTTTCCGACTGAGCTACTTTGGCCTTACGGCTGGCAAGGCCGACAGCCGGCTGGTCTTAGTGGCCCTGTCTGCACTTCCTCTGGGCCACATGCGGGACAGGAACGGTCGTAGGCACCGATGCACTTGCGCATCTCACCTATCAGGTGCAATGTTGCAACTGTGCGTACCGTTGAATGCAGCGCTGGGGCGGGACGGAGCCTGGCCAGCAGAGCAGAACGTCACTCTGGACTGGGAGCAGGTGGCGGGCGTTTTGGACGCGCGCTTAAGCAGGGGATTAGGGGAGTAGTGAACGTGCACAACGCCACTTGGTATCTGCATTGCCATAGGTAGTCGACAGGCTCTGTCACCTGGCAGCTGACCCTGGATTGGAAACGTAGCAGAAGGAGCATGGCAAATCGAGCAATACCTCAGATGCAGTGCCAACTGCGAACACTGGGTACTGGTATTGCAGGGTCAAAGCTCTGATACTGTTGTGCTTTGTCGCCCCTCCACACTGAACACTGGCCAGACCTGATGCACCCTGCCAGGATGCACGCCATGACCCCAGTCCACACAGCGGCTGCCTCCAACACACATCTTCCCTAAACCTTGCACGCTTGCGCACCAAGAAAATCTACCACGATCTGGCCCCTAAAGCAGCGGGTCCGTCTGCTGGTGTCATATTACAGAGTTTGACTGTGCGGCGTGGACATAAGCTGCCGTGCTCTTGCCAGCCACGAACGAGCATCTGACCTACACATTGCCACTTGCTGCTGTGTCACCGCCATTTAAGCCATTCAGACAGCTCGCGGCCAGCAGAGCGTACGCACAGTTCCTCGTGTCGGAGGTCGCATCAGGCATAGTAGGGCGTCGCAATTGGCACCGGGTAGCTGCCAGGCGGTCCGTAAATCGGCACTTGATAGGGCTGGAAGCAGTCTGGGATCACGCAGGGAATCCACGCAAAACACGGGAAAGTTAGCAAACAAATCAACACGACCAGCCAGCCTTCGGGGCGCAGGTCGCAGGAGCATTCTTCCTGGGGCGTGACCAGGGCATAGCCGATGATCACATGTTGCGGGGCCGGCTGTTGCGTCGGGCCCCTCACGGGGACGCCCTGCACTGGCTGCGAGGGGTTACCCGGGTTGGCCCACTGCCCGCCGCTCGGCGGCGCCGGCTGCTGCTGCTGCTGGTGTTGGTGCCCCTGCGGCGGCGCGTGGCTGGCCGGGGGCGTGGTGGACGCAGCTGCTGCCGCTGCCGGTGCAGATGTGGCAGCAGACGTGGGCGCAGGCGTCCCGGTTGTGGGTGCTGCAGCGATTACCAGGCACGGCTGGATCAAACACTTTCACCTGATGTATTGATGAGTCATGCACAGTCGCTGACTGTCGTGATGAGGCCCACATGTGACAAGCTGCAGAGACTTGTCCAGCGGTGACTCAACATTAAACACCTGTGGTAGGACCGGTGTTGGTGTTTGCTGCGGCCTGCTCTCTGGCGTAGGCCGCCGCCTCGTCGAAGCGCTCCGCTGGGGCGGAGGCAGCCGCGTTGCCGGGCTGTGCAGGCTGCGACAGCCCCATCCTATGTTACCTCCTCTCCTTCCTTTTCAAACTGCAATCAGGGACAGCACACGTAGCATTCAGAACTGCGGGATGAGTCTGTGCCCTGATCAGCTGTTTATCATAACGGGCTGCTTGCCATACGCTGCTCCAGGATACCAGGAACGACTTGGTACGGGCAGTCATGTAGGGCACCTTAACACTAGGCAAGAAAGGGTGGTTTTGATAGCAGAATTTCAGTGGGGCTGTGCCGATTGATAGCTGGTCCTGTGCAGATTGATAGCTGCGAACGCGGCTAAGTGCCGCCAGCACACAGCCCCTCAACATGCGCGACCCGTCTCAGAACATACTTTGCCATCTTGTCGGGGCCATCTGGTAGGGTGTGACCTCTCGCACCGGCGATGCGGCACGCTATACCGTCCTGCGTCGAGGACCCTCCGGCAGCTAAACCGGCAGCATTCGAGGCCCACGCACAGTGACAGCCCCGCGTGCCGCAGCGGCGAAGGCTGGACAGTCCTGAGACTGCACTGTGCCGGGGAGACATGCGGTTGGGGCCTAGGCTGGCCGTGCATGGGTGTTTTTGGTCTGCAGGCTTGTCAGGCATGGCGTCGTGCTGCGCGCGCCTTGGGCAAATGCAGCAGGTGAGCGGCAACCTGGGAGTGGGTTTGGCATCAGAAGCACCTTCTGTGCGGCTGTGCGCCCCGTACGCCTGCTTTTGCATGGACATCGAAGCCTTTGCTCTGAGTCAGGTTGGGCGCGTCTCCGGGCTGTTAGCTGCGTGTCTGCGGCCGACTGCCCATCCGGGACGTCCAACTGGGCTTTACAGTCATATTGCGTGCCCGCGACGATGCTTCCTGTCCCATCGGGCTGCTACTAGAAGGATTGCCTCCATGCACATCCATCAGATGCGATGCCCAGGTTCCATCGGTTGCATGAGAGAGCTGTCAAGCGAGCAAACAAGGCTTCCGCGTAATGCCATCACCCCCTGTAGGCCCTTTTACGTGCGGGCAACATTGGCACGTCGCAAAGCTGAAGCATTACATTGCACAACGCCCTGCGCTGCACATGCGCTTTCAGTGTTGGGAACCAGCATGGAAGCAGCTGCTGCTGTCAGCAAAGGCCTGAAACTGCCCACAGCAGATTGTCAGCTCCAGAAGCACCCGCAGATTGCTGGCGTGTAGCAGGTGCAGCACTGAGCATCAGCGCCATGGACGATCCACCACCGACAGCCGCAACCAGGCCAGCTGCTGTTGCAACTGTTGCCCTGTAACCGTTCAGACCCTACAGATACACACTCACAAAGTGTCCCGTTGCTTCTCAGTATGTGGCAGCCTCACTGTCATATGTACCAGCAGCGCAACATGCGTCAAGCTGCAACATACATCTACGCCAATGCTTGCACCTGCCATTTGGCTGCACCTCTCTCCTCTCTACGATGTCCAGCTGCCTCTGCACGGGCAGCGAAAGTTTCAGCTGCTTTTGCCTACAGACTGTACAGCACCCCTGAGTGCACATGGGATGGTCCTGTGCGGACGCTTGTACGCCTAACATGAAGTCATGGCTGAACGCGAGCAGCTGAAGTGTTGTTGCTAAAGTGTTGCTGGTGCACGTGAATTGCATGTGCGGCCTGCAACACCATTGCTGGTTGCCAGCGGAAGACAACCTGCACCTGGACTGGCTTCAGTAGTCGGTGCTCTCTAACCACACCGCTTGTTCCCTGCTGATATCGGTTGATTGCGTGGCGCTACGCTGTACGGGACACCTCTCAAAGTGTCTACTTGAAAGCCTGCTGCTGGGTTCCTTCCACCTGCATCATGCAGACCACAAGCTCTTTGTGCAGTAGAGTGCAATTCGTAAGTGTGCACGTGTGGCACACCCTGAGGCTATAGTGCCTGCAGGCAGGCGAGTGACCTGAGAAAGGTCATCGCTCACACACTGCCGGCAGAGCGTTGCTGTGCAGCGCAGCAGCAGCGGGTGGGAGAATCGACTCGTGCGCATACATACACCAGAACACTCTCACGTACTCCGTACACGGTCCAGTCCTGCATGCATGAAGCCTGCACAGCAATCAGTTTTTGCGCCAGGTTGTTGACATGCTGGACATGTCACTGTGATCTGCTGAAAGAAGCGATAGATGGTACATGCATACCCAACTGCAACAAGCTCCCAGGCAAATTGTCTGCTCTCCCAATCAGATCATACCAATCGTGATTGCAGTGAACGTCCAGCACTCACTGAATGAGGCATGCCTGGTGTCTGAAAGTCAACTGTTGACAGTAACCTCGCCACTGAGACTGCATACGTGCATCATATTGGATATTCGGCGGTCAAGATTGTGGCAAAACCCAGGGTTTGTTGCAGTGACCTGCAGTGTAGGAGTGATCTACTGATCCGTCACATTTGAGCATAAGAACAGGCAGGCACAGTCACCGCACTATGTGAAGTCGCACATGCACTTCTCAGACCACTACTGATGGGGTTGTTGTTAACGGTGGACACCAGCGTTGCGACATATATAGCAGTGAAAGCAGGTGCCCTGCTGGCATCTCACCATGACATCGACAACAGTAACCAGCAGCAGAGCAGGGCGGTATATGCTTGATGACGGAGATCTCTGCTACGCTGGGATTGCTAGCAGGCAAGTGTCCTGCTTTGCCGCAAGTGGCGACGGTGCAGCGTCTACATTGTGCGCAGGGGCGTCAGCGGTGATACAGTTGTATGCGCAGCATACAACGGATAACGAGTAGCAGCAATCAACGGAGTGCGATGTGAGGCATGTCATGAGCAGGCATCGGCATTGCTGGTTACAAGTGGACCCCTGAATACTCCTGCATGCAACCTCGTGCTAGCTGACAGTCCTGTTCGCATAACCATCAGACTGCAGGCTGGCAATGGCACATCCGGTCGGCAGCGCCCCAACAAAGGACATGGCCAAGATGCTGCTCCTGCGTTCCTCCTACAGTGGCCGCGCCTTCACAGCTTCCACCAAAGTAAGGTTTGAGCTGTCGAATGTCCAGGTGATTCAGAGAGTGATACGTTCACCACGGGGATGGACACCCGATGGATTGCGACATGACCTGCTATGTGCTCAGCTGGAACCATGCCTGCAGGTAGATACGACTGTTCCCGTCCACCAGCGTCAGTGAAACATCAGATGCAGCATTGCTTGTGGAGCTAGCACATGTAATGCTCGAGGACATAGCGGAACGCCGTGCGCAGTGCGCAGTGCTTGAAGCTCAGTTTGCAATGCGCAGGATGCGCTGCCTGTGAGCGCAGGGCAAAGTGCAGGCGCATGCCTGAGGACGCATTGTGTGCACGCAGAGCATGGTTCTGTTCCAGGCCATTCTACAAGGTATTCTGACACCGCCGCGCAGGTAGGAGCAAATGAGAGCCGCACATGGCGGTCCGGCCTGTATAGTTATTTCCATCGACCATAAGTATGTGGTATCCACTGCATTGGCAGCGTCCCAGTTCGTGTCGAACATGCTGCAAACAAAGCGCTCCTCAGGTGTTGTCTTTAGGTAGCGGTAGCTCTTCCCTGGGATGCTGGGTGCCATGTGGAGCAATTGTCATAGGCTTGGCAGGTCAATATGCAAAAGCCGGCACGAATGTGTTTGGGAAGCGCTGGAACAGCGGTGAGGACAAGTTGCATGTTTGGTCCGGAGATTGAACTGCCGCTACCATGCACATCAGACCATGTATGCTTGTGTGTGAGTGCCGCCATTCGTATGGTGCAGGAGTGCCGAAGGGTGACTGCCGTGCACAGGTTTGCTCGTGCATCGAGTGGTCATCAATGCATGTCTGCCACTGATCAGTTGTGACACCCCTGCTATTGCAGACCTACAGAACCATGACGCACTCCATCTGTCCGGACAAGCTGGCATGTGTAACACCACATACAGGACAGGTGCCCTCTCCTGCACTTTGCAATGTCGTGCTGCTCCAGGACAAATACTGCTGTGCGCATGACTCCTGACAGACCACCAAATGTCATGCAGCGTCCTTAGAGCACTGATGGTTCCAAGAGAAATAGGCTGCAGACACCACTGCCTGCATCTGGCAGGTGCAATGTAGGCAGCAACGCATGCTGCAGCCGCCTGCAGCTGGCACCCACATACGACGGTGATGTTGGCGGCAGACGCGGTGCCACCTGCGAGGGCATGAGATGTTCAGTGCCCAGCAGCACATCCAGCGTTTCAGTTGCAGCAGTTTGGCACATCAAGGGCTAGCTGCTTCAATACGAATGTGGCGCACCCGTGCAACCCACCGCAATGACTCGAGGACTGCGCCTCTGCTGGCTGGCTATGCCTTGTGGAAGTGTTCAATTGATGGCAACAGCACACCTGAATGGCATTGGAAGTTGTCAACGCAGCGCATCGCACCCGCTCACACTGTGCAGCCTCGCACCCTCCCATCTAATTGCCACACCTGCTCATGTGCGCAATGGCTGCCATCATCCCTCAGAAGAGGAGAATTTGCTCTGCACAGCACTACCAGCATGAGGTTCATGGGCACGATGCTGTACTGGCAGCATGCAAAATGTCGAAGCACAAACGAGATACACAGCTCATCAGTCTGGGAAGCTGCAGAAGTCCTATGTCATACGATAAGTGGCAGCTGCTTGCCAATGTGCAGACTGCATCATGACATATGTGGCGCACCAAGATGGTGGTGGTTCCAGGCACAGGCACAGGCACAGGCTGCGCCTCAGTCGGCACTGAAAGCCGTGACTGCCGCGAGACTGCTGCCTGACGCTGTGCTGCTCAGCTGTGCTGCTAGGTTCTCGGAATTGTACATCAGCCACGGCTAGCATTGGTGCGCTGGTGGCAATCTGCGAGGCCTGCGCAGTGCGTCAATGTAAAGGCTCTTCTCTGAAAGAAGAGCCTTGAGAGACACCCAACGCTCTGCGATGTGTGGATGGCACAAGATCAGGATGCCAATGTGCACATAGGTCCGGCGGATCGCCACTCCGTGCAGTCGACGCACCTGACATCTGATGGATGTGCATAGGGCGGACCCTCGGCCAGCAGCCTGATCGGCGCATGGCGATCCAGTCAGAGTACAGGATGTGACAGAAACGCATCCTGCAGATTGCCGAGTATGCAATCAGCCAAGAGCACGCAGTATCAGCCCAAGAACGCACCCGGCCAGGGGCAGGGCAATGGCTTCGATGTCCATGCAAAAGCAGGCGTACGGGGCGCACAGCCGCACAGAAGGTGCTCCTGATGCCAGAACCACTCCCAGGTTGCCGCTCACCTGCTGCATTTGCCCAAGGCGCGCGCAGCACGACGCCATGCCTGACAAGCCTGCAGACCAAAAACACCCGTGCACGGCCAGCCTAGGCCCCCACCGCATGTCTCCCCGGCACAGTGCAGTCTCAGGACTGTCCAGCCTTCGCCGCTGCGGCACGCGGGGCTGTCACTGTGCGTGGGCCTCGAATGCTGCCGGTTTAGCTGCCGGAGGGTCCTCGACGCAGGACGGTATAGCGTGCCGCATCGCCGGTGCGAGAGGTCACACCCTACCAGATGGCCCCGACAAGATGGCAAAGTATGTTCTGAGACGGGTCGCGCATGTTGAGGGGCTGTGTGCTGGCGGCACTCAGCCGCGTTCGCAGCTATCAATCTGCACAGGACCAGCTATCAATCGGCACAGCCCCACTGAAATTCTGCTATCAAAACCACCCTTTCTTGCCTAGTGTTAAGGTGCCCTACATGACTGGTACGGGATACTTTCAGATTTAACCCGTACAACCTGTAGAACTGCCCGTTCGATCGTGCCTTTTGGTGGTCATTGTTGCTGTTTCAGTCTGCACTGCTACATGGCGCACTTGCTACTCCACAGGGCAGACCCTGCATGCATGGTGCAGTTGTCCCTCTGCCAGTGGGGCCTTGTGTGCTCGAGCTGAAGCAGTCTGCGCTGCCAATGCTCACCGGCCGCGACCTCGTCGTCTGTCGGTGCAGCTAGCCTCCAGTGCTTGAAAGTACCTCGGGAGGTCTGTGCCATGCATGCTGCATACAAGGCGCTGGACACATATCTGCCTTGCGACAGGCTCCCCCACGGCCCACTCGACCTTGTGCAGCTGCAGAGCCATGCTCAGATCGTCACCGAGCAAGCTCCACACCGCGCTAAGGGTAGCAGCGGCCGCGCCACAGTTCAGCTGTACAGCATCTGCCTGCGCGCCAGCCGTGTTCAGGACCTGCTGACGGGCGAATGCAAGCGTGGCGGCTGCACCTTCATCATTCAGTCACGTCAGAAGGCTGATCCAGACAATCTGACAGCCCACACCTTCACCGATGTAGCTGTGTACCAGTGCAACCGCGGCCCAGCAGACCACAGCTGTCGCGCTCAGTCGGAGGCGGCCGGTCCAGAGCAGCAGCTTGATCAGCCGAAGCGGAAGCGCAAGTCCAAAAAGTCCATCAAGGTCGGGTTCAGCGTGCGGGAGCCGGCGTTGGCGCCGGGCCTTGTGGTCATCAAGTGGACTGTCGGCGGCACTCAGCATGCCGGCCATGGGACAGAGGCGCACGCAGCGGAACGGGGCCTTTCTGACCTGTTCCCCACCCGCCTCTCGGAGGCCTGCCGTGCATGGGCGGCGCAGTGTCTGCTCAACGACATGACGTTTGATGCAATCCTGCAGGTGTGTCACTACATCTGCTATTGTTGCGGCTGCAGAGGAAACCTACAGGCTTGTACCCCGAGCTTGCAGAAGTCGTGCATCAACGGTGCTGTCCCGTGGCTGCAGGAGAACCACCGGCGCATCACATGTATATGCCCGACCGACGAAGAGCTGGAAGCGCACCCGCAGCTGTGGCGGGATAGGCAGCTGTGTAAAACAGACCTGTGGAACATGCGATGTCAGCAACGGAAACACAAGCAGCAGCAGCAGCAGCATGAGGAGGTGCGCACGCCAATGCATCCGTCCTGCGGCTGAGCAATCCCGCTGACTTCGATGCATGTTTCTAAGTGACCATGGCAAGAGTGCGCCGCGCTGAGCTGACGTTTCTTGTGTGCTCAGCTTTGATTTCACTCATGGGTTGCAGGCAGCTGAAGCTGTGGGCAACAACGTCGAAGCCACTGCGACACTGCCAACAAACGCTGTTGCAGAAGAGGCGCCAGCAGCAGCAGCAGCAGCACCAGCAGCCGAATCCAGCCGCCAGCACGATCTGCAGGCCGAGTTTGACCGGCAGCTGGCAGACCTCCGGCAGCTGGCCGGCTTGTCAGATGAGCTGCTGGCCGCAGCTGTGCCGCTGCTACAGGGCGGCTGCAGCTACCTGCGGCAGCGTGCAGCGCAGGAAGCAGAAGCAGGCTCGATGCACCCTGCCAGCCAGGTGATGCTGACGCAGCTCAGGCCCCACATCTGCGGCAGCAAGCGGCGTCGCCAGCCGGCCTGGTTCGGCGGGCTGGCCAGCAAACGGCCCAAGCAGCAGGAGGAGTCTGCAGCACGAGCTCGACCCTGGTCTTGGGCTGGCGCAAATGCTTCCAAGCCGGTTGGGAGTACAGATTCGACACCTGCCTGGGGCATGGGTCACCCAGGTGGCAGCGCACCAGTCAAGAGCACCAGCGCTGCGGCGCAGCCGAGCGCTGCAAGGCAGCCACTTCTGCTGTCGGCGGGCGGCCGAGTGCAGCAGCAACCGGTGCCGCAACCAGGCTGCCTTCCGGCACCCAGTGCATCAGGTGCTCTAGTCGCAGCAGCTGCGGCGCAGCTGCTGCAGCACATGCAGCTGGGGGCCTACGCAGCTTTTGGGCCACCCGTGCAGCCTGCGCCTGCACAGCTGCCATTCGCAGCACCTTCAGTGCCGCCTGCAGACATGCTGCAGCTGTTCCAGGCCCTGCTGCTGATGGGAAGCCCAGCCGCCGCAGCACCTGCCCAACAGCGGAGATTGCCGCCTGGCATGCCAGCGCCAGTAGTGCTGCAGCAGCTGGCTGCTCTTCTGGCCCACCAGCCTACACAGCAGCAGGCTGTAGGCGGGGTCGGCTGACCGCAGACAGCCAGGTTGCCGTTAAGGGGCTCCTTTGCCGCTGGTCGTGTGTAGGGGTGCTGCCGGGTTTGCTGTCTTGTACCATAGTCATGATGGCTTCAGCTTGTATCATAAGTGTTGTCGTGCAGACAGAGCACATTCATCATGAAAGAGCACTGGTATGACATACTCGTACAGCGGCCATAGCATCTGACATCACTGTCAGCAATGCACACCACCAAGTTTTACAAAGTGTCTAGGTGCTGAGCTGCACGGTTGCAACCATGCCGCTCACTGAGTTGCACTGTCTGCTCCAGCATATCAACGGCAATGTGCCCACTGCAGACTTCAGAGGCACCGAGTTCTGCTGCGCTGATCTGTCCGATTGACTTTATTCGCCTGCCATTCAAGTGCGCTGTTCAAGTGCGCTTGGGGATGGCAATCGGCCCGCCGCGGCCAAGCAGCGCCCTGAACTGCGCCATCGTCGCCGCCTCCTGTAGGTCATGTTAATCAGCAGTCTCGCGCCGGGGCAACAGCCGCCACTGTCTGGCATGCATGCTAGCATCCTGGTGAGATGAAGTAGGCGCTCCAGACACTGCGTGCTTCCTACTGGGACTTCTTTCCCTCTCGAGGCAGGTGTTGCCGAGCAGGGTTCCTAATGAAGAGGTACGAATATCAGATTGGCACCTTTGCGCCAACTTCCTCCAGCCGCTGTGCATTGTCGGCTGCCCGGGCCGCACCAAAGCGCCCCCGCCGTGCTGCTGCCGCCAGTTGCCTGTGCAGGGGCTTGCACATGTCATGTCTGACTTCTATGGCGTGCAAGCAAGCTTCGTGTGTTGAGTATAAGACGCAGGTATACAACTCACACAAATGTGGATTTTTTAGTGAACGTCTGAAACTTCATGATGTGAAGTCATTACCAGTGTGTGCCGAAATCCTTGCAACACATTGGGCCGCACAGCTGGCAGAGCGCCTCGGCACCCCTGATGCATGACGTTGCACACACCTGGCCTGCGCTGCCTGGAAGCTGTCGCCGTCGCCGCCGCCCATTGGGTCGCCGCCCCCGGGCAGGTGCGTAACATCTGGGCTGGCCTCCCGGGCGCGCTTGTCCTCCCGCCTGGCCACCTTTGCCTCGACGCGGGCATCCCTGCCACACAGTCAGACACAGCTTGCAGCCAGCTCAGGGAGCTTGAGCATCGATCTTGTTGCACTCCCTAGCAACAGGCCACTGTGTCACACATGTAACTGGGTGTGGTTCGCACTCTGAACACAACTGGTGGCGAGACTGTGATGCGTGTGAACATCGGCAACATGGTACCCAACCCCGTGTGAATTGCAAGGACTGTATGCAGATGCGGATGGCCTGATGAACATGCACATCGGGCAAAACTTCGCGGTGTGCCCACCGGGTGCCGGCTGTAGCAGATGGCAGCATCTCATCCAGCAGGTCCTTCTGCTCCGCCTTCCACTTTCGCCTTTCCACGGCCCGCCCCATCGCCGCCGCTTCTGCCGCTTCCCGCTCCTCTTCGAGCGCCGCCGCCATGCCTCGCACCACATTGCCGCTGCCGCTGCCGTTGCCTGGGCAACAGATGTAAAATGTTGTCAATGTACTGCCCTGCGGCACAATGAGGTGACCCGATCTCGGGATTTTCAAAGGCATGTGTTACACCATCCACACTGGCATCATCATGCAGATTGGGACGGAAATAATACCAACGGCACCTGCTGTGGCCAGCCGGCCCCAGGCGTGCTGCGTGCGCCGCAGGCTGCCGCCGTCCACCCCCGCATACAGCCGTGCCGGCAGCTTGCGTGCATTCCACAAGCTCACGAACTCCTGCATGTGATGAATCCCAGCTTCAGGAGATCTCCTCTGTAAATCTGAGGTGCTGCTCATACACTTCAGGTCGTGCTTGCTGCACTGCAGGTTAATGTAGTGGGGGTCAATACAACATGCAAGGCTGTGGAGTACTGCTGTACCGTGCCAGGCTGGTGTCATCAGCTCGACAGTAGGGTGTATGGTCGTGCAAACACTCTTGTGCAATGGTCACACAGCAGATTGCTGCGCAATCCAGACAACACAGCTGTCACTGCTGGGCACCCTGAACTTGTCTCGGGACGCCTCCGCAGTCAGTTCGTTGAAGTGGATGTGCTGCAGATCCCGCAGCCAGGCGCTGAACTCAGGGTTCTTCGCAAAGTAGTCATCTTCGCTGATGGGCGTCACCTGCAGATTGTGCTCCTATGTCGCTTGTGCGGCTGGAGTCGTGTGCTGCCAGCAGCAGCAGTCGGCATCAAGCATTAGGCACGTGGGTTTGCTGTCGCTCACCTCGACTTTGGGACCAGGCAGTGAGTTGTCCACCGAGGGCCGTGCACCGCTGTCCTCTTGCAACCCTGCTCATTGCGATAAGTGACGCTGTTACACACTCACTGCTTAGCATGAGCATCGCATCCACTCTTGTGGAGACTTCAACGAATGCTGCACTCAAGCAATGACGCCGGGTGAGCCTCTTGACGTACGCTGCTTCAGGAACTTCTTGGCCTCTTTCACCCGGCGTTTCTCCTCCTCTCGCTGCTTGTCTTTGTCCTTACTCTTGTCCTACACGCTTCCAATGACGCAAAAGTAATCAGTGCACCGCACCGCTGCATGCCAAGCGTAAGGTCAGCAGCTGGTTGGGCCATCGAGGTGTCACCTCACCTTCTTGTGCTTCTTCTCCTTCTGCTTATGCTCTTTCCGATTGGGCTCTGATTCTGCGTGTTAGAATTGTATCTCATGATTGACTGTATGTTGTCGACAGTTGCTACAAGATGCCGTTGGTAGCGGCTTGTCCCAGGCACTGACATGTGGCCATTTAGCAGGTCGACAGCCACCTGAGTCGCTGCCAGACGGTGTGATCTTGCGCTTCTTGTCCTTGTCCTTGTGTTTTGCCTTCTTCTCCCTCATCTTGTGACTGGCGCAGCGCAAAAACAGCTAAACTTCACGTCACCTGCGGCAGCGCTTGAACACTCGGCGAAGCAGGCGCTGCAGCAGAGCAGGAGGCCTTGAAGGAGCGCACGCAGTGCTGGTGGACCAGGGCGACGCTTTGTGAAGCAGTGGTGAGCTGAAGTAGACGCAAGACACTGAACTGCCGGCCCTGTTGCAGCTGTTGCAGACATGCCAATGCTACAGGGCATGCCCTCACATTCATACATGTGCCCACAGCAAATGCCAATAGCAGCCGAGACATAGCGTATCTTCCAGTCGCAACACGCTCGCAGACAACGGTATAACATAATCGGCGCTGTCCGGCCGTCAGATCGGCGGGCACTGGCGCTGCAGCGAAAGTGCATGTTGACATGCTGGGACAGCAGTCAATAACACACATGTGATCGCAGCTTTGGGCTGCACTGTTCACGGTGCACGTGCACAACGTGACTGCAACAGTTGCGATCAGGTAAGCAGCACAAATTCGCTCAGCATTCAACAGTATGGCACCATAAACCCGGTGTCCAGAGGCGGTGCATGTGCATATGAGCGTTGATGCAATCGCCCACCAAAGTACATGGCTATGAATCTGCTTCATGCGATGCTAGGAGCCTGCAATGGGTCAGCATGCTCTACGGCCACAGCAAACAGCAGGGCACCGCCAAACGACATGCTCGGCGCACTACCACCTGCAGCATCAGCGTGCCGTCGCCTCGTGGCACACACACAGATGGCTGTCGCGCCTGCATCACCCTCAACTCGGCGAGGTGGTGCTCTGTGCCGGACAGCTGAAGTGCCGATTCACATGTCCACAACATCCACCGGCATGGCTTGCGCACTCATTTCTTGAAGTCAGCAGCGCACCATGGCTCCTGTTGCCGAGCATGCCACTGCGGACGTATCTGCAGGTGCGGCAGACTTTACACCATCGGCGGCCGCACAGAATGTCCACTGCACCGCGTGCCAGCGGTAACGACAGCAGCAGCAGCTCAGCCACGGGCCTACAGGAAGCGGCAGCTAAAGCTGAAGACGGTCTGAAGCAGGCTGGACGGTCTGCTCAGCAGGCGCTGCAGGATGCTGAGCAGCAGGTGCGATTTTCGGCTGCATCGTGGCCGTTGTGTTGCAGTGGGTAACGACCGACCACACATGATGAGTTCTGGGCAGCTGCATAGTGTCAGTTGAGGTCGTACACCTGCAGCGTGTGTTCGTCGAGCACAGCACAGCCCGACGTCGCAGCACCACAGCATAACAGTGGCCAGCTGTGCAACGTCAGAAGCCTGACTGCAGGTGAAGGAAAAGACGCGAGGTGCCGATGACATCCCGGACTTCCACCTGCCGACTGCAGTGGCCATGGGTGTTTGCTCCTTTGAGGCAAGTGTGTTGTTCATATGTTCATAGACAGCCAATAGACACTGCCTATTTTGATGCAAAAGGTTGTCAACAAATACCAGGGCCACCCTTGATTTGCATGTGATCCAGCGTAAGGCCACCGCTCTGACGGCAGCTGCGGCCCAGGAGCATCCCAACTCTAACATTGAAACCCATCCCCGTGCGTGTCCTGCAGGCGTACAACGACCCAGGTCGCATGGAGGGCGTTGCAGAGTGCAGTGAAAATGGCACGCAGACGGTGTACATGGACCGGACGTTCCTGCTGGAGCGGGTCCAGGGCGTGCTGCAGGTGCTCAACCTGCTTTTTCTAGTTAAGGAGGGGACGGCCGTGCGCACGTTCAGGGGGTGATGATGTCGGTGCTTTCCACCACAGAGGGACCATATGCTGTAGGTGCACATCCGCTGGGGAGCTGGCCTGCCGCCGCCGCAGCAGGGCGAGGATGCCGAAGCTGAGCAGCAGCACTCAGACGGCAGCCAGCAGGAGCAGGACGGGCAGCAGGCAGAGCAGAGCGCGGCAGCAGAGAAAGGCAGGCAGAAGAAGGAGAAGGAACAGAAGGCGGCAGAGGGCCTCAGGCCCTACTGCACGGTGGCGGCGGGGCCTTCCGCCTGCGTCAGCCGCCCCGCCACCAGCGGCCGCGATGCGCAGTGGCGGGAAACCTCATTCTTGTACATTAGGTGTGCATATACTACTGCCAAACTTGATCAGGCCCACACAAGCCCTTCTATCGCAAATTTTGGCTGCGGTGGACGCTTGTGAATTCTGACAGCGGAGGAGCGTCTCCCATCCAGCTACTCTGCCAATGGAATGACGACGGGCTGGCACTTTACTGATGCCTGTGTGACTGTGTGCAGGGATGCAGACATGCCGCTTGTCGTGAAGGCATTCGATGCCAACAACAGCGATGAGGACCCTGCGCTGCGGGAGCCAATCGCGCAGGCAGACACGCCCCTGAAGCCACTGTGTAATGGTGTGTGGCCTGATGCCAAGCAGCGTGTCTCTGGCCGCACAGGCTGAGTCCACGCATGCACCAGGGGCAAAACTGCGTTTGTCAAACTCCACAGTTGACCCCTGCAGCACAGTTTCACTTTTTCAAGCACATTCACAGCCCGGGCATTCAGCCACCCAACTTCAGACCACTGGTGTAATCATTTGAGGCAACTTACACAGGCACGTGTCCTCCTTCCTGCAGGCGATGTGCACGACCTGCAGCTGGACCTGGGACCAGCGGGCCTGGTGGACCTCAGCGTGCAGTACAAGCAGCTGACCAAGGAGCTGCTGGACGGCCTGGCGGGTCGGGTGCGGCAGGAGCATCGTGCCTCCGCACTTCCACATAGGGCACTAGCAACCATGCTGTTGACGGACTGCTACTGCGGAAGTATGCAAGGCGGCGGACGCCTCACTTGGGCGGGCATGCTCATCACAGGCGGTCAACCAGATGATCACCGACGACTGGTCAGACGACGAGGGTGGTGACGAGCCCCTCGGCAGCTGGTTCCCGCAGGTGCTTGTCAACCCAGCACCATGCTCTTGCAGACACTACAGCCTGCACTACCGTCCTCACGGTGTTTCACTGGCCATCCCTGAATCAGCAGCATGCATACACGTCCAGCAGTGATTTCTGCTGCAAGATGCTGCTCGTCTGCGCTGCAGGCGCGTGGACTCTGGCAGGCGACAGGCGGCAAACTGTTCACGGAGGAGAAGCCACGCATCCAGTCAGAGTACGCTAACCTTATCGCGCAGAACAACCCGCCAGACAGGTACATACCGTCTGTTGACCTCCAGTCGCCTTTGTGCCTCAAGCCAGCAGTGTCACCAAGACCAATTGTCACTGCAGATGCTGACACTGTGCTAGCATGTCTTTTCAGTTGGAGGGTCCAAGCTTCTCTGAAGTATGTTGCTACTGTGTTGTTGCAAGTGCCTCGCATCTGATCTTGCTGCACTGCGCCTGTGCACAAGCAGCTCTGCACATTGGTGCACGTCTGCCGCAGGCCCGAGTTCAAGGAGTGGACGCAGCTGCTGGAGCGGGTGGTCAGCCGGGAGCTCACCACCCGCGCGGACCCGCTCGCCTTCATCGCCAACGCCGACACGGACACGGAGCTGTGGGTGTACCGCAACAGGGAGGAGCGCGACCTCGTGTTTGCCTTCAGGCGTGTGACGCGCTCCGTCTTGTGTGCATGCACCATGCATGATGCCAAAATCATTGTGCGCCTCTGCACAGCTGTGGGGTATCATCATGGCTGGCACCTCTGCCTGGCGAGGGGTCAGCTGCCCCTCCATCCCGTGCAGCACCCTTGAGCCGATTGCCTGTTGCAGATTCCCACGGTGAGCAACAACGAGGACGAACGGTGCAACCTGCATGCAGGGGCACATCATCTCCCAAGGACGTGATCACGGACATGTCGGTGGAGCTGCAGCCGTTCTCGCCGGGCGAGGCGCCCGCGCAGCCGTCGCCGTCGGAGCTGGAGGAGGACATCGCCGGCAACAACAAGCTGGCGCCCGTGCTGGACAAGCTGCGGGACGTTGAGAACTTTGTCGGCAAGCTCAGCGGCGGTGGGTGCACAGCACAGTGTGCACAAGGCTGACGTGTTCACGGCCTACTTCAGCAACCCACATTCAGCTCGGGGCCCACGAACGTATGCATGAGCACGGGAGTGGCATATGTTTGGTGCACAGCACAGTACCTTGCTGGGACTGTGCTCAGCTTGCAGTGACGCTGCGCAGGGCGACTCGGCAAGCTGGGCCTGGCAAAGTGGTTCACGTCGCAGGCGCAGATGCTATATGCAGCAGAGCACGACGAGGTGTGCAAGGCAGGCAGCACCTGCTGCAATTGCAGCACTGCCTAGAATCGCGTGCATCCGGCCCCGTCGAGATTCAAACCGCGCAGTATGCCGCAGGTTTGGGTGCATAAGGGGTTTGTCACAGCGTATCGGTCAGTGGCGTCGCGGCTGCTGGCACTCGCAGAGGAGGTTACTGCAGGTGCATCAGCCAGCTCGTGTACTTCATGTATGGGATTCGGTGCATATGCTGCGATCCACAACCATGCATTCCTCCACGCTGGGCCGGTACATTATAGGTCGACATTTGACCAGGTGCCCGTCTGCTTCGTCTGCAGGAGATAAGCCCTGGAGCATCTATACCACAGGCCACAGGTGCTGCGAGCTTACGTCGTGCTAGAGCTGTGTCACATGTGTCTCTCTGCAACGCGGCTCTGACTTCAGATCGATCGACTGCTGATTGCTGATCATTGCCTGACTGCAGCATGGGTGGTGCACTGGCGACACTGTTTGCCTATGAGCTTGCGCAGCAGCAGTGGGACAAGGTGCGAGTCCTGACCAGGCTGTCCTCCATGGCAATACAGGCACTTTCTGGGATTGGGGGTGTTTGCACCACCATTTCCAGGGTGAATGCTGCTGAAAAGAGGCACTTGTCATCATCCCTTTCAATTGTGATGAAGGCGCCCAGGCCGGATATTTACATGTACGGCTTTGGCAGCCCACGCGTTGGCAACATCCCATTTGCCGAGAAGTTCGATGCCCTGGTGTTCAATGCCTGGCGCATCTCAAATCTGAATGACATCGTGACCAAGTAAGCTGTGGCATGCTCCTACTACGTTGTGCTGCAGTGCACTGTTTCTTGTCAAATCTGGCCGTGGCCTAATTATCCACGGTGTCAGGCAATGCCCAGCCATTTTGGTTTTTGGGCGAGAATGCTTTCATAAAGCATATGGCTGCACTGCAGAGAGAGCTGCAGGCTTGTGCGGCAGGCAAGCTTGTTCATAGTCTCCCGTCTGACACGACTGCAGGGTGCCCAGCCTGCTGGGCTTCAAGCATGTTGGGGTGGAGGTGCGACTGGTTGGCGATGGCAAGGTCGCCGTGAAGCGCGGGACCTTTGGTGCGCAGGAGCCCTGCTCCGACCCTCAACTCCTGCCTTGACATGTTGCACAGGCAGCTGGGCTGGCAGCTGTGGTCTAATAACATGGGGTCAGTCCTATGGTCTACTGACGCCGCCTTACTAAGCACAGCCTCTGAGATGGGTGCTTTGCGTCCACAACAGATGAGGTGCGGGAGGGCGCCGCCTTCGGGGACCTGCTGGACAGGATCAGAGGTGCGCACCGGCTGCGCATTTCGCTGCACGTGGCGCCCCCTCTCCCATGTTGAATCATAGCAGCTGCGTGTGTCCTGGCCGCCTGCATGCGGCGCCCCGTCCCGAGGCACGTCCGTGACGGCGCTGCAACAGCGCCTGTAGCTGCCGCCACCCAGTAAACTCTGGACCCCAAACCCTGCAGACGGCGCGTTTGGCGAGGACAAGCAGCTGCAAAAGGAGTTCCGGGAGCTGGTGCAGGCGGAGATGGAGACGGCCAAGGCGCTGCTCAAGGGCAAGGCCATCAAGGAGCACATGGAGGACTCCTACTGCGAGATGGTCGCGGTGAGCTGCTGCGCTGTGTTCAATGTGTGTGATTTTGTGCTGATTGTATGTGCAATGCGGACGCCGCACACATCCTCTGTCTGTTTTGACTCAGATGCGGGTAAGCTCAGAGGCTTGTCATGCCATCTGTGCGAGTCCACAGCCTGTTTGCGCTGCAGTCTTGATCGACTGCAGGACAGCCTTGCTGGAAGTCTGGCGGTCTGCAGTGCAGGCAGCGACATCTGGGCTTCCGTGGTCAGGTTTGCCATGTGTCGAAGGTCCGCCATGCCTGAAGCGTGATCAACCCTGATTCAGGCTGCCGTCAAGGCCGGCGGGGATGAGTGCCAGGCGGTGATGGTGGCGCGGGACGTCATCGAGGAAGCTGCGAAGGAGGAGGGTGTGGATGTGGAGGAGGCGGCCAAGCGGGGCAGCGGCAGGAAGCAAGACGGCAGCAAGGCGCAGGAAGGCGATGAGGAAGCGGCAGCCGCAGCGGACACCGACGGCGCCGGCGCTGGTGGCCACGCCAGCAGCAGGTGCTGCTCTCCTCAGCAGACTCGTCCACCTGCATTGACATAGTAGGCCTTGGCTATTATGTTGATGGCGCTGCGCTGCTGCGCCTTAATTGCTGCACATTCACCTGCTCTGTGAGCGTGCCTGCTGTGGACAAGCCGGCAGCGCATCGCAGCCGTCTCCAACAGATGCTATATGGGATGGCGTAGGCGGGGTGCCAGGGCGGGGCGCATCGGCCGCGGCGGTGAGGGCCGCAGGCGGCAGGGTGATGATGAGGAAGGTAGGGGACCCTGCATCTAGGCGTCTGCCTCCAAACATCACACAGCATCGTGTCGAGGACGGAGTGCAGTCGCAGGGGCTTGTGTGCATCTGGTCAATCATCACCCAGAAGTGCAAGCCCTGCTGTGTCTGTCAGGGCCATTCTGCATGTTTCTCACAGCTGCAGTATGACTTTGCACCCATCGGCTGCTGACACGGTGTGATCAGCAGCACACAGTAATCTGCTGGTCCTCCGCGGTGCAGAGGAGGGGTCTGCCGAGGAGGAGGAGGCTGATGACGATGAGGAGTCACTGGCATCATTAGACTCGGCGGACTCCAGCCAGGCTGCGTCTCAGGCGAGCAGCGACAACGCCGTGACCTTCAGCAGTGCCAGCGGGGATGACGGGGGTGGCGATGGCGGCAGCGATGGTGGCAAGTGACATCAAGGTTGTAGTCACCAGCGCTCATCGCGTGCATTCGCCATCCGATGAGTCATGCAAGGGCGGCCAGGCAGGGCAAGCTGACTTGGCAACCACTCTGCACCACGGCGATGTTGCACAGTGGTGCTGTTGCGGTCACACGCACAACCTTGCAGTCGCATGCTCGAGACACTACTGTACTGCAACTGCATGCAGCCAAGGCTGGCTGTGACGCCATGTCCGATCCATAAGATGTTGGATAGATGGACAAGGCTGGGTTGGTTTCATTGACATTCTCTGTGTAGACCTCAGGTTCTGAGTGAGTCCAGTCTGCTTGTGGTTTGTTCTCAATGATGGCATTCAGTATCTCAGTCTTTCAGTGCATGTTCGAGCGTCCCTTCTCTGTTCTTGAAGGTCGTCCGGATAGCACAGCCAGTGCGGCAGACGCTACACTGCATGGCAGCAGGGCCCAATACACCGCATCGTATGCTGGGTGCATCAGAGGGTATCCATGGGACGGAACAGCTCGAGGCACTGCAGGCTTGCTTGGCTGAGATAAGACAAACCTGCGGAGGCAAGTTCTTATGGATTGACAGCAGTGGTAATGACCACCGCAGCTGCAGTGGTGCAGGATGCTATCGAAGGTATCAACACGACAACTTGTACTCTCAGCACCAGCTCTCATAGATGCAGACAAACAAACCACCATATAATTTGCTTCGAAGAAAACGCATGCACAACAAGAAAGGTTCTTCGGCAAGTCGTGAGTTGTCTAAACATGTCCGTCCGCCATGCAAGATGCTGCTTTCGCGTCTGCAATGTTTAATGTGTTAAGTTGTATCAATGCATCCTCACTGCCGTGCAAGTTGTCACTCTGGCCATCTCATTGAACACAATCCTGGATCGCCTCCCTTGCGTCTGTCCAGATGACGCACTCATTATGGAAAGCAGGTGTCGCCTTGCAGTTGCGTCATCCCGCCACCCTGTCGAAGCATGGATTGTAGACTCAGCAACCCGAGGTGGTGTCAGATTCATGTAGATGCGGCGGTGAAACGACATTAGACGTCGAGGCAATGGCATGTGAGGAGCATGCCTGCAGCCCTGGGACATCATCCCGTCACAGTAAAAATGCAGCTTCTATGTCGAAAGTATGGCGCCATGGCCACAAAACGTTTCTATGTAGGCGCCACCACCTGCTCACCTGCTCTTGCCTCGTAACACAGTGTGAAGATGGCGAGGCTAGCTGACGTCATAGTTAACGAACTGAGCGGGGCCGGTGGAGTATTTCTGTATACAGCATAGCACACGGGTCATCAAAGGATGATACTCGCTATGCACATGCGTGCACATGGGGAGTATACACCGGCATCATAGCGAGTTGACACGTTGACGGCAAGGTGCGTGCTCGCACTTTTATAGACACCCATCACCAATATGCGAGCGCACATCTAGGAAACGATGCTCTGGCTGACTGTCACCCTATCAATCCAGGCAAACATTGTGCCACTGTCGACTTGTACCGTGTGAATGCCTGCTACCCATGCAAACGCACCGTATCAAAGTTGGTTTGGTAAACCTGGCAGACGATCATGTAGCGCCCAGGTCTGCTGAAGCTGCTGGCCCCAACCAAGAAGCTAAATTCTCCTCGAGCATCTGTAGTTTCGGTAAGAAATGTTGGCGGCACATCGTTAAGGTCCCGAAGCACTTTCAACAGCACCTGCAGGTGTTAGCACAATATTCTTCAACAAGCCATGCATCAAAAACTGCATCCCGGCAACATTGATGGTATATATGTAGAAACTGTGTCTTGTCAAGGTGCATGGAGACGCATCACCCGCCCCTAACATGGGGTCCTCTTACGACCTGCCGGTAGCTGGTCCGCAAGGCAGTGGCAACACGGCCCACCGTGATTCCGGCGATAGGAGGCTCGGTACTCTGTTTGACACGGTCTAAATTTTGGTCGACGTACACTGTGCCAGTGAACGAGCCGGGGTGTTCAAGGTGGGTGCTGCCTGTTGAGGGACGAGGGTGGTATCGAGGCGCATCTGCACACAAGCCAAGTAATAGGTCATTGGTTTTCCGAAACAGGCGTCCTTGATTGGCTGCAGGAAGTTGGTACCAAAGATGCCGCGGCAATCGATAGTTCAGCTGCATGCATGGGCAGGGTTGCTGCAATCAGAATTCGGTCAAGAGACCCACCGCCGGTGATTCCACAACGTAGTTCGAGGTTGCGATTGTGGTCTCGAATTTGCTCTGCAGTGCACAAACGACATGCAACTTGAATGCAACGTGCAAAGAGGGTTGCTTGACCAACGAAAATCATCATCATCAGACGCTGCGACAAGGCACTGGGACCAGCATGCATGGAAGGAATCGCACACTATGGTATGCTAACATGCATGGTTTGCACAGCCTGACGCCGGGCAAACAACATGAGACGAGACGGTGTTGAAGGCATGGAGTCCACCGGCAAGGAGCTATGAGAAAATGAGCAACCATGTGCTGACCCACTCTGCCAGCTGCACCGTACTTCCTTGCCATTATGCTGAAGTACATGTGTCGCCTGTATGTAGAGTGTTGTTGCAACACACCTGGTCAGCGGGGGTCGCCAAGCAGCGCACCGACACATCTCCTGAGATGCCCTCGCCGTCACTGTTGTCGAAAGTGATAGTGGTTTGACCGTTCGGCATTGTTGTGCCGGCGCTGCTCTTGAGAACCCTTCCCGAGTTGATGGCGTTGCATTGAATCTGCGATTTCAAGAAAGGCCAGGGTGCATATGTGCGAGGATACTGGCGGAATAGGCGATCATGTACATTGCGTGCTGAAGCATGACAACTATACAAAACGCTCACCAAAGTCCCCTGTAACGGTAAGTCGCCGTTCGATGTCCCGTCATTGTTGCTGTCAATGTACACACCAGCGCCATATGTGACACTCCCCCTGAAAGTAGTGGGTTCTGCACGGAGGGCTCATGCATCGTATGCTTGGAGCTGGCTGACATGCTCGTGAGTTTTTACAGTGTTAGTGCACTTGATATTGCATGTCACATGCACCACCTGTAAAGGTTTTGGTGAGCTGCAGAACGATATTCTGTTTGGCAGGCGGCGGGTTGGGGGGCGGCATTGGCGGTGGGCTGGGCGGTGGCCTGGGTGGTGGGCTGGGAGGCGGCGTTGGCGGCGGGCTGGGTGGTGGGGGTGATGGTGGCGGCGGGCTGGGCGGCGGGCTGGGCGGCGGTTGTGGCGGCGGGCTGGGCGGCGGTTGTGGTGGCGGGCTGGGTGGCGGTTTTGGCGGCGGGCTGTTGGGTGGCTCAGGAGGCGGCGGTTCAAAGACAAGCGGCAGACCTGCAATGCACCACAGAATTGTGCGATCAACACACCAGCAGCCAGCTTTCCCCACTAAAGGACGTGCATGCTGGTGACACGGGTAGGTGGTGTCATCTTGCCGAGCCTTAGTCCCAAGCAGCCATGCCAACATTTCACACAATCTGGATTGTCAGAGCGCAATGCACATCGCTCGCAATGTAAGCTGCTGTCACCACAGTCCAGGGCAAGCACCATATTGCACATATCTCATCGCATAAGCAACAGTGAGACCCACTGCAAGTGGTCTTGTCCTTGTTGACGGCGCCGCCCACGGCACACAGCGCACAGCTCGTGGCACCGCTTTTGTCCTGGAACTTCTCGCGGCCGTTGGCGACGCCGTCACAGCGCTTGCACGGTTTTGCGCCCTCTTCGCCCTGCCCACGGAAAGGTGCCACTCGATCTCAGCTTGACCGCATGCAGTTGATCGTGCATGAACTGGATCCTCAGATAGACTGGCGGATGTGAAGGGTGCCATCTCAGTCATACTTATGGTGCGTGATGCAGGAGATCATCGGCTGGATGCACGATCCCCAGGAGATGCTCTGTCACAGAAGTCAACAGGACGGCATACCTTGTCATCAGGAAAGATCTGAGCAGCTATGTACTGATCATTGAGATTGGAAGGTGTCCAACCTTGGCCGTCCCTGGTGGACAGGGCTGCGGCTTGCCATTGTGATCCGGCTGCTGGCCTGGCTTGATCTTGCCGTCATCATCTTTGCTGTCTTGTTTCAGCAACCGGCGCATGGCTCGGCCGCCTAGTGCATGAGCTTCCTGAAGTTGCGGCCACAACGCAGCGCCGGCGGCGGCGTCCGCGCTGCTGGGATTATGACTGCCTCGGACGTTCATGAGCCGCGCGTGTTCCGACTCTGCATACACCGTGCACGCCAGACCGCACGCCAGAACCACTGCGACAGCTGCAGCGGCACAGCAGCGGCAGCGCAGAGTGGTTGCTGACGCCATTGCACGTGCAGCTGCAAGCACACAACGAACATTGTTCTCCCGGCCGGAAAACACCCTGAACCTCCTTTGTGCCCTACTTTGCTTGCTGGAAGCAGGTCAAACACACCTTTCAGCCGTGAAGCGCCCATAGTGTGGGCCATGCGCAAGGCAAAACGGCTTCAGGTGCTAGGTTCGCGACAATCGCATTTACGCAGCCAAGTCGCCAACAAGGTTATGGTAGGCGTTCAACCACTGGCAGACCTTGGTGCGTAGGGCAGCCCAGCGGGTGACAATGATAATGCACGCAGCTGGGCCAGCCGTGAACATGCATACCACGGTGATGCCGACACTACGTGGACACAGTCAGCGCATCCTGTGTCTACCAGCATCTAGGCTTATTACATATGTGAGCAGTGAGCGTGCAGTGCGTCGTGCGCGGCGACGAGCTACCTCAGTTTGTTGATCATGCATACTGCCCAACACCATGCATGCAATGCTGTAATGCCCAGGGGTTGGCGCGCGCTGGCAACAGGCCGATCGCCGTAACAATACTCGCTACAGCTGATATGAACCTTGACGCGGTGCTGTTCCTGCAGGCCAAGGTGCCCGCGCACCGCATGATTGTGCAGGTGTGACGACCATTGCATTGCGCACCTCACCTGTTTTTATGTGGGCGTCTGAACAAGGTGGTCAGGGCGCCACGTAGCAGCCGCGCAGGATTGCGCTGCGCTAGATGTGCGGCCACGACGGTGGAAGACGCCGCGGCTGGAACGTTACAAGTCGGCACCCGCTCTACCGCTGACCGCGCCTGCTGGGAACGCAGGAAACCAGTGCAGACAGACCCGAAACACCGGTCTCTACTGTGACCTGTGAGGCGACAAAGTGCGGGTGTGGAAGTTCGTGCTCACCAACTATCACATGACTGCCGGCATTGCTCTGGCGATACTTTTAATTGACTTGTTTGCGAATATTGTGGGCGAGTTTGTCTTCAAACCTCGAAGAGTGCTAGGTGCCACGTCACTGCCACGTCATGGAGCTCCAGATGTCGTGACGGTACGGCACACTTCTGTCTGTCAAATGTTCTGATTTGTAGTAATTGTACAGCTGGCGACGGCATCTTTGCACCCTCAAGGTTGACCGACTGCACCATTTTTGACAGAGCCAGCAGCTCACGAGCACGACAATGACTGCGTGTGAGCGTGCCTGTCAGCTGACAGGATGCGATCTTGTGCAACGCTATACGCCATGCGGCTGTCAGCCAAAGACACAGCGCGCAGAAGGATTGCGCTGAATAGTCAAGCTGGCATCAGGTAGGCGTCCAGGCAGGTGCGTGTGCATGTGCTGTGGTGCTGTTGGTGGGGAGGCTGCGGCAGATGTGCCAGTTGAGTGCAATGCGCAAGTGCAGGACCCTGTAGAACTACCTGTTCTGATGCGCACGCCCGCCTCGGGCACCCCGGTTCTCAGTCTTGAAGCAATTGCTTTCAAGGTGACTGATGGGTCAGTTATTTCATATATATTGCGAGCAGAGCAGCGAGGTATTGCGGTCATGCCGCTGGTGAGGCTGCATGCTGTCCTCTGGCGGGGGATACGTCGAAACTGACATCACGCCGACTGACATGCTACAAGGGTTCGGATACAACATAGACATCCCACAAGCTCCTGTTGCTATAGTGTCTTGAATGCTGCAAGACCTGCTGCAATTGCCTTCGTTGACAACTATTGACAAGGATCCACACAGCAAACTGCTTCAAGATTGCCCAAAAGGGACGGTCAGTGATCGGTTGTCTGGGTAATGCTACCATGTCCTCTGCTAAAGTCCTCTGCTAAACCTCCACAGTCATTGGCGTTGGCGGCGGTGCTACCGGCTGCACACGCACGCCTGAGAGTCCTGACTCCCGCAGCTTACGCTCAAATTCCGGCAGGCTCCCCTTTTGCCGGATGAGCAGCGACAGCGGGCCAGAAGCCTGCACATATGAAAGTCCGTTCTGGCAGTGGCATACACATAGATGCTGGACTTTGGTCGAAGCCCGTCACCGCTCAGGAGCGGAGACGAGATCATGGTGCTGTCAGGATGAAAGCCTGCTGCAGCGCCTACCTGCATTTCAGCATTCATGAATGGGATGATGACCGAGGGCTGTAGCTGCTGTAGCAGTGCCACCACATTGTCGTCTCCATACACCTGCATCAGCAGCAGAGCCGCTGAACTCAGACAAGGCAGTCTCAAGAGGGTCTGAAAGCGTAGTCGGCACTTGGCAACCTGCTTGGCTGGTGCAGAGGGCTGCAATCAGATCCCTACCAGGGGGTACGCAATGAGCTCCTGGTTGACGACGGGCGTGACGACAATGTCGATGTCCTGAGGAGCGGCTTCTGCTGCCACGCTGGCAAGGTCGGCATCGCAGTGCGGCTGCATGACAGGCAACAGTAGGACCTGATCACCGCAGCCCGATGTACACAGCGCAAGGAGCAGCACGTCCAGACACAGCAGGATCGCATGTACAATCTAAACAGCTGACTTCGTGGCGCTGCACAGCCTAGCTAATCGCATGCTGCTGCCCGGCCTGACCTCATAGTACAGCGACACGCCGCCAGGCGCCGTTTCCCGAAGCACAACACCCAGCTGGCGCTTGCTCCAGGGCGGCCCCACTAGAGCACCTGCCATGGACCCCGAGACACCGTCATGGAAGATGCCAGGAATGCAGCATACCACACAGGTTTCAGACCCAGGCGCGCATGTACATCTGCCAGTAGAGCAGCTGGCGCCATGTCCTGTAAGCTGACTGCAGCGTCTGCACCCTGGGTACATGCTTGGGCATGAGCCGTGTCACACCAGCAGGTACACCGCTAGGCGACTTTCAAATTTGCATCAACGCCCACCTGCTGTGCCAGTGAGCTGCAGTCTGCCGCCAGCCACGGCAAGCGACTGCCCGTGGTCCAGCTCTGTCACGTCTGTGTAACCCAGCTGCCTGCGGGCAGCAAGAGGACCGCAGTCACACAGCATTTCTGTGTCATGTGCACTGGCGTTACCTAAACATGCCAGCGCCGTCCTGCGTGACACGCATATCGGGCGACGCCGCGTTGGCGTGCCCGGCACCTGCACTTGGCTGCCGCGTCTGCCTGCGCAACGACCGGGATGTCCCGCGGCAGCTTCTCCAGCGTCGGCGTGTGGCAGTGATCGTCCAGCCCCTGCATGCTCGTACAGGGCTTTGGTCCAAACCCTCAACCGTTGTGAGCTCTGTGTAATGCTTGCCCACAGTACCCTGTCATTGCACATGCGTACGTGTCGGCTGGAAGACCCCCCGCACCTGGGTGATGAGCATGAGGTCCGAGCTGCGGGCGACGGCCTCCCAGTCCAGGTCGCGGGTGCGGACCTTCTCGCCGCTGTACAGCCACGACTGCCGCGCGAAGGTCAGCTCGCCCACCAGCCACGGGTCCACCAGCACCGTCACGCCTGCAGCAGCGTGACACGCCAGAGCTACAACTTCCTGCCGCCAGACCACCATTGTGGTGGTGCGCCGTGGCAGCATGGGTGTGCGCCATAGGAGGTCAGATGCATGCTGCCGTGCTTAGACCGGGTTCTACATGCGCCCAGCGGAGTCACCTGACTGCTCGAACGTCGCCTGCCAGCTGTTGACCTCGAAGGATGTGTATGTGACCCGCCGCACTGATTTCCGCGATGCACTTGTCCCAGGCGCAGCTTGCGTCGCCGCATCAGCTGCCGCAGACATCGTACCACGGAACCTGTGGTGCCGCCTCAACAGCAAGTGGAGTAGCATCTTGAATTCAGCAACTCAACGAGGCGATCATGCATGGTGCATGGTCTGTGCCATGCTAGGTGTGCATGCGCAGATGCAGCTGCAGGTGGATGCTTCATTATGCTACCTTGGTATGTGAGTCCTATTGGCACTGCAGAGTGCCCGCCAGGCCACACCTCCCTGGCTATGCTGGCAGAGTGCGACCCGCACCCCTACGCTCCGAGTAGCCTGTTTGTGAGTTAGGGCTGAGAAGTGGCTCATACGAGCTGCATACTGCATTCTGAATGGCAAATGCAATGGCAGGGGCCCTGTACAGCCCTGAGATGGCTCACACCACTGTGGTGGTGACCGAGGATGTAGTGTTTGGTGACCAGTTTTTAAGCTGAAGTAGCTAACGGATCGTGCGGAAGGCGGCAGAAGAGTTTCGTCCGAGAAGGGCTTGACAATGTGCGACGACACTACCGGACAATTGCGGACATGCATGTACACATGTCCAAGCCTTCTTACTGGCCACGTCCTCGCAAGCTGCCAGCGTGGCAGGGCGCGAGGCACGTGCCGGCTGCCATTGCGTGCAGGAAGTTGGGCTCTGCCGTGAGAGCACATTTGGTGGGAGCCGTGTTGTTTTACAGCGCGTAGTGCAGCTCACATGCGTGATACGATAGATGGACAGAAGGGAAGCTCTGAAATGGGACACCCCATCCCAATTTCTGCATGAAGGGTTACAGGCTCTACAACAGCACTACCGCATCCTCACTCGGTATTGTAAGCACGCTAGTGACAGATGCATAACGCTGACAAGTCAGCCTGCCCTTCCCACAGCATGTTGTTTGACTATGTCAACAGCTCTGCAGTGCGCAACAAGATTACACCATTACACCGGACGTCTAGACAGTCTCCACAACCAACGGAGGCTACATAGCCAGCAGGACCCTCCGTCATATGAATGTGTACCATGGCTGTCAACGGCCATCCGTGCATGACACGAGCCGCAATCAGCAGCATGCCACAGCTGGCCCAGCATTTCATGCGCCGGCTGCCACTTGGGCCTGCTGTATGCTGTTGTACATCTGCTGCAGTGCCCATGCATGCTAGACTGCAACCAGGTGTTGTTCATTGACGGTTGAAACAGGGCTGTCAGTCCCGCTGGTTGCTGCGCTGCCAGTCGCGCAGCGGCGGGCGCAGGAACGTCGCCAGCAGCAGCTTGTCGTGCTCCGCTGCCGCGGGGTCGCACAGCAGCAAGTGCGAGGGCCGGTCAAGCGGCGGCCGCGCCCCAATTGCCAGAAATGGGTCTGCAGGGCAGGTCACAGCCTCGTCACATGGACACCTTGCCTGCGTTGATTGTGAGCCTGCCGGCCCACGACATGTAGGTGGTGAAAGGGAGAAAACACCAGCCACCGGACCATCGTCAGGGCAGCTGCATCATGCATAGAACCCAAGCCCTCACCAGCTGGGGTGTTGCCTCGGGGTGCAACCCCGGCTTCCACCAGACGACGCAGCGGCGGCGGCCAGCTTGCAACATCCTCCTCTGTGGCGCAGTCCTGCACATGCAGCCAGCACACGTCGGCCAAGCGCAAGCCGATGGTGACTCCACCATGAGCCGTCAGCCTGCTGCATCCGCAGGCATCTGCATCCAGTCCTGCGAGCACATGCACCTGCGTGTGAGCTGACACTTGCATCACATTGCTGTCTGCCAGTCAGTCAAGTGGAGCACCTGGAGCTTCAGCAGCTGCAGCGAGGGCGGCAGGTCCGCGTGGCTGAGCCGCCAGCCGCCGAGCCACAGGCACCGCAGGCGGGTGAGGTGGCGCAGCGCGGGCCCCAGCACAGGGTGGGGGCGCTGTGCGTGCGGCGAGTAGGGCGCCCAGAGCGACAGCTTGGTGAGCGTCGTCGGCAGGGCTGCTGGGTGCCTGCAGACGGGACACCAACACGCCATCGTCAGTGGGCCAGCAGACGCACTTGAGCCCCGTGTATGCTCGTCTCCCTCATTGTAAGGAAGAGCGACTGACCGGCAACTGCAAGCCTCAAGTCCGTCGCATGGCCTCTGTATGCTCTAGAGCTCACCTGGGCAGCCCGATGAGGTCGCCGAGGGACTGGAGGCACGGCCAACCGCCAGGAAGCGCTGCAAAGCGGAAGCCAAACGCCATCTCCGCCGCCGTCAGGTGGCGCCCCGAGACATGCTGAAAGTGCGGCGAGCATAGCAGCTGCTGCAGCTGCAAACAACAGACGAGAGATCTACTGAGTCTCGTCAATCGTTTTCGCGAAATTAGCTCAGCAACAAGTTGAAGGGAAGCAGCCCATGTCAGGATGCCAGCCGAGCAGAGGAGCTTCACATCGCATGGTAGCAGCTGTACAGCCAGTGCTGGCTGAACGCTATGCTGTGGTGGGACGGCGGCCCAGCTTCCACAGAGGCTGCAAAAGTTTTCCGTAAGCGCTTGGCAGCATTCAGGAAGTCACCTGCTGTGCTGCGCGGCCGTCTGCCACCGCCAGCTGCAGCGAGGCAAGCGGCACATGCGTGTTGCTCAGCCACGCACGCACAGCTGGCCACCGCTCCAGGCCTACTGCCACTGCAACCGGCTCCACGAGCATCTGCTGCCGCCACCTGCAGCATTGACTGGTGTTGGAAGTGGGCTCATCCCAAAATGGCAGCACTAGAGTCACCAGAATGCATGCTGCTATGCATGCTGTGCACCAAACTGCCACCAACATTGCAAGTGGAGGCGCGCTCAACTGCCATGTGGCACCAGCGCTCTATGGACACATGTGAGCCTAACCAAACTCGCACCGCTTGCAGACCAGCGCCAGGTTGGTCCACTGCTTCACCGCCACGGCGGCGCCCCCCACGCCCTGCCGCAGCGATGCTGCCGCTGCGTGCAGCACCTATGTGCATCGGACACACATCGCTCACGCTTCAAATGATGTGGTCTGCTAATGGTAGCGAGCAGCCGGTCAGGCGCGCCTATGCAATGCTATGAATGCACAGGACATGCAGCACCTTTGACAGCAGATGCTCGTCCAGGTCGCTGATGCTGGCGACCCACGGGGCCATCGCCTGCATGTCACGCCTCCACTCATCAGCAACATCGGCTGGGGCTGGGACTTGGCACGAGCATGCATTAGGTCTCCTTGAGATGAGAGCCTTTGGAAACCGTGCTGCCACGGAGACATCAGCGACTGGCTCCGCAGCACAGCCCGATAGACGAGGATCCTATATCAGGGATGAAGTAGAAGATGGGACTGATCGGTTGTAGGAGATGAGTGCGCACACCTGCAGGGGCCCATCTGCGCCGTGCGACGCCCGCCGTGGCAGGTACAGCTGGCCATTGAGAGCCGCTTCTGAGTCCCTCCTGCTGCGGTCCACCTTCTTGAGCCGTACCTGCATGCGTGCAGCTGGACCCGGGTCCGTGCACCACCAAAGTGCGCATGCTTGGGCAGTCGCATCACGCATGTCCCAGGAAGGCAAGGCTCGTGGAAAGCACCATGCTGTGCTGGCAGCACAGAGCTCCTACAACACCTATGCGTCATCTCTGGCAGCCCACCTCCTTGATAGAGCTCTTGAGCCTGATGCGAGGGCGTGGGATGGGTGCAGGCGGGACCCGCTCAGCCTGCTGCTGCTCCTGCCACCAGCTGCGGATCGCCGACACATTCGAGGGCAGCTCTGCCAGCACGACGGGCTGTGCATGCACCTCCATCATGCTGGCGACGCTGCGCCAGCCGTGCCTCGGGGGTACCTGCCTGGGCGTTGGGGACGGGGTGCAAGACACTTCACACCCAGATCTCAATCAAGCCTGGTCGCCGTCTGGCGGACAGCTAGGGGTCTCTAGATACAGCTGCGTGGTAAAGGACCAACGTCCACGGCTGTGTAAGCAACCACAGGCGTCTTCCGACAAGGGTGACAAGGTTGCGTTCTCGCATGTGCAACGACGATACGACAGCGACCGGCACGCGCCCGACGTCTTCACTATGCTGCCAAATCCAGTGTTGCTGCGGGGTAGGTCGGTGCGTAGACTGACGTTTCCATTGCTGTCAGCGTGTAGCGTCCAGGTCAGCCTGGTTGCACGTGATCCTGTTTTAGGGTTGAGTCACCTAATAACATGGGAGGCCTGACCGGCAGCCTACAGACGGATGCCTTTACTCTTCACTATGCCTTTCATGCAAACGGTGCCCACCTGTAAATGGCAGGTGCAGCGACAAAACAGGAAAGCAGCGTTGGTGTGTTGACGTTCTTCTAGGCTGGGCTGGTTCCCCCTTTGTCCAACTTGAGGCGTTTGCAAGGAGCGACCCTTGAAAGTGCAGCGTCTTGTGTAACACCACCACACAGCTGCACATGACATTTCCGGGTGACACCGTTTTGGAAGATCGATAGCACATGTAACAGGGAGCATGGCGGTCGACGGGGCCCGGCAGGTATGCATGCAGCAGCCTAGGGTGCATCATGCCATGCATGCTGCGGTGAGCAGCCGTCATGACCGCGTCCCAGGTCTGATGGCCTGTCACCCTGCCGGTGCAGGCCGTGGTGCTGGAGGATATCTTTGAGATCTCAGACAAGGACCCGGATGGCAAGAAGTTTGACAAGGGTACGCAGCGTTGCATGCACGAGGCTTTTTTTTCTTTTTCCGCACCTCGGCGGGCCAGCCTTGCCATTGGTGGCCCTGGCTGGTTTCTACAACTGCAGCCAGACAAGGGCTGCTGCTGCTGCACGTACTCCACCCCGTACGCGCGTGCGACGAGCTGTGGGCTGTGTGCAGTCTCGAGGATCAAGGCGAAGGGTGACCTGTATGAGATGGACCTGCTGCTGGACGTGAACACGGACCTGTACCCCATGGACGTGCGTTTGAGCATTCATGGTTCGTGCAAATTGCTCGTGGAGATGCTATTGACGCAGGCGTCAACAGCTTAGCGTGCCGCCAACACAACCCCGCCATTGCTGCGCAGGTCGGCGAGAAGTTCTCACTTGCCCTGTCGCCAACGCTGAACACAGATGCCTCTGCTATGAGCGGCCACTATGATGCGGTGCGGCTGCTAAGCACGACTGGCATGTCACGTAGCCACAGAGCCTAGAGTGTCAGCAACCTACCTTGCATTCAGCTGCCCTGCTTGGCGAGTTGCATGCTCTCATCCTGAGCACTCTGGGCCCCGCACCTGCCGTGCAGAGCCTCCACGGCAGCAGCAAGGTGAAGACGCTGGCGGACCGCTACGAGTACGTGATGCACGGCAAGATCTTCAAGTACCGCACCACCAATGCGGGCGGGCAGCTGCGGGTGGAGGTCACCATCTCCTTCGGCGGCCTGCTGCTGCAGCTTGTGGGAGACGCCACCAAGCTGGAGGGCCTGGAGCTGGACACCTTCATCTTCCTGCTCATCCGCAAGGTCTGAGAGGGCGGTACCATGGCAGGCGTTTTCCGCGATGGGGCGGTGTGAGGACCGTCAGGGGTGCATGCCCAGCAGTTTGTTCGGTAGAGTCCGAGCACACGCTTCTTGACCTGCGTGTGTTGGCTGAGGAGCAGTTATGCTTGAGGTGGGGGAGTGGGGATCAGATGGCAGGGTTGTAGGTTCCACACAGAAAGCCCATTTGAGTGAGGACAAGAGAGGGTTGCGTCACTCTTTAGGATGCTGTTCTCTGTTGCAGCAGCAGCGATGACCAGGGCTTGACTTTTGATGACAAAGTTAGTGTCTGTTACACCCGGCATATCCTAGCTGTGTTCACTTTCTGATGTCATGGCTGGTAATGCACATACCTGTTCTCCTGTTGCCTTCCCCTCTGCCCTCCTGCAGTGCTGGCCCATTGAATGCTGGGTTTGCTGCAGGGTGCCCAGGGTGGCTTGCTTTGTCTGGGTCAGACTTGCAGTCAATTGCTCACCGCCAGTCTTACTTCGCAGCCTGCCATCATCACGGCTGCTCGTCTGGTCAGTGTCAGGCTGGAATGACTCAATATTAGGGGAGCCTGACCAGTGCAAAACTTCGACTGACTCCTCAGCTTTTCCGACACTGGGTCATTCCTGCTGTTCCCAGAGATTGTGGATCCCGACACGTCCGTGTAGACTAATACACCGTGGCCGACGTTGGCAGTGCGGCCACTTCGCCACCCTGGCCGCGGTGGCTAATTTGCCCCGCGACCTCGATCCGAGCCCAACTGCTGCTCTTCGAGCCCTTTGCGCCCTAATGTCGCCGTCGGACGGCGGTACAGCGGTCAGCACGCCACATTCTTCTTACAATGGCGGCTTCACCTTCAACAGGCCGGCGCAGTGGGCTGGTGCCACGGTTGATGCGCCACTGTCAGCATTCAGGTCCCCGCAGCATGGCCTCAAGCTCGGTTCATCAGACAGCCCGCAGCGCCTACGCACCCTAGGTGAGTCAGACACGGTGATCATTGTTCACACTAAAAGCTTATTGGCATGCAGTGCTGTGCTGTGTACCTTACTACCGTGCACCTGAATGCCGCTATGCGTGATATCCGCATGGACAGCTGTACATGCCAGCAGACATAACACGACCACAAGCGATGCCATTCAAGGGTGACAGCAATAGCAGCATTCTGTTCATGTGTTCAATTGGCAGGGTCCAGCACAAGCAGTGGCAGCAACAGCAATGCTGCAGACCGGCAGTCGTCTGCATCGCAGCCTACAGCGTCGCATCACACTAAAAACCCCAGCGCCCCACGGCAGCATTCGCCCAGCCGCCACGGCAGCGGAAGCGCAAGCAGCGCGCCAGCCGCAGAGGCTCCCAGCAGTGCAGCGGAGAACACAGCGCCACTGCTGCCGCCCCCTGGTAGCTGGGCAGCCTCCACCTCAGAGCCACCCCAGGGCATGGTGAGCGTTTTGTCCTATGCACAATGGGGCACAATGGGACCCAGCATGCCATCAGCACAATGTCGGATGCAGATCATGTGCTGCTGTTAAATCACCAATGCCCCACACAAGGCGCATGGCATGCACATTTCACCTTCATCATGCACGCCACTCAGATGGTTGACGGGTTGCGATATGCTGCAGGATGCCAGCTCGTTTGCTGCTGGCGAGCGTGCGGCGCTGCTGCGAGCATTCAGGTGACATTTGCGACAGCATGTCAGGCACGCCCAAGCAGAGCAACCAGCATGTCAGACCCTCACAGAAATCACGGTGCAGAAGTGAGTACGAATATTGACCACTTCGCATACCTTCAAGATTATAGCTAGAGCGGCGCCAGATCAGAGCCAGAGGAACCCCACAAACTGATCTTGCAGCACATGTGCAGAGAGGCGCTGCCAGGGCAGGCGGCAATCGGCGAGCTGCGTGCAGCAACACAAGCATTGCAGGGGAGGCAGGACGCTGACGGCACGCGCCTTGTGGCAGTGCAGTCCGAGTCAGCCTCCCTGCGAGCAAGCATGCAGGTAGTCTTGTCATGCCTCACCAGCATGCACACCCGATAGCAGATGCTTCAGCAAGTGCATGCATCTGGTAATTAGCAATTCCAAACAGTAGGTACAATGCGTTCTGAGCGGACATGTCTGTCATCAAAGCACCTATCCTCTGCATTAGTTGCAAAAGCACATGAATATCTGCTGTTGCAGAGTCTTGCACAGCGCCTGACAATCCTGGAGGAATCCCGCCTGCCCGCTCTCGACGCACGCATCGACGTGATCGCATCAGCCGGGCCTTCCCAGGTGCCGACTTTGGGCGCCTGCGCAGCCTGCTTGTCGTAGCTAACTGCAGCCACTGCTGGCGGTTCCTGCGGCAAGGGGTTGGCAAGCTTGCAGCGCGATCCGCACACACATCGATGCCTGCCGTCGACACAAAGGCCTGATGCGGCGCACCATGCTGCTGCAGGAGTTCAGGCACACGCTGGCGGCCCTGCAGCAGGTGCTGGGTGAGCTGGCGGCGCGGCCGGCAGCCGTCGGCGGCTCTGTCTTCAGCCCCCCAGCGGCGTCAGCAGTGTCTGCAACGGTGCGCCCTAGACTGCAGGTCGGCAAGCACGCAGAATGTTTGATTGCATTTGGCTTTCTCTCAGGCGCAGCTGGTGCTGCTGCACTGGCACCTGCACTTGCGCACAATTGTTCCTCAGATCCATCATGAACTCTGACGCCGTGATGCTGATGATGTTGAAAGGTGCAAAGCTGGGCGGCATCGTTGATTCGGGGTGTGGGCAGCGCCGCCTGGGGCGCCGTCAGCCAGGCGGACACGGCCGCGCTGGCGCTCGCCCGCCGCGTGCTGCTGCCGCTGCCAACATCTGTCGCGCAGGTGGTCGCAGCCTGTGCCTGCATTGCAGGCTGTGCTGGCTGGCTGTGGTGCATGAGGGTGTCACCCTCAGGCTGCCCCGTGCTGATGTCCATGGCTCAAAACAGCTGGAATGAGATAAGGCTCTGCACGACCACCGGCGCTGCTTCCATCTGTTCTGAACGACATTGCAATCTTCGGCCAGCTGGCTTTGCTATTGCTGCAGCAGGACACCGCTGACAGCCCGGCTGGTGCGGACGCGGCACGGGCAGTCTTGGGGGCGGCGCTGCTGGTCGCAGCGACAGAGGCAGCGGTGGCGGCGCAGCGACGCGCCGCTGCCGTGGCACCCCGCGCCATCAACCAGGTATGGAACATCAGAGGTCATTGTGGACAGCCGGCTGCAGTCTTCCTCTAGCTCTGGCCATGCCAGGTGTGCTGGAGTTAATTCACAGCAGCAGGCAAACCCCACAACCAGGGAACCCTTATGGCGCCACACGTGTGCTGCATGTTTGCATTGGGTCCCAACCGCCGTTGAGCTGTTGGCCAGCAACAGTACATATGTGCTGTTGCTAGGAAGTAGTCCATGTCGATTCGGACCTGGCAAGGCAGCACCATGTGCAGGAATTGCGCGCTTCATGTGGCAAAAGTTGCACATCGCAGAGAGGGTGTCATGTTGCGAGCAGCTCAGCACTCAAGGATGCCTGTTGTTGGCTCTGTGGTCTGCCAAACCATTGGCTGTCCTGCTGGTACTCTCAACAATCTCAGCGTGCACAGCGTCACACAAGCGCCGCTGAGCCGTTCTTCGACTCCAAAGAGGCTAATCTCCTCAGCAGCTGAGGCAGGCAGGCAGGCCCGATCATGAGCAGTCGGCTGCAAAGCCAGAACCCGAGCTGCGCTGCAGGCGGCGGCGCCACTGCGGACGGGCCTGAGCGCTGGGCGGCTGGTGGTGTGGGCAGCGGCGCTGGCGCTGTCGGCGGCCAGGGCGCGGGCTGTGTGCTTTGCGCTGGCCGACCTGCTGGTATCAGCGGCGCAGCGAGCCGCCAGCAGCCGCGGCGTGCAGCGAGCCGCTGCGATGATGCGCCAGGTGCTGATGCTGTTGCACCATCCCGCGGATGGCTCGTATGCATGTGGCTTACGTGACATCATCTGCAGCCGCAAGGTGTTTCACAGCAGATGCAGCGGGGGTTTGTGCATCTTCTGACGCAGCCTTTCTACCATTAACAAGGGCTTCCTGGAGAGATATGCAGTCAGCGGCAAGGCCTGGGCATCGGCACAGCATGTAGCACAGCCCAGTGGCCAGCAGTTTCCGACCAGTTTCTCGTTGTTACTGGCAGGGCACGAGCCGCGCAACCTCGGGCGCTCCTGTGCCGAAGAGCCCAGCGCGGGATGAGCGTGGCACAGCCCGGGCGCTTGCAGAGGAGGCCGCCGCCCGCACCGCTGCAAGAGCGCAGCGTTCAAGCACGGCGGGTGCGGCGGGTCTGGCAGCCACGCCACCTCCGGCACCGGCATCCGGCAGTTCGGAAGCAGGAAGCGGCTCCGAGCTGCCGCAGCGCATGAGCGTGGCGGAGGCAGTGGCTGCAGCGGAGGCTGCTCGCACGGTGGACTTCGAGTCAGAAGCGGACGAGATTGTATACGAGCTGGACGACTTCCCCAGCATGTAGCACGGCAGTGTACAATAACGTCGACACACCTCCTATTGCAGCATGCTGGCTGTAATGTACTGAAAGCTGTGTTTAAGGCTAGAGCTTTAGGTTAGGCTCTGCACGGTTCCTGTTTCAGCTTCATGCGCGTCAACTGTTCTGCAAGGACCGTGTAGATATGTGTCTGATGCGCATGGAGCTGTGCTCATACGCACTGTTGGTGGTAAGTCACACCGGTGGACATGCTGCTGGACGAGCTGCACCTACATCACATCGAACCAGGTGCCCATCAAGCTCAAGAAGTGCTGACGGCGAGGGATTGCCATCACCGGGGTTGGGTGAGCTGAGTGGGTGTCACAAGCTCACAACAGCTCATGACTCGAGAGACTAAGAAGCTGTTGCACGACCGTTTGACAAATCAGGACACCAGTGTTGCTCACCACCACTTGGTGACAGAATCGGCAGCGTCGATATTGCGGTTTGAATTGCATCAGATCATCTGACATTTTGCTGTTTTGCACCATCACATGCAGCGGTGCTGCGGAGAACAATGTGACCATCATCATTCAGCATACTCTTGACCATCCGATTGACTTAGTTTGCTGCCCGACAGCGGGCAGTTTTATTGATGATACAGCGCCCTTGTTGGCGTCGCCTTCCCAGCAATGGTGTCCAAGTATCATTACTGAAGCGTCCACGACGCGCAGTAGACATGAGACAGTCATGCAGCCGCTGTCCTTGCTGACCATTCCGCGAGAGATCGAGCGTACCAGTAATGCACTCTGATGGCTCGCTGCTGGCGCCGCGCACGGCGAAATCCCTGCCGCCCATCAAGACAGGCCCTCTACAGGTGCGTGATGATGGTGACGGGAAGATTCAGTGAGCAAGCTGAACGGGTGCAGCAGGAGCAGCGTCAAGAGCAGCATCGACTGCCTGGCAGCTGTCTGCATGGCACAGCCTGAACACACATGCAATCCACTTGCTGCAGGCGAGGCGGCGGCAGCGGATCGTGCGCAGCACACTGGTCGTGGTCGCCCTGCTGGCGGTGGGCCACTACGTCAGCCTGCTGGTGCGAGTGCAGAGCTGCAAACGCAGCAGCGGCGGCGGCACCGATGGGCACTCAACATTCGCGCCCCGCGGAAGCGTCACAAGCGCCGGCGGTCAGCGCCTGCGTCCAGCTGCCAGTGCAGAGGCTTTGCAACGGCCACCAGGGGACGGCAGCAGGCTTGACAGCGAAGTTGACAGCAGAGGCGGCGGCGGCGTCGGCAGCACAGGCCAGGCTGATGGTTTGACGTGGGACCCTCATATTGGCAGCCGCCGCGGCATCCCGCGCATCCTGCACCAGAGCTGGAAGGACGAGCATGTGCCGGAGCGCTTCCACAAGTGGCAGGTACGATGTCACCGTGCTGCGAATGCTGCACCTAGGGTTGCCTGTCTGCACGCAGCAACCGCCTAAGCACATCAGGGTGCCCTGCAGAGAGAAGTGCAGCGGTGAAGCTCAACTTTTGGTGCTGTTGATGCAGGCCAGCTGGCGGCGGCACCACCCCGACTGGGAGTTCCGGCTGTGGACAGATGTCGATAACAGGTGACAGGCGCGGCGTGGGTGGTGCTCGCTGTTGCCACCTGCAGCTTAGGGACAGGTCTTCACAGAGTGCATGGCGAACATGCATTGCCCACCGCCTCAAAAGACCCCACGATGCAAATGCAAATGCAAATGCAAATACAGGCGGCTGCTGGAGGAGCACTATCCCTGGTTCCTGCGGACGTACGATGCGCTGCCCAAGGCCATCATGCGCGCGGACGCCATACGCCCTTTCTACATGCACCACCACGGTATGCGCTACAACCTCCCGCCATCTGCTGGCATTGGTGGCTCGTGTGACAGATCTGCACAAGATGGCAGATGTCATGCTGCCATCGCAGGCCAGCGGCAGGTGCCTAAGTGAAGTGTGGGTATGTGTCTCTGTGTTTGTTGATGACCTGTCCACCCATGATGGCTGCAGGGGGCGTGTATGCGGACCTGGATGTGGAGGCCCTGAAGCCGATGGACGAGCTGCTGCAGGGGGGCCGCCCGGTGCTGGCATTCCTGTCGCAGACCTGGTGGCTGCGGCACAACATCCCCAACGCCTGGATGGCCTCGCCGCCCGGCCACGCGTTCTGGCGGGTGAGCCCGCCTTGCCATGCCCCATTGCAAGAGCTGCGGAGCTGGACTGCTCATCATGTGACTCAACTTCACGATACCGCCTCATGTGCACAACCTTTGCAGCCGGCAGCACCCGTGAGCACATGCCTCGTGATCCAGCGTCACTACCACAGTTCAGCCCTCCTGTCTCGCGCAGTTCTGCTGGGCGCACACGATGCTGGAGTTCCGGCCCGACATCACTGAGGGCGACTACTTCAACGAGGGCGTCGAGCGCGTCACCGGTGATCACCATTTGTACAAGTCCACGGCCTCGCAATGCTGTAGCCAGCAACTGGAGGCGTCTTGTGAGCCAGGCTGTGCTCTCATGCCACTGCTAAGGGCAAACAGACCAACTGGTTTCAAGCCGCCCTGAGTGCTGGGCAGGTCCCAGGGCGCTCATGGACAGCCTGGACGCATATGCAGCCGCGACGGGCCGCAACGTGACGGTGCTGCCGCCCGGCAAGGTGTTCGCCTACGACTGGCACAGGGTGTGGCGGCTTAGGGGTCCATGGTTTGATGATCTGAGTTGATTGAAAACATGGCGTCATTGAAAAGGAACGCATGGCGTTGCGGTGCTCCTCATGCACAAATCATGGGCTGCAGCAAATCTGTGTGTACCGGGTGAGCAGGTGACCTGGTGTCGCACGGACGACTGCATCCGGCGGGTGCAGGAGTGCGGCGCAAACGAGCCCACCTTCAACCCTGAAGCCTGCAAGGTGGGTCAGAGGCTGGCTGCAGGTGGCTGGACAGGTGCCATGCACTGCCTGCCTCTTTTGGGTCCGGCTGGAGACCACACTGGCGCCGCAGGAGACTGCGTCCGTGCTGCTTGTCAGCTGGCAGGGTGTGCAGGTGCGCTCTGCAGACTGATAGGAGCTGCCAGGCAGCCACGACGGCTGGCTGACCGCGGACATGTCTGCATCGAGGGCTGACCAGCTAAGTCTTCATCCCTGCAGGCGCACTACCCAGATGCCTACGCCATCACCTACTGGTCGCACACCTGGGGCGACAAGAAGGAAGGGGCCGATGCAAAGGAGAAGGGCGGCGAGGCAAAGAAGGCAGCCGGCAAGGGTAGCAGCGCCAAGGCAACAGCAGAGGCAGCAGCAGCACGCTCGGATGCGTCTTCCGGCAAGGCAGCAGCAGCGGCTGGCGCCGCGGCAGCAGACGGCGCCGCTGACCCAGCAGGCGGTAAGGCAGCAGGCGCAGCATCAGCGGCGCACGGCAAAGCAGCGGCGGATCCCGACGCGGCCAAGGAAGTTGGTGTGGCGCAGGGCGCAGCAGGCGATGCTGATGCAGGGAAGCAGGCGGCAGGTGCAGAGTCTGATCCAGGTCAGACGGGCGGCGTCAAAGCGGCTGGTACAGCTGCAACAGCACAGCAGGCGGCTGCAGGCGCAGCTGCGGCGGGCGCTGCAGGGCAGAAGGCAGCAGCCGCAGCTGATAAAGGTGCGGCTGGTGGTCGGGTGCAGCAGCAGGGCGCCGAGCTGGCGGCAGCCGTGCATGACGCGCTGGCTGCAGAGGGGGATGCAGCGGGCCAGGAGCTGCAACGGCACCAGGTGTAACAGTCCAGGAGCGCGCACATTGTGTATGATGCCTGTGTGCCAGCAAACATGTTTCACGACACAGCACATGGCTCCGTGATGGATGCTGTGGATCGAACTGTGAACGGCCGCAACCGTAGTAAATCGCAGCCTGGCGGTGCCATGACAGGCCACTTCTCGAGAGATGCTCCTCTCCCTGAGACAGCTACATCTTGGCCTGCTCAAGCAGTGATGTTCAGTGCTGCTGCTGAAACAAGCAAGGCAAGGTACACACAGAAGGAAATCTATTTTGCCGGAGTCTTGGTGGTTGTGGCATCAATAGCAAGCTGAGTTGGGTTCGGCTTCTCGCCACCGCTGCTGCTGCCAGCAGCTTGTAGTCGCGCCACAGTCTCTGACATGTCAGTTGGTGCTGGCACCGCCTGCTACTGTTCAGACGGTGCCACAGCTTCAGCTGCCAGTGCTGCGACGGCATCACCGGTTACCATTGCATCTGCCGCCATCGCATCAAGCGCAGCCGGTGCAGCGCCGCCTGATGCAATGCCCGGCAGCGATGGCGCCGGCACCGGCAGGCCCGCTGGAGCCGTGGGCGCTGCAGGGGGGCCCGGCTCTGGAGCGGCCCCTGCGGGTGCCGATTCAGGCGCCGCCGCCGCCGCTGCTTGGGAGGGCAGCCCAGGGGCAGCTGTAGGGCTGTGCTGTGGCGGCACAGCTGTTGCTGGCTGAGGTGCTGGCGCAAGTTCCGAGGAAACCGCGGCTGCTGCAGGCTGTGAAGCACCTGGCGGCACCGGCGGGGCAGGCGCTGCTGCTGCTGGGGCCAGCTCTGTGGCGGCGGGCGCTGCCGTCTTCATGCCTGCTGCAGGGTGTGAGGCTGCGTCAGCGGCTGCAGGCGGCTCTTTGGCGGCTGCGGACGGCGCTGCCGCTGCGGAGGCTGGGGTGCCGCCTGCACCGGAGGGGCTGCCCACTGTGCTGCCGGGCGCACCGGAAGGCGTGCCTGTGTCGAACACCCTCAGAAGTTAGCACGAAACCTGCAGGCATAGACTTTAATCTTAGAACCACCGGGGGGTGCTGCTGTCTTGGTGACTGTGCAGGACTGTGCAGCACCAATTGGGTGGCCCAGCCATGATACTTGAACATCTAAGACTCTGATGCCATCATGGCAAGCCAGCTGTGACTGCTAGCCAACAATGCTAGCAATCTCAGAACCGCCTGGCAATCCGTGCCGATGGTGTCGGACAGCCTGCTACGACAGCACCTCCCTTCTGCTGAACAGGATGCAGATGTGCACCTGGTAGCGAAGCGCCGCCGCGGCTGCCCAGCCTGATGCGGATGCGCTTGGGCGGCGGCTCCTGCATGCCATCATCCTGCCCTGCAGCGGCGGGCATGCCCGCGGCTGCGCTGTCACCGGCGGCTGGCATGCCGTTCGCGGCCGGCAACCCCTCCACATGCGGCTCCTGCTGCACCACAGGGTTTGCCATGCCCCAGCTTACGGTCAATATACACAAGACAACAGGCACATGTTAAGAGCGAGTTCAGTGGAAAGCTCCACTCGTGCATATGTGCACGAGTCGAGTGCCGGTCGCCTTGCACATACCCATGGATGCCTGTGACTCACTCAGACACAAACTTCCTCTGCCCACACGCGAGTGTGAACATGACGCCTAGCAAGCTACTGGGTCATCTGCAAGCTAGGTGCACGCTGACCTCGTCTCCGGCGCGACGGACGACGACTCGCTGCACCGGCACCGGCACCAGATCAGGCCGCCGTGGGCCAGACAGCGCCTCGTTGCGCTGCTCTGCACGGTTGATGTTCTGTAATCTGCAACATGGGCTGTGGCATCGACATTGGAAGCGCATGCAGCTGGTACGTGTGCAGCATGCACAGATCGTGCGATGACAAGACCAAACACAGTGGCTCTTGGCATGGTGGAGACGTTCCATACCTGTCGCCACCCAGCGCAGCGCCCTCAGGCCCTGCTGGGTGGATGCGCTGCCGCCGTTTGAAACGACGTCCACCCACCTGCACAGGATGCATGATGTTGCAGCCGTGGGAACTGCAGCGCTTACAGGCTGCTCATGGCGATGTGTTGCACTGCTTACTTGATGGCCACTGGCTCTGTGCAGCATGCATTGGCGTTGTTGTAGGAGGCGCATGCTCACCGCTTTTCCCACTTGCGCACGCGGCCTGCGAAGACGACCTGTCCCCTATCTCGGGCTTGGCTGGCTCGCGTGGACATCACCGCGTACGTTGAATGTGCTGGTGGCTGCTGCTTCTGTATTCCGCACAGCGTCAGCGTCAGCGGCAGATTGATGCAATGCGGCAGGATTGATCAAACGGTGACCGCGTAGAAGCGGTCTGATGCAGTAGCAGACCGTATTCCTGCTGCTATTAGGGAGGCGCTGCTCATTACCGGCGACTGTATTGGCTAATATTGCTCAGATCAAATTTGTGAGATGATGTCCTCGCAGTTGAGCTCCGCTCGTGTTGCATCCTAATGACGGCCCGAGACGGCCCGAGAAGTGTTCCGTCAGCAAGAACAGCCGATCATAACAGTGATGATTACTGGCCTGCAAAGCGAGCTGCGGAGCTGGCCTCTGCAGGTCTCCGCCGATGAATTTCCGGCGGAACGTGGTCAGACGAGGTCACGAGGATCATTGGGCAGCATGGGCAGCGCTGTGATTGCAATTTGAATGCAACCGCAAATATCAGCAACTTCTTGCTTACTTCTCCAGAGGGATCTCTCTCATTTCGTTCAAATCAAAGTACCCATGCCGATGCCGCCGCCGCTATGTACACCATACTGCCCCAGCAGACACCTGCTGGCGGCGGCGGCGGCATGTTCTCAGGTGAATGTGACATCGTCAGTTGTGATATTCCCGGCCGCAGCTCTGCCAAAGCAGCAGCAATCACCTGCACTTGCAACGGAGTTCCACCACCCACAGCCTGTGCGGTTCTTCACCCATATTCCAGTTGCACCAATGCACGACTCCCCAATCAGTCGCCTCTTATGACAGCGTCTGGCCCGCGGTCTTGTCCTGCGCCTGCTTCTCGGCCTGCTTCTCCCACCCTGGGGCATGCTTCAGCTTGCGCTCCTCCTCCTTGGCCGCCTTGTCATACTGTGGAGCAGCCATACAGAGTAGTGTGGGGCACAGCGACCACCCAACAAGACTGAGCTACAAGCGTGAGACAAGCCAGCATGCCGGGGGTTCAAAGCAGATGCATGGTGATGTTGCAGGCCTTCACAAGATCGCCAGTGTCAGGAAAGATCCGCACCTGCGGTGCCAGCTTGCCATCCTTGCAGATGATGTCGGCGGGCTTGAGGTCCTCTCCATCAAAGGTGCGCTGCAGGATGTCCTTTGTGCCGGCGGCATAGCGCTCCTGCATGCACAGCACTTCCATTCGAGTATCACACTATATCATGTAGGTCCAGGTTGAGGGGCGGTGTGTGCCCCGAGTGAGAGCTGCCACAGGGTTTCGCATTTGATGGTGATGAGTAGGGTGCCTCACAGGAGCCAGCATGCAGCGCACCTGGGCATCAAGAGTGGTACCGGAGTAGTGTGGCGTCCTGCATGGGCACATGCGAGCTTCACCACCTGCCACATTTCTTAGCAGGCTCGGAGCGTGAGAACCTGTGGGAACGCTGAGTCCATATGCTGCATTACATCCACAGCTTCATCAATTATGCAGTGCAAAGGTGACCAGTCGCACATGGCTTGGTTAGGCATCGTTCGCCAGGGGTGGTCGGGCGGTGCTGGCTGTGGGTACCACACATCGCCTGCAGCACATGGCCATACAGCCTTACAGCACGGCTGTCACTCCTCAGCCTGAACTGTGCCGCCCTTCCATTGGGCCTGCAGTGACTTGCAGAGGGACACAAGTTCCATCACCATTGATGCTCTATCAGAAAAGAGTTCGTACCTGCATACCCGGCAAGGTGTCCGCTCTCAAGTGCCTGTATGTCAACAGGGTCATGTGTGGGCATGGGTGTATGTTGACCTGTGATATTGGTCAAAACCATCCGCCGGCGTGTGTGCGCCATTCTGCCATGTCACAACAATGCGCACCTCCTTGACAGCATCCGTGTCGCAGATGGCACCGCGTGCTGTGTTAACCTGCAGAAACATACACCAGTTGCATGAGGTGTGCATGTTGCGAGATGGTCATAGCGTTATGCAATTACCCTATCAGGCACAATCTTAGTGCGCATGTACGGACCTGTCCCCTGCTTGCATGGGCATCACTCTTTACCGCCGCACTCGCATGGCCCTGCTGCATGCACTACAGCAGGAGTCCCTCAACCCGAAAGGGTCCTCACCAGGTAGGAGCCAGGCTTCATCTTGCCGATCAGCTCCTTGTTGAACATGCCGCGCGTGCCCTCGTGCAGCGGGCAGTTGATGGTCACCACGTCGCATGTGCTGCACCCATGCCACACAACAAAACCTGTCATGGGCCGCAATTGCACCACTGCGCATGCACGCATGGCTGCCACTTCCCAGGTCCCGTCCATGGGATTGACCATGGGCTTAGCGATGACCGTCACACGATGGCAAACTTGCCTGACGAGCTCGTCAAGGTCCATGCGGCGGCAGTGGAGCCTCTCCTCGGTCTCCTTGTCCAGGTTGCCGTAGTCATAGTACAGCAGCTCACCGCAGTTGAACCCCTGCACACACCATAGCGCTACATGGCATCATCGACACGGTAGCAGAGGGCAGGCTTTGCGCAACCAGCCTGGCAGCTTTGCGACAGTGCAGATGGCCAGCATGCCGACATTGCTTCGTGTGCAGACCACAGGCGGAGCTGTGCGAAACACATGCTCCTACCCCAAGGCGCTGCAGCACCAGCTGACCGACTGCATGCAGGGCACGACCACTTTTTGTCAAGGCAAAGGGCGATGATGCAGTGACCAAGAAGGCGTGCATCATACCATGGACACATTCAACCCAGTATGGCAAGCACCACGAGCCATGGGGACGCACTTCTTCCAGCGCCCACCGTGCCCACTTTCTTTCCCTCGACATCATATGCTCTGCGACCCAGCCAGGGTGACGTCACAGCACAAGACGTCGCCAAAACAGACAGCAGGGAGTGGGGTGTCAGGAAAAGCAGTCAATAAGCGGTCATGCCACCAGGCAGCACAGCCACATAGCATGCAGAGCATCGTGCCACATGCCCAAAGAACAAGACAGGCAGACTCACTTGGCAGCGATCTCGGCGATGTTCCACTTGCCGTCCTTCACTTGCTGGTGCGCAGGCATGTAGTTGCGGACCAGAGACTGTGCAGGGCAGCACCAAAGTCAGTGAACAGCCACCCACGCCTGCTCTTGTCATCGCTGACCTGCCCACATGCGCAGTGCTGCCAATGTGAGGGTTGAAAATAGCCTGCTGCAGAGTGGAAGCCGAGATGGGTCCTACCAGGATCATCATCACGACATGCTCGGCAACGCTGACCGTGTTGCTGCCTGTGCATCACAATCGTCGGAGCGTCCTCAATAATAGTTATTGTACACGTGCAAGTCAGGAACTGATCAGGTGATTCAATGGCTCAGATCATCCTGCTGTGATGTCAAAATTTCCTCAACACTGCACACCACACCTGTGACCTCAGCCACCGTGAGGCCACCCTTGGAGGCGGCGAGCAGGTCTACATGGTCGCTGCCGATGCCCGCAGTCAGCGCCAGCTTCAGCTTGGGCGCCTTCTTGATGCGCTCCTCCGTCACGTATGCCGGCCAGAAGGGCTGCAGGTTGTCAGCAGCTTGTCACCGGGGCCTGGACATGTCCATGCCATCAGGGCGCTGCAGCTGCAAGGCTGAATTGTCCTGGCAACCCTGCCGAATCCTGGCCGACACCGACATAACAACGCATGCACGAGAGCACAGGTCATCGACGCCACAGCCACCAGCTGCAACAGCCTCTGCAGCGTGGTGTAGTTTGTATGTCCAGTGCACCGTGGTGATCAGGATGTCGGTGTCGGGCAGGTTTTTGTCCAGCTCGCTGTCGTCGCCCTCCTTGTCGGACGTCACGACGAGCGTGTGGCCGCGCTCCTTCAGCCAGTCGCGCAGCCCCAGCGCGTTCTCTGTGGTCCCAAGTAGCCTGCACACCCCCGCAGGCGGTGTGTCTACCTACAGCCAGCCACTGTACGCACGCAAAGCACGCTCCACATGTGCGTGCAGAAAGCAGACGCCGCCCTGTGCAGCAAATCTATACATTCTGTAGCGCAATGCCGTGGCCCTTGAAGGGTGCACCTCGGCTGGTTGCGAGCGGGCTCGCCGCCATCATACAGCACCGCGGTCACCTTCAGACCCTCCTTGCCAGCCAGCGCGGGCGTCGTCACCTGCAAGACGCACGCGATCATTCAAGCTACATCTGATAGCAGCAAGCAGTGATAAGTGGGGGTAGGTCAGGCACTACCACTACAGGGCAGCATGCCGCGCATGGGGCATGGTATATGAGTGCCACAGCCTCGACCTGCGGTACCGTACCTGCCGAGCCTGGCACAGGGATGGGGCGGCTGCATGCACGAGCTGCCTCGCGCGGCGGGCGCCTGTGGTCGCCAGAAGTCGCAGCGCCATGGCGTCCTAACTGCCTGCACAACGAAACCAAGATTCATTTGCTGCTGCAGATAGGTAGGAGTCTTTCACCCCATGCAAACCTGTGTGATGCTGTTTGTACTTTGCACGCTTCCTCTACGAGATCCACAAATCCAACGGATTGAGTTTCGTGCATGCATTAGGCGAGATACCGACTGGGCTGATCAACGAGGGCGAATTGGCTGCAGTTGCACTATAAAGCATGTAGCCTTTATAACAGATGCAATGCAAGCCGCTGGCAGCGTTTCATGCGCTTTGGCCCTGGCGTCATCCGGCGCATTGCCTTGCCTGCACTTCCGAGATGTCCGAAACCAAACGTCGGCCGCCCACGCGCCCGACACGGATAGTGACGACGTTCCGCGCTGTTTATGCCCGAATAACTACGCAATCGGCGGAAGTCTTCGTAATGTGCAGTCCGCAAATGCATTCCTGAATCCATCGAAGCGGAGCAGAAGCTCGATCAGTACCTAATGAGTCATGTGTGTACCAGCAGAAGACTACGTGACGCATCCCAGAGATGCATTCCCTACCCTCAAAGCATTCGCCGGCCACCAGCATGCTGTGTCAGCCTCAGTGGCAGCATCTGCAGGGTGATATCTCCGCTGTACGTTCTGTAAGAGTGCAGAGACCTTTACCGGTATCTACCATCAGATTGAGACGGCGGCAGCGGAGTTGCGGGCAGATCTAGCAGTGCACGTTGGATCATCTGGCACCATGTGGACAGTCTGATCTGGGCGGGGTAGGCAGAGCACCTGAGCGTCCGTGCCCACAGCACGTTCGACTGTGCGTCTAGCGGCGTGGAGCGTAATGCTGGGCTCCGTCCCCACTCAGAGCGGCTCAGGATGCAAGTGCACGCCATTCGTGCGAGTACAGCGCGCCCATTTGAGGCTATCAGCACAGCCGAGGCAGGCAGCATGGAAGCAGCAGCGCTCACGATCAGGTACCTCATTGCGCCACCACTGGTGCTTGGGTGCAAGAGGCTGCACTGGTGTATGGCTTCATTGCTGGGCAAAGGCGGTGCCAAGCGGAGTTTTATCTTGCCGCTGCAGGGTGTCAGCCGCTGAACGCGGCCACAGCAGAGGCGCCCGCTAGCTTTGCGGACGTCAAGTCAGAGGATGAGTTCAAGGCCGTCCTCAAGCAGAAGGTTGCTGAGAAGGTGCAGCGAGCGCCCCTCCCTCGCCAATCGCGCGCCACTGTAAAGCCTGTGCAAGGCGATGGCAGCATGCGGCACATGACACGGTCCAGCTGCTGCGTGCACAGATCTTGCCGGAGCAGCTGGTGCCGGGCATGCTGGACTTCTACAACAACTACAAAACGGCGGTGGTGGGCAGCGGGGTGGCAGGGGCAGACGAGCAGCTGGTCGCCTCGGTCATGGGCGCCATTGCTGACAGGTGCAGCAAGAATGCGGCAGGCGATGGAAGGGCGCAGCCCCCAGCACGCCTGCAGGACGTGTCCCTGCCCTCGGAGCGGGGCAGAGCTGCCTGCGAACGGATGTTTTCTTCCGGCCAGGCAGGCGCAGCGCTAGGCGGCAACCATTGGTGTGCACCTGTACCTTCACCCCTGCATCAACGTGACGATGTGGTGCTTCTGCAGGTCGGTGGACCAGTTCATCAACCCGTACACTTTCCCGTCGTTCCACACCCGGATCCTGGAGCCGTACGACTACTACGAGTTCGGGCAGCGCTACGTGCGCAACCTCATCGACTTCGACGCCTCGGTGGTGGGGCACCTGGAGGTGTTCGACACCATCCAGGCGCAGCTGGAGGCGGGCGAGAACGTTGTGCTGCTGGCCAACCACCAGACGGAGGCAGACCCCGCGGTGAGAGCACACCAATGCAGCCCCACGTGAAGCGCTCCCCGGCATCGCCTGCCAGTGTGGATGCCGCTTGCGGCAGAGCGCTGATCGGGGCTGGACTGCCTCAGCACAACTCGGCAGAACGGGCTACCGAGGACTCACCGAGCGCAGGTGTGGGCGCTGCTGCTGGAGAAGACGCACCCGCGGCTGGCGAGCGACGTCATCTATGTGGCGGGCGACCGCGTGGTGCGCGCCGCTCACCTGACATGATGTCAGCAGCCCAACATAGCGCCGCATGGCTGCTTCACTGGTCTGCGCCTTGTGTGCCGCCACCTTTAGAGCAAGCCACCCTTTCAAGGCCTCTGTCACTGGCGTTGTTGCGGCCCGTCCTGTGCCCATGCTCACACAGCAACATCGACAGCAGATGGCGAAGCGATGCACACGCCCAGCCGTATCTGCAGCCTGTGGCATGAGCGCCAGGTGTTGACGCCCGTCCAGGTGACGGACCCGCTGTGCAAGCCGTTCAGCATGGGGCGCAACCTGTTCTGCGTGCACTCCAAGAAGCGGCTGGACGATGTCCCGGAACTGAAGGCCGCCAAGCAGAAGCAGAACCGAACCACGCTCGTCACCATGGCCAAGATGTTCAACCAGGTGGGCCTGCAGGCTGCTGGTACATGCGCCGCACAGTTCTGTTGTGTAAGGGACACTGAAGTGCCGAAGCAACACCGCATAGCATGTGTTTTTATAGCAACCTTGTATGACCTATAAAGATGCATCTGAGCTGCTTGGGCTGCAGGATGGACTGTGCTGAAGGGACCATACGCACAGAGTGCCGTTTATCTCGCTTCAGCATCCACTTTTTGCTGCAGGGTGGGCAGCTGGTGTGGATCGCACCCAGCGGCGGCCGCGACAGGCCGACCAGCGACGGCGAGTGGCTGCCGGCGCCCTTTGACGGCTCGGCCGCCGAGCTCATGCGCACGCTGCTGACGAAGGCGGCGCCCGACGGCCACCTGTACCCCTTCGCCATGTCGTCGTGGGCCATCATGCCGCCGCCGCAGGTGTGTGGCAAACAACTGCTGGTGCAATGCGACAGCCCAACAGCCATTGTCCGGCACAAAAGCCCTGTTTGGCGAAGATGCTTCAGACTTGTTTGCGCAGCGGCACAACAACCAACTTTAATACAGCCTACTGTACGCGCGGGTGTGTTCACCATGGCTGGTTCGTATCGCAGTCTGACAGCTAATTGAACTGGTGCACAAAGCTGATGGTGATGCCCTGTAAACCGCAGCAACTAGAGAAGGCGATGGGGGAGCGGCGGCTGACGTACCACAAGGCGTGCGGCATCTCGGTGCTGCCCAAGCTGGATGTGGATGGCATTGTCGGCGGAACAGGTGCGCGATGCCAGGTTCAAGTGCACATGCTGTGTCAGGCCTGCTTCAGGTCTTGCACATGTGCGTCAGTCTGCCGTGCTCAGGCTAGAGGTGCCGCATGTCAGGTTCTATATGTACACCACTCTGCATCCTGGTCATTTCCGGGCAAGCTACTGCACCACGACGCCTGGGCTCTCTCGCACTGGTCAGTGCCACGTCCCAACAGTGCAGCCCTGCGTGTGTGCAGGTGTGTCGCAAGAGGAGAAGGCCGGGCGCAGCCAGGCGCTGGCCAACATCGCACACGAGCAGGTGGGCACAACCAGCACGTTGTCATTGGCATTGGCATGCACATGCGTCAGAACTGCCATGAAAATGTGAGACTAACTTTAAACCCTAAACCCTAACTGGCTATCATCAGCAGTAAAGGTGTCTTCCTGTCGCAGTGCTGACGTTCTGCTGCTGCATGTCCGCAGGTCACAGCAGAGTACAAGAGGATGGCAGCAGCAATGGAGGATCCCTCGAAGCGGGGCGATGTCTATGTACAGCCATGGAAACAATGAGCGTTTAGCGGCGAGAACTGTGGGCATTGCTGATGAGGGCATACTCTTGGTGCTATCATCATGTAACCCGGGACAAGCACTGCATGCAGAATGGTGCATCTTGAACCTGGCAGAACGCGACGTCAATGCCCCTTGGCGAGGTCAAACACCCGTTTTTGTTCATCTCGCAATGTCCCGACAGCCGCCACGCACGTCTGCAGAAATCACCTAACTACAATGCGCCTCACCAATCAAATTGTGTACGCTGCACAACCGCTTTCACTCATAGTGTACAGTATTGCAACCTTGCAGCTGATACATGTGTCGAAGCAGGAAGAGGCTGGACCTCCCAATGCTGTGGTCCACCCAGCCTGGACTGTAGATGATCATTGCTGCTACTCTGCAAACGCGTCACAGATTGTCGTTGCCAGCAAAAGCGGCGCCCCAGCCGTGAGCATGTACCGCCACAGGGCTGCCAAACAGCTGGGCTACCTGCAACAGTACAAACGCAACGCCTCAACGATTGCAACACAAGGTCTTGAGGCACGAAGTGAATCTGGTGGAAGTCAGGTTACAGATCACTCAAGCTCACAGAACGTAGTGTCAGTGCCCTGGCAATTCGCACCTTCCGGCAGCCAGGCGCCTCAGTCATGAGCTCCACATAGTGGCCGTGGTGATGAGGCTCACACAGCATGACCTGCACACAACATGACACCTGCGCTCGACGCCACTTCAGCAGCAGTTGGGTGATAGGGAATCCATGCATGTGTGTACCTCTGCCTGCCTGCGTTTCGAGATGCTACCAGTGTTTTGCCTGACTGACCTTATTGTAGCCAATATAGAATGGCACCAGCTGGTCCTGCGTGCCGCCTATCTGCATGCGTGACCAGATGCACACTTTCTCAAATGCTGTGTGCCTATGCTGATGGTCGGCCAAAGTCGTGCCTCATGGAATGCAGGTAAGGGCTCCGGCTTACAGCCAAGAAACAAAGCGGAAAGCGGAGCTCACCTGCAGCTGCTCGTACATGTAGCCCTCCATGTACAGTGCCAGCCCCAGGTACACCTCCGGCCAGTCAGCGTTGAAGACATCATCGAGGATGACCACGCCTCCATCTGCAGCAAATGAATCAGAGAAGTATCAGATGTGGTCGCTGCCTCCAGCTCGCAGCCACCTCGTCACTCAACAGGCTCAGCAGCAGCAGCAGCAGCAGGTCACTCCATGTGACAGCGAACACTGTGACTACGGCTGTATGGTAATGGTGTGACCTGCAAGAGATGCGGCTGCAAGGCGGAGGTCGCCGCAGGTGGCCCTGGCGCTGTGGCACCCATCAATACTGAACAGGCGCACACCTGCAGGCGAGAGCTCAGCCTCTGTCTAGTGCCTCAGCCGGGCGAGCATCTGCAACGTAGGCCAACATCACAGCCGTTTGTTTCGAAGCTGATGTTGCACTACTCAGCGGTGCAATCAGTGGTCGTGGACGTCCATGAGTAGGGCTTCAGGCTGCTCATGGACCAACACAGACCTGCAATCAGGTGCACCTGCAGAATGTCTTGCGTACCTTCATCGCTGGATTGGGGCAGCGATTTGGACAGCGCCACCCGCACGTCCACGTGCGCCACCCTGGCGGAGTCCTGCTTCATAAGCACCACGCGCTCCGGCAGCGTCGCTGTCATCTGACCTGCGCAGCTGCATGGCGCAAGGTGTTGGCACTGGAGCCCGTAAGTCAGGAAAGTTGTCCGCCACCGGAGCAGGAGCAAAGGCGATGCTACAAAGGACCACCTTGAACGGTGCGCTAGCTGTGCTGTGTTCATAAGGTCAACAGAAGGCATGGCTCTAGTTGCTGAGCTGCTGCTAGCTGCAGTCCGCAGCCTCCGGCGGTGTGCCATTGCCCAGTCAAGCGGCAAACATCAGACCAGAGGCCGGCACATCGGCACCTGTCGACATGCAGAGTTGGATGTTGCGCCAGGTTGCCTCCAGCGACCCCACGCCGCTGCTGTCCTCCCGGCGCTTGGGCGGCTCGAACAGGTCGATGCCCACCCCGCCCTCCTGCGGCAGGCGTGCTGCACAGCTCAGTCCAGCAGACCAGCATGCTCTCTTCCGCTCATGGGTGCTTATGAGGTCGCCGCATGCACTCTAGTGGGGGCTTCTCTGCTGCGACAGCTGTCACGGCTTCTGGAAATTTGCCATTCGCATCGGCGAGGATAGGCCGCAGCTAGTGAGCAGACGAGGGTGGAGGGAATTGGTTTTGTTGGGCGTGCTGACCTGCGGCCCGCACAGCAGGCACAGCGGGATGAAGCCGCGCCCCTGGTACACGCCCACCTCCGCCACGTGGCCGCTGACGCCCTGCTCCCGCTGGCGTGCGTGCAGCCGTGCATACGCCTGCACAGAGATGCATTGGACACCCTTGTTCCCACCCAACTACGGAACGTCTTTTTCGTTCTTTCTTGACATGAAATACTACTGTGGAGTGTATAGGCCCCTCTCACCTCCAGCAGCGCAGGCTCGAAGAAGCCGGGGACGCTGTCGACCACGTCGGCATAGCCCAGGAGTGCCGCCACCTCCGCCGCTGCGGGGTGGCCGTCCGTCAGCAGCCGGGCCGCCAGTGCGCCCAGGCGCCCCTTCCAGGCGCCGGGCGCGCCGCGCTTCCGCTGCGCTGCCGCCAGGCGCTTCTCATCGGCCCGCACCGCCCTGCCGCACGCAAACATTGGCATGTCTTACTTTCTTGCAGCAGCTGCGTGCGCATGGGGTCGTACCAGGATGGCGCTGCCAGTGCCTTGTGGCGCTATCCACCAGAGATAACTTGCTGGTCAACAGTGGAACATGCACAACAGGTTGTGTCTCAATACAGAGGAAACACAAGCATATTTCAAGCAAGAAACGAGACCATTTAGCGCAATGGTGGCCCGTTCGTGCCGGCAATGGAGTGCCAATTCACCTAGTACGACAGTCGGTGCAGACAACGGATATCGAGGACGTCAACGACTGCCCACATCTCTTACCCTGCAGGCTGCAGCGCTTGACTCTCGGCGGCAGGCGCCGCTGGAAGCTGAGCGACTACATGGCGCCTGCATCGGCGCCGCGCCAGCGATCCACCCAGCGATCGAGCAGATGTTCGGCGCGCGGATGCACAGGTAACGCTAGGTATATTCTTACATATGCTCTCGGGCATCGATGGGCAATCGACCTGGACTAAGAAGTTGCGTTGTCTGAGGGACACCTCAGATGTTATACCCTCAATGCAGCAATTGAGCAATTATTTCCTCGTCGACCAGCAGCAGCCTGCAGTTGGTGTCATTAAGGTCCTCCTTTGGGCGCAATGAGGAAATGAGCGCACACAGTTCGCCACTCCAGGAAGTTGCCCCGGTTGCATGCTGCCGGTCGTCGACAAGGCACAGAATGACTGGAAGGCCTGATAGGACATTCCCTTGTAGGTCGCCCTCTGCAATGGTAGTCCCCGAGGCGGCTCGCACTCTTCAGGGCATGGTGCGCTTCGGGCGGGCCCTCTGTCCGTTCGCAAGTTGTAGAACACGACAAACGGGCAGCTGCAGCCCTTTTCTCAGTGCTAGGCGGTTAAAACGACACTCTCTCCACGATGAGGGTGATCTCCGCCTACCTGCTGGTGAGCATCCGCCAGCAAACTTGGCCCCAATGCATACCACCTGCTGTGGAGTTGCGCCACCATGTACAACATGTAGGTGCACTGCGTGTGCTGCAGGCTTTGCAACCCTGACACGATGCATGTTGACTCTGCTTGCGCACGCACCTGCTGGCTGTGCTGGGTGGAAATTCGTCGCCCTCCAAGGACGACATCACCTCCATCCTGGGCTCCGGTGAGGACCGCTGTTGCAGCGTCAAGTCTCAGCACTGCGATGCTTGTGTGTGTGTGTGGGGTTGTTCCATGAGTGGCAGCTGGCAGCTGGCGCACAATGAGCACAGCGACCATTGTTTTGCACTTGGCACGCTGGCGGAGAGGGGGCTCACGCTGGCCGTGCTGAAAGTAGCGTGGTGAACAGACCTGCTGCGGTTGTCAACCAGCGGGGGTTGGACAACCACGCTGCCTGCAGACACATGATGCTCTGGGCATGCCTGACGTCTGTGCTTCACCTGTCCCTGCAGTCGGCATCGAGGCCGAGGACGACAAGATTGAGCTGCTGATCAAGGAGATGGACGGCAAGGACGTGAACGACGTCATCTCCGAGGGTGAGCTTGGCTCCTGTGCTGCCCCCAGCGTTCTGGATGTCATGTTGCTGCCCTCTTGCAGGATGTCATGTTGCTGCCCTCTTGCACCTGCTTCTCCTTCAGATCCTGCTTGATGTGCGCACAAGCTGCCGCTCGCTCGCCAGCCTGGCCCCGACACGCGTATACGCATCGCAGGCGTTGGCAAGATGGCGTCTGTGAGCATGGGCGGCGGCGGCGGCGGCGGTGGCGGCGGCGGCGGCGGAGGTGGCGCTGCAGCCGGCGGCGGCGGCGACGCTGCAGAGCCCGAGGAGGAGAAGAAGGACGAGGAGGAGGAGGAGGAGGACGACGTGAGTACTGCTCACTCCTTGTGGGCCATGCTGCAGACTGTCTTTCTGTTGGCAGCATACTCCTCGGGCATGTGGCTGCACTGCTCCTCAATGTGCAGCGTCCTGGTGGCCTGCAGACGACACTGCTGTTGCTCCCCCTTGCAGTCATGCGCATGTCCCTCGCCACATCTGACTTTGTGTCTTTGTCGGCTTGCAGGACATGGGCTTCTCGCTGTTCGACTAGACGGCACGGCTTACTGTGGGGTCCGCAACCACCTCTTCTGCCAAGTATGGATGCAACGCAGCGGGTTCATTGCTGTGAGCTGATGTGCATTGCGGCTTTGGACGTTTGTCCTGTTGTCGTTTGTAAACAGACGATGGCTTGCCACTGAGCGCAGCTTTCAGGGTGCACACGTCTCACGCCATTGCATCATGTGAAAAACGCTGAGTTTGCTGCAGTCATGCTGTCTCAGAAGGTCGACAAGCAGCCACATATGCCAGCTGCCATCTGATGCAATTATTGACTGACCAGCACACGATGCCAATTTCATTGCAAATGCACCGCTGCAAGCTCCACCCTACTTGCCGCGCTTTCCTTCCTTCTTGCGGACAAACTCGTCCACATACCGCACCCCCTGCACAGCATTGCATACGAGGATGCAAACACCTGTATGCTGACACTGTTGCAACCAACCACAGCATGCATCACCTGGCCCGTGGATGCTGTCCGTAGTATCTGGTTCGGACTGGTCCCCAGCACCAGGGTAGGTGCACAACCGTTTACAGTGACGCTGCAGCTCACCTTGCCCTTGTATGGCTCTGGCTTCCGCCTGGCGCGGATCTTGGCCGCAAAGTCACCAACGGCCACCTTGTCGTGACCCCGGATGACCAGCCCTGTGTTCTTCACCACCTGTTGACGGAGGACAGTATCGCATTGATGTGAGCTACGACGATGACCGCCAGATAACGTATACTCGGACAGCAGCACCCAGCGGTAGCCAGGCGGCCTGAGCACGGACCCTCGTGCACGTTGCTTCATTGCATGCAGTACAGCTGAACTTGCTCCGCTGCTCCACTCTGCCATGTTACACCCGCAAGGGGTGTGTGGACGCGCTACTGTTGCAATGCACATGGGTGGCGGGACTGAGCCCTTCCTGCCGCAGAAACTGCACACCTCGACGGTCAGACCCTCGGGGATCTCCACGACAACGGGGTGGCTGAAGCCCAGGTTGAGCGACAGGTCCTTGCCCTGCATGGAGGCCCTGTACCCAACGCCGATCAGCTGCAGCTCCTTCTTGAAGCCCTCCGACAGCCCCAGCACCATGTTGTTCGTCAAGCTCCTGCAGACGCAGCCGCCCAGGAGCATTGCCAGGTGAGTGCGCCAACAGGTATCCGAGACCGCAGGGCAGCGTGCGTTGCACATGCAGGTCAGGGGCTTGAGCAAAGTAACCTTACAACTGTGAGATATTCTGTACTCAGCAGTGAGAACAGGGAGTCCTGGCAGCATGTGCCCACCTGAACAGGCCGTGCAATTGGTCTGCTTGCCGTGTGTCGACCCGCTTGCTGAGTTTGTAGCTGCCATTCTCCAACTAAGCGGTGGTACATGGGAGGAGTCAGCGTGAACGCAACAGCCCAACACGGATGCACAAGCGCACATGTGTGCAGGTCTCGCGCAGTTTAACTTGCTGCAGTGCAGCACTGTTTGCTTGAGGTGCATGCAAGGACCCTTGCCGCTCTGCACCTTTTCGATCGAAAGCAACTCTGGGAGCGTCTCTGACATCTCAATCCCCTTGCCCTGCGGTGTTGCTTGTATTCGATCAGTACTCGCACGCAGGAACGCAGGCTGCCGGGCACAGATCCGGCATCCTTGCCAACAAATCCCTGCAAGATGTTTGGTCGCTTGCAGCACCCCAACCGACCTTCACAGTAACGGTCTGGCCCTGCACATCGAAGGTCACGCCCGCTGGGATCGTAATGGGCGCCTTCCCGATGCGGCTCTCCTTCACCGTGAGCTGCTTCCGGGCCTCGATGCAGAAGGGCCTGCGGCTGACGGCCACCTGGGGCCGTGCCCTGATGGGCAGCGGCCGCCCGCGGACGCCTGCATGTAGCTGGCTCAACTGCATGACGGCTTGTCTGGCGCCACAGCTTGGCGCGAGCGCACTGTGGTGGTTTGTTGGTTCCGGCAGCGTCCGCTGTGCCAGCACAGGCTGAGGTGGTCTCAGGGTTTGGGCTGTAGCATGTTCATGCAGCCTCGGTGCGACGGTGCCTACAGAGGTGCATTTGGCGGTCTGCACGTTCACTTGTTGCTCAAACAAATCCAGTCAGTCGGGCTATCGCGCTGCTGTCCCTTGTGCGCAGCCGTTCCCAGCGCCACTTTCAAGTTGTCACACCATTACTTGCTGCGGCGCTGATGCTCATACGATCTGAAAGGATCGATAATACCGACGTTGGGCTTAAACAACGCAGGCGTCTGCAGCAGGCCTGGGCCCATCGCGCAGCAATAATGGACATGTTGGCGGATTATGGAAGTGATGACAGTGATGAAGGAGGGGAGGCGCTACAGCAGGGTTCTCATGTGGGCATAGATGCCGCGAACGCAGGTGCATCCAGCGACACCCTCACAACGGAACCACAGAGCTACTCTGGAGCTGCACAGCCGGGAGCCGGTGGCCTGTTTGCCAAACTTCCTGCACCAAGCAGTGGCAGCAGCTCCGGCGGATTCACAGACGCTGGCCTGTCTGCGGCGGGGTTCGGCCTGACTCCAGCCTCAGGCGCCAAGGCCCCAGTAAAGCAAAAGCCATCTGCCAAAAACGTTGTGAAGCTGCACACCATGAAGCCGCTCGCTGCAGAAGACAATGATGAGGTGCGGGGCCTGAAGTGGATTGACTACATTGACCATGCTCTTCATGTTGACCGTGCTGTTTGTCTGCAATGGGTCTGCAGCGCTCCGTGCACAGAAAGCTGCTGGAGTGGGCCAGCTGCTTCGCCACAGGCCCCTGCACATGCAGGCCTGTGCAGCAAACAGGCCATGATGTCGGCCTTTGGTCTTGCAGGATGAGCAGCCCAAGAAGAGGCTGAAGCCCAGCACCAAGGGTCTCAGTTTCCTGGACAGCCTGCCCCAGCCGGTGCACAATGCCACGCCGCCAGCGGGGACAGCACTCGGCGCCGGCAGCGCGGTAGGCACTTCATCTGTGATGCTGTGTATTTCTCGAGCGTTGATGTTACAGCAACCTTGCGCCTGAGCGCACAGCCTGCCAGCCCTGACCACCGGTGATGCTGCCTCCTGAATAGTACTGCTCATACAGCAGCACTCGTTGTCCAAGGCTCAGCAACGTGAACATGGTGCATGATCCCGTACAGCCGGGCATTGCCGACGTGACAACCTGACAGGTCATCACAGCATGCCGTGTGTACGAGCTGCAGAGCGCCAGGGCGCAGGGTGGCGGACCGCAGCTGCCACCCTCATTCTTCGAGGGCACAAATGGCGCCGGTGATGAACATGCAGGCGCTTCTGCGGTAGCGCCCCAGCCCCTGCCCGCATCCAATGAGGCCTACAGGGTGGACGCCTCATCGGCGGCAGCAGCAGCAGCGTCAGCAGACCCCGCCGAGCCTGGGCCAGCACGGCCACCTGCCGGCGGCTATGCAGATTACGGGTCCTATGCGGGGTATGGAGACGGCGCCTATGCGGATGCAACCACTGCATACCCTCAGCACCAGGATCAGCAGCAGTATGCAGGCGCCGGAAACAGGTGTGATCATGGTGCAATAGGCACGTCCATCAAGGCTGCTGTACTCTCACTCAGCAGTAGACATTGGGCATGTGCAGTGATTGCGCAAATTGGGGCTCACCCAAGTGTACCCTAGCCAGTGTTGGTCATGCGTGTCATGATGCACAATACCAGTACATTTTGAGGCTTGGACACAGGGGCCGTGCATGTTGAGCTCCATGTGACGTTCATCATGAGATGCAAACCTTTCACTGCAGCTATGGGCCGGCAAGACCGGATGGCGACGCGATGCTGGCGACAGCAATGGCAGCAGACTCTGGCCGCGGCGGCGGCGCCGCAGACCCATTCGCCGGCCTCAACATCGAGTTCAAGGAGGTGCGCTGTTGACATGCAATAGGCAGTGTATCACATGCGCAGCTGCCTAGTGCATCCCTGCTGCTGTCACTGCTGCACCAGCGATGAGAGGTCGCTGCTAGGGTAATCTTGTTTAATGGTCCTGCTCAGAGCTGCACCCTACCTCTGCAGGTGAAGCAGAAGAACCTGACGTATGTGGACCCTGCACGGCTGGCTGCCAACCAGGGCAAGCGGCAGGCGCTTGGTGAGCCATGGCACACCTTTCATGTTCGTGTACGCTCTGCATCCAGGCTAAGTTAACACAAATGCACTCACGAAGTCACTTGATGACATCAAGACAGTCTCTCAGAGCTGGTTGGAATACTCTGCACACAGGCAAGATGCACGAGCTGCAGCTGCGAAGGGAAGCAGATGCTGCAGAGCCTCAGAAGCTCGCCAAGCGCAAGCACCAGATCAACTCTTTGTTCCACGCCGCCAAGCTCAAGGTGAGCCCATGCCGTCGAGCTCTGGATGAGCAGCTTGTCAGTCACCGCATGCTCCTTGGCACCGTATGACTGCTGCCCCGCCACCTGGGTACATGAGGTGAGTACAGCTGATGAGACACCGACATCCTTGGTCCACGCAGGAGCTGGAGATGCTGAATGATCAGGGCAGCTCCGTGAAGACGAAGCGCGAGACGCAGGCGAAGTATGGCTGGTGACGCCCGACGCCACCTGGGCAGCGGATGCGCGCCACAAATCGCACGATGATGCAGCGTTTGTGCCACCTCGACGCCAATGAGCATCCACCACTCGTGCAGATATATATGTTGCATGCTGGACATAATTGTGATGCAACCTCTGACTGCCATGTCGATGCACTAGACCCTGCAAGTCTAATGACCCATGTGCCGTCACACGAACCCTCCCAGGCGCTTGGCTGCTCACTTCATCACAGTAAGGTCGATCTGTCGTTGCCAGTGTCCGCTCCGGTCGCTGTGAGTGTGCTGAGCTAGAGGCTGGGTTGAACATCTGCTGGCATCACCTGCAAATACTTTGCAAATAGATCTCAAACGAGGAGGACCGCTTGCAGTGGACCTCACACCACAATCATCACGGCGCATCTACAAGACCTGTCTTGAGATGAGCACGACGTCGCTGCTTGCGCAGCACATCGTTGGGCCCTTGCAGCCGATGCAAACACCAAGGACACGCCAGCCCATCAGCCACAGCTTCGGACGCATGAGGATGCAGCAGCTGATCAGTAGGAGATCGAAGGTATGTGCAAAGACAGTAGCCTTGGTCGCAGACCCCAGGAACTTGTTGCACCTTGGTGTGCACCTTGGTGTGCAGCTGCAACCTACAGTGGTTCAGTAGGTACTGCAAGCCCTGTTGCTGCCTGCAACGCTGCAATCGGCCAGCAAATGCAGCTCACTGGCTTTGGTCCTTGGTCATGGCACCCTGTCATACTGCAACAGGCCGGAGTAACCTTCTTGACCGTGTCACCGCATTTGCCATGACGCCTACACTACGCTCACGCGGCAACATCATGCAAACACCTGGCCTGCAGTGCCCGGTGACGGTCCGGGCGGAGACGGACGCCCCATCGCGGCCGTCCCGACCCCAGACACCTGCACGTCCTGCTGGCGGCGGCCGCGGCGGATATCAGGTTCGTCCTGTGAATGTACTGGAAACACTCCGGATGCCAACCCGCTGCCAGTCTGCTTACTCACTCGCAGCATGCAGGTGGTGCCTCGTGCCGTATGTGCCCCCTGCAAAGGTCAGCACGTACGATGATGGTGGAGCCGGGTGCAGGGGTGCCACATGCACACCTGACTGCGGACTGTGTCAATGCAGGGCCGCGGGGGCGGCGGCGGCGGCCGCAGCAGCGGCGGCAGGGGCTACCAGGGCGGCGGCCGTGGCGGGGGCGGCGGCCGCGGTGGCTACCAGGTAGAAATAGGAGTTCCATCAGGAATGCTCCACATGACAGGGTTGCCCAGGCCTTTTTTGCAGATCTGATCAGCTGGGAATTGCTGCAGCACGGCGGGCGATGATGCATATGTTGCTTTTATAGGACCTGACAGTCATGTTGAGACGTGCTGCACGCCTTCGAAACCAGGAAGCTGGCAAATCAGCTTGGTGGTGGTGCTGCCATGTGACGCCGCCATGCAACATCAGGAGCAAAGTGACACGCTGTCCCCCGCGCAGGGTCGAGGTGGCGGCGGCCAGCAGGGTGGCCGCGGCGGGTATCAGGGGCAGCCCCAAGGCCAGGGCCAGCAGATGGTAAGGCGACACGGTTCACCGACAGCCAGCCTGCTCTGACTCAGTCCAGTCAGTAGGCATGGGTGCAGGGCGAGTGAAGACGGCTGAAGGGTGGCTCACAGGCTCGTGGAGGCATCGATGCAGAGGTCGCTGGTGCGTCTGCAGGGGCAGCAGCAGGGAGGGTACCAGGGGCAGCGGCCGCAGGGCGGGTACCAAGGACAGCAGCAGCAGCCGCAGCGGGAGTTCAGCTCGGAGCCGCCCACCAACTTCCAGCAGCGCACGCAGCGCGACCAGCAGCGGCGGCAGATGAATGGCCCCGCCGACGGCTTCATCGTCAACGAGGAGATCAGGTGCACTGTCGTCCCTTGACCCCGAGGAGCGCACTCGGGCGAACACATGCACAGCGTCTCGAGGCAGCTGGCGCTTTCAATGGGCACGAGCGTGATGCGGGCTTTGGGTGCAGCCCGGCGGCTGTTGTCTGTTCTTGCCATCTTATGGTCTGTGCACCACTAGATAATCCTGCTGCAGGGCTGGGGAGGTGCGGCTGCTGGGGGAGCAGAAGGAGCAGCTGGGCGTGATGAGCCTCGACGAGGTGAGGCGGCCGGTGCAAGACATCATGTTGACAGTATGGGGATGCCCTTCCTGCTGCAGTGCCGCAGTGGCAGTCGAGCAGGCCCGCAAGTTCGGAATAGGCGTGCATCTGCTGCAAGCGGTGCCATCACAGGCCGCCTGGCTGTGACCTGTCCCCCTGAAACCCTAGACTTTGAATCCTGGCAGGCGCTGGACCTGGCGGACGAGGCGGGCACGGATGTGGTGATGGTGTCGCCGGACGCGGCGCCGCCGGTGGTGCGCCTCATCGAGGTGTCCAAGCTCAAGTACGAGCAGGAGAAGGCGAAGAAGGAGGCGGGGCGCAAGAGCCGCGCCGCCCGGTGCGGCTCCCAAAATGCTTCCCTTACCTTGCTCGGCATTCATTTTCTTCCAGATTCCCAAGCTCTGCCGAGGGGGCATACGGAGGCCTAGCAGCGGTGGCGCAAAGCTGACTGTGACGCTCCACAGCTGAGCGGGCCAACCAAGTCTGGGCAGGGCGCAGCTGTGTGCTGTACCTGAGGGGCAGCACCCAGTGCCGTGTGCCAAGTCTCACCCGAAAGCAGCTACGATGGCGCCGTCAAGCTGTGTCAGCCTGCATTCGGTTGACGGAGCATATGTCGCGAGGTCATCCAGCAGCACTCGAGGGTGGGACTGAGTTCTGCAGGTCGGACCTGAAGGAGCTGAAGATGCGGCCATCGACCGACGAGCACGACTACCAAGTGCGGCTGCGCTCCGCGATCAAGTTCCTGACCAAGGTGTGCCCAGGGTGTATCGCCGGCTTACAAGAGCCGTGCATTCAGCGGTGCCGTATGTGGCCAAGGTGCCCCTGCGCACACGGGCCAACAGGAACCGCCAGGGTCACATGTGCTGCCCGCCAGCAGAACTGGTGCAACGCGGCCTTTCGACCTGGCCGCAGGGGGACAAGGTGAAGCTGACGTGCCAGTTTCGTGGCCGGGAGCGCGAGTTCTCGGACATTGCGCGGGACATGTTTGACGTGAGTCTGGCGTCTCGGACTGCTGCTGCCGCTGCTGATGTAACGCATCAGCAGCTGCAGAACTTACACCGGCCGCAGTGCCGGCGTCAGTTTGGATGTGAACCACCGATGTGTCCTGTTGACCTGCGTCGCAGCCAGACAGACAGCAGACGGAGTGAACGGTGCTTGCTGTGATGCAGCGGTTTGTGAAGGATCTGGAGGCGGCGGAGGGGGTGGGTGCGGTGTCGGTGGAGGCACGGCCGCGGATGCAGGGCAACACCATGAACATGATCGTGGGCATCGGCAAAAAGGAGTGAATGCGCAGCCCAGCGGCAGGCACCATCGCCCAGCTGCACAGCACATCCGGAGGCAGCGCTTGCCACACAGCTGTGCAGTGCAGCGGCGTCAAATGCCACAGCCGAGACAGTCGCACCAAACGTGGCCCTACAGTGACCGTCAGTGGCGGGGAAGCTGCGCTGCCGCCAACTGCTGGCAGTGCCGGCTGGCGCATGCATCGCCCTGCACTGTGGATGCTGGCTGCACCTTCGTGCGTGCGCATGGTGCCAGTTGGTTGTTGACATCTGCAGCAGCCGCACTGGCAGCCAGATCCTCGTTGATGCACTGGCAGCGCGCCGATATATATAAATGCGGCAAAACCGCTGGACTCATGGGCTTGCTGATCTCGGGAGCCCTGCGCCTTGCACCAGATTGACAATATTGTTGTCAGAGTACCGTACAGTTGCTGCATTGTCGGCCCGCATCGCCCACACAGCGGCATGCCTTTACTTGCAACACCGCACATTTTCTATGTGATACGACGGCTGGCCGTCAGCGCAGCGCAATGTCGCTCCATTGCAATGCGGCGAGGTGACAGCGTGGGCTGTACACGAAAGCATGCTTCTAGGCCGATACCCTGTGCAGCGCGCCAGGCTGGTCCATCCAAGGAATGTTAGTCGACAATGGTCGAAACCCAGGTTCGCGGCGGTCACATGTTAGAGCAAGCACCGCAGTCCGCAGCATATCCCAACCGCACACCGCTGATGCGCAATGTCATGAGCGGCAGGGCGCTGTGGTAGCTGTGTTGCAGGTGCGCCGTCACTTTGATGTACTCAAACATCACCAGAGTACAGGTTGCGCTGCGCCCGCCACCGCTGCTGCGACGCACGGTTTGTGTCGCGCAGCCGTGCTTGCTTCTGCCACTCGGTGGTGCTGCGCCCAAGCTGCGGGAGGTCGCTCGTCCCGGAGTCAGTGCGCCACAGCACATTACGATCGGTTGTATGCTCGAGTACTAGCACCAAGGTGAAGGCGACTATCACCAGACAATGTGGCACCGCTGTGAGTAGCCACGCCGTGCACGTCTGCCGAGCGTCCCACACACGGCGAACCCAAACCTTGGGAGACAGGCCGCAGAGCCGCTGCGGCGGGCGCCGCCGCCGCCGCTGGGGCTGCGCCTCAGGCCGCTACCCGGCTGCTCCGCCGCACCCGGGGCGCTGGTGACGCGGCGCATGGGCTCCCCACCCTTGGCGCCATTTGCCACTGCGGTCACCGTCAGAAGAAGGCTCGCGGTGGAGCCTGTCTGCTGTGCTAGCGGAGGGAGACTCCTGAATGCTACTGTGGACCGCGGGGACCACCACTTGCTTGCATGCGGACGCAGCTAGGGGCTTGCTTTGCAAGCATGTGGATGCCGGCAGGGCTTGCATGGACATCTACTAGGACGGTTCTGCGAGATGCTGGAGCAGACAGCACCTCTTGAGGTGAGTTGGCTGGACCTTCTCCATCGCCGTAATCGAGGTGTCTGCCGTTTGCCCGAGCTTCGGCCACCTGCACCTCCTGTCTTCTGCCCAGGTTGGCACCTGCTGTGCGTCCACTGCAGGGCGCTTACTGGGCCTGAGGCGCGCCAGGGCGGTATTTGTAGCTCTATGCATCCTACCAGGCGTACCGAAGGCTGCGAGACACACAGTTGAGGCAGAGCTGCTGCGAGGACCTTGGGCAGGCTGCAGTCAGCACACGGTCCAGCCAGGGAGCATGCTGGCGTTAGGGCGGCACTTGATCAGGCCTTGGAGCTGTGCGTATGACAAGTGAGAGCTCCACTGGCTGTAAGGCCTGCTTTATCGAGTCATGCAGAACAGTTCTGCTTGCGCTATCGCATGTGACCTGTGAGCTCTTGTGAGATCTCGTTGCCACGTGTCTGTGCGCGTGAATTGTACTGCTAACATGCATTCGGTCACTGTGCTGTAGAGGTCTCCGCGTGCAGGAGTCACAACACATCATTGAGGTGCTGCGACAACTGTTGTAGCATGGCGGTAGAGCCGTGTGCGTCACACATCACAAGGCACACACTACTGCAGCCCTGTGCCATGCACACACAGTAGGACTGGCATATTCTTCCCCCGAGCTTTGCTGTACGAGACTCGTGAAATCGCTCTTCACGGTTAGATATCTGACACGGTTAGATGTCAGTCGGTGCAAATTATAAAAGAAGGTATCCTGTTGTATGCCAACACCAAACAATGCTTCGGGTTGGTCCCTCTGTTCAGTCTATGAGGCTCAACAGCCCATCCAGCGCATGAGACAGCATCCGCTCATTGCCAGGCAGCCTCCTCTGCGCCTGCGACTCGCAGCGGCCACCGCAGCGGCGGATTGTCACATTGCTGGATGGCACTCCGGTGCCTCTGAACTGAATGAATGAATGCAGCGCAATGCCCCTGGTGTGTTACATCGCAGCCGCCAGCAGCGCCTCTTCCAACGATGCCACGCCCGCCTCTGGCGGTACTGCGCGTGAGTGACAGCAAACCAGGGTCAGCCATCTCGACCAAAGCGTCAAGCGCGGTGAGGCACTCGCCCTCACAGCAGGATGGACCAAGGTGTCATGATGTATGCCCCTGGCAGCGGATCACCTTGCGCCAGCGCGGCGGCCGTGGTCGGCTGCCCAGCGGACGTGGCTACCACCTGCGGGGGCGGCAGCATCATACCCTTGAGGGTGCGTCAGTACACACAAGGGTGCGCACAGTCACTCCGTCCGGCACACTCAAGGCCACTGGCAGACGCCCACCACAGCACAGGCCATCGTCGACTGTGCACCTCGGCGAAGGACAGCATGTCGGGCGGCGCGCCCAGCGACACGGCGGCCGTGTACAGGTGCGCCTCCTGTGGCGGCTGCAGCACCCGGCGGCAGATGCACCAGATCGCCTGCAGGCACGTGCACCACGCCACCTCCATCACGGCTGTCACACCCGTGTCACCAGTTTTTTAACCCATGATGACGCGCGCGTGGTCAGTGCACGCAGCGAGCAGCCCGGCTGTGTGACAGGCCCGGTGGAGGCTGCCGGCGCGGGCCACCTGCACCAGGTTGGAGTGCTCGTCCCGCAGGCAGCACCGAAGCGCGCTCATCGCCGCCACCAGCTCCGCGTTGCGCCGCACCACCGCCTCCGTGGCCGCCGTGGCGCCCTCAGGCGGCAGCGCCTGCACGGTTGCCAGCATATCAAGGAAAATGCTACCTAGCTCTGCGGCAGCGACCTTGGGCCACCAGCTCCAGGGCCGCTGCAGACCATGGTCAGCATCACCTCGTGGGCGAGAATCGCTACTTGCAGGGCTCGTCCTCAACATGTCGACCACAGCTGTGCATTGCAAGCGTCCTATCAGGGATGCAAGCAGCTGGGCTCACCTGCAGCTGGTGGACGAGGGAGGGGCGGCGGCGCGCCAGCACCGCCGCGTTGTTGATGTACGCCGCCCGCACGCCCAGCACCGCCCGCAGCTGCTGCTCCGTCAGCTGCGTCGCCGCCACCGCCTGCATTGTGTACAGACGTCAGAACGTGGGCTGCGCACGACTGTGCACAAGACCAGGCATGACTGTTGACACTGTTCATTGTCTGGCAACATGCGGTGCCCAGATGAAACAAGACGCACTGTGAGCAGGACCATACAGTGCACGGTACACAACCATGTCGTATGAAGGTCTGGCTGACAGCCAGCACTTCCACCTCTCCAATGACTGCAGTAAACCCACCTGCACCCAGGCCTGGTGGCGCGCGCTGTACAGCGGCGTGCCCGCCGCCTCGGCAAAGTCGCCGGTGGTTCCGATGGCCTTTGGGGGGATGCCGCGCTCGCGCAGCGCCCGCCCGTGGTCCGGGAACGCCAGCAGCAGCGCCCCCCGCAGCTGACCCACCTCGAACACCAGCTGCGCCTGGGGTTCGTGGAACAGCAGAGGTTGGACAAGGACACATGCACTGCGTCGGTCGGGGGGCCGCCAGCAGGAGAGAGCAGCTGGCGCCCTGCCGCCACTGCCGAGCGGCAGCGTTGCCAAGCGGGATTGTCTCGCCAGTAGTGGCCCGGCTCGTGGGCTGTCATCCCCGGCTGTGCCCCTGCTAATGCTGCAGCTCTGACCAACACTGCCAGTAGGACAAATGTGTATCCTACCAAGGGGATATCGTGTCCACCACTGGCCATGTTGTGCTGCAATGGTACCAGAGGAAGTTCCGCCTCAGTGTGTGCTCACCAGGCGGTCGTCTTCGGGAGTGAGCGTGTGCAGCGGCGCCGTGCGCAGCAGCAGGTGCTCCGCGAACGCCACGACGTACTCGTGCTGCAGCCGCCCAAACTCGTCCGCCGACATCGCCGCCAGCTGCAGATAGAGCACAACAGTGCGGACTGAGCGGACCTGGCAACCAGTCGATGCGCTGTTCCCGACGGATGCAGGTGACCGCCAGCAAGCAGCTTCGCATACAGTTCTTCCAGGTCGCGGTCGTGCTGCTCCCTTGGGAGCAGCTCACTGCAGCTGCGACTAGCACTTTGGCTCCACTCTCAGGAGTGCTCAGCGGCGCGCCCACCTCACCGGAGGTCAGGTGCCGGGGCTCACTCGGCCGCACGGTGAACACCAGCTGCCCGCCGAGCTGCATCTCGCAGCGCAGGTGCTCCTGCAGCGCAGGCTTAGAAACTTCTGGCCATCTCCGTGAGTGCAGCAGGACATTCACAGACATAGATGCCCGTTTGCTCGACGCCTCCCGACCATCATCAGCTTGCTATGCACAGGGGGGTTGTGATGGGGCGGCCTGGCACGGTGGGCCCCTGTTTGCTGGCTCTCGCGGGAGGTGTGCCAGGTGCAGGGTGCACACCTGCATCTCCTCAGTCAGCCACCACGCCGTGGCCTCGCGCTCCACGCCGCCGGGGTCCCCGGTTCCTTCGCTGGAGTCCCCGCCCCCGCCGGCACCGGCGCTGGGCTGCCCCTGGCGCCCGCGCCCGCCGCCGGACACCATCGCATACGCGCGCTCCAGCAGTGCGTTGCGCTCCAGCAGCAGGTCCTGCAGCGCACATGGGGGTGTTGCAGGTACACATGACATGCGGTGCTCCCCTGATGCTGAGGCACGCGGCATGTCACGCCCGGCCACCGCAGCATGGCTGGCGCTGGGTGGGGGGTGCGGTATGCAAGGGGCATCAGCTACGGTGTCCAGGGCACCTGCTGGATCTGCATCTCCTGCATCTCCTGCGTGAGGCTCTCCAGCTGCTCCGCGTTGGTCTGCACCCGCGCCTGCAGAGCAGAGGGTAGGCGTGACATCGCAGTGCAGAAGACGCATGCTGAGATGTGTTCATCCGGGTTTGAATGCGTGCGGGATGGGCAGCACACCGCAATCCCGGTGGTTGGCACGGCAGTGCATCCAGACGGACGGTTCCTGGGTATGTCAGACACCTTGTGCCGGGCGCGCCACCGCTGCTGCGACGCCCGGTTGGTCTCCCGCATCCGCGCCTGCCTCCCCTCGCCGCCGCGGCCCGCCTGCCGTCCAGGGAGACGTGGAATCGCACATCATGCACGCCACAGCAGAAGCAGCTACATGCCCACTATACCGAGCTGCCGGCATCGCCTGCCTGGGGATGTGTGAGCACTGAATGTACCCGAGTGCAGACTGTGCGCAGCAGCGCCAGAATCTGCGAGATAACTGATCATCCGTGCTGCGTCGCAGATGAACCGGAGCAGCCTCGCGGAGCGCCATGAACAGGACCATGAGCAGCGCGCCTTGGGGGTGATGCCGCCGGAGTTGCTGCGCAGGGTGAGCGCCGTGCCGCCGCCGCTGCGGCGGATGCCGGGCAGCTCGTCGGCGCCGCTGGGGGCGCTGGCCACCCGCCGTATGGCCTCCCGCCTCGCATCGGGGTCGATTGCGGTGGATATCGTTGGCAGCCCGCTGGCGGGCAGGCTGGCCGAGGCGCCGGGCGGTGGATCCTCGGGCGCTTGCAGCAGCGCCAGCAGGCCCTCGGCGAAGGCCGTGTCCAGCTGCACAGCATGCAAACAGTTGTGAGGTTACAGCGACAGTCTCGAGGGTCAGCTTGAAGCATGCGAGCCTGCATTGGGCCTGCAGTGGAAGTGCAAAATTCGGGCGTAATCTGGGCTATGATCGCCCACGGGTTGTGCCCGTGATGAGGTAATGGGCGGGCAGCCAGTCGGAGTGCATGCAGCGCACCCCGGGCGTGTCCAGCAGTGGATCAGTGGAGTCGGATGACTCTTTAGGCTGCTCCTGCTGCGTTGCCGCTGCTGCAGCCGGTATCCCAGCTGCCTGCACACGCTGTCTGGGGTCGCCAGGGTCATCACCCGGCAACGCCTGATCCTGATCCCTGCCGCCAGTCTCTGCCATGAGATGGTACACAAAGAGCCCAGCTTGGATCCAGTGCTGGTAGCTAAGTCGGCACTGCGAGGAGTGTGCGACTTGGTAACAACGGCTGCACCTGCCGAGGCGTGCTGTTGTCGCTGCTGCCTGCTGCACAGGCTTCGGACGGGGGGTGGTGGGCGATACGCAAGACTGGAGTGGAGGTGGGGATCTGAGACGGCAGGACGTGTGTTGTGGACTGCATTGGCGATGGTTCCATGGGGTTCTCGTCGCCTGCGTTCATCGTGCGCACGTGCGCTCGCCTCATGCCAGCTGCATTGTCAAATGTACCAAAACCACCAGTGCATGCAGTTTTGCTGGATCTGACCATGTATCGTGTGTTCTATGGCGTTTTTGATTGGATCGCGGGTTGTTGCGCAGCAAGACGGCACCAGTTGAAGCACTTGGTGGGTGTGCTAGCTTCGCCACAGCTTCAGTACCTCCTGTGAGCCAATCTGGTGCACCGGTTACTCATATTGCAGGTGGTGTTCTGCACACAGGAGCGCCTGACGCACACACCATCGGTCAAAGTGGTGTAATACTGTTCTCTGAAGCAGCAGCCGGTGCAGTAAAGGTCGTTGGCACTCAGCACGGAGATTGGCCACTGCTCACGGTCGGTGCAGCCAAATCTGAGAATGGGCCTTTAGATCATGCACACGGACCCTTAGGATACCGATACGGCTGAACCTTATGTGTCCTAGGTAGCGGATCTGCGACAGCTGGGTGACATTGTGCAGCCTGGGCGTGCACGGCTGTTGCCGATGCCCCACATCAGGCCAGTCACATAGCCTGAGGAAACCCCCCACCTCGCTGCCAGTGGCACAGAGTAAGCACTCAGATGTCCATCTTGAATTCGTATGGACAGCAGGGTTGGCTCAGTTTTGCGCGTCCATCGAAACCAGCGCCTGTCAGGCTGCGCTCCAGGAGGGGCGTGCCATTGTGTAATGGGTCAGTAAGGGCCCGCGGGCGCACAGTGTCACGTTCGCGCCGATGTTGCCAGGCCAGCTTCCGCCTCACGCTCACAACACAGCGGCGCGCGGCAGCACCCATGTCGGCAGACTGCGCGCAGAGCCATGGGTGCTACAGCCTGATGCTGGGGCACCCTATGGCGCCACAGAGCCACTGCCATCTGCCAGCCACGGCACCATTCGCCTTCTCTCCAGGAGCACAGCAGCACGCGTCGGCCTTGGCGGCACCTTACAGCGGGATCCGGACTGATCACAGGAGCAGCTTCACAACAGCGGCGGTCGCGGATGCTGCGGTGTACCCCCAACATGCCTACAGGGCGCATGGCAGCGGCCATGATGCTGGCATAGACAACATGCACCATGGCAGCCTGTTGCACGTCCCAATAGCTCAGGAGCAGCAGCAGCCGGACGCGCAGCCTGAGGACAGCGGCGGCGCAGCTGGCAAGCCTGCCAGCGGGCGCAGCAGCAGCCTGGGCGGCAGCCTGAAGCCGCCGATCAAGCAGAAGGCGCAGAAGGCGTGGCGCAACAGGCAGAAGGTGCGGAACAACGTGCTTGCCGCGCTGAAGGCCCTTGTGGTAGGGCGGCAGCCTTGCACCGGCTGGCTGGGCAAACATAGCTGGCACTACTGTGTGAGCCCATTAGATCACCGAGGTGCACCGGCCGGTCAACGTGTGTCGTTCTGGCTGCCGCAGGAGAAGCTCCAGCAGTCGGCAGTGCAGCTAGACACCCTGCAGCAGGAGGTGCAGCAGCTCAGCGTCGCGCAGGTGCGGCCTCAACTGCATGGCCTCCCCTTGTGGCAGCTCCTGCTACAGTACAGCCAGCAGCCTCCAGGGGCCATTGGCATGGGACTTGCAAGCTTGCCACGTGCACTTCACGCTGCACCACCGGTGCTTGCAACAGCATCACAGCAGCATCACGAGGTTCCCTGCCACGACCTGCAGCATTGTTGCTGCAGGGCATGCTGCAGCGGCGGAACGAGGCCTTGGAGCGCGCCCTGCAGCATAGGCCAGCAGCTGCTGGTGGTGCGACGGCAACAGTGTACTCGGCTGTCGAGCAGCGGGCGTTTGCAGCTGAGCGGCATGCCGCTCAGTCTCCAGGAACAGCGTCCGCGCCCTGGTGGCTCGACCCTGGGGTCCAGGTGGGCTGCAACGTTTCACATTTCTGCATCAGCCTGCTGTGGGGAGCAGCAGGCTGCGGCAGCATCGCAGTGCGACACATATGCGGCGTGCGCCTTCCTGCCCTGCCAGACTCGGCGCTGCTGGAAGGGCGCCCTGCTCATTGCGGGGCCGCCTGCTGTATCAGCACACTCACTGTCAGGAAGAGCTGACAGTATCAAAGCTCCGCACTTTATAACCGAGTGCTGCTTCGCAGGCCCAGCTGGCCTGCGAGCTGGGCATCGACGGGCCGCTGGTCTTCAGCGTCAGGGAGGACTTCCCCATCACGCTGACTCAGCAGCAGGTGCACATGAGTGCGGGATTTGCAGCAGCTGACGGCCGCACGAACATCCCATGTTGCTCCGTCTGACAGCTTGTTGCCATGCATGGTCACACTCAGCGCAACACTCAAGTGGGCGACCGCATTGTGCATGCCCATGGCCGCTGTTGCAGCGTGTGACAGCCGTAGCTTTTGGCGAGGGCAGGTGACTGCGATGCCGCACCAGGCCTTTGGCCGGCTGTGGTCCAGCTATGTGACCGCCATGGCGGCGTGCCTTCTGGCCATTCGTTCGGGCACCCCAGGCGCATCCAGCCGCTTGGTACGCCCGTGGCTGAGCCCTCAGGGGCGCCCAGCACCACTAGGTCTCCTCATGCACCAGCTAGTTTCCGTGTCTGGCCAATTGCCGTGGACTTGTGCTCAGGTTCCAGCAAATGTTGGTGGGGGGGCCTGTTCACGCAGACAACGACCGGTGCAGACGCTTGCCGGGTTTAGGCACAGCAGCACGCGAGCTGCTTGCCACATAGCACATCTGGGAGGTCCATGCAATTGCCAGTCTGCAGGCGACAGCCGGGCGCTTCGGCCCCTGCGCCTAGCACTGAACTCATGCAACTGATGGCTGCTGCAGGAGGCGCTGGTGGCGCAGGCGCAGCGGCTGGAGCTGTGCGTGCTGCTGGAGGTGCCGGATCTGACGGCGCTGCAGAATCGGCAGCCGGATGCGGCCGCCCTGGAGGCGGCGCGCGACGCCTACCGCCTGCCGACCGACTTCTGGTGGCAGGTGCTGCTGCTTCCTGACCCCTGATAGCATCACCAGGACGTTTCCCTGTCAGGAGGGGCAACATGAGCATTCACCCGCTGCCGCTGTTGCCGCCGATGTGACAGGGGTCGACCAAGGCTTGCACTGCGCTGGCGCGATCAAGACAACAAAATGCAAAAATGCAAGCGTGGCTCGGCGCAGCTTGTCTGAGAGTCGCCATGCTGTAGCACCTCCAGAGGCGCATGCAGGTGTACAACAAACCAGCTGAGAAGTTGGTTGAGCGACTGTGAGCAAGCCGGTTCTCATGTGCGCAGCTGCTGGAGTCGGCGCAGCTGACAGGCGAGCAGAAAGCCGGGCTGCTGCGGCTGCGGGACGCGTATCTGCGGCAGGTGGCGCAGCTCGCCAAGGCCCGCGCAGCCCACGAGGTGACTCCAGACACTGAGGGGTGGAAGTACAGGTTGCACACCTGTGTGCGTACTCTGAGTTCCGTGGGGTGATTGGCGCTGGAGACAGCATGTCAGCACCGGTTCAGAGGGCTGTTGTGATGGCTTCGTTGTCAGTGCGCAATAGCCCATGCAGTGCGCTTCCCCGGGGCGCCTCTTTCCTATAGTACGATGGCAGGTGGTCGAGCTGTCGTTTTGCAGGAGCAGCCGCCCAGCGCCGAGGGCCCAGCCAGCATGAGCTCACTGATAGGCTGCCTGGAGGCCTTCGCGGGCTTGCAGCGCATGGCATCGTCCGTCTGCCAGATCGGCCGCCTGCTGCACCTTGAGCAGGCCCTGTTCCTGCGGGTGAGGCCCACGTGTTGCCCGTGCTGGTGTGTCTGTGCAGCCACGGCATTGCATGGCGGCTCAGCCGACCGTGCATTTGTGCCAGCAACCATGCTGCTCAGCGGGCAAAAGTGCAACGCCTAATTTGCAGCATCTACATGTGCAGACGATCACGGCGATGTGGGCGCTGCTGACGCCGGTGCAGTATGCGCACCTCAACGTGGGCTCCCCCGCGCACACCAGCGTCCTGTGCGCAGCGGACCTGTACGCCACTGTGTCTGGGCACCCGTCGACCGCCGCCGTGCTGTGCCGCTACCTCGCAGAAGACGGTGACTTTGCTTCGCTCGTGCACCGGCACTTTGTCCCTGCTTTCGCACCATCTCGTTTTGTTGGGGCATTCTTGGAGGTTGATCGATGCCGTCTTGACATATGCCTGTTTGATGCCAGGCCGGGCACATTTGCTGGGACCTCAGCACGCCTGGCTGACTGAAGTGGGGCTTGGATGCACTGCAGATGGTGCCAGCGACGCAGCGTCGACCAGCTTGTCGCTCGGCGGGCTGCTGACCGCCTCACAAGCAGCGTAGCAGAATTTGAGGTGTCGTCCGCTCGAGAGCCAACGAAGTGTAACAGCCGACGAAGTATGCTGACATACAGCGTACGTACACGACTGTTACAGCGGCGGGACGTTCTGACCAATCTGATGAAGACACGGTGGATGTGGTGGAACCTATAGCTATAAAGCAGCGCTTGTTGATCTATCCCACTAGGCCGTTGATGCCCCGAACAGCAGCCAGTGTTGGCTGTGGCACCAATTTTGACATACTTACAGATGGTGCTTCCAGCAGTTTCAGGGAGTCACTGACGGTTTACTGTGACGAAATTGTTTGGACAACGTTTATTGTATATGGCAGCTGTGAAGATGTCATTCCTGCGACTGCTGCAGATCTACACCAGTGGTCCCCCGCCTCTGACGACTGTGCATCGTACCAGCGCCACGTAGACTTCTTGCACACCGCAACGGCGACGGCGGCCAAGCTTCAGCATTCAGGGCACCTGCATGTCAAGCAAGCGCAGCTGGGCAGTCTGCACACTCGATATTGTCCGCTCGACCATTGTTACAGTGCATACAGCATGGTCTGCAAAGGAGCTATATGATCCGCAATCATGCAGACCGCTTACACTTGTGTACATACCTGAGGTATGCAGGGCGGCTGGCGCAACTTGGAACTGTGAGCTGGGGTGGCATCACAGCGCTGTCTCTGCACTCTCAGGCCGCTGCTTCCTACGGCTGGCTGGGAAGACTGCCAGCCGTGATACCCTGCGCTGTTGACCTGCTCAGCGGCACACGGCCGGCTGTTCCCTCGAAGCACTGCTGGGGGTCCCGAGGGCCATGGTTGCCGGCTCAGCAGTTCTCAGTGCGGCTCAGCTGCTTTGGCCGCCTCCAGCGCCCTTATCACCTCCGGCCATGTTGGTTTGGCTTCCACTGCTGAATCGTCACCTGCGCAGTTAGGAGGACTGTGAGCACCCTATGCACCAGATTTGCGGCACGCAGTCTCTTCCAGCCGGGAGCCTGCACCGACATTCAGGGTGCAATATACTTCACAATAGTGCACATATCGATCATGGCTCCTGGCTGGTCTGCTGCCAGGTCCAGCACAGGTTGGCACTGCTGTACAGGGGAGGGACACATTTGCAGGTTGGTTTCCAGTCACCCTGCAGCTGCTGCGCCAGGATGGCGTGCGATGCCGGCTGCCCTGTAGCGACCGCCAGCGTCTCCGCGAGGTGCAGCATGTCCACGCGCGCAGGGCAGCCCACGGTGAGGTGAGCATACTGCGCCGGCGTCAGCACCGCCAACATCGCCGCTGTGGCCTGTGGGACCCGCCATGCCGGCGTGGCGTGATTTGTGGAGCCAAAGCTGATCCCTTCTGAGCGGGGGGCGTGCGCTACCAGGGTGCGAGCCGGCAAGTGGCTCAGCAGCAAGCGGACAGACAGTGACACATGAGCCTGCAGCATGTCCGTCGACCACGCAGAACGTTAGAATGGGAAAACAGAGGATGGCGGCACCTGCACAGCGGCAGCATGCTCGGCATTCAGCGTGTCCTGCAGCCCGCCGAGCGCGGCCTGCAGCCGCTCGTGCGCCACCGACAACGTCCCACGCTCGTTCAGCCCCAGGGCCGCCTCGTTGCTGTACGCTGCCGGCAGTGCAACCTGTACAGAGGGCCAAGCTTATCAAATGCTGCAGAGATGTCAAACAGCTTGCAGGACTTGGCGCACGAGGTGTTGCTTCAGCACTGCTCCACTGCTGGTCAGGCATGGCTGCACAAGGTAGGACCGGCGACACACTGGCCTTGAAGCGGTTGCGCGTCTGTATCAGCCGCGCTTTGTTGTGCAGGTAGGCCTCGCGGTGCCGCAGCAGCGCCCGCCGCTGCTCCCTGCCCAGGTGCGCCGTCTCCAGCAGCTGCAGGGCAGTTGGTCGCCAGCTCACGGTCGCGTCTGACGGTGCCACGAACGGCGGACAGCAGTGCGCAGCCGCACACAGATTCTTCTGCCCCTGCATGCTCTGATGTCAAGGCGGTGGTCTTGGTGGTGTGGACGCATGCGCAGGCGGACGGGGCACCTGCCACCAGGTGTCAAGCGACCACTGGGCGACTTCCTCAGCCGCCGCCGCCGCTGCAGTCCCGGGCGGCTGACGCGGGAGCCCATGCAGGTCGTGCAACAGCACACTGGCCTGTAGATGCTGCGCCTCTGTCGCGAGCTGAGCCTACAGCAATGGCACACACAGTCTTTCAACAGGTCGTGCAGGTCACCTCACTAAACCACTGCTACTGCTGAGACATTATGCAGCAGCCCCTGCTCACAGCCCTCAAACCCTGCGCAGCCCCACAGAACAGCAGAACGGAGCACGCAGCCCACCAGGCGCTGTGACGTGGAACCCGTGGCGGCCCGGGTGTCCCCAGCAGCGCGCAGCTGCAGGAGGCACGCCGCCATGGCGCTGATGTAATCGTGCCACAGCCGGTCGAATGCCGCAGCCTCCATAGCCGCGACCTACAGCAGAGCTGCGGTGCTCATGGATACACTTGCGTGCTGCATTGCACTGGCACTTCAGGTTGCAACGCAGCATTTGCGGTAGAGTAGAGGCACAGCAAGGTCGGGGTGTGCACCTGGCGCCACGACATCGTCAGGATGCCAGCCCACCGGACGGTGAACAGCATCTCGCCGCCGATGCCCAGCTCTGCCGCCAAGCTGTCCTTCCAGCTTCCTGCATCCTGCAGCCCCTGCTGGCTGCGGCCGCCTGTGGGAAGGGGCCATGCCGCCGCCGCATTACCGCCTGCACTGCCGCCTGAAGCGTTGCCGCCACTCAGGCCTCGGCGGCCCTGGGTTGCGCCCTTTGCCAGCGCTGCGCCCGCTGCGCTCTCTGCTCCGCTGCTGGCGTAGTCGTCCGGTATCGAGGCGGCAAAGGGCTCGATAGCAGCAGCAGCCGCCTCCGCAGCCGCCGCCGCCCTGTGCCCCGGGCCGCCCAGCGCCTGCTCCAGGGCCTGGTTGCGCCTCGCCAGCTCACCCTGCGCTTATGGGAGCCGTGGTGCTTGTGAGTATACGCTCACGAGGGTGCTCAAACCCTTTGCTTCCTGCATTTCTTCTGTCTTGCTTGATCGCACGTCTAGGGGGTGATTGAGGCAGCACCAGAATGTCAGCAGGCAGCTACAGCCTCGACAGCACATGTGCAAAGATGATGCTCAAGCACACGAGGACCCTTCTCAAAGGTGTGGTCTCCGGACTCGCGCACCTGCGCCAGCTGCATCGCAAGCATCTCCTGCTCCAGGGCCGCCACCTGCTCCGCTGCCTGCTGCGCTCGCTCCTGCACGCCACATCTGGGTGCATAGAAAGATCGTACTGCACATGTCAGTACAGCCAGCAGTCGGCATGCTTCGTCCACGAGATGTCCGTGGCCTACAGCCATCCCACATGGCCATGCACTGATGGCCGGCTGCACAGGCGCGCACCTTCTGCTTCACGCGCCACAGCCGCTGCGCCAGGATGTTCTTCTCCCGTCGCGTGGGCTTCAGGCCGCGGCTGCTCGCCACGCCGACTGCCACGTCGCCGTGGCCAGGCTCCAGCTCGCTGTGTTGTGACTCATCCTCTAGCGCCTGGTTCTGCGGCGGCAGCTGTGTCCTGGTGTGCGGTGCACCTATGTTCCACTGCGGTTGCGCAGCCTCGCTCACTGATCGTGCGGCAGGTGTGATGCCAGGCGGCACATCTGCTGCTACTGCATGGTCGTCCCGCAACAGGCCTTCCAGGAGCCATGCGCCATCTGCCTGAGGCTTGGACTGCAGGAGTGCGGCAGCATGTTTAGCGTGACTGCCATGTATGTGCGCACCATTCAGGTGCAGCTGCTCGGGTACGCGTGCTTGCCAACAGAAGGAGAGTCTGCTGTTGTCCTGTGCACGTCGCACGGCCGGTCCGCATGCGCAGGCAGACACAGCGGGCAGCGCCACGGCCGCACATGCGCGGATACACTGGCACGCACCGTCCCTAGCGCGCTCAGCTCCAGCAGCTCGGCATCTGCAGCACCCAGCTGCAGGATCTCGCCCCAGTCGATGGTCTCATCAAGCAGGTCGGTGGTCCCATTGCTTGCTTCATGTGCATGCATGGCTTTGTCCGCAAGCTTGGCCAGGAGTTGAGGCGGGTGGGTATTGTGCACACGTGTGCAAGGAGCGTTGTTGCAGCTTTCAGCAGGAACGCCACACAGTAGCACACCGCAGAGGCACGAGCAGCGCGCCACACGGCGCAGAGAAAACGAAATCTGTACTGCTTCAACAGTACGGGTATTTCTCGGTTGAACATGCCGTTGCAACGTGACAACGCAGCCGGGTTGCCTACAGCTGATCCGGCGGCCGATGCTGCGCCCCAGATGCTTAGAAGGCAGCGTTTGCGGCGTCATGAGCTCCCTGCAGACCAGGTGCCCCTCCCTGCATTGATAAGGAGATGCCGCTTCCAGTAGCGCTGTGGCATTGTGCGTGTTGGCAATGTGCATCGGACAACGTGGGGAACGTTGTGCTGGGCTGTGGAAGCCCAGTTGCGTCTGCATGTTATCGAGCGGTCACCTGCTGTTGCTGCTGCGGCTGCGGCTGCTGCTGCTGGTGGTGTTGCTGCAGGAGGTGCTGCTGCGACGCCTGCAGCTGCTGCAGCAGCGCAGCCTGCTGCTGGCGCTGTTGGGATGCCTGCAGCTGCTGCAGCAGCGCATGCTGTTGCTGCACATCCAGTGGGGCTGCTGAGCCAGAGGTTTGGAACCCCATGCCCTGCGGCGCCAAAGCTGCTGTATGTGGCAACGCATTCCCAGCCGGCGCCTGCTGCTGTATCTGGTGCGGCTGCTGCTGTTGCTGGTGACCAAACGCAGGCAGGCCGCTGCTAATGCCGTTTTGCCACTGCTGCATGCGCTGCCACTGCAGCTGCTGCAGCAGCGCCTGCTGCTGCACCTGCAGCTGAGCCGCGTCTGCTGCGGCTGGCCCAGTCGAGGCAAAGGCTTGGAAGGGCTGCTGCAGCGGCTGCTGTGCAGGCTGGCCAGCAGGCTCCTGAGCGTGGACATGCTGCTGCGGGGTGGGCTGTGCCGGAAGCGTCGGTACTTGCGAGGGCGTTGCCAGCTGCGCTGCCTGCATGCCACCGAATGGCGCACTGCTGCTCTGCTGTGGCGGTTGTGGCTGCCCGAACGAGACATGTTGTTCTGGCGGCTGGTGCTGCTGCACCACTATGACTGTCTGAGGCTGCGGCTGTGGCTCGGGCTGTGGCCGTGGCTTCGTGTCTGCCTGCGCCTGCTGCTGCTGCTGCTGATGCTGATGCTGCTGTGCCTGCGGCTCTGGCGGGGGCTCCTGATTCATGTCGAAGGCCCCGAGCCCCGCTGCAGTGGGCGCGTCCTGCCCCGCCACTCGTTTGGGCGCCCTGCACAGGTTCAGGTGTTTACATACCTGTCATTCTTGCAATAGACAACCCTGTTGGCTCAGCATCGACATCGCTTCATGCCAGCATCAGCGAGGTGCATCAGATTGCAGGTGTGGACAGCGATCTCACTTGGCGCGGGCACGGGGTTTGCCGGGTAGCTTAGGCAGCAGGAAGTAGAACTCGCGGTCGCCCATCGTCAGGAGCACCTGCTTTGCAATGCATCCATCAAACTGCTCATCATCGGTCCACTGATCATATCGAGGTTGGATGATCTACACCAAGCAAGCCTGATGCGACAGCAGATCTCTTTCTGGATGGCGATGATGAAGGCATCAAAAGGCTGCCAGTGCAGCACCTTGCTGGCGAGAGGCGCAGGGGATGAGTTTGGTGTGAACAGCACGCCATCGATGCTGACGCCATTCTTGCCCAGCACCCTCAGCTCAAACACGCCTGCGCATGTGACGCGCAAGCACTCGGTGCTGCTACCACTCGCTGATCAGGAGAGCTTGAGCTTGCTGATGGCAGAGTGTCAGGTTTCAGGGGCGCGGTTGCGGAGAGCTGCACCCTTCTCGAAGTTGTACGTAATGCTGGCGTGCTTGCGGCTGGTGTTCATGTTGTCGCCCAGGACAACGTCCGCCTGCGCGCTGCTGGAGCGGCGGCCGAGCAGCGTCTCATACTTTCGGAGGAAGAACTCGAAGCCGTCGTCGCCCTGCAGCTCGCCAGGAACTGTGTTTTAGATCATGCTGGCAAAACCGATCTCGATCCGCGAGCGCATCTCGGGATGGCGAGGGTGTGTCATCCTTTGGTCTGCAATGATGGTGGGCTGAACATAACTGCTGCTAGAGCACCTGCAGCTTGGCAAAGCCGCAGCGCAGCAGGCGCGGATCGCTGGAGCTGATCTGCCCAGCCTCCGCCATACCTCGAGCAAGCACCTCGAGCAACCACAGCCTGCACTACAATGCTGCACGTCTGGACTGTGCTGTCTACGTCGTTAGATGCTGTCATGTCCTTGCCGCACTGGGTCCATCAGCTGTTTGGTGCAGCTGGTCTGGCAGCACTGTTGCAGCACTCGTCTGAACGGGCAGCACCTGCAATAGACCTTGCAACCTTCGACACGCTCACCTGTGCTCAGCAGAGACGAAGGAAGCAGGTCACAACAGTCCCAGAGGTGGTGCAGTCCTGCGAGCTTGTGCGCGCCGAGCCCGCTGCGCAGCTGACAATAACTCGCAGACTTGATTTGAAGCTGCGAGTGCGGAGATCGTCACTGTCCAAGGAGCAACCAACAAATGAAGGTGCTTCGGTGATCTTGAGCACCCAGAGCAGGCCTGTCTGCTTGCCCTGTAGCATGCAGATTGGCCTTCAAGTGGGCCCTTTGCAGTGCTGCCAGATGGTAGTTGCATATGCATGCACTTGCAAACAGATGCACGTCTTGTCCTCTGACCGTTAGCGGGGGCTGATGTCCATGACTTGATGAAGTCGCCACCTTGATCTCACCTGGACCTGACAACCAGATAAATTTTCACATTGCGATGGGGTCAGATGCACACGGTATCATCGAGTATCTGGATCGGTCGCCGCCGCTGGCATGCCTTGCGGTCGCGGAGCTGAAGGGCCTGTCTGTGCAGACCGCACCCGATGCCAAGCGGCCTAAGGACCTGCCTCCGACCCTGAAGATTGCCTCCGGGTGAGTGGTGCTGTTTCGCAATGCAATCGAGTAATGGTGCATGCACGTGGTGTGCACATGGTTTGCCATCGACCAGGCGACTATCTGAGGGCATGCATCAGTCAAGGCCGGCATGCTTGGCACTTCAGCCATCCGGTCATCAGAGAGTATCACTGCTCCTGCGCACTGAAGCCTCGTACGTATACATATCTATGGACGCGCGCCGGTAGACATGCAGTGTTGCCACTCATGCATTGCCAATGCCGGCGGCCTGGCATGCCCGGCAGGAGGGAGTTCAGCGGCACGGAGATCATCGTGCGGTACCTCGCCCGGCTGCAGCGGGACCCTAAGCAGAACGACGGCCTGTTCCTGTACGGCCAGGATGCCGAGACGTCCACGGAGGTGCACGCTCGGCACACCATGATATTGTCGCTCACGGCCAAGTGCTGCGCTTCACAGCTGCTGGTGCACATTGGCAGCTGCAGCAGTGCATCTCTTCTACGCAACGCCCGACGCAGCCGCCGATGACACACAGCACACATGTGGCAGGTGGACGAGTGGCTGGCGTTCCTGCCGCGGCTCGCAGCGGGCCCCGGCCTGGCCGAGGCGGCGGCGGCGGTGAACGACTTCCTGTCCCTGCGCACCTACCTGGTCGGCCACCGCCTCACGCTGGCCGACATCGCGCTGTGGGGCCAGCTCACAGGCGCGTGGACTCACAGCTTGCAGCTGGCTGATGCACAGCCGCACGAAAGCAGCGGCATGCCAGCTTGGCGCCGGCCAGCCAACCCGCCGGTCCAGATCTGCACCCTAGTGAGTCGCACAGTTCGATCCCCCTCATTGCAGGCAACCTCATGTACGCAAAGCTGCGGCGCACCGCGGGGTGGGACCACCTGGAGCGCTGGCTGGCGGGCCTGAATGGCCACAAAACCCTGGCGGCGGCGGCGGCGGCGCACGCGCCCAAGGGCCGTGCGGCGGCGGCAGAGGAGAAGACCGCCTCCGGACGCGGCGGCGGCGGTGAGCGCTGTCGTGACTCAGACATCAACAGCAATAATACTGTTGTGAGCATGCCATGCCCTCAAGGGGTTTCGACCATGGGCTGATGCCAGATGTGTCGACAAGAAAAGGTGTGGTCATGCACGTCTGGCAAAAGACGATCCGTTGTCGGGCATGCAGACACCGGCTCATTTGTGGGGCTGAAGGATGCTGCCAAGGGAAAGGTGGTCACACGCTTCCCGCCAGAGCCGTCAGGTGTGTACAGCCGCAGTGCTGGCAGGCTTCGATGTGCTATATTTGCGCCATTGGGGTTTACATTGTGCAAGGGCAGGTGTGGCAGGACAAGCGTGATGCAGAGTGTGCCACTGGTACGCAGGCTACCTGCACATCGGCCATGCCAAGGCGGCGATGCTGAACCAGTACTTCAAGGAAATGTATGACGGCAAGCTGCTGGTCCGCTTTGACGACACAAATCCGTCCAAGGTGGGAGCTGATGCTCTGGGCAGGGTTTACTCGGGTCGCTGACCCCACTGGCGTGCCTGAGCTGTTTGCACACTATGCATGCAGTCGGATGGTATGCCGCACTAGCAAGCAGGCGCAGGCCACATCTGCTGCATCACACATGGCGGTGCACAGTTCCATGGCCAGAGTATCAAGGAGGGATGGCTTTGCACGCCGACCATGCTACGCCGGACGTCACGTGCACTTCTTCAGGCGTCAGCTGCTGCATGTGCCATTGCTGCAGGAGAAGGACGAGTTTGTCGACAACATCATCAAGGACATCAAGGCGATGGGCCTGCAGCACGAGCCCATCACCTACACCTCCGACTACTTCGACGACATCAGGGTGCGCGGCTTGCCATCTCGTAGCCAAGGATGTATGTGTGCAGGTGCCCCTCGTGTGTACATTTGCTACATGCTGTACGGGTCTGGCTTGCAACCTGCCTTGTCGTTTCATCTGGTGCCCTCCACTGAAGCTTGAGCATCAGTGGCCTGCAGGACCTGACTGTGAAGCTTATTGATGCGGGGTTCATCTACGCTGACGACTCGCCAGCCGCTGAAATCACAGCGGTGCGCGTTAGTATGCCAACACCCGGAACCTGCCTTGAGCCGCTGCTGGATGCTCAAATCGTATAGCGCGGCTCAACTGCATCCTGGAAGAGTACGACCAGCACATGCTGCCAAGCCCTTGCACTGGTCTTGCACCTGACCAGCCGCCGCTCCGCAAGAGCAGATGCGGAGAGCCAGGAAGCAGTACAAGGACCGCAACACGCAGCCGCCTGAGCGCACCAAGCGGGTGCTCCAGGACATGCTGTCGGGCTCGGCAGAGGGCTCCCGATGGTGCCTGCGCGCCAGGTGGGGGCCCTGCCGATGGCCGGCTTCCCATCTGCCCATTTGCCCTGTCTGCATTGCCACGAACAGCTACCCTGGTGGTCGGGCCCTTGGTGCATGACGGTGCAGTCGTCAGGCTTCTGGGGAGCCATGCCAGGCCCATGCACGCGTGACCTGGCTGCATTTGCACGGATGCAGCTGTGTGCGCCTGGCTGCAGGGTCATGATGCAGCAGATGTTGTGTCAACCACTGAGGCTGTGTTTCCCTGCAGGATCAATCTGGAGGGGGAGACGACCTATGCCCGGGTGGACGCGGATGGCAACGCGCTACGGGAGGCGGATGGCAGTCTGCAGATGCGGCCCGCGCAGCCCATGGAGTATGCCAACGGGGTGCGCCACATCCCACCGCAAACTGGGACACTGCTACTCTAACAGGGTGAAGGAGATACACACCTGACGCATGCTGCCTGTAGGAGCAGCTGATGCGTGCACCTTCTGTCACAGCGTCTGGTGAACTAGCGCCGACCAGCGGGGCAACAGATCAGCAGCAGCAGTGGTCATCTGCTGATGCTGCTGTCCTCATTGGTCTGATAGCTGGCTGCACGAGGCAGACTGTGCAGGGGCGATCTGTCAGCTGCCAGACACCCAGGCTTCAATATGTTGCATGCATTGCTACAGCGTGCTACATATACACCTGACGAATCAGGTCAGTGTTGCAGGCCATGCGGGACCCGGTGGTGTTCCGCTGCAACCCGCAGCACCACTGGCGCACCGGCAGCAAGTGGAAGGTGTGAGTGACGGCAGACTGCAGGGTTCAAGGGCTGGGTCTTTGCAGGATCACAGCCAGACTCCGGGGAAGCAGCATTGCAGCAGCTGGCTGCGGGTCAGGCGCCTGTATCACTGGAGCAGTCGCATCTCTTGGGCCCGGCTGACACCCAAGCATGAGGCCCTGCTCACCGACCGCAGGCCTACCCCACGTACGACCTGGCGTGCCCGTATGTGGATGCGCGGGAGGGGGTGACGCACGCGCTGCGGTCGCTGGAGTACTCGGACCGCGAGCCGCAGTACTACTGGTTCTTGGAGGCCATCAGAAAGGTGCACCCTCTTCTGCTCAGCAGGTCTCTCTGACGAAGACGAGGCCAGCCTGCTCCAGCCTGTACCAGCACGCTCCACAGTCCAGAGACTGAGCTGATCTTCAGGGCACATGGGGCTGGAGAGCTGACGGCAGGCTTCTGGTGGAAGCAATGCCATCTTCACACCGCCTCTGTCGGCTCTTTTGACACCGTGTATCAGAATCAGGACACATCCCACACATTCGTCACCTGACGTGCAGGTGGAGCCGCGGCTGCCGCACGTGGACTTGTGGCACTTCTCGCGCATGTCGTTCGTCAACACCGTGCTGTCCAAGCGCAAGCTCACGCAGCTGGTGGACGCTGGCAAGGCGCGCTCAGCGAATCATCATGCAACACTACTTGACCGGTGATCTGGCTTGTCGACACAGTGCGGACGGTAGGGTGGGCAAGGTACAGCTTTTCTGAATATTTCACAGGTGGACGGGTGGGCGGATCCGCGGATGCCAACGGTGCAGGGCATCTTCCGGCGCGGCCTGCAGCTTGCGGCGCTGCGCGAGTTCATCATCGGCCAGGGGTCGTCGAAGAACACCAACCTGCTGGTGAGCAGCTTCATGCACCACTGTGACTCCCTGACTTTCTGGATTCAAGGTCTGGGTGAGCAGTGTCAGCAGCGACCATCTGCCAGGGACAGAGCAGCTGGTCCATCGTCCAGTGTGTCAGAGTGCTGGGCTGCAGCCTCAGTATGGACTGGTCTCCATCGCTGCGCAGGAGTGGGACAAGATCTGGGCGATCAACAAGAAGGTGATCGACCCGGTGGCGCCGCGCCACACTGCCATCGCGCTGCCAGACCCGGTCCGCCTCACGGTGGAGGACGCCCCCGACCAGCCGCAGCGCCTGGACGGGGTGCCCAAGCACAAGAAGAACCCGGATGCCGGGCAGAAGTCCGTCATCCTGGCACAGGTGTGTGCGGCATGATACTGGTTCTGACACCGCTTTCAAGGTGTGTGTCACCTTTGGGAGATCACTGAAACGCTGCGGTGCGTGAACCAACCTTGGGAACCAGCTGCCGCCTCACAGGCGCAGGCTGCAGCGGCTCACCATCACGGCTCTGCAGCCGGTCCCAGGCCACAAGTGGCCAGCCACATCTGCGGTGTGCTTCACATGAGATGCTCAGATTGTGCTGTGTCTCCAGTGGAGGTTAACAGCAGTGTTCATGTGCTATCCCCACAGACCGTGCTGCTGGACGCGGTGGATGCGGAGGCGATTGGCGCCGACATCACGGCGGCAAATGCGGGCGAGGCCGGCGGCAAGCCGCTCTCGGAGAAGGATGTTGTGAAGCGGCGGCACGTGACGCTCATGGACTGGGGGGCGGCGCCCGTCGTCGAGATCACGGTGCGACGGAACCCCGTTACTGCAGTATGGCATCCCGCAACGCCTCAGTCATGCAGAACCATCGTGGTTTGGAAAGTACATGACAGATGAGCTGCTTAGCATATGCAGACAAGGCTGCAGCAGGTTGCCTGTCAACAAGGTGTCACACGCTTTCCCTGACGTCATGCAGGAGGTGTCTCGCGAGGATGGTCGAGTCACAGCGCTGCGGGGGCGGCTCGCACCAAGCAGGGGCGCTGCCGAGACCAACCTAAAGCTCACCTGGCTCGCTGACGTAAGCCTCTGCCTGTACAGTCTGACAGTACAGCTAGGTTACATCCCTACACAGCGCACCTCTGCATCCCACGGACAGTCATGCCAGCAGTGGGCTCCCTTCTGGCCTGCAACGTCCCCTGCTTGCAATGTGCTGGATGAACGATGCAGAGCTAGCAGCAGAATGGCATTGTCATCTGCAGCTGTTTTGCTGTGTTGAAGCATGATGTGACCAGGGTCTAGCTATGCAAAAGTTTGCAGGCACAGGTTGCAGTCTTAAGAGAATCAAGGTGAAAGCGGGTTATTTGCAGTTGTGCCTGTCCTGTCAGGCACATGTGCTGTGTGCTGCTGGCAGGTGGAGGAGAACCGGGTGCCGCTGCAGCTGGTCAGCCTGGGCCCGCTGATCACCGTCAAGCAGCCGGGGCCAGACGACGAGATCTTCAAGCTGTTCAACGAGCACTCGGTGGGCCATCCGGTCCACAACTGTGAAGGATTGCTCTGCCCGGGGGTTGACGAATGTGCTTGCACACACATTGGGCAAATGGTGCAGAGTGCTGTCAACACCAGCTGGCCAGCAAGGGCTGCCTGTGGCTGAGTGTGACGAAGCTCGGTCACCTTGCTTCAGGCGGATTGCTGACGTTGCTGTGGACTGCCGCCTGCAGAAGTCAGTGGCGGAGGCCTACGGCGACCTCAACATGCGGTCGCTGGCGAAGGGCGACGTCATCCAGCTGGAGCGCAAGGGCTACTGGATTGTGGACCAGGCTGCAGACCCCACCGACCCACAGCAGGTAATCCTGGTGCTGTCAGTCGAAGTCACACAAGTGACCGTTCGCTCTCAAATGCTTCCGTGGTCGTTGGTCATCGGTGACGAGACCCAGGCTATGGGTAAACCTGCCTGACAAAACGATATGCAGCATGGCCACCAATGTGAGCGCAGTCAAGGGGGTTGCAGCCTCTTGTTTTATCCTCCTGCCTGATACTGCAGGCGCTGGTGCTGCTGGACATCCCAGATGGCCGTGCTGTCAAGGCGCCAGCAGCCGCAGCAGCGCCTGCAGCAAAGGCCCCAAAACCCAGCAAGGCAGCCGGCAAGGCAGCCAAGACTGGCCAGGCCGGCAAGCCCGCAGCACCAGCAGCGGCAACACTGCAAACAGCAGCCTCAACAGCGACAGCGACAGCCTCAGCCGACGCCGACGCGGCAGCACCCGCGGCAAACGGTGTCCCGGCAGCAGACGAGCCGGGCGCCGGCACAACTGCTGCTGCGCCTGGCATCAGCCCTGCGACGGCCACAGACGCAGCAGAGGCAGAGTCTCAGCAGGCTGATGTGGATGCAGCTGGCGATGCCATCGGCAGCATGAGGACAACCGCTGAGGCTCCGGCGGCAGCAGAGGCAGCAGCGCGGGGCGTTGGCGCAGACGCCAGTGCCACGGCAGACAGCACAGGGACGGATGCGGTGTCGTCACCGAAGGCGGGGGACGTCACATCGCCACTGGCAGAGAGCGCCGCGGCGCTGCCAGGCAGCCACCCGGTGCAGGTGTCGCCGGTCAGCTCGCCGCTGAAGCCCTCGGGATAGAAAGCTGACAGGCCGTGGCCCACAGTTCAGAGTCCTCTTACCGCACCGACCCTACTGGTATCCTGATGGTCATCACTGCCTGTCTCAGCTCCCAAACAGATCCGATGAAGTGGGGGTCTGCGCCGCTCACTTGCTGAACGACATTTGACCCGCCGGGTCGATAAGCAAGGCTGCTGTGCATCTGCAGAGTGGGAGGGGTATTAGGCAGCATATGAACCTCGTAGTGCATTGCCTTCTGCTGTCTGATCAGCCCCCCCGGCTTCTACAGAACCACATGTTCAGCATCACACGACACTGTTGAATCCAATACTTCGAATTCAGTCGATCATTCGAGCCCCCACTCGCCAATGGGTGCCACAGCGCATCATGAAACCACATGCAAGCTTGGAAAGCAGCATCCGGGAAACAAGTATCACTGCAGGCTCTTTGGCAGCCGTCTTGTGCCTGGCTTGCCCGCCGCGCTGCTGCCCCCGCCATCACCCGCTGCCCTGCTGCGCGTCCTGCCACTGCCCTTGGTCACCCCCTTCGACCCCGCCTTTGCAGGCCCCTTCTGCCGCTTGTTTGACGCCTGGCTGCCCTTCGACCCCTTCCTCTTGGCATTGGTTCCCGCTACGTCCCCATCGGCATTGCCCTCGCGGGTCGCTGCTTCCGTCTCTCGTGCGTCTGCCCCCTCGGCTGCGCCGCCGCCGCCGTTGCTGCCGTCTGCACCAGCGCCGCCAGTGCCTCCCTCCGCCTTGGCCATTGCATCCAGCTGCCTGTCCACAGCCTGCACAGCAACCAGGTGTAGGCTTCGCAGCTGCATAGACAGCCAGAGAATGGTGACTGTGCCACCTCGAAGTTTGGTCAATTTGCGACTGCTGGCCAGTGTGACATGCTCAATTCAGTGGGTGCCAGAGCTGCATCTGGTGGCACTGCAACCCACACACCTGGTGCCAGTCCTGCGGGTGCTTTGCGACGCCCAGCTGCTGCAGCACGAGGCGAATGTGCTTGCACTCGCGCTGCCGGATGCGGAAATCCATGCACTGGCAGCTGTGCCGCTCGGCCGCCAGCGTCACCACATACTTGCTGCCCGTGGACCCCAGGACAGCAAACCTGCGTTTACATGGCAATGAGCATCACTCGCATGCCTGGTAGTAGCGCACAGGACAGTTCTAAACGGAGGCTGGGCATCACAGCGGATGCAGCAGGCTCACTGGGCTTTGTCGGGGCCAAAGTCGATGAGGCCGGACATCTCCAGCTCCTTGAGCTTGCCCGCCAGCTGCTTGTGGTCCACCGGCAGCTGCATGACACAACATGCACAAGTGGCTGCAGAGGTCAGGCTGCAGGGTCCTGCGCTCAGCTGGTCGCTTCCACAGCACGACACGCCTCCCTGCCAACCCTTTCCATATCGTGCCATGCTGACGCCGCAGAAAGCTTGCAGCCACACTTGTGGCAAGAAGCTCACCAGCTTCCGCACGCTCCGCTCGTCCTCTCCAGCCCCTCCATCCTCTTCCTCGCCCTCCTCGTCTTCCTCCTCCACGTAGCCCGGGCCGCCGATGATCTTGCCGCCGACGTCGGCGTCCGGCGACCTGCGGTGCCGCTTCGGCGCCCCGGTGCACCTGCTGAAGTGCTGCTTGATGCCCTTGTCGAAGCCCTGCAGGCGAAATGACCGCAAGGTGAACGTCGATGTCTGGCTGCGATGCGTCGTGCTGCCATGCGGACTGCACAGCGGCTTGAACGCCAAGATGTGGCAGCAGGGCCATCTGATGTGTGCAGGGGTGGGTGGTGCGCTGGCAGCAGCGGCTACCTTGCCGCACTTGGGGCAGATGCCGTCGACGTACATCGCCGCCAGCTGGCGCTCCTCATCGTTCAGCTCCGCCGGCGCCTCGCCGCCCTGCCGCCGCGAGTGCCGCGTGGGCGGCCCCGGCTGCGGCTTGGGCTTCCGGACCGCTGCGCGCTTCCTGCGAGTACCAGGGCGGCAGGATGCTGAGCAGCGCTTGAACCGTCAGCGCTGATGTCACATCAGCCTCAGCTGCAGCTCGACGGGTAGCCTAGCGAGGTGCACCAACCCTGTGCGCCTGGCGCACTTGGGCTTGGCTGTGGTGGCCACGAACTTGTCGGCAGCATCCGCCAGCCCCAGCTGCTGCAGCCGCGCCCGGTTGCGCGCGATGCTGCATTGCAAGCACAGACCCCTCGACTGCATGCTGAGTGAACCGCACGCACTTGCACCATGTGATGATTGTAAGAAGCTGGACAATGAGTTGTGACAGGTGTCGGGGGTGCTGTGCATGCGCAACATGGTGTTCACATCATGCACACCAGGACAGCCACTCACATCTCCAGCCGCTGCGCCTCGTAGCTGTCGCCTGCCATGATGACAGTTCAGGAGGTCACCCAATCAGCGACCGCAGTCCTTCCGTGCAACGGGGTGCTCCGTCCTCACAGTCACTTCTGCAGTCTGTGACTGCACCCTGGCCCATGCATGCATGGCGCACAGGCTGGCTCCGCAAAGCTATGGTCAGCTCCTGAAGCAACACGATGCTATAACTAGGGCTGCAAAGGGCTGAAAACTTTTGGAGAAGGGGGCTATGCTGCAACCGTGTACCGTGACACACATGTGCATCATGATGATCGCAAGATCCACCTCGTGAGGTGTGCATGAGGCACAACGCTCAAGTCCTGGGCAGCACAGAGACATTAGCACATGACCGCTTAGCAGGTTCATTCCTCTTGCGACACCATTGATTCACACTAGTGGCACCCGCTGGACCGAGCCATCTATCTGTGCACATCATCATCTCTGCAAGCTAGCTGCACGACACTGCTGGTGAGTCCATTTAGGTGACCGGAGTCACTGGAACAGCCTGAACACTCCGTGCGTGCTTCCACTATCACAACGATGTGCTGAGCGCAGCGTGCAGACATGCTGCGGGTCGGCAACCTCATATTGCCAGCCTGGCTGCAATGCACGTTGTGCACCCTACAACTGAATTCAGTTGGCTTCACAGCTGCAGTCACGCAGCGTTAAAGCCCCGTGGGGAACTCAAAAGACACCTGAAGCTGCTGCTGAGCGCTGCGCCGGCGCAATGGGCACGGCTGGCATGCCCACCACACAGGGCGCGGCGCTGCGGCGGGCACTGCAGCCGCTCGACGGCTGCGCGTGCTCTCAACCGTCCAGATCATGGTGTGGAGCGCTGAAAAATCCTGTCAACGCAGTCCCAGAAAGTCAGCTGTAACTGACTTTCGCGTGTTGCAATGCAGAATCAGTGCGCCATGGCGCCCTGCGCACTGCACCGTTCATTTTCGATAAGCTATCGGCACCCTGCAACGTGAAATTCGCGCATACCATCCTTTCTGCTTGCTCATCACCTGCGCCCTGTGCTGTTGTGACACAGGTGTTCCACCACACGATGCTGCGGCACTTCAGCCCCGCCGACCTGCACGCAGCGCTGCGCGCACGCCCGCTGGCGTTCAACGCCCTGCTCAGCGGCAACGTGGGCCTGGACACCCTGTTCCTCGTGTCCGCCTTCCTGGCTACCCTGGCTCTGGTGCCCGCGCTTCAGGAGCCTCACGACTCCACCTTGCAGGTCAGAACCCATGCATGTTGACCCCTTTTAGCCGCCAAACACCCTTTACATCAGAATTTGTGGACGCCAGAAGATGCCATATGCCTCTCAACCCCACTTTCTGACCAAACTGCTGTCAATTGCCTGTTCCCATCAGCATCCAAGTTGCCCGTGTATCCCTGGTGGACAGACTGCACTGCTGGCTGCTGACGCTGCGGTGCCCGCCCCTAGCCGCAGGAGGTACTGCGGTACTGGTACCGCCGAGTATTCCGCATCGCGCCGGCGCACTGGGTCAGCCTGGTCGTCACCTACGTCTTCATGCTGCGCGGCCGCGATGGGGCCATGCTTCCCGAGGCGTCAGCCGCCCTGGGGCATTACCCAGAAGCAGTATGCCCAGGTGGACAAGCGGCTCCCGCCATATGCTGGTGTGAGCTGCATGCCGAGGCGACGCCGCAAAGCAGTCAGCGCAAAGCGGCTTCATGCCCCTGATCGAGGCCGCTGATGCTGCTGCAGGGGGGCTGTGGACGCATGCCGCATGACTGGGCCACTGGCACATGACCGCCGGCTGCGGGATCCAGCTGTGGTCACAGGTGCACAGCGAATCCTAAGCCTTGCGCTGACCCCTGCCATGCGGGCACACCGACAGATGCGTGATGTGCTGACACTGCTCACCCTTTGTGCAGCGCCCCTGAACGGCAATGGGTAGTGGTGGGTGTAGCGCAGGGGCTGCAGGCGGCGTTCTGGCTGTGGGTGCCGCTGCTGGTGGCTGCGGCCCGGCCGCAGCGGGCAGGCTTTCGGCGCCGGGCGGCCACCCTGGCAGGTGCATGAGCCCCAAGAACCAGACTACTAACGCCTGTGCATGACAGACACTTTGGGATTCTGTGTGCTAGTAGCAGGCGCTTGAGCCTCCTATCCTGTACACAGGCAACACCATAGCTGGACGGTCGTGATCGGCAGCTCTGAATGCTGTTGTTGTCCTCATGCGGATGCACTGCAGGTGGTGTGGTGGCCCTCAGCACTGCATACCGCGCATGGACAGACTGGCGGGCCAAGATCAACTGGCCGACCGTGATTTTCGACTCGCCACACGCTTCGGATATGGACGACTTCACCAAGTATCTGGTGAGCGACCGTGAACAGGACCAACATGCAATTTGAAGAGCATGACTGAACATGACTGACCCTAGTATTGAGCAAATGAGCCAGCGGTGTCAGCCAGGCGTGTATTGGCCACCACCAGCCATGTGAGAGCACAAGTCACAATGGACAGCAGCAGCCCGGTGTGCCAATGAAGGCCATGTCATGCAGGACGTGCACCACACGACGCTGCCGATGCGCGCCGCCAGCCTGGCGATCGGCTGCCTGGCGGCGTTGCCCTTCCTGGACCCCCGCAGCTTCCAGCATCCTGCTGCCGAGCAGTGTGCCACCAATGCCGGCCCAGCCGCACCGCTGCCGGATGGTCTCGACCAGAAGCAAGCTGTGTCCGTCATCTCTGTGATGTCGCCTAAAACAGCACTGATTGGTGAGATGCTGCAGGCCATAACGTCCGCTGCTTCTCGTGCACAAGGATGCAGGCAGCTGAATGCCCACACTAGCTGTCCTGCCTCGCACATGGTCAGTCGGCATGAGACAGCAGGGTTTGACGCTGGTGCTGTGCGGCGGCGCAGGCACGGATCTGGCGGCCCTGATCATTGCCGTGATGTACGCTGGTGCGGGGTACAAGCCAGCTGGCGCGTCGGTGTGGCCGCGGGCGGTGGCTGTGGCCTACTTGGCCACCATGCTACAGGTGACTTGCCATCCACGGCGCCCAGCTACCTCTCCTAATGAGCTCAAAGACACTGGCTCCGTGCAGTCTGGCTGGCATTGACGGCAAGACTCCCACAGCGCCCAGATATTGAGCTCCAGCAACGTCGGTATGTTGGCAAATGAGCAGGGTCCCGTGAAAGCAGCTTCACAGGCAGCTGCGCTCCTGGTTACTGCAGGGCAGCGTTCCAGACAGCACAGCCTGTGCCGCCATGGGGCGGCGCCTGTGCAACAACCTGGGTGCAGCAGCACTAGGTGCAACAGCTCGGGCCACCTTCCTTTGCCGTGCTGCAGGGTGGCACCCTCAGCAGCGCTGCGCTCATGTTCCTCATGACGACTACAATGACACGGGCTGGCTCGATCGGCCGGCTGCTTCATGCTGTACTGGGTGCACCCGCCTGGCGGCCTCTGGCCACCCTGAGCTACTCCGCCTACCTGTACCATGAGCAGGTGCACTGCGTGGTGTAGTCAAACATTTCATGCTTGAGAGCCACGCTGATTCTTTCAGTGACAACCAGACTGCAGGAGGTTCCACATGCTTGATGTTGGCTGCCTTGGGGGAAGACACCCGCTCGTCGAACGGTTCAGACTACTTAACTACACAGGCCAAATCGCGAGCATTGCTGGGTGTTGAGTGTATGTTTGACGACCCTGCTGCAGGCGCGCTTTTGGGTGTGGCGATACGGGCTGCTGCCCCCCTGGCTGGCCACCTCAGCAGACGACCTGGGGGGCTTTGCCATTGACATGGCGGTGTCAGTCCCAGCAGCATTTGCAGTGGCATTCGTCAGCCACCGCCTCGTCGAGGCGCCTGCGGCCAGGCTGGGCCGCCACCTGGAGCCACTGCTATTTGGCGGCCCTGCAGCGGATGTCAGGACTGGCGGCGGCATGTTCGCAGGGGGCAGCGCCGGCAATGCTGCAAAAGCGGCATGACATACCAAGAGCTTCTTGGACTGCCTGTATCATATGTGTTGTTCCAGCATACCGTATCCTTGGCGATGCCGCTGCCACCCTTGTAGTGTGCATCCAGTGAGATATGCACACATTGATGCTCAGATGCGCTTGACGGCATTTGCAGACGAGGTGCACTTCACAATGCAGCATGCCTGGCTGGTCATGACGTCTTTGGTTTCTCCGCTGAAGGCTGCGCATTCTGGGGCAGCTCATGCATGCTAGCTATAGCTGCAATCGGCAGCAGCGCCGACTGCCTGCCCTGCTCATGCACCCGCCTGCTGTGTGGCCCAACGCAAGTTGGAGCATTGCCAGCGATGGCTCAGTGGAATGTGGCAGCAGCTGTATCCACAAGTGTAGACGTTGAACATGCTGTGATGCCTGCCCCATGTGGCGCGGGAAGCTGTGCTGTGTAGCGCACACATGCGTCTCGTCTGACTGATTTCTGGGGATCTCAAGATCCTGAGGGGATCAATGCGAGGCACAACGGAGTGTGTGCTTGCGCGGTAGACCTATCGCGCAGGATATCGACCATAACAGGCACCTCGTCTGCGATGTGTGTACCAAGGCTGCCCATCTATCTGATGCAGCAATCCGTCCGTTCTGTACGACTGCATGTCCGACACCGTAGGTGGGTCGTCTTTCGGACGACCATCTTTCAGGTGCACCTGAGGTCTTCTTGGCCTGTCATGCTGGGAGGATTTGCTCTTCCGACAAAATTTGAGGCTTCTTGGTGCCGGCAATCGCGTTCCACTGGCTTTGCTGAGGCGATGCATGCATGCTGTGAGCACCCCGATGCTGATTTAAGTCTGACCGGCAGCTGCAGGAGTTTGCATACGCGCAGCATTTCACCTAGAACATGGTGACCGACACGTCAGCTGAGCAGTCGGCGGGCAGGCAGCGCGAGTCTGGAATGTCTCAGGCACATGGTGTTGCGCTGCGGCAGGCGCTACAGCCGCTGAACGGCCTGCGCGTGATCTCAGGCATCCGTATCATGGTACGCAGCCACAGCTATACTGCTCCGTGGATGTGAGCGTGGCCGCCCCATGGCAGGCGTGTGCAGCTTCAGCATGACGGCACCATGAGCTGTGGAGTGGCTGCTGTGGATGCCGCAGCCTCCTCCTAACGCCTGCGCCCTGTGTCCTGCATCATAAGTTGGCGACTCGTGACATAGACGTTTGTGGATGCGGGACGATATCAATCTTGTTGTCACAGGTGTTCCACCACATGATGCTTCGGCAGTTTCACCCTGATGAGCTGAACGATGCGTACCGCGCCCACCCTGTGGCCTTCAACGCCATCCTGACCGGCAACCTGGGCCTGGACGTGCTCTTCCTCATGTGCGGCTTCCTGGCGGCCCTGACGCTGGTTCCTGCGCTCGAGAACGCCCGCGGGTCGATGTGGCAGGTCAGTGGTCCGTCTCGCCCGTGCTTTGGCTGAAAAGAGCATGCATGGTTCGCCTCTTTACTTGCAGGGCCCACACAATCAAGTGCATCATCATTACTCCTCTGAAGCAGCCCATGTAGGATTTGTTCATGCAAAGCGACCGATACATGGCAGTGGTGCCTGACATGGCCATGCATATCTTCCGCAGGAGGTGCTGCGGTACTGGTACCGCCGGCTGGTGCGCATCGCACCTGCCCACTGGGCCTGTCTGGTCGTCACCTACGTCTTCATGTTGCGCGGCCGCCACGCACCCATGCCGTACGAGGCCGCGGCCGCCTTGAAGGAGTTCCCTAAAGCGTCATGCCCAGGTAATCAGCAAGCCCTGCACTGCCGTCCCGCTGCTCCGCGTCGCATTCGGCAGCAGTTGATGGTGAGAGGTCACGCACGGCAAGGTGCATTGCCATTTTCAGGGCACTCGCAAAGGTCTGTTGCGCCGCAGGGGGACTGTGGACGCACGCTGCGTTCTCGGGCCACTGGCACATGAGCGCCAGCTGCGGGACGCACCTCTGGTCGCAGGTGCACACAGTTTGCAGAACCCTGAAGGCAATTGCACCTTGTCACGATGCCGACCAGGCTGGTCGCGCCTGCATGTGACGGGTGGCCAGCTGGCACAGGATGCTGCTGCAGTTTGCAGCTCATGCAACATTGCCGCTGTCTGGCATGCTGTGCGCAGCCTGCGGGGTGGTGCAATGAGGGCAGCGTGCATCTTAGAGGGTTGCATGTGTATTATCACGGCGGCAAAGCACAGCAAGCAGCACGCAGGGCTGGGTGCACTGCAGTAGCTTACACCGCCGCAGCAGCGAGGCTCGGTATCTGTGGTGTACGATTGCAGGGATTGCAGGCGGCATTCTGGCTTTCGGTCCCGCTGCTGGTGGCTGCGGCCCGCCCGCAGCGCGCAGGCTTCCGCCGGCGAACAGCCGCTCTGGCAGGTGCTGATGGCTTCACAAGCGGGCTATATCATGACGTGTACGTATCACAAGAGATACATATCACAAAACTAGAAAGCGAGGTAGCATGGTCCTCTGCACTCAAGTCTTGCCTTGCATGCTTCAGAACAGACATCCAGAGCAATCCTGGTATAGCTTGCTGCATGGCTGAAACTGCTGGTGGAGGGACATGCGTTCAGCTGCAGCACCCTGACTCATTCCGTTCACCCACGGCTGTGCAGCAGGACCTGCCTATCGACACCTGCTGTATACAGCATGGCATGGGGGTGCATCAACTGCAACGGCTTTCGGCCAGTTTATTTAATGATGATTTGCCGGCAGGCATTGCTTCGATTTCGAGGCATTGGACACGGCTATCGAAGACTGACGTGGATGCTGAACGGAGCTGCTGCTGTTGCGACGCAGGAGCCGTGGTTGTTCTTGGCACAGCCTGCCGCGTGTGGGCAGATTGGCGGGCGGATGTTTTACTGCCAGTTGCAGTCTACTACAATTCGTCAGAAACTAAGGAGCTGCAAGACTTTGTCAAGTACCTGGTGAGCGACAATCGGTGGTGTTCATCAGGGACTGCTAGCTGCAAGTCACCAATATGCCCCACACCACCTGACCAACCGGTGGCACACGCTGCCAGTTGACAGCGACTGGGCTCACACCTGCGATAGGCTGTGGGCTGCAGAGCATCGCCATCGAATGACATCGAACCAAGCATGTGCACGCCCTGCATGGCGCAGGACGTGCACCACACGCCGCTGCCGATGCGCGCCGCCAGCCTGGCGATTGGCTGCCTGGCGGCGCTGCCTTTCCTGGACCCCCGCAGCTTCCAGCCTCCTGCTTCCGAGCAGCGCGCCGCTGGCGGCGGCGGTCACAAGCAGCAGGGAGCCATCTCCGTCATGTCAAGGAAGACCGCATTGGTCGGTGTGTGTTGCTGCTGCCCTTCTGATAGCATTGCTGTGGGTCTGGCCTTTACCTTAGACTGAAGGCATATCTTGTGGCATCGCGAACGTGCTGTAGCCGCGCCAGCACTCCGAATGCGGAAGCGGAACTTTGTTTTCAGCTGCATGCCTGCCATGTCAAGGCATTGTGCCTGGAGAAGTCCTGCTGAGGTCTTTCTGCTGCTCAGGTGAGCTGCGGCGGGCGCTACAACCGCACTGAACACACCACCGTACAACTCTTGCGGTGCAAACTCTGTGCAGGCACAAATGTGGCGATGGCCATAATAGGCGTGATGTACGCCATGCCCTACATCAAGCCAGCTGGCGCGCCGTCGTGGCCGCGCGCAGTGACCCTGCCTTATTTGGTCACCATGGTGCAGGTAGGCTACATATGTGAGCTGCCAGTTTGCAGCAAAATTTGCCATCGACAGATCTGGTCACCCCTTGGCTGGCCCTCGTCACAGTGGCGGGAGGTTGTCAGATGACTTGCAGCAGTTGCAGGGCGCCTGTCCAAGCGCAATATGTGGCAACGAGACCGACACCAATGGTTGTGAGGGACTGGCGCAGGGTGCCGGTGCAGCAGCTGACATGTGTACTGTTGTGCTGCAGGGTGGCATCCTCAGCAGCGCCGCGCTCATGTTCCTCATGGTGGTCACCATGACGCGTGCCGGGGCGCTGGGCCCACGACTGCACGCTTTTCTGGCTGCGCCCGCCTGGCGGCCACTGTCCGACCTCAGCTACTCCGCCTACCTGTACCACGAGCAGGTGATGCTGGCAGCGAGCGCTGCTCTCAAGTGCGAGCCCTGTATGTTGCCGTCTGCAGCAGGCATGACACACATGCAGCGTGCTGCTGACGTGCCTGCTGCCCATCGTCTGCATGAAGATCGCTGCCGCGCACACCTGCTTGTCAACTGTGCAGTGCAGCGCCTGTGTGGACGGGACTCGCACTGGACCATATATGCCTGCTGGCCTGCGCTGACTGGTGTCAAGCTGCGTCCCGTGTTGCAGCTGGATGGGTAACAAGCGACGCGTGACCTGGCTGCAGGCGCGGTTTTGGGTGTGGCGCTATGGGCTGCTGCCCAGCGGACTCACCCAGTCGGCGGCAGACTTTGGGGCTTTCGCCATCGACATGGCGGTGTCCGTCCCGGCAACATTCGCAGTGGCGTACCTCAGCCACCGGCTCGTCGAGCAGCCCGCAGCCCAGCTGGGCCGCAGCCTGGAGCCACTGCTGTTTGGCGGCGCTGCAGCGGACGTCAATGCAGGTCAACAACCGCACCCCGCAAGGTGCACAGCTGACCCCGCAGCGAAAACAGCATAGTAGACCCAGGTGCTGTGCTTGAGTGCCGATTCAGCGAGTGTAGCCAAGCAGATCCATGCACGGCGATGCGATGTGCTCAAATGAGCATCCGTCTGCATGTGCTGCAGAACCATGCACACCGGAATGCTGTACCTTCAGCAACCAAGACATTGTATTGCAACCTGTATTCCAACATGCTAGAGGTGTGCGTGACTCGTTTGCTGGCCGTGAAGCCGGCAGTCTGTAGCACTGAAGCAAGCATCTTGATTCATGCTTGATGTCCTCGGCAGCAAGTGCATGCCCTGCTCGTGCACTCACTGCCTTGCCCATACATGCTGGACTACGTTGGCTGTTGACTGCATCGAGCATGGAAGAGGTGTAGACTCAAAGGTGAACACATATCACGCAGGAACCTGCGCATGCTGGCGCAGGGAAATGTGATGCGACACCGGTAACACTTGCTGTGACTTCCATGTGATTTCTTGGACGATCTCAAGATCCGCATCGTAAAATGACGTCAGGCACACTGAGTGCATGCTTTCGAGTTGAGGCAATCTCACAGAAGATGCAGCCTCTCAGAACCTTCTGGTGGCATACAAGCAGCTCCGCGTAGCTCCCGACGAGTGCAGTCCGTCGATCTGCGACACCTGCACATGCATGACACCGCAGGTGAGTCGCCTTTCAATAGTCCCAGTCGGACTGACGCTTTTAAATGCAATTGTTACAGATTGCGGAAACGTGATGCATGTTTGCGGCTGCTGCAACAGACAGGGCTGCTTCGTGCCGGTTGCATCACATCGGTGATGTGACCCCGCAGGGCAAGCATGCATACACCGAACAGCAGCTGCTGATGTTCGTGTGATCCACAAATGCATTACATGCTTGACAGGCTCGCCAGAAAGCACACATGACAGCGGACGCCGTAGCTGAGCGGACAGCTGGCGGGAAGGGCGCAGCTGGCATGGCGGCGGCACATGGTGCTGCGCTACGAAAGGCGCTGCAGCCGCTGAACGGCCTGCGCGTGATCTCTGGTGTCCAGATCATGGTGAGTTGAGCAGCCTCCATGACACTGTGTCGTTGATTGCAGCGCTTCGAAGTGCGGGTGCGCATCGCATGTCGCAGAGCTGTGGGACAGCATCTCCTACAGAGTGCAAGGATCCGCACGTTGCAAAGCAACAGAACAGTCCTGGCTAAAAGACGTGAGCCCTGCATCATCAGCGAAGTTTTGAAGGCCTTGCTCTGCACTGTGTACCAGGTGTTCCACCACATGATGCTGCGGCACTTCAGCCCCAACGAGCTCAACGACGCATACCGGGCCTGCCCTGTGGCGTTCAATGCCCTCCTGAGCGGCAACCTGGGCCTGGACACGCTGTTCCTCATCTGCGGCTTCCTGGCGGCCCTGACGCTGGTGCCCGCCCTGGAGCAGCCCCACCAGTCCACCTGGAAGGTCAGCGGCGGGTGCACCCTGAGGTGCAATGCACTGCATGTGCAGTCATTTGAGGACATGGTGATGAGTCCCGCATGGCCACAGCGAAGGCAATGATATCGCACGGTTCGGCGCCCGTGCCAGCGAGAGCAGATCAAACACGAATCTGTTGGTGCGGTCAATGAGCTGTTGACTACGTATACTGGATCCACTGCGCAGGTGGTGCTGCGGTACTGGTACCGCCGGGCGATGCGCATTGTGCCGGCGCACTGGGTCGGCCTGGTCGTCACCTACGTCTTCATGCTGCGCGGCCGCCATGCCGCCATGCCGCCGGAGGCCTCCGCCGCCCTGCGGCGACACTACCCAGAGGCGGCATGCCCAGGTGAGCAGCAGTTCGTTCGTGAACCCCCTTGTGAAGAGGGGACTGGTGGGCTGCGGTGTAGGCTAAGCAGGGAGAATGCTGTGCTGCTTCTCTGAAAGCATAGCCACATGCAGCACAACGTCCTACTCAAGGGCACAGGCCATCCATCGCACATGCTGTGCTAGGAGTGCAACATGACGCATGTCAGGCGATGACACCAATATGTTGCCTGAGCAGCCTACATATATGGCACATGGAATCACACCTTGACCTGACCGGTGTCCTTTTGTGTCTATGTGCACGCTGCTGATGACCTGTGCTCCACGCCTTGCAATAGTGATGGAGCACCTCTGCTGCAGGGGGGCTGTGGACGCATGCCGCTTTCCTGGGGCACTGGCGCATTGGCGCCAGCTGCGGGGGGCAGCTGTGGTCGCAGGTGCAGAACCTCATGCCCTGTGACGCCCTGCACTCTGCGGGGTTTAGGGTTTGAGCACACCGCCATATCGCATGCGTGCTGTGCTGTGCTGTGCTGTGCCACCGACCTTTATTTTACGTCAGAGCGCATGGCGAGGGGTTCTGCATGGTGCACTTTGCGCAGGGGCTGCAGGCGGCGTTCTGGCTGTGGGTGCCGCTGCTGGTGGCTGCCGCCCGGCCACAGCGGGCAGGCTTCCGGCGCCGGGCAGCCATGCTGGCAGGTGCTGGCTGCTTTTCTGGGTGACATGTGCAGCGGCCTGTTTGACATCAGGGCCGTCCAATCACACTGCTGCGGGTTTTTGCCAAACCGTGAGGCTGAGGTTGGTGGCGGGATACATGAGGTTGCGGTCCTGTGCTGCAAAGTGTCGATGCTGCTGCACTGCTGCACAGCATTTGTAGAACATGCACATCAGGGCGACACGGATCACGAGGAATGCAGTGATGCATCTGCAGAGTGCAGCTTGAGAGGCACTGGAAGCCTCTTTGCTGCTGATTGCGGTGGCGTTCGAAACTATGTGCAGGGTGTGTCGTCGTGCTTGGCACGGCCTTCCGTGCATGGTCGGACTGGCGGGCCAACATCGATGTGCCAGTCGCAGTGTTCAACGCACCCAACACCAAGGATTTGCTCAACTTCGTCAACTACATGGTAAGCTGTGTGCCACAGTGAAGATGGGGGTCGTCTGAAAGTCCTAGCTAGCTAGGGCTTTGCTCCCTAGGATGCGACCACTGTTGCCAGGGTCTGGTCAAGCACTGGTGGCATTTGCTAGACCTGATGTTATCAGGTCTAGCAAATGCATGGTGTTCAGAAATGGGGAAGCGTGAAAATCGTCATGTTGCATACTCGCCACATGTTGTGACCATTTCTGGGCAGAAAATGCACCACTCGCCCCTGGCGATGCGCGCCGCCAGCCTGGCGATCGGCTGCCTGGCGGCACTGCCCTTCCTGGACCCCCGTAGCTTCCATCATCCTGCTGCCAAGCGGCACACCGCTGACGGCGGCAACCACAAGCAGGGAGTCATCGCCGTCTCAATCATGTCCGAGAAGACAGCGCTGGTTGGTGGGTACCCTCACATGCTCTGATGGCACTGTGAGCTGCAATACGGTCGAAGCGCAGTACAGCGCAAGAGCGAGGTGGCAATGGTAGCATAAAATCTTGCAGCAGATACATTCTGCGGCTGCAAAGTGCACCTGTTTTGCCTGCCAGAGCTTCACAGTACCTCCTGCTATACTCTACCAATGTCTCAAGGCTCGCTCGAAGCCACCGGCACAATGGGTCATGGGTTGAGCCAGCCATGGAACTCGCTCGAAGCCACCGGTGCAATGGGTCATGGGTCTAGCCAGCCATGGAACTGGTCCAAGGTGCGATTTGACCCGATTGTTGTGCATGCTGTTGCAGGGGCGTCTTTGGCGGCGGCCATCGTTGCCGTGGTGTACGGCAGCTCCTACATCAAGCCAGCCGGCGCACCATCTTGGCCCCGCGCAATCAGCATGCCCTACTTGGTTACCATGGTACAGGTGTGGGACCTGTCCTGTGTGATTAGGGCCTCTGTCAGGCAGACGGTGTGTCGTCGTCTTGAATGCTGGGTCTACACCACGTGGGTTCATATGATAGGTGTCATCTTTTTCGACATCAGACCAATCAACCAAGTGCCTGTGAGCTGCGCACAGCAGTGTGTGGTGTCAGAAGGAGAGCTGGCGTGCTGCTGCCGGCCAGTCACGCTGGCAGACGCATCCAGTGCAGGGTGGGGCGGATGCCAGCATCGCTGCCGCTGCTGATGCACACAGCAGCAGCCTGACTTCCTGCATCGTGTCCTGCTGCAGGGTGGCATCCTCAGCAGCGCCGCGCTCATGTTCCTCATGACGGTCGCTATGACGCGCGCTGGGCCGCTGGGACCGCGGCTGCACGCCGCGCTGGGTGCTCCCGCCTGGCGGCTGCTGTCCGACCTGAGCTACTCCGCCTACCTGTACCACGAGCAGGTGATGCTGGCAGCGAGCGCTGCTAATGCTTTCAAGTGCGAGCCCTGTATGTTGCCGTCTGCAGCAGGCACGACACACATGTAGCGTGCTGCTGACGTGCCTGCTGCCCCATGCGTCTGCATGAACATCGCTGCTGCGCATTACCTGCTCGTCAACTGTGCAGTGCAGTGCCTGTGTGGACGGGACTCGCACTGGACCATATATACCTGCTGGCCTGCGCTGACCGGTGTCAAGCTGCGTCCCGTGTTGCAGCTGGATGGGTAACCAGCGACGCGTGTGCTGGCTGCAGGCACGGTTTTGGGTGTGGCGCTATGGGCTGCTGCCCAGCGGCCTCACCCAGTCGGCGGCAGACTTTGGGGCTTTCGCCATCGATATGGCGGTATCGGTCCCGGCAACATTCGCAGTGGCTTACCTCAGCCACCGCCTCGTCGAGCAGCCCGCAGCGCAGGTGGGCCGCCGCCTGGAGCCGCTGCTGTTTGGCGGCGCTGCAGCGGACGTCAATGCAGGTCAACAACCGCACCCCGCAAGGTGCACAGCTGACCCCGCAGCGAAAACAGCATAGCAGGCTCGGGTGCTGTGCCGATTCAGCGAGTGTAGCCAAGCAGATCCATGCACAGCCATGCGATGTGCTCAAATGCGCATCTGTCTGCATGTGCTGCAAAGACCATGCATACCGGTATGCTGTACCTTCAGCAGCCAAGACATTGTATTGCAACCTGTATTCCAACATGCTAGAGGTGTGCGTGACTCGTTTGCTGGTCGTGAAGCCGGCAGTCTGTAGTACTGAAGCAAGCATCTTGATTCATGCTTGATGTCCTCAGCAGCAAGTGCATTCCCTGCTCGTGCACTCACTGCCTTGCCCATACATGCTGGACTACGTTGGCTGTTGACTGCATCGAGCATGGAAGAGGTGTAGACTCAAAGGTGAACACATATCACGCAGGAACCTGCGCATGCTGGCGCAGGGAAATGTGATGCGACACCGGTGACACTTGCCGCTGTGACTTCTGTGCGATTTCTTGGACGATCTCAAGATCCGCCTCGTAAAATGACGTCAGGCACACTGAGTGCATGCTTGCGAGTTGAGGCAATCTCACAGAAGATGCAGCCTCTCAGATCCTTCTGGTGGCATACAAGCAGCTCCGCGTAGTGGTGACCGACGAGTGCAGTCCGTCGATCTGCGACACCTGCACATGCATGACACCGCAGGTGAGTCGCCTTTCGATAGCCCCAGTCGGACTGATGCTTTCAAATGCAATTGTTACAGATTGCGGAAGTGTGATGCATGTTTGCGGCTGGTGCAACAGACAGGGCTGCTTCGTGCCGGTTGCATCACATCGGTGGTGTGACCCCGCAGGGCAAGCATGCATACACCAACAGTAGCTGCTGATGTTTGTGTGTGACCCGCATGCAGATAGTGCTTGACACGTTCGCCATAAATCACACATGACAGCGGGTGCCGTAGCTGAGCGGCCGGCCAGCGGGAAGGGCGCAGCTGGCATGGCGGCGGCACATGGTGCTGCACTACGAAAGGCGCTGCAGCCGCTGAACGGCCTGCGCGTGATCTCTGGTGTCCAGATCATGGTGAGTTGAGCAGCCTCCCTCACACTATGCTGTTGGTTGCAGCGCTTCGAATGCGGGTGCGCATTGCATGTCGCAGAGCTGTGTGACAGCAGTGCGACCAACAGAGTGCAAGGACCCGCGTTTAACAATGCAGCAGTGCAGTCCGGGTCAAAGCCGTGGGCCCTGCATCAGCAGCGAAACCTTGAAGGCCTTGCTCTGCACTGTGTACCAGATGTTCCACCACATGATGCTGCGGCACTTCAGTCCCGATGAGCTCAACAAAGCGTACCGGGCCCACCCTGTGGCGTTCACCGCCCTCCTGAGCGGCAACCTAGGCCTCGACACGCTGTTCCTCATCTGCGGCTTCCTGGCGGCACTCACGCTGGTGCCTGCCCTGGAGCAGCCCCACCAGTCCACCTGGAAGGTCAGCGGCGGGTGCAACTGTCGTTGGTTGCCCTGAGGTGCAATGCGCAACATGTCCAGTCTTTTGAGGACATGGTGATAAGTCCCGCATGGCCACAGCCAAGCCAATGGCATGGCGCCTGTGCCAGCAAGAGCAGATCAAACATGCACCTACTGTGGCAGTCAGTGTGCTGATACTTACGAACGCGGGATCCACTGCGCAGGAGGTGGTGCGGTACTGGTACCGCAGGGCGGTGCGCATCGCGCCGGCGCACTGGGTCAGCCTGGTCGTCACCTACGTCTTCATGCTGCGCGGCCGCCACGCACCCATGCCGCCCGAGGCCGCCGCCGCCCTCCGACGACACTACCCAGAGGCGGCATGCCCAGGTGAGCAGCACTTTATGTGTTTGTGAAGCCTCTTTTGAAAAGGTGATTGATAGGCTGTGGCATAGGTAAGCTGCTGTGGTCCTTCTCTGCAAGCATAGCCACATGCAGCACAACGACCCACTTAAAAGGCGTGTGCCATCCATTGCACATGCTGTGCTGGGCACTGCAATATGCCGCATGTCAGGTGATGACACCACTACGTTGCCTGAGCAGCCTACGTATGGCGAATGGAATTGCACCTTGACTTGACCGGTGTCCTTTGGTGTCTATGTGCATGCTGTTGATGACCTGTGCTTCACGGCCTGCAATATAATAGTGATGGAGCACCTCCGCTGTAGGGGGGCTGTGGACGCATGCCGCTTTCCTGGGGCACTGGCGCATGGGCGCCAGCTGTGGGGGGCAGCTGTGGTCGCAGGTGGGCGCAGAACCTCATGCCCTGTAACGCCCTGCACCCTGCGGGTCGAGGTTTGAGCACACCGTCATACCGCATGCGTGCTATGCTGTGCTGTGCCACCGACTCTTCACATCAAAGCGCATGGCGAGGGTCCTGCATGGTGCACTTTGTGCAGGGGCTGCAGGCGGCGTTTTGGCTGTGGGTGCCGCTGCTGGTGGCTGCGGCCCGGCCGCGGCGGCAGGGCTTCCGGCGCCGGGCAGCCACTCTGGCAGGTGCCGGCTGCTGTTCCCGGATAGCAGCATCAACGACTGCTTTTCCTGCCTGTTCGATGCAACGTCTGGGCCATACGACAGCACAATGCTGTCGATATCTGCCATACTGGGAGGCTGAGGTTAGTGCGAATACATGGAGTGCTGTCCTCTGCTGTAAGATGTCGAAGTTGCTGCACTGCTGCACCGTTGCACAGCGTCCACGGAGGTTGCACATCAGGGTGGCGCAAGTCACCAGGTATACAGCAATGCATCGCAAACTGCAGCGCAAGAGGCACTGACAGCCTCTTTGTTGCTGATTGCTGTGGGATCCGGGTGTGTGCAGGAGGTGTCATCGTGCTCGGCACGGCCTTTCGCGCGTGGTCGGACTGGCGGGCCAACATCGATGTGCCAGTCGCGGTGTTCAACGCACCCAACACGAAGGATTTGCTCAACTTCGTCAACTACATGGTAAGGCGTGTGCCACGCTGAAGATCGGATGGTCTAGAAGCCTCAGATGGCGTGGAATTGGCTACCTAAGATGTGGCAACTAGCCAACTACTGTGCTGTCAAGTTTTGCCCGAGGCATTATCAGATGTGTGTCGATCAGAACGGGGGGTCAGCGGCATGACAAACACCAACATCAGATTAGCCATGAATGTGTAGCTGTTTTCTCGGGCAGAAAGTGCACCACTCGCCCCTGGCGATGCGCGCCGCCAGCCTGGCGATCGGCTGCCTGGCGGCGCTGCCCTTCCTGGGACCCCGCAGCTTCCAACATCCTGCTGCCGAGCGGCGCATCGCTGACGGCGGCAAACACAAGCAGGGAGCCATCGCCGTCTCAATCATGTCCGAGAAGACAGCGCTGGTTGGTGGGTACCTTCACATGCTCTATCTGGTGGCACTTTGAGCTACAGTATGGTCGAAGCCCAGTGCAGTGCACGAGCGAGGTGGCAATGGTAGCAGATCATTCTGCAGCATATACATTCTGCAGTTCCAAAGTGCGCCTGTCTTCCCTGCCAGAGCTTCACAGTGCCTCCTGCTACACTCTACCATTGCCTCGGGGCTCGCTCAAAGCCGCCGGCACCATGGGTCATGGGTCTAGTAGCTAGCCATGGTACTGGACCAAGGTGCAACCTGATCCCGACTGCTGTGCATGCTGTGCAGGGGCGTCTGTGGCGGCGACCATCGTTGCCGTGGTATACGGCAGCTCCTACATCAAGCCAGCCGGCGCGCCGTCGTGGCCCCGTGCAATCAGCGTGCCCTACTTAGTTTCCATGGTGCAGGTGTGGGACCTGTCCTGTGTGAATAGGGCCTCTGTCAGGCAGACGGTGTGTCGTCATCTTGAATGCTGGGTCTACACCATATGGGTTCATATGATAGCGAGGTGTAGTCTTTATCGACAGCAGACTAGTCAACCAAGGGCCTGCCTGGGCGCTGCGCACAGCAGTGTGTAGTGTTAGAAGGTGAGCTGGCGCGCTTCTGCCGGCCACTCATGCTGGCCGACACATCTAGTGCAGGGTGGATGCCAGCATCGCTGCCGCTGCTGATGCACAGCAGCAGCCAGGCTTCCTGCATCTTGACCCCACTGCAGGGCGGCATCATCAGCAGCGATGCGCTCATGTTTCTCATGACGGTTGCCATGACGCGGGCTGGCGCGACGGGCCGGCTGCTGCACTCCATGCTGGGCACACCCGCCTGGCGGCCCCTGGCCGACCTGAGTTACTCCGCCTACCTGTACCACGAGCAGGCACGCACTCGGCAGCAGGTGTTGCCCTTGGTTGTGGGCATGTACACATCGTTGGCACCCTGGCAGGAGGCATGGATGGATAGCCAAATTTCTGCAGTCCTTGTGCTGTCCGCAATGACGGCTCCCGAAGAGATCAGTGGCCATGCCTGCAGACACAGCCCTGGACATTCAGCCCAGCCTGCTGTCCTGTATTGAAGTGAGGGCACAAGCGCACTACTCCACGAGTGACTCTACAAACCTGCTGCAGGCGCGCTTCTGGGTGTGGCGCTACGGGCTGCTGCCCAGCGGCCTCGCCACATCCGCTGCAGACCTGGGGGCTTTTACAATCGACATGGCGGTGTCCGTCCCGGCCACCTTTGCTGTGGCCTACCTCAGCTACCGCCTGGTCGAGCTTCCTGCATCCAAGCTGGGCCGCCGCCTGGAGCCGCTGCTGTTCGGCGGCCCTGCAGCGGACGCCAAGGTCGGCGGCGGGACCGGCGCAAGGGGCAGAGCTGGTACAGCTGCAAAAGCAGCATAGCGCATCCGGATGTAAAATTGGCTGCCTCTCTACACGCGCGCAGCCCAGCACGACCACGTGCCGCCGCTGCCGCCGCAGTACGCAGGCAGCTGCATGCAAGCTTATGTAGACTATCTTGACATCAGTGCTGAAAGTTGGACACATGCGCAATCTGGAGTAACCTGGTGCCAGTCGCTGCCAGGCTGAGGCCGCACCAACGACTCTGGGGCTGTAGGGCTGCCATTGTGCTTCAGTCCACCTGCGGCAGATTGTGGTGGCAGTAGTGTCATGCCTGCTGACAAAGTCCGCTGACCGTGTGCTGCTGGCTGCTCGTTGAGCAAGAAACTCTGCGTGGGTTGCTCAGCAGCTACCTGCCATGCATGGTGTGCAGTCTGATCATGGGCAGGTAACGGTGCAGGGGTCGCGGCAAGATCGGTCGCATTGGCATTGCTGGTGTTCGCCGGCGGCTCAGCTAGCAGCTGCTGACGCTCTGCGGCGCAGGAGTTCCTGAAACTGCACCTGACTGCCAATGCTGACACGCCCAAAATGTAACTCGGATGTAAAGTAAGCTGACCAATGCGGGATGCCGTCCAATACATACCAACAGGCCGTGCAGCAGAACCTTTCTGGCGGTGGGTGCGCAAGCCCAATGCGCAGGTTGCGACGCTTCATCATTTACTATATACGCAAAGCCAAATGAGAGCTCGTCATGTTTCATTTGGCAAGCCATGCAAGCCGGAACCGAGGCATGCGTGTTGGTCGACATAAAATTCGCAGCAGGGTTGAGCCTTGTCTGCATTTAGCTAGCGCTGCTATGACACCATCCATGGACGGCTGGCCGGGGCGCCTGTACTCAGGCTGCTGCTGGCATGTCAGGAGCAATCCCAGCAGGGCAACTACGCGTGACGCGTGCGCGCTGTGGCGCGGGGCGAGCTGCCACAGAAGTGACCCCTCTCGAGAGGATCTCGAGATGCTCCATCCGGAGATGGACGCGACATCCGACGTCATGCAGTTTGAAAACAAGGCGTAATGCCGGCATCGTCTCCTGCGCATCACCTCCACTTGCATTTGCACGCATGCTGCTCTGTATTTCCTTCTACATACCGGTCAAAAAATTGTATCTCAGCTCTCGGATCAAGGCAAACGTGAGTCCTGGGGCCTGCTGCACACGACTCTAGGTGGGTCGTTCACATGGCCAGTTGCAGTTGCGCATGAAGGAACCTCTCATGCGCGCTCATCTCACTATCAAAGACAAACTGATGCAGCCCGATGAGCAGGCTATGCGCTGGCTTCCAGCACTTCATGTCAGGCTGCGGTGCAGGCAATGAGCACCACCTGGCATACCTGAACTCTCTGGTTGTGACCCGCGGCAAGCGCTAGGCCGCCTAAGCAATCAAATCTATCACGGCTGCCACCTGCAGCTGATCATCAGGCCGGCGGGAGGGTTGTGGTCGACATGGCGACGGTGCATGCCGCGGCGCTTCGGCAGGCGCTACGGCCGCTGAATGGCCTGCGCGTCATCTCAGCCATTCAGATCATGGTGATGGACGGAGATTTCATCGTTCATTGTCGCACATGGTAGTTGACGAGCGTGAGTGCACCCCGCAGCAGGAACTGCGCGGCGCCACAAGGCACTCCTGTGCTGTACCAAGTTATTGGCAGCAGCTGACAGATATCTCTGACACCCTATCCATCCCTGACACGGCCCTGCCTGCGGTGTCGCTGCAGGTGTTCCACTACGTGATGCAGCGGCACTTCAGCCCTGACGAGCTGAACGCCGGGCTGCGCGCCCGCCCTGTAGCAACGAACGCCCTCCTGGTCGGCAACCTGGGCCTCGAGACCCTGTTCCTCATGTCCGCCTTCCTGGCCGCCATCACGCTGATCCCCGCCCTCGAGCAGCCTCGCAGCTCCACCCGGCAGGTCAGCTGCGATGCAGTGCATTTGCCGCTGCCGTAGAGTATGGCAGTGCATAACATTTGCTTGGCGGCTGTCCATCTTGCGTGCGCATGAGGGACTACTCTGCAGCCATGCTGACTCTCTGCACGCTTTCGGTCAGAATTGATCTCTGGATCATACCATGGTATTCACATTGCTGGAAGTTGATTCCTCTCCGCTGCTCTGCCCAGGAGGTGCTGCGGTACTGGTACCGCCGGGCGTTCCGCATCGCGCCGGCGCACTGGGTCAGCCTGGTCGTCACCTACGTCTTCGTGCTGCGCGACCGTCACTCTGCCATGCCGCCCGAGGCCGCGGCCATCGTGGCGGGGTACCCAGAAGCAGTTTGTCCAGGTGATGGAAGCAGAACTCAAGACAGCGTGGGGTGATGGAAAACAACATGTGGACGCAACTGCTCTGCATGTCGCTGAAGTTTGCGGTTTCAACACTGTGTTGCAGGGGGCCTGTGGAAGCAGGCTGCGTTCCTGGGGCACTGGCGCATGACAACCACCTGCGGGATGCAGCTGTGGTCGCAGGTGTGCGCAGAAACTTAATATCTCAAACTTCGGCTGCGAGTAAACCAGCAACATGTGCCTGGTATCGTGCACACAGTGTTCATGACGGAAGCACTTTTGCCGTTGGTGTCAACTGCCGCTGTCCCCATGGCTGGCTCATGACGAGGCTTTGTACGGTCTCTGCTGTCGTTGACGCAAGCATTCTGCACAGCATGCAAGCTTTCGACCAGAAGCGAGACTGGTCTTGCAGCCAACGTGCGTGGCGCGTCCAGACATGCATAATGTCTGGAGCAGTGCACTCTCTGCCATGTCTCCTGCTAGCAGCAACCCTGACGCAACAAACTTTTGGGCACTGTGCGCAGGGCCTGCAGGCGGCACTCTGGCTGTGTGTTCCGCTGGTGGTGGCTGCAGCACGGCCAAAGCAGGCGGGCTTCCGGCGACGTGCCGCCATGCTGGCTGGTGCGTCATTATGCACTGGATCCACTGGATTCCGGAACTGCATCGACCAGCTACAAACATAAAATGCCTGATGCTTGGTCAGATGCCTCAGAGCCTCGACGCTCAACCTAGTTGGATAACAGGCTGCTCAGCAAGTCTGGCAGCTGAGCAAAGTCCAGCATGCTGATCACCAGTACGTAGTCTTGAATTTCAGCAGCAAAGACATAGGAACTGTGTAGCTTGCTCCATGCACCGTCGAACTGCTGGGATTTTGTGCTGCATTGGTGCGGCATCCTGTCAGCATGCCTGCACCTGAGGGCAGGCAGGCAGAACGAGGTGATTCGCAGGCGACATATAGGCGCTGCCAACCACGCAGCATAGCAGCGGCTGCCGACGCTGTATGTACCACATCTGCTTTGCTGCCCTTGCAGGAGGGGTGATTGCCATTGGTACAGCCTACCGCGCATGGACGGACTGGCGGCACCAGCTCTCGTGGCCAATCATCATCTTCCCCTCAGCAGACATGGCGGACATGCTTGGCTTCCTCAACTTCCTGGTGAGCAGGTGTCAGGGGGAAGGAATGGCAAACAGTGATCAACATTGTACAGCTGCGATGTGTGTCACGCAGCAGTGACGGAGCTAGAGAGCATGTGAAAAGATCTTCTTCTTCTATGATAAGGTCGTCATACCTGTCAGTGGCAGTGGGCACGGTGGCACAATATCATATTGCAGGTGCCAGCCATATCTAGATTCTGCTGCCCGTGCCGCAGAAACTGAGGATGCAGTGCCCTGCTGCGGACATGCCATCAGTGTGCACTGAAACCCCAGCTTCGAGATGCCAACAGGAAGCGAGGGTTACCATCTGCACGATGCAATGTCCGACAAAGTACTCATTGCCAACGGTGCAGGACCTGCACCATTCCCCCTTGGCCATGCGCGCTGCCAGCTTTGCGGTTGGCTGCCTGGCGGCGCTGCCGTTCCTGGACTCGAGCAGCTTCCAGCCTCCTGCTGCCAAGCAGCGCGTGACCAATGGCAGTAGTACCCACAAGCAGGAGGTAGTCGCCGTCTCCATCATGTCGCGCAAGACGGCCTCCATTGGTGAGGGGCGCAACACTTGCCTGCTGCACCTTGCACTGTATATTTGTCTTCGGCGTGCTCTGCTGACTGATGAAGCATGCTTTCGATGTAGTGGGCTGCTCTAGCACAAAGAACCTGTGTCCAACGCAGTTCCAGCCGCAGAAGCATTAGTTCGACGTAACCACACCGCTGTGCAATCTGAGCAGGCACGAATGCGGCAGCGGTGGTCATTGCTGTGATGTGTGCCGCCGGCTGCTTCCGTCCAGCTGGCGCCCCAACATGGTCGCGCGCAGCGGCTGTGGCCTGCCTGGTCACCATCGCGCAGGTGTCAACACTGTGGCTCAGCGTAACTGCTCATCCGTTCCCAGTACGTGTGCCAAACGAAGATGTTACAGACCTGCTGAAAGTTACCACTGGTCACCTGCGAGTGGCATGTGAACCAACGCCAGTCACGGAAACAAACATGCAGATGTTCCTGCAGCAGATCAGGTTGCAGGCAACGACCACAACCTGTTGTTATGGTTGTGCTTCTCAGCTGCGACATGTTGCACGCACGGGCTCACCTGGTGCTGCAGGGTGGCATCCTCAGCAGCGCCGCCATCGCTTTTCTGATGACAATCATGCTGACGCGGGCGGGTCCGCTTGGCCGGCTGCTGCATACCGCGCTGGCGGCGCCTTTCTGGCAGCCACTGGCCGACCTGAGCTACTCCGCCTACCTGTACCACATTCAGGTAGGGGTCTTGAACGACGCCCGCCGTAGTATTAAGATATGCACAGGGTTTCACTTGAAGGTGCATGGTGACTATGCCACATGGCATGCCAGCCTGCGACCCTGCAGCGCATGTATGTCCTAGATGACACCAGTGCAAGCTGACGCTCATCATTTCACACCATGGCTGCAGGCCCGCTTCTGGGTGTGGCGCTACGGGCTGCTGCCCAGCGGCCTCGCCACATCGGCTGAAGATCTGGGCGGCTTCGGCATGGATGTGGCGCTGTCCATCCCGGCGGCATTTGCGGTGGCGTACCTCAGCCACCGGCTCGTCGAGCAGCCCGCAGCCAGGCTGGGCCGCCGCCTGGAGCCGCTGCTGTTCGGCGGCCCCGCAGCGGACGTCAAGACCGACGCCAGCACTGCTGCGAGCGACAAGGCGAGCGCCACAGCGGGCAACGTTGCTACAGCAGCATGATAAACCTCGCAACTACCGTCTAGTCGACTGGCGTCCGGTCATGTATCTCACACCTGGGCCAGGGACACCTGCTGACAGCGACAATTCAATGACAGCAGCATGCATTGTTGTTCAGCAACGCCGACGGACCACACATTGATGCAAGACTGCACCATAGTGTGAGTTTCAAGAAACAAAGCTGTTGAGACGCGCCACAATGTTGGTGAGAACAAATCAGAAAGCAAGAGGTCATGTGAGTTGATTGCTGCACCACCTGCTGCATGTCGAACACTTACTTGTGCAATGGTGTGCCGCTCTTGGAGCTCTGCGCCATCCTGCCCCTGCCACATGCTTTCCCACTGCCTACTTTGCTTCGCCCCAGTGTTCCAGTCCTTGCCCATGGCACGCTGGATCAACCGCCCTCGCCATATTTTTACTTTGTAGACCGCCACAAAGCCAAGCGGCACACGGCAGCCGGCCCCGCCTCACCGTACCAGGAAGCTGTGGCTGTGTTGAATGGTGTGTACTGTCCGAGAGGCCACTACAGACTGATCACTACTGCGAGTAGCTGTTGGACAGAACGATCGTGATGCTGAACTCCTTGCTCGAGGATTTTGTAAGTACTCGTGGTGGCCATAAAATAGATTATCGTCAGCAGCGCGCATGCATGGCCACCTGTTGCAGTACTGCAAGACATGCCGCGCACCGCCAGCAGCTGTACATCTGAGCTATGAAACCAAATGAACGTGGCAAATGCTGTCGCGAGGCTTGAGGGTGTCCCGCTACGGAGGCTGTTGCCGCCATGCCGCATGGACAGCTCACAGCAGGACAGCCCAGCCTTCCGGCTTCCGGTTGCTATGCGCGCTGCGGAGCGTCACCGACCTGAAATTCTGGCATCTCAGCCGCAGTCCCAGTCATTGTACGCACCGGTGGCAACTTCCTTCAAAGTGCTGGTCTACACCGCACCACTGCAGCTATATCCCACTGGCTAGGATGCCAAAGCCACCAGTAGGCCTGGTGCAGGGTCTATCAGCAGAAAAGCAGTTTATAATCCTTTGTATCTGCGGTTCATGTAAGTGCACCGCTTGACGTTCAATCCAAGGGCCTGCTGGCTGCGGCTGCCATGTCAACATCAGTCATGTGCTACAGATGCAGCATTCCCAAGGACGTGCACATCGCACACCATGAAACCGATTTGCAAAGCTGCTGAATGTAGCGCGCGTGGTGCAGGAGATGCGATGCAGTTCTGACTGGAGTTCCCGCGGCTGTTGCTGCAGCACGCATGCATGAGCACTTAACAGCATGTTGGAATCATGGCCCAGCGCCTCAGCACCGCTCAACTACGTGCCTGATGACATATGTGCCGCTGCCTGGACGGCTTAGGTGACCCGCACTCGCTGCAGACGTTGTCAGCTATTCTGCACTTCACTACCCACTGGTGCTAACATCACACGCCGCCCCACGTGAGTAAGGGAGCCGCGCCGCGCGCAGCGTGCAGCAGGCGCATTAGACTGCAGCTCTGTAGCTACAATATATTTTACGCAATTCGGGCGCAGCGTGGCGCAGGGGTTTGCGCCGCATCACGGTATGGTGCTTCGAGTGAGGCCCGAGGGTGTGGCCGGACGCCACTTCGTAAAGCATGCAACCTGTGTGGTAAGGCGGTGGCGCAAAACCGCGAGGCGCGGCAGTGGCACTCCACTTGCAGCTTGCATTCTGTCTCTCTCTGTCATCCTTTGAACGAGCCAGCTGTGTGCCGTCGGATCGAGCCCACCTGCTGCGCTCCTGCTGGTGCGGCTGCAGCTGCACGACATCCGGGTGCGTGCGTTGGGCGGCCGTCTATCTAGTAACTGCCTCTGCTGGCTGCTGCAAAGACTCTGGGGCATGTTTTGGATGCTGAAGGCATAGCGTGACGTGATATGCCCGCCGGCAGCAAAGTGCATGCATCTGGTCTGCTGGCTACTATGAGTAAGCAGGAGTGCAGCAACTGTGACGTCGCTTTGCTCTGCGCCTGCAGACGGCGCTGAGAGCAATGCATCCCGCGAGAGGCCTCAGCAAATCACCCGCCGCTGGGACGGCGAAGGGCGGACCGGGCTCAGCGTGCATGGCGGCGGCTCGCAGCGCGGCGCTGCGGCATGCCTTGCGGCCGCTGAACGGCCTGCGCGTCATCTCGGCCATCCACATCATGGTGCGGAGCGCGTGGCATGTTGCAGGCCGCATGCTTTCCATGCTGCGTGCGCTGTGTCCCCGCTGCGCGTCGCTGTGCTGTGCGTGCTGTGAGCACTGTGCTGAGCGCACCCTGTAGCGCATCACGCCATTACAGCTTCATGTGCGGACCAGGAAAACTCGTCCGCTGCTGCTCAGAGCTCCTCGTTCACGGTGCCTCAGGTGTTCCACAACGCCCTGCTGCGAGCGTTCGAGCCCGCGGCGCTCAACGATGTGTTCCGCACCAGCCCTGGAGCGCTCAAGGCCATCCTCAGCGGCGTCATGGCCCTCGACGCCCTGTTTCTTATCTCCGGCTTCCTGGCGGCGCTCGCGCTGGTGCCCGCGCTTGAGATGCCGCGCAGCTCCACTCGCCAGGTCGGCGCCTGACTTACGACCTCCTGAACGCTGAAAGCCGCACATGCCGCGGCCTCAAAGCCAACTTCCGGTGTCAGGGCCACAGCACCACACCTGCTAAGACCTGTCGCTCCTGCCTGGCTGCACGCCGTCGCATCGCTGCGTCATATGCTCACGGATCCAACGCTGCTCTGAGTGTTGACGCTGCATGAGCTGTTTGGCACAGGAGGTGCTGCGGTACTGGTACCGCCGAGTATTCCGCATCGCGCCGGCACACTGGGCCTGCCTGGTCGTCACTTATGTCTTCATGCTGCGCGGCCGCCACGCACCCATGCCGCCCGAGGCCGCTGCCGCCCTGGGGCACTTCCCGGAGCCGCTCTGCCCAGGTGACCACAAGACAAGCAAGGTTCTGCCAGCAGCACTGTGGGTTCTTCTGGCTGGCGCAAGCGTGATCCCAGGCTGGCACCGCGCTGCAGGGAGGCAACCGCTACATGTCACCTTCACAGTGCTGCTGTGCGCTGAGTGTACTGTTCGTGGCTGCTGCAGGGGGGCTGTGGACGCACGCAGCGTTCCTGGGCCACTGGCACATGAGCGCCAGCTGCGGGCTGCACCTATGGTCGCAGGTGCCCCCCAACCACCAAACCCTAGCCTTGATCGGCGCATTTGCGCTGTCGCCCGGAAGCACGGCTCTGCCTGCCGGTGAGGTGATTGAAGATGTCACCATGCACAGTGCACAATGTTGATGGCGGTTGCTGCTGCAACCTGCAGGGGCTGCAGGCGGCGTTCTGGCTGTGGGTGCCGCTGCTGGTGGCTGCGGCCCGGCCGCAGCGGGCAGGCTTCCGGCGTCGTGCAGCCATGCTGGCAGGTGCTAGACCTAATTTTAAAAACACGAAATTCTACATCACATTTTGCAGAGTCAAAAAGGTTAGGAAACAGCCAACGGCAGCTCCAGACCATGTCAGTGCTGCATGCACCAGCCAGAGGGCAGCAGCCATCTGGCGGAAGCAGGATGGCGTGCGCAAAACTCATTTCACGGCAGTCGACTGGCATGCTCAGCAACTGAGCCTGCTGGAAGCTGCTGACCGCGCTCAAGCAACGTCACGGACAACGTGGTGTGACAACTGCGACTCGTGTTCTGAGTGCTGCTTTTGATGTCGGTCGGCAGGTGCGGTCATAGCGGCCAGCACAGCGTTCCGCATGTGGACGGCCTGGCGGTCCAATATCTCGCTGCCGGTGTCGGTGTTCTTCGGCGCGGGGGACGGCGCGGAAGTGCTCAACTTCCTGAACTACCTGGTGAGCAGCACTGTGTTCAGTGGAGACCGCACAAAGACACCTTGCCGGCGGAACCTCTCTGTAAAGGCCTAAGACTGCTGCCAGCCGACTGGTCAGGCCCAGAGCAACTCGGCAGGGTTTGTACCTGCCGTCGAATGTTGTTGACAAGTCATTTGGCCGGTCAAGACTGCCCACGACATCATGGCAGTGCTGGCATGTGCTTACCCTATACACATGTCCAGCTGCAGCTGGTCACCCAACAGCACCGTGTGTTGTCATGAACCAAATCCTGCCGTCTGCTCAAACATGTGCACTGCTTGAGTGGCGCAGGATATGCACCACTCGCCCCTGGCGATGCGTGCGGCCAGCCTGGCGATCGGTTGCCTGGCAGCGCTGCCCTTCCTGGACCCCCGCAGCTTCCAGCATCCTGCTGCTGAGCAGTGCACCGCTGACGGCGCTGATGTACTGAAGCCGACCGCCGCTCTGAAGCAGCCAGCAGTGGCCACCATCTCCGTCATGTCCTGCAAGACAGCACTGATTGGTGAGGGCCGCTGTGCCTGCTTAGTTACATGTACCAGGAGCTTGCTATGGGTCATCATTTCTTACTGCCTTTAATCCACTGCAGACATGCGAGCTGCTGCACATCAGTTCTGCAGCCGGTCAACACATGCATCATGCTTGCAGTATGGCAGGTCTTTCGAACAGCTCTGCTCTGATGATTTAAGAAACAGAGTGGCACTCGCTGGGATGCAGGCCCGGATTGCTGCGTGGCAGGCTGAGAGGCGGGAAGGTCAGGCAGTGTCGCTGATGCAAGCGCTGTGTAACTCGTCTGCAGGCACGGACGTGGCGGCGGCGGTGGCTGCCGTGATGTACGCCACGCCGGTCTTCAAGGCAGCCGGGGCGCGTGCCTTCCCCCGCGCAGTCACCGTGCTGTACCTCGTCACCATGCTGCAGGTGAGCCACTGTGCTCCGGAAGCGACCTTTCATATAGCAATCGCGCACGCGCGTGGTGTCGCCTTCAGTGGTCGTTTGGAGCTGGCATGGGTGGTTGCCCTGTCTAAGTAACAGCGCATATGTCGGGAGGTTTTGGCAGTGGGTCAGCTGCATGGTTGCTGTCAGCTGGCAGCGGGGATCAGCTTGGCGATGCCCACCCTGTGCCTCTCTACTGCAAGCAGCGTCCGACCTGCTGCTGTCCGTGTATCCATGCATTTTGCAGCAGCGGAAAAATGCCCGCCCGAGCTCACCTTCATTTGGTGTGCTGCAGGGTGGCATCCTCAGCAGCGCCGCGCTCATGTTCATCATGGTGGTGGCAATGACGCGGGCGGGTGTCACCGGCCGGCTGCTGCACGGCGCGCTGGGCGCACCCATCTGGCGCCCCCTGGCCGACCTGAGCTACTCCGCCTACCTGTACCACGAGCAGGTGACCCCGAGCAGACAACATGCTCCCTCAAGCAGAGGAGCTTACAAAATATCGGCAGACGTTACACTTGCGATGAGCAATGATGGCATTTTGCCCGTCAGCTGCATTTGAGGCACACAGAGTCTCTGGTCAAACGACTGCCGCCATCACCCTTTTTGCAGGCGCGCTTCTGGGTGTGGCGGTACGGGCTGCTGCCCAGCGGCCTGGCCACCTCAGCAGACGACCTGGGGGCCTTCGCCGTCGACATGGCGGTGTCGGTCCCGGCCACCTTCGCGATCGCCTTCCTGAGCTACCGCCTGGTCGAGCTTCCTGCATCCAAGCTGGGCCGCCGCCTGGAGCCGCTGCTGTTTGGCGGCCCTGCAGCAGACGCCAAGGTCGGCGGCGGCACACTTGCTGCCGACGCTGCCGACGGCGGCAAGGCTGGCACCCCGGCGAGCGCCGGCATCAAGGCAGCATGAGGCTTGACAAGGCCGTACGAGAGACTCTTAGGCGAGACATTGAACGACACAACTATCGAAGCCGCACCCACTAATGCAACAACACCGGCTGCTGAGGCAGCGTGAGGCAGTAGGAAGTAGGAGACAAGGCGATGCTCCAGTGAAAGGGTGGCGTCCGGCGAAGTGGTGGAAGGGGCTGGGTTCAGGGGACCAGAATGACGAGCCGGCTGTCCGGCAAGGTTGCGCAACACTTTTGATGCAGTTTCTGGGTGTGGGCAGAGCCCTGCGATCGGCTCTGGACAGCAGTCAGCTGCGGCATTTTGCTCTAGGTACACATTCGATTGTGCTGGCGGCATTGTGTGCCGTGCATTCAGCTATGACATACTGTATGTGTGGCAACTTCCATGCACTGGAGTTTTTGGCAGGCGCGCAGCAGACCGGGTTCCATTCAGTGACAGTACAGTCTGGGGATTGTTGGCAGCGCTGTCAGCATGGCGAGTGCACCCGACTCTGGAGTGGCATCCTGAGTTGTAGGATGTGTAATCCCTGTCTAAGGTTCCAGCTGCGGCGCAGTATCTCGCTTAGCAGTGAAGACTGACGCATCTTGCCAGCAACAAGAGGACTCGGAAGCTGCACACATCTTGCTCTTAGAGCATGCCTTCTCGCCCGCGTGTAGGAGGTCGCTTGCGTGGTGCCCGCAGCGCATTGATGATGGCCCAAGCAACAGCTGAAACTGCTGCCGGATGCAGAGTAGGTTCACCCTGATGAGGGGAATCTGTGCAGACAACGCCTGCTCCAACCGCAGCATGTGTGACGGTTACAGTTGAGGGACTACGACTCTTGATTGGGGCGCCTCCCAATGGATGGTGCTGGATCAATGGGCTGCTGCAGGTACTGCCCCTGCTCAGATCTTGGCAGTTGCAGTACTTCATGCCGTACGACACCAGTGATCAGGAAGTGCAGGCCCTTCCCTGGGCGACACACTGCGCAAAGACCGTCCAGATGTACGTGTAACGATGCAGTGCTCCTGTTCGAGCATGTAAACGCAGCTTTCAGCAGCTTCTGAAGCCTGGTCATACACAACAATGCGTCCTGAACAGCTTGTCTGGTCAGTACTGAGCTTCTGACTGCCATTGCAACCTCTCTCAGCCTGCACGATACCTCCTGACATCTGCTGCGGGATGCGATGCCGTGGCACTCACGCTGCGACGTGACAAATCAGGAATGGCTGCCAACCATGACGCATCAGGTGCAGCAGTTGAGAGACTCAAAGGCAGCACCTCATGCTGCAGCTTGGTACAGAGCGACGCAATGTGGCTGATCCTTGTACACCTCCGTAGGCAACGGCGATCGCTGCTTGAAGGCCACAATGTTGGAGAGCATGACAGTACAGCCAGCTTGGCAGGCGGCGGCGCTGCGTCGTGCTTTGCTGCCTCTGAACGGCATGCGCGTTGTATCGACGATCCTTGTGATGGTGAGCTTGTGTGTTAGAACCGCACTCACCGCAAACAGCTGCGATTACATGCCACTATCCCTGCTGATTGCTCATGCAGCGTGGGCCGACGGCTCGCTGCTGTACACGACCCCGCACTGTCCGCTCTGACACGCTTGCTTCCCCGAACCGTCTTCTAGGTGTTCCACCACCTGCGGTTACGGCGCCACTTTGGCGGCGACGCCCTGAATGAGGCCTTCAGGCGCAACCCGGGGATGATACACCCCATACTGCAGGTAGGTCCACGTCCTGCCAGAGCAGGCTAGCCTGCCACGTGCCCTTCAAAGTTTCAAGCAGCGGTTTTGGGCTCAGGCGCGCTGTGGAAGTGCCTCAGACTCGCATGATTTGGGCTTTTGCCGGCGGTGGTGCGCTGATGGTGAATGCACTACCCGCTGCAGGGCTTCATCGGGCTGGAGGTGCTGTTCGTCCTCTGCGGCTTCCTGGCCACGATCAGCCTGGTGCCGCTGCTGGAAGACCGCCGGCGCCCCGTCAAGCAGGCAAGCCATGCAGCCGCTGCTGCACTGCACCCAGGCCACCACGAGACAGCCTGCTGCCAGCTACATTGCGCCTTTGAACGGTTCGAACGTCAGTCATTGCCGCAACCTGCAGGCGGTTCTGCTGTACTACTGGCGCCGCGCGGCCCGCATCGCACCCGCGCACTGGGTCAGCCTGCTGCTGGCGTACGTCACCATGCTGCGCGGCTGTGAGCGGATCCGCGTGCCGGAGGCCGCCGGGGCGCTCTTGCACTACCCGGCGGAGTACTGCCCTCGTGAGTTTTGCTCAGCCCCCCTGTGGCTGCTGCTGCGCGCTCCCTCATGCCAGCTGCAAGGTTACTGTCGCCGGTTGGTTTCACGCCCTGTCAGCATGTGGGCATCCTGAGTTGAGTGCGCTGGCGTGTCAGTTCTCATGGTGCCGGTGGGCACTGCAGGGGGCCTGTGGGTGCAGGCCGCCTTTCTGGGCCACTGGCAGCTGGGCGGCGGCTGCAGCCTGCAACTGTGGTCGCAGGTAGTGGCACACTTGCTTGCAGCTGTCAATTCAACTTCGGCATCCTACAGCATCCTGTTACAACTATGCTGTGTGCGCCATCAGCGTTCTTACATGCAGGCGACAGCATGGGCCCCATATGTTTGCCGCAGGCAGCATACGCTTGGTGCACTGCTCCTTGCAGGGCACACAGGCCGCCTTCTGGGCCGCCGTACCACTCCTGATGGCGGCGGCGGGGCCGCGGCGGCCAGGGTTTAAGCGCCGTGTGGCACGGACCGCAGGTTGTGCTGCACACCGTTTGCATTCTGAACAGCATGGAAACCTGAGCTCCGCTGCGCCTATGGCACGCATGACACCATCAGCGCCTGGCAGTCAGGCAGCAGATGCTTCTGCTTGGTGTGCAGGGGTGGTCGTGGTGCTGAGCACAGCTTACCGGGCCTGGGTGGTGTGGCAGCACGACTTCCGGCTTCCGTTGGCTGCATTTGGCTCGCACCTGCGGCGGGAGCAGGAGGCCTTCAAGCTGTACCAGGTGCATCGAAAATCAGCAACGCCATGCAACAACACGGTACCTCTGCCTGCCTGCAGACCTAGCCTGTTAGATCCCGAATGCAAGCTCAGCTGCAGGCTGCAGACAGGCACCCAGATAACACACAACACACCGCTGCAGAGTTGACAGAGGCCACTTTTATGGCTCGCGGTACCGAAAGCAGGACATCGTTCTCGCTGCAGTATCACTTGCACTACCCGCTGCTGTGCCGCGCGGCCAGCCTGGCGGTCGGGTGCCTGGCGGCGCTGCCCTTCCTGGACCCCCGCAGCTGGCGGCGTCCCGAACCCGAGCAACAACCCACAAGCACTGATGGCGTGAAGCCAGCCGCCGGGACACCGTTGCCCCAACCTTTCGTCATGCCGCCCTGGGTGGCGCTGCTGGGTGAGCGCAGGGCAGCCAGTACTTTGCATTCTGGAATGCTGCAGATATGTAACATGTTACGTCTCTGTGGCAGGTGCTGCATGCCTCCCGGCTGTCAAAGCCGGTGCTTGAAGACGCTGCAGCTGTAGGGTGTTCGCACGACTGCATCATACTGGTTGCAGGGACTGCACTGGCGGCGCTGGTGCTGCACGTGATGGCGACCACCCACGTGTTCAAGCCGGCTGGTGACCCGCCGTGGCCGCCGGGACGGTCCCTGGCATACCTGGTGCTCATGGTACAGGTGGGTACTGCTCATGGCTGCTGGTATTCTCGTTTAAACATTGCCAGAGCTCCACTAAACAGCACTGCATGAGGATGAGGACAACCCCCAACCCAGTTGTAAGTGCACCACGAGGAAAGTGCAGGGTGGGGCCATCAGCAGCGCAGCCATTGCTTTCGTGGCGGCGGCGGCAGTGGCGGGGGCGAGTCCTGCCGGCGGTGTCCTGAGGCGGCTGCTGGGCGGCGCCGGCTGGAACCTGCTTGCAGACCTGAGCTACTCTGCATACCTGTACCACGAACACGTGAGCGCGGTTCCAAGCAGATATCCCGATGTCTTGGCTAAGGGTGCAATGATGGGGTGTGAGCTGATGAGGCTGCCTGCCCTTCTGCATGCCTAAGGCTGATTGGGCACCCAATTACAGGCGCGGTTCTGGGTATGGCGCTATGGGCTACTGCCCACCGGCATGGCCAAAACAGCGGACGACCTGTGGGCCTTTGCAATCGACATGGCGGTTTCAGTGCCGGCGACCTTTGCTGTTGCGTATGTCAGCTACCACCTGGTCGAGCGGCCGGCGGCGGCTGCAGCACGGCGCCTGGAGCCGCTGCTGTTCGGCAGCGGCACTCGGAGAGACGGGGTCATTGCCTCAGCAGCGGACACTGCTGCGGCGGCAAAGTCGGCTTGACAGAGTGCATCAGATTCAGAAACAGCAGCATACGTCAGTGCATTTCAGAGGGCTCAATAGGCCAGCAGCTGTGTGTATAGTACCTGATATCCAGCGGGTTCCAGGTTCAGAGTCAGTCGTCCTTTGCCAGCATCAGGTTGTGGTGATTACTGCAGCTCCATCGGTCCACCTGGTTTACAACGCTTGTATACAATGGACTGCACTAGTCTACTGGTCGCAATGCTTCACTCTGTGGCAAACTGAACTGCTGGGTTGGATCACGACAAGAGCTGCAGGCCATCAGTCAAACTTGTTGGAGCGGCCGCCGCCGCCGAATGTGGGGTCGGTGCGCCGCAGCCGCCGCTGCACCTCGTCGTGCTCCGCCAGCAGGCGGTCGTACTCCGTTTCTAAACCCTTCGCCTGGCTGCGCACCACCTGCGGACGCAGCAGGTAGCAGGAAGTGGTGTCAATGGCAGTCGAGGGAGTGGTGAACAGGCTGCCATGATGGATGGCGCACCCAAACAGCCGTCAGCGAGTTGTGCCGTCTGCTTTGTTGCGCACCACAGATCAACACGCTGCTGCCCATGTCACTTGTCCTGAACCTGGACGCTGCACACATGGTGCACCTGCAGGTCACGCTCCGCAGCCGCCTGTGCGGCGCGTGCCTCCTCCAGGGCTGCCGCCTTGCCCTCTGCCGCCTCCAGCTTCCCCTGCAGCTGCTTGACCTGCTCCGACACCAGGACCATGGTTGGCACTCCTGGTACATGGCCTTCACGTGCACCACGCTGTGCAGAATTTAGGCAGCTGTGCTTGACCCCTGGCAAGGACTTTCAACTAGAACTAACCGTACTTCCAGCGCAAGACAAGTGTGCGCACACCTGCACTGCCGCATTCTGCCCCTCAGCACCTCCGGAGGAGTCCAGCAGCCGGTTGTACTCGGCTTGCAGGCCCTTCACCTGCAGGGCAGCGCATGTGATTTGTTTGTCAGCCCCTGGTCTCGATGATAGGCTGACAGGTGCCACAAACGGGCGCTGCAGACACTGAGCGACGAGCATCTCTGTAAAAGGGCATCTGCCCTGTACGATACCCAATGTGCAACCCAGAACAGCTGCCGCACTCAGTTACTGTGATGTTGTGGTTCTGCGCAAGCAGTCAGCAGCCAGAAAGGCACCTGCTTCAGCACGGCGCCGTGGCTGACGCGCGACTGCTCGATCTCCACGATGGCCAGGCCCAGGCGGCGGATGAGCGCCATCAGCAGCAGCGCCGCCAGGGTCATGACCATCGCCAGGTACGCATTCGCCTCCGCCTCGCTGCACGCACCAGCCCGTGGGTGCTGTCACACGCTTGCGTGACTGTACAGCAGCTGTCAGGTTGTGCGAGATGCGAATGCGCATAGGATCTGCTGCTATGGTGGTGGTGTGCCCAGGCGTGCAGTGGCTGGCAGCAACTGTGATCACACCTGCTGTTCCACTGCAGCCTGGAACCCGGCTCAGCCTGCTGTGTGGAACGCAGCCTTGTGAGGTCATAGATCGGCGACCCGAGCGACACCACAAGGAAGGCGCCGACCGTGTTGAGCACCGTCCGGCCTGCCTGCTGAGGCAAGCTGTGAACCTCAACAAGAGCGGATAGATTGGCGGCACGTAAATGTCCGCATGCTTTTCAGCAGAGAATAATTTCCTGCCGTGCTGCTGCTTGCTACGAGTACATAGGCCTGATGCACTGTAGTGCAGTCTACTCGACGTACTCATGGTCATAGGTTTACTGCCCGTGAGCCATTTGCCAGGCGCACCGAGGTGCGTGTGGCTTTGCACAGCAGCAGTGCCGGCGCTGCAAACGATCGCGGGCCCAGCAGCAGCAGGGCCAGCAGGGCCTCGACTCCCAGCAGCACGAACAGTGGCACCGTGAAGCCCAGCATAGCTGACGGTTGTGGTTGTAGCTGTGAGCTTGATGCTGTGGCGCTCACTCACGATTTCAGCCTTCCTGTTGCAGGCCCTGTTGTGCACCAGCAGGATGCGGAGCACGACGGTTTGACCTGATTGCGTAGGACGCCAAGGTCACTGTTCCCAAACTGTCACTGTCTGAATGTAACAACGGTCTGGTGACGATCCTCTGAACTTAGTAAAGCACCTGCTTCTTATCTCCTGGCGTGAAACGCAGCAAAAGCGCGGTGCTGACAGCAAAGATAGCAGAATGCAATGCAGCACTGCAGACAGGCAACTCAGCAATTTCACATGCAAGCAGGATGATGAGTCATTTCCTCACCTCCTCCTTGCTCCGTGGCAAGCCAGCTGCAGCAGCAGAAGCCGCTTGCATCCCGGTCTACCTGATCGTGGATGTGGCAGTATCATGCAAGCAGATGCGATGCGTGCTTGGCTTTCAACATGAAGTGCACGTCTGCTGATCTGCATGATGCCGCTCCGCGCACTCTCAGCATGAGCTCTACAGCGTGTCAGGCGTACATGTGACAGAGCTGCTGGCCGTGTGCTGCCATAGTTGATCCTTGCGGTATCCGCAGCAGCGATGCAGCTCAGCGATGACCTCAAGATTGAGCTCGAGGCTCTGCAGGCCATCTACGATTCGGCTGTGACGGTGGTGTCACCTGCCGCATCAGGTGACAGTCACTACGGCAGCGCACCTATAGACGGCAGGTCGCATCCACAGGCTGAGCTGCGGCTGCAGCTCGCACCGCAGACCGGCGGAGAAGAGGCATCAGTCTACGTCCTAGCGACGCTGGGCATCAGTGTGCCGCCAGGCTACCCGCAGCAGCCGCCAGTGTGCAGCCTGATCACCGCCAAGGGTGAGGCATTCAGAAAGCTCTTATTTTGCTGCTATATTGCGGCGTTTCTGCACAGCAGGCTGCAGCTATGAATCTGCCTGCAGCTGGCTGAGGCTGGTGGCCTGCGCACGCTGTGGACTGTCTGCATGTAGGTCTCGGTGATGCGAGGGCAGCAGAGCTGCTGGCAGCGTTGCGACAGGCGGCAGAGGAAGCAGCAGGGGACATGATGCTGGTGCAGCTGGCGGCAGCGGCGCAGGACTTCATCAACGCAGCAAACGCGCCAGAGGGCGACTGCCCCATCTGCATGTTCCCCCTGGCTGGCAGCAGCAGCGAGGCAGCGCAGAAGCTGGCCTGCTTCCACTGCATGCACAGGCAAGCTCAGGCCCTTGATAGGCCGGCGTCCCACTGGGCAAGCCATCCTTGCACCTGCACCAGGCTGCTGGGTTGATGAACAGCAACTGCTACAGTGATCAAGCTGGTCTGCATGCTGCAGGGAGTGCTTCCTGCGCTGGTGGCACTGGAGCCAGGCTGCCGAGGCCGCGCGGGCTGCGACGCTCCGCAAAGAGCAGGTGTGGCAAAGCTGTTGGTGATCCTTCCCGTGTTAGCAAGGTGGGATGGTCAGATGACGTGGGAAACTCATCAAAGTGTTTGTAGCGGCTGCTGTCTTGGGACGCGCACCAGCCTTGAGGCTGCTCTCCAACATGCAGGGGCCAGCAGCGGAGCGCGCCGTCGCCGCCGCAGGGCTGGTCCCTGACGCCCTGGGGCGCCGCCGGCTGGCGTGCCCGGCCTGCCGCGCCGACGTGCTGCCAGCGGAGCTGCAGCCGCCGCCGCAGCCGCCACGACCAGCAGCTGAACACGCGGCGAAGGCGGGCGGGGACGCCGCTGTGGGTGCTCCTGCCGGCGGGAGGGGCGCCCTGCACAGGGATGAGGACGGTGATCAGGTTCCGCCAGAGTCCCGCAGGCTGCAGCTGCCGCCGCAGCAGCTGGCGGCGCTGCGGGCGCAGCAGGCCGAGCGCCGGGCGGCCTTTGAGAGGCAGCGGCAGCAGGTGCATCCCAATGTTACATTCTTGCCATTGACTGCCCACGGGCAGCTCAACAGGGCTGTGCTGCTGGGTTCCACGGGTACACCAACGCCTGCCTTGGCAGAGGCATGTGCTGCTGGTGCAAAAGCGCCTCCATTTCCCCCCGCAGGGCGGCATCATAGAGGACACCGGCTGGGGGCTGTCCACCTCGGCGCCACGGCAGGCGCCGCCGCAGCCGCCAGCCCTGGAGCAGCAGCAGGCAGCGGGAAAGCGTGGCGTCACCCAGAAGCCAGCTGCAGCGAACCAGCGGGCAGCTGCGCCGAACAGAGGAACACCTGTTGCGCCTGCCTCCGGCACAACCAACGGCGGCAGCGCCAGCGCCAACGTCTCCGGCAGCGCTGCCACTGGCCAGCGCCGACGCACGCATCCCACAGCTGGCAGGGGCAGGCGGCGCGGCGGCGGCAGCGCTCCCGCCCCTGGTGCCCCACTGTAGCTGCAGGACGGCTGGTCACGCTGACCGCTTGCGGGCCGCCGCCGGTGGCTGCCGCGTCGGAATGCCGGCAGGGTTGCATCAGTAATGTCAGCTGGTCAACCCAGTGAGTCATCCTGCATACACCACATCTACACGTCACATCTCATGGAATGGAGTGTCCGCATCATCAACTTGCATGCAAGCAGTTACACATATGCTTGCCTGCATACGTGTCATGCAAAGTCTGGCGGCCTTCTCAACGATGACACGTGTATGTGGTCGCTCTGCAGTGCCGCCGGATGCCGAGCCAGGTCTGCGGGTGGAGGTTCTCGGCGCTGCTGGGGGACACTAGCAGTCGGCACAATGCCTGGCTCCCAGCGCAGCCATCAACGGCCGCTGGTTGGTACAGGGCTGCCAGCTGCAGTGCGGGCAGAAAGCCAGCATACAGTACATGGTTCATGCAACACCCCAGTTGGTGCGCGCTTGCGTCATCGCATGTCCAGGCTGCGTGCATTTGGTGGTAACAGTCGTTGTCTTCCGTCAGCAAAGCCACGTCGTGTATGCACCAAAAACAGGGTTGGGATCTTGCTCAGGTACATGTCCAGCATTGTGGCTGCCCATCAGTCAGCTGCTGTTGCTGGCAGCATGTGTAACAATGGTCACCTTGCATGGTCACCTTGCATGGCCGGGGCTAATGAGGAATTTTACGGATTTTCAAACATGCTGTCACACTTGCCTATGTACCTTCGAGTCGTCGGACGGTGGTAGCACGCACAAGGACAATAATCCTGAAGCAGCTTCTGGCCTCGCTCACAACATCACTGTTAACACCCGCTGCTGTACGACATTTACATCAGCGAGGCAGACAGCATCCAAGGCAGCAATACGGTATAGGTCAACCGCTACACCAAACACGCTGAGCGCAATCTAGCATATACTGAGCATGTTAGCAGCCCTCTAGTTGACAGCCATCATCATGTCTGACTGACGTCCAGACGCCGAGTTGTCACACATCCGCCACAGTGCTGCCTGCAGCGCCTACACATCAGCAGATGCCGTTGAGTAGGTGTGATACGAGCAAGCAGCGGTGCCATATGGTGATGCAGCAGAGGCTGCGTTGCGGAAGAGATGACAACCTGCATGTGTCGGTGCCATCTCAGCCAAGTTGGCACGGCGGCCATACTCCTGACAGGAGCATTCCTGCTGAGCCACAAGGCAGCGCCCTTGTGGCAGCTGCTGCAGTGTGGCTGCGCACTCTGCATCTGCTTGCACCATCAGCCGCTGCGAGAAGCTGCAGGTCACCCAGCGCTCATGTCAGGCTGCAATTGGTGCGTCGTGTGAGCCGATATGTGCGGCTGCAAGGCGACATCAGCTGTTGTGCCAGGAGGTGCTTGTTGCGCAACAACATATTTGCATCATGGATATGCCACCATCCAGGCTTGGACCCTGGATGTTGCAGGCGGCGAGGTGCGGACCTTCCTAACGCCTCGGCCTCTCCGCCTTGGGGCCCAAGGTGAGGCAGGTGCACGGCGCCAGCGGCAGGCCATCTGCCAAAATCATGCCCAGCACCGCGGGCGGCAGCTGGCGCAGCAGGCACCCCGCCGCAGCGGCCCTGCAGCAGTGCCGGCAGCACTGCAATCAGTACCGCATCAATTAGTCAGCCACCAGGTCGATTCGACTCCGCTCTGGAGTCTGGGAGCGTGCACCCTGGCCACCTAATTGCCGTGCAGGCCCAGGTGTCCAGAGTAATCGAAACACTGCACGCCAGGGCGTGTCAGCAAGCCGCTTGGCTTCATTGTGTTTCCACGCATGTGGCCCATTTGGAGTTGCAAATGCGTTGTGGTCTGCACCTGGGGTGAGTGCCCATGAGCACCATCTGGCGGCGGCGTCTGGCGGCGGCTGCCAGCGCGGCCGCAAACAGGTCCTGTGCCTCACGCAGGGGCGCTGGGACATCATCAGAGCCAATCTTGATGATGATCTGCCTTGCATAAAAGAAATGAGGGCATGTCTGTCGCCTGCTGCTGAAAGTTTCGTAGCATGTGTGCGGTATGCTGAGTTGCAACAGCAGCAGCAGCAGCAGCAGCTACCATGCACGCTGCTGCAGTGAGCTGCTTTTCAAAGCCTACCTCTGCCACGTCTCTTCGTCAGATGGATATGGCAGGCAGGGAGTGACAGTCATGGATGCTCATGCAGCAGCCGACCTGAGGAAGTACTTATAGCTGGATGCCAGTGCAGCGGCGGCAAACTGCAGGAAGCGGGAAGTCACTTGCTCTACCAGGTCGTCTGCGTGCCACCAGATTGTGACACGGCGCTGCAAGGAATGGTTCAGAAAGCAGGGTGGGGATGCGACGGTGGCAGGCAATCTTGCAGACGTATGGTGATGGTTGACAGGCGCTTTGCAATGCACATGTTGCTGGACAGCACCAGGCAACATGGTCGGCAGCACATACCACTGAATGCATGCCAGCATGGTCACTTGCCTGATGCAAAAAGGGCAGCGCACTACCGAGCAGCACGATTGCGGCACATGCGATGGGTTCCCACCCATCCCAGTCCTGAAATTTCCTCACTGCACAGACAGCAGGAAATGTTGAGGCTCATGCATACTATGGAAGCATTCTGCAGCGCCAACTTTCGATGTACAGCCCAGGATGCGCATCCCAGGCTGTACTTGCTTGCAATGTGAAGGATGTCAAGGTGCAGGGTGCTGCCTGAGGAATGTGATCCCAGAAGCCAGCACCGCTACCATCCAGCAGGCTGGGGCAGCATTCGCGCTGCTCTCTAGTGCTAGCAACCCCTTTCAGGTGTTGATGCAAGGATACGCACAGAAAGTATGTGTGTTGACCCAGCAAGGAGCGCACCCGTGATCCGCAGGCACCACACGGGCGGCAGCGCCGCCACGGCGACGGGAAGCAGCGCCAGGGTCCGGTGCGCAGGTAGCACCAGCTCGCCCCTGGACTTGTAGTGGCCCCTGATGCCGCAGCTGTCCTGCAGGTGCACCAGCTGCTCCGCGCCGAGGTAGTGCCGGATGGCCGCATTCACTGCAGGGTGGCGGTCTCATGTCAGTGAGGGGCATAATGCCAGTCAGCATGTGGCTGAAGGCGATGCCGGCCCCGGCACACGGATGTGCGCGAGGCTATGGCACGATTGGGGTGCTGGGGTGGCTGCAGATACGGCAGCACGGTGGTGGCAGGCAACGGGTCAGCAGGGCTTGAACAATGTAGTGCTGTGCTCCGCATGTTGACAGTGTCACAGGGCCATGGCCGCCATGGCACACGCACAGGACCATGTGGCTGCAGGCATGATCCGTCAGCAGCGTGAACGCCAGAGTGTCAGGTCTGCATGCCTGACACTCTGCAGGAAGTGGCAACCCACCAGCTGGCATCGGTCTGGGCGCCATCACACGGAACGGACAGCACCGACATCACCGCAATGGGTGTTGGCCACGCACTTGCAGGCGTGCAGTGGTGGGGAACCTCGAGCTGCAGCGCCCGCTGAAGCAGCAGCGCCTGCGCAGGGGTGAGCGTCACTTCATGCTCCACGTCGACGACGAGGTCCGGCGTGAGAGCCCCCTGCCGGCTGCCCTGGCTGACGACCGCCACGACGCTGTAGTCGGGCCGCCAGACTGGCCTCGGGTGCGGGTCGGGCCTCCTTGCTCTGTGCGCCTGCAACAGCGGAGCTGCCGGTCGTGTTGACTGGCTCATTGGGCACCTACATGCTGTGACCTGCGCTCGAGGCAGGTTTAGAATGCGTGCTCACACGCGATGTGCTCTTTCGCAGGCAGGGTGTCGGCAGACCATGTGACCGCGAGGAAGGGACATGACGCACAGCAGGAGCCTACGCTTCCTGTGTGCTACAAGCGTGGCGCAGATGCAGCAAGGTCCGCGGCGGCGGCATCATCAAATTTACCTGTTATGCATATGCTCAGGTAGGCAGAGCAGGAGTGCAGGTGACCCCAAGCCTACCTTGTTATCTGAGAGGCTCTCCTTGTGCAAGTCGCGCGCTAGGTGAACTGGCCAGCCTGTGCTGCCGCCGGGGACCCAGCGGCAGCAGTCCTCACACCAACGCCAGCCCTGGCGGCTGCTGAGTGGTGGGGCTGCGGGCCGCACTGCTGCGGGCTGGGCTGTGGCTGCCGCGTCAGCACTTGTGCTGGGCTCGCCGCCTGTCATGCTGCTTGTCGCCGCCTGTTTCATGGCCCGTGTGAGTAAGAGGAAGCGGCGAGAGTCACAGAACGACAGAACAGACCGCACAAGTAGTCTTGCTGTCAGCGGCACTAGGATGCTATATGATGCTGCACTGCTGTGCCGTCTGTAAGCTGCCATCAGCCAGCATTTGCACATGGTGTGCCACGGCGCAGCAGCCACCACGCAGCCCAGAGCAGCCTTCCGTAGGATCACCTGGCGACGCATCCCCAGCCCGTACAGGGGAGGTGCGGGGCCTGTGGCCTCCACTGTGTCGGCGCTTCACACTGCCGTTGGCGCAGAGACTGCCAATGTGCACCTTTGGGGACAAACCTAACCCGAGGCAGCTCACATCCGCCTATACTGTTGAACTGTGGCCTCTCAGTGAGTGTCAAGACCCCAAGGAGGGACTAGTTGAGCAACGCTCAATGGGCCTCTGCTAGATGCCCATCTCACCTGACACCCCGAAAGCTGCGGTGCTGAATGCATGAATGGAATATGGAATGGAATACGAATACAGAGCTTGGTTGACGTCTCAAACATGCTGTGCATCAAGCGCACCTGAGTGACAGACTAGGTCATTTCCTTGCACGACTGATGCATGGCAAGGTACCTTGCCATGGGGCAGATCCCGACGCTGACCTCACAGGAGGCAACGCTGGTCAGGTGCTATGTTGCAGGTCCGGACATGTTTACGTTTGTCTGCAAGTCTGCATGACCAGAGATGCTACTCGCGTCGTTCCGTGACACGTCAGCACAGCTGCCGCGGCTGCATGCGGCGGTGGTGTGCACGCTCGTGTAGCATTCAGAGTAGCCTATCTGCAGTTGGGGTGGTCCTGCTGGCGGTGTTGTGCAGATGAGATTTGAGAGCAAATAAGAAAGTGATTGCATGTGCAAAATCGGCTGCAGGCTGGAACTTTCAGCACATATAGGTGTGGTATACACAACAGCCATCGGAGTGCAGAGTTCGGCATTGCACTGACGTCACGGCTCTGCAGACAGTGTCAGTTAGCTGAGCCTACCTGCGGCGGAGCGCTGCAGCCCCATCTGTCGGCCATTGCATCCTGTGCTGCCAGACAGACAGCACTAACGCGCCGGTGACTACGACCGTGACAGCGTCACGGAGCTGTAGCAGCCGGCGGCGACGCGCCTCCCATCGAGCGGCCGCAGCGGCAGCTACAGCCGCTTGAGCCGCTGCTGCCGCTGCAGCTTCTTTGGCGTGCCGCCGGGCGATGACACGCTGATCGTGGCCCCAGATCTTCGTGGTGAGCCGCGCGATGGCTGCGAGCACACAAACTTACTGATGCATGGTCATCTTGCAGTCAGCTGCAAGTCACAGTCTGCAAACCGCAGAGTGTGCGTCAAGATCACACGCTGTCATGCAGGACAACATGTTCGTTCACGTCAAACTTTGCTTCTGCAACCATGCTCAAGAACCGCAGCCAACCAGGGGCTTTTATTGTAGCAACTGGATAGTAGTTGCAGATTGTGATTCCTCTAGCGGATGCACGGTCGGCGTGCAGAAGGTATTAGCATGGGGACTTGCTACCACAGATGCCCGCACACCTGTATGCAATTCTTGGTCGGGAGTTGGCGACATGGTGTCGGTGCAGGTGCACGACACCACCACCACCCCTGCGTCCATGATCATCTCCAGCAGTGCATTCGGAAGGCAATGCAGGAAGCATCCCGCCGCAGCCGACCTGCAATCAAGGCATCAGCAATGCCTCAATTGCTGGGTTGCTTAACTCTACAGATTTGCAAGCGTTTCCAGTGGCTTGATCATCACAATCCAATAGAATGACCTGAACACAGTTGCTTGATGGCATGGGCCACACAACCCGCAGCTTTGGTTGAGGCCACCGCAAATGGTGATGATTGATCAATGAGCATGTCCATGCTAAAGGGCCCACCTGGGATGCAGGCCCATGAGCAGGGCATGGCGACGATGTACAGCAGCGGCTGCCAGTGTTGCGGTGAAGGCCGACCGCGCGTCAGCCAGACATTTGGGCTCCAGAACCCTGCTGGGGTTGATCTCGAAGACTACCTCTCTGCACGAGAGGACAGCAAGCACTGTTCACTTCTGATGCCAGTGTATGACACGCACGTATATGTTTGTCGTGCCACGTGCAGTGCACTGCTCACAACATAGTCAGAACCAAAGCTGAGGCAGCAGAATGGCTCTCAGCTGTTGTGTTGTCAGACTGCCCACAATCCCATGCTGCCATCATGCTTGCCTGAGGGAGCGCACACAGCGAGACGTCAGCGCAGCAGCAGCGCACTGCAGGAAGGAGCAAGTGGCCTGCTCGGTTGCGTCAAGGCTGCGGAGGTGGTCATCTTCCCGGAGATCCCATTGGAAGGTCAGGCGGTGCTGCAATACAATGTAAATACACGTTAGCGTGTGCAGCAAGACCGTGTGTCAGCCAAGGGAAGCCGATGCCTGTCATCACTGTGAGGAACAAGGGCCGATCCCCAACGACTTCACCAGTACACCCATGACAGCATTGGCACATACGATTACCTGAGGCAGCAGGGGTAACAAATCGCCGAGCAACGCGATTGCAGCTGACGTGACAGACGTGTCACAGTCCACCCCTTGGTGTACGTCAACTGCATCATGCACCATGCTGGCTTAGCACATGACCACCAAGTCTGAAGCACCGTGCATAGGAGTTGCCATCCATGAACATGGTACCTGCACTTGAGCACCTCGAAACTTTCTGATGTTGACATGTATTCTGATAATGATGTTGACAGCAATCTGTGCCGTGTTCTGCCCTGCTCAGTGGCAGTGTCTGTCTGCGTAGCAGTCATGCGCAGCGCACCTAGGATGCGCAGGTGTTGCACGGGCGGCATCACATCCACCCAGGCAGGCAGCAGCACCAGGCATGGGCGGGCGTGAATGACCAGCTCGTCTTTGGACCGGTAGTGGCCCCTGATGCCTCTGCCATGCTGCACGGCCGCCAGGTCTTCTGCCGAAGCGAACCTGGTCATCACTCGTCTCAGGTCTGCACTTCACACACATGCAAACCGGTTGAACATGTCCGCAGCATTTGACATAGTGTGCATGGAAACAGCGGCTGTAGCTTTGCGTGCTGAGGGACAACACCCTGCAGCGCTTCTTCGATGAGGATGCACTGTGCAGGAAGTAGGCTCGCATTGCATACGCTTTAGAGCACCAAGCATTTGCACTGCTGCTGAGTCAGCCATGTTGTCTCCGAATCGAGTGAATGACACAAACAACCGGCCATGGATAAAACTGCATGTCTAAGAAGAAAGCAGGAGCTGGATAAGCACGAGCAAGGGAGATACGACCATTGCACACCTTTTCCGTCGTTGCAGTGCTTGGCAAGCTCTTGGCGCAGCGCAGCCAGAGGCTCGTATGCTTTGGCAGTGGTCAGCGGCACAGTACAGTATGCGCCAAGGCAGCTGATGACCGCTGATGGCCCCGCAGTCTCGGTGTGAGCCTTGACGACCATGACGACGGTGAGATCAGGTAGTCTGGCTCTCCATGGGCCGCTCTCTCCATGTTGCTGCAGCAGGTAATGCACACCTGTCAGTTCGAAGGTGTTGCACCACGCATGCCACATTGCCTCGAAAGCTGTTGGTGGCGTACAGCTTCGAAGGCACACTGAATGCACATCGGCAAACAGCTTGGGTATTGTGGGTGTCATGCACTGCCACCTCGCCAAGCGGCTCCACTACGTGTGGGTTACCATTGCTTTGACCCAGCGATGCGTGATCAGCGATGCACACATCCTCATGCATCAGCAGCTGTCAGCATCACCAGACGCTGACAGCAGCGCGCCACCAGACTATATGCACGGTGTCCAAACTTCATAATGCTACTGTGGCCTCACCTCAATGTTGGCGAGGCTGTGTCCGTGCTGGTCGCTCAAGTCATGTGCAAGCCATTTCGCCCTCCCGCCAGGTATGTAGCAGCGGCACTCAACGCACCAACGCCAGCCGCCATGGCTGCTCGGTGACGGGTGTCTTGCCGGCCCTGACGCAGCTGCTGCCATGCTGCTCGCTACGGACAGTTGCTTCAAAACCCAGAGCCTGCAGCGGCAAGGCACCGTAATTGTCAGGTGGAGCACTGCATTGTTGGCTCCCAGACAGCACCTGATGGGACAGCCTGTTGGTTTGCAGTATCTGGCTCACAGCCACATCCTCGCCTTGATCACCAACAAAGAGTGAAGCAGTTTGTTGCTGTGCTTCTGCGGCAACGCAAGGTCTGCATGCCACCTGTCAGATCACCTTGCGCTCCCGCCAGCAGACCGCACTGCTGCGCTGCAGCTGGATCCTCAGCCCGCCCACAGCGAGCAGCTACGCGCTGCGGCAGCTCTTGATCCTGCTGCCCCGCGTCTCAGCACGCTGTGCTGCAGGTGCACGTGACACGTTAGCCAAATGCGCAGGTTGATTTCATGCAGATTTCAACGGTTGCGCAACTTCAAGACGGTGTCGAAGGTGGGGCGCGTCTGCTGCAGACATCTTGCAACGCGCTCGGAGATCGTGATGCAGCTGCGTACCAGCGTGAGCGCAGGGAAGTCACATGCGCGGACTGTGCATCATCAGCTTGCACCTCGCTCGGTATGCACGAGGCACGCCTGCTCAACAAGATTTTATCTCGTTCCGGCCGCAAAAGCAGACATGAGCACTTCGTGGCAGCAGGCGATGCATTTGCAGTGTCAGAGCTGCAGGACTGGCTGATGGGAGTCGGTAACCTTTGTCTGCACATGGCTTCGTGTCGTCCCATGACGTGCACTGCAGGAAGCTGTTCCGCCGCAGCACGTGACAGCGGTGCGGCGTTTGGCAGGCCTCAGCAGATATGTATAGCTGACTGGGGATGTGGGAGCAGACAAAGTTACATGCTGCTGACAGATGAAGGCAGGCATGCCTTTTTGGCACATGTGGCATTAAATTCTACTAAAACAACGGCACGTCGCACGGCGAGCGTGAGCCAACTTTTTAGTGCAGACTTGTGAGAGTTGTGGCACAGGGTGGGTGCTGCTGCATTGCACTACACTCGAGGGCCAAGGCCGCAAGGCGAGCACCACTGCAGTGCAGATCCCAGGTGCCACAGGGCGGGTAGCTGCCAACGGGTTGAAAGGCCCGACACGAAACGCCTAAATCGATTTCTTAACATGCAACGCGCTACAGCGTGCGCCTGTGTACGTTGATGTGACTATATGCGCGTGGTTACAGCCTCGCGCATGGCTGCTGCCGACGGGCAGACGGCAAACGACGAGTCGCAACCTCGTCACGAAAATCACGATGTCGCCACGGCTGGCAGTCAGCGGAACGTAGCCGCGGTCTGTATTGCTGACCTGAGGCCCCGGGGGCCTGCCATGGTCAGTAGTGCAGCACATCGCAAGCCCAGGCGGTCCCCTGTTGGCGGGACGCACTGAATTTTGCCCCAGAATTTTTGGGGACCCGGCATTCGCGCTGTGGCTTCCAACGGCTTCCAAGCTGTCAGACAGCCGAGCTGGGCGGAGCATCGGGACGCGGCAGCAGTCGCTTGCAGCACCAACGATACCATTGAAGTCCGCGTCACGCATCTGTACCCCGTTGCAACCGCTGAAGCGCATCAGCAGCTCTGGAGTTGCACGTTTTGTTATTGACCCTTGCCCGTTTCCACCACGACGGCAAAGCATACTATTAATAGCAAACCCTAAAGGGTCGCTATTAAAAGTTGGCAACAATATTCAACGTTCAATATTTTAGGAAAAAGCAAAGTTTTATTTTTGGTTTCCTTTCCAAGTGTGATTGTCAAGCAAGTCAATGAATTCGTTCAGAGCCGCTCGTTGGGTTGCATCTCAGCATGGCATGCACCCCGCCCATCATGGTACACTTCATCAACGGTGTGCGCTCGCTGCGAAATAATATATGGTGTACAGGCTGGGAGTGTGAACAGTCTGTAAGGTAGCAAACGTAATGTGCAGCCTGAGCAGATAGAAGCGACTGCCGCATCGGATCAGGCGACTGGCTGACGGGAGAGCACCACTTCAACCACGTTGCCTGTTGAGTCTGTGTATGTCGACCAGACTGCCCGCCTTCTTGAGGCGGGAGTGGCAGCTGCCGCAGCTGCTTCCCGCCGAGCCATTGCCTTGCTGCGCCAGGCAGCAGCAGCGAGCAGTGCTGATGCGCCGGTGGCCGCGCCGATGATGAGGGCCTTGCAGATGTTCTTCCTGCGACGCTGTGCCGCTGCTGCTGCTTCGATCTGCTGAGCAATGCACGCGTCGTGGGCATGGATTTGTGCCACGAGCCCTCCAGCATCTGCACGTACCATTACACGGTCAGGTCGCAATCATTATGACTTGGTGCAAACTGTGGACGGAGGGGTGTGGCAGAAGCAGCAGAAGAGGTAGAGCACAATAGTGCAGCAACCAGACTGTACCCTGCGAACCTGCAACACTCACTCACTGGTGTGCACCCAGCTGGCGCATGATGAATTTTCGATCAGCAGTGTGGAGGAGCATATATAACTGCAAGTATACAATGCCATGCAACTGAATTGCATTCAAGAAGGTGCTGGCGCACCTTGCTGCACCTCTGGATGATCTGCCGAGGCTGTGCAGGTGCACGACACCACCGGGACACCCTCCTCCATAAGGACATGCAGCAAGTCTGCTGGCAGGCAGCTCAGCGTGCAACCTGCCGCAGCAGACCTGCAAGTCCACACGACAGGCCGTAAGCACACGCAGCATTGCAAGTCCTCGGACACATACATGATCCAACCGAAACAACCGATCTGTGGACTGTCCAACACTCACAGCGCTGCCAAACCAACACAGGATAATGCAGCCGGTGATTGCTATAGCACGGGGTGAAAACTCAAAACTTGCCACCTGATGTGTGAAACATTGGCGCACACACCTGGGATGGAAGCTCATCAGCAGAGCCTGGCGTCGGGGACTGGCAGCAGCTGCCATGCTTGCATTGAATGCGGAGCGTGCCTCATGCAGTTGCTTTGGCTCTGGGACATTGTGCGGAAGGATGTCGATCACTATCTCCCTGCGCCAAGGTAAACCCACCATCGCAACGCCGCAACTCCTGGATACCACGGTGCTGTGCATGCTGATCAGAGTGGCAATCAGAACACTACTGCTTGCCTGAGAGTATAAGTCCCACTGGAGGTCAGCGAATCCGCGGCACAGCCTAAGAAACGGCAAGTTGCCGCTTCTGCTACAGCCAGGCCAGTCAGGGGGCGGCCATCCCACAGGTCCCATTGAAATGTCAGCTGGCGCTGCGACAGTTTTCACCAGGCATATCAGCACTATGAGAGCGCCATAAGACTCAACAAAACTCGGCAACCCCTTCAGCTGCCTTGCAGGCTGTGGATGTGCCAGGAGGCAAGAGCAGCAAGAGCATGCATACTTGCCTGAGGCAACGAGGGTAGGCAGTAGCCAAGAGCGACAATCGCGGATGATGTCACCAAGGTGTCGATTTCAGCAAATTTATAAATGTCCACTGTGGTGTGCAGACGATACAAATCAGCATATATACGTGCTTGAGACGCTTTTAGGGATGTGTGCAGTCTCATATACACCCAACATACGTATGCGTGCACAGCCTCTTCAGAATCACTTAGATACCATTCACAGGGAATGCCTCATGATTATAATTGAGTTTTCTGCCGCGGCATTGCCATCTTTCTGCTGTTAACTGGTCCAACTCGCACCTAAGATGCGCAAGTGTGTTACATGTGGCAGCACCCGTATGTAAGCCGGGAGCAGCGCCAGGCATGGGCGGGCGTGGATGGCCAGCTCATTGCTGGAGCGGTAATGGCCCCTGATGGCCTGGCCAACCTGGAGTGTTGGCAAGCTGTGGGACGCAATCAACCTGATCACTACGTCCGCAAGGCCTGCAGAAGTGACAGGCACACATATTGCGATAGGAAGGCAAACAGCAGGATCGTGTGTGAAAAGATGCCAACCTTCATCAAAGTAGCTGCACATCAACTTCCGAATCAAGTGTTGGCACCTGCGCAGCACAACATTCATGAACACACTACATGTGCAGGCCGCAGTACCTTGTGGCACCCTGGCCTGCATCTGAGATGCTATGGGCTTTGCAGTGCACAGCTGCATGGGATCAATTGATGGCAAGTATGCAGTAGTGACAGCGTCAGTCATGGTGACGGACTATTCTGCCGCTCCTGGCCTTGCAATCTAGCTTGGAGCATTCTTCTGTGGCTTGGGCAGGGAGGTGGGCAAGGGCGTATGGGCTAGCTCATGCACCTTCGGAGTCGCAGGTGTTGATGAGCGTGTGACGCAGCACCCGCAGCAAGGCACTTGCTTGCGCCCTGCTCATGTACGCTGTCCACGATCCTCCAGCACCGTGCACTGCCGAAGGCTCCTCCACATTCGCACGAGGCTGGCACACCGTCACAATGGTGTGATCAGCCGTGCCGCCACCCCTCGGCTCGTACCTTCCGTGAATCTGCAACAGGCCAGTCGAAGAGAATCTCCGTAGGTGTGTTGCTTCAACGTTTCAAACAACAGTCGAGACTGATCCTCCTGAATGCGATACTGACACCAAGATGTGGGTTCCGGCACATGCGGCAGTTTGGCAGTGACCCACGCTTGCATGCAGCAGTGGGCCTGCTGCCCTGCACATGACTTTCCTGCTGTTTTACGGACCCTGGGACGGTCTGTGCATTTGAGGGCCAATAGCAGTTGGGCCTCTGCACATTGTGCACATTACCACCATGAACAGCAGCCAACATCTGCAACAGTGTACCCTGATAGAGGAGAGGCTGTGTTGATGCCGTCCGGCGTCCACGTGCGTCTCCCAGTCGCCAGGCACCCAACAATGGCAATCGTCACACCAATTCCAGTCGCCATAGTAGCTGCCGGGCTCTGCTGCCGGCGCCGCCCCTGCCGCCGTGTTGTTGGTCACCCGCAGCACACCCGCCGCAGACAGCAGCAACGCCACTGTCATGCTGAGAAAAGCTGCAACGGGGGCCTCTTATCCTGCAGAGACACGAAAAGCATTACACTAACACGGTAGCCTGCAGGACGTCACGAGGTCTCGATTGTGCGCCTGAGGTTCCATGCCAACGGACGGTTACGGGCAATGCACCGCGTTGCTGCCACAGTCTCAGATCCTAACATTTCGAGGAGCTGGACGGATTATTGTCAGCGCGCTGCAAGCTTGCCCTGGCCATGGGTCTCTGACTTGCTTTTGCTGGTCAGGTGCCGCAGTTGCTAGACGTGTAAAGTGGTGATGCGCACCTGACAGGACCAACAGCCTTGCGGCCTGTTGATGAGCCTAATTTTCGACGATGTGACCCGCTGCACTGACTGCAGAGGTTGCAGGCAATTCCACAGGGTGTGTAATCCCCATCGACATACAGCACAAACGTGGGTTGTGGTCGCTTTGTGATCTACAGCACGACCCTCAAACGTGGGTGGAAGCTGCGATAATGGTCGAGGCAATACGCTCTGTGACCCATATGCATGCTGTGCCTCGAGTTTGCCTCGTGCTGCCTTGTTTGCCTCAATGAAACCTCAGCGGCTGGCATCGATGTCGGGGATATCAACCGCCACTGCAGCTGTCACTAACAGCAATAAGCATGTAAAGTCTTAGCCATCTCCTAGCGACAACGATAGCGAGTGCGGACTGGTACTGACTGCGTGCACATGTCCCTCGCGTCGTCCCATGACACACTGCACGTGACCGTGGGTTCTGGGTTTTGGCAGGGGATACTAAGTTCAACGGGGAGTGGCGCTCCCCTCTGAGGGGGCGATAGAAAGTTGTCCCCATCCGCCCTGGATGCTTTCCTGCCCGTTTCAGGGACGCGCAGCCGCTTCTAGGGGTCGCAAGTCGAAGCTTTTGATACTAGAGGAACAGCGCAAAAGGTCCGGCAGCAATCGCATGTCGGACGCCGTCACCAGACCCCGCCGAATTCCGGTCGCCACTGAAAACTTGGCGAATCCAACTGTTCTGGGACTTCAACCGTGCCTTGACACGCCCTCCGGCGTAGAGGCCTCAGGCCAATCGTTCAAGGCAGCTCATATGATTCTTGAGAACCTGTTCACGGCCCGCGCGGGCTTCGGACGCGTCCGCTTTCAAGCAGTGATGCTTTACAGTCATGACTCTCCGTCAGCAGGAGGTGGACTGGCTAGAGGGCCATGCCCTGCCCGGTGCTCCGTCACTGGATCTCGAGTACTCATTAGAAGTCGGCAAATGCGCGACCGTCATGAGGCTGGGGAAGCGTGAACCCGTAAACCCGGCCGTCAAAAGTTCTAAACCTACCAACGGCGCCCCTGCCCACCAGGGCCCGACCGCTTGACGGCTAGGGTGCTAGATCTGGAGTTTAGGATCAGACAAAGACAGCGCAGAAGGTCCGACCGCAATCGCTTGGATGGGCTGACCGTTAGAGCTCCTCAAAGTTCATTTGCACTGAAAACCGCCCCGTAAGACGGGCCCCAAAATGAAGTTGCGCCTGGCATGGGTTGCACTTCCTACAGTGTAACATTATGCATGTATGAAGAGGATGTGAGATTGCCCCGCACTGAGTAGCAGCATAGCCGCAATCCTGCGGGTTTCCCGGCCTCACTGTGGCATCCCGTCACAAAGCATGCTTGCTTTTCACCGCAAGCCTCCTGCACGATCGCGGCTCATCCCGACTTGCTATATGATGTCTAAGAAACATGCTGCAAGCGGCAAACGCGCCGCGCAGCGCCATTGTCTTTCAATATTGTCGATGGGACCTGGACAATAAATCCTTCCGCACGGTGGCTGTGGGCATCGTATCGACCCAAGGACCAGGATGGGCCAATCTAGGGATCATTGCGGACATGTGAAGCTTGCGCCCGCTACCCGTCACGCTCTGTAGGCTGCAAACCCAGCGCGAATCCAATAATGGTTCCTCCTAGCAGACTGCCCCATAAGTGATGATGCCTGCACGTCAGCCCAAGTGGCGCTCGCAGTAGACAGATTATATGGTTAACAACAGCCCTGCCAAACGGCGTCCTATGCCGTGCTGCCGCTGTGCAGCATAACGCCCCTGGAGTTGAGGGGTTTTGGGGACAACTTCTCGGCATTATGACTAGTAGGACACCCCCCCGAGCGCCACTCCCCGTTGAACTTAGTATCCCCTGGTTTTGGTGGGCTGCAAGTCACCCATCAACTGCAGCTGGCCAGATTTGTAGGCCCAATCCCATGCCTTGGCTTGAAGCATGCACAAACGCACCCAGACAAGGCAGCGACGTAGGTGCTACCAGCTGGCCGGGGCCAGGGGGTTGTGGCGCTGCCACCTCATGCCAAGGGGTTGGCAGATACAGAGTAGTGTGCTGGCTGGGCACCATCATGTTACCATATCATAGAGCACTGGCTCGGTGATGCTTCGTGCATTGTAATTGTGTCACTCAAATTCACACATGCAGTGGCTTGCATCCAAGCTCTGACTGAAGAAGATTAAGATGTAAGGGTCAGCTGCACAGTCCGACGCAAGCAAGTAATGTTCGTCCACCCCCTCGAAAACTCACGCTCACCGGCTCAACGACACCGTGCCTATCAGCCGTTCACCTGTGATGCCGGACGTGCAAGACCAGGCGAGCGGCTTCTCTGCGGCAGGTACGGCAGCCGCCATTTTTGTGTCCCGCTTGCCCGTGGCACTTTTGTTGCGCAAGGCGGCGGCAGCCAGTAGCAGGGATGCGCAGGTGGCCACGCCCAGCATGATGAGGCCCCTTCTGTTCCTGCCCCGCCGTGACGCCGCTGCCCTAGCTGCAGCCTGCCGCGCGATGAGCTCGTCGTGCGCACGAATCTGAGCCGCCAGCTGATCGACAGCTGCACGCAGTCACACGCAGGTTCAGGATGCAGCTGCAGTCAGCGTACTTCAGCAAACCCCTGTGCTGCTGTGTTGCAGGTGTGTGCGCAAACAGAGCAGGGTCTGGCACAACAAGAAGATGTGGTGGCCTGTGGTGGCCTGTGTTGTTGCAATGCCAAATGCACAAATGCAGTCCATGTGACGGTCCGAATCAATGTTGCGGGGTGCAATGGAGACCTTTCCGCATGAAAGCATTCGGACCTTTCTGGGTCTCTGGACTCGCCGACGGCGATGCGGCGTCGACATAGGTGCACGACACCACCGGGATGCCTTCAGTCATGATCACATCCAGCAGCGCTGTTGGCAGGCGTCCTAGCAGACATCCAGCCATCGCCGACCTGCGCAAGGTGGTTCAACGGCACATCATCAGTACTCCATGCACCCTGCCGACACTGATGCTCAAACACGAGCATGAGGCTTTTGCATTGTCACATTGTGACGACGTCCACAGCGCTGCAAGCTCGCGGCTAGGATAGCCGCAGCACCTGGGGTGGAGGCCCAGCAGCAGGGCCTGGCGACGAGGCTTGGCAGCAGCTGCCAGCGCTGTGTTGAAGATGGAACGCATTTCTGTCAGCTGCTTGGGCTCTGGGAGGTTGGGGGGGTGGAACTCGAAGACTACCTCTCTGCACGCAAGCACAGCATAAGCTTTCAGCGGCTACGCAGTGCTTCTAGAGCAGCTCTGTTGCGCAGCAAGTGGCAGTGTTGCCGCTAAGGTTTAGCACTCCACCATCACAGCCACCCCTGCCACAGGGTGCCGTGGTGCCAGGCAGGCCGATGAACAGGGGTGTGAAGACTCCGCTTGCCTGATGGAATGACTGCTGCTGGACATCAGCACAGTGGCGGCAACTCCCAGGAAGTGGCAGATCGCAGCTTGTGCAGCCGCGAGGCAATTCAGGGGAGGACCATTCCACAGATCCCACTGGAATGTCAAGCGGCGCTGCAATGACACATTGAGCATGATGGAACCTTGTAGACGCAGTTTTCATGACTGCTTGGTACCCGCAGCGCTCAAGTCGAGGCAAGTGTGCTGGCATGTAGCCGTGACACAAGCACGCACACCTGAGGCAGCGACGACAAATAGCGCCCGAGAAGCGAGATTGCAGCCAACGTGATAGGGGTGTCCACGTGGAAAACCCTGTGAACGTCCACTGCAGCAACAACAAATGCAAGTAAGCCACGGATGACACACGTCAGTCCATTTGGCAGATGCCCAGCGGTTTTGATGGTGACATGCCGGACTTGCCTCATACATGGTGACGCAAAGGTGAGCAGAAGAGCGCACCGATGATTCGCAAGTGCTGCACAGGCGGCAACTTCAGCAGATAGACTGGAAGCAGCACCAGGCACGGGCGGGCGTGGATGACTAGCTCACAGCCCCCTGAGCGGTGGTGCCCCCTGATAGCTTGGCCGAGTTGCAGAGTCGGTAGGCTGCTGAAAGCGTTGATATTGATTACATCATTCACAAGTCCTGTAACAGAAGAAGATGCAGTCGTGCTGCACCATGCTGATTTGCAGCCGAACATCCCTGCTGGCTTTGATAGTATATGGGAGGCAGGAAGGCGCCACCGCAAACGACAGCCAATGGAAACAGTTGAGCAATTGCAAGGCACAGGCTCGCACCTTCGGAATGAAGGTACTTGACGAGCTCCTGGCCCAGCACCCGCAGTAAGGCGCACGCATCTGCCACACTTAGCTGCACATCACCATCTGTCTCGCGTTGGCCTACCGCTGAGGTGCCCTCTGGAGCACCGGCAGAAGCCTTGACCACCGTCACGATGGTATGATCGGCTGTGCCCTCGCCCCTTGGCTCGCACCTTCCATATCTCTGCGCGAAGCCAGCAAACACAGTCTACACACTCTGAAGAGCCTTTCGGGCAGGTTCCTCTGCCAAGCTGTGTGTTGCGCCCATGACCATGGGGCACGCAGTGCACCTCATACATCTGTACCCTGATGAGGGAGAGGCTGTCCTGATGCCGTGTTGCATCTACGTGCGTCTGCCAGTCGCCAGGCACCCAGCTGCGGCACTCATCGCACCAGGTCCAGTCACTGTGGCTGCCGGGCTGGGCTGCTGGTTCCGCCGCTGCCACCGCAGCAATGCTCAGGGGCAGCTTGCCCGCCGCAGACAGCAGCAACGCCACTCATGCTGCCTGCGAGATCTGCAGAGGACTGCCGTCTCTCAGCGACAAGTCAAGCTGCGCCGCCATGGCTGCATGTGTGTACTACGAGGTACGATGTTCCATTGCCGCATGTCGTGTTTGACTCCAATTGCATATTGCGGGCAGTGCAACCAATCGCTGCGGCACTCACATAGCACCAAGCATCACCTGTATGGTACTTTGCACGCTGCAGACGTGGCGCGGGTCCTGTGACTGCTTGTGCAGCAGACGGCCGCGCTGTTCAATGCCTGGCGAGCGTGTGAGTATGTTCCCCTCGCTGGTGCAGAGTTTGCAGGCGATGCTTAGGAGGTTGCAATCCCCCAATACCGTTTTGAACGGCGCCAGCTGCTGGGTGCTGTATGCGACCCACGGGGCTGTGGTGCAAGCAGGGTGATTGCTGCGTATGAATGTTGCATCTCAGTCACTCACGATGTGCATGCACTGCCACATGTATGATCACAGCCAGCAACCTAACCTTATCTGGGGAGACCAAGCGTCACTGCAGATTTGGGTCCAGGCAAATGTGCAGCAAACAATGCAACAGCAGTCTTATACACGCAGCATCGCTGAGTGCAGAACGGCCACAATGGCCTGCAGTTGTCGCTCGCGTCGTCCCAGAAAGACCTCGCATCTGTCAAAGCTGCCGCTGGTCACGTGACGGCGGTTGGGACAGAGTCAAGAGCAGTGCGCTACGGACATCGGTGGTATGAAGGGTCCACAATAATGGTAAAGTGGTGCAGGGTTATGAGCTGACTGGTGGCGTAGAGACGGCTGGTGACAGCCCAGTAGTGGCAGCACTGATGCAGGTCACGCCGTTGCTGTGCCCACCCCTGCGCAGGCCAGAATGGCGTGGCGGGCATGCGGAGTGCAGCCAGGGAACCTTGCCACTTCTGATGGTTGCAGGGTGCTGCGATCTGCTGCAGCGACTGGGTCCGAAGCGACAGGTCGCGGACAGATTTAAGCATGCTGACGACGCTGGCAAACCACACTTTCTGAGTCCTGAGTTCCTGACACCCGACGCTGCCCTGAAGCATGTGCCACGCTGCAGCGGCAGCATCCCCTCAAATTTTGTGGCAATCACATGGTTTTCAAACAATATATCGATGTCGTGCAGCTGTGTCAGGCGCAGCTGCGTGCCATGCAGCGGCTTCAGAGTCTCTGCCATCACGTGCTGTGCTCAGCAGGGGCCATGCACTGCGGTGCTGTGCTGACACACTCCTTCCTCAGTAGCCTCTGCCACCGCGTCCGCCGCCGCCGCCACCGCCGCCGCCCCGGCCGCCCCCGCCCCTGCCGCCTGCACCCCTGCGTGCACCGCCGCCGCCGCCGCCGTAGCCACCCCTGCCGCCGCCGCCGCCGCCGCCGCCGCCTCTGCTCCCGCCGCCCGAGGTCATGCCGCCGCCCTCGATGTTCAGACCAGCAACACCTGCAGTCCAGCAGCAGTAGCATCATGTGGCTTCTGCTCTTCAGCCAGTATGCACACTCGTATGCAAGCTGGCGCAACAAGCAGCAGTGATGAAGGCATTCTACAGCAGCTCCCCACCCTTGAGGCCCATCTTGCCGACTGTCTTCTTCTCGATCGTCGGGATCCCATTGCAGCCTGCAGCCGCCACACAGCAGGGTCTCAGGCGAGGCAGAGAGGTCCCAGTGATTCCCACACCGGACGCGCTCATCCCCAAGGCTTTCAAGCTAACCAGCATACAGCATCACAGAACGCGCTGACTCGCCTGGTCACCAGACATCGGCAAGCCTGTCACTCAGACTGCACGCTGCTCTGGACATCTTGAAGTCATATCACTCACTCACCGATGACCTCCGAGAAGAAGTTGGCCTGCTGCACCAGCTCCTCGGGCGACCAGCCAATCTTGCCGCAGAAGCCCTTGTAGAAGCCCAGCCACGTGCGGTAGCCGGCCGCCTTGGTGTCCTCCGGCACGTGCTGCAGGGTGGGCACAAGACATAACATGGTACACATTTCTGTTGTGCTCAGGACGCCTCCACCAGCCACAGACGCTGGCGCATATCAGGACACTGCAGTGTTCGAGTTGGGTCTGGGTTTCAGACAGGTGTTGGGCGCTGCACACCTGCAGGGCCTGCTGCACAGTGGAGGCAATGGCGGCGGCAGCGGCGGCTGGTGCGGGCGGGGCGCTCTTGACGTCCACGTCCCGCAGCTGCCGCAGGAAGGCGGGCGCCTCGAAGTCCGACAGCAGCAGCACGCCGCGACCCTGCATAACATATATTGCAATTTCCCAGATAGCCCAGAAAGTCCTCTGCTTCAAGCTGGTGCCAAGCAATTGACTCGCCCATTCAGAGACTCGTATGAGTAATTCAGCACAGGCGGTGTCTGTGTGCCATTGTCTGTGTGCCATTGTGCGCCACCTACTGTAGGCAAACACCCACCTAACCCCTGATGCATACATCTGCACAGTTTGCGCAGCAAGACAGTGGAACGTCCCTGGGTCAGCTCTTCATCGCCCTACCTGCTTGCCAGCACGGGCTGTGCGCCCCACACGGTGGATGTACTGCGCTTTATCCGCCGGCATGCCCACCTGTGTGGCCAGGTGCAAGAGCACGGTCCATGCTAAAGTCCAGATCGTGAGCAGGATGAAGGGTGCTCACACAGCATACATCTGTCTGATGCTGCTGGGCGGATACCAGCTGCAAGCGTAAGTAGGAAGGCGAGGGGGTGTTCAGGGACTGCAGTGGGCTCCCGTATCCCGCTGAACACTGTCAAGCAGTGTTGACCGCTCACCTGGATCACCAAGCTCACGTCGGGGTAGTCCACGCCGCGGGCCGACACATCGCTGGTGAACATGATGCACTGCAACACAGAAACGCCACATTCAGTTGAATGCAGTGCCACATTTCATGCCAGAGCAATGCGTGTAGCTGTGACATATGTACCCTGCTCACTGCTACCGCACACAGCAGAGGCAGCCAGAGGCCACTCTGGCTGCAGCAGCACGCGTCTGCCCAGCCAGCTACCACGCGCAGGGACGCCAGGGGCCGGCATTGCCGTGGCTGCTGGCCGGCAGGCGTCGTGCTGCAGCAGCCTATACTGTGGTGTTGGGACAGCCAAACATGATGGCTGGGTCAGCACTGACACAGGGTGGGGCCGCACCCGGCTGCCGGCGCGGAAGGCGTCGGAGGCTTTGGTGCGCGCCGACTGGCTCTTGCGCGAGTGAATCTCCAGCACCGGGCTGCCCATGGCGTCGAAGAACTCCGAGTAGAACTGCGTCAGCCGCGCCGTCACGAAGAAGGCGATGACCTGCATGCGCATGGCAGCCCGCAGTTTTGGCACCGCTCCCATGGATGTGGCTCTGCCGCTGTCTAATGGCAAGTGAAATGTGACTCTCGATGTGTGTGCATTACACCATCGAGATGTGGGCGCAGGGCTAACGGCCTGCAATGCCCATCAGGTGTGAAATGTGTACTAATGACGATGACAGTGCTGCAGCGATTCAGCACCATGCCCTGAACCCTCAACCCTGCGCCCACCTTGAAGTCGGGGTCCTCGCGGCGGTGCGCGTCCACGATGGCCCACAGGTTGACCAGCTGCTGCTCCAGGGGGCACACCACGTGCCACTGCTCCACCTGCAGCCCATGTGCTAGCATGTCATCTAGCCAGCTAGGGATAGTTGAAAATGTTCATTGACTACCCCTAAGCCAGCCCCAATGGAAGGCAGTCGAAGTCTGTGAGCTCTGAATGTTGTTTGGGATGATGGTTCAGCGTATCTGCGCGAGCTGAACGCCTGGCATGCGCACGCGACCTGCTGGGGCTGCTATGCCGGACCACCCTGACGTTCTGCCCCCCACCTTGTCAGCCGTCTGCTGCGCCGTCTCGCCAACGGTGTCCACCATGGCGTACCCCGGCCGCAGCGCATAGCCCGCCAGCTGCGCGATGTCCGACGGGAAGGTCGCCGAGAACAGCACCGTCTGGCGGCTGGCCTTGGACGGCAGCGCCGCCAGCAGCGCATCAATCGCCGGCCTGCATGCCAGGGCACGCTCGGTGAAGAAAGAGACGATGTCACCTCGTACTGCACCGTGCAGCAGTGCTTGACATCAGGGGAAGTGATCGTTGACAGTCTCACGGCAATCTCAGAGGATTGCGAAGGCGCCAACAAAGTTGCGAGGGTCCTTCCTGGCTCTTCCAAAATGCTAAAATCGTCAGTGCTGCTTGTGGCCTCGTGGTGACATGAGTCTCGTGTTCACGCACCTGAAGCCCATGTCCAGCAGGCGGTCCGCCTCATCGAAGATGAGGCTCTTGAGGCCCCGCAGCGCCCTGGCGATGCCCGCGTCCTGCAGGTTGTCGTTCAGCCGGCCGGGCGTGGCCACCAGGATGTCGGGGGCGCGCGCCTTCATGCGCGACAGGTCGGACGCCTGGTTTGTGCCGCCCACCATCACCTGTGCCCAAGATGTGCCGTGACTCTACAAGTTCCCAGGCTGCCCTGCAGGGGTGTGGGTGATCGATGTGCCTGAGGTACTCGACTAGCTGGTGTCGCTGTGGACATGTGATTTTGGCACGACCGCTAGTGACAGTACCGCTCGTGGACAGTGCACCGTCACCGTACCTGGGTCGTCAGGCCGTGGAAGGTGCTGAGCGCCTTGGCTTCAGTGGCGATCTGCGCGGCCAGCTCGCGGGTGGGCGACACCACCAGGATGGCCGTCTCGCCCCGCCGGGGACCCGCCCGCATCAACTATGGTGCAACGCGAAAAGACTTTGGTGATCGTACTTGGGACAGCATCCTCAGGTAGTGCACGTCTGACCTGCAGATGCCCAGGGCTCTGCAGGTTGCCACATGTCAGCGAGCCACTCTGCCATCGACAAATGTGCAAATCTCAACAGTCTCTTGGCTGTCAGCTGGTGATGTTGGTGAATAAGGCAAATCCGAAGACGTTTGAAGTGTTATTTCTAGCAATCCGGTGAGCACCTGCTCAATGGCGGGGATGAGGAAGGCCAGCGTTTTGCCAGTGCCCGTCTTCGCCTTGCACACCACGTCCTGGCCCCGCAGCGTGATGGGGATCGCGGCAGCCTGCACATCCGTGCACTGCGCGTACCCCAGCACCTCGTCCAGTGCCCTGCGCAGTTACAAGCTACCATTCGTACCTCAGTTTGGTCCACAGTGGATCGGTCCACCAATAGGTGTGTGATTCAGCTTGAGCAGGAGCTTGTACAGTGCTGCAGTGGATGTCAGGCGTCAGCCAGTGCGGCTCGTATGGAAATGTGCAGCTCGCACACGACATGTCCTCCCAGCACAGCCTGGGCATCAGGCACGACGTCGCACTCACCGCTGCGTGTTTGGCGAGAGGCCCAGCGAGCGGAACTGCGTGCCGGTCAGGTGCTCGGCAGTGGTGCTGCTGAAGCGCGCCGCCTGAACCGCCGGGGCGGCGTTGCCGATGCGGGGGTGCTTCGCCACGTGCTGCAGGCTGTCTGAGCTAGCGCTGCCCGGGCCCAGCCGAGCTGCCAGGCCAGCAGACAGGCCGCCGCCGCCGGCGATTGGGCCGCCGCCATTGCTGGCGAACGAGCCGTCCATAGCGCCGTTTGTGGCGCCGTTGCCGCCGTCTCCAGGAGCTGAGCCGTCGCTGGGGCCTCGCGGCCTGCGCCGGCGCTGCCGTGGCGGGCGTGTCCCACCGTTGCCGCCGCCGCCGCCCCCGCCGCCATTAGTCTGCGGCTGCTGGCCGCCGCCGGCCTGCTGCTGGCCACCGCCTCCGCGGCTGCCCGCAGTGCCGCTGTTCCCGCGCCGCTGCCCCTGCAGGCGGTAATCAGAGTCATGAGGCGCCAGTCCAGAACAACAGCAGTACATACTTGCATGCTGTGTCACCTGCAGAGGGTCCACAGCGATGGAGCACTACTCACCTGCTGGCCTCCACGACCGCTCATATCGTCGTGGGTTGCTGTACCCCTGGCCTCTTCCTTCACAGGAGTTGACGATAGCTGTGCTGCTGTGCGCAAATTCAAGCGGCGCAGATTGACAAGTGGGAGCGGGAACAGCCCCGCAGTTTGGCGCTGCAGAAGCTTGACGCCGCAGCTTCTGGCAGCGCTAAACCTGCGCACGGTGCAACTGAACCATGTCAGATCAAGGGCATTCTTGCTGCTGTGCTCCGCTCCTCCGGCCCCAGCGAAACACACGCAAGATCAGCAGTGTACCAAGCAGTAAACATCCTAATGAAGCATACGACACCCTGCGCAGGCAGGTGTGTGTGGATTGACGCAACATACACTGCAATCGGTTGTGCACTGATGCGGGGCAGCACAAAGGCGGCTGACTTACATCAACCGTTCTGCGAGGGGACCGCTGCCTCCTTCGACTCGGCCTGACAGCTGTGCAGCTTATCGCTGCTGACATGCAAAGACGATAGTGGTGTGCAGGTCTGAGAATATCTGAAGGGGCGCGCTGCTACTGCCACCGTGGCACCTCTGCTCCGAAACCAACTTGGTCGGTGCTGCGATATAAGGACCTGCGCAAAATGCATGTTCCCTTTTCGTGAAGAGGCAAAGCAAGCGAGCAATCAACGGCGGTCATCTCTGCACTGCAGCCATGCTGCAGTCGTCCATGCATTGAGGCATCAGCAGCTGCACTGCGACAAGGCGGTGGTCCCAATGCTACACTCTTGACAGCAGCATAAGGGTGCTAGACGATTGACGGCAGCAGGCGTGGAAACGAGCACATCAAGACCGTGGTGCTGTGAGCTCGGGCACCAACCAGGGACCTGAAGACACCCAGTGCAGTTCAGTGATAGCAAACCGTCCGCTGGGGCGGCATGGGGGAGCCGCGGGACTTGCAGTACATCGGCAGCATGCTACAGGGCGCGCCAGGCACCTCGGGGGAGCATGTGTCGCCTGCAGGCCGCCGACGTGACCGTGACGCCGGACGCGGTGGCCGACGCAGCGGCAGTGCTGCGGCACCCCGCAGCAGCAGCCGCAGCCGTGTGCGAGTCGACCACCCTGGGGCCGCGGCCACGCCTTCGCAAAATTCAGGTGCTAGCTGATGGTCGGTGTGTCAAAACAGACTTTGATTGCATGCGCTGCAAACATGGGCATCTGCGAGTAGGTCAGAAACATGCTGTCATCACCACTCCAGTCAGCGCCGCCTACCTTGCAGACGGCGGGCCTTCAGCGGACAGCAGGTCAGCAGGTGCCAGCCGCAACACTGATGCTGCCGCAGCGGCCACTGGCAGTCAAGGCAGTGCAAGCCGTGGACAGCGTCGCTGTGAGCTGTGCAATTGCCTGGTGCATGGTGGCGAGGCAGGCTGGCGTGTGCATGCAGAAGGCATCCAGCACAGGCGGCAGGTCGGTGTGCTCACCTCCCAGTATCGTATGGAGCCCTGGCGTGTGGCGGCCTCAGACCATGTGTCTGTGGCACACATGTTCCCAGCACCCATGCTCATGTCCATTGCTTCGTTTGCACTCGAGGCTATGGGTACAAGCGCGTCATCATAACAGCACGCTGTACTGCCTACTGCACTGTGCACCTGTTGCAGCACAGCTGAACACATCTCACAGTGTGCAGAAGCTCAGTTTGCGGGAGGTTGGGGCGCCGGGGCACACGGTTGTGTCGGTGTTTGAGCCGGAGGCCAGCAGGTGGGAGGCGCATCGCCAGCAGCGCCGACGGCGGCTGTCTGCGCCGGAAAAGCAACCCCAGCACCTGCCAGCGGAGGTGCAGGCCGCTGTTCGGGCGCTGCGTCGAGAGATCATCAACTACTGCGATGCTGAAGGCATGCAACCTGCACGTTCAAGTGTGGTCGTCTGCAAATGGGCTGCTTGTACCTACTCTGCGGTTTTGTCACCAGACAATCAAATTTTACAGCGTGTAAGCATGCGTACTGCTATGCATGCCATATGCATGCATGGACCTACGACCAAAGCCACTTGGCCATGCCGCTACATAGTCACTTTTTGCAGAGGTTGCTGTTGTTGTCACAGATGCAGAGCTTGTGTGCCCATGCAATGCAGGCAGGATGCAAACATGTCCAGAGATCAGCAGCCACAGCTGCCAGCTTTCCCACTTATTGCTGACGTCATGTTCACTGTTACTATGCAGTCTACCAAGTCATCCTCGACCGGCATCTGAAGGGCATGGTCTGCCAGTGGGATGCGGACGAGTTCAGGCGACACATGCTGGCGGGCACGCTGAATGTTCCCTGGCACGCGTCCCTGCTGCTGCTGCCGACCGTGGTGGCGTCGCTGCCGCCCGTCGAGCACCTCGTGGCCGCTGGTAAGTCATGCAAAACCCCTGCAGGCCCCCACTGTTCATTGTGTCAGTGGCGACAAATCGGCGTCTGTACTGGAGCCAAAGTCTTGCGCCAATATTTTGTCTCCCTGTGGCAGATACCGAAGTGAAGTAGTCTTGATCGGCACTGAACTTTGATTCTTGCCGCATGTGCAGCGGACCGTGGAGTTATGGGGAGCAGGACACATACGCCTGTCCTGGCGGCCATGCTCTCGCTGCTGGGCAATGCGCTGCCCTTGCTGCCCCATGTGAGGCAGCCATGCCTGGCATGAATGTGATATACATCGCCGTGCAGTGATCTGCATGGGCTCCAGAGCATGGGCACCAGACACATCTGGCAAGCTGCACCTTCTAGGCTAGGCTATCCGCTTGTCGTGCTCGGCGACTTTAGTACGCTGCTCGTCTGCCTTTGGCAGTTGACAACATATGCTGCACATGCCCAGCCTTCAAGCTCTGCAAACCCTACGTGTCGTGGCTGCTGCAGCTCGAAGACGTAGTGTTCCGCTGGCACCTGCCTCCCCGTGACACCCTCCAGAGGCGGGACCGAGTGCAAGCGCTGGTCCTGCGAGCTGCGTCCTGCTTCCTGCAGAACGCAGCCACAGCACTGGCATCCAGCGGAGTGCGACCCCTCAGGCAAGTGTCTCTAGGGATGTGCACACAACCTGCAAAGCATGTCAGCATGCAGGTGCAGAACAAGTTGGGGTGCTGTTGGTGTGCCATTGCCACCTGAGAAGCTGGGCTGTGGCGCTGCTACAGTCAGGTTTCGGGGTTTGAGACTTACAACTCAAACCCCTGCACGGTACACAGCTGGTTACTCCACCGCAGGCACATCAGCTTCGAGATCGTACAAGACCAGTACGATGCGCAGCCTGAGCGGCTGCTTGCGGCACGGGACACTTTTGCAGGCACACTGACAGCCGCTGCAGTCGCCCGCCGCCAGGCGCTGCTGATGTGCATCCACCCCAGGTGCGCATATCCTGTTTTGAGGAAGGACGGCAGTTTGAGCATGCCACTCATGAGTGGGTCACCACATGAAGCACAAGAGCACACCCGAGTTGCATCAGCGTGTTGATGAGCCTGTTGCTGGTTGCTTGGTGCATCTGCACACACACGGACTAGAGCTGCTGCCTAGCAGTGCTCAGGGTGCTGCTGTTTGCGTCACAGGTCAGCCGCTGCAGGGTGTCTGATTGGACACTTGCCGACCGCGCTGCTGGGTGTCATCATGGCGAACAGCCTTCCGCTGACACCGTGCACCTGCACGGTCACCGTCAGTGACTGCGCATCTGGCGTGTGATCTGTAAGCGCGGATGCCTGCACAGCTGGCCGCCACACCCTGGGGCTTGCAGGCATCGTACATTTATAGGGAGCGTGATGCAGAGCATGCGCACCACCTGGCTGGTTTTCAGTGTCGCAAAGTGACCACAGGGAGCACGGGCAGCGACGATGTGCAATGAGTGTTGCTCAGGCCAAATAGGGCATGCATGGGCGTTGCAGCAAGTGGTCAGTAGGACAAGTAGCGTCTCTGGGCGATGCCGGATTAATGTCACATGTTGCATTCACTTGTTGGTGGTGTTGTAGAGTAGATGCAGATACGCACCCATTGCCAAAGCAGACCGTGTTCTCGGTCTTGCAGTACACGATTTCCTGGAGGTGGCCGCAACCTAAACGAGCAGGATTGAGTTGATGGATGCAGTACGGATCTGTACTGCAGAGATGTGTTGACACGCATGCATGCAGCTCGCCTTCAGTTGTTCACCGCGCGCGGCACGCTTACACAACCCAACCAATTGGCAGCATCGCGACCATTGAAGTGTCAAGTCAATACCGACCCATGCCCAACAGTAGCCAGGAACTGTTGACCCTCGGTGTCTCAGTTGCCCACAGCTTCAGCGAGTCGCGCACATCACAATTAGCGTGCAGCTAGCGGCTTCAAGGGACTTGGTTTTGCTACGCGATCTTTCAGATCTCTGGCGTCGGGCTAGCTTCGGAGCCGGGCCACCATTTGATCAATTTCTGCAACCGGGCAGCGTGGCACACCTGCGGGACTTGCAGGAGAAGCCGCAGAGCACGCTCATGATGCATGAAGACCAGATGCAAACGCGTGCGGATCTGCAGGAGACGCTGCGAAGCGCGCTGAGCACGTTCGGAACCCAGCTGCAAGGGCGTGCAGACAGCAGTGCAGCTGGTGATGCTGGACCACGGTGTGGTGGTGGAAATCATGCCGGTGTAGGCCCTGTCAGCTGCAGCAGCCACCAGATGGCCGATACCGCAAGCGGTTTGCGAGACGGGGCGGTGGGGCGCACAGCTACATCGGCGCTGATTCCAGATGCCAGCCGGAAGGCGGCAGAGCAGCAGCAGGACCAGCAGCAGCAGCACCGGCAGCAGCTGCGGGAGCGACGGCCGCAGCGGCAGCAACGTTGGCAGCAGCGCCGTCATCAGCTGATCCAGGCAAACCGTGCGGCTAGGAAACCGACAAAGCTGCCAGCAGATGTGCACAGGGCAGTGCAGGAGCTGGAGTGCGAGATCGCCCACTACTGCAGCGCTGAAGCTTACCGGGAGATTGTGCAGCAGCCACTGAAGAGCAGGATCTGCTGGCGGACTGCCAACGTCAACAAGCAAGCCAGCAGCAGCACGCTGATCGCCACCCTGCACCCGTCCCTGCTGCTGCTTCTGCCAGCCAGGAGGGTGGCACAGCCGCCTCTGGAGCGCCTCAGCATCAAATTGAGCGCCGACGTGCCCTACGTTGAAAGGCAGACGCCTCTTTGGGCAGCTACACTTGCGCTGCTGGGCGATGTGCTGCCCTTGCTTCCCCATATTGGGGACGTGGTGTTGCGCTGCAAGCTGCCTGACTCTGACGCCAGCCCCCAGCCCAGCGTCCAGGCGCCATTTGAGCAGGCTGCTTCGCGCTTCCTGCACAAGGTCGCTGCTGTGTTGGCGCTCAGCAGAGCACAGCCTCTCAGGCACATACGTTTCAATCTCATCCAAGACAAGCCCACGGCGCCACCACAGCAGCTGGTTGCGGCGCGAGACGCGTTCCGGGCAACATTGGCGGCCGCGGCCAAGGACCGCCGCCAGGCGCTCCTCATGAGCATCCACCCCAGGTCAGCTGCTGCGGGGTGTCTGATCGGCTGCCTGCCAGCTGCGCTACTGGGTGTCATCATAGCAGACGGCCTCCCGCTGGCGCCGTGCACCTGCGTGATCACTAGTGTGCGGCCTGGAGACTCTGCGCCGCCATGATGCATGTGTGCAGGCGTGGGCTGCACAGCTGGCCGCCTGGATACAGCAGCGGAGTGCACCATAGCAGGATGTGATGTAGATGAGGCTGCTTGTATGACAGCATCAGAATGTAGTGGTGAGTGGAGACATTGCCCACATAATATCATGCAGGCAGGTTCTGTCGGCAGATGATAGATATAAAGGGACGCTCTGCTGGCACACTGATCACCTCAGGCTGTTCGGCCTGTGCTTGTCGAGGCGCTTTACTCGTAGCCACTGCCACACAGTCTCAGGCGTTGCAACGTTGCAACGCGCGTTGCAACAGAACATCAAGCAAGGGTCGTTTGAATAATGCAAGGAATAAGTAACCTAAGTACTGCACATCATGATGGATGTTCGACAAGACTAGATTATGCTGTATTGCGTAACTGGAATTCTTGATATTCCGCCGCTTCGTAGCGGCCTCGTACACGAGAGTTCACAACCACACAGTGATCGAACACAGCGCTGGCCACGGGCGGGCGAGCTATGTAAGTTGCTTGCTAGGCCACCCTGTTGTGCAGACCAATGGTTGCCCGTGGCATGGGTGGGGAACTGCAGGTTCTGCAGCACGCACGTCATCATCAGCGTCACACACAATAGCTAGACAGCACTCGCAGCTCTCACGCGCTAGCCATATACATCAGCTTATGGGTAGATTCTGGTAGCTACCAACCTGTGTAAACACCTTGTTATGCAAATTCTGCCAGATCCCAACATGGCTGCTCCAGTAGCTGATGATCGAGCCAGCGTCGGCTTCAGCTGGCACTTTTGTGAGCCGTGCGACTGCTGGATAGCTGGCGGCTTTGCGGCCCGTCATGCACATGTAGCAGGCATCCAGCACAGGCAGCAGGTTGCTTTGCCCTTTCGCTGATCTGCTGTTGTCAAGCCGGACTTGCTCAGCGTCCAGCCTCACACACCACATCTAAGCACCACTCAAAACATGGTGCATGGTTGCCATGAATAGGAAGTAGTGAGCATGCAACGAGCAGAAGCGCCAAGGCACTCCAATGTGTCCCATCATCAGTCGGACGGCGATCATGAGGCGGCACAGAAGCAGCAGTGGCAGCGGGAGTTGCGAGAAGAAGCCTGGGAAGCAGAACTGGGGGAGCTGTCGGTGGAGCGACGCAGCCTCGTGTTGGCGCTGCACCACGAGACCATTGAACACTGCAGCTGTCAAGGCACGTGACCTTTGCCTCTCTGTCCAAGCACATCCCTGCCCTGTAGCCATCGTGCACAGCAGGCAGCGTCACAATCAGTCCTGCAAAGAAGCACGTTCTTGAGTCGGATCATGCTTCCTTAACTCCACGATGTGTGATAAGTCAGGCAGCAGCCCTCAATATAGCTTGCGAGAAGGAACGCAGCGCGCAGCAGAGTCAAGGTGCTGTTGTCTGCCTTTGTGACCTTCCCAGTCCTGACCTGTTCGTACCATCTGCTTGCAGTATACAAGCAGATCCTGTGCCAGCTCCCCATCGGGTCTTTGGCTCTCGATTGGGGCCTGCGGCCTGAACACTACAGGGACGCCATGCACGACGGAGAGCTGAATGCCGCCCCGCTTCCTTCCCTGCTGCTGCTGCCAGCTACTGTCGTGTCCCTGCCGCCTCTCAAACGCCTGATAATCACAGGCGCGCATCCTTGCACCCTGCATGCCCTGATCCTAGCATTCAACAGCATAGAACCGTTCAGTGCTGGGCTGCTGGCGCATGCGAAGATCATGAGCAGCATGTTACTAAGAACGTGATGTTGGTGCTGATCAGCTTCGATGTGAGCAAAATTAGGGACCTTTTGTTGCCCATTGCTGCACACGCAGTTTTTCTCACGATGGTAGACCTGCAGGACGCGGCGCCTGTTATGGCGGCCATCATTGCACTACTGGGCAGCGTATTACCGGCGCTGCCGCATGTGCGCAGGAGCTCTCTCCTACGGCACCTGCCATGACAGTCATCCTAGCAGAGCATTGTCAAAACCAGCAATCTGAACGACCTACGTAGTCGGTAGCCAGTGTGAAGGAAATGTATGTGTTGCTGCCGCCAGACTGACGCAACACCAGGTGTTGTCGTATCCCCTGCAAGTTTCCAGCACCAATCTTTCCTGTCTATGCAGCTTGCAAGCCTGATCTTTCGCTGGAAGGTATACACCAGCCCCTGGAGCAGCCGGCATGCGTTGATGGTGCAAGCAGCTTGCCGGTTCCTCCGCAATGCCACTGCCGCGCTGACATCCAGCGTGCCACAGCACCTCAGGCAAGAGCAACGGTTCATGAGTCGCCTGACACACCTGGCATTAAAGCATCTCAGGGAACGCGTCTGTCCTGCAGCTCTAATCGCCTGACGCGCGCCTAGCCTGTGCTGGGCCGCTGTGACATGCGGTATTGGGGTGGACCGGCGTGCTGCAGCGTGCACCCCTGCGGTGGCTTACCTCTTGCATACCCCTGTCCTGCAGGCACGTGAGCTTCGAGCTGATCCAAGAAGACAAGGCCGTGGCGGTGCCTGCGAGCCTCATTGCTGCGCAGGACGCATTTGCAGCAACTCTGGCTGCCGCTGCAAAGGCCCGACGCCAGGCGCTGCTCATGGGCACCCACACCAAGTGCGTGCTCCACCGAGTCGTGGACATTCAACGATACTGGTCAGCATGTCGTGTGTATGTATCAATGTAAATCTGAAGCGTACAGAGGTGCAGTGTGCTGCCTTTAATTTCTGGTGAGTAGACGTAGGCACTGATTCCCACCAGTGTTACGTGTCCCTGCAAGCTTCATCAAGCTGGCAGCATGCCGCCTGGCTTCTATACCATGTTGCTGATCGACCAGACTGGCAAGGTCATGTTGCCGTTGCTATGTGCTACGCAGGTCAGTCGCTGCAGGGTGTGTCGTCGGCCGGCTGCCGGCAGAGCTGTTGGGCATCGTCATGGCAATGAGCTTCCCACTAGCGCAGTGCATCAGCACGGCCACCACCCTGCGCCCCCAAGAAGTGGAGTCTGACTGCTGGCGGATATGGATGTGAGACCTGTTGCGATGTATGCAAGCCCAAATAGCTGGCTGCATGTCAGGAAATGCAGAACAGGGAAGGACCGCGGGCACAGTTTGTGTCTGGCCGGCTTCGCGGCATACGTAGACTAGCGGCAACTGCCCAGCAGGCCGGGCCAGAAGATAGATATGTCGGGTCTGTAAAGCTTGACCAGCTTGTCAGGAGTGATGGACGGCTGAGGCGCAAATGGTGATGCACGTCCGATGCAATGCTGGTTCGAGCCCATGCGGGCATTCAGGCATGCATGCACAGAATGTTGTCAGGAAAGCTCTGCAACAAGCCACTGAGTGTGAAGTTTACTGTGTCAAGAACCTTCGATATTCCGCCGCTGGATGTACAGTGCACATGCCATATATATATACTTGCTTGCCTGAATGATGATGAGGCAAATACGACGCCGGCCTTGAGCGACCTCCAAAGTTGCAGCACCTGCAGGCATCAGGCCAGCTGCTCCTGTTTTGCACAGCATGGGGGATCCGCGAGACCTGCGACATATTGGCAGCGTGCTGGAGGGTGCGCATGGTGGCACCTATGGACAGCAAGTATCACCGCATGCAGGCCGAAAACGCAGCCGCGAGGCGAGCCAGGAGCCCGACTGCAGGGGCAGTGCTGAAGGACACCATGGCAGCAGCAGTGCCGCAGCGGGTGGCAGCAGCAGCCGCACCAGTGCAGGAGTCGTCAACCATACTGCAGTTGAAGCATCACCTCTGCAGTACCAAGGTGTATCATCGCTGGCTGACTATTGGTACTGCATGCTGCTCAGATAATATCCTCGAGGACACCCATTTGCAGCATGGAGAGACTTGCTGACTCGCTGCAGACACCGAGTTTTACTGCATGCCCAGCGCTTCAGAGGACGGTATGCATGGTATGCAGGCGGCGCATCAGCAGGAACCAGCACGTCAGCCGGCAGCAGTGACAGCCGCGCAGGTGCTGCCCTCGGGGCGAATGGCAGCCATGGATACCGCCACTGTGAGCTGTGCGGCTGCTGGGTGCCTGGTGGCGATGCAGTCTGGCGCAAACATGTCTCAGCCCTTCACCACAGGCGGCAGGTTGCCACCGCTGCACCCTCAGACCTCTGCTGTTCTCTCTCCTGTGACAACATTCAAGTGTGCCTGGTGCCACCCGCATCAGCATGTTCAGTGCCCTGCAAGAGCGAGAGCACCATTTGGTGTGCGCCACACAGCAAACCTTAATGCTGACATGAATCGAAATGCAGCATTGTTGGTTTCACGAGCATTGTTTGCTCTTTGGCAGGAGGTGACCGTCCGGAGGTTTGGGAAGCTTGGGCATACGAGTGCGCCTGGGTTGGAGCCTGATACCAGCAGGGCGGCAGAGCAGCAGGAGCAGCAGCGCTGGCAGCAGCAGCCAGGCGCCGAGGCCCCGGAGGCCGGGCTGCCGGCGGAAGTGGTGCAGATCCTGATGCAGGCGCTGCGCGGCGAGGTCATCAACTACTGCAGCCCCCAAGGCATGTAACCTTCGGCTCCACATGTGACTGGCTGCCTGGAGGCTAGCAGCAGGCAACCTGCCGTTCAAGCCCATCGATTACTGTGGCTTGTGTGCATATCCGAAGACACGATGCACAAGGATCCCATTGTTTCGAACTCTGCACACCTCGCATGGCCTACTCCCTGGATGCTGCTGTGCTTCATATGAGTGCCACACGCACCACATTTCTTTGGAGCGAGAATGCATGACAGGCTATTGTTGCTGAGGCCAGCTGCTCCATCTGTCTCCCTGCTCTGTTTCATCTGGCACTCATCAGCTTTGTGCCGCCTGTGTGCAGCGTACCGGCAGACCCTGAAATACATCAGCTTGGAGGATGTCGCCCGCCGGGTCCACGCAATTGCGAACATCGTCAAGGATGACGTGATGAACGGCGAGCTGCACACCTACCCCCACCCCTGGCTGCTGCTGCTGCCAGCCATGGTGGGGGCGCTGCCACCCCTGGAGCGCCTCGCCATTGAAGGTGCGCGTCCTTACCACGTGCACCCTGCATGCCCCAACACCTCAAGCAATACTGGAAGGGATGTTGTGCTGGAGCCGATGCGGCAGCCATGTGCTATGCCGCATGTGTTGCTGGCGCTGCAATGCTGCCGTCTGTTGAACGGAGATGGCTCGTCGCATACAGAAGCTCGGTGCATGTAAGGGTACGACGTTGGCCTGACTTTCCGCAGTGCTGCACATGCAGAGCGTGATGAACCCCGCCTGTCCATGGCACTGCAGCCAGTCGTTGCTGCCGAGCTCGCGCTGCTGGGAACCCTGCTGCCCTTGATGCCCCACGTAGGGCCTCATGCGATGAAAGACACCATCACTTCTTCTGCATGCAGTTGGAGCAACCAGCAAACCGTTGTACCATTAAGTTGTCTTCTTCTCCTTGCAACTTGTCCGCCGCTGCTGCTGACTTTGCAATGCAGCAGACTCCCTCCCTGTTCTTGGATGCAGCTCGAAGCTGTCAAGATCCGGTGGGAGCTGCCTGCCCGCCAGTCCATGCCCCAAGAGCTTGGTCCGCCGGAACCATTCGAGCGGGCCTTCACCCGCTTCCTGCACCATGCCGCCGCCGCGACAGCATCCAGCGGGGCGCAGCGCCTCAGGCATGTAGCTCAAACCTGTGGCTGCCAAAGATGTCTAGCAGCTCGGCACAGCAGAAACGTACCGCAGTCTTGCTGCCTGTGCGTCTGGGCGGCTGCGCTCCTCCCCTAGAGCTCCAGCGGCTTTGGCGCTGTGCATGCTGCACTGAAAGCCGCGCACCTGCAAGCTCATGGCAGGCTATTCTATTCCATCACAGGCGAATCATATTCGAGGTGGTACAGAAGGAGACCGCGGCGCCGCCTGATCTGCTGACTGCGGCAGGCGACGCCTTTGCAGCGACATTAGCAGCCGCTGCCATGCCCCGACGCCAGGCGCTGCTCATGAGTCTTCATCCCAGGTGCGTACACCTTTGGCCACAGGACATAGCCCGGATTGCACCAAACATCGTCGAGCACGAGGGTCGTCTGCCAAGGCGGTGCTCGCTATGGCGCTGCAGTGAAATGCACACGGTCTTTCCACAAGCAGACCAACAGACGACTCTGGACAGCCATGTGTGGCTCTGAGAGCCTGCTTGCATGTAGCTGCTATGCTTGTTTTGATGCTACATTGAAACCAGCCAAGTGTGTTTGTATTCGTGAGTGCTGCTGCTGCTGGCGTCGCAGGTCAGCTGCTGCGGGGTGTCTGGTCGGCCGCCTGCCAACAGCGCTGCTGGGCGAGATTATGGTACATGGCTTGCCGCTGGCGCCATGCACCTGCACCATCATCATCGTGCGGCCTGAAGACTATCCTCTGCCCTGGTTCTAGATGCAGGCGCAGGCCACTCAGTTGGCTGCCGGTAGATGCAGCATCCGGCTGCTGGACAATCACGTGTCAGCAGACGTCCTGCGACTGATGTGGGCAGGGGAATTGCTGTGCACTATGCACGAGTTCTGTAGTAGAGCATCGCAGTGGGTCGTTACTAGTACAAGCAGTGCTGCCAGAAAGCGCTGCAGTGTGGATAGCTAGTAATTGCTTTGTGGACAGATCTACAGAAGATGCAAGCGGCGTGCAGCCATTGGGAGTGCTGGTCGACGTTATGTGCGGCCCGCGAGCAAGTGCATGAATGCAATGTAGGCGCGTGCGGCTTTGTAAGGGACTAACAACATTGTTTGCCATTAAAATTCGAGGCTTGCATGGCACACATGCTTGACAGAATATGCACGGTCTGCCGCTCGTCTTCATGTATCCAGCCTGTACCTGAAGACTGACGACTGCAGTACACCTTCCATATCGATGCCCAAGGGAATGACAATGAGTCCCTTCACACCCCTTTCGCTGGGTGCATCCCTCATGCCTTTCAATCGGCAGTGCATGTGCATCGCGACGTAGCAGATTGCAGATTGCAGACCCGCGTCGTCTCGCAATCAAGGGGCTTGTGGTGTGCTGGCGTCCTGCAGAGTGTGCTGGCATCTTTTGCTGCAGCTGCATCATCTCAATCCGTCAGGCTTCAACGTGGCATTTGGCACATCAAGCGTGTGTGTCTGGAATACGTTGGCTGAATCGCCTGCAGATCACAGTGTTGAGTCCTGCAAGGAGCCGAAGGTACAGCGACGGACAGCATTCCTGTCGCAGCCTTGCATCACAGAAACTCGTGGCCAGAGCCGCAGGTCCGCATGCAGGACTCATGCAGACCTGCACTGAGAAGAACCATGCTGCATCTCTGATGTCAGCAGTAACTCGCCAGCTTTCGCACACCACCCAGTAGTCCCAGCTGCAGAGCTCGCCCGCTTTTGGTGTCATAGGTCGCGCGCCCACCGTCTTGCAATCTGCCTAGAACTGCCTTACAGCAGACCTTGAGCGGAGATTCGCTGCAAGCATGTCAGACGGCAGCGTGGATGCGGTGTCGGCGGCGGCGCTGCATGCGGCGTTGGTGGCAGAACTGCCCCACCATTGCCCGGCAGGTGCGGTACACACCTGCAGTCCCAGGGGCGCTGCGGTGTATCGTCTGTAGCCCACAGGATGATGCAAGACTTCACACCCAGCAGCTCCCGCCAGCCGACCGAGCTGCTGTATGTCAAGTGACATGCGCCGATGCTCACACCATCGCTCACATGACCTGCTACAATGAGAAACACACCAGAGGACTCGTCCGTGAACGTGCAGGGGAGCTTGACCACTGGCTGGAGCGTCTATGGAGCCCCAGCCGCCTGGCAGCCCGAGCAGCAGAGATGCAGGTGGGCAGCGCTGTGCAGCCGTAAAGGGGTGCATGCACGCCTTGCATGGCAGGTCGTGCCCGCAAGCTGTAATCTCTCCTTGTGGCGCCAAGCATACCTCACTTGGATCGTGTGCACCGTGTGCTGCGCTGAAGAGAGCTGTGTGCTTTCACCAGGTGCCGCTACAAATGGTCTATGCCAGTGGCTGGAACCCGGCGTACTCCTTTGACGATGTTGGCGGTGCCGCTTTGCCGGCTGCTGCAGCGGCAGTGGGGCTGGAGAAGCTTGCTATCATGGGTGCGCTCTGCGCAGCATGCACCACAGTCAATGGCCCATGAGTCTGCAAGATTCGCAACCTCGCCACTGCTGTGCATCATCTTCGTGAATGGAAAACATCTGGACCTGGGTCTCTTTGCTGCTGAGCTAATGAGAGTGAGATTATAAACCCTGGACCCTGCAGTCACGGAGCTGGCGAGGATGCAGCCGCCGGTGGCGGCGGCTCTTGCGGTGGCGGGGGCGCAGCTCGCGGCCTGCCGCTCGCTGCGCGCCGTGTCGCTGCAGCTGACCGGCTCGGTCGTGGCGCCCTCCCTCAGCGCTGCCAGTGAGCCAAAACCCTGAGCCCCAAACCCTGCCGGCCTGCTGTACCGCACGCACCTGCCCGCTCATGGAAGCTGCACAGCGTATGCAGCAGGAGGCATGCCAGCCCCGCTGCGCGACCACCAACCTGCACCTACCGCAGCCAGCTTCCACTCCACTGACCACCTTTGCACCTGCACGCAGCCTGTGCAGCTGTGCAGCTCACCGCGTCCTGTCGTGTGCGCAGGCGAGCCGCTGCCCAGCAGCACCGCCCGCATCCTCCGGCGCTTCCTGCGCCGCGCGGGCGACGCGCTGGCGTCCCACTGCCACATCAGGTGCACAAACCATCGTGGGCCACGCTATGACTGCCCGGTCTGGCCTTGCCTCACGAGTGCGGGGGGTGTCCCAGCACTTGCAGCAGTTGGGTTGCGCCGCCCGCTGGCCGAGCTGCCTTGCTCGCACCAGCAAGGGGTAGCATGCTGGGTGCATGTCCTGGGACTGCGTTGACGGGCCCAAACGCGTGCGAGGTGCGCTGGCTTGCAGGCTGCTGCGCCTGGGGCTGCCCAGCAGCCCGTCGCCGGAGGTGGGCGCGGATCTGCGGGACTATGTGGCCCAGCTGCGCCGTGGCGCCGAGCACAGGTGACCCTCCAGTGGCTAGTGTCTTGCGTTCCCCAAACCCTCAGTCTCAGCCGCGCACATCGCCGGCATTGCTGCCACCCTCTGCACTGCCACTGAGGTGCTGCAACCACAGCAGGTGGTGGCTGGTCCAGTCTCATGCTGCGTACAAAACATCAGTGAACTGTCAGCGCGTCCTGTGTGTGCAGGCGGCTGACGGTGCTGCTGGGCGGCCAACCGCGGGCGCTGCAGGCCGGCTGCCTGCTGGCGGCGCTGCCATCCCCGCTGCTGGCGGACATTGTGAGGGCGGCGGTGGACCTGGACACCTGCCGCATCGAGATTGACATGACGGTATGGGTCGCATAAGTAAATCCAAAGCTCTGCAATTAACCACAGTCATCTTGAAACCTATGCTATGCACTGTGCCAATAGCGACCTGCATGCACAGTTGTGGAAGTTTCGTGCTGAGATTGTCCATCTGTGCTCTGCTGGGCTGCCTTGACTGCCAAAGCATATCATCGGCATGTTTCGATGCGTTTCCTAGCTGTCACTAAGCATCACCATGCGCATGGATATTTGCAACAGACGGTGACGTATGGAGTGTGGTGCGGCGTCAAATAAATAAACAGTTGGGTTTTGATTTGGTTTTCCATGGAGAAATCCATGTATGTCAGGGTTTACGCGGTGTCGCGCAGAACCCCAGGACCTGGGAGCCCATGCGGCTGGTTATCGCCCCTGGACCCCCGAGCGCAGCAGGGGGGGCGGCAGCGTGAGGCTCGCTCACCGCAGGCGAACGGGCGTGTGTGAGCCTCCGTGGGGTGCTCAGGGCGCCAAAGGATGCCCGCGCACTGTTGCAGCAGGTAACTCGCCAACAGGCAAGCCTAGTGTTGCCAGTAGTGCTTGTGCAGGATTACCTTGTGCATCAGCCAACACATGTGCAGCACACAGAAATGCCATGGTCACGTGCTGCTTTGTTGCCTCAATGCCGCACTCAAGGCGTTCCAATCTGGTTTGCCAGTGACGAATGGCGCTCATCAGGATGTGCCCTGCTGCAGGCAGACTGGGGGCCTCTCTACCACACTATGCACCACACAAGCGCTCTGCAGCTGGGTCGCCATGCGCCGGCAACCCTCCAGCCACAGGTGGTCATGGCAACATGCTGCTGCATGACCCTCTCCCTTCCAGCACTATGCACACCTGAACTTGGTCCAGCAGCATACTCACATGAATACAAGGGCGGCAGGCGCTAGCATGTGCGCAAGTTGTGCAACAGTGGCCTTCCTGTGTGCAAACAGGTGTTGGCTGTCATTTATGGCGTCTACATCCCTGGGTTCGTTGCGTCCACCAGCCAGGCAGACAGCTGCACATCGGCTGGCATACGTTTTGCAAATGGCCCGCCGATGCAGTGCTGGTGCTATGACAACAAAATGTACGTCGGGAGAGTAGGAACTGACATGCGTGTCGAACCTGCTGCGGTGTTGCTTGTGATGCAGCACTGATGCAGCACTGATCATGCTGGTTCGTTACATGGTGTCAGTCAACATTCCAGTTTAGCAGCGCAACCTGCAGCTCGTCAGCCCTCAGTTTGCAGATCGTCACATTGTCCATAGTTCACAAAATCAATGGCGACATTTGTGCAAACAAGGCATTTAAGATTGTTGCAAGCACCAAACTAATGATGTACACTATAAGCAGATTGGATCAGGCTATCCAACGCTGTTCTGAGCTGCCAGTGCTTCCCCCATAGCCAGGGCATCAGGCGGCTGCGGCATGATGGCCAGCTCCAGTCGGCCCTGCAGCATGCAGGACACCTTGAGCAGTTTGCTGCACAGCAACTGCATATAAGATCCGAAGTTCCCAGACATCAGTGCGACACCCAGGCTCAGCGGTGTGAAAGCAGTCAAGAGGGCGCCAGTGCAGCACACAACGAGGAGGGTGAGATCATCACAAACAGTCAGACTACTGCGCACCTGCTGCTCAAGGCTCAGCAACTCGCAGGTGAACCACATCTGGAACCCATTGGCAACTGCTGCCCGCGCTTCAGCATTTGCCCGAAGCGCTGCTGAAGCAGAGACCTGTGAGATAGGAACACATGTATGGCACAGAGGCACAGTTGTTTGAAGCAGCAGCAGGCTCCAAGCTAGCTTTTCCAACAGCGTTCTTGGCAGGTTGCAGTTGGGTGCAGATGAAGGCAGTCTGGTGGACTGCAAGGCAGGAACACTGCTCATGAAGATGGGACTGGTCAGCCACTGCCAACAGCCAGCATTAAATGCAGACCAATGTTCAGTGACGTGATGTGAGGATGACGACAATCAGCCATACTGACCGCTTCGGTGTAACCGCCGCCGCTGCCATGCGCCAGCTGCTGCAGGGCGTCCACCAGTCGAGCACGCTCTGTACGATTCTGCTCCAGGGCTTGTGTCGTGTATCGCCATTCCTGCATGCAGCATGAGACGCAATGTGACGAAAGCTCGCAAGCAGCCTGCATGTAAGCCCTCGATGCATAACTGCAGCATGTCGCATCACCTGGAGGAACGCTTTACGCTGCTCAGGACGAAACCCAACGGCCGCTATCACGCGGTGCATGCGCTGCTGCAGCAGCGTGGCCTCTTCTCTTGCAGAGTCTGACCTCACAGTCGGCGGCTCTGCTGCTGCCGCCGCACCGCTGCTGCTGCCACTGCGGTCTGCTGCCGCCGCCGCCATAGGCGACAACGCTTTGGAGGTGCTGTCAGCGCTGTCCGTCCGCGTGTGGCCGGGGGCACCCTTGCCGCCGGCCTCGAGGTTGGTCAGCCGGTTGCGCACGATGACGCGCGTCCGCAGCTGCAGCTGCAGTGCAACAGAGCATGCAAGATGAACGCCAAGCTGCGCGCTGCTGTGCAGTTGACAGCCTGCGTTCCTGTGATGCATCTTAACATCGGGCACGGCTGCTCCGCCTATGACAAACCACAGGTTAGAGCACAGGACAGAGAATGAGGCAGCAGGGGCCGTACGAAGGGGATGATGTAGGCGCGCCAGGCGCCGACCAGCCGCTCCACCCGCTGCAGGGCCTCCGGGCTGAGAGTCCCGCGCTCCGCCGGGTCGCGCAGCACGCCGCGTAGCCCCGCGATGTAGCCGCAGAACAGCCGCAGGTCCATCGCAGCCAGCGCCGTCTCGGGATCCAGCGGCATGCAGCCTGCATGCCGAAAACCAGCGATCAGAAGTGAGCGATCGGAAGCAGCGATCAGAAGAAGCCGCCCCAAAGCTTTGCAGCATGATGCGTGTTGAACAAGACCACATCAAGCGGCAGGACCGGGGCATGCCAGCCGTGGTTGCAAGGTGCACATGATGTAAGATTGAGTCAACCTCTGCATCGTGAGTCACCTGCTGCTCGAGCGTCATCCTCGCAGCCGTACACCTCGGCCGCGAGTGCGCGGTGCTGTGCGCACACCTCCAGCTCCCGTTTGCCACCCTGTAGCAAAAGGATGGTGAGGCGTGTGGACCACATGCTGAGGACGCAAGTGGTGCACGAAGAGCACTCCCATGCATGTCAGCATACATGTCCATCAGGTGGCCCCATGTGATGTGCTGATATCGGAAGGGCTGGCAATATGTTGTGAGTTTGTCACGCCCTCACTGACAGGCACACACAGGAACCGCAGACAGCCAACCAGCACAAGATCTGGCGCGGTCGCAGGCTGACAGCGGCATGCTGCACCGGTGGCTGCCAACAACAGCAGCCCCTTTTTGATCCACAACCATCGGACACTGATGTCCACCTGTGCGCTGCCGGCAGGCTGCGGCGGCGGCGGCAGCGGCGCCTGCAGGCGCTCCGGGCCGCCGCCCAGCAGCGCCGCGACCTCCGCGGCGCGCGGCCGCAGCGCCGGGTCCCGCTCCAGGCACCGGGACACTATGTCGCACACCGCCGCCGGGCAGTCCTCCGGCACCCTGCGCCCCAGCTCACAGCATCGGCGCCAACCGTCGAACCGTGCCAGGCAGCAGCTGTGGGGTCCCCTGTGCAAAATGCGCCTGCTGCACACACAGCTTGAACACTGTCTTTTTGCAGACGGTGCATTGACAGAGGCAGGAAGGCCGACAACAATCGCACCTCAGCGGCCGCAGGCGGCGCCCACCCGGGGACTCCCCTGCACAAAATGAGGAAGGCAGTCAAGCCGCCAGCGCACACAGGAGGCACAATCCAACTAAAGGCAGCACAGCACCCGCTGCCGCCGCCTTGGCTCGGGCTGCACACCGCGTCAAGGCTGGCTGACGTGGCCACGATGCGCGCACCTGTGCACAGCTCCCACAGCACCACGCCCAGGGAGTACACATCCGCGCGCTGCGAGCACCGCTCCCCCAGCAGCAGCTCCGGCGCCTGTGCACAGGGTTCACGGTTCGGTTGGCTACAGGGTTTGTCGGTTCGGTCGGCTACAGGGTCTCTTTGCAGGCAGGAGCCCGTACGTTGGTGCTGTGCAGCGCCACTATGCAGTGGTGGCCACCCGACTTGTGTCAAACCCTGCACTTTGGTGAACAAGTACGGCGGCAAGCTGCCCAAGCCAAAGGTAGGATCTCAAGGACCCCCCACTCCTGATCAGCGCAGCGCAGCACGGCGCCTCACCGCCCAGGCGAGGGTGCCGGCCGCGGTGTTGGTGGTCAGGTAGTCCCGCGGCATGTACCGGGCCATGCCCACGTCGCCGATCTTGGCGCTGCCGTCCGCCGCCAGCAGCACTGCGAGCGCGCATTCACCGTGAAGTTGGTAAGTTGTCTGACGAGAGCGCCTTGGAGCACAGCACTGCCTTGCTGCCGGGCTTGCACGCATGGTAGTGGGCGCCAGTCTCTGAAGAGATATGTAGACAGGCAGATGTGTATGTTGGGCGTCACCATTGGGGCTCTTCACATCGAAGTGGATGAGCTGCATCTGGTGCAGGAACGCCAGGCCACGTGCGATGTCGAGTGCAATCTCGCGGCCCCTGCCCTCCTGCCTGCTCCCGTCGGCGCCGCTGCGCCTGTGAGCACGGCATGTGCAGGCACGTCAAGCTTCCTGACTACGTCACAGGTGCAGTGCAGCAGTTGCTGATGCCATGCCCTGCAGTACAGGATGAGTGCCGCACTCCCACATTTCTTTCTGTCTCTCTTTCTTTCTTTCTTCCAGGGGTCAGCAGACCCTTTGGCTGATAGGTCTTTGACAGATCCAAAGCACCTGGTGTACCACAGCAGGCGCCCAGCCGTGTCCTCCCGCAGCGCCTTGCGCAGGTCGCCGCCCGGGCACAGCTGTATATGTACATGTACACGGTCTTCAGGAACTGAGTGACATTTACTGCAGGTCCTCAAAGATGTGCTTCTCACACCTGCTGGGTCATGGCTGCCGTGCGCACGCAACACATGCAGGAGTATAGGCAGGCTGTGCAGGTGTCATTGAGGCCGCTGCTGCTTTTGACCGGCATCTAACGGCGCTGTGCTGCAAGCAGCGTCACCAGGCATGCGGCGCTGGGGACACGTGGTGGGCCGCACAACTGTCCGGCGCCCTGGCAGGGGGCGCAGACCGCGCAGGGTTTAGGGTTTAGCACCTCCATGACCATCAGCAGGCGCTTGGCGGTGGCGCTGGCGCCCCGGAAGCCGACCACGTTGCGGTCGCGGCACATGCGCATCAGCAGCACCTCCGCCCGGAAGCTGGCCTGGCAGCATGCATTCGACAGGGTTGCGGTTTGTGCGCAACTCGCGAGTGACGCGATGTGACATGATGTGTCATGGAGAAGGGTACACCCAGACGTTGACCGTACATGTGCAGAAAAGGCCTCAAACAGTGCTGCGGTCTGGCTTTGTGGCCAGCTAGTTGACTGGTTGGGAGCGCTCAACCCACCGCAGACTGGTCCATGCCATGCTCAAGCGCCCACACTTTGACGGCGACGTCCTCGCCTTGCAGCTGCCCCTTGTACACCTGCCACAGTGCAGCAGGGCGCTCCTCAGACATGTCGTATGTTCACAACTCAGAATTGCAAGCGGGCGCTTTTGGACAGCCCTATGTCAGTGGGCATCAGCTGCACAGGCAGAAAAGGACACGTTTTGTATAAGGTACTGGGGGCCACCTTGGCGTGTGAGCCGCGGCCAAGCAGCACAGGGCGGCCGTCGGCCTCCCTGTACAGCTTGATCTGCTGTACGTCCAGGTTGGTGGACGGCGCACGAGTCGTTGGAGCCCCCAGGCTGTCCATGCTGTCCCTTGCTGCTGCTGCGTCAATGACGTGCTGAGGCACAGCCGCTGCGGCTTCCACTGATGCATCTACAGGCTCATCTGCGCTGCTTCCTGTGTGCACAGGAGAGACAGCTGCACTGCTTGCGTCGCGCCAAGCGGCGCTGCCGCCGCCTGATGACTTGTGGCTACCGCCGCTGTCGGCCGCCGCCTCATGTGTGTGCCAGCCATTGCGCGCAGCCTGAATCAAGCATAGCATCAAGACCCCTTGCACCCTGGGGATACCACGGGCCTGGAGTCTGTGGCAACGAGAGCAGACAGCACATGGATTCAGGCTTCACAGGCCTGCGAATGCAGTCTGACGTGACATCAGCTTCTTTTAATTTACTGACCCGCTGCCATATGAGCAGCGCCGAGGTATCCACGGACTGCGCGCTGTCGTGTCGGCAGCGCTCCTGGGCGTCCGGCGGCTGCTGCTCATCTGGCTGCTGTTGCTGCCACTGCCTTTGATGCGATTCCGGCGCAGGTGGCGGCACAGTTGCGGCGTTACACTCCGGCTGGACCGCAGCGTCGATCTGCGGCGGGCTGCCGCAGCTTGCCCCGGCGCGGGCGCACCAGCGGCCGGAGCCGAGGCTGCTGCGGTGGCGCCAGTACAGGGCTGCCCCGGCTGCAAGGGCGCTGCCCGCTGCAGCTGCCAGACACATGTCGATCCAGCGGCTGCGCTGGCCTGTGGCTTGCGGCGTGGACATCTCATCCAACGCTCTTCACGCTGCTGTGGCTCCACCAGTCAGCAGTGGAGATGTTGCTCGTCAGCGCTGGGCATTGCGCCGTGCCGCCCACAGCTGCGCTCCCAGGCTGCTGTCGCGGATGGCTGTAGCTTCGTACAACCGCAACCAGAGCGTTACATCGCCCTGTAGGCGAGACGAAAGCCAGGTGTAGCTTGTGTGCCTGGGGACTTGTCCAGTTGACTGCCATCGACACTGGTTAGCAACTGCTGATTGTCCAAGGTAGCTCCTGACCAGGATAGCTTGAGTATGATCCTCAAAGCAAAAGAGTGGCGCGTTGCGCTCACCTGGCAGCGGCCAATTGAGTGCGGAGCTAGATGTAGAGGTTGTGTCATACACGGTGGTTTCCAGCTAGGTACAAAGTTGATTAGGCCCAATCCGGCACGCAGCTGCGCCGCTCCACAGAGGCCACAGCAGCATTTCCAAGCCGCTCATGTTGACTTGCATTCTGTCTGGTGGCTGAGTTCTGCGTGATGGGGCCACAGGACAGGGTACGCGTGTCAGTGATGGGAGCGGCCGGGTCATCACACCCCCGTGCAGATCCAGGTCACGATCACTGACGATCGGCGGAAGCTGCCCGCCGCACCAAGGGAGGACTGCCGATGTCCTTCAGTCGACCACTTGGGTTTGAAGCGCGGGCTCTTTGTGGGATGAGCTGGTCGTGGCATGAGTTCGTGGGCCCTATAGTGGACGGTCCGACGGTGAGCGACGATCTGACCCGTTGTTTGCCGTGCGGAGGCAGCGTGCTGCAAAAATGAGACTCAGGGAGACTCGTCAAAGACAGTCAGCATGGAGGTGCCCAAGATGGTGCTGGTGTTGGTCGGTCTTTTGGCGGCGGTGGGTGCAGTGGCAGACGTTGCACAGCACGGGCGCAGTCTCAAGCAGATCGGAGCGCTCGACCAGAACCTCGCTGATTCCGCAGGAGGTAGGGCTGGACGGCTGCGGGTGCTGATGATATGTGCTACAAGTTGCCATACTGTGCACTGCACTGTGCGCTGCAGTCATGCTTCTAAGGTTCTATGGCAGCCAGACACGGTCCAACTGCTGCAATTCTGACACTCTCAATGCTCCATGTGCAGGTGTGAGCACTTCCAGGGGTGACGGCCCCCTTGGAGCAGCGCTGCCAACGGCGCCGGCTGGGCTGTCCCGCCCCTTTGCATTGGCGGCACTCCCGCCCGGCAGCAGCAAGCCAAGTACCTCCCCTGGGAATCCTGCGACGCCGGCAGGCGGCAGTGTAGGCGATCAGGCAGGACAGCAGGGCGGCACGGCGCCTGTGGCAAGGCCAGCCAGCGCCCCAGCGCCTGCTGCCAGCGTTGGAAGCAGCGCATCTCGTGATGCTGCTGCTGGGATGTGGGCGGCTGCGGTCGTTGGTGGCCTGCTCCTGTTTGCCGCTTGACCTGAAGCTTTGTGACATCAGGTTGTGGGGTGACGTGTGCTGTGCAACTCTGTCGCTGCAACTGTAAACTTCGCTGAAGTTGCCACTGGTCACAGCTGGAAGCAGACGAAGGCCCAGGGCAGGTGTGACCCATGGCAACTTTGTGCACGGCACAGTAGACCACTTGTGCGCTATGTAGCCCATTAGGCCTCGTGACATCTTGCACCTGTACCCCCTTGTGCCCCCAAACAGCAAAGGTTATAAACTTGTGATCGAGTGTCGTTGCAGTATTGGCCATCAGCAGACGATTGCCTAGATAGGAGCAACTTTCGGGCAGGAATGGTGGCCGCTTGCCAATTGTAGGATCATTTGAAGCGTTTTGCAGTGTGTCCGTAGCGTTCGTTGCGGTGTGAGCGGCATTTGCGGGTTGGCGACAGAGCCATCTCGTAGTCACATGGTCTCGCAGACCCACCTGCTTGGCAAACTTCATCGCCCACCGCGCCTCGCACACTAAGTATCATAGCCAGGTATGTCGAGGTCATCATGGCGTCACACGATCACAGCAGCCTGCTATGTACCATAAGCTTTGTGCAAGCTGCTGATTGAGGTACATGTGACGAAGGTACTTTGGGTTCCGGCCAGAGGCTGTGCACGCGCCAACCGCTGCTGACGATGCGACCTGCTAGCGCAGCAGTCCTGCCTGCAATGGCACCCACTGTGCTTGCCAGCGGCAGCGCCAGCGGTGACGTACATGCAGCGGCCATGCAGCTCGCCTCAGTGGCGTGCGGCGCTGGCGCGCACGTGCCGCGCAGCTCGGCTGCAGCCGCAGCTGAGGCGCAGTGGTGGGCGGTCGCCGGCCTGTTCGCCATCCTCCTCGGCGGCAGCCTAGGTACTAATCATGCCTTGCCCGATGTCTCGTACTCCCTATCGCGCCCATTTCCCAAAGTCGACTTAGACAAGAGTCGACTTGGACCTCTGCGGCATTTGTATGCACAGCATCATAGCAGCGCCACCGCTTGGAGTGTGTGCACCTCACACAGGGGCGTAGCATTGCTGCAGGTGCACAGGAGGCAGCTCCTCAGGAGCATGCCCTTTGGCGCTCGCATGCCAAACAGCAGGCACAGCGGGTTGACTGGTGGACTGTGCCTGAGCACTCCTGTGCGCTGATGCAGGCGTGGCGCTGCCACTAGCAGGCAGGAAAGCATCGTCCGGCAGTGGCGCTGGCGCCGCAGCATTTGCGCTTGGGCGGGCATTTGCTGCAGGGGTGGTGCTGGCGACTGGCCTCGTGCACATGCTGCCAGCCGCAATGCACGCACTGTCGGTGGGTTGTTTGGCTGCGCCGCTTGGCCGGCTGCTGGATGGCCTGAGGCTGTCAGACGGCTCAGCACTGTGTGCGCGGCAGAGTGCGCCTAGAGTAAACTCCTGGGGCGTTGCTCTGCTGCGCTAGGTACCGTGGTCCGGTCACCATGCTCTGTAGCTCACCAGCGGCCTCTGTGACAAGTCATCGAAGGTGTTTCTTGCATTGGCATCAGGACCCGTGCCTGGGGTGGCCGGACTTCCCCTGGGCGTCCGTCATCGCGACCGCCGCGGCGCTGCTGACAAACGCAATCGAGTTTGTGGCGGGCCAGTACTTTGGCGCCGGGGAGGGGTCGCAGCCGCTGCATGCGTGCGGCCATGCCAATGGCCACGGCCACAGCCACAGCACAACAGAGCCCCTGATGCAGGTGGGTGGTCGGCCCCCAAAATAACAGTATACCATTCATCATGCACCCGGCACGCACCAGCAAGCAGGGAGACGGCAGGAGGTGTCAGCAAGTTTCACACGGCCGTGCAGGCGCCACCAGAGGACTGGGCGCTGCAGCTGGATGTGCGGGACGGCAGCGCCGAGCTGGCCAACAGCCTGCAGCGGCCGTCCTTCTCGGCCCCCAGCCGCGCCAAGAGCATGGGCCTGGGCAGCACCCGCAGCGGCCTGCTGCAGCAAGCGCGGGTGAGATCATGTAGTACTTTGATAGTCACCTCCTGGCATCCTCACTTCAACGTTGCTGTCGTGCACTTGCTCGCTGCAGACTGTAGGCACCTCGGCAACCCCTGTTTGGTGTGCCCGGACTGTATATTAGAACCTGCAAGCCCCCTTGCAGGTACACAATCATGCAGCTGGTCTGGGCGCTCCAACCCGACCCTGTGACCACTTGCAGGTGGAGGCTGGGGGTGACGTGAACAGCAGCGGCGGCAGCGGCTGGGCGAAGGCACGGCGAGTGGCCACAGCGCAGGTGAGCTTCCAGTCCTTACAGCTTTCGCCTGTAATATGCGGGACGTGGCCTGCTGCTGTACCCACAGCAGTATTTTCGCACCTGTGCCAATGCGCACGGCGCCAGCTACTTTCATCCGCTTGCAGACGGTAGCTTGAACGATGCCCCGACCCGCTTGCAGGTGCTGGAGCTGGGGATTGCGCTGCACAGCGTGCTGATTGGCGTGGCGCTGGGGGTGTCCCAGGAGCCGCAGGCCGCGCGGCCGCTGGCGGCGGCCCTCGTGTTCCACCAGACCTTTGAGGGCTTTGCACTAGGTGCAGCACCGCGTCGGCTCTGTGGCGTACAGTACCAGCAACGTTCCTTGTGTCCGTCGGTTCCCGCACTGCTTGGCACGTGCCAGGAAGCACATGCGGTCGTGTGGGGTGCCAGAAAGGTTCACAGGACGGCATTGGCCACTGTGCATATGGTCCTGCCTGCAGGTAGCGCCCTTGCGGATGCTGGCCACGATGGGTGAGCATCCTGTTAGCTGCTTGTCACATGCCTGGCTATGGCACAGCACGCATGCGCAGCACACCTACCACAGCGAGCTGAGATTAGCATCTGCATTTGCAGGCTCGCATTCGCGCTGCGTGCAGCAGTTTTCGCGGTGACCACACCCACAGGTGCATCAATGCCATCACAGATTGCTTTCAATGCCATCAGCAATGCTGGACACTGTATTCGCCAGTGGGCATGCTGGTACTGGTGCTCAGGCTTCAGCGGTGTATGTGCACCTGCAGGTGTTGCAGTGGGGCTGCTGCTGAGGCACAGCTACTCGGCACAATCGCGCGCGGCTCTCATCGTGAACGGCGCTTTCAATGGTGCGCCCTGCCACAGCCAAGCTATACCAGGGTGCCTGCTGTGTTGTCAAGCTTTGCCACTTCCGTGGAAGGCTTGGTGGTCAGCACTGCCAACCCAATGGTTGGGCGGAACCTCACTAAGTGGAACGTCTGCTTTGCAAACAGGCGCATCCGCGGGCATACTTCTGTACATGTCGCTGGTGGATCTTATTGCCATTGACTTCTTCAGCGCCCGCATGCGGTCAGCAGGCCCCAAGGTGAGTTTTCTCCCGAGCGCACACCTCTGTGAGGGTGCCTGATCGCTGCTAAGCAAGGAGAACAGTGGTCCACGGACATGTGCAGTTTTCATGCTGCTCTTCACCATGGATGCCATGTGCGTTCCAATGGTGCAAATCGCAGCATGCGCAAAGGCGTACTCCAAGTCCATCTGGTGTCACAGGTGCAGCTGGCGGCGTACACTGCACTCTTCGCTGGCGCTGGGGCGATGTCTTTATTGGCAATCTGGGCATGAGTATGGCTGGAGTCTCGGGCACATGCACACGTCACAGCCAGGAGGCGTCCGGTGCTAGCGATGTCTTCCGCCAAGAATGCAGTTGCAGCATCACCTGGCTTACTACATGGGCATGCGCTGCTGCTGGTTGTTCACTGCCAATCGTTGCAAATGACCGTCATCTGTTGGCTGGGAAGAGATGACCACTCAACGTGCAGCTAGCGCTGCTACGGACCCTGTTTGTCTGTAGCCAGTTTTGAACGACCGTTGGCGGTGTTGTTGGAATGTCTGGTTTGCATTTAGAGCGTCGTAGTCCTGTAGGTTTAGCAGCGCTGTCGTCTTTACCCGCATGGGATCGTGAACTCATGTAGGACATCGTCCATGGTTGACCAGTAGCATTCTCAAGTGGTGTGTGCAACGAAGACGTCAATCAGCGTGCAGAGGCTTCAAGCAGATGTGACAGTCGAGTCCAAGCTGTAGCATGCAAAGTGTAACTCTGGTATTCTCAGCGGTGGTTTGGTGGCGGGACATCCTTCGTCCCCTGTTCCATGGCCCGCAAGCAGCGCAGCATGCAGCGGCTCTGTTGTACATGGCCGTGCTGGGTCTATATCATTCTGTGTGGAAGTGTAGCTATGTGTGTGTGACTGTGGCGCCATGCGACCGCAAGCTGTATTGAGCTGCCCTTGGTACTGGTGCATCCCACCTGGCACAATGCATGCTGCGCGTGCCTGCCGTTCGTGACGCATGGATAGTAACACGAGTGTTCAGGGGCTGTGTTCACGGTAAACAAGATACCGATGTGCTGAACATTGGATGACAGCTCAGACCTGAACTTCAGGCTGGTGAGAGGTCGGATCGCCCTGAGCGGGTCTCCAGCATTGCCACGGCGATGAGCTCCTCGGAGAATGAAGACGAGCTGCAGACGTCGGATAGCGTATCGATACACGAGTCGTTTCTGCCCGAGTGGCAGGGAGATGAGGTGGCATGCGAGCTCTGCGGCGATGCCGGCGGTGCTGCAAGCCTCATGATCTGTGAGAACCTCGACAAAGGGTGCGAGTGCGGATGCAGCAGCACCAACCCAACATCTGAAATCACTGTCTTGCTGACTCCGCTGAGCTCAGCATGCGCATGCATGCAATACACCTGTACCATAAGCGCCAGATGATACACTACGTCCCAATCACGGTGGGCATGGTCGGTCTGCCGCAGATGCATCGGCGCCAGGCACATCTACTGCTTCCACCCGGTGCGACAGGAAGTGCCAGAGGACGAGCCGTGGCACTGCCAGTTCTGCACCGACCATGGCTTTGATCAGCGGCCCTATGCGCCAGCCGGCATCGGGTGCGCAGCATGGCCCGCGCAACCAGTCATAGCACCTCCATGCAGGCTTGTCCGTGCTGTCAGATCCTTGCGCCGTCATTTCAGCAGCAGGAGGCTGCATGTGCATGCAGCTGCATGCACGAACTTTGCCGCCTGGTGCATTGCAGGCTGGAGGACGCAGCCGCAGACTCGCCTGCGGTGTCGCCAGCGCGGAATTCTGAGACACCCGAGGCAGACTCAGGGTTCATGCCAGGCGTCAGCAGCCCCACGGTCCCCAGTGGCGGCAGCCCTGGCGGCAGCCGCGACAGCGCGGCAGCAACGAGGGACGCCCTGAGGCGGGCGGCGACAGCCGAAGCGGCGGCGGAGGAAGCGGCGGAAGCGGCCGTGGAGGACGACAGCTCAGCGGAGGACTCTGCTGCTGCGACGGGCGCTGCGCCGCCGGCAGCCAAGCAGCGGGCCGGGGCTGAAAAGCACGCGGGGAAGCAGCTGGCCAGGACGAGCAGCGATGGGGTGTCGGCAGATGCAGGTGGTGACGTAGCCTCAATGTGCCCTGCTGTGGTTTAGAAGACCCTGCTGTTTGGCATGCACGACTGAAAGCTTTGTCAAACATCCGAAACGTGTCCGGCTGAATTGTTGCTTGCAATGTCACAGGCACCAAGGAGCAGCAGTCAGCGCAGCCATCGCAGTCGGACTCGATGCAGCCATCGCAGTCGGACTCGAAGCAGCACGCCTCAGAGCAGCAGCGGCCGGCAAAGATCCTGCCGGCCAAGCGAAAGGCGGAGGCAGCGGCAGTCGCGCCGAAGCTGCACGATGGCTGGGCCAAGCTCGCCAGAGTAGAGGCCGGCCCCTCAAAGCCGCCCGCAGCACCTTCCAACGCCGGCCCCCGGCTGCCAAGGCTGCCTCCGCTGCGCACTGGCGGCTCGTCCAGGGAGCGGGGGGACGCGACCGACCGGGTACAGGACAGAATACACAGTGCGAACGCAGCGGAGCGCCCACAGTTGCCGGTGCAACAGCAGCCGCAGTCAGCACGGCTCAGAGATGGAGAGCAGGGCGCCACGCCGCGGTTGCAGGCTGACAACAGCCTCTTTAGTGAGCATCTAGGTCCCGCTCTGCAGCTCAGTTGTGTGCAACAAACAGGTGCACAAGATTCATGTTGCAGGCCTGGCGAGCACGTCGAGCTGCGGATGGCCCACACGGGTCATGGTTGCTGCGCCATCATGACAGCCTGCAGATTGAATGTTAGCATTCGACGGCGACCACGACATCCCTGGGACACTCCTCGTTCTCATGTGCAGGGTATATAGGTGTTTATCATCACCTGCTGGCTGTGCATGATGCAGGATCTTCAAGCCCCAGGGCGGCGGCAGCAGGCAGCACAGCAGCTGCGCAGCTGGGCCGCTCGGGGATGGCACCCCCTGGAGCGAGGCCCGCGCAGCCCGGCGTCAGCGGCGGCGCGCCGCAGCAGCAGCAGCACAAACGGCCGCTGGCACGGCCCGTCATTGGCAGCAGCGCCCCGGGGGGCCCGGCCCGCCCTCAGCAGCCCCCAGGGGCTGCACAGCAGCAGCAGCGGCGGCAACAGCAGCCGAACGCTGGTCGGCCGCCTGGGCAGGTAAGAGGCGATTCGGGCGCACCGATGGGCACCGGAGCCGACCCCACCCTGGAGCAACCCAGGCGCCCCCCGCCCAGCACTGTCAACGTGTTTGCCAGCATCATGTCGGACATGCAGGTGGGCTGTACTCATGCTTGAGGGCACCTCAGCTCACTGGAGAACGTGTGCATGGCATCGTGGCTGCAGCCACGATCCCATGCCAGGTCTCTAGTGTGCGGGGGTGCCCTCAACATGTATGCTGCCTGCGAGATCAAGTTATGCATGTGTGATGAGTGCGTCCTCGAGCAAGCTCCCTTTGTACGCTGGATGAGAGCATCAGCTGAAGCTGACGCGACCTCACATTGAGTCCTTCATTACATACAGAGCAAGGCGAAGGAGTTCAATGCGCACGAGGAGGAGATGCGGCAGCAGACGGAGAAGCGGAAGGAGCACGAGCGAGAGTGCGTGCTTGAGCTTCCTACTGACCAAAACACCTGTGTCACCCCAGCACACCGTGCCACCTTGCCATGTTTTCTGTGCACGGCACGACCAAGTCAGCAACATTCACATTCACATCTGCTGTGCACGTGCACTCAGAAGATGACATTTTGACGGGGCCAGAAACGGGGCCGAACCCATTTGTGCTGCTCAGGGAGCTGGACGTTGAGCGGAAGCAGGTGGCAGCCTCCAGAGGCGTGGCGTTATGGAGCGGCGCCATGCGGTAAGCAGAGTTGATTACTTTATTTATTTATTTATTTATTTATTTATTTATTTATTTATTTATTTATTTATTTATCTATTTATTTATTTATTTATTTATTTATTTACTCCCGTCATCAAGTGCATGTCAACACAGTCGAGTCGGCGAGTCGAGCTGTACCAGGATGCCAGCTGAGCAGCGCTCAGCTAACCTCTGACCGCTGAGGGGCCCCCCTGTCCGCAGTCCTCACCCAGCTGTTCGAACCCAGGGTGCCACTGCTGCAGGGTGCGGGAGGTGCCGCTGGAGGCAGCAGATGCCTATGCATCAGCCGGCAGGGGGCAGAAGCCCGGGGACGAGGGCGCCCTCTCCGCGCCGTTGCACCTGGTCGCCTTCTCGCTGAGCAATGGCGCAGACTCGGCGGGCGCCGCCGCCGCGCTGCCGACGCAGTTCGAGGCCCGCACGGTGTCGATTGACGACATTGGTGAGCCACTCGTACACTAGTAGCCGCTCTGGCAATCAGCTTGAAGGGTCCCACTGTGTTTAAAAGCATGTTTGGCGACTCGACCGTCTCGATCATGCACGTTTGAGCGACAAAGAAGCCTATACCGAAGCAAGCGCTTGCTCGACTGTGCACTTCATCTCTCATGCTGTCAGCAAATGACATTGCATAGTGCGTCTCAAAATCAACTTGTGCGCTGCGTGCAGACTTCAAGTATGTGGACGCGCACAAGGGGGCGGCGCTGCTGATCGGCGCCAACACTGCCGACGCGGGCGGCGTGGCGCGCGCCGGCAGCCTGTGCCGCTCGCTGCTGCAGCGGGGCGCGGCGCTGCGGGCGGAGCTCCCGGCCTCCAAGGTGCGCACTGTGTGCTCGGCTGAAGTGTAACTGGTGGTTGTCAAAAACACAACTGCTGAGGGCACAAGCGACGAGCAGTGTGTGCTGCGCTAGGCCGCGCCCTTGCAGCCGTCCTGCACATGGGCCCGCCTGTCGTGAGGCCTCTGCACGGCAGATGACTGTGCAGCAGCATGCGCACGAGCATCACAGAGGCTGCTGCACCAGTACAGACATGTCATGCCTGCCATTGGGCTGATGTCAGTGTCCCCATCTTTGCACACAGCAGCACTGCAGGCATGCGCGGCAGGCTACCCCCTGCTCATCCTGCACACATGTATCTGAGCACCTTCAAGCACTGGGTGGCATCACAGCAATGCCTGAGGCTGTTCCGTGGTGCCTGTGTAAGATGAAGCTGCGTGTGATGTGCAGGCATGGCTGGCGCTGGTCCCGAACCCACCCGACGGCAGCCCCTCGCTGCTCTGGGGCCTGTTCGTGACCGCTGGCGACACGCCGCAGCCGCAGCACCGCCACATCCGCCCACCCCGCAGCGCCCTGAAGCAGGTGGTTGCTGGCAGGGAAGACCACACTTGAGATCTTGGTTCCTTGTGTAACCAGGCTGCCTGTCCCTCTAGGCTGCTGTGGCTGCTGCTTGCTGCGAGGTGTGCTCAAGGTGAAGGCTGACAGCTGGGGTCTGGATGGCACAGGCCGGCCAGCGGAACAGGCGCAGCCTGCGGTGGGTCGACGGCCGCCGCAGCGACTGGCGTGCAGAGGCGACTGAGCGTGGCGCCGGCCGTGCGTACAGCGACGCTGCGGCTGTGGCTGCAGCGACAGCGGCGGCAGCAGCAAACGGGCAGCCAGTGGACCCGCCACAGCAGCAGCAGCAGCAGCAGCAGGTGGGTGCTGATCCGGCAGAGGAGTCCGCACCCGCAGCTGAAAGCACGAACCTGCCTTGCCCGTGACGCCTTGCGCCTGTGCGGTACACTGCTTGCTTGTGATCCACGAAGGACGTACCCTTGATGCTGCAGGAACCAGAGCCGGCATCACCAACAAAGGGCCGGCAGCGGCCTGTCTGGCACCACCCTGGGCCAGCCAGGCAGCAGGACGCCCAGGAGGCAGCTCAGCCACAGCAGCCAGACCGGCAGCGCAACCCAGACGGGGTGCAGCCACCACAACAGCCAGATCAGCAGCGTCAGCGTCAGCCGCCGCCAGGACAGACCGTGCAAGGTCGGCAGCAGCCCGAGCAGCAGCCGCAGCCAACCCCAGATGGGCAGGCGCAGCTGGCAAACGCCAATGGTCTCCCAGGAGGGGCCACGGCGGTGCGGCCGCCTGCGCCATCCGCAGCGCCAGCTGCAAATGGCGTGCCAGGTCAGCCCCCTTCCCTGTCTTTCGATGCACTGCGTTGGCACGTTGCTTGCGGTCGGCGACCAGGCAACTGGCAAACCCTCTCTTGCAGCTCACGATGACCGCCAATATCGTGTCTGCTTCGCAGCTGCAATGCCAAAGCTGCCGCTGCATGGCTTTCGCTTCAGCATCGTGGGCTATTCGCTTGGGCTGGACAAGAGTTCGGTGCGCAGTGCAGTTCAGGGTTTTGCTGTGGCGCCACGACAGCTCACAGCCTGAAGACATGTATGCCTGCGCACTATCACAGCTGATGCTAACACCAAATGCTCCAGGGTCCAGGGTGTCAGGGCACATGCTCTGCAGCAGACGCTGACACCACAAGCTGCTTGGCTGCAGGAGGCGCACCGGGCGCTGGCTGGGGTGCGGGCGCTTGGGGCGGAGCACTTCCGCTTCCCCGTCACGCCGGGCACCGTCACCGCGCTGCTGCTGCACCCGCTGATGTGCCAGGTGAGCGGGTTGTGCAAAGGGAGAACAAATTTTGCTTGTCTTATCTTCAGTAAGTCTGATGGATCGAGTGATGCTGAAGCTGACTTTTCTAGTCCATGCACATCATCCAATGCGCTGCGAGCGTGTCAGGTACATCGCAAAAGCTCCGAGGCACAACAGCAGCACATGTGCTTCTGACCGGTCGTGTCCTGATCATGCATGAGTGCGTCCTGCAGAATGGGCTGGAAAACAATCAGTGGGAGCTCGGCATCAAGGACTTCGTGCTGAAGCCGCCCATTGCCTTCTACCGCGGTCTGGAGTATGTGACCTTGGCAGCCCGGTGAGCGGCATCCCACACGCCCCTCTGTAATGTCGCCAGGACTACACCGACTGGCTGCTGTTTTGGACAGGATTTTCCTGAGGCATGGTGCCGTGACGCTTAGACGGATTGTGGCTATGCACCCACAGGCTAGGCAGGCGGCCGTCGCCAGCGGAAGCGGTGCCCTTCGAGCTGCTGTCCTGCGGTATCACCGTCATTTCGGATGCAGCGACCCTCGCCGCAGACCCTGACACGTTGAAAAAGGTGAGCATAGTATGCGTTGCGTGCCAACGACTATCATGACGCTCACACTGGGCCGGTGTTTGATCAGAGGTCATGGGCACCTAAGCCGCCATCCAAGGGTGCTCAAGCGTCTGCCGTGAGACGGTCACTGACGTGGTCCTATCTCGTCACACCTGCAGCTGTACAATGCTTTGAAGCGGGGCATGATGGGGTGCAAGCGGCGGCGCGCATGCACCTGGGCGGTGCGCCTGTCCCCCCTGGAGCACATGCGGCTCGAGGATGCGTACAGGCGTTCGCACCAGGTAATGGCCAACTCCGTTGTGCAAGGCACTTCTTGCATCCTCAAGATTTGTCTTTTGGCGCTGATTCAGTGCGATGTCGATGCACAAGTCGTCTGCACGTCCGGAAGCATGCCGCCGGCACGCTCAACGGCTGTGCCGCTTCGCGCCGCACAGAAGGAGGTGGGGCAGGCTCTACAGATGTTCAACAGCCGGCTGCCGGGCGAGGGCAGCGGCCCAGCGCTGTCGGCGCGGCTCACCGAGGAGGAGGTGTCCTCCAAAGTGATGGCTGACCCGCCGCAGCTCGTGCGGGACGCGGTGAAGGTGAGGCACCAGCCGCACCTTTCTGTCACAAAGGGCTGCACCGTACTTCACACGGCAATGAAACGTACGACGTTTCCATTCTTCTATTCCGAGATCCGCCACGTGGGTGCAAGTTGTGAAGCGTGTGATGCAGGTCGCCTACAAACATATGACGGACTGCCGCCACGTCATCTTGGCGAGCGGCGACCGGGAGCTCGTGTCCAAGGCCGAGTCGCAGACGACCGTGCTGGCGTGCGTGGGCCTGGGCGGGGCGCTGGACCTGGTGACCCGGATAGTGGACCACCTGGAAGCCACGTGCCACCGGCCGGGCGAGCTGCACTAACGGCTGCCTCCTAGCGAAAACCGTCGATACCGTAGTCATGGCAGCTTTTCATGTACATGTAGCGGTAGCGACAGTGTTAGTCATGACTATCTTCTGGCCCCGCCTGTGCGGCACGCTTGCCTGCCTGCTGAACCTCGTGGCTGCGTTGAACTTTGGCGTTTTGGTCCGACTTTGCGACAGCAGTGGCAGTGAAGGGCTCGTGCAACACAGGCATTGATCTGGATCAGGTCATCAGGATCTGAGATGTGGGACTGTTTGGTCGGGAGGTGGAGTCCCCAACCCGTGGACCAGCACAAGGTGCAGCCCCGGAAGACTGCGCCGCATATGCACATTACATCAACCATACTTCTCTTCAGCGTTTTGCCAGTCATCGGCGCGTGCCAGCAGGGGCATCCGGTCAGCAGCGGTTTGCACGCGCCTCGCTGATTCGTCCCAAAGGTGGGCGGAACTCGCAGCCACAAACTGCAGGGGTCAAACCGGTCTGTGTACACCGCACATCACTGGTGTCCTTCAATCGCTATCGTTTGCCGATCACGCGGTTGGAGATCCAATGCACAGCAGCCGCATCGTATACACCTCCGCCATGCACGGATGTGTCCCAGTCAGGGGGGCACCAGTGCACTGCCTGCAGCTCCGGCCTCGCTCCATGCCCTCGGCCCGTCCACAAACCGCTTGTGCGTCGCGACACGGCCACATGCATTGCGCGGTGGACTGACGACTCTGGCCCTGCTCGCATCAAAGCTCCTATCGCAACCACCAGCATGAAAATGCCCCGCAACTACCCTCGCCCTGAGTTCTGATCTCTCAGAGATTGAGTTCCTGGTGTGCAATAGGTTGTAAACTGTCGCAATAGTTGCATGGCTTGTGTGCAGTCGCGTCAGCACTACACACCGGCTGATCGGTTTTGTGGATAAGCTTCGGGGCAGTGCCAGTGGCGGCTGCTGCGTGCAGGCGGAGAGCCGATCCGGTGTTTAGCACTGACTTACTGTGTATGTGACCCATCGCTGTATGATTGCGCCGTGCGCATCTCGGCGCGCGGCTGGGATGGCCCCCATCAGGCCTGCTGACTTGGCGGTGGTCCCCCGTCGGACATCCTTTATATGAGCCACACAATGCCTTGAAGGCTTGCGTCTCACATATGTGCAACGAACGCACGGTCGCAAGTCTAATCAATACCTTTACCGCCGCTGCACCCGCTGCCTACGCCACGCCCACGAAGTTTCCTTCGCCGGGTGCAAGCCACAAGGAGCAAACTGTTTCAGCTGCTCGTACGCGTCCCACTCCGCACTTGCCACTATCACATCAGCTGCACCAAACAGTGCATTTGCTGACCGAGTGCGGGAAGTAGAACCGTTGTAGCGAAAAGGTAGCCGTCCCCAGCAGACCTGCATGCAACCAAGTGGCAAGCCGTTCTTGACCCTGCCACTGACGGACCTGAGACTGTTCGTCTGCAGATGGCTGCCACCACACACACGACCGGCGGCCTGCACACCGGCGGCGTCGCGCCGGCGACGCATGACGCCCCCGGCACGATGCACACCGGTGCGCCACCCAACGCTCATGGCCCCCCCTGCGATCTCGCTCCATCGATGGGATCGCAGGCCGAGTGCACTGGTGGATCCACCGCTTGCAACACCGGTCATGGAGGCGCCGACGAAGAACGCCGAGCTGCACAATCCGAAGCGCTGCGCCTGTGTCCGATGTGAGATCTGAACTGCAGGTGCGGGACCTGCGAAGCACGGCGGCATGTTCGGCGGCCACAAGAACCACGAGAAGGCGGTGGGCACCGGCGGCGCCCACGGCAGCGGCGTGAAGCTCAACACCGGCGCGCGCATCGGCCTCGCCATCACACAGCTCCTGACGCTCATCGTGAGTGTCCCCGCCTCCCTATGCTGCACACACTGCTGGCACGCAGTGCACCCGGGCGCAGACCTCCAACACCACCCATCATTGTCTTCCAGCCGGTTCACTGTCGACTGACACCGTTCATCAAATGCACTGGATTGCATGCTACCACGGCCAGGATCGTCCGGGACAATGTGACACTGCATGTCTCCCAGCTCCACCATAGAATAATATAGAAGCATTAGAGCTCGAAGTAGCTGGCACTGCATAATGTCAATGCGGTGTCGTGACGGCGCAGGCGTTCCTCGTGACGGTGGCCGGCCTGTCGGCGCTGCAGAGCCGCGCCAACGACCTGGCCCTGGACCCTGCGACGCAGCTGGTGTACAACGACCAGTTCCAGTCCGCCGGCCAGGTGTGCATGTCGTCTGTGTTTGGCACGATCGTAGTGTGATTCAACTGGTAGCAGTTGGGCGGTTGGGTCTCGCCAGAGCTTGCCTGCTGTGGTACCAGTGTGGTGCAAAAGTGCGGCTGAAGGCTAGCCTTGGTTGTGTATTGATGCAGACCCCATACCCAACTGACGGATCCAAGCAGTTCGGCCTCCAGTGGTGGATCCTGTTCTTCGAGGTGTGTCTTGGCACAAGCCACTGCATGTCATGTCTCATTGCCCCATCGCCCCATCAGTCCCACCAGCGCCAGCTTTCAACGTCATGGGAGGCCAACACCTGCTGCCCACTGTGATGTCATTACCCTCCGACTGAAGTCAGGTGAACTAACACGGCCTGGCACTGTGGCTGCAGCTGTTCATCTTCCTGATGATTTCGATCCTGCTGCTGATGCCGCGCCACCTGCTGCGCCTGAAGCACACCGCCATGGCCTTCCTCGTCTACGTCTTCGTGAGTGTCTTCTACCCCCTCGTGCTGAACCAAAGGCTGTAGCTGCCCTGATGTTGGCGGACACATGCATATGCAACCATGCTGACTCTTCTCGTTGCCCCCTGAGACGCTGCTGCCTGGCTGCACTTGCTGTGGGGACGCAGATCCAGGGTGCTTTGCTACCAGCGTGCCAGCGGCGGAGGTGGGGTAGTGCTGGTTACAACCGCCCGATGTGGACTGACTTTTGTGCCCTGCCGCCCCGCAGGTGCTGGCGACGCTGCAGGTCCACTCGCTGCTCTGGTTCAACCGCTCGCCCACAGCCCGGACGGTGTACGGCAGCAGCCGCATCAAGGCCACCCTGGCAGGTGCGGCCAGCTGTGGCGCCTAACAGTTGCCCTGATGGCGGCGGGAAAGAAGCATCGCAGCAGCCTGACATCGGACTGCGACCTGTACAGCATCACATGTGTGCTTGGGATGCCCCTGCCACTTTCCGAGTCCTGTTGCCGCCAGAACTGCACCACGGTCTGCATGAAGCAATGGTAGTCTCATTCAGTCAGCCAGGTCTGCGGCACCGTCCATCCTGCACTGCACCACTTTGTGTGTGTACCTTGTGACGAGCCAGCCTGGCATGATAGTGGCGCAGTCGTTCATCTTCCCCACCATCAGGCGGGGTGCACTGCTCTCTACACCTGGACACATCAATGCACGTTGTGCGCGGCTGTGATGCTGGCTGATGACCATGCACAGGCGCGCTGCTGGCCTGCATCTGCAACGCTCTCAGCATCATCTTCCTGGGCCTGCTGCGCGACGACCACGAGAACCACGGCATTGGTGGCAAGGTGAGGGTCCTTAGCAGGTCATCAAATTGCTGTGTATTGAACAGAAGTGGGCAGATAATGGGAAAGCTTGGGCATGCGTCTCCGCAACTGGCATCGGGTAGTCTCGTTGAAGAGCTGTAACTGGCGTCATCTGCTATATATGATGATAGCGCCGCTGCTCTGACCGTGCAACGTGTCATCTGTCTGCAGCGTGTGGGCCACGACTCTGCAGGCTACTCCGCCGTGTGAGCACCCAGCAGCCTATACACATCAGCAAAACACTCGAGCAAAACAGAACGACAGCCCGAATCAACGAAGCGCCTGTTACACGGCGCACAGTCATATGGAGAGCGCCTGCCGAGAGGGATGTGTGCCATTTCCTCATTTGAGTGGGGGACATACCCCGCGTATTCAGCAGCATTTGCATGTCAAGATGTAGTCAAAGGAGGGATACCTGCGGGGCGGGCTTGGTGGCGAGAGTCCCCATCACAGCAGTGAGAGTTGCTGAGTAGCTTATCATAAGCCGAGCTTGATGCCAGATGGTTCCTCGTACCGAAACAGTGGAGGGGCTGGCTGGTATCTGGCGCAGGCTTGCAGTTTTGTTAGTGCTGAGTGGGGACTGCACGGTGCGGTGGCATTCCAATTGCACATGCCGCCCGCTGGTCAGCATGTCAGACAGTTGAGGCAGGCGAGTCGTAGTGGCTTCACCTATTCATTGACGTGGCATCTCATCAGCACAGCACTTCAAGTTGTTTGTTGCATCAGCAACGAACATCGCAGTGTCTGGCCTACATCTGCAGTATCTGGCAGTCTGCCATCGCATGTTGGTATTGAAAGTGCACGATCATGTAAACGATGAATGTCAACCGGACGAACTACAGAACACCCGAATGGTGCTGCAGTGCTGCAGTTTAAGTGTTGTAAAAGCCCATGCCACTGGTGCATCATGTTCCACTTTGCTTGCATCACCCTCTCGCTGCTCTTGCCTGCACTTATCTGGCAGCTACACTGCGTGTGGGTGTTTGACCTTACTGCTACATGTCGACCAGCCATGTTTGGCTGCGAAGTGAGATAGTTCTATCAAACCTGCTTTGGGCTAGAGATTTGCCGCCATACCTGTATATCAGCAGTGATCAGGATCTGAGATCTGGGGCCGGATCGCCATGAGAGTCCCATCCTGTCACCACCCCATGTTGCAACAATACGCGGCCGCTGGAAACACACACCACCAGACGTGCCTGCTGAAGAGTGTTATACGTCAGGACACATCTTCAAGCCCCTGCCAGCGGCACACCTGCAAGGAGCACCCGCCAACAAGCCTCGCGCTGAGTCATCCCGAGGTGAGCCTACGTGTGCACAGTTCCGGCCGTGTTCGTGCTTGGCAGGTCAGCCAACGCAGACCAGCAGAGTTATGTGCATACAGATACACCTGTACAGGTACACGAGCCGCCAGTTTCAGCTGGCATGGCCCTAAGGCTTCGTGTTGCGCGTGTCGAGTCAGAGGGGCCCGAGTGCACTGCCTCCACTGGTGCCCCTGCCCAGCTGTGCCGGCTGCATGCCACTCTGAGCTTCTATCAGTGCCCACTGTGAGCATGCAGCAGACTGCAGCGCCGGGCTTAAGGAACGAATTGTGGAGCTGCGTCATGACATCTCTCGACACGACACTCCTGTCGATGCCGGCCTATTTGGTTTACGAACCGTGATATGGTCGTCTTCGAGCATATTATGCGAGCTATATCATAGGACTGCTGTTGAAAGCTTCGCCGCGTGCTGCACCAGTCGCCTGCTGCATTCGACACGAGCTTCCCGGCAGTGCCTGCGGCGGCTGCTGAGTCTGCAGGCGTCTGTTGTTATCAGCAGCGTCTACGATGGTTCATCACTTGAATGGCACTGCTATGAAAATAGCGTTGCCATGTATGGCCCGGCATGCACCCAGGAATGGCACTCATACGAATTGCTGACTCAGGGCTGGTCACCTGTTTGGACACCTGTTCTATCACATACGCGACAACTGCCGCATGTGCTGGACTCCGTGCCGTATGCTTTCTGGGCACCTGTTCACGTTTTCGCGGGGTGCATAGCTGCTGCACCTGGTGTCGGGCCTTGAAGCACATGTGGTTTCCTTCGCCGGGTGCCGACCAGGGAGCAGGCAAACCGCCGCAAAAGCGAAGTTCGAGCACACACTACCCCGCTATCCCGGGTGGTGTTTGCACCAAACTTTTCGCCCTACTCGAACAGTTGCTGATGCGCAGGTTTGGCCACAACTGCTTTGTCCAGCGGCGGCATCGGTTCCATGCAACCTAAGATGCTTGCAAGGCGCCTGCCGAAAGTGGCTCCGCCGCTGAGTGGCTGGTTGCATGCTCCTGCAGATGGCTGCCACCGCCCACACGACCGGCGGCCTGCACACCGGCGGCACCGCGCCGGCGACGCATGACGCGCCCGGCACAATGCACACCGGTGCGCCCATGAACAAAACGCCCCACTGCACATTGGGCTCCTCTGTTCTGCCGCACCAGACGCACACCATGGGCTTTCTTCTGACTACTTGTGGGGTTCACGGTCTGGTGTGTCGATCGGACATTGCTTGCCGGGTCTGTCCCGGATCTATCTATAAACATGCAGAGCGTGTGTGTGATGCACAGTCTGGGCTGTGCAGGTGCGCCGGCAAAGCGGGGCGGCATGTTCGGCGGCCGTGGCGGCAGGGAGGGCACGGCCGCCGGCGGCGCCCGCAACGACGGCTTTGCGCTGAACGCTGGAGCGCGCATCGGCCTCGCCATCACGCAGCTGCTGACCGCCATCGTGCGTCTTCACCCAATTGCAGACCCCGTTACCCCGTGTTTCGTGTCCACAGCAGGGGTGCTGGGAGCCTTGTTTGCTGATCCGTGCCCCAGCTTGACAGCAGTCACCAGGTCCAGGCGATCACTGCCTGGTCCACCACGATGGCCAGGCTGCTGTGACGGTGGCAAGGTGCACGTGGCTGGGCTGCATGCCCCGTGCTCAGCTCAGCAGAGGCCTTGCGCATGCCTGCTCCTCACCAGCACCACTTTCACATGTGCGCAGGCATTTGTCGTGGTGTTGGGCGGCCTGTCGGCGCTGCAGAGCCGCGCCAACAGCCTGGCCCTGTTCCCGCAGCAGCGGGCGCTCTACATCGAGCAGTTCCAGTCGGGGAACCAGGCACGCTGCCCACTGTGGCTGTTTGCAGCCTAGCGTGTGGTCATGCCGTGCTTCTGCGTGACGGGCAGGTGTCTCTCCAATGAAGACGACTGCAGCTGGCCACCCTTGCCTGAGCATTGCTTGTGCTGACAGCGCTGGTGATACGCGTCCACAGGTCCCATACCCCGATGACGGCCCCAAGCAGTTCGGCCTCCAGTGGTGGATCCTGATGTTCGAGGTGCGCCGTTTGCATAGTGTGTCTGCGTAAGACATTCTCTCCAGTTGCACACTTGCACGAGTGTGTCGAGTCTGTCCCAGACCTTGAATGAGCGCCCCACATGATCACCTTGTACACTACCAGGTGTTCATCTTCACCATGATCCTGATCCTGCTGGTGATGCCGCGCCACCTGCTGCGCCTGAAGCACACCGCCATGGCCTTCCTCGTCTACGTTTTCGTACGTCCTGCCACCCCTTTGTCAGCATGTCATTCTGCTGTGCCCTGCTGGCATGCATGCCCGGGGGCTGTCATCACGCATCGATTGCCTGCCGGACGTGCCTCCTGACACCACTGCCGCCTGGCAAGGCCTGTCGTGGTCCTAGCTTCAAGGACACGAGTCGCTCAACCAGCGACTGTTCTGTGCCCTGTCTGCAGGTGCTGACGACCCTGCAGGTCAACTCCCTATTCTACTTCAACCGCTCCCCTGTCTCCCGGGCGCTGTACGGCAGCCGCCGCATCAAGACCACCCTCGCAGGTGTGCTGGAAGAGTTGTTCCGTATTTTGACTCCTCAGCAGCTGCTGCAGAGTGCCTGGGCGGACGCAGGCTCTGCAGGCACATTGCCTGCCCAGCACAGCTTGACTGTAGGGTACAATCAGCATTGTCCATGGCGGTGCCACCTGATAAGCAGTGAAGCGTGTGCTGTAATGTAATGCCCTTGCAGTCATGTGCCTCAATGTGCGCAACCTGCAATGATATAGCATAGCGAACACTTGTACCACTCTCGCCTGAGCTGCATGTTGTTTTCCAGCAGATGTACAACACGGACAGGCTGAGTGCTTCCATTGTGTGGCAGGCTCGCTGATGGGCGCCATCTGCAACGCCTTGAGCATCATCTTCCTGGGGCTGTTGCGCGACGACTCCCACCACACCCACGGCATCAGCGGCAAGGTGAGACCGCACACTTACCCGAACATGACCGCGGGAGCTGTGTGGACGTTTTGGGACCCTTGGGGCGCAAGAGCATTCTGCATCAATACTCTGTCATTCCTGCGATGTGGCCCGTCCCCCTTGGTGCGATTGCAGCAGTGTCTGCCCAGGTGCACCAAAGTGCATGCCTGTCCATGTGTCTGCAGCGTGTGGGCCACGACGCATCAGGCCCCGCTGCGGTGTAAGCGGCCAGGTGATGCCTGCAATGGAGCAGTTGGCCGGCTGGCGTTTAGATGCCTGTCGCAGCCTGTGAAGTCACACTCGTACGTGAACCTGCCAAGACGAAGAAGTTCAAACCCTACACAACTACAAACAGATTACGTGAACAGAAACACAACGTTCGCTCCACTCAGCAGACTGCTTGCAAGTTGGATGGTTGTCAAATGTTTGGGGTGCGGGGTTTTGGTGGAAGGCGGAGCTGTGGCAGCCCTCTTTGGTTGAGGGCCACAAGCCGGCTGGGCCGGATGCCATGCAGCTTCCCCAGATGTTGAGGGCCTGTGCTTTGAATGGCTTGCCATCGTGGTAATGTAGACTAGGGGATTGCATGGTGCGGTGGCATTGCATGTGCAGATGCCGCCTGCCGGTCAGCATGTCATCATACATAGGCGTAGCGACATTTGGGTGGCGTGACCTGGTCATGATACCTCAGCACAGCATGCAATGCAGTATGCAGTCAGTTGCATTTGCAATCAGCATCTGGGGTTTTGCTGTCACATGTCACATTGCAAATGCACGGTATGGTAGCTGTTAGTTGATATGAATGAAGTGGAATGGATGATGGTACCAGGGAGTGGATATGAGGAACGACCACAGCTAAGGCTTGTCGCCCACCTTCACACACCCCAGATCATGCCGTTACATTTGATCGCCACAGTGTTACTGCAGGTCAAATCTACACTGCCCTTTGTTGACCAAAAAAAACAAAAAAAAAAGCGGGCTCAATCTGGTGCAACCACCGCTGCAGCAGTGAAGGGGTCGTCGTGCTGCAGCCGCGGCGGCCCCTTCCGCCTCCCCACTTCCGTCTGCCCCTTGCCTGCTTTTCCCACCTTCTGGCGGGGCTGCTGGCCGCTGCTGCCATTGCTGGCCGCATGCTGAGCAGCACGCGAGTTGGGGCCTTTACTACCCTGCTGCTGCCTGCCAGCATCTCTGCTGCCGCTGCTGCTGTCGCCGCCACCGCTGGCCTTGCGGTCGGCGCCAGCTGCAGTTGCTGCGGGCTTTGGCGGCGGACGGACAAACATGGGGTGGATCGTCAGGTTGGGGTTCTGCGTGATGCGCAGACTTTGTCGCTCGACATCTGCCTCCCTGACCGCTGCCAGTGACGCGCCCCCACCCTGCAGCACAGACAGGAGAGCACTGCTGAGAGGCTGTGTCTGCTGCTCCAGCAGTGCATCCACAGGTCACATCCACGGGTCACAAGGGTGTGACGCCATGCGCTGCAGGGGTGCAATCTGCGGTGCTGTGCCAACCTGCGGCTTCTCTGCTGCGGTGGCCGCGGCGGCGGCTGCGGTGCCCCCGCCGGCAGCTGCTTCCGTTGCTTCCTCCGGCTCGTCCGCCATCAGCACCTACAGATGCACCGGGGCTTGAGCTGGTGCTGCTGGTTTGCACCCTGAGGTGCTGGACTCCTTTCGCCCGCTGCCTCCCGGCAGCTGCGTTCGTGCTGCAAGCAGCTGGTACCGCGATGTATGCGATGGTGTGGCAGGGTGCACTGGAGCGCGCCTGGCGCCCAAGCAGGTCGACCGTCACGGTGACACGCTTCCGCCGCGCCTCCTCCGCCTCCCGGATCGCCCTCTCCCGCGCCCGCAGCGCGCGCCGCTCCTGGAAAACACACCACGAGGTGCCCTCATCAGCCCAGCAGCGTTTTCTGCGTGGCCTGGGTGCCTCAGCTGCCGCTGGGTGCGGTGTGGGCGCCTGCCTGGGGGTGATGCGGCTCCAGCACCCGGCGAGGCAAGGGCCGCACAGCGCTTAGTGAGACGCAGTTGCCCGTCAGCCGACGACCAACACAGCAGGCTGTAGCTGCCACTGCGGGCGCACCTCGTCCGACAGCCAGGCGTTGCCGTCGATCTCGAAGAAGTCGGCCTGGTCGTCCACCACCGTGGTGCGGCGCGCCGAGTTGCGGTCCGCCTGCCAGCGGCACGGCAAGGGTTTACCAAGGGTTTAAGGGTTTGTACCATCAGCTTCTGATGGTGCATGCAGCGCTGCACTGACTCCCTGGTGACGGCATGTGCACACCGCTGGCGGAAGCCATGGCAGGTCACACAGTGGTGTCGGCACGCATCAAGTGCTGCTGTCAGGATTCTAGGTGTGACCATGAAATGGGACCCGCAAACGTACCTCCACCAGACGATCCTTGAAGGCCACAGCTGCTGCCTCGCCAGCGTCTGGCGTTGCGGCCTCGGGCGACGCTGCAAGCACATCGTCCGGGGTCAGCCGTGATACACAATATGTATCGTGGCCTCGAGAGGGGCGGCCCTCATGCTTGCTGCAAGGGTATACATTGCACACCGAGAGGTGCTTTGCCCAAAAGCATACTAACACAAGCGCTCTGGACGTGGCCTGAAGCAGGCTACTGCCGTGCACTGCACCCCACTGTCTGCATTCGAACATGACGGTCTGCACGGCCGCCACACACCCTTCGAGGCGGCGGTTTCAGCTGTTCCAGCGCTGGGAGCGGCTGCCACGGCGCCGCCTGATGGCTGGGCTTGCTGCCGCATTTCGCGCGTCTCACTGCGCTCCGCATGCGTCAGTGCGATGCGGTGGCCACAGAAGGTGCAGACGCCGCCAGACTCTGCAGACATGCATACCTGGAAACATTTCACAAATGCTCAAGCTAAGGGTGTCCGAGCACATCGCCCCAGACAGCTGCACAACTGGACTTCAAGCTTGCCACAGCCACCACAGCCGGCGCAGAGCGATACAGGTGGAGCGACCAGGGCACTGCAGCAATTGGGGAAAGGGAAAGCACCTACAAAGGCGGTGATGTCCGATGTGAGCGTCCCTCGGCAGTCATACACCTTCCCGCACGCTAGGCAGTTGACCACCTGGCGCATTAGAAGACATCAGCAAACTGTTCTTGACCTCCGTGTGTATCCAAGATCAGGGCGCCATGCTGATCACCTGCCGCTCCAGCTTTGGCGGCTTGGGCTTCTGGCTGGCGCTGCCGGGGGCTGCCCCGACGGCGCCGCGCCGGCTGCTGCGCGCGGGCCGCTTCACTGGCAAGCCATCAACGATCTCCGGGCTGCTGACCTGCATAGGCGGCACAGCAGTGCTGGCCTCGACAGTCGGCACAGCGCCCAAGGTGCAGCGATGCGTGCTGTGACAACGGACGCTGCACGAGGGCCAGGTGTGCCACAGGGTAAGGAGCCAAGTCCGGGCGCATGCCCCAGTGTTGCACGCACAGCTCATCTACGGCATATGGGTACAAAGCCTGCCGATTGGGAATGTGCTGCACTGACGGTGGCACATGAAAGCCCACGCTCAAACCGCACCTCCTGTCCCTCAGATGCCCGCATGTCCATCAGCCGCGCTGCCCCCGCTCGTGCAAACCCGCTTGGCGCCTGCAGCGGCCCCACATGCTCACTTAAACATGGCACATGCTGCCAGCAAGGGCATGCCAACGGTTAGATGCCTCAGACAAGACAGTGAGGACTGAACGCCACACTTGGGCTCCCCAAAGAGGCCTGACCAATGTGCGCTTATGACATGAACAAAAGTGGCCTTGCCACGGCAGCTGCTGCCACACCACCTGTCTGGTTGACGCAGACGCTGTGGACGCCGATGCAGCTGCTGGAAGCAACGGCTGTGCTGGCGCTGTCTCCCGTGTGCGGGCTGACAGGTAGCTTGCAACCAGATCCCTGACCTGCGCCGATCAACACGGAGCATGGAAACGGAGCAGCAGCGCTGCAAACCAGGGTGCACACACTGTGCAGATGATTGCTTACACACATGCGTTAGCAGCTTGCTGTGCCTGACCGCCCACCTGCTTCCCGCCGCCCAAGTAGTCGTTGACGATCTCATCCACCTCGCGCTGCGACCCTGCACATGGATGGCCCAGTACGCATTTCTCCGGTTCTTGCTCCGAGGTAGCATTACTGTGAAGCATCACAGCTTCCTGCTACTCAACTTGTGCTGAACCATTGTGAAAGGCCTCCACACAGCAGCGCGCGCACCTGCTTCAGCGATGGCTTTGACGACGCCCTCCGCCACGAACGCATCCCAGCCGAGCGCCTCAACAATGCCACCCTTCAGTTCCTCCTCTAGGTCCGCCATGCCGCTTCGAGCCGCAGCAGGCTTCAAGACGAGCTGCCGAGATTGTGGACCTGGTATCACTAGGCTTCAAGTTGAGACATGTAAGCGGTTGCGCTGGCCAGCCCTGCGCCGCAGTTGACGATGCTGAGTCGATGCTGCAGACTTCCGCCGTTTCATCCAACAAGGCCAGCACGAGGGACAGGGTGTGGAGGGCCCACTGATGGTCCGCAACGTGCAACTGTCCGCTTTCGGGCATCGGACTGGGAAAGCATTCGGCAGCAAGGGCTGAGGCATGCATGCAGGGTTTTGCGAGTCTTGCATCTGGCATGGACTGCCGCTGGGCTGTGCAGGAGACCACATTCTGGGTGCAACTTTGCAGGTAGCCTTGCTGGATCCCAACTGCGCTGTCTTGTGTTGCGTTCAGTAGCTACTCGCACGCCTCGCAAGTGGGCTGTTTGCCGATCATCACTTTGCACCATACAGTTCAGTTTCGTTTCGGAGCGTAGTAGCAGGACGGCACCATGTCAGCCTGAACCACAGCTCTGACGCCGTTGAGCTTGACTGTGGTGGCTGCTCGACGCTGCTCAAGGATCTGCAACACCCCTCTAGAGTCAGCGGCGGCAGCAGGTCACAACAGGGGAGCACTCTCACAGACAGCGGCCCCTAGCGGGCGCCGCCCACCATGGCGCGTAATGAGGAGAAGGCGCAGTCCATGCTCAATAGGTTCCTGCAGGCCAAACAAGGTGATGCATGTGGTGGATGCCACTGTGGCGGTCTCGTAGCATGTGCTTTCGGAATGCAGCTGCCTCTGCCGAACCCGGCGGTATGGCGCTGTTGCTGAAGCATGTGCACACTTTGCACACACGAGCACCTCCCCAGCCGCTTGCGTCGACACTTGGTTTGTGCCTGAGGCGTGCCCTTCACTCTGGCTCAGATGAGGACCGGGGGCCTAAGGCAAAGCGGCCTTACCTGGCCACAGAGTGCCACGACCTCCTGGAGGCTGACAGATGGCGGCAGCAGGTGAGACGACGCAGCCTCGCCCACACCCTGCGTGGGTGCTGTTAGGAGTCGGGCCTGACGCTACCATGCTGCAGGGATGAGAACAGTTGCATGGTGCTTCGACACGAGCCTGGTAAGGTCACCTTGCTAACGATGAAGTTGCTACTGAACCAACAGGTCATCCGAGATATCGGGCGGCGGGTCATGGAGATCCAGAACGCAGGGCTTGGCGAGCACAAGTGTGTACTGCTGTGCTTGGATCGCCTCTCAATTGCACAAACCTTGTAAATCATGACTCACCATCACACAAAGCTGCCCAGCACGCACTCTGGAGCTTTGCACATTTGCAATGTGCTGTTGTCAATGTCCCATGGACGCCACCCCCTGCAGTCCAGCTGCATCGTAAGGTGCTGGTCGCACTTGCGGGGCCACTGACATAGTGATCACATCCTGCAGGCTGCGGGATCTCAATGACGAGATCAACAAGCTCATTCGGGAAAAGGGGCACTGGGAGCGGCGCATCGTGGAGCTGGGCGGGCCCGACTATGCGAAGTCAGCACCCAAGGTGACGGCCGCACATGCACGCGTGGCCATAGGCATGCCACATCATGCACCCAAGAAAAGTGTCCACCCAGCAGGAGTGTACCTCGTGGCTGCAACAGCCCATTGATGCTGCAGCACGGTCCTTATATATGTTATCTTCATGCAGGTGCAAGACAGCGAGGGGAAGGAGGTCCGGGACGGGGTCACAGGGCGGGGCGGGGGGTACCGCTACTTTGGCGCTGCCAAGCAGCTGCCGGGGGTGCGGGAGCTGTTCGAGAAGGAGCCGCCCCGCAAGGTGCCCTCGCCATCTAGCGCCTGGCTTCCTGATTCCGTCGTGCCACCCCAGTCACGCCCTTGACCCAACACCTGCAGTTATGACCTGCGAGTGCTTGCTGGGCCTGCTGGATGCCAGGGCTGATGCTGACCACTTCTGTTGGCGGGTGCTTCAGTATGGTGGCGGCACCTGCAGCGCAACCTGCGCAACATACACACCCTCAACACACTCGGCAATGAGGCGGGCTTGTGGTGCTCTCTGCTGACGGTCTCTGCTGGCTGTGAAGGTGCGGCGGACGCGGCATGAGATGTACAAGCACATCGACGCCGACTACTACGGCTTCCGGGATGAGGAGGACGGCATCCTGCTTCCGGCGGAGGCGGCAGCGGAGAAGGCCATGCAGTCCGAGGTGGGTCCAGGACTTTTGCCATGCAGGCTCGGGGCCTCTGTCGCAGGGCTTGTTGCTGCCTCAGCCGGGATTTGATCCGTTGGCAGAGCCAGAGGCAGTGCACACCAAGGTTGCGACATCCAAACCCTGCGCTGTGCGCTGCAGGCCGTGACGGAGTGGGAGGCGAAGGCCGCAGAGCGTGCGGAGGCGTATGCGGCGGTGGCTGGAGGCATGGACGCCTCGGGAGCCGCCGAGACTGCAGAGCGGGAGTTTGTGGCGTATGTGCCGCTGCCCGAGCAGGAGGAGATTGAGGCTCGGGTGAGTTCTGCTGCTGCAGTCGTCGTATATTGCCTACTGCTGCTGCTGTTCTTCTCATTGCGCATGTCCTGCTGTTCCTGCCAGTGATGCACGTGTTGCAGCAACTTGCGGGGGTTGCGTGTCATCCGACGCTGAGCAAGGGCACATGCTGCAAGTCTTTGCATGTTCACTGTGCTTTTGTGTACTCTCCGCAGGTGCTGAGCAAGAAGAAGGCGGACCTATTGAAACAGTATGCCAGCGAGGCGCTGTTGGAGACCCAGGCACAGGCAAAGGAGCTGCTCAACAAGCGGTGACGCCCTGCCGGGGGCGCATGTTTTGCAGCAGATCCTCACCAAGCGAACATAGTCGCACATCTCTGCAACGATGCACGGACTGCCCCTGAATGTCAATAAATTGTGTTGTCGAGGTTGTCAGGTATTGAACTTGACGTCCCATGGCGAGCACACTTGTGAGCCGAGTTCTGCCCCTGCATGTTTACGTCAGCATGTGAGTAGTGGGAGCCACGCGTGTTCGGCGAGCCGCACAAGAACAGCGATCACCACAGCAAAACACTCGGGCGTAGAAAGCCAAGCTGTCCCTTTGCGGGTTGCGGCCGTGAGGGCTGCACGGCGAGAAGTGTGACCTGGGCCGCGCGTGCCGCTTCCACAGGACAGATACGGCACTGCTTCGGGCACACATTTGGCAGCGCGGGCATCAGCAGGCAGCGCTTGTAGCAAAGCTTTGCCTCGTGGAAGCGGCGCCCGGCAGCGACGCTGCTAGCCTGCAATACAGCTGGGTCTTCACCGCTTGAATCCCCACAAACAGTTCTCGGTTCGTTGCACGGCGGCGCTCAGGCAGCCAGCCTTGCCGGCGGCAGACCCGGTGCGATGCCGCCTGGTGCAGAGTGCACACCGCTGGCGGAGGGCGGGGGCCTGTGAGCCGTAGCACGGGATGTCAGTGGCTCTGGCCCTGACCCTGCTGCTGACCCTGATCGGGGGCAGTAGCGGCCGGCCCACCCCCGAGGCGCAGCCCTGCGGCAGAACTGGCCTATGCCGGCGGCTGGCGCAGGCCGATGTTGCCACGCCGGAGGTGGTCACAGCCAATGCTGGCCACTCTGAAAGCATCAGCGGCGCTAGCCACATCAGCCCACAGGGTTGGGCGGTGCCGGCAGGCTTCAGGTGGGGCTTGTAATGCAAACAACGGCGGATGTAGTGCGCCGTGCGAACCGCAAGCTCCAGACTGCAAGGCAGCCTGCCAGCGCTGCGCAGGGCTTCATTTACTGCTTTACAAGGCCACAGCATGCTCTGTGTCAGGCCAGTCTAGACTGAGACAGCCTGCTCCCAGTGCGCCAAGGCTATCGATGCGCCCATGGCACACGCATGCAAAGGCAAGAAGGTGTTTGCTGCCCTGCAGGCCGGTGCAGCACCGGGTGATGCGGATGGTGGGGCGAGGCGTCGTGAAGAAGCGCCTGCAGATGGAGGCCGGCTGGCGCACCTACGTTGAGGAGGTGCATGCACATCGATTCTTTTAGACTGTCCTCGCACGTCGTGGCTGCAGTGAGGACGCATGCAACACAGGCGCCAGTGGGTCCCCTGAAGGCGTGGCCACTTCCATGCATGTGCGCACCCTGCACGGTGGCTGCACAAGCATTGCGACACATTTGCCGTATGCTGGTGTCTCCAGGACGTGGAGACGCTGGGCGGTGTGGAGCTCGCTACCTACCGCCACCTGAACTTCACGGAGCACCCCTTCACGCGACCAGGTGCCGAACCAGATGTCAATCAGGAGCCAAGCTGCTGCTCAATCTGTTGGCTGGTCCACGTCAGTGCATGCAAAGAGATGACTGCCCTGTCGAGGATCCGATATTTGTGGAAGGAGGTTCATGTCAGAAGTCATCAGAAGTGATCCAGATTGCAACGGCGTGCTTCTGCATTGCAGACCTGGCAGCGCTGGAGTCTGTGGATGAGGAGGTCGTGCTGTATGTGGCGCATAAAGCAGACCCACTGCAGTTCACCAGCGGCAATGCCAGCACACGAGCAGCAGCTGAGGCCGGCCTCAAGGACCGGATCCATGCGGTGCGGAAGGGGCGTTTGTGTCAATCACATGCATATCATCAGATGTGAAGCACAGACTGCTGCTATGCTGCAGGATGGTCGGTCCATTGTCTTGAGACACTCCAGCTATGATCCTTCAGAATTCCTGCTAGATGAACATGGAAGAGCAGCTAGGCGCTGCCGCTTACGCATGCAGTGTGCCATGTTAGCTGCAGACCAACTCAGGTGCAGTGGCCTAGAGCCTATCGTGGCCCTGGCACAGCTGCATCTTTATTGCTGGCCCTGACAGCGGCCGCCTGCTGCTGCTTGCAGAGGGGCTTGGACGTGCAGCTGCTGCAGCTATATGTCGGGCCGGTGGTTGGGTCCATCTCCCCGCAGCGTGCCACTCACAACACGACAATCGCAGCAACCCGCTCAAAGCTGCTGGTACGCACTCGAGCTGCAACCATGGGACCATGGCCCAGTCCTTGTTGACAGCTGAGACATGGTTCTCGGCTCTCACGAAAATTATCATGCTTGCAGTGGAACGAAACAGCAGTGCTCCATGTCACCAGATTGCCCTGGCACAGTTGCACGCGTCCTTTCTGCCTCACAGATCAGCGGGTCCGGGCTGGTGCCCTCCCGGATGGGTCTCCAGACCGCAGTGCTGCTGGCGCTGCAGTCCACGGCGGCCCAGGCGGGCCTGCCGCTGCTGTCGTGCAACGTCACCAGCTGGCAGCTGGCGTCTGCTGAGGACGCCAACAGGTGGGCCCCCACAGTGCAGGCTTGTCCGGTTGCAGCAGCACGCAAACATGCGTTTAAGCACTTGAGGCTGTAGTGAGAGTGCACTGTAAACATGTGCATGACATTCAGATCGACCAGTCAATGAGTGAGTGTGATGCACTGGTATGTCGCAGGCTGAAGCTCTCTGCTTCGGGGCTGGTGGAAGTGGATGTGTGGATGCAGACGCACGACACCAGCTTCCAGCCTTCTGCCTTCTGGCATCAGGTGCGAGGGGCGAAATGATGCTAGCTGTCAATGATGCAGTGGCCTTGCCCTGAGCAGCGCAGTGCAGTCTTCGTCCACAGAATATGCACAAGCAGTCGACGACGAGCTGTAGGAGGCTGAGCTTCATGTCGAAAGCAGTGAGTTCTTGGTGGTCAGCAGTGGCCTCGACTGCATGTGCCTGGACGTCTATGACAGCTGAGGCTGAGTGCTGCCTGCGGTCCAGGTGACGCCGAGGATGGCAGATGCGACGGCAGCTGCTGGCGTGCCCATGCGCGTGTGGTTCCTGTCAGCAACCAGCATCTATGTGAGCGCCTTGCTCCGGCCACCTTTGCATATTTACTTTGTTTTTTGCAGCATACATGGCTTGCACAACAACTGCTGTAGCGCAGATGGCCGCAGGCATCCTCAAGCTTTGTTGTTTGTGGTAATTGCAGACGACAGAGAACGGCACCGAGATTGGCAGATCCTCGGACCTTGCAGCCGAGGGGGACATTCCCCCGGCCCCAAGCCCCGATCCTCAAGGGTGAGTGACACTGACACAGCCATTTTGTTGTTGGGCAAGAAAGCAGTCCTGAATCAGCGAACAGATGTGCTGTCTGTTGACTATGTCGGTGATTTCCACCGACTTACCTTGCGGATACACTGTGCCCAGCCATGGGAATTACATGGGCGCTGAATCTGCCTGCAGGGAAGGCGAGCATGTAACTGTCAAAGTCGTGGCAATCATTGGGGTGCTGTCGGCCAGCGTCGTCTTCATCGCATCGCTGATAGGTGTGCCTTGCCTTGTGCTGGCCACGATCATGTCGCCGAGCGATATTGGTCCTGCATGAGGACCGGCTGAAAACATGATGAAGCCTCGCCGCCTTGCCATTGCGCAGCACCTGCCCTTGAAGCCTGTGCGATGGCAGCATGTATATGCTCAAGTGCGGTGCACTCATCGTTACCGACCCCACAGCAACCATGGATTGCGCCCATGCAGGCCTCACCCTGTGGTGCTGCATACGGCAGCGGCGGCGGCGTCAGCGGCGACGCAAGTCGCTGCAGGACACGCATGCGCCTGACTGCCCCATGCACGTCTGCACCTGCCACAGCTCCAAGGTGCATTGTCGAGTGCTCAGCGCCGTTCTCCTCTCACTGCTGACTGAGCGCCATGGTCTCGCTGCCAACTGACCGTGCAGATGCCAACATGCTGCTGCGCTGCATGCGACTCCATCTCATTGGTGATGCAACCTGGGGTGCACGATGCGCTGCTGCTGGGGTAGCCCGTGCATGTGTGGCAGACCCGCTGACGTCCCATGCCATGTTGCATGGCGCAGGCACGGCACCAATCGCCGCGGGCGCTCCAGGGCGGGACCCACAGCGGGCCGCTGCAGGGTGGGAACCACAGCGGGCCGCTGCCGCCGTCCATGCTGCTGCACGCCGACGCCCGGCCACGGGGCTCCACGGGGTCCAGCAGCGCCGGCGGCAGCCCCGCCCACCGCAGCCCCGCCGGCAGCGGCGGCGCCTACGGCGCTGCGCGGCCCCACGGCGCTAGCTGCGGCCCCGGGTGCAGGGTGCACGCGCTGCTGGACCCCGCACCCCACGGCGGCCTAAACCCTGGCGGGGGCCAGAGCAGTCTGGCACCAATTGGCCCCCACAGCAGCGGCGGCGCCTTGGGGGTCTCAAAGGGGGACAGCGGCAGTGATGGCAGGCCCCCCCGGGTGCCCTCGCCTGCACTCGGCGCCCGCAGCGGTGCGCCTCCCAGCGGCAGCGGCGGCTGCTGCTGCGTGGGCGCGGCCGCGGTGTCTGACAGCGTCAGACAGTCTGGAAATGACAGGTGATGGGCCAGCTGAGGCAGGAGCAGGCTGTGCTAGCTTCGCAGCATGGCAGCACCACTGGCAAATCGTGCCCAATGCGCACGGGAACACAGGCATGAAGACACTTCAGAAGTGGAGGGTTGTGCAGCTGTTTACCTTGCCAGGCAACAAGGAGCTCAGCATGCCCTCAGAAGCACAGGGACACGAAGTTTGACGGCCCATGTCACGAAGTATGGCCCGAAGTTGAGACGCACGGTGGACTCTGAAGTTCAGCTGCTTTGATTTGAAGGCCGCGCGCCGCAAGCACGTATGCATGAAAAGCAACACGAAGCCAGGTCAGCTTGATCCAACAGAGATGAGGAGTTGAAATTCGAAGCAGGAGTTTGCAGAATTGAAACAGCGTATGTTTATTGCAGTCGGTCGTATAACCTGTAATGGGTGGTGTAACTATGGTGCAGCCGCGCAGATGGCAAAGTGGAAGGTGCACATTGATTATCATGTCATCAGCATGGTTATGTAGTGTAGCTCTACCACTTGCTGCAACTGAATAGCCACAAACACCAGAGTGCACCTGACTGGTAGCTGGTACAAGTTCTCTTGCAATGTAGCAAGCAGATGACACGAAGGTCGATTCCCAGGGGACCTTCACGTCAAAGGGAAGTACCGTATTGCCCAGAACTGAGCAACACACAGGCCCAGTTCACAGCACTTGCGGCCGGGACTGCACCACTGTGAGCTTCCCGTCTACCCACACGCCCTCAATATCCTGCGGCTGACCATCGAAAGCAGCCTCCACCTGCGTCGCCGCCGCTGCAATGCTGCCGAGCAGCTCCTGCGCACATCAAAGGCGACAGTCTGGTTGTATCCCTGTCACGCATAGCTGTTCAACACAGGTGCCTTTACTGGGCTGACTCAGGTGATAGTTGTTGCATGCAAATCTGGCAGCTGTGCAATGTTAATACGGATGCCAGCAATGTCAATACGGATCCCTAGCTGGCGAGAGTAGCAACTTGCCAGCTGCAGGAGAGGGCAAGCCTCGGGCATTTGGAAAAGAAACGTCGTTTCGAACAGCAGAACACAGCGGCCACCTGTCGGAAGGCGGGATCCCATAGCAGCCGCTCGCCCGCATAGTCCACCGGCGCCTCCCGCAGCGGCGGCAGCGGGATGCTGTCGTACAGCCCTGCGCCACAATCAGGCTGGGTGGTGTCAGGGTTTAGGGTCCAGGGTCCGAGCCGCAGCATGATAGCCGCTGGCAGTCGTGCTGTCTGGCGCGAGCGGAGCACACTGCTGGCCGGAACCTTGCACACGTCGAGCTCATGTGCCGCCGCTCTCTCACAACATCGTATTATCTTTGTACTAAGATCAATGGTTGTGGTGTTGTAATGATGATGATGATGATGAAATAACTTTGACCATGAACTTGGGTTCAGCACCTGCGCCGGCGAAGGACTCCAGGTCCTCTCCATTGCTGTCGGACCGGACGATCAGGGCGCCCTGCTGCGCAGCAAACAGGCCCAGCCGCTTGCTGGGCAGCCCCGCCACCTCGATGCCCCCTGACACGGAACCAGTTTCAGGGCTTTGCTCGAATGCTTTGGGTTGGCTGACCAGGAGACGCCCGACCTTACCGATGCCAGCCCACCTGCCTGTGGCGGAGGTTACCTCGGCGGCCGCGACGCCGAATGATGTGCGGCAAAGGGCACTCCAGCTGTTCACGACAGCATGCCGAGGGTGCCGCACCTGCGCCGCTGCCGGCGGCTGCGGAGAAGCTGAGTGCGCGCCCCGGCAGGTTGCCGACCAGCGCCTCCCCCATGCCCACCACCAGCTCCCCGACGGCGGCGCCCCGCGCCCCGGTGAGCGGGTCCGCCGTGTGCACCACAAAGGCATACTCTGCCGGGACGACCTGCGTTCACCGGCAGTCAGTCCATTGAGAGGATGACACTGGATGTCTGGGAGGAGAAGGCGGTGCGGACACCCTCTTGAGCCTTGAATTGGTGTATGGCAGCCAGATGTCTTATAGAACCTTGCCCTGGCAAGCAGCCTGTTCGGCCGCCGGGCACAGCTGCGCGTGCTGCAGCTGCTGCATGCACGACCGCAACATGCGTGGGCGTCACACGTCACAGTGCTGAGGGGGGCGCGCCTGCTGTATGAGGGCTGCCATGTAGAGGGCGCTGTCCGGCACGCCGCGCGCGCGGCGGCTGAGCCATGCTCGGTCGTTCCACTTGGACGCCCACACCTGCCCAACGGACAGGCCCCTTAAAGCCTCATCATTGGATTCTTCCTGTCCTGGTGAGCAGTCTGGCACGCGTGCACGTGCCCGCAATCAGGCACCTCATATGTCCATGTGGGTGGGCAGTCAGCCCAGCTATTGGGCGCTTCCTGTGCACTGGCATGACAAGCAGCAGGACGTGTAAGTCCAAACAGGGCTGCAGACCTTTGCCGGATGCAAGTTCGAATGGTTGCACCATTCCACTGACCTGGCAGATGGCGGACCAGACGGCTGCCCATTCGGCGCCGCTGGCGTCGGCCCACCCCGCAGCACCCGGCAGCCCGGCGTCAGACGCCTTGGACGCCAGCTCCGCCGCCAGCGCCGGCGGCGGCTGCAGGCTGCCCGCGACTGCCGAGCGGATCTGCTGCAGGGCCTCCGGCACGCCGGGCCCGCTGTGCTGTTTCTGTCGAAGGCATGGGGTTGAGGGCCTCACGGGCACACCTGACTGATCAGTCAGAGTTTGAAGCCTGATGCCAGCTGCCGGCTCTGCACCCACAGCTGCTGCTGGCAAATCCAGCACTTGTTGTTGTGCGCCTTGGCATTTGGTGCCACTTTGCAGTGGACTACTGACTACTGACTACTGCGCCCAGGCGTGGGTCAGTCGACAGCAAAAGCATAGAGCATTCAGCACCAGCTAGCAGCCAACACAGGCCTCATTCTTGCAAGCTCGCGTGGTATGATCCGGCCAGTTTGTGAGCTTACCAGCTGCTTTTGCAGGGCAGCGATTGTCTTTGCCGCCCCCGCGTTTGCCGGGTCCTTCAGCGTGCGCTCAAAGGTGCCAAAGGGCAGCGCCACTGACGAAGGGACAGCTACATCGCCAGGGAGCTTCGACCGCAACCTGCATCCTCGTCACAATCCATGGTGATAGAATGCCTGGCAATCCCAAGCCGTCTCCTTATGTGCCAGTTGGGTCAGGGCCTGAGAGCAGGAGAGCATCTCCTCCATTTCCTTTGTGTGGCAGCATGTGAGTGGCGTCCGCACATTACTAACGCAGACAGCAGGCAGAGGCCACAGCGTCCAGCGATGTTCAAGCGGAGACCTGACAGACAACGACACGATGCAGGCGCAGTGGTGGGACACTCACATGGTCAGGTTGCGGGACTTGCCGCCAACCAGCCCTGGGGCGAAATCTGCCTCTGCCAGCGCCCACAGCTTTGTGGATGCAGGCGCTGGGATCTCCAGCTTGGGCTGCGACCTGCCAGCTGCCGGGCCTGCAGCAGGAAAGTTTTACGTCAGCCGCGTGCAATGAGTCATTGGCGTCAGTAAAAACACTGGTGGCCTGCGGTGCTCCTGCGGCTTGCCAGAGTGGCACCTCCAGCCTGTGCAGAGGAGCTGGATCCATGTGCTTCTGCAGCGGCTGCTGCCGCTGCTGCTGCTGCGCACTACATGTTCGCAGGTGATGAAACAGCTCACCTGAGCCATTCGCAGAGGACCCAGCAGCCTGCTCTGTGGCTGTCACCTCCTGCGTCGCCGAGACGTCTAGCACCACGTCCTTGCCATCCAGTGCCTGCGTGCGGGACCAATACGCTGCCAGTCAGGCTGTGTGGTACAACCCTGCAATGACCGTTGAAGGACTGCTTCACCAGCCGCAAGCTATGTGGACAACATTCAAGCAGATGCTTTCTGACAGGGTTGCGTCAGTGAGCGCTTTGCTCTGGGTGCTGGGGATGCGCAGGCAGCTGATGCTGGCTACCTTGAGCGCCTCCAGCTGCGCCTCGTCAAAGCACGTCGCGAGCAGCACGCCCTGCGACCGGGCCCGGATGGCGACGTGTGACAACACGTCCGTCGGGCTGGCCGTCAGCACAGCCGTCACGCCAACCTGCGGGATCAGGCGGCGGCGAACACTCTCCTGAGCCCAGGTGTTGCTCTGCAAATCTGGAACAGTGGACCAAAACCAGACTGCTGAGGACCGGCCAGAGTGAGACAAATCTGTAGGGCATGGCGAACCGAGACTGAGCATGCGCAGCAAGACAACCTGTTGTGCAAGAGCGCCTGGCAGGCACTGTGCGGCCAGCATTGCCGGCCAGCCTGCCGGCCAGCCTAAACCCTAAACCACAACCCCTATAGCCGGTGTCTGACTCACCGGGATGTCCTCCATGCCTCCGACGCGCTCGGCGATGATGATGTGCGGCGTCTCGAAGTCCTGCCCCTGGACGTCTGCCAGCGATGGCAGCACCGACACGCGGCCGTGCGCCTCCGCTGTGCTGACCACCTGGCAGCATGGCAGCCGTTCACCAGGTGAGAGCTTGATTCCCAACACACTGTTGCCGTGTCGGCATTGCACCGGCACAAGGTATGCTTGGGCACCGCTTGGTGCTACTCTTCCAGCCTAGTACTGGCAGCTGACATGCCCAACTGAGCGCTCAATGCTACCACGCTGTGGCCCAGTGAAGCACACACGTGCACAGACCCACTTTTCAGACACACAGTTGCAAGCACGAGTGCGCATGTCCTTCAAACGCTTGAACGATGCTTGCGAGGGCATGTGCCTCCTCGACTCCTGCATTGCCCATTGCACCATGCAAGCAGTCAAGGCAAGCAGCAGATTGGGTTGCGACTCTATGGCACCTGCCAGCTGGAGACGCCGGCTGTCTCCCGAAGGGCGGGCGCCAGCCAGCGCAGCAGCATCGACAGCACGAACGCCGGCTGCCCCCTGACCACCTCCTCGCCAAAGTTGCGGATGTACGCCTGCAGAGACAGAACGCCCGAGCTTGGGCGCGGGTGCCAGGCATGACCCTTGGCTGCAAGCTGCAGCAACGAACTGTGCAGCAGACACCACGATCAGCAGGTTGCTTTCAGGCACGTCCCACACGGCAGCACACTCCCTTCAAGCTGGAAATCCGGCAGCGCGGCCCCCGCCGGCGGCCTTGTGGTGATGGCTGGATCGCGTGCGTTGCAAGCATGTGGGTTAGGATCACCTCGTCGATGCCGCAGGCGCGCTGGAAGGCCTCCGCGTGCGGCTGCATGAGGCGGTACAGGGTGTCCATGTGCTCCCCGAGCGCCAGCTCCACCCGGTCCGCCGCCGCCAGCGCCAGCTGGCCCCAGCCCCGGCCCCACCGCTCGGCATCCTTCACCCGCCGCCAGTGCGCGGCACACTGCGGTGCAGACACCAGGCGCGAGGCTCGGCCAGGGCGTATTACAGCAACATACAGTCCATCGCCCGTGCAAACACCGCTGCATCGCCGCTGCCACCCTCACGGCCAGGACGCTGTCAAAGCTGTTGGGCATTCAACACGGCTGGCCTGGTTGCAATCCTTGCTATGCTGTCTGCTGGAATATTCATGTATGGTGCCTGCCTGCGAGAGCTCCTCCGACTCTCCGCTGAGCTCCGCGTTGTCGAGCGCCAGGCCGATGAGCTCCACAAGCGCGTCTCCGTCGAGTGAAGACCGGTCCTGGCGCTCCAGCAGGGTGCGGAACCAGTTGTCCAGCGCGATGTCCAGCAGCGCTGCGTCCCGCGAGCCGCCGCCCTGCAGCAAAACTCGTAAGCTTATGCGTAAAACCCTCCTTTGGTGCTGCATTTCATCTGCCCTGCCTGCGCAGGCGGCAGCTGCACGCCTCCCAGCAGGTATGTGTGCTGTTTGTTGAGGAGGGTCCCAGGCAGCGGCAGCAGCGTCTACCAACCACCTATGCACGACGCCGGCATGGCAGCGCAAGAAAAGGTCGGCCATTTGAGGCGAGCAATGGGCGCACCCGCCAGACGGGCTCCAGCCGGCGGCGCAGCTCCACGATCTTGCCGGGCGCCCACCACGCCGTGCGGTTGTTCAGCAGGTCGTACATGTTCCACCTGCGGCGGAGAGAGGACACCTCAAGTCAGCGATGACGCTATTCGGATGCGCATGCTGACTAGCACGAAACAGCCCTGGAAGTCTGCTGGCATTTCCAGAACCCATTTGGGACCCACTCGCGCATCAACACTGTATGAAATGGGAAACTCAAACACCGTGTCAAACTTCCATACATATTGCTGTCGCGGACAGCTGACTGTAGCAGGGTATAACTATTGTGGACACAATGCGTAGGGACACACTGCAGGTCGGAGTCGAGCGAGCCCTTGGCCATCTCCAGAGTGCCGTCCAGGTCGGCGCCGCCGTGCGTGATCTTCAGGATCCACAGGTAGTGCTTCATGGCGCCCGTCAGCTGCGGCAGGTGCAGCGGGTCCGCCGTGATGGGCTGCGCACACACATAAACCCTAGTTGCGAGCTGTGCAAACACCAACTGAAAAAGGCCCTGATGGTGGACCAGATGGCGACGTAACGAGAGCGCTGCCGCCAGTGCTCATGGCGAGTCAACCGGCAGCAACGGCGCCAGCGCCTGATGCAGGCAGCCGGTGGTGTACCTTGACGGCACGCTGCGTGGGCATTGCCTCGGACATGCTCATACTGCAGGCTGCAGATGTCTTACACGAACGGGGCAAGGGTTGATCGCCCCTGTGCCACTGTCCCATGCTGATATTGCCATTGAGGATGCAAATGGTGGTGAAGAGCATGCCTGGTCCATGGCAGCAAGCGTCTCCCGGGTGATGTGGCCATTGTCCCAGGCCACACGCCAGAAGTCGTCCATGTTGCCGGACTCCAGGAATGCAATGTACGCCTGGCAGATGGTGATGTCCTCGGGGTTTGTGTTCTGGTGCTGCAGCACACAGGAGGGACAGACGCAGGATTAGCTGCAGTGAATCAGGTTGAGCAGAATGGTGTAGTGTAAACATGACATGAGCGTGAAGCAGGAAGATGGCCAGTGCTTGCATCGCACCAGTTTCTGGTGCCACTGCTCGATGAACTTGCACTCAATGCCCTGCAAGCACACAGTGTATCAGTAGGTTGGCAAGACGACACGCACATGACCAGCTGCTCAGCCTGCCATGCTGGTGGAGCATGGACGCCCTTGACAGTGTGCATGGTGATTGTGCACAGATACATGTTCAGTAAACAGCCAATATAGCGAGACATCAGCTCAGAGAGGATGCCGTCCCACAGGCCGCACCGGGCGGTGGCCCTCCCGGATGCCGTGCTCCCGCATGATGTTGAGGATCCCCAGGCGGATGGCGTCGCCGTCGCCGCCGCCACGGGGCAGCCCCGCCAGCGCCAACCGTGCAAGCCGGCGGCAGGTCGGGTCCTTGGCGCCGCGGGCCTGCGCCAGTGAGAATTTCTTTACATACTCTTTTACATTCACCTGCCAGGCTTCAGGCTTGTGCTACACAGCTTTCCTGTCCATGCCAGCCTGCGTAGCCTTCGGCTGGTCGGGGCCTTGCCGTCGTGTCACTTGCGACGGCAGGAGGGTCTGACACTGGGACGACGGTGGACTGTCAGCCCCATGCCAGGCGGTGCGCTTTGTGCTGGGCTTGGCAGCTCGCTGCGGCTCGTGAGGGGCGCTGGCCGCCAGCCCATTCTGGATTGCCGCGGGTCGCCTGGCCCCAACATGGCAGGTGGGCAGAGGGAGGACTCGCAAGTGCTGTTGTGGGAGGCCCGTGTCACCCACCTTGTCGGCCATGCGCTGCGCCAGCACCTTCTGCGAGTGCGCGATGTCCTTCCCCTGGCGCGCCGACTTGCGGTACCACGTCAGCTGCTTGTTGCTGCTCAGCCGCAGCCACGTCGCAATGAATGCCATGCCGACCGGGCCTGCGCTGAGCGCATGAACGTGGAGCAAGGGCGTCGCATTCCTGATGTCAAGAGAGATGTCACACAACAAGGACACATGCGGCTTCACTCTCAAGTCTACGCCTTGCCAGATGGTTGGCAGCAAACCCTACCAGCAGCATCGGCGGCATCCAGCACTTCGTTGGCCAGCATCAGCCGCGACACCAGGCTCCAGTGGCCGTCGCTGCCCTCGACGCCCAGGACCTGCAATGTGGAGCCGCACCCGGTATCAGCTTTGGCACTATGCCTCGTGTCCATTGCTGGATCACCATGCAGGTTTGGGGCATACCGCCTGCCACTGCCGCCCAATTCCCGCCTGATTGCAAAAGCGAGTATACACGGGCCCATACCCTGTCAACGACTTCATCGACACCAGGCGGCTTGAGATACGCAGAGAAGTCGCCGCCGTTGCTGATCCACGCCTCTGGCTCTGTCTCTTTCAGCACGAACACCACGCGCTTCGGGCAGCCGGCCTGCGTGATGTGACTCATGCATGCTCGTGACGTTGGCGATGGATTTTGATAGTTCGTTGCTCTCTGTGCAGACCTGGGTACTTGAACAATGACCGTGCGTTCATTGCCTGACAGGCCACTTCTGAACGTAGAGCCTGCACGCACCTCTGGAAATGACAACAGTACACGTGCGTTCCCCTCGAATGGCGTCTGCACCGCCTTGTCGTCAATCTGCAAGAGCGGCAGCTGGTCTCCTGTTCGCAGTGCTATGTACAGTGAGGCTTGCGCGGCACAGTGCACGGCTACAGCACCCTATGCGACTTCTGTCGCTGCTGCAGATGAGCAAGGCGATCAGCTGGTGGGAAGCAAGGGCTGCGCGCCTGCACAGTGCCTGCAGGCTGCGCGTCTGCCGGCGGCAGCTGCCAGTCGTTGACCGCCCAATGCAGCACCATGGGGCGCTGCCGCTCTGCCACGATGCTCACCTGGCGAGTTGGCATACAAATGTCACCACACAAATGACCAAAACCTCAGCGCATGATATGTGCCAAGCCTCAGCGCCTGCGACTAAGTAGCACACATAAGCACAGCAGCTCGGCACATCGCTGCAAAGTTGGGCATGAACAGCGTCGCAATGGCGGTTCAGTGATCCAGGCGACGGAAGCCCGAGCAGCACAGTATGGCAGGCACCGGTGGTCTTTGTCGCGCAGCAGCGCACCTGGTAGCAGCCATCCACCAGCGACACCTCCACAGCGATGCCCGGCCCATCGTAGCGCTCAAAGGACAGCTGCTCCCTAGCCGCGCCGGGCGCGGGAGGCGCCAGTGTTGCTGGCGCCGCTGCCGCCGCTGCTGCCACCGGCGAATTCTGCTTCCGCAAACGCTGCGGCCGGCGACCAATGCGGTCGAGCGCTCTGAGCGCCGGTGCTGCCGACGGCCTGATTCTGCAGACAGCAGCAAGTGGCACCTCCCTGCGATGCTCATGGCATGGCAAGGCGCCATGCACAGATGATATCTGGCCAGTACCCAGCAAACTGGCCGCAGTAGCCGCAGCCATCTCATGACAGCGGAAGCAGTGCAACAAGCAGCTTCTCAACCTCCAAGCTGACGGCGTTGCCCGTGATCCTGTAGGCTGATCAACTGGTAGCAGAAGCAAGCAGTCGAGCAGAATGATCGTTTCCCATATGCACCGCAGTACTGCATCATCTGAACATTGCACCAACAAACTATATGACAAGCATTATGCCTTACCTGCGACATTGCTGCAACGGGTGCGAAAGCTGCAGGATCCGTCTGGAGTCAGTCGCTGTGCTTGTGCAACAGTGCTGGCGATTGAACGTCCCCAGTGTCATACTGACACGCATGACCTCCAACGACTTGCGCTTGTTTGATAATAGACCACGCACCGGGCATCGCCCGTTTTTCTTCACAGCGTGCGTCGCCACCAATAATGACGACTTGTTGACACGTAGGGTTGCGTCAGCAGGTAGGGTTCGCACGTGGCATGAGCTGACGCCAGCTGGATACTGAAGCTGAAAGCTCGAGCCTCCCCTGAGTGCGTGCAGTGACTCGTCTCCGCCCTGAAAGCCGGGCCTTCATAGATCTATTCTACATTAGGAAACTTCGGCCTCGGCAGCCACGTTCATCGCGTTGCTAGACAAGCCGGGTGCATGTGCGGGCCGCAAGCTACTTGCTACAGTGCAGCCGGTTTCTGACTTGCCGCAGTTACGAGCGGCGGTTACAAGCAGAAACAGCTCGTAGTCAGTGGTGCTTGTTGCGTCAGCTGTCTTAGCATCGTGTGGCAGTCATAACGGTCGGGCGACGCCTGCTGCTACGCGTCAAACGAAGCACCCCTATACTGGTGCAAGCGCAGGTAGAGCATCACGTTTACCTCTGCAAGGTTGTGTCATCTATGTCGTGGGGGTCTGCGCATGCTGCCGTGCTCCTGTCATGCGTGCACCTTCGATGCTGTTCTCTGCATCGCAACTACACTGACCCCTCTTACACTACGTCACGATTGTGAGGTGGGGACTCTGGCCAATGCAAGTTTTGCAATGAGTAGAGGTGAGGTGTGTGGCACAGGCTGCAGGCCAAGTCCCCACTCTGTGGCATCACAGCGGCATGCTGCAGCAGCCCAGCATGCAGCTGGGGCGGCTGTGCGCGGTGCTGCTCGCTGTGCTGGCTGCAGCAGCGCCAGCTGCTGTGACAGCAGCAGGCAGCGCCAGCCAGGTGGCCGCAGCCACCGCCGCAGCGGGCAAGGGCGGCGCCAGGGGCGCTGCCAAAGCGCGGGACGCCGGGATCCCGGTGGACGCAACGCTGCTAGCATCCCACCCGGAGTTCGCCAGCGTGCCCGTGGGGCCGCCCAGCACCGACAGCAGCACCTTCGCCATCAGCCCCGGCAGCACCAGCAACGCCACCCTGCCAGGTAGCTGCCGGGCGCCTCAATGCTGCTGCTCCTGCACCCTGGTCGTGCATGCGCGAGATCGGTTCCACGCTGTGTGGTCGTCAGTCACCTGCAATACACGCATCAGTGTGGACTCAAGGCCGGACACCCCTGTGCCTCTGCAGCGCTGGCGACGGCTGCCAACGCCCGCACCGCCGCTGTGGCCTTTAAGGCGATCGCAGCCAACGCTGGGTTTGTGCGTGCCAGTGGCCGGCGGTTCACCTACGGGGGCAAAGACTTCTGGCGTGAGTCTGCTGCAGCCGTGCGAGCAGTGCAACCTCGTGGCGCTGATGCTACAACCGAACAAGCGCCTGTGACGCATGGAGTTCGCAACAGCATGTCGGTGTTTGCCAGCATGCTGTTGCTTCTGGACCAGTGGCTGTTGTGCGTGTGCAGCTACGGGGACTTCGTGGTACAACATGATCCAGGTCGAGAAGTTCACTGAGTCTCAGCTGGATCAGATGCTTCGAGGTGACCAAAGATCTGAGCTGATTTTATGGCACAGATGCAACCATATCCTGGCTTTCCTGACCACCAGCTGCCGGCCATGGCCTGCACTCAGGCATGTTGTTTCCTGATTTGCAGTCCACTGGCAGAGTGGCGTGCGGGTCATCCGCATCTTCATTGGCATCGATGGCTTCAAGAGCAAGACGCCCGTGCGGTACCCCACGCAGCCGACCTTCGGCAAGTATTCAGAGATCGCGCTGCGGCGGATTGACTACTGCTTTTACGCAGCCGGCAGGGTATGTGGCAATGTCGGTGTAGCACTGCATGCTGGCATCGGGCATGGACGGAAATCATGCCTGGGCATACTGTACAAGTGCAGTGAGGGCCACTGTGTGCAAACTGCATATCCATTTCTGGTACGCAGATTGGTATTCGTCTCATTCCGGTCCTGGTAAACTTCTGGGACGACTTTGGGGGCGTCCAGTTTTATGTCAACAGCGCCTTGGGGGCGGGTAAAGCGCCGGAGAACTTCTACACGCACCTGGGCATCCGCAACTACTTCAAGCAGTGGGTGCGCGGACAGTCAACACCCTATGTAGAGAGCACTGGCGACAAGGTGCTTCATCGCAAGGCCCTGCCTCTGCTGTGGCGGGCTGGCACATCCGGCGCAGCTCGCATGCATGAGTCTGAGGATAACAATGGTTTTGCGCCTTGCAGATGAGGGCTATCACTTTGAGAAGAAACACACGCAGCGGCCGGAAATACGCCGACGACCCCACCGTCTTCGCCTGGGAGCTGTGCAACGAGTGCCAGTGAGGCGCTGCCGGCTGCGCATCTGCCTACAAGCTCTGCTCAATGCCTTCAGCCACTGAAACCTGTATACATTATGGTTGCCGCATGGCAACTGATCGATCTTTGCGTGGCATTTGCAGCACCAGAGACAACATCGAGATCAACCAGTGAGCACTACCTGCTATTGCCCCATGAGACTGCTGCGTCATGCCATGGTTGCAGAATGCACACCCTGTGAGCTGCTGGCCCCTTGCTGCCTGCTGACTCGATACCCCCTCTCACCTCGCAGGAAGAAGCAGCCTGGTGATATGCTGGACAGATGGCAGGTGCGTTCATCTTGGGCTTCATATACCCTGACATCAGCAACCATAGTCCATGCTAATGTCATCTTCCTGACTGTCCATATGTTGATAGCAGAATGCGACGACAGCCCTGGTCATGCCTAGCAAGCGGTTTATTTCTCCTGCAGCGAGAAATGGCAGGCTATCTGAAGGGTTTCTGCAAGGTCAAGCAGATGGTCACCTCCGGAAACGAAGGCTACAGGTGGTTTGCTGGCGTGCCTGTTGTGGTGTGTGCGTCTCGGCAGCAGTCTGCAAATGTGGTGTCGAGCTGGCTGCTGCTTTCGAGTGCACATGTCCTAACGCTGCATGAGTGCGCCGCCCTCAGGGTGAAGGGCCGATTCGACCAGTATGCAGACATCTCATACCCTTTCCGCAACTGGTGCGCCTTTGAACTGCTCCGCATACTGTGTGACTCATCTGTTGGCTTGTCAGCTCGAAGCACGCGGCAGCTGGTGCAATTCGCGCACACTTGCAATGTATGAGACAGAGGCTGACTAATGTTTGCCCACTTTGGCAGGATGAACACGGGCCTGAAGGGTGCGGAGCACAAGCACACCTGCCGCACAATAGACCGCAGCATGCGCACACCTGGATGACCATGTTGTTTGGGGCAACAGTGCGGGCTGTACGCCAGAGTTGTCGGGTGTGACACTATGACTGTCATGGTGCCGCAGGTGAGGACTTCAACAGGATGCTGTACAACCCATACTTTGATTTTCTGACGCTCCACATGTACCCCTTCAACTGGCAGGTGCGATACAGGCAGCTGGGCTGTCATTGACATTGTGGCATCCGCAGTGCTCTCGCTTGGTGCCCTCTGCTGTGTGCACCCTTCGTCCGAATGATGTTGAGCAGCAGTGACTGAGCCGTCATCAGTGCAAGTCGCAGGTTCCCAAGCCCGGCAGCTGGGTCAACGAGAACGTCATTGGTGCGCCGTTTGTCCCACCAGACTCCTTTAGTTCGCTGGCAGAACGCATCACCGCACCACTGCCTACCCTGCTGCCCGATATGAGGTGGTGCATGTGTGTTGCCACCTGAGCTTCATGACGATATGCAAGAGGGGCTGGCGCAAGCTGTGCTGCGCTCCTGCCCTTGCGCCTGTGCCATGGTGCAGGGGCACGAGCTGCCATCGGCAGCAACAGGCGATTGTGCCGTACTGGTGTCTGTATGACAGTGCAGTCGATGTTGTGCAGCTGACCGTGCGGCGCTGGCGGCTGCCGCCAACAAGCCCCTGCTGTTCGAGGAGTATGGCGCCCCGCGCGCCTACATGAACCGCGACACCCTGTTCCAGAGGTACACCCCCTGCTACCCCCAGTGACCTGCGACTTGCCTGCTCTGTGCATGTCACAGTGTGGCCTGCGTCACCAGAGCAAAATACGCATTTTGGTGCAAGTCCAACGACAGCTGGAATGTGAAGGTGCTGTTTCTGTAATCGCAGCCACCTCGGGTTCGCCACCGTCAGTGGCCTGGCGGGCTCGGTGGTCTGGGAGGTGTGGCCCACGCTGGGTAAGTCCATGCTTACCAGTATTTTGTGAGACTGGAAAGCACCCAACCTGTGTCAGTGCATGCCTGCTGATCTTGACCCAGTAACAGGCGCAGCGGACAGCAAATAGAAACGTGTTCCTTCGTTCAGCACGCCTGCTTGTAGAATCTCATCCTGCACTGTGTGCACAGCCACCGACCAAGGGTACGACTTTGCTTACTCCAATGCCGGCGGCAACACAGTCATGCGGGAGTTTGCATACCAGAATGGCAGGGTGCGATCCGCAGCCCTGCATTCATAAGCTGCACCATTGCATGATGACAGCTGCAACCTTGGTGTCGCCTGCTCGCACGCCTGTGTTTGACGATTAGGGTTCACACGCCATCATTGCAGACACCACCTTCAGCGTTCGGACGTGAAGGTCATTTCATTTGCTGGCGCAGGTTGCGGGCGCACCAAACCCTTGGAAGGTCACCTGCAAGTGCACCGATGTGCCGTACCCCGGACGCACCTGCGCGTCCATCGTGAGTCTCCTCTTTGCAGCATAAGCCGTCCTCCTGCACCCCGCGAAGTGACCCACCGCTGCGCGGTGGACCCCCGAATTTCCTGGGCACCTGCGTCGCAGCAGGCCCAGGGCACGAAGAATGTTGACTTCACATCTGCAGACGAGCGTGCCTTTGATTCAGACTCACCGTGTGGCATGCCACATGCGCCGTCCTGAGTGCTTTTGGGCCCCCTGTGCAGAAAGCCGCGGGGTCGTGCTGCCGGCCCAACATGCAGGCGCCCGCGTCTGGGCGGCCCTACGGGTACTGCCAGACGACGTGCGGCCGCTGCGGGTACGCCCCATGCTTCCATTGTCTATGTTGTGCAGGTGCTCGTGCTGATGCTGCGGTGCATGACATGCCAGGCACCCACACCCTCTGTCACACCACATGCTGGCTTTTTGGTGCAGGTGCAAGGGCGGCAAGGCCTGCAGCGATGTCGCGGCGGCTGGGCGGACGGGCAACGGCGTGCTGCCGTGAAGTGGCATTCCTGCGACAATGTGTAGCAGTGGTGTAGCGTGAGTTTGGCTGAGGACAAGGGTCAACCATCTGCCGAACGTGCCGGCCAAATGACATCAGGGGGAGCAGGGCTCTGCTCCTTGGAGCACCCGGCCTGCAGCGCGATCAACAGCACAAAAACAGACGCAGACGAACTGAGCATTCTGTATAATTGCCATCAAGGGCACGTGGCCAAATTTACAGATGTGTGCCAAACCATGTAGACAGGCTTCAGGGCACACCCTGACCAGTAGGATAGAGCCGTGTCTTGCTTCACACCTGGGTAGGCTGTAGAACTGCATGCTGTGGTTTGACGCGGTGCAATATGGCGCAGCAACAGTGACATAACCATTTTTCAGCATTGCCATTTTGGATGCAGCGGCCTCTGTGAACTGATAACATAGTGCTTTGGTATCTTCGTTGAGTAGGTAGTTGAAGAGGATAAAACTTTACAGCACATGAGACTGTGGGTAGACACTGTGTGAATTTGTGCTGATCCTGATATTGCTGAAACTGCTGACTTCTGCTGGTGATCAGCGCTTGCACTTCCCGAGCTGCTCAAAACTTCATGCGCCCAACGCGCATGTCATGCCCAACAGTCCCTGACGCTATGCACACCGCAACGTGCACGCATGTGCGTCGCAGTGAGCATCTGTGTCGTGTTCTGATGATGACTTCATTGCTGTGCCGATGCTGCAGATGTTGTGAGAGCCTCCCCCGCGAGCGCACGCCGCTTGTTGAGAGAGCGTCGTAAGTGAATGCCAATGGGCTCTCTACTTGTACTGCGGTGCCAGCTCGCCCTCCCGCACGATGTAGTTGCTCTCCTCGAAGGCCTCGCCGTTGAAGTACTGCTCCAGCATGGTCTGCACGCCCTCCTGGTACCGCGCCTGCATTGTGCAAAACAGAGGTCGCATGCATCGGTGGCAGCCACAGGTGACGAGCTGGTTGGCAACAGCTAATTGAGGCACTGTGACAGGCCGTAAACCCTTAGCCTGTCGGCATTCTGCCTCTGCTCACACTGCGTGCTGAGAGGCTGTAAGATGCGAAGGCACATGTACAGTCTCACGGGCACTATAACAGAGCATGCGCAAACGTCACGCATGAATGAAGCACGCTTCAGAGAACAGGAGAGCGCCACCGCACCTGTGCGTCGAGCGTGGTGCCGGATGTGTGCGGTGTCATGGCTGCAATCGGATATACACGGGAGTTGGGTGCCCTGGTCGTGAGTCTGTAGTGTGATGATGCTTCACAGGCATGGCGAACGACCATAGCATATGCAGGACCGCAGGTGTGCATGTGAGCACACAGGTAGGCGGAAGCACTGCATGCTTGGGTTTGACACGGGCAGGTCATTCTGGCAGGACTGGCAATTGTCACCGTTGTTGGGCATTGTGCGCCACGGGTGGTCTCGGGGTGCAGGCTGCTGCGGCCACACATCGCCTGCAGATAGACAGAGCTGGAGACTGCTTGAGGGGGCACACCATGCTGTACATTCGGAACATCGCAGAACGGCATGCAGAGGCGGCGACTGCGCAGATGTTAGGTACCATGCATTGTGCACGTTGCTGCGCTCTGATGTTGGGCAGCAAGTGCCCTCCAGCCATGTGCAGCGGGGCACTCTTGAGCCAAGTCAGGTCACGGCAGCAAGCCTCGTCCCAGCAGCAGGGTGCCGCAAGTATTGCGAACTAACTGAAAGTATCAGGCGCACACAGATCAGTACGTCGAGAATGCCCTTTGTGTGGCTCGCACCTGAGTAGCCACCAAGGTGCCCTGACTCCAGGGCCTCCACAATGGCGTCCTGGTCCACAATCGCGCCCCGCGCATTGTTGATCTGCAGGTGGCACACACCTGCTGCTACGCTTGTGCATGCCAGCGCTGTGAATCAGCAATGTCAGACGCAAGACTCTCGAGTGCCACTTGCAAGGTGGGTCCCAGGGCCGATGTGCTCACCAGGTAGGCGCCCTTCTTCATCTTCTTGATGGCGGCCGAGTCGATCATGCCGCGCGTGCTCTTGGTCAGCGGCACATTGACGGTCACCTGCAGCAGAACCAGGCCCCGTTTCAGCATTCATACGCATCAACGTGAAGCCCATCGAGAACACAGTTACAGCAATATGGCGGTTGTCATCACAACACAGAATGCACAGCCCATGTATCGAAGGTGAGCCAGCACCGTGAACTCACCACGTCCACATGAGCAGGAGATCATCTAGGCGAGCCAGGACCGTAAACTCACCACGTCGCACTTGGGCAGAAAGTCGTCCAGCTCCTTGACCAATTCGAAGCCCAGCTCCTCCATCTTGGGGCTCTCCTTGCGATCCAGGTAGCTGCCGGTGACGCCGAAAGGCTGCACGGTCACCATGCACGGGCGATTGCGTCAGATAGAGGTCGAACGCTGCATCGTCTCAAAAATCTGCTTCCATGGACACATGCCCGGCAGCAGAGCAGAACTGAACGTGTGTCCAGAACTACATGTGTGTCTGCAGTCGCTCTGTCAACATCATGCGTTGTTTTGGCCCTGCAACCGGACTGGACATCAAACTACCTTCAGGCGCTCCATGACCAGGGAGCCGATCGCGCCGCCGCCCAGCGACCCGACGTGCTTGCCCTCAAGGTCGCGGCTCTTGCCGGCCACCTTGGGCACGTCCCACTGCAATGGGGCCAATGAAGCAGTGCGGTTCAGGCACCAGGTTGCAATCTAGACAATCAGTACAGAGCGTGGTGTGTGTACGCCTCAGCATTAATGCATGTCAGGGGCAGCAAAGTCACGACTGCAGTCACATTTAAACGATAGTGCCAGGCGTTGCGGTCGGTTGTGCCCACCTCGCCGTTCTTGGACTGCTCGTGCGCGGGCAGGAAATTCCGCATAAGCAGCAGGATGCGCATCACCTCATCCTCCGCCACTGACACGGTGTTGCTGCCTGCACCAGCGCAGTCATGAATTCGAAACAGATCACCCACACACGTCTGATACACCCTGGGTCGGTCACTCGCTCGGTGTGACATCGGTTGGGGTGATGCCCAGGATCAAGCATGTATTCGCACCTGTGCACTCTGCGACTGTCAGGTTGCTCTCTGCAGCCGCCTCCAGATCCACATGGTCGCTGCCAATGCCTGCATGACACCCCTCAACATCGTTGTTCCTCCGTGCTTCCACGGAGGATTTAACTCAGGTTAAATCCTCCGTGAACTGCATCATCCTGCATGGAGCATCGCGGCAGACAACTGGATGTCCGCCAGAGCCTGCGGCTTGTGCTGGCAGGTGTGCCATGCAATTGAGTGATAGCCTCCAGCACACCTGCTGTGAGCGCCAGCTGCAGCTTCTCAGCGCGCTGCAGCCGCTCCTTGGTCAGGTACGCCGGGTGGAATGGTGTCGTTATGATGATCTCGGCATCACCCAGGTGCTTCTCCAGCTCTGCAGCACAGGGGATGCTGATCGCACAACCGTGCACGCCATCTTGTCGAATGCTGGCAAGATGGGCATGCAAGTACGCCATCGATTCGCTGCATGGTTGCTCATCAAGAACGTCCTGCTGCACCAGTCAGGGGCCATCTGTTGCAAAAATGCACCAGAGCCTTCGCCCTCCTTGTCGTCCGTCACGATCAGCTCGCAGTCCTTGCCCTCCAGGAACTCCCGCAGGTTGAGAGCGTTTTCCACGCAGCAGGTGCTGAGCCATGCAGACAAATTCACTCCACCAACGCCCGACAGTCCACGCACGAGTGCAAGCAGTTAGGTGGCTGCACACCACAATCATAATTGAGCTCGACGGTGCTCACTAGTTGGGGTCCTTGGACGCATCTCCGCCTGCACATCCAAGGCGCTATGAATCAGCGCGTCACTCGAATAGCAGTTGTAGTATATGATCGTCGCAAATGTGGCCTTTTGTGAGCATCAGTTATGGAGTCCTGTGTCTACCATGACACTGCAAACAGTACCTGGCGGCAGCACTGCAACCACCTTGCGCCTGCCCTGCGAATTGCGAAGTTTTAGGAGTCAGGCCATCGCAATCTAGGCGTTTGCTGCGTCCAGGCTGCCCTAGTGACCAGTCAGGTCCTACATATGAGAAATGTTGCTCATGGTATGCAATGCCCGAAAGCTGCACTTGCTAGTGATCATGCCAGCACTGGGCGGAAGCCGTCCCAGTGGCTGGTATGCCGCTCAGCAGTGGCGAGTTTGCCACAGAAACATGTTCTGAAAAGCTCAAATGTCATATCAGAATGTCAGCATGCCGCTGAGACGCCAGGCTTTTGCTGCATGATGCTTGCTAAACTGTCATAAGTGCAACACCCATCTCCCATCCCAGCACCTCAGGGTTGCCCTCCGCGCTGGCAGTCACCACGACACGCTGCCGTGAGGCTGTATGTGCCGCACGGCTGTTAAGGTTCCTACATTGGCGTCGGGCTGCCGCCGCGCTGGAAATGTGCGATCTGCACCTGAGCCGAGCGCTGCATGATGTAAATGGCCTGGGAGCCATGCGACAAGATGGCGCGTGGGAGCCGAGCCCAGACAGCAGTGTTGCTGACATACTGATGAATATAGGTTGTCTCTCACAAAGTGACAAGGTGTAGTATCGAGTGCACACTGCTGACACTTGATGCTGCAAATCCCAATGTGTCGTCCCGTCCGACATGCGTCAGACGTGGCCGGCTAGCAACACTCATTACTCAAACTCGCTCAATAAGATCAATCAAACATCAATGTATATACACGTACCAGTACAAACAGCCAAAGCTGGCAGTCGCTGACAGCAGTCATTCATGAATACACTTGCCAGGCAGCCCTATCCATTCCCCAGGCCATGAGCCGCTGCAGACGCAAGGCGCTCTACATCACATCCGCACAGACTCCGCAGCTGCAGGCTGCTGCGCGTGCGGCTGCTGCGCTGCCACGTCCGGGAAGCAGGCCGCGAACTGCGCCTTGCCGTCCCGGATAGGCGCCGCTGTGTGGCTGGGGATGACGGTGTCGAAGTCGAAGCTCAGCACCCGCTGCGCCCAGGCATGGGTGCCCTGCCGATCCAAAAGTGCAGTTGTCAGGAGCCACATAGCTTTCCAGTTCTGGCGAAGGAAGCACCGACGTGCTCCCTGTAACGTACGTGCTTCCCGTAGTAGCGCCCGCATATGAAGCCAGCATGTCGGAGGGTATTCAACATCTGAAGGCTGGCATGTTCGAAGCTCAGCGCAGAATCTTGTCCAATAGATTCTATACCCAATGGGTACCCATACTCTAATCGCACTGACCTCGGGGTGCCTGTCGAACACTTTGATGAAGAAGGTGCCCAGCCGCTGCCACACCCCCAGCAGCTGCGAGATCCACTCGCCCACCTTGGTGCCCGCCCAGGCCTCGTCGATCTGCAGGTGCATGGCGGTGTAGCGTTATATTCCCAGTGTCAGGCGCTGCTTGCTGCCTCAAACAGTGCAGCAGGCTTGTGTGCGGGTGGCAGCAATGCAGAAGCATAAGGGGCGCCTATAAGGGGCGCCTATAAGGGGCGCCACCAGCCGCAGCGCACCATGATGCAGGTGTCGGAGACAAGCAGCGCGCGGTGCGCCGGAAGCAGGAAGGCGCCCTCCAGCAGCGAGGGTGTGTCCAGCAGCGCCACCTCCACCTCGCCCCGCCACTCTGGCGGCGCGCCATCACCTGCACACATAGATTACGGCTCATGTCTTCATGTTCGGTTGCAAACCACACACTGACCAGTGCTGACACTCATTACCAGCGCAGGACCACAATGCTGCATGGGATGGCAGCTGCACATGCCACGCCCGCTCGTCATGCCTGTGTCATGTGGTATGTGTGTGACGCAGGGCGTCCACGAGAAATCAGGGTGGAGAACATGCGAGTGCATGCACAGCCCAGGCCCACCGTAGCTGCAAACGCGGCCGGAGTCCCGCAGCTTGCCGAGCCTAGGCGACGGAAAGGGAAAACGCCGGCCATTGAAGAAGCCTGCAGTGCAGCAGACATCCGTGCAGCCCAGGTAGCCAGCTGACTACCTCAGTGCACTCGCTCCCTGCTGTCTGAGACAGGGTCTCCACATGTCACCGTTCGTGTTGTGCTGCAGTCATGAAGCAGACCTACCCGGCGGCGTCCACACCGTTGCTTCGGGAAACTGTAGTGCAAAGGCGCCCAGAAAATACCTGCAGACACATGAGTAATCGCAGGTTATGGTCAGCAGGCTGCATGGTTTCGTAGCAGTGCGAGACCCTGCAAGACCCTTGCGGTCCAGCAATCACTTTGCTCCAACAAACCCTTACACAGCTAAAGCTCGGCCCACAGACGGGAACGGATGTGCAGCATGAGCTGCCTTTGCTGAGGTGTGGGTGTCCACTGACCATCAGATTCCACAAGAAGAAACGACCAATGTTGAATGTGAGTATCCTGTGTGATCAAGCACTCACCAGTGCTCAGGCGAGCCGTTGGGCACGACAATGTGCGACACGGTGCCCATATCAGCCAGCGCAGCCAGCAGCTCCCCTGTCGGCGCCACGGGGTTGTGCACCTGCGCTCAGTGACGGTGGTAAGGCAGGGTTCTGCACTGCATGTAGTGACCACACCCGTGAAGTATAAAGCATGAAGACTGGTCGTTGCAAGCAGGTTCGCAGCGCTTCGGTTTGGCTGCTCCGATAGTGCTGCGGTTCTTCCCTGAGACACCTGAGCACTTCCAGCTGCCAGCCGTCTGCAGCAGGACGCATGCTGACCCTGCAGTGCTGCGCTCGGAAACGCCGATCGGAGTTTGTTCACGCACATCAGAGGCGTGCGCACCCAGAGGCTGCCGTCTGCCATGCGCATGGCCGTTAGCCGCAGGCCCGCATCCCCGCCTGGCAGCAGCAGCGGCTGCGTCGCAGTCCACAGACCATCGCCCAGCTGCTCCACCTGCATTGCATTCGACTTGTGTGGTGCAGAGCATCCCGGCAGCTGAGCTTGTGTCGGCGCCAGCTCCAGCTCCCAGCTGCAGCTCGGCTGCAGGTGTGCCTGGCATCTTTCTGGCTCGTGTGCAGGATACGTGTCGATGTGGAGCTGCACGCCTCCAGCAGACATGCCACGCAGCCCTGAGATGGTTTTCGAAGCACGACAGAGCACGTGAGGATGTCAAAATGATGGAGGCACCTTTGTTGCCCGCCCTCGGACTGGTGGCAGCAGCGAACCATATCGCTGATCGTCGCGCATTGGCGCAGGAGACATACCTGCAGGCACCGTGCAGGTATGCTGGTTCCTCAGCCCGTTCATACCGGTACGTTGGAACCAGTGATGTGTGCTTCTAGCTCCGAACACTTTGAGCGTACACACTGGTCGAACCAGCTCCTGAATCATGCTCAAGTGACAGACACATGTGTTTCTGTGGACGGATCGTACGTGCAACCTGGCTACAGGCATAATGACACATGCAATTTAGGTACGCATTCAGATTATTTGGCTGACATCGCATCACAGCATTTGTTGACGGGCAGAGGTGTAGCAGCACGCCCTGCATCCATGCATGCTTCATTGTCACACCTGGTGGTCCGACAGCATTCGGCTGGAAGAGGCTGGTTGGCCGCTGTGCCTGAAGTCGCCACCGGTGCTGACGCTGTCTGCTGAGCATGTGCATGCGACATTTGGGGTGCGCATAATGCAGCGCGAGTTGCGGCCGCGACGCGTCCAGCAACACCGGCGGCCGCATGGTCAGAGACTTATAAGGACCCTGAAGCGTCTGTTTGAACTATCTGTTGCAGCTATTGCGTCATCAGGTGCACATACTCATTGCTGATGTCACTCCCACATGCCCAGTGCATCATGTGGCGGGGCATACGCCTGCCCTGCACCAGACACAAGCTTGAGATGCTCAATTACTTGGTGTACACGAATGTGACTGATGCAGCATGGAGTGTGGGACATGGTTATAGGCTGAAACGGTCCTGCACTCGCCTAGTACTAATATCGACGTGGCGAGTTGCTGCCTGCATGAGGCAATTTGGAGCGCAAATAGCACTTGCCTGGACTTGCCAGGCTGACACCCACAATCATGAGTCCAATGGCATGTACATCACATATAGAGCATGCGTAACATACTTGATCGAAGATTGACATATATAAAGCATGAGGCAGCGCACGGTGGACTCACACTTACTGGTAAGCAGCTGTGTACCCTATCAGAAATGCAAGGTCAGGATAGAGACAGATGCAGCTCGTACTAACGTACAGATGTGCTATGAACATGAGCCGAGCCGAAGGTGGTACTCTGTACAGTCGGAACAGGGTCAAGGAGTGCTGTCTGCAACGTCTTGGGTACAGTCCAAGAGCTACTCGTGGGGCCGCTGGCTGCATTGCTCCCATCCAAAGTCACATGGGGCAGGCTGACTGTGCTGCAATGTGCCTTGAGAGCAGTCACGGTGCTCAGCGGCTGCGACTGTGCCCTCGGCCGCCACCGCGCCCCCGGCCATGCGCACCCTGGGGCGTGGCCTTCATGCTGGAGCTGGGAATGTGTGTGCCGCTGCTGCCGCTGCCGTTCCCACTGCCTTCACGAAAAGTTGCGAATGGAGCCGACGACACGGCTGAGGACTGTGCAACGGTGCTTGCACTGGATTCTGAGCGGCTTGCAGTGGTTTGAATGGCAGCGGCACCGCCTGATGCCGTTGTTTTGGCGGCAGCTGCTCCCGGCGTCAATGCCGCTGCTGTGGGCTTTGCTGGGGACTGGCTGTGGTGGGGTCCGTGCCCGGCTGCACTGCTGGGGGTGTGCGCCCTGGTCGCATGGTTGCCGCCACTGCCACTGGACGCAAAGGTCAGCGGCGGCGCCGCAGCGGCCGCAGCGCCATTGCCGCCGGCGTTTGAGCTGAACGCTCCGCTGGACGCACTCACTGCTGCGACGGGTGCAGCGGCATTTGCAGGAGAGGATGTGGCCAAGCTGCCGAACGTCAAAGGTGCCGATGGCTTGCTGCCGGCCGGCCCCGCGATGGATGCTGCAGTGCCGGTCCAGGGCGGACTGAAGAGACGCCCTGCATGAGCGTCATCAGCTGTGACTAGACGTCCTGATACCCCATGGAAGTCTGGGACAACAGTTGCAGCTGGCGGATGTGCACACAGCGATGTAGGGTATCATCTATCCTTACACAGCTGCAGGGAGTTGCGGCCAGCACTGCAGCAGCATTGCTGACCTGGTGGTGCTTGCAACGGCTCCTTGGAACTTGCAGGTGCACCGAGGTTGTCCGACTTGGGCTTCTTGGCAGCTGACGCGCGCGGCGTCTCTATGCTGCCTCGAGGTGTGTCGGCAGCCACACTTCGAGGCTGCAATGCCGCTGCGGCCGCCGACACAGCTGCCGCAATAGGTACGCGAGGGATGGGCGGCCTCGGAGGTGCTTGTGTGGCTGCTGGGGACACGGCTCGCTGCTGGACCCCAGGGCTGCTGGCTGCGGGGCCTCGAGTTGCGGCTGGGCCTGGCGTGGAGGCCGTGGGGCTGCCAGCTGAGGTTGCAGGGGCAGACGCGGCAGCCGCCGGGCCGACACTGCTGCTTGACACGCTGCTGCCACCCCCGCCGATGGCGAGCCCGCTGCCCGCACGGCCAAAGCCGAAGGCAGGCGAGGGCAGCGGAAACGGGCCAGCAGGGATGCCAAAAGCCGGCGGCGCCGAGACCGTGCTCAGAGGGGACGGCCCGACGCTGGCAGCCGCAGCGGCTGGAGCAGCAGATTCCGCACTGGTGCTGACGGAGCTGGCGAGGTTGTTAGCAGAGGCTGGGCGCGCCGCCGCCGGCTGTGGTGCAGCCGCAGCGGCAGCGGCAAGGGTGCCAAAGGTGAGACCACTTGCGCCGGCAAAGCCTGGCCCAGCGACACCACCCTGCGGCCAGTCCGCCGGTGACGGCACAGACGGCTGTTGGCCTCCGAACACTGCAGGCTGGTGGCTGAATGGTGGCTGCCCGGATGCTGGTTGCTGAAAGGGTGCCAGCGTGGGCACGCCGCCAAACACAAACTGCCCTATCCGTGGGGATGCGCCAAACTGATATGGCTTGGCAGTCGCAGCCTGCACACTGTACCTCCACTTCAGACATGCTGACCACCTCTCTCGCCTGAAGCGCTTTGGCTGTGCTGAAGTTGGGAGGACAGCCAAGCGTGCATACATCTGCAGATGGACCAATCCTGCACCTGCAGAAGCGGCTGCGTTGCCACCACTACCGGCATGAAGGCTGCGGGGCTGAGCTGCACGCCTATGCCCTGCCCGTTGAGGGCATGGGAGCCCTGCGGGACTGTACAGTCGCCAAATACAAAGCTGGGCGCTGCAGGGTTCAGCTGCGGGGCGGCTGCCGGCGCAGCCGCAGCCGCTGTGGCGCCAGGCCTCTGTGGTGCTGAGCTGTCAGAGCGGCTGGAGTTTGGCGGCGACATGCTGGGTGCGCTATCAGTCAGGCTGAGGCTGAAGGCTGGTGCAGACGCAGTTGCTGCTGTGTCATGCGGCCGTCCTGTCCCTCCGCCAGAGCCGAGGGGACTTGCTGCAAATGGCTGCGGCACTGCAGTGTGGCCGCTGGCGGCAGCCGGGGTAAACCCCAGCGTGAGGCCCGAGAGCTGCGTTTCAAGCGCCGATGACCATGCTGCAGGGCTTGCGGCAGCCGGCGATGGCGCCTGCTGCGTGGCAGCTGGTGTGCCTGCCACTGGCAGCGCCGCTGCTGAGGAGTTGCCAATTGAACCAGCTGGAAACTTGATTTGAGCAGTGCCCCTGGACGGTCTGGGAAATAACCATTGGGATGTCGACTTGGGGCGCAGATCCAGGTGTGCCTGCATCAGACGGATCCGAGGCAGCATTTTGGATGAGATACACCCAGCTCCTACTTGTACACCAGGACACAAACAGTCACTGGCTGTCCAGATTGATGGCATGCCATGTGTCAATGCAGCATGCAGCACTTCAAATGCGATACCTGGTAGTCCTGCCAGCGCAGCTCCTCGGGACTCCAGCGGCCATACTCCCTCATGGCGGTGATATGGTGGATTGTATCTCTAAATACTCCAGAGGACCCGCCATCGCAGTCGACGTCGCATGTGGCGCGATATGCCGCACTCTGGCTACCTGCAAACAGGATTACGAGGGGTCCCCAAGGTTGACAATAGATCTTATGACAGCAGAGACGCAGCTCATCTCACCAGCAAAGTTGGCCAGTAGTCTCCATGGCCAGTGCTGTAGGCCATAGCGCTGCGTGGATTGCTGTCGTGCAGCAAAACCCTCACCTGTCGCTTCTGTGCTGGGCGCCACAAAGCTGAGGCTGCCATATGCCCACTCGGACGGTGTGAAGAAGCTCAATCCCGGCCTAGCGCCGGCTGCTGTCTTTGCTGGTGACACGGTGACAGCAGCTGTGCTCGAAGCCGCTGCAGCTGCTGCCACCGTGGCTCTTGCTTTTGCAGCTGCCGCTGCCACTTCCAACGCATCCGCACGCCTCTTGGCCTCCGTCCACGCAGCAAAGCGCGCTGCCTTGGCTGCCCGCAGCTCGTGGTGGCCCTCCTCCAGCACCAGGCGCCTGCAAGTACCACCTGAAAGTATGAGGTGACATGAATCTTAGGGAGGTTAGTCTTTGATGGAGCAATAGGTGCTGATATGCACTGATGCTTTTCAGAATCATGGCAGCACCAACAAGAGGCGGGTTGTTGATGTACATCCAGGAAGAATCAGAGCGCAGCGACTGTAAAGTCAGGCGCTATGATCTGAAGAGTTGAGGTGCGGTGAGTGCCGGCCAGCATTGTGCGCACTTGAGCAGCAGCAGGTCGGAGTGTTCGGGGTTGAGCGCCTCGAGCGGCGGGCCGAAGCGGCACAGCCGCAGCGGCCACGGCACCTCATGCTCGGCAGACAGTACCTCGCCCGCAACGACCGCCGGCAGGAACGCTGCCTCTGACACCCCCGCCGCCGCCCGCGCCGCCTCTGAGAACCGGTACGGGCCAGGGGCCGCCGCCTCGGCGTCTGACACGTCTGACGCTCGGCTGCCAGTTGCAGTACCCGCAGCCGGCTGCTGAGCATCTGCTGCAGTGCACTGGTGGCTGGTGGCTGTGTCCTCTGCGTTGTCTCTTGCAGTCCGCTCCCCGCGGATGCTGCCGCCTGGTGCGTCACTGCCGGGCCCAGCAGCCTGCCTGTGGTCACCATCATCTGCGCACAACCGAGCACCACTTTTGCATCGCCGATCAGCCTTCTTATCGGCATCAACCGATCGCTTGGGTGCAGAGAGCAACAGCCTTAGCAGCTCAACGTGTGTCCCGGCGCATGCTTTGACGGGCTGGCAAGGCAGGCGTGAACTAGCACAGGTAGAGTGCCACATCCCACACCTGCTTCAGGGCTGCTGCTGCGCGCCTTGCGCTTGGCCAACGGCTGGAACAGCTGTGCGGCTGCATCCTCTCGGAGGGCGGCCGCCTCAGCAAGAGGCAGGGCATCCGCACGTGCCAGCACCTGCGAGGTGGTGGCAGCAGCGAGTTTGTAAGGGACTTGTTCACTGATAAATCAGGTCTTGCAACTTGCGTGGTCTGCGGGCTCCAGTGCAGCAGGGTACGCAGGTGCTGATGCGCTGCGCTGCACCGACGGCACTCTGCCGCAACGCGTGCAGCACCACTGACCGGCTGCACAGCGACTATCGGCGCCAGGCGCCTCAGAAATACAGCATCGCTGGCTGCCAGGCGCCGCGGCGGCAGCAGATATAGGCAGATGTCCACCTGCGGGCGCACAGCAGCGGCGTCCAGGTGGTACTTCTGCTCACAAGGTATGATGGGCACCACGGCATGCTGGTTTCATGGTCTGCATGGTCCCAACCCAGATGGTCCCAACCCAGATGTTGACTTGGATGCTTGCATCTGCAGCAGCTAGTGCCAGCACCGTTCACTTGATTGCTGCCACGCACCAGGTGGCGCAGGCTGTGGTCGGGTGATGGCGATGGAGGCTCGGCGGCCTGCGCCTGAGCGCACGCCTCCAGGTAGCTGGCCACAGCGGCAATGTTGACGGACACATCCAGGTCGTCACCATACCTGCAGCGTGCGGGGATGGCAACACGTGATATGCAAAAAGGTGCATCTGCGTACACCTGGTCTGTCATGCTTGCCGTGAGCTGTCACCACAGCCAAAGCGCTGCTGTCAGGGTGCGAGGTTGGCAGCCAGGATGCATACCCGGGTGCCTCCTGGATGGTGTACACGAGGGTGGCGGTGTCCGAGAGGGCCACTGGGACCTGCACGGCCAGGGCCTCGGGCGTATCCCGGAAGTTGGCTAGGCTGGTGGCTGCCTTGGGTGCCTGGACATGCAGCAAACATTGCCTGCTTGCTGCATGAGACACATGACGTGTTGCACGCATGCATGCATGCATGCATGCATGCATGCATGCATGCACTGCAGCGAGCTTGCTGCAGTCTGCATGTCTCACTGCAGCACTGCAGCATGTCGCTGAGCATTGCTGATGGCGGATCAGACCTGTTGGAAGATGCGAGCGCCGCCATAAGAAGCCATCAGGTTTTGCAACAGGGTGGTCTTGCCCACCCCGCGCTCGCCGACAACCAAAATCTTGACGTGCTCCCTGCTGGGACGTGGCGGGATCTGCATGCAGGCCACTGGCAGATGGGGCACCCTCAAAAAAGCAGCGCTGTGATGGCATCTGCAGTGGTTCATAGCGCACACCGCTTCCAACACGAGGGCTTGCCTGCGGGATGGCCCTGGCTGCATGTGAGAGCGCTGTGGCACGCCGTGTCGTTGCTGCGTCATCTGCGACGACAGTGCAGCACGGCTTTCTGCTCACTGTCTTCCAGCGATCCCAGCATGTGAGAGCATTTGCATGCTACAACTTGTGCCAACCGCATTGATCAGTTGTGCTGGCCCATCCGCACACTTCATCAGATGGTTCAGACAGCTGGCACAGAGCAAAGACATCCGTGCCTGAATCTATAGCCATTCTGTCGTGCAGAGCATCATGGCAAGCGATGCATATGGATGCCTGACCTGCAAAGCTGTCTGCAGCAGGTGACAGTCTCCCACCTGACTGATCGTGATCATCATCGTAGTTCTCCTCTGTCTGTTGCGACCGCGCAGGCTCCGGATCGCTGTTGCTGCCAGCTGGGCTGGACTCCTCAGAGCTGCCGCTGGCCTTCAGGTGCACGAACGACTCCGCCATCGCTCTCAAACTTATACCATCATTGAATCCACAGGTAGATCCGCCCAATGCTGCAGAAGTTTGACGCAAGGAGCCAGCCGAAGCTGCAGGGGAGCTGAAAAGGCAGCAGCCCCCCGGCATGCGCTCACGCCATGAGAGATGCTGCGGAAGGTGCAGCCGCACAACGCGATCAGCGCTGCAATTTACTTAGAATTATGGCCGGCTCGTGATGTCATGAGCCGCGCGCCATATTGCCCTTGGGTGCACATAGAAATCGTCGCAGTTTGAAGTGTGCAGACTGGCCGAGTTAGCAACGCCACACTCAGCATTCGTGGAGATAGTGCTTGCATAGGTGTGCAGCACTTTCGGGCTCAAAATTCTGATTGCCTGACCGTGGCAAAGCAGCGTCGCAGGCACAAGGCAGGTTGACCTACGGCTCCCTGTACCTCACAAGCTCCTGCAGCCATGTCCATGACGCCGCCCAGCAGGAAGGGAGCAGGCAGGCGTCAGCAGCAGCGCGTGTTGAGTCCGTCGCAGCTGGGCGTGCTGCTCCTCGTGCTATACTATGCGGCGGCGGTGCGGCTGCCCTGCAAGTACCTGCCCATGCTGACTGTTCGTCCTGCACAGGTTACGTGCTGCATAAGCTGCTCATGTGCTCAGCAGACACGCACGTTGACATGCAGGTGGCGTTCGCATGGCACCGCGTCTGGTGGGTGCCGCAGCCGCAGCCCGTCGATGCTCCAGCCGGCGCCTTTTCGGAGGGCCGTGCCATGGCCCTGACCCGTATATTGGCCGAGGACATCGGCGACAGAGCGGTGACTGCCATACCAACCCTCACAGCATGCGCGTCGGTGCAGCGTGTCATGCTTGGTATCGCTAAGCTGCCTGACACTAAGTGTCGACGGCGCGTGCATGCAGAACTGAGGCACTATACATTGTGATGCAGGTGACCACGCCAGGTAACGAGGTGGCCGCGTCATTCCTGTACAGCGAGGGCCTGAGGCTGCAGAAGCTTGCAGTAGCACAGCGACCAGACCTGGACGTGCAGGCGAGTTGCACCTGTGTCATGGCGGGCAACATGGCGCGGTGCTGAGGATCTGCCGTTCACACACCGTTTCCGGTCCATGACAATGCTGACATCTGTGTCTCAGGTGGACTGGGAGACCGCCAGTGGAGCCGTCAACATGATGCTCATTCACCAGTACATCGCAAATGCGTACCAGAACGTCAGCAATGTGGTGGTCGCCATCTCGCCCAAAAAGGCCGCGCCCGGCGCCAAGGCCGTGCTGCTGAATGCGCACTTCGACAACACCCTCAGCAGCCCGGGTGCGCATCTGGCCAGTACTCGAGCACAGCTGCGCTGATCTGCCCGGCGGCAGGGTGAGGGCGTCGTGGGTTGCTGTGCATGGCGGTATGGGCAGCTATGCATGACCCTGCACCTTGTCAACCGGCATCACAGCCGCCACATATGCCTCTGCATGGTGCCGCCTGCGCCATGCGCCATGCATCACCTGCGCCATGGCATTTGCTGCCCAGCACCTGCCGCTCACCAGTGCTGCTGGCATTCCCACACTGAATGCCGGCTTGAACGCTCCCACCCGTGCACGCAGGCGCATCCGATTGCGCGTCCTGCTGCGGGGTGCTGCTGGAGCTGGCACGCACCATCGTGGAGGACCGCAGCGTGCAGCTGGCGGCGCCGCTGGTGTTCCTGCTCAATGGCGGGGAGGAGACCTTTTTGCAGGTGTGGCAGATGTGCATGCAGCATTCTTCTGTGCATGCCTCCGAAAGCAGAGTTGTGGGGCTGTCGTGCCACTGCAGCATTGCCAGGGCCGCGGACTGCAGGAGGGTGGAGCCAGCCCTGTGTCAATCGGCTGCACAAACAGCTCTCATGATGAGAGTGCCGCGGACCTTGTTGATTGCATGCTGCAGGCCTCGCACGGCTTTGCCGCCAGCAGCAAGTGGGCAGACGCCATCGGCGCCTTCATCAACCTGGAGTCCACCGGCAACGGCGGCCCTGACGTGCTGTTCCAGCACACCGCGCACTGGACGGTGGACGCTTGGGCGAAGCATGCGGCTGTGCCTCGCGGCAACGTCATTGGGCAGGTGTGTAAGCTGTCGGAGAGCTGCACAAGTCCTAAAAAGGCTGGTTGATACCGGGCCGTGAGGTATTTGGGCCAAAGCTGAAGCCTGAATCATGCTTGCTGAACCAGAACAGCCTTGCACAACCAGAAGGAGACTTGCTGTGCTGCAAGCTGACAGTGCACACTGCTGGGTCTTCTTCATGCTCACCCGTGCTGGCAAACATGATTCAGGCGGGTCTCTTACATGCAGGACATCTTCGACATGGGGCTGCTGCCGGCTGACACCGACTTCCGCATGTTCAGCTACGCGCACCACGGTCGGTGGGCTGGCGTGGACGTGGCCTTCCTGCTGGACGCCGCTGCGTATCACACGGACCGGGACACTACCGACCGCATCCGCCCGGGAACGCTGCAGGTGCGCTGGCGGCTGTGCATGGGATCGTTCCTGTGTCGCGGGACTGCATCACACTGTGCACCCAGCAGCTGCTGCTGCGATGACCAAATGACAGTCCGGCAGCCTTTCATGACCCCTCGGCTGTCAAGGACCTGTTGTTCCTCACAGTTTTGGTGACTGAGGCTGGTCAACGTCGTTCATGCAGCTGGCGGGCGACAACCTGCTGCGGGTGGTGCCTGCCTTTGCAAGGGAGCTGGCGGCTGGCGCTGCAGAGCGGTCGCGCGGCAGCAGGAACGCATCTGCCTACCTCGACTTCCTTGGCTACTTCATGGTGCGTGTGCACCTTGCCAGCGGTTCGGGCCCTAAGCAATGAGCACAGTTGCCGCATTGGCAGTGAGCTGGTGTGCTGTGTCAGTGTCCTGCATGACAAGCCTCAGGGCCACAACTGCTTGTTGCGACTGCATGCAAGACAATGAGAGCATGTCTTCTGCTACAGGTGGCGTGGTCTCCAGAGGCAGGGCGCTGGCTGCACGCCGCGCCTGCCGTCATTGCCGTGCTGCTGGCAGGTACAGCAGAAGATGTGCCGTTCAGCCACGCAGTCACCCGCTGTGTTACTTGTGCGAATATCCCATGTCTTGATGGTTGATTATGCGTCACCTGCGTCACCTGCAGGGCTTCTGGGGATGAGCAAAACCCAGCTGCTGGCGGATGCTGGTCGAGCGCTAAGCGGCACTCTGCTGGCGGTGCTGCTTCCTGCTCTTGTCGGCATTGCCCGCGTGCTGCTGCTAGGTATGTGTTGTCACCTGATGCTCTCCTCTGTGTGCCTCGCCATGAAATGCCATGTTGGCATTGCTTGTTTGACAGACTCTAATTGTATTCAGGAGATGTGTAGGCTGAGGATTGTGTCATTGTGCCCCTCATAGCCCTGCCTGCACCATTGCAGGCAGCCCAATGGTGTGGTTTGGCAAGCACGCGGTGGCGTACATCACATATGTGCCCGCGGCGCTCGCCGGGCTGCTGCTGCCCTACGCCTGGGCCTTCACCGGAGAGGCAGCTGCCAGTTCAGCAGCTAGTGCACTGGGCGGCATCAGCGGGACAGTCAGCCACCCTTCTGCCGAGCAGAACGGCGCCATGCAGAATGGCGGTCTGCAGAACCGCCACATGCAGAATGGCAGGACCAAGGGCCAAGCGCCCGACCTGTCGCTTGGTGACTTCCTGTCGGCGCAGCTGAGGCGGCGGCGGCTGTCAGAGGCGCTCCTGGGTGAGCGCCTTTGCAGCATTGAATGCATTGCACTGGTGCACCTGCCTGTGGCTCGTCACGGCGATGTAATCTGTACACTCTTCAGGGTGTAAGCCAAGACGCATGCTCAGGGTGGTCCGCGTTGCACAGTTGCAAGGTCCACAGACACACCGAGCTACGTGCTCATGCTGACCAGCTGCTGGCGCTGACTGCCTACAGGGTGGGCTGTGGCCGGCGGTCTGCTTGCTGGTGCCATGACGCTGGGCGCTGGGCTGTCCTCTGGCGGGCTGTTCGCCATTTGGGGCGCGCTCGCCTTAGCAGCTGCACTCCTGATCCGCAAGGTGCACTCCGCAGACAGCTTTGCTGCGCGACACTCCACGCTCGAGTGTCACATTGAGTCCAGCGTCATCAGGGAGCATAAGATACTCCCGTGTACACCGCAATTGCACACTGTTCCGTCCTCATGATGGGTTCGTTAGGGTGTTTTTAGAAGTCGGTCTTGTTGCTGCAGGTGCAGCCGTGGGCGCAGGCGCCGCTGGCGGCAGCGCTCGCCACACCCGTGTCGCTGCTCATGATCAACGGGGCGCTGAGCTACAACACCCACGTGCTGGACAAGGCAGGTTCTAATATGTCGAGACTGGCCATAGCCACTGCCATACACATATTGTGGTACATCTGTGCATGTCTGGAAGGCACACCTAGTTACCAAGAACTCCACCCTGTTCACGTGCCCTGCTGCAGCTGGCCATGTGCGGCAGCCACCCGCCGCCCTTCGGCGCGATCGTCGGCGACGCCGCGGCCGGCGCGCTGCTCGGCGTTGGCGCCGCCGCTGCAGTCGCTGCTATGGCGCCTGCGATCGCGGCAGCGTTTGGGCCTCGCTGCAAGGCACGCACTGCCTGCAGTTGCCCCTTGTTCCATCGAGATGTGCTGGTGTTGAAATGGCAGTGCTGCGTTGATGGTTGTCAGAAATTCAACTGGCAGCATGGTGAGCAGGTGTCCCACCAAACATATCTGCAATCATAAGTCGCCGGCCGCTGGTTGAGACGTTGTCAGTGACCTTCCCCGTGCTGTAGGCGCTGGTGCTGTTCCTGCTGCTGGGGTCCGCCTCAGCCGCTGCCGCGGCTTCGCTGACGCTCTCACCCTTCACTGAACACGCACCCCAGAAGGTTGTGCTCAACCAGGTGCGCTGCGGCATTCTCTGGACGATGCAGGCGGCACCTGATGCTGACTACACAGGTCATCTGCATCTGGGCCTCACAGCCGTGGCCTCAAATGCTTTGCGCCTCATGCGCTGGTGCGTTTCCCGATCAGGTGCACAGTCATGGGCCGGGCGCCACGGCTGCGGGCAGCTTTGGCGGCAGCGGCGCAGCCAACGGCTCCAGCAGCGCCGGCTTCAATGCCAGTGCAGACGCAGTGACGCGATCCGTGTGGGCGGTCACATCGTTCAGCAGCGGCCCAGTGGAGCCTGCGCTGCCAGCTGGCTTCGGCTGGGATGTGGGAGCTCAAGTGCCGACGCAGCCCCGCGACCTGCAGGTGATGCCTGGTGCATGCTTTGGGCACCAGCCATGTATTCGGCCCTCGGGAAGCGTGCTTTATTTCATTTCATGCCGTGCTTGCACTTGATGGCATGCTGCAAGCTGCCTGGTCCCATCTTGGAGGTGTGTTGGGACTTGTCGTGCTCCATACTGCACAGCAAGAACCAGTCCAGTGAGAGTTGGACTTCTGCAAAACAGGCTGGTGCTGCCTCCGAGCTGCAGGGCTAGCTGACAATTTGGCATCTCTTATATCGCAGATGATGTACCCGGTGTCAGAGATCTGGCGGCCCATCGCCTTCCAGGCGCCGCTGCCGCACCCCTCGCTGCTGCAGCCGCTGCCGTCCATCACGCTGCTGCGCACCGAGACGCTATCTGCCGAGGAGTCGGCAACTGGCGGCACGCAGTGCAGGAGCAGCCCCGGCAGCGACGGCCAGCAGACCGGCAGCTGCCCCGCGTATGCGCAGTCCAGGTGCCTGAGCATGTGCCTACAGCATGCCACTGGTACAGTGGCGGCATCGACAAAACCATTGGGCATACCTGCCGCCCTGTTGATGCTGTGCTTGAGTGCGTCCTGTCTGTGAACGTAAGTGGCCTGTGCACGGGGACGCGCACCGACAATACTGTGGGAATGCCCTGCAAATCAGCAATTGCAGCAACTGTGCAACCGACGGAAGCAAGCAGTTGCCTCAGCGCTCAGCACCCTGCGTCCCTGTGATCTAGAGACTAAAGCCCTGCAGGCAGCGGCTGCACCTGGAGATGCGGGCGGCGCGACCCAGCTGGGGCGCCCTGAATGTCACCGGACCCCTGCTGGCCTGGAGCTTCACCGCCCCGCTGCCGACGGCGCCAGTGCCGGTGCAAGCTGCTGTACTGCATGCTTCCTGCTTTGTGCCACCCTGCTCGAGTCTGTAGCACCTCAAACATATGCCACACTTGACGAGCACAACGTCTACAAGCATGCTTGCACAGCAGACGATGTTGTCCTTATGTCAAAGCGCATTCAAAAGCAGATTTTATATATTGTCACCAGAAATGGTGACCTGTCCGTCCCCATTCTGACCGCAGGGCGGCGGGGGCAGCGTGCACAATGTGGTGCGCTTTGCCGGCAACGGCGGCTCCGAGATGTGGCACTTCTGGGTGGATGTGCCGGCCGACGCCGGCGCAGGTGCGCACCTGGTGCTGTGCTGCAGCTAACATATCAGGTCCTGCGCACCACGTGCAGCAGCGGCTCAGGCCTGCCGGCCGCGGCGCCGTGCTTCCCTGCTTGTGCAGTCTCTTGCAATGCTGCATCACAGCCATGCGACGGTCAACCCTGCACCCTGCCTGTGTGCATCTGGCCAGCGTTTGTCGGAGGCCGGGCCTCCAGCTGACTTGCACGGCTTGTGCTGCAGGGGCTCTGCGCCTGGAGCTGGCGACCTCCCCCAAGAGCCTGTACCTGAACGGGCCGCAGCACGCGGAGTCGGCGCCGCTGCGGGCGGTGGCGGACGCTATGCCAAAGTGGACCGCGCTGGCGGCCACCATCAGCTTCCAGTCCGTGTGGCGCTTCCCCTGACGGCAGCACGCCCGACGGCAGGCGCAGCAGCGCACAGCCAGCCTGCATGCAGCCCCACCTGGCGACTCGCGGCACATCGATACATGTGACTGTGCGGGCACAGCGACGTGATGCAGCTGGGGACATGGGCATTCAGCAGCATGTGCACCCACTTGCAGCTCTCAGCGTGCGGTGGGCAGGCACCATCAGCAAGGTCAGCACGTCAGCAACAGCAAGGTCAGCAGCAGCATGGTCAAGATGTGTCATCGTAGGCGAGCACGGAGTCAGGTGCCTGTGAGCACACACATCCGGCATATTGCAGTGCGAAAACATATCGGACGCAGCCTGCTCAAGGGTACCGTATGACGCTTGCGGAACAGCGCAGACTTCCACATGTCAGATTGGCCTCCATTCTTGACATTTATGATGGCGGGGCATGCAATCGCCCATGCGTCAGCATTCGGTCGCCTCTGCCTATGACATTCCTTCTGTAGTTCCTGGCAGCTAGGCATTCGAGATGTGCGGTCAGCTGTTCGCCTTGAGTAGGTTAGCAAGTCTTGTGTCTGGCATGGCAGGATGTTTGTCAAGTGTAAGCGGCGGCGCCAGCAACAGGCTGAGATGACAGGCGGCGTCACATATGACACATAGCCTGCGTTCGCTGTGCTTTATTCTGGTCATGGATGATGTTGGGTGTCTTCGGAGGTCCGCTTTCGCCTAAAGCGGGGTAGGTCATCACTCAAGTAGACTGCAGCCCCTGGAAGCTCTCCCGATATTGTGTCTCGCCCAACTGCCGGATGATGTTCCCAGTCAACCATCCCACCTAGCTTCACTTCCAACTTCGCAGCCGCCGTCCGTTAGCCCGACCAGCGGCAACCTGCGCAAAGCTGTCCACATACAGCAACAGCGGCCGCGCAACATCTCTAGAATCGGTCGAGGTTATTCCCGAGGTCAGCTGAAGCGAGTGCCCAGGGCCCTGGCACAACACAGGGGGTGGGTGTGTCAGCGCAGCGGCGGGCAGCCTCCAGCATGGGGTGGGGCCGCTTCGGCAGGTCGAAGAGGGCCCAGAGCCTGGGCTCGGCGGAGCTGGAGACGGCCGGTGGGGTGCTGGGCTCCCGACTGGCATCCGACGACTCGGTGTGCACATCCCAGGCGCTGACACCGCTGGGCGCCCTCAGCGGCCCGCAGTGGGGCGCTGGGAGCTCACATCATTTACAGACAGGCTCGCCGGCGTACGCCCTGCACAGGTGAGCCTTTACAAGGCACTCTCCTGCATCTTTACCGCTTGAGCACTCCCCGGGCAAAGATCGCAGTCTTGCCGCATGGAGCCCGCGACGCCTCAGACGCCCGGCACGATCATGTTCCCACACTGTGTAGCTGTTCGCAAGCCCACGCTGGGGCGCCTTGGCTGTAAGGAGCGCCGTATGTGACTCAGCACGCCTTTTGTGTTGCGATCGGCCTGGGCCGTATAGGCCCCGTGCACGCATCGCGTCCGCTTCATTGACGTTATTCCGATTCGTTATGCCATGAGCAGGGCATGATACGGATGGCAGCGCAGCATCAAGTCGCATGACACCCCGAAAGTGTCCCTTCAATGCAGCGCCTGTCTGACATTTGACGCCGCCGTAGCTCCCGCACTTGCTGCTGCCTGTTCGATGCTCCCTTAGCGGCGGCATAGCCATCAGCACTTTGGCTGCGGGGCCCCTGCCCCGGGTGCGGCGATCAGTGCGATGTCGAAGCAGAATGGGGCTTTGCAGCGTGACCCAGCCGGGCACTACAGCCCGCTGGCGGCGCGTTTGCGTCAGATCCAAGCTCAGGACCAGCTCTGTACAAGCTAGCCGCCGCGGCCGCCGCGGCTGGGCGTCCGCTTGGCACGTTTCGGATGAGAGGGAAGGCGAAGCGGCGACCGCTTCGCCCCTCAATAACACTACCAGTGTTACACGGCGGCGCGGGGGCCGCTGCGCGCTCTAGCAAGACGCGACACCTATCCGCAAGAAAGTCAGCGCCCAGGCATGTTCGTGGGCCGCGCCTGTGAGTTGTACACTCGTACCCCGGTGCTTGCCCGGCATGTGGCAGACGGCAACACCCAGTCGTCGGGGTTGGGTCCACCGAAATGGCGTGCTGCGCACCCTCGCGACGTATGTCACACAGCCCTGCATAGCCCTGCATGCGCCTGGAAACCTGCGCTGACCGTGCATCTGGTCGTTCTGCAGCAACCGTGCCGCCTCGCCGCCGCACGCCGAGGTCAGCATGGGTGGCGGCGGCGCTGCCGCCCCAGCAGCTGCAGCGCCGCGGGTGCCTCGCTGGCCGACGCCGCCCCGCAGCGAGGCCAGCTGCGGCACCACCGTCAGCGAGCCGCAGCACAGCGGCGCCGGCGCCGGCCTGGCGGTTGGTGAACCGCCGACACCCGGCACAGAGCACAGCTCACGGCCTCTGGCCATGGAGGCCTCCCCAGGCGCCGGCATCGGCGGCGGCGCGCCAGACGGCCAGCAGCCGCTGCCAGACCCGCTGGCGATGCACCCGCGCTACCGCAAACTCCGCGACCTCAATTGGTGAGGCCGCCCAGAAAGCAACCGTCACGCCACCTGGCAGCACAGCAAGAGCGTATACATACGGCTCTCGCAGTTCTGTGGCGTGCCTGCTGGGGCATCTGGCATCAGTGCCGACTGTTCAAGGCATTCGCCTGGAGACAAGAGGTGTGACTGGCGGTGCTGAACATGTGGCATCAGGGACTTGCCTGCTGTTACAGGGGCACCTCGGGCTTTGTGGTGCTGGCGCTGGACACGCAGACAGGGCAGCAGCTGGCCATCAAGTTCATCAGCCGCGGCCGCCAGCATGTGGATGTCAACATGAAGGAGATCTCCCGCGAGCTGCTGGTGAGCCTGCAGTGCCACCGTGCAGCTGCTCAACAGACAGCACAGCTTCCTGCACAGCTCCCTGGCCTCGCGACCTGCCAACGTTGCTGCAGACGCTGGTCAGTGTCCTGCAGCATGCTGGCCACGCGGCCTCACTCGCTGGGGCTGTGGCACACTTGCAGAACCAACGGATGTGCGCGCTGCACCCCAACATCGTGCAGCTGCGGGAGGTGTTCCTGACAACTGACTACCTGGCGGTGGCGATGGAGTATGCCGATGGCGGCGACGTGTCCGAGCACATCGACCAGCAGTACCAGAAGGGGGTGAGCCTCTCCGCCCCAGGCATGTTCGCACAGACCCCTCACACCCTCATGGCATGACCATGCCAATGCAAAATGCCAGGGGCGTTTGCAAACCGTCTCACACACCAGCCTGCTCAGTTGGTCTCTGGCATGGTGTCAGCAGTCAGGCGAAATCTTGGAACGCGATACCAACCTGTTAACCGCGATGTCTCATGGTGTGCACCGCTTGACTTGGACGTCGTCTAGCTGCTGCGATATGGGCCTGTGTATATCGTCAGGTCATGCTCCGGCTGTCAGCAGCGTGTACAGCAGTGCTAGAGCATCAGCCCCTCAGGAGCATCGCAGCTGCCATCAGCCCCTCAGGAGCATGCAGCTGCCATCGTACTCTGTGCCTGCTCCAGTTCAAGCATGGCGAGTAGGCAGCATCCACAGCGGGGCCGTGTCTGTAGGGACATGTCGAAGGGCCCCTTTCAAAATATCTTAGTATCTTACCAGAATACGTAAATTTTGCAAGCACGTCTGTGTCGTACCATTCGAAGCCGTACATGGCTGCATTTTAGGGTTGCAGAGCTAATGTATTGCTGACTGGCATAACATTCGGTGGCTGTTGCCCTAACTGGCTGACAGGCACTACACACGGTGCACCTGAGGTCTACTTGCATGCAGAGAGGGTCACTGCAGGGCAGCCCAGCTGTGGGCATGGTCCAACTCGAGCTTTTCTGTCATAACTCTGGCACTCATGAGTTCGGTACACGTGCAGATCGACTACATGTCGGAGGACGATGCTCGGTGGATCTTCCAGCAGCTCATCATCGCCGTAGACTATTGTCACCGACTGGGCATCGCTAACCGCGACATCAAGGTGCATGCATATGTGCGTGCAGCATGCGTTCATCAGTCAACATCAGCAGCCCTGAAGCTCACTGGGGTTCCACCGTGACCTGCGTTCGACCATCACCTGCATGCAGTCATCGGTTGCACATGCAGGCAACTTCCTCCTCTGTGGCTGTGACAAGCGCAGTGCTGCACAGCCTGACGCCCCTACTGTATGGTTGACTCTTCTGTGCTGACATCGCACCTCTATACTCTCCCTGCAGCTGGACAACATGCTGCTGCATGGGCCCTGGCCGCGGCCGCAGCTCAAGCTGTGCGACTTCGGCTTCAGCAAGAACGAGGTGGTGCAGTCGGTATCCAAGTCAACATGCGGCACGCCCGAGTACATGGCTCCCGAGGTGATTTTAGGCAGTCGCTGATGCAAGTTGCAGTTGTTCAAGAGGTACTTGCCATGCACCCCGCAAAGCTGCCTAGGTATGGTTTGCTGTTGTCTTCTACCGCAAGGCGTGAGGTAGTTAGCAGGAGGGGGCAATTGTGGCACGCAAACCATGTTCAAGCAATGAGCATGGCTGCTGCAGGTGCTGTTCGAGATGAAGTACAACGGGCAGGATGCGGATGTTTGGTCGTGCGGTGTCAGCCTGTACGTCATGCTCACTGGCGTCTTCCCCTTCAGCCGCCCCACTGACGAGGTCAGTGGTGTTGCAAGGCGCTCCAGTTGTCCCCTCTTGGCCACACCCTGCTTCCGCCTGGTGCCGAACTTCACATAGAGCACTGTTGTCGTCCAGGACCTGCTGAATGCTGATGTAAACTCTACACGTGCCCCAGGCGGAGGCAGAGAGCGCGGGCGGCAGCACGCGGGTCATGCGGCACATGTTCCGTCGCATCATCGCCGGCGACTACTTCCCCGTGCCCGAGGTGCGCCCCTCGCGTTGGACACACCCTCCAGACGCGGCTGCTGCTGTCCTTTCCTTCAGCTTGCTTGCCTCTCCGCTCCCCCGGCTCTGGCGTTCCTCTGGTGCTGCCTTTTTGGAGCACGCGATCAATGCCTCAGCCACAGCGAAAACTAAATCATCAGTCGGAACCCTGATGTGTGTTGTGCTTGGGCTGCAGCTGTCGCCGGAGGCGCAGCACCTGCTGCACCACATGTTCCGGCCCAACCCTGCGGAGCGCTGCACCACGGAGGACGTCATGGCGCACCCCTGGTTCACCAAGAACCTGCCGCCAGAGCTGGTCAGCCTCAACGACCGGCTGCTGGCGGCGCGGGCGGCCGAGCACGCCGAGTGCCGCCGCTCGCTGACCGAGCTGGACAGGTGCCCATCGAGCATCCACACTGCACTCTCTGTCTCTCACATCGATTACATCTTGCACCCTTTCGTGGTGCATTGTCTGTGCCTGGTACGGCGTTTGCTGCACAAGGCTCTTGCATTACGCCTGTGCTGTGTTGGAAGCTGCCGTGAAGCATGGTGCACCAGTGTAGCGCAGCTTTACAGCTCCAGCCAGATGCATGAGCCTGCAAACGGCTGCTATCCGTAACTCCAGGCCCGTGCACCAGTGTTTATCTGCGCAGGTTCACTGGGCCACTGCCCCCAAACGCTGGCACCTCTGCAGCGCCTGGGGACAGGGTGCACAACCCGTACTCGGCAGCCAACCGCCGGGGCCACCGGTAGAGCTTGGCAAAAGGAAGCAGCAGTAGAACAACACACTTGCAGCGTACCTGCAAACAGCACCTGCAGCTGCCGCTTCCGCCGGACGTGTGCAGCTTCTGGCGCTGTGCTGTCCCATGACGTGCGATTCCAAAGTCACACTAAGGGCACACGGCTGCTTGGGGTTGCCGCAGCACGGCCGCAGCGGCAGCAGCACGCCAGCTGCACGCACAGCCATGGAGGTGCTGCCAGCACCGGGAGCAACAGAACTCATGGCGAACAGCAGCAGCATCAGCGCTGCAGCAGCGGCGTGCGCCAGCAGTGGCGGCGCCGCACCCGAAGTCTCGGAACTGGTGGTTTCATTGGTTTTGAATTTGACGTACGAAGGCGGCCATTTTTTTGAGGCACGAACTATCAGGAGCCAGGTGCGGCTGAGCAGCGAGGAGCGCATCGCAGCAGCGTGCGCGACCTACATCCGTCCCACCCAGACGCAACGCAGCACTCAGTGGGGTCGGCGGCAGTGGAAAGCTGTGGCATGGCCTGCTGCAGCAACAACATCGACACATCTGCTCGCCCACTGCAATGTGCTGTACATACGCCAAGGACAGTATTCCGGGAGGTCGGGGTTTGTTTTCGTATTCGTGGGGTCAGGCCCCCCTTGATATGCCAGTCAAGCAGCCAGCGGTGCCAATTGCTGAGCTGCCGTGACGGCTTGTTGCATGTGCCAGCTCCGAGTTTGTGCTGAGGGTGCAACCACGGCTTCAGTGCGGCCACGCATGCTTCGCATGCCTTGTTGGTCGCAGTCAGTAGGGGGAGATGTTTTGCGCCACAACTATTTCATTCGTTGACCTGCCGCGGCCTTGGCCGCATGCAGAGAGAAATCCTATGTAAGCATTTGCCTGTTGGTACCGTCACAATGCCGTTCATCCACGACGCCTGTGAGGTGTCCTGTCATTTCCCTGCGGCACTGATGTGTGCGGTCTGCGGCACGGCCACTGCCCCAGTAGCCAGTATGCAACACAGGCCAGCTCATTCAGTGCTGGACTGACACCTAAGCAGCAGCATAAGCCATGGTGCACTCGCAAGTTGCAGTGCGCCCGCCGGACTGCTTGAATATGACGTTGACGTAGAGCATCAGTCATCGTCGTCGCCGCTGCCTGCGTCGTGTGCGGGATCGGGCGGCTTGTGTTGACTGTGCGATGGCATCGGCCAGCCTGAACGTGCTGTCGGCAGCAGCGTGCGGCAGAGCCGCCGCTGGCAGCCGGCAATGTGCTCAGACAGGTGCACCATACGAACGGATGAGTGTCAGCTGCTGCATGGGTGGTCATCAGCAGCTTTGCTTGGAAGGAACGTGGCATGCGCACATGTGTGCAAACCTCATGAGCAGCATCTCAATCATGTCCCTGGTGTCGTGAGTCCTGTTCACGAAAGGATCTGGGCTTTAAACGCGCCTGCAATAAGCGGGCATGTCGGCGACATCATGTGCCACAGGTGGCCGGCTCATCGGCAGTAGACTCAGCCCATATGCACACCTTGCCCAAGGTGACTGCGACGCGTGTGTCATGCCCTAGCACCAAGCCAATCTGTCACGCCCTGCCCGCCGGCCTGTGTAGCTCGCTAGCTCGCTGCACAATGCCATATGGCGCTGTGACACATCCAAGCATGTGCGCCTTGCAGGCAGATCGCCATTCCAGGGCAGCGGCATATTGGCAGCCTGCAGCAGGCCATACAGCCGCCTCCAACAGTGCAGCTTGCAGGTGGACCGGATGCCATTTTGCAGCAGCTGGCCCTGGGCTGTGCCATGCGTGTCCGAGCACACGTGAGATGCTTATTGCCATGCAATTATGCGCTATGACACAGGTGCACGCAGCCAGCAGCAGCAACGGATCAGGCAACGGTGCAGGCGAACAGTATGACTTCGACCTGTTCACAATCGGCGCGGGCAGCGGCGGCACCCGCGCGTCCCGCATGGCAGCCCAGAATCACGGTAGGGCTTGGGCACTAACAGGCATTGGCCACCATGGCTTGCCTGCGAGCATGCCAGGTAGGTCCTGCTGCTCAAGAGGGCACGTTCAGCCATGACATTGGGACCCACGGTCAGTGCACGGTTCCCAGGGACTCCAGGGTGGGGTTGCGTGCCCGCAGGTGCCAAGGTGGCGGTGTGCGAGCTGCCCTTCGGCTACGTGAGCAGCGACGCCGTCGGCGGCGCCGGCGGCACCTGCGTCCTGCGCGGCTGCGTGCCCAAGAAGCTCATCGTGTACGCGTCCAGCTTCACGCAGGAGTTTGCAGAGAGCCGCGGCTTCGGGTGAGTCGCACACTCCAGCACCCCACCGCCCTGCCACCGACGGCTGTCAAAGCGCAGCTGCAGCGTGCCGAAGCAGGCCCGGAATGACGCCAAGCTCTCAGGAACACAAGCCCTGTTGCATCTTTGTTACATCCACTCGACGTGATTTGTATATGATGGCAGTGCATCGCATCCCCAGGTGGAACACGCCCGAAAACATCGAGCTGGACTGGCAGAAGTTCATGGACAAGAAGAACGACGAGCTGCAGCGGCTCAATGGCGTGTACGACAAGCTGCTGGCCAAGGCGGGCGTCACCTACATCGAGGGCCGCGGCAAGCTGGTCGACGCGCACACGGTGGACGTCGACGGCAAGCGCTACACAGTGAGCGGCAAGAAATTGCATGCCCCAACCGTGGGCAGCGTTTTCCACTCTTATAATGTGCCTTTTTGAGTCCAACAAATTGTAAAAATTGTCATCCTGCAGCCGCATCTTGATGTCCCTCATCATGCGCGACCTGACGTTCACCGTGATGGTAACAGCCCGTCAATGAAACCATGCCAGTCTCATTGCTGTACCAGAACCAAGAGACTGTGTGCCCTATGACCTGTTGCAGCGGTACTGTGGACAAGGTCAGCACCACACTCTGCACCGCAGGCCAAGAACATCCTCATCGCGGTGGGCGGCCGGGCGTTCAAGGCGCCCATCGAGGGCGCCGAGCACGCCATCACCTCCGACGACATCCTGGTCCTGCCGAAGGTGGGTTCAAGGGTTTAATCAACCCTAACCCGTGCAGCCAGCCTTGAAAACGGCAGCACAGCCGCCCAGCAAATGCTCCCGTCGCACAGCTTTCTCCCCACTCATCAAGGTCGATCGAAGTGCCTGGACCACGGTGGTGCTGGCTGAGCAGCTGCCATCGCGGCGCGCTGTGGCCACCAGGGTCCGAGTGTCTGCAGTTTTTAACAGTCTCTCGGGTATCCCCAGATCCCCAAGAAGCTGGTGGTCATCGGCGGCGGCTACATCGGGCTGGAGTTTGCGTCGATGTTCCGGGCGCTGGGCGCCGAGGTGGAGGTGTTCATCCGGGGCCCGGGGCTGCTGCGCGGCTTCGACAAGGAGGTGGGGCCGCCCTGCGCCTGTTGTGGCTGCCTCGGCAGCTGGCGCAGTGCAACGTATGCATGGTCAGTGCTAGAGGGGTACGAGCCCACGAGCTGGGCACGGGTTGACATGGACTCGCCATGGTCGGACATCTGCGCCAGGCAGCCCGCCAGCCGAAATGAAGTCCGTCAAGCTGTGCAATGCAATTCACCACCCTAACGATGGCTGGCTGCCTGGCGAAGATGCTTCGTGGCTAGTCCGTTTCACGGCGTTGCTGACCCGCTGTCAAGATCCGCAGACGGGCTGCTCGAGATGATGATGTGCTTAACCTGCTGTGCGCCCTGTGCATACTCCATGCAGTCGGTTCTCATCCAAAGGCATGTTGCAAAAGCAGGCCGAGGTTGTGATGCGCTGCTGCTGTGCCTGCAGACAGTTGAGTTCGCGACCAGCGAGTACAGGCGCCGGGGCATCAACATCCACGAGTTCACCTCGCCCTCGAAGATCGAAAAGCACGACGACGGCAGGTGCGCCCCAGCAAGAACGCGCCCACACACATGCACGACCGTCAAGTGATCATCCTTGCCCGCCTGCAGCTGAGCCAGTGCGAGCACGTTGACTGTGCATGTTTTGGCGACTCGTTACCGTCGCATGCAAGTGCAGCAGCATCTGCCTCCCACCCTGCAGCGTGACGGTGCACGCGGACAAGCAGCGGCAGGACGACCCGGATGTGAAGGACGCCTTCCAGACGCGCGCCGACTACTGCCTCATGGCCACCGGGCGCAAGCCCAACACCAAAAACCTGGGCCTCGAGGAGGTGCATCTGTTTGACCGGCGCTGAACGTGTCGCCTGGTGGCGGACTCTGTCAACAGCGGCCAGGAACCCACCCTACATGGCTGACACGCGGCAGGCGTGTTGGCGGAGGGAACGCCCGCGAGCAGGGAGCGCCCTTCGGCGACCTCTCTTGAGCCGGAAGCTGATGTTCTGTATCAACCAAATATGATGTTGAACTTCACAGGCATTCTGTCCCATTTGCAGGCGGGGGTGGAGCTGGACGACAAGGGGGGTGTCAAGGTGGACGAATTCAGCCGCAGCAGCGTGCCGCACATCTACGCCATCGGCGATGTCACCAACCGGCTGCAGCTGACGCCCGTGGCGCTCATGGAGGTGCGCTGGGCGCCCCTGCCGTCGCCATCCTCACCTGTGACTGCCCCCACCTGACACGCGGCATCCTGCACCTTGCATCGGCGTATGCAGCAGTTGCCCGAGGGGCGTCTTCCCAGGGTGGCGTGGCCACTGCCTTGTGTCCACCTTTCACAGGGACTTGTGTACAGTAGGGAGTTTACTGCACAGCGTTGCCGCAGCAGATGCTGTTGCATACACGGTCAGATGTGCAGGCTGCCACAGTGCATGCACTGCAGGGCATGGCGTTTGTGAAGAATGTCTTCGGTGATGAAGCGGACGCGCGACCAGTGTACGAGAATGTCGCGTCCGCAGTGTTCACGGCGCCGCAGCTCGCAACGTGCGGCCTGACAGAGGAGGAGGCGGTTGACGAATGCGGAGACCTGAAGATCTTTACCTCGTCCTTCAGGTGCGCTGTACAGCAGGACGTGTAGTGTGTGCTTTGTGACATGCCAGCAGCAGCGCGTGGCAACATAGCAGGTATTCCAACTTGATATGGGCCATGTCTGTGGCAGCTGCCATAGAACTATCACAGTAACAGCGCAATTCCAGGGTTGTGCTGGCAGTCCAGCTGCTGTGGCGTGAAGCAGCATGGTGTGCATTGCGCAGGGGCATGCGGGCCACGATTTCAGGGGACGAGGGCAAGGGCTTCCTGAAGCTCATCGTGGCCAAGGACACCGACAAGCTGGTCGGCGCGCACTTTGTGGGCTCCGAGGTGGCGGAGATCATGCAGGTGAATGGCCAGTGACGCAATTTATTGTGGCCCTGGTGTTGCTGGGCTGGTACTGCGCATCAAAGTGTCACTGGTTTGGTGCTGGGCAGTGCCACACTGCTGCTGTGTAGACGTAGTTGATGCACTGCATCTGAGGCAGGTTTCCAAGAGGTGGCTCCGCATGCTGCAGGGCATCTCGGTGGCGATGAAGATGGGCGTCACCAAGAAGCAGCTGGACTCCACGGTGGGCATCCACCCCTCCTCCGCGGAGGAGATCGTCACGATGCGCGACACCACCCGCGAGGTGTCCGCCAAGGACTCCAAGGGCACCCCGGAGCGGCAGGAGGCGGGCCGCAACTCCTGATTCCGATTTGGTGATGATGCCCGACACCCCCCGCGCTGTGTCCGCCCAGGACCCCAAGGGCAGCCCGGAGCGGCAGGAGGCGGGCCGCAACTCCTGATTCCGATTTGGCATATTGGTGTCAAGGTGTTAAAGATCAGACAATATCGGTTGGGCAGCTGGCTCATGCTGCGTCCTGGTCTGAGCAGGTTATGATGCAGCACAGGCTATATGTCTTCTCATATTCTTCCCGAAGCTAATATTGGTTGGTGGAGTGCATATTTGGAGATGAGAGAAAAGGACATACATCTGTGGTGTTGATGTGTCGATAAGCACTTGGTGAACGTGTCGGAGAACAGCGAGCTCCAAGGCGGTCTCTGTGTGAACGCGATACACTTCTGGACCGCTTGAATTACATCATGCTGTGCGATCGGCACTGCATTGATCAATCATGTAGCCAGCGGCTTCCCTCCTGCCAACTTGTCTGTCCAACGCACTGTCGGACACAACAAAGTCGGCAACCGCCACTTCAGACACTCGCCATACTATGAGGCACCAGCCTGCAGCCGCAGCCTCAGACGCGGCTGGGGTACATCATCACCCGCACGCGGGCACCCTGTGGCAAACACAACAGCGTTGTCGCTACCACTCCCTGTCACTCAGCAGCGAGACACTGCGTGTGGTCGACTGCAGCTACAGGCGCTCTGGAGGGCCAAGGGGCTGACAGTGACGGCACGGCAGGAAGGTGCAAAACACCCTGAATCCTCAGTGTAGTTCTTGGCGCACCATGGACGAGGGCGGGAGATTCTTGCGGAACTTGGCGCGCACCACACCCACGTTGCCGTGCGCCCGCATAACCTGCGCGAGCACAGAGCACCAAAGTCAGGCCGCTGGTTAGATTGCTCTCACGAAGTCCTCGGCTGCTGATGCGCAGCCGCCGCCAGGCACAGCACAGACCCAAGGCAACGACCCTGCGTCTAACACCAAGTGCACACGTGCCCGCACAGAACCAATGAGTGTACAGCAAGCGGCACGCCTCCGAGCCCCCACCTTGCCCCAGATGACGCGGTACTTGGAGCCCTTGCGCTCGGTCTTGGCCTTGTAGATGTACGCGAGCCGCTTGCCCAGGTAGAAGTCCGTCTCCGCCTTCGACTCCACGCCGTTGATCTTGATCAGCGATGTGTGCTCGTACTGGTTGCGCAGGCCCCTGCGCAGAGTGGCACACCGGCAGCTGGAATGAGCTGGCTTTGAAGCTGCTGAATGTGCGGCCTTGTGCAGCAATGCGCTCTTGAGGCTGGTCTGAGCCTCCAGCAAGCTGGGGCTGGCTTAGGATCGCCGCGGGGGGGCTGTCTGCACCGCTGGCGCTCAGCCCGTGTGACACGCTGCCCGTCTGATGAGACACAGGTGATATGCCACGCTGCCCGCCCGTACGGGCATCTTTGGGCAGCGGCTGTGCTGTGGCATGGCCTGGCGGCCTCCACAGCCACGAGCCACACGGTCGGCATGCATTGCTGCGCCTGCCGTGCCAGCTTACGACGGCAGCTGCACGACGCCTGCTGCCGCCGCCGACGCTGCCGATGCGGCTGCCGCGACCAGCTGCCTGTGCTGCTGCTGCTGTCATGAGCCCCCGTGTGCCTCTGGTAGACTGCCACCACCAAGTTCTGGCACCCCGCTGCTTGTTGTGACCCTGCAGTTGCTTACGCGTGCAGCACAACAGTGGTAGTGTCAGATCTTGCTCACCTCTTGTAGCCCAGGATTGCGCCTGACACGTACAGCCTGCAGGCACGCAGCGCGGTGCGGTCAGTGGCGGTGCATGGTGCAAACGGATGTGTCGAGCGTTTGACGGCTCGCGGACTGGCGCCAGCCGAGCCGGCTTGCAGAGATATGCCAGCCAACGTGAGATCTCGCCAGCGGCAGGGGACCCAGCAATGGGCACCAACTTGCAACCCGGCGCTGCAATGGACAGTAGGCACCCAGCGCGGCACAAACCACATCTTTCTGCTCTGCATGACTGCTGTATATGCTGAAGCTGCCAGACCAGGGCTAAGCGGCGGTACAAGCCTGGGACGCCCTGCAGACAGCCTCGCAGGATTGAGGCGGCCAGTGGCTGGCTGGACTGCTGACAAGCTGTGCCCCGCGCATCAGCCGCACCTGAGGTTGTCGCCACCCATGGCGCCGGCCTTGCTGACGCTGTTGAGGCCCGGCCCGCTCCAGAAAGGCAGACACGGGCTGCGCCGGCCAGAGTTGAGGCCCTGGAAGCAAAGGCTGCTGGAAGGCGATGCCTCAGCAACTTGGCGGGAAGACCCCAGCTGGATTTTGGCCAAAGATCTGCATGCGTTAGGGATGTGCAGTTGGACCAGCGCAGTCAAGGCAGTTCATAGCTATAAGTAGTAGAGCCCCTGCGCCAAACGTCTCACTTCTGCTATTGCCTCCTCGACGCCAGGACGCGACACGAAAGGGGGACTCATTTACACCACTGCCCCCGAGTTTGAAGCAAACTCGTCACCCAAAGCGCCAAGGGGACCACTCCACAACCTCAGACGACAGATCACCAGGGCCCATCATGTTGCCAATAATTGCAGCGGCATAACTGGCTCTGGTGCAGCAGCACCATGCCATGGTGGCGCGGCGGTTTGACAGGCCATGCCACTGGCAGCGGCACGGGCAGCACGCTCCCTACGACCACCGCCGCAGCCTCGCAGCACAGCCCAGCGCCGTCCAGACGACGGCGGCGGCAGTTGTCGACCCTGCCGCGACCGCAGCGCTTTCCTCATGACGCTGCAGTTGCGGTTCCGGAGCAGATGCAGCGCTGGCAGCTGCATGCGTACCATGCATACCATCAAAGCGGGTGAGCACAATGCTGGCAGACCAGTTCGTCGCCTACACAAACCCGCTGCCAGCCTTCATGGCAAACAGCCACCTGTCAATATTTCGCGCCCCGCTCTGTCCTCCGCCAATCGCGTGCCAGTCCCTGCAAGGGCATGCGGTGAAGAATGCTAGCTGTGGTGCACAGGATGTCGCTGCGCACGGGGCTGGAGCTGAGGTCCCTCGCACGGCAGTATATTGTGCAGGAGGCGGTGCTGCTGGACCTGGTGCAGCAGGTGCGCCAAACCCTAGAACCTAATGACATTGGGGGTGTGATGCATTCGAGCGTCGGGCGCAATGAAAGCGGCACGGCGGGGTGTGCAGGGGTCATGCAAGGTGGCCTACGGTCGCATAGCCACTGGCGCCACCGTCTGCGGGCATCTGCTGCAGTCTTCACCCACCGCAGGGCGTGCATGCCAGCCGCTGATACAGCTCAAGGACCTCGTACTACGCACCTGACATTTGATCTATCGGCTGCGCACAGTGGACCGCCCGCAACCCACGCGTGCCGCTGGGCAACGCCAACATGAACCGCAGCTCCAAGGCGTGGGACTCCATCGCCATCGCTGCGCTGGGAACCGAGCTGCAGGTGAGCTGCTCCACAGGCGTCTGCTGCGTCGCTCCTGTTGCAGCCCCTGGGCCAAACGCTTCCGAAGCACCTGTCCTGCACGTCCGCACGCTACCCTGCTCTGGTTCTGACTCCAGCCAAGGTCAGATGCCTCTGTGCGTCGACCTCTCCTGACCGTACAACACTTGTGATCGTGTTTATGTGTGCCATGAGCACCAAGACAGAGGCACGGCTGCACTTCAATGCTGCAGGGCCTGTTTCCGACGGCGCTGTGCGCCATGTACTGTGCGATCGAGCCGGAGCGCAAGCTGGCAGCCGGTATTGCATCCAGTCACCACAGCAAAGACCAGTGAGTGGAGTGCGCATTTGAGCTGCAAACCCCCCAACGGCAGCTGGGAAGCTGTGAGGGTCAGCTCTGGTGCTGGCAATGTGGAGGCGGTGAGACGGCAGTCGCAGCCATGTTGCTGTTTGCTGGAGCCCGATCCGCTCAGCAGCGCAGCTTCACAGCATCTTGTTATGCATGCTTGGTTTCTGCAGCGCCAAGATCGGTGTGCCCCCCTTGGTGCAGGCCCAGCCAGTACTACTCGAAGAAGCAGGCCGCCTGCGACGAGGCGGTCATGGCGGCGTGGGCGGCCCAGCGGGCGCAGCACCAGGTGGGTGCATTCCTTGCGTGCGCTGCGCATAATAGTGGATGGGCAGCGGCACAAAGGGACTTCAGATCCCAGATGATGGCTGGGAGTCTGTCTTAGGCGCTGTCAAGTGAGTTGCTAAGGCGGCAGCACACGCCCAACCTCGTGACCATGCACGGCGGTGTGACCACAGACATGCACGGCGGTGTGACCACAGACATGCACCTATCGAACTTGAGCGTGTCGCGATCAGTTACAGGCGGCTGCGCGGAAGCGGGAAGCGGCGCGGCAGACGCAGGTGGTGGACGACAGGGTGCGGCTGGGGCGTGCCCGCCGCACCGTCGCCGCCGCCGAGCGCGCCCTGCACACCCTGGAGCAGCAGGTGCCGACACCTGCCGCCCAGTGCGCTGCTCTGTCACCTATGGCAGGGTGTTCGACCCAGCGGCGGCGGCGGCGGCGGCGCTGGAGCTGCTGCCTGCTGATGCTGGTGCTCCAGCCGTCAGGCATTTTCAGGTTATTGGCAGGCGGCCGAGAGCACATTGCCCAGCCTGCTGCGGCCTGCATAGGAAGCGGCGCATGCCTGCAACAAAGATGCCAACCCTCGAGCAAGGTGTAGGTGACAATGGTCGTGGTGTTGCACAGGTGGCGGCCGCAGCGGTCAGCCCCAGCCTGCTGCTGGCTGCGGAGTCGGCCGCGGCGGAGGCGCGGGCAGCGCTGGAGCTGGGGCGGCGCCACCTCGCGCACCTCGAGGAGGCTGTTGCCGCAGGGGAGCGAACCAGATCCGAGGTGGGGCACCCGCTGCGTGTTGAGGGTTTCGTGTGTTCTCTGATGTGTGCTGCTGGCATCACCAGCTGGCTGCTTTTGAGGGCCTTGGCATGACGCCGTCCGCTCGGACGCATCATAGCAGCCTTCGCACTTAACAGAAGGTGACCTCCCTCAATACTTCGTCATGACTTTGCGTTAGCTTTGCTGTTGCAGACGCGCCAGCAGCAGTCTGGTCCCGGCTGGCAGTACAGCACCCACGAGCCCGCAACACAAAACACATGGCAGCGAAGAGGTTATGAACGGGGGCATGAAGGACCACCGTTCTGGAGGGAGCGGGAGACCGGGGGAGCAGCCCACAGCTAGCTGCAATCAGTGCACTGTCTTGTCTGCTAGCGTGCGTGTGCCAATGGTGGCACCCTAGGGGTGTGCAGGCCAGTCTCAGCACGCCTGCCTCAGATGTACAGTAGTTGTAAGTGTTTTCTAGTGAGTTTGAAAGAACTTCCTGTAGCTCTACGAGTCACAGCACTGGCATGCAGATGGAGTGCAGGAGGCGCTGGTGCTGCGAAGTGTTGTCAATGTGTGAAGTTGGTGTAAAGCAGCAAGGCATCTGGCGTGCGGGCCGCTGGTTTGTCATGCTTTGATGCTGCTGTAGGACGCGGCAGGCCAACATGTGCACGTTTTCAGTTGGTGCATCGTTCACGAAAACGCTTGCAAGGTGCACACTCAGGAGCTGTCAGCAAGCAATCACATATGGTAACTGGAGTTCAGTGTCGATCCAAAAACGGCCAATGTAGAAGTACACCATAGCTTTTGTGCAGTCTCTGATGACATGTAACCTTCGGCAACAGTTCACCGAAGCGTGGCGGCTTCAGCTGTGCGTGTTCGTGCCCCGGTGAGCAGATGCCAGCAATACCATACTTGCAGCAGTCGGAACCTGCCATGCCATGCTCGCACTATGCGAAGGGGCCAGCGGCGGCACTACTGCCTGGCTCCATCTCGGCCTTGCCTGGGGCCACGCTGCTGCTGCTCCCTGGCTGCCTGCTTCCTGCTGCCACTGGCAGGTCCAGGGCTGCTGGGCCCGCCGCTGAGGGTATGTACGCTGGTCCTATGAGCGACAGCGCCACCGGCAGCCACACAAGGCCGGCGAGCAGCGAGAAGAGGATGGTGCCGAATATGAGGGCGAAGAAGGTGCGGAGAATCTGCGAGGCCACACTCTGCAACTCAGCAGCGGCAGCAGCAGCAGCAGCAATAGCAGCAGGATATCATCAAACAGTGCATGCCAGACACATCGACTAAAAGGATGCATAGCATGCCAACACTGTGCACAGTGCAACCCTGCTGACAATGTTCGACCTAGCCCTCAGCCAGGCGCAGATGGTCACCGTGGAGGACGCCCCGGCCAGCGGCAACGTGCCCAGCAGCGCTGTCACGCCGCCGATGGCCACGGCGGCGCCCGTGTGCGACATGGCTGCCGCCACCCGGGCGTCGCGGCTGGGTCCGGGCGTCGTGCTGAACTTGACTGCAGGCGAAATGCATGAGACGCTGACGGTCTCCTTTCAGTTTTACAGTGATAAGGACACAAACATACAGATGGTGGCACCGTTTGGTGGATGTCATTGCGTGTTGCATGTGCTGTGTGGATTTCCTGGGTTTCTGTTGGAGGGATTTGCACAACGTGCGTGCACAGGCAGGAGTCTGCCATGTATGGTCACCTGCGATGTAGACCGAGTAGTCCACTGCCAGGCCTGTTGCCATGATGGCATTGACGACCGAGACACTGCACAGGAGCACAGCAGCAGTTGCCCAGTGTGTCACGCTGTGGAACCCTGCATGTAGGTGTTAGCCCTGCAATGAAGAATGCAGGTTGGAAAGCAGTTGCATGATGCAATTATTTGGACCCACGCGATGGCCAGCATGTGTGAGCCTTGAAAGCATGTTATTAGTTGGAGGGATCCTCCTTCGGCATCATATTGTCATCAGTATGCTCATGTGCTGTCAGCACTTGTTAGATCGGCAGAACTAGGTCTGGTCGGTGCAATAAAGAGTGAAGGTCATGCAGCACCAACAACTCACTCGTTGAAGCGAAGCCCCAGGATCCACAGCTCGCCGCCAACCAGGAAGACGATGACAGCAGCCACGGTGCCCATCATGAGCAGCGTCGTCACCGGGTGCACCAGGAGCACCTACGGGCGGCACATGCACAGCACTCAGTTTGCAACAGGTCCAGCACCGTGGACCAGAGCTACAGCGCCAGCTGGCAGCATGCGCTGCACGCCATGGACGGCTGAACCGCAGCAACCATGGTGATGTATGCACACCTGTGTGCAGCGGCAGCAACACTATCATGATTTCAGGTGAGGTGACAGTAGTTCGCACCAGCAGCACAGCGCCAACGCCCACAATGGCGTAGATGGCGAAGTCGAGGAAGGCACGAGGAAGCTGTGAATCGCCCGCCCCTGCAGCGGTGCACCGCATGAAGGTCTTATGCGTGTTCACTGTTTCCGACCTTGTAGCGTTGGGCTATACAGCTGCATGCATGTGACTGTTGCCGCCTTTGCAGCTTCGAAGCCAACTCCTGCTTCTCGGAATGTCACTCACAAAAGATGTAGTCGGAGGTGTAGAGGAAGGCGGCCGAGGTGTCGTCATCGTTGGTGCTGTCGAAGATGTCGGCGTTGATGTGCGCCTGGGTGTCTCGCAGCGCGCGATACGCCTGCCCTGTGTACTTGCCCTGTGTACAGATCACACCCAAAACTCAAATATGCATTCGCTGACAAGTGCCACGAGTACTAATGTTTACCTCTAGCGCAGCTGCCATGTGGACACAGAGTCATGACGGATGTTGGTGCTCTAGTCTGTGTCAGCACCCTCACTATGTAAGATGTCGGAGCCGCATGCTTTATACGGCTACACTACACGTTGTCAAGGTGCCATGCTCGCTGCATACCACCACATGCTCACCTCATCGTTGGGTGGCGAGTGCACAGCGCCAAACTGCGATGTGATGATAGTGCCATTGGCTGCGCGGATGATGTTGTTGCGGTTCTCTGATCCCGCAGACGATGCCAGCCACTCCCGTAGCAGGGGGTAGAACTGTGCCTGCAGCCGTTTTCGTAACTGCCTCACACTTCAGCGTGCGACACATCGGGTGCACCACATAAGATGCCCCTCATAGAGCCTGCTGCAGCGGCAGCACTGTGTAAGTGTAGCGCTGAGCACCTTCCAGACCAGGCTACTGCACCAGTGCCTGGCTGGCTTGTCAAACGCACCTGCGGGATGCAGCCGCCGATCTGCTGCGGCTGGGACAACTCGAAGAGTGGCGCTTCGATGGCGCCAATGTAGGGGTTGAAGCAGCCGTCCCGCGTGAGATCTACCTCGGGGTGCTCTGCCGCGACCCACTGGACGAACGACAGCAGCCTGCAGTACAGCGACAGAAGGCGGATGGCATCAGCACATGGCGGCAATGTTGGGTTGTGACTGCTGTACCCCCTCATATCCTACACCAGCACGCATAGCATACACCGCCCACCAGCAGCTGTACCGCTCGCTGTATCCACAAACAACCTGCAGCCCACTACGCTGTGGTTTTGCAGCTGTTGCCCCTCGGACATGCCATGCATCTGTTTCCTGCTGCCATCTACTCCAAGCAATCTTAGCCTAGGTTGCCAGACTACACCCATTCCACAGACGAGCAGTGCTGCACGGGTGTCTCATCAGTCTTATGGCACCTGCGCTGGTGTCCTCTTCCATTGGACCGACCCGCTAGGTAGGTTGTTGACGCACCAGTTGTCGGAGAAGGATGACAGCGTGGCGTTGATGTGGGGCGTGTGGATGGTGGCGTTCAGCGCCCGCAGCATCGACACCTGGACTGCCGGGTCCGACTGGTCCACATTACGGAAGTAGAGCGCTGTGTCGTCGCCCGCCTGCGCAAGGCGTTGACATGCGTGGTTACATCAGGCTGCTAACAGCCCAGCGGGACATGCCACTCGGGGTAGACCCTGCTGTGACACGACTGTGGGCACAGATGTCCACATGTCTGCAGCCGAGGAGGAGTGGTGCGACGCAAGGTTACCTACATGTGGCCGCTGGTCACGTTCAGGACACAGGAAATGCCGCCGAGTGCATGCGCGCAGCAGGGTCCACCTGTTTGTCGAAGGTCGCCTTGTTGAGCTTCTGGAACGGGATGACGTAGCTGCCGTCGGGGCACAGGTCCTCGATGGGCTGCCCCTGATCCACCTTGGTCAACCCTGCATGGTAGAGTGTGCTCCTGATTGGCCTGCCTTGGGCGTGACCAGCGTGGACCAGTAGTAACCAGTAAAGAAGCAGCTGGCACATGTGCAGACATGCATGTACTGCAGATCAAGCTACCCTTTCCGGAAGCTTTGGGTGCCCTGTCACGGAGTAGCTGTTGTAGGTGACGGCCTCTGCCTATCTAGCGTCAGAGCACTCACCCACAATGGATACAGCCAGGTAGCCGAAGAACAGCAGCAGCACCGCGATCTTGACGGGCCATGACAGCAGCACAGGCGTGTACCTGCAGACAGCACAGATACGCAGTGTAGCACACTTCTCAGGCACGCAAACCTCGTGACAGATCCTGTACCCATTGTCAAGCCCCAACGAAGCCCATACATGTCATGCAGCTGCACACTACAAGGTCACTGCAATGCCACTCGGCTGAGAACCCTTTGTGTTGAGGCTGAGAACAAGGCTGGTGTTGGCATCAGGCGGCATGCAGATGTGCGCTGCACGACTGCTGTGACAAAATAGGCTTGGCATGCCCCATGCCAAGTGCGATGTATTTACCCACCATTTGGTGATGAAACGGTGGACAAAGCCGTCGCGTGCCTTTGCGGCTCGCTGCGCCATGACGGACGGCGCACCTCCGGCCGTTGCAGCTGGCTCGAACGATGCATGCTGCTGCGGAGGCTTGGCGACGTCCATGCTGCCATCAACTGCATCATGCACTGCTTCACATTTGTACTTTGCAGCGTCACATGCTCATTGCAACATGCTTGCACCCAGGGAGCATCCCAATCAAGAGTAGGTATATACAGATGCAGCAGACTGCAATGGAAGAAAGCACAGCGGCAGATGCATTGGCAGTGGGCAGCAGCCAGCAAATTCGTGCCAAGTGGAGCAGCGTGCCCAGCAGGGGTTGGGGCAGCCACTTTCAGCAGGGTGTCCAGCACAGGCAGACAGAATTTCACCACAAAAAGAAAACATACACACAAAAAGAGCACATACACATACACCTGCAGAGTCGGTGCTGCCATCATGTGACACGCCATCGGTGGGCTCAGACTTCGCCGCCGCAGCCACGATGCAGCAGCAGCAGTCCAGGCGGCGGGCCGTCATGCGACGCTCGTTCAGCACAAAGGCCGCCAGGAAGAATGTTGTCAGCACCACGAAGTTGGTGGCGACGCAGATGGTGGCATAGATCGAGAACCTGCATGGCATGCAACGTGTTCAATGTGGACTGCAACATGAACCTGACACTGGGTACCGGCATCTTGCAACCCTGAAGCGGAGCGACTGTCCAGCGGTTGATCACGGAAATGTCAGAAGGTCAGCAGGGTCATGGCCTGGCTGATTGGGTAGCAGTGCAGGAAACTTAGCAGGCATGACGCCATTAAATGTTCGAGTCTTCCGGCACGCTGCTCACCAGTGGATGGCGGGGATGTCGGAGATGGCGCCCAGGCCGAAGGCCACGACGTTTGTGGCTGCCACGATCGCGACCGACAGCCCAGCCGTCTCCATGAGGCGCCCGAAGCGCTCCCGCAGCTGCAGGCCCGGCTGCGTGAAGTCCAGCTCATCCAGCCCCTGCATGTGGTCATATTCCCATGCTACATGAATATGACCTTACTAGTGGAAGAGGACACCTGCTGACGCCAGGGGTGGGTTGTCTGGTGCGTGGCATGACGGCATGTGAAGCACTGGGAGGTACCGTGCATAGAGGCTACATGCTGTGTAGTCCGCAGGATAGGCAGGCTTGGGGAAGGCTGCACGTAGGCATTGTGGTGGTGCTGCACCGTGCACTGCACCATGCAGTGCCTTGTGAGAGGGCTGCAATTTGCAGAACCACCGTCGCCGTGGGCGACAGCAGCCTCTGTGGTAGGGTGTTGCACACCTTGACGAAGATGAAGATCACGTCCAGGCCAATGCCCTCCAGGATGTATGGCAATGTCTGCAGCAGGAGCAGCATCACCTCAGGCACCATCTGTGCCTGTCGAGTGATCTGCACCGAGTTCTGCCTCACAACCAAGTCCGGCAACCTCTGTGAACAGGACTTGCAAAGCCCGGCAGGCATGGTGAGGTTGCAGCCAGAGAACCAAGAGCATGCCTGTATTACTGTGTCTGAGTGTCATATGGCAGTCTTTGCAAGCATAGCCATCATGGGCCACCCGTGCCTACAACAGGCGGCGCACCTGCTGCAGGCTCGTGAAGGGCAGCCCGATGGCCATGGTCAGGCCGTACCCAGCCGCGATGCCGAAGATCACGGCAATGATGCCGGTGATCGCGAGGCTGGTGCGCGTGAAGACGCGGTCGCGGCTGCACACATAAACGCCGACATCTCATGATGTGCACATTGACCACGTCGTCATATAAATGCAGCGCAGAGGGGCCACCACAGCGAGTGCAATGTCATCCTGCACCGTCAACAGGGCACACATTGCGCAGCAAACATTTGTCCACGGAAGCATATGGTGGTATGCAGCGTTGTTGCTGACTCACCTGGACATGAAGGCTACAGCCAGCACGATGAAGATGGCGACGGAGATGGCGACGAGGTACAGGTCGGAGGAGACCGAGTCTCCAATTGCCTTGTCCACGGAGTTGGCGGCAATGTAGTTGAGCTGGACGTACTGGGTTGCAGCCGTGCGGTTTTCCAGCAGGTCCGCAAAGGCATCATACCTGCAGTTAGGAGAGCCAGCTGAGTCTAGGTGCACTTGCATGGCTATTGTGTGTATCCGCCTGAGATTGGCATGGGTTGGCGCCATATACGAGCTGGCCGGGAGCTGATACGCCGTGGCATGGTCTGCGCGCCAACGGCAATACATACAGTTGCTCACCAGGCATCCGCCACACGGTCAGGCACCGCTTTCGCTACAGGGTAGGAGATGGAGACGACGCGCGCGCCGGTCACCTCCAGCGGTGCACTGCCAACGCCCCCCTCAAAGGTGACGCCGCCGAAGATGGCCAGGGGGTTGGCGCTCCTGCACTCGGTGCAGCCTCATGCTCGTGGGCCAACCATTCTCTGGTCTTGGCCTATGAGCCTGTCAGGATGTAAACAAGCACCAAAGGCAATGGTGGAGTTCCTGCTAGCGACGCAACAGATAACACCAGCAGACGTGGGCTGAGTGCTGGGCCATGCACTTGAAAGCATAACGAGCTCACGAGCCGTCGGGGAACGTCAGGGTGTTGATGTCCGCCAGCAGCGCGCTGCGGTTGCCGGCGGCGGCATCGGCGGCCGAGCCGTCCACCGAGGCCAGGTACCTGGAGAAGCTGGAGTTCCAGTACTGCAGGTACCTGCGCAATAGGGCAGCAGCATCGAGTGAAGTTGTGTGCGGCGCGTTGGCACGGTGAGCAAGCTGAGCTGCGCTGCGCTGCAGTGCACAGCTACCACATCAAAGAACGGCGGGTGCCAATCTGTGCCAGCGAGGCGGCAGTTGGCACTGCATGCATGCTGAGAAAACCCAAGTGATAGACTAACTAAGCTCTCACCCGCTGAAGGCGCAGGCGTCCAGCTGGTTGCGGTAGCAGATGTCCTGGAAGCGGATGGTGGTGTCGGCGGCCGTCGGCCACCCTGGGGTGACGGCCACGGCCATGTCCACCAGCGCGCCGTGCGTTCGGAACAGCTCCCACGTCGCCGGCAGGGTGACCACGCTTTCGTCGGCGTCGCCTGACTTGGCTGAGCCGTACACCTGCGTAGCAGCGAAGCTCTGGTTATGGCATCGTCATCAAAGCACCAAAGCATCATGCTTCAGTGCCAGTGCTATGCTCGCACTTTGTTTTGTATGAACGGGCATGAAGCGCCATCGTGTGAACACATGTGGGGATGATTTGGCCGTATGCCATTGCCTGCATGTGGAGGGGATTCATTTGCATTGCACCTGGGCGCCGTCCTCGGTGGAGCCGTAGTTCTGCTGCACATAGCTGCGATGCCGCATCGGCGGGCTGTCCTGGGGCACCCTGCAGCGCAGGCCCCAGCGACCAATCACAATTGCTGGCGTGCTTCATGCATACATTCTACGGCAGATTGAAGCCGTGCAGGCGTTCGCATGTGGCGCTGGGGTGGCGCTTCGGTGGTGGGTGCTGCCAGGTAGCTGGCGCTCTTACAGGGTGATGTGCAGGGGGTGTGCATGCCGTACAGCACACGCTCTTCCGGTGTGCGCCTGCCAACACGGCGCGCGGAGCTCAGCGGGACAAGCAGTCGTCGGCGCAGCGAAGCACGCTCGAGAGATGCATGAGATGCTCACGGCCCACGGCTGCTGGCGATGACCTATATGCAGATACTAGAATGCCACGCACCAGGAGACATATCCAAGCCATCTGATGCAGGATGTCACGACTGTGCAGGCGCATTGTGCTGAATGATGGGGTTATCGATCCTCCGGGTGGGCAGGCGTTTTTCCGAAACACGAACGACAACAGTCGTGTTCAGAACAATGTACAGACCGCCACTCCGCACGACCATTTCCGGCCATGAAGATCTTCGAACCAATAGGTGGTGAACCGAAGTCCCGAACAGACTGTGCATTTCAAAAGATCGAGCTTTGTGCAGCAGCTGCACCTCATCAGAACAGTGTCAGCCAGCCCGACGCACCAGAGCTTGTCGCTGTCGCTCTGGGTGTGGATGCGGGCCCACCCCGCGCAGCAGGCTGCAACAAGGGCTGTGATTGCTATGAGCACCGTCACCGGCCGCCGCGCAATGAAGCGACCCTGCCTGCCGAGCGCTGCGCTCACGCCCCAGTTCACTTTTCCAACGACCGCCAGGTAGCCATGCCACGCTTGCGACAGTAGCTGCGACATGATGTTTGTATCACTTTATGGGCATCAGCTTGTCAATATACATATGCTGCGCGATGTGCAATTCGCTGCTCCTCACCGGGCAAGTGTGTCCGACAAGGGGTGTGATCACGTGGTGACCGGGTGATGACCTGTTGTTGACGCCGGGTTTACATGTAAATTTGTCACCAAGCCCTTCTTCTGCAGTCCCCCTCCCTGCAGCGATCATGTACTGCCATGCAACATGCCGTTGCTCACAAGTTGTTGGTCGGGTCACAGACTCGCACTAACTGCACATCTGATACCCTCACCAATGCGCACATAAGCTAGACCCTGCTGAAGGTCCAGTATTGCGAGGCTTCGACTAGGACCTGCCAAAGTCGAGAGCTGATCAGCATCGACATGACTGCTTGAGGACGCAAGAAGCCATAAGTTTGGAGTCTACGGTCCTGCTATTCTGTGCACCCTGCAGCGGCACGCTTGTTTTTAGAAGAGCCAAGTGAGGTGCTTTGGCACATGCGCACATGTCAGCATGAGGAGCCATCATTTGTGCAGCGCAATCAGCTCATGATAGGCATGAAGGCTCAGCTATAGCTGCAGCCTGCCTCTGTCATGCCGCCGGCGACGCGGAGGACATCGGAACTGCAACCTGCTGCAGATGGAAAACCGCAACAACAGCAGCAGCAACAGCGGCGGCGGCACAAGTACTCTGTGCTGCTGCCAACGTACAATGAGGCGGACAACATCGCCCTCATCGTGTGGCTGCTCATCCGCAGCTTCGAGGAGTGGTGCGCCAGGCCTGTCGATCTGCCAGGGAGTGCAAGCTCATGACCCTGCGCAGCACATCCCGGAGATGCGCGGAATGCTCACAGGGTTGTGTGCGGCTGCAGCGGGGAGGACTGTGAGATCATCGTGATCGACGACAACAGCCCAGACGGCACGCAGGACGTGGTCCGGCGGCTGCAGGGTGCATACGGCGAAGACCGCATCGTGAGTGGTGCCGAGCCGGACTGCATGGCAAAGACGATGGGTCTGCTATGTCAGCCTTGGACGCAGCATTGGCGAAGTGTCGATTCATGGCGCTGCATCGGCAGAGCTGCTGTCCTCCTTTCTGGCCTGCAAAGGATGCCAGCCTGTCAGTTTGTGGTGTGCTCTCGATATGAAAGGTGACGGCATGATGGTCATCTGCAGCTGCTTCGGCCGCGGCCTGGCAAGCTTGGCCTGGGGACGGCGTATGTGCACGGGCTGCGCTTTGCGAGCGGCGACTTCGTGTTCTTTCTGGACGCTGATCTGTCGCACCATGTGAGTCGTGCCTGCTGTTGGTGCCGCCGATGGCCCGCAGTTCCAGTGCAATGACATGGTGCTCGCCAGTGCTGTTTGCCAACGCATGTGCATCACCCAAGCTCACCAGCCGTTGCATGCCTGCCTGCAGCCGAAGTACATTCCAGAATTCATAAGGTGACAGCTGTACATGGTCCCTGAGTTCTGTCGCTGACTTGTGCAAGTGCTGCGTGTCAGGCCTGCATCGAATGCTGACGGTCTGTGGCGGGGTCTGCTGAGATTGCATGTTTTCTGAAGCAGGAAGCAGGCAGAGACAGGTGCAGACATCGTGACGGGCACGCGGTATGTGCGCGAAGGCGGCGTGTTCGGCTGGAACTTCAAGCGCAAGCTCACCAGCCGCGGCGCCAACTACCTCGCCGCCACGCTGCTCCAGCCCGGGGTGGGAGCTCTCAAACTCTGCTCACAATCGCCAGCAGGAGCTAGAGCCATAGCCATCGACCATGCAGCTGCTGTACAGCTGCTGTACAGCTGCAGCCATGGCGCTGGCCGTTGTCGTGCAGCTTGACACCAGGCTGCAGCCTACCGCAGCCTGGTGTGTGCGACTTCCTGCTATGTGCAAGCTTGCACCCATGTCGCTGTTGCACCCTCTCCCTGTGATTGCGCCGCAATCACATGCAGGTGTCGGACCTGACGGGGTCCTACCGCCTGTACCGCAAGGAGTGCCTGGACCAGCTCATGGCGCTGTGCACCTCCAAGGTGAGATGGTCATCAGATGGCGACGTCAAAGACGACCCTGCCAGAACCTCCTGCACTTGTCACCTTGCCGTGCCCATGTGGGATGACTGCTAGCGTCTCGAGGAATTCCCATCACGGGCGCGCGTCAGTAGTGACAGCTGTGAGGGGTGCTCCGGGCCCATGTCTAGCATCCAGAGTCTTCATGCCCCGACCCTGTTGATGCTGGTGCTGCTTCGCTTGATCGCCATGGTCTCAGCTGGCCCCTCCAGACTTCGGAGGTCACTCCTGAGTCCACTGCCGCCTGTTTGCAAGGGGTACGCCTTCCAAATGGAAATCATTGTGCGGGCGCGAGGCCTGGGCTACTCCATCAGCGAGGTGCACTTCTGCACCTGCCTGTCTGTTGCACTGCGCGCTATGCTGGCGACACAGCATCACAGCGGCTCAGCAAGCACAGTAATCCCGCCAGAGGCAATATATCCTTGCTGCACCCTTGGATGTGCTGTCAGTCAGCCAGGCAGCCTGTCAACGAGCTGTTCACTCATACCGTGCAGGTGCCTATCGTGTTTGTGGACCGGGTGTTTGGCGCATCCAAGCTGGGGGGCGCCGAGATCATCATGTATCTGCGCGGCCTGCTGTGGCTGTTCTGCACCACATGAGCTGCTTTAGTTGCGTGGTCGCAGTAGGCTGCTCAAAGTTGGTCGCTGCATCGTACTGCGCTGTCGATGAACCCTGCGCACGTGCAACGCCAATGCAACCACCCTGTGCAGTCTAGTTCGCTCGATCAAAACCAAGCAAATTGACATGTGCAACCCCATGGCACGGCGCAATGCCGCCTGTACTCAAGACTTGGGTACTAGCGTACTACTTCCGTCTGCACCATTTCGCCTGCAGTAGTACTGATGTTGCACGGGCTTGTACGGGCAGATGCAGGCTTGGAAGGTGAAGCCCCTTTGTTTGCGATGGTCGACAGCGAGTCTTCTCTCATCTAGGCAAACATTGTCGAGAGAGTGCAAGGCAAAGTGGCAGCCAATGCTTGCTACTCAGTTGGCTTCATCACGGCGGTTTGCAGTTTGGATCACCTGCGATCGCACGCTATTTCAGACGCTTGCCTAGTCACTTGCAGACCTGCGATAAGAGGCCGACTATTTAACAGCGTCCAGACTGTAACACGTTGTGAGACGATGAGTGTGCCAAGTGGCCTCCGTTGGACATTTATTCACCGCCACACTCACTGCAGCGGCCGCAGCAACGGGAAGCGTTCTGTATGACTATGTGGTTGAGCGGTCGTGAGCGATAACACTCATGAGAGCCGATGCATGCGGCAGCACACCTCAGACTTGCCAGTGCTTTTGCAGCGGCTCCGCAGATCATCAGACCGGCAGTGCCGGCTTTGTACACCCAGTCTGAGGCGGCGGTGGGCGGGCAGCGCCGGGTGTGTCTGGTTGACAAGGTTGCAACCAGCAGGCAGCAGCCGGCGGCATGGAGACCACAAGATGGCGGCCGGGCATCAAGCGCCGGCGGTTCCGCAACCCGCTGTTCCTTGCGGGAGCGGCGGTGGTGGCCGCGCTGCTCCTTGTGTATCCCGTTGTCAACGGCGTCTGGATGGCGGTGGCTGGCAAGCAGTCACCGTCCTTGCTGGGGATGGTGAGGTCTGATTGTGCACTAAAAGTGCGAGGCCGAAGTGAAGGCAAATGCACATTTGCTGCTCATGTTCGCCGAACATGAGCAGCAGAGTGCGCATGAATCAGAAAGCACTGCTTTCAGCTGGATCTCAAGCATGCTCAAGCATGCTGCCTCGTTAGCTTGTGGTTTCACCACCTGCAGGTGAACTCATACCTGAACTTCCTGCCGACGGGGTACGGAGGCTCAAAGCACCATGGCGGGGCATCCACCATTGCAGCGCGGTCAGCTTTGGACACCCTGGAGCAGGTAGGGCCATCCTGATGCACAGCAACTACTGCCATGCGCCCCACCAGTCGCATGCAACTGGCACACAGGTGTGCAGGCAGCTGCGTCTGTGTTTGCAGGTCATCGGTCAACAGAGCGCCACGGATGCGAGCAGCGCGGAAGCCCTGCAGCACCTGCAGCGGCTGCGGGTGAGCATGACAGAGTGTTGATGCGTTTGTGCCTGCTGCACTGCCTTGGGCAATGCAGTGGCATATTTTGCGGGTGGCACACGCCACTGGAGAGGTAGGCAGGAAGGCGTGAGATAGGGCTTGAAATCTATGAAGCATGTCTGCTGCAGGCTGTGGTGAATGCAAGGCAGCGGGAAGAAGGGGAAGCAGAGCGTCTGCAAGCAGCAGCTGCAGCAGCGCAGCTGAACAGCACGTTGGAGACGGAGGCATCTACTGCGACGGAACTGCATGGGTGGCTGTCTGGCGGGCGGACAGCAGACGATGGGTCAGGCCGGCCGGGTAGGTTTTAGCAGTTCTCACCAGGCGTTCATACCTACATGCAACCATATGGCAGCAGTGCAACAGCAACTGAGGTGCACACTTGCGAATGGGGTCAGGCGGGCAGCGTGCGCTAGCGGCCCAGACACAGTTGCCCTGCAGATACCTGTATGCGTCAGCCTGGTCTGAAATGGCAATTGGCAGTCAGAACAGAGGCTTGCCGCATGTGGCTGGCCAGTGCATGTCATCTATTCAAGGCCAGGCACACTCGCATTTGATTAGCCAAACACATCATGCCAGATTTTAGCAGGCGCAGCATCGGGGGCGCTGACAGATCTGCTGGGCTGGTTCCGCGGCGGGGCGCTGACGGGGGGGAATGCCACGGCTGGCGGCAGCGGCGGCGGTGCGGCCGCCAGAATGGGCACAGCGGTGTTACCAAAGGTGGCCTGTAGCTATGCTGTCAGCACATGCGCAACGATGTGGAGTGCTACAGACACGGCATCCTGTACTTCTGAGGACTCGCAAACATCAGTGTGAGTCGCGCCAGGTTCTGCCGCCGGCGATTGCGGCGCGGTGCGAGGGCACCATTGGCGGCTGGTGTGGGCGGTACATGCTGCAGCAAGAGATCCCAGTGAAGGTGTGCCTTTGTGTTCCGTCCGCCCCGGCCATGTGGGGCAGCGCCATCACCTGGCGGCAGAATATGTTCTGCACCCATGATCCTGCTTCCGGGCCACGCGTTGCTGCCACTGGGCCCTTGTGCATCACTGCACACGTCACTCTCAGATGCGCACTGATGTCAGGCCTCGTGCCACCTCGCCAACAGGCGCCGCCGCGGGGCAGCCTCAAGTGCGCGCACAACTGCAACGGCGTAGGCACCTGCCATGCAGAGTTCGGCTACTGCCAGTGCCCAGCAGGTCTGATCTTCGTGTTGTTCAAGCATGCACGAAACATGCCTGCATGTCACTTCCGGCGCTGCCGGTGGCCTCGCCTCATGGGTGCATGCCACTCGTCTGTCATGTCGCTTGCAGTGCGGCTGCATGGCACTGCGCGACTAGTGCACCACTCATCAGCACCCGCCGGGGATGTGCTGCAGGGTGGACCGGGGCGGACTGCATGACGCGGCAGCGCCGGCCGTGCACCAACCGCGTGCGCCCCGAGGGCTGGGAGCCCACGGAGCAGCCCGCCAACCTGTCGGCGGGCGGCTGGATGGCTTCGCGCTGCGCAGGTCGGCACGGTGCAGCATGCCCGTTTCTTGCGGACATGCAAGTCATGCGCCTGGTCAGCCTCTACCTGCGTTGCCTTCAGTGAGGGAAACAGGGCTCGGTCTGCTGATCTGCGTGATCTGCAAGCAGTGCTCGGTGCACTTCACCGGCATGCTCTGGGCAGCCTGCCACCCTGTGAGCTGCTCACAGCAGCAGCACCAGCAGTCGGCCATGCGATGGCGCCGCCACAGGCAATGAGGTGGGTGCGTTGCAGGCGGCAAGGCACAGTTTGACACAACGCTTGACTCCCTGGAGGTCCTCGTGCAGGGATTTGCGACGATGACATCGCCGCGTGCTACTGCAAGGGCAAGTTCGGCCGCATCCCCGCGCCGGAGGGCTCCCCGCCCGGGACGCCGCCCACCCGCGCGGGACGCCCCGCCATCCTGGAAGCCTGCATGCCCATGTATGGTGAGAAGTCTGCGCGACACTGTGCCCTTCTGTTGCCGGCACATGAGGCACTGGCTGCGATGACACAGCCAGGCACCCCTGGCCCACTGGACAGCTTCACCCTAATACACATGGGGTACAACTCAGACGGCGGGAGTGGCATATGAGGAATCCATGTGTTGGAAGGTGTGCAGGGCTGGTCTGGTGGAGCCTGTTGACTGCAGTGCAGGGGCACAGGCAACGCCGCCTGCGCCTGCCAGGATGTCTCAAAGGTCAGATTTTCGTGCGTGTGTATGGAGCTGCTCAACTCCATTTGACCGCTGGCAGGCGAGAACGGCGAGAAGAACGGCTGGGGGCGTGTGGACAACGCGCTGATCCTGGGGGAGGGGGGGTGGTGCAACGCCGACCAGCCCACCCATCATTGCCCCTGCCACCTGGACGGTCTGGGCGGCCCCCTCTGCGACATCGTAAGTGGGACACTGCCACCAGCAGCTGGCAAAGTTGCAGCAATGTGCACTGATTTCATGCTGGCGCAAACGTGCAAGTACTGCAGGCGAGTCTTCGCCGCTGAGCGGAAGCTGCAACAGGCTCAAGGAGCCTCCGCAGTGCTGTTGCAAGCAGCTGCGCCCCATCTGCAGCAGATGTGGTCACAACAGCACTGGCTTGCTCCTTCGTGCAGGTGCACGAGGCCATGTGCGTCAACCAGTGCAGCGGGCATGGGGAGTGCAACCTCGGCTTCTGCAAGTGCCACGGCGGGTGGTACGGCCACGACTGCTCGCAGCGGGTCGAGGGACACCCCGACGAGCCAGGTGCTGCTGTGTTCGGAGGGTTGAAGCAGGATATATAGATACAGATGAATATGGTTCACTTGCACGTGCACCGTGATGCTGGTGACGAAAAGCCCGACTGGTTGGACTCAGGAGTGACTGCACAGACTTGACCTGCTGATGAGAGCACATCTATGTTCTCTGAGAGGAGACAGGCATGCCACTTTACGAGCCAAGCACAACCTTCTAGTAGGCACATGGGTGTGCAGGCCTGTTTGTTGAAGTCAGCGTCGTGCAGCATGCATGTGACATCCCGCCCAGCGCGTGCAGGCCTGCAGGAGACGGAGCGGCCGTGGCTGAAGCCGCACGCGGCTATGCCCCCGGCGGCGGCGGACCCAGCGCCGGGCGCAACCCGCAGGCGGCCGCTGATCTTCGTGCACGAGCTGCCCGCCGACTACCACAGCCGCATGCTGCAGTACCGCATCAAGCACAACTCGTGCGTGCACAGGTGAGCTTGCATCAGGCACGGTCGTTCTGTTCTAAATGTGTAGGGACTGCTGCCCGTTTTCATGTATTGCACTGTGGCACCCTGCTGCTGGCTAGTTGGGCGTTGCGCAGTGCCACATGCCCTCTGACCCATGCTCGGCACCATGGCAGCAATCTCGGTTGGCGTCTGGTTGTTTGTGTTCACATGAGGAGCATCACCAACGACAGGGTCAAGTGGATGCACCTTCACATATACCTGATCTCTGCTGCAGGCTGTTCGACTGGCAGAATGGCACGTTGCACAATGGCGGCAACTACATCCTGGAGGTGGCACTCCACGAGTACCTGCTGCAGGTGAGGCGCGTCGAACTGAGCGTCCAGCAGAGGTGTGCCAATGCTCAGGCATGTACGAATGTCAACAACTAGCATGTTGCTGCTGTGAACACAGAGCGAGCATCGCACCTACGACTGGGAGGAGGCGGACTTCTTCTATGTGCCTGCCTACACTGGCTGCCTGATGCACCCGGTATTTGGTGCGCATTCTGCTGCTTTGGACGTCGCAGGGTTGCTGATGGCAACAGGCGCTGTGCAGCTGCCGCAGAGTGTGATGGCCCTACGCTGAGGTGCAGTCCTCAAGGATTGCTGGTATTGGCTGCAGGGTGGGCGGATCATCCTTGGTGGCATGGCCCCTCATGTGCGCATCTCATCCAGGCCCCTTGTCACAGCTGTCCTCCGCTGCACTGCTGCCGCCACGCCTGCTGCGACGCTGTGTGAGACGCGCCTTGCCCCCTGTCAGCGAAAGCATCAGTGTGCGGTCCATGCTGCTGCCACCGAGACATACACACCTGTGCTGCAGGGCTGCGGGTGTTCCATGGCACCAACCTGCTGATCGAGGTCAAGCGGTGGATTGAGCGGGTGCACCCCAACATCTGGGCCCGGCGCGGCGGCCGCGACCACATCTGGCTGCTCAACCACGACGAAGGTGATCACAACATGACTGACAGCTGGTTTGCCATGCCGGCACCCCTCATACGCAGTAATGGTGGCGGTTGCCGGATCAGAGGGCGCACACTTGACTCTGGCCTCAAGGTCTAGGCGTTTGATGCCCGACACTCGAGCACTCTCAGACATGATCATGACCTGATGCTGCAGGCGCGTGCTGGGCACCCAATGAGATCTGGCAGGGCATCGTGCTGACGCACTGGGGCCGCACCGACCCCGACCATGTATCCATGACGGTGCGCCTGGCAGCATCACCTGCACATGTTCGTCACCTTTGCATGACCATCCGTTCTCTAGAGCTCCATCGCCACTGCCAAAGCTTGCTCCTGCTTCTGTCTCTGGCGAAGGTTTCATTCGTCCTCATTCTCATCATGGATGTTCCTGTGTTTCCTAATGTTCGCTATGTTCCTTACAGCTCAACAATCTTCCTTATGTTCCCTAACCACCCACCTGCAGGCGTACCCACCTGACAACTACACCGAGCTGTACATCGCCGGGGACCCCCAGTGGCAAAAGGACCCCGACGACTGGCGGGACTCTATACGCGGCCACCCCTGCTTCGACCCCAAGAAGGTGAGCTATGAGCGCTACAAGCACATCTACTGGTATCAGCACTTGCACATACTCGAACATTCCTGAACACACCGAAAGGTCTGAGGACCTGGTTCCCAGCGTTCTGTGAATACTGTTTCAGATGAGTGCTCTGCTGCGCAAGTGCACTGCAGCCTGGACGTCCCTGCTTCTGCACTTGTGGTGCAGGATCTGGTGGTGCCCACGATCTCGCCGCCTGGTGGGCTGCGGCACTCCCCGCTGCTGGGCGCACCGCCGCTGAAGCGCGACAAGCTGCTGTTCCTGCGCGGCGACGTCGGCAAGTGAGTGCACACTCTCCGCAAACTGCCTCAAGCTGCAGTATGCGACCGCAGACAGCCCGCTCTGCTGCTGTCAGCACCCTCCGATGCCACTTGGCTGATGTTGACAGTACCCAGCAAGCTGGCTCACAAGCAGGGTCAGAGTATGCTGGTGTTGCTTCACCGCATCGGTGGGTCATCTTCTGGCTGCCAGCCACCGAGCTGCTGGAGACATGCTGACACTGCTGCGGTGGTCCCCCAGGTGGCGGCTGCCCTGGTATTCCCGCGGCATCCGGCAGAAGCTGTGGAACCTCACGCGCGAGCTGGACTGGGACAAAAGGTACAACATCCGGGTGGATGGCTACGGGGAGGGCAACGAGGACTACAGCCAGTGAGTCGGCAATGACAGGCACCACACTTCACGTTTATCCCCTGAGAACTGCACAGGCATCCTGCGCCTCTGTCGCCCGTCTGGCGGTGTCAGCTACCCTGCGACGCTGCAGGGCCATGCCTGCTTCTGTGCAGGCCTGAAATCAGTGACTGTGCAGGATGTGCTGCTAAAGGATTTTGACTGTGACCCTGCGTCGCAGGATGCTGGCGTCGTCCAAGTTCTGCGCTGTGGTCCCAGGTGACGCTGCCTGCTGCCCGCTCACTCTGCCAAGCTCCCTGTGCGGTCTGCGTTCCGCGTCTGAGGGGCGGCTGCTGCGCAGAGCTGCTGCTCCGCATCTGTCTGGTTGCCAGGTCACGAGACGCAGACTCAGCATGTGTTGGAGGCCGCGGTCATCCATATGGGGCCACAAATGGGGCCACGGCAGAGCTAAAATTCCGTGCATCTGTCCTCGCCAGGCGACGGCTTTGCCAAGCGCGCAGAAGACGCGGTGCTGCACGGCTGCCTGCCGGTCCAGATAGGCGACAACATCACCGACAAGTTCGAGACCATTCTGGGCTGGGACGCCTTCACCACCCGCATACCCGAAGCCGACATCGAGCGGGTGCCGGACATCCTGCTGAAATACACCGACAAGCAGGTGGGCCATCAGACGCTGCCTCCTGTGCACCTTCCGAGCTGTGGTGCATGACGTGCAAGTGCTGCGCTGTGTGTGCTGTGACAGGTCGGTTGCAACCTCAAGAGGCATGTGCCATGGTGTCAATGTTGCAGGTCGAGGCGATGCAGCTGGCGCTGGGCAAGGTCTGGCACAGGTGAGCCAGAAAGACTGTCTGCTCTGTTGACGCCTTGCAACTTGCGCCGCCGGCAACAGTCGGCGGCAGGGACCTCACCCTGGCATTGAACGTCCGTATGACGCAGCAACAGTCTTTCACACTGTGCTAGGCTCCTAAGCCGCCGACCCGCTTGCATTCGCTTCCACACAGGTACCAGTTTGGGTCGATGCCGCTGTATGGGGACGCGACGCAGCAGATAGTGACCGAGAACCTAAAAAGTGCGGGCCACGAGGATCCGCCGCTGTCCCTGCCGCACACTTTCCGCGGCAACCTGGCACAGGATGATGCGTTCCAGACCATCATGCACTGGCTGTACCACAAGATTGATGAGACGCGAGGGGCGACTGCGCCCTGAACGAGACAATGTCTGCATCAGCTTGACCGTGCAGTGCAGTGGTCCCGTGATGGGCTGTCAGTAGGTAGCATAATTGGTTTGCCGATGCCACAGATGACGGCTAGCTAGCCAAGCTGGCATGCATGACATGCTAGCTTCAACAGAGCACTGCATCCGGCTCATGCGGATATGCTGCAGTGCAGCGGCATGCATGTGCTAAGGGTGATACCATGATGTCTTGTAGTCTATATGCATAATTGCTTGACACCTTCTCTGAAACACACCACAGCGACGGCAGCCACTCAACCCCCATACTCCTATGCATCTGCACTGCAGCAATGCCTGCTACATCATTCAGAGCAGCGGCAGCGAGAGCGAGCGAGCAAGATGGCCGTCAGGTGCTAGCGTTGGAATGGCCTTTGTAACCTCCGATACATCATCAGCGTGCTGCTACAACAAAGTCTCAATATGTCGATGTCAACAATGCAGTCATGCTACACCGCATGCTACAGGCCTGCACCCAGCCTGGTAAAGAGGCATGACAGGAGTGTAGTAGACGTGGACTGACGTGTCCAAGCGCAGCATGTCGTGACATGATGACACAGCCTTTGGCGCTCAAAGTACAGTTTGGACACAAGCTGAATCGTTGATCCACACAACACGACTTCTCACAACTGTGAGGTGGAACTTGAATGTGTTGAACCGGCGTAGAGTTGCGCGAACGACACGTTGCAGTACTGTCCGGGCTTTGCGTCCTGTGCGGCAGAGTAGCCTTGGAGAACGGCAACCAAACTTGGCCAATTGGCATCTCGCAAACTCCCGCGGAGTCAAAGCCTGCGACGATGGTTCAACCAGCTGGCACGGCCGTCGATGCAGGGTGCGCAGTTTGTGGTGCATGTGCATTGTGGGCAGACCCCTCGCGTTCACCAAGATACTGTTGGGTGTAGTCCGCGCTCCGTGATCTGCGGCGTACAGCCGCGCCCATTGCGCTTGATGTGGAGCTGCCGTGATCGCCGATCGGTACCTGGCGATGCTGTGTGCGGGTACACGCGTCTGGATGAGTAAGGAGAGGCGTCCATCTGCTGAAGGGCTGCTGCTCTAGATGTCAGAGCTCACTGGTCCTACATCTAGCGTTGGCTTGCCCCTGGCTGCGCCCGTGACGACGTTATGTGTGTGTCGGTTGAGGAGCAACGAAAGGCGACAAAACTGTCTATCTCACGCGCTTTGGCCGGGCCTGGTCCCCACACATCAGGTCACAGAACGTCTGCGTGCATGCGGTGCAAGCCCAGCATTGTGCCGGTCAGGCACCGCGCAATGCGACACGGGCCGTTCCTGGGTGACTATCAGGAATGAGGCGAGCTCACACGGTGCATCGCATTGGCGGATGCAGTGACCTGCATTCGCGTTCTCCGGATCCTCTGTGTCGATGTACGTCATGAGAGCCTCCAGAGAATGGCGCTGCCGCGCCTGTACGTTGTTGGCAGGCTGGCGTCGTCGGACGTTTGACCTGGCTTTGCGCTGCAAAGTTCACGAGGCCAGCTGTCATCCCCCTGAAACTTTTCGGCTGCTGCACCCTGCTTCATATGCCATGTCACATGTGACAACGCTGCGCCATAGCGCACCCGTATGCCAAAGTGGCCACATCTGATGCTGCGACATACAGATGGCCAGTAGCTCTAGGTATACTTGCCAGTTGTGGCAGCAGCGGCAGCGGTAGCCCACAGAGGCAGCCGCAAGCGACTGACCCAGTGCGTGCCGCACCATGTCGAAAGTCGGTTTTGCGCCTGCCAGATTGTGGCATTGCAGCGCGCCGCGACATCACCAGCCTCGCGGGAGTGCTCATCACTTGTTGGCGGCGCTCCCAGCGAGCAGCAGCGAGCAGCTGCTGGGCAACATGAAAGGATTGCAATATGTGTGGTTTTCCCTGATCGAAGGCATTCTGATGATGCAGTTTCAATGGCGCTGGGCGACTGGGCCATAGTGAAAGCATCAAGGTGGACGTTGACGCCTCGGCGCCGTCCGCCAAAACCCTGCAGCGGCTGCCGACGCGCCGGCGGCGCGTGCAGGAACGCCTGGCCGCCCTGGACACCAACCAGGACGGCGTGGTGTCCAAGGAGGAGCTGGTGCGGAGCCGCTGAGCGGCGTCGTGCTTGATGCTGTTGCTGTGCAATGCCAGGCAGCCCTCATGTTGGCAGTTGGAAGCACCAAAGCCCCGGCGCCACAGCGCAGCTACTTGCGGCAGAACATCCAGCCTTGCTTGTGCACCCTGCAGGTGGATTTCATCGAGGAGACCGTCCACAGGGAGGCGCAGGTGCCGCTCAATCTGCCTTCTCTGCGCTACAATGCCGTGCACCCACTTGAAGCTCAATGCTGCACATGCCCCGCCCTAAGGTCTTATAGCACATATGTACCTCCTCTACCATGCAGATTTTTCATGGCTAGCTGTGGGTACAGCTGAGCAATGTAGAAACACCTCTGTGTTCACCGCAGTTCAAGTACCTGAAGTGGGCGGCGGCCCTGCTGCTGGTGTTCACCATCGTCCTGCTGGGCGCGGTGGCAGGCCTGGTGGCAGGTGGGGGCGTCCGCTGCAACGACATCCTTCCCATTGCTGTACCAGCTGGATCTGGAAGTTGAAGCGTCTCGTCTCGTTGCCCACATCGATGTCTGGCTGACAGCACTTCAGATGTTCTATATCTGCGCTCTTGCTGCAGGGATTGTCATCTCCGTCAAGGACACCAGAGCTGCGGTGTGTGGCTCTGCTCACAAGGACACGTGTCTGCATGCACCACTGCAGACAAGTGCAAGCCTGCCATAAAGGCTCGTCACACTGCTGGCAGCAGCTTTCGTGGCTTGCTGCATCCTGCCCTCGGTCAGGTTCTTGCTTTCCTACATTACAGAATGGTGCGCTGGCGGACAACACGAATGGCAGCACCCTGCGTACGGCCACGGGAGGCTACATGCGTGTGGCGCTTACGCCCGGTGAAATACAGGCGTCAAGCTCTGTCCAAACAAGAGCTGATTCTCCAAAAACAGCAACTCTTGTCAGTCAATATGATGGTCTGCATGGGGCACTGGTGGCTTTCAGGCCCACTTGGCGCTTTGCAGTCGCCTTCATTTTCAGTTGTTCCTTCGTAGGAGCCAACACCACCGCAGCAGCAGGGCGCCGCCGGCTGCTGCAGGGTGGAGCCTCTGTTGATGTGACTGGCGGCCAGACCATTGCCCGGGCAGATGTCCGACAGGCCTGCCAGTACCTGTCTGAAGGCATGTCCCCATCCACGTTGCTGTGTGTATCATGCTCTGTGCGTTGCTTTAGGGTCTGCTTGCCCTTCGCACAGCTCTATCGAAGTCTCTTGCTCAAGGTCAGCTGGTCTGGTCCCCCTCCGATCGGTGTTTGTCATATGGACAATCATGATACTGTGCCCATTTGATTTGCAGGCAGCGCTGCTTTTCCGCTGGCAGTGGACAGCGGGTCGACCACGGCATCCGTCTCGAATGTGCAGGTGCTGCTGAGCTTGCTTCTTACAGCCTTGCAACCATACCAGCTACCTGGTTCATGACATGACGGCTGCATGTGTGTGCTGCACAGATGTCATGACCTGTTGCCACAAATGCTGCAAGTGCTGCATGAAGGGGCCAGAAGTGTGAGATGATGGGAAATGGATGTCACTATGTGGTTGTAGACCGTCTGCATCTGACACCATTGCGCAGATTGTGGCGGAGACGAACTGCAATGCGCTGCTCAATGGCAAATCCTCCGCCGCAGCGTCAGGCATCGTGACATATCAGGGGCAACGCATCAAGGTGCGCATTGTTGATCGTCAACCTGTGGTTGTGCCTGACGACACAATATTGTTCTTGACGTCTGTCAGCATGGTATACGACAGCGACGCTGCACACGCTGCTCGGCTGATGTGCAGCGGCATGGCTCGTTGGCATGAGTTTTTTCTTGCCTCGCAGTCGAGACTGTGGCAGGAATCTTCTGTGCACCGACTGCAAAGGTTGGCCCAGGGGCAGACGCAACCGCATCAGCTGCGCTGGTCCAGTGCCCTCATCTGCTGCGCTCAGGTCAGCTGTGCCGCCGGCGCGGACCGCTGCACCTTCAACTTCATAATCCCTGGGGCGGGGAGTGCACCGCAGTCTTCAAGTACTGCCGCGGGCCGCCGCCTGCAAGGGATGCAAAAGGTGCATCAACCTGTGCCTCCCTGCTACCTAGCACGAATGAGGCTCACGTGGTCACGTCCTTCCACGAGCCCGATTCAGTATGATGCAGCAGGTGCCTGCACATGGCGGCATCATTCAGCACCCTGTGAGGGTGGGGAGTACCCTAGTCTATGTTCGCATTCAGCGGCTGCTAATTTGGGCACCCCACTGCTTGCCCACATCCGTGGCATCACAGAACTGCCAGGATGTTTATGCGCATGCCCAAGCATGCAGTGCTGCTGGTGGTTGCAGGTGTCCATCTTCACTGGCACGGGCTGCAGCGATGCCAGCATCTCGCCACCACCCATCCGCGCAACCGTCGACGCCGTGAGAAGGCGCCTCTCGACTTTCGATCTGAACTCGGGGTGACTGCTCGACTACTGTTGGCAAGTGTATGGCATCGTGGTTTTCTTTTTGGTCAAATGAAAATTTATGTTGTGTACTGTTCTGGTCGTGGGCATATCATCTTGCCTGCATGGACTGCGGCAGAGGCTGCCTTTGCTTGCAGTGGTGCACAACCCGGGCCTCCTACATTGTTGCGCCAAGCTTCGTTGGTATCGTTGCAAGCTGGCGTACGGGCGCAGGATCTGCAAGGTCGCAGGATGCATGAAGGGAAATGCCACACAATGGGCGCCGGCAATGTGTACGGCCAGCTGAATGTTGTCCCATGCAGTCTTCTGAATCATAGCTGCTTCGTGCGTGCAGTCGCTACAGCCCGTCCGAGGTGTGCATGAGGAGCCATGCGGTGCCATACGATCTGAATTACCAGCCGAACCCAGCCAAGCTCAGTACCTTAGGGCCGGGGCCCACGGCCCAGATGACGTTCATGATGAGCGTGTTCGCCATCTGCATGATGCAGACGCCAAGTGAGTTCGTGAAAATGAAGTTTGACATTGGCCAAGTGGTTTGCACAGTGTATCATTTGCACACCATTGTCATCTTAGCCGCATTGCAATGCAGTGGCAGGTGCTGGTTCATGTGACGCAAGTGCATGCAACTAGTATTTACAACCATTTCCACAGCACCCTGCATGCTAGAACTCAGCACACGCTTTGCAAACCAGATGCAGTGGTGACCTTGTGGTGTTGAGCTTGCAGCAAACTATGGGTCGGTGTGCGCGCCGGCTAATTTCAACCGGGATGCCATGTTCACGCCGACCCTGGTCGACCTCACAACGGGTGGTGGCTCGTATGCAAGGCCAATCAAATCCATCTCCGCCGACAACACGACCTGCCAGTTCGTATACAACGGTCAGTGCAGCCCATCTGCGCGCTTGATGCGCTGCATATGCCCATGCATTCGCAAAAGTAGCATGCACATGTACTGATCGATTCGATGTGTTCATATGGGTTCAATCACGTTTTGTTGACTTTTTTTGTGCATGTTGGCTGCCTGTTACCGTCAGTAGGCGCAAGCTTTATCATGGCCGACTCGTGAGACCGACATCACCAGTTATCTGCTGCAGTAAACTGCACGGAGGTTGCGTACAATCGTACCTTCACCAATCCCCCCGGCGGCCCTTCGACTGGTGCCATCAAGACCGCAGCCGACAAGCAGAAGGACAACTTCGAGTGCGGTTTGATCCTGTGCATTGCCTCCCACTTCGGACTGGCACCAATTTGTCAGCACTGTGTTGCGCACTTGTGGCAGAATTAGCCATCCAGTTAGTTCATGAAACATCAGTGTCGTACTACCAGGGCTGTACTAGTATCCTGAACCCAGTGTTAGGCACTGTTTGGAACTTAGAAGAGTCCCAGTGCATATGTGCTAGTAGCTCCCCCGTGAGACATGTATGAATGCCACATCACCTGAGGATGGGCTGAACACGCATCTGTCTATGCGTCTGCAGTATCATCACCCTGACCAACCAGTACTTTGCAACGGACCTGACTCGTGCCACGCTGGCGGCAATCGCTGTCAACCCCAACCAGGGGCAGGTGCGGTCACGCATGTCGAGTTCAGGTTCAGGTGCCCATATGTAGATGTGCGCGGGCAGCGCCATGCACTACATCAGCAGCGGCGGCAGCAACAGCCCTAGCAGGCCTGCATGTTTCGAATGCTGGCGACCGCTCTGTTGCCTTTTGGCATGGTTATTGCATGCCAACCAGCGGCAGTGCATTGACTGTTCATGGTCGTGCGTGTTGCCATGGGGTGCAGGCGGCGTACTTCGACGTCGCCAACCGAGTGTGGATCCTCAAAACAGAGGATGCGACACTGACAACTCTCCAGGTGACACTGATGTCTGCCTTCATGTTGGGGCTTTCAGCCATCCACAATTGTTGGCCAGAACATCATATGCTCAAGTTACATACCCCTCTTACCAGTCAGCTTTGCGTCGTATCGAGGATCGATATTGGACCCATATCATCCCACGCTTATTGCACAGCTGTGGACATCGTGGACATGTGCTGGAACGTGCATCACCCTGCGTGGTACTCCACCTTTACTTGTCCTGGCGTAGGCGCTTGCCAAGTTGAAGTCGGATCCCACCGCCGGCGGCTGTTTCCCTGCTGCCGCCACTGCTGTGAGGTTCCCACCAAACGGCGCCCCAAGTCCTGTGCCGCTGTCAAGATTGCGCCCAGGCGACGTTGTCGAGGTGAGCTCGTTAGGAATGAGGGCTATTGCACAGCAAAGGCACCGCTTTTGCAACTCATGCAGGGCAAGAGCGGCAGATCTAATTTCACCAAGCTGTTTCCTGTCATTCCTCCACATGATGTCAAGATCCTTTGGCAGACACATGCAAATTTGTGAACGGCATGGTCATCTGGCGTTCCAGATCACATAGAGTGTCAAGCGAAGATGCAGAACCCTGACCTCATTGTGCACACGCTGTGCACACACACACACACACACACACACACACACACTGCACAACGCAGACACACATGCTCCATATCGCAATTGATCTCCACTCCCGTCACGTCATGTAGGTGGTCAACGAGGACGGCAGCCTGAGCACCTCCACCGTGTACATGATCCCGCACTTCGAGACCACCGGCAGCCGGCAGTTTGTCGAGATCACCACTGCAGCAGGCCAGCAGGTAAGTTGCTAGGGGTATGTGTAGTGGCACACTTGTGCACAACAGTCAGCAGTATGCCCGACCTGTATCGTAGTGATGTGCTTGCTGTCTTGTCTTGGTCTTGCTATCCTGCTCAATGGAGTCCACAGTATCCTTGATGGCGGCAGCTCAAGCTCGCTTTTGCACCTTTTGCTCCTGCTGTGTTGAACATCCTTTCATCTAACGGGTCATGTGCTTGCTCTTGTCTCAACGTACAACGTATGTTGTCCTGCAGCTGCGGATGACGGACACCAACTACATGTACATCGCCACCGCTCCGGGGCAGCCATTCACGAGCCGCACAACGCTGCCGGCAGCACAGATTCGGGCTGGGCAGTACGTGTGGGTTGCCGGTGCTTCGACTGCTCCCGCTGCCGTATCTGCACTGTCACGCGTCACCAGCGTGCGCCGCGTCACGGATGTCGGCCTTGTGAACCCCTTCACCCTACGAGGTAAGCACTCGCTGAGCGTGCAAGACCCTTGCAGTCCCCATTGAACTAAGGAATTGCTACAAGCCGCCGGCCTGCCAGGGTGCAATCTACAGCAGGGCGACAGGGTGCCCGGTGCCCCATTATGCGGCTGTCAGAACACACTAGTGCTCTTGACCAGTCTGCTTTGCTTTCAGACTGGCACTTGGTTGCTGATTGGGGCGATAAGTGAGAAGCTAGACTTGTGAAAAAGAGAAGGTTCACGCCGTTGTGTTGACCATCAAGCACAGTCTCTTGCCTTCCGCCGGCAGGCAACATTGTGGTGGACGGTGTGGCGGCGTCGTCATACACGACCCTGCTGGGCAGCGAGGCGGCCATGCACGGCTTCACCGCCGCTGGCCGGGTACGGTGCATAGCGCTGAACTCCATGCATGTGGCTTGTTGGTGGCTCCATGTGTGGCGGCATCACAGCAGCTGCGCAGCAGCCAGCTGTGTAGTGTTGCGTCCAACATCTATCGCGCCCCAGCTCAACATTTGCTGGGCTCATCATCTATCTATACATGTTGTGCCCGTTCTAGGCTGCACGAGATCCATCGCCATGTTGTTGTACCTTGAGCTGTCTGCGCCGACGGACTGCAGGCCCTGTGGCGGTGGGCGCCATGGCTGCTGCAGGGTGCCCATAACCTGCGCCTCATGCAGCCGCTGTCGCTGGCGATTGGCATCTTGGGGCAGAAGGTGCGCGGCGGTGGCTGCCCATCCTCGCAGCAACCGGCTGTAGCTGCACACCTGTATGCTGGCACTCCGCATGTGTTGCTTCGCATATAGCCCTGGGCTGCTCCGTAGATGGTTTGATATTGTCATGCTGATGCCAGCGCTGTCCCTTTTGTGTACAGGGCGTCCCATTGCAATCCCTCTCATGAGCAGCAAGCATGCTGTAGTTCTCCGGCTGCCATGGCCAGCTCAACCAGCGTCAATCTACTGACATGCCATGCCGGCGGTGTACAGAACGTCATCAATTACTGTTTTGAAGGTACTGGGACAGCACTCGTTCACTTGAGAGGGTCTTAACATTGTGATGCTGTGCTGCTTGTGATGCAATGCGAAGATGCAGATTGGCTCCTTGGGTGTATGTATGTTGAATGTCCGTTACAATGTGAACGGGACCTTATGGATTTGAGTTACACCATTTCCAGGCATAGTCTGTTTTCAGCATGGTGGCTGGGCTTAGGTCGCGATATATTATGCTGCCTCCAGTAGACAATAAGATCATCTGTCATACGTAAACACTTGCTGCCAACACCAGCAGATCAAGAGCAAGGCATTCAAAACAAGTACCAGTTGCTCCTGCAGTGCCACTTGGCCGACAGCACAGTCTAAAGCTAGATAGTTGTCATACCCATCAACCGACAGGTGCATAGCTGAGAAAACCCAGAAGCAATATTGGTGACCGTATTAATACGGTCACCGCCCACAGAAATGTCCACTGAAACGGGCGTGCAGAAGCTGAGCAGCTGGCAATGGGCTGCCGCCGAGGACCACCGCCCAGGTGTCAAACAGATGCGTCAACAAAAACCCAGTGCGGGAGGCCACAATCCGCCCCTACCAACACCCTCATGTCATGGTGCAACCCTCCGATACGTGCGTTCGTGGACCCACTAACACCTGCTGCTGTGCCTGGTCTCAGCCCTGCTGTCATGCGGTTCGGCTGCCGCCATTCATGCTTCCGTCATGGCGCATGCCAGTAGTGACTCCGCTGCCGGTGTTGTGCTCTAACCTGCGCCACTGCTGCCGCCGCCACTGCTGAAGGAGCGTGGTGCCTCCAGATCCTGGAGCTGACGCCCTGCTGCTGGGGCCCAGACCCTGAATGCAAGAGCTACCTGCCGCCTTCGGGAATCGTGCCATGCCCGCCGCTGATGCTCATGTAGCCGCTGCCGACGCCGTCGCCGCTGCGTGTCGTGGCCCTGCTGCCTCGTGAGCCGCCTGCCCCCGGGTCGAGGCCCAGCTGCTGCGGGGACAGGTGCGGGTACAGCGCGGGCAGGTCCACAGGGGCCACCCGCCGCTGCCGCATCTCCGGCGGCAGCAGCGCGTCCAGGCACTGGACCACCCCGGTACCGTCGTCCTCTGTAATGATGCAGGGCAGGTCCCAGGGTGGGGATAGAGCGTGCCAGCTTTTGAGTTGCGGGGACAGTCCAGTCGCAGATCTTTTTCAGGTGCAGGTGTGGTGTGGGCTTGCATCGTACAGCAGGCCAGCAGCTGCAGGCTGCTGCAGCTGATGCACCGCTGGTCACAAGCCAAGGTGGCGCTCACCCTGGGCGAGGATGTCTGCCGACGGCGGCTCCCCAGCTGAGATGGCCACCACCTCCGCGATCCGCAGGATCTCTGTGCAGCATGGAAGCAAACTCATCACACATGCACACGAGATAGGCGACTGGGTGTGGATCTGCAGCAGCCGGTGCAGGGTTCAGGGATGGAAGTGCGAGGCTGCAGAGCAACGCAAGCGGTGCTGTGCAGCGGGCACCTGTGTGGGCGGGCCAGGCCGCGACGTTGAGGTGCGCGAACTGGATCGGCGTCAGCACACGCCGCCACATCGTGAGGATGACCTGCAGGGGACGCAACTTGAAGCTTCGGTCAGTTGAGTGTGACGGTGGCAAATGGCATGAGCGGCACCTACACCATGGCACAGCAGCCTGCAAACAGAAACGGCTCTGCCGTGGCGTCACTGCAGAAAGGCTGAAAAGTGCAGCTGCCGCCTTCCAGCTGCCACTGCTCTGCTGTCCGCCCGAAGCTTGACCTTGCAAATAGTTTGGGGGCCACGCCTGCCTGCGAGCTGCAGAAGTCCGCAGCCCTGCGCTCTGGATAGACACAGCATGCAGAGCAGGCAGGCGCCCTGCTAAGTGCTGCAAGTTCTGGCGGTGCTCGAGGTGTAGCAGGGAGCAAGCTCGCCTGCAGCTGGCAGGACTGCTCCTCCCGGATTGCCACCCGCAGCCGGTTGATGAGGCTCAGCTGGCGGCCCTCGTTCACGGTGCTCAGGTCGGCGCTGCCGCCGCTGGCCTCCACCTCCAGGCTGCCGCGCCGGGGCGCCGCCGCCTGGGCACCCAGAAGGGACTGTCGAATGGCCGCCGGCGTGTCATCAGAGTGTCACATTCTTGCCCGATGTGGTGCGTCATCGGAGGTGGCAGGCTGCCGAGGTGCATGGCCCGGAGCTTGCCTGCGGCCCCAATTCAGGCCAACGAGCATGACGGTGCTGGGACAGACACACGCTTTCTGTGTTGGTCAGCCCATACCTGCCGCTCTGCGACGCGCTGCTTGCGGCGCGCGGCCAGGGTGCGGATGTTGGCCAGGTGCGCCGCCCGCAGCCGCACGAACGTCTCCTGCTGCAGCGGCGACAGCCGCGCCGAGCTCACGATCTGCGGGGGGCAGGTGCCCAGGCTCACTTGCCAGGATGGCAGGTGACAGAGTCAGCGAGCCGGTGCAGACTTCTTGAGTCTGCAAGAGCTGGCATGCCAAGGGTTCAATGCTAAGATGCAGGTCCCTGCTGCATGTCCACGGTGCAGAAGCCAGGCCGAGGTAGCCACCTGCGCCCAGACTTCGTCGGGGGGGTCGGCGGCGGTGGGCAGGAAGCCCAGCAGCGGCAGGATCTTGTTTTGGTCGGGGAAGGTGGTGATGGTGCACCCCTTCAGCTGGCTGGCCTCGAACACGAGCCGCTCCTGCGAAGCATGTTCGTCATGGGGTGAGGGCGGCGGTCAGCTCAGTGACTGCGGCCTGTACACTGTGTCTGGACATATCCCGATGTCCTGCGGAGGGCCCCTGCCGCTGCACAGGGCCGCCAAACCACCAGCAGCGCAGTGGCATGCAGCGCCGCCCGCAGCAGCCCCAGCAGCCGGTGCGCCTTTGCCGCTGAGCCAGCTGACCGGTGAGCTGGGCGCCGCGCTGTGGAAGCCTCGGCACAGCACGGGGCAGCAGGTCGTGCAATATTCTATGCAACAGCAGGTCTTTGTCTGAGACGGTGGACAGACTACGCACGTGTCTGTGTTGGTTATCCTTTGTGTGGCTGCAGAGTCTTTCATCTGAAACCACTGGGTTCGCACCAGGCGCTGCGTGGCCGCCGCGCCCTCCGCCCCGCCGCCGCTGATGACCAGCAGCTGCCGCGCAAAGGCGACGATGAAGTCGTACCACAGGCGCCCGTGCTCCAGCGGCGTCATCTCCGGCACCTGCGCACGGCATTGAGGCCAATCATAAGCCCGTGAGTCACCACCGCTCTTGCTGTCCTGCAGTTCACAGGTAGATGGGCGGCACTGGCACATCCAGGAGCACATCATAGATGCACACCAAAAGGCAGCTTCAAGGGGACGCCATATTAAAAGGCTGGCTCAAAAGGCAGCTTCAGCGGCAATCTGAAAGGCACCTGGCCGCGGGTGAGGCGCAGCGGGGCGTCCGGCCGCACCGTGAACACCAGTTCCCTGTCCAGCTGCAGCTCCCGCGCCATCATGCCCTGCAGCGCAGGAGCCGAGGGGTCACGCGAGACCCCTGCAACAGCCTCTGCGTGCTGCAGGCGCTGAACAGCATCTCGTCGCTGCTGACAGGGAGGTATCCCCACAACATGCAGGCTGCGGGGCTCCAGACACTGGTGGCACCCTGCTGGTGCACCCCCCGAGGCCAAGCCAGACCCGCGTGCTCCACGCCCACCAACACAACTGCAGGGCCTGCCGGCCAGGCGCATCAATGCAGTCGCCGAAGTTTGCAGGGTGCTGCCATGGACGCGCACCTGCATGCTGTCGGTGAGCCACCAGGCCCCGGGCTGCCCGTTGGCGTCCAGCCGGGAATCTAGGCCCTCCAGCTCCGCCGCCACAGCGGCTTCCGCCGCTTCGGCCGCATCCACCCACCCGCCGCTGGCCGCGCCCAGCACGCCGTCGCCCGCCTCGCTGAACCCCGAGCCGCGGCGCTGGCCCTGCAGCTCCGCCGGCGCCGACTCCGCGTGCATCAGGGGAACATGCGCTGCGGATCTGCTCACGTAGTCCCCGGCCGGCCCGCTACTGCTGCCGCCGCCGCGATTCGAGTACTGCTGTTCCAGATACGCATTGCGGCTGGCCAGGGTGTCCTGCACATCGGAATGGCAGACGTCAGCAGGGGACGGCCGTGCCTTCTGCGGCGAGGCCTGACAGCGGGGCGTCCGCTGCTCGGAGCTGGTGTGCATGGCGGCGTCAGGAGTGAATCGTGCCTCTGAAGGCATCCGGATGACACACGGCCCTCTTGCTACAGAGGTTATCAGACAGCACAGGCGCAGAGTGGCACATCTGCGCCATGGTGGGGTCGCTCACCCGCCGCAGCTGCATGCGCAGCATCTCCGCCTCCAGCTGCGCCAGAGTCTGCTGAGTGTCGCGCACCCGCGCCTGCACAGCGCCACGACACATTACAGGGCATGCGTCAGCTGACTGCTAGACGGCGCTCAAGACAGCTGTAACCATCCTCCCGTCCGCCTGGCTCCTGTCACTGCCACGTATGCCGGCGTGAGCACAGGAGCTTCAGCTGCACTGTAGGTCTCAGGCCACGACACGCCTGGTGTATCGGAGAGGTGCTCCGAATATAGTCAAGCAGTAGGCACAAAAGAGGAGAAAGGCGGTTTGCCTTCTGCCGCTCCACCCAGCGCTTCTGCGACTCCTGCCGCTTCTTGCTGCGCACGGACCGCACCGGCAGCCGGGCGTCCGCCGGCGCCGTGAGGCACCTCTCGTACCCGCCCCGCTGCATTTGAATCTCAGAGTTGGATTGCGGTTTGAATCCGGAATGATGCCATGGTCTCAGTATCGGAGCAGCGATCACTTCGAGCGGCCTGGCGGAAAAACATGGCGCTGCAGTCCTCCTATGCACTGAAACATGCTTCCAGTTTGTTCGTGCCAGCTGCCAGCCTCAGCTGCAGCTCTGCAACGAGCCTGTGATACTCTTGCCTCCAAGGAGGCCGTCAGGTCATGCAGCATGTTGCATCTTGAAAGCGCGGGTTCTGGTCGGCAGCACAAACGTATTTGCTGAATTGACAGATGCCACGCTCACCCCTGGCACTGGTCGCTGGTCCCTCATGTCAAGAGGGGGGTGGTTTGTTGGCCAGCCCGCCAGCTGCTGCGGGGGCTGCAGCGGGGGCGCACACAGCGAATGCGGTGGCGCCGCGGCCGCCTGCGCAATGGCGTCGCCCTGCAGCCCGCCAAACACCCACCTGGGCTGTTGCGGTCCCGGCTCAGGCGCCGACGGCCCAGGGCCCGCCCGCTGCACCCGAGATCAAATGTCACGCAACTTTCTGGCCTGCCACCTGGACCTGACATAAGGCGCGTGTAATGGGGACCGCAGGCGCGGCGATCACCTGATGCGCCTGAAACACTCGGCAAACGCTGTGCTGCAGTCTACACGCTCTGCTGCCGGAGTGACGGCCCCACAGCGCCTCGGCTACACTCTGCAGAACTGCAGCCCAACCAAGCATATGCACCAGGATCCACGCTGGATGCTGTGATCAGTGCGTGTGTACCTGGTATACGCTCTGGTGCCAGTGCTGGGGCGCCAGGCCCACAACGCGTTGGTTGCAGGCGATGCCGGCCAGCACAGAGCGCGAGATGGCTGATTCCGGTTCCTCAGACAGCTGCCGCCAGTCCACCGCGGCGTGATCAAAGCTCAGGAGAGGGTTCGAACTCGCTGCGTAGCTCCAGTCGTCCTGCATAAAGCGCCCGTGCGGCATGACCGGCTGCGGAGGCATGGTGCAAAGCTACGGATGTGCTGCGGCTGTGCAAGTTTTGCTTCAGAGTGTTTCGCTCAAGAGCCGCGTCATGCGGCCTTGCATTGCGTCACAGGCAGACGTAAAACTCGTAAACGTCACTTCCTGCTTCTGCACATTACGCCCACTGGAGCAGCACACTTACGCCTGTGGCCTCATCTCGGCACGTGAGCCCACTCTGGTACTGGTGCCTGGGTACCATGCTGCACCAGGGAGTTACCATGCTGCACTCGGCCTGCTTTGCTTTTTTGCATGTCACAGTGCACTGCTTTCAGCTCGCTTGAAGGTGCAGTGATGTCATGACACTGCCGCTGGCAGTACTTGGCTGTGGCACATCAAACTAGCATGAGAGCTTGCCATGTATATGGCACTGCAAATGGCGTCTACACATGCGGCAGCACACGCTGCCAGTCCAATGTGCGACCAATCAATGCTGCTGACGCTGACAGCACTGATATAAGGTTTACAGAGCGCCATCCTATAGCCGCCAAACAACTCAGGCACCTGGTTCTTGCTTGACAACAACAGTGTCCCCTGCCGTTGGCACCGCCGCCCCTGGTTCCGCCGACTGCTTACTCCTTGCGCGGCCGCCGCTGCCCTCAGCGGCCACGACTGCGAGCACGGACGCCGGCATTTCCACCCCAGGGTACAGCGCCGCCAGGTCCACCGTAGGCACGTCGCCCCAGTCCCGCATGGAAGCAGGAAGCATCGCCTCCAGGGCGTCCAGGCCCAGCAGCGGCGCGCCTTCCCTCGCCCCTGCAGGGTGGGTGGGCGCAGGAGTTGCAGGCGTCCATCCCAAACCTCCGCTTGCAACACCCAACAAGCGGCAGCAGGGGCAGCGGCAACGGCAGCGGCAGCAGCGGTACAGTGCCAGCGCAGCAGCCGCCATGCACAAGCCATTGCCAGCATTGCAGCCACCCACCCCTGCGGTGCTCCTGCAGCACTTCCCACTTGGCATGGGCATACAGACATGCAGCAGCAGGGGATGGACCAGCACTGAGTTGCACTGACCTGCCGCCATGAGCTCTGATTGGCAGGTCGCGCCGGAAGAGCGCGCCACTGCCTCCGCCAACTTCGTGATGTACGGCTGCAAGGCATACAACAAGACCAGATGAGTCACAAGGAGTCACACTGTGTCCCGTCCACCTCTGTATTCGCAGGAATGCAGACCGGCACAACGGGGATGCAGACCGCCTGTCGCTGAGTGCGGGACACAAGGCAGCTCTGCAGGAGCCAGGAGCCAATGGAGCAGGATTTGAAAACTTCTACAGAAACCGTTTTCTATCAGACAGCTGAAAGGAATTGTGTCTAAACCCTGGAGCCCTGGGCCCGCACCTTGTGCGGGAAGGCGGTCACGTTGAGGTGTGCCATCTGCTGCGGCGTCAGCACCCGCCGCCACACGCTCAGCGAGTACTGCACCGTAAAGACAGCACGACTCGAGCTCAGTTTTCCTTTCTCACCATGTGCCACCAGGGATCCTCCAGGCAGTCCTGCTGAGACGGCCTGCGAGAAGCACGGCGCGACTGCAGGGGCCATGTCTGCAGGGCGGCTGGCGTCAGTTGCAGCTTGCTCGTCATGGCAGTGCAAGGTTGCACTGGGCGCATGCTGTCCAAGATGCATGCACCACATTGGACATAAGGTTTGTGTGAAGGCTCAGCCAGCGCTTCCAGACTCTCATCTGTGCCCTCGGTGATGAGAACCCAGGTAACCAGTTACATGAATAAACTTTGAAAAGGTTCGTACTTGCAAATATAGTACCATCCAAACGCACCAGCATCTGCACGGTGTGCTCGTCACGCAGCGTCGTCTGCAGCGCGTCAAAGGCGCCCAGCGTGGCGGAGCCGTACGCATCCACAGACGGCGTCACCGCCACCACCTCCCAGTCGGCGCCGCCTGGCGGCATCGCCGTCTGAAGGGCAGCAGTAGGCAGCAGTAGGCAGAACTGAAAGGCGCTGTCAGTATCGGGTTGGAAGACCAAGTTGCTAACATGCAGTTTGGAGCGGCATATATCCTGGCGCAACATTGACTACATCAACTGGACGACTGAACGAGCTGGATATGCTGGACTCCATGAGGCACCCAACAAGAGTCTTAAACTTCTGCCGCTTGGAATTTGTTCGCTGGTGCGAATGGTCGACTGGGCATGACTGCCAGCCGGCAGGTTCTCGTCTCTTCAGCAAAGTGGCGACGCACCTGGATGGTGGAGACCAGTCTGCGGCGGCGCGCCGTGAGCTCCCCGATGCTGCGCAGAAACGCCGCCCGCAGCGCCAGGATCACCTCCTGCTGCTCCCGCGTCAGCCGGGCGCCGCCCACGATCTGCAGCGCCAGATGGGCTATGTGACAGGGAACATGTCGACAAGGCTACGACCAGCTCCAGCATCAGTCAGGCGCATCACACAAACTGTGTCGCCACTAAATACAGTGAAGTCAGCCAGACGAAAGTCTCGGCACGACGCCACAGGGACCACAGCCCCGCACCCGGTCCCAGTCCGAGTCGTCGGGCGCGCCGGCCTCGGGGGCGGCGCAGTGCGCAAGCTGCTGCTGCTGCTTGTGGGCGGCCACGGCGGCGGCGGCGGGGGTGCGGTCCACCGTCTTCCCCGTGATCAGCTGGTGCAGCGACGTCATCAGCGTCGGCAGCGACACCATGATCGCGCACTTCATCTGCCCCGACTCCCACATCTGGGGGGAAGGCAATCGGCAAGTGTTCAGTGGGATGTGATGTCAAGCCACAGAAGCAGTAGAACTGGGTGCATGCTATATGTGCTGCTGCAGCCGCAAGATGGGAGGCGCGGCCACACGAAAGCAAGCACCCACGGCATCGAGTGCCCTCGAAGCTTGCATGGCAGCTCAAGCAGGGTGTGCCCGCCACAACATCGCTGGCGACAGCACTCAGCGCCTCCAGATTCAGGCAGATTGAGGGTCAACACAGGCGGCACAGCAGTCTGCAGCGCTGCACAACGTCGATGAGTGTGTGGGCATTGCAGCTCACCAGGCGGTCCAGCCGCTGCAGGGCAGGGCTGTTGGGGCTGCCGGCCAGCTCCAGCAGGCAGGCCGCGGCCGCGTTGATGTACTCCCGATACAGCTCCCGGAACTGTGCCAGCGGCATGTTGACCACCTGCAGGGGGCAGACAGGCAGCATACGAACCTGATGAAGGGATATCAGAACACACCTGTGGCTCTACATACATGGCTGAGGCCTTGAAATGTGTACTCGTGCTGTGAACGGCTGACAGATCACAGATCAGCACCGTGTCCTGCGCCTGAAGCGAAGCTCACAAGACTGTGATGCAAGTGATAGGCCGTATGGTCACCTGCTTGCGTGTGAAGTACATGGGCCGGTCGGGCCTCACGGTGAACACGAAGGGCCCCTGCAGCTGCAGCTTGTCCTCCATGACATCCTGCACACAAAGCTCAGGTTATACAGGTATCACGCCACTGATGGATGCCTGTCATTCACTGCTGATATGCCTCCGCATGCCGGCAGGGCACAGCTGCTGACATGGGCGTCACCCATGTGGCTCGAGGCACAGGGCTGCCACTCCCAGTCGTGCATCCTGCCGGGTGCTGTGTGCTGCTGCAAGCTACTACTGATACTGGTGTTCCTACACAGGTTCACAGACGTATGCGCACCACGAGGCGGTCGTCCTGCCACCAGAGGTGGGCACGCACGGCGGCGGCGGCGTCCGCCGCCTCCGCCCGCTGCCGCTGCTGGTGCATCGACGCAATGCGCTCCAGCAGCTGGTTCCGCTGGTACAGCTGGTCCTGCGCCACGCAGTCAACATGATGCAGGCTCAGTATGTAGGCGTAGTTCATGGTTTGCGGACTGCCGCTGCAGCAGCAGGCGCCCCTTGCAGGCACCCCCTGCTTGTGGTGTGGCGTTCATATGTAGCAGCTGCCATGGCCGGCTCTTCGGTGTGTTGGTGCGCTGTGACGTCCAGACGCAGGCATGCGGCGTGGCCTCAAACCTGAACTTTTAATCCTGGCGCACCTTGTCTAGCTGTAGCTGCGCCAGCTGCTGCTGCATCTGCTCCAGCCGCTCGTCCACCTCTTGCAGTTGCTCCTGTGAAGCCAGTGAAGTGGGCATCAAGCTGGGTGCTTCAGTATGCAGCCTGCTCCAGCGACTCATACTCTTGGTATCCCCGACATCAGGTCCTGTTCTCAGGCCAGCCTGACTAGCCCGGGAGGTTTCACGACCCTACATGTGCTGGTAAGATGGAGACAAGAGTTATGCAACCTGACTGGCGGTTGGGGGCATGAAGCATGCACTGCACTTTTAGACCCACTTCAACATGACAACATATTGGTGCCAGTCCCTGAGGTATTGCGAGTCGCAGACCAGGTGTGAGCAGGCTAGTATGAAGCAAACGGTAAAGCGCTTGACTTACTTAACACGCCCTCACTCATCTTAGCTCCACTCTATGTTACAGTCACCTTGCTTTTCTGTACTGTACTGCAGGTGTGCTGACCTTTTTGCGGGAGCGGTAGCGACGCTGCGCGGCCCGGTTCTTCTCGCGGGCGGTGGCCGCCGCCTGCCGCGCCGCCTGCAGCTTGGCGCTGCCGTGGCGCTGCGGGTGCGGATGGACCTGCACGGTGGGGGTGGCGTTCTGACCAGGCACCGCCCAGGCGCACTCGCATCTGGGGGACGAGCAGCATGTGCGCTGTGGGCGTGCACGCCTGTCAGATGGCGGTCGGTCGGAGCTCACACACACACACCCACGCGGGAGGTGTGAAAAATCCATGCCAGCCGCACCTGGGCGTAGTGATTACTGCACAGCTGCCATGTGCATGCAGGGCTGGTTCAGTTGTTCAAGATGTGCGCGCAGGTCTCGATGGGGCTGTTGTCATGCGTGAGGCCCCCACCTTGTGAGTCGTCTCCACGTCGTCGCCGCTGTTGCCGTGCAGCGCGGTCCGCAGCGAGGTGTCGCCGCTGCTGCTATGCCGCAGGTCGCCGCTGGAGGTGGCACCCGGCTGCCCGGCCTCCGGGCTCGAGGCGTCGGGCTGCCGGGGGACGCCGTTGGCGAACGGCGTGGCTGACGGCACCGCGCTGTTCAGCAGCGACTGGAAGCTGCCGCTGGCCTGCGCGGCCGCCTGTTGCAGGCCCGCCAGAAAGCCCGGCGGCGCGGTGCCGACCGTGGGCGCAGCCGCTGCAATGAAGCCCGGCAGCGGGGTCGGCAGCAGCGGGCGAGCACCCTGCGAACCCTGCTGCAGCTGCGACTGGGGGTCGGCACTCAGCTGCGCCAGCGCGACTTCGGTGTCCTGGCTGCGCTGGCTGTCGGTGGTGCCGCTGAAGGCGTGCGGCGACAGGTCCAGCGCCGTGTCCTCCATGACGGTCTCCAAAATGGGCTCATCCAGCAGCGCCTCCCAGTCGAGCGCGCCATCCAGAAAAGACCAGTCGTCGGCCGGCTGCTGCGCCTGCTGCTGCTCTGTCTCACCTCCAGGACCCAGCGTCTCCATGATGAGGTCTCAAGGGCAGGCGCTCGTCGCTGGCCAGGTAGCTCAGACGGGATGTGTTGGGCCTGCACTCTCCAGCAGTGTTGTTCGGATCCAGTAGCAGCAGCCGCCTTGCTGTTGAGTTGTTCTGTGGGCGTAAGACAGTGGCCAACTGCAGGCTTGAATTTGCTCACGACGTGGTGCTTTTCGAAGCCTTTTTGGAGTTTACAACACGGTGTATCTGAAGCAATTCTTGACCGCGGTCACCGCAGGCCGGCCTGGCTGCATGCGAACAGCTCTGACACCACAGTCCAATGCAACAACTGCCATTTACTGCGAATACTCAGCCGGCTGCGGCCCGCTGTGCATCTGCATGTGTCTGACGGGCACCCGGTGGTGCGAAACCCTACTGCCCACGTGAGGGCAGCTCCCCGCTCTTGCAATCTACCAGAGGCGCCTTGCTTGGCGGTAAATTGCACGCTGCGTGTATATAACATATGACACATAGCAGCTATGGCTGATACAGCGCCGCACGGCGCGGACGGACAGGGCAACTGGCTGGACTCCCTAGCCGCGGAGTTTTTGGATGCGCAGGGCAGCTTTGAGTTTTTGCCAGAGGGCGCGGACCCGTTTGCGTCCGATCCGCTGCTGCTGCCGCCGCTGACCTTCCCCACCAGCAGCGATGAGAGCACGCCAGGGCAGCGGGTGCGCCCGTCTGACTGAAACAGCGCGTTCTCGAAGTATCACAAGCTGTGTGCAACAGAGCGAGCAACAGCTTTAGTGACCCTGACTGTGTCTCTGGAAGGCGATGCACAAGTGCTGCGTGCCGTGCGCGAGGCGAACAGTGTACGAGAGGAGTCACTTTCCACGCAGTCCCTTGCGTCTTCTTGGCGATCCTTGCCCTGATGCACAGGCGTCGCCCGGCGACCACGCCCTGCCGTCGGAGCAGCTGCTGCAGCGCCAGTTTGTGGACGAGCTGGGGCTGCCGCCGTTCTCCGCCCCCCCGCTGGCCCAGGACGGCCCCAGCATGCAAGACATGCCAGTCGGGTACCTCCCGCTGCCCGATCAGCCGCCGCAGGGGCCGCCGGACCTGCGGCAGCCCAGCACCGGCTCCGCCACCAGCGGCGAGCGGTGGGGCGGATACGACGCCAGCGGCAGCAGCGGCACCCGCCGCTCTGGCAGCGGCAGCGGCCACGCCGCGGTGAGCATGACTTCTCGCTGCTCCCGCTGCAGGGCGTGGGGCCAATGACCTTGCGGCTGCTGCCCCTGCAAGCGCCATTCACGCCCTGCATGTCGTGCAACGTTTGCCCAGTGTGGCCTCCGCTGCGTGCTGTGGACTAACCATGGCCCCAGAAATCTTGAGCCCGAGCGCTGCTGGGTGTGTTGCAGGGCCCCCCGGCGTCGCAGGGCAGCGACGACCTGGACAAGGCCAGCAACACGGTGCAGAAGTTCAAGGAGAAGAACCGCGCGGCGCAGCGGCGGTACCGCGAGCGGCAGAAGGTGCGCTTCCTGCTGCCACCCTGCAGCCGCTGATCTGCCAACCGGCAGCTCACGGTCTCTTGGAGACCGTGAGCTCCAACAACAGAGCTGCTGCAAGTAGCCATCGTGCCGGGGCTGAGGCATCATGGGCATCACTGCATGCTGCGGCTGCGCCGCCGCCACTTGTTTCTCAAGAGTTTCCTTTGTCACAGTGCACCCCGCCAGCTGGCGCTCCCAGGTCCTCTGGGGATGCGCACCCGTTGGTGCCGATTCCGTGACTCGGCTCTGGGCCTTCCCTTCTCTGCAGGAGAAGCTGATGGCATCCGAGGAGAAGGTGGCCGAGCTGCAGCAGCAGCTCCAGAAGATGCGCCTCGAGCAGGTGCCCGCCAACTTGGCCCGCCGAGCACCTTCGCTCCTGATAGATTCCAGTCATGCCCGGCGACGGTCACCATGCTGCAGCAGGCACCCTTCAGCAGAGTCCACCCTGCGAGCACTGCTTTGAGATGCATCTTTGCAAGTGTGCATGGCAGCCCAGGACATCACCTCGGCTGGATGTTGCGGTTACAGCATGCGGTGTGTGCTCCCGCAGGACACGCTGGCGCAGCGGAACGCGCTGCTGGAGCGGCTGCTGGCGATGCAGCAGCAGGCGGCGGCGCAGGTGCCCACCCCCACCGGCAACCGCGCCGCGATCGAGGGGCAGCAGGACGCCTGGTGGCTGGACCGCCAGATGAAGGTGTGGGAGTTAGAAAGCAGCAAGGAGCAGTGACGCGGCACTTGAGTGCCTGCTTATGGGGGAGTCTGCATGCTTCCGTGCTTGTACTTGCAGCCTACTTGGTGCCAACACATGGGAGCCTTTGACCATGCAACGGGGCCATGGCAGGCTGTCAGAGGGTCACTGTGTACCAAGCCGTCGTCTCACACCCCGCTGGACAGAAATGGCTCCCAGGGACAACGAGATCAGGTCTCGTTGTCGAAGCTGGACTGGCTGGGCCGTTCCTCTGCTGCTCGCCGCCTGCATCTTGGCGTCACAGCCAGAAATGAGGCAGCCTGCTGACGCGCTGTGCGCCGGTGCACCGCAGGTGTACATGGAGCAGGCGATGCAGCTGGGCGGGGAGCTGGTGTTCACGGTGCGCCGCGCCGCCCCCATCCGCCTCACCCAGGCCCAGGTGCGCCTCGCGGTTCGGTGGTCTGGTTCGAGACATGGCTGTCCTAGGTTATCTTTCTGGCATGATGTACGTCGTCAACCAGCTGGTGTAGTCAACACAGCTCGACTTTCATGTAGTGGGCTGCCCCTGCCTGCAGCTCTCATGTATGTGTCAGTGCTGAAGTTGCATGCCGCATGGATACAAACACAGAGGCACCATGCAGACCTGCTGTCACTGGTGCACGGGCATCTTCAGACGTGGTAGCTCCTCAGTCACGTAGAGACGTGCAGGTGCTCCAGTGGCAGCAGCATGCACGCTTTCCGGCTCGCATCGCATCGCATCCCTCTCAAACTGGCATAAGGGTTTGAAACCTCCTGACACCGCACCGCCTGCATCTGGCCAGGTGGCGGGCATGGGGCACGCGGAGTACGGCGAGCTGTGGCGCGAGTACATGAACGCCTTCGCGGAGTGTCTGCTAGAGATGCGGGGCGACGAGGCCTCGGCCGCTGGGCAGCGCCTGGTGAGACTGTGACTCAGCAGCGCGCCGCTCGGCCTTGCATTGTTAGTCCCGGTCGCTGCCTGATCAATGTAGCGGACCAGAATGAAGGGCTTGTGCCTGAATCTGATCTTGGCATTGCACCATTTGACACCCTTTTCTGCACTGCCAGCGCCTTGTGCCATGGCACATGCACCTTCAGTTCGGAGGTGGTGTGGGCGCCACCGTGACATGGGTTGGGACCTGCCTTCCAGCACCTGACTGCGCGTTTTGTGGCCTGTAGACGCGGCTGGTGTCCGAGGCAGGGCAGCTGAAGGGCGCCATCCTGATGCTGCTGTGCATTGCCTCTCAAGCTGCCATCCACCATTCCTCACCCTGCCTACTGCAGACGCGGCTGGTGTTCGAGGCGGGGCAGCTGAAGGGCGCCATCCTGATGTCCTTCCCCGACCGCATCCACGCGCTGCAGAAGAGCACCTATGGCACCTCCGCCGGCGTGGAGCGCCCCTTGGACGACGCCGCCTGGGCCCAGGTAGGGTTCTGTCAATATCTTCAACACAAATATAAATATATGAGACGTGTTCACCTTCGAAGTCAGTGCAAGGAGTCGTGGAAATAGCGTGCCACTGACGGCAATCTCACCAAGCTGATGACCAGGGTTGCAGGCCGGGCAGCTTGAATAAACAGCAGTACAGTCATCTCTCTGCTGGAATATTGTTGGGCTGTTGGAAACACATGCTGGGCTGTGCTGGGTTCCACAGCCCTGCATATGACAGTGGCTGCGGACGAAGTCAGGTACCCAGTTTTGGCTTGGATGGCGCGCAGATGGCGGAGACGGCGCGGCTGAGCGAGCTGCAGCGGGACACCATCATCAAGCTGCGGGACCTGTACCTGCGCAACGTGGGCATCCTGGCGCGTCGCCGCAAGCAGCTCACCGCCGCGCTGCAGGTGGGAGCTTAGCCTCTACTTCCCCGTCACACGCTTTGCCAGTCGAATGGCTGTTTGGTTGCTGGCGCTTTGTGGTCAACTGCTTCCCAGGTGTAGAGGCGAAGTGCTCCGTGGCGTCATTACGGTCAGCAGCCAGCAACTGCACGGCAGCAGCCTGCCCGTTGAGTCATTGGTATGCTGCATCGATCTGGCAGCGGCTGACATGTGTTTCTGTGTCCCCTTACAGAATGCGCTGCCGATGAGCAGCGCCTGTGGAGACGGCGGCGTGACGGACAACAAGTACAGGTGCAAGCATACTCACACTTGCACTGATGGCTGCAGTTTGCCTTGAAAGAGCCACTCAGCATACTACGACCCTGCGTTGTCTGCCCTGCGCACATGCCAGTGAGTGCTGTCTGCTGCTGGCTTCGTGTGACAACCCTCGCCCGCTGTGCCGCCGCAGCCACACGCTGGGCACGATGGACGAGCTGCGGGACACGCTGCGGGACGAGCACAGCTGCCTGATGCAGGTGCGCATCCCAGCCTGCACATGCAAGCCCCTGAGCAGCAGCTGCAGCGCATGCTCCTCTGCTCTCTAGCACAGCAGAGGCTCTGTTGCATCATTTTGCCGTGCAGCTGCATCTTGATATGTTCATGTTGTTTACATCAGCACCCAGGCCTGCGCATGAACGGTGCCGCCACAGCCTCCGCGGCTCCACTGCACGCCCTGCTAACTCCTCAGCGTTCCCTGTACCCTCCGCCGCAGTTCGTCCTCACGATATGGCGGCGGGTGCTGCGGCCGCACCAGGCGGCGCACCTCAACATCACCGCCTTCCCCGCCAACGCGGACGTGCTGCGCGTCGCCGAGGTGCTGGCGCGCGCCGCCGGGCAGCCCTACTCCTGCGCCGTCATGCAGCAGGGTGCGCCTGCAGTTGGCACATGCTGCGCCCCTCCTGTGGGGACGCGTCGTGGATGTTGTGTGACGCTCGGCCATCTCTAGGACCTTGCTCACACCATGCATCACATTCTGTTGAGCAAGGGCTCCCAGCAGGCGCTGCCTGCTGTTGCCTTCGGAATGGCCCAGCCTCAAGCCTGGTTCCTGCAGCAGCTGACCACTGGGTGGGCTCCTTTGGCACCGGGGCCCCTCGGGTGTGCGCAGACACATGGTCCTTTGTTGCCAACGCCGCAGAGCCCTGCATAGTAATGGGTCCTGATGATCCTTGTTCTGGACATGCAGGCGCCAACGACCCCAGCGCGCAGCTGGTGCCGGTGGACGCGGCGCTGCCGGAGTCGATGCGCCGCTGGACGGCGCCCCCCGTGGACCTGGCGGCCCTGTACCCGGGGCAGGGTCTGCAGGGTTTAGCTGTGGCGCCCCAGGGAACCCTGGTGCGGGACTCGGCTGGCAGCAATGGGCTGCTGTCCGCCGGCGGCGACACGCCCCGTGGAAATGGTTTTGCTGCTGCTGATCAGGGGGCGGAAGCAGGCCCCGGGTTCTCTGAACCCAACACGCCGCCGGCCGCGCCCCCTGCAGCCCTGCCGCTCGCACAGGCCTGATGCAGGCATCCTCAGCTGTCATGCTCATCTTCTGTGCCGACGTCAAGGGTCGAAATGAAGCACAAGTTCGGCTGCCCAGCGCCTGCCCCAAGCGCGAGCTCAGTGGGCAGCCTGCAACAGATGCAGCATGTCAGCGGTGGAGCTGGAAGGGATGACGCCCCAAGGACAAGTGCTCGAGATCACGGAGTCAAATGTGGGAATGGGGCCATGCCAAATGCGCTGGGTGGTCGGCAGTTGACGCACTTGCAGTACTGTGGCAGCAGTGGCCGATGCAACACCCGCTGCATGGCCATCATACTGAAGTATGGCAGCCCAAGACACATCATCCAGTTTTGGTCGTCAGACGTGCTGTGGTGGCAGGCTGCGTGCGTGATGGAGTGTCAAGGTTGCGCGTGGCGGACGATGCTACATTTGCTGCGGCCAGCACAGCCATTTGCATCCGAATTCTTTCTGCATGCATGTCTTTCAGCAACTTCATCTGGCTCCATGTTGTCTGGACTTTGTTTTTCGTTTGTTTGGTGCGTGTGTGAATGCCCTCATGCATGTTATCAGTGCGGCGTCATAGTAAGCTCTCCAGGACGGCTCTTGCCAACCGCTCTCTGCTGCTGCAATGCTGTCCACCGTCTTCCACGTAGCCTGATTCGCCTGCAGCAGTGCTGGCTCTCTTCTCTACAGTAATCCGCAGTGGTAGCTTACCTGATCCCCAAGTATCATAACGTGCTCCGTTTGGCGCATTACTGAACCCTGCGTCTCGAGACGGTGCTTCCTGTGAAGCGTGCCAGTCTCGTTCACTCACACACTGCCCTATATACTGCATGTTGCGAACAACTAAGAAGATTGAATCGTCTCTGAACTCGATACAGTCATTGGCTGCCCTTGCACAGCGCAAACTGTTCTCCAAGCGCAGAACCTTGCCAAGATACTTCTTCGGTCGATCGAAGCTGACTACTGATCGTGCAGGCGTTCCGAGCCGCGTCAGAGCCAGCGGCTGCCTGAGTGATCGCAGTGTGACACGGCTGCCCGCCAGCAAGCGGCAGGGCGCAGCTGTGGTGTACAACGCCTGATCGGCGCACAGCCTGGACCTGCGACGCGAACCTAGTACAATGTCGGCAGCGCAGGAGGCCGCACTCTTCCAGGCAGCAGCCAGGGCGCATATGGCCTCCATGGACTCGGTATACACCATGCACGAGGTGCGGCGTGTCGGATCGCGGCGCACAGCTGGCCTCGGCATGTTGACACGTGGGGTGACTATCCTGGGTGTCACCCCGCCCCCAAAACTGGCCTGCGGGCACATTCCAGAGCCCCAACACTTTTGCAGCCACGTCCGCATGGTGATCATGTATCACGCATCGCAGCATGGTGCCTGTTGCGCGTGCAGGTCGCAGAGCCAGCGGTATATGTCCGCGCCGCACGTACGTCCAGCGGCAGCGCCAGCGGCAGCGGCAGCGGCAGCGGCTGGTGGTCCGACGCCGCCAACAACGAGACGGCGGCAGGCATGGACGCGTGGGGCCTCCAGCCCGCCAGCCCCACCAGCTTCCTGATGGCGGACGGGTACCCGCTGCCGCCACATGCGTCACCCACATTCCAGGCCATCCTGGCCGCCGATGCCGACGACCCCGCCGCCGTCTTCCGCCGCGGCAGCAACGACAGCACCAGCCTCCCGCTGGCGTTAGCCCCGCAGCTGTCGCTTCCCCCGCCGCCACAAGATGCGCATGACGAGGTGCGCACCACCCCCGGCATCCCTGGAGCTGTATGTTGCAGCATCTCATGACGGCTGCTTTGTTTGATCAAGGTCACGTGGTGCCTTCAGTTGCCGTGCAGCCTCAGCCGAACTGCCTTTTCCCATGTTGCAGGATGAGTACGTACCGCACCAGCAGCAGCAGCAGCGCATGCGGCGGACGCGCTCCGGCGGCGACGCCCGCACCGTGAAGACGCGCCGGGCCGAGAACAACCGCCGCGCGCAGCAGCGGTGGCGTGACCGCCAGAAGGTGGGGCACTAAACCCTGCGTTTGCGCACGTCATGTCTGTCTTGCCGGCAGTGCAGGAGTCCACAGTGCAGAGGGGCTGACGTCCCGCAGCTTGGCAGGGCACGCTTCAGTGTGACTGAGGCGCTGAAGACCCGGCGGTAGAAGCAAGCGCAGTACATGGCCTGGGTCGATAGCAGCCTTGCACGTGGCCGGTCGTGATGATGCCCTGAGCGCATGTGTGTCTTCACGCAGGAGCGCTCGCAGCAGGCCGCTAAAGAGATCGATCGGCTGCAGCGGCAGCTGCGTGAGGCGTCTCTGGCCCAGGTGCTTCTGCTCTCAAATCTGCAGGCTTGAGAGCAGAGTCGAACAGCTGACAGCAAAGCACTCCTGCCGTCCATTGCTGGCAGCTACCCTGGAGGGAAGCTCGCGTCTTTGACTGGGCGGTGCTTCCTGAGTGGGGCGCAACCGGCGAGGCACTTGGTGGCTCGCAGGAGGTGCTGGCGGGGCGGAACGCCACCCTGGAGCGGCTGCTGTCGCTGCGCGCCGCCACCGCCGCGCAGTACGCCGTGGCGGACGCCGCCGCCGACGCCGCGCCCACTGAGCAGGTACGCCGCAGACTCTGCACCATGTTGTGCACAAACGAGGGCCCTCTCCACCTAGTCTAGTCACAGTCTATCCTTCTGTGGTGCGCCTGACTATGTAGGTGTCTGACAAGCCCTGCTCCGGGTGGACTTGCTCATGTGCAACAGCAGGGTGGGGTCCAGATCGACACACTAGTTGCGCCCCTGATCGCTCGATCCTCAGCACGCCAGTCAGCACCATCGGAATCTCTGCTGCGACGCCGAACACGTCCACTCCGTACATCCGCAGGAGCGGCAGCAGCAGCTGGTGGTGTTTCGGGGCCGCATGCCAGCCGAGCAGCAGGAGACCGCCTGGTGGCTTGACGCCGCCATGCAGGTGCCTGTAGTCAGTCTTGCAGTGAGCGCCAAGCCTGCAGTCAGTGTGGGCTCATGGGCAGCGTCGCCTGTTGATGCACGGCACCCACCTGAGCACTGCGGCAGGACAGGGCTGCGTGTCAGGATGCACAGTGCCATCAAGTGTGACCCTTACATTGCAGTACTCAATGCTGCTTCAAGGTGGCCATCCATGCTTTCTGCAGGCAAAGCTGGCGGCAGACGTGGGCCTGGCTGGGGAGATGGCATTCACCGTGCGCAGCTCCGCACCACTCATCCTGACCCAGACGCAGGTTGTCATTTCTGCCACCCCGAAAGTCACCCATTGGCCTGCTGCCTTGCCTCGCGCTGCAACTGCTGCATCGTGCACGTCGCGAGCGTCTTTTACCCTTCGCGTTCCGCTGCGGACGATGTGCTGGGAAGGGCCCAGGCTGGCCATCATTGGGCCCGTCCAAAGTGAGCAAACGCTTGCTGCATTGTCGCAGGTGGCAGCCATGCCCCATCAAGAGTGGGGCGAGCTGTACCAGGAGTACCTCAACGCGATGGCCAGCTGCATGGTGATGCTGCAGGAGGGGGATGCCGACGGCACAGCGGCAGCCCGCCTGGTGCGTCCCTGATCATGTTCACTTGCAAATCGCACCTGCGCCTGTTGCCCGGCGTCAACATGCGTGCCCACTGTCAGGGCCACCTGCTGCTGCGCCTGACCCGGCAGCAGTATCGACGGTGTGGCCTTCAGCAGAGCAGCAGCACCCGTGCAGCCATCACAGCAAGCTGCCGCGGCGTCGGCCTCCTGATCACATGGGGTCCCTGGACCCCACGTGCCCACTGCCGGGTCCTGCAATGCTGGCTCCCCTGGTGTGTCAGACGGTTGACGAGGGGCGTCTGCTGGCCTGCAGGCGCGGCTCGCGGAGGAGGTCGCCAAGCTGAAGATGGCGGTGCTGCTGCAGCACCCCAACCAGGAGGTGGCTCTGCGGCAGCGCTCGGCCGGCGCGGTCGCCCAGGTGCGATCGAGCATGAGCGTCGTTGCTGCTCAGTACAGGCTCTTTCCTGCTGGTACATGCAACAGGTCTGCTGCTACATACAGCAGGTCAGCTGGTCAGAATCATCTGCTGCGGCTGGCTATCCCGTCAGGTACCCACGCGTCAGGTGCAGATGCCACCTAGGCAGTTGCATCCAGCAGCGAGGCGGTCCTCACGCCTGGGGGCGGGTCGTGTGCTGCAAGGGGTATAAAGTGTATAAAGGTACTTTATACCCCTTGGTGGGTCGCAGGAAGCGGCGGCCCTGGGGCACAGCGGCTTCCGGACGCTGATGTCGTTCGAGTACCGCTGGCAGGTGCGGAACCCTCTGTATGAAATGCTGCGTGCATGTGGGCACCCGCGGATTGGTGCCTTTGGCCAGCTCCGAGGGCTCCTGTTGCTGCTTGGCCGCGGTCTGAACCGACAGACGTGCACATCAGATGCCCGTCTGCTGCGCAGATGCTGGAGGGCGCGCAGCTGAGCGCGCAGCAGACCGAGGCGATCCGGGGGGTGCGGCGGCGGTACCTGGGCAACGTGGCGGAGCTGTCCCGGCAGCGCGACCTGCTGGAGGCGGTGCTGCAGGCGGTGCGCTGAGCGAGACAACACTGTCTATACCCTAGAACCCTCAGTGCTTTCTGCTGCGCCGCGCAACCCTGGTGCATTTCCAGATGCCCGCCCACCGCCAGGTGGTCTGCTGGCTGAAGTGCACTTCGCTTCGGCCGCCGGCCACATGCCAAATGCCACCACACCCTGCCCATGCGCGCTCAGGGCAGCACATGCCCACACTGTGTCCACACTCCACAGTCCTGGCGAGGCAGTTGGTCACATTGCCAGGATGAAGGGCGCACATATTCTGTTGGAGGCAGGGTGCGTTGTGTCAGCACATGCTCACGGATGCTGCTGCTGGTGGCAGGATCCGTGGGTGCAAGGCGAGGTGGCGCCTGCCTTCGGGCGCATGCAGCAGGCGATCGCGGCCATCGGGGACACGCTGTGCCTGGAGCACGCCTGCCTGCTGAAGGCGCGCTTTTGGTTGGTCCAGGCCCCAGCTCCCGCTGGCGTGAGGCCGCGGCGCAGTGCCCGTGCATGCACATCAGCAAAATGTGGTCAGCAGCAGGGTTGTTCCCCGGGTCACTGGTCTTACCGCAGCGCTGCACGGCAGCTTGCAGACACCAAGTGTGCCGACCCGCCTCCCATTCTAGTGGTTGAACGCTGCCCCGCTCAGTCCCGGCTGCCGCGCTTCAGGCGGTCGCGACCGTGTCTGCGGTGCTGCGCTCATGTGTGCCGGGTGCGCACAGCAGTCTTCTGGCTCTGGCCTCAACCACAAGCTCATGTACAATGCAGGCGGTGGCGGCGGTGTTCTCGGTGCTGACGCCGGCGCAGTTCGCGCACGTGAACGTGGCCACCACGCCGGCGCACCCCAACGCCATGTGCCTCGCCGAGACGTTTGCGGTGGTGGCCGGCGAGCCGCACGCGCGGCAGCTGGTGCGGCAGCTGCGGAAGCAGGGCGAGGGTGCGCCCTTGACATTCAGGATTCAGAATTTAAGGTTTAAATTTTTCAAATTCTCGGTGGTGGCCGGCGAGCCGCACGCCCGGCAGCTGGTGCGGCAGCTGCGGAAGCAGGGCGAGGGTGCGCCCTTGACTTTCAGGGTTTAGGGTTTTAGCATTTCGCATCTGCTCTGGTGGCGGGCGATCCGCACGCCCGTCAGCTGGTGCGGCAGCTGCGGAAGCAGGGCGAGGGTGCGGCTTTCCAGGGGTTAGGGCGTGTAGCCGTCCTGCCGTGCTGGCAGTATCTGTGAAAAACATCTGCAGTTTGTTCGGTACTTCCTATGCAGCCAGATTCCAGCGTCTGCATCGGGTCCTGGGCCGGTGTGGCCAAGGTCTGCACGAGCACACCAAGACTGCCCTTGCAGCTGCTCACAGCAGCTGCACCATGAGCCATGCCCCGATGCGACGCCTCGCATTGCTTCCCGCCGCCACTGCAGTGATCTTGTAGCCCGCGCTCACAGACGGACCCATATATCCGACGCCTGCGCCTGAGGCTGGGAAGTGATGCGCTGCAGGGCAGCCACCGGCGCAGCTGGCGTCGATTGAGGATGCGGTGCCCGCGGGCATCCGGCGGCAGCCGCTGCCGCCGCCAGACCTGGCGGCCCTGTACCCAAACGGCGGACACCCTGCAGCTGCCGCGCCTGCAGCGTCCCCGCTTGCTGCCAGCAGCCCAGATGTGTGGGCTCCCATCCCTGAGGAGGCGGTGGTGTCCATTTGATGCAGCTAGTACCCTACAGGGAGGGCTGATGTGATGGTTGGCGGCAGGGTGTGGCGCACAATCAAGAGTGAGGGCGCAAGCGTCAAGACCAGACGCCGCTCTGTGTGGGCAGCTTCCATAGCGCCGGCAACGTTGGGGACTGTTGGAAACGTGGAGATGGCACCATGTGGCGCAGCGCATGCTGGCCTAGTGCAGCACTTTGCGGTACATTGTCATGACCTGTTGACGCCCTTTCAGCAGCAGCATCTGGGACGTTTGCAGGGGGAGCATCAACTGCCAGTTGTCGTGGCACGCAGCACACATGGGAATCCTCTTGCTTTGTACGTGGTTTTGCACGCATGGTGGTGCATCATCAGACGCCTGTACACTAATCTCAGGGACCTTCAGCCAGGGCTTGTGCATGCCCTGGTATTTGCTGCAGCGCTATGCCAGCTAGCATCGGGCACTGGTTTTCTGGCGGATTGATATTGTCATCACGTTGTGCAGAGCCCCTTTTGTTGGCTTTGACCAGTGCACCTGGGAACACAGCCTATGCAGCAACGTCGAGGTGTGGAAGAGCCCTCAACAGCTACGTACGTAGGTAGCTCTGCTGCGGCGCAAGTCTATCTGGAGACAGCATCTGTCAAGCAACCGAGAGCGGAGCACACATCACTTTTATCCGCAATACATAGCCAGCACCATGGCTACAGCAGGCTGAGCATTCAACAACAGGGATCATGTACAGGCCCCCATGATGAATTTCGACTGGGGTAACAGTTGAGGTGATCAGTAACAGCGCCCGTCGGAAGCCACGCTGGCTGGGGCGAGGTCAATGTTAACTCCCGAGACGCGCACATCACGCTTCTGGTCGCGACAACCTTTGACGTTGTGTCGTGGTGACTGTGCTGCGTTCGTTGCTGTCTACTTGCTCTGGAAGGAGAGCCTTGCGCTGTGCTTGTTGTTGCAACTTCTGATAGTACCAGCAGAAGTTCAGTAGGTCGCTGAAATCAACGCAGCCTGCTGCAGACCGCGCTCCTGGTGCCACGAGACAAGCGCGTACGGCCTGACAGCTGAGATACCTCAGGTATGCGTCTGTTACGCCCACGAGTGGCCCGCCGTGGCTGCTGACAGCAGTTCCACCGAGAGCTTTGGTGAAGATTTCAGGGGAGACGTGCACGCATGCGTGCACGACATGTCCGGGACGACACGGCTTGATTCCGAGAACGCAGCGCTGGGCTGATGTGTGATATGACAGCACAGCGCTGAGTATAGAAGAGCTCTTCAGCAAGGCACATGCAATGTCGGCCGCCTGCCCCGCCGGTCTTCAGGTGCCCCTCAAGTGCAGCCGGGTTGTTTTCCTACCAACGCAGCAGCCACAGTCATGGGTACCATTGCCTCATGGTATGGCGTCGTAGCAAGACTTTTTACGTTGTCCAGCGCCGTCTGCCGCGCCCAGATTCTGCACGAAAAGCTGCTTGCACGTGCTTGATGTGTGCCTGATATGATGCACGCTCAGCAGAAGCAGGAACCCAGGCGCAGATGCTCGTGCTAGCGCTCCGTGAACCGTGCTGCAGCAGTCATCATGATAGCACGGTGTAGTGATTAGTACATTTGGCTGCGGCAATACAGGCCAACACTTAGCTTAGTGCATACGGCGCAGGCCACCTGCCAGCAGCTGCATCTCAAGCTGACAACGGCTCCTTTGCTACCTCGCAGGTCACCGCTATCTCGGAATCTCTTGCTGGGGCGCGCACAGTGCGGCATGGGTCCGTCAGCCGCATGGCTGCAGGCGCTGCTGCTGGCGGCGACGCTCGGCTGCGCGGCGGCGACGATCGGAATGGACGCCCAGCCCTTTCCTGCCCAGGACACGCTACAGGTGCTGTCAAGTGCAACCTGCAGGCATGAACATGATCCGCATTGGCCAGATGCATCGGGCACATGCATCTTGGTAGTCGTCCCCGCCCGTCACGATCCGTATCTGCATTTCGGCATGTTGGATCAACAAAGTTCGACAGTTTGGGCATCTTTTGCAGGCAGCAGCAGCTGGTGTTAGCGTCGGCTCGTCCTCCAACATTTCAGGCGCCGCCTCGTGGCACCGCAAGCTGCACCAGGTGTGCGCTGGCAGCGCCTGTACACCAAGGGGCCTGCGCACCCTGCGACCTCTGAGACCAGCCCATTCACCCTGTGTGCTGTGCAACAACGGGCACGCCATCCAGTGCAACGCCCCGCTGCACGTTGCAAGTATGGCTGTCGTGTAAAGATTGCCACCATCTGGCCGCTGCTGCAGCTGCCCAAGTCGCCGTCCGCCCAGATCTTCCTGGATGGCGTGCTGCAAGATGCCAAGCTGGACCCAGCGTGCGCGGACAAGCCCACCTGCGGCGGCAGCCTGCAGGTCAACAACATCAGGGTGGTGGTGCCCAGCAACGCCATGGTGTTCCTGCCGGCGAACGCGCTGACGTGGCAGGAGATGTTCACCGGCGCCAAGACCGGGCTCGCCCTGAACGACCCGCCGTCGCCGGCTGGCGTCACCTACACCGTCAGGTGCGCGCTGTCAGCATGCTGCCAGCGTTCCGTCAGTGCTGCACCCTGTTGATGTGACCTGGTGATGACGACAGGATGCTGGCGGAATCGGGTAAGCAGCTGGGACATGTAAATAGCTGTGTCAGTAATTCTCAGGTGTCAGCATGCAAGCACACCTTGTGGCTGTTGCTGCCATGCAGTGTGACCGCCAATCGTGTCGGCAGCCAGATCATTGCAGGCCTGATCGACATTGCGCAGGACGCACTGGTGACTGGAGCAGGTAATAAGCCACCCCCACGCAATGCCCCAATGTTGCACGTTGGGGTCATCAGGCGCTCACTACGCTTGTTGCTTGGTTCTGAGCACCAACAGTCAGGTGCAGTTGCAGACTGACCTGCTTGATAAAATGGTTTTGCATTGGCAGGGTACATCGAAGCCATCGACTATGCCACCGGCGAGCTCACCGTCGAGGGGGCTGCCGTCAGGATCAATGGTGCGCTTGTGCGGCATGTGCTGGAATCCAGCCCCACACCGCTGGCAAACGAGCAGCACGCCCCCTGCTGTGAATGATGCGCAGCGGCTCAACATGATGGTCCAGCTGTAACGTCTGTCTGCTGTGTTGTGCAGACCCCACTGGGCGGTATGGCAGGAAGCAGACCGCGGGCTTCGACGACCGCTTCTGCGTTGACCCAGACAACCCCACGATCCGCGCCGCCACCGGCTTCCCCATGTGCGTGCCCCGCAGCAGCCCGGCCGGCGCCGACGACCCCCTGTGCCCGGTGCGCTCCACATTGATTCTCCTCCACGACAGCTGTAACGTATTGAAGATGTGGGCTGAAGATGACCAGTTCATAATGGTCTCATGAGCTGAACTGCTGTCAGCGGCCGCTGTCCTCGACCAGCCCTTGCATGTTGTGAGCATCGCCTACGCCACGGGCAGCAGTGCGCGGCCACCTCTAACAGGTTCCAGCTGCGCTGCCCTGGGGCGGGGCTCTGAAACATAGTCATTCACAGCAGCTGCGCCGCATGCTGACGCTGTCACACCACCGTGCAGTCGGCGAACCGGCCTGTGACTGCCGGCGTGCCGGCGGTCAGCATCCAGATGAACGACCCGGGCAGCAGCCCCGACCCCCTCAAGATGGTGAGCGCCTTGTGAGTGGCATTTGACACTGCTGCTGCTGCTGCTGCTGCTGTTGCCGCCCTCTTGACAGTCGGCTGCGTGGCTTCTTTGTTGGTCTGCTGATGCGCCGCTCGAATCTTGCCTGATGTGCTGGCCGCTGCTGGCAGGATACCCGCCTGCGCAGCACCCTGAGCTGCCGGCTGTGGTGCTGACATGCCGTCCTGCCCGCAGGCACCCCTGATGGTTGGAGACTACGTGACATACGCCGGCGTGCTGACGGGCAGCGGCTTCTTCTCGGCCTACGAGATCGTCAGCAACTGCGCAATCTACACCAAGGTGAGTCGCCGCCCGCCCCACCCTGGAGTCCTGTGTGGCAGCCGTGCACGCTCACCAAGGCACCACCGGCACCGTCGCCGCAGCTGCTGACTAGTACCAGCAGCAGCTGATCCGCTGCCAGCCAGTAGAGAGGCAGACCTGCTCAGGGGCACCTGCGCACACGCAGGCTGGTGTGGACCCCGCGTACACGGTGTTCGAGGTGGCGATCACCCCTACAGGGGGCCTGAACATAGCTGGCGCCGCCGAGGCTGCTACCCGCGCCAGATACGAGGTAGGAACCCTCCTCGGCTTGTGTGCACACATCATCTTGCACAGTAGACAGAGCCAAGTCATGTTTGGCAGCTACTAGTGCAAAAGACGCCCGCCCCGGCATGATGACTGAGCAGTTGTGGGTAATTTGCAGCTAGCGCTGGCACATAAGAGCTATTCTCATGCACATGACTGAGGGTGCGCATTGCAGGGCTTCACCACCGACCCCACGAGGCCCGTGCAGATCTGGGCGCTGGACTTCAGCTACAAAGACGGCACCTTCAGCAAACGTGACCTGGGGCAGGTGAGCAACATACAACTGCCTACAGCTCTGTATAGCACGACTACTGCTGGATGCTCACGACGGGCGTCAACCTGCTGGCTACTGCCCCAAGGCGGTGACAACTTGCAGGCATTGCCAACTTGCCACTGGTCGTCTGCAAAAGCAGCCCTGTATGCAGCATAAGGCAGGGCAGCAGACGCCTGACTGAATGCGCACAGGTGGTGCCGGATCCGGGGGCGCCGGCGGGGGCGGTGCGCGGCCGCTGGCGCATCCAGCCACCCTGCGGCAACACAGGGCCGCTCACCGCCAGCAGCCCCTTTTCCAACAAGGGCTGCGTGCCGCCCGCGGCGGGGTGCGCTCCCGCCAAAACTATAGCCTGCTGGATCCTACACTGATGAACACTGGGCTACAGAGCCACAGCCTCCCTTGCACTCGCCCGTGGTCCTGCCGGCTCCCATGCTGGGCGATGTCCTTTGCTGGCTGCGAGTCACTGTGCCCAGCTGCTGTGCATGATCCAGCATGCAGCATCCCTTGACAGATTGGGGACCTCGTTGGTGCTGCTTATTATGGCATTTGGAGTGTACAGGTGTTTCATCCACACACGCACACTTAACATATGCTGTCGGTGCTGCCGCAGGATCTACACGCCGCCCACGCGGGAGGTCATGGTCGAGGTCATTGGGTGCACCGCGGTGCCGGGCGCCGCCAACAACATCACCTCCGGCGACGCGCCGCCCAACACCGGCGGCTGCATGTACCGCAGCCCGGCGATCGAGTACCTTTGGCCCGAGAACGTGCCGGGCACCCCCATTGTGGCCAACAACTTCCAGAGTGCGTGGTAGCTGCAAGCAACATCTACGGTTGCACTGACAGTAGAATCACTTGAGCACCTGTAGATACGCTTGCTGATATTGTGGACAAACAGACCGTGGCGTCCAGCACAAGCGCCAGCAGCAGCCTGAGATGCTGTTGTGTGCCCATTTTTTCTGGCCCTTAAATGGACGCAGGTGATGACAGCGATCACAACCCTCTACTACTGTTTCTGCAGCTCTGCCGTTCCTGGTGCGCGGCGGCTACACATCCGCCAAGGGCACCCTGGTCGGCGGCCTCGACCCATGGCCCAGCGACATGCTGCCAGCCGACAGCTGCAAGGCGCCCACCATCGCCATCGACCCAACGCTGTCGGCAACGGCAGGTGCAGTGTTGTCTGCTTTGCACAGGTTGCTACAGCATTTCTGCGGCCGGTGCAATGTGGGCGAGCTGTTAGCCGTCTTGTGGACTGGCAGAGAGCCATCTTGTCAGCGCTGTCGCTGGGCGAATATAGATGCTACGCCCTTGGCATTTGTGCAGGTGGAAATGTTCTGCTCAGCGCCACAGTGTCCGGCCCCGGCACCCCATTCTCGTACCACTGGACTGCGCTGAGCGCCAGCGGCGGCACCTCAGCGAACTACAACCTGCTGAGTTGTACCTTTAGCAACGTCACGGCGGATGCCGGAAGAACCTCGACGGTGTACACGCTGACGGTCACCAACAGCTGCGGGTTTGCCAACAGCGCCAACGCGACGGTGGCTGTAGGGGGCGCCGGCACCGACAAGATCCTCGCCATCGCTCCCACAGTCGTCAAGAGCGGTGGGCGCGATGCTGGGCTCTGCCCGTGTGTGGAGGAGCTGCAGAGGGTGCTTGCTGCGTTGCCTGCTCTCGCACGTGTTGGTGCTGTGGCGCAGGACGAGCAACTCTGGCGCCTGTTGGCTGATGTGTGGTGCAATGACCTTGCAGGAATTGACACCGTGAACATCACAGCCAGCCTCTCTGGGTCCGCCAACCGCCTGTTCAACTGGACACTGCCCGTGGGGCTGGCCTACAAGGCGCAGATGCCGTTCGCCACCATCGCCTCCACCAACTCCACCATCTTCTTCTCAGCGCCAATCCTGCCGGACACCATGACGACGCCGCAAAAGTATGTCGTCAACGTCACGGCGGGCGGCACAGCCAGCGCCTCGGCGGTCGTGACCGTCACCCCGGGCGGGGCCGACTCAGTCGCCATCACGGTGGTGAACTTCGACTGCGCGAAGCACCGGCTGGTCATCACCGCCACCGACAGCATCACCACGGCGGACGTGCAGCTGACGCTGCAGCCGTACACCGACAATAGCGGCAAGGTGAGGCTGCTGCGTGCCGTGCAAGTCGGGCTTTGCAAGGCTCCAGTCATGCCATTCTGCACACACGCTGTGCACAGCCTGCCATGTAATTTGCTGTTGAACTGCCGCTGCTGTTTCTTGCAGGTGTTTGACCCTGCGTCCCTGGGCAACAAGTTCACAAACCAGGGCGCGGGGACGCATCAGATTTCATTAGCCTCAGCGCCGCTCCCCAGCATGACGGTGACTTCGTTGACGGCGACGTCCAATCTGGGGGGCGCCAGTGTGCCGGTGGCCATCACAGCTGCGGCTGTGAAGGCCGGCGGCACCTGCACTATCTAGCATGCAAGCATGCCAAGATCCCAGCGTGCTCTGCAGATTGCAATCTGAATGGTTTGTACAAGCACACATGGTTTCGTACGAGATGTTGTGTTTCTGGTTTGCAAGCCTGCTGACAATTATCCCCCTTCATCAAGCATACCCTCCCTCGCTTGTACATCTTCTGCACATCATCTTGCATCAGCATGCGTGCAAGATGAACTGGTGCAAAGCCTGCAATCCGTGTTGCACCGATGTATAAATGCACTACCGTGGATTTTGCACCAACGTGCGTTGCCTGCGGCTGATTGACTTCTACGACCGCTACGTTCAAAGGCAGCATTCAAATGATCTACGCGCAGCCCACAGCTGATGCTTGAGCATCGACGCCTGCTTCGCACCATCACACCACCTCAGCGCCCTGTTCTCCGACGCTGCCATGTATCCAACATCTGCAGATGTGCCCTGGAAGCACATCTGCAGGCGCCTGGTGGTCCAGAACCGAGGTGCCGCGCCGCGCGTCAGGCCTGCTGGAGCAGGGCGGTCCATTGCAGGCAGCAGAATGCGGCTGCATACGGCAGCGACGATGTCTGCTGCTGTAGCTGGCAGCCACTGCGGGCCATCTTTCCATCGCAGCCGGCCATGGTGTCCGGCGACATCGTGTGCAGCGGCAAGGCGGAGCAGCTGTGGCACGGCGACGTCGCATGGTGTGCAACCAGCCGATCCCGGCAGCTGCCTGGCTGCATGCACAGCCATGCAGCCGTGCCGCGCTGCTGAACAACAGCAACATCAGGCGGCAGCAGCCGATGCCGCTCTTTCCCGGCGGGCGGCATTGGCGGCCGTGGCGGCGGCGCCCCTGGCGGTCCTGCAGCACCCACAGGTATGTGAGGCACCGGACCATAGCCGTTCAACAAGCTGCAGCGGTCCGAGCCGACCGGGGCACAGGTTGTTGTGTGTTTCAGGGCGACAGTGGTGCCAGGCAGCATGGCAGCGCACAGGATGATGCTACCGCTCCACCATCGTCAGCAGTGGGCGCTGTGCTGTGCTGCAGGCGGCTGCTGCAGCCACCGTGACGGCCAGCAACGGGCTGCTCATACCGCCGCAGCCCAGCCTGCTGGACGTCTTCAGGGGCGGTGGAGACAGGCTGCCCCCGGCTGTGAGCGCTTTCCTGAGCAAATCGACTGCCTCGCTCCCTACGAACACTGCTGTTGCAGCAGCTGAGCCGACCTGACATGTTTGTTGACAGCTAGCGAGGTAGTGCAGGTGGGAATCTATTGGCTGATGGCGCTGCTGGACGACCCAGCTGTGCCGGATGCCCGGCGTCATACATAGGCTGACACCAGGAACTGCAGCTTGGTGTGAATGGATCGGGTGCTCAAACATCGTTCATGCGCTGCAGGTGCGCTTCCCAAGGCGAACCCTGGTGCAGCGATTTGCGGTGCTGTTGATGCAGAGCTGCTACAAGGCGGCAGATGCGCTGGACTTCATCCCCATGGCGAGCGCCGCTCTCACTCTGGCTGTGCTTCCAACAGGACTTGTGCCCTTGGGTCGTGCCAGGCTGTGTCACGCAGTATGGACGTGTCTGTAGTGATGCCAGCAGCTTTTGCATCCAGGCAGATGGTGGCAACAGCCCAATGCTGTTGCACAACCAAGACATCTGCCCTGCAGGACGAGTTTCAGGTGCAGTTTTGGAAACTGCGTCAGGGGGTTTACGCAGACTATCTGGACGCATACTCTGGCCTGCAGATCCGGCAGGCACGAAGTCCGAGGCTGGTTCCAGTTGTTGTTGTCTGTGACATAACACTTTATTTGGCGTGCACTGAGTTCAGACTGCAAAGTGAACACGCTGCACATTGTGCAGCTGATACTTATTATCCTGTTCTCTACCAGCACCTACACCCTACTGGTACACTTGTGTTGGAGGAGTGTCATGCATCATGCAAGCTTCCACGAACATGTGCGTACATCTACGAGCCTACTGTGCGGCAGGGCAACTTGGCGGACCCACTGTACTTCGACTTCATCTCGTATGCGCAGTTTGCGACGATCTCCGCAACCATGGAGTCTGGCCGCCAGGAGTTCGAGGTGAATACTGAGTTCACCGCTGAGTGTCTGGCCTGTCCTCAGCCTCTTTCTGCAAGCGGTGTGTGTCAGCCATATGCCAGGCACACAGCATGCTAGCGTATTAGGTTGTGCACAGAATGAACACGGTCGTTGATCCTGTCCAATGATACCGCAGGAATACTGTGAAGACTGCGAGACGCGGTACCGAACTGTCAGGCGGGATTCTCGGCTCGCGAACAACCGGGACCTGCCGGGAGCCTTTCAGGCAAGCTGCACCCGTCTGCGTCCAGTGCCTGTGGCCTTTGCCCCTCTGCCACAAGCAGCTTTTGCTGTTGCTGTTAGGAACTGAGAGACCGCTGGACAAGCTGCTGGCTATCCCATGCAGAGTGTGGCTGGCGACAGGATCTACTCGGCGCTTCGCACTGGCTTCCCCAGTGCTGCTGGCGAGGTGATAGCATGCAGCATCCAGTTTTCTGTCCAATGCGCAGGGGTTGACCATGGCAACTATGCGTTGCAGCGGCGGCAGCCTGTTGCTCAGCATGGGCAGCTGCACAGGCAGCTGAGGCCTCTCGGGCCAGCACCTGGGGACGCAACTTTGATGTCCTGAGCCAGCGCATGAGGGCAGCTTACAAACATGGTGCTGCAGTTGGAGCAGTTTGGCGGTCCGGCCCCCGCTGAGGCTGGCGCCACCCTGGAGCAGCTGGCCGCAGGCGCCGCTGCCATTGCCGACATCTTTGTCAGCAACGGTTTTGCCAGCAAGGTGAGGTAGCTGCGGAGCGGAAGTGGGATCATGTGTCCAAATGGTCTGTTCTGTGTCCGGTTGCAGATCACGTCAAACTGCTATGTCACAAGCCTGGCCATGATGTGCAAGAACCTGCGGTGCCGCAGGGTGGGGTGGTGGACGTGCAGCAGAGCGGCAGCGGCGGAGCTTTTACCGTGCGGCTGGAATCGCCCGCAAACCTGTGGGGTGAGCTTGACGAAGGATTCGGATGTGGCGACTTGGGTGTCTCACACAACACTGCCCTGCAGCGGAGCTGCATGCCACTGCTCCCGTGCCCTTGCAAACCTGCTGGCTAAACCCGGCGGGTGCCAACCATGCACTAACAATGTGCAGATGTGTAGTGCCTTGTACAGTTTTGTCAAGTCCTACACCACCCTGCAGCGCATCACTGGACTGCGTTGCCGCTCCACTGCAGGGTCAGCAGCACTGGCGGCGCAGCGCTGCAGCGTCATCAACGCATACGACGCCTTCGCCGTTGGCGGGTGGCTGCGTGTCAGCGGCATTGACAATGCATCTTACGTCTTCACCCGGACGGACGCTGCCACTGAGACGCGGTGGACTGTCAGATGAGGATTTGATGCATAGCAGCTCGGCCGGAAGCCGGAAACGAGACGGCTGTGCCAAGCGCGGTTATCTGGGGAAATAGGTTGCATTGCGAGGGGCTACTGGTGCCTTCTGGGCAACAGCTGGCGCGGTCGTGCCAGCTCATCAGAGCACCTCACAGCAGTGGCAGGCAGCTCACTTATCAAATCCAGCATCGGCTTGGCAGCTGGTCTTGGACTTTGGGAAGCGCGGTTTGTTGCGAGTAAGCTGTAGGGGCATCCTCGGAAGATAGTAACAGCTGATGGTAAGAGAACCGGTCGACATGATTGGATTGGCCCAGTGACTTGTAAGGGAGCGTGTTGCATTGGGCACTGGCACATGATGGCTCATTACCGGGTATGCAGAGGAGAACGAGGGGAATGGCACTGAACTTGCTGAGCCATCAGTATTGTCATTTGGATTGTATTCTGCAACACATCGACCGGATCAACAATGAAGGAATGGCAAGCAAGAAACGACTGGCGTCACCCAAGCGATGTGCTTCGCTATCCAATTGCAGAAACGAATTGCAACATAGCACCTGTGCTTCTCAGTGTTGTGGATCAGGCGGTGCGATCCAGTTGTCAGGAGAGCCACTGTCACTGGGCCATGCAGGAAACCGGCACAGTCAAGGGGACTGCAGTGCAGCCTACACTGATGAACCAAGGAACATCTGTCACTACTGTGCTACACGAAGTGCCTCTTCGGTCATCTATGGGTCTGAAACTGCTGCTCTCCGCTGCCTCTGCTGTCGCTGCCGCCACAGCAGCAATTGACCCGCACCGAGCTGCGCAGCACCGCCAGCTGTTGCCACTCGCCATCGTGGCACCGATGCCGATGGCAGAGTTATTTGTCCACAGCCGCGGCGGAGCGGGCTGCTGCGGGGCGTCCAAATGGCGCTCACAGGTCGACATTGGCGGCCCTGAAGAAGGCCATGCACAGCGGCCGGCTGGCTTTCGCAATGCCAAGGATGCCCAGCTGCAATGAAGCGGCAGTGATTGTCAGTGTCAGGCGTGAGTTTGAGCCCATGTCGGTGGCGAGATACTGAGCATGCGCCAACAGTCAACATATGCTGCAGACGATACATGCCACCCGCAATCAGCAGCGGCAGCCTGACAGCGGCGCTCGGGCGGCAGCAGCATCAGATAACGGCAGTTGAAGCACCATGAAAGCTGCCTGCCGTTGATGCATTTCGAGTACATGGACGACTAGACAGGATGAACACGTTACGGTGGTCAACACGCACCGGCAGCTGCCACAGGCCGTCGCCGACCAGGAGGCCCGCGCCCGCGGGGATGCCCAGCAGCGCCGCGCGCACCGGGTTGGCGATGCGCCTGCACAGTTGAGAAAATCTTGTGCCGGTGAATCACTCCTTGGCATAGGAGAGGACTGCGGGTTCCAGGACAGACCGCACGCCGCGGCCTGCTCATTGTCAACAGCTGCACCAAGACAGCATGTGCGACGGCAGGTGTCCAGGCATTGTGGAGGCAAGGAGCTGGGGTTAAGAGCGCAGGTTGACTGTGAGTGCGGATTTGACCATCGTAGGGCGGCTGCAAAGAGGCATATGTCTCGATGATACTGCAAGAAGGGTGACAGCAAGCACAGGGTCGAGTGTCCGGGAAAGAGATATCGTTCAATCCAGGTGCCCATCTTCAGGACCCATCTTCAGTGCGCACCAGATGAGCATGATGGCGCCGCCCATGCAGAAGTCGATGGCGATGGGCGCGCCGATGAAGAATGGGATGGAGACCGCCGACGGCAGGGGCACGAACTTCTTGTACGCGCCCGGCACGATGAAGTCCTTGATCAGGTTGACCGCGATGGCAGCGCCCACCAGCCCAGCTGCACGGAGAGCACATTGGCAACGTGAGCAGCAGCGGGGGCTGAAACCACCCTGGATTGCCACTATGCGAGCAGTCAAGCACCGTGGGTAGGGCCGGGGAAGAAACTGCTTAGCATGCCAAACCCATGCAAAACCTAAGGCCCGAGACACAGCAGCGGCTGAGGAGCGCACCGCCGATGGCGAGGCAGTAGTCGGGCAGGTCATGGAAGCCGTTGGCGGACACCACGGACATGAGGCGGTACACCGTGGCGAACGGGACGCTGTACTGCGTGTTGGGCACGCCGATGGGGAAGCTGGTGGTGTAGAACTTGTAGATGCCCGGGGCAACCAGCACGCCGAAGAACGCGCCGCCCAGCTGGGACACGAACAGCGCCTTGGGCGACGCCAGCGTGTAGTAGCCCGTCTTGAAGTCCTGCAGGGGGGCGAAAACATCATCATGAGCAGGCTGTTGGACCATGACCTCGTTCAAGGTAACAGGTCAAAGCAGATGATGCATTGCAGTCGATGTCTGACGAGTGGTGACGATGATGGAAACAAGCCTGAGTATGCCCTCAAGCCAAGCGTCAATACTATACGACTTCAAACCATGTGTGAGCACATGCTAAGCTGCATGCGCATGTGAGTAGACCGCAGACCTGCATGAGCACGGCTGCCTGCGACACGGCGGCCACCACGACGCCGCAGATGGCGAGGCCCGCGATGACGCCCCCGTTGGAGGTGCCCGCCCACGCCGAGAAGATGAAGATCGCAAACTGGCCGTACACGCTGCACAGGGAGAATGAGGCACACCAGGTGAGTCGGACAAAGCTCCCTGCCCCTGAAATCTTGCTGTGCAGGCTGTACAAGCTGGACCGCTGGCTGTACAGGAGCTAAACTGGGATATCAGCTATGGCGGCACCGAGCACGCTCAGTGCAGATGGTGATTGCACTGCTATCAGCAGTGACAAGGAGTGCCACAAGGGCTGCTGGTGGGGCACACCTGTAGTTGTCCTGGTCGGTGAGACCGGCGGCGTAGGCGTTGGCCAGCGCAAAGAACGGCACGAACAGGTACGCGACGATCAGGTAGTACCTGCACCACAGGGGACCAGAACATGTCTCATGCCTCCCACGGTCACCAGTACTGTGCAGCTCAGCAGCTGCTGTAGGCATTTAGAGATACTGCTGTTGCAGCAACATCAGCTGGAGGACGCAGCAGCTCACACTGCATCACATGGTATGGAACATGCATGGGAGATGCCCACACCAGACTTCACATGGGTGCACATAAGCTCAGGTCGCACCACTTGGCGGGTGGGTAGATGTGGGGGATGGCGATGCAGCCGACGACCAGGCAGAAGATGTAGCCGCCCAGCGCGATGCCCCTGCAAACAGCGCACACGCAAAGCGTTATCATTTGGCAGCACTGGCGCAGGGCACTTCAACACATCATGTATACACAGCGCTTGACATCTAGTGCTGAGTCTGCGATTGCAGGCTCGAAGCGACTGGTGACCAGGGTGCAGGCAGGCCAGGCGTATTGCCTCCTGCGGTACCTGACACCCAACTCCCTCTGCTTCCTGCACATTCTCGGCAGCTGTCTTGGTGCGCAGCTGCACAGTGTGGGCACGGCTGGCGGCGCACCAGTGGATGTCGTCCTTCATGAACACGCGCTTCCGCAGCCGCCGCTCCTCGGGCGTCTCCCGCTGCGTGAGGCCCAGACTCAGCGGGTCCTCCACCACCTGGGGCCACAATGGTGTCACAAGAGTTGGCTGCTTGGTGACTCAATTGGTTGGCATCAGACAAACTGCCCACCTGGCTTCAACACAACGTGGAGCACATGAAAGAGGAGCCGGTTTGGCAGTCCGCAGCCTCTGACACGGCAGGTGCCACCATGTCACGCTGCACACTAACCTGCAAGAGCACACGCTCTGGCGCGGGCAGCTGCAGGGGGCATGGCCCTTGCTAGATGGCAGTCAGTTTGTTTCCCTTTCATGTGTATCCGCTTTCTAAGAGTGGGTGTTCACCTTCTCTTCGACGTCGGGCTCGCCGATGGCGGCGCCCCGCCGCTGCATCAGCCAGTGGGTGTAGGAGATGACGGCCATCTTCACGATCTGGTACGCGCCGTCGCCCAGGAACAGCGCGATGGACCAGAACACCTGACAGGGGAATCGAAAGGATAAGCACAGACACTCTAGACACACCCGAGGAGGTGCTTGATGCTGAAGCACATACAGGTGTGAAAAGCGCACAAGAAATGTGGTAACCAACGTGAAAAGCCTTGGTGATATGCAAACCCTGTGCACCAGTAGATAAATGCCGCCAGCAGCATGTCAGGTGAGGTGAAAGGTCGGAAGACATCTGTTACAGAAGAAGGGCTAAGGGGGGCGCTCACGTGGTAGGCGAACTCGCCCTGGAAGTTGTTGGCGGGGTTGGGCAGGTCGGCGGGGTACCAGTCGCCCGCGCGGTTGCGCAGCAGCGGCCACGCGATGCCCCAGGAGAGGATGGCGCCCACCATCATGGAGTAGTTCACCTGCGCGCACGCACTGACGTCAACTTGCCGCAGGCAGAAGGTTTGCATGGGGACGTGTTGCTGTGGGAGGTGCGTCACACACACACACATGCCACCTACTTGTAAATGAGCGCCACAGAGCGTCCCTCATCATGGGAAGCTCTGCCAACGACCCAAACGGAAGCAGCAGCTGACAGTCGCCGTGTAGCTGCTCGACGCGAGTGTGAGTGCTGGGACCCACCGAGATGGGGGTGATGAAGCCGGCGCCGACGTACGCCAGGTTGAAGTCGAAGTACCACCCCGCAGCAAAGGCCTTTGCGCCCAGGTTGGGCCTGCACATTTGAGCGGGAAGGACAGTCATGCCTTTGGCAGGACGATGGCTGCTCTCACTCAGAGAGCTGCCATGAGACGCACAGCGGCCAGTGCTTTGGGCAAGCAGCACCCAAAAGGTAGCTGATTGCACAGATACAGGCAGACTGGGGACGAAATCCGCCGGTAGCCACAGCCGCACTCACATGGCGGTCCACTTGGAGGACACGAAGCCGGTGGCGGCGGTGACGGCGGTGGTGCACACGCCATCTGTGAACCAGGTCCAGAAGCCCCAGGTGAAGGCGACCAGCCCAGTCTGCAGGAGCCAAATCACAGCGATGAGCTTTGGTCAGCACAGGCTGTACAGGTGCTTGGGGTCCGGGCCAAACTGAGAGGGCACCAAGAGACACCATTGTTGCACGACCCTCTGGAAGGGTTGGTGAGGACGGGGTTACAGGAGGAACAGCACACAACACCGTCAGATGATGTGCTGAAGGGTGGGTGGCTCTGAGCTGGCTGGGCGGCGCACCTTGCACATCATGTAGGCCTGCTGCCGCGCGTTGCTGCCGTCGTTGAAGAAGGACCGGATCATGGTGCCGACCGCCGTGCCGGTGGGGTACGGCAGATTGTAGTCGATCACCAGCGGCTGCAGGCCACGACGTTGAGAGTTTCAGCAGGCCATCAGATGAGTGAGCAGTCGTAACACACCACAGCTGCCACCCCTGCCGTACTCCGCACACACCCCTTTAACGACAACAGAGCACATGGTGGCATAGAGTGTGTGCAGAGCTCAGGGCAGGTCTGCAGGCAGGACCAAGGCTGCAGACGGGCTGCAGCTGGCGCACAGCTCACCTTGCGCACGGTCAGGTTCACGAACACGCCCATGAACACGATGCAGAAGCCGTAGGCCCAGATACGCCATGAGAACCTGCGCAAGGCGGCAGGACGTCTCAGAGGGTTACACGCAGCTGGGGCCCGGCCCGCCAGAAGGCGTGCCACAGGTGGGCTTCGATATGCGGTCTGCATGGTTTGCATGGTACATCTGCCTCATCCTCAAGCTGCGGTAATGTCAGGTACAGAAGCAGTCAAGCGCTATTGGATTCAGCATGTCCTGGGGGAGGTTGCCAGATGTGGGCACAACACAGTGGTTCTTACGGAGTAACACATAGCAAACTTCTCACGGGTTGAGGGTGTCCTGGGGGAAGTTGCCGGGGGTGGATAACCCGCCGGCGTTGAGGTACGACTGGTAGTCCATCGCCTGCAGGTAGCTACCGAAGCCCAGGATCCAGAGGGAGGTGACCATGGCCATGGCGAAGGTCTGCACCACAGTGTTCTCCTGCGCGGTGAAGGGCTGCCGCGTCCAGCCAAGCCGCAGCAGCTGCGCCGTCACCGGCTTCAGGATCAGGAACGCCGTGAGGCCTGCAGGGGTGCAGCCAGAGCCCCTCAAACACACTCCACTGTGTAGACCGTTCTGCGCTTCTGTTGGCGGCTCAGTGCTGACAGGCCTCAAATGCTACTGCATTCCAACAGGAACTTGGTACTGTTGGGTCATGCGGATGATGCAGTCAGAGCTTGAGAGGTATCTGTGTTGGCATCATGTTCCGCAGCAAATGGAGAGACAGCAGGCGATGTGAGACCCCACCCATGGGCATGTTGAAGGTGGGCACAACGCCGAAGGGCCCGAGCGCGAAGCGCATCGTGATGAAGCCGTACGCGGTGCCCAGGAACAGGCCGGTGATGATGGCGCGGGTGGTGATCTGCATGCAGGGACGCCAGCACCCTGTCAGGCACGGGCCGCTGAGCAGCAGCCGCACAGCTCTCGTCACTCGGCGCGTCACTCCGCAGGCTGCTGCTGTACTTTGCCCGCCGCCAGCGGCACCCCCTTCTGCTTCAGCCGCAGCACCCGCCAGCCGCATGCGGGCAGCTTCAAGACTGGGCACCGGCGCCTGCACCTGCCGCAGGCCCCCCTGCAGCGGCTCACCTGGGTGTACCAGGGCGGCAGCGACGCCACGATCTCGTCCTCCGTCAGCCGCATCGGCACCTCGGTATCCTGCGCATGCATGTAATACCACTTCAGGGCGGTTTCTGGCAGGACACGGCGCTGCCGCGGCATCGTAGCAGGTGCTAGATGCTGCTGTGCTCGTGCCGGGCGTGCACACGGGCTCCGCGCTGATGCCGGCGGCATGTGCGGCTGCGGGAACTGCGCCCCACCTTGTAGTCGTCCGAGCCCTCGTCGGAGCCCATGCTCTTGCGCTCGAAGTCGTCCACCTTGCTGTCGTCATACGACATGGACGTCTTCACCGACACCGGCGCCACTGTGCCCGGGTTGGCCGCCATGGCGTCAGACGCCGCCGCCGGTACCAGTCCCTTGCTGACTGCTCCGCCTCAGCCTGCAGGCACCATGTGTGGGCGTGAGTTTGAGGTCATTGGAGGGTTCAAAGTGCTGCATGGCCGTTGATACACCGCGGTCGCGGCCCGGTGCCGACTTTCCAACGTCCTGTACGTGGGGGATGGCGATCGTCGAGTGATATTTTGGCATTCCAGCTGGCAGCGCGCAGCCCCGGCAACCCGCTGGCCGTACACGATACGATGGTGTCAGACCTTTGCTCTTGACTCGTGTGTATGCTGCGCCAGGCCCAGTTTCAGGCCGTGGCCCGCGCAGTGGCCTCAGGGTCAGTTGACCTCTACACCCATCTCAGACCGCAGGGCGTCTCATATTGCACAACAACTACGGCGCATCATGTATCGGCAGCCTGCATGCCCATATGCGCACCGACTGCCCGCCTGCCTTGCGACAAGCTGTAAGCCTCTGGAGCTACGCCGGAGCTACCGTTGGCGCACGGCAGCGCACGGCGGCAACTGGCGGCGCGCAAACTGTGGAAAGCAGGGTTGTGAGCAATGCCGGAACGCGGATGCCTGGTCAGACCGTTCGCTGACACTGGGGCGGGCCCTTATGTACGAAAATAGAATGCCCACAGAAACCGCGGGAACCTTCGCGGGAAGCACATCCTGCCAACTGTGTCCGCTGCAGCTGGCATGCCAACCGTCCGCGCCGTTGTGCTGTACTTCAGCTGTGGGGATCGAGCTGGATCACTGCCTCGAGCCCATAGCCGGCATTCTTACTGTATATTGACCAGTTTGGCCAACGCTCTGGTGGAGCAATCCAAAGCTTTCTGCAGCCACAGGCATCGTTACATGCATCGAGCTGCCCAACATGATATAGACTCGGTCCCAGCAAACAGGCAGCCGCGTACCTCTGCATAATCGAGCGCAACAGGCGGACGGGACTTGCTGACGCTGGTTACTGTAATTGACCTGTCTCGACAGTCGCCAGAGACTATGCACGAACGCCTGCTGGCGCCGCAGAGGCATAGTACACCTGCCCAGCATCCTGATGAGAGCACTCTGAAGGACCGGCGAGCGCTGTTTTGACCATGGGCGCACTTCAGTATGGTGGGTCAGGACGGTCACCTAACACCGGGTTGTAGTGCCTGCAGCGGCCTGCTGCGGCTGACGGCGCGCTGGAGGTTGCGCCCCGCCCTGTTGGCCGATTCTGATTGGCTACCAGCGGCTGTGCTCCACTGTGAGTGGTTGTCCTGCCGTAGCGCGGCTGCACCCCGCCTGTTGTGTGTGGGGATGCGGTCCGCTGCCTGACAACAGGCTGGGCTGCAGAAGATGTCACCTTTAGCCTCTGTGTCCTACCCCACTCAGCTTTTACAGTCAGTGCACTGGAGAGTGCCGGGTGTGTTGACTTCCCCACGAGCAAGGCTGCAGTCTGCGGCGCGTCAGCAGCCTCCACGGCGCATCGAAGGACTTCCTGCTTCTTGCTGACCCCGCTGATCACGTCTCTGATGTACGGATGTACCATACTCCGTATGCACGGTTGATCTGCCTGTTGCCACAAACCCAGAGAACAAGAAGGTGCCATCTGCTGCTGGTTTCATACTGCTTGTGATTGCCAAGTGTGTCTGCAAACTTTCTCGCAGACAAAGGCCCCAGCAGAGATGAAACACCTCGATGCGCCCTGCTGTGGCCTTGCAGGTGGCAGCACATGCGCATGCGTGCCAAACATCCCATCAGGGCCGTGGCCTGGTCCAGCAGAGTATGCCCATTGGTTGCCGTTCACTGGTGCTGTTGCACTGCTGACATGAGGACAGGGGCCCCCCTGCTGGCCTATTCGATCGGATGTAGCTGAAAGGAGCGCAATGAGCATGATAGGCGAGGCATGTAGGAGGGTTTTGACAAGGCAGCGTGCCAGCACGTGTGGCCAGCACGTTCCACAGTTGCCACACTTGCACATCTGCCCGCCACAACCAACCGCCCGCACCGCGCCCTTCGAGTTGCAGAGCTTCTTGTGCAAAAGGATTCATCAAAACACAGTCTGCGGCACGCTGCAACCGACAGATCCCTTTGCAACTGTCCGCTTCCGCGATGTGTGACCTGCGCAGTTGAACCATGTCTGCGCCAGCGCTACAGCAAGCCTCGCCACCAAGCACAGCCCAGAGGATAAGACAGCCACCAGAAGCCTCCAGCCAGGGTCTAGGCCGCCCGCGCCGCAGGCCCGGGGGCTAGCGTCGACTTGCGTGAGGTTTACGGCACGTGCTGGACACGCCCTCGTCATGGCCGCCAGAAGGTGTCGCCGCCCACTTGTGACACCACCGCTCGTGATCGCCTGCAGTCGATACCGCTGCTTTGGAAGCCTGTCGCGGTCACAAGGCGGACTGCTGCGACGCTGGGCTTGGGTAGTAGAGGCCGCTGCCTAGGTGGGGATTGGAACAGTGCAACACAGATTTTCGAATTCCTGACACAACCCCGGCGCGGGCTTGCTGGTCTGTCCTGTGTGCGCGCCAGATCCGCACCTCCTGCCACAGCTGCCAAGCGGCCGTCTGCATGCTGTCGCCTTGCTCGCCGCACCGCCGCTCCTGACTGCCCCGATCCCCGAAGCTGCCCCCCAGCACACAGCGCGGCTGCAGCAATGCTGCAGGCACCCACTGTTGCCACTGCTGCCGATCCGCTGCCACTGACTGCCAGCATGTCCTCTTTTGCAGGTTCTCGATCTACTGGCCGGCGCCCTCGGACCTCGGCAGTGCTGCGCCAGTTTTGATAACCAAAGTGCGAACAGCGGCACCTGCGCCGGCAGCTGCCGTCTCCAGTCCAATCGCCATCCCGGGCTCAGAGGAGGCGCTGCCGCCGTGGAGCCTGCGCCCGGCGACGCCCCAGCAGGTGCTGATCCGGAAGCGCATGCCGGCTGGTGCTGGTGCATCCTGTGCAGTTACCATGCCGCATGCGCTCCCAACCTGCATTGCCCTTGGCGCCACGCTTGTGGAGGATGAACTCTTATACCAGTCAGAAGTCGCTGCAGGGTGGAGAGGGCAAGCGGCCAGCGCTGCTGCGCCAGGCGTCAGACGCCAAGCTGGACGCTGCGGACGGGACTGCAGAGGCGGACACATTGACCGGCACCCCGGTTTCGCCCGCCGCCGCACCCCCGCCCGCTGCTGACCAGGTGCAAATTGTGCTCCTACTCTCTGGCTGCGGGTGCTTGGTGCTGTCCAACCCCATGCTGTATGTATGTGCTGCCCACCATGCGCGACTGCATCCGGTCATGCCCGTACATACGTACAGGAATAAGTCGTCAATGAGCTGCCTGCAATTTGCTGATATGTTACAGTGTCATGGCAGGCTTTAGGTTCTTGGGCCGCCAGGCAGACGGTGCTGCCGCTGCCGCCACGCCCCGTCGGCTTCCCTGCACCTGCCACCAAGGTGACGCTGCACTCCCTGCAACCCTGCCAGACATGCTCAGCACGACCACCGAGTATGCAACTTTGCCTGTAACTGCAAGGGCACCCTGTCGAGGTATGCCAACATGCCAGCAGTGGCTCTAGAGCCACAACAGCCCTGCAGTCTCAGAGCAGACGCAGTCGAATTTGACAGAGCCAGCATTCGGACATGCAGGCACGCCTGCAGCCGGCGATGCCCCGGCCGCAGCGCAGCGCCGCCGACGCGGCATGGCGCTACCGCTTCCGTCAGAAGTGGCGCCGAGAGCAGCTGCGCTACCTGCTGGGTGCGCCCCGCCTCTTGGAACAGAAGCTGTGTTGAAGACCCTGTCTATGGGATGATCTGCAGAAGCGGCAGTCGGGGCAACTGCAGAGCTGCAGAGCCACCAGTGAGCATATCCCTAGCGGCTGCATAATGGCCAGCAGGCGGCCGATCGCAAGGCTCTGCGCACATATCTCACTGCATGCCACATGCCAGGCGTGTTGGCGTGAGCACTAGCATTTGAGTGGATCTGACGCACGTGCTGACCGTGTCAGTGTGTCTGACACCTGCAGATGGGCCGGACAACAGCCCCGATGACGATGCTGATGGTGCGAGTCGGACCCTGGACTCCCTGGACGGCGATGACGGCATGGTGTTTTGGCTGGAGGGCGTTCTGGCGGCGGCCGGAAATGAACCTGGGACAGAGGAGCAAGTGCAGGAAGTGAACCCGTCTGCCATGGCAGCAGCGCTGCCTGCCACAGCACCACAGCCGGCGGCACACCGGCTAGCGCCTGTGCCAACAGCAGCGCAAAAGGCCGCGCCTCTGGCTGTCACAGCTGCGGCGGCGCCGACGAAGCCGCTGCAGGTCAAGGTGGCAACAGCGGTAGAGCCAGCGGCTGACCCGCTGCAGGCTGCGCTGCCGGGGCTGCCGCCGATCCGCAAGGCCATCATGCGCGGAACCGCCAGCCGCGGCGGCGGCCGCCGCTCCCCTGTAGCCATGGCCGGCAAGGCCACGGCGGCGCAGGGGGCGGGAGCGCTGGGCGTGAAGGTGCAGGCCCCCCCGCAGCAGGGGCGCTGGGTGCCGCCGGAGTGGCCCAGCCCCGCCCGCGCCAGTCAGGCGGCCTGACATCATAGCGGTTGCACTCGCCACTAGCGGGGTTCTAACACTCAGCAGCAGGCCGGCATGCCTGCTGACGGGAGCAGGCTGCCGCCATCAGTTGCTTGTTCGAGCTTTGGGGCTTACGGCGCACATTGCTCTTGACTAAAGTCCGGACTGGGGTTGCCGCACGGCGTTGCTGTGTGCTATTACGGTGTCGTGGCAAGCTGTCAGCACGGGGCCGCATTGGCTACTGCATGCTTTCTCTGAAGACCAGGTCACGCAGACAGATACTGGCTGGAACAAACTTGGTGGCGCTCTGCACATCTGGCGGCAACCACATGAAGTGTGCACGACGCCATGCCACAGCTCTGCTGTTGTAGTTCTGGTGTCTAGGTATCTGCAGCTGACGTACTGCACCTCCCACAACACAGCCGTCCTTACTTCGGCGGCGCCTTTTGCTGCTTGCTGCTTCCATGCTGCTGCTCAGTGCCGCTGCCGCAACAGCAACATTTTAACGACAGATTCAGGTCCTCAGCCGTCCATTTCACAGCTCGGCCCTCCAACCCTTTCGGGCGCGACCCGGGCCGCGGCTTGCGAGCTGCAAGGAGGTCATGTCATGACGCCGGTGTAACCGCTGGCCGCCACGGCAGCGGCATGGCCTTCAGCCACCTGGGCTTCGTCGGCGATGTGCAGGCGCTGGAGCTTGTGGCTGGCGCCTCAGGCGGCCTCACCCATCTCCTTGCAGGTGCGTTTGCTGACAGCCACAGTCGCAGTCTGGCATGCCATGCTGCTGAAGCGGTGGAGCACACCGCTGCGCCCTTTTCGCAAACATGCTCCGATCATTCTGCAGACCGCGGCACCTGCTGCTGTCACTCTTTGCAGGCACCGGATCGCAGCTGCTGGTGCACGCGCTGCCCAGCGGGCAGCTGCTGCATGCCGAGACGGTGCTCCCGGATGCCGCGCGGGTGCACGGCATTGCGTCGGCGCCGCTGCATGGGGGCCTCCTGGCGATCGCGGTGCACGGCGACCACTACGCCAAGGCGAGCCGCACTGCTTTGAACCGCTGATCCGGCACCTGCAGTCAACGGAGCACTCCTGCTGCACAGGATCCACTGCGCACTCTCAGCTGGGTGTGATGTTTGCATGTACACAGTCTCTGCCCACGAGCACAATTACTCTGATGTATCACTATGGTACCCTTGACGCCCTGCAGGTCTTGGCATACGACACATCAAACGGCAGCCTGACGGCAGTGGCTGCGACTCCGCGGCTGCGGCGGTGGACGCTGGCGGCGGCGCTGCTGCCGCTGCTGCCGCCAAGCACCGCTTCAGGGGGGACGCTGAGCCGCCACGGCCGGCCCGCAGCGAGCTCAGGAGCCGCCGCAGCGGCGGCGGCGCTGGCGGTCGGCTTGGCGGACAACAGCGCGCTGCTTTATGCCGTGTCGTTTGCGTGCACGGCAGCCGAGCAGCAGGTGGGCACCGGCCCTGTCGTAGCATCTGGCACCCTGCCTGATGAGCGCATGGCCAGGCTGGGTGGTGCAATGTCCGGAACGCAGCATGGCCGCTGCTGCAGGTGCTCACGCCCGTCATGCACCTGCGCTGCGTCGATGCCCCGCTGCTGTATTCGATGGACCTGAGGTGGCATGTCAGCGGCGGCGGCGGCGGCGCTGGCAGCACAGCCAGCAGCAGCAGCGGCGGCATGAGCCGCAGGCGTAGCGGTGGCGGCGGCAGCAGCGGCAGCGGCGGCAATGGCGGCGGCAGCGCCACGCTGTGGGTGGCGGCGGGCACGGTGTTCCTGGACTTGCTGACCTGGACCGGCCCAGCGCTGCCGCTGGCCACGCTGCGGGCCCGCGCAGCCTCAGGTGTCTGATAATTAATATATTGTTTCAGCAACTACCTTTTAGCTTGAATTAGCCGCAGCATCGCCGGCTGCCGTGCCTGCTTCCGTCCGAGTGCCTCTGCAAATTCGTATATGATTCGTGTATGTGAACAAATTCGTGTATGTGAACAAACTCACCTGCAGCCAACCCCCTGTCAGCATGGTGATCAACGCAGGGCAGCGCCCCGCGAGACCTGCTGACCTGCCGCCACCGCAGCAGCCGCAGCCGCAGCCGCGGCCGCAGCCGAGCCACAGCCTGCGGGCTGACGGCAGCGTGCAGCTGGCAGCGGGGGCCCCGCCGCCACCGGCCGCAGGAGCGCAGCCCGACGCAGGGAAGCTGGAAGCTGGAAGCGGCCCGGCGGCCATCACGCGGCCCGTGCAGCGAACGCTGCGCGGCCACGAGGGCTCCATCCACAAGTGCTGCTTCCATCACCACGCCTTCCAGCTTCCTGTCTCCTCCTGCTGCTCCTGCCGTGCAAGCCCCGAACACAGCTGAGGGTCCTGCCAGAGTTCTCGCTGCGACTGCTGCCGGGGCATGCCCGTGGATGTGCCAGGTCAGATTCGAGCCGGCAGCACTGCGGCAACATACTGCGCTGCAGGGTGGCCTGGTCTGCTGACGGCGCCGTGCTGGCGTCGGGCTCAGATGACCGCACCGTTCGGCTGTGGGCGGCCGGCCCTGCAGCGAATGTGCTGGACCCCACGTCAGGTGCTGCCCGCCGTGCGCTGTCAGCTGAACCGGCACACCTGATCTGGCGGCGGCAGCCGATGTGCCCCAGCAACAACTGCGGGCACCCGCTGCGGTGCAGCATCCGTCACCTTCATGCTGCATGCACCGGAACAACTGCAATGGGGCCGGCTCCGGCGAGGACAGGCTTGAGATTGTTGTCAACCATTGCCATGAGCTGACCTGAGAATCATCCTCTTGCATCAGTATCACCACGCTTGCTGATCCAGGGGCGGGCGGCGGCGGCGGCGACCAGCCGCTGGCCGTGCTGCAGGGCCACGCGTCGCGGCTGTGGGACGTGCACGTCGACGGCGGCCTCGTCGCGACCGGCAGCGAGGACCGCACCGTCAGGTGCCGTCTGCCAAGCTGCCTTGCGAGGGCATCCCACCGGGCAGATTGCCTTCAGCAGTCCCTCTGCATGACCTCAATTGGCTTAGGACAGCTGTGGCGGCGCCCAAATGAAAGGTCAGCATCACGCACGCATCAGGGCAATGTTACCGACACCCCTCAATCAGGCACACTGTCTAAATTTGACAGAGCTTTGGGACAGCAGCAACTTGCAGCCTGCACCCCTGATGCAGCCTTGCACGGCGGCGCAGCCTCCTGAGGTCGCATGGTGACGCCCTCTGGCAACCCCGGGCCTGCAGGCTGTGGCGGGCCGCCGACGGGCGGCAGCTGGCGCAGCTGCACGGCCACGGCGGCCGCGGCGTGTGGCGCGTGCGGTTTGCGGGCGGCGTGCTGGCCTCGGCGGGCGCCGATGCGAGCGTCAAGCTGTGGCGCCTCGCACACTGGCTGCCGCCGAGCATGGTGACGGCAGCAATGATGCATGATGAGACTCACCTGTACGCCGCGCCCCTTGCTGCTCAGCTGCGTCACTCGACTGATCAACAAACTGCAGTTTTAGCGGCCAGCTGTTACATGTGACCTAGCTGTTGAGATGGTGACTTCGTTGTGCAGGCACTGCCATAAGTGTTCGTGTCTGCTGCTGCAGCTGCCTGGACACAGTGGCAGCGGTATGCAGCAGCAGACGGAACCGCTACAGGGCTGGGTGGTGTCGGACCTGCCGCTGACTCCCAGCACCCCAGAGGGCACCGGCGGTAAGTCATACCATTACATCTGGCGCTCAAGTGCTGGTGTTACATGTAATCAGCTTCTTAGCTGTTTCCTACTTTCTGCTTCTCTGGCAGAGCACCTTCGAAGGGTGTCCAATACAGCGAGACCTGGCATTTGGACAGGGTGGTAAGTGTTGCCATACCGCAGGCACGCGCCAGCGGGACAGCAAGTCGGAGTTCGTGCGCTGCATCGCGCTGACGGATGGCCGCACCCTGTTCGTGGGCACCAACCACGGCGCCGTGCACCGCGCATCGTTGCCGGCAGGTGACGGCAGTGGAGTATGTTGCCTCTGGCTTCATGAATATACTACGCGCTTGCTGCTGATGCAGCAGAGAAGAGCAACGGCACTGGCAGATGACTTGCTTGGGCCACAAAACAGCAACTGTAGGTCGTCATCTGAGGGTTTCAGTAATATGTCTGCTGCTGCAGGAGCTGCAGCCGCTGGCGGCGCCCAGCTGGCATGGGACTCTCAGCTGTACGCCAGCGGGGACCGCGCCGCAGTGCTGGCCATGGCGGCATACCAGGCGCAGCCCGGGCATCAGGGTTTTACTGCACCAACGACTACGGCCAACGACGGCAGCCGCCACTGCAGCGCCGCCCTCTCAGAGCCCCGACCGGGACTGCACAGCGTGCTGTTCAGCGACAGCCGCGGCGGCGCTGTGCACATGACGGTCCCTGCGGAGCGGGAAGCGGCGGACGGCTCTGGAACGTCTGCCAGGGCGAGGGTCACACGCTGGCAGCCGCACGGCGGCAGGTGTGCCCTGTGCAGCATCTCATATAGAACGCAGATGCAGGACCCTGGATCAAATGAGGGTGTTGATCTGCAGCAATGTGGAGCTATCGATTTGGCAGCTGCGTCCGTCACGTGGCGGTCAGCCCTCCGGTCTGCCAGCTGCGGGCGCCTGCCTACACGAAATTTCTATGAGAAGGACTTCGGCCGTGGCACACACAGGAAGGAGGCCGGCTTTACAACTGACGATATCATCTGAAAAAAACGTGACGTGCAGCTGTTGTGCTGGCCGCAGCCTGGTGCTGGGGCTGTTCTGGGCTGCGGCGCTGGGGCCGGGGCGCTTCTTCACCGCGGACAGCGCTGGGGAGCTGTGCCTGTGGGCCGCGCCTGACCTTGGTGCGTTTGACGTCTGAGTCGGTGCTGCACCCTAGAGCCAAGCTTCAAGGCCAGGCTGTGGGACTGGCAGGCAGCATCCAGTGTGCGAGGTGGTGGCTGTGCCTGTGCAGCCGTGCGTGTGGCAGCAGCACCTGAAGTGCAGGACTAATGCATGGGGGCAACTCCATGAATGCGGCGTGCTACCAGGGCTTTGGACCAGCGGCAAGGCGGAGTGGCTATGCCACTCGTGCATGCATGGTGCCGTCACACTGTTCAACCTGCTCAGCGGCTCGTTTCTGCACTTTGAGTAGTTTGCGCATGTCACGTCATGCAGGCGAAGCGCAGCCGGCGCTGCTGGTGAGCGCCGTCTCGCCGTTTCGGCGGCGCAGCAGCCCCTACATCATCGCCCTGGCGGCGGACCCCGCGGCGGGCGTCGTCGTGTGCGGCGACAGCCAGGGCGACGTCTTTGCGTTCGCGCTGCCAGAAGGGCTGCCTGCGGCAGGTGCGGCCACCGAGCTTGCCACAGCTGGTGCAGCATCGCGCTGTGGCAAGTGCAGTGCTGATCATGTGCCTCCTGACATAGTCTGCTCCCGTGACTTACAGGTTGTAAGTCATCCCCTGCTGCCTGAGCATAGTGTTGCAGAAAGTTGTGTCTCCTACTGCATGATCACAGTCCGAGTGCAGGCTCGACTGGCGCAGCAGCGCCCCAGCTGCAGTGCGTGGCAGCCTTCCCGCGCATCCACGGCCGCGCCCCCGTCGGCTTCTGCGCCATCCATGCAGGTGCAACCCCGCAGCTCAGCACACGGCAGACTTGGGGACCTGCATGTCAGAGTGCTGTATCCTTCAGAAGTAGCTCGACTCTATGAAGCCTGCTGCATACCGCACCGGCAGTCGCTCAGGGGGTGCACAGCTGCTGCTATGTGGAAGTTGACCAACAAAGAGGTTCGGTGAATCTGTCCCGTGGCTACACTGACCTACCTGGGTGCTGCAGCAGGCGGCCAGGTGACCAGCGGCGGCCGCGACGGCTGCATCCAGCAATACCGGCTGCGGCCGCCGCACCACTGGCGGCAGGCGGCAGCCAATGAGCTGCCGCCGGCGCCGCAACTGCCAACCAAGCAGCAGCAGCAGCAGCAGCAGCAGCAGCAGCAGCAGCAGCCGCCGCCGCAGCAACAGCACCAGCAGCAGCAGCCACACCAGCAGCAGCAGCCAGGCGCAGCCATAGAAGCAGAAGCGGTGGCGAGAGCAGATGCAGACGCGGCAACAGGAGAAGCGGGAGCAGAAGCATGTGCTGGCGCCGATGCAGATGCAGGTGCAGGTGCGGCAGCAAGCGCGGGGGCAGAGTGGCAGCCTCCGCCGGCACTGTGGCGGAAGCTGGAAGCGGCCGGGCGGCAGGCGCTGGTGCCGTCGTCGCCGGAGCGGCTGCCGGGCATCAGCACGCCGGTGGCGGACGTCGTGGTGCCGGCGGCGGATGCCGGAAGCAGCGGCGGCGGCAGCAGCGGCAGCGGCCTGGAGCGCATCGTCTGCGGCTGGCAGGTGAAGCCCAGGCATTGATATTCATGCAGGGGCTGACTAGCAGACAACCTGCAGCGCTGGGTGCTGCTGTGCACAGGTGATCCTGCTATGGCTGAGCGCAAGGATGATTCCGCAGGGGTCGCTCAGCTGATGAAGGACTAGGAAGGCGACCGTGATAATAACTGACACCCGTTTTGTATACAACAGGCAGCGGACTTCATCATCGCCAGCCTGAGCGCGGGGTGCGAGCTGCGGCGGTTCCACTGCGGCAGCCTGCACCGGCCGTTCGCGCTGCACTACGGGCCCGGCGCCGACGCCACATTCGTCTTCCACAAAGGCGACCAGCTGCACATCCACAGGCAAGGGGATTCTCGGGGAACCCTGTCGGCTGCCGTGCTTATTCTGCTTTCACAGCGCCTTATTATCTAAGGCGCTGTGACGATCAGGGGCTGGTGACCTTGATACAAATGTGCAGGCTATGAGGGAGTCTCCATTGGGAACGTTGCCTGGCGCTGCTGCACAGCATACAAACAACAGGCACTGGGCATGCCGTGCAGGCGGCGGGACCCTAGGGGGGCGGCGGCGCTGCCGCGGGCGCTGGGCCTGAGCCACCATGGGGTGGAGATCAACGCCGCCGTGCTGCTGCTGGACGATGGCACCGGCTGCGGCGCCTCAGGTGCGCCATGCTTGCACGCCGAGTGCGCACTGACTTGGCCACTTTTAAGGGTGGACTCGCGTGAGTGATGATGGTGTCTGGACTATTGCCATATGAACGCACCGCACTCTGGGGACGTCAGTTTGCACTACCTGTAGCAACATGAGATCGACGCACTTTGGCAGGTGCAAGCCTTGCACACAGCATGCGCCTATGCTTGCATTGTGCCATCATCATGCGCAGCGTGAGAGCCACACCCCCACCGGCTGAATGTTGAGCGCTCGTCTTGCCGTGAGTTGTGTGCACAATGGCCTTCGTCTTCACGCCTGTGCGTATGGACCGTTCCTGGTTGCGCTGCAGGCTGTGTGGTCACGGGCTGCGACGCTGGCTCCCTGTATGCGGCGTGCTTCGACGCCGTTGCGGCGCCGCTGCAGGGCGTGACGTCCACCGCCAGGGTGGGCGAGCAGGCAGCGGGGGCTGCCGTCAAGGCGCTCGCATCAGCGCCTCTTGCAGGCTTGGCTGGTGCGCTCGCTGATGAGCCAGCCGTGTCACTCTGAAGCCAGCCATCCTCACCGTGAAAGCTGCAGGCCGGTAACTGTCCGGAGATGTGGAGCGTTTGCTGTAGTGACTTGGCAGCTGCCACAAGTCCAGCTGTACGGCTCAGTGTCCATCTCACAATGATGTACGGCCACTGTGATGTTCACAATGCCAGCCAGATGGCTGCACATGTAGCTTACCACCACAATGTGCTGCCGCAGGCGCGCACCTGGTCATCAGCGCGGGCGCGAAGGAGGTGCTCGGCGCCTGGCTGCTGCGGCCCAAGGCGCCCGCGGGCCGCGCAGTTGATATCGCCCTCGGCGGGAGCAGTGGCGGCCGCGGCGATGGCGGCGGCGGCAGCGGCTCAGATGCAGCAGGGTGGGACGCCGTGTGGCTGGCGACGCGGCCGCCGCCGGCGGGCGGCGCCCGCCGCAAGTCCACCCCCCAGGTGCGGCTCACGCTCGTCCCCCACTGTGCACTGGTGTCACCCTGCCGGCGCCAGCAGCTGCAGTGGGGGCACCCGGTGATGTGTTAAATACCGCTGTTAGTGGCCAGGCTGCACAGCGCCGGGCCACCTTCGAGGGCAGCGGGAGGGTGAGGCCAATGGTCGCCATGGCGTGGGGTGTGCGGCAAATTCGTTCATGTTTGGCGCTGCATCCAGCAGGGCGACAAGCGCAGCAGAGTACACTTGCTGATACTGAGCATCGCTTTCTTCAAACCCTATTCTACAGGGCGTCAATGCAGCGGCGTGTGACCACCGCGTGCTGGCGGTGTGCGTGTTTGGTGCGGCCGCCGGCAGCGAGGGCGGCTGCGATGACGCAACGGCTTTCGTCGCGGCTGCCGGCTCCAGGGGCACCGTTCAGCTGCTGCACATGCAGGTGGGGTCATACCCTGCCACACCCTAAACCCTTCCAGCCGCAACCGCCAGCATCATACCCCGTCAGGCGGCCCCACTCGCTGCTGCCACGGCTGCACAGCAGCCTGCACCGGATCGTGGCTGCACACAGACCCGATCTTGTAAATGCAGCAAGCACTGCTTCTGCAATTGCAGCAGGCAGCAATCATCCCTTTACACCTGATATTGGTCAGCCGTGACCTGCTGACTGGCTGCTCCCAGTGCGCTGCAGGCGCGGCAGCAGGCATGGACGCCGCTGGCTGAGGCGCGGCACCACAGCTGCCCCGCCATCTCGCTGGCGCACCTGGCGGGCGGCGGCATAGCCCACCCTGGGGCGGAAGCAGCGCCCCTGCAGCGCCACCTGCTGTTCAGCGGCGGCACCGACGGCGGGGTCGCCATCTGGGACGTCGGCGCAGCTGTGGCAGGTTTCAAGCTGCATGACACCACAGCCGGCGGCCCGGTAGCTGCAGTGCAGCTGGCGCCGCTGGCGGTGCTGCGGGGTGCGCACCAGTCGGGCGTCAACAGCCTCGCGGCGGCGTGGCTGCCGGCCCCCGGGGCCCCTCAGCAGGCGACGCCCATCACAGCAGCAGCTGCCACGCCTTCCGGCAAAGCCCCTGCCGTCAATGGCGTGCACCCTGCGAGCAGCACTGCCGAGCACATCAGCGACGGCGGCTGGGCGCCAGCGTCTCGCACCGTGGTGCTGGTGTCTGGGGGTGACGACCAGGCGATCGCCGTCACGGCTGTGGTGGTCGGCTGCGCTCGGGCGGCTGTGCCATCGGCACAGCGCACGGCAGTGGCCGCACCCACTGGCAGCGAACCTGACAGCGCTGCACTGCCGCCTGGCGCCTGCGCCGGGTCGACTCAGCGGGAGGCAGCGGACGGCAGCGAAGCAGCACCTCCCGGCGCCGCGGCTGCAGGGGTGGCTGTGGCGGTTGGGGAGCCGCGGCGGCTGCCGAATGCGCACACATCGGCGGTGCGGGCTGTGTGGACCGATGGAGACACGGTCTTCAGCACGGGGCTGGACCAGCGTGTGCGGTGCTGGCGCGTCAGCCGGCTGCCCGCAGGCGGCGCTGCTGGCGGCGGCCGCGGTGGCGGCAGCAACAGCGGCGGCAGCGGCGAACGCTCACTCAATGGGTTGACGCATCTAGATGTAGGTAGCGGTAGGGTGGGAGGCGCGGCATCCGTCCGTCTGGTAGCCGAGGGTCTCAGAGATCCTCCGGGCGTCAGCTGGGAGCTGGTCCCACAGGCAGCAGAGGTGTTGCAGGTGTTGGAACCCAGCAGCCTGGCTGTCGCGCCGCTGAGTGCCGGTGGCTTTGCGGTGGCAGTGGCCGGACGTGGCATGCAGGTCCTAACATTTGCTGCACATTGCACAGCAGACCCGCAAGTGTGAATTCTCCAGCATGAACCAGATAGAAAGTACGAAACCCCAGCACCTCACCAATCCGCCGTGATGCTTGCCAGATGACCTGAATACTTGCCATGATCACATCCGGATCAGGTGATCCGGATGGGATGTTGAGAGAGCACGAACTGACTGGAAAGCCCCGTTCTGGAAAGGAACTAGGTGACTAGGAAAGCCGCCCGATCGGCGGATCTGATGCGTGCACGGGGCACGACGAGAGTCCGGTGGTGAGTCAGCACTGGAGATTCCGTTCCAGGCTGGAAGGCAGGTCTCGTGACCGGCCAACCGCCACAATTGCATTTGCACGCGTCCTTCCCATCCCATTCTCAGACCTCTACTCCATACGCGACCGCACAGCAGTCGCCGCAGGCTCTGCGGGCTACACAGGGCGCAACGTACTCCTTCCCGATCCGGTGAGTTCACCAACAGGTGCGCGGCGTGTCCCCGCCTCGCGTCTCCTCTATCAATCGTGTTGTAGGCTCGAATTAAGCTAGAAGCACGACCGCAGCATGCGGCTGGCATGATCGCCGGTGATAAGGTGTGCCGCCGCGTTGCCAAGCGGTGCGTGGTCGTCAACAGCGACGGTGGTTGCCTCATGCAAACACCCCGCCGTTCGTCGGTTTCGCCCTGGCTGAGCAGCTTGACGCGTATGCGTTCCTGCTGCTGTGGTCTCGCAACCGGACGACGCTGCTGGCCACAGCTCTAGTGTCAAGCCATATCCACCTACTACTATGATGCATGCAAAACACCTGCGTGGCTTGCTCAACGACCTGTGCGCATCACTACAAACACAGAGACGCCGTGTCGTCCTTGCGATGTGTGCGCATGATGAACCTGCCCTGGCACCATGACAAATTGCCGTTGCACCAACGCAGGCTCGATGGCGTCCCGGCAGCTGATGCTGGCCTTTGCGGCGGTGCTGGTGGCGGCGCTCATCGCCACCGCCGATGCGTCCCGTGATCTCCTGGGTGCGCCTATTGGTTGGGCGTGCGTGATCTCCCAACCACTGTGACTGCACCCGATAATCTGTAATGACACGTGGCACCAGCCCAAGTCCCGTTATCTGTGCAGCCAGCTCGCAACTTGAGAGCTACAACTTAGCTGTATGTTGTGCTATGCACAGTGCAAGCCATGGGTGATGAGGCTGATACCGTATCGTGCTACAGACATGACGGCTTTCGTGCAAGGCCTGTCCCATCATTGCAGTCAGTTGCAAATGGCACTGATTTGGTGATGACTGACATCAGTCATTGTCTGTGCAGGCCCTGCGCCTTATGTGCAGTGCGGAGGCAAGTCCGGGTGCAAGGGCACCCAGTGCCGCGATGGCCCGTGGCCCAACTTCAAGTGCGCCCACCCTGTTGCAGTTTCGGGGTCATTACATGGCCGGACGATGGGTCATACATTCCACTTTGTCGGTACATCAGGCGCTCACACATAGGAGATCGTGCTGGCACGTCGCATGACTTCGAGACTGGCGCTCACCTGCCGCTGCTGCATGAGCCGCCACATGTTATCTGTGGCATCTGCCAGCTAAACAGCATCCTGCTGCCGTGGCGCAGGTGCGCCAAGGCCGGCTTCCGCTGTTACCGCGTGAACCAGTATTACTGGCAGTGCGACTCCAAGCAGCCGCCCATGGACGGTGCGCCTGTTTGTGCTGTCCTGCGACTGCCTTCCCACCTGCGGGTGTGATGGCTTTTGTCCTCGGAATGGTGAAGGCGGTAGGTTGTACCGCGGGGCTGAGTGTGCATCAACAGGGAGATGACACATGCTTCCACCCGGACCCCGCTGCATTCCTGTCTACAACTTCTGGTCTGTGAGTTCAGTGCCGCTTTGGAGGCTGCCTCAGCAGTAGGCTCACTGCCGTATTCTTCCGCTGACATGCAGGCTCGCCGACCCCCACGCCATACGTCAAGTCAGACTTCAAGCAGTGCGGCGGCAGCGGCAACGGCTGCAAGGTACCGCTACGTCATGCTACCACTCTGCATCGATGATGCATGCTGCTCTGCAAAGCCCGGAGCCCAGAATCAGGCAGTCAGTGCTCAACCAACAGCAGAACACGGTGCTGATGGTTGCCATGGCTCTGACAACCTTTGATCCAGCACTTCTGCACTTGCAGGGCACTAAGTGCGCTGACAAGGTGTGGCCAGCGACCCAGGGCGGCACCTGCAAGACCGGCCTCAAGTGTTACCGCATCTCCTGCGCCTACTTTCAGTGCGACACCCACCAGCCGCCCAAGGAGAACGGTGCGCACGTGTGAAGACCCACCCATCTGACGACAGCCTGCCGCTGCTGTGATGTGTTCTAATGCTTGTGTGCATTCTGAATGTGCCTTAGTCCCTGTCATGATGCCGCTCAAGCTGCAGCCAATAGAGCGGTTGCAGCAGCTTGATATCTCCTCTGCATGGGCTGCGCTGATGCCGCTGCAACTTGGCCCTGGTATGTTGGTGACTGATGCCCTGGTGCCTTCCTGCCCTGCAGTGAAGTGCGTCAAGCCCGGGGCGCCGACCAAGCCGCCCTGCAAGACTGTGCCGTCCGACTTCAAGCAGTGCGGCGGCAAGGGCGGCTCCTGCAAGGTGCGCGCCAGGCGCAGGGTTTAGGCCGGCCCCGCTTGGCCCCTGCTGCCCTGGCTTTTGTCATATGTATTGAACACTGAGCAGCCACAGGTATGGCAAGTGCACCATTGAAAGATCTGAACACAGCGGTGTTATTGAGTGTCCATAGGTGATCTGTGTGTGCGATGTGCTGCAGGGGACCAAGTGCAAGGACGCACGCTGGCCGCTGACCCAGGGTGGCAACTGCGCCGCCTGCCTGAACTGCTATCGCAAGTCGGAGTGGTATTACGCCTGCGACACCCACGCTTGAGCATGCGCAGCGCACTGTAAAGCCCGAGCCATCTGATGGTGGCGGCTGTGCAATGCGGCACCCAATCTTGAGGCCGTTCTGCGGTCTGCAGCACGTCATCAAGGCTCCAGAAAGACGTTAGGACCCTGAACACCTATGACAGGAGACATCGGTAGAGCGTAGATGCAGCCATCATGTTGTGAGCTTCTTGTGCGGTCGTCAGCGGCCACTTGCATGCTGCGTGACATCAACCTGACTGCCACCATTCCACAGCCGTGATGCTGTGTCCTTTACAGTGCACGTGACCTGTAACGCAGTTTTGATGAATCAACGCCACCCCTCCAAGCTCCTCCACCCCCTCCACCGCTGCAGTTCCTGATGCAGGTCCGCATGCAGGCATGGCAGTGCATGTAGCTTCCTATGCGTCAACTGCTGCCATGCCGAACTGTGCCAAAGTACGTTGCCTCATGAGACCACCTTGGGCCATCGGCAAGTCTGCATCGTCTTTCGGATCATCACGAGCACAGCACTGTGCCTCGTTGTGCAACATGGCACGCAAAGACCGCGCAGCTATTCCCCAAGCGTCCTTGTTGTAGCTGCACATCTGCCCATCATCGCCGCGCAGATGCCAGATCACTAGGGTAAAGCACCGCGCCACCGCCGCAGCCCGCCTCCAGGCACGCTACAGAGCCCTGCAGTACCGATGAAGCACCTGCTGCTGTAAAGCGCCAGGCAGCGGCTGCGGCCCTGTAGCGCTTTGGCCCGGTTGCGCGGCGCGATGGCGGTGCTGCTGGAGACCAGCAAGGGGGACCTGGTGGTGGACCTGTTCACCGACGACTGCCCGCTGGCCAGCCGCAACTTCCTGAAGCTGTGCAAGTGCGTGGTGTCACGTCCACACGCAGCTGCTGCATGCGCAATGCAGTGCTCGAATCGCAGGGCGCACGCGATTGCTGCGCAGCCGGTGAGGGGTGCCAACGCCGCTCTGAAAGTTTGGCTCCTGAGCTGCAGGATCAAGTACTACAACGACGTGCTGTTCCACAACGTGCAAAAGGGGTTCATCGCGCAGACGGGGGACCCGACCGGCACCGGCAAGGGCGGCACCTCCATCTACGGGTGCGCCCCTGCAGCAGGGCCAAAGCCTGAGCGATGCAGCTTGCTTCAGCGGCGAACAGATCCTGCAGCCCTATGCTGCTGCCAGCTCGAGCACAGCGCCGGCACTGCAGGCTGTGTGCTGCTGACTACCCCACGGCTCTGCATCTGGCGCAGCGAGGCAGCAGTGCTCTTCTGCTGCTGCAGGGTCATGTACGGGGAGCAGGCGCGGCTGTTTGAGGACGAAATTCGGCCGCACCTGCGCCACAAGGCCCGCGGCATGGTGCGTGGCTGCATGTCTCCACCAGTGTAGACGCCCGCGCAGCCTTCTGCACTGCCGCCTGACATGGTCGCATACACCAGCGCCCCTCCCTGGCAGTCGTCAAGGGTGGACACCCATCCTGTGGGGCCAGCCAGCTGGTCAGGCAGATGGTCATCTGTATGATCCGATGCATATATGTGGCAGGCGTCTTGTGACGGGGTTTGATTTTCGGTGCGGGGTGGGGCAGGTGGGCATGGCGGGCGGCGGCAAGGATGCCAATGCCTCCCAGTTCTACATCACCACGGGGACGGATCTCGACTCGCTGGACGAGAAGCACACCGTCTTTGGCGAGGTGGGCCGGGCTGCGGATGCTGGGCTGCCAGTGTGGTGCACCACGGTTCTACCAAGGCGCCGATGCATGCTGTAGCATTGACACGGCCTGGTGCTGGTGTGAGGTCACACTGTCAGCATGGCTGCCTGTGTGCTGTGCGCATTCATTCGTGTTCGTTCGTACCCTTATGCCTGCAATGCGTGTGCTTGAGGCTGATGGTGGCATGCAGGGCCGTCTCTATCCCTGTTGGCATGCTGATGCCACAGGACTGTATCCCACAGGTGTCAGAGGGGCTGGATGTGCTGGCGGCCATCGACGAGGCCTTCGTGGACGACAACGGCCGCCCGCTGCAGGTGCCGCTGGCCCTGTGGTGTAACAGAGCAAGTCAGCCAGGCGAAGCATTAGGATTCAGACTGCGCATGCTTGCTGCACTGGCTGGTGCAGAAGCGAGCTCGCAGCAGCCCTCCTGCACCCTGCTCTATAAGCAGACATCCTAGAACCCTGGGCAGCTGCGCCCGGCATTGCTGCGTCCACACAAGCTGCTCGCCCCTTCCAAGCCCTCATGCATGTCGCCGCCGCAGAACATCCGCATCCGCCACACCATCGTGCTGGACGACCCCTTCGACGACCCGCCCCAGCTGGCGGAGCACATTCCAGACAAGTCGCCCGAGCCGACCATGGTCGAGGTGAGGCGCCGCCCGTCAGCAGCATGCTGCTGGGTATAACATGCAGAGGCTAGCCTCAAGGCCGCTGCGCCAGGCGCGTTCAGGGGCAACGATGCACATGACCGGTGTTCGAGGCTCGAAGGCGGCAACGTGCCTGAAACCTGTCTGGATTTGAGGCCGCCGCCAATGGCCTGCGGCTGCTGCAGCTTGCGGCTGCACACCAGCCGGGCATGCGGTTCAGGTGTGCCACACGAAACTGCAAAACCCTAATGTTAGCGAAGATGTCGGCTGATGGTTCGCCTGCGCCGCAGGGGGACACGCGGCTGGAGGATGACTGGGTGCCGGACGCGGACCAGCGCACCCTGGAGGAGATCGAGGAGTCCAGCCGCAAGAACGAGGCGCAGAACAGGTGATGGTGCGCCTGCTGCGGCTGCTGCTACAGGGCAAGCCAGCTGGTAGACCAGCTGGTCCGCCCAGCGCCGCCCGCCGCTGGCTCGAGCAGCCGCAAGGGGGCGCCTGCAGCTGAGTTTGCCGGGCGCAGGGCAGCTGCCGGAGCGTGTGGCCGCTGCCGCCGGGGCACAACAGAAGACCCAGCCACATGTGCGAGCTGACAGCAGTGAGCCCGGCCTGATGCCTGCCCCCTCTTGCCGCAGGGCGGTGGTGCTGGAGATGATCGGCGACCTGCCCGAGGCGGACAGCAAGCCGCCGACCAACATGCTGTTCGTGTGCAAGCTCAACCCGGTGCGGTCGCCGCTGCGCGCCTGCCGTGCTGTTTGCTGTAGAGATACAGCCGACCCGGCAACGTGCCAGCTGTGGTTTTGGGATTCCTGCGGACGAAAGGGGCTGAAGAGCCATTGGTGTTGTCGAGCCAGGGGGTGTTATGCTGCTGTAGTTGTGCACTTGGCCATTGCCGTCATAGTATCAGCTGGCCAACTAGCAGGGCTCTGTGCATGTTTCCGCAGGTGACGACAGAGGAGGATCTGGAGATCATCTTCTCGCGCTTCGGCAACATCACCTCCTGCGACATCATCCGCGACTACAAGACAGGTGCAGCAGCGCACACCCGTGCCAGGGCGGCCCAAAGTGTGTGGGTCTGTCCTCTTTTGCAGTGGTCGGACTTGTCACTGAGGGTACAGCCCTGCTGTAACGTCAGCATGCGCAGAGCACCCTTTGTTCGCGGTGCAGGGGACAGCCTGTGCTACGCGTTCATCGGCTTCGACACCGACAAGGCGTCGGAGGACGCCTACTTCAAGATGAACAATGTGCTCATCGACGACCGCCGCATCAAGGCACGCTGCTGCTGCTGCACTCTGTCAACACGCAAGAGTCCATGAACTGTGCAGGCTGATACACGTTGCTGTTGCTTCTGCGATGGTGTAGGTGCGACCCGCTGCACATACCCTGCTGCTCACACACAGTCTGGACAGCTTGCTTGCCGAAACCCAGCACGGCTGACGAGTTCTGCTAGCCTGGCTCTCTACAGGTGGACTTCAGCCAGAGCGTGCACCACCTGTGGCGGCAGTTCAAGGCGTTTGGCAACAAGGCGGACGCCGCCGCGGGCGACTCCGCCAATGGCGGCGCCCCAGGCGGAGGTCGCGGCGGCGCATGCTTTGGTACGGATGAGTATCCTTGTGAAGGGTGCCACGCCAAGCAGCACAGCGGCCACTATGCACTGCAGCGAGTGCCAGCTGCAGGGCCTGCGGCTGCTCTCGCAGCCCTACTGACATGTTAGGCAGCAGCTCCGGCTATGTTTTCCAGAGGCCTGCTATCACTTGGCTGTCAAGCGCTACAGCTCCTGAAGTGCTGTGCGGTGCTTCGACTTTATACTATTTGATGGCCGTGTGGTAAAGGTCAACCAGCAACCTCTGCGCTGTCGCAGAGTGCGGGCAGATGGGACACATGGCGAGGGACTGCCCCAACAAGGGCGCCAAGGGGCAGAAGGACGGCGCCGCTGGGGGCGGCGACGCCAACGGCAGCGTGCTCGCCCTCAAGGTGCTGCATTCTATACTGTCACTTACTTTGCCATTGCCTCTCATGCCAGCGACACACCGATGAGACGGTATCATCTGCTGAGAAGGGGCAGCTGGCATGGTTGAATTCCTATGGCCGTTTGCAGAGCAAAGAACATTGGCAACTCGAATCGCTGCTAAACGCTGGCTCCATAACCTCACAAACTCATGTGCACAGGCGGACCACCGGCGGCCGGCGCAGCACGGCGGCGGCGCCCGCGCCTACAGCCTGCTGCTGGACGACGGCCACCCTGCAGCACACGAGCCCGCTTCGCCGCCCCATCGCGGCCGGCACCGGGACGAGCGGCGGCCAGAAGATCGGCGGGCGGATCAGCGGCGCTCAGATGAACGGCGGCGGCACGAGCAGCCGCGGCCAGCCGGCAGGCACGCGGACGGCAGAGCACGAGATGAGCGGCACCGCGGCAGCCACGGCGGGCGCGGGGAGGAGAGGCTTAGGGATCAACGGCATGCGGACGGCCATGGTGGCCGGCGGGAAGCTGCTGACCCCAGGGACGGCCGGCACAGGCACGGTGCAGCCAATGGCCATGCAGATGAGCGGGACAGGCATGCAGGCGACCGCTCAGATCGGGAGCGCGGTAGCGGCCCTGGGCGCCGGCGTGATGATGGGGGCAGGGGCGCTGATGAGGCGGAGCAGGCGGCGGGTGCAGTGGCGGCTTCTCCGCCCAGGCAAATGGAAGCTGTGGCAGAGCAGGGCGGCAGCCATCAAAGGCGGCGGCGCCACGACAGCGACGAAGAGGACGGCGGCGGCGGCGGCAGCAAGAAGCACAAGAAGCACAAGCGGCACAAGAGCAACCGCCACAAAAGTGAGCAGAAGGAGGACGGTGGGGATTGACGGCGCTAGTGGATCCTTTGGCGGCAGACGTGTGCGTTTGCCTCATGCTTGGTTGTGTGTGGGGCTGCTACGGCTGACTGTGGGCTGGTGTGGCATTGCTGCTCCGCCCTCTGCCGGGAGCAGGTCAGGGACATGATGTACCACTGTCGGCCGTCGAGTTGAGTGTCACAGGCAGGTACGGACCATGCGCGCATGTAAAAAGTAGCAACACATCGGTACGACACATTGCTGGCTACCGTATGTCCGATGTTAAAGAGTCCCTTGAACCAAGAAGCGATACCGGTAACGGTAGGAGCACCGACTGAAGAAGTGCTGCCGAGATAGTAAATAGTTATTGTGAGCCAGACCAGCTATGCATAGCAACCAATATCGCCCCGACGCAGAACCACGTTGGATCCAAGAGAGGAAAGTCGTGTTAAGGCTGCCACCAACTTCCCACGACACCCACCACACCCACGAAATGACCAACCTCCCTCTCCGTACCCCGTTGCCTCTTGCTGATCATGCTGTGTCACTAGTGACCTGTCGCTGCCAACAGAACCGCGACACTGCTGACATGATTCGGCAGCAATTGCTGCTCTGACGGAGCAGCATATGGCTGACCATATGCTGCATCCGGCTGACCATATGCTGCATCCGGCTGTTCTTGCTGTTCTTACTGCCAGAAGCCAATGTTGACATTCTTGGCATGCATCTTGTCGTCATTGGTCATGTGAGGAACACCACGGTCCAGCTGGTTGGACCTTCTTGAAGCGTCGCCATGACGCCGCTGCTGCTGCTGCTGCCTGCAAATGCTGCCGAAGGTCTGTAGACTATGCTGCCTGTCTAGCTGACGCCAGAACAGTTCAAGCTGGAGCTAGACGGATAAGCTGCTGCTGTCATGGGTGTGTCTGTGCCGCTAGTGGCAGTATGTCAAGCCCCTGATATCAGTACTGGGGGGGTTTCAGGCCGTCAGCGTCCGCCGCTGCAGCCAGCGGCATCGCGCGGAGCGCTCCAGGAGGTAGATGATGGCTGCTGGAAGCAGTGTGCCCAGCACCAGCGAAGCGCCCAGCAGCTGCAGCACGCACCTCGCCTGCAACAAAAGATGGCTGCATCACATTCACTGCCTTCAACGATTGGGAGGGTCTTCATGCGCGATGCCACATGCATGGGACACCCCCAGCTCCCTGATGAGAGACTATGTAACACTGTGGAAATACATGTACGGCGCTCAAAGGGGGTTTCGGCAAGGGCAGAACACCGACCCACTATGCTTCGGGCTCCCGGTGCATGTACCGCCACCCATTGCACAGACTCCTCAAATCTTCACGCACCTGGGGTGGGCCGCTGCTGCCTGTGACGCAGGCCCGAAGCGGCGCCCGAGCAATGACCAGCGCCGACGCCGCCGAGCCCAGCATCAGCATCGACTGCAGCCGCACCTGCTGCCAGGTGACACGGCCGCGCTTGAGTTGTCGGCCGCAAAATGGCCCGCTCGGGCAAAGCTTGCCGAGATGCAGATGTGCTTCATGCATCCCTCGGGACTGTAGTTTTCACAGTGACCAGGCAAGCTGCCTCCCTCTGTGGCATTGGAGGCATTGCAGACAGGCTGCTTGGGCAGACGCAGTGTGGAAGGACGCACAGGGGGACTTCACAGCCAGCAAGCTCACCGGGAGCAGCAGGGACAGCACGAGCAGGGCGTCCGCGCACGCGAGGTGCATCAGCAGCGCCAGGTCCCGGAAGCTGGACGGAGGGGAAGCCACGACCGCTGCCGCCGCCGCAGGCGTCCCACCCTGGGGCGCGAGCGCCCCGGCAAAATGCAGCAGCCACGCCAGCCTGGCCGCTGCCACCAGCCACTCCCGTCGCCGCAGATAGCTGCAGGGAACAATGACGGGGTGATGTTTGCAACCAGGGTTCAAGCGTGCTTGCGATGTTCCACCATGGTGAGCCTGCCGATGTGCTGGCCTCAAACCACGTTATTTGGCTTGAACCTGCTTCAGCGGCCTTTGTCACCAGGGACTCGGGAGTGGCAACTGCAAGACTACCTGGGAGCGACGCTGCAACTGGCATCATCAGTTCACTGCACTTTGTCAGCTCTCGCACCTGGCAGGGTCGAAGATGCGCAGCAGCGCCATCGCCGCCGTCGCAACAACCGGCAGCAGCAGCGGCCCCAGGCGCGCCCCCGCAAACAGCTGCGGCGCCGCCAGCCGCAACATGAGGTACAGCACCGCCAGCAGCAGCGCTGGTGTGTCCACCTAGGGTAGGGAGAACAGCAGCGAGTTTCTTCAGGGCTGGTGTGCAACGCATGAAAAACGTCACCCTGACGCTGTCCACTAGCATATTCTCTGCTGCTCGAGCCGTTGACTCCCTGCTGACACCGTCCTGTGAAGCTGCCTGCGGGATGCAATTGCTGGGGCAGCGATGGAGTTGTGCAGAAGTGCAACGCACCCATTTCGTGAGGAACGCTGCGTGTTCGCGGGCAAACTCCGCCTCCAGCTGCGGCGAGGCGAAGCGCAGCGTTGCAGCCGACATGGCACCCGTCTCATACATCTGCTGCTCTGCGGCTGTGGCTGTGGCCGTGGCTTTGGACCAGGGCATCAACGGCTTCCCACTTGGCGACGAAAGCAGCTCTGCATTGACATCTTTGACTTGTGGAGAGGTCTGTGGCTCTGCAGCCTCGGCGACAGCTGCCTCTGCCGCCACGGCCGTTGCCGGCTGCTCCGCATGCTGTTCAGGCTCCTGCTGCGTCTGCTGCCGCTGCTGGACTGCCTCCTGCTGCTGCTGCTGCTGCCGCTGCGCCTGCTGCCGAGTTCTGCTCCTGTTCACAGGCGATGAGGGCTCTTGCCCAGCTGCCGAAGCCGCAGCCGCTCCACCCACTGCCCCCGCCAGCGGCTGCAGCAGCGGAGGCGGCGTCGGCGACAGCCGTGCCATGTAGGGCGCCACCGCCGCCTCGGTGCCCCGCTCGGTGTCTGACCCATCCAGGTCCTCGCTGCTGACGGCGGGCGATGCCTGCTCCGCCGCAGCAGCCGCTGTTGCGGCTTCCGCCGCCGCCGCAGCTTGTGCTGACCCCTCCGCGGCGGGCTCGGGGTGGAAGGGGATGGCGACGGTGCCAGCGGCGGCAGCTCCAGCGGCGGCGGAAGCAGCTGCCTGCTGACGCAGGCCGGCCACATCCAGGTCCAGCGTGCGTGAGAGCGCCATCGCAATGTACGCTGCCCTGGCTACGAGCCTGCAGACCACTCTGCACTATCATCAACATGCAGGAAGTACAGGGTGCTTCGCCAAGGCACCTGCCCACTCGCAAAGGGGATGGTGCACTGAGCCTGGATACTCTGGCGCTTTGCTGAGCACTACACAAGCAGATGTGCAGCCGGCAGTGGCCACTCACGTGCGCCTGGCTGCCTCCGCAGGCCCCAGCCCAATGGCAAACACGCCAGCCGCCCGGAAGGGCTGTGGCGCTGTCGCGAGTGCTGCGCCGCCGCTGCTGGCCCCTGCTGCGGCCCCTGCTGCTCCCTGCTGCTGCGGCTGCAGCCCCGGCACCGGCAGCAGCAGCAGCGAGGCGGCGGCATGCTGCTGCTGGTGCTGCAACACGTCAGCAAGCTGCTCATCACCCCTGCGTCGCAGCGGTAATGCCCAGTTGGCCTTCGTGCTCGCATAGCTGACAGCTCACACATCGGCCATACCCTCAGCTGCGCACAGCTGCATGACTTGGACAACTTGCACGGCAATCCCATCTCATTACTGAGTGTCATACCAGCACATCTTGCAGCAGCGGCCAGGGCTATCAGATATCAGCGCACCCTGCAGCAGGCGCAAAGGCATGGACCACGCCAGTGGTCTCCATGCAGCGGCCCGCAGCGCTGGCGGCCATGGGAAGCAGCGCCAGGCCGGAGGCGCCGGCAGCTGGCGCCTCTGCTGCTGCTGCTGTTGCTGCTGCCGTTTCGTGCACAGCGCCGCTGAAGGCCAGCATCGCGCCGTCCTGCCCATCCAGCGGCACCGCCACGCTGACGGACACCGCTCCCGAAAAGGCGTGAGCAAGGTCGGCGGCCAGCTGCGGCGGCAGGTCCCCAGCGGCGAAGGCGCTGGACAGCCGGCTGGCAAGGCCCGCCAGCAGGGCGGCGACGGCCCCGGGGCGCGAGTGCGGCGCCCCGCCATTGGCGTGGCCCGCGGCACCAACCGCCTGCATCGCCGGCGCGCTGCCAAGGCCGCCCTTGCCCCACCCCGGCCACAACCCCTGCGCTGACCCTTGTTTATGGTCCCCGCCTGCATGCAGACGAAAGGAACGTCAGGTGCGGCTGTCGTTGGTACGGATCAGAAGGCGACTGCATGTCCCCAACCCGGGGCTTGGGCTGGCTATACCGTTCGCGCTCTGCCGCTGACAGGCTACGTATGCAAGCAAACAGATAGGTTGACGTGTCAGTTCCTAGTGCTTGGAATCAAGCATATTGCGGTGCAGTCACATATCCAAGTGGAAAGCAAATGGTGGGGTTGCGAGTTGGCAACAACGCAGGTTGGCCAGGCGAGCACTGCGAGCCTGATCTGCGGCGATGTGCATATAGAGTTGACACTGCTCTGCTGCCTTGGACACGCACGGGCGCTCAGATCAATGGCCGTGTTGCAGATGGTCTACCTCTGGCTGGCTGACATCAGACGATCGAAAGACCCACTTCGGAGGCCGGGCCTCGTGCTGAGCCCACTACCTGCGTCTGAGGCGCTAGTCCTTCGCCTCCAGATGAGCTTGTGCAGAGTTCAGCGCCCGAGTTGTCGTTCAAGACACAGGCTGCCTTCTCACACCTGAACGGCTTCCCCTCCACCCACACAAGCGCGTGGCAGCCCCAGCCCCGCCCAGCAGCAGGTGCGACCGCAGGTAAACCCCACCAACAAACACAAAGATGCCAAGCTGGCAAGTCCGGCGGCAGCTGCTGCCCTGCAGTCTGCTGCCGCTGGGGCCTGACTGATGTGGGTCCGCCCCGATCTTTCCCTTTCCGGGATTCCCCGCGATCTTGGTTTTCCCTAGGCCCAGACAACGAGACTAGCGCAGCCACTCTGAATGCTGTGCAGCTAACGCTACGTTCAGACAGATACCAGGCGCGAGGAGCTGGTGGAACGCGTGAGCATGCGTCTCTGCCAAAATCTCAAAGCAATGACCTTGCGACCGACGTGCCACGTTTTTGCCAGCTGCGAGCACCGTACAGACGTTCATAAGTAAACAAGCCGGTGGCGGGCACAACGATTGCCTTCACAAAGCTCTCAGGGATATCTGAGGGCAAACCCTGCGGCATGTAGTGCCGCAGGGCCCGTCGGCCAGGGCACCTGATGACGCCTGGTGTCGTCTGACGACCATCGGCAGCGTCATCGGCCGCGCACAAGGGCTGCCGTTGCGAGATGCGCCTATCATGGCAGTCAGACGACAACTGCGGATCGATGAGAGGGCGGCTCGCAGGATGTGGCGCACTACAAAGTACCGGCTGGCTTAACAAACCCCACCTGCAGCGAGTTCCAGCCGGCTGCAGGGCGGCGGGAGGCGCGGAACCGCCGCCGCCGCCTCCAACTCCATCGATGTACCGAACTTTGCGACGTGCATCATGTCGCAGAAGCTGGGACCCCGTTGGTCTGGAGCTGCGCCCATTGCCACGTCGCAGGCACACATATGCAGGCGGTTTCAACGAGGAGCCTGCCTCTCCGGCTTCTTGGCCGGAATGTGAAACTCAAGCATACATAGGCTGACGTCTGAGATGATGCAGTGATAACACTGCTCTGTGAGCCGCGCACCAGCTGTTGCAGTGCTTGATGTGATCGCAGCTGCCAGGTTGCAAATCACTTGAGGGTTTACGCATCTCGTCCCGCCGAAACTCGGCTTTCCCGGCAATCAACGAGGTATAACAGGACTGGCTGTCAGGGCCTATCTGCCACGGGTGCCACGCCTCAAAACAGAGCCACACACGGTCAGAGGTCCTCACAGGTGCCTTTCACAGTTCGTCCGTGGGCGAGCCACACTGCCTTTGCCGTTGTGCGATGACCTGCGCATATGCACATGGGGCTTGTCTGTATGCGGTATATTGATGCGCTGGGGTACTGAGACCTTTGCTTTCAGCGTGACCAGCTGTGGTGTCGACAGACAGAACGAGCAGGTGCATTTGCGTAGAAAGACTCTTCGGCAGATCTGTGTTGCGGAAACACCAACCTCCAGCAGCTGGTGCGGCACATCTGTGACAACCGCATCCACTAGAGCCTCCAATGCCGCGTGCATCATTGCTGGGGTGTTGCAGGTCCAGACGTGGACGGCTTTCCCAGCTGCATGCGCAGCAGCTGTCGCCGCAGCCGAAGCCATCGCATGGTGCATGCCTACCACCTGCATGCAAGGCTGTCAGCTCTCGTCTAGGCGCAGCTGGATGTGTGTCCGCCCTGACAACATGCAGACGTCCACGCACTGCATGCAAGCCCCTGCCGACTTGAAGCAGCGATCGATGGCAGACGCTTTCTGCTGGCAGGCAGCCGCGCGACTCTCACGGCACCCGCGACATCCGCCACGCAAGACAAGGACGTCGCAACACGCTGTCCAGCAACGGGGGAGTGGTGCTGCTGACGCTGTCAGCACTGTCGGTCCCCCACCTGAGCCTGCGGCAGGCGCAGCAGCCGGCCCATGCCAGCTGCATGGTGTGCCGCCGTCTCATTGATGACCACATAGCCCAGCAGCTGGTCCGGCAGCTCAGCCGCAAGCGCAGCCACCTGCATGCAGCATACCAACAATGCTGCAGGTTGCGAACATCTTGTGTGCCCCATGACGCGGCAAATGTATTGGTAAGATGATACTGCTACCCTGTTCATGGTGGTCATGCAACATTAGCTCGCACACTCCCACAGTCTTGCTGACCAGCTAGATCTGCAGTCGTGTATGTGAATTGCCCCTGAGCAGCACTCACCAAAGCATCGGACTTGCTCCAGACCAGGCACCGTGGGCAGGCCCCCGGTTGCAGGAGCGCCGCCACCAGGCGAGCTGTGTCCCCCGCACTTGCCAGCTGCCCAGCCTGCGCCACTGGAATGGTTGGTGACAGGCTGCCCGCACATGCCCATCTGCGGGTCAGCTGCATTGCTGATGCGGTTGTGCCGCATTTGGCTGTGATGCGTCATGTTGTCAGCGGCAGCTTGGTCCAACAGCACTGGCATAGCACCTGCTCTTTTGGCTTCAGGTCTACGGTGATGTGACGGAAAACCGGGCCGACAGCAGCCAGCACATCTGCTACAAGCGGGACCCTCTCACCGCCAGGCCACCGCAGCTGCAAGATGCTGCTCCAGGGCAGGGTCCACACCTGCTCACCTGTGCACACAGCAGTCAGGCTCGTCTGCTTGGGCAACCGTCCATATGCACCCAAGCGCTGATTAGCGAATGCAAGTGCAGTTGCAGTCTATCAACAAGGAGTGCAACTGGTTGCATGCTGCTCGCAGCGCCAGCGGTTGCACTGCTGTGGTACACCTAGCACTAGGCCTCTCCACTGCTGATTGCATCGGACATGACAGGGGTGCAGGCAGACACAGTCATAGGGCCAAAGACCTGCGTACTATGTGTAGAGGGTTATGCACAGTCACCGCTGAGTCGAAATACTGCCCCCAGCTGCCCTCCTCAATGAGTCAGGATGACCAACGAAGCAGTCTGATCTCACGTGGGTTGGCGGGTGCGTGGGCATGAGCTGCTGCAGCTGCCGCGTGTGGAGAACCACGAGTCGCCCGTCCGCCGTCTCTGCCGCGTCCACCTGCACGCGCATATTGATAGAACAGCTTAGTGCATCTGCATGCAGTGAGGCACAGCAAACGCAGCGCAACGCAAAGCAAGTGCACAGGTCGACCTGCACTGCCGCATGTGGCAGCAGTCAATGCATGCAACTGGCATATGCGTGACGTGATTTCAAGCTGAGCATGCGGCTCGCCTCGACACACGGGATGCCCGCAGCGGCGGCGTGCTGGAGGGCCGCCAGGGTACCAGGTGGAGCGCCTCTGCTGGTGTCGCCGCCATGCGCGCACACCATAGGCGGCTGCGGCGGCTGCATGCAGGCGTACATGGGTGCGCATTGCCTTGCAGCGCAAAATATACGTAATGAACGGCCCACATGATGCGACTTACATGCATGTGATCACATGTGCACCTGCCGGCAGAACTGTGCGGACGGTCGTGGCGGGGGCTCGACATCTTCTGCATGCTGACCAGGCTCAGCAGGCGTGTTCCGTGCAGCTGAAGTGTCTGACGGTGTTGGCAGCTGCGTATATGCCAGGAGCAGCAATGCAGCAAACGCTGATGCGCCAATGAGGAGACCGGTCAGCGGGCCTGGACTCGCACGATGCTGTGGCATGAGCACCGAGCGCTGTCAGCTGCCACATGCATGCCGCTGGGTACCAGGCCTCGCAGCTCCGCTCTGTTGCAATGGCGATTTCAAATTTTACCCTTACAAGACAGCGCAAGCTCAACGCCCAAACTAGCAGATTGCTGCTCTCATGTCAATCGGACTGCCGCCAAGTGCATGTGCGTCGTCAAGTGCATGCAGGGCTGGTAAACTTTGCTCAAAAGCCGCTGCGCCACCTGGCAAGTGACACGAGGTCTTCCGCCCCATCTCAGCGGACGATGGTCACAGCATTTGGTAAGCCGGGAATCTCAGAAGTTGCCTGCGGGAATTGCGAGCACGGCATGTACTGGAGTACAGCCAGAGGATGCAGCCGCGTACCTGTCCGATTGCAGCATTGCAAGCAACATGCTACATCAGCATGCTGACAACAGCCTCTCCCCGAGTTGTGTCCAGTCATTACGATTACACCGGTTTTGCCCGTGAGACCGCAGATAACATCAGCCGGTGTTGCCTCGCACCAGCTTTCTGGGCTGCCCATACGCGCCGTTGAGGCAGTGGGCGGCCGCTACAGCGTCGTTATCGAGCAGAAGCTGGCACCTTGCCTGTTGATCATCGTGGGCAGGTGGGCTGCGCTTTCCACCACGACAAACTGCGTTGCTACGGGATGTATCGTGCAAAGGAGTGGTGCCACTGGTGGTGCACCACCAAACAGCTCAGACTTCTGTGTAGTCGGCTCGCACTTCACCGCTGTTTCAGCAGCTGCTGCTGGCAGATCACGTCACGCGGATGCTTGAAGGTCGAACGCTCACACACGGGCGTCCGGCAGTCGTGTCGCGCCCGGAGGCGTCTGACATGGTGGCAAACCCTTCCAGCTGCAGCGCCGGGCTGCAGGCCGGCCGCCTGGCTGGCAGCCTGCCAGCTGGCCCGGCCACCGAATCATGGCCACCTCCCAAATTATTCATACACTTCATACATACTGTGGTAATGTTGCATGCAGGGCATGACGAACACGTTCTCAGCCACGCACGCCTTCGGGGGCCAAGACCCCGGCACCATGCTGGACAGCATGCTTGACACTGGCAGCTACGCCAGCGCTTACCCCGGCGGCGCAGCCCCAACGCTCGGCCTGCCCCACGCTCAGCTGCCGCCGATGGCGTCCATGTGCGATCCGCTAAGCTTCCTCGGAGCCGGCACGCACCAGGGCGTATTCAGCACGCAGCCACCTGGCGATGCAGACCTCAGCACATTGAGCGAGGGCGACCTCGCGTTCTCGGGCGCCCAGCTGCCAGTGCGCTCCATCAGCGACCCCACCCGGCAAACGTCCGGCGCCGCGGCGCAGCGGCAGCCCTGGGCGACCCACCAGCAGCTGCAGGACATCGGCCGCTTTTCGCCGGCAGCCGCAGCGCTGCCGCCCCTGCCACCGCCGGCATACTCAGCAGCAACCGGCAGTGGCGGCAGCAGCCAGGGGCCTGAAGTGTATTCAGCGTACCTCAACGCCGCAGGGCAGCAGTACCAGGACGTGCCATTTCTCGGGCCTGGCATGGCCCCGCTCGGGGCTCAAGGGTATGGCCTAGCTTTGGGTGGCGGCGGTCTGACCAACGTCGGCACCTCCTGGACTTCAAGCAACGCCCTGCAGCAGCTGCCCGGCTACAGCCACGGGCCGCAGCACACCAGCTTGATGCTTGGCGCCGCTCCATACGGCAACAACTCAGCACAGGCCGTGGACAGGCGCAGCGCTGTGCCAGATCAGTTGGTGGCACCACCGGCACATGCCTATGCGCCGCTGCCTGGCGACCTAGACAGCTGGAGCAACCCAGCAAAGGCGCCGCAGCAGCAGCAGCAGCAGCAGCAGCAGCAGCAGGCGCTGCGGCAGCAGTACATGCAGGTGGCGGCCTTTGCGCTGCCGGACAGCAACGTCCGCAGCCAGCTGTGGCCACACGCCATGGGCCACGACCGCTTGAGCAGCCTCGATGCAGCACCCAGCAACCTGGCGTCGATGTCTGGCAGCAGCGGGGGCAAGGCCTTGCACGACTCTGCTACGGGGCAGGCGCTGCGGCCTGACCATGGCCCCTGGCGCTCGCCGCTGGATGATGTGCAGGCCGCCCACGGCATCCGGCTTCCGCCGCCGGATGCCAGCCTCGACGCCAAGACCCTTGGCGGGCCACCGCTCGACCTCTTCGCGCCCGCTCCTGGGCTTCCGCCCCTGCCAATCCCTCCCCAGGTGCTGCTCCAGTCTACCCAAACCTTGAAAATCATCTTTGTGTGTGGACTCGACACAACGCTCTAGTGCGGGAGCTTCCCCACATGAGTTGACACGACTGGCACTTTGCAGGACGCGTTGCTGCCTGCAGCAGCCGAGCAGCGGTGGCAGCCCCAGCAGCAGCAGCAGCAGCAGCATGGCCTCCAGCAGCAGCAGCACAAGCCCCAGCGGCAGCCAGAAGCTGCTTCGGCGGAGCATGCGCAGCAGCGGCTGGGGGTGCAGACGGGGCGGCCGCCCCCGCAGCCCCGCGGCCGGCGGAAGGCCAACCTGTCAGCCCTCAGCCGGCCCGCGTCGGCCGGTGGCCTGCCGATGGCGCCGCCGCCAACAGCGCGCGGCGGGGGCCTGGGAGGCGGTCCAGCTGCCAGTGCCGCTGCCCCCGCCGGCGGCGGAGTTGGCGCGCTGGGTGACGAGGCGGCGGCCAAGGCGCTGCGGCGGCACACGCTGCTGCGGGAGAAGAACAGGCGGGCGCAGGCCAACGCCCGCCGTCGCGAGAAGGTGCGCTTCTAGTCAGAAGGTCAACATTCGGGCTCAGCTCATATCTCTGGTGCATTCCCCTTGCCCCTTAGCTGTGCTGCCTGATGCCAGGGTAGCCTCTGCGTCAGTCTTGTAAGCAGGCGATGGCGATGCATTCCTGCTCAGCAGCGGCCGCACAGCACGAGTCCTGTGCGTCGGGAAATGATGTGTGCGCCCTCAAAGCGACCTGCGAGTGTGGCTGGGGCCGCGCAGTGGGCCTCCAACCAACCTATGATGTGTGCTGTCTGCCTATAACCCGTCGCCTCATCATCACCATGCAGGAGCGCATGTCCGAATCCGACGCCACGATCCAGGAGCTGGCGGACCGCGTCAGGGCGCTGGAGGTGGACACCTCCGACCTGGCGGCGAAAAATGCGCTGCTGGAAAAGGTCGCCGAGCTGAAGCAGGAAGCTGCGTCGCCGCGGGACTCTGGGAGCGGGGTGTCCGACATGCAGGTGAGATGCCCTGGGCTGCAGGGTCCAGAGTCTGACCATGATGGTGGCAGGAGCTGCGTGCTTGCAGCTGCTGCAGCTGGCGTGGGAGGCAGGCAGCGGACTTCGCCTCAGCTGCTGGTTGACGGCTGCCTGCCTGCTCGGTCGCGGCCGGACGTGGCAGCCGGCACATTGCTGTCCGTGCCGCACCGCCCCACCTTGCATGCACAGTGCCAGCTTCGGTGCTGTCAGCCTGGGCATGGCATCAACGCTGTTTTGTCAGCCCTCATGAGTGGGGTTGCCGTCTTCCTGCAGGACGACAGCGCCGAGCAGCGGCAGCGGGAGATCCGGCTGTGGCAGACTCGCACCGCGGAGATGCTGACGTGCCTGTGGGGGCGTGACGACAACCCCGTCACCGTCGAGGAGACCGAAACCATGGACGCATTGGAGCTGCTGAACCTCGCAGAGGTGACTGTGGCTGTAGCAGCTGAGGTTGTGGCACTGGATGCGGTCCTCTAGCGCCGACGTGATAGCTTCCCAACTTCTCCAAACCACAAAGGCAGCTGCGCCCTGCTGGTTGGCGTGTGACAGGACAAGGGCTGAAGTTGCTGGTCGGAGCAGTGTCATCTCACAGTTTCGCTTGTGTTCTGCGCCCTCCAAAGGGTACAAGGGAGCCTCTGCACTTCTGCATCCCGTAACTGGCTACTGCCATGCAGCCCCTGCTCACATCATGTGCATCCCCCGGCACAGGAGCTCAAGAAGCAGCTGGCGCAGCAGCTGGAAGCGGGGGGCCGGGACCCCGACACGCTGGCCGGGCGCCGGCTGCACCAGCTCATCCGCCACAAGCGCATCATGCGCCCCGCCCGCCTGGTACGGTCCCACTTCCGGCACTCGAGGCTTCCCTGCCAAACTGCACTGCCAACCTTGCAGCCCTGTTGAATGTGCGCCGTCTTTCGCCAGCAGATAGTTGTTGCTGTTTTGAGCCTGCTCTATCGAGGCTGCAAGACTCCAGAACCACATGCAAAGCTCATAGCAAGGTGGTTGCTCGTGGAGTCGTGAGGCGCTGCTCAGGGGCATGCTCAGTCACACAGACCTTACCACCGCGAAGCTGAGCAGGCTGGCAGCCTAGGTGCTGTCTCACCAGCGAGAGGTGGCAGAGGTATCGTCGACGCTGTCCTTGACTCTCGTGTGCCTTGCAGATATGGGCTTGGCATCGTGGCGACAACCCTGCAGACATCCCCAAGATGTGGGTCTGGAAGCCAAGGTGCGTTGCTCGGAGGCAAAACTCCCCCCTCTGCTATGCCATCCCGCGCTTGCATCCATGCACCGGGGATGGCCTGCACCTCTCGCAACGCATGCTTGGATCGCCTGTCCTGCAAGGTAGAGGAGTGCCGACACTGCTGCAGGCTCACCCCTGCATGCGTGGCTCCTGTGGCGCAGGAAGCCGGGCGCCATTGATCCGGCGAACTGCGACGACCTGCGGGACCGGCAGGAGGCGTCGCTCGGGCCGCGCACGCCCGAGCTGTGGCGCCGCATCATGGTGAGCTCCCCCGCCACACTGGGGGCACTGCTAGAGGCAAAAGCGGGATACGAGTGGGACAAAAGCTGCAGTTTGAGCATTGTCGAGCTGAATGCACAGCAGCAGACTGCGATGCTGGCAAGCCGACGATGCCGCGTTTCACAGGTTCAGCTGCTGGTGTTTGTTGCATCGGTGGGCTCTGTTGCAACGCCGCAACAGTGCTTCAAGCCTGGTGCGCTGTGTGCAGGCGGCCATGGAGCTGGGCCCCGAGCAGCGCGCAGCGATGCTGGCGGCGCGGCGGCGGCTGCTGGCCGACATGGGCGCGCTCATGCGGCAGCGGGAGCGCGTGGTGGGCCTGCTGGCGGCGGCGGCGGACATGCAGCCCGGCGAGCTGTCCTTCGACGCGCTCGCCTGCGACGGCCCCGCGCAGGTGTGCTGTGCTGGGAGTGCGATGAGGATCTGCAACATCTGCGGGAGAATAGGAAATGAGATCACGAGCAAAAGCTTCGAGTATGGCGTGAGGCTAGGTCGGAAGCTTGACCAAAATGCAGTCCCGGCCTGCAGTCAATACCTGGCACGAATGAAACGCTCGCATACGGCAGCTGGTTGGCCGCTCTGCACCTTGCCACTGCTGTCAAGTGTCATCAGCCCTGCATGACGATGATCACGGATGATCAGCATGATGATCACCATGCTGATGATGGATGACCGTACCTGCATCTGGCAGGCTGGTACTCCTGTACCAAATGTCAAGGTGTCAAGGTCAACAGGCTGTGTGCCCTGTGCCCTGTACCCCTGTCCTTTTGCAGATAGGATCTTAGAGCAGTGCCGAGTACCATGTGCGTATACCTGCCGGCAGACAGCACGAGCACGCCGCACTAGAGGGTCTCGCCAAAACGCTCATGTGGTTAATTCCAAACCTCAAACCCTACTCGCAGGCGACACAGGCAGCGGAGGAGCTGCGCGGCAACTTAGACGCCGAGCGCGATGCGGTGATCGCCTACTGGGAGGCGGTGCACGAGGGGACCCTAGCCCCCTGGCAGGTGAGTCACGCCATCACCATTACGGCCTCTATATGGGGTCTGCCAAGCCATTGCCCTGGCAGCGCAAATGGCGTTGCCAATGAGACCTTGACGGGAGCTGCTCAGCTGCCATGCTCGCTCCCTTGCAGCTGGTGCTGTGCAGCCATGGTCGTTGTGCATATGCTGCACCTATGTGAGCTTACTGCTGCTACGGTGCTGGCTACTGCAGCCGGCGCAGGATGTGCACACCTCAGCAGCTCCTACTCACACCTGTCTGTTGCCTCTTGTGCAGGAAGCGGCAGGCGTCGTGGCTGCATGGCCGCACGCCATTGACTCGCTCGCATTTTGCAACATGCTGGCAGGTGTGGAAGTTCATACAAACCCTGAGCTTGCTCACGCATGTGGAGTATGTCACATGTGTGCCTTCTCTCGTGCAGCGGCTGCAGGCCATTCGTGGCTTGAGATGCATTGTGTGGGCAGGTCACAACAGCAGCCGTGCCCCTCTGCCCATAGATCACTCAGGGTTCCGTCGTTATAGCCTGCCTGCCGCATAACCAGCATTGGAAGACCACTGCAACCTTGAAATAGACACTATCTGTGCTGCTGCAGCTGAAGCGGGCGAGGGCGCCGCGCCGGACGGCTTCGACATTTCGGCGCTGCCCCGCGACTCGCCCTTCCGCCGGTTCCTGGCCGTGACAGACGACAGCAGCTCTGGTGGGTGCCCCTGCTGGCGTGCAGTGCCCCAACCCGTGCATGGTGCCCCCATGAAGGCTCCCTCTGAGTCCTGTTGTACACAACCAGCCGTGGCAAACAGCCACAGCAAAAACTGTGGACGCCCGCTTGATAGGAGCAGTCCCTCGCCACATTTCTAACCTCGTCTCTTGCAATCTTCAGCAACTTCTCGACTGATGTGCAGGCGGCGACAGCATGGACGTGCGTCGGCAGCCTGGCGCCGAGCAGGGCCAGGATTCCACCCTGCAGCAGCTGGCGGCCAAGCAGGAGCCGAACGGCAGCCCGATCAGCGTTTCCGTGCCTGGCCCGCAGCGCTGACGGCATTTCGTACCTTAGGCGTCCCTGCGGCCGTCACTAGTCTCCAGCAGCGTTACTACCATGGACCCCAGCGTCTGTGGCGGCTGAAGTTTGCCACTTTGTGCCGTAGAAGTGCAGATGCGGTGCCGTCGGCAAGCACACAGCAGCAGCAGCCGCCAAGCAAGGCACTGCTGTCTGCGGAGCAAGGTCTTATGATGACCGGCGTACTCAGTACACCTTTACAATAGCTGTAGTGCCAGAGGCAGCAGAACCCGATAACCCCTCTGGCATCAAGACGTTTCTGTTGTCGGCTGAGCTGGTGCCAGCTCAGTCGAATTGGTACCTCAGCAGTGTGGTTTGTAGGCACATCAGGCTGAACCGGCTCAGCTCGCGCCTTGACAGCCGGTTTCCTTTGTTGGAACACGGCAACAGCAGATGCCGCGCTGTGCTTTTCTACACCTGCTGATGGCGTCAGAATGGGGGCATGCACGGTCGCTTGCATTGCCCCCGTTGCAAGCTGATGCACTGGCATCTATTGCATCAGACACCTGGTAGGTGTAGCACTTTTGTCAGGTATGAAGTCAGCGCTGACGTTGATGAGGATTGTCGATCCAGTCATCTCTTGATGTTAGTTAGGTTCAGGTTCACGGTAGCTTGCACATGCTGTCAACAGTTGATTTCTTCCTCGGTTTTGGAGGGCCTTCGAGCTGCAGAAATGTTCAGCTGCAGTAATGTTCAAGAAACACACGTTGCGTGCTGAAACATCAGCACTGAGCGCCGTCGGCTGTCGCGTGCATTCAGCTTGCCATCTGGCCCAACGCAGACATGCAGCGGGCCTTGCCAGCTTCGCACTGCTACCGATTTTGCTGCATGTCATACCTGACAGACAAATCCAGACGCGCAGTGGTACTCTTGTCGGACGCTGACTGGTGCTGAGTCCTCGTGGCATGTGCCTGCAACCCTTCGAACCGGGGCTGCGCTCTATCTGGCAAACTGTACTGCCCAGCCCAATTCTGACGAGATGTTCACGTGTCAAAAACCTGAGAATCTCAGAACTTGCCCCGGCAGAGCATGTACGGAGTTGCAGCCAGAAGGCTGCAGCCCTGTCCTGCCTACTGCGCAGTCGTGGAAGGTACCTTTTACAGCAGCGTGATCACTGCAGCCTGTGGTCACAGCTCGCACGCAGCCGTGAACACTTCGCCTGCGCCACTGCAAACCCCGTCAGCCAGTTGCCATCGACATACCTGTTGTGGGCCTACTGCGCTCGATGAGGCATTGGGCCGGCACTAGAACGCAGATTCTATGGAAACAGCTGCGCCTCGCGTGCTGATCAGCGCCGGCAGGTAGGCTGCCGTTCTCGCCACGACAGGCTAACGTCTACATTTTACGCGATGGCGTCTACAGGGTCTGTCACCGCGGGCTCCACCGCTGGCAGCAAACGACAGGCATACAGTGTTGTGGCAGTCCCATCACTGCGCCACCAGCGGCTTTGGACAGCTCGTGTCACGTGGATGCATGCAGCTGACAGCCAGTGTTGTCAGCAGTCCTTCGGCTGCCCGGAGGCGTCTGAGACGCTCTGAATGTCGCATCAGCTGCAGCACCGGGTCGCAAGCAGGCCGGTCGGCCGACAACGTGCCAGCTGACGAGGCCAGCACATGATGGCCACCACCCCATCACTATTCATACCGTGCTCACGCCGCATGCAGGTCATGGCGGACGCGCCCTCAGCCGCGCAGGGCTTTGCGTGGCTGGGCAGCCCAGGCGGCATGCTTGACAGGGTGCCAGATGTGGCCAGCGGCGCAGCTGGTAATCCCTCGATGCACGGCGTGCCACAGGCTCTAGCGCCGCCTCTGGCACCCATGGGCCCTCTACTGAGCTTCGGGGGAGCCGGCGCGCACCCAGGTGGCGCCTTTGGTGGGCAGTCAATTGACAGCATGCACTTCGGCATGATGAGTGCCGCCGAGCTCGGTTTCACGGGCACCCAGCTGCCGCTGCGCTCCATTGGCGACCCCATGCAGCAAGCGCACGCCACGCCGCCGCAGCAGCAGGCTTGGGCGACGCACCAACAGCTGCAGGACATGGGCAGCTTCCAGCCGGCAGCCGCAGCGATGCCGCCGCTGCCGCCACCGGGTTACATGACAGCGACCGGCGGCGGCGGGAGTAGGCAGATGCCTGAGGCATACTCTGGATACCTCGGCATCGCAGGACAGCAGTACCGGGATGTGCCGGCCTATGTGCCTGGCGTGGCTCCGCTCAGTGTTCAGGGCTATGGCTCGGCCTTGGGTGGCGGTATTCTCGGCATTTTTGACACCTCCAGCTTCGCAGGCAACCCCCTGCAGCAGCTGCCCAGGTACAGCCACGGGCCGCAGCCCGCCAGTTGGATGCACGGCAATGTGGCATGTGGCAATCCTGCACAGGCAGCCACGATGCACGCGGTTGGTGGCAGCCGCAGCGCCATGCCATCAGAATTGTTCCTGGATCAAATGGCAGCGCCGTCGGCGCAAACCTGTGCACCACTGCCTCTTGGCGTGGACACCTGGGGCAATGCAGCAAAGCCTCCCCAGCAGGAGCAGCAGCAGCAGCAGCAGCAGCAGCAGCAGCAGCAACAACACATGCAGGTTGCGGAGTTTGCGCTGCCCGACAGCAATGTCCTCGGCAGCCAGCCGTGGCCGCGCAGCATGGGCCATCCCGGCCTCACCACCGTCGGCAATGGGCCAAGCAGCTCGGCGTCACGGCCTGGCGGCAGCGGCGCCGAGGCATCCTGTGATTTCGGCGCGGAGCAGGCCCTGCGGCCAGGCGACAGCTCGCGGCATCTGCTGCCGGACGCCGGCCTCGGCAACAGAGCCTTTTGCGGAGCACAGCTCGGCTGTTTCTACATTGCTCCCGGCCTCCCGCCCCTGCCGATGCCTCCCCAGGTGCTGCTCCCAGTGCCCCGAAGAGTGCAGTTCATTTCAGCCTGCAGTCCGTGCCTATTGTTGGTCAACAGTGTACGATCCTCTGTTCTGGGCTGACCCGCTGGCGCTTTGCAGGAGGTGCCGATGGCTGCAGCACCCGAGCAGCAGTGGGAGCCGCAGCAGCAGCAGCCGGAGGCGGCTTCGGCAGAGCTCGCGCAGCAGCGGCTGCGGGTGCAGACGGGGCGGCCGCCCCCGCAGCCCCGCGGCCGCCGCAGGGCCAACCTGCTGGCCCTCGGTCGGCCCGATTCGCCGGGCGGCCCGCTGACGGCGCCGCCGCCGCCGGCGGCGGAGGCCGGCCATGACGGCCCGGCAGCTGCCGGTGCTGCTGCCGCTGCCGCCGCCGGGGTCAACTCGCTGGACACCGAGGCGCTGCACGCGCTGCGGCGGCACACGCTGATGCGGGAGAAGAACCGCCGGTCGCAGGCCAACGCCCGCCGCCGGAAGAAGGTGTGTTTCTGAGATGCCAACCTCGAACTGCGTAGCTGAGCCTTGCCATTGTTCCTGGAACATATGTGTCAGCCTGCAGCTGTTCGATCTGGTGAGCAGACCGGCTCTGCATCAGGCTGGTTTGCAAGCATGGCAACGCACAGTTTGCTCAGCAGGGGGCATGGAGCAACCTTAGTTTTTATCTCGGAAGGATTGCATGTGCTCCCTCCGAACGGAACTGCAGCCTGGCTGGCTGCAAAGACAGCACTTAGAGTGCCCTTTGACAGATGCAGTGTGCCCAGTGGACGACACCGTGTGGTCAATGTCATACTTGCAGGAGACCATGAGCGAGTCCGACGCTACCATCCAGGAGCTGGCAGAGCGCGTGAAGTTTCTGGAGCTGGATACGTCTGACCTGACCCGGCGCAATGCGCTGCTGGAAAAGGTCGCGGAGCTCAGGCGAGACCCGTCACCACAGGACCCTGCCAGCGGGGCATCCAAAGCGCAGGTGGGGTGCCTTGGGCGCGTTGTGATTCAGGGTGCAGATGGTCTCAGCACATGGGTGCACCTCCCAGACCTGTGTGCTCGCCGCCAGCTGCTGTGCTGGTACCCATGGCCATGGGCAAGACCCTAGGAGTCCTGCCCCGCCACATGGTGGGATGCGTGCCACCTTGCAGGCCGTGGGCGACGAGCAGCGGCAGCAGAGGCTGCGGGTCTGGCAGTTTCGCATGGCGGCCATGATCACGTGCCTGTGGCGCCGCGAGGACAACCCAGTCACCGTCGAGGAGACGGAGCGGCTCGACGCCAACGAGATGCTGCACCTGTCAGAGGTGACCGTGCCTGTAACAGCAATGGTTGTAGGTTTCTGGGGTTTTTTTTTCCAAACAATCGAACGTAGCCTGCAGCAGTCAGGGGGTCGCCCGAATGCCACAGACGACGATGCCCTGCTGGTCAGCATGACTGAAAAGCATATTCAAAAAACAAACACCTACTTACAACCACAACACTGCTTGGTGGATCACCCCAAGTAATTTGCAGCCCGCTGGCATGTCAGCTGTCTGCCCGTGCCCGGTGCGCAGGAGATGAAGGAGGAAATAGAGCAGCAGCTGGACGTTGGGGGCCGGGACCCCAACACCCCAGCCGGGCGCCGGGTCGTGGAGCTCATTCGGCACAAGCGCATCCTGCGCCCCGCCCGCCTGGTGCGTGCGGCATCCTGATCTGCTGCAACAGCCGTAAGGTTGAGCTTTCCTTTCAGGCCCACTATATAAGGGAGTCTATTATACCTGGGAAGATCCCACTTCAAGACGTCCCTGCCAGGCTGCACTGCCGATTTTGCCGCCTGGTTCCAAGTCTGTTGTTCACTATGGGTAGTCTTCTGGGGAAGGCTGCAGGCACTCCACCTCGGCTTAGCACACGCATCGTTCTGTTTGTGCCTGTTGCTGATGGAGAAGCAAGGTGCTGCTCAGGGGCGCCCCTGCAGCATGCTCGAACACACGGAAGTTATACCCCAGGGAACCTGGGCAGGCTGGCAGGCTGCCTGTTTTGGCACAGCCTTGCTGGCAGGCTGGCAGTTTTGGCGCAGCCTTGCCAGTGCCAGGCCGCAGGAGCTGTCACTGTTGCTGCCTCAAAACCCTCACCCTCACACGCAGATGTGGGCGTGGCACACCGGCGAGTCGCCGGGCGACATCCCCAAGATGTGGATTTGGAAGCCCAGGTGCGCCGTTTGCTGAGTGAAGCTCAGCCCCATGCGCTGGCACCCCACGCCTGCGTCATGCATCTTGCAGGACATGGTCCTGCTGCTATTCGCGCCAGATGCACCAGAAGCTAGTCTGCTGCTCAAGTCTAGGCTCTTGACCCCTGCGCACATGTCGTCTGCGGTGCAGGAAGCCAGGCGGCATCGACCCAGCAAACGTCATCGACATGCGGGACAAAAGGGAAACATCAGTTGGTCCGCGGACGCCGCAGCTATGGCGCCGCACCCTGGTGAGCACCGTGCAAGGCTTGAGGTTCGACACATTGAGCCCTACGAACACCACTGCTGTGAGGTGGTACGGGCTGCTGTGCCTACTCCCTTTAGGGCGGTCAGCTAGATTGATGCTGTTCGAGAGGTCAGATGCCTTGGTGGACAGCAAGGCATTGGTCTGCCGTCACCACACAGTCCGTCACCGCCATACACAACTAACTGGGCTGTGTGCATTTTTGCAGGCCGCCATGGAGCTGAGCGCCGAGCAGCGGGCGGCGATGCTGGCGGCGCGGCGGCGACTGCTGGCCGACATGGGGGCGCTCATGCGGCAGCGGGAGCGCGTGGTGGGGCTGCTGGCGGCGGCGGCGGACATGCAGCCCGGCGAGCTGAGCTGGGAGTCGCTCGCCAGTGACAACACTGCGCAGGTGTGCTGTATCGACACCATGTTTGCCGGCTTTCCCCGTCCTAGCAGACTGGCAGTGCTGGGATGCTGGTGCGCGTTGGTGCCTGATGATATGTGCGAGCTGCTCAGATGTGGCAGCTGGTCAATTACTGGTGTCCGTTGCAGCCGGTGGTTGCTACCATGAGCTGTGCACGCTCACCATGATCATGGTCGCTGTGACGAGTGGCAACAGTGTCCTCATCTGACCGTACCGTTTGTCGCATGTGAGCAATGTCTGACACACAGGTCGCACAGCGCCTTGTCTTTTTGTAGACAGGTGATGAGCGTACCGTGTGGCTTTATCTGCCAGGAGACGTTACAGCATGCCCCATTACGGGGCACAGCCCAGGCGGTCATTGGTGACACATCGCACCCTGCAGGCGAAGCAGGCGGCAGAGGAGTTGCGCGGGAATCTGGATGCAGAACGGGCTGCGGTCATCGCCTACTGGACGTCAGTGCACGAGGAGCTCCTGGAGCCCTGGCAGGTGGCTGTAGGATTGGGCACTTGATTTTGCAAACCCATCGCATCAGCACCCTTCAGGGTGTGCCGATGACACCGCAAAGGCACCAGCACGTCGACGCCCTTGCAGCATCCAGTTTGTGCCGGCATGGTTCCCGTGCAACTGCTGTGTCCGTTCAAATCTGCACTGTGTTGCCGCTTTGCCATTCCCGCATGACGCCACCGCCGCACGATGCAATCAAAACAGCAGCTGCTGCTGACGCCCGCTGGGTGCGCCTTGTGCAGGAGGCGGCAGGCGTCGTAGCGGCGTGGCCCCACACCATCGACTCCCTGGCCCTGTGCAACTACCTGGCAGGTGTGAACAGCGCAGGGCGCCTGAGCTTGTTGGCTCTCGTCACAGCTGCTCGAGGGCAGAGCTGCCTGTGCACACGGCGGTCACATCCTTACGAACACAGCAGCAGCAGCGGCAGCAGCAGCAGCAGCAGCAGCAGCAGCAGCGCCGCCCCTGTGCCTATGCATTGTCCCGAGTTCTGCCAGTCCTGCTGGTCAAGCCTGCCCGCCGGACAGCTGGCGGCTCGACAAGAAATTGCCTGTTGCACAAACGGCAGTCTTTCAAACCCTGCAATGGAAGCTGTTTTGGCTGCAGCCGAGGAGGGTGACAGCGCTGCGGCGGATGGCTTCGACATCATGTCGCTGCCCCGCGACTCGCCATTCCGCCGCTTCCTGTTCGTGACGGACGACAGCAGCTCTGGCGCGTACCCCTGCTGATAAGTGGCACCCAATCAGTGCACAGAGAATATCTCGTTGCCACTGCGATTTGAGTATGCTCTGATGGGATGGCAACATCAGATTTGACTTTCGGTGCTTGATTCTGCGCTCCTGCAACATCTGTATGGTTCTGAGTTGCCATGACCTGGCGTGCAGGTGGCGACAGCACGGACTCACGACGGCAACCGGGCACAGAGCAGGAGTCGACCCTGCGGCAGCAGCCAGTCGAGCAGGAGCCAGCTGACACCGGAATCGGCATCTCCATGCCTGGCCCACAGCGCTGACGGCTCGGGCCCCCTGGGGCGCCCCTGCGTTGCAAGCACTCCTCAGCAGCACTGCCATGGACCGCAACATCTGCGGCGCATAACATGACATATAACTCTCGCTGATCTTATTCACCATACACAGTCGCAGCTGCAGTACCAATGGCAGCACACAGCATTACCAGCCACAGACACTAGTGCCTGTGAAGACAATGGGCTGGGTGAACGGGGATGTGGTCCTCTAGTTGAACAGCTGCAGTGCCAGAGGCAGCAGAAGTCTACCATAGAACCTCGTTGCGGTAAAGACATTTCAATTGTCACGGGTGAGCTGGTCCCAACTCAGCCATGTTTTGTACCTCAGCAGTATTTCGTGGGCACATTGGGCTGCAACAGCTCAGCTCGCGCCTTGGCAGCCATGTTCGATCAAATGAACGGCAATGGCAGATGCCCCACTGTGCTTTTGCCTTCCTATGACTGCCAACATAGGCAGAGTGGGCTTATTACGCGACGTTGTTTTGGTGGCCCCTGCAACTCAACACGCCTGCATTGGCGTCAGCAGTCATGCATGTGAATGATATATAGGCATGGTTTACCGTATTACATACATAAAGGACAAGTCAGTGCCGACGTAGTCTATCAGGACTGCAGTGTTGATTATGATTGATCAACATTGATAGAGTTGGCTTGCCTTGAACTGGATTGATCGTGCAATTGGTTTGAGGAATCACGGGCTTCAGTGTGGAAGGAGTCACTGCTCATCAGGTTCCTATTAGTGTACTGGCGTGTCAGCATTGGAAGCACTCCCATGTCTCTATCTGTATATCCGCAAATATTGCAGCCACGCTCTGTCGGAAGCAGTTATAGCACTGCTACGTAGCATGAATAGCCGTCCTATACAAACTGAGATAGCATGCTACATCTTTTGTTGGCGAGCCACTTGGTCAACCCTCCTGTCATGTCTCCCCATGGTTCATTTTGTGGGCCACGGAACGTGGTTTTGCCACAGCAGGCTGATCTTACCATATCCTAGGGCTGTCGACCTGCAAGCACATACATTTTGTGACAATTTCTGCAGTCCTCTGCATGACAGCACTGATATTCGATGCGGTCCAGCCGCCATGTCAAGAAACGGCGGAGAGCTGCAGCCGGCAGAGCTTTCGCTCCGCAAACGCACCACTGCGACCAGCGGAAGGCAGCCTGCGGGTGGCATATGTTCACGGGGTGTTGTTTGCGCGGTTCCAGCATGTTAGCATGGCAAGTAGACCTGCAGGCAGCCGAGACGATGTATGTTTTACAATATGTTGTCTTCATAAGTCGTCAAAATTTTGACCACCGCGAGAATGGCTTGTCAACTATATAACAGCCAAGATTGGACTGTGGGGGCACATGGCACTTCGGTCTTGTGATCTAGTTGGTTATGATTACCGCCTAACACGCGGTCTGTCCCCGGTTCGAACCCGGGCAAGACCAACCCCTTTTTTGTTTTGCTGGCTGTGAGAGACCCCACTGAAGCGTTGATCCCGAGTGCCTTGCTCATGATTCAATGAAATCCTGAAATCCTGAAATCCTGATCTTGCGATGTCTCAATGCTTTCAATGTGAAGGAGCACACACACAAGGTACACGCCGCTGTTGCATGAACATGTAGCTGATTTGGCCCTGGGCGACATAACCCCGAATGCCACGGTAGGCAGTCCGAGCCAATCACTGCACCTGCAATACCACCAAGGGTAAGTGAAACCTTGCACATCCTCTTGCCACTCTTGCCACAATATGACACAAGCTGCTCGATAGGAGGCCAGCGCACCTTGCAGCCTGCCGTGGGGAAGGGACCAGCCCCGGCAGCCGCTGTCGGTGCGGGGCTGCCGCGGCACGAGCTGCGCCGGCTGCCAGCGTCGGCATGCCGCGTCGCCATCTGACGACCCCGCCTCAAACCAGCGGCTGCCGCTTGAGCTGCTGCGGGGTGCGAGGGTACTGCGCCGGCGTGCGCCCGGCCTTGTCCACCAGCACCGCGGTGCGCCGGCCGCGCTGCGAGTCGTGCGAGTCCACCAGCTCGACGCCGCGCAGGCGGCCGCCCAGCAGCCGGATGGCGCGCGCCGCCCGCTGCACCTCCTCCTGTACGACGGCTGCTGTGGATCAGGCACACATGAGACAGCTGCAAGCACCGTCAGGGAAGTTAAGCACATCAGCTTGTCCCAGCTGCAATGGTGGATGTGGCCCGCTGGACTTTGGACCTGCTCTCCTCATCTATTGTTCCTGTCTGCCTGCACATAGGCATGGCTCTGCCAGGGCGCAACTGCATGCAGATTCAACTGGGCTCAGCCAGCACAGGCTGCATTGTAGCAGCTCGGCTGACCTGCGGTGCGGCGCCCTTGGCCACGACCAGCCGCCCGCCGGGGCGGACAAACGGCAGGCACAGCTCCGCCAGGGCCGGCATCTCCGCCACCGCCCTCGCCGTCACGACGTCGCACGTCTGCACGCGGCACACATGCTCGTCTGCTTGCATCCTCGGCAGTGCACATGCGTCTGGCGCCACTGGCAGCACACTCCTCTGCTCACTGGCCAGAGACCCTGCAGCGCTTCCTTGCCACATAGCTGACCACTGCATGGATGCACCCTGGCCCAGCGCCATGCCGCGGTGTGCCACAGGTGCACGTGCCTCTCGGAGCTGGGGGTCATGCCCTGCGTCCTCGGCGCGTGCCCACACCGCAGTGACGTTTGCCAGGCCCATGCGCTCGGCCGCCGCCTCCATGAAGCCGCACCGCTTCTTCAGCGCGTCCAGCATCAGCACCTGCGGCCGGCGACAGGCAGCGAGGCGGCTGACCAGAAGCTATCTGAGGATGCGGTGCGGCCTCTCAGCCCTTGAGGGCAGCTGCCATCGCTGGGGAGCGATGCATTGTGGTGCATAAGGTCACAGGGACTGGTTCCAGGGCAGGACCCTGATGTGGCTGGCAACTGGAACGGCAACAGCACGAAACACAGCACCCCATTTTATCACCTGCCAGTGCGGACGGCAGACGGCTAGCAGGAGCCCCGGCAGCCCGGCGCCGGAGCCCACATCCAGCAGGCGCACAGGCTGACTGGCCAGCCCTGCTGGCAGCGGCTCTGCTGTCTGCGCTGCAAAGGCTTGCGCAGGAGCTGCAGCCGCCGCCGGCTGCCCTGTGGGGAGTCCGGCTGGGGTGCTGGTTTGTGGACTGGTTGCAATTTTGGCAGCAGTTGCGGCAGCAGCAGCGGCGTCCAGAAGCGGCAGCAGCGCCAGGCAGTCGCGCACATGCCTCCGCACCTCCTCTGCGTCCTTCGCACCTGCGCAGCAATGCTGGAGCGCTAATCTCAGAACAGGCATTGCACAGGTGGATGCACACATGCATGCAGATAGATCGTATGCCCGGGGTGGTGGCGTCAATACACAAGCAGACCTGTGAGGTTGTACTTTGCGTTCTCCTCCAGCAGGAAGCTGACAAACACGTCGATCTGCTGCTGCTGGGTGCTGCTGAGGCCCTCAACTGGCGCCGCCGTGGTTGATGCCGCAGCATGGGCGACGCAGCGTGATGATGCCGACTGTCCGTGCCAAGCTGTGCGCTGGAAGCAAGATGCCTGGCATGGCGGCTGTCTGTCAGGTGCAAGCACGCGCCGCAGCGTTCTGCGACCTTGCCAAGCACAGGGAGAGCGCACATTGCTGCCGCTGAAGTCAGTGCAGCCGGCCACCACCGGTGGTGCAGCTGCCAGGGCACGCATGACGTTTGCGTTTAAGGTGACACAGGCGCGCAGCCCCATCACTTTGCACGGTTTGCTTCAAGTTGCCACTGACATGGCAGCATGCAACTGCGGCCTGCGCATGGCTCAAGAGCGCCTCTCGACGCAGTCACAAACTGCGTGCGGTGTGCAACCACATGAATGCTCATGAGTTAGCAGCATGGCACGATGTGGCAAACTGTAAACTGCAACCAAATTTGGCCAATTTTGGACATCGAGCAGATGACATGCACCATCCAGGCATCCACGCCCTGTTATGATGATTGCCACAACAAGCTTCCGTGTTCACGCTGTCTCCGTACTGTGATATCGCACAGGTTGCGTATGTATCGCGTGCGGATCACAGGCTCGCATCGTCAAGACGTAGCACAGGTGGACAGGTGTGCGCGGCGCCCATCACTCCATCGATACAAGCAGAGTTCACTGCGTTCGGCAATGCCACCCAGCATAATGCGCAGCTAGTCTCAGCGGCAAGCCTCAATGCTGAGGCCAAACCCGCCGAGGCCGCTGCTGCGGCCGTGCACGCCGTGGCGGCTGGACGGTCCGGCATGCCGGCAGCCTGCAGCAGCGGCAGCGATGCCACGTGCTGTGACCGTGCCGCACTTCAGCGGGTCTCTGATCGCTTGCAAGCCGTCAGCACATCCGACAGACAGTCGCAGGCCCTTGCAGCGGCGGGCGTACCGGACTGCTGCCGCAAGCAGCAGCGCCAGCAGCGCCTCTGGGTCGAGCGCAGCTGCAGCGACCAGCGACAGGTGCGTGTCCTGGGACTTGCAGGTGCATGCGTGCAGAACGCAGCATCTGCAAGCCAGTCAGCCAGTTGCTGGCTGGCCGGTTGCAGGGCATTTCCTCGGCAGGCTAGTGCATTGGGTCCTCTTGACAGCGCCTGGTGACTGCAGCCTGTAGTAGAGACTGGCTGTGGCATGCCCTGCGCAGGGTGCTGGGCGTGAACATCGAGGTGCGGGCGGGCGACACGATCGACAGCCTGGCCGCCGAGGTGGGGCTGCCGCCGCAGGCGCTGCTTGTAGCCAACAAGGGTGCGCAGCCTCATGGGAGCACCCTTTTATTTTTTGTATTTTTTTAATAGTACGTGAATGTCAAAGGATCCTCAGTGACTACACGCGCTGCTTGCTTAGCAGTGCAGCAGCACACCATACCAGCAACCTGCAGCCTAGGCAGCAGCCGAACATCTTCCAGCACACCAGTCCGCAGCAGTGCTAAATGGTTGTGGTTGTCAACAACACAATGCGTGGCCTGATGCGTGCAGGCAAACCAGATCTCACGACAGGAGATGTGCTGGAGGTGGTGCTCGGCAAGGCTGCCGGCAGCAGCGATGCTGCGGTGACGTCGTTGCTGCGTAGCTTGCCAGGGACAGAAGAAGAGGCAAATGCACAGGAAACAGCGCAGGCAGATGCCGCAGGACAAAACGGCAGCGGCGGCCGGCTGCTGACTGATCGCCAGCTCGCTCGTGTGCAGCGGCGAGCCGACCGCCGGCAGCAGCTGCAGGACTTCCGCGAGGAGGCCCTGCAGCGGCGGTGGCAGCAGCAGGCAGGCAAGGGTCCAGTCACAGGGCAGCGCAGCGGCCGGCAGCGGGAAGCGGGTGCTGCCCTGGGGCGGGAGGACCGGCCAGCCGATGCAGCCGCCGCGGCACCACCAGCAGCGTCGGCTGCAGCAGCGCCGGCGGCGCCGGCTGCGGGCAACCAGTGGCGAGACAGGGCCGTCGGCGTCATCAGGTGCATGCGCCTTGATGCCTCCAATCGGGTAGCTCAACCCTTGTAGCAGCTGCAGACCACCAGTTACTGCAGGCTGTGGCTGCCAGGGGCAGGGTGAACACGACAAGTAAGAATTTTTGATTTGAATACTTTGACGTAGTTTTTGATTGAGTGCCGCCATGTGCTGATCACCGACCCGACCCCACGGCGGCATGCCTGCAGCTCGCCCACGGGCATCGGCTTCTGCGCGGCGCTGGCGGCGGCGCTGCTGGGCTCCCAGCTGCTGCAGGCCACCGGACGTGGCCGCGCCGCCGCAGCGCAGCGGGCGGCCAGGTCCCCCGAAGAGGTGCGAGTCCTAAGGAGGCTTCCATGTGACAAATGCTGAGAACAGGTGACTAGGTTCAGATTCAAGCTGTTCAGATCAGGTTCATCAGCACTCGATCGCGCCATCGCACCTATGCCCTGACTGCACTTGTCATGGGCTCGTCCGTGTCATAGGAACATATCACGATGCGCTGCATGAAAGTATTTGGTGTCGATGAACAGGTGATGCGGGCGGCGGAGGAAGCTGCGCGCAATGTCGGCGACACAGCCTCGCCACCAGAGGAAGTCGATGCCTCGCCATCTGACGACCACATTCCCAGCAGCGGCCAGCCCAGAGCAGAGCGGTCAGCACCGGCAGCACCCACCCAGGAGCCGGCAGCTCCGGAACCACCTGCGGGCAGTCCGCAGGGGGCCAGCAGCGCCAGCGGCGGCAGCAGCGACGGCAGGGGCCGCACTCCCCAAGCCAGGCCGGGCAGCGGCGCCGGCATGCGTACGGCCAGCCCTGCAGCCGCCGAGCCTGCGCACCAGCAGCAGCAGCAGCAGCAGCCGGCAGCAACAGCCGGTAGCTCAGCCAGCGTAGCAGATCCACGGCCAGATGCGCTACCCTCCGCCGCCGCCGCCGCCGCCGCGAGTGGCAGAGGCAGTGACGGCGGCGGCGGTCCCAGTGGCGCCCAGCCCAGCAGAGGGTTCGCCCTGGGAGCTGCGCCGGTGGACGCCGACCTCTTCATGGGGCTGCGGTACCTGGTCATGCTGCGGGAGCAGGGCAGCGGCCGCGCGGTGGCGGTTTCGCTGCAGGGTGGCCAGGAGGCGGTGCTCGCGTTCGAGGTGAGCGTGCAGCGCACTGCTCTCCTGCAGGGCGGCTGCTTGTGAGGCTGCAGCGCACATCGTGGGTGCACACTGGGAGCGCGGCAGCTGTGCTGCTGCTGCCGCTGCTGGCGGCCGTGCGGCTGGCAGGCTGCGGCATCGTGGCGCCGTGCTCAGCGACATCTGCTACTTGTGAGGGCCTGCCAGGCGCGCCTGCCCGGTGCAGCCACTGACATGCCGCGTGCTGTTACCACCGCAGAGCCGGCAGGACGCCAACGACTTCGCAGCTGTCACGGCCGCTGTCGAGTCAGAGGCGCCGGTGCTGCCCACCTTCCACAGCCCCGCCGACCTGGCGGCCCGGCTGGCGGAGCGCGGCTGCGGCCTGGTGTTCGTGCCCGCCGGCACCATACAGGTACTCTGAGACGGACCATTTCTGGTCCGAATGCACCTGATGCTGCACTGGTTGGACCTCGTTGTGCTGACACAACGTGGCCATGTCTGGCCCAACAGTGTCTAGGCTGTAGAGTGTCACGTTGAGGCAATTTGTTGCCGCAGAGTCGTGACAGCAACAGCCCTGCCACGTTCTTCCGCGAGCTGTTTGGCGGCTGCCGAGTGCTGAGCCCAGTCGCTGCTGCAACCATGGCGCAGCAGCTGAGAAGTCAGGCAGCGTCAGCCACCAGCTCCTCACCTGCGGAGGCAGCGTCACAGCCACAGCCGGAGCCGACCGCAGGCTCGCCCACGGCTGGCGGGAACAGCCGGCAGCAGGAAGCAGATTCCGGTGCAGCTGCCGGCGGGCAGCACGTCGCCCTGGGACTCAGCTTCGAGCCGGTGGCTGAGGGCGGCACGGCTGCCGATGAGGTGATACCTCCCCAGCAGGACGGGGTGCACGCTGCAGACACCTCAGATGAGGACACCGCCCCAGCAGCTGCCGGCGCCGTGATTGATGTGCCGGCAGACCCCAGCAGCAGCAGCGGCGGCAGCAACGGCAGCAGCAGCAGCAGCAGCAGCAATGGCAGCGGCAACGACAGCAGCTCAGACAGCCAGAGCGTTGAGAGCCGCGAAACCGGAAGCAGCAGCAGGCAGCCCAGCAGCGGCCACCCTGGAGCGGCGGACGCGCCCAGCAGAGCCATGCCCACCCTGCCGCCAGGTGCGCTGTGGGGTCGGCAGCAGATTAGCAGATGCTGAGCGGGATACCTTGAGCTGCCATTCGGCCCTGCACGAGGGAGCTGCCCAGATTCCCACGTCTGGAGCGCCGTTGCACCGCCCGTCTGCGGCGACGCAGCAGCAGCACACCATGCGCACCAGCGCATCTGGCATATTTCACCACACATGTGACTGACCCCATGCGTTGAGCACAGGAACATGGCGGGAGCTGCGCTTTGTGTGCGTGCCACACATCAGCTACCGGGCAGACGCCCAGGCATTCAGCTTCCTGACGGCGGACCTGGCGCTGCCGGATGAGACGCCGATCCGTCATGTCCTGGTGGGCGTTGATGTGAATATCAGGATGCCTCAGCTGCGAGTGCTCATCAAACAGGCTGATACGAAGGAGTGTCGTCAGCTGCTACGTTGTGCAGCGCTGCGCTGCACTGACTCAACAGCAGCATCACTGACAGCTACCAGGTGCCTGCAGGCTTTTGCAGACCGCAGCGATGCCATGGCGACGCAGGCGGCCTTCCAGCGTGCGCCAGAAGCATCCATGGCGCAGGTGGCCATTTATCATACTCCCAGGCAGACAGCCATTGCTTCACACCGAAGTCCACTGCTGTGCCAGAGCACCGGCGCTGAAACCAGACACGCGCCTCTGAGTTTCTTGGTTCCGTTGTCTCGTCCGGATCGGGCTGTTGGCAGCGTCCATTTCTTCTGCTCATCATGGCATGTGCCCGCAGCTGCGCATCGAGCCGATGCTGCCGGCGGACGCGGCGGCGCTGGCGGCGGACTACGACTTCGATGGCCTCACGGTGTTTGCGGCGGGTGTGATGCGGCCCGGCATGGGCCTGGAGGACCTGGCGCAGCTGGCGTTCGAGGGTTTACGGGGGGACCAGGCCCTGTAGTGCAGGGTGCATACAGGGTGCCTCGTGGGCCTGGAGGACCTGGCGCGGCTGGCGTTCGAGGGGCTGCGGGGGGATCAGGCCCTGTAGTGTGAAGTCAGGGTCAGTGTATGCTGTGAACCTCATGGGCCCGACTCGTTTCGTAGCTCTGACAGCGAGGGTTGGCGGCGGGAGCAGGGGATATAGGGTCAAGCTCAGGGCGTGCGCAGAAACTCGTTGGTGCGACTGGCATGTCAGCTTGCGGGTTATAGAGGATGCACCACCTGCCGCTGGGCATAGCAAACAGAGCGGCACAGTTGGGAGCATTTCGGCTGCATCACATACAATCAGGTGTTACTTTCGACTACTACAACATCAATGCTCGACTCAGCAAGCAGGCAAGTGACTCAGCTGCTGACCTGCCAAGCGTCATTGGCGGATCCAAGGCCACATTTGTCGTTCTTGTCCTGCAAGCAGTACATCCCGCTTTAGACTCTTGACATGCCAATCTGCAGTCAAGGTCTGGAAGTGCGACAGACAGAACGCCTTGCAGTGTGCGTGCTCAGACAATCATGCGGTAGTTGGGAACTCTGACAACAGTCCACGTATCACTAGGACCTGCCTGCACAGTCGCAGCAGCACACTATTTCACGGGTTGCAACAGATGTATATGACGGCATCCATAGCAGAACGAGCCCTGTGATGTCCCTGCGGACACCTACAGAGGACTTGATCAGGCCACGAAGCGGGGCCGCAAGATTTTTGTGAGCGGTCCCAGGCTTGCTGCGCAATGGCTGTGACACGTGGGCAACAACGCGCCAGCCGTCCAGCAGCCCAGAACCTGCCGGGGGAGATGCTGGAGCGGGTGCTGGCGCACTTGCCGCTCAGGGACAGGTGCGGTGGAGAAGTGCCGTCATCCTGATGGTGACATGCTACGTGTTCTGAGATGGGTCGCATCTGCTGTTCAATGACTGAGGGTAGATGAGAGCTGCGCTCACTGTGCAGGCTCAACGCTAAGGTTGTCTGCATTGCCTGGAACCGGCACCTGGGGCAGCACGGCCTGCCGCTGTGGCAGGTGCGGGGGGTACACCTGTGTTTCATGTCCCATCTCTGCAACCGCTTGGTGGCGAACTGTGTGTGTGGGCAGGGTCCCCAGAGACGGTGGCCGTGGCTGTGCAGGCGGTCAGCATTGACGATCATGGCGTGTGGGAGCACAGCGGCGAAGACGGCGACCAGTGTAGTAGGACTGTGCGGCGGCTGGGGCTCTTCTCGTCGCTGCAGCGGTGGCTGTGCTACCATGGCCGCGGACTGCTGCAGGTGCAGTGCGGCACATCATTCCACCCCGAGGTGAGCCTCCACAAGATGCCTGCGTCTCACACAGTGTCAGCACGTTTGATACTACTAGCAGAACGCACCCAGTGCAGGTCTGTGCTCGTGGTCAGCAACAGGCTTGGAAGCGCTGGTGCATGACATGGCACGACCCGATGATTGGCACATTGACGTAAGCAGCAGCATGATGGCATGTGCGAAGGTGTGCTGCCAGGAGTGGCCAGACGAGGGCTTGCTGGCGGCATTTCTAGCCACCCTCGCTGCATCCGCGCGTTCTCTGCAGGTGCAGCTGACTCAAGGTAGCGCCTCAGCATCATGCCAGTTGATTGGCGACGACACAGCATCAGTTTCAGCGCATTTGGCAACTTCATCTTGTGCATGCACGCAGACTCATGCGTTTTGACTGTGTGACATTGCATGAGCGCAGCGCAGCAGCAGCATGACCGTCTACCCAGTGTGCAACCTTGCCGCTCCTACCCACAGGCATTGCGGCTAGATGGCTGCGCTGCAAGGGACATGACCAACCGTACTCTGGTGGGCCTGGCCCCCATGTGCTGTGTCCTGCGGCAGCTGGCCCTGGTTGGGCTGCTGCACGTGACGGACGACAGCCTGCTGGCAGCCCTCCTGGTGCTGCCAATGCTGGAGGTGAGCCACTGTGCCAGTCTTATGGCCAGAGCACTGAGAGGGTTGCATGCGCAGGTCCACATGGAGGTTGCTGCTTCTGATGATGCTGGCAGCTTCCGCTGAAGGAGTTGCGGCGAGTGCGTTCGTACGCACAGGCAAAATCCGATGTAGCACAGCGCCAAGCTGCAGGAGGCAGTATTCTGAGCGCTTGATCAGTGAGCTGGAGAAGCACCCGTGACCTGTGTCCATCTGGCCGCAGGATCTGGCCGTCATCTTTGAAGACGCAACCGAACGACGGGAAGTGGTGGTCGCGGTGGCGGGGATGCAGGGCCAGCAGCCGATGCCACCCCGGCCACCTGACTTCATGCGGCTGCTGGACGGCGTCGCTGGCCACTGCTCGGTACGCAGCGCTTCATGCTGTTGGCTGCTGCATAGCATCGACATCCCAGCTGCTGCCTGATGGCACACCGCATTGCGGGGGATGCGCATGTGCGGTTTGGATGATACGGTATAAGGATGAAGGGTGTGGAGGCTTGGTAAGCTTGGTAAGCTTGGTAAGCTGTGATAGCTGCTGCAACCTCTTGTGCAGCGGCTGCGGACGCTGGCGCTTGGCCACCTGCCGGCCGGGACCGACATGCCACGCTGGTCTGACATCGTCGTGCACGAGAAGCCGCTGCCCGCCTCTCTATCGCAACTCTCGGCGCTGAGCACCCTGGCGCTGCAAAACATCGGGTGGCAGTATGCCCCCACCGGTCTGCCGCGCCTGCCCCAGGTGCTGCACTCGGCACATGTGAAGTTTCTTGCAGCTGCTGGTTGACGTTGTTGGACGGGTACCCTGTGCGATGCCGAAGGCTTGCTGTCAGTGGCAGCCTGTTTGAATCATTTGGTTGCTGATTGCGGATGAGCTTGTAGTCGAGCACCTACTTGCGCGTGCCACTCCAGAGAAGTCTTGCGCACATGCAGCAGGCACGACTTGTCCGCACACCACACAGCAGCTTGGTCGGGCCAGAGTACACTGGTGTGCAACCCATGTTGCTTACCCTGCCTGCAGCTGCGGCGGCTGAACCTTCGGAGCGACTTTGATGAGGCGAGCCGGGAGGGGGCAGACCTGCAGCACCAGTTCAGCAGCCTCACGACTCTGGAGGCGCTGCAGGTATGTGCCAGGCTTGCAGGCTTGTACAGCCGCATCGCTCCCACAGTCTGTCCAGCTTGTTAAGGCAGAACGAAACATGCAGCTTGCAGGCCTTGCCTGGCCACTGCTGGTCAGAACATGAGCCAAGGAGCTTGCGCTCGCTCCGAGTGTGCAGCTGCATTGCGACCTCCCTGTGTGAGCATGCTGCGCAGGCAATGCTGCCGGACTGGCCGGGCCAACTGCCGCACAGTCTCACGCACCTTGTGCTGGCGCCGTTAGACGGTTTGAGTCACAAGTACCTTGATCATGCTGCTTATGGCCACACCTTCCTCCGCGAGTACCTGCCACCGCTGCGTGGCCTGCGGCACCTGGCATTCCACCACATGGTGGACATCGGCGACAAGTTCCTGCTGAAGGTCTGCGCCGCTGCTGCAGCGCTGCCGCGACTGATCAGCCTGCACCTGGTGCGAGTTGCTCCACATTCTAAGGGACACGTTTCTCTGTATATCTTGGAGGTGGCGCAAGCGCTTCAGGCATCAAAGCCCCTCTCTGCATCAACGAGTTGAGACATGTAGGGCTTGCATGCTCCACACAAGGTGCGTGTCTGGACCGCAGGTGGCGTGCAAAATTGCCGCCGTGCCAGCAGCACTGTGCGAGCTCAGCCAGCTGCAGCTGCTCGACTTGTCGCACAACTGGGATCTGCATCGGGATGGCTACAGCAACTTTGGAAGCGCGCCTCTGCACAAGGTGCACAGCATGCGCAGCACGTCATTCATCAATCACCTGTACGCAAGACAGCCCCACGTATGTCGCACTCCTGCGTCTCGTCTCATGCTCTACTTTTGGCAGCTGTTGACTGAGACCGCTATGTGACGCCCCCTGCGTTTTGTCCAGCTAACATCCTGCAAGCGGCTGGATGTGCAATGTGAGAGCGGGATGGCCCACCACTCCCAAGCCCGTCCGCTCAGGTAAGATCTGCACCTGCATTCTGCTACCTGCTTTTGTTGTAGGGTATGTTGGCAGTACACCACCAACTCGACAGCGTACAGTTTCAGCAGTCGGCAAGCGGCTGACAGCAGAAAGCGACAGATGCTGCATGTCTCTGCAAGCGCCAGGGCAGACCACCGGTTGATGGACATTCTTTCGCAGGCAGAGCACACTAGAGAATCTCGCTGGCATGCCGGCCCTGCAGCAGCTGGCGCTGCCGTGTGTTGAGTCCGATGTGCCAGGAGCCGAAGCTTTTGAGGTGTAGTGAGCTACACACTGCCGCCCTTGGCCGTCCGTGACATCAGATTGTCCACTTCCAAATGTGCATCCAATGTAGTGTCCTGCGCTAGATAGGCTGCAGACTGCGCCCTCAGTTCGCTCGAGACCCTATATCGGTCGGGATCCTGGAGGTCACTTGAACAGTCAGTCAACCAGAGTCGATGCAATGCAGCCTGTCATGATCCTGCAGGAAGCGCAGCTGGCACAACACCGAGACCCAGGCCTGCCACCCATCAGGGTGGTCACAGTGATGCTTCAGTCAGACCGCTGGGCTGCGGTCGATGTGGAGCTGCCCTTTGCGGAGGTTAACGATGTGCTGGGGGTGCAGCTGGAACGCACCATCGTGTCAGGGGTCCATTTCGAGGTCACACAGATTTGAGCAGCGCTGATGCCCTGAAACTGACATGAAAGCATCGATGGGTCCAGAGGCCAAGGTCGTTGCAATAGACAGTGGGTAGGTCAGAGGGATACCCTTCGTGAGGTTTTATATGTAGAGCAACAGCACACCTAGCAATCCACCAATCCAGTGGAAGTGTGCAGTGTCCTGCCCTGTAGCGCCCTGCTCATACCATGTTTGCATGTCGAGGAGTTGCTGAACCATTTCGTGATGCATTTCGGAGCTCATGCGATGCCAACAAGCTGCTTCACCCCCTGAAGACGTTCCTGCAGTCTTCCAGACCGCCGACCTCGAGCAATAGGGACGCATTGAAGCCACCAGACTCTATCTGGTTCAACATTCCATCCCTCTGGGGGTCAACTTCACTACACTTCATTTCCATGCGCTGATCATGACTGAGCCTGCGCTATACTAGTATTAGGGTCGCAGCAGTGATCGATCTGTTGTGGCCCGACTCTAGCTGGTTGCAGCAACAGAATGCCAGCTGTTCATGTGTATTCGATGGTGATCTTCATATCGTCGAACCATGCCTGCCCAGGTAGCTACTCATTCAATCACTAACAGTAACCGTGGCTGCTTGAGATTTTACAGAAGATCGCCCAGTACAGACTGCCACCCAGCAATTGACCCGATTCATTAGGCAGGGCAGTGTCAGCGGCATGTTGTGATGCATCACCAGCACGCACGCTGTGAATAAACATGGACCGAAAGCAGCTTCACGGCAGCCGTTCGACAGCACAGGAGCTGCCGGGGGAGGTGCTGGAGCGGGTGCTGGCGCATATGCCCTTCCGGGAGAGGTGCAGTCGATGCACGAGCCCTTGCATCCATCCGACGCTGTGCCACACCTGCGCTGTACCGGCACATCTGCGTAAGTTTGCAGCCGCAGCCAAGGTGTCAGCTGCATTGCAGGGTCAGGGCTGCAGCTGTCTGCGGCGCGTGGCACCAGCACCTGTCGCAGCGCGGCCTGCAGCTGTGGCAGGCAAGATTGACCAGGCCTTTCTGGTGTACCATGTCTGCCTCCGCTCCACTCGTCAGGTGTACAAACAGTCAAGGCGTGGTCAGATCCTGTCACTGTGCCCGGCAGGCGGCGAGCATTGAGGACCCTCTTGATCATTGGGACGATTACGTCACAGACGATGATGAGCGCGGCAAGACTGCCCGGCAGATGCGCTTCCTCCCGCCGCTCCAACGCTGGCTTCGGCGCCATGGCGGCGGGCTGCTGCAGCTGCAATGCAGCACGATGTTCTGGACAGTGGCCGAGGTAACCCAGCAACTTTGGTTGTCGGGCCAGCCTGTAGCGCTTGATGATGCTGGTGCGCCGGAAGCTGGCGTGTTTGCAAAGTGTGCGGACATGCCAGCACGGGTGCGACATGTACTGCAGATGACGAGATGGCACTGGCATTAAACACTGTTTGTGACTGTTTGCAGACGCTGCCCGAGGATGGCACGCTGGCAGCATTTCTGGCTACCTTGGCAGGAGCCGCACCCTCGCTGCAGGTGCAGTCCGCCACTGTCTGTCTATTGCACCATCTGACGCCTTGAAGCTGGCCTTAATGCTGCATCTGGTATCGGTTGTGTTGAATTACATGGGCTCGTGCTATAGCAGCAGGACCATCATTGGCATAGTGCAAGCTTGCTGCACATTTGTGCAATTGCATCGTTCAGTCAGCATTCTCCTAGTCCATGCTGCAGTCGTCCTACGCTTGTTGTGGCGAGGCACAGGACCGCGCCGTGCTGTGTGCATCTGTGTTGTGGTGTGCGGGATGGCGTACAGCATCTCATATTGAGCTGGCCCAAATGCAGGCGCTGCGGCTGGATGCCGGCGCTGCCGCAGGGCTAAGGAACAGCAGCCTGGTCGGCATTGCCTGCATGGGCGATCGTCTGCGGCAGCTGGCTTTGGTCGGACTGCAGCATGTGTCTGACGAGCGCCTCATGGCTTGCCTTGCGCAGCTGCCCTTGCTGCAGGTGAGATGTCGTGACAGCAGGTTAGGGCGAGGGCCCTCACAAAGTACCGAACATGGCTCAGCAGGATGGCTCACATTTGAGGCTGCCGGCATCATCGTGGAGCTCTTCACATCAGAAGTGTTGTGTAGAACAACCAGCCCCCAAGGCAGCACAGCGTCAAAGGATGCAACTAGTCTCATACAGCAGAACCTACGGTACTTTCAGCATCTGACTACCCTTGCGGCTGTGGGTGCAGGATCTGGCTGTCATATTCGAGGATGCGACTGAGAGGAGGCAGTTCAGGGCGCAGGCGTCACACCTGCACGGCCGCCACATGTTGATAGAAACCGAGCCGCCTGACGTCATGTGGCTGCTGGACAACATTTCCATGTCATGTCTGGTGTGAACGGCCTATGCAGTCCTTACAGTTTGCAGCCTGGACTCGTGAGCATGCTTGTTCTGCAGTCGCACCTGCATGCACAGTATGCCTGGGTGCCCCAAGAAGGGAACCCTGCCACGCACGCTGCAGTGCATGGCAGCTGCAGACTAGTTTGCGCTTAGACCCTGCAGACTTTATTACAGGCGTTGCGCGTGCTGGCGCTTGGGCACCTCACGATACGGACGAACGATATCCCACGATGGTCTGGTGTGGACGTGAACGAGGACGGGCTGCCGGCATCGATTTCACGGCTGTCCGCGCTCAGCAGTCTCGCGCTGCACAACGTCGGCTGGAAGCACACTCCAACTGGCCTGCCACACTTGCCCCAGGTGCTCGTCTGGCCAATGTATGGGGTATCCCAATAACACTACTGGTGCAACATCCTAATCCAAGGGCGCCTGCAAGGTGCTGCAGTTGGTGGAAGCTGGGCTTGCAGTTAAGCCTCAACCCTTTTGGATGAATGCACTACTTTTGTCGTAGGTGTCAAATGCTCTACCCTATCTGCAGGCTTCACAAACATAGCGCACCTGCAAGCTGATGGTTGGCAATGTGTGGCATGCAGTTAGCAAGGGTACACAATCTCAACCCTGCTATTTGCATCACCCCGCAGCTGCGGCGCCTCTGCGTCAGGGCCGACTTCGGCAGGGCGAGCAAGGATGGCATGCACCTTCAGCACCAGCTGAACGCCCTTCCGGCTCTGGACGCGTTGCAGGTATGCACTGATTTGCGCTGGGCCACAGAGGTCTTTGAAGATCTGAGCATGATGGGGGATGGATGGGGGGCATATGTTCAGGGGCGGAAGATGTCTCAAACTCAGCGTGGCCGTTGCTGGCGCTGGTGTACAACTGAGCCAGTAGCCCTTCGTTCTGTCTTGTGGAACTGCAGTGCAACAGCCATCACTCTCACACTTGCTCCGCAGGCAATGCTGCCGGACTGGCCTGGCCAGCTGCCGCTTGGGCTGACTCAGCTTGTGCTGGCGCCAATGGATTCGCATACCCAGGACTACCCCGGCCATGTGTCCGTCGGCCGCACATTCCTTCGCAATCACCTGCCGCAGCTGCAGTGCCTGCGCCACCTGGCACTCCACAGCTTCAGAGACGTTGGGGCGTACTTGTTGGAGGAGACCTGCGCCGCTGCTGCTGCGCTGCCACAGCTGATCAGCCTGCACCTGGTGTGACTTCATTGCTCTTCAACTCCGCATCTGCATGTTTGCATGTGGCAGCATGGGTGACAACACATCTCCAGCCTTCCATGGCACTAGGGGAGTGCCGGCTGCTACATGGCTTACTCAATTGGGCATGCCCAGGTTTGAGCATGTGCACATTCTACCGACAGGTGAAGTGCAACATTTCTGCCATACCGGGAAAGCTGTGCGAGTTGTCGCGACTGCAGCTGCTCGATCTATCACAAAACTGGAAGCTTCAGCGCAACGGCTTTAGCCAGCTGGCGACCGCACCGCTGCACAAGGTGTGCAGCATGCACAGCGCGTTGAGAGCATGTGACGTGCACATGCGACAGTATGCATATCCTAGGGACAACACGCTCTCTCAGATCGGAATTATTTCCACCCTGGTGTCCAGCAGCCCAATGCATGTCGAGCACATGCTCACAATGTTCTGTCTCGTGGTCAGCTGGCCTCCTGCAGGTGGCTGGACCTCTGGTGTGGCAGCGTGGCGGCTAGGCACTTCAACGCATGTCCTCTCCAGTGGGCATTGCATGTTGTCCAACAACCAACTGTTCATGGCTAGTGCGCCAGCTGCACAAAAGCTACGTGCTGGCGCACTATCACTGCACAGTCGGCAAGCTCGATGTGCGCTGCACTTTGTGTGCTTATGCCAGGGGTGTCAGGCAGATGGTTGGGATCCGTGTGCAGGTTTGTTACATTGCATGCCATTGCGAGCATGCCGGCCCTGGAGCGGGTGGCGCTGCCTCTGATGGAGATCTACGAGCCAGGAGCGACATCTTCTGATGATGAGGCGCGAAGATGGGGCTTGCACTTTGCCCTCTGGCGTTATCAATGCCTGCCTGCATTGGTGACGCTGCAGCGGTGTTGGTGCTGCCGCTGCAATGGTGTTGCTCCCTTACATATGCTCAGCTGATGTGTAACCCTGGCTTATGAAGCTTCTTTCTTCGGCCACCGTAGGCCCCATCATCAAGCTGTACGCTGGGTCCTCTATCCCAATATATCAAGACTACATGCAGCCCTCACAAGGTAGTGTCCAAATCATAGGTGTTGCTAGAACGGCTGCATTGTATGATTTCATTCACGTGCGCCAAACCATGTTGATTTGTGGGGTGGCAAGCCCAATCAGCCAGCATGGCTCGGAGGCGCAAATTTCCTATTGCAGGAGCAAGGCGAGTTGCTATGGCGCTGGGGCTCGGGCATGCCGCCCATCAGGGTGGTGCAGGACATGCCCGAGTCGGACCGCTGGTGTGCAGTGGATGTTGAGATGCCTTTTGCGGAGGTCAACGACATGCTGGGGGTGCAGCTGGACCGCCACATTGTGCCAGGGGTCCCATTCGACGGCTTATCTGGACGAGACTTATGATGCAAGCCGCGCATGGAGGTGAGACTGCGCCAGGGCCCAGGCATGCCGCCCGTCAGGGTGTGTAGAGGTGCCTGCGTTTCGTGTCGGGGGTCGAGTTGATGAACTCTTATCTCCATGGACTCATCTTTAGATGTCTTGGTGCCACTCAGCAGCATCATTACACCACAGCTGTGCACTGCTAACGACAGCACTATAATGGTTGCAACAATTCGGCCCCTGTGTACCATCCGCACCTACTGCGTGACAATTCCTCCGTCTGCTTGGCTTGCATTTGAAGAGTGACAGGACATTTGTCTGGTAAAACATGTCTGTACAGGAAAGTTGCTGTACAGAAACTAACTGCCACTACTGCTAGTCAAGCACCGCAAGGACCTGTAGGCAGCTTCTGTTGAAACTGCGGTGTACGCAACGACATGGCACTTGCAGCAGCCCTGAACCACAAAGCATGCCTGCTGCCATGCGTCCTACATTGCGCTGCATCATATGAACGCCAGACTCAAGGCCATCCAAAATACTCGAGGGCGATGGTCGGAAGTGTGCATCATCTGCCAACGGTTTCTGTGATACATCTGGTGCATGCTCAATGCAGAGGTGAAACGGACATCATTGTCTGCATTGATTGCCTGGCTGCAGTCATGTTGGCACCCCGCGCATGATGCTGCGGTCCAGCTGCACCCCCAGCACCTCGTTCGCATCGCCAAAGGGCAGGTCAACGTAGACAGCAGCCCACCGGTCCGACTTGGGCAGGTCCACTCCCACCTTGATGGGCGGCATGCCCGGGCCCCGGTGCTGTGCCAGTAGTGCGGCCTCCTGCGCATGCAAGATGCACGGTTGCAACACGAGGCTCAAAGCAGATGTGCCACAGGACGTGCCACTGACTGTCAGCAAGCAAACACTGAAGGGCAGAATGGAAACCGGGTCAGCCGACCAGAATGCAAGTCAGACAGGGCTCACTGTGTCGTCCAGGCTGCCGAGGCTGCTGTCGGCGTAGGCATTGGGGAGGCTCAGCTGCTGCGGCGGAGCTGGAATGAGTCCCATCGCCAGCAGCGCGAAATCCAGCTGGTGGCACAACAGTTGCACATGGTGGCCACGATGAGATGCAAACACCTTTATGCAACTCAAGCACCCACTGCACGTACACAGCTCAGCCCGAACGGCAGCAGCGCCGACAAGACCAGTCGAAAACTGACGACTGGGCTGACGTGCGTTCTCAAGTCGCACCTCATCAGGAGGTGGCACGACAGCCACGTTGGGCGGCAGCGCCAGTTGCTCCAGGGCCGGCATGGCTGCGATCGCCGCTGCAGTGTCCAGCCTGCGCAGGGTAGAACACATGGCGGCGTCAGCATCTGGCACAGCAAATGGACCTGCCGTATGTGCAAAAGCCTGCTGCATGCAGTCCACGAGCAGCAGACAGCGCAGCAGCAGCGGCTGCTCACTGTAGCGAAACCTTGCGGACAAACAAGCGTCTGTCGCACCGCAGGTCCAGCCACCTGCAGGATGCCAGCTGCAGCACACACGATAGCGTTCACAGGAGGGTCATTCCAGCCAAACATGACACGAAGCCTGCAATGCCATCATAGCCTTCAACCGCCGGCTCAGCTCCTGTTTCACCCCTGGGCAGCTCGTGACACATGGTGACACGTGACACATGGTGCAACAGATTTGACACCCACAGGAGCATGTCACTGAGCATGCATGCTGAGCACCTGGTGCAGGGGCGCCTGTGCAAGGCACCAGCAGCCGTTGAACTGCAAGCCCTTGTTGTTTGACAGGTTAAGCAGCTGCAGTCGTGACAGCTCGCACAGCTCCGGGGGCACTTCCTGCATATCGCAATTCACCTGCAGTGCACATTTGTATAGCCTTTGGGAGTTGCGATGCTGCGAGGGGCAGCAGCCTACAGCAGGGATTTCTCACTCCTCAGTGACTCAGTTTGAGGTTCGCTGGTGCAGCGTGGCACAGCAGGGAGTCGCACCAGGTGCAAGCTGATGAGCTGCGGCAGCGCCTTGGCAGCGCTGCAGACGGCCTGCAGCAGTGGACCATGGCCGACGCGTCCCTTGCAGCGGTGAAATGCCAGGTGGCGCAGGCCGCCCAGCGCGGGCAGGTGCAGATCGAAGAAGTCGATGCGGGCCCTGACAGTCATGGGCGCCACGTCGCCGTCCATCGATGCCTTCTCGTATGGCGACACCACCAGCTGCGTGAGGCCAGGCGGCAGCCGGCCCACGTAGCGAGGCAGCGCAACCTGCAGAATGGCACAGTGCACGAGGTTGGTGTAGCTGCAGTTGCGCGTGGAGGACCACAATGTATACTTGACCTCGCCATTCAGAAGGCAATCCAGAGGGGCCCTGCTGGGCTGACATATGGCACTTCGGGACCTGAAAGCCACAAGTCTGACTCAGTAGGCGCTCAAATTCGATGCAGCAGTCTGGCACCTGCAGCGTCTCCAGGCTTGCGAGGGTGCTCAGCTGGTGCGAGAGGTCCGGCTGCAACATACTTGAGCGGCGGCAGCCGCCCTGAAGGGTCAGCCGCCGCAGCTGCAGGGGCAGGCAGGAAGCAAGGCTTACAAACAGCGCTGTGCTTGCTATGCAGGGCTGCTGCACAGCCAGAGTTTGACAAGCTGATGATCAGAGGGGAGGGGTGTTGCACGCGCAGAGCGGTAGCGATTGAACGATACTACTTGAGTTGCCTTCCGTGCCTTGTGTGACACATCCCTAATGGCGAGGTCTCTGCACCCTGCTGCACATGATTAGGTGCAGGCCCAGCCTCGACCACCTGAAAAACGTACTGCACGGCGCAGCCAGCATCTTCAAGACAAGTCTGGCTCGATCACTGAGGTCACAGCACCTGGGGCAGGTGTGGCAGTCCATTGGGGGCGTGCTCCCAGCCGATGCCCTGCAGCATCAGGCTGCTCAGCGCCGTGAGGCGCGACATGACTGCCGGCAGCGGCTGTGCATTGCGTGTGATTTCATCCCAGGGTGCGCGAGCCACCACCCCGTACACCGGAACATAGCCAACCGCCAGCGTTCGCAGCGCCTGGCACATGAAACGCCCAGCTCAGCATGAATCAAGGGCACCGGACACACTGGACATGAAAGAATTTGCCCGACACTCTGGGCATAAACTAGACAGTCTGGTGTCGCAGAGTGCATGTTGCAACTGCATAGCTTGCATGCGACTTGCATACCTGGAGTTTCACAGCCATGTGGCTCAGCAGCCGCATGACGTCAGGCTGCTCATAGATTGGCGCTTCGTCCTGCAGAAGTGCTGCACCTGCAACTTTCACTTTCTCGTCCACAAACGTGACAGCAAGGTCCTGCGCCGCAGCAGGCGCGAGATGTCGGGAGACGGTGCCAGACTGGGTGTTGTGTGGTTATGCATGACCCTTCGGCGCTGACTCACGACCAACAACACATGCAGCAGCCCCTTGAATTGCCATCTTTCACGCGAGATGCAACCTGTTCGGACAGAGCTGCGACACAAATGCAGGTGCTGACAGAGTGCTGTCACCATGGCGCACCTGCAGCAGGGGCAGCTGCGCCAGCGCCGCCATGAGGCTGCCGTCCGACACGTGCTCCAGCCCGAGCAGCGCCAGCTGCCGCAGGCGGCCGCCCATGCTGGCGACGCCCACCAGGCTGCTGTTGGTCAGCCCCCCACCGTCCAGCCGCAGCGCCTGCACACAGCCAGCGACTGCTCCAGATGTGAGCATGATGTGTTGAGCGGGATCACTGGGTGCTGGTGTCCCATGCCCTGCTGCCCTTCTGCACACACCTGTTTATTAGGTGCAGATACCTGGCGTCTTGTCCATACAGTCCGGCTATTACATCGTCGTCAGTATGGATGACAGTGTCAAGGCTGCACCTGAAGTGAGTGTGCGGTGGCAGCGAGGGCATGCAGGAATGCAGTCAGCATTCCATCCTCCGCCAGGGCCTGGCAAATGGCCACAAGAGTCAATCATCACATACACGCCGCCTCTCCACAGCTATCTTCGGTATTGAGCCATGCATCAAGCCCGTGCTTTCAAGCGTCTTGCTGTGCAGGGTGTGTGTATCGAGAGCACATGCATGCGTGGACGCAAGTGCACAGCAAGAGTCCATGACAGAAGCTGCTTCTGCGGCAGCAATGTTTTGCAAGCCCATACCGCGGCGTTGAATGATGTGCTGCACTGGACCTGCAGCAGCCCGCCGCCATGGCGCCACAGCCAGCGCTGCAGCGGCAGGAACAGCTCCAGCCGCTCTTCAGCCCTGCCGTCTCGATTTTGGTGGTCTACTTGGCCATGCTCGTCGAGTCCACTTGCCCACTTGTCCCGCTGATGCCCAATATTGAGCGCCTGCACAGTGATGACACATGCCGATGAACAACCTGATGAGTGCCTGTTGCCTGGACTGCATCCTTGAACAAAACGCCGTGGGATGATCGCGGCACCGCAGACAAAAGGAAACACCAGGCTTGCCTGCCACAGCGGCAGGCCGGGCTGTGACAGGTGCCGGCGCCAGGCACGGCACACGCCCGCAGCCCTGACCCTGCAGCGCATGGAGCTCGCGAGTGAGACAGCCGTAAAGATAGGAAGATAGCAAGCCTAGCGTGTGCAAAGGGTCCCAGGACAGGCACCCTTGGTTTGGCCCCGCACCTCTCAGGAAAGGGCACACGCGCCAGGAGTGCCTCCACCAGCTGCTCCGGAGGGTGCAGGGTGGGCTGCGGGCTGCGGCGGCTTTGCTTGCGTTTCGCCGGCATCCTATCGAAGCGCTCAGATGGAGCTACGGCACCCAGCGCCTTGTCCGCTGCAACTGCGCACCCAGCGCGCTTTAGCACAGGGCAACACGGCAAGCATGGAGGCTGCAGTGGAAACGCAGTACCTCACCTGAGATGCTTAGTTGAAAACGCAGTGCTGATGGGACGACGTGGTGTTGCACATCATCGCGCTGGTGTTGCACCTGAGTAGTTTGTGAACTGATGAGATCACGTCAGACACGGCGTCATGCCATTGAAGGCATTGGCGGGTGGTGGCGGAAGATGCAGGTGTCGTTGATACCGGGGTAAGTGTGCATCCGAGACCAACTGAATGTAACACCCTGAAAAGGGTGGCCTGTTCGCTCACCCAAGAGGCCAAGACCGCAGATTGCACCTGGGACATGGAGAGATTGACCCCCGCCGATCAATATTCGGCGGCAGTTCCAGGCTGTTGCAATGCGTTCAAGGCGAACGGCGTCATGCTGTCACATGATCAGGCACCCAGACCGAATACCGACTGACATCATGTATCTACACACGGTATGGGAGCAGACAACCCATCACATTCGGACCCCTGGCACAATTTTGCGGTCCAGCTGCCACCCCAGCACGTCATTGACCTCGCCGAAGGGCTATTGCACATCCACCGCAGCCCACTCGTCCGACTGCGGCATCTCCTGTACCACCCTGATGGGAGGCAAGCCTGTCTCCCGGCGCCGTGCCAGCTCAGCTTGCTCCTGCAAAAGCATGACAGAATGTCACTGTCGAGCATGCGAGCCATGCTCGTGCATACAGCCCAACAAATGGCCCAGACTTGACAACGGGCACGGTTTGCGTGGGGGCAACTGGTGTGCTTTGGACATCACCGTGTGGGGCCTGCAGGTGGTTGGGACCCACTCGTGGAGGGGCCCCCGCACCTGCGCTCTCGCCTACAGCGGCAAGACAAAGAAGCTGAATCAGGCCGGGGTGGGGCACCAGCCGCTGCAAAGCGCTGAGCCTGTGCAACAGCCGACAACAGCGCTGCAGCGGCAGTATAGAGTACACTGGCTCCGTATGCAAAGCAGGCCAACATGCAAAGTCTGTCGTGCCTCATTAAGGGGTGCCGAGCGTTCTCGAGCTTCCACCACCGGCAGCGCCAGCTGCTCCAGGGCTGGCATCGCCGCAATGGCTTGTAATGCAATATACATGCAATGCAATAAACCTGCAGCAGGGTCCCGAACATCTGGGTGACGCCCCTGACACGAGTCCGAGCACACAGACTGCGACGCATGTCACACACTCGCTGACTGTGCAGCAGCATGGTGCAAGGGTGCTGACATGCAGCTAGCACAAATCACCATACTAAGGCGCTCAGTCGAGCAGGTTGCAATGCTTACTGGAGAGGATATGCATGGGACTGGCGAGCCACTTTGTGGTCACACCGCAGGTCCAGCCATCTGCAGGACGCCAGCTGCCCACAGGACACAACGGAGACATGAGCAGGGTATTGGTGATACCTCGGGCAGCTGGAGGCAGGGTCATGCAGCTGACGTTGTTGTTTTATGCTGACAGCAAGTGTGTTTGCTCTTGTGAGATGGGTGCCGTCCCCTGCGCATGACGCGTGCAAGCAGTGTGCTGAGCATGCTGCGCACTATACATGCTGCGCACCTTGTGTGCAGGGGCGCTGCAGCCAGCTGGTCGTAGCCGTGGCACTGCAGCTTCCTGTTGTGCCACAGGTTGAGCAGCTGCAGCCGCGGCAGGTTGCACAGCTCCGCTGGCACCGCAGAGAGATTGCAGTTCACCTGGGAACGGAACACGCACATGCTCGTCACTGATGCCTCGCATCGGCCCAGCATCGCCGTCACTGCCATGAAAGCTCAAGGTAGGTAGTTGTGCGGTGCTGCCAGATGCGAATATGTGAATGCCAAGAGCAGCGCGCATCAACGTCCCACCAGATGCAGGCTGACCAGGCGTGGCAGCGCTGCAGCGGCGGCGCAGATGTCCTCCAGGAGGTGTGTGCCGACGTCCTGCAGCCCGTGCAGCGCCAGGTGGCGCAGGCAGCGCAGCTGCGGCGCGCGATCTCGGAGGAAGCCATGGCCATGCGAGGCATGGTCGGGATACTGCTGACTGTGCTTGCTCAGCGGTGCCAGCACGAGCTGAGTCAGCCCCAGCGGCAGCCGACCCGGCCAGTCCGGCAGCATCGCCTGCAGAGCATACGTGCACAAAGGTTGCGCCGGAGGTTCTGGGTGAATTCTTTGTCTGCTCAGATCCTCAGGTTTCATTCTCTCCCCAGCAGCAGTGGCGGCCAGATGACTGATGGCTGTCGTTTCCGAGCTGTCGTTTGGCCCCCAGGCATGTGCCACTCAGCATGCTCACATGCCCACCCCGCCCTCCTGTGATTCCATGCAAACCATGACCATACCTGTAGTGCCTCCAGATTTGTCAGGGTGCTGAACTGATTCCGGAGGTCCCCGCCCTTCTTGCTTGCCCAGTCGAAGTCGGCCCTGAGGTTCAGCCGCCGCAACTGCCGGGCCAGGGACACAGCTGGGTGTCAAGACGGCGTCCATCGCCTGAGGCCAGAAGACCTGCTGACAAAACAGTCCCTCGGCTGCACTACAGCTGCAAACCCTATACCGGGCCTATGACAAGGGCAATGGATGTTGCATAGTCTGGTAGATCAGGGTGTGGAGCTGCAGGGCCAGTCTGACTGCAGCGTGCCGTAGGGCAAGTGCATCTGCATAGACAGCTGTGCCATAGCAGCATCAGTGGGAGGTCGTCCTACAGACCAGCAAACGCAGCACCTGGGGCAGGTGCGGCAGTCCACCGGGAGTGTGCCTCCAGCCGACGTTGTGCAGCGCCAGGCTGCTCAGCGCCGACAGCCGCGACATTGACGCCGGCAGCGGCCTTTCACTCACTGCTATGTCCGAGCAGCATGTCCGAGCAGCAGTTCCGACAAGAATGTCGATGTCGACTGGAAGGTGGCCAAGCGCCAATGTCTGCAATGCCTGCAGACGAGGGGTCTGAAAACAGCTCAGTATGCCGAACGTGCCATGCTTCACCATGCTGCAGGGATCAGGTCTGGGGTCGGACCCAGAGCCCTGGGCGCGATTCATGTGCTGCTGCACAGCGGGAGCTGCACCTGACCCAATGCTGTAGCATTTCACAGGTCACATAGGGTATACGCACCGGGCATGACACGGCGACGGTATCCAGCAGCCGCATGAAGTCAACCGGGTCGACCACCGGGGGACTCTGACCCTTCATTTCCGCCAGCGTTTCTATAGCCAACCTCATGCCATCTTCGTCCTCGAAGATCACAGCCAGATCCTGCGGCATCACAGCAACAGCAGTGGGACATCATATGCACCTGCAACTCTCGTTGCAGCTTCGTGACGCGCTGCCGGACAGGATCGTTGTTGAGATCAGTGCACTCGGACTCGGTGCCATAATGGCAGGTTTGGGTGGGATGCCAGCAATCGCACACGCAGAGCTGTCCTCTCTCATCTGTGTTGCTGTGAAGATGCACCTGCATACAAACAAATGCTGCTGCAATGTCTCTTACCTGCAGCATGTGCAGCTGCGCGAGGCAGGGCACGAGGCGCTCGTCCCACACATGCCGCAGCCCAACCAAGGCCAGCTGTCGCAGGCGGTCGCCCATGCTGGTGATGCCGACCAGGCTGCTGCCTGCCAGCCCCATGGCTGCGCAGGCGTCCACGCGCAGCGCCTGCATATAACACGACACTGCTGATAGCAGTGCCGCTGCAAGCCTGGACTTGCGAGTGTGACTGGCCTCATTGCAGGGTCGCACAACCCATAGATTGCCACTTTTGTACGTATACAGGGAGCTGTAGGTTTAGCCACATCTCACCTGATGCTCAGGGTATAGCCTTGAGTGGCCTATACCTGCAGCGAGGGGGAAGATGCAGCAACCGTGGTCAAGAACGCCGCCAGCAGGCCATCCTCTGATTCACCCTGTCAGCAGCATCTCACATGGTGTCACTGTTGGTTCTTTACCGCACCCTCCGCAGTACACGTTGGGCACTGACTGACCACTTGCAGGCTGACTGCACACCAGTGGCACACGCTGCACCCGGTAGCGCGCGCCATGAGGCGCTACAGGGTGGCAGGCAAAGACGCAGTTGCTGAGCCACCTCGGACTGGAAGGACGTGCCGCACTGCAGCTGCAGCAGCCCGGCGCCGTGGCGCAGCAGCCAGCGCTGCAGCGACAGGAAGAAGCGCAGCTGCCACGCACATCTGCGCTCGGTGGTTCTTGCAGTGTAATCCCACGGATCATCCTGGTCTGCAATACTGGCCGCCTGCGAAGGTACGGCAGCAGAGTGAGGCATCCGTTTCCATCGGCATATGCTGCTGCCTGCATCAATGACCTGGTAGGAGCAAATGTGGTGCACAAAAGCTGTTCATCAACACAGATGTATGACACAGATCAGCACAGGTCACCGCTGGTCTAACCTGCCACAGCAGCAGGTCGCGCTGCGACAGGTGCTGGTGCCACGCGCCGCAGACAGCTGCAGCCCTCACCCTGCACCATGACCACGAAATCGACTGATTTTCAGCGCTCAATTTTTCGCGCCTGCAACCCAAGGTGCGTGCATGGCAGCGCTATAACGATTGCAGCTCTCCAACGCACCTCTCCCGGAGTGGCACATGCGCCAGCACCCGCTCCAGCACCTCTCCAGGGCAGATTCTGTGCTGCCTGACGGCTGCCGTGACGGTGCTCACGGTCCATCCCACAGCTGTGCTGCGTCACACTGTGGCGCTGACACCGCTCGGTGTCGGGAGCAGCCCGGGATCACTCAGGCTGGCCTACCATTACTGGAGCTGCCGTGTCTTCTGCATGGGGTGAACACCTGGACTATTGCCCAGGCAGGCATGCCCTGATGATCTGATGGTCATCACCGTGTTGACCCACGTAAGTGGCAGCCTGGCGAGTCTGCAGCGTGACGAGATTTCGCCTGAGAGCAGTCAGTGGTCCGAAAGTGGTGTGGTGCAGGCTCAGTCAAGAACAGCGCATGTGTCCAAGACCAGATAGAGACTGGTGCCTAAGATTGCGTCCTTGATGCTCAGGATCGGCGGCCTGACAGAGTGGTGCGCTGCATAGGGTGTGACAAAGCTTCATAGCATTACCTGAACTCCAGAGGTTCAACGTTGAGATGTTTGCTGAGACATGGCATGTTTGCTGAGCGCTACAGGGCTGGGTCCCGAATCGATACTGGCAATTTGCCAGTGGGGGCGAGGGTGTGCACGACGCGGTGTAGACGCGCAGAACACAGTAGCTCAGTAAAAACGTACCGCGAGCATGCCGCCGAAGTGTGAGCGGAGCCACCGCGGCCTTGAAGCTGCCCTGGACCCGCCGGAACAGGTGGTGGAAGCACTGCTGGCGCGTTTGCCGTTCTCTGAAAGGTGTGGTAATCGTCTCGACCCCATGGCCGGCAGCATGCTGCCATCCCTGAGCACCAACGTGTGCGTTACCCATTTAAGTTAGATAGAGCGTCGCTGCGCTGCAGGGTCAGGGCTGCGGGCGTGTGCCGTGCGTGGTGCCGGCACCTGTCACAGCGCGGCCTGCAGCTGTGGCAGGCAAGGCCGGGGCTCCTTTGACGTGCATGCTGCACTGCACTTGCCACACGTCGGTTCATCAATGTTCATGCATCCGCCTGTGCACAGGATGTAGTTTGTGACTTGCTATCATGGTGCAGGCGGTTGAGGTTAGGCATAATGATAACTGGGACACTGGCCTTGACGAGCACGGTGAACCAAACTTTGACGACAGAGACGGCAAGGCTGAGCGACGGCTGCAGCTGTTCCTGCCGCTGCAGCGCTGGCTGTGGCGCCATGGCAGCGGGGTGCTGCAGGTCCAGTGCAGCACGGCGTTCAGCACTGGGGTGCGGGATCGCATTGCACTGCTGCCTTATCGCAGCTCCGCTGATGCTCTGCAGGATGACCTTGCGTTGAAGTTCGATGCTCCCAATGTGCATCATGTATGCATGCACCTGTGCAATGAAAATGGACAGCATGAGGCTGGACGTCAATGCTGTTACACAACTGTCAAAGGGCAGCATCTGATGCTCCAATGTTCGGTTGCCAGGGTGTGGCGGAGGATGGCCTGTTAACTGCGTTCTTGCACGCCCTGGCTACTGCCGCACCCTCGCTGCAGGTGCAGTCATGGCATCACTGTCCAGGGTGCCTCCCGACCAGCATCAAGCAACATGACTGTCTCAGTGCACGTGCGCCTGCACGGCTGTGTGTAGTGGCTCCAATCATGCTTCTTGGCTGGTGTCCTACATGCCATCGAACTTCGGCAGACTCAGAGCTGCAAACACTGATAGCGCCGCACCTCACCTCAGGCGCTGCGGCTGGATGGCTGCGCTGCGCCGGGGCTGACCAACAGCAGCCTGGTCGGCATCGCCAGCATGGGCGGCCGCCTGCGGCAGCTGGCGCTGATCGGGCTGCAGCATGTGTCCGACGCCAGCCTCATGGCGGCGCTCGCGCAGCTGCCCAGGCTGCAGGTGCCTCTCGGCGCCAGTCATGCGTGGGGCTTGTGTTGCAGCCGGGGGTGCACAGATGGTTGTGAGCAAAACAAGACAGCACGGCGGCAGTCATGCAGGGATGCCATTTCCAGCCATGCCACCCTTGAGCCTTGCCGATCACCCACTATCTGGGTCCCGCTGTGACCGCAGGACCTGGCCGTCGTGTTTTTAGACGAGGAGGAGAAGAATGAACACAAGGAATGGCTGCAGGATGAGGCGCCTATGTATGGACAGCCGGACATCATGCGGCTGCTGAGCCACGTCGCTGTGTCGCTCCCGGTGGGCACGTCATGCGCACAGCACGTGCAGCAGTCGCAAGATGCGGAACGGATTATGACTAGCCTTCCTCCATTGGATCGGGCACCTGCACATGTATGAACGTGGCTTTGGCCGCAGGCTGCTGCACCAATGCGCCTCTTCATTGGAGCTGCACGTTGAGCTGGGACTGACGGCTGCGGGGTTTGTTGTGCAGGCGCTGCAAACGCTGGCGCTGGGCTACATGCCAAGCTATGGGTTGGTTCCTGGCGTGAGCTGGGGCGACCTCACAAAGAACGCCCGGCCGCTGCCGGCGGTGATGTCACGGCTCACGGCGCTGAGCAGCCTGCTGCTTAACGACATCGGCTGGGAGTACGCCCCCGATGGCCTGCCACACCTGCCCCAGGTGCTGCTATTAAAGGGTCGATGCAGGTTGCGCTGTTGAACAGAAGTCATGCACAAACTCCCAGACAAGACTGTGAGCTTTGCAGTCCAGATCGCCCTGTCTGGGACCAAAGCTGGGCCTGCAGCTAGGCACTCTCAACTGGACGTGTGCATCCCTCTGCACCTCCAGCTGGGAAGGATGTGCAAGCACGTTGTGCAACTACAACAGTGCCGCGCTCTCAACAGAACGTGCGAGCAGTCATCTGGTATGTGCTGCGCATTTCAAGCAGCACAGGGAACGCTGGGTGCTGTGCTCTCTGCAGCTGCGGCGGCTGAACCTCCAGGGTGACTGTCGCCGGGCGAGCATGCTGCAGCCGGACCTCCCGCACCAGCTGAGCACCCTCACAAGCATGGAGGCACTCCAGGTACCCAACTGCACATGCATCTTGGCAGCTAGTGTCCAGCAATGAGCGTGTAAGGAGGTTTGCCACTGCGCCCATGCAGAGAGTCGGAAGTTGTTGGACTTTGCTGCTGGTGACGAAGCCAAGCATTTGACACAGTGTCGGCACGTGTGCCACCAGCAGGGCCTGAGCTGCAGCTGCCGCCTGCAGGTCACACTGCCGCTCTGCACCGGCCGGCTGCCAGTCGGCCTGACGCAGCTGGTGCTGTCGCGGTACAGTCCGGGCCCATGGACCAGGACAAAAGCTGCAGTGAGCTGCAGTGAGGCGTGCATGCGCAGAGGCCTCCGCCAGCTTCGTCCGTGTCCACCTGCCGCCGCTGCGGGACCTGCGCCACCTGGCGCTCCTTCACCGTCGAGAAGTCGGCGAGGGCCTGCTGCAGGACGTCTGCACCGCCGCCAAAGCGATGCCGCAGCTGATCAGCCTGCATCTGGTGCGCGTCGATGGTGTACCACCATGCACGAGCAACTTGAGCACTGAGTGTGGTGAGACTGGAGACGGCAACCGTCCACCTGCCTCATACAATCTTCCCGCATGCGATGGGCACCTGCATGTGCACACTGATGTGCAGGTGTATGTGCAGGTGAATTGCAGCATGTCTAGTGTGCCAAGGGAGTTGTGCGAGCTATCGCGGCTGCAGCTGCTCAACTTGTCGCACAACCAGTTGCTGCAGCTGGATGGCTATCGCGTTCTTGCGCAAGCGCCTCTGCAACAGGTGCTCCACATGCGTCAGCCAATGCTTTGTGGACTGTGCATGTGGCACATCGTATGTCCCAGGCTGCACGCTTCCAACGACCTGAATTGCACCGTACATCCGGTGGTGAGCTAAGCATCTTTACTTGTGTGACATCCCTGAGATTTCCCTTTCGGTTTCTTGCAGCTGGCATCCTGCAGGTGGCTGGACCTGCGGTGTGTCATCGGCATGTTTGCCCGCCAAGTGCCGCTTCAGTAAGCAGCCGCCGCTGCTGATCTGTCTGCTGCGCTGTGGACCAGCCACCTGGTCAGCTGCGCACGACGCACTGCTGCGCATGCAGCAGGAGTGAACTGCACTGCAGGCTGTGCGCACCGCCAGACGCTGACGGCGGACTACGCAATACCCCTTGCAGGCTGGATACCGTGGCGGCGTTAGCAGCCATGCCAGCCCTGGAGCGACTGGCGCTGCCGCCCACTGTGCCCCACGAGCCACTTGCTGACGTGCGAAGGGATGCTGCATGTCAAGAAGTGCTAGCGCTGCCGTCCATGCTGACTGTGCTCTGCTGCATCAGCGCTCAAGTGATGACAGCTTGCATCCCGTCCCGGCCTTCACTGCCTTCCATTACTTGACACTTCAGCCGCAGGGAATTCTGGGTCCACCAGAGCGGCTGGTCATCCCCAGTGTCTACACCGACAGCAGCCTCAGCCCAGACGACATGGTGAACACGCCTGGCTAACACCTCCAGCTGGCTGCGCAGGTTGCTGTGCCTGCTTGGCATTGTGCGTCTGCGTTTCTAAATCCGCAAATTGTTTTCTGGTCTCCCATGCACACGGCTGACTGGCATCTGAATTGTTGCATCCATCCCTGCAGGAGGTCGCCCTGCTGGCGCAGCACCGCGGCGGAGGCATGCCGCCCATCCGGGTGGTGGCGGAGCTGCCCCAGTCGGACCAGTGGGCCACGGTGCACGTCGACCTGCCCTTTGGCGAAGTGAACGAGGTGCTGGGGGTGCAGCTGGACCGTACCATCATACGAGGGGTGGCCGATTTGATAGACTGACATACGATACATGTTCAGAGACTGACGTTGATTATTCACACAACTGCACTTGAACACTGAACACTGTGTAGGGCAGCGCCAAGCAACCTTGGCCAACGATGCGCATTTGCAATTGCCGGCCCCACTCTGTGTGGTTGCAAACTGTACCGAAGGTCGAGTGGATGCAGCGAAAGCCTTTTTTGCACCCAGCAAGTGCAGTGCATCTAGGCTGGCCTGGAGGTGCCGCACTCGAACGTTGATGCACTTCAATGATACCACTTGCAGGCTGCACGCTGCAGCACACCAGGCACACCGTGACCGTACCCTATACCGTAAGCCTACCTCGACAGCCCACTGCCAGGACCCCACACTCTGGACGTCTTTGTACACCAGTTCGCATCCACAAACTCGCATCGCACTCTCCTACACCTGCATTTGCTTAAACAACGTATGCGCTGCACCACCCTGGACACCCACTAGACACACAGCTGGGGCAGTCGTTGCAACTGCACGACATCATCCTCTGCACCGCTGCCCTCGCAGCAGTCAACTCGGCACCCCGCGCATGATGCTGCGGTCCAGCTGCACCCCCAGCACCTCGTTCACTTCGCCAAAGGGCAGGTCGACGTGCACGGCCATCCACTGGTCCGACTGGGGCATCTCCGCCACCACCCTAATTGGCGGCATGCCCGGGCCACGGTGCTGCGCCAGCAGGGCAACCTCCTGCATTGCAGCACGACATACAGGAGCAGGGTTGCAACATGAAGTTTGATAACGTGGCACCCAGACAGAACTCGTCTTTCTGCAAGCAGCCTCTAAAGGGCAGACAACATTGCATTGTGACATCAGCGGACCAGACTACAACTCAGATGGACATACTGCCAAGGGGTACGGCAAATACCTAACCAGAATCCAAATACAAATCAGACGGGCTTCACCGTGTCGTCCAGGCTGAGGGCGCTGTCGGCGTAGCCGCTGGGGATGGTCGCCTGCTCCGGCGGGGCTCGGATCCCGGCTGCCGGCTGCTCCGCACACAACTGATCGAAGGAAAGTCGAGCGTGATGGCCAAGATGAGACGCCAGCACTCTTGTCCAAAGCTCCGACACGTGCGCAGCTGAGCTCAGGCGGCGTGGGCAGCAGCGTCAACGAGCACACGCAGGTCACATAGGTGAGCAACACTGGGATGCATTGACGGATCGCACGTCAGCAGGTGGCTGCTGGGGCGCGGTGGGCGGCAGCGCCAGTTGCTCCAGGGCCGGCATTGCTGCTATAGCCGCCACTGTGTCCAGCCTGCGAAGGGGAAGGGAAATATAGTGCTCAAGCGTCTGGCACTGCATACAGCCTGCCATATGGTTTTGATACCTGCTGCATGTGCAAAAGCGAATCCCATGCTGCCATCCAGTCTGGCAGCCCACAAGACAGCAGACAGCGCAGCAGCAGCAGCTACTCACTGTAGCGGGACTGTGCGCGCCAACAAGCGCGTGTCGCACCGCAGGTCCAGCCACCTGCAGGATGCCAGCTGCAGCAAACATGCCAAAGTGTTACAGAAGTGTCATCCAAGCCACACGTGACTTGCAGCCTAGCATGCCACTAGACAGCTTGTGGCAGTTGCTGGCTTAGCTGCTGGCCAGCCTCGTACAGCATGTGGCACATGATTTGCCATATATACTTGCTACCCACGGGAGCATTTGTTGCTGAGCACGCTCGCTGAGCACCTGATGCAGGGGCGCCTGTGCTAGGCAGCGGCAGCCATCGACCTGCAAGCCCTTGTTGTTCGACAGATTGAGCAGCTGCAGCTGTGACAGCTCGCACAGCTCCGCTGGCACCTCATGCATGTAGCAGTTCACCTGTGGATGCCATGCACATGTCTATAGTCTCTGGGTATTGCGATGATGCATGCGAGAGGCAGCAGTCTACAGCAAGCATTCGTTACCCGTCCTCACCAACAGAACAATCTGAGGTTTGCTGTTGCAGGGTGGCACAGCATGGGCCCGCACCAGGTGCAGGCTGATGAGCTGCGGCATCGCTTTGGCAGCGCTGCAGACGACGTGCAGCACTGGGCCTTGCAGGCCGAAATCTCGGCGGTGATGGAACGCCAGGTGGCGCAGGCCGCCCAGCGTGGGGAGGTGCAGCCCGAAGAAGTCGGTGCGGTCCTTGCAGAATACGTCTACCATCACACATTCGTCGTACGACATGCCATTGTCGTAACAATCAGCAGACCAGCGATTGTTGTACGCCGACACCACCAGCTGTGTGAGCCCTGGTGGCAGCCGCCCCACGTAGCGAGGCAGCGCAACCTGCAAAGCGGCATTGCGCACAAGCTGTGGCTGCAGATGTGCATGGAGGGCCACATTGGATACTTGGCCTCGCTATTGAAGATGTAGTCCAGAGTGTCACCGCTAGGCTGACACATAGCAGTAGTGTGAGCCCGGGCACTCGCGAAGTTCGGCTCAGTAGAATAGCAGTCCGGGGTGCGACAGGTTGGTGGCACCTGCAGCGCCTCAAGGCTTGTGAGGGTGCTCAGCTGGTGCGGGAGGTCCGGCTGCCGCATGAGCGGCGGGCGGCAGTCGCCCTGTAGGGTCAGCCGCCGCAGCTGCGGGCGGGGGGCAGGCAGGAAGCAGGGGTCAGTGGCGCTGAGCTGCTGCACAGGACTGCTGCACGACGACAGTCTGACAGCATCTGTTGGTGAGAGAGCAAGGGCATTGTGCCTGCAGAGCTGCGCATGTCCCATGAGGCACCTCACTGATGGTGCAGCTCTGCATCATCCTACACATGCTCAGCTGCACGCCTAGGTACCACCACAGGTAGAGCATTGTGCGCCGCACAATCACAAGGATCGTAAATCTTCCAACCATACTGACTCCGAACTTGCTGAGAACATCCGCACCTGGGGCAGGTGTGGCAGGCCATTGGGGCAATACTCCCAGCCGATGTCGTGCAGCATCAGGCTACTTAGCGCCGTGAGCCGCGACATCACAGCGGGCAGCGGCCGGGCATTGCATGTGATTAGCACCCCTGGTCTGCCTGCCCACTGCCCGTAACTCGGAACATAGCCAAGCGCCAGCGTCTGCAACGCCTGGCACATGATGCGCACACCTCAGCATAGGGCAGCCACATCAACGAACATGGTTATAGGTGCTCTGCAGCATGAAGGTGCGGTTAGAGTGCATGTTGCAACTGCATGGGTTGCACGCGACATTCGTACCGGGAGTGTCACAGCCATGTGGGTCAGCAGCCGCATGATGTCAGGCTGCCCGTAGACAGGCACTTCGTCCTGCAAGAGCTCTGCGCCTGCTTGTTTTGCTTCCTCGTCCATAAATGTGATAGCAAGGTCCTGCGCCACAGCAGGCGTCAGGTGTCAGGAGACAGTCCAAGGCTGATCGTTAGATGCTTGTGGATGACTGTTCTTGGCAATGCCTCATGTTCAACAATCCATGCTCATTCTGCAGCAGACCTCTCACTTGTTATTTATTGGTAAAAATGCAGCCCTCTCAGACAGGCTGGAACGCATATGCACCTGGTGGCGGTGTTGTCTTGATATGACGCACCTGCAGCAGGGGCAGCTGCGCCAGGGCCGCCATGAGGCTGCCGTCCGACACATGCACCAGCCCGAGCAGCGCCAGCTGCCGCAGGCGGCCGCCCATGCTGGCGATGCCCACCAGGCTGCTCTTGGTCAGCCCCAGAGCGGCGCAGCTATCCAGCCGCAACGCCTGCACACAGCCAGCGACTGCTCCGGAAGTGAGCATGATGTACTGAGCGGGGTCACTGGGTGCTGCCAGCGGTGTGTTTGCCAGTGGGGGTGTTTCAAAGCCGCTACAACTCACTGCACACATCTGCTCAGACACACATAGGTGGCGACTATTCGTACTACTGTCCGAATCTCAAGTCGTTATGAGGCACCTTAATCACCCTGCCCCCAGTCTTCACGACAGTGCTCTGAATGCACGCACCTGGAGTGAGGGTGCAGTAGCAGCGAGGGCATGCAGGAACGCAGCCAGTAGTCCATCCTCCGCCAACGCCTGGCACGGCACCATTGAAATTATAGAACGCCGCCCGTCCACAGCCGTTAGTTCCGGTGTCGAGCCATGCTTTCAAGCTCACGTTCTGGGTTTTGGCTGTGCAGGGTGCCATGCATGTACTGAGAGCACATGCATGCACGTATGCTCGAACCATGAAACTTGTACGCAGCGCACATATCCCGACAGAAGTTGCTTTTGTGACGGAGGATGCTGTGCAAGCCCACACCCCGGTGTTGAATGCTGTGCTGCACTGGGCTTGCAGCAGCCCGCCGCCGTGGGCCCACAGCCAGCGCTGCAGCGGCAGGAACAGCTGCAGCCGCTCCTCAGCCTCGTCATCTAAGTCGTCAAGGCTGATGTCGTCAACGTCGTCGAGTACAGTGTCCCACTTGTCTTCATGCCCGATATTGAGCGCCTGCACGATAACAGCACTTGACGCTAAGCTTGTTGACAAGTGCCGGTTGCCTGAACAGCCGACCAAGCTGTGTGGTGACGGTTAGGGGCACCGCACACTAGATAAGCTCCAGGCTTGCCTGCCACAGTTGCAGGCCGGGCTGTGTCAGATGCTGGCGCCAGGCACGGCAGACGCCCACCGCCCTGACCCTGCATCGCAGCTGACGCTAGGTTCGCACGAAATGAGGCCGCTGCTGGTAGCATGGGAGCGTAGCAAGCCTAGCGTAGGCAAGGGGTCCCAGGACATACAGTCACCCGCGGTTTAACCCCGCACCTTTCAGGAAAGGGCACATGTGCCAGCAGTGCCTCCACCACCTGCTCCGGAGGGTCCAGGGTGGGCTGCAGGCTGCGGCGGCTCCGCTGGCGTCTGGTCTGCAACTCACCTGCTCGGTCAAATAGAACTGCAGCACCCAGCGCGTTGGCCCCTGAGAAGTGCACCCATCAAGCCTTAGCACAGGGCGGCACGGCAACCGTGGAGGCTGCAGTGGGAACGCAGCACCTCATCCAAAACGTTCGCATTGAGGAGGCATTGCTGGTGGGACTGACTGCAACCGACGCGCTGGTGTTGCACCTGGTGTTTCGTGAGTTCACGTCAGACACCGCGTCATGGCCATTGAAGGCGTTGGCGGATGGTGATTGGTGATGCAGGTGTAGTTGATATCTATGTGAGTGTGACTTTGAGACCAGCTGAACCCAAGGTCCTGACGAGGGTGGCCTGGTCGCTGACCCAGAAGATCGCACCTGGGACATGGTGAGATTGACCCCCGCCGATTAGTATTCGGCGGCACACGACCTGGCTCCTCAGTTTTCACCCCAAGTCGTAGGACATGAGGGTCTTCTGGCGGTAGCGGTCGATATACACGGTGCACCACCCAGCATCGCAAGATGCGCATGCTGCTGCATGAGAGCAGTAGTGCATGAAATGCGCCTTACACGTTGTTCAATTCCGCAAATCCGCTGGATAGTGATGCTGCTGGGTGTCATGTGTTGACGTATCTACATGCCCTGTGTAGTATATCCATTGATCTAAACCCCTGGCACAATGCTGCGGTCCAGCTGCACCCCCAGCATGTCGTTGACCGCCGCAAAGGGCAGCTCAATGGTCACGGCAGCCCAGCCGTCTGACTCAGGCATTTCCGTCACCACCCTGATGGGCGGCAGGCCTGGGGTCCGACACAGCGCCAGCTCCGCTTGCTCCTGCAGTAGCAAGACAAGATGCAAGCCGTGAATCAGCTGACAACAAGCCAGCACATAAAGTATGCGATGTATATGCCAATGTAAACTACTGGCATGCAGACCTGCAGCCCACCTGCTGGAAGAGTGCGAACGCTGGCTGGCCATTGCTGACGCACGGTAGCGCCAGCTGCTCCAGGGCTGGCATGGCCGCGATTGCCCCACGTGTGTCCGCACTACGGGCAGCTCCCAGAGATTGTGCCATGCCATGCAACCCCGGCACTCGCACAAGGGCAGCAGGGTAGATCATGCGACAGATGACATGATGCGCGCGATGGCATGTAGCAGGTGCTGCTGGACAGTCAAAAACAGCGCATACATGCACCTCGGCAAACTAGTACAAGGGTGCAGTGCTCACTTGAGCGGTAGTGGGCTGAGAAGGCATGGCGAGCTCTGGCGCAGGTCCAGTTGTCTGCAGGACGTCAGCTGCACAACCCCGCCAGACATTCAGCAACAATGGCTGTATGGTCTGGGGTTTGAAACGCCTGCTGCATGACAGGCATGCAACTTGCCAGCACATTCCTGCCGATCCATGTTGCACACTCGCTGACAGCCGGCATGCTCAGCACCTTATGGAGCGGCGCCTGCGCAATGCGCCTGTGGCCCATGAGCTGCAGCGATGGGTTGTGAGACAAGTTGAGCAGCTGCAGTCGCGACAGCTTGCATAGCGGCCCTGGCACATCTTTGAGGTTGCAATTCACCTGCACATAAGATGTGCACTAGCTTTGCCACATAATATCATGCAGGGAAAGCTTGCGTGCGCCTGCATCGTTGAGCAGCAACCCACAGGTGAACTTCGCCTTGCCTGCAGACTCCGATGCACACATTCGGTGTGCAGTGGAACGAAATAGATTTTAAGGACGCACCAGATGCAGGCTGATCAAGTGCGGCAGCGCCCCAGCAGAAGTGCAAATGCTGTGCAGATGTAAGGCGCCAATCTCTGGCAGCTTATCAAAGGCTAGGTGGCGAAGCCCGTGCAACGCTGGCAGGTGCAGCTGGCAGAAGTTGTAGCTCTCGGCACGCGCATCACTGTGCCTGTCATATGTGTGCAGCGCCGAGACCGCCAGCTGCGTCAGGCCCGGCGGCAGGCGCCCCGGCCAGTGTGGCAGCGTGACCTGCAGGTGGCGCAGGAGGTGGAGGTCTCCGGGTGCAACAGCGTGATATTGGACGACAACTGGAACCAATCGCCATCAGGCACGGCTCTGAGACATCTGATACAGTTGAACACACTTGCACAAGTCAACTGTGTCACGTGCACGGTTGAAGAGATGTGCACAGAAGTGCAGTACTGTGAGGCGAGCGGTGGTCTCCAGAGTCTCCAGCCGAGCAATGTCAAGCACAGCAGCGGACGCCCGGCTGAACACAGGGTGGCCTCTGCCCTGCGCACCACTGCGCCATAGCAGCTTCTGCTGTTCAGGACCATCGTTGAGGCTGCAGGGTGGCACCTGTAGCGCCTCCAGTCGTGTCAGCGCGCTCAGCCGGTGAACAACCGGGGGCTGGTACTTGCTTGATGTAGTGTAGTCGCCCTGAACGCACAGCCGTCGCAGCTGCAAGGTCAAGACAAGCACAGTTTCTAGATGCGATGCTGGACAGTCAGTACTTGTGTAGTACTTGTGCTGAAGTACTTTGCCAGCCAAGCATGCTGATTATGGTGCAGATAAGTATAGTATGCCGCATGCGGCAGTGCTCGGCTTGTGGCAAATAATGCAAGCCTTTCACACAGGCGCATGCTGTCTGACTTGCAGGCGACTGCTGCTCAGCTGCGCCCAGCAGTATGCCAGACAGCAGGGACCAGCCAAGCAGAACGCAGCGCAGCTCTCCAGACCCAACGGTAGGAGCTTTAGTCATGCAGAGCAGGATGCCTCGGGCGTCGCAGATGCAGCACCTGAGGCAGTCGTGGTGGGCCTCCCGGAGTGTATTTCCAGCCGACATTGTGCAGCATCAGGCTGCTCAGCTGCAAAAGCCGTGACATCGCTGCCGGCAGCGGCTTGTCATGCACTGCAACATCGGCGACTTGCCAATCCTCGTCATGATGCGAAAGGTGGCCAAGCGCCAGCGTCTGCAATGCCTGCATAAGGTCCGCGAGAAGTGTAAGTATTGGCTTACAGCACAGCATTTGCACCATGCGCTGCTGCAAAAGGCGGCATTTTCTAGGCAATCGATTCTGGCGCATGTAGCTGCTGCCGAAATGCTGTCGTGGAAGGCTAACACTGATGCTGCAGTGTTGGATGCGTGGACATGCTTACCGGGCATGCTGTGGCAATGCCGTCCAGCAGCAGCATCATGTCGGGCTCCTCGTAAACGTAATCATCTTCAGGCTCGTCACTGTCTTCATAGCTCTCTGTTTCCCCGATGAAGATCAGCGCCAGATCCTGCAGCCCGCACAGCCACAGGCAACTGTGGCACTGCTGCGGGGCCAAATCTGCAGGGTGGCGCTGTGCTGCACTGATTCTGCCCGATGGCCCCAAAGCAATCCCCCACTGCAGCGCTACCTATGCATGCACATCTCCAAGACACATGCAGTGCCGCGCGATGGTGCGACATGCATACAGCTCTACTGAGGCAGCTGCTGCAACCTCAAGTCACAACGGTGCACCTGCAGCAGGGGCAGCCGCGCCAGTGTCGCCACGAGGCTATCTCTGACACACGGTGCAGCCCGAGCAGCGCCAGCTGCCGCAGGCCGCCCATGCCGGCGATGCCCACCAGGCTGCTGTCGGTCATGCCCCTGGCGGCGCAGTCATCCAGCCGCAGCGCCTGCATCATGGACTGCTGCAGTGCTGAATTCCCAATACCTGGCTCACACCAAGTGAAGTGCAGAAGCACGTCAGAATGGGCAGCGCTGATGCGAAGCCGTGGGTTGTTGCTCAAGCCGTGGTTGTGATCCCGCAGGCACTGGGATTGAGTGCACCTGCAGCGAGTTTTCGCCCCTGGCAAGGTCACAAAGGAGCGAACGCAGCCGGCCGTCCTCCCGCCTGCCCTGTCGGAACAAACCATGACATGTGCTGCTTGTGCCATCCGTCAGGTCAAATACTGACTGCTCTGAAGGCACCTCGCGTAACAACGTGCGTTTAATTCTAGTTGTGCACCAGGGGCAGTAGAGGCTGGCCAGTGGGTGCTGAATGAGCGAGGGGATGCCCACCCTGGGGTTGAAGGACGTGCTGCACTGCACCTGCAGCAGCCCGCCGCCGTAGCGCCACAGCCACCGCCAAAGCGGGTGATCAGGCTGCAGCAGGTCACTGGTCCCAGCGTTTCCCACTTCATTACCACTGGCGGCCGGTTGAACCGGGATAGTCCACCCACCATGGTGTCCAATGCTGGCCGCCTGCGCTGCCATGGCACCAGGTGTCTGGCATTTTTCGGACTGCCACTCCCAAGCACAGCGCAGTGGGCATTGTGCCTGCCACACGGTTGGCTGCTCCAGCCTCACCTGCCACAAGCAGCAAGCCTCGCTGTACCAGGTGTTGGTCCCAGGCACGGCAGACGGCTGCCGCCCTGACCCTGCAAACGGACTTCAGGGATCTCAGCAGGTTGACTTGCGTTGCACGCCAATCCGTTTGTAGATCTAGCGCTGCTTGGCCATAAGGATCAAGGCATGTGCCGCACCTCTCTTCAAAGGGCACCTGCGCCAGCACTCGCTCCAGCACCTCTCCCGGCAAGTCCTGGGCCGTCATGCGGGCAGAAAGCGAGGTGCTGGCGGTGTTTCTGGTCGCAAGTGCCTGGCTAAGCCACAGCACGCTGCCTCCCGTAGCCCACTAGGTGTGGACACATGTCATGACCTTAATGGTGCATGTGGATGATTCATGGTGACTGCCAATGCTCATGTAGGGTCTTTAGCTGCTTGAGTGCTGGAGGTGACTGACTCACTGGTGTCAGCAAGCTGCTCTGCCTGCCTAGGTCCTGATCAACCTCAGATCACCTCCCCCTTGGAATCGACGGTCAGTCAGCAGCCTCAGAAACCTGGCACGCTGCATGTGATAGCATGATCACCTGGATGCTAGATGCTATGAAGGTGTGTTCAAGTGTGGCAGTGATAGGTCATGATGCATGCACAATGAATGAAGACTTTGCGCCCGTACTGATCTGCGTTCTCAGCTGCAGTACAACATCAGGCCCCATCTTGATGCGCCCTGATGCAGTGGGATGGGATCACGGCTCACAGCAGCTGCCTGCGGAACTGCACATTCATCGTGGTGAATGGGGCGGCACCATGTGGAACGCGAGCTAGGAATCAAGTGGCTAGCCTTCCGGCCGCACACCCTCAGATCACTGGAAGATACTGTACGAGTATTTAGTGTAGTGTGCAAGCGTATGTTCTTCCACTGAGCAGCTTCGAACACACAGCACAATCAGCAAGCTCAACTTGCCCAGTCTCGAGTCTGTGGGTCTGCACATATGGCGCAATCTACAACATCAGTTCGTCAACAGTGGCAGCGGGTGGCCGATCTGCCACGCATTGCACACGCTGTTTGCGCAATGGCATGTGTGATGCCGAGTAGCTGCTGAACGTTGTATGGCATCTACATGCCCGGAACGGCAAACCCATCGATCTGAATACCCGGCACGATGGTGCGTTCCAGCTGCACCCCTAGCATGTCGTTGACTGCCCCGAAGGGTAGCTCCACCTCCACCGTGGCCCAGCGGTCCGACTCAGGCATATCCCTCACCACCCGGATGGGCGGCAAGCCTGATCCCCGTCGCCGTGCCAGCTCAGCTTGCTCCTGCAGGACCATACTGGAAGGTGAGTCTCTAGCCATGCATTTTTGTTCATGCTTTAGCTCCACAAATGACCTACTGCTTGTGTACAGCATGCTGCTGCTCGGGCTTGTGATGTGTTCGCGACCTCACCGTGTGTGGGCTGCATGTTGTTGGGACCCACTTGTAGAGAGAGCCCAGTGTCTGCACCTTCGACTACAGTGGCAAGATACCGAAGCTACATTAGGCCACGGTCGGGCACCTGCTGGGCTGTAACGGATGCTGAACATGTGCAACAGGGGACAGCAGCACTGCAGCAGTCATGAGACACATGGCGCTCCATATGTCAGCAGGGAAACATGCAAGGGTTGCCATCGTGCCTCATCAAGGGGTGCCGGCTCGCGAAGATGCGTCGCCGGCAACGCCAGCTGCTCCAGGGCCGGCATTTGCGCGATCGCCTGCAGGGTGTCGAACCTGCAGGAGGGTCCCCGACCATCTGGCTGATATCTCGAGCATCAGCACACATACTGCAGCATATTGTACGCTTGTGTGCTGAGCTGTTGGCTGCTGATGGTGTGCTGAGCTGCAACGAATCAAACCCCCCACAACACAGCCGGCAGCTTTGGGGTCATACAGTGCTCACTGGAGAGGGCAAGCATTGGACATGCGAGCCATGTCGTCGCTGCACCGCAGATCGAGCAGCCTGCAGGTGGCAAGCTGCGAGAAAACACACAATGGATGTTTGAGCGCAGTGGTGTTATGCATCGTGCTGCTGGAGACTGGGTGCAAAAACGACACGAAAGTGCAGAGTGTGGCAGCGCATACTGCGGCATGAGCTGCATGCGACGGCGCCTGTTACAGCCATGCCAGTCAGCGCGCTGCTGAGACTGTACAGTGCCTCGCACCTTGTGCAGATGTGCGGTCGCCAGCCCCCTGAAGCCGGTCAGCTGCAGCTTCCAGTTGTTCGACAGGTTGAGCAGCTGCAGCCTTGACAGCTCGCACAGCTGCGCTGGTATGGCGGAAAGGCCGCACTTCACCTGCAAGTGAACAACAGAATGCACAGTCTGACCGCCAGTCGTGCGCCATCTTGCCAGCCAATAAGCGTCAAAGGTGGGACCTGTTTGCTTCACTAGGGGAACACTTGAGACCTGTTGCCAGGCATGCACTTGAATGCACATACGCAGACAGCCGACAGGCGGCAGTATTGCCATCGTACCGTACCAGGTGCAGGCTGATCAGCTGCGGCAGCGCTGCAGCAGCGCTGCAGACTTCTTCCATGAGGTGCGGGCCAATGTCTAGGAAGCCGTGAAGCGCCAGGTGGCGCAGGCCGCGCAGCTGTGGCAGGTAGCGGTGGAGGAAGCCGTAGCCGAAGGAAACACCGTCGGGGTAGGGTTCATCAGCGAGGGCGTTCAGCGGCGCCAGCGCGAGCTGAGTCAGGCCAAGCGGCAGATGGCCCGGCCAGTCCGGCAGCATCGCCTGCAGAGCAACTGGAACGATGTCGGTTGTTGCACTGTCCTTCTGCAGTTGGTGGCTTTGTGACTACCGTTGTCGGCGGCAGAATGGTAAGGCAGGGGCTGGGGCTTCTACCGCCCTGCACATACCGCACTCAGCATGCTGTTGTGACCGTGCAACCCCTGTGACCCTATGGATCGGCAATGCATACCTGCAAGGCCTGCAGAGCCGTGAGGCCGCTGAACTGGTGGTGAAGCTGCCAGCCCTCCTTGCTTGCCCTGTCGAAGTCGGCCCTGAGCGACAGCCGCCGCAGCTGCGAGGGAAAGCACACAGCGGATGCTGAGCCATTTCAAGCTTGCCTGACCCATGCCGCAAGCAGCGTGCTGACAAAGGAAGCCCGCAGCAACGACGTGTCTGTAGGGCCTGCGCAGGGTGCACAGCCAGCACAGGTCCACTATGTTGAGGGTGATGCATCATTGCCATCCCAACATGCAGGTGTGCTCAGCTGTGGACCCAGCTTGGCAGCGACCCACAAGGCATGTGTGCTTCTTCCCAGCTTCCCCAAGTTCTTTTCAACATAAGCAGTGTCAGCGGGGGCCAACCACACACATGGCCAATGCAGCACCTGGGGCAGATGCAGGAGACTGCTGGGGGAGTGCGTCCAGCCGACATTGTGCAGCGCAAGGCTGCTCAGCACCGAAAGCTGCGACACAGACGCCGGCAGCGGCTGTTCGTTCACCGCTATCTCGGACCAGCGTGTGATGTCGTGGTCGGCCGTGAGGTGGCCAAGCGCCAGCATTCTCAGCACCTGCACACGGTTGCTGCAGGGGCTGGAATGCGCGCATTATGCCAATCTCACGTCATGCACATCTCCCACCTCGAAGCCAGTTCCGGCAATCTGCATGTGCTGCTGCACAGCGCACATTGCGCCGGACCGGCAGCAGTGTCCATTACTAGCATGGGATGTGCGCACCGGGCACGACTCGGCAATGCCATCCAGCAGCACCATGAAGTCTGGCGCCTTGGCCGCCAGGCGCTCGTGACCTTGCAGCTCCGCCACCGCTGCCGTCGTGTACCTCCTGCTGTCGTCGTCCTCAAAGATGACCGCCAGATCCTGCGAACACATCCCTAAACCTTAAAGCTCTGAACCCTAGTCCGGCGGCACGGGCAGCTGCAGAGTATGCGCAGCCGTAGACACCCCAGGGACGCCACAGCGGCTCCTGCTGCAGCCTGCTGTGGCGGTGCTCGTAGAGTCGCCCTCAACCCTACTCCGCGACAACAAGCTTTCACATAATGCCACCACCTACCGCTTACAGGCGTAGCTGCCCTTCCACATCATGTGCGGTACAGCTTGCGACCCGCCCCCGAGCCGCTGCCACGGTGTCTCACCTGCAGCAGGGGCAGCTGGGCGAGGCAGGCCACGAGGCGCACGTCCGACACATGCTGCAGCCCGACCAGGGCCAGCTGCCGCAGGCGGCCGCCCATGCTGGCGACGCCGACCAGGCTGCTGTTTGCCAGCCCCAAGGCCGCGCAAGTGTCCAGCCGCAGCGCCTGCATGAGGACCAGCAGAGTTGCGCACATCAGTGGCGACATTGCCCTGTAAGGTTGCACAGATGTGTAATGCAATAACACAATGCGGGTAGGCGAGACCTATCGACCCGTTATCCTCATCCGTGTACAAGGTGCCTGTAATTTCAGCCACACATTTGGTATGATGCAAAGAGTACAGACTCAGGTCGACTGCACCTGCAACGAGGGGGCGGCTGCAGCCACCGTCGTCAAGAGGGCCGCCAGGAGGCCATCCTCTGGGTTACCCTGCCAACAGGTCATCATGTGCATCATTGTTGGCCCTCATCCCTTCGCAGTATGAACTGTGGATCCGGTGACCACTTGCAGGCTGGCTGCACACCAGTGGCATTCACTGCAGCATGTAGGTGCATCATGACACGCTACAGGGTGGCATAAACTCATGCAGGTGACATGTCACCTCGGCGTGGATGGCCGTGCCGCACTGCAGCTGCAGCAGCCGATGGCCGTGGCGCCACAACCAGCGTTGCAGTGCCAGCAAGAACCCCAGCTGCCGGGCATTCCTGTCGCACTGGCTGGCGTCTGTTTCAGGGAGTCCCACTCTCCGTGATCCGCGACGCTGGCCACCTGCACAGACACGGCCGCGGAATTTTGGCACCCCATCGTGGTTCCCAAACACCAGGCAAAAGCAGGCATGGCGCACATGAGAGGTTCCGTGTCACAATCGTGACCTGACCTGCCACAGCAGCAGGCCGCGCTGCGACAGATGCTGGTGCCAGGCACTGCAGACGGCTCCAGCCCTCACCCTATGACGTGACCAGGGATTGGCATACAGATAGAGCGTGACGAGTTGCGCCTCCAAAACAACGGGTGTGCATGGCACCAGGGTTAGGCCTTTGTCTGCCCGTCGCACCTCTCCCGGAAGGGCACATGCGCCAGCACCTGCTCCAGCACCTCCCCCGGCACATGCTGTGCCGCTCGACGGCTGTCATGACGCTGCTCACGGTCCATCTTACAGTCGCGCTGAGGGGTCATACTGTGGTGCTAACAGCTTCATCTGATCTACACGCACGCGAGCTGCTTTGCTTGCTGCACGTAGCGGATTCCTAAGATGCTGTCCGGGTAGGCATGTCCTGATGATCTGGCGGTCACCATCGGTTACACTTGAACAGATGGCAGCCTGATGTGTCTGCAATCAGTCACGAACTGACATGCCAGCAGTTCGAACACCCGCAAGGTGCCCAATGTCACGAGTGCAGGTGCAGGCAGGACCAGTGCAGGCAGGACCAGCGCATGTGATGTGAATCCAGATAGGGGCTGATGCCCAAAAGTGGGTCTGTTCTTAGGGCCTGCGGCCTGACAGAATGGTCCGTGTCAAAGGAGGTGACAGAGCTGACTCAAATACCTGAACTTCTGCACTGCAATGAGAGATGGATGCGACTTTGGCACGCCCAGTGCAAGGCGCTACAGGGCCTAATGATGGCACGGTACATGAAATTGTACGGGCGCCTAGCCCCAACTCTCCTGCATGTGATCGTCGTCAGCCCGCAACTTCCGACTGGACTCGACATGACATCTTGTGCGCGTCGTTGAAGTTAGGGTAGAAAGCTTCATCTGGATCACGCAGCCTGCTACATGCGAAATCTGCAAGGCTGCCATCAGCTGATGTATGAGCAGCGGACATGTTGACTCGTCCAGCTGTGCACCGACACATAAGCTTGCTAGCGTATACTCGCGGTATACTTGGCATCAGCGGCGTCTCGATGGTGATCTCGAAACGGATTGCAGCCCTGGAAACGCTGTGAGCTCCCCGCAGCTGCTGTCCAAGGACTGTGCCAAAACTTATTTGTAAGGTGCACGAAAGACATCGATATATTGTGGTCCAACACGAGCGTTCAAGGACGACATGGACGGCCAGCAGCTTTGTCGCAGCAATGTCACTGCCCAGAACCTGCCGGGAGAGGTGCTCGAGCGTGTGCTGGCGCATGTGCCCTTCCACGACAGGTGCAATTCAGCCAAGGAATATCCTCACACTGTGCCTACCATGATGACATGCGGATACATTTTCTGTTGAGAGTCCGGTCTGATGAGGAGGGCCACTTGCATCGCAGGGTCAGCGCTACAGCCGTCTGCCGTGCCTGGCACCGGCACCTGTCACAGCGCGGCCTGCTGCTGTGGCAGGTGCAGTTATCATATCCCCTATGTCGTGTCGGTTGTCTGCCACAGCCTGCTGAGCGTCCAGTCGTTACAGTTGAACCCTGCTCAGGTTGTTGTCACCGCGCAGGCGGCGGACATTGTGAAAATGGTGTGGGACATGGACGACACCCCATACGAACGATATGGCGTGACTGAGCAAGACATGGAGTTGTTCCTGCCGCTGCAGCGCTGGCTGTGCCGCCACGGCGGCGGGCTGCTGCAGCTGCAGTGCAGCACGCCATTTGACAGCATGGTAGGTTTTCCAGCATTGTGCACTGCAGCGCTTTGAGCAGCTTGCCGTTTGTGATGCACCATGTGCAGCTGTGCGTCGCTGATGTGCAGCATTCATACCGATGCGCCAAAGGCGCATGAGATGAGCTGCACCTGAGCACCTGCGTATGTTTTCACTCATAGATGCATTGTCAGGGCGTCCCCGACGACAGCCTGCTGGCTGCCTTTCTTGCCACCCTCGCCGCAAGCGCACCTTCATTGCAGGTGTGCCCTATTACAGGATACTAAGCACAATCAGAGTCCCCAAGGTCTGCAGTATGTGCATTGAGGTACTTGTCATATGCCGTATTATGCAACAGCGTTGTATGGCTGATCAGCTTGATCACAGGCGCTACGTTTAGACGACTGTGCCACGTGGGACTTTGCTGCGGGCAGCCTGTTCAGCATGGCCAGCATGGGCTCTCGGCTGCGGCAGCTGGCTCCGATCGGGCTGCGTCGCGTGTCGGATGAGAGCCTTGCGGCAGCCCTGGCGCAGCTTCCCATGCTGCAGGTGCAGTGCATGTTGCAATAGCCTCTTGGCTGATATGGGCATCTGCATAGTATCATCATCAAGTGTCGTCCCCTACAACCAGTCAAATGCTGCACTTGATGCCGGCATCATCAATGCATATGTTCTCTACAAGCACTCGGATCATGAGCTATTGTATATGCGCTGAAATATCAATGCAGGGTAGCAAAACCCAACTGGAAGGCGGTATGACTAATTCAAGTGTTCCAGTGTGCGATGCCTGCGTGGTTCGCAGGACCTGGCTGTCATCTACGAGGACGAAGGTGTCAGAATGCACGAAGGGGGTTCGCAAGATTGGCAAGCTGCAATTGAGCCGCCTGACATGATGTACCTGTTGAACTGCTGTGCTGCGTCATGCATGGTGAGCAGGTAGCAGGCTACCTAACGAACTTGTTGCTTTCACTCAACGACTCGGTGTCCTCGGTGTACGGACGGAGTGGGTGCACTCATTGGCGCCTCGCTCCTGTGGCAAGCACAGCAGTGCATGCTGTGCCCAAAGCTGTCACATCCGGTGCAGGCCCTGCATATGCTGGCGCTTGGCCATCTCCCAGGTCCCATCGGCTGGTCCAGTGTTTTGGTGAACGGGGAGCTGCTGCCAGAATCCATGTCGCGGCTCACGGTGCTGAGCAGCCTCACGCTGCAGAACGTCGGCTGGGAGTACGCCCCTGGTGGCCTGCCGCACCTGCCCCAGGTGCTGCAGTTTGCCGTGAACATAGCACCTTCGTCCTTCAAATTGGCACTTGCAATGTTGCACCATAATCTGAGGCCATGCTGCAGCAAATCAGCCTTTCTAGTGGCACACAGCTGGGCTCGCAGCTGAAAGTCGCCCTGTGCCTCGGTAGCATCGGCATGCCACACCAATGGCGATGGCCTTACGCTCTGGCACAGAGCTGCATGTGCAGACAGAACTGCCAAATCAAGAATGGACACTGGTGTACTTGCACAACATTGCACCACCTGAGCAACTTGCTGCTCGTCGTGCACCTGCAGCTGCGGCGGCTGAACCTGCGGGGCGACAGCACCCAGGAAAGCCGGGAGGGATCAGAGCTCCAGCACCAGCTCAGCAGCCTCACAGCTTTGGAGGCGCTGCAGGTGCAACAGCTTGCAGAGTGATGTGTTTGCATGTGTCTTCGAGGCAACAGCTAAGAGGCAACTCTGCTGAGGGCAGGGCCACTGCAGTTTGGTGGGACTCTGCTCTTGCCACATGAGTTCCCGCTGCATCAAAGGCTTCCGAAGAGTGCAAAGCCACGCTGCCTCCCACAATGTCTGGGGACGCCTTGCAGGTCATGCACCCCGACTGGCCGGGCAGGCTGCCCCGCGGACTGACGCAGCTGGTGCTGGCGCCTCTGGACATGTCCAGCGCGGACCACCCCAATCACGTTGCCTCAGGCTTCATGTTCCTGCGCAACCACCTGCCGCCGTTGCGGGTCCTGCGCCACCTGGCGTTTCACGGCCTGAGTCACATTGGCGAGCACCTTTTGCAGGATGTCTGTGCCGCTGCTGCAGCGCTGCCGCACCTGATCAGCCTGCACCTGGTGCGGGACGCCCCAAGTCCGCCTGTGATGTAGTCAGCAACCTGTACATCTGGCAAATGCATGACCTTGACGGCCCCCTTTCCTGCGTGCCAAATGGCCAGCTGCTCGATGCAGGACTTGCACTGCTGCACAACGAGCGATATCTCCATTGTAGGTCAAGTGCAACGTTGCCGCGGTGCCAGTGGAGATGTGCCAGCTGTCTTTGCTGCAACTGCTCAACCTATCGCACAACTGGCCGCTGCAGAGCGACGGCCACAGCACACTGGCACAGGCACCCCTGCACAAGGTGCACAGCCTGCTTGGCAAGGTGGTTCCACCAGCTGCACGTGTGAAGCTTCCAACTATGGAAAACCCAGGCAGTCCTTTAACGTGCTTGCTGGACTGCGCGACTGCATGATAGTTTCTCCATCGTATCCCGGTGTTATGTTGTGTGCAGTTGACGTCCTGCAGGCGGCTGGACCTGCGCTGCAAGGTCAACCCAAACCTCCCGTTCGAATTTTTCCCACTGCGGTTAGCCCTCTAGCAGTACCATGCCACATGCTGTTCCTCGAGGCTAGGGTGCTCGTTGCAGGTCAGCACCTGTTGGCACCCTGTTGCGTAGTCAGCAGCTGCGAGACTTTGCACATAGCCTGCAAGCGCTGCGGCAGACGCCAAGCGCGTTGACAATCTTCGCAGGCGGGCTACAGTGGTGGCCATCGCTGACATGCCAGCCCTGGAGCAGCTGGCGCTGCCGCTCATGGAGTCCAACATGCCTGCACTCGCAGCTGCCGAGGTCGCATGGAACAGCCCTGGCGCTTGTATCGTTGTGATTTCCTGGTGCTGCAGCGCTGCCGGCCACTGCGGCATGTGCTCACCAGTGGCGATGCCTAACAGTTCCTGACAGAAACTCCTGAATGTGTCAGCAGCGGGTTCTGGCTGCGCTGGTCCACCCTGCTGTTGACGCCAGCAGCAGCAGTCACACTATATCATCTGCCTCTTGCCAGAGCAATACCCTGTGCTGAGCTGCAGCTTGCGGCTGCCAGAAGGCATTGGCTCATGCACTGGTCATGAGCACAGTGGATCAAGCTGAACCAATCTCATGTATCCGTGTGCTGCCGCAGGAAGCGCAGCTGGCGCAGTGCCGGGGCCCGGGCCTGCCGCCCATCAGGGTGGTGGCAGAGATGCCGCAATCAGACCGCTGGGGTGCGGTGGATGTGGAGCTGCCCTTCGCAGAGGTCAACGATGTGCTGGGGGTGCAGCTGGAGCGCAGCGTTGCACGGGGGGTGCAGATTGACCAGTAAGCATAGGCAGCATTCTCCGGCCCTTCACAGACGCCAGAGGGGCCGCATCTATGTTTCAGGGTGCCGGCATGCACATCTGCTTCGTGAGCAGTGCCTTCAGGCACAATCTGCCCAAAAAAGCATGTGTGTGGCCAGAAGCATCGCACTGCCAGCATGCTGTGACCGTTGCTTTAGTAAGTGTGAGTACAACACACTTGACAGGGACCAAACGAGGAGACAGCTGCACAGAAGTAGGTTGCATATGCAGAGGTTGCTGCGCCTGGCAACAAAGTTTTGTGCAGCGCCATTGATAGTGTGGGTGTGATGTGCTGACGATGTGCGTGGCCAGTGCTGCCACTGTATTGTGCCTGATGCCCTCCACCTCCCGGGCAGGTGGGACGCCCGCTATCAACTCTGGACAACTGCCTATTGCAGATCTCCATGCATTCGATTGCTCCCAGCAAAGGCAATTGGTTAGACCAAATGCCGCACTATATGCGATGCTCCACTGCAACCTACGAGCTCGTACCTGCTGCAATGCATACCAGTGGTTCCGATGTATGTTCTGAGTAGCTAGCTCATAAGTTCTTTTTGCACAGGAAATGGTCTGGATGACTGCCTGCATGCCTGAAACGATCTGATATCGGACTTCCTCGCGCTTCGCCATCCACGGTTGGGCAGTGTTTTAGCTAGCTTGCATTACATTGCAGCTGCTGCACTTCCACCCTTCAGCGCTGTTCCTGCAGCAGTGCGTCAAATCAAGCTTGTCCCAGCGCGACGCAGAGGGATACGTGCAAGGGACAGTAGATCATTGCACATCCGTCAGGAACGCGTCATTTGAAATGTCTCTGGAGTGCAATTGGAGTCATCGCAGCCATCAACCTACCCAGGACCTGCCGGAACAGGTGGTGGAGGTACTGCTGGCGCATTTGCCTTTTGCTGAACGGTACGGTGCATCCCGAGTTCCATACCCACGCCATGATTGCCTCATCTCAGAGCGAGCCTCTTCTGCGCGCTCGATCTTCTTCAAGATGTCAGCTGAGCTGCAGGGTCAGGGCTGCAACTGTGTGCCGTGCGTGGCGCCGGCACCTGTCACAACATGGCCTGCAGCTCTGGCAGGCAAGACTCAGCATCCTTTTGTGTCGGAGTGCATGTCACAGCTGTCGCACACTGCCTCAAGCATGTCTCAGCGACCAGCTGTACGCAGGCTGCTTAGTGTCAACCATGATGATGGTGCAGGCGGTCAAGATTGGGCACTCAAGCAAATGGAACATCGGGCTGAACGAGGACGACTATGTCATCCATGAAGACAAGGATGGCAAAGCTCTCCAGCGGCTGCGGCTGTTCCTGCCGCTGCAGCGCTGGCTGTGGCGCCATGGCAGCGGCGTGCTGCAGGCCCAGTGCAGCACATCATTCTACTCCCGGGTGCGGGACTGCATGCAGTGCACTGCACCTGCTGCCACAATGCGGCCTTCTGGTGCTGGGCAGAGTGCTCGTCCGTTAATGCTCTCTGCTTCTGATATGCACGAAGCATGCATTCGTGTGAAGAGGGTGGACAGTGCGAGATTGCATGTACGGGGTGGGCACCAATGTCTGAGATAAGGCAGCATGTGGACCCTTCGATGTCATTTGGCCAGGGTACAGCGGAGGATGGCCTACTCACTGCATTTCTGCACGCCCTGGCTACGACGGCACCCTCACTGCAGGTGCATCAAGAGTTGATCAACGGCATCCAGACAAAGTGGTGATTGAGTTCGGTCTCCAACAGAATAGCAGTGCACGCGCACATGCATGGCTGTGTGCGTGGGTTCAGATCTGCTGCGTGAAGTTGTGTCCTCATACATGTAAGCGAAGTCAGCGCTACGTAGCACTGCGAGGTATGACATTGCGAGTCCTTAGTGCAGGCACTGCGACTGGATTGCTGCGCCGCCGCCGGCATGACCAACGTCAGCATGGTCGGCATCGCCAGCATGGGCGGCCGCCTGCGGCAGCTGGCACTGCTCGGGCTGCAGCATGTGTCGGATGGCAGCCTCATTGCAGCCATAGCGCAGCTGCCCATGCTCGAGGTGAGCCATTCAAACACCCAGCCTGCCAGCCATGCAGTAGCCATGTCTGCAAGCCTGGGCTCAAACAGCGAGCAGCTTGCATGTGGTGTGAAGCCAACAATATGTATGTAGGAATTGTTGCAGTTAAAGGCGTTACTGGTGAACATGAGAAACCAAAACAATCTGCAATGGAAGCTCTGTTGCCTCGCTGCAACTGTGCCGCCCTCCAGCCTTACCGCAAGCTTACTGTCTGCTTTCCACTGCAACCGCAGGACCTGGCCATCATGTTTGTAAACGAGGATGTGAAACAAGACAACAGAGATTGGTACCAGGAGGAAGGGCCTGCCAACCCACAGCCCGACTTGATGCGGCTGCTGACCAGCATCGCTGTGCCGCTACCGGTGCACACTCCATGTGCAACATTTGCAATGCACGGCATGCAGCAGTCTAACCCAAGCACCCTGCACGTACCCTGCTGTGTGGCTGACTCATGCTGCGCTGGGCACTATGACACCATGACAAGAATGCGGGGCTGAGGCCTCGGGTCTTCTGCCAGGCTCTGCAAACGCTGGCGCTTGGGTATGCGCCAGTTTAAGGGCTACTGACCGACGGCTCCTGGAGTGGCGTCGCACGGAATGCGCGGCCGCTGCCGGCGGTGATGTCGCGGCTCACGGCGCTGAGCAGCCTGATGCTGTACGACATCGGCTGGGAGTACACCCCCAATGGCCTGCCACATCTGCCCCAGGTGCGGCGACCTGATGTATCGGCGGGTGGCACTGCCCACAGGGGCTCATACATGAACAGTTTTCGGCCAGTGGCTCTATCTAGCCATGCCTCACAAAACGCCTTACTGGTGGTCGAAGCTGGCCTGCAATTGCACCGTGCTCTGAATGTGCAGGCATCGCACACTCCCACGCGTGAGGGTTTTGCGTTGCCATGATGAGTCGGCGGTGAAGTAATGTGCAGGCATCGCACACTCCCACTGTGGTCTTCGCCCACATCATGTCGAACAGTGCAGCGCCTTGACAACGACCCTGCATGTCCTGCCTTGCAGCTGCGGCGCTTGACTCTCAGGGGTGACTCTTGCCGTGAAAGCATGTTGCAGCCGGACCTCCCGCACCAGCTCAGCACCCTCGCAAGCCTGCAGGCGCTGCAGGTGCTGATCTGTTATGTGTCTGGCCTCTGACATCTGGTCAGGAAGGTGTGTGAATGGATTGTTGCCATCATTCGGCACCATTGTGGGTCTGAGCTGGTGGCAAGGCTGGACATCGTTACTTGCTGAGTTGGCACGTGTCAGACGACTATACCAGCCGCATGTCAGCTTATTACACCCGCCATCAGCACAAATATGTTTGTCTTACTACATGCAGGCCACGCTTCCGCGCTGGCCAGGGCGGCTGCCACCTGGCCTCACACAGCTGGTGATGTCGCCATACCTGCAGCGCTGGGCAGATGAAGAAGTGAATCTTGCATGTGCTGGGGACCCCGCCAGCTTCGTTCGGGTGCATCTGCCAGCGCTGGGCCACCTGCGCCACCTGGCAATCCACAACTGCCTGGAGGTTCACGAGGGCTTGCTGCAGGGTGTCTGCACCGCTGCCAAAGCAATGCCACAGCTGATCAGCTTGCATCTGGTGCGGATTGGTGCTTCATCAGTCTGCAAAAGTCACCTTTGCACCTTGTGCGTTCAAGATGGCAGGTATCAAAGCCGCGAGCGACATCGTTCTGTCTCACGCAACATTTCAGACCGCAAAGCAATTTCTCGTATGCACATTCGTGTGCAGGTAAACTGCAGCTTGCCGGCGGTGCCGAGGGAACTCTGCGAGTTGTCGCAGTTGCAGCTCCTGAACCTCTCGCACAACCGGGCGCTGCAGATGAATGGCTGTCGCGTCCTTGCACAGGCGCCCCTGCACAAGGTCTCTGCGACATGACTTCTTAAGTAAACCGCATCTCCAGCTCATCATGTCCCAAGGCTACCGGTGTGGCCGAACTGAGCCACAGGGTCAAATCGCATTTTCGGTGGCTGAACAGCATCGCTTGGATGACATTCTTGTGAACGTCCTTCGTGTTTCTTGCAGCTGGCCTCCTGCAGGTGGCTGGACTTGCGGTGTGACAGGAACTTGTTTTCACGCAAGATGCCGCTCCAGTGAGAGGCCTTTGCCGCTAGAGAATTGCCCTGTTGACTCGTCAAACTATGCAATCCGGCAAACAGCAGCGTGTGACACACTGCTGCATCTGCATCTGTGATACCAAATGCACTTTATTCAGGCTGTGTGCACGGCCAGCTGCTGATGGCAAAGTGCGCCATACCTGTTGCAGGCCCGACACGATAGCGGCGATGGCCGCCATGCCGGCCCTGGAGCAGCTGGCATTGCCGCCCATGCGCTACGACCTGCATGATGTGCGATTGCAGTGCATGCCAGCAAACGTCACATGTCTAATTGGTCACCTGCTCCTGTTGCCCGCCCATGCAACTGTGCATGGACGGTGCTCAAGCCATGAGAGCTTGCATTGCATCCTGTCCTGGTCTTGACTGTCTTTCATGTGTCACACTAGCCAGCTCCGGAGCAGCTGGCGGCAGGGATCCTCGCTCCGCAAGAGCGGCTGAATACTCACAGCGTCTACACCGACAGCAGCCTGACCGCTGATGACATGGTGCCCTCCCTGCACTGCACTCCCTAGTTTGCCTGGGGCACCTCGCCGTGCCCCCGCGGAACTGCCCATGCATGCCAAAAGGTTTCTGGTCAAGCAACACCCAGGGAGCTCGCACATGCAACCTGTTGCTTGCCCCTGCAGGAGGTTGCCCTGCTGGCACAGCACCGGGGGCGGGGCATGCCGCCCATCCGGGTGGTGACAGCGCTGCCCCAGTCGGATGAGTGGGCCGCGGTGCACGTCGACCTGCCCTTTGGCGAGGTGAACGAGGTGCTGGGGGTGCAGCTGGGCCGCATTATGATGCGCGGGGTGCCGTGTTGAAGACTGCCGTCAAGCAGCTGCAAAGCATCTGACCTCACTGACGTCGCTACGAGTCGTGTGGTGTCGTGCTGCAGCATCAATGCAGTATTCATAGCCCCAACTAATGGTTTGATGAGATCAAACCATTCTGCAGTTTGAATAGCACACATCACCACCCTTGCTTGGTTTGCTGCTTCACACATTGCAATTGTCTCATCGCTGGTCTCTGGGCTATCCACACTCACAACATACACAACCACCTGCCAGATACAGCGGACTGCTAAGTGTTGGTTGCCATTGCGCATGTGATCTCAGATCACCAGAACTGCGTGCGCACAATCAGCCCGGTACCTGCCTATCTGATCATATCATCAGCTCCCAATATCTGTCTGAATCGTCATCGTGCCATTGTGTCGGAGCTGCACCCTCCAGAACTGCTGTTCCTCAGTGTTTTGAGACTGGGATGCATGACAGTGTGAAGGTGAATCTAGAGAGGCAGGACGCGCTGTAGCTCAGTAGTAACGCGCTGAGAAGATGCCGCTGGAACGCAAGCCGAGTAATTGCGGCCTTCAAGCTGCTCTGGACCCGCCGGAACAGCTGGTGGAGGCACTGCTGGCGCGTTTGCCCTTTTCTGAAAGGTGAGGTGTCTGTCTTCACCCCATGTTTGCCTCTATCCAGCAGTGACGTTCGCCTTGCTTCTTGAGCCCAAGCAAAGCTTTCCTGTGCTCCAGGGTCAGGGCCGCAGGCGTGTGCCGTACGTGGCGCAACCACCTGTCACAGCCTGGCCTGCAGCTCTGGCAGGCAAGGCCTACTTCCCGTTGTATGCATGCCACACACGTCGACCGGTTGAAGACGATCTCACAATTTCTCAACACCCTGTCATGTTGAGGGGTGTGCAGTGTCAGGTGCCATAATGCTGCAGGCGCTGCATGTTGTGCACGAGGACAAGTGGGACACTCCACTGGGCGAGTACGGTGAAATGGACGCTGGGCTCAGAGACGGCACGGCTGAGCAGCGGCTGCGCATGTTCCGGCCGCTGCAGCGGTGGGTCTGGCGCCACGGCGGCGGGCTGCTGCAGGCTCAGTGCAGCACGTCATTTGACACCGCGGTGCGAGCTCACATCGCCTCTGCTGCGACAGCCACAGCTCATGTCGTGATGCCTTGCAGCACTATATGCTTTCACACCCAATTTGATATTCAGTCTGTGCGTTTCCACCCTCACGCTTGGTCCATTCACTGCACCATGATGGCTGTATTGGGCTTTTGCCAGTGCATGGCGGAGGACGGCCTGCTCACTGCCTTCCTGCACGCCCTGGCCGCTGCGGCGCCCTCGCTGCAGGTGCATCCACAGTCAGGCAGCGCGGTTCAGGCCACCTAGTGACTAAGAGCTGGGGCCACAGCACAGCTCCAGAGCTTCGGTGCATGCAGTGGCGAGCATGGTGCTGCTTTGACGGGTGTCATGCATGCCGGCATGTGGTATTGAGCATTGCCACTCGTGACACTGCCAGTCCTGGTGCAGGCGCTGCGGCTGGATGAGTGCGCTGCTATGGGCCTCACCAACAGCAGCATGTTCGGCATCGCCAGCATGGGGGACCGCCTACGGCAGCTGGCACTGATTGGGCTGCAGCATGTGTCGGATGGCAGCCTCATGGCAGCCATAGCGCAGCTGCCCATGCTGCAGGTGAGTTCCAGAGAACCCACCAGCAAGCCAGCAGGATCGGATGCTGCTCGAACCGAACAGCATGCATGTCGTGTGAAGCCGATCATATGTAGGGCTTGCTGCAGTGGCGATACACGTATCATGAGGACATCAAGACAGCCTGCAATTACAACAGTATGACCTGCAGCCGTGCTGTCCTCCAGCCCTGCTGACTGCTGACCGTCTGGTTTCCACTGCAACCGCAGGATCTGGCTGTCATATTCGTGGACGAAACCGAAAAACACGAAAACATGAGTCGGACGGATGATGACGCGCCTGTGCAGGGGCAGCCCGACTTGATGCGGCTGCTGACCCACATTGCTGTTTCGCTCCCGGTGGGCATGTGATATGCCCACCACGCACGTGCAGCCCATCACGTGCAGCCATTGCGACCTGCGACAAGGATAATGAACCCCCTAGCCGTTGTGACAAGCCAGCTGCGCATAGGTGTGTGCGGCTGTGGCTGCAGGCTGCTGCATCGCCGCACCTCACCAGGCAGCTGCTTGTCGAGCTGGGGCTGACGGCTGCCGGGTGTTGTGCAGGCGCTGCAAACACTGGCACTTGGCTACATGCCTCCAGATTCCGGGCGGCTGGTGGGCGTACCCTGGGGCGATGTCACACGGAACGCGCGGCCGCTGCCGGCGGCGATGTCGCGGCTCACGGCGCTGTGCAGCCTGCTGCTGCACGACATCGGCTGGGAGCACGCCCCTGATGGCCTGCCGCACCTGCCCCAGGTGCTGCAGTCCTTGACGGGGCGGGTTGCCCTTGCTGATCAGGAAACCCTGCGCAAGCTTCGCCAACATTTGGCTTCAGTGATCCGAGGTAGCCCTGCAGCGATGCATGTGTAGCGGGTGCAGGAGTCCCATGCGCCATCAGTAACGAGGTGCCATGCGGGGCATGCGCAGCTTCTCGTGAATAGCACCCTCTGAGCATCACGCGCTGTCAGGCTGCCGCCGTGTCTCAAACCCAAACTCCTTGTCCTGCCTTGCAGCTGCGGCGGCTGACCCTCAGGGGCGACTGCCGCCGGCCGACCATGCTGCAGCCCGAGCTCCCGCACCAGCTCAGCACCCTCGCAAGCCTGGAGGCGCTGCAGGTGTGTTCAAATGCGCTGCATTCGAGTGGCAGCGTCCCAGTCAGGCAGACGTGCGAATCCTCTGTTCTCGAACTGTCTTCCCAGCAGCGACGCTCCTGAACACATCGTCGGCTGCGAACACCTGATATGAATGTTATGTGCACAACCAGCGGGCGCCACCCTGTGCTCGCTTGGCGACGCTCGCAGGTCACGCTGCCTCGCGACGTGGGGCGGCTGCCGCCCAACCTCACGCAGCTCGTAGTGTCTCCGTATGGAAAGGGGTCAACGGACGAAGAGGTGGCGCTTGTGTGCGCCGAGAACTGCGCCAGGTTCTTCTGTCAGCACCTGCTGACGTTGGGCCACCTGCGCCACCTGGCGTTCCACCACCGCAAAGACATCGGCCAGGGGCGGCTGCTGCCGGCAGTCTGCAGCGCTGCGAGAGCGCTGCCGCAGCTCATCAGCCTGCACCTGGTACGAGCCAATACTCCAACACTCTGCGCTCTGCGCAACCAACACCATGTTTTGAGGTGTAAGATGTCGCAGGCGCGCGCCATGGAATGTTGCCTCACGCAGCACTGGCTGCATGTGATAATCCATCTGCGTATGCCCTGCATCTGCAGGTGAACTGTGACATGTATGTGGTGCCGAGCGAGCTGTGCGAGCTGTCGCGGTTGCAGCTGCTCAACTTGTCGGACAACCCATCGCTGCAGCTCGATGGCTGCCGCGAACTCGCACTGACGCCTCTGCACAAGGTTGCTCAGCATGCTCTAACTCAAAATGAGATCTCAGGCTCACCAAACATCTGGCTCGTCCCTGTGTCACAAGGCTGCTGCAGTGTTAGCGGCCATCGGATCCCACCATGTCTGTAGTAGCAGGCTAACAATCAGGGCTTGGGCAACACCCCTGTCAAATGTGTGTTTGTTTCCTGCAGATGGCGTCTTGCAGGTGGCTGGACCTGCGGTGTGACAGGGCCTCATTTGACCGCAGGATTCCGCTACAGTGAGCAGCTGTCGCTGCTGGGCTGCCTGCTGCCCTGTGAACTGTATACTCGCCGGGGCTTGCCAAATGCTCGTGCGCATGCAGCGGGTTTTTGACCGAGTGACAGCCTGTGTGCACTGCCAGACGCTCACAGCAGTCCATGCCGCCATTGCAGGCCGGGCACCATAGCGGCTATAGCGGCGATGCCGGCCCTGGAGCGATTGGCACTGCCGCCCACCGTGCCTTACCAGCCTCCTCCTGATGTGAGAGGGCATCGCATGTCAGCAACAGACGCCCATCTGACATATCACCTGATTGCGCTGCTGACCAAACAATGGCGCTCAGGCAGCTGCATTGGTGCCCGAGTCGTGATAGCGTGCATCGCGTCGTGGGCTTACATACTTCTGTGGTCACACCAGCTGAACGCAGGGGCGCTGGCAGCGGGGATCCTCGCCCCGCCGCAGCGGCTGATCATCCCCAGCGTCTACACCGACAGCAGCCTCAGCCTGCACGACACGGTGAGCCCGTCTGGCGCATTGTATCACAATTCCGATTGGACGGCCAGCTTGCCGTGCCGACTCGTGAACATGCATGCCAGAAGCTTCCTGATCAGGAACCACTAGATGTGTTCACTACATTGTGGTCATCAGGACAATGCATGTCCTTGCGTCCACCGCCTGCAGGAGGTAGCCCTGCTGGCGCAGCACCGGCCGCCGGGCATGCCGCCCATCAGGGTGGTGGCGGAGCTGCCCCAGTCGGACCAGTGGGCCGCGGTGCATGTCGACCTGCCCTTTGGCGAAGTAAACGAGGTGCTGGGGGTGCAGCTGGACCGTTGCATCATGCGCGAGGTGCCAGTCTGACCAGCAGTGAAGCATAGGGCACAACATACGGTGACTGACTCACGGCACTGCACCTCACAGTGTTCAACAATCCGGCGCCAGGAAACCTCAGTAGATGATGCGCAACTGTGATGGCCGGCCGCTCTTGATTGTGTATTGCTCATAAGCCTGAGGTTGGAACTGATATAGCTCGTGTTCCTATCCAAGGAGTTGTGCGCTATAAGGCTGGTCTGAAGGTGCTGCACCCAAGCCAAGTGTGGAATAGGGGTAGTTAAAGAAGTCTTTAACTTCCCCTATATGGAAGCGTGATCCAGCGGCACGTGCCGACTGTGTGTACCGTGCATACGGTACCGTACCATTGAAATTGGCATCAATAGTTTGAGCCACTCAACTCGGCAGACTCCAAACTGCGCTCATGGTCTGGCATTGGCGCATTGCACTTTTTACTTCGTGTTGCCGAGCCAAGCCGCTTGACACCTGAATGCGTCAGTGTGGAGCAGCTGTGTCAGCCTCAGATACACAAAGCAAACCAGCAACTTCCAGGTGGAAATTGTAACCTTTGCACACGGACAACAGCATCGGCGTGCATCGGCGGAACCATCCTGTCGTAGGGAGCGCAGCACCCTATCACCCGAAAGTTGGGCAGCGACTGAACTCAGATCATCAGGACTTGCCCTTCAACTGGCAGCCTAGCGCAGCATCGTGAGCAGCGCCAACTGGCGATTGAACCCATATCACCCCAGTTGTGTTAGCTCCAACGCTTGAGGTTCGAAACCTAGAAGGTGGTTGAAGGCCAGAGAGCAGAGAGCGTGCGGAAAGCACCAACACTCTCGGGGAGCATCAGCGTCCTGCGAGGCCGGCATGGAGCGCCAGCAAGCACTGCAGCGCGGCCGTATCGCTGCTGAGTGTCTGCCGGGAGAGGTGCTGGAGCGGGTTCTGGCGCATGCGTCCTTCCGGGACAGGTGCGGCGGCAGCACCGCACACATGCCCACGCTGTGCACGCCCTCTGATGCGTGGATGCATCTGTCTGGTTGACATTCTCATTCCACCAGCAATGATGTTGCCTTGCAGGATAAATGCCCTAGCCGTGTGCCGTACCTGGCACCAGCACCTTGCACAGCCCGGCCTGCTGCTATGGCAGGTAAGATCAGCAACACCGCTCGTGTCAGTGGGCCGCATCTGCCCGTTGCTGTCGGCGTACCTGGGCAATCTTGAGGCTGACCACATTTGGCCGCGCCTGCGCGTGCAGGCGGCCAGCCTTGCGGCGCATCCGGAGTGGCGCGAAGACGATAACGCGAGTGGCGTGTCAGAGCGCAAGCTGCAGCGCTTCCTGCCGCTGCATCGCTGGCTGTGGCGCAACGGCAGGGGCCTGCTGCAGCTGCAGTGCAGCACTTCATTCGATGCCATGGTGCCTGTCAAGCTCCCCATTCTCTTGCAGGCCTGCAGCACACGCGCACAGCTGGATAGTGCTGCACCCTTTGTAGTGGCATGCCTCTGGTGTTGCGCTGACATGCAACATGCATGTGTATGCTGAGCAAGTACACATCTGTCTGTCCAATGATGTAACACTGTGGTTCCAGGGCAATGCGGATGACGGCTTGACGACAGCATTTCTGGCCACCCTCGCTGCAACCGCACCCGCACTACAGGTGCAATAGTGTGCACCTGCACGATGAGCGCAATAAGGGGTCGAGCATCTGTATGCAGCTGTCCGATCTGCCTGCATGCACAGAAAGAAGGGCATGCAGCTTGCTGCCTGACCAACTTTCCAAAGTGCAACTGCTAGCAATCCTGCATTGCAACCAGCAGTAAAGGTGGCGCCACTTGCAGGCGCTACGGCTTGATACTTTGGCCACTTGGGACCTCGGAAACAGCAGCCTGGTAGGCATTGCAAGCATGGGCAGCCGTCTTCGGCAGCTGGCGCTGCTCGGGCTGCAGTGGGTTTCGGATGAGAGCCTCATGGTGACGCTGGCGCAACTGCCCAAGCTGCAGGTGCAACTCTGTAGTAGCATCTGGCTGATGACACAGCTACAGGGTAGCATTTGGGTGTGCCAACATGCTGACAGCGCTGCTTTCGGTGCTGACGGCAGCCATACATGACCCCTCTGCGATGTCAAGGGACTAATCTGGAGTATTGACAGGACAGCATTTGCATGCAAGGCAAGTCAATTACCATGGTCCTGTCGTGCAGATTCTGAACATTACAGCATGGTCTGCAGGACTTGGCTATCCTATATACAGACCAAGCCGTTATGAGAGGGATGATTGCACAACACGATGAGCAGGCTGTTGTTGAAGCCCCGGACACAATGCGCCTGCTTGCTTGCATTGCCGTGACATGCCCGGTGCGCACATTCTCACACTGGTTGAGCATAGCAATGTCAGCCCAGAATGCAGCTGCTGTGCATGCGCCCACGCGCACATGCAAGATGTGCCTGAGCTCGCGATGCGTGGCGCACCACAACTGCTGACCTGGGGTTGATTGCTGACCCTACCATAAAGGCGCTGCGGACGCTGGCGCTTGGTCACCTGCCGACTAATATCGACCGCGCACACTGGTCACGCATAACACTGGATGGGAAGCCGCTGCCGGCGGCAATGTCGCGGCTGTCGGCGCTCAGCAGCCTGCTGCTGCACAACGTCGGCTGGGAGCACGCCCCCGGCGGCCTGCCACACCTTCCCAAGGTGCCCCTTCTGACAAGCTTGACTCCAAAACACTCATTCACAGAACGGCTTCAAAGCCAGGCAGGCCTCGGACTGCGTGGGTGCTGAGCTGTCAGAGCGCCACTGCATTGGTCGAGCTTGGCAGCTCAAGCATCTGGGCTTGCCTGCGGTGGCTTGCTGCATCATCTTGCAGCAGCCTTGCGCCAGCCATGTAGCTACACGGCGGCATGACCAAGCGCCTCTGAGTGTCTCTGCTCATCCTCAGCAGATGTGTTGCACGACGGCAAATGGACACAGCAGCCAATGAGTTAGCGGACCACTGTTCGCCAGTGCGTATGTCCTAAACCCTACACCTTGTCATGCTCCGCAGCTGCGACGGCTGAGTCTGCGGGGCGACAGCAGCCAGGCGAGCCGGGAGGGGGCCGAGCTCCAGCACCAGCTCAGCAGCCTGACGGCCCTCGAAGCGCTGCAGGTGAGCCGCGGGCGCCATCAGATTTGCAGACGCCCATGGTGGTCTCAGTGGGCTTGTGAAACTGTCACACTGCTGAGGGCCGGGGCCCGCCTTGTCCCCCGCCACGGCTGCCGCTGGCTGCGCCCACGGCTGAGGAGGCCCTCTCCGGGACATTGTGGAGTCGAACAGCAGCCGCTGGGTGTCTGTGTGGATGTGTTATTCTTGAGGTAGATATGCACCTGAATTGCGATGGTTTTTACATGTGTCAGTGACATCTTGAAGGGGTATTTCGCAGGTGATGCTGCCGGACTGGCCGGGCCGCCTGCCAACCAGCCTCACGCAGCTCGTCATGTCGCCGCTGGACGCGCTGAACGAGGCACAGCACACACGCGGCCACGACATGCACGGCGGCGTCTTCCTGCGCACCCACCTGCCGCCGCTGCAGAACCTGCGCCACCTGGCGTTCCACGGCCTGGGCGCGGTTGGCGGCAACCTGCTGAAGGAGACCTGTGGCATACCCGCAGCACTGCCCCAGCTCGTCAGCCTGCATTTGGTGCGAAATTGCTGGCGCCCAGCCCTGCACGCCGAGGCTGTGCGTTCACCGGGGTGCATGACAGCAGATGCTTCAACAACAAGTGGCCGGACCGCTTGAATGGAGCTTACACACATGCTGGGTCAACGAACTTCTATGGACGTGAGTATGTCCGCTTGCAGGTGGCGTGCAGCGTTTGGTTCATACCACCTGTACTCTGTGAGCTGCCGCGGCTGCAGCTGCTCAACCTGTCACATAATGTGGAGCTCCAGCGTGACGGCTACAGCAAGCTCGCGGGGACACCCCTCCACAAGGTGCTCAGCCTGCATACTGTCTGGAGATGTTCTTCAAGTCGCGTCATCAAGTGGTCGTCCTACTAGCTCGTATGCCAAGGCGCCCCATGACCGTGTTAACCGCGTGCTGTGCTGCTGCTTTCCTGAATGTGCTGGGTGTTGCACAGCTGACGTCCTGCAGGCGGCTGGACCTGCGCTGCAAGCATTTCGTGAACTGCCCCTTCAGCCCACTGCCACTCCAGTGAGCTCCGCACTTCTTCAGCCGAATGCTTAGGCAGTTCAAAAAGGCGTGGTCTGGACTATAGCACTGCGCCCGCTGCAAAATATCGCACACCTGGAAGTAGCATGTTTTGCAGTGTTGACTACATGGATGCACTGGATTTTGTGCCAATGTGTGTGCGGCATGCTTTTGCAGTGCGGACACGCAAGCAGCAATCGCAGCCATGCCGGCCCTGGAGCAGCTGGCGCTGCCGATCATCAGCACTGACCAGCCAGAGAATGCACCCCATGACGACGAGGTGGGGTCTGAATGCCTGCCCGAGCCTCCTGTCGTACGCCTCCCGCCTTCACTGCTGCTGCTGCTGCTTCGCTACGTTGGGTTCTCAGATGTCTGACAGCTGGGGTGTAATAACGGCTTTCACATCTCTATGCAGCTGGCCCCTCAGCCGGTGGCGCTGCCGGTCGGCGATGGTCTCCAGCCTGTCGGCGGCCCCCACGCGGCGCGTCAGGTGATGTCACAGCACACACTCACCAGTACACCAGGCTACAGCCTCAAACTCGAAGCTGTGACTGTGCAAGGGGCGTCCAGGGTGCATGCTAAGTCTCTGCGGCACTCTCACCCTGGCTGATGCCTTGCACCCTGTGTTGCTGCTGCAGGAGGAGACGGAGCTGGCACAGCGCCGGGGCACAGGCATGCCGCCCATCAGGGTGGTGACGGAGATGCCCGAGTCCGACCGCTGGGGCGCAGTGGACGTCGACCTGCCCTTCGCAGAGGTCAACAACGACGTGCTGGGGGTGCAGCTGGACCGCAGCATCGCACGAGGGGTGCACATCAACATGTAGGAGTCGGGTAGCATGATGGGAGCTGCTGACGATACTATGCGGCGGGACACATACAGCCGTGTGGTGCTGTGGTCCTGCACATTCCTTTGCCACGTTTCGACAAGCGATGGTATTCTGGGGGTGGTAGCTGAATTGCAGCAAGCATTGTGAGGCTTCAGCACAGCCAGGAGTGCAGCACATCGATAGGACAGCATGATGGATGTTGTGCGCTTACGTAGACGACTGCAGTGGTCTGATGCTTGTTGTCCCCTTTCCAGTATGACACACCTGGGTGACAAGGGCGGGTACCTGACGCAAGTGTAACACATCAAGCTGCGGGGCAGGTTTGACACTGCCGTACCATGCCTGCAGTGCTACAGCTGCCTGTTGCTGACATTTTGTCGGTGCAGCGCAGCGCGCCGTCATGCCTGCAGACATTGTACGGTCTTGGCTGCTTCTGCTGAACCCCTCACCGGGCCTTTTGATGGTCACTTGGCTCGAGATGCCCGACGCAAGGCTACTTACAATCCGTCGCACTCTACAGTTCAGCAAGTGGTGCAGGTGTGGGCGCATCCTGCGAGTCTGCAGCAGTACGATCGTACGACCGCCCTGTGCTCGGTGAATCTGTCAAGGTGCAGCTGCACAAAAGTGCAGGGCTCTTCCTGTTCTGCAGCAAACCTGTGCATGCTCAGCATCCGCACTGCCATGCAATGCGCACTAGTGCTTTCGGTACTCCATGCGTCTTATGATCGAGGGTCGCTAAACGAGATCATCAGCGATACGACCGGTTGCAAGCAAGTGCATCAGGAGCTTGGACTTCAGCATTTGACTCATCCGGTGCCTTCATAAAGACGCAATTCGCTGCAGACCTCCGGACTGTCTACATTGTCATCAGGCGAGTGTCTTGACTCACAGCTGCAGTAATCTGAGTTCCCCACAGTCTGCGTGCTTGCAACAGCTGCATGCTCCACTTGGTCGGTGCGAGCAAGATGTGATAAACAGCATGTCGTTGCAGCAGCAAACCTGATCAACCCGTTGCCTGGGCGCAGGGTTGGGCACTGAGCGATCCACAACAGGCAAGCAGCAACCTTTCAACGTACATCCGGACGTACTCATGGACAGCCAGCAGCATCACCGCAGCCCAGTGACTGCCCAGAACCTGCCAGCGGAGGTGGTGGAGCGGGTGCTGGCACATGTGCCGTTCCGGGAGCGGTGCGGCTATCCAATTATCTGATCATCAGTCAGCACAAGCTCGTGTCTGAGAGAGCCTACGGTCAACGTCCTGGCTCCACATAGCATTTCAGATACCATGCAGGGTCAGGGCTGAAGGCGTCTGCCGTGCGTGGCGGCTGCACTTGTCACAGCGCGTCCTGCCGCTGTGGCAGGCAAGTTTGGGAGAACCCCTTGCGTCTTGATGAAGTTGTCATCCCCTGTCGCACCCTCAGCCTTCAGATACTGTGCATGAGCTTGGTTCTGGCCTTGCAAACGCAGGCTGCCAGCATTGGGGACGGTGGCGTGTGGGACATCAGCGAAGACGCCATGTCAGAGTCTGATGATGACGACGCCCCAAACCCGCCAGCCAGCACCCAGGCTGGCCTGACGGAGCAGAAGCTGCAGCTGTTCCTGCCGCTCCAGCGCTGGCTGTGGCGCCACGGCGCAGCGCTGCAGCAGCTGCAGTGCTGCACCGCATTCAACACTGGGGCGCATGGCAATCCATCTGTTATGGTGAGCCTGTGTGGCTCTTCTTGCAAAGAAGTGACTGTCTGGTCTTTACAGCTATGTGCTCTGCTGGGTGACGTCCACAACAGTGCTGAGTGTTTAAGCTTGTAATGATACTTTCAGCACCCGAATGCTCACAATTACCTTGGTTGTCTGGCAGGAGACGGATGACAGCTTGCTGGCTGCGCTGCTGACCACCCTGGCTGGAGCCGCGCCCTCACTGCAGGTGCGTCCAAGCTGCACTTTCTCCTTGAGCAGCGACGCCAGGTCCATCATTAAGCACAGCACGTCAGTGCAGCTGCAGATGCTCTGCCTCCTGCACCGAGACCAGCCGTGGCATCCGACGCACATGCACTCTGCATGGTTTTGTCACGCCAAACCTCACTGCAGGCGCTGCGGCTGGACACACGCGCCGCTCGGACGCTGGCCGACGGCAGCCTGGTCGGCATCGCCGGCATGGGCGGCCGCCTGCGGCAGCTGGCGCTGCTTGGGCTGCAGCAGGTGTCGGACGCCAGCCTGCTGGCAGCCCTCGCGCAGCTGCCCCTGCTGCAGGTGGGCATCGTGAAGTGTCCACACCCTGCACCCTAGATAGGCCAGGATTGCAACGATTGCTGTGCAAAGTAGGCACATAGTCATACACAGGCAGTTGGCGGGCCGGTGGTTTGCATATGCCATGAGACTTTACAGAGCACGCCGCCAGTTGCGAGTGGTGATGCCGGCAGCACCGACTGAACCTTCAACTTGACGCTGCAATGTGCCGTCGCGGCCGCAGGACCTGGCCGTGCTGTTCGAGGACGGCCGCGCCAAGGGAGGGAGGTGGGTGTGGGCCCAGCAAGACGAGGATGAGCCGGATGCACCGCAGCCGCCAGACATGATGGACCTGCTGCACGGCATTTCTGGGTCATGCACAGTACGTACGTCTTAGCCTTACACAAATGTATGTACCTGCTGGCCACTGCAGCATCGATCCAGTTGCAGGTCACGGCGTGAGGCATTTGTGGGGCAGGCTTGTCTGGCAGCAGCTGCTGAACGTTGCAGGCAGTGTCGCAGTGCGTGGTGCTCACCAAGCCGAACCCGGTCCCACCTGTGTCCCTGCCCTGACCCAGTCCCAACTGTTCAGGCATCACAGACGCTGGCATCTGTTGTAACTCGATCCCACGTGTTTCCAGAAACTCCGGACGCTGGCTGTCGGCTACCTTCCCCGCGCCACGGGCGTCCAGCGCTGGGCCGCCGTGCCACTGACTCGGGAGCCGCTGCCGCATTCCGTGTCTCGGCTGACGGCGCTGAGCTGCCTGGCGCTGCAGAACGTCGGCTGGGAGTACGACCCCGATGGCCTGCCACACCTGCCCCAGGTGAGGCGGGAGCTGAGGCGTTGCCCGATTGAACTTGCACTTTCGAAACACATCTTGGGTACGGGCGGCGCCCCATTGTACGCTGCGGCTGCAAGGCTCACATAGTGAACTGCCGCTGAACCATGTGCATGAGATAGACTTGGGACGTCTCAACGACGGTGCCACTGCAGCGAGCGCATCCTAGGTGAAGCCTCTTTGCCCATCTGAACACGGCCCCGGAGGTACCATTGATATTCGTGTTGATACGCAGCTGCGGCGCTTCTCGTTACGGGGCAACCGCGGGCAGCACAGCAAGGAAGAACCGCGGTACATCCACCAGCTCAGCACTTTGACGCGGCTAGAGGCGTTGCAGGTGCGGAATCAATGATGATGTGTCCGCCAGTGTCTGGCTTGCTGAGGGGCAATCATACAGAGGATGCCATGTGGCAATGCTGGCCGTTGCTGGGGTCTGATGTGTCCAACCGTCAGAGCGAAGGGCATGCGTGCCTTCACAAACTCCACAGCTGCACTTGCCACCGCTGGGTCTCTACGCCTTGCAGGCAGCGCTGCCGGAGTGGCCGGGCCGGCTGCCGCCCGGCCTGACACAGCTGGTGCTGGCGCCGCTGACGATGAGCAGCAAGCACGCGCGCGATCACGCACAGCGCGGCCTGCCCTTCATCCAGACGCACCTGCCGCCGCTGCGCTGGCTGCGCCACCTGGCGCTGCACGGCCTGAGCGGCGTCCGGAGGCAGTTCCTGGAGGAGGTCTGCGCCGCCGCCGGGGCGCTGCCGCAGCTGATCAGCTTGCACCTGGTGGGGGCACAGATGGTGCAACATGCTGCTTGACATCGATCTGGGCATTCAGGAAGTGCACATGGCAAATGGTGATGCGTGTTGCACACCCTTGTGTTGACCCATGAAGAGCACACCTGCTAGATGTGACTCCACATCATATGTGCACATCTTCTTGTACGTAGGTCAAGTGCCATCTGCCCATTGTGCCATTGGAGCTGTGCGAACTGACGCAGCTGCAGCTGCTCAACCTTTCGTTCAACGAGCTGGAAAAGGAGTGCTACAAGACGCTCGCACGGGCGCCCCTGTATAAGGTGTCCAGCATGTGAATGTGTGCAAGTGCACGCATCGCTCATATGCAGAACATAAGCCGCACATGATGACCGGCATGACCCTCTCTGCAACAGGACACCCACACGCAGTCCTGCTTGTTCTGAGCTCAGAGTGCCGTGTCCCATGCAGCTGGCGGCCTGCAAGCAGCTGGACCTGCGGTGCCACTCTCATCCCAACTGGGACATTGAGTATCTACTCCAGTAAGCATTGCAATTGGTGGAGCTGCCTGCTGTTCTGTAGAGCCTGTGCCAGCTGCGAGCTGCTACCTGATATGGTGCTGGCAGCACGGCAACAGCAGTGCAGCCTCTACGCATTCGCCAAGCCCACATGCAAACACATGTGGCGCCTTGTGCAGGCCAGAAACTATTCAGACGATTGCACGCATGCCGGCCCTGGAGCAGCTGGCGCTGCCGCCTGCTGACGCCTTCAACCTGACGTCTGCCGCTGCTGAGGTGCCAGACGCAGCACTGCATGGCCTGCCAGCATGACAAGAGCACACTTGCGTCCTGGCGCTGCTGCAGTGCAGTCCAGCCAGCACCGTGCTCACCTGCGGCTGCAAGTGCGATGTATCGGCTGACCTTCGGGACTGGCAGTCATGGTGTTTGACTTCTTCACACTTTGCTTCGCAGATGCAGGCGCAGCTGGGCATCGCTGACTGCCAGGTTGGCAGCAGCTGCGACCCAGACAATGTGGTGATCACACTTGACTTCCTGTTCACGGCGCAACCCTGCTACTCCTCAGTCCTCTTAGAATAGCATCTGCCGAAGCATGCTGGCTCGAATATGGTGTGGCTCACTAGTCCTCTTAGTTGGCGTCACGTTCCCACTCCAATGGTGCTTCTGCAGGAAGCGCAGCTGGCGCAGCATCGGGCGCCAGGCCTGCCGCCCATCAGGGTGGTCATGCACATGCCCGACTCAGACCGCTGGGGCGCGCTGGACGTGGAGCTGCCCTTCGCAGAGGTCAACGACATGCTGGGGGTACAGCTGGACCGCAGCATTGCGCGCGGTGTTCCAATGAATGTGTAGACATGTGGGCATGTACTCAGCACGGCTGTTGCTGATCATGTTGTGGCGGGGCACACCTATGAACGCATGATGTACTGTTACTCACAATGCGCTTGGGTGTGTTGGATCTGAATGACCTGAAAGGTGCAGTTGACAGGAGCATTGTATGTGGTCTGCACAGCCATGAGTGCATCAGATCAGCAGCAACATCGATGTCAGGCGCTGTTCGGGATGGCCCCTTGAAGTCTGCCAATGTACGGCCATGCCGCCAGTACAGGAGTGTTTGTAACCATGATGTCATACTTACATGCTCTCAAAGTGCAAGGGCAGGTTGTCCATTGCCAGGCGAGTGCGCATGCTGATTGGACCCTGGATGCTGCTGCTGAGCAAGTTTGCGACGGTGTAAGACTCGATGGTGCTTGATTGTACAGCCTTCTCTCGAGGCCAGATCATCTTGGCTCATAGCCTGTCTGCAATTGAGCTGTTTGTGCTGCATCCTGACGAGGGTGGAGACATTCTGCAGGAACACATGTGACCGCCCTGTGTTCGTTCTTCCTGCCGTGCGCATGATGACCGTTGGCACTGTACGCTTGCCATTTGCACTTGTAGGCAATGCTGGTTTGATCTGCGGTGAGCATGCGCTATGCTGCGATTTGTATGCGGAAGTGAGTTACCGGTCCGTGATCAAAGTCAGCAGTTGCATCTCATGCCACACAACTCACTCTACCCCTGCAGTGCATGCACTTGAAGGTAGTATGCTGCACAGCTGAGAAGACTTCGAAGTGCCAGTAAGCTGCCAGCTGATGCAGTCACAGCGGCAGCCACTTGAACTTGCAAGGATCTGTGTCGCCAACTGCAGGTTGGTACCTCGATTGGTTAATTAAGGTTTATGCAAAGCGTCGCTTGCAGGGCACTCTGACCACAGCTGACAGTCAGCAACGAAAATATTTCGCTTTGCTATCCGTGTACACAGGCACTGCGCGGTGCACAGTCAGCACAGCAGTCTTCAGTCAGCCGACGGTATCTAGAGACGAAGCAAGGAACCACATGCAGAGTCATCGCAACCACGTGACTGCCCAGGGCCTGCCGGGTCAGGTGCTGGAGCAGGTGCTGGCGCAAGTGCCCTTCCGGGAGAGGTGAGTCACAGGTTGGCCATGATGCCCGCGCTGTGTACCACAGGTTTCAACTGTTCATCTGACGTGGATCTGCAGCTGCATGAGCTCCTGACGATCCAGTGCATCGGTTGTGCAGGGTCAGGGCCTCAGCTGTGTGCCGTGCCTGGCGCCAGCATCTGTCACAGCGCGGCCTACCATTGTGGCAGGCAAGATTGGTTTCCTGACAAGGTTGCTTTCCTACCGTGACAGCCGGCCGTTGCCTGCTGCAGTGCCAGCCCCTGTCCAGGGTGCTGGACATCCAAGTTTGGCCTTTGTGTAATCGAGCGCAGGCTGTCAGGATTGCGAGCGGTGTTGGATGGGACAGGGGCAAGCCAGAGTACGATGAATATTATGACGATGACGATGTCAATGCACAACCAACATCCAGCTTCCAACATGGCGAGAATGAGCGGAAGCTGCGCATGTTCCGGCCGCTGCAGCGCTGGCTGTGCCGCCACGGCGGCGGGCTGCGGCAGATCCAGTGCAGCACATCATTCAACTTCGGGGCTCCTGGCGACCCAGATGTCACTGTGAGCAACTGTAGCAGTGCCCATGTAGCCGCTCAGCCACAGAGCACCACTGCCGCTGTGTTTGCCTGCTGTGCGAGATGTGTTGGTGATGAGCTCTGATGCAAGAGGAGATGACATGAATCCAAACATCGGCTGGCACCCCAATGGCCATGGTTGTACTGGCTGTTTGCCAGGATACAACGGATGACAGCCTGCTGGCTGCGCTCCTGTCCACCCTGGCTGCAGCTGCCCCCTCACTGCAGGTGCAGCCGAGCTGCAGTGTCCAATGAACAATATGTTAGTCTGACATGCATGTCAGAAATCCATGCACTTCAACCGCGGACATTCTGTTGGACTGTTGGCATCAGCTGTGTATGAGGCTTAGTGCAGGCAGCATGCTGCAATACAGTCATATGTGTCAGTGCTTGTCCTGACTGCAGGCGCTGCGACTGGACACATGCGCAGGCTGGACGCTGGCCAGTGGCAGCCTGATGGGCATCGCCATTTTTGGCGACCGCCTGCGGCAGCTGGCGCTGTTGGGGCTGATGCGGGTGACGGACGACAGCCTGCTGGCAGCGCTGGCGCAGCTGCCCTTGCTGCAGGTGAACATTGTGACCAGCCATTGGAGTGCAACGGCATCAGCAGAGACTTTGCTGTGTGTCAGAGTGTGTGTTTGAGGTCTGCATGTGAGGCCGGGAAGAAGCATCCGTTGGCAGCTGCTTGCATGCAGGTGTGAGGGCTTGCATGCAACGCAGTGCCAAACTACGAGAGAGTCGGATAGCTGCACCGCCGACCAAGCCTACTTCTCATTGTCTTGTAGTGCCGTGGCTGCAGGATCTGGCAATTCTGTTCGAGGATGAACGCACTAAGGGCGAGTGGGCGAAGTGGGATCACCAGCGGGAACGTATTAAGGCGCCTGACATGATGAGGCTGCTGCAAGGCATTTCTATGTCGTCCCCGGTGAGCGCTTCGTACGCGATGGCAGGCCGCTGCAGCATCGACTGGGACGCATCTGCATGTCGTGGTGTGCAGGACGTGAAAGCTATGCCTGTGCGGCTGTAGCTTCGCTTCCTGCGAGCAACGCCGCTGTATGCGGTACACGCATGTCCGACCCCGTTTTTGCAGGCATTGAGGATGCTGGCGATTGGCCACCTTCCAAACACCGGGTGTTACGTCCGGCGCTGGTCCCCCGTATCACTGACCCAAAAGCCACTGCCACCGTCTATGTCGCGACTGTCAGCACTAAGCAGCCTGACGCTGCAGCACATTGGGTGGGAGTACGCACCCAAAGGCCTGCCATGCTTGCCTCAGGTGAAGCAGTTTCCCCAAGTGAGGCACTCCCCTGGTGGATGTGGACTTATCCTGCGCAGGTCCTTGGGGCGGGTTGCACATTTGTTCTGCTGGCACTGCATACTGGCATGCGGTGGGGCATCCGTATGGTAGAAAGGGAGACAGTGCATCAGCTTCAAAAGTGTGTGCAGGCTGAGCAAACACCATCTTGCTAGCATTGCAGCCTCGTTGTATACACTGCCTCACAACAGGGTGGGCGTGTTACAACACAGCGCTCAAAGTTCATCACTTCCATCCAGCGCTTGTTCTCTGTACAGCTGCGGCGGCTAGCCGTGCGGGGCGACTGCAGCGAGTGGAGCAAGGGTAAAGGGGACTTCAAAGACCAGCTCAGCACCCTTGCACGCTTGGAGGCGCTGCAGGTAGAAGATGCAAGCCCCCTCAATTTGTGGTTACATGAGATCAATGTGGAAGGGCAACCACCTGAATGTGGAGGCTGCTCCATCTTGTTGCTGTGGTAGGATGACCTTACAAGGATATACCCTCAAGTCTGTTTCAAACTTGCAGCAAGTCAGTCGTTTTGCTTGCAGGTGGTGCTGCCGGTGTGGCCGGGTCGGCTGCCAGCTGGTCTCACGCAGCTTGTGCTGTCGCCCTTGAGCGTTCGTGATCAGGGTGCACGTGATCATGCAGTGCACAGCTTTGCCTTCTTCCGCATGCACCTGCCCGTTCTGCACCAGCTTCGTCACTTGGCGTTGCACGGTCATCAGAGGGGACGCTGCAGCATCTTGGAGGAGGTCTGCGCTGCTGCAGTGGCACTGCCACAGCTGGTCAGCTTGCACCTGGTGCGAACGTTGACGCTCCTTATGTGTCAACCCTGTGCTCACGCATCTGGTAGGTGCATCTCGAGTGGTGTCCAACGTGGTCCAGCAGATGTTGTAAATTAGACAAGGGTTGCATGAGTATGTTTGGCTGATCATACCCACATGCGACCCTTCTACGCAGGTCAACTGCAGCCTGTCTGTCATGCCACAAGAGGAGTTCAAGCTGTCACGACTGCAGCTGCTGAATCTGTCGCACAACCCTTCTACGCTCCATGCGGATGGCTTCAAAGTGCTTGCACAGGCGCCTCTGCACCAGGTGCTCAGGATGCAGGGTTGTTAGGATGTATGAGCATGGCCCGGATGTAAGCCGCATGCTCATGGTGCAAGAGGCACGTCAGGTTCATCACATACCTACAAGGGTTCTGCCCATGCTTCAACCGAGGTGTTGTGTATGCCGCAGTTGGCATCATGCAGGCATTTGGACCTGCGGTGCCGGCCTGATTCCTACTTATGGCCCAGTATATACCCGTTGCAGTGAGTGTGGCTTTTGGTTAGACTACCCTTCCCTTTATGCAGGGATTTGGCAGATGCAAACCAAACTGCGCCTGATCTTAAAACTCTAATAGCCAGCGTGCCCGCAGCAGGGCTTCACGAATATTGCTTTACTCTTTTGCAGGCCGGACACTATACGGGTGATTGCAAGCATGCCGGCCCTGGAGCAGCTGGCCTTGTCACCTGCTGACTGTTTTGGACCGAGGTTCCACATCACTGAGGTGCAACCAGGAACACTGCATGTAGGTTTTAGCACAACATGGCATACTATGTAAGGGGTTGGCACACGATGTGATGCTACATTTGCTAGCGCTATTGCAATGCCATCCGTCATGTGCGCAGCTGCGCAAGCAGATGTGTTGAGCGTGCCAGCCGGATTGTGTCCTGCTTGGAAACTCACAGTTTGTCACATGTGCATGTGCAACAGACGGCGGAGATGCATGCGGTGCTCAACAGCCCCAATGGCCTCACCAGTAGCAGCCCCGACCCAGCCGGCACGGTGACTGCCACGAAGTGTCTTGTGGAAGGACCCACCCTGCCTGCTGTCATACACCCAGATGCTGATCTGCCAGTGGCATGCTGGCATACGCTAGCGCGTTGTAACGAGCTGGCTTCAGGGTGAATGTTCATTGATGTGTTGCTCCTGCAGGAAGCGCAGCTGGCGCTATGTCGGCCGCCGGGCCTCCCGCCCATCAGGGTGGTCACAGAGATGCCCGACTCAGACCGCTGGGGCGCGCTGGACGTGGAGCTGCCCTTCGGCGAGGTCAACGACATGCTGGGGGTGCAGCTTAATTGCAGCATCACACGCGGGGTTCCGATAAACAGCTTGCTAGCACAGTGACAGCTGCTGACATCCACATGGTGCGCAGCTGCATGCATGGCGGTGTGCCTCTATCTGTGTAGCCTAGTGCTCGCTGGTGTCAGCTAGGTCTGCTTGCATAACCTGTGGAATGATTGCCTCAGGCACATGAGATGGCTGCGCAACCCCAAAGCAGCGTGCTGATCACCGATGGGTTCATGAGCTGAGGATGGCAGAGGGGATGTCAACCGTCAGATGCATAACGCAAGCAAGAGGCATAGGTGCACCTGCAGTGTCTGGGCTCACACAATCCTCGATTGGCCCCAGTACCGGATCTGCAACTCTCAGATCCTAGATGCTGCGTCACCTGCTGGACTGCTGCACACTGCACGGAAGCCCGCCAGATGCACTGTGCATGACGGGCAAACGACGCCAGATCGGTTGCAGCGCACCTTCTACACTCTTGTGACAGAACTTGTGCCTGCTGCTGCATGCACACAGCAGTCGTCGGAGGTTTCACACCAATCGGTCAAAATTGACAGTTCCTGGCCGCACATCAGCCGCTGCATTCAGTTTGAAGCTCTACAAATCGTTTCAGCGCCCGTGTGTCAAGGCCCGACAGCATCGCAGCGCAGAGGCACCAGGTAGACGCTCCAGCCAACTACTAGGACGCTGCGAAGGCAACATGGACGGCACGCAGGCCCGCCACAGGCACACGACTGTCCAGGACCTGCCTGACGAGGCGCTTGAGCGCATCCTGGCGCATGTGCCCAGAGTCCAGGAGAGGTGCGGCGCGCCGGACAGGAACAGTGCACAGGCCCCGCCCAGGCCATGCGCATGGGCTCATCGTTCAGCGTGTACGTGATGCTGCGCATGGTTTCGAAACCGTTGTCACTCACACTCTGTGCTGCGTCGCAGGGTGTGCGCTGCGGCCGTGTGCCGCGCATGGCGCCAGCTTCTTTCAGACCAGAACCTGCGGCTGTGGCAGGCAAGGAGTTTGCACTGGCGCTAGTCCATGTACAGTCTGCGTACACACAGTAGAGTACGACAAGCCGGCATGCATGCATGCATGCATGTATGCATGCTGCCCACACTGCATACAGTGACCTGTGCCAGGGTGCCGTGGGATGCAGGCGGTCAGAATCGGGCACCAAGGCAAGTGGGACACTGCGGTTGGCGCCGACGGCTACCCCCACCTTGAAGACAGGGACGGCTCCCGGGTGACAGAGAGGCTGCAGCTGCTGTTCCCGCTGCAGCAGTGGCTGTGGCGCCGCGGCGGCAGCCTGCTGCAACTGCAGTGCAGCACGGCATTCAACACGAATGTGAGCTGGTACCCTGTCTGCTGCCTTAGCCACAACACTGCAGCGCACCACATGCTGTCAATGACCTTTCCCTGCAACACAGCAGTTGCTGTGCTTGCTGCACCATCAATATGCAACTGCATGTTGGGCAACAGCACACCTGCAACCAAGAAGCGGGTGCGACTTGCGGTTGTCACCTGTGTTGCAACAGCATGTGCTTTGCTGCTGTCAGGGCTTTCCTGAAGACGGCCTGCTGACCGCACTGCTGGCGGCTCTGCCCGCCGCCGCACCATCACTGCAGGTGAGCTCAGCCGGCAGGCTTTAAGGCGATACAGGGTTGGTTGTGCGTCCAGTGTCAATGCCTGTGCGCCTGCAGTGCTGAGTACAGCATGGCCGCTGGTGCCTCCTGCTGGATGTCGGGCTTTGCCGGCACACGGAGCAATGCTTGCAGCGTGCAGCGCATGATGGTTTGCAGGCGCTGCGAGTGGATGGCGCCGCCGCCGCCGGCATGACCAACAGCAGCCTGGTGGGCATCGCCGGCATGGGCGGCCGGCTGCGGCAGCTGGCGCTGATCGGACTGTGGCACGTGTCGGACGCCAGCCTCATGGCGGCCCTGGCGCAGCTGCCGCTGCTGCAGGTGAGCGGTTGTGGCAGGGGGTTTGTTGGCAGACGTGTCATGTCAGAAGCTGGATATCACTTCTCCACAGCAGCACTGCTTGTGAGACCGGAGCTCACCTTTGCTGAGCGTCGCTGCAGCTGCAAGTGGGGGACGAGTCATGCAGGCTATCTACGGCGTTTCAGGCAGGAACTTGCCAACCCGAACAGGGGCCTTCAGTGTTGAAGCTTGACATCGGGGGTCCACGCAATGTCCGCCTCCACTGTTCTGCAGGACCTGGCAATCATGTTCATCGACGAAGAGGAGAAAGAGGAGGCGCTGCAGTGGCTGCAGACCAGGGCGCCTGCATATACCCAACCCGACATCCTGCGGCTGCTGGATCACACTGCTACATCATGCCCGGTACGTCACATGGTGACTGTTGCAATACTGCAGCATTGAGTGTATGGCCCACTCTGAGCAGGCGCCTGCAAGATTCACATGTGCGGCATTGGCCCTGCAGCTGTGCACTGATCCAGCTTGTGAGGCAGTTGCATGCTGAGCTGAGTACAGATGGCAAGATAACTTTCAAGTCACGTGTTCGTCAACAGGTTACCAACCAACCGACGAAGTAAGCTTTGAATGAAATCATGACTATTCCAGGCAGCATGTCAGCAACATGCTGTGGTTGTGCGCAGGCGCTGCGGACGCTGGCGCTGGGCTACCTTCCGAACAGCGCCAACCACCAGCCCTGGGGTGATGTCACCAAGAATGCGCAGCCGCTGCCGGTGTCGATGTCCCGCCTGACGGCGCTGAGCAGCCTGCTGCTGCACGACATCGGCTGGGAGTACGCGCCTGAGGGCCTGCCGCACCTGCCCCAGGTGTGCATTTAGGCAGAAGGGTTTAGGGTCCAGGAAGGCAGGTCGGACTGCTGAAGTACCTACTCACAACGATGTCTTGGAAGAGTTCTGAGCTGCGCCTGACGGTGCGGTGCCCGTGCTGCCAGTGGTGGAAGCAGGGCCAGCACCGGAGCACCTGCATGTGCACCTTTGACGGTTACCCACCATGGCAGGGGCGCTGTGCGGGGCATGATGTTGCAGCCACAGCGCAGCTGCCCATCGTATGAGAAGGCCCACACTGTCACCTTACCACCTCTCGTGGCATGCTCGCGTAGAGCAGCACAGCATTGCTGTAGAACCCCGCTGGTTGTCGTGCCCCGCAGCTGCGGCGGCTGTGCCTCAGGGGCGACTGCCGCGCGCCCGGCATCCTGCACCCGGCGCTGCCGCACCAGCTCAAGACGCTCACAAGCCTGCAGGCGCTGCAGGTGCCGGCCCTGTCGCACCTGACCAGATTGTATTTATCTTGGGGGAGAGTCCCTGGCAGACAGTTGCCACATGTCCGGTGTGTGCTCAGCATCAATGCGGCTGCAAAGGCCCTGTACGCGTGGCAAGTGCACCAGTGGGTAGTGGTTTCGCAGAGTGCTAGCGTAGCATGTGGGTGAGTGCCTCCCCGCGGACCTGACTAGCGTGAAAATCGAGACTGCAACCATCGTTCCTTGCTGCCGTTTGCAGGTGACGCTGCCGCGCTGGGTGGGCCGGCTGCCTGACGGTCTCACGCAGCTGGTCATGTCGCCATATCCCCAAAACCCGGTGCACCCCGAGGTGGTTGACGGCCGCACCCTGGACGCGGCCATCTTCTTCCGGAGCCTGCCGCTGATGCGCGGCCTGCGCCACCTGGTATGCCTGTGATTGCTTTGTTCCTTCTTTCTTGATGTTATCACCTCAACATCTTGTGTGTGTGTCTGTACACATGCGTTTATGTATCGATGGGTGTGCACATGAATGGATCTACGTGTGTGTGTGGTGACAAAGGAAAACTTGTGTCAACATGTACAGGCGTTCCACCGCATGAAACAGATTGGCGAGGACTTCCTGCCGGACCTCTGTGATACCGTTGCAGCGCTGCCCCACCTGGTCAGCTTGCATCTGGTGCGAATGTCAGCTGCTGATGCACAGTAACACCTAACGCCTGTCTCAGCCATATATGGGCGCAGAGCAAGGTATTTGATCGATGTAACTCGCACACATTGAGGTTCTGAGCTCACGCCACATCAGGACATGCATTGCACTCCCTCATTCGGACATTTTGCACACCTGCGCAGGTGAACTGCAACATGTCTGTATTGCCGGCGGACCTGTGCGAGCTGCCGCGCCTGCAGCTGCTCAACCTGTCGCACAATCAGGATCTGCAGCTCGAAGGCTGCTTGTGCCTCTCAAAGGCGCCCATGCACAAGGTGCCGAGCACGCTCAGCAAAAGGAAACCCTGGGATTCCTCCAGGCCTGGGATTGCAGCACACCACGAAAGCCTGCACTACATAGCGGTGTCGGTTCAATGCGTCGTGGCAAAGCGACCATCCTGTAGCATGCAAGGGGCTTCGCGGCTTGTGTAGATCTTCTTCTAGATTGTCCTCATGTGTGTTCTGCAGCTGACGTCTTGCAAGTGGCTGGACCTGCGGTGTGCCACTCGCATTTTCTCGCGCAAGGTCCCACTTCAGTGAGTACCCTGCCTGCTGCCTTGTGCAGGACGTGTGGGCTTGCTGCAGGATGGCCAGCGAACCTTCGATCAGCGCTGTGCATCAAATTGTCTGGCACGCAGGAATCTCGAGGTGCACTGCGACCTATGAATACAACAGTGCCAGGTACTCATGTTGACACCACAATGCCTCACTGCAGGCCGGACACCATTGCAGTGCTAGCAGCCATGCCGGCCCTGGAGCACCTGGCGCTGCCGCCCACAGTGCCCCACCAGCCTCATGTGCGCGGGACACTGCATGACCCAGTGCATGTCAGCAGTGGCCATTCTTGTGACCCATCACTTGTCGGCGCTGCAGTGCAGCCACCAACTGCTGTGTGCTCTGGGCTACACTGGTGCACTGATGCAACCTGCAGCTGCCCTCTGGAGCTTACATCCTTTTGTTATCACATCAGAACCTGGGGGGCATTCCAGCGAATTTCCTAGAGGTCCCAGGCATCCTCATTCCGCCGGCGCAGCTGGAAATCCCCAGCGTCTACACTGCAAGCAACCTCACAGCGGACGAGACGGTGAGCTCTGTCTTGCGCACACCCCAGTGTAGTGACCGCTCATCGTTCCGCACCCAGGACCTGTTTGCTGCATAGGGCCACATGATGCTCGTCTGGGTCAGTTGGCACATAGGGCACTGAGAAACCCTCACTGTGCCCTGTAGGAGGTGGCTCTGCTGGCGCAGCAACGGGCGCCCGGCATGCCACCCATCAGGGTGGCGGCGGACATGCCCACCTCGGACGCCTGGTCTGCGGTCAGTGCCGACCTGCCCTTTGCGGAGGTCAACGAGGTGCTGGGGGTGCAGCTGGACCGCACCATCATGCGCGGGGTGCCCCATTGATAGGCAGCCTGCGATAGCATCTGGCAAGCACATCGCGGGGGCTAAAACATGAAGCTCCTTGTACAACAGGCCCTTCGCAGGCGGCATGGGATGTTGTGTTCCGGCCCGTGCCGGTGTTGGCACATGTTTTTGTTGCCCTGAATTGTTGACTTCTCTGCTAAACTTCCGGCTAGACTGACCTGCATACGCCTGGTCAGCGTTTGATTGGGGCTGAAAATGTTGCTCTTAGGAGATGTCGTCGCTTGGAAGCACCTAACAATGTGCATTTATTTGCAGTTGCCCATGCAATCTCGATTGTACAATCTCGATTGTACCAATATTGGACCTGCAAGTTCCAGATCCTCGATGCTGCTGCACCTGCGACGCACAAAATCCCGCCAGATGCGCATCATACATGACGGCCTAGCGACCTCAGACCGGCTGCAACGCACTTCCGACCGTTTTGTAACAAGAAGATCTGCCTGCTGCATACACGTCTGAGGGTCATTACTGTCGCCGGTCAACCTGCGAAGTCCTCGCGAGCCGGTTGGGCAGCGCAGCAGCTACTGCATCAAGCACTGATAAACCACATGTACATGACGTTCGACCACCCGTGTGTCAAGGCCTGATTGCAACACCTTGCCAAGGGGAATTGCAAGAGCTCCAGCCAAGTTTCAGCCCGATCTGGGACGCGATGGACGGCACGCAGGCCCGTCATAGACACATGAACATTCAGGATCTGCCGGGAGAGGCGCTGGAGCGCATCCTGGCCCGTGTGCCCACTGTCCAAGAGAGGTGCGGTGCGGTAGGTGGAATAGGAAAAGCCTATTATTGGGCCCTGAACCGGGCCTTGCGCGCAGAGCCATTACTTGGCTTGTGTACGTTGCTGTACTGATAGTGTCGTCTCTACCGACATGCTCTATTGCGTCGCAGGGTCTGCGCTGCCACCGTGTGCCGCGCTTGGCGCCAGCTACTTTCGAATCCCTGCCTGCGACTGTGGAAGGTACAACTGGGCTGACTCGCGCTGTCTCCAGGCCATACGAGTTCTGAAACAAAAAAATTCTGTGAAGAGCCAGCATGCATCAGCCCACATTGCACATGATCATTGATATGAATTGCCGTGCATGGAGTGCAGGCAGTCAACATCGACTACCAGCACAAGTGGAGGGTTCAACCTGGCGATCATGAGCCGGATGATCACACTGATCGAGACGGCACTTTTGCAGCAGACAGGCTGCATTTGTTCCTGCCACTGCAGCGCTTGCTGTGGCGCCATGGCGGCATGCTGCAGCAGCTGCAGTGCAGCACGGCATTCACCACAGGGGTGGGCCGGCAATTGACCTTGCTTGCTGCCACGATCCCAACGCTGCACTTCTTCATGGTCCAAAACGTGAACACGTGTGTTCATGGCTAAGAATGAAGGTGCACTTGGTGATTATAACAGCTTCTGCATGCAGAATCCAATTGGCGGTGCAGCTTGAAAGTAAGCACAACCCTCAGCAGATGAGCACATGACCTGCAACCACCACCCAGCTTACGATGGCATGTGCTCTCCTGCCAGGGCGTGGCAGAGCACGGGCTGCTGACTGCAATGCTGGCCGCCATCCCTGCCGCTGCACCCTGGCTGGAGGTGAACCGAATATGAACGCATGTGCCCGGCAAGTAAGTGACCAGGTTGTGACCGCTGTCAGCACCTGCGGCAACTGTGTGCGGGCGAGGTCGGCAAAGGCTGTCTGATTGATGCCATGTGTGACGCCATGAGCTGGAAGCCCTACAAAGGCGCCTGCCACTTTGCTGGACCGTGTGCTCAACTGTGTGCACGAGCAGGCGCTGCGCTTGGACACATGCGCGGCTGAGGGGATGACCAACAGCAGCATGGTCGGCATTGCCTGCATGGGGCGCCACCTGCGGCAGCTGGCGCTCGTTGGGCTGCAGCACGTGTCGGATCGCAGCATCACAGCGACCCTGGCGCAGCTGCCCCTGCTGCAGGTGCGCCATGCCGCCGCCAGGCAGGGGTCTGCCGGCAGATGTGACTGGGACCCGCATTACTTCCTGAAATTCAGCAGCGCTGGTGGTGGTGCTGGAGGCAGATGCATCGCTGCAGATGCACCTAACAACAGGGGTACTCCTGCCGATGAACCAACACAGCGCAAACTGCAGTCGATGCAGCTGAGGACTCGGCGCTGTCACCTGCTGGTGTGAGCCTCCTGGTGTTTGTGCCACTTCGCTGCAGGATCTAGCCATCATGTTTGAGGTCGAGGACGTGACTGGCGAGATCATGCATTACATGAAAGACACGGCGCCTGTGTATGGGCGGCCTGACATGATGCGGCTGCTGGAGCATACTGCTGCATCGTGCCCGGTGCGCATGTCTGTGTTTGCATTGCATGCTGCTTTCAGAGCGTCAGAAATACTACATACACGCTCACCATCATCAGTGCCAAGCAAGCTTCGTTCCATGTAGCAGTGGCATGCCAAGCATGGGGCTGACAACAGCATAAGATCCACACAGGCGTTGCGGACGCTGGCGCTCGGCTACCTGCCGTGCACATCTGCAATCCCTCAGTATGGCAATGGCGATGCGCGGCCGCTTCTGGCGGCCATGTCGCGCCTCACGGCGCTGACCAGCCTCGCGCTGCACGGCATCGGCTGGGAGCACGCCCCCGGTGGCCTGCCACACCTGCCCCAGGTGTTGCTGAACTAAATGGCAAATGCAGAGTGTGGCTGGCGATTGGGATCCACACACATCTTGCTTGGGAACAGCTCAGGGTCGTGACTGGAGGTGCATTGCGCCTGCTGTCTTATGCTCTCCTGTGGTGAAGAGTAACAGCCCTTGAGAACCAGTGGTTGCATGTGCTCGCGCCGTGCATGGCTGCCACAGCCGGTGTATGGCGCTTCCGTACGCACAGCTAGCGCTGCTGCTCCCATCTGCTTCAAGCTTGGCGAACCTGCCCGAGTGCTGTATGGTGTCCTGAGGGGCCTGCTGCTGCGTGAACCTGCTCTGCAGCTGTGGCGGCTGGTCCTCATGGGCGACTGCAGCCGGCCGGCCATGCTGCAGCCGGAGCTCCCACACCAGCTGAGCACCCTCACCAGCCTCGACACACTGCAGGTGCCAAGCTTGATATGCCTGGACGCGTGACAACCCCAGCTGTGGGTCCGTGCACAGGGTCATGCCCCATGTTGCACCGCTGGGTGTTCCTGTGCTGCATTGCTGGCACATGACTGTCGAACGACAGTGGTAGGCGCAACGGGCAGGCTGGGCTCGCTGCGCCTTGCAGGTCACGCTGCCGCGCTGGGTTGGCCGGCCGCCGCCCCAGCTCACGCAGCTGGTGCTGTCGCCGAATCTCGTCTTCCCGCCGGACGAGGAGACGGACAAGCTCGTGAACCGTGCCATGGAGTCCGCCATCTTCTGCCACAAGCACCTGGCCACGCTGCGCCAACTGCGCCACCTGTCCTTCAAGGGCTTCGGCAACGAGCTCAGCGGGATCCTGCTGCAGGAGGTCTGCACCACTGCCAAAGAGCTGCCGAAGCTGATCAGCCTGCACCTGGTGCGAGAGCGGACGACTGCGGTCCATGAAACTGCACATGCACCGTGCTCACTCCTTTGAGCAACCGGGAGCTGTTGCAGTGCTAGCTACCACTCGCTTGCTATCACCAGACCTTCCCAGCATGACGGACGTGATGAGGGAGCCCATGCACATCACATGCAGATGGAGTGCAACATGTCTGAAGTGCCGATGGAGCTGTGCGAGCTATCGCGCCTGCAGCTGCTCAACCTGTCGAACAACGAGGAGCTGCACCGCGATGGCTGCCGAAGCCTTGCACAGGCGCCTCTACATCAGGTGTTCAGCACGCTCTTAAAGAGTGAGGACTTGAGTGAACCTGCATATGCATCAGAGGAGTGACACCTTGGTCCATGAAGCATATTTATATATGTCGGAAGCAAGTCCAACGGTTCTCTGAGCTCATGACCCCTCATCCTGATGTTTGCCTGTGCTTGTTGCAGCTGGCGTCCTGCCGGTGGCTGGATCTGCGATGTGACAAGCGCTGGTTTAAGCGCAAAGTTCCACTTCAGTAAGCCATTCATGCTGTCAACTTACTTCCTGCCTGCTTTACCATGCGAGCCAGTCCCAACAAGTGCGCCAGCTGCCTGGCACAATGCGAACACTGTGCACAGTGAGCAGTCACAAGACTGCAGCAGATGGTCAAGTGCCAGAAACAGGGGTTGATCATCCGCAGGCTGGACACCATCGCAGTGATAGCGAGCATGCCGGCCCTGGAGCAACTGGCGCTGCCGTCGACCGTGCCCCAGCAGCCACCTCCTCACGTGCGAGCAATGCTCGGAAATCGTACACCAAGCAGCAGCCACGCACGACGTCCTGCAATATGTGACGGGGCTGGCACAGCAGCGCTCCCGCCGAGCTTGCTGAGCTGCACGCAGCACCTAAATGCACAGAGCGTGCAGTCTTAACCCTTCTTGACCGGCTTGGGTGTTGTGTCAGGTGGGCCCGGGACCCGCTGGGCCGATGGATCAGCCGGTGCAGCTGAGCATCCCCAGCGTCTACACCAACAGCAACCTCACCTGGGACGATATGGTGCGTGCACCCCGTATGTGTGCACGCACCCCAGCGACCACCGCCACCTGCTGCTTGGCACTCGGTCTGTCGGCGTTGTCTTCGAGAGCCTGCATCATACTGCAGCATCTTCCATTCAGGGCTGGTCTATCATGTGCAATGGCCACCAATGTTCTCCTGATGTCTGCCCTGTGCTGGCAGGAGGTCGCCCTGCTGGCACAGCATCGGGCTTTTTGCCTGCCGACCATCAGGGTGGTCAGGGAGATGCCCGAGTCAAATCGGTGGGGTGCGGTGGATGTGGAGCTGCCCTTCCGTGAGGTCGACGCTGTGCTGGGAGTGCAGCTGGACCGCAGCATCTTGCGGGGGGTGCCGTGAGCTAAGAGGCAGCTGCACCACAGCCCATTGTCCACCATCACTTGATCACAATGCGGGGTGCAACGGTCGTGTGTCATTGGTGGGCAGCGTGCATGCCGGCCTGCGTATGCTCAACGTTCAATCTTCACATACTGAATTGTATGGTTCAGTTCTGCACATGGCTAGGAGGTGCGCATGGTGCCAGTATGTAGCTGTCGCCGGCTGTACCAGGCAGCAGCCCAGCTGTTGTTCAAGTCTGGTTGTGCTTCAACATGACGGCAACATGAGCGAGCTGCTGCCTATGGGGCGCTTTGACCACACACAACACCAGATCCAGCATCATCAAGCGCCCTCATTGATCAGCCGCCTGATGCCGGCGTAGCCATCCTTCTCCAGCACGTCTGCCACATCAATGGAGCCTGTGTAGATGATCTTGCCGGCCTGCAGCATGCCAGGCTGCCAGTCATATCCATTCATTCAGTCACACACATGCAGCAGCTCTGCACAGAATCATTATAACCCCCTTGTGGAGGTGGGAGAGGCCTCGTGTGGATCCTGGCGGTGTGAATATGCATGCTGGCAGGGGCGGTCATGCAGGCAGTGAATGGCATACCTCCATGACGTGCACATGCTCGGGCTGGATGTAGTTGAGCAGCCGCTTGTAGTGGGTGACCATCAGCGTGGCGGTCTTGTCCGTCTTGAGGCCGTTGACGGCGTTGGCCACATCCCGCAGCGCATCAATGTCCAGCCCTGCAGCAGTCAGTTGGCAGGTCAGCCTGGCTCATCACAGCACCAACTAAAGGCAAAGACCACGACACACGGGCTATCAATATTGAGCTGCAGACTGCTGCTGCTTCTGCTGCAGGTTAAGACCGGAATGTAACGAGCAAGTCGCCCGCTCGCGGCCTTGAGACCTAAGAATGGAACGCGAATCACGTAACCGTGCGTTGGTACGACTTGTCGGCTCGCGTGCACGTCGGCTGGAGACCCATGCTCGGCTGCCCGCGCCTGTCTACTTGCGGCGGGCACTTGGCCTTTGAACAAGGGTGCTGTTGAGAAATACGTCATTCCGCTCTTCGAGTTCTTTCAATGACATGTCAGTGCAGCAGGTCACCTGAGTCGATCTCGTCCAGGATGGCAACATCTGCCTCGAGCACCGCCAGCTGCAGGATCTGCGAGGCAGTACACCAGTGCGTCAGACACAGCGCAAATGATGCAGCCTGCTTCGACAACCAGAACAAAGTGAGCAGACAAAGCAGTGTGCCAACAGCAACCAGCAACAGCGCCAGTGTATATCGCTGCAGCAGTTGCAGTGGGCTGCTATCGGACACCCGCAGCCACAGTTTGACGATGCTGCAACACCAAGGCTCTGCCTCTTGCCGCCCTGTAGCATCCACTGCTGGGTGGGGCGCCCCCCACCTCGTTGCGCTTCTTCTCGCCGCCGGAGAAGCCCTCGTTGACGTTGCGGTTGAGGAACGCCGAGTCCATCTTCAGCGCCTCCAGCTTCGGCATCAGGTAGCCGTAAAACTCCAGCGGGTCCTGCAGTCAGTTTTGCATTTGGTGTCTATGCTCCCTTCGAGAGAAGGGCTGATCGTAGGGCAAGGTCATGAGGATCAGCACGGGGTGCCGCAATCGCCAGGTGCTCTGCTGGCAAGCGGTGCTGGCAAAAAACGGTAGCAGTAGGTGGTGCAGACTGCTGGTGCAGCGTGGTCAGGGGCATGCGGGTGCGGAAGCGGGGGCGGCATGTCACTTTCAAATGATGTGAGTTAGAATGGGATACACACCAGCTCCGCCTCCCCAATTGCCTTCCGCCGCGCGTTGCTGGCCGCCCGCAGGAAGTCGATGTTGCTGACGCCCGGCACCTGCAGCCAGCACACCCAACATGGTCTCGCAGCTTTCCATCACTTCGTTGGGTCAGCGCTCGTCAGCTCCGAGAGTGGACTCCTGCAGCAGCAACGCACAACGGCCCCTGGGACTGACATGCAGCCTGCACTGTGCAGGCGACCTGCTGCCAGGGGTCTCTCAGCGTCCGCGACACTCCTCCATAAGGCGGTCGGGACTGTCTTGAGCAGGCGGGCATCTGCCCACACCGCTCTGCAGCCGGGCCTGCGGTGCTCACCTCCACGGGCGACTGGAAGCTCATGAACAGCCCCGCACGCGCCCTGTCCTTGGGCTCCAGCGCTGATCAATTGATCTTTAAGGTGGTGCTGTAGGTGAGCTGCCCCTATGAGCGCACCTCCACGGGCGACTGGAAGCTCATGAACAGCCCGGCGCGCGCCCGGTCCTCGGGCTCCAGCTCCAGCAGGTCCTGCCCCTTGTAGGTCGCGCTGCCGCCCATCACCTCGTAGTCGGGGTGCCCCACCTGCGGCGTTGCGCAGCGCCCTCAGCTGCAGCGCCCGGGTCGAAGTTCTGCAGCCTGCCCCCAGAGGACCAGACCGCACCACAGCTGAGCCTGCTGTCAGTCTGTGGGAGCAAATCGTTGGGAGCTGTGCTGCAGACGGCATACTAGCAGCCTGCCCTGCCTCTGCATCTGCCAGACAGAGGAAAAATTGCTGTCGCCATGAGTGTGACGACCTCAGACTCACCAGGATTTTGGAGAGCGTGGACTTGCCGCTGCCGTTGGTGCCCATGATGGCGTGCGTCTCCCCCTCCCGCAGCACCAGGCTCACGCCCCGCAGGATCTGGTCGCCGCCCACCACCCGCGCCTGTGATAGCAATTGACGTTCATATGCACCACTGCGCCTCTGTGCTCGGCGATGCCAGATGCAACATGGGATGCAGGTGTCCCAGCAGCAGGCAATGCGGGCAGCTGGGCTGCACAGCGCCTCTTCACACCACACATAGAGATTGCGTACTGCACGTTCACACTCTGCCGCGGAAGTCAACGAAGTATGTATGTAACCAGATGGCACACCTCCAGATCCTTGACCTCCAGCACCACATTGCCGCTCGCTGCCGGCGGCGATGGCGCGGCGACATCCTCCGCCACCGCTGCCAGCGTGCACACGTCCTGCGTGTGTGTGCAGCAGGAGTTCATTGCATGATCAGTGTGACCCCGCACTGGGCAGCATGCACATGACCGCGCAACGCTGACGCAGGGTGCACGATGCACGTGACCAGCTTTCCCCTGCTTCTCAGACACAGGTCGACATTGGTGCTGCTGCGGTGCCGAAACTGCATGCAATGATCGCCGTAGCGGCGCTGCGCAGACACAGCGTACCCTGGCGCTGTGACGGCTGCCGATTGTGCATGATCTTTGCATACGCAGCTGCCTGATCTCCTGCTGCTGAGGTGGCTGCCTGACGTGCATGTGTGCGTGTCTGGCACCATCGACAGCGCGTGTGCTGCATGCAGCAGCACACGGCCGTTGCTGTGCGAGGTGCATGGTGAGTCAACCCGTGTGGCCGAGCGTAATGTCAATGTGTAGCCCAGTGGCGCGGTACAGAAGTTGTAGCCGAGTAGAAGTTAGAAGTGAATGACAACGTGACGCGCACGCAGCAAGCCAGCAACTGCACATTGCGCTGCCTCGCTTGCAAGATTTGTTGGCAGCACATCGGGGTGGCAGCAGGACGTCCCTGCTGGCTTCTGGGCAAGTCGCACCCTTGAGATCTCCGACACGCTGTGATCATCACAGCACGCCAGCAGGTGCAAAGGTGCAGCAAGGTACCGAGCGTGACTCACCTACACCGAGGTCGATATTGCAGCGCCTCTGAGACACCCAGGGCTGTCGCAGTCATGCAGGCCCCATTGTGCATGTGAGCGGTGCGGACGCGAGCAGAGCGCTTGCGTGTGCCATGATCCCAGGCGTCGCGCCTGCGCTGCTGGGCGGAGCGTGCCTGGGCGTCAGCAGCGCGGTCGTACTGGCACAAACAGGCGGCATACTGGGCATCTCTGGCATTATCGGGTGCGGCATAGCCATCAGCTCTGCTCCATGGTCCACCCTGTCGCAAGAAGAGTCCTCAATTGCTGTATGAACTCTGCCACGGATTGCAATATAACGTGAGCTTTGCCATGCAGGGGCTTGCTGGACAAGGCGAAGCGGCGGCAGCCGTGGCGTTGGGCATTCCTTGGCGGCCTGCTGACAGGGGCGCATCTCGCCCTGCGGCTGCACCCCGCCTCCTTCACCGTGCCTGCCTCAACCTTCTCGGTGCGGTGTTCGCCGATGCACACGTACAGAAGACTGAACGCCGGGTTTGTTGATGCAATGTGGAGCCATGCTGCCTGCAGAAGTGAAGAGTGCCCGTGCGCCTTGGCTGGTCCTCTATCTCCCTGAGAGTTTTGTCGCAGACAGTCGCACCCGGACCGCCACATTGCACTGCCAACTTCTCGGAGAGCAGCTGCACTGCCGCTATATCAGCTTGCTGCCACCACCTCACCACCTGCTGCCCATCCCCTACCTCCGTCCGCTGGTCTGCAGCTGGCGCGAGCTGTGATCGGGGGCTTGCTGGTGGGGGCGGGTGCAGCACTCGGCAGCGGCTGCACCAGCGGCCACGGCGTGTGCGGCATGTCGCGGCTGTCGCCCCGCAGCCTCGCCTTCATGTGAGGCAGTGCATGCTTCAGTAGGGAGCGCCTACCATTAGCAGATGTTCTCACTGCGTTGCTGCCCGCTGCCGGTGGCTGCTACTGCTGCTGCTGCCACCACTGCCACCGCTGCCACCGCCGGCCAATGCAAGGTTTCCACACTGCATCCATTCCTTCTTCTGGGGGCAGCAGATTAACCCCCGGCGCATACATTTTGTTTAGAGCCGTGGCGATGGCAGCGGGAGGCATCGCGGCGACAGCATCGGGCGCTGCCGCCGCCATCCCAGCGGCAGCAGCCGCTGCAGGGCCGCCGGCAGCGCTCCTGCGCCTCATGCTGGGCGGCGCCGCCGCGCTTGTCGCTGGCCCTGTTATGCTGCGGGCCGCGGCGGGCGGCAAGCAGATGTCAGATGTGAGTGAGCAGCGGCTTCAGACAGCGGTGTACGGCGCAGCCGGCTTCGTATTTGCGCTGGGCCTGAGCGTGTCAGGTGAGACCCAGGAACAGTCCGAGGTGCTGGGGTGCCTGGCATGCCGCAAGTGGCATCATGACTTGTACACCACATCACAGACCGCAGGGCAGGTCAGTGCAGCTGACATGCAGCCTAGCTGTCAACCTGTTGCACCTGTTGCTGTGCACTCAACAGTGACGGACGACGGTGGAGGCTCTGCTTTGCTGCAGGCATGCTGGATGCCGCCAATGTGGTCGCGTTTCTGAGCCCCGGCAGCGCGGCCTTCGACCCGCAGCTCATGGCGGTGATGGGCGGCGCAGTGGGCGTTGCCCTGCTGCCTTTCCAGACGATAGGCAGCTGGGGGCCGCTGCGAAAGGCGGGGCTGATCGCCCAGGACCAGCCGGGCGCTCCCGGGGGCCGCATCGACGGGCGGCTGCTGCTGGGCGCGGCGCTTTTCGGTGCAGGCTGGGGCGCAAGCGGCATGTGCCCTGGGCCGGCGATCGCCAACGTTGTGCGGCCGAGTCTGCAGGTCCTGGCTGCAGTGGCATCGATGCTGGGCGGCATGGCACTCGTGAATGGAATGGGCTGAAACCATAGACAGACGGTGTGCAATATTGAGGCATGGGAGGAGCATGCTATTGCTCCCTTGACGGCAGTCATTCTGGGGCATGTCAGGCACTGGCGCAAACCTCTGTCATCGGTATCATCTCAGTCTTCTGTTGCTCGGCAGTTCAGGTACCTAGAGCAAACATGTGTCGTTGCAGCTTTGCAGGTATGTATGACAAGCTCCAAGTGAGCAGCTGCGTGGTTTGTCGTCCTGTGCCTGTTCAGTACATATCATCATAAACGTCGAAGTCTGCCTCTAAACCCCCGTACCCCTCATCTGAATTTATGTCTTCGTCACCACCCACATGATCCATGCCATCCCCAAGATCCTTGGGAGTCCCGTGGTTCACCAGAACTCCACGCATGATACTGCGGTCCAGCTGCACCCCCAGCACGCCGTTGACCTGCCCAAAGGGCAGCTCCACCTCCACCGCACCCCAGCGGTCCGACTCTGGCATCTCGTGCGACACCTTGACAGGCGGCAGGCCCCGCGGCCGGTGTGCTGCCAGCTGGGCGAGCTCCTGCAGGTGCAGGTCGACGATCATTCATCAGGTGGGCCTCGCTCAACCTGCTGAGAGGACCAGCGTATAAACAGGCCCTCCTAGCAGGCACACGAATGATGCTGCCACAACAGGCTGGTGGGGCTAAGCTGCCAATACTTGGTCTTTCGACCATGCTGAAAGCAATCTGCTTAGGCTGAACCTATCGCCAACGCAGGCTGCAGCAGCCAACAGCAGCCAGTGCAGGACCAGACGCTAGAAGACTGCACATTGGGTTGGCCTATATCAGCTGCCACCATGCTCACACCGCACAGTGCTGCAGCTGGGCACATGTGCAGGTCAGCAGCGCCACTGCAGCATGGTACTGTGGCGCTCAACCTCGGCAAAACATGACAACATCTGCAGCGGTGGCTCGTCGCACCTCAGGAAAGGCCGACCGTTCTCCATTGCAGTCGATGCTGGACAGGGCCAGCTGCTCCAGGGCTGGCATGCCCGCAATGGCCGACATCGCTTCAGGGCTGCAGCAACACACAGAAGGGTTTCTGTTGTAAGCAGAAAGGCGGCGGTGCTTACGTGCATCCGTGGCTGTGCTGCAAGGGTGCTCTCGCTAATACAATCTTGAAACGTGAGCTAGCAGCCTGCTTGAGCACAGGCAATACTCACACGAATGCATTGTAACGTGTGCCGCCGCCGCTTCGCAGGTCCAGCCATCTGCAGGATGCCAGCTGCACGGGAACACAGGCATCTGACCACAATGTGGGAGCAACATGGCAGAACAGATTGAAAGCCGAAGTGTGAGCACATAGACAGTATCCATGGTGAGCACCTCCTCTGGATCTCGAGATTCAGAGTATGAGCACCTTGTGCAATGACGCCCGCTCGAGAGCCCCGCCACCAATGCCGCGCTTACTCTCTTGCAGCATGGGGTTGCCCGAGAGGTTGAGCAGCTGCAGGCGCGACAGCTGCAACATGTCCCACGGCAGGCTGCAGACGTTGCAGTCCACCTGTACATGCAACATGCTCAGGTGAACGACCGACTATGCACCGTGTTGCTGACGCCACCACACTGCAATGGGGTGATCAAGTAACACTGGTGGCACATTGTTGTGTCTATCGCATGCTGCACAACCTACATCGTGCACAGGCAGGGTCGAAACGGACATGGCGCTCTCACCAGGTGCAGGCTAACCAGCTGCGGCAGGGCCTGAGCGGCCTGGAAGCAGATCAGCGGCAGGAAGCGGTCACCGATCTCCGGCAGGCCGTGGAACGCCAGGTGGCGCAGGCGCTGCAGCGGGGCCAGGTGCGCGTGTATGAAGTTGGAGCAGCTTCCGGCACGGCGCTCAGCATCCGCGGCATCCAGCGGCGACAGCACCAGCTGCGTGAGGCCCGTGGGCAGCCGGCCGGGCCACTCCGGCAGTGAGATCTGCAGAGCGAACAGGGGAACTGGTTGTGAGGCCTCAGCTGAGGTGCGCACCTCAAGTTGACTACTGCCGCAGCGGCAGAATGAGCACCAAACCTGGCTGCGAGCAGCAGCAGGCTGCCCTTGGCAGTATCGGCAACTGGCAAGGGTTCTGCAGTGTGACACACCTGCAGCGCCTCCAAGGCTGTCAGCGAGCTCAGCTGGTCCCGGAGCTTGGGCTCGTACCTGCTCGGTTCGTGGTCTGCGCGAAGGGACAGCCGCCGCAGCTGCAAGGCAGGGCACGCAGCGGGCATGAGGAGCATGTTTGTTGTGACCACGCCGCGCCATAGCACATTGGCAACTTGGTGCACAAGCTAGCACCCAGTGCGGTGTGACACATTTGCAGGTGTAGCTGTTGGGGCCAGTGCTGCACCTGCAGATGTGTCATGCTGGCTCAAACATGTCTCATGCTTCCTGCAATTCTGATCGAGCTGTTTGGAGGAACCCAGCTGTGGCAGCACTCTACGCAAGGCAGTGTGGCAAGGCACACTGCTGCCCAGACATGACACCTGCTGTAACACAGCGCCTCCGGAGCAGCAGTCCAGAGAGCGGAGCAGTATGGTGGTGCTGTCACAGCACCTGGGGCAGGTGCGGCAGCCCCCCTGGGGCGACCGCCCACAGGACGTTGGACAGCAGCAGGCTGCTCAGCGCCGTCAGGCGCGACATCGCCTCGGGCAGCGGCTGCCGGTTCCTGCTCGCTTCCCAGTGCTGCGTGACATTGGCCCAGGGCTCGCAGTCGCCAAAGAACGGAAGGTGGCCGAGCGCCAGCGTCCGCAGCGCCTGCATGCAATGCAAAGCACTGAACCTGGATCTTGGTCCGCATGATCTGCCTGCTAGGCTGCAACCAGGCGACGGTGTAAGCTTTGCAGCGACATGAGCGCACAGTGCAGGTCTTTGACTAGGTGACACGACGAGATGCTGTGCTCCAGCATCAAACTGACAGATACCATGCGTACCGGGCAGGACTCAGCAACGACACCCAGCAGCTGCATGAAGTCAGGCTGCTGCTGATGGCGCACACGTCTGAGGTCAAAACGGTCATCCTCGTCTTCCCACTGACTGGTCGCGACCCGTTTGTCCACAAACATGACGGCCAGATCCTGCGGCCATGTTGAGCACACAGTCGCTCAAGGGGCGGCGTGGATCGTTGCCCCTGCTGCAGGCTGGCCTGCCACGTCCACACTGTTGCAGTTTTACTTTTGCAGTCACGCTTCAATGGTATATCTTCAGCTCTAGCAAGCTGTGCACAAACTGCTCTCGTACGAGGTAAGGCGGTCCTCATAACTGGGACAGGAAACGATGTGTGCAGCTGCGCCTGCCGCGTCAGGTGGTGTCAGAACAGTCTTGCCTGCAGCAGAGGGAGCTGCGGCAGGGCTGCCACGATGTCGTAGCCTACAGATGCCGCAGCCCGACCAGAGCCAGCTGCCGCAGGTGACCGCCCATGCCAGCGATGCCCATCAGGCCGAGTTCGGTCAGGCCTGCAGCGCCGGCGGAATCCAGCCGCAATGCCTGCAAGCGGGGCCAGCGATGTCGCGCTGCCGTCAATCTGCAACCTTCAATGTATGAGGGGCGCCAGTGCCATGACACACTTGTGGCACACTCATCACCTCTGCACGTAGCAAGCAGATAGCAGACACATCGCAGGGGCCTGCCAAACAAAGTTCAACTCACTGACCTGCAGCGAGGGTGCTGCAACGGCAACCACCGTCAGGAATGCGGTCAGCAGGCCAGCGTCCGCCTTCCCCTGAGCCATCATCGTTCGATCGTTGGGCATACAGAATACATTGTATCCAACTCGTGCATTCGGTCATTCACTTCATGCTTCGGCGCAGGAGCGAATGCTTGTTGCGCACGAAGAGCACATGGGTGCATCCGGTGCTGGTCATGCTTGTGCTGCTCACTGAGGCAGCAGCTCACCTGCCACCTTGGCCTGTCGCTGAACGCCGTGCCGGACTGCAGGTGCAGCAGCCCGGCGCCGTGGCGCCACAGCCAGCGCTGCAGCGGCAGGAACAGCTGCAGCCATTCCTCCATCCCGCCGCGCCAGTCCCTGTCATCCCTCAGGGTGACCACCTGCGTTGCCGTCGCAATGGAGCGTCAGACACTTGCAGTGGGTCGTGACATAAAGAGGCCATATCTTGCTGCTGAGCATGTGTTTCGTGGCAGAGAAGCAATGACGGGGTCTTGCCTGCCAGAGTGGCAGGCCGCGCTGTGACAGGCGCTGGCGCCATGCACAACAGACGCCTGTGGCATTGATCCTGCGGGACACTCTGCTTTCAGGATCTCCAAGAACTGTGCAGCTACTCACGTAAACTGTTGGGGTCAGTACAGCATGGCCTGAAGAGCCGTGCACGATAACCAGACCTGTCTTCGAAGGGCACATGCGCCAGCACTTGCTCCAACACCTCCCCCGGCAGACTTTCGGCAGCCATTGAGCTTCGACAGTCTGATCAGCGCTCCTGTGGCAGCTGCATCGCGGTCTGTACCGAGCTACAGCATGCCGGTGCCCACTGCTGTGAATTTCAAATCCGTGGCGCACACACGGACAGCTCGCAGACTGCACCACTGCAGGCTGCCTCTGCGTGCGCTACTGCAACCTGTTTGAAGCGGCTATGACGCCGTGCTGACGACGCAAAGCAGATGCTGAGGTGCCTTGGTGCTCACATGTCCTACTGATCTGGGATCACACCTAGCTGTGACACCAACAGTTGAAACCTTGACAGTCTCAGACGGCTGCTTCACGTGTAGCAGACGGCACTAAGTACTGCGGCAAAGGCGGCCGTCAGTGTGCCGGAGGAAGAATGTCACAGTGAGTACGGCAAGCAAGGTGACACACTGTGACAGGGTCGTGTGACCACGTGTCGGGCTTGTTGCGCTCTGTGTGGGATGCTGGGATCTGTGTCGCATGCTTTGACATTTTGAATTGCACCGTGTGTGCACGCCCAAAATCTCTGCGTTGCTGCCTGCTCGCTCCTGACTGTGCGCAAACCCCAGCAGGCAGCGGCATGCTCTTGCTCAGCGCATACACTGCACAGATTGACAAAACTGCTCGCATCAGATCGGAACTGGACTGAGCAACGACAACCATGAGTCTGCCTGGAGAGGTGCTGGAGCAAGTGCTGGCGCATGTGCCCTTCCAAGAGAGGTGCGGTGAGGCGTCCCAAATCCCATGCACATGCATGTTGACGCTGGCTGCTCGGGCTTACATGTGGATATGACTGGGTTGTGACACCCAAAAGATTCTGCCACCTACCTCCTCGCTGCATGTGGCAGGGTCAGGGCCATGGCCGTGTGCCAAGCATGGCGCCAACATCTGCTACAGCCCCGCTCGCCGCTGTGGCAGGCAAGATCCGACTTCGTCGCTGTAGTGCAGGCTGCGGCACCTGTCAGACCGCCTTGGATTGTGACTGCAGAGTGGGCAGAGTGAGCAGCTGGGCAATAGCTGTACTGCTGGCGTCACTATCGTGTCAGGCGGCCAGGATCGGCACCATTGCCTACCGGGTCGGCGGGGTTGAGGAGCAGCTGCGGCTGTTCCTGCCCCTGCAGCGCTGGCTGCGGCGTCACGGTGGCGGGCTCCTGCAGCTGCAGTGCAGCACATCCTTTAGCCGCACGGTGAGCTGAACCAATCTGTGGCATCAAGTACAGCACCTGCTGGCAATTGCACATTCTGCAGCCCTGCGCTCGCCATGTGCAACCAATATGCACGTTCACAGAGGAAGCATGCTTAAGATTCTGCACGTATCAGGACACCTGTGACCACACCAACAGCGTGTGATGGTGCCTTAACAGGGGCACCCAAATACCGAGCTGCTGACCGCATTCCTGATGGCCCTTGGAGCTGCCGCACCCTCACTGCAGGTTGAAAATCCGTGAAGCCGATGGCATCATGTGCAGGTCGATCATTGGCCCGCTGCATCGCACGTCTCTGTGGTCTGTGCCAGTATGTGCACAAGCGGCAAGCAGTGCACCTGTGACATGTCAGCACATAGCACCTCTCTTGCCTGCTGTTTCTCAAGCGCTTGCCGGAAACCAGTGCAGGCGCTGCGACTCGACGGCAGCGCCGCTGGCGGCCTGAGCGGCGCTGGCCTGGTGGGCATAACCGGCATGGGCGACCGCCTGCGTCAGCTGGCTCTCGTTGGGTTGAACCGTGTCTCCGACAAGGAGCTCGTGGCAGCCCTCCCGCTGCTGCCCAAGTTGCAGGTGCAGCGTTGCAATGCCATACGATGGTGTGCAGCTACAGTGTAGTGCTGGCCTCTGAAGGAAGGGTTTGTCTGGTGAGGTGCAGCTTGACATGCTGCAGCAATAGGCGCCCTGCATACTAGAGTCTCTGGCAACATAGGCTGCCTTTGACTCATCACCAGGCATAGCATAGCTCCAACCTGCAACTGGATGTAGTGGGAATGTCACCGTCCCCTCGTCATTCCGTTGCCATAACCTCATCACCACCCTGCCTTGCCCCCGCCGCAGGATCTGGCCATCATGTATGTGGACGAAAGGGATGCACGGCTGCGCTGGGACGAGGAGCAGGATTGTTGGGTGAGGGACGATGGGCTCCTGCAGCGCGCACCCGACTTCATGTGGCTGCTGGCCCGTGTCACTGCGTGTTGCCAGGTACGCACTTTCAGCAATGTTTTCAAGCTGCACGCTACATGGTGTCTGCCTCTGCAGTTCATGTTATGATCCACCGACTGCTGCGTCTTTCAAACACCTGTTCTTGATGATGAGCAGACACAAGTCCGTCATCTGCGGCCCTCGTGCAGGGTTTACGGTCTCTGGCGCTCGGCCACCTGCCGCGCGACGACCCGGGAGACGCTGCGCCTTGGGGAGATGTCATTCGGAACGAGGAGCCGCTGCCGGCGTCCATGTCGAGACTCACGGCGCTGAGCAGCCTGGCGCTGCACAACGTGTGCTGGGAGTACGCCCCAGACGGCCTGCCACATCTGCCCCGGGTGATGCCTCTGTTCCCGTCAGTGCTCCGCAGCTACACGAGTGCTTTTCTGAACAAGGCTAGCACCAAAGTGGGGCGTGTGTGCATAGCACCGGCTGACGACCGCTGGATCGTTCAGCATACACTGTGAGAAGCCACCTGAGCATGTTTGCATTGGCAACATGCTTGAACTTCGAGCTTGTTGCTTGATTTGCCTTGCAGTTGCGGCGGCTGTCCCTGCGGGGGGATCATGATGAGGAGAGCCACCAGCCAGGCATCATACACCAGCTCAGCACACTCACGGGCCTGGAGGCGCTGCAGGTGTGGCCAGCGTCCTGATGTCCAGTGCCTGTTGACTCGCTGCGTTTGTTGCTGGGGCAAGGAGCGTCTGTTGTGTTTCACATTAGTACCGTGCAGCTGCAATCCTGCCCTACTTATTTCCCGAAGCTGCTTGCAGGCATCACTGCCAATGTGGCTGGGACGGCTGCCGCCCGGCCTCACGCAGCTTGTCCTGGCGCCGCTGAAGGTTTGGGAACAGGAAGTGCTCCGTGCTGACGACTGCGCCAGCTGCCTGCAAGTCCACCTTCCCACGCTGCGCGGCCTGCGCCACCTGGCATTCCATCACCTGCACGAGGCCGGCGCCCGAGTGAAGGACGTCTGTGCCGCCGCTGCGGCGCTGCCGCAGCTGCTCAGCCTGCACCTGGTGCGGACTGCCGATGCTACACCAGGCAGTTGGAATACGATGTCTGCACATCAAAATGCACTGCATGGTGGGTGGTAAGGGAGCTGTTGGGAGTTCTGCACATTTCATGCGATGCCGAGGTGATTTTGCCATTCGCAGGTGGGGTGCAATCTGTGGTGGGTACCAAAGGAGCTGTGCGAGCTGTCGCGCCTGGAACTGCTCAACCTGTCATATAACCCGCTGCAGCATGATGGCTATGTGAAACTTGCGAAGACGCCTCTGCACAAGGTGCCCAGCATTTGCAGGGTTGTAACGATGTGGCTCAGTGCCCAGCAGCAGTGTCACAATGTAAAACGGTTGCTTTACATCTGTGTCAAGAATTCAAACACCTCCACTGGAGGCGGAAGCTCTGACACATGCACATGCCTGACGCCAGCGTTGCTGTGTCTTGTGCAGCTGACGTCCTGCAGACTGCTGGACCTGCAGTACGGTGACAGCGGCTTATGGCCAACAAACACTCCGCTGACTCCGCTCGAGTGAGTGCCGCCAGGATTCTGCTCCAAGTGAAGACTGTTGCACAGCTGTGCTGGGTGCGGGATGATAAACTCTTGCGGCGGTAGCAGCGGGGTCGAACTACATCCATTCATTTGGTCGTTACGGCCTTTCAGTTTAAGGTCTTTGGCCCGGACAAAACAACACAAGGGGAATGCTGGTTGCAGACCAGCTGTGACAGAGGCAATCACCAGCATGCCGGCCCTGGAGCAACTGGCGCTGCCGAGGGCCTACAAGCCATCTCCCAAGGTGCAATCCTTGGTTGCAGCATGCCAGTGTGCATGTCAGTGTCCCAGGGTAACGTTCAACCTGCGAGCTGGTGCCTGGCGCATTGCCACAAATAACTGGAACTGCGCCGTGCAGTGCCCTGCTGCGTACAAGGCTGTTGGATCCACCTAGCCTCTGCGGCTCCTGGTTAGCTGCTTGCTCATTTGCTGCTCTTCGCCGTGTGTGCCGTCTGTTTGTGGTCCCGTTGTAAGTAGCGGCCACCTGTGGTGTTTGGCCGTGTATAGACCGAAGCCAGTAGGCTGAGCAACTTTATACAGCGCAAGCATATGTGGGCTGGCATTGAGGCCCTTTGATCACACGAAGATTTCATGTCACACATGTAGGCTGAACCAGGACATACCCGTCATTCTCTTTCCTGCAGGAGCTTGCTGAGCTGGCAGAGCGCCGGGGCCCTGGCATGCCGCGTATCAGGGTGGTGTCGGAAATGCCCGAGTCAGACCACTGGGGTGCGGTCAGCGCTGAGGTGCCCTTTGCGGCGGTCAACGAGGTGCTGGGGGTGCAGCTGGACCGCAGCATCAGCCGCGGGGTTGTGCTCAATAATGTGGGTGGTGCCCTTGATACGATATGAACCTCGTCGAGTAGGTAGGCTGTCGGACAGCTGGCACCATCTTCATGCTGACTTGTTAGCTGCAGCTGAATCGCCAGCACTATGATCTTGACAATGTGAGGGCGTGAATGGTCAGGTCACCATGTGCTGGCCTGTCAGCGAGGCTGCCTGACTCACTCCTCCTTCGTGCTCTCATGCTGTCAGCTTTTGTGAGAATCGGGGCAGCTTGCAGTTTGTCAGGAACAGCCGACAATTTTATGTTGGAAACCTACTGTACGATCCAGAACTGCCGTCAAATGTCAACACAATCTCTTCATTCATGTTCAGCTCTCCAAGTGCAGTACATAGGCGGCCGCCGCGCACCTACCCAACTGTTTCATCTAGTCTCGTTGGCTGCCCGATGAGTCCGAGTAGTAGCTATCAAGGTCTGCATCGTCATCCAAGTCATGTGGAGCGGTATGGTTGACAAAGACCCCTGGCAAAATGCTGCGATCCAGCTGCACCCCCAGCATATCATTGACCGCCAGGAAGGGCAGCTCAACTTTCACTGAACTCCACTGGTCCGACTCACGTATTTCCGTTTCCACCCTGATGGGCGGCATGCCTGGGGGCCGATTTTCCACGAGCTCGGCGACCTCCTGCAACATAAAACCACAGTCATCTGCACCAAGGCTGTGTACTGCAGTGTTGCGAACGAAGGCCCATCATAAGCAAAACTCCCAGATGCCAATGCTCCACATACAACAGGCTGTCAACATGTGCCATTGTGGCCACGTGCCCGCTGCTTCTGCAAACGCAACATCGGCTCGCTGCAACACTGGTCATGCTCGGGCCACCTCTTGTACATCGAGGGCTTGTTTGCCGTCAATCAGCTCACCCACCGCCGTGGCACTCTGGCATGCGTGCAGCAGGCAGGACTGCGGCTGCCGAATCTGACCTGACCACAGCAGTGATAAACTGCCAACTCAACAGCAGACGCACCTCACGAAAGGCTGCTCCTGGCTCACGGCCAGAAGTGCGGGAGAGCGCCAACTGCTCCAGGGCTGGCATGCCCGCAATTGCCTCAAGTGCCTCAGGGCTGCGACACGACATCACATGCTCGCCTTCGCTCACACACAGGTAGCACTGCAAGCTGCTTGCAGCGTAATGCAAGGCTGCTTTATATGATCAATTGGTACTGGTGCTGCCAACAAGACGGCAAAGCAGCTTGGGCATCGCATTGCTCACTGAAGTGGGAAACAGCGCGGGTTGCTGCCACACCGCAAGTCCAGCTGCTTGCATGATATCAGCTGCACAGAACACACCCTATCAGCAAACAGCTTATAAGCAGCAGCAAAATCAGTGACGAAATGTTGGGATGTGTTGCAAGGATATCACTGAGCCTGAGCATGCAAGACACGTTGCATGTCCATCGAGCCACGTCGGCCACGCTTCGAGCTGTGTGAGGCAGTATGTTAGCACCTTGTGCAGGGGCGCACGTGACAGGTTCCTCCCGGACATGCGGTTTTTGACCTTGTGCAGAAGGGGATTGAACGACAGGTCGAGCAGCTGCAGACTCGACAGCTCGAACATCTTCTCCGGCAGGTCGCATATGTTGCAGTCCACCTGCGCATGGACGGTGCACACGTGAACGGCTGGCTACCTAGTATATGCTCCAGCTGATCCCTAACATCGTGCGCAAGTGTGGCAGCACATTGTTCTGTTCTGCGCCCATGCACGGGGATCACGCTCATGCGGCAGCAGGGTAAGAGCAAACATCCGCACCAGGTGCAGGCTGATCAGCTGCGGCAGCTCCCCGGCGACGGTGGCGCAAACATCTGGTAGGAACTTGTCGCCGACCTCTTGCAGGCCGTGAAACGCCAGGTGGTGCAGGCTGCACAGCTGCGGCAGGCATAAGTTCACAAACGTGGTGCAGTTGATGGAGCGGTGCTGGGATCCCCAGAACCCCAGCGGCGACACCACCAGCTGCGTGAGGCCCAGGGGCACCTGACCCGGCCAGTCCGGCAGTGAGACCTGCAAGGAGGTGAGAAGGAGGAGTTCAGCCGTAGGTGGTCACTGGCCATTGAGGCAGTCCTGCCTCGAAAACAGAAGTAATTGCGGCAGCAGACTACAGCAACCGAGCTGGAATCTGTAGTGACCTCCTGGAGTGGCTCCCAGCACTTCGTCAGCAGTCAAGGAGGGTTGGGGGCCTGGCTGCACCTGAAGCGCCTCCAAAGCCGTGAAGCTGCTCAGTTGGTCCCACATCTCCGTCTCACGCTTGCTCCGGCCGGAGCCATCTCCCCGCAGGCACAGCCGCCGCAGCTAAAAGGCAAGGCAAACACCACGTATGAGAAACACTTCTCTCCACCCATGCGCATTGTGCCACATTGGTGACGCACTGGCATGCTACTGCAGCATGAGGGATCTGCATGTGCAGTACGGCACTGCAGCCCACCGCCACCATTGCAAGTGTGCCACACTGGTCTTGTCCATGATGGATGCAGGCTGCCATGTGAACAAACATTCTGAACAGCACTGGCCACAACTGCTGGCGGCAGGCGTCATGACAAGGCAGACCCCTGCTGAGCTTTGTAGCAATATTGTGGCAATGGGTGTGCGGGTCTGGATGCAGCTGGAAGCCACCGTGGTGCTTGCAGGCACAGACCTGGGGCAGGTGTGGCAGGCCGGCGGGGGCGAACTCCCAGCCAACGTTGAGCAGCGCCAGGCTGCTCAGCGCTGTCAGCTGCGACATTGATGCTGGCAGCGGCATGCCGTTCGATCTGAAGTCGCTCCAATGCTCCCACTGGTTGAGGCACGGAAGGTGGCCGAGAGCCAGCGTGTGCAGTGCCTGCACTTTGCAGCCAGCGCAGCCAGGGTCACCATGCAGCAAGCATTGCAGCAAGACAACAAGCTGGAAGCCTTGAACGATGCCTGTTATGGATGCTGTGGATCATGTGAGGTGGGTGCAAAGGATGGTGCTGCGATATGCAGAGCAAAGCAGAGGCGCACTCACCGGGCAGCACATAGCAATGTCACCCAGCAGCGGCATGAAACTGGGCGGTGTGTATGGGACCACCTCGTCGTCCGAATCCTTGTCGCCATTGTCGACCAGATGATCCTCCTCATTGTCCCAGCAGTTCGATGCAACCCGTTCATCCACGAACATGATGGCCAGGTCCTGCAGCCACCAGGACACTATACTGTGAGGAGTGGCGACATGCCTACGACTGGCTCCATTTTGCAGCTTTGCGCTGTGCTCTGCGCCCTGCTGCAGTGAACACCGCTGCCCCATCGACCCGCAACGTCGCATCTATCCTCAGCTGCAGCACAATCTGCACCTTGCGCAAATAGCGTTTATCGGCAGTTGCACTCGGCAACTGCGCTTGCTTGATCACCTGTTGCCAAGGACCCTTACCTGCAGCATTGGCAGCCGTGCCAGGGCTGTCACAAGATCTTTGTCCAAAATGCGCTGGATCCCGACCAGAGCCAGCTGCCGCAGGCTGCTGCCCATGCTGGCGATGCCGACCAGACCCGCATCAATCAGGGCCGAAGCGGCGAAGCCGTCCAGCCGCAGTGCCTGCGATTGGGGCTGTCAACCTTGCCGACCCACTGCTCACCAACAGGTGCCACCGGCACATAAGCTTTGCACTCTGCACATTGCTTGCAGTACGGTTGGGAAGATCGCATCCACTGACACAGCCTGTTGGAGCACTTCGTGGTTGTTTGTGAGTGATCGAACCTGCAGCGAGGGTGCGGCGCCGGCCAGGGCGATCAAGAACGTTGTCAGCAGGCCAGTTTCCGCCTGCCCCTGTCAAGATACCAACCAGATGTTGGTGAAGTGGTTGCAGTGTATGGTCCCGATCGCGGCTTGGCATTTGGGCTAGGCGACAAGTTCCCTCCAGTATGATCTGGCAGGCTGGTGCAAACTGGAGCACACAGTTGCACCAGATGCGGATGGTGAGTCAGCTTTGAATGATGCGACTGGCTATTTTTCCGGCCCACCCCGAGATAAAATGACGAATTGCACTGCAGCTGCAGCAGCCCGCCGCCATGGCCCCACAGCCAGCGCTGAAGTGGCAGGAATCGCCGCAACTTCGCGTCAAGTCCAGGCCGGTGCCGGTCAGCCCTGATGCTGGCCACCTGCACTGCCACCGCACTGGACCTTGACATGTCTCAGTGCATCAAACTGCATGTGTACTGCGTCTGCGCAGTGTGGCATGCATTGCGTGCCAGACAAGAGGCAACACGGTCTTGCCTGCCACAGCGGCAAGCCAGGCTGTGCCAGGTGCTGGCGCCATGCATCGCACACAGCTGAGGCCCTGATCCTGCAACATGATTGTAAACCTGTCGAACAGAACGTGCGGACCTCATTGCGAACCAAACACGAACAAAGGACGGTGCGGGCACCATGACAATGTCCACCGCACCTCTCCTGGAAGGGCACATGTGTCAGCACCTGCTCCAGCAGCTGCCCCGGAAGGTCTTGCACTGTCGCACGACTGCACGAGGACTGACGCCGGGTTCGCATATTTGGCTGCGCTGTGACGCTGGGCCACGACCAGTGCTGATGTTGTACTGCGCACTGGCAAACCCTAGCACACCAACTTGCAACTGTCCCGGATGGTTCACGCTCAACCTTGGCAGCTCCGTGACTGAGCTGCCCAGGACGTATTACTAGGCTGTCGTAGTTCACCCAGGCACTGTTGTGCACAAAGGTGCTGCTGATCTTAGATCAGGGCCAGACAAACGTTATCCTGCAGAAGTGATGACGCTGCAAGCTACAGCACCATGCTTATCTGACCGTATGCCTCCCTGCAATGTTGCAACTGAATGGAAACGGTTAATTGTGCAATTACACGGGAATCCAAAAAGGAAGCAGCATGAACGGGGTGATTTGACATGCTGTGATCACGTGCTGGCTGGCTGCTGGGCAGCATTTGCATCTCATTGTTGTGGTGGTGCTGTCTAAACTTGATAGTACTTGGGATTGACTATTAGATGGTTGGTGTTACTGCCTGCTCATCTTGCATGCTCCTGATGGTTCGAGTCCAGCGATTTGCTTGACTGCACATGGCAGCGTGCTGTACACATCTTCGTGGCCAAGCAAGCGCTAGGTACGGTGAATCTGCACATGATTTGCTTACCCACTTATATCTCACATCGACCGTTCACTGAGGAGGTGCAAAGAGCACAGGCATCAGCAGCCACGCTGCAGTGTGCACCCCAATAGGTGAGCGCCTCACTACTGCCGCATCATCAGTAATGGTCGAGGACGACCCCACGACTGATGCTGCGGTCCAGCTGCGTCCCCAGCATCTCGTTGACCTCCCCGAAGTTCAGGTCAGTGTTGACCGCACCCCACTCGTCAGACTCGGGCATCTCAGTGGCCACCCTGAGGGGCGGCAGATGCGGCGCTCTGTGCTGCGCCAGCTGGGCCAGCTCCTGCATAAGTGGAGCAGACGGCGCATCATGGGCTGGCACGGCAGACCTGGCAACAATGGGCTGTCTGTGGCACGTCACTCCTCACACACACGTGTGCGGGTGCACAGCAGGCTGCTTGGCTGATGGGTGCATGCTGCGATCATGCCGATTGTAGTCCGTGTCAGTCTGTTGCTAGACCGCCACTAGTGGCGGCCACGTCGAGCCAGATGTGTGCAAAGGCTGGCTGGATGGTTCACCAGGTCGTGCTGCATGTGCGCAGACGGAGCTGCGTATCCCCAATGCAAATGCTGTAGCAAGAGCAGGTGGCTTCAGAGCAGGTCCCAACTCGACATGCAATGCACAGTTGTACCTCAGGCGTTGCCGGCTGTGACCGACCACCATCGACAAGCGGTAGCGCCAGGCGCTCCAGGGCTGGCATGCTAGCAAGCGATCTTATTGCGTCCGGACTGCAGAAACACAACACATCATCATCCGTCAGCCTCTGTGCCTGTACACAGTACGCACTGCGCTAATTTGCTGACTGCGCATGCGTGTGCTGAGACGTGCCGCTTTGCAGCCAGCACCCATGTTCCACAATATGACAGGGAGCAGGAAGCATTTGCGGCACTCACAGCAGCAAGCTTGACTGCTGGTACTGGTTGAAGGGGTGGCGCAAATCCAGCAGTCTGCAGGCCGCCAGCTGCAAAGTACACGGGGCCCTCCAGCAGCAGGACGTGATAGGCCAGAAACCTTGAGCGCAGCGTTTCAAGGAACATATCGCCTGACTACAGTCCTCGACAGTACATCCATGCGGAGCACCTTTTGCAGTGGCGCCTCTGCTAACTTGCACAAGCCATTATGATGCAGCGCTGCGTTTTGCGCCAGATTGAGCAGCTGCAGTCGTGAAAGCTTGCACAGCTCTGTCGGCACTGTAGTGAGATTGCAGTCGACCTGCAGCAGCACTTGCACGTTTGTGCGTGGATGGCAACACGAGCAGATGCACAGCGCAGTATAAGGGTGCATCAGTCTTTTGTTTGATTGCTATCCACACAGATGCAAGCTCCAGCTTCAGTTTTGCACATGCATCGCACCATGTGCAGGCTGATCAGATGCGGCAGGGCCCCAATGACGGTGCTGAGGTGCTGCAGGGTGTCGTTGGTCTCTCGCAGGCCATGGAGCGCCAGGTGGCGCAGTTCACGCAGCGGGGGAAGGAACATCTGGAAGGACATCACGCAGCTGGTGTCCAAAGCATCTGCCTCTGTTGCCGGAGTGCCCAGCAGCGACAGGACAAGGTGTGTAAGACCCAGCGGCAGCCGGCACGGCCAGTGTGACAGTGATGCCTGCAAATATTAAAGCAAGAGAGTTGCCATTCAGCAGGGTTTCTTTCATGATGCTGCAGTTCCTATCAAACGTCCGCTCAGCAGACACCAGAGTGACATTGACTGCTACCAGCAGCAGCAGCCCATACTATCATAGTGCACGCCTAGGCATGCAGCCGGAAGTGGTGTACGTATGAATGTGTAGAGACATGGCTCCGCTTTGCTAGGATTATGTCAAGTGCTGCGTTTTCACGATGAGAAGGAGAAAGACAGAAGGCTGACAACACTGTCAAGTACCTAGTAAGCAAGAGCCCCTATTATTGTTACACTGGTATTCTAGCAGGCAGGTGGCTGGCCCCACCTGCAGCGCCTCCAGGGCTGTGAGGGTGCTGAGCTGGTGCCGAAACTCTGGTCCTTCGTCGGTGAGTGCGGCCCGAATGGACAGCCGCCGCAGCTGCAAGGAAGCACAGGCAGCAGGGCTTCATACGTTGCCGCCCCAACAGTGCAGGGCATGAAAACAGCATGAACATGCACAGGTTGTGTAACTGTAGCACCTGGGGCAGGTGTGGCAGGCTGTCCTCCGGGGAATCAAAGTACCAGAAGAAGTGATGCAACGTGAGGCTGCTCAGTGCTCTGAGCCGCGACATAGATGCCGGCAGCCGCACTGTCTCTGCGGTACTCTCAGCCCAGGACTGAAACGAGGAGAGGCTTGGGAGGTGACCCAGGGCCAATGTACGAAGTGCCTGCATGCATGCATGCATGCAACAGTCAACATGCGTCCTGAGCATACTTGCCCTAGCATGCCCCATGGCATAGCACACTTGCCAGCCATAGCGATAATTGACACACGTTTTGCAGGTGCACATGTATTTTGAACTTTCCCTCAGTCATGACGTGCAGAAGGCAAGACACACCGGACAGGCATCGGAAATGTGGCTCAGCAGCCGCTCGAACTCAGGCGGTTCGTACGCAGAATCGGCATCATATGGATAGTCTGGTGCTGACGCTTGTGCCTCCCGCTCATCCGCAAACATGATGGCCAGGTCCTGCGGACACAATGGCACTACAGTGGAACAACTGATCAAGGCGGGAAAGAGAGACTGCTTGTGCAGGTTAGGGCTGACAGCGCTGCATTGCCAACTTAATGCCCAAGAGTCTTCATCTTCAGTTGCCACTGCCTCAGTCTGATGCAGCTGTGCACGAGCGCCTCACGGCCATGTGCCACTGCCCGAGATTGCGAGTGCAAACATCCCGCTGCAGGATGGCATGTTCCAGATCTGTGCAGCTCACCTGCAGCAGCGGCAGGTGCGCCAGGGTCATCATGATGCTGTTGTCTGGCACATGCTCCACCCCGTGTATGACCAGCTGCCGCAGGCGGCTGCCCATGCTGGTGATGCCGATCATGCTGCTGTCAATGAGGGCCCTGGCTGCCCAGCCATCCAGCCGCAGCGCCTGCAACCAGGCACGGCAACATCATGACTGCAGCATGGCGACCGCTGCCACATCTCGGCCTTTGCAGCAAGACTTCCAAGGCACTGCAGGCTCTGCTGTTCAGCAGTGCAGCTTGCAGTGGGTGGACACGAGCGCTGGCCTTGCGATGCATGCGGCTGGTGGCCGAAAGAGGCTTATCAATCTACGTCCGCACCTGCAGCGAGGGTGCGCTGGCGGCAAGGGTGGTCAGGAAGACGGTGAGCAGGCTGTCCTCTGGCATACCCTGACAGCACATCAACATGTGCTGCAATCAGTCAAAATGCAGATATCCAGGCTACACTGCATCCAGAATCCCTATGAATGTGCTGATTGCACAGCAAGAGTACGATCAACATGCCAGGAGCGCGCACAGGTGGCAGTACAAACTAGAGCCAGCTCACCCTTCCATTGAAAGCCGTGTTGCACTCCACCTGCCGTAATCCGCCGCCATGGTGCCACAGCCAGCGCTGAAGTGGCAGGAACGGCAGGAGCCTTCCAGCGAGGTCATGTTCCCATTGGTCATGATCCCAAATGCTGGCCGCCTGCAGTGCCATACGGGGTCCACTGCAGGCTAGCCAATGATCAGGCTGTACAAACACCCCGTCAAGCACTGGTATACAGCTGTGGTTCTTTATTCCAGAAGTTGTTGGGCTTGCCTGCCACAGCAGCAAGCCGGCCTGGGACAGGTACTGGCGCCACGCACGGCACACGGCTGCGGCCATGACCCTGCAGCACAGCGGCAATATTGAGACGGGTGCGTGCCACATACAACACGATGCAGACATCTATCAGCACAGGCAAGATGCTGGCGAACACCGCACCTTTCCGGGAACAGCACGTGCGCCAGCACGCGCTCCAGCACCTCCCCCGGCAGGCTCTCAGCAGTCATTCAGCTGAGGTGGGTTGCTAGCCGTAGCTCACTATGTGGCTGCAGCGTGCCCGTGATAAGACCACGTCTACTGGCATGTCCTCATTTCCGCAGCATGTCTAGCCTTGATCGCACGAAAACTTTTGGAGATGGCCAGATGCCTGTCGCAGTCTTGGAGCTGACATAGATCGGACTGAGACGCCTAATCTGCAAGACCAAGCAAAGTCGACGCTGATTTTCTGAATGCAGGGCCTGATGATCTCAGATCAACGGCGATGTGGACCTTCCACATGACTGCCTAGTCGTCACCGCAGCACTTGCTGTGCGGTGAGAGCCCATGTAGATCATGTATATGCACACGACGAGAAATGGTCAGAGGCTGAGGCAAATGCAACGATTTTTGAAGACTTGGATCATGACAATTTGCTGGTCTGCTACTGCTTCCTGCACATGCAGCCTGCAAGCTTCCTGCATTGCTGTTGTACCCAACTGGGTACCCAACTGGGTAGCACTTCGTCCTGCTGCACCGCTTTAGGTAACACCCAACTGCCTTCATGCCCACAATGGCTCCTCATTACTTCTAACAACGGAGTGTTACTAGAAGCAATAGCTGGCGTATGGCAACGACGTCAGCTGACCTCTTGCTTATCGTCATGCAAGGCAAGGTCATCAGTCGACTGTCCACTGCGGTGTTGTGCGCTGAGCATGCGTGACATGTACATGCCGAGACCGCACTGACAACTGCTACGTACACCTCTCCAACACCAGACGATGACGCTGCTGTATGGATACAGGAGAGCACAAGAGTTCAGGTGACCATGCTCCGGTCCAGCTGCACCCCCAGCATGTCGTTGGCCTCGGCGAAGGGCACCTCAACGTCGACTGCAGCCCAGCGTGCTAAGTCGGGCATGGCTGGGCCTTCCCCGGTGTTGGTCACGACCCTGATGGCTGGCATCCCTGGTTCGCGGCACTGTTTGAAGTGGGCAAGCTCCTGAAGGGTAGAGCAGATCACATTTGCAGCGAGCTTGATGCATCCGGCTTGCGGTTGCAGCAATGTTCAGCCCTTCTGGCAGACACGAGGCCACCGAGGCAGAGCAGGATGCTGGGGTCGTCTCATGCTGGTGAGGGCACAGGCTGGCATGCGGACTCATCAGCGATGTCACAGACGCACCTCGGGGGATGCTGGTTCTGGCGCATAGGCAAGAGTCACCGGCAGCGCCAGCCGCTCCAGGGCTGGCATGGCAGCAATCGCTGCTATTGTCTCTGGCCTGTGGAGGCAACTGACGCAATTGCTGTCACGCATTGGCGCATGCAGCTCAGCTGCTGTGGGTGCATACTGGACAGATGACGGTGCTCCACTTTAATGATGGCACAGTGCAGCATGCAGTTGGTGCAAGTGCTGCGCTCACTGCATCGGATTGTAGGAATAGAAGGTGTCATCACACCGCAGATCCAGCTGCCTGCATGATGCCAGCTGCACAGGACGAAGCACAGAAAGTAAGCTAGGCTTGTGGCCAGGTATCCACTTTCTAAGTGTGCAGAAAAGCATGCCATTGAGGCAACGTCCCATACTTGACAGCTTGAGCACCTTGTGCAGCGGCGCTTTTGCGAGTCTGCTGCATCCCTGCTTGTGCAAGGCCAAATTCTCTGACAGGTTGAGCATCTGGATCTGCGACAGCTCACACATCTCTGCTGGAATATCATAGACCTTGCAGTCCACCTGCATATGCAGTGTACGCGGTTGACTGATGTGTCACACATTCCATACAGGTTGCATGAGCCGGCAGTGACGACAGCTGAATGATCGCATGGTTAGTGACGCCACTGCAAACGCGCTGGGTTGTTAGGCAGCCACACGAAGGTTGCCTGGCAGCATGCGCACCAGATGCAAGCTGACCAGCTGTGGCAGCGCTCCAGCTGCGGCGCAGACATCTGTCAGGAGGCCGTTCCTGGTGTCGCGCAGGCGATGGAACGCCAGGTGGCGCAGGCCCTGCAGAGGCGGAAGGTGGAAGTGGACGAAGCTGGCGCAGTCGTTGGCGCGGCCCCGTCTCCTCTCATGGCCTTCCCATGGTGCCAGCACCAGGTGCGTGAGGCTGGGCGGCAGGCGCCCCGGCCATTCGGGCAGCGTGGCCTGCAGGTAGCACCAGCAAGGGGTTGCCATTGCTGGACCGCTGCACCACTGTCGAGTAGCATTGAAAGGTCGTACCTGTGGCTGCAGCCTATGTCAGAATGTACACCCCGCGTCCCTGTCTGTCAGGCCACTTGGATAGGGCCACTGACTGACAGGCTCAATGACAGACATGATTTGGCAGCAGTGCCCAAGACTGGCATGTTGTAGTGGTGACTATATCCATCATCCCACCCCGGTCTCCGCATAACATCTAAGCAAGGGCACCAGGTTACCACTCCCGTTCATGCCTTATGCAGCACCCCATATTGCACATCGCACGGAGCTGGGGGCTGTCTGCACCTGCAGCGTCTCCAGGCCAGTGAGGGTGCTGAGCTGGTGCGGGAGACCCCTGTCTGGTGTCCCCTGGGCAACGAACGCCTGCAAGTCACCGATTCCGCTGCTACCTCCGTTGAGAGACAGCCGCCGCAGCTGCAGGGCAGGAGATTCAGCTTGATGTCGACACACGTGTGACCGAGAAGTATTGTGTAGTTTAGGTGCAGCGTGAAACAAAGGATGCAGAAGGCCATGGCCGAAAATCATGAGGGCTTAAAAAAAATTAGGAAACAATCCTCAAGTGACATAGATATGGGCATCACTCGTCTGCAGTCGGAGCTCCAAGCGGCACTAGGGCAGCTCAGGATGCAGGGCGCAACTATGCAGATGCTCCTGCCAATGCAGTAATACACACATGGTAAGGTGTGACCGTCCCAGCAAGTTTGGCACCTGGGGCAGGTGTGGCAGGCCACCGGGGGCGTACTCCCAGCTTACATTGTGCAGCATGAGGCTGCTGAGCTTCGACAGCCGCGACATCTCTGCCGGCAGCGGCTTTCCAGCCAATGGCAGGTCGGCTGGATCCTGAGGCGACTGGTGGCCAAGTATCAACGTCTGCAGTGCCTGTAGGAGTGAGAAGACGCGACTTAATCAGATTGCCACGTTACCAAGCAACGCAGGATTGGAGGTACAACAGCCAGATCAAACACACGTGTGGCGCGAGCTTCTCATGTTGGTCAGTACTTCAATGCATTGCGCCCATCGACTTGATTAGGGTGTGCACACCTGGCACGATTCAGCGACGACGACCAGCAGCTCCATCAAATTGGGTGACTTGCATATGGGCTCGGGGGCCTCCTCACCGGCTTCTGGGTCCCACCGATAGTCCACCTCCTCCTTACGCGCCAGCACCACAGCCAGGTCCTGCAGGCGCATGACGCAACTAGGGTTTAGGGTTCGGGGTTTCTCAGTGCATGCTTGTGGATGCCTGCTGGTGGCACTGCTATCTGCGCAGGGCCCGCCTCGCAGACTGATGCGGCGCACTGACATCTGTAGCACATCAAACCCCCCTGTGGCCAGGAGAAGCGACAGGAAACGTGCATGCTTCACACATGGTCACCAGTCATCTGTCACAATAAGTCAGCAGCGTGTGCACACATGCAGCTTTCTGCACCACATGCACATGCTGATCTGCAGCGCCGCTGATGCTTGTAGTGCTTGCTGACCTGCAGCACGGGCAGGTTTCTCAGGGCGGTTCCAAGAGAAGCTTGCGAGACACGCTGCAGCCCAATGAGGGCCAGCTGCCGCAGGTTACGGCCCATGACGACGAAGTCCATGAGGCTGCTGCCGCGCAGGCTCCTTGCCGCGGACCCATCCAGCCTGAGCGCCTGCAGCGCAGACCGAGAAGCTCTGCGCTCGCCTAATGCGAGTCCAGCTGTGCACCTCAATGCAGCAAAGGTTGTGGGCAATGCTGTTCATGTGCACCTGCACACATGCACGCGAGTCGAGGTTCAAGTGCCCTGATGGTACCCTGATCACTGTGGCCTGGTTGCAGGATGCGTCAAACTGGCTGCACCTGCAGCGAGCTCGCTTCCCTGCCAACGGTCGCCAGAAACTCACTGAGCCAGCCATTGCCTCCCGTGCCCTGCGACAAATACCGTGATATGCAGCTGTCGAATGTGGTGGAGACGTACAGCTGATACTGTATTGCAGTCTCATATGTCAGAGCAACTGTGCACTGTGTACTGGCATGCTGCCTGCATGCAGGTTGCACTGGCAGACTTGCAGTCATGACAACATTGATTTGAATCCACCTCAAGGCCAAGGAATGACGTGCGGCACTGGAGGTGCAGAACCCCCTTGCCATTGCGCTCCAGCCAGCATTTGAGCGTTTGAAACAGCAGCCGCTTGTCGTTCACTTCACCGTCCCATCCACCATCGCCATAATGAATGCTGACGGCCTGCAAAATCGTAAGCAACGGCAGTGTGGCCCACAACCACAGCTCTCAGCATGTACGGGTGCGCTCAGCTGTCCGTCACACGTGCATGTCAGAGGGCCCCAGGCGCACCTGCCACAATGGCAGGCCGCGCTGTGAGAGGTGCTGGTGCCATGCGCGGCACACGGCTGTAGCCCGAACCCTGCCATCACGGCGATGAACTGAGCAATACATGGTGGCCCAAGCACTCAAGTGAGTACAAGAGCAGACGGGGCAGGCCATCCACCGCACCTCTCATGGAAGGGCACATGCGCCAACACCTGCTCCAGCACCGGCCCCGGCAGGTCTTGCATTCTTACGCAACTGCAAGGGTCCTCGGGTTTGGTTTGGACTTCTGGCATGTTGATGCTGCGCCACCAACTGTGCTGGTCTGACCACGACCCCTGGCAGGCCGAGGCCTACGCAGGATGCTTCACGCTCGAATCTCTGCAGCTTTGAGCAAGGGCGCAGCCTAGAATGGCGTATGCGACGGTCCAGCTTGCAGCACCGGGCGAAGATGCACACCAGGGTCCTGATGATCTCAAATCAGTGCCAGACGAACGTCAGCCTCCAGAGCTGGTAGGTTGCCTTGTGCCCAGCAGAGGCCGCAGGAAGAGTGAGCGACAAACTGCGGATGTTCTACTGTTTGCCTGAGCGAGAAGTGGAGAAATGTGGCAGCTGCTGGGTTCATGCTGAAGACCATGTGGCAGTTGTGGCAGGTCTCCGGACTCCGGTGCTGGCTCCCCGCCATTGTTGTCTTGTGCTTCCTTGTCAAACATGGTGCAGGAAGTTACCCTGAGAAGCCTGTCGCTGCTAGTGTCGTCCATGTGACTGCAACAAGCTGACAGCGCGCACACCAATGCAGCAGGCAGCAACTTCCTGCAGCTTAGGAGTGCATGATCCTGTTGCAGCAATGACTGCGAGCCGATCAAGCAGCGAACTGTGGGCCCAATACCTGCCCGGAGAGGTGTTGGAGCAGATACTGGCGCATGTGCCTTTTCATGAGAGGGTCGGGGCTGCAGCGGTATGCCGTGCGTGGCGCGAGCACCTGACACAGCGCGGCTTGCCGTTGTGGCAGGCGGTCAGCATTGACGGCAGTGACATCTGGGGGAGTGATGTCAGGGACAACCTCTTGACGTTCCTACCAATACAACACTGGCTGCAGCGCCATGGCAATGGCCTGCTGCAGCTGCAGTGCTGCACGTCTTTTCAGCAATGGGGCCATGCAGAGGATGGCTTGTTGGCCAGCCTCCTGACCACCCTCGCGAATGCCGCACCCTCTCTGCAGGCGCTGCGGCTGGATTACTTTGCAGCCAGGGGCCTGGTCGACAGCAGCATGGTCAGCATCGCCAGCATGGGCGGCCGCCTGCGGCAGCTGGCTCTGTTCGGGCTGCAGCGTGTGTCGCAGCAGTACCTCACTGCAGCCCTGGAGCAGCTGCCAATGCTGCAGGATCTAGCTGTTATGTACGTAAACGAAGGGGACGTTCATCCTCACGAGCTGGAGGGGTACATCTACATGGCGATCGACATGATGACAATACTAACTGTCGTCTCCGACTCATGTCCGGCGCTGCGGACGCTGGCGCTGGGCCGGCTCCCGCACTTTCAGACACCGCCATCCGATCACCCGGTGTATGAGATCGAGCAAGATGGCGCTCCGCTGCCGGCAAGCATGTCGCGGCTCACAGCGCTCAGCAGCCTGGCCCTGCACAGCATCGGCTGGGAGTATGCGCCCAACGGCCTGCCGTACCTGCCCCAGCTGCGGCAGCTCTCCCTTCATGGCAGCTGGAGCGAGGAGAGCAAAAGCGAGCCGGACTTCCAGCACCAGCTGAGCACCCTGACAGGCCTGCAGGTTCTGCAGGTGGTGACGCCAGATTGGCCGGGCCGGCTGCCGGCTGGCCTGACGCAGCTCGTGTTCTCGCCGGCGGATGTCTGGGATGAGGACTCAGCAAACCACCTCATGTACCGCGCCGAGATCTGCGAGCTATTTGTGAGGCTGCACCTGCCGCCGCTGCGGGGCCTGCGCCACCTGGCGTTCCACGGTCTGCAGGAGGTCGGCGAGCAGCATCTACGCGATGTGTGCGACGCAGCTGCGGCGCTGCCGCAGCTGATCAGCCTGCACCTGGTCAACTGTGCGATCTCCTGCCTGCCGGATTTCAGCAATCTCACGCGGCTGCAGCTGCTCGACCTGTCGGAGAATCAAAGGTTGTTTCGCAATGGCGGCCTTGACTTTGCATGCGTGTCCCTGCACAAGATGGCAAGCTGTCGGATGCTGGACCTGCGGTGCAATGAAACGACATACTGGGACGGAGCTTTGCTTCGCTACCAGCGTCCGACTCCACTTGACCCAACTGTAGTAGCTGCGATAGGAGCCATGCCAGCCCTGGAGCGGCTGGCGCTGCCGCCAATCGAGAATCAGGGCCCAGAGCCGGCATCTCCTCAGGAGCTTGCTGCACTGGCGCAGCACCGAGCGGCAGGCATGCCGCCCATCGCAGTGGTCACGGAGCTGCCCGAGTCGGACTGCTGGTCAGCAGTGGACGTCGATCTGCCCTTCGACGAGGTCAACGACCTGCTGGGGGTGCAGCTGGACCGCAGCATCGTACGCGGGGTGCCGCCAGGGTGGTAACCGTGCGAGTGGCAGGAAGGGGGTTGCTGACGCCCACCATGTCAGTGGTTGGCGCTGTGGAACAGGCACTGCTACTCATTTCCGATCCCTGTGCATTTGTGGCGCATGCTGGGCAATGCATGTTATTACGGGCATTGTACATAATTGTGTTGCCAACGTCGCAGCATCTGTGTTCAACGGCAATGGGTGCGGGAGAACAGCTATGTCAATTGGCAGGTGGTTGCATGAAGTTGGACGCATGAGGGAATGAAGTGAACACAAAGACAAGCAGCAGCAGCACGAGACCATGCACGTGCCCTTCACTGAGTATCTGCTATCAGCCACTGCACAACGTTGTTCTTCCACTACCAGTGAGGCGGGCGAACTGTTAGACATACGTCGTACACCACATCTGCTGGACGACTGCAAGCACCTGCCTACTGATGTTACTGGTAACAGATGTAGCCGGCGCGTTTTCTCCTGCGCGTCTTTTGTATGAGCGAAAGACCTGCTCTGCATGTGGCATCTAGAGTAATGGACACTGCTAGCATGCTGCTGCTTGTATTCGTTACTACATCACGTGTGAAACATCTCACAGGATGCGACGGTCCAGCTGCACCCCAAGCACATCGTTGGTCTCGGCGAAGGGCATCTCAAAAGTGACTCTAGCCCAGCGGTCCAGGTCGGGCATGGCTGGGCCGCTTGAGCGTGACCAATCTTTGCTCGTCACCACCCTGATGGGCGGCAGCCCTGGTGCCCGGCATCGCTTCAGCTGGGCAAGCTCCTACAAGGTGGGGCACATCACAGTATCACACCTCCAGCTCAGCTGCATGCAACACGGGAGGCCTGGGTGGTGTTTCACGTCTCCTTCTGGCACACAAGCTGCCAATGCGATGCAGCAGTGCAGGATGCTCGGCGCGTCCTGTACTGGTCAACACCGGACCATCGGCCGGCTCCTCAGCCATGTCACCATGCCTGGCGCACCTCTGGGGATGCTGCTTTTGGCGCATACGCCTCAGTCACTGGCAGCGCCAGCCGCCTAAGGGCCGGCATGGCTGCTATGGCTGCTATTGTGTCTGGCCTGTGAAGAGATTACATGGTTTTGCCGTCACGCATCGGCAGATGTGCGTCGATTGCCTTGGGTTCTGTTGTATAGTATGCTGCACCAGCTTGACAGCATAATCATATCAGCGCAACATACAGTCTATGCGGGTGCCGCGCTCACTGCATCGGGGTGTGGCTGTAGTAGATGTCATCACACTGCAGATCCAGTTGCCTGCATGCTGCCAGCTGCACAGGACACAGCAGCGCAATGTAAGCCACAACCAATGCCAGTCCACCCAAGTTGCGAGTATGAAAACGCAATGCATATTGGGCAATGTTCATACTCAACAGTTGTTCAGCACCTTGTGCAGCGGCGCCTGGGCAAGTCTGTTGCACCCCTTTGCATGCAGGTGGAGATTCTCTGACAGATTGAGCATCTGTAGCTGCGATAGCTCACACATCTCCACTGGGATGTCACAGACGTTGCAGTCCACCTGCATATGAGGTGTGCATATCTGAACGAATGGCAACAGAGCTGTTGCCTGGTTGCACAAGCCAGCAGTGTAGCAGCAGGCACATCGCATTTTGGTGGCGTCATGGCACACGCACAGGCTTTGCCAAGCAGCCAGATGAAGACCAGACAGCAGCAGTCGCACCAGATGCAGGGTGACCAGTTGTGGCAGCGCTTTTGCGGCAGCACACACATCTCTCAGGTAGCGGTCGCCGACTTCATGCAGGTGATGAAATGCCAGGTGGCGCAGGCCGCACAGCGGCGGAAAGTGGAAGCGGAGGAAGCTGGCGCAGCCCTCGTCGCGGTCCTTTCTTTTCCAGTTGTACTCCTCCGGCAGCAGCACCAGGTGTGTGAGATTGGGTGGTAGGCGCCCTGGCCAGTCAGGCAGCGTCGCCTGCAGGTGACATCAGCAGACAGTTGGCAGTGCACAAGGGGCGTTGCTGCGCAGCATACACACGCTCGTGACCCGAACTGCAGCCCATGCCGGTGACTGTGCCTTGCCTGCCCAGGCTCATTTTGCCACCCTGTCACACAAGCTCCGTCGATGGAGACGCTGAGCGGCAGGCTCAACAACATTCAAATATGAAAGCTCGACCCTAATACCGGGCTTTGTCGTGCGCACGATGACGAGCATGCCCTAACTTGCCAGCCCCAGCATGTGCACAGCATTTACACAAGGCATCCAGGCCCCTCCTTGACTGTATGGCCCTTGCCCAGTCATACTGAGCATCCACATGGAGCTGGGGGCAGCTCCTACCTGCAACGTCCCCAGCCCCGTGAGGGTGCTGAGCTGGTGCCGCAGTTCTGTCTGCACGCTGGACCCGCTGACAGCGTCCCGCAGCTCGCCGAACCCGCTGCCGTCTCCCTTGAGAGACAGCCGCCGCAGCTGCGTGACAGGAACGGCAGCGAGGATAGTTTAAAGGAAAAAATCTAAAAACAATGGCTTATTTGTTAAAATTGTCGAGACGCTGCGATGCCATGCAGAAACTACAGCGAGAGCTGGCTGCACTGTGCGAGGATGCGGCGGACAACAATGCTGTGGCCGGAAACCACACACCGGGCAACATCCCTGTGCAGTACATCACGAACCTGCTCATCTGCAGGCAGAGCATCTGACAGCCCCCAGATCTTGACAGTGCACTGTGCATTTCGGCAGGCGCTCCTGCTGACGCACCGAGACACGCTGGGTGACATGTGACGGTTGTGGAGAATGCAGCACCTGGGGCAGGTGTGGCAGGCCGCCCGGGGCGTGCTCCCAGCCGACATTGTGCAGCATAAGGCTGCTCAGTGCCGTGAGCCGCGACATCACCGCCGGCAGCGGCCTTCCAACCAGTGGCAGCTCGGCTGAGCTCGCATGCCAAAGGTTGCCGACCGCCAGCGTCTGCAGGGCCTGCACGCAGGTTGCGAAGGATGTGTTTACATTGCACCCCTTACTGTGCACCGCATTGGACACATGGGCAGCCCAGATGCAGGTTCACGAAAGGCATGTGCGCTGTTCTATGTGCAGCGCCAATGTTGCAATACACATGACATCCGATTCCGCATACCAGGCATGACGGGGCAATGTCCGCCAGCAGCAGCATGATGTCAGTGTTCCAGGGCTCATCCTCGACATCCTCGCCAGATGACGCATCACCTGCCTCCTGCTTGTTTGCAAAAATAATAGCCAGATCCTGCGGCCGCATTGCACAGCACTGCATCAGGCGTGTACAAATCCCTGTGTTTGAGAGTGGCACTGCTTTGTACAGTCCTAACCCTACTGAGATTCTATGCAGTGATTGTGCAACACAACCATCCCTGCCCACAGGGAGCAACAGAGGAATGATACTTGTGCTGCCCGGGAGTGTAACACTTCCCACCTGCAGCATGGGCAGGCCTGCAAGGGCTGATCCGAGAGCACGTTCGTCAACACGCTGCAGCTCGATCAGAGCCAGCTGCCGCAAGCTGCCGCCCATGTGGCCCCTGCCAAAGCTGGCCAGGCCCCGGTTTGTCAGGCCCCGGGCTGCAGAGCCGTCCAGCCTGAGCGCCTGCGATGTTTCCAGATGCAAACGGTGCACTTGTTACACACAGCATTGCTGCTATGCTGTAGACACAGCAGAGGCTTAGCAGGCGCTGTTGATGATCTGACGCACATCAGGGCGCAGAGTGCTGATGAGCTGACACAAGGTCCATGGTGCGATGACACCAGTACCCTTGGTGCTTAAAGACTCATATCAGACGCACCTGCAGTGATGGTGCTACACCTGCGTATGACACAAATGCATCCAGCAGGTGATCGTCTTCCCCGCCCTGCAAGGCGCCATTGAAGGCTGACGTCAAGGTGTGCAGCTCGTGATGGCCTGGCTCATTTGAGGATGCGTGTGCACTGTGCAGGTGCGTGCTGGTACATGGCTGCATCAAGATCGCAGCTGCGCAAGCTGTGTGTGAAGTCAACAGCATTCACAGCTGAGGCAGCGTGCGACTGTACCACTGCGCCAAAGGACGTGCAGCACTGCAGCTGCAGTAGCCCCCTGCCGTGGTGCTGCAGCCAGTCCCTAAGTGACAGGAAGTGTACATATTTCGGCTGTGCCGCGCTGTACCACTTGCCGTGATCCCACTCGATGCTGACCGCCTGCGCAGTTGCAGAAGGTGGCACTGACCTGCCTGTCATACAGCTACAACGGGCAGACTGTAAGACATAGATGTAACTCTGTCTGTTACATGTACGTTCAAAGAGTGTGCTCCCAGACGCGCCTGCCACAGCGGCAGGCCGCGCTGTGCAAGGTGCTGGCGCCACGCACGGCACACGGCTGTGGCCTGAACCCTGCATACGACGAACTTGAACGACCTGGGCGAAAGCTGCAGCGCCCAATCCAGCGTTCATACACATCTAAGGGCACGAGGCCAAGACTGGCGCACCTCTCATGGAAGGGCACATGCGCCAACACCTGCTCCAGCACCGGCCCCGGCAGGTCCTGAGCTCTCGCAGTGCTGCGTGATTCCCGAGCTTTGCCCTGCATATCCGGCAGTGCCGTGACGCTGGACCACGACCTGTCCTGAGTCTGTGCGGCAGCAGTTCCTAGAAAGTCGCGCACGACTGTCTTAGCGTCAGGCTCGACTCCTGCACCTCTTCAGATCAAGGGCAGCGTACACGTGGTGTGGCTGGTGGGCTTGACTAATGCCTGCCAAAGTTGTGCAGCAAAGGCCCTGATGATCTCAGATCAGAGCCTGACTGTCAGCGGCTGAAAGAGCTGACTAGGCTGCCCTGTGCCTAGCGACTGATGCTGTAGCAAAGTGAAGTGAACTTGACCGGCCTTGACCGCAAAGGTGTGGACGGCTGATGCAAGGTGAAATCTAGAAGTGAACGCCATGCGTATGTACTGGCGTACTCCACGTTTCCCTCATTTTTCTGTTACCACGCACCAGTTGCATGTGACGAGCTGCCGAGGTGAACTACTGCCTGCTCACATGGTGGTGGGATGCATCCCTTGCCTGTTCGGCATGGACGGCGCAGCCACAAGCTTGCACGTGCATGCATTGTTTGACAACATATGCAACAATGTCTGACAGACTTCGAACCACAGACAATCGATGGCGGTTCTGTAACCACCATTCAGGCAGAGAGGTCGTATATGGGCAGCCATGCTGGTTCCTACAGCTGCACCCGCATGCAGCAAATCTATCATGGTCAGGTCACAGCGTCACCAGGTGAACGGGATTTCGCGCACAATGCTGCGGTCCAGCTGCACCCCCAGCATCCCGTTGACTTCGTCAAACGGCAGCTCGACGTCCACGGTGGACCAGCAGTCCGACTCGGGCATGTCTGCAACTACCCTGATGGGCGGCAGACCCGGCGCCCGACGCTCCGCCAGCAGGGCCAACCTCTGTAGTGAGCGAAATGACGGGTGATGAGTGGTTTGCTTCTGTCCACTTTGACGTGGCACAACTGAGTTGTCACATCCGGAGCACCAAGGGCCTTGATGGAGTCACACCTGAGGGGTGCCCGCTGCCTGATGAGCATCGATGCAGGAGAGCGCCAACTGCTCCAGGGCTGGCATGCCCGCAATCGCCGACAATGCGGCCCGGCTGCACAGCAGCGCTCACAGCTGGTCATTAGCTGTTGGGGTCAGTGTGCAGTGCCTGGTAGACTTGCTAACCGTGTTAGGCGTGTGTTGGCAGCCAGCAAGTGTGTTCCACTCGGCAGCCTGATGAGCAGGCGACCTGAGCACTTGCAATGCTCACTTTGTGAAAGGAAAGCGCTGGGCTCCACATCGCAGGTCCAGCTGCTTGCACGATGCCAGCTGCGCACAGTGAACTGATTCAAACGTTTACGGGGTTTGCCGCAAATGCCTTCATATGTGTGCGGCTTGGCAGACTTGACAAGCGCGCATGCACTCAAAAAGGTGTGTACCTTGTTCAGAGGTGTATACCCCAACAACCTGAAGCCGTCATCTGCCAGCATTGGATTGTCCGCCAGGTTGAGCAGCTGCAATCTCGACAGGCCGCAGATCTCGTAGGGCAGGCCCCGTATCCTACAGTCCACCTGCGCATGGAACGGGCACTGTTGCCATGACTTCATCGCCAAGCCGCAGATCTACTTCGGTCGTCAGGGGAAGGCGGCGTCCTGCCCTGTAGCCAGTATACTGGGTCAGCCAGGCTCACCAGGTGCAGGCTGATGAGCTGCGGCAGCGCCCCAGCGGTGGCGCCGACCTCCTGCAGGAGGCTCAAGCCGATCTCGTGCAGGCCATGGAGCGCCAGGTGGCGCAGGGCCCGCAGCGGCGGCAGGTGCGTGCGTAAGAACGTGGCGCAGCCCTCTGTACGGAGATGTGCTTCCTCTGGGGTCACGCCCAATGGCACCCACACCAGCTGCGTCAAGCCGGGCGGCAGCCGGCCCGGCCACTCCGGCAGCGTTGCCTGCACAACATGGACCTGATGCGTCTGCAACAGCTGATGTTGCGGGCGACAGATGGAGCAGCCCAGCAGTACCTCCATGCCATTGGGTCAGTGTCATCGTGCGATCGAGTATCCAAGATCCAAATCTATTATCTGATATCTATGCCTACACCTGCAGCGCCTCCAGGCCGGTGAAGGCGCTGAGCTGGTGCCGGAAGTCCGGCTCGGCGTGGCTCGACTCGCGGTAGTCGCCCCTGAGGGACAGGCGCTGCAGCTGCGGGGCAGCACAGGCGGACGGATGTTCAAATGCCTGTTTGTGGCACACTATCTTAAGCGTCAACTATGAAGTGTGCCTGCTGTGCGCAGCCATGTCGTGCCATGTCATGTTATGTCATGTCATGTGCACAGCAGGCCCGCACATGTGTGGGATCGTATGCCGTACATGCTACAAGAAATCCTGCCCAGCAGCACGCCCACTGCAGCTGGAAGCAGTGTACAGCCATTGCTTCGGGGCCCTACGCCTATCTATGTGATATATGTCTTTGCACACATATCACAGCACCTGTGGCAGGTGCGGCACCCCGAGTGGGGCGTACTCCCAGCCGACATTGCGCAGCAGCAGGCTGCTGAGCGCCGAGAGCCGCGACATGGACGACGGCAGCGGTTGTCCATCTAACAAGGTTTCAGCGCCAGGCGCGTGCGTTCCATGACACGGGAGGTGGCCGATCGCCAGCGTGCGCAGCGCCTACAGGAGGTTTATGAATTGTCGTACCTACCAACAAGATGAGATGCGTCAAGCATTGCAACAAGCTCGAAATGATAGGTAGGCAGCTTGGCGAAGCTCGGATATGATAGTGCAGAGGTGCTGGAGTGACACACCCAGCAGAGTGCACACCGTGCAGTGAACAGCGACATGATCCAGCAGCCGCATGAAGTCCGGCGGGTCATTTTCATCAATGTCCAATGCTGTGGAGTGCACGTCCTCCTCATTCCTGAACATGAGAGCCAAATCCTGCATGTGCAACGGCAAAGCGTTGCCTTGATCTTTGTAGCTGGACGACAGCAGTACCACTGGCAGCAAATGCAGGCTGGAACAGTGCAGCATGGACATGCTCTTCCCACCTGCAACCTGGGCAGCTGCATGAGGGCTGCCACCAAACTATCGTCTGACACATGCTGCAGCCCCAGTATAGCCAGCTGTCGCAATGTGCTGCCCATGCTTGCGACGCCAACCATGCAGCTGTTGACCAGGTTCCAGCCGGCCCAAGCATCCAGACGCAGCGCCTGCATCAGGGGATGGTGGTGGTGCAAGTGACAATAGGCTGCCGCATGTAGGTACACACCATATGCACACCCAGCTGTGAGCGCAGGCTACAGATTAGCACAGTATAGCAACAATATCATCACGCCTGAACCGAGTGGCAGTTGCTGGAAAAGAGTAGCATGGTACCTGCAGCGAGGGTGCGGCTGCTGCGAGGGCGGTCAGGAAGGCTGCCAGCAGGCCGTCCTCCACTCTGCCCTGGCAGCCTTCCTGATCAATCAGATGCTACCACACATCAAGGCTGTCCAGCTGCTGGTCATTGATGTGACAGGCTGTGCTGGCTGTGCTCTCGTTGGAGCATGGACCTGGAATTCATGTGCAGTGTGGATGGCTATTGTGCTGGACCAGGAGCACACAGGATCTGCCAGCGCACCCTGCTGCTGAACGACGTGCAGCACTGCAGCTGCAGCAGCCTGCTGCCGTGGCATTGCAGCCAGCGCTGCAGCGGCAGGAACAACTGGAGCCGCTGGTCCAGCTGGCAGTTCCACTCTCCATGGTCTTCAATGCAGGCCGCCTGCACGGTAGTCAAACAAGGGTGCAAGGTGATCCCTGACAGCGGCAGCGCTTCTGTATCAACGACACATCAGACAGGAAGTCCCCAGACTTGCCTGCCAAAGCGGTAGGTTGCGCTGTGAAAGATAGCGGCGCCATGTGCGGCACACGACTGCAGCTGTGATCCTGCACTGGGTCGAGCGTTGGATTCAGCAGCAGATCCTTGGTTATATACAGCAGCACACCGCGTATCATCACCGTGTGGGCAGGCATTTGAGAACTGCCACACCTCTCAGGGAAAGGCACACACGCCAGAATCTGCTCCAGCACCTCCCCCGGCAGTACTTGAGCTGTCATGTACTCTTGACGATCGCCTTGCTGACTTGACTAAGGTTGTCACCGTGCGTGCGCTTGACAGCGCCTACTGCTGACCTGTCTGCGTGGCGCACGATCACCTTATGGCATTGCAACCAGATGACGTTCCGAAGGACCCAAGAGCAGCGCCCAAATCTGTGTCTGCTGAGCTTATCCCTCTGCTGTGCTCCTGGTAGGTCACGAGGTGTGCATCTCAAGCTGCATTGAGCACGTAGGTCCCTTGATCTGAGATCACTTCCAGAGGAACAGCTCAGCTCGGTGAATGAACAGGAGCGCTGCGCCCGGCAAGCTCTGCTTCAGGATACCGCGTGACACTGCATATCGTATGCATGCCTGCCAGATTATGCAGCAGGAATGTATGGCAATGGCTTGTCGTTGATGTAGACATCCCAACATGCAGTGGCCACGTGCCTGGTCTGGGCATGACAGGAGGACATGGACAGGCTGCTCTTGCTACTTGTCTCGGCATTATTTCACACCTTGCACTGCAATGCCATTCTCACGGTCTGTCCTTCGAGCACTCGATGAACAGTCAACAGTCAACAGAAATCAGTACGACAGCAACCTGACAATGTTGCAGGACAGCTGCTTGTGTGTTTTGCCAGGGCCTGCCAGAGGACGGGCTGCTGGCTGCGTTCCTGACGACCCTCGCCACTGCCGCACCCTCGTTGCAGGTGCAGCCATGCCAGGATGTGTCTGGGGCAGAACCAAGGCCCGACATGGCCGCACATACCGTGCAGATATGATACAAACGTATGGCTGGAGCACGAGTGACCCTCAGATCTTACATTGTATGCTAACCCAGGGCACCAGACCCAGTGTTCTGTTAAGACATCGGCTGGCCCTGTCCGCAGGCACTGCGGCTGGACGCTGCTGCTGGCAGGGGCCTCATCAACAGCACCATGATCAGCATTGTCAGCATGGCAAACCTGCGGCAGCTGGCCCTGATCGATCTGCAGCGCGTGACGCACACCCACCTCAAGTCGACCCTGGCGCACCTGCCCAACCTGCAGGTGAGCCCATTTCCTGACTGCTGTTGGCAGATGCGATGCAAACGTGCGGAGGCCACCAGCAGCGCTGCATTGTGAGAGGGAGGCGGGACTGGATGACGCTTACTGTGGCCTCCATCGCATTTGTATTGGCGACCTTATCTATGATGGCTTTGAGGTCAGTCCGAAGCAGCCAGTACACAACAACCTTGATACCATCACCACCTTCTTTGGGTGCAGGATCTAGCTGTGATGTATGTTGATGAGCGAGATGCTCGCACATTTGCGGAACGAGAAGAGCCCAGTTTCTACGAGTACAAGGCAACGGACATGGTGCAGCTGCTGTATGAAATCTCGTGGTCGTGCACGGTGCGCAACCCACAGGTGGCACTGCTCATCCTACAGATTATTGTCTGGAGCTCACCTGACCTTTGATGGGTCAATTGAGCAATTTCACAGGGCATTACCAGCTGCAAATCAGCTGTACCAGACTGGTTTTCAGCCGTGCACACACCGTGCAGGCGCTGCGGACGCTGGCGCTCGGCCACCTTCCGTATTTTGACACACAGCTACCCGACACCCCACCGACACAGATGGAGCTGGACGGCGAGCCGCTGCCGGCGATGATGTCACGCCTGACAGCGCTGAGCAGTCTGGCGTTGCACCACATCGGCTGGGAGTACGCTCCCGGCGGCCTGCCGAGCATGCCCCAGGTGCTGCGCCTGTTTCCTGATCATGGCTTCGCACCGCATATGATATGGTCTACAATTCAGCGGCGTGCGCTGCCTGTTAAGCTGCGCATCAATGCAGCACATGCCGCCCAAGGGCAAAGCTGAGCAGGCAGCAGGAAGCATGTGCTATGCGTCATTGTCATGCATCTGCACAACATATGCTGTACCTTGCTGCTTGATTGGGACCAGGCACCCTGCACTGCATGCTTGTCCAACAGCACATCACCGCAAGCTTTGCTGCCATCCTTGCTTGCAGCTGCGCCGGCTGTCGCTTGTGGGCGATTACAGCGAGGAAAGCGCGCTGCAGCCGCGCTTCAGGCACCAGATCAGCACCCTCACGGGGTTGCAGGCGTTGCAGGTGCCTGTGCACCTTGGCTGTTCGGTACTTTCGAATACCATACGGATGAGCTTGCTGCAGATGTGTAGCAGACCGAATCTGATGCACACACACGCATACACACGGGACATTCAGGACCCTAGTACTGCCGTCAAATTCAGGCAGTCACTCTTGGCGGCGCTTGAAGGCACAGAGCTGTCAATGTTCATGGTCGGCTTTTATGCGCAGGTTACACTGCCAGACTGGCCGGGCCGCCTGCCGGCTGGCCTGACGCAACTTGCGATCTCGCCGCTGGGTGTGGATTTAGATGACGCAATAGACATCCCTGCAATCCGAGATGCCGGCTGCGTCGACTTCCTTCGCAAGCACCTGCCGCCGCTGCGTGCCCTGCGCCACCTGGCGATCCATAGCATGGAGGAGGTCGGCAGACATTACCTGCCGGATGTGTGCACCGCAGCCGCGGCGCTGCCGCATCTGGTCAGCCTGCATGTGGTGCGAGTCTTCCGCGCACTTTCCATCTTCTTCATGCTGCCATCTGCTTCGTGTGCTCACCATGCCGGCACCACATGTCGATGAGCAGGGCACTGTGGGTTCTGATGGTACGTCCCGTTGCTTGTGGCACCACGGCAGGTGTCATTGCACAGGAGGTTCTCAGCACGCCGTCTGATTGTACATTTAGGCTTCGGTCCTGCGCAGGTTAACTGTGATGTTATCTACCTGCCGGCGGAGTTGTGCCAGCTGTCACGGCTGCAGCTGCTCAGCCTGTGTGACAACCGCGTGTTGCTCCACCCGAGCTGCACCGAGCTCGCGAGTGTGCCCTTGCACGAGGTATTCTGGTGACGGCCCTCAGGGCAGACTGTGCGCTCATCAGCATACATCCAGTGTGTCACGCTGGCAGGGGCCACACGCTGCACTTGAGCATTCTGGCGCTGATAAGCTCATGCTTCTGACAAACTCCTGTGTTTTGTGCAGCTGAAGCATTGTCGGATCCTGGACCTGCGGTGCAGCGAACGAACACAGTGGGATGGAGCCGAGCTGCGGTTCCGGCGCTCCGCTCCGCTTTCGTGAGCTGCTGTGACATCACCTGGTCGCATGACTTCTGTCGAACCCGTGATGCGTGCAGAGGATCGCCATGCAGGTGTGAAAGTGTCTCCGCTGACAGCAGATGAGCTGCTGCCAGACAGAGCGTGCTTCTGCAGGTCGGACGTGATCTTTAGTTTGGCGAGCATGCCAGCCCTGGAGCGGCTGGGGCTGCCGCCAGCCGACAAGCATGACCCTGCACTGGCGTTTCCTGAGGTATACGTATGGACATACCCTCGCACTGCAGCGGCTGAGGCGTGTCGACTATGCAGCTTGCAGTCATTGGTCAGGGGTCTGGCTGGCAAAGCGCCTGGGGCGGTGTAGCATCAGGAGTCCAGTCAGCCCGACGCATGCCTCCTGTCCTGCGCTGCAGGAGCTTGCTGCACTGGCGCAGCGCCGGCCGCAGGGTCTGCCGCCCATCAGGGTGGTCGCAGACATGCCCGAGTCGGACTGCTGGTCCGCGGTGCACGTTGAGCTGCCCTTCGAGGAAGTCAACGACATGCTGGGGGTGCAGCTAGACCGCAGCATTGTGCGGGGGGTGCCGCCAGCCTGGTAGTCCAGTGGTAATTGCGTCGCTGACGTCTGTCATGATGATGGTCGAGTTGCTTTCGAACAGGAACTGCTGCCCATCAACTGTACTATGCCTGCTTGCGGGGTGCGTGGTACATGTCATCATGAGTGATACACACTGATTTCGTAGCAGTGTCAGAGCACACATATGCAAAGGTTGTGGCTGCTGGCGCTGCCATTGAGCAAGCAGATGCAAAATGTAAGCAGGCAGCTGTACAGGCCTGCAAACCGTTGCGTGAGATCGCTTGCATGCCATTGACAGATAAACACAAGGACAGTGCAGCATTGGGGTACCAGCCAGAAGACCTTCATTGCGGTGTGCAGCTGCACCGCAGAATCGAGCTGGGAGTGTCGCTTCTGGTGCGGGCGTGTATGAGTGGATGGTGACACCAAGTGCACCGCGGCATGACTGCAGACATCAGACAGCTGCTTGCTGATGTGTTGTCGGTTGTATTTTTAGCCAACAGTGCATGGTGTTCAACATACGTATAAACAAGACAGATCTGCGTGCACAATGGGGTGACCAGCCATATGGTCTGCACTACACCTGCCATCAGCCATTGCAAGAGTCCTTGACATGTCACAATCAGCGAGTCAGGCAGAGTTTCAAACATCAACCAACAGACCCAGGGCTGTAACGCTACATCCCTTACACACTCTCGTGCAAACCTAGCTTGCGGACCTGCATGAAAAGAATGCTGCCATATCTTAACACCCGCATACATACTATACATCAGCCAGAATGCGGCAAGCGCACAGAGTCAGCAGCGGCTGTACAACTGACGCTGCCGCATGTATCACTGCATGTCGTATAGACCATAGCATACAGCACGACGCTCTAGCTGCACCCACAGTATGTCGATGACCTCGCCAAAGCGCTTGGCCTTGACAGTGTACCATGCCACGTTGTCCATTTCATGGTGATGCATGTACACCTATGATTCGATGGGGAGCCCTCGGGATATGCTGCGGTCCAGCTGCACCCCCAGCATGTCGTTGACCTCGGCAAAGGGCAGCTCCACGTCCATTGTAGCCCAGGGGTGCCACTCGAGCATGCCCATCACCACCCTGATGGGCGGCATGCCTGCGCCCCGGAGCTGTGCCAGGTGACCCTGCTGTAGGATCACACGCTGGGGACTTAACCACCCGGCTGCGGGTTTTGCTACAACAGCATTCCGTAACCAGGCCCCATTTGGTAAGTGCTGCAAAACAAGCTGCACAGCAAACGAACAACGTTTCTCTCGGACAAGGTCGCCTCGTTGTATGGTCTGAAACTGCATCACATGAGCATGGGCAGTGACAACAACTGTCCGGGGCAACATGTGCACGAGTAGAGGGCGTGCGGCTGAGATGAAGGCTGACAGCATCTGTCTCACTTCGTGGCTGGAGTCGCACTGCTATGTGCGTGACAGCCCATGGCACCAGTAGTCGCAGAACCCACCAGGAGCTCGAGGGTCATCGGCACATTGGCAGGGCATGTTACTTGATGTACCTCGGGTGATGGTGTTTCTTCCTGGTGGTCATTGTCAGCGGCCGGCAGCGCCAGCTGTTCCAGGGCCGGCATGCTTGCTATCCGCCTCATTGTATCCGGCCTGTGGAACGACAGAACATGTTGTCATCAGCCTGTACTACCTGAACTGCTATGCACGTCAGTGTTGCTCGCCGTATGATGGTACACTGCAAGGTGTCAGTCTGCACCCAGCGGCAAACATATCCCAAGCAGCAGGCAGTCTGATGCGCTTACGTGAGCGGAGCGTATCGGCAGCATGAACTGTTCACCCGCAGGTCCAACTGCCGACAAGAAACCAGCTGCACAGAGCACAGACGCGCATACAAGCAGAGGCCACGCTGTGCGCCTCTTGAGCGTCAGATTTGGACGATAACATGTCGCTGTGATTGTGCGGCTGGGAGTCTGCGTCTACAGCACTTCTGAGATCAGCATACTGTATACCTTGTGCAGAGGCGCCTGCGCAAGCTGTTTGCAGCCGTCAGACAACAGCGGCACGTTGTTCGATAGGTTCAACAGCTGCAGTCGCGACAGCTCGGACAACACCCCCGGCATGACAGATATTCTGCAGCTGACCTGCACAGGTGGTGTACTCGTATGTCACTCACACTGACATGTCACGCCAATTGTGCGTGGGCCAACTTCGTACATTGCTCCTAGATCACCCGACCATTGCACTGCAGTGCAGGTGTGGTGCAGTGCAGGTGTGGTGCAGCATCAACTGTTTCATCGCACCAGGTGCAGGCTGATGAGGTGCGGCAGCGCCCCAGCAGCGGTGCACACAGCCTTCAGAGCTTCTTGCTTGCCGATCTCTTCGAAGTTGTGCAGCGCCAGGTGGCGCAGGCTACGCAGCGGCGGCAGGTTGATGCGGGCAAAGGTGCAGCAGCCCTCGGTGCGATCATGCTGCTCACCCCCCCAGATCCACAGCGGCGCAAGCACAAGCTGCGTCAGACCCAGCGGCAGCTGACGCGGCCAGTCTGGCAGCTTTGCCTGCAAGCAGCATGCACACCAGATGTATGCTCATGAAGAGTGGTGCTTTGAAGGTACTCAGCATGTATGTCAGAGCCTGCCAGAATAAAGGGTTGTAACCTCAAAACCCTAACCTCGCACCTGCAGCGCCTCCACTTGTGTGAGGGTGCTGAATTGGTCCTGGAAGCCTGGCTCGCGGTGGCTTGCATACGTGTAGTCGCCCCATGGGACAGCAGCCGGAGCCGGAGCTGCAGAATATGCAATGACTGTACTTGATGCTCACGACACATGCCAAACACATTTGTTGAGGTGCACATGCGCACCACAACACAGCATTCGCCCTGTGGTAAATACTTGATAAGAAAGCATTGTCGAGCTCCATGTGCGTGGGTGTGGCACGTGTGCACGATGCAGGTGCACTGTGGCGGGGACAACGCCACTGCAATACGCAGGTCAGCTGAAGCAGTCGGGGCGCTGTGGAGTCCCATCGACACGGTGCAATGCATCTGGGACTGCACACCCCCGTTGGCACAGCACCTGGGGCAGGCGTGGCAAGCCGGTGGTGGTGTACTCCCAGCCGATGTTGCGCAGCAGCAGGCTGCTCAGCGCTGACAACTGCCCGAGCGCTGGCGGCACCACAACATCCTCCACTGCCTCGTCGCCCCCCCAAGCTGTCTCCCTTTCCTCGCATGGATCGTGGCCAAGCGCCAGCGTCCGCAGCGCCTGCACAAAGTCTGGACATTGAACCTGACAAGCAGGCAACTCTTACCATTGCGGCATGTGGTATCGCGGGGAAGCCATAAACCTACAGCTGTGCACAATGCCAAGCAGATGACAGCTGAGGGTGCGACTGGGATGCAGAAGGTCTGCTGCATACCGAGCAAGACACAGCAACTTGCGCCAGCAGCTTCATGAAGTCATGAGGCACATGCACACATTCCAACCCCTCCTCATCCTCCAACATGAGAGCCAAGTCCTGCAAACGTAAGTCAAATGATTGAGAGTTCAGAGCAGAGCACGTCCACCATGGTTATGCAGGGCGGATCTGCTGCTGGCAACCCTTGCAGGCTGATGTGCTGCATCAAGTCGCATCGCCCTTATTTTGACAGGACCATCCTCCATCTGAGCACCAAATCGTTTAGCATCGGTTGCACCGGTAGCGCTGTAGGACGCATCTGGCTTGCGAGTTACTCCTGCTATAGGGCCACGTGGCAGCATCTGCTCACCTGTAACATGTGCAGCGGTGGCAATGCCGCCATCAGGCTGCCAATATATATCTGCCGCAGCCCTATGAGAGCTAGCTGCCGTAGGCTGGCGCCCATGCTGGCAATGCCCATCAGGCTGCTGTGTGTCATGCTGCCAGCAGCGCAAGCATCCAGCCGCAGTGCCTGCAAACGTGGAGTTGGTAATGTTGCAGCTTCACTGAAAGGTGCTGATACGACACATACACACATGGTGCAGATACGTCGGAGTTTCCCCAATGCTGTGGCTTTTGTCCTTCCGTCACAGGCATGCAGATCAACCCTTCGCACCTGTAGAGAGGGTGCTGCACCACTGACTGCGAATAGGAAAGCAGTCAGCAGGCCGTCCTCTAGCAAATCCTGGCAACGAACCATTATATGATGTTCAGTGCCTTGATTTCCAGCTGGTAATCCCAGGTGTACAGCAAGTGCTCACCAGCATGCAGGATGCATTAACATCTGCATGCTGATCAGTCATCGAGAGCGCTCTACCTTTTGCACTTCAGTAAACTTGCAAATCGCTGCGGTATCTTTTGCATGCATGCCCCCCTACCTTGCGATTGAATGAAGTGTCGCAATGCAGCTGCTGCAGCCCGTTGCCGCAGCGATAGAGCCAGCGTTGCAGCAACAGAAAGAGTGACAGCCTCTCCTCAGTCCCGATGCCCAGTTTGCCATGATGGACAATGCTGGCCGCCTGCACTGCCACAGCAGCAGCTGTCAACCACCTGTGCATAGGAAAATGGTTCAAAATGGCCCACCACAAACCTCACAGCATGTACGTTTTGCCACTCAGGACTCCTTTCCCAGTCTTGCCTGCCACAGCGGCAGGCTGCATTGCGACAGGTGCAGGTTCCAAGCACGGCACACGGCTGCAGCCCTGACCCTGCATCGCAGCTGAGCATCAACGGGCTAGAGATCTAAAGTAGTAACATGCAGCTGCTACCCAGAAAAAGCTCAGCATGGCATGACAGCCGGCAGGCCGCCGCACCTTTCACGGAATGACACAAGTGCCTGCACTTCCTCAAGCACCTGACCCGGCAGGTACTGGGCACTACAGTGGCTGCTATTGCTTTGCCTGCGATCCATAGTGCCTCCCAGTCCTAAGCCGCAACACGCTGCTGCTGACCAGGCCCCGCACACTGCGTACCCTTTTGCACAGTCCTCAATGAATATAGGACGTGCATGCCAGTGGGACGGCTGCATTTCAACAGACGATCCTCTCAGTACCATCCTTACGTGAGGATCGTGCAAAGCTGGGCCGCGTAGCCCCAGCAGTTCCTGGTGATCTGAGATCACTGACGCTGTGACACGGGCAACTGACAGCCTGTTGAGCCAAGTGGCGGCCCTGTGCTCTCCAGGCAACATACGCGAGTCAGCGACAGTACTGCGGAGAGCTTGAAGGTGCAGGTGGACCCCATGTACCAGCTCTTCACAGGCACATTCTGTGCCTGGGTCTACACTTTCACTTTGACTTTGCCTTGTTGCGATGTTCAATATGTTTACGACACAAGCAACAGCTGTTTGAGGTGATCAGATGGCCATCTCTTGGACCCAGCACAACTACGTTCTTGGACCAACAGGCCTTTTGTCAGCACCAAGGCAGCCAAGAGCTGGGGCATTCTTCAGTTACACCTCTGCTTGGGCTGCGTCGCAAGTGCAGCAGATCTAGCGATCTTGTACCTGCACACCGTCGATCATATGACTGCAACATAACAGCGTACATGCCAGTTGCAGCAGGCAGCATCAGCCCGCAGGTGCAGGGGTTCATTGCCTTGTCACAACGATGGCTGTCACGAGATCAAGAAGCGCAATGGCTGCCAGAAGTCTGCCAGGAGAGTTGCTGGAGCAGGTGCTGGCGCATGTGCCATTTCAAGAGAGGTGCGGTGGTGCATGCTGGCACGCGTGCCCATCTGCCGCTGGCTGTCAGGGTGCATCCGGAGTCTGCCGAAGATGAGATCTGCGCTGCAGGGTCAGGGCTGCAGCCGTCTGTCGCACGTGGCGCCAGCACCTAACACAGCGCGGATTGCTGCTGCTGTGGCAGGCGAGTCCGGATCTCACCTTTGACATGCCACGGCAGACTCCAACCCAGCCTGCGACCTCGAGGAGAATCATTTTTACCATCCTGATGCAGGCAGTCGTGATTGACGGCCGTGACATCTGGTGGCGAGAGGTCAGCGACGACCTGTTGATGTTCCTGCCGATTCAGCGCTGGCTGCAGCGCCATGGCAATGGCCTGCTGCAGCTGCAGTGCGGCACGCCATTCAACCCATGGGTGCGCCTGCACACGATGTGATGCAGCGTTTGCGTTGTACACACGCAAGAATGGTAGACCAGGTACGGCTGCGCCCATGACCTGGGGTTCATCTGCACTTGGCCAACCAGCAAACGAGCATGCACAACCCCAATATGAGCATGTTACCGGAGTTCTACAAGGACTGCTCCTTGTGTGATGCCAGGAACATGCAGAGGACGGCTTGTTGGCTCATCTCCTCACTACCCTCGCAATAGCCGCACCCTCATTGCAGGTGCAATGAGTGCAGCACCTGCGGAGCAAGCGCAGACACATAGCAATAGCGTCCGTGCCATCTTCTAAACGAGTGTCAGCATGAGAATCACAGACATGATGATGTACGCTGTATCTGCTGCTGTATGCTGGCAAAGGTAGGATACCCATTCGAGCACTTTACAGGCCTGGCACCATCTGCAGGCGCTGCGGCTGGACTACTTTGCAGGCAGGGGCCTGCTCGACAGCAGCATGGTCAGCATCGCCAGCATGGGCAGCCGCCTTCGGCAGCTGGCTCTGATTGGGGTGCAGCGTGTGTCGCACGACCATCTTGCCGCAGCCCTGGAGCAGCTGCCGATGCTGCAGGTGAGCTGTTGGTGTACAGCTGTATTGGCAGACCACACTGCACGGAATGTGAACGTAGCAGCACTGCTGTGGTGGTGGAGGCAGGGATGCGTAAGGGCTGAGATGGCACCTGGGGATTAGCATCCTGTACAGCAGGGTGCAATGTAGGATGCAAGCCCGAGGGACCCTGCAGCTGCGTCCTCTGGGCTTATTCCCACCTTAAGGTGGTGTATGTGCAGGATCTGGCTGTCATGTATGTCAACGAAAGGGATGTGGACCAAGAGGAGCAGAAGGAATACACCTACAATGGGATCTGCGCAATGAGGCTATTGTTTCAAGCCGCTGCATCATGCCCAGTGAGTACATCCAGCAGTACTCATGCGCTTGCACCCGAGCATGATGAAGTCAGACCTGGTCAGTGCACACCTGCAAGATGCATTCTGCGGTGACCTTCTGGTGCGCCACGTGCAATGTAATCAATAAGTAGTTGATTTGACCATGCACTGCTGGTGCAGGCGCTGCGGACGCTGGCGCTTGGCCAGCTGCCACAGTACGCAGCACTACCATCCAAAACTCCAACGTCCTTGATTGAGTCGGATGGTAAGCCGCTGCCAGAGTTGCTGTCGCGGCTCACAGCGCTGAGCAGTCTCGCGCTGCACAGCATCGGCTGGGAGTTTGCGCCCCACGGCCTGCCGAGCCTGCCCCAGGTGCTGCGCCTTCGACACCTGAAGGCACAACTGTGTCAAATGATCTCCATGGGTCGATGGCACTGCTGCCTGCACTTCGATGCAGCACCAGGACAGCTGTGCTGCGTTGGTTGAAGCACAGCACGAAAATGAAAGCATGTGCCACTGTACATTGCATGTTGAACGGTACACCGTCATTGCTCCCGGTCAGCAACCCTCCACCCCAAGCTGATGCTGCATGGCGTGCATGGCTGCATGGCATTCGGTCACCCTTCCTACTGCTCCTGCTGTGCAGCTGCGGCGGCTGTCTCTAGTGGGCGATTACACGGATGAGAGCAGGGCTGAGCCGGAGTTCAGACACCAGCTCAGCACCCTGGAGGGTTTACACGCATTGCAGGTGCCAACTCCAACCCAAGTATGGTCCACAACCACCCCGCGCCCTTGGAACAGGGCACGCATGTGCACCCAGGTCTTCAGTCATGTCAGCTTGACACTGCGGCTGTCCTGAGACATGCCGAGAGCTTGTGCTTGTGCTGACAGTCGCTGTCTAATCACGTGTACACGTGCCTGCGGACAGTCTCTGCCTGTCTCAACAGGTGTCACTACCAGACTGGCCGGGCCGGCTGCCGATCGGCCTCACGCAACTTGTCATATTGCCGCTGGACCTCTTCCCGTGGGTCGCGGACCGTGCAGCCAGCATCGCGAGCCGCGCCGGCGACTGCGCCAGCTTCCTCCGCTTCCACCTTCCGCCGCTGCAGGGCCTGCGCCACCTGGCGTTTCGCGGCCTGGAGGAGGAGGAGGTTGCTGAGCCCCGTCTGCGCGACATCTGCGCCGCAGCTGCGGCGCTGCCACATCTGATCAGCCTGCACCTGGTGGGACATGGCACACCTGTCCTGAGCCATGACATGTTGCACAGCACCCTGGTGGCGTACGGTGGTCAGCTGCGGTTAACATCTGCGGTATTGGGGCAGCACAATGTGCAACCTGCACGCTCTTCAAGCCATGCGTGTGCGCCATATCATGCGCAGGTCAACTGCTCTATCGTGACGCTGCCGGACCTGGGCGGCCTCTCACGGCTGCAGCTGCTCAACCTGTCGGAGAACCGGGAGCTGTTCCGTGACGGCGGTTCCGAGCTTGCATCTGTGTCTTTGCACAAGGTAATGTTGCGAGGTGCCTCTACTCGAGGTATGCACTCGTTGTGCATCTGAACATCTGCCATACCTATATGCAGGGCCGATCCGCTGCAGCAGGAGATCTTGACACGCCGGCCCCGGCGATTTTTGACAGCATATTGTGTTGTGTGCAGATGGCAAGTTGCCGAGTGGTAGATTTCCGTTGCAATGAAGTCACATACTGGAGTGAGGAAGCGCATCACTATCAGCGCCCTACCCCTCTTGCGTAAGCAGATCAGCAGGTCCCCATCAATGTGCGTGCAGTTGATGCTGACTGTACACTGATGCCATGCAGCTCACTCAGCAAAATGCACTACTAAAAGGCAGCTTGCACAGTTGAAGTCCCATTGCTCTGCAGGCTGGACGTGATAGCTGAAATCGCAGCCATGCCGGTCTTGGAGCAGCTGGCACTGCCGCCAATCGAGAAGCAGGGCGCAGAGCCCGCATCTCCACAGGTGCAATGATGTCTCACACATGAGGTGCAGTCAATGCTCCCCTCCGTATCAATCGCCGGCGCTCGGGAGGTCAGGATGACGGCGGGCATGCCCAGCGTTGCCAGCCTGTGAGACTGCGGCAGCTTCAGGTCATGCCTGTCCTCGTACCCTCACTGTAACATGAGGGTAGCCTGCAATCCTCCACTGAGAACTGTGCATCTTCAGAAGTTGTTAGAAGCCGTACCTCAAATGCTGCTGCAACACGGCACATGCGCAGCATTTTGCTGGCTGGTGCAGCCTGTGGTCAAGTGCCACTGTATGCCCCGTCAATGCTTCATCAAATGATGGAGCGTGTGACCAAGCGGATCACAGCATGACCATGCCTCCTGCTGCTCTGCAGGAGCTCGCCGCACTGGCGCAACACCGGGCAGCAGGCATGCCGCCCATCGAAGTGGTCACGCAGCTGCCCGAGTCGGACCGCTGGTCAGCAGTAGACGTCGACCTGCCCTTTGACGAGGTCAACGGCATGCTGGGGGTGCAGCTGGACCGCAGCATTGTGCGCGGGGACCACTAGGCACTGTGGCCCACATGTGGTGACTGTGACCACATGCTAGGTGCAAGCTTTTACCAGGGCTGTTGGTTGTCAACTTGTCATCACGAACTTGTGTATCGGCGTCAGGGAGTGTGTATGAGAGGGCTATGACTGCCACTGCGTGTCTACTGCCGGAAGGGCAGGGAGACTAAAAATGGGCTGGCCGCTGTATAACCCAACATGCAAGGAGACAAAAGGTCGCAGTGGAGTCGACTAGCCACACGGTCGTATACCTTGACACGGTCAATGTGAAAGGCTGCTTGGCTGTCTCAAGCAAAGGCTCATCATTGCACACATCTCTGGGGTGCTGTTTGACACTGGCAGCAAGCGCACACCGTGCGGTTTGCCGGCCAGCACATACGTGCAAGCCTTGTGCAGACTATGCCATGCACAGGGTAACATTGTTTACTCTACAAGCAAGGCGGTCCTGCAGATCATGTGAGCAGCAGTAGTGCCTGTTCCACAGCCGCAAACACCAGCATGATGGCTCAACTTGAATATTGAATGGCAGATGTGATGCTGCTGCACTACATGACTGGCGGCACCCCCTGCACAATGCTGCGCTCCAGCTGCACCCCGAGCATGTCGTTGACCTCTCCAAAGGGCAGCTCGATGTCCACTGCGGACCAGCACTCCGACTCGGGCATGTCCGCAACCACTTCAATGAGCGGCAAGCCCGGCGCTCGGTGCTGCGCCAGTTGAGCAAGCTCCTGCAGCGCAGAATATGCTTGGGTCAAGACAAGTCACTGAGCTACAGGGCTCCGTTGTTCGAGCATGTCTCTGGCTACTGCTGGCAGGCTGCACAACCAGCAGCATGTCGCACATGTGTCATGCTGACACGGCAGCTAGCTTGCAGCACCAGCATAAGCACAAACAGCCAGTGCCAAGCATTGCAAGCTGCTCTCATGCCGGCATGTACGACTCAACTTCCGTCAAAGGCGGAAAACCAGCTGCTCAATCCTGATGCGGAAGCACACGCCCAGTGATCATGGGCACTGTGTGACCGGCAGATGGCAACAGGGTCGAGCACGTGTTGGCACCTGCGCTGTGACATGACGTCATCATTGCACCTTGGTGGAAGCCGGTTTGGGGTCATCGGTATCGGTCAGCGGCAGCGCCAGCCGCTCCAGGGCCGGCATGCTGGCTACTGCTGATACTGCGTCCGGCCTGCACCAGCATCGAACAGGGATGTTCATCAGCTCTCAAGAGATGAAGGCCGAATGCACAAGCCAATAAAAGGGCGCTGCATTGTTGCTTGGCTATGGCGTTGCTCGGCCTATGCATCAGAAAGCAGCAGGTGGCAGCTGCCAGGCTTAGGCTTACTTCAGCGCTAAGGACCGCCGGACTTGGTGCAGCCCCCACATCGAGTATGTCATTTTGCGGCGCCGTAAGTCCAGCATGCGACAGCTTGCCAGCTGCGCGCAGCACCACACCGTGTCATAAGCACGCACGGGCTCAGGAGCGCCGGCATGCTTTGCTGAGCGTGCTGAAGGTCTGTCTGGTATGATGGGAACGCGCTGTGGCAATCTTGTACAGCAGGGAGTGCAACAAGGCCCCAGGGTTTCAGAAGCTGACCTTGTGCAGAGGCGCCTTCGCAAGGGCAGTGCCGCCGTCATCAAGCAGAGCTGGGTTCTCCGACGAGTTGAGCAGCTGCAGCCGTGATAGCTTGCAGACCTCTTTCGGCACAGAACTCAGTTCGCAATTCACCTGCACACGATGGTGCACGCACCCGTCACGACAGCATGCATTCAGGACCACGTACTGATTACCTTCCAAAGCTAAAATCACCTTGATCATGTGCCCTGCGCCGATTGATAGTGAATATGCTGTGTAAGCAGATCGCCAATCAAGTGGAAGACAATTCGCACCAGGTGCAGGCTGATCAACTGCGGCAGCGCTGCGGCTGCGGCGCAGACACCCTGCAGGTGCTGCCTGCCGACCTCCTCCAGGCCATGGAACGCCAGGTGGCGCAGCGCGTGCAGCGGCGGCAGGTGGAAGCGGAGGAAGCTGGCGCAGCTCCCGTCACGCCTGGCGGCAAGGGTTTCCGAGTCCTCCTCCCAATCCTCGAGCGGCGACAGGGCGAGCTGCGTTAGGCCTGCTGGCAGCCGCCCTGGCCACCCTGGCAGTGTCACCTGTTGAAGCAAGGCCACCGTCAGCCAAACTCACACGCTTTCCTGGGCTCACGCATGACAACGGACACCAAAGCCGTCTTGATGTTCATGCTGATCGTTTGCTCGGGCTGCACAAGCTCCTCAGATGTGGTCTGCTGATGTGGGGTGCATCAGAACCTGATGCAATGGTGAAGGCAAACATGCAGTCCACCGCCAAGAACCTAAGTGGAAATCCGCAGGGCACCCGCACCCGCAGGGCCTGCAGTCCCCGCAGGGTGCTGAGCTGGTGTCTGAAGTCTGGCTGACCCATGCTCTCCTCGGTGCAGTTGCCCACTAAAGACAGCCGCCGCAGCTGCAGAGCAGAAAGCGGGACTACTTTTGCATCCACATCATGTGCTGTACAGAGCCACGAAGAAGATGCACACTACATGCTTCACGCTGCGCGTTCGGCAATCACCTCAGGCAGCAGGCGTTGTCCTGGTGTACGGTGCAGGTGTGCACACTGCAATAGGGCGTCCTGATACTATAGAGCCGCACCAGTGCAGTGGGCTGCCAAGTGTAAACGTGCAGCACCTGGGGCAGGCTTGGCAGTCCACCGGGCGCACACTCCCAACCGATGCTGTGCAGCGCCAGGCTGGTCAGCGCCGTCAGCCGCGACAGGTTTGCCGGCAGCGGCTGGCCATCCACTACGATTGGATCCGGCGGGGTCAGCCCCTGGGTCGCCGTCATGCGGCAGGCAGCCGAGAGCCAGGGTCCGCAGCGCCTGCATGGTTGTGCGAGGCTGAACAGCCAGATGGATGTGCTGATTGCGCCATGCAGTACAGCATCTCACAGTGCCACAATACAACCAAGCAACAGAGGAGCCTCTCAAGGTGCGCTCAGCCACGTCAAGAGGGGCAGCAGAAAGACTGCAACCCTGGAAGGTGTGTGTACCGGGCATGAGGCCGCAACAACAGCCAGCAGTTTCATCACTTCAGGCGCGTGGTATGTGTACATATTGCGCTCATCCACGTCTGCCGCGGTGATACCATAGCGTCCGTCAATCCACATGACAGCCAGATCCTGCAGTTGCATCACACAGGAAGACGATCAGCCCCCACAGCCAGCCTTACCGCTCGCCTCAGACCGATGTACTGCACCATGTCCCAGTGCACGAGACGCTGACCACAAGCAGTATCATCATTGGGGTCTCGTGCCACATTATCTCCTGGGCGCGCAGGACTGCCTGAAGAGAATCTCGTCTGCAGATGCACGTGCCAGCTGTTGTCATATCTACTTAGGGGTAGTTGAAGTTCTCAAAGTTCGTTAAGTACCCCGAATCTACTGCCCACCTGCAGCACCGGCAGCTGCGCCAGCGCAGCAGCCACGTGGTCGTGCGTCACACGCTGCAGGTCGACCAGGGCCAGCTGGCGCAGGCGGACACCCATGCTGGCGATGCCGACCATGGTGCTGTTGGTGAGGCCCCTGCCGGCACCTTCAGTCAGCCGCAGCGCCTGCAGTTGCGGTTGGGGCAACCTCTGAATCGACTGCTGCCGTGTGCTCACAGACATCTGCAATTTCTGCGGCGCACATCGGCCGCGTTGGCAGCGAAGTCCACTGCCATGTGACTATCACGGCGTGCTTAAACAGCCGCTGTAGTGACTGCACCTGCAGGTTAGGTGCAGCATTGGCGAGGGTGACGATGAAGGCAGCCAGCAGGCCATCCTCCGGCAGACCCTGGCACACACGGTGAACAGCTGTGATGCAGTTATACATGTATATGTATATGTAGCTCGTGACAAGTTGGTAACCTGTGCTGTATGTACACGGTGAATGCAGTTCTACTGTCTGCGGAGCCGCATGTGGTGCATTGCTTCATGCTGGCGCTGCAGGGGCTAGTGCAGAGCGCACCCAGGCGCTGAAGGGCGTGCTGCACTGCAGCTGCAGCAGCCCGCCGCCGTGGCGCTGCAGCCAGCGCTGGAGCGTCAGGAACAGCGGCAGCTTCTCCTCAGCCCCGCGGTCCCAAATGTCGCGTCCACTTCCATCAATTCTGGCCGTCTGCATGGTGAGCACAGCAGAAGATGCTGTAAGCCGTCTGCGCACCAAGTTGCTGGCGCATCTCGGCAGCAGGTAGATGGAGATGGCCGCAGAGAAGGCGTGTCAGAAAGGAAGGCCCCAGTATTGCCTGCCACAGCGGGAGGCCACGCTGGGACAGGTGCGAGTACCACGCCCGGCACACGCCTGCCGCCCTGACCCTGCGCATTCGGATTTCAAATATGGCTATGGCACCCTTGTACCCACTCCTGCCCCAACACAGCCGCGACAGCATTCCCGTGACTACCGTCAGAACACGCAGTGACTGCACACGAAAATTGTTGGGTCCGCTGCACCTCTCCGGGTAGGGCACATGCACCAGCACTCGCTCCAACACCTCCCCCGGCAGGTGCCCGGCAATACCATGACTGTTTCGAATCTTCCTGGGGGCTTGCATATCGCAGAGCGTGCCAGTAGTGGTCTAGAGCATGTGCCGCAGTGTGTGGCGGCGCGCACAGGAGGTCTTGGCAACAAACTGTTCACGCACGAATCTGCACCTGCGTGAACGTTTTGATTACTGCAGCCTGGTAGGATGCAACATGGCAGCTGCAGATCAGAGGGTCACCATGTGCACGAAAGGCCTGACGATCTGAGATCATTTGCTTTGCACCACCAGCAACGGCTGCTTGAACCCAGACGAACCTGGCACGTTCACGTGTCGGCAACGATACCGATGCGGAGCAACATCGCAAACATGCAAACACATCGTCAAGGCGCTCAGAGCTCGGTGCAATTGCTGCAGGATGTTGAGTCATGCCCAAGGGGTGCGCAGATGTAGCTTACACCCCAGCAGTGCGCGCATGCTTGCCTACCAGCGCCGTCAACGACGTCTGCTGCGGCCTGTCCGCGGCAGCTGGTATAACAGATGTACTAGCATCGCATATCCATCAACCCCGGATGCTGTATTGCACGCATAGAATGGCAGCCCACAATGGCCACCGCCATTACAGGCCCTAATAACATCAAGTATAAAATAAAAGGCTATGCTCCGACACCAAGCTGAGGTGGATCCATGAAGTCTGCCAGCCCTACTGAATACGCTCTGCGGCAGCACCAGCAGAATACGGCTTCGCTGCAGGGATTTCTAACATCCAACCCGCAGCTGCTGTCATGCCCCCGCTTTCAGCGCTGCAGCACCACTGGAGCCCTCAAGTTGCTGCAGCCCACCCTGTGCTCCATTGCCACCACCGGCGCGCCGCCGCAGCAGCGAAGTCAGCGTGGCGGCCTTCCCCGCAAGGTCCGCCGCACCGATGGCCGCTCGAGTCTGCAGCGCATGACTGCTATCAGTCGGCAGATGGCCAGCATGCTAGACGCACCCGCTGCCAAGACAGACGATGCTGCATGCTGCTACAGCCGCACAGCAGTTGCATGATCTACCTCGACAGGTTACAAGCTGAGAAGGACAGGCTGTGGGAGCAGGAAGCTGCAGATTTTGGCAGCCGCACCCGGTGGGCAGCGATCTTGGCTGCGGATGCGGCGCTGGAGACGGCGGGGCCGCTGTGTGTAGACATTCGCGCCCGGTGCTGTAGCGTGCCCTCCAGCGCATCTGCATGCCGAGGCGTCAAGGGTTGATGTGTGTATCACTCAATGCTTGTTAAGTCACGTAAGTGTGTACAATCACCAGCTGCTGTCACAGTATGTCTGGCGCTGGCTGCCAGGCTGTGAAGCGGACAGAACCTGCTGCTAGCTGCAAGACGAAGAGCTCCAGCGTGGCGCGGCGCAGACAAACGGTCAGCCACACCACACCCAGGGGCCACTGAACGACGGTTGGCAGCCCGGCTTGCGAGGTGTCTGCAGATGGTCCTGCAACAGCTGACGAGACGAACCCCTGAGCGCGGGGGCGCCGCGGCGAGCGGCTGGCAGCACATGCGAGCTGAAAACGCCGCGCGCAGCGGTTGCGCCCTGCTTCAGGGCCGTCTCAGCGGCCACCCAGTTCGCTGCCTGTGCCCGCACCCCGCGCGTGATGTCAGCCCTGCAGCGGCAGACTGCAGAGGTGAGGACTCCACAGCAGGCGTCATGCACGGGGACACCCAGCAGCAGCCTTGCCGGTTGCTGGTGCTCAGACAGCACATGTAATGATCAGTCACGTCTTCAAAAACGGGGCTGTCATCAGCTGAGAAGACACACACACAGACAGCTGTGCAATATATGCCCACAAACTGAAGGTCACAAGCTGCGTGCAGGCAAGCATCAGGACATCCTGCATGGCTCCGCGTGCAGACTTCCACCCGCACGGTGACTGCTGACTTTTTCAGGTCTCACCCCAGCAGCGACAGCTCCTCCACAGCCTCGGTGACCTCCATGCCCGACAGCCGCACGGCCGCCGCCGTGTCCGGCACCTCCGCTGCTGCGACCCGGGCCAGCTGCTCCATTGCCAGGGCCGTCCGGCGCCATGCCTGGCAATGCCGTGCTCATGCTCACTTGCACTGCTGGTGAGCATCAGGGCACGTTCATGGCGGATATGCTGGATGAGATGGTGGTCCAATGCATGAGCTAGTCCCCCTGGACCCTGGACCACCACTGCCATGCAACAAGTGGACATCTGGGTCAGCATCAGCTGCCTGACAGCAAACCTGCCAGAAGCGGCGCACCCCGGATAGAAAAGTGCAGGGACACATGATCGCACCAGCAGCGTCGGGATGGCGAAGGAGACGAGCGCTGAGAATGCTGCGGCGAATATGCACACGCCCAGGCCGACCAGCAAGCTGCCTGTGTTTGACAACGCTGCCGCTGCCACCGGCACTGTGCTCGCAACCCCCGCTGCTGCTGCGGGCGCCGCGGCAGCTGTGACGACCCGCTGAGCGCGATGGCGGCATTGGGAATGCAGCTGACCTGCGGGTGCCAGCCGGACGCTGTGCTGCGGGGTGCTGCTGCAGGGTGGAAGCCCGGCGCTTGGCCTGTGCAGAACCAGGGGTTATTTGGTGCGTCACTGGTGAAAACGTCAAAGTGAGGCACTTCAGATAATGCTCTCGGTTGTCTATCACTGCGCAGGCGGACCTGGAAGGTGATTCGCTTCGCAGGGTAGCTGCACGTCTGCATGCTATGCCATGCCGCATATTGATACAGCGCATCATTTCACAGCACGGTTGCCGTTCTATGCCCCCGGTGAATGATCTGATGAATGTTGTGACCACAGGCGACGAGTGTTTATGCTACCCGCTTGCCACTACGTCTTGCTTGCAAGCCCCAAGCCGCGCTCCGCTTGCGCAGGTTTGTCCAGGTCAGTCCCAGGATCCCTGATTGCAGCGCCTGACTCCTGCGCAGACAGCGGCAGCTGCAGCTGCTGCACGTGCCAGTGTGTGGTCTGATGCGCAACGCCTCTGATCGGCGATGTGTGCGCTGCTCACAGTGTGTGTCGTCCAGTGAGTCATTCTCCACCCTGATGACCCTCGCTGCTCTGCGCTCTGACAAGAACACCAGATCGACGATCGCGCGTGTAGCTGATCATTGTGCGTTGATCAGTGCCAATATTGCATTCAACTGATTGCGCGGAGCCTCAGACCTTGTGTTGCGGCCGTTGGGTGCATGCAGTTGTGATGGCACCGTGACTCACACCCAATCGCCACACAGATATGGAGCGTCTTGACAGCTTTAACATTCACTAGGGATGTATCATGGCTGAAGGTCCGACGACGCCAACAGTAACCCGCTGCAGACCGACACCGGTTCTCACTCATTGGATGTGCAGCCTCTGACAGACAGTGAAACACCCGCCAAAGCGGCCTCACAGGCAGGTGCGTGCATCCTCACCCAATGGATAGGACCTACTGACATCAACACCATTTACAAACTCCCTGTGAGCGGCTCGGCCTCAAGCCCATGCATGCACGGCATGTCAAAGGCGGTTTCGCGATCAATCTGCAGGTGACACGTCGTTTTCAAGTACTCATCTTACTGCTTGAACTTGCAGCATGAGGCTGGACCGGCAGCCGCGGGGGGAGCGGCTGGCCACGGTACCCGAAACGGCGTCGCTGCTCAGCAAGGCGGGCGGCGATCCCACATCGCCCCGCACATTTGCTGCGCGGCAGTCGCCCCAGCCGCGGCGCCTGCTGCACTACGCCGCCGCCTGCATGGCGCTGGGCCTGCTGGTGCTGTACTTCCTCGGGGTGCGGACCAGGGGTCTGCAGGCTGCGCACAGTGCGCCTGCCGTAGGGGCCATGCAGGATCCCACATGCACCATGCGGGAACTGCACCTGATTGCTGGATGTGAAGGCCTCACGTCACATGTGTCGCTGAATTTTCTGTTTGATGGCTGCAGGCGCTCCCGGTGGGCGGCGCGTCAGGCGCCTGGATCCGCAGCCTGCCCAAAAAGCGCCACAACCCCGCGGCGGCGGTGCCGGAGCTCCCGCAGCCGGCCAGCGTGCAGCTGGATGCGGCCGCCAGCCGGCTGGAGGGCGGCGGTGCTCAGGCAGGAGCGCACACGAGTGGCGGCGGCGGCGGCGGCGGCGGTGCAGAGCCTGGCGTCGGCGCTGCCGGCAGCTCAGACAGCAGCGGTGGTGGCCTGCCTGGCAGCCGCAGCGGCGGTGACGGCGCTTCAGATTCTGTGGACAGCGACGTACGGCTGCCGATCGGCAGCGGCGACAGCGCAGCGCAGCGCACGGGAGCTGGGTCGGACGCCCCAGCGCCATCGCCCAAAGCTGATGCGCCAGCAGTCGAGGATGTCAGCACAGATGTGGACAAAGCGCCGCAAGTGGCTGCAGACCTGCCGGATGAGCAGCAAGAGGATGCGGCGGCTGCGCCTGGCCAGACAGCTGCCCAGCCCGGCCCGTCAGCGGTGGCCGACACAGCAAAGGGCGCAGAGTCGTCAGCTCAGGACAGCAGCGGCAACGGAGATCCCGATGATGTGGACAGCCGTACCAGCGGCAAGGCCCGCGGCCAGGCTGACGGTGTTGCAGCAGCACCTAGCAGCGAGGCGGGCGGCCCCGTTGCTGGTGATGTCAGCCAAGGCGAGGCAGCTGCAGCACCTGAACCAGATGCAGCCTCCAGTAGTGTAGCGCCTGGGGACGGCGACGCCGAAGCGCCAGTCAGTGACGCCAGTGACGTCGCAGCAAGCAAAGGCGGCGGCAGCAGCGGCAGCAGCAGCAGCAGCAGCCAGAAACGTGACGCTGGCAGCCTGAGCAGGGCCAGTGCGCCAGACGAGGCGGCGTTGCTGGCAGACCCTGAGGCCAAGGTGCCACTGCTGTCATGTACACCTTACAGAACACGTTGGCAGTCTACGCAAGTCCTAATGCGTGCTGCTGTCGGGTGCCGCGACCTGCTGCAGTTGAGCAGTGGCATGACCAGAAGCTTTGCAGGCTGGCAGACCTTCGTCTGCGACATTTGTGCAGGAGGCGCAGCCAGACACACAGGCAGACGCTCCAGCGGACAGCAGAGATGGCAGCGAAGCAGCGCCGAGCGGTGAACTAGGCGCTGCAGGCAGCGCCGATGCAGCTGATGCAGACGCTGCCGCCGAGACGGCGCTGGCGCCCGGCCGATCGCAAGGCGATGGCATTGAACAGGTGTAGCACAAGATAATTTGCACTTTCTGGTTTCTTTTCACACTGCAACGTGTTGATGCAAACGGTTGCACCTTGGCACACAGCGCAGCTCAGGCTACTGTGCGGGGCCGGATGCGATGTGTTGTGCCCTACTCAGGCGTTGGATGAGATCAGCATGAGGGCCAGCAGCAGCAGTGACGGCAGCAGTGAGGGAGGTGCAGGACAGCCTGGCAGCAAAGGTAACAATCCCGGCAGCAGCGGCGCAAGTGCCTCAGGCACCAAGGCCCAGGGCACTGGCCAGGCTGCAGGCGGGCCAGCAGGGAACAGAAAGCCCGGGAGCAAGCACAAGGCGTCCGCGCCTCAGCCTGGGGTGGAGGGGAGCAGCGGCGGCAGCGGCGACAGTCCTGGCAGCAAGAAGGCCAGCAAAGACAGCGGCACCAATAACAGCGGTGGCGGCGCCAACAAAGCCGACGGCAGCAGCAGCAGTGCTGCTGGCGGCAGCCCCAAGGGCAAGGGCAAGGGGCCGAAGTCCGCCGGGCGCAAGGCGGCGGCTGGGCAGCGCGGTGGCTCAGGCAGCGAACGTGTTGCACTCGCTACGCAGGCGGTGAGCACATGCCGCAGCTGTGCATGCAAGCACACGGCCGAATGGCTGTGCAGTTCCCCGCGCATCTGCAGAGGTTCAGAGCGAAACTCGTCGAGTCTTGCCATGAGCAGAAACGTGCTTGCGCTTAGCAATAGCTGTACTTTGCTGACTGCAGGGTAACCAGGGCAAGGGCAGCACCCCGCAGCAGGGCTGCCTGGCGTTTGCGCCCGCCGGCTGCCAGCTCACGCCGGGCAAGGTAGCCTCTGGGTGCTGGCCCTGCACCAGCTGTGCCCTATCTCGATGCTGTGCTGCACAGCGTGCTGCCTGGCTGCTGTGCACACTGCACCTGCACCTGCACCTGCACCTGCCACTTGAACGTCTGATGCACCATGGCCAGCAATTACCACGCCGCACAGCTGCATCAATTGCCATCGTGACGTCCGCCCCGCTGGGCCTGTCAACGTTACCTGCTGACAGTGCATGCGCCTGCCCCTGCCGCAGAAGGAGCCGCTGCGGTGGCCGGTGTGCGACAACCCGCCGGGCCACATCATCCCGGGCGGCCCCGACTGCAGCTTCGACCTGGGGGCGGAGCTGCGGCCGTGCCCCATCATCGGCGGCGGTGCGGGTTTTTGAAGCTGCACTGATCACCTTTCGTGATCGATCAGTACCCTGTTTTATGCGCATCTGCAAGTCGAATGCGGCAGGTCGGGCTGTGTTTCACAGTTGGCCTGCAATGTCTCCATGCTGCTGATTCTGTGCAAGTGTGCTTGCTTGTGGTTCGACACCACTGCTGAACTGCTTTGCTGACGCGACAGGAGGGTTGCAATGATCAGCAGCTGCAAGGTTCTGCACGGGCATTCAGATGCTATTGCAGCAGTGGGCATGCTGGTCAGCTGGGCTCTGGTGCTGTGTGCAGGCCTGTACTTCGAGCACGAGAAGCCACAGCCAGACTGCGAGGTGCCGCCCTTCTGGCGGGAAGGCGACTCTGACAGCCCCTCCTGCGCTGACGACGGCGTGTGCTGCTCTGGTGATGGCCTCAATGGCACCTGGCGGGAGACCACAGCAGACCAGGCACGCAGGCAGTCAGATGCGCCCCACTTTCAAGGGCGGCCCATTGGCTGCAGCCTTTGCTTCCACCGAATATGATGTAATTGCATATTCTCCATGGAACCTCAAGGGACATGAATTTCTCTGCCGCAGGCGTATGGGGCGCTGGAGTTCACGCTGGACGAGTCCATGGGCTGCCACTTCCACCAGTACACCCGCCGCCAGGTACTAAATGGCCACCACCCTGCCGCGCGCACAGTTACGTGCTGACTGCTGCAGCTGCTGGCACCTGCGCAGGACGATGCGATGGCCGCGGCCGCAATGTGCAACAGGCATCTCGGACAAGGGTCACCAGCATGACATCCGTCCGCCGCACGCTGCAGGTGCTGAGCTGCCTGAGCAATACGACGGTGGTGTTCTGGGGCGACTCGATGGTGCGGCAGCTGTTCAACCGCGTCCCGGCGCTCTTCCGTGGCCAGCAGCGCGCCTTCGACGCCCAGACCTGGCGCGCCGAGCGCTTCGAAGTCTGCGAGTGCGTCAAGCCATAAAGCCTGAATATTGGTCCTGTTGTAGTATAACCTGTCCGCTCAACGCAATCGCTGCCCGGCCTCCGACTCCCAGAGCTGGCACACTGAGCACTTTCAGGTCCGCAGGCGAGTCAGGCGCTGAACCCAAAACATGGTCCACATGATGCATCCTGGTCTCTCTGTACCCCCACAATGGCCCGACCTGCCGTCAAGTGCTGAGCGCTGATGCTGAGGGTGCAAGATGTGCTGCAGGGCCGCCGATGTGCGGACGCACGCGCCGGCAATCAACGGCATCGCGCCGCGGGACGGCCACTACCGGCTGTGGGGCCTGGCCGAGCTGACAGACGAGCCACACCCCTACTTGGCGCTTGACCAGGTGCAGATCCCTTTCAGGGGGGCCACCTTCTTCACTTCGCCTATAAGAAATTGCACTGATTGCACCTATGTGTCCTCTGGAATGTGCTGAAGGCATATGCGCTCAGTGTGTACTCGTTGCAAACAGGTGCCACAGACAGAGCTCCTGGACCTGGTGGACCCGCACGCTAAGCCCAAGGCGTTCCCGGGCGAGACCTGCGGCAATACGCGGCCGATATCTTTTCATTACGTCCCTGCCACTGCGCTGTGGGAGCAGTACCGCTTTGGGGGCTACTACCTGAAGACGCACAAGGACATCTCGCAGGTGCCCAGGATTGACAAGATGTGCTCCCTTTGCTGACTCTGCCCACTACCTTCTGGCAACATAGTGTTTGAGACTTGATGGGCAATGGGCTTGGAGTGCATCGTGAACACACCCAGTTGCACTGTGTCCGGCAGCACATTAGTGTGCAACTGCGTCTGTCGTGCAGTCCATCTGGGTTGTACAAACTGGGTACTGGGATCTGGTACACCGTGAGGCCGATGACAAGTGGCTTCAGGTCGGTACTAAGTTCAGCAGCCATGTTGCTCTGGCACGCTTGTGCACCCCTTGCTTGTTGTCAATTGTATTCCACCAGCATGTTGCATCACGTTACCCCCACAGGCAGACCACTGGTCTCGACTGCTCTTCACAACTGAGTGCAAGCGTCTGGTTGTTTGATAAGTGCAGACCATGGAGGAGGCGCTCGACAGGGGCATCCAGAAGCTGGTCATCATCACGGTGCCGACTCCGGTGAGGCGGCTGCATCAACGTCCTCCACCTGCAGCGCTGACCCTCCTGGCCGGCTGCCCGGCTGGTGAGCGATGAAGGGCATGCTGGGAACGCTTCTGGGCATCGCTGCTGCGCAGTTCGTTGGCATAGATGAGCGGGACCCGCGGCGGTGGATCCTGCGGGACCGCAACGACTACATGCGGCGGTGGGCTGCCAACGACACCAGCGGGCGCACCGTCATCCTGGACATGGACGCGCTGTCGCTGGCGCCAAATGCTCCGGCCGGCCTGCTGGGTGAGGGCTTCCGGAATGCACTTGTGGCGCTGCTTGACTGTGCTGTGGATGACCATTTGAAGACCACCACTTTCAAACTTCTGGGTGACTGCTCCGACGTTCAGTGGTGCATGTGAACACTCATCAACTGGATCCTAGTGTGCGGTCCCGTCAGCAGGGAACTGGACCGACTGGCACTACAGCTGCAAGTTCACCTGGGTGGACGAGCATAAGGGGCGCAATCTGACGGCAGAGGAATGGGCACCGCACTCGAGCGGGTGGCTGGACCCCTCCGGCTGGATGCTGGGCGGGTTGCAGCCCAATGTGCGGAGGGACTGCATCGATGACATGAACCTGACCGTGTTGCAAATACTTTTCAATATGCTTTGCAACCAGCGGACATAAGGTCGGGTGACTGTGTTGACATTCCTTGCCAGCGCTGTGTTTGCAGCGGGGTTGAAGTTGAGCATTGGCCGGCAGGCAGCACTGCTTCGGTTGTCGCATGTTTTCGCAGTTGCATTGGAACAAGCAGCCGATGCGTGAACAAGGACGCCTCTGAGATATGTATGCACCACCTGACGATTGATACTGTAAGCTAACCTGAATTACTTCGGCACGCAGGCGACATTGATACTCACATGCATTTCAAAAGAATGGTCACGACACCGAGGACTGCACATAGTTTTAACTACAGACCGACATATACAGGGCTGCTGCTGCTGCGACCACTGGCACCAGCTGCTACTGTCAGATGCCCGCAATTGACTCCACAATCATCTTGTAGCCCTCGCCCACATCTGAGCGGTCCTTCACCGCTGCCGCCAGCTGACTGCGCACATGCGGACAGCACCATTGGTGTGGCGTTTCACCAATCTTAGGCGTTATAGCTGCAGCTCTGCACATCAGCGGCAGGATTTGTAAAGACTGCTTTCAGACTGCTTTCTGCCGCTGACAGCCCACCTGATATCGGTGGCCAGGTCGAAGTTGGGCTGGCCCGCCAGGTACAGCAGCAGGTGGAAGTCCGCCAGCGCCTCGCAGAAGGGCCGCCCCGCATACTTCTTCAGGTGGTCCCGCAGCTCCTGCGGACCTGCAGCGTGCATGCACCATCGACCATGTCAGCACAGGAACTGGAATTTGTGACCCTGATCATACCCTGGACACCTGTTGTATGCTCGGCTTCTTCAGTAGTGCTTCAGTGGCGTGCTTGGCAGCCTGCAGATGCTTGCGCTCAGTCAGTGTGTCTTCCAGCGGCCCACCCTGGGGCAGCAGCCGGTTCTCCACGGGGAAGCTGGACGCCAGCGGGCCCTCGTGGTCGCGGATGCCGACTGGAATGAGGAAGTAGTCGTTGTCCACCTCGCCCAGGTCCTTCACCGCCACGATCACCGGCGCCTCGTTCTTCGGGTCCTGCACCAAATGCTGAATCACTTTCAGGTTTACTGCATGCAGCAGTGTGTTGGCTGTGCGAGCCGCCTGGACCTGGGCACCTGCTAAACTGAGTGCTTTGTATGCATTTCGTCAGGCCAGACCCGCGCTTTGGTTGCATATTGGCTGCAGATGGCTGTGCATCCAGGGACATTTGCAGGCAGGGTGCTGCACCTTTGGATTCCGCAGCTTGCTCTCGCCGCTGGGCTGGTCCTGGGGCTGGAACCAGCCGTCGCGCAGCAGCTGCACTGCCTGATCCGACACCTGGAAGGCCTGCGGCAGCATGCAACGCAACGTCAGCGCTGAAGGTTCAATGCTCGATGTGTTGCAACCTGAAGCTGAGTGTTCAGAGACACATCAAGCAGTGCGCATGTCACACAGCCACGGCAAGCACAAAATGCACAGCAGGGCATGCGCATGGACTCGAGATGCAGCGCACCTCGAACTGCGTCTCGGTCTCGTCTGAGTCTGCTGCCACGGACACTACACCCGTGACAGCTGTCTTTCCCATCTCGTCCTGCAAACGAAGACAACCACCTCAATGCAAACGTCTTGCAACCGAAAGCCTCCTGGCACGCTGACGCCAGCCGCAGCTGCTCCTGACGGCACGGGCTGCGAGTTGCAGCGCACAGCATGTGCGGCACACGCCGTGCCACCCCGGCGGACCAGCGGCTGTGTTGCTGGTCTGAGGACCAGCGCCCACCTGCACGGCTGCCATCTGCTGTACCTCCTCCGAGTCCATGATCCAGTCGCGCTCCGCCACCGACTGCGTGAAGATCCAGCCCACCTGCCGCAGCCTGCATGGTGAGGCGGCTGAGCATCAGGCGCGTCCAATTTGAGCCCGTGTCCCGTGTTCTGCTGCTGGTCAGGACCAAGCTGGGGTTTCTTAAATGGAAGCTTGCTTTCAGCACAGCACAGACAACAGTTTCACTGATAGCCAGGGCATGCCATCATCATGCCATCATCAGGCCTGATCAGCCACATCACAACCCCAAGTGCACGGGCTGCAGCTCGCAGCCAACTTGCACGCTGCAGCACAGGCCGCACATCAGCGCAGCTGAAAAGTTAAGTGGAACTTCTTCAGGAATTCAAAAGGATGTGTTTTAAAATTTCAAATTGCTTTTGATTTAGACGCAGCTAAACCCTATTTAGACGCACCCCAGCAGCTTGGCGAGGTAGTCGGCGCGCTGCTCCTCCTCGGTGCCCCGCTCCAGTTGCAGCGAGGACGCGGTGGCGGACTGCGGCGGCTCGTAGATCACGTCCACCTGCACGTTGCCGTCCTCGTCCACGCTGCCGTACAGTATGCCGCCGCGCTGCAGAGCGCACCACGCATCTCAGCAGCATTGGCCTTTTGCAGTTGATGGCATGTCATGAGTCTGAGGCAACCCCTGTCTGCAGCCAAGTGTGCAGTGTCGATGCTGCAGTGCTGCAACACGTGTGCTGGCAGCTGCTGACCCGATTGAGGCTTGCACGAGGCACATGCTCGTTCGAGGTGCAACGACTGCGAAGGGCGGTCACCTTTATTGAGAACGCCAGCGCGGCATGCACGTACTGCTGGAAGGCGTTGGCGGCGTGCCGGTCGAAGGAGACGGAGGCGGCGTGCGGCGCCTCCTGCCGCTCTATCCGCGTCTGCTGCGCCACCATGGCGCCGATGCTCATGGAGGGGCCTGTGGGTTGCGGTCATGGGTCAGCAAATCCGAAGGGCCATCCGCCATCGAGCTGGCCTGCTGATCCTGGAGCACGAATGCTACTGACCTGCGCGGGAAAGGCAGGGCAGCACTACATCACGCTGAGCTTCCGGCGCTCGCTCACCAAAGGGCCGCGCCTCCAGCGGCGTCTTCTTGTACGCCGGCTCCACCTGCCGCACGAAGTCGTACAGCAGGTACACCATGTCGCCGTGCGCGACGCCCGCTGCCTTCAGCGCCCGCTTGCTGCTGGCGAGGTCTGTGAACTGCTCCGGCTCCCGGCTCGTCAGCTGTGCGCAAGACGCACAGCACAATCTTGGAGGACACCCCGCCGGAACACCCTCTTAGCCTCAGAGGACACCCAGCGGCTGACGCTGATTGGGCTGCGGGAAGAAGCTGTTGTGCAGCTTTGACTGCGAACTGTGGGGTGGTTGGTATCCACAGCAGCGCTGCGCCATGCCAATGCTTGATCAGGAGGTGCGCCCCTGCTGTGCCTTGATCACAGCATGCAAAAGGCTGCAGACTTGCATGTGGAAGTCATCGTTCTGCACGCTCTGCAGCATGAAGACCTCGTGTAGGTGTACACATGAGGTTCAGCCCACCAGCTTGGGGTCCTTGGACAGCGCCATGCGCTCCTGCGGGATGTCCAGCGCCTTGCTGACGGCGGCCCACATGTCGGCCAGCGTGCCGGTGTCCGGCACCTGCACCCGCTCCAGGCCATCCCTGCGCGATGATGGTGCTACCGATCTGGAGAGCTATGGCGACTGCAGTTGCTGTGCGCATATGAAGCGCGCTCGCCTGCCCATGTGGGTGCATGCTCCCTACACGCCTGATACACGCGGCATTGAAGCACAGCATTGTAATTGTAGTATCTGACGAGGAGGCAGCTAGGCTCGCACCGCGAACGTAGTCGCAGAAGCATGCTCCTAAAATTGGCAATCGCTCAGTCCAAGCCTGAGGCAGCAGGCCCTCAGCACCGTCGTTGGTGGCCACGAGGAGCCAGCAAGCACTGTATGCCGTTCACTGATGTTTCTGGGCTACGGCACTTGCGTGAAGTTGCAAAGGTTGTAATCAGCAATCCTCTCAGGAACCTGCAGGAACATGTGGGGCGCTGTAGTAATCACAGCATGTCACTGCTCTGATGCGATCATGCCAATCGAAAGACTGGTACGGACCTCCACGGACCCATCATTCTGATTGCAGAGCACACCGCACACATCACTAGGTGCAGTGGCCGCCTCTGATGCAGGTTGCATGCATGCCATAATTGAGACTATTCCTCTACCATCTAAGCCCCGCCAGGCATGCCACAGTCGAACGAAGAATCAAAGCGAAAACATATCAGCGACCGTCCAAACGACAGTGCAACTATCTCCGACCAGGCTCAGCACTGCAGCCCCACTGAGTCGGCTGCCAGCTGGTGCCGACACCCTGCAGCGCCGCTCCTGCTTGCCAGCTGCAGCCACACCATGGTTGCTGCAGGCCGCCACTGGCACCCTGCCGCCACCGCCACCAGCTGCTGCGGCTGAACCCTGGGATTGGCTCTAGGGTGGTTCAGGCCCCCGACAGCGAGCGCATGTGCGCCAGGAAGCTGGACGGGGTGTCGATGTTGGTGGCGCCCAGCGTGACGTCGCGCCCCAGCTTGGCGGACAGCTGGTGCGCCACCCGCACCTCCGACCGCGTGGCGCCGCCGATGATGAAGGCCACGATGCGCTTGCCCGTCTGCGGCCAGCAGCGCGAAGCGTGCTGAGACACACAAGCGCTGGAGAGGCAGCTGTGACACGGGCCAGACTGCTGCTGCAGCTCGCCAGTCTGATACGGTGAGATCAATCAAGCGCGCCCGTCGTGCCGGGCGCACGCGATCTGGCCAGCAGGTGATGCAGCTGGTGCCAAGAGTCTCACCCTTCCGGCAGGCGAGGGCGCTGCCAGGGGGTCCATGGCTGGGGCGGCGGCGGCGCCGGTGCCCGCGCCGCCCGCGCGCGTCGCCCAGCTGGGCTTGTTGGACCGCACGCTCTTGGCGGCGGTGTAGCTGTTGGCCGTCGGCTGCACCGCTGTGGTGAGTGCACAGCACGGCCTCAGGAAGGGAGCGCTGTGTGTGCTGGATGCAGCAGCATACATGCAATCATCAGATCACTCCAAGTGATGACCACATCCAAAGGGTATCGATGCTGCGTGACAGACAGAAAGGTAACGCAATGGCCGGTGTTGCTGTGCTGGGCACACGTGCGCACCGAAGGAGGAGGCGGTGGAGGCTGAGGGCTGCCGCACGTAGGGGTACTCGTCCGAGGACAGCCGCCCTGCCGCCATGTCCTCGAAGATGTCCTGCGGGCACCGGTGCAGGCTTCAAGCATGCCCAGTTTGAGGTATGCCACGCTGCTGGACAGGTGAAGCCCGACTGTGCACAGCATGGGGCTCGCCAGGCACCTGCAGCAGCGGGTAGAAGCGCGACAGCTCCCACTGCTCCTCTGTCTGTGCGCCCTCCCGGTCCTGCGCGGCAAGCGCACGGTGTGTAAATGGGTCATCACAGAAATGTGTCATCACAGAGCAGTCTGCTGACGCATGCTCAAAGAATCGCGAGATGCCCAGAGGAGCATGACACTGCAGTGGTGCTGCTGGATCTCGCACCTTGCGGACGTTGCGCTTGCGCTTGCGGTTGAAGAACAGGCCGCTGCCGGAGGAGGCGCGCTTGTACACGGGCACCCCCAGGTACTCCAGGTTGCTCACCGCCGCAAACTGCACGCCAGGAGCACCCCCTCAGGCATGTCAGTCGGCGTCCTGACCTGGGCTGCTGTGACGATTGCTGCGCTGAACAGCCTGACGAAGACACGGCCGACAGGAGGCAAGCAACTTGACAAGGCAGCGGAGTGTGCTGGTTAATGTAAGCTGACGACTCAAAGATACGGCTGACCGAAATAGTCAAGGACCCACTGCGGACATCTCAGGGAATGCACCTGCTGGGGGGTGAGGCGGGTGACCTTGCGCCACTGCTCGGCGCGCTGCTCGTCCAGCTTCTCGGGGTGCGTCGCCACGTAGCACATGAACAGCCGCGCCTGCGCACCAGGCACAGCGGCACCACTGAGCCGCGCTGCCATGCTTGCCACAGTGGACCAAATGCTGGGGCACCCCAAGCATACAGCGAGGGTGCCGCTGTCAAGTGACGTTTGCTCGGCGCTTGCTGTCCTCATCCTTGGTGTGTTGAACTCGGCCCTGAAGGCAACGCCCATGCATGTATGCTGTGCTGGAGCCCCACTCGGCCTCCAGCGGCTGGGCGACTGCTGTGGACCTGCTGTACTGCTTTGCCAATGCTCAATTTTGCTGCACCGAAAGCGCACCTTTGCCTCGGGCGACAGGTCGGGGTAGGCGGTGAAGAACTCCAGGATGTGCTTGGAGGTGACCTCGCCGAACACCACGTCCTGCTCCAGCTTGCCCACCGCGGTCAGCTGGTCGGCGTCCAGCGCGCGGTTGATGTTGGACGCCATCTCCACGTGCACGCTCAGCTGGCCCAGCTGCTCCCTGGCGGTGCGCATTGGGGAACAGAGGTTCAGCAGAGGACAGGATGCCTAGGCAACGCCCTGGGCCCAGCTGACGTGACGCACCACCTCTGTCGATGTTACATCAGATGTGAGCTTTGGGTCATCTGCGGCTTTGAGAGCGGTGTGCTGGGCATGCCGAGTGCAGATGTGCCCCTGCGGTGGCATCCATCCCCTGTAGCCCTGGTCTGACAACTCGCATTTGGACCAGCTGCAGCGGCTCAAAGCCATTTGATGCCAGTTACTAAAGCCCACCGGTACTGGGGCAGCGCCTGCACCAGGCGGCGCATGTTGCGCACGTCCAGCGCGTCCTCGGCGCCGGTGCGGCGGGCGGCCGCGTTCTTGGACCGGAACTCGTCCATGCGGGACGCGATCTCGGCGCAGGCGTCGGCGAAGTGCCGGTGCCGCAGCGCCAGCCACAGCGCGTCCTTCTCGTTCAACAGGTGCTCCTTCTCCTGCAGCTGGCCTGCAGCAGGGGCGAGAAGCAACGAGTGGTCATGCAGAATCAAGCTGCCAGTACCGCTGTAATGCCATGGCATGTCACTAAAATCACGATCTGTTCTCGGCGAAGACGCACCATCGCAGGCACTGCAGCCTGCTCAAATCCCAAGCGCTGCCAGTGCAAGACGAATCTGTTTGAGGTATGCCTCCATATGGTGATCAGCAGAGCAGCAGCAGACATGCAGCGCTCACCGCCCTGCGTCTGCGTGTGGTACTTGAAGACGGACCCCTGCGGCGCCAGCAGGTCGTACACCAGCGGCTCGTACGTCCAGTCGTGGATGACGGGCGCCACCGGGTCGAACCCGCGGTCCATGATCACCACCTCGCAGGTCTCCCCTGTGTAGGAAACAGCTGCACTGGGGCATGTGCAGGTGAATGACCAGCTGCAGCGTCACATAGTCTGAGCAAGGAACTGCACAGCAGCTGGGACTATTGGAACACAATGGTGATGCTGAAGCTGCCTTCGGCGCTGAAGCGCACCGGGGGGCAGCAGGCCGGTGGACTGCATGCCCTGCAGCTGCGCATCCAGCTCGATGGCGAGGCGCTGCGGCACCAGCGCCCGCGCCTCCAGCACCGGCGAGTCGTCGGCGTCCATGTCCGGCGGCTTGGCCGCCCGGAACCGGATCGCCGGCATCTCCTGTGGCAGCAAACATCTGGCAGTTGCTGCCTCAGCCCCGCCACCATGCGCTGACGCAGGGCAGCGCCCTCGTGACCAGAACCTGCTGTGCAACATCTCTTAGCAAGCGCCTGTGGGCTGTCACAAAGCACAGCGGATGCTCAGCAGCACCCTGCTGAAGCGTGCAGATGGCAGGCGCCTGCACCCAAGCAGGCCTCACAACGTGGAGCACCTTCAAGGTGGCGAACACGGTGGCGAGGCGTGCGGCGGTGCGCCTGATGGCGAGGCCCGTGTTGGGTGCCTCGTCGCTGCCCTCGCCGAACAGCGCCGCCAGCGCGTTGTCCTCGTCCGTGGTGAAGGTGCGCGTGTCCACCTGCAGGTACTCCACATTCACCTGCGGGCAGGCAAAGCTCCAGTTCAGCATTGATGAAGATCGCACTGATGCAGTCTTGCACATGGACACTGACGTTGCCCTCTCATGGGACGTGTTGATGCATGTGTTGATGTTCATCCGTGGACCTGCAGTTCCTCAGAACTGTACCTCTGCCAGTGCCTTGAGGCGCGACAGCAGCCCGGGGCAGCCCTTGAGCGTGGCCAGGGCCTGCGGCGGCACCTTGGATGTGAAGAAGATGTGCGCCGAGCCGTACGTGGGGTGGCCCTGCGTTTGGGAGCACGATCAAGCGTCGGCAGAAGGCCAGTCCGAGCACCTGGCCTGCAAGTCCTCCCTAATTGCCGTACCATTGCATGGTTCAGCGCGCAGCAGGACACGCCAGGCAGCAGCCCCACCCCCTGACCTGCCAGTCCTCCACGATCTTGGCGATGCTGGCGGGCGCGGGCGTCACGAAGTAGATGCCGGCCGCCTGGCGCTGCGGCTCGCGCCGCTTGAACAGGTCGTCCACCACTGTACACCATGCGCAGGGTCATTCTCAGGACAAGGTGATGTGCTATTCAGCTGAGGTTGGATGCATGCAGCACACTGTAGGGTGCAGGCCTGAACTGTGCTGCTGAGCCAGTCACAATGCGCAGAAAGCCAGCATGCCAGCCTCACGTGCGACGCCGAAGTTCAGGATCTCGGAGATGCGGCAGGCCGCGGACATGATGCGCGTGCTCTGCGGGTCCATGACCAGCACCGCCCACTCGCCCTCCTGCACCCTGCCCAGCATCTCCCCCTGCAATACAAAGATCCATTGCGTCTGACCATGATGATGCGCTCCGCTGAGGGCACATGACAGCGCCGCAGAGTCGCGCGAAATGTAAACCATGGCAAGCATCTTGTACACGCAAAGGAGTAGTGCAAGATCGTAACAGGCAACAAGCTTGTGGCTTTTGCTTGCAGGAAAGGCGCGTGTGTTCAGTGGATGTCCTGTGCACAGCGGTCTCTCGTCATGGAGCCAGTACCACCGTGCAGCTGGTGAAGCCTTGAGTGCTAGTATATCAGGCGTGTAGCGACGCGCTGCGAACCTGCAGATCGTGGTAAGGTGCTGCACAATTTCAGGGCAAGCTTAGCTCACCATCAGCCTGGTACGGGTGAGTGTCTGCAGCGTGTCGGCCATGCTGTCTTGATTGATACCTCTCTGCTGTCCTGACCACACCTACAGCAGCTCCGGCGCTGCTCGCGCTCCTAGCACGCTGAGTACGTGATCTGCATGTGCACTGGTAATCCTCAGCTGGCGTCAGCGGCACGGCCGGCCCAGCAGTTGGGCACGGGCAGCTGCAGCCCCCTGAGCGGTCAGTAACACGATTGCGCTGTGTGTAAACGCAGATGTGTGACCGAGGCATATGCACGAGCATGACGAACTTCTCTGTCCAGTCGCTCCAGGGCGTTCAAAACGCACCCAGGATCCCAGGCGTCACAGCTCTGGCTCAGAGCCCATGACCCAGCTCGACGGGTGCACAATGCCGCGAACACACACGCTGACCGTTGGGGCTATGCTTTGTACATCTGTGAGATTTGCCTGCTTGGCAACAGCATCGTGCCGAAGCTACACTGTACAAGACTGCCAGGCCTGGCAGGTATGGTATACAATGACAGAGCATCAAAGGTCACACAATGGTGTACATCACAACTCCGTGTGCAACTCGAGCATCACCAGTCGACCCACTTCTGCGGCAACATGGACTGGTACCACGAGAAACCAGTGGGTCTGCAGCTGCCGCCGGTGCTGCCAGCTGCGCTTTCTGCCCCCTGAGGGGCTGCTGCGGCAGCAGCATAGTCCGCTGCCACCTCTATGCCGCCAGCATGCAAGCGGCTGCCGGGATCGGGGCCAGCGCCTGCTGCGTCCGCCGCGCCGTCGCTGCTGCTGTTGGCGCCGCCGTCAGCCGCACGGAGCCCAGTGCCATGGCCCTCTCCGAGATCTGCAGAGGGCGCTGACACCCACACCAGGCTGGTGGACCGCTCCATGTCCAGGCTGCTGCCGGCGCTGTGCTCCGCCGGCTCTGCAGCTGCCTGCAGCGGGCGCTGTGATGGCGGCGGCGTGCCGTGACCGTCTGAGCCGCCGCCTGTTTGCCCTGCAGCTGCAGTGGCGGCCGCAGGGGCGTCTGGCTGCTCGACACAAGCAAGGGATGGCGGCTGTGCCCGGCTGCTGGGTGTGCTGCCTTGCCACAGGGCAAACGCGCTGGTGCTGACTGTTTGCTCTGCAGGCGCAGCTGGGCTGAGGGCTTCGGGCTGCGCTGACCTGGCAGCACCATGCTGTGGCTGCTGCTGTGCAGGGCCAGGCGCCTGGCAGCTGCCGCCTGTCTGCGGCGGGGTGGGGAGTCTGCTCGCTGCTTCTGGGGCTGCTGCAGCTGCAGCTGCCTGCCCAAAGCCCGATACAGCGTCTGCAGCTTCCTGTGCCGCTCGCTGCAGCGGGTCTTGCTGGCTTTCTGGTCCTGACGGTGCTAAGCTGCTGCACAGTGCCGTATCGCTCCTCACGTGGGCTCCTGTACAGCAAGACTGCGTACAGGTGAGCAGAACGTAGCTGTGCTTACGTCTGGCTGCAAGAAGAGGTCTGAAGGCCACCACTGCCGCATGCATGAGCAGCTCGAGAGGATCTCCACCGCACCTGTGACGCTTGCGGCTGGCTGGTTGCCGGTGGCAGGTGCTGCCCTGGTAGAATCAGGGTCGCAAGAACCAGGCGGCTGCGATGGCAGCAAGACTGGCTCGATCGCTGGCGTGGCTGCTGCCGTGGTACAGCTCCCGTCATCGCCCGGGCAGCCACAGTCCCGCCAGAAGTCCTCGATGCTGCGCCATTGGCCCTGCACACACAAGTGTCAAGGCTCTCCGCACCGCTGCAGCGCGGCGGAGCACACAGCAGACGGGCAGCTGGCAGGACAGCTGCTGTTGCAGTTGTATGTCAGCCCTGCATGTCCAGCAGCTCACAACATGGCGCAGCGTCATGGGCGATGCTCACCGGGTGGATGCGCACTTGCTGGCGCTTGGACTGCACAAAGGCCAGCGCCTCGGCTGGAGCCACGCGGTGGTACTTGATCAGGTAGCACAGCACCAGGCTGCTGGAGCGGCCGCGCCCCGCCTTGCAGTGCACGTACACCAGCTCCCGCCGTGCCGCGTGCTCTGCAGCACAGAGCCACTGTGTCAGTCGCAGCAGCAGACCATGAGGGTGTCGTTGCTCAGCAGCCAAAGCAGTGTGACACCACGACAATGGTGGACAACGCTGACGCCGCCATGTACGGCGGCGCCAGACATGCAGCAGCCCAGGGTCAGGACTCGCCGTGGATGAAGTCCACGCCGCGGTGCATCTCGCGCACGGGCGGCGCGTACAGAAAGTCGATAGTCGGCAGGTGCAGGTGCGCGATGCCGGCCGCTGCGTACTGGTCCGGGGAGATGAAGATCTCAAACTCCTGCAACACGCGGCCCTCGTACATCAAGTTGGGAGTCAGCTGACGCCAATTCAGATGTCACACAAAGAGCCTGCTGCACTTGCTTCTGGTATTAGCTGGGCCTGTACCTCATTGAGTGTCACCACCGCCTTCACACCCTATGCACAGGCAGCGAGGGGATATTTGCAGTTGAGGAGCTCATGCAACCAGGCTGGAGTGGTTGCAGCATGCAGCAGCGTTGGCGACAAATGCAGTCAGCAGCAAGCAACAGCACAGGGTGATATGCCACCCACCAGCTGCTGGAACTCGTTCGCCAGCATGGAAGGGAATGGAATTGCACCGAGCATGATACTCTGCGACGAGTGGCACATGATCACACGTCAAACTCTGAGCATGCTGCCTGATGCAGTAAAGAAGCTAGTACGGCTGTCGTGCGATCCATTCCGCAAGCAGGCGACAATGAGCATAGGCGTGCACATGATGTCAGGCTTACCTCGGTGATGAGGTCGCACCAGTGCCAGTCCTCCTGCAGCCGCTCCTTCGCGATGTTGAACAGCAGCGAAGGGTAGAAGAAGGCCCGTGCAGCCATGGAGGCCCCCAGCTCGGTGTAGGACGACATCGCAGGCGCTGCACGCTGCCAACACCGCAAACCCACTACCGACTGACAATGATGTTCCCAGCCCAAGCTCCCTCCAACCCTGCCACTACCACTGTGAGCTTGCAGGACCAGGAGTGTTGCAGCTGCACCGGCCTGTGTAGCTGATGAGGGTGAGCTAGCAGCTGCTGAGTCAAGCTGCTGCACAATCCCTGTGGCTTCCGGACCCGGCACTCGCCACTCAAGTACCAGCGGACGCTAAATAGCGCCTGATCCGTCTTGGGAGTGCTGGATAGGCTACGTGCGAGATCACCGCCCCACGCTGTGCAATATGCACCCGAAGGGATGACCTGGGCTCAGGGACATGCCACCGTCTGCACCAAACGCTTGCCCAGGTGCTGTGCAGCCGTCAATGGCAATGAAGGCCATCAAATGATCTTGACGCCGATGCAAACGTAACTTGGGCACTGCCTGCAAAGCTGCAACTCGCTGAGGTTGATGATGAGCATTCATTCAGAGCAGCCAGCATTTCCCTGCCTAGCATGCCCTCACTTGTAACGTGTAGATTGCACGTCAGGTTGACCGCAAACTGTTAGCACAACATAATCCAGCCGGCTCAAGCTGCTGCAAGCGCTGCAGCTGTGTGCTGGTGCTGGTCTCAGAGTGGGTGTGGCGTGCTCATGCTGTTGCAGCCAACTATTGTGCTACGTGGGGTGAAGCACCACCGTAACCACTGCTGCATATCCGCCGGCGTGCGAGCTGCAGCACGCGGTCGCGGCGTCAGCCGCATGGGGAAACGCCGCAGCGAGCCGCCGCAACAGAAATGCAAGAAGCCACAGCCGCAGCAGACAGCGGCGTTAACCCAGCTGGCCGTCTCTGCAAAGCTGAAGCCTCGCGTGGAGCCCCTGCTGGGCTGGGACATCTTTCAGGTGCACGGAGTGTCAAGATGCGGGGGCACCTGGCCTGGCGTTGTGCGCTGGCATGGGCAAATATGCGGAGCATCATCCTGTTGTATGTGTCAAAGAGGCATTAGCTGGACCTGTACCAGTTTGAGAGCGCAGGTGCACGGCGTCCTGACGGCGGAGGAGTGCACGCGCTTCATCGATGCTGCGAAAGCTGCCAGCTTTGCGCACCAGTCCAGTGCGCCCAGCACCCGCACGCACTCGCTGCAGTCTGTCAGTCCATGGCTCACTCTTGCGCCGAAAGGGCAGAAGACCTCAGGCAGTGCATCATTGTCGACGTCACACCGCAGGTCGAGGGCCCCGCTTTGGCGAGGCGTCGCGCAGCAACGGCCGCATTCAGGTGTGACACCGCAGGCTGTGAGCAGGGGTTTCCCCAGCAACTGCACTGACTGACCCTGTGCACCATAGCTGCACCTCGAGCAACGTTACCCGCACCGTCTACCTCGCACTGCTGCGCCAGGTGCAAGATGCGACGCTGGCGCAGGAGCTGTGGCAGGCGACGGGGCTGGACCGCATCTGTGCGCCACTGAGGCTGGGCGCGCGGCGCCCCGTCGGCTTAAACCCCAACATCCGGCTATACAGGTACGTTTTTGAAAGCGGTGCTGTGCACTCGCAAGCTGGAAGACCTCTTCCGTCCTGTGGACACTCGGTCATCTGGCTGTCGGTGCGACCCGGCAGTGAAACGCCTGCAGGTACAAGGGCAGCAGCCAGCACTTTGGCCCGCATGTGGATGAGGCGGTGGAGGTGGGCGGCGGCTTTACAGCCTACACCCTGCTCATCTACCTGTCCGGCGGCCTGTCCGGCGGCGAGACTGTGTTCTATGGTGACTGCCGCCAACTTCGCCCTGCTTTCCTCACCAGTTTGCCATTCCTTGCTGTACGTAGCACATGTGCAACTTGCTGCCAGCGTGCCCTGCATCGAAGGTCATCTGATTGAGCTGAGATCTCAACATCTTGCGGCGTCACTTGCAGGTGAAGATGGCAAGCGGGTCGTCAGTGTGGCGCCCCAGGCGGGCCTGGCGCTGCTGCATGCGCACGGCGACGCCTGCCTGGAGCACGAGGCGCTGGCGGTGGCGCGCGGCACCAAGTACGTGCTGCGCAGCGACGTGGTCTTCGCCTGAGGTGGGCGCCGCACGCTGAAACGCATTCCCTTTGGATGCATGCACGTCAACATGGCAGCGATGCAGTGCCGGCAGGGCCTGGCAGCGCAAGCACAACACGGCGGCTATTGTCTGCTGAGGGTTGAGCTCAGCAACGGCGCTGTGCTGCCAGTATGCTGGGCCACGAAGCCAGGGACAGCAGCACTCGGCGTGTGGAGCAACAACAATCAGCTTGAGGCTGGTGCGCTGCAGACCAGCGCGGAAGGCGTGCAAGCATCTGGGCCTGCGGGGGTCGCAAAGCTGATGAAATACTGGCAGCAAGGAGGAGGCATTGGCTGGCAGCCGCCGTCGCCGCCGCTGCCGTCGCCGCCGCTGCCGCCGCCGTCCCTGGACCCTGAGCTGTGTTCGCACTTCATGAACGATGTCGACCTCATGGTAATCATTGGCGTGTCCCCAATGGCTGCTGCACTGCTGCCAGCTGCTTTTGCCATTGCAAGGCATCGTGTGCTCTCGCCATGCATAACATCCGCCAGGGCCAGCGCTGCTGCTGCTTCGCCTGAGGCTTGGCATGCTGATTGCCAGACCGCATGCCGTGGTTCTGCCGTAGGACGCACTGAAACGATAGCCTGCTGCGCTGCGCATACAGGACCTGGATTGCAGCATGCCCGGCTGCACCGGGCATCCACTATCCTGGAGCCGCTTATGCATTGCGTCAACAGACGGGATTGGAAGCGCTTGCCGGGCTGGGGACCCCAGCGGTCCTCTGCACTTGCATCCTCTGCCCTCCCAGCGCTGCAGCAGGTTGGTGCAGTGCTAGCATACCAGCATGCCCTGCTTTGAGCTCGTGTTGTTAGGAAGCGTGCTGGCTGATGCAGACAGCATGACTGCAGTCATCTGGGAAGGTGGCACTGGTTGTGCAGCATGTGCAGCAGGAAGAGCAGGCAGCCGGCATGCCCCGGCAGATGCCTGTTGCAGCGGCAGCAAAGGCGGATGTGGCGCCGCCCATTGCGCCACCAGACACTGGCGGCTGCATTCACGCCTGCGCCCAGGTCTGCTGACACAGCTGCCCAATTGCTGCAGGTCCACAGGAAGGTGGTGTTCGAGGTGCCAGAGGCTGTGATGCCGCATGCGGCGCGCCTCCATCGGGCTCGCCATGGAGGTGGCACATCATTGTGGCAGCGGTGAGAATCCAAACGTGCTCGAGCGCTCCATAGGCAACTATGAGGCATGCCACGTGCCTCCTGCTGCATCAGCAGCGCTGAGGTAGACTGCCGCCAGCAGCGACCAGATCAATGGCAGAGTGCCTCTGGTTCACGCATGTACAGGAGGCACTACCCGCTGACGATGCTGGAGGGTGACTGGCCGAAGTGGCCTGACTGGCTGCGCGCTGCTGATGCTGGTGAAGCTCAGCTGAGGTCACTTTGGGGCGAGCAGAGCGAGAACCTCCTGATGATGTGATCTTGAACATGTATGTTTGTTGATGGCAGCAAGGTCCAGCCGCATGCACAGTCTCCGCTGCCGTGCTGTCCGTCAAGTCACTGTTGGAGCCAGAATGCGGCGCTTTCAGTGTTGCGACCTTCCTGACGTACTCTTGGTGCCAGACGCAAAGCTCGATGTCAACATGGCAAGCACAGCTCG